>JARWLC010000006.1:62660000-65143333 GCA_033318265.1 Phyllotis vaccarum
CTCAAGGCAAGCTGCTTACTTGGGACATGCTTTTCACAGATATCTGAAGCTGAGGTAGATGGCTAAAATGGAATTGATATCAACCTCTAGGGCCCTGCTATGAGTCTTGAATGAAATCACACACCCACACACTTATGCAAAGGGCCAGCCATGTAGCATACAGTGAATGTGGATTCTAGGGAATTCCTCAGGTTCCTGGAGATATGAGGAAGTGACTGGAATGTGAGATGTCATCTACGAGACATTCGAGTCATCATCTGAGGGGAAATTACACTCTCTAAGACATTATGTACGTGAGCCCAAGGCTAGACCGTAGAGCAGTATCGCAGATGTCAGCTTACAACCCAACTTGGCCTTCTAGACACACCCCATTACATGAAAGTGGGATCCAGAACTATCCCTAGGGGCCTCCTGAGCTTCAGATTTGAAGCCCCAGACCAGAGGCCCCACTCTCTGAGATGAAGGAAGCTGAAGGCAGAGAGGATCTTGGAGGCAGCAGCCAAGTGTTTCTTGACACAGAAGAGTCAGGGGCCTGAGAAGCCAGCTGGAGGTTCACTGTCTGTCTGCTAAAGCCTTTGCTAGACTTTCTGGCTCCTCTACCCCTGGGAATCCAAGCATAAGGGAACTAATCTGCCTCCCCTTTGCATCTATTGCTCCCCTTCATGTGCTCTCTGGGAGAAGATGAGGGCTGGGAAGAGAAGAATATGTCTGGGAGAGCTGGTCCAGCTCAACTGGACTCCCATATCTGTATCCTTAACAGTGGCCTCTCCATTCCTGCTTCCAGCTGGGAGGGGATGGGACAGCCCCGATTCTTCCCAGGAGACAGAGATATGACTCACTTCCCAGGATAAGCCAAGAGCAGCCTTCTTCCTGTAAAACTCATAGAACAAAGGAGTTCATCATCCCACCTTAGGGAAGCAAATGTGAAACAGAACATTTTAATAGGAAACTCCAAAACTCTAACAATGTAGAAGCTTATTGACTTTTAATATAAATTAATTCTGGATGGAAATAGAATAAGGTGGGAAAACATGGCGATGTTTTGGGGGAATTCTGCTTGTCTGCAACTCATGGTCCAAGATGAATGTAATAGCTCCTGGGAGAATGCTCGAGCTCCAGGCATAACTCGGAAGAAACTTTAAAAGTACTTTCAAGATCTTAAATCCACACTTCCAGATCCAGCCATTAGCCCTAAGAAGACATAATGAGTAGGGATCATCTAGGACTAGGCCACAGCTGGCTCAAAAGACAGCTGAGACATGAAATCCTTTATCCAAGAGACATTGGGACTAAACCTACTTTTAGGCTAAACTCTCTATTTGCTCCCAGACGCTTCTTCAAATGGTACGTGCGATCATACCACACTCCTCTGCTCAAGAACCTGTGAATTCTCAACAATTTTCAAGTTCCTCAAAACAAGGTCCCATTTTCTCTTCCAGGGTCACGCCCAGGCACAGTTAGGCACCCCCCCCCCACTTCCCTCCATACTGTCTAGCTCCTGTACAGGCATCCATGTCCCTTAAACAGCCTGTACCTTGTCAATCCACCCTCCCTGACCGCTCCAACCTTTGCCTGGTTCATCTTGTAGAATGCTAAGAGCACATCTTCACCATAGTAAAACCTTTCTCCATTCTGTTTTGTCTGCTCTTGTGAATTTCCTCAATCTTCTGGAAGTTTCCAAAACACTGCATCCCCTTTTTTTCTTTATCTTCCTGACTTCTTCCCCCCATTCTTTCTTATTTTTAGATAGGTTGTTCATATAAGCCAAGCTGGCCTCAGATTTGCTCTGCAGCTAAGGATGACCCTGATCTTCCTGCCTCCACCTTCTGACTGCTAAGATTACAGACATGCACCACACCTGGTTTATGTCATGCTGGGATGTACTCCAACAAGCAAGCTACACTCCAACTCTAAAACATTCTTTACGCCACCAAGTTGCTTGAGAGTCAGACATTTTTTGGAAGGTATGAGGCTATTCACTGACAAAACTAGGGATCAATGCAGAAGCCTGGAGACATGGTATCACCGACATTAACTCTCCCCCTCTGAGACCCTGGTCACCATCATTATTGGCATCCTTACTTGTCAGCAGCTGACTGAAGATGCTAATTCCTAGAAGACCCACCTGAACCACTTGACATCTCAGATCTCCCAGAGCACTGGGTACCAACTCAGAGCAAGTCCAAGGCCCTTCTCATCTCCCTGTCTCTGAAGGATAGACACTGACCCGGGGCTGATAATCCAAAGAGTGACATCCCAGTCAATCACTGAGGCTGTACCAGCGACCTTGCCCAGATCTGCCTGACTTCCTCTTCTCCTGAAGGCCTAGGGCTCTTGGGATCAGCAAACACTGTGTTTTCTGCCACAGGAGTCAACTCTACCCGGTAGCCTAGGGACGGTCACTCACAAACTGGCCTTTGGGCTCGTGTTCTTTAGACAAGAGCCTGCTCTGCTACCCTGTTGATGAGCTGCTAATGGAGGCTCCAGCTATCAACTTGCAGAAGTGTTTTGCAACCTTAAGACATGTCTGGGCTGTCTAGACTTCCTTCCCTGAGGAGACTTAAGAGTTTTGGTCCTCGATTCCCCACCCTTTCACAGACTCTTACAGCATCAGACATCTTCCATGAGGGAAAGGTAATCAAAAGTAATATTCCCAGGTTTAGAAGATTCAATTTTATCCCCTACTTCTGTGCATGCATGCAGAGGTCAAAGGACAATCTGCCACAGTTGATTCTCTCCTTCCAACATGTGAGCCCTGGGGAGCAAATTCAGGTGGTCGGGCTCGACAGCAAGGCCCTCCTCCACCACCTGAGCTATTTTGAGACATAGCATTTTCAACTTTGGCCATTTTGTTTGAGATCAGTTTTTTAAAAGAAATATTTATTTGTATGGGTATTTTACCTGTGTGTATGTTTGTGTGCGCTACCTGTGGAGGCCAGAAGAGGGTGTAAGACCTCCTGGAATTGGAGTTAGATGGTTTTGTGCTACCATGTGGGTGCTAGGAACGCAACCCAGTTCCTCTGGGAGAGCAGCTAGTGTTCTTACCTGTCTCTCCAGCCCCCTTAAGATCAACTTTTTAAAATTATATTTTATTTATTTATCACATATGTGTGTGCATGCATGCACAAGATTGAGAGAGCGTGTGTTTGGATTCCAGAGGATAATTTTGGAGAGTCAACTCTCCTCTGCTACAGTGTGAGCCCTATCAGTTAAATTCAGATCATCCAGCTTATCAACAAGAACCTTTACTCACTGAGTCCTCTTTCTTGCCAGCCCTCAATTTTTTTCTGTTTGTTTTTTTGTTTTGTTTTGTTTTGTTTTGTTTTTTGATTGTTCGTTTTTCGAGACAGAGTTTCTCTGTGTAGCCCTGGTGGTCCTGGATCTCATTCTGCATGTAGATCAGGCTGGCCTCGAACTCAGAGATCTGCCTGCCCTTGCCTTCCAAGAGCTTGGATTAAGGATATGGGCAGCCACTGCCTGGGCTAAAAGGTCGTGTACTAGTTACTTTGTTCTTGTTTGGTTTTTTGTTGTTTGGGTCTTTTTGTTACACCCCCCCCCCAGCTGAAGACCAAACCGAGGGCCTTGCTCTTTCGTACTACTGAGCTAAAACCCCAGGCCTCTCCTTTTTGGGGGCGAGGATCAGAATCTCACTCTGTAGTTTAGAATGGCCTCAAACTCACAATTCTGCTTCAGTCTCTCTAGTCCTGGGTTTCCAGGTGTGTGCCACTCTATCTGTCCAAGATAGAATCCTTAATTGACTGATTGTCTATGAGCCAGACCTGTGTCTGTCTCCTTACTCGGCAAAGTGAAGGGGCCTAGCGGATAGGTACCCCCTTTCATCTCACTCTTCCCCAGTTCCCTGCTCTATGGAGAGAAGTGCCTTAGACCCTTGAAAGTAAAGGAATAGCACAGGAACCCACATTCTGGATAAGCCTGCCAGCCCAGCACCCACGGCTAGACCTTGGCGAGAAGAAGGCAGTCGGTCTCCATCCTCCTACAGTAACGGACAGCTGAAGTTACTAAGCTATGCCAGACCATGACATAGCTTTCTTAGTCAGCCACACTGCCAGTGAAAGAGAGAGAGAAGAGACACACAGAGAGAGAAGAGATACAGAGAGAGACACAGAGAGAATGAGAGAGACAGAGACACAGAAAGAGACAGAGACAAAGAAAATAGAGAGAGAGAGGTAAAAAGACTTGTTCAAGTCTGTACATCTTGCAAAGGCTCTTGATCCTTGCCTATTACTGCCACCTTGCCCCTTGGCCGGACCTTGCCCTACCTTCTTGTTTCTGCCGATGCTGGCTGTGGTGCCCTGCGGAAGTTACTTCGCTTCTCTAAACCTCCATTTTCCTTTCTGAAACATACAGACAATAATTCTTCCCTGGAAGGTGGAGGAGGTTTCTGCGCGCATAAAACACAGGGAGTGGCAGAGGGGAGCCATCGCCTGCCAGCATCCTTTGGGCCTCCCAGCACGGTAGGGGGAGAGGGAAAAGGGGTGACCTGCTGTCCCCCTCAGAAGACTGAGTTACAGAGCAATCCAGCTGTCATCCAAAGGCGGGACGGCAGACTCCCAGCCCAGGTCTCGTTCCACATCACAGCTGATTAGTTACAGATACCGTCCCTCCTCATGTATCATTGACAACACAGAGAAAGGGGTGATTGTTTCTCAGGGGGAAGGTCTCTGCGTCCCTCTCTCTGAAAGCCAACATGGGGGTGAGAGAGAACGGAAGAGGAAGACAGCAGACACAGGAAATGAGCTTGCCGGGATCCCAGGCAGGTGGACAGACGGGCTGAGGGGCTACACCAGTGTACCGCAGC
The DNA here is from genome assembly GCA_033318265.1 of Phyllotis vaccarum. Taxonomy (NCBI): domain Eukaryota; kingdom Metazoa; phylum Chordata; class Mammalia; order Rodentia; family Cricetidae; genus Phyllotis; species Phyllotis vaccarum. Next base: position 62,664,820 of record JARWLC010000006.1, read on the forward strand.
AGACAGATGTGTCCCAGGCTCAGAAAAAACCAGAACGGGGTTAACAGGAAGGGAGGGTAGCTCTGAGCATCAGTTCCAGAGCCTGTTTCCTAGACAGTAGCTTCCAGCTGTGGAGCCCCCCACCCCCACCCCACTGCTGGATAGATACAACTCAGCAGGTGCTTGGCCTCCGGGTCTCACCAGAGCTTTCCACATCTCTGGCTGGAATCCAAATGCCTTCCTTCAAAGCAACCAGGGTGGGCCGGCCTGCCAGATCCCCAGCTTTCTGTAAAGCTGATTGCCTGGGCCAGAGCCTAGAAGAGTCTAGAAGGAATCTGTATCTAGAGACTATCCACCAGTCACCTCCAGAGCCACCTTCTACCTTTGGTGGCTCTTGACTTTGCTAGGACCTCCACTAAAGCACGGGGCCAACCATGTACACAAGCCCCCTTTGTCACCCCTCTTAGCACAGCTGAGACCAGTTGGCATTTTCACAAAGGGCGGTACGAAACACCAAGGAAGAACAAAAGGAAAATAATTATAGAAAACACGAAAAACCCAGCCTCAGCTGCCAAGTTCCCAAAATACAGGGTACCATTCCTTTGGTGACAGCGCATAGCCCAAGAGGCCTGGGACAAGGCCTCAGGCACTTCGCCTGGTTCTCCTTGTTCCCAGCCCTGTGGTGGTGCCATCTTGCTTCCCATCCCAGGAACCCTTTGGTCACTCATGGGTTTATCTCTGGCCCTTCTCCCACTTGCCCCACCCCAAGTCTCCCACTGAGCTTTTGCACTCTGGCTAAAGGCAGGAGCCTTGTCCCTAGAAGCTAGCAAGTCTGTGGTGACCAACCAACATAAGACATCATTGTACAATAATGAGAGATGGTTCTCCCACACTTGCCGCTGCTCTAGAGACGTCTACCCACTGTGAAACTTGAGTACAGTGTAGGAGCAGATCCCCTGGCAAACCAGGGACATCTTCCCTATGGGAAGAGGAAGAACCTTGGAGGTTTAGGCTGGTTCACACTGATTAAGCCCCTACTGCATGCTCTACTACTGAGCAAGGGCTAGAAAAACATGCAAGAGACAGTATTTTCTCTTATAAATCTTACGGTCTTTGAAGCAAGCAGATATATAACAGGACAGTGATATCATAGGTGTTGGCTGCTGCTATGGAGAGTCAGTCTAGGTGCTGTGGTAACCTGAATGAGACGCTATGGGATAGTGCTTGGAATAGGCCTCAGGAAAAGGTTAGAAGTGGGTGGCCCAATAATAGGACAAGGTGCCTTTCCAGGAACATCATGACACTTTTGAGGGAAGTGTCATCTAGGAAGGAAGTTATAGAATGGTGTTTGGAATGGGCCTCAGGAAAAGCTCTGGACTAGGGGTCGATTGCCCAAGAACAAACAGACAAGGTGACTTTCCAGGAGCATCATGACACTTTTGAGGGAAATGTTATCTAGGAAGGAAGTTATAGAATGGTGTTTGGAATAGGCCTCAGGAAAAAGGCTCTAGGCTAGAGGTGGGTGACCCAAGAGCAGCAGAAGGACAAGGTGCTTTTCTTGGACCTTCATGACACCTCTCCAGAGGCAGGAGGAGCACCTTCATGACACCTCTCCAGAGGCAGGAGGAGCTGAACTGTCACTACAGGAAAGACAGGTCATAGTGAGGGCAAGGTTCACATGGTCATGACATGGAGAAAGCTAGACCCAAACGAGGAAATAAGTCAAAGAAGTGTTTGCTTGAGACAGTGCCTGACTGTGTAGCCCAGGTGGCTTTGGCTTGCCATCACCCTGCCTCAGTTTACCTAGGACTGGAATTTAAAGCCAGCACTGCAAAGTCTAGCTGAATCAGGAAGCTTTATGTCAAAAGTAGAGATTGGATACAACAGCCATTTCAGAGGCTAGGGTAGGAAGCTCGTGCTTGGGGAGCATGGGGAGTCCATGCTGCCTTACCCCGAATGTTGATACACATTTGCCCAGAACCCTGGGCAGGTCAGATCCTCAGACTAGAACTTTCCCTTGCCTCCACACTGTCTCCAGCACCGCCTGGACAAGGTAAGGGGTGGAAGTAATTAAAAGCCACTTTATGGGATTGTGTTAAGGTGTAGAAAGCACCAGGTCTGCTTTTTGGTATATAATAGGTGTTTAATAAATGTCAGTTCTCTCTGAGTTAGAGACCATGCCGAGAATATTACCACTAGCAGCACACACTCACACTCAGGCACACACACCACACAGGTGCTTCCTCTCTCTCTCTCTCTCTCTCTCTCTCTCTCTCTCTCTCTCTCTCTCTCTCTCACACACACACACACACACACACACACACACACACACACATACACACACACACAATGCCTTTTCAGTTCCCCATAACCTTACTGAGTAAGCAGGTCATGATTCCCACTTTGCAGTGGAAGGAGTGAACTTAGGCAATGAAAGTCATGGTTTGAAGTTAGTTAAATGGTGTCTAGAAGTAGGGCCACATATGGGAACAGAGATACCAGTTCTCCTCCCCCAACAGAAATGAGGATCCTCAGGCTGTGGAGGTTTTGAAGTCTTCCCGGTTTCTCTTTCCTAACCCACGTTAGCAAATTTGTCTCACAAATCAGAAAGCTGGATTTAGAAGGGTCTGAGGTTTAGAGACAAGACATTGAGGGCCACTTGTTGGAAATCCAGACATTACCTCAGGGAGAGGGGGCGTTAAGTTCATGCAAAATGAAGAGGAGTACTTCAGCATGGACAGCTGTCTGTGGGAACGGAAATGTGGAGGGGGTCTTATGGGATTCTCAGCTCTTGGGAAGGCACCTATAGCATAATAGGGCTAAAGAAATACATCTCACATGAAATAATTAACAAAAAAATGCATGCACATACAACATACACATCCCTATTCAAGCACAATTACAGGCAAATATATTCAGTCTATGAGTGCTCAGGATATTCAGTACAGACAAACATATGTAACACAGATAATAAAGAATAAACACCTGGGGGTGGGGCTGGAGAGATGGCTCAGAGGTTAAGAGCACTAGCTTCTCTTCCAGAAGTTCTAAGTTCAATTCCCAGCAACCACATGGTGGCTCACAGCCATCTATAATGAGATCTGGTGCCCTCTTCTGGCCTGAAAAAAAAAAAAAAAAAAAAAAAGAATACACACCTGGGCCAGTCACATGCATCAACACGTAAGAGCACTTGCCACCAAAGCTGACAACCTGAGTTTGATTCCAGAAAGGAGAAAAAACCAACATCAGAAGGTTGTTCTCTGGCCACTCTCACACACATACACACACAAAGTAAAATAAAAAATGTTTAAAGAACACTCACTTGTGCCCATGGGAATAGACACACTTAAATGACCATGGGAACACACAAGACACTGTAAGTGAGTGTTATCACAATTGTCCACAGCATCTCTAGCCCCATCCACATGGACAGTGACCCTGCACCATGCTCTGAAGCCAGGAAGACAATCTGTCTGCTGTATAATACCCCAGCATGTTGGAGCTTGTCAGAATGTTCTTTGCAGCCCCCGCTTAGCTGGCCAGTGACTGGTCCCTGGCTTCTGGGCTCAGAGCCTGCCAGACAGAGAGGCAGCATCTCTGGCAGCCCCTTGTGGGTGGGCAGCAAGCCACAGACCCAGAGGTCACTGGGGGTGAGATCCAGGACTGCCCTGGCCTCCCTGCCTCTGAATGGAATGTGATCCCAAAGCCACCTCCCAGGCCCATCTCCTCCCCCACAGCCACCCACCAACTTCTAACTCTGAATCCTGCTGGGCTTTTGCAAACTACAAGCTAGTAACAGAGGTTTGTTAGGGTGGCAGTGATGTGTGATGTAAAAGCAAAGGAGGTTACCATAAAAGCACAGACATGCATGGTCACACCTTGATGCTCAGGTGTGATTCACACACAGGACACACTTTGGCAGATATACACTATCTCATCAAAACACACAAGCAGCCAAACATCCAAACATCAAACATCCTCAGCACTCGCACGCGCGCACACACACACACACAATCATACAAGTACAGAGAAATATCCAAAGTCCCAGATTTGTGACACACAGAGATTAATATTCAGATGTTCAGTGGGTAACATATACACGCAGTTTCATAGTTAAACACAAACACCCTTTAGCACATCTCCACTGCTCTGGAACCTTCCTTCCTCCTCTACTTGGGCTCCCGAAGTGATACCAGGCTAATTCATCCCTACCTCTCTAAGAGGTTGGCCTGGCCCTGACAGGAGGAAGTGGTGCTGGACCTAGGTCTAGCCAGGTGCCCTGGGGTGTTTCCTGTGTGCTGCCCACAGCTAGGCTGCCCTGTACCTGCCCAGCTGTGGGCAGGTAGTAGATGGAATAAAGGGACGGTTCTGAAAGCACGTAGCTTGCTTGCTTTCTCTGCCAGATCCCTGTCCACGCAGGCAGGTGCCGGCGGGCACATACACTTTCCTAGCGTGAATATGAACATTGTTCCGCATCCACAGGTGGAGTCCTCTCGTAGGATCAGGTTCTTACTCTATAAAACGGTATTAGTAATCCTTTCACCCCCCTCATCCCGGGGTTGTAGGTTTGGCATGTACTGGCCGTGAAGGGCCACAGTAAGATGCTGCCTTCTTAAGGCTGTGAATCCCTGCAGAGGTAACTAAAGTACCCAGCCATCTCCATGGCAGATGTTGGACGTCAGCACCTGAACGTTCCCACCGAAGGTGGCACCAGAAGAGCCAGGTACAACCCTAGCCGTCGCGGCGGGCTGATGCCAGAGCAAGCTAGCGCCAGGCTCGGAGGGGCCTGGCTATCTGCGCCGGCAGCGCCCCTTCCGCGCCCTGCGGGGTCACGCGCACTCAGGTCTCACCGCCAACCCGCTCTCAGCGCTCCTGGGGCCTCGGGGCTCAGTGGGCGGGGCAGGCTGCAGCCACGCCCCATGCACAGCCTTGAAAACCAGCGGCCGACTAGCTTCAGTTCATAGGGGAGCTGCAGTCTGAGCAGGAAACTGCATCTTCAGGCTTCTGCTCAGCCACGAGAGGAGCGAGGGTCACTGGACGCCCAGGACCCTTTCACACCGATCCGACTCGCCGGGCCAACTCACCACCAATTTCCTCAGCCACAGCCTTACCTGTGAGCTCCGGACTTCCCCGGCTTCCGGTGGATGCTCAAGCTGACCGCAGAAACCTAGGACTGCAGTGAGTGGGACACCCTGCCCCTTACTCAGCTTTCCTCCGGTATCAGCGTCTCCCTCAAGGGGAGGAGCATGCTGATTGTGCCTTGAGAACCCTGACTCTAGACGTCTGAGAAGATGCTGGCCATGAAGCTGTTCACTTGCTTCTTGCAAGTTCTGGCTGGGTTGGCTGTGCATTCCCAGGTAAGGACCTGACCTGGCTTCTCTTGACCTTCTCGTTCCAACCATAGCAACGAGGGTTACAGTCTGAAACTACAGGCCCACTTTAGAAAGGAGGTCCTACTGGGATGCCTACATATTTCCCAGGGGTTGGTCTGGACCTCAGGAAGGAGACCTCTGCCTGGGCAGTCCCCAACTCCTGGGGGCTGCCTTGGTGGGGGCAGGGAAGCCACAGGGAATGAGGGAGGTTTCCTGTCTGGCCCCTGGAGCCCAAGTGGCTTTGCTAAAAGCATCTGTCCACTAATCCCAGTGAGTTCCCTGGCCTTGTGGTCAGGGTTGAGGCCCCATGACCAACCAGGCGCCCCCAGGACCTCTGACCTGGCCTAGTGGGGAAGAAGCTGGCTAAAGAAGCTTGTGATGGGGAGGTGAGACCCTTCCCCCGCCAGTGCTCCAGTTAAGCAGGGGGATCCTGGGTGGGGCTTCAGATATGACAAGGGATCCTATCATGCCCTTTCCTCCTGGTGGGTGGCAGAAGGTCCTGAGTGCAGGGCCTGGGGAAGTGAGCAGGGCCCTTTTCCCAGGAGCTGGGTGAGTCTGGCTGGGAGCCAGATTGGGCAGCAAAATCCTGACAAAGCCAATGCATTCCCTTCTTGCTGCACTGCCCCTTCACTGCCCACTGCCCTGGGAGTCCTCAGCCCCAACCCAGCAGCGGATGGGTTGTGCAGTCCCTTTGCTGAGCAGACAGGCCATCACCCTGCTTGCTGCAGTGTTAGCCAGAGGTGTAACGTTACTGGCAGGCAGCACCAGCTCATGGCGCCAACCACTCCAGCCCCTGAGTTCCCACCAGCTGATCACCTCCCCCTGGGCTCTGGCACCCCGCCAAGGCGGGCTGTAGAAGGCCCAGCAGGGCTGGCCTGGGGGCTGGGTAGAAGAGAGACCCCACAAGATTATAAGCACTTTGGAACACGAGAAGCCTCCAAAAACCTCTAGCCTCCAAACCCTTTTCCAAATGGGGGAAACTAAGGCTGGAGAGTCAGGTGGGTTTTAGTAGCACAGAACAAGAGGCAGCTTTGAGACAGAGCCGAGTGTGTGCAGAGGATGGGGCATTCAGGGTGGACTCAGAGAGCTGAGCCCCAAGGAGATGGCCCTTCCTCATTGTATCCATTTTTTGTATCTGTTGCAGGGAGCCCCGTCTGCTGGGAACAGCTCAACAGAAGTGAAAGGTAAGCCAGCCAGGCCAGCTATGCAAGCTGAGCCCCTCTCTACTTTCCTAATGAGCCCCAGCAGAGGAGGGATTGCTCTGAAGGGTGGGAGAGGCCGATAGTAAGCTGGGGAGCATCTGTAAGTTAGACATGTTGGCTGAAGCCCACGGGTCCACCTCTCGTGACCTGGCAACCTAGAGAGGTGCGGTCATGAGTTAGGGTCACCGAGCAACAGAAAGCAGGACATGATAGCCAGGGTTCATCCAGCTGGCTCAGAGCCCCTGCCCAGCATGCTGTAAGGGTGCAGATGGAGTCTTAGTGGATGGGATTGGTGTTGAGTGTCAGAGACAAGACTGGAGTTTGGGAGCTGGGTGTAGTAGGCAAACAGTCAAGGGCCTGGTCAGGACGAAGCATCCTCCTCACTATCCTAACTCTGGTGGAGCTGTGCAGCTCTGACCAGGCCTTTCCATTGATTACAAACAGGCGGGCTGTGTCACACCCTCCCTGGCCCTTTCACTCTCTGCCCTGGGTTGTGTCAAGACATAATCTTCAAAGGGCAGTAGGACCTTTGCCAAAGAGACGTACATGCAGAAGGCGCGAGTTCATGCCAGGTCCTTCCTCCTTCTCCCTTCCTGCCTCTCTGAGGTGCGGAGGGGGCCACATACAGTTGCTGAGCCTTCCAACAGCACCATGGGAGAAGGGATGTATTTGTAGGGTTGTCCTCACTTACACAGATAATAGCTGAATTGCTGTCTTGAGCTGGGAACACCCTCTGCTGGCCAGCCCACTTGTCTATTCACCAGCCACTTAAGAGCATCTTGTCTCTGCCTGTTCATGCTCTTATATCTGAAGCCTAGGTCACTGAATGGTTGAGAGAAGTGGTTCCTTCAACTCCATGGACTTGTCCATTTTCTGGGCTCTCTGAAATTGGCACAGTATCATGCTCTCTGGGGTTTGAGGAGGGCTGTACCTCTCACTTCAAGATCATATCTGTATTGGAATGGATGATTTTAGTATGTAGATTAGCCACCAGTTTTCAAAGATGTCTCAGCCTCTTTTTCCTTATCTGTGAAATGGGAGAGTTAGATACGTACTTGACATCAAAGACTCTTTTCCCAGGCTGTAAAATTCTGAGTCCTTGGAAAAGGTGTGAAAGTATGTACTTCCTGAGATTGTGGTGAGAAGGGTTGGGTGTATAGATTCAGAATGTAGGCCAGCTCACCTGTAATTCTAACAAGCAAGAGGGGGCCTACATTGTGGCCGAGGAAACACCAGCTGTTAAAAATCTGACATTACTATCCCCTCCTGCAAATGCCAAAGTTGGAGGCAGGACTGGGTACTGATTTTCTCCTGTGTTCTTGCGGGTCCCAGGGATGGGCGTGTCCTGTTACTTGATTTGACCATAGGCTATGAAGTAGGAAGGTTCCAGTGTTTCACAGATGAAGAATCTGAGATTTAGAGAGGCCCTAGGGATCAGCTAAAGCTCTAGGCACTCTTCAGTGTGGTGGACAGAGTCAACATACTCAGCTCCAAGCGTCCCAGTCACTAAACAGACATGAGTAGAATGTCCCTTGTGGCAAGCTGGCTGGGTGCCTTGCCAATGAGGAGGACACCAGCTGGGCTCCGGCTGGTAGCCAGTGGCTACTGCAGGGACCTTTCCAGAAGCTTGCCGTCCGGATTAAACAGGGTTCTTCTTGGAGTTCTGCCATTCTGGGTAGTATGTCACTTGGGACAGATGACTGCTCACTCACAGGGTTGGACAGGTAGCTGAGGAGCCCATTTTAACCCCAAAAGAAGCTCCCAGAGGAGGGCCCAGTCCTGGAAAGAGCAGTCTCCTGGTCTTCTCTCTACCCACTTCCTACTCAGAATAAGTTTGGGGTGCTCTTCAGAGCAAAGGGGCATAACTCTTTCCTGAGGGACACGTCACACATCTGGGAGCAACTGATGGTTGTGCTTCCTCTTCCCCTACCAGCCTCCTGCCAGGCCTTTGCTTTTTCTGCACAGCGGACAGGGGAACATCAGGGATTAACTTCCCTATTTCTGGAGCTTCTAGGTAAACCAGGCCTCAGTTTAGCTCTCTCTTGGCCTTTCTAGACCACTAAGAAACAGGTCTTGGGATTTGGGGGTCTTGGAACCCACATTGTTTACATGCTAGGATATGGGATAGGCGTTTATGTGAGTGGTGGTAGGGATGAGGCCCCTCTGCTGCTGTTCCTTCCTAGTGGCTAAGCGTTTTGTGTATCTAACTGCTTCTCTCCCTTATTTACGTTTCCACGGCAGAGATTAAATGTTCGTAATGGTGTAGTGCTCAAGAAGGCCATAGACTAAACACGCAGCTCACGATGCTCGAGAAAGGGAGGTGGCCTCTGACCCATGTTGCAAAGGCAAGCTTCCCCTGGACTCAGGGGCTGCCTGTGAGGAGAGAGGCCTTGTTTCCCTTTGGGTCCAGGGAGAGTGTCCAGTAGCCTGGAAAAGTAGAGTGAGGGGGGTCCCTAAATCCCCCTCCAGCCCCTGGTGTAACACAAGTGCCTTCAAAGCAGAGCAGTGTAGGATGGAACACCAGACGCCTAGATAAGTATGGTTTATTGCCTCGGTGGCTGCCCTGCCAGCTCCATGTGGACCAACTGCCTCTTGGGTATTTTCCACCAGTTTGCAGCCTTTCCCAAGAGCCTCTGCTATGACTGAAGTTTATTTTTCTTCTGAGATTACACCGGAGCTCCACATCCTCACAGGATCTGTGGGATGGACTTTGGCCCCTTCTGCCTCTTAGGAAGGACCACGGAAGTGAGGGTCTTCTGGGAAAGGCTCTCAGTTAAGGCTAACTTGTAGGTGACCCAGGTCCCAAGTCTCTCTTGAGCTGAGGATGGTCATCAGATAAGGATTAGGCTGATCCAGGCCTGATCTCAAGGCTGACCAGGGCTGTGCTCCAGGGCACTGGATCCAGACAGTCTGTCAAGGCATATGTGACCTTAGCAACTATCTATTCCCAGGCTGCTTCTCTCTCCCAAGCACAGGAAACTGATATACCTAGAATGGCTAAATGACCTCCCCAAGGTCATACAATGAGTATAGGGACTGAAGCCAGATGGCCTGGCTTTGTCTGCTGCCTGAGAGCCTGCACTGGAGCCCTGGTACCAGGCTACTCCTTCAAGGAACAGTCTCTTTGGAGGGATTCCAGATCAGTCCCCTGAAGATACCACTACCAGCACCAGGACATCAGGATAGGGGTCGGGAATGTTCCTGGTAATCCTTCGTGAATTGTCACCTCATCAGTCAGGAGTCACTTAGCCTGTGTTTACTGGGGATCAGCTCCTGCCCTCCCAGAGCCTCATGTTGGCCCCAGTGGAGATAAGAAGCATCAGTGATGGTAGAGAGGATGTGAGCTGGGGACCCAAGCTATGTTCCAGAGAGGGGTACTGCTCTTGGTAGAATGGCTGGAGAAGGCTTCAGAGAGGAGTGGGGGTTGGATACAGGCACGTGGTTTCCCTTAAGCCACTTGGAGAAAGCAAAGCTGGAAGCCAATCCTGATAGGTCCTAACTCCTGTCAAAGGGTGATGGGACCACACAGACAAGAAGCTGGACCACGTTGCTAGGCATGCTCTTCTCTGCAGAGCCAGAGAGGGGTTGGCTCATAGGACAAGTGAAGGTTAGCCCTTCCTGGTAAGAGAACTGTTTTCGGCAAGTTTCTCAAGGCCCAGGAAGCACTAAATCAGGCTAAAGAAAGACCCAGAAGCTTGGGGAGTGGCCCAGAGATTAGTCCTCAAAGCCCCAAGGAAGACTTTGAAGCAAAGAGAGAAACAGAATGAGAACTTGGGACCTTGAGAGATTCTGCTCCATTGGAATTTAAGCCCCAAAGAGCTAAGAGGCTAACAGGCACCCCGGAGTGATGGTGGCCATAGTCCAGAGCAGAGGGACCCCACATAGGGCTGAGGCTTCATGGAAGAGGTGAACTCCACATGAACTGAACCCAGAAACCAAGTTTGGGACATCAAGGTCCATGCTCATCTGATCTGGCCTTCTGTCTCCCCACAGTGGTGCCTTTCAATGAAGTGTGGGGCCGCAGCTACTGCCGGCCAATAGAGAAGCTGGTGGAAATTATGGATGAGTATCCCGATGAGGTGTCACACCTGTTCAGTCCATCCTGTGTCCCCCTGTCTCGCTGTGGGGGCTGCTGTGGTGATGAGAATTTGCACTGTGTGCCGATAAAGACAGCCAACGTCACTATGCAGGTAGGAAGGCACTCACTGACCTGTCACCACCTGCCATAACCCACATCATATCTGGAGCCCTCAGAATCACTAGAAGTTACCCAGAGAGAGGCAGAGGCAGGCCAAGGTCCTACAATGGGAATCAAGCTCCCAAGCCAGTGTCCCTTTACTCCCAGCCCAGGGCCTGTCCTCCAGTTCCCCTCCCCTCCCCCACCTAGGCTCTGAGCTCCTTACTGACTCCTTACTGGTTATCAACATTTTACTCCCACAGATCTTGAAGATTTCCCCCATTGAGGACCAGCATTCCTACGTGGACATGACTTTTTCTCAGGATGTGCTCTGCGAATGCAGGTAGGTCCTGGGAAGGTAACAGACTGCGTACTTAGCAAATCCCAAGCCTCAGCAAATCTTCACAAGGTCCCTGGGGCAGAAGAGGTGGATGCTACCCCTGCTGCAAGCTGTGTTTGTTGCTTTAACCGAGCAGTCCTGGGGCGATGCATTTCCATTTTCTATGCCCTAGCTGGCCTCAGCAGCTGGGGTACACCTGCTAAGATAACACATTAGGAAGGGAAGGCTGAGTCTCTCCTAGATTGGCAGGGCCCCTGTGCATGTCACACCTCCATGCTCTGAGATGAGCCGTACCTACCACAGGCGTCAGGAGCTAGTGCATAGAGGCAAAGACATCACAAGCCTATACTTGATGCTCATGGGAGGAGCAAACTGCAGAGCAGAGGACAGAATGGAACCCTTAGAGAAGGACAGGGGCAGCGGTGCCTTTAGCATTGCAGCACACAGCTAAGGGTCCCCAGGGAGCTCTGGCCAACACTCAGCCTTGCTATGTGTACCCCAGGTTCTTGGAACATTTGTTACTGGGAACAGCAGCCTGCATGCCATCTAGGTTCAGGAGGAATGAGGTGGTTCGATGCTGTTCTTTGCCATAGACAAGGGCACCAGATTAGGGATTTGGAGCCCAGGCTGGAGCTGACATAAGGGAAGACATCCACCTTTCACGTGTGCTTATCTAGTGCCCACTGCGTGCCACACACTGGCCTAGGTGCTTGGGATACGGTGGTGAGCAAGAGAGACAAAGTTCGAGCCTTGGTGGCCACCTGGAGGAAAGCCAGGCTCCGTGCAGTTCTGTGACCTGCTCAGCTACTGAGCGTGGAGCCTCCTCCACACTCTAGCTTTGGACTTGGCCTGTCTCGCTCCTGCAGCTACATTTTCCCTGCAGTTTTTCTTGGCAGTCAGCATATTCTCCATAGCCCCAGTGCTAGCTATGCCGCCTGGCCCTGCCTAGTGCCCAGGACTCTAGATGCCCTTTTTGAACCTAAGCCCTGGCTCCAGGCCCTCTCCACTATGCCAGTATTGGGCACCTTGACTCAACCTGTTCATTTCCAGCGAGGTAACAATAACTCAGTCATGACCGGCCCCCAACCCCCCCTCACACACTCCACCTCAGTGGCTGAATGAAGACCTTCACCTTCTCTATCACATTTGCCCTCCCGGCCACTCTTAGGGCAAGGTGTGACTGGAAAAAGTGGGCTAGCCTAGGACATCACACTCTCAGGGCCCCTGCTGCCCCTCCTGTCTGCAACACTGTTCCTGGGAAATACTGAAGCTATCCCCTTCCATCAGGCCAGTCAACAGGGACACCTTTCTTCTCACTTCTGGGCCAACAGCCACGGCCCCAGAAGGCAGAGCTGGGACATGCCTGGTGACTGTGAAGCAGGCTCCCTGCTGTTGCCACGGTGGGGCGGGGTTGTGCCTGGGCAGGCAGCTTTAGCTGGTGGCCACCATTGCCATCTTCCACAGTCTTGTTCATCCATCATTTACTTTCCTTGAGGGAACTCCCAGAATGCACCCTGGAAGGAAGGGGGAGAAAGTGAACAGAGAAAGTAAAATAGCAGAGAGCAGATCCCAGATTTGATGCCAAGAGGCTAGGGCGAGCAGAAACATGTGATGAGGAGCCCCCAGGGGGAACTCCGACCTCACTGGAGGCTGCCAGGACCTAGGTAGGGCAGGAGCCCAAGTAAGGGACTCTGCCACAACGCCTTCACCAGCTCCGTGCTGCCCCCTAGTGGCGCTGGTACAACTGAGTTACCAGGACTTAGAACTCTGGGAAGTGGGGTGGTAGCAGGAAGCTCCCACTTACTCTTCTGCCCCTCTTTCTGCTTCCCTAGGCCTATCCTGGAGAAGACTAGGCCAGAAAGGTAAGCGTACTGCCTGGGGTTCAGGGCGAGTGGGGGGCCTTCCAACCCCTGCCCCAGCTGAAGAATTCCACTATGTTGTGCTGATAATTTCGCTTGTTGCAGGAGGAAAATTAGGGGGAAGAGGAAGAAAGAGAAGCAGAAATCTACAGACTGAGAAAGCCCACCTGTGAGTGTGCTGGGGGCCCGGGGTTGGCAAAAGGCTGGGCCTAAGGGATTGGGGCTGCAAGGGTCAATGGTCAGGGAGGGGTGAGGGAAGCTCGGATGAGATCTTGGGGTAAAAACAGGGAATGCATGTCCTCTAAGGTCCAAGGTGCACCAAGTTCTTGTCCCTTATCTATGTGTGCCTTAAAGTGATGGGCCTGGCATCACAGCAAGCATTGGGCTATTCTTCAGACATCAGCCAAGCACTGCTGTGTGCCAGGCACACGGTTGACAGCCACACAGCTGGCCACTTCTTCTGCACAGCTCTAGGGAAAGTGCAGCGCCCTCCTCCCCGGCTCCCCGGCCAGTGTCTCTGTCTTTGGGTCCCTTCCTTCTCCTCTCTGTTCCTTATCCATCCTTGCTTCATGCCTGGGGACAGCAGGCTGGAGTCCCAGGCTACAGTGTAGCTAGAAGAAGAGGCTGAAGGGAAAGACACCCCCACCTGGTAGTCGAGCTGGGGGGAGGGGTTGAATGTTACACACACAGCGATATCAAGTGCAGCCATGCCATTTCTCAGATAGGGGTTTTCGGGTGCCTCATTCAGGTATTTCCCAAAAGAATCTCAAAAGCTCATGTGCCTCTTGTATAATTTTAGGTTGGCCACGGACATTTTCAGGGAGGAGGGTTGTTTAGATAGGATGCTACGTAGCTCATGTTGACTTTAAACAAGTCTCCTGCCTCAGCCTTCCAAGTGCTGGGATTACAGATGTGTGCCACTGTGAATGTTTTTCCTTTCTTTCTTTTATTTTTAAAATCCTATTAACAAGCAGTTGGGTTTGAGGGTCCTGCCCTTCTTTAAGAGGAAAGATTGTAGCGAGGACTCAGGTGCTTCCTCCCACGAAGTTAAATCAAACACAAAACAAACAAGAAATGAGGATGTAGCACAGTGGTAGGGAGCTTGCCTATCATGTGTAGGACCCTGAGTTCAGTCTCTAGTGCCCCAAACATGTAATAAAATAACGCAAACATGACACCAATTGTCACCAGCTCTCTTTTTGGGGGGACATTTGCCTGAAGATCGGTGTCTTGGGGTAACCAGAGACACTGTTACATGATGCCAGATTGGCTTCAGATGTCTCTTCTCACCAAACAGTTGTGTGATTTTAGGCAAGTTTCCTAAACTCTCTGGACCTCAGCTCCTCATTTGTGAGCAAGTAACAGCCTTGTGGGGTATTGTGAAGGGTGAATGAGTACTTGGCACAAAGCCGGGCACCTGAGCAGGTGCTTGGCAAGGGAAGTAGCTGCTTGCTGGCCTGGGGCTTCCAGGGTGCTGCTTTGTCCTGCTCTTCCTTGTCCTCTGCATCCACCCTCTTCTACAGGAGGGAGACCTCGTCCTCCACAATGTTCTGATCTCCCTGACTTGTCTGTGTTTGGTCTCTGGCAGGTCCGGTGATGCTGTCCCCCGAAGGAGACCAGCCCCTCAGAGGAAAGACCCCACACCCAGCTCATATATTTATTACCGTCACCCTCTCAAAGCCCTCCATGCTGGTACCTACCCTCTATTTATTAGCCAACTCATCCCTGCTGAATGACTTGCTCCCTCCAAGATAAGGGGCATGGAAAGACAGGACCCTCAGGAATTCAGTGCCTTAAACAGAACGTGAGAGAAAGAAGAAAGCCAGCCACAGTTCTGTGGGAGCTTTGGCTTGGGAAGAAGCAAGACATGGACGTGGCCTTTCAAGGGACAAGCCAGCCCCCCTTAAGCTCTGGTTCTCCAAGGAAAGAGAAGGTCAAGTACCTACACTGGTCCCCGGCTCCACCCAGACAGCAGCTCTGGCCCTGACTGCATTGAAAACATGTAGAGGTGACCCAGCCATGTCCTTCTGCTGCTGAAATCAACTGTTTACCCTGGAGACCAGGACAAGACACTCGACTCTGGAGAACAACAGAGCTTGCCTGTGGGCTTTGTTTCTCAGCCTAGAACACTCTTGGTAAAGCACCACCACCCTGCCTCCTATCTGGGACACAGGCAGAGTGGCCTGGGGCTAAACAGAGGGCAGGCTGGATGAAGGATAATAGCCCAGTAGGTTGGTGAACTTTCACAGCTTCAAGTCAGGGGCATGTGTCCTATTGTTATGGCTGCAGAAAGCAAGCAGATCCCTGGAGGTCCCTTGCAGCCCACCCATTGTCTCTGCAGGGACAGTCTAACTGCCAAGCCAGATTCTCTTGAATAAAGCATTCTAGTCTGGAACCTGTACTGTCTAGGATGTGTGTCTTCCGGAGCAGGGCAAATAAGGGAGAGGCTGAGTTTGATGGTTGCTACTTCATAACTGTAATTTTGCTACTGAGCGGTGTCTCAGTTCCTAAGACCATGGGAAATGTGTGATTTTTGATGGCCACAACCAGATCCACAGGTTGAGAACCGATGCTATAAGCTTTCTTTAAAGACCTTGATAGTGAGCAGGGTAGAGGAGCTCTGTTCACAGAAGCCCAGAGCCCTGGAGGATAGTCCAGCAGTCCAATCAGCATGTGTTCCTGGCTAGGGATCAGAGAGGGTGTGGGCTGGCCCCAGGGGACTCAACCAAAGAAATGACTTTCTTGCCTTTCTTCATTTGCAGCTGTTGGAAGACAGTGTTGCTGGCTATGTTCTCTAAAGAAAGCACCCCTCCCTCACTCAGGCCTCTGGCTGGGCCCTGAGGACCCCAACTCCACCCTGTAGCATCTCCCAAGGCTTTCAGCTCCTACTCAGGCCATCGACCTCTGTAGTAACTAGACAGAGACCAGGGCACTTCCTGGGTTCGAAGAAGAAATCCTTGTCCTTGGCAACGATGTTCACTGCAGGAACAGTTAGGAAAGGAACAGAATGGTGGGTGCGTTTGACCAAACCTCCGGTCCTTTCAGGTCATCTGGGTCCTCAGGGACCTGTGTAATGAGCTTGTCACTCATTGGTGGAATATCACTCCGTCATAGGTTCTGAGGGAATGGTGCCACATGTCCTTACTCTGGGCTCTCATTGCACAGATATGTGTGTTAGA
The DNA here is from genome assembly GCA_033318265.1 of Phyllotis vaccarum. Lineage (NCBI taxonomy): Eukaryota > Metazoa > Chordata > Mammalia > Rodentia > Cricetidae > Phyllotis > Phyllotis vaccarum. The sequence continues at coordinate 62,680,928 of JARWLC010000006.1, forward strand.
GTCTGTAGGTTGTCATTTCAGTTGCTCAAATTGATGACCATATTCAAAGCTAAGGAAGAGGGGGAGCTCTTGAGTACACAAAATTCTAAAACAAGAAACAGTTTGGGGTGGGACCAGAAACACTTGCCTATTAAGACATAACTTGAGGGAAGTGTGAGTTGGTTCAGTGGTTAAGAACACAGGTTGCTCTCCTAGACGACCTAGATTTGATCCCCAGAACCACGCAAGACAACTCACAACCATCTGTTCTATAGTTCCAGGGACTCTGACACCCTCTTTCTGGTCTTTTCAGGGACCAGGCACTCAACAGATAGATAGATAGATAGATAGATAGATAGATAGATAGATAGATAGATAGATGGATGGATGGATGGATGGATGGATGGGTGGGTGGGTGGGTGGGTGGGTGGGTGGATGGATAGATAGATAGATAGATAGATAGATAGATAGATAGATAGATAGATAGATAGATAGATAGACAGACAGACAGATAGATAGACAGATAAGTTAGATGAGTAGACAGAGGCAAGGAACAGAGACAGGGATATACTTTAAGAGGGGCTGGCAAGGTAACTCATCTTGTAAAAGTGTTTATCTTGAAAACTTTTGTGACCTGAGTTCAATCCCTGGACCCCACAAAAGGATAAAAAGAGAGAATTACTAACTCAGCAAAATTGGCCTTGTGACCTCTACACATGTGTGCTGTGGCACATGTGCCCCCACACACATATACACATGTCATGCACACACACACAACAACAACAACAATAATTTAAAAAGTTAAATATCTCTAGTTGAAGGAGAGCTGGTGGTGCATATTTGTAATTCCAGTACTCTGGAAACTGAGGCAGAAGGATCAAGAAGAGTTCAAGGACAACCTAAGCTACACAATGAGATTCTGTCAAAATTAACTGGAGGAAGGCAGGGAAGGGGGTCCTCTCCAAAAGGCAGCTGTGGAACATCAGAAATGGCCTCTGCTGGAGGTGACCCTTCAGCTCCCTCCCTTCAGCTGAGTTGGGCTGATCTGCCGTGGCCCACAGCCAAGGGTTCTTATGCCAGCATTCAAGAGCTTCACCTTGGTCACTTGGAATGCTGAGCTGTTCTGGTGTTAGGCATCTTGAGCTCAGGTGTAGGAAGGAAGCTCAGGTGACCTTGACGATGGGAAAGAGAGAGAGCTGCTCAGCCAAGCCCAAGCTCCTCAGGTTCCTGACACCATAATCATCTCAACTGGCACCTTAGGAGACTGGGTGGAGGGCTCAGTGGTTAAGAGCATAGGTTGCTCTTGCACAGGACCTGAGTTCGATTCCTAAAACCTACCTTGGATGACTCACAAACTGCCTGTAATTCCAGGTTACAAGGATACAAGGTCTCTGGCTCCATGGCATGGGCACTCAAGTGCACAGGCCCACACATAATTAAAAATAATGATTATGGGGTTGCACAGAGGGCTCAACAGGAAAGGGCAGGTGTTACTCTTGCAGAGAACCTAGGTTCTGTTCCATTTTCTCATCAAAAACCAGGCACTAGGCACACACATGAACACAGATATACATACAGGCAGAACATCCATACATGTAAAATAAAATAAATATTTTTTTTTAGTTTAATGATTTATTTCGATTTTATGTGCATTGGTGTTTTGTCTGCATGTATGTCTGTGTGAGGGTGTCAGATCTTCTGGAACTGGAATTACAGACAGTTTTGAGCTGCCATGTGGGTGCTAGGAGTTGAACCCTAGTCCTTTGCAAAAGCAGCCACTGCTCTTAACTGCTGAGTCATATCTCCAGCCCCTAAATAAATCTTTTAAAAATGAAATAAAAGTTAGAAAGGAGTTTACAGGACTCAGCTGAGGGCCCAGACCTCACAGAGCAAAGACAAACTGTTCCTACCATGCCCTGCTTCCTTTCCTGACTGGTGGGATCAAGAGATTCCATAATAACAGACGGTTTTAGAGTCGTTTACTCTGCATCAATAAGTAACCAGAAAAGGCAAAGAGGCAGTGTTCCGGGAAATACTGTAGACCAGAAGGCCACAGGAAGCCTCATCACGGAGAGGACATTTATGACATGGTCATTCAAAGACAAGGGCAATCCAAACTGAGGACATGGATGAATGATGAGGTAAGGAAGTACCCCAGCATGACTGGAGCCTGATGGGCAAGAGATGAAGTCGGAAGCCAGAGCCAAAGGCTTTACCCTAAAGGCAGGTAGAGAATCAAAGTTTGGTGGAACGTGCCAGGAAACTTCCAAAGGTGATAAGCTATAGAAGAAAGTGACATGATTTTTTTTTTTTTTTTTTTTTGAGTCAAAGTGTCTCTACATAGACAGCTCTGGTTATTCTGGAACTCCATCCATAGACCAGGTTAGCATCAAATTTACAGATACTCACCTGCCTGTGCCTTCCTAGTGCCGGGATTAAAGGTGTGTGCCACCACTACACCAGGCATGCATATGGTCAAACACGCATACACATAAAATAAAAATTAAATTTAAATATCTATTAAATTTTCATTATATTAATATATTTAAATAAATATTTATTAAAAGGCCTAGGGCTATACCTCAGGGGTAGGACCCTTGCCCAGCACACAGAAGGTTCTAGGTCCAAGTCTTAGTACTAGAAAAAAAGTTAGTCAAAGGATTAAGGGGAGGAAGGGGAAGTGAGCGGCATTTGAGTTGTTCCTTAAAGGACAGGCGCATCATGGACGAGATATTCACTCAGGAGGAACACGCAGGAGGATTATTAGTTCAAGGCCAGCCTGAGCAACAGCCAGATGGTGATTTAACAAATAAATAACCGGGGGGGGGGGGGGGGGGGGGGGAGTGTGCGTGTGCGTGTGCGTGTGCATGTGCGTGTGTGTGTGTGTGTGTGTGTGTGTGTGTGTGTGTGTGTGTGTGTGAGAGAGAGAGAGAGAGGGGGGGGGGGGCGGAGGAGAGAAAAGAGGCAACTGTTGACTGAACTGGGAATTTCATGGTTGAACAGCATTCATACCAAGGAGTTCTGGGGCTGTCAAGCTGGGAACCACTGATTTAAAACAAACAAACAAACAAACAAACAAACCAATAAACACTATACAGGACGGAAAGAAAATTTACAAATTTTCCTTTCCTTGTGAAGATGAAGACATTAAGGTTGTCAAAAGCCATGTATATTAAGTGAACAAGACTTTTCAAATTCACCAGGAAGGACTGACACGGGATAGAATCCAGACCTGAAGTGGATACTTCCTGCCCCTCCTACAGCACCTCCTCCACAGGATGGAGAGCAGCGTGGGGAAGAGGAGAGAATTGTACTCCCCACTGGAGAAGCTGGCCAAACCATCTGTGAGGTGTGTCTGGGTGGGTCAGCAGAAGAGGCCTTTCCACAAACTCGCGTGGGAAATCGAGACTCCAGACAGGGCGGTGACAGAATGGAGTTTTGGTGTGGAAAGATGGCTGTCTGTCAGCAACAAAGCTTAACAGCTGTTTTTCTAGAAAAACCCAGCCCCTCCCTTTCCTGAGGGAAGCCTGAGCAGCCCTCCCATGACTTTGGCTGTGACTGAGGAAGATGAGGCCCCACCTCAAAGACTCCAGGCCAAAAAGATAGTGTTTCTGGTCCCTGTAGCCTTGGAAACAGGCAGGAAGGGCATTGAGGCATCTTCATAGTTGGACTATAGGATGTCACCTGGGTGACATGTGAGACCTTATTGGCCCCTCTGCAAAGCTGTTCAGGCTATCTGTCCCTGCCCTGACATGCCTCAGCCTGGGCTACCCAACATCATAAGGCCATTGTAATAAAAAGGAACCTCTGGCCTCTGGCCTCTCAACCCACAGTGACCATGCTGAGAAGCATGGTAACCCGGGGGTTAGTCTGAGGTTTAGCCTGAGGCTGGACAGCTCTTATAGAACTACCCCCTCCCCCTCAGCACCATCAGTGGGCCCATAAAGCCTGTGGACTCTTCTCACTTACTAAACAAGTCCCCTAGAGGTGAGATCAGCCCAAGGATTTCTTCTTCAGCATCTTGGAGGGTCAGAAACTGACAGCTGGCCACGGCTGCCTGCAGGCACAGTAGCCACAGTCTGAAAGAGCAGAGCCAGGTCCAGCAGCCTAGGATCACATGTAGTGGTCTTCCTTCCTCCCCCACACATCAGAGCCAGGCCTGTGGGCCATGATTGTGGGGAGAGGAGGCAGAGAGGGGGCTCAGCTAGAACTGCATAAATCCTTGCTCAGTGTTCCCCAGGGAAACTAGGAATACATCCTATCACCCTACAGGAAGCTGAGAGGCCATGAGGGTGCCTCTCGTGTCAGAATCTTCAGGAGACCCTGGGTACCTTAGACGTCCTTTTTTTCCTTCCTTCCTTCCTCTTTCTCTCTCTCCTTCCTTCTTTCTTTTTAAAGATTTATTTAGCTTTTTTATGAATGTGAGCGCTCTATCTGCATATACAACTTTATGCCAGTAGAGGGCATCAGATCCCATTTATAGATGGTTGTGAGCCACCATGTGGTTGCTGGGAATTCAATTCAGGACCTCTAGAAGAACAGCCAGTTCTCTTAACCACTGAGCCATCTCCCCTCTGGCCTGTGGAGATTAGTTCCACGGAAGAGGCACGGTGCCAGGCTACTTGTGGTGGCACTCGTCTGTCATCCCAGTCCTAGAGGGGCAGAGGTAGGAGGATCTCTGTGAGTTTGAGGCCAGCTGGATCTGCAAAATGAGTTTGCTGTGGGATTATGCTCTTGTACACTGTAGATACTTGTTACTGTAAATAATGGTTTAATAAAATGCTGATTGGACAGAAGCTAGGCAGACAGGAAGTACAGGCGGGGCTACCAGACAAGGAGAATTAGGGAAGAGGAAGAGTAGAATAGGCACCAGCGAGATGCAGAGTTAGGAAGGTGAGAAGATACACTGAGAAAAAGGTACCGAGCCACGTGGCTAAACATAGAAAAGAATCATGGGTTAGCTTAAGAGTAAGAGTTAGCAAGTAATAAGCCTGAGCCATAGAACAAACAGTTTATAATTAATATGAGCCTTTGTGTGATCATTTGGGACTAAATGGCTACAAGACTGGCCAAGCAGGACAGAGAAACTCCTGACTACAGTTCCAAGACAGCCTACATAGAGAGATTCTGTCTCAAAAAAAGAAATGACTCACAGCACCTCATTGAGACTCAATCTTTGTGCATATGGAGACTTTTCTGGCCCTCACCTTCCTTCTCCATGAGAATATTATATCTAACACACTCTTTCTTAAGAGAGTCTAACCACTATATAGCTATGATAACAGGTAACTCTTAGGATAGATTAGAAACATGATTTACATGGCCACCTGGCTCGGTAACCAGGCTCTGGATGCCCACACTCAGTCATTAGCAGCCTTTTGCCTCTGAAAATGACCAGCAGCAGCAGCCCTAACCCACTGGCGATGCTCCTAGAGTCAAAGAACAACCAGTAAATTTGGCTCATTCCTGAACACTGTCCTTTCCCCCAATCCCTACAGCAGTCTATCTATCGTTTCACTTTCCAAAGTTTCACTTAGAATTGCAAAACGTAAAGTGGAAAATTCCAGAAATAAACAATCTGTAATTCTAAAATCGGATGCTGTTCTTGGTCATGTGATGAACTCTCTCATCATCATGTGCTATCCCACCAGAGATGCATATCATCCCTTTCCTTGGTGTATCCACACTGTATGTGCTACCCTCCTATTAGACACTTGCTAGCTGTCTATTGTTGATTTTCAGTTCAACTTTGGCGGTGTCACAATGCCTGTATATGGGGTCTGATACTAGGCAAATTTTCAAGCATCAGCTGAGAGTCTTGGAACACGTCCCCTACCCCTAAGAAGAAAGGAGATTACTGGATAGTAGTAACCTTCCACTTGCCAGTTCAGCTACTCTCCCTTGCTTAAGCAAGAAGTAACTGCTTCTTGTTTTACATAACTGGTGGTCATATTTTCTTTCAATGTTCCCCCTATAAAAATCTTCCTTACACTCTACCACAAATTCTCCAAAAATCCAAAGAACAAGTAATAAATTTGTTTTAAAGCTTTGGTACAAAACTGGCCTAGGCTACAGGCAGAAATTATTGACTTCCATCTCTTTCTCTTTGTCTCTTTGTCTCCACAGAACCCGGCTCAGTCCTGACAGAAGGTCTGTGGACCATCCTCATTTGTTCCTCCTTGGACAAAGCAGATCATACCTCTTGTCATAGTTTTTATGAGGGTGTTTTATGTCAAAAGACCCCCCCCCCACTATTACACCATCATCATCAGGATGTAGACAGAGATGCAGAGTCATTACAAATCTACTTAAGACTTAAAGACTAAGATCCATCATTTATTTCATGGCCTGCTTTTAAAACTTAGTCTGAGCAAGGGCTGGAGAGAAGGCTCAGTGATAAGAGCCCTGTCTGCTCTTCCAAAGGACCTGGGAATTCCCAGAATGCATATGGCAACTCACAACCAAACTCCAGTTCTAGGGGACACAGACATACATACTGTAAAAATATCAATGCATGTAAAATAAAAATAAATAAATTAAAAAGAAACTAGTCTGAGGACTGGAAAAAATGGTTCAGTGGTTAATCACTGGCTTCTCAGAACCCACATGGCAGTTCACAACCATTTGCGACTCCAGAACCAGGGAATCTGGCGCCTCTTCTGATCTCTGTGGGTCCCAGGCATATATGTGGTGCTCTTACATTCATGCACGCAAAACACTCAAACACATAAAAACAGATAAAATCTTTTAAAAATCATCTGGTGTGGACTGTTTCCAATGACATTAGCTATTTTCCTATGAGAGGATTTTAAGTCCTGACTTATTTCTCATCATCTGGAATCCCTATAGTTTGCTCAACAGATGCATTATTGGGCATTTGGCTTTTAGTGATGGTTATTATTAAGGAAGCTGTGATGAGCATCCTTGTAGATAGCTCTTTGTGTGCAGAAGTTTCTCGTTTTAAGAAACAGCAACCAGCAACAGCCTTGGACATCAAAGGCATCTCTCTACTGTCCAGTTCTTAGTGCAATAAAAACTTCTCTGTCACTCACGATTCATACACAACTTACGTCATGGCTGGAGGAGAGGGGCCTTATTTCTATTTCCCAGGGATTTAGGCTCTCTGCTTCCATGATCACTCTGGGGGGAGGAAGGGGAAGATGAATTACCCACTGGCTTTTGAAGCTCCCACCCTAAAATACCACATACTTCATCCCTGAGCACTTCAAAGAAAGTCCTATGACTCAGGCTAACTTGCAAAGGGTTGGAGAAGCCTCATCCTGAGTTATGCCAGGATGACTGTGGGAACCTTTCTAAGTTACATGTGGGGTTTGCTCTGTTTCTGGAAGACAACCCATTATCAAGTTAAGAAGAAAATCTGTGAGCTTTGCTTAGGGTTTGTGAAGAAGTGTTTGTCTTCATCAGAAAGTGCTGCTGATGTCTTCCTATGGCTTCATGCCTGCCTTCTGTTTGACTGGTGGATGAGGTTCCCATGACCCCACCCTTCGTTTATCAGGGCATTCATACCGATCTTGTCTCTGCCCAGAACCTCAATTTCATTCCCTGGTTAATTTCTTTGTACGTGTTAGAGCACACTCATCCACTCAGCAAATGTTTCTTGAGCAATACTACACAACATATGCCACTCTTGGCATTTGGGGTACAGCAGTTATCAAAGCAGACAAAAGCCCACATGGATCTCCATGGCGGTAGGAAAAAACATAATTACTGAGAAAGAAATGAGTGGATGAGAGGCCGTGCTGTCCGTCTAGGGGAGAGAAGGGAAACAGATGGGGAAGGGGGCCACATCGGGGAGAAAACTATTTCAAACTAGGGGAAAGGGAGCCAGGCGGATTTCAAATGAATACTATTCTAGTAGGGGCCACTCCTGGGCAAAGGCCTTAGGGTAAGCCGTGCCTGGTTAGTTGAGGATCTGAAGTTGGATGGGTGAGGTCAGAAAGGGAAAAAAATTAGGAAAGACAGTGAAGGGGGGCATTGGGGGGACCACAGGAAGTCTTGAGTACATCTTGGAGCAAGATGGGAACCCTCACAAGTTTGAGCAAGGAGGGGCGGAATCTTACTTATGCTTTGAGGGGCTCCCTAGGGTGACAGCGTCAGTTACATTTAGGGCAAGATTAGAAAGAGGAGAATGAGGTAAGAAATGTATAACCCAATTCATGAACTCTACTATGTGCAATTTTGGGGTTTTTTGGGGGGTGTTTCAGGATAGGATTTCTCTATACTACAGTTTCCTGGAATTCACTCTGTAGACCAGGCTGGCTTTGAACTCATGGAGATCTGCCTACCTCTGTCTCCTGAGTGCTGGGATCCACCATCACTCAGTTACAATGTGCAATTTTTTATGGTGACTTATTTATTTCATGTTAGGGGTGTTTTACTTGTATATATGTCTGTGCCTCATGCATGCCTGGTGCCTTCAGAGGCTAGAGAGAGTGTTAGATCCCCTGGGACTGGAATTACAGACCATTGTGAGCTGCCTTGCAGGTGCTGGGGATTGAGAATCAAACCCGAGTCCCCTGGAGGAGCAGCAAGTGCCCTTGACCATTGAGCCATCTCTTCAGTCTCCATTTTATTTATGTTTTTGAAAAATAAATTCATAAGGCTGGGCAAGGTAACTTATGCGTGTGATCTCAACATTCAGAGGTCAGGGGACTTAATGAATTAAGAATAACTTGGATAACAAAGGGAAATCCTGTCCTAAAAGCAAGAGCAAGGGACAGTGGGATGGCTCAGGGTGTGACAGTCACCTGCTGCCAAAGCTTTCAACCTGAGCTGCTAGATCTCCAGATCTGTGTGACAGAGAGAACCAACCCTTATCCATTGTCCTCTGAGCTCCGTGTGTACCATGATGTGTGTGTGTGTGTGCATATACACACAATAAACATGTTTTCAAAACTCAAACAGAAAGAAAATTACTTGAAAATGCTCTTACAGCAAATGAGGTAGCAAATAAGGATGCTCACATCAGAGGTATTGTGGCAAATGGGGAAGAAATGTTTGGATTTGGGAAGAAAAAGCCACTGTGATGTTCAAATGCATTAAAGGTAGGATGTGAGAAGAAGATGGGAAAAGTCAGAATGACTCTAACAGTGAGAGTTTGACAGAATACACACACACAGACACACAAAGGCACACACGCACACACAGAGACACACACACTCGCACACACACACACAGGCACACATGCACACACACAGACACACACATGCACACACAGACACAAACACAGACAGACAGACACACAGACACACATATACACACACACAGACACACACACACATATATATATATATATATTCCTTTAAAATGTATAGTTTACAGGAAAAATGCAGCTAAGCAGGAGAGGGCACACCTTTTATCCCAGCACTCAAGAGGCAGAGACAAGCAGATCTCTGTGAGTTTGAGGCCAACTTGGTCTATAGAGAGTTCCAATACAGCTAGGGCTGTTACCAAAAAGAAAACATTATTGTAAAATGTTATTTTAAGATGTGTTACACTTGTTTATACTGTATTTGTTTAACTCTGAAGGCTGTGTTACTGTGCCTGCCTAAAACACCTGACGGTCTAATTAAGAACTGAAGCCAGTAGCAAGGCAGGAGAAGGGATAGGTGGGGATGGCGGGCAGAAAGGATGGGTAGAAGGAGAAATCTGGAAGAAGAAAAAGGAGCCAAAGAAGGAGGAGGGCACCAAGGACCAGTCACCCAACGACACAGCCAGCCATGGAGTAAGAAACAAAGGAAGCTATACAGGAGTAGAAGAGAAAAGCCCAGAGGCAAAAGAAAAGGGATATTATAAGCTAAGAAAAGCTGTCAAGAAACAAGCCAAGCTAAGCTGGGCATTTATAAGTAAGAAAACTCTTTGTATGTAATTTATTTAGGAACTGGGTGGTGGGCCACCCCCAAAGCAAAAACAAACAACGTTCTGGCATTCCAACGTGGGGCTAGACTAAAGGAGAATCTAAAAACAAGACATGTCTCAAAAACACCTATAAACAAACATAAAATTTACAGTCCACCGGAAAAACCAAAATGATTTTAAAAAACAAAATTTATAATTCATTGAGTATTATCATCTTTACAAGTTTGTGCAACAATTGCCACTGTCTACCTTACAGTGTGCATAGCCTCCTCCCACAGTCTACATACAGTGTGCATAGCCTCCTCCCACAGTCTACCTTACAGTGTGCATAGCCTCCTCCCACAGTCTACCTTACAGTGTGCATAGCCTCCTCCCACTGTCTACCTTACAGTGTGCATAGCCTCCTCCCACAGTCTATCTTACATCGTGCATAGCCTCCTCCCACAGTCTACCTTACAGTGTGCATAGCCTCCTCCCACAGTCTACCTTACATCGTGCATAGCCTCCTCCCACAGTCGACATACAGTGTGCATAGCCTCCTCCCACAGTCTACATACAGTGTGCATAGCCTCCTCCCACAGTCTACATACAGTGTGCATAGCCTCCTCCCACAGTCTACCTTACAGTGTGCATAGCCTCCTCCCACAGTCTACCTTACATCGTGCATAGCCTCCTCCCACAGTCGACATACAGTGTGCATAGCCTCCTCCCACAGTCTACATACAGTGTGCATAGCCTCCTCCCACAGTCTACATACAGTGTGCATAGCCTCCTCCCACAGTCTACCTTACAGTGTGCATAGCCTCCTCCCACAGTCTACATACAGTGTGCATAGCCTCCTCCCACAGTCTACATACAGTGTGCATAGCCTCCTCCCACAGTCTACCTTACAGTATGTATAGCCTCCTCCCACAGTCTACATACATCGTGCATAGCCTCCTCCCACAGTCTACATACAGTGTGCATAGCCTCCTCCCACAGTCTACCTTACAGTATGTATAGCCTCCTCCCACAGTCTACCTTACAGTGTGCATAGCCTCCTCCCACTGTCTACCTTACAGTATGCATAGCCTCCTCCCACAGTCTACCTTACAGTGTGCATAGCCTCCTCCCACAGTCTACATACATCGTGCATAGCCTCCTCCCACAGTCTATCTTACAGTGTGCATAGCCTCCTCCCACAGTCTACCTTACAGTATGTATAGCCTCCTCCCACAGTCTACCTTACAGTGTGCATAGCCTCCTCCTCCGCTTTCTGTTTCTACAGATTTGCCCGTTCTAGGAACTTCATATAAATGGCACATAGCTTTTTGTGTCCAGCTTTTTTTACTTAGTATCTATTTTCAAGGGCCATCCATGTTGTGGTATCAGTATTTATTCAAACACTAGTTCATTTTATGTAAATTTTCATAAATTAATAGACTTTTTCTATTGCTTTTAAATTTTTTTGAAAAATAAGACATGATATAAGGTTCCTGAAATACCAGCTCTCTGGGGGAGGAGGCAGAAGGATCAGAAGTTCACTGTCATCTTTATCTACATAAAGAATTTGAGCCAGTCTGGGCTACCTGGGGGTGAGCTGGAATCTCCTACAGTCAAGTTATCCTCAAACTCACAATATAGCTGAAGATAACCTCCAACCCCTGATCTTCCTGACTCTACCTTCCAAGTGCTGGGATGACAGGCATTTATAGTGTGGCTTACTTAAAAATATATTTTTAATTTTTGGTTTTGTTGTATAGCTCCAGTTGGCTTCAAACTCAAGATCCTACTGCCTCAGCCTGAGTGCTGGTCTTGCAGTTAACAACATTCTGCTTTGGTCTTTCCTGTTTGACAGTTTCTGCTAACAGCATATGTGTAGGGACGTGTTTGAGTCTCACAAAGATACCCTGGAGTGAAATGCTGGTTCGTTTGTACCTTTAACTTTGGGAATGTCTGCTAACTCACTTTCTGCAGAGACGTACCACTCATATCCTCATCAGCAGTGTATGGCCCCAGTTTCTCCAGAGCTTTGCCAAGCCTTGCCATGGTGATCATTCTTATTATGGACATCCAGTGGGTGTCAGTGGTACGCTGTTTTAATTTACATTCCTTTAGGGACCAACAATATGGAATATCTTCTCATCTATTTACTGGTTGTTTTCATCTCTTCTTTGAAGAAATTATTGAAATCCTTTGCTCAGTTATTGACTTTCTGTCTTTGAATGTTAACAAAAATGGTTTTTTTGTTAACACATATAGTTAGATTTAAATAAAAAATGACCCCCATGGACTTATATATCCGAATGCTCACTGAGTGGCATCCCTTTTTAGGAATAGAAAGAATGGGACATGTGTTTTGAGGACCCAGGCTCCCTCTCTCCGGCTATGGATCAGGATTTAGCACTCTGTTACTGCTCTAGTATGCAGCCACACTCCTCGCCATGATCACACCGGACTAAACCTCTGAAACTGTAAGCCAGCCCACTCCCCCCACCCCCCCTTAAACGCCTTCTTTCACAAGAGTTGCCCAGGTCATGGTGTCTCTTCAGAGTAATAGAACAGTGACTAAGACAGAACGTAAGAAGTCTTTTATATGTTCTGGATATCAGACCCTTATCAAATATGTGATTTCTAAACATTCCCTCTCTTCTATGGGCTATGCTTTAGCTTTGTTCTAACTTGCTGGGTTTCCGATGTTTCATTTTATTTTAATAAGGAGATAAATCTGGGCCTGGTGAGGTGGTTTAGTGGGTAAAGTGCTTGCCATTTGAGCCTGGTGACCTGAGTTAGATCTCCAGAGAAAGCAACAGCTCTGGGTGTGAGGAAGAGGAGCCAGAGGATAACGCTGAGGATAGCTTCCAGAGACAGGGCTATAGCGCAGTGCAGTGTGGGTTCTGACAGGTAAGGGGCTCGAGTCCAGTGTGGCTTTCTTGGGAATGCCTTTCTGACTCCAGGTTAGGCCGTAGCTTTCTGTGCTGCTCTCTGAACCACTCGCTTGACCTTAATGCCCAGGGAGACCCAAACAGATCTGCGGAGGCCATCGAGGCATCCCTAAACCTAGGCCCTGGGACAGACGACACACCGGAAACATTGACTAACTAAAGTAATGTGTAAGAAAAGTCTCAGAAGAGTTATGCATTTCCTGTGGCCTACAGATCTGTGGCAGCCTCTCCCCACACACATCCCTGAGTGACAATAGACCTCTTTTCTCCACCCTACACTCACTCATCCCCATCAATCCCCACCTATCCCCACCTCAGGCCCAATCTCAGGCCTTGCAAACTCTAGGGCTTTAAGAGCTGTCAGAAGCCGAAGGGGACGATGATTGGAGGTTTATTCTAACGGGTTGAGGATGAGCTCATCCGTAGCCAATGGCGAGCAGGCACTCGGCTAGACGCCCCACCCCCTCCCCCAGGCACCTGCGGAAGGGTGGAAGGCATCGATGCTTGTAGAGGTGAAGGGACTGCTTTAGCGGGGAGGCCCGGAGCTGGCACACGGACAAGTGCAGTGTTTGCTCGGCTCTTCAGCCATCCTCCCAGGTAAGGAGGAGCCTTCCTCCTCTCCCTGACTCAGCCAGAACCAGACCTTCTTGGACGTTCCCTGGAGTGATGCACCTTGTGAGCTTGGGAAGCTTGCACCGTGTGTGTGTGTGTGTGTGTGTGTGTGTGTGTGTGTGTGTGTGTGTGTGTGTGTGTGTGTGTGTGTGTGTGAGTGTGTGTGCCCCTTAGGCATGGTGCTCAACCCCGAACCCGCAGTCCTGCGCAGCAGGCGTTGTCCTGCTGGGCCTGACAGAGCAGGAAGGCTGCCTTTCTCCATCCCCTGGTCTCATCTTGGCCAAGGCTCAGCTCCTGACTGTTTGTGTGTTTCCTCCTCACCTCTCCCTTTATCCTGTGTGTTAAAAAACTGCCCCCTGGCCATTTTCCAGGGTACCTGAGACAGCACAGTTGGGTGCTGTGAGGGACAGAGACCACGTTGCTGGCTGCTTTCTTTCTTTGCCCCTTCCCCACTGGCAGCTGTGCCTCTTCTCCCTTGGGTGATTGGTGTCGCACATTGCTTAGGGAGGGGTTGGTGTCTGATCCTTGGGAGGATGCATTGGCCCCTCGGTCTTCCGAGAGTCAGGAGGAAAAGCCATTTACTCTTCTGCCGGTCACCGAACTCCACGTGATCTGTCATTCAGTTATCTCATGTGCCAAGGGGGTTTTTGACCAACTCTACACTCTCAGCTTGGTGCCCCGGGGGGAAGAGGGACTTCCTCACTCACTGACTCCTGACCTCAGGGGCAAAGCTAACAAAAAGCCTAGATGTGTTTTGTCTAGGGGAGAGGTACCACTGAACGGAAGCCCAAGGCTGAATGAAATTCCACGGGGAAGCAGGAAGGGAGGAAGAGGTGAGGTGGGGGACCAATGGGAGCAGAAGCTTTGAACCAGTGGGTGAGTTTGCGCTGGAGACAACCCTTGAGGGTGGCTGTGGATCACAGACATCCCCGGGCTCTCAGTGCTACACACACACACACACACACACACTCTCACACACATACATACACACATACACTCACACATTCACACACACACACTCACATACTCACACACATACATACACACTCACACACACACACACACACACACACACACACACACACACACACACACACACACACACCATGCTGGGGAAGGACTCTTGGAACTGAAATTGGTTGGAAAAGAGAAGAAAGACCTTTGTATGTGGATATCAATCTTTTCGATGTTTAGTGCAGGAAGCTGAAGTTCAGGCAGGGGTGTGGCTTCCAGCAAGTGCCTCCCTAATGCATTTTGCTTCTTGTGGGTCACAGGTGCAAGGCCACTATGAGCCTGGTAGCCTGTGAATGTCCACCTGGCCCAGGCCTGGAGCCCGAGCCCTGTTCACGAGCACGGTCCCAGGCTTGCATGTACCTGGAACAGATTCGGAACCGGGTAGCTTCAGGGACACCTGACATGACCAAGCAGGACTACCTGGTAGATGCAGCTACACAGATCCACCTGGCGCTGGAGCGAGATGTCAGTGAAGACTATGAGGCGGCCTTCAACCACTACCAGAATGGTGTGGATGTGCTGCTCCGTGGTGTCCATGGTGAGGGTGGGGATGCTCGGGACAAGAGGGGGTAGTAAAGGGCCAATGAAGGGTCCTTTGTCCACACTAGAGGTGTGGGGCACTGAGCTTACCCTGCCAGGCCTCCACGAAGGACAATAATGAGGACTTGAATTTATTAAGGCATTCCAACATGGCAGACCCCACTAGGCTTTACCTATATTAGCTAGGTTGATTCTCACATTAATAGACTTTTTATTGCGTGTAGTTACACGTATACAGGAGTTACTCTTACCATCATTATATGAGATGGTCTTCACCGTTGCTCAGGCTCGTCTTCCTACCTCAGTCTTCTGGCTGCTCAGACTACAAGTGTGTGTGGTTCTGGGCAAGAACTACTTTTCATACCAATTTTTCAGATGAAGAAACTGAGTCATGGAGCAGTTAAAGAGTTTGCTCAAGGCTCCGCAATGGCTCCACAGCAACCAAGGTGTACATCGGAGTCAGAAGTGCTTCAGCTCCTGTGGCTATGTACTTGACCTGCTGCACTTGCTGGCAACGGTGCTGGGCTGGCAGTGGCCCTCTGGAAGCTTGAACTCCAGATGAGGGGAAAGGGCTGACCGATTGATACGTAATTATAGTCCTGGGTGGGGAGAGGAAAACTGAGGTCAGAGGGGCCTGGCACAGGATGTTTTCTAGAAATGAGAAATAATAGGCCTGATGAAGGACAGCATGTGTGTTGTCCAATGGAGGGCCTGGCAAGTGTTCTGAAGAGGGGTAGGGGGCCCAGGCTTATGGGGGAAAGGGGAGGGCTGATCAGGGTACAATGAGGCATTTCCACGCTGAGGCCAGTTTGAGATTGGAGAGCCCTGTGGTCAGGCTATGGTGACCGCAGTCGTGCTGTTGGAGAGACTCTGCCATGCCCGGCTTTAGGAGTCCCGATGCCTTCCTTTTCCATCTAATCTGGTCTTCTCCACCTTTACCATGGCTGGCAGAGATAGAGGAAGCACTGTATTCTGGAAGCTTCTCTCTCCTCCTTCACAGGGTGTGAGAACATCCAGTGAGGTGGTGGGTACCAGCTGTAAAGAGCAGTTGACTGAGGGGTGACTGTGGTTTCCAATCTCCTGCCAAATCTTTCTTCTAAGCCCCTCAGCTCTTACTCCAGAGCAGGAGTTCAAACACGGGGGTCGGGGGGGGGGTGAACCAGCTAAAGCTGCCTGGGAATTCGGAGCTAGTGGCTGTGATAGGAAGCTAACAGGGAGTGGCATCTCAGCCTACTAGTAAAATCCAGAATAGAGGGCAGGGGTGCGGCACTGGTGACCACAGATGGTGACTCTGCCCCGACAGTTGACCCCAACAAGGAGAGATGCGAAGCTGTAAAGTTGAAAATTACCAAGTACCTACGGAGGGCCGAGGAGATCTTCAATTGTTACCTGCAGCGGACACTGGGTAGTGGAGCTAGTCCCAACACGGTGAGAAGAGGGACCCTTGGGAGAGACAGCCACTTCTCATCTTCATCCCCTCCCATTCCAGGGAAGAGTGGGTAGTGGAGGTTGTAAGTCCAAGTGTGAGCCGAGCCAGAGGTGCCTTCCTAGCCTTCCTCTCTCCCACACCCTCACACCTCATTCAGCCTCACAGAGCACTTGGCATGCAGGACATAGACACCCACCCCAGTTTCCATGTGACACCTCACCATTCTCAGATGTACATACAGTGCCTCTGGATTCTGTTTCTGTTGAATGGACATACTGCAAGTATTTGGAATGCACACACACACACACACACACACACACACACACACACACACACAACTATGCATCCAAGGCTCCTCCTGTTACTTTCTGACCCATTAACAAATGCACCTCCGCACCACAGGATGGCACATTCCTAGCTCACTGTGTCCAGTAGCTTTTCTTTCACAAAAGTAGGTTGTCTAAATTTTGGGGCTGAGCCCTATGTTCCCACCCAAAGCCCTGAAAGCTTTTTGTAGACAAGGCTTTTGAGAAGGAGCTTCTAAGGCCCCAAGAAGGATTCCAAGCATGACCAGGTAGGCGCTGAGCCTGGATGCTTTGAGCCAGTGTGTCCCCAAGTTCTGAGTCGAGAACAGGTCCTCTGTTCAGCTGTTCCTGTGAGGCGGGTTCTTCCTGGACCCCATTTCCTACCCCAAGACTCTCCTGGCATCCAGAAGCATCTGCCTCACAGTGAAAGCCGAGGAAGCCATGGCTGAAGCTCTGTCTCTTTCCTCTGCAGGGCTTCAGCAGCCTGAGGCTCCGGCCCATCCGCACACTGAGTTCTGCTCTGGAGCAGCTGAGGGGATGCAGGGTGATTGGGATCATTGAGAAGGTGAGCAAACACTGGGTGTGGGAAGGGAAGCAGATGTGTACAATGGGGGGGGGCAGGTGAAAGAGCAACAGGATTGGATGGAAGGTGTAGAAAGCTTTCTTGTCAGGACTGCCTTTGAATCGCCAGCTCCCAAACAACAACACAGAGACTTCTTCTTATGAAAGCTTGGCCTTAGCTTAGGCTCATTCCCAATAAGCTCTTACAACTTCTACGTTCTGCCATGTGGCTTTTTTTTTTTTAACCTCTCTTCTATTCTGTGTGTCTAACTTGTTCTGTATCTTGCTGGTGTCTCGTGCACAACTAGACTCACTTCCTGAGGTCTCTCTGCCTGGAAGTCCCGCCTATTATCTCCTGCCTAGCTATCGGCCATTGAGCTCTTGATTAAACCAATCACAGTGATACATCTTCACACAATGTAAACAAATATTCTGCAACTGGAAGGCATCTGGAACAGCTGCCTGCACCCAGAGAGTGGTGTGTGGGCTCAGAGGGGATAGAAGTTGAGTCCAGTGGCTCCTCTCTCTCCCAAAACACACCAGTCAGGATCTAGAGAGGAAAATACAATGTGAAGAGACAGTCTGTTTCCTTCTATTGTCCAGCTCTGACCATGGGTGGAGCTGTGCCTTGGGAACCTTGTCAGCACTCACCACCCTGCTCACCCCCATTTCCCACAATCCTCCACCACCTTACATTCACTCTGCACATGAGGACTGCTCACACACACACACACACACACACACACACACACACACACACACAGAGCTGAGCATTTCCTGTGCTGAAAGGTCCCTTTCTCAAACTGTCCAATGGACATATGCACTTCTGCATGGTGTCTTGTATTGTCCAGGGCCTTGGCAGCTCACACCCTGTCTCTTCTGGACCTCCTAGCCTCATGTGACCCCAGGGTGGACAAGAAGACAGGACATGACACCCCAACCCCTACTACAATACAGAAATATGAGGGACAAAGAGGTCATTTAAGAGTTGAGCCTGCATAATATTGCCCTCTGCCTCTAACCCAGGTTTCTCTAAACAGTTCTTTCCCAAACGGGACATTTGTGAAAATCATCTGGTGAGTTTCACAAATATATAGATATCATGACTTCATGCCAAACCCGTGGAATCAGAATTTCTAGGGTTGAACCCAAGTGTATAGTTTAAAACACCGGGCAATTTTAGTGTATCTAGGAGCCCATAGAGAAAAGGACAGCAGTGTGGGCTTCTCTGCCATACAGGAGGGCAGCATGCTGCCTGCAGTAAGAGACTGAGTTTGGCCAATGAAGCATTAGACAAGCCGCCTCACAGCTCTGAGAACTGGTCTCCTCATTGGTAAAGGAGGGTGGGAGTTCTACCCCAAGGGATGATCTGAGAAGGAAATGAAACCGTTTTTGGGAAAGGCCTGGCACGTCCTAAGACACTTCATGCATGGCTGATGGCACTGAGTGTAATTGATAAGAAGTGGAGGCTACCAGTTCCAATCCCTAGGCCTCGCTCCAACTGTTTCTCCCGGGTCCCTGGAATAGGCCCCAGGCTCAGTGAAGGTCCAGCCAGCTTCCCATCTGTTGCAGTCTTCCCTCCCATTGAACTGCCCAGTGGCCACAGCCTGACCTTGGCTAAGCCCTGCTGCTCCCACAGACAGACTGATACCATTTCTCTGAGTGAGATGCCAGGTATGAAGGAAGGGGGTCCAGACCAAGTAAGTTTGGGGAACAGTGAATTGAATTTACAGTGCTTATGCTTTAATTTCAGATATTCTCAGGGCTTTCAGGACATGCATGTACAGGAGAGTCCCCAAGGGAACCTGACTCAGAGTGTTCCTGGGACATGCCTATGTGCAAAGCATTTTAAACATCAGTGCCGAGGCCTGTGCGGAGGGAAAATATGCATTAAGATATTTAGATTGCCCCTTTCCATTTTCACTCTCTCTCAGACACTCAAGTGGTGTTGCTAACTCCCTCCTAGGGTCTTCCTTCCTTCCCTGGGTTTATTATCAAGCCAGGGACAGGAATTTCCCCAAATTAGGAAAGGTGTTAGGGCCATCAGTTCCATTCCACAGCTCTGCCCAGGCAGATCCAGGTGGCAGAGCTCTGCCAGTACCTGCCAATGGCAGCCCTCAGGCTCAGGACAGAAGCCAAGGGCTTGCTTAGGACAATCCTGAGTCCCTTAAAGGTGTTGGTTGTGGGACTGACAGGGAGGGATAGGGGTGATGAGGGAGCTGTTAAGTGAGCAGCCAGGATGCTCAGGGGGCTGTTTCAGGGATTGTTCCCACCTTCCTCCGGACCTCCTCAGAGAGCCATGCGCTGAGTTGGGCATAGGAAAGCAAAGTCTCCTGGGTTGCTTCTTGTCTTCATTGGTTCAAACACGGGTGTTTTTTGCTTGGTAGGTTGGCTTTTTGTTTGGTTGGTTTTGGTTTCTTTGAGACAGGGTTTCTATATGTAACAGCTCTGGCTGTCCTGGAACAGGCTTTATTGATCAGGCTGGCCTGGAACTCACAGAGATCTGCCTGCCTCTCTGCCTCCTGAGTGCTAGGTAGGATTAAAGGTGTGTGTCACCAAGTTCAGCTCCCTTTTTGTTGTTGTTGTGGTTGTTTTTAAATTGTTACCAACATTTTTCAAATGTGAAGATTTCATATAAAAGTCCATATTTCAAGCTTCTCCTAAAAAGAAAAAAGAGAGAGATGAGATCTGGAAATGTGGGCTCACATTCCTCCATAGCACTAAAGAACTAAGGAGGGACCTGCTCACTTCAAATGAGGCCTTGTCCCCTTCTGCTCCAACTTTGCTGGACCCTTTGTTCCCCTCTAAGTCTTTGAGTTTAAGAATCTGTCTGAGCCGGACATGATATCTTTAATCTCAGCACTGGGAGAGGCAGAGACAGGCAGACCTCTGAGCTCAAGGCCAGCCTGGTCTACAGAGTGAGTTCTAGGTCAATTAGAGCTTATCATGGAGAGACCTCATCTCAAAAACAAGAATACCTCTGAAGCTTTGGGGGCTTGTTAGCTGCGTGAGAGGTTCCACCGAAGATTCAGATTCCTTGTGTGAGTTTATGGAAAGGCCTTATTGTGTTTCAACACCACTATATCTCCACCGCCCCCTAGAGCTCCCTGTCTTCCTGCTCCCTTTCATCCTTCATGTAGTGTGTATGCATGTGTGCCCATGTGTGTGTCCACCAACACACACAGGATGATGGCTGTCCTGTCTGTCCTTTCTACTACATTCCCTTAGCGTCTCTCACTGAACTGGCTGGTGGCCAGCATGACCAGTGGCCCTTTGTCTCTGCTCCCCAGCAGTGTTGCTTCTTACAGAGCTGCTGAAGATCTAAACCCAGGGTTCAGACCTTCACAGTAAACTTTTACCCACTTAGCTATTTACCTCACCCCTTGGGAAGGAGTGTGTGTGTGTGTGTGTGTGTGTGTGTGTGTGTGTGTGTGTGTGTGAAGTGGCCACAATTGTCTTCCATCTTCCCAATTATAAGGCTAACATCTGATTTGTGAATTAAAATGCAGTGTTCTGTGTCTTCACCACACAGAAAACTGTGTGTGGTAGTGCTATATTTTAATAATTGTCCCCACTATTGAGACAGGGTGACCTCAAACTTGCTATAAAGCCAAGGATGACCTTGAACTCCTGAATTTCCTGCCTACATATCCTGAGTACTAGGACAACAGGTCTATGCCACTATTCCCAATGTAAACAAGGCTGAGAATCCAACCCAAGGTTTCATGTGTGCTGGGCAAGCAGTATCAACTCAGCAGCATCACCAGACCTTTTATGACTGTCTAAAGGGAAACAAAGCTAAGACTCCAGCAAGTCAGGTGTTGGGAATTCTGCCCTCCAAGCCACTGAGTAGAGGAGGAGGATTCTCTCATTTGCTTGGCTAGTTATATCAATGGGAAAATGCCCACTCTGCTAGAAATACAATGAAAAAGAAGGAATTTTCAAACAAGGAAGGAATAAAGAAAGAGAGAAAAAGGAAGGAATACTTCAAGGTATTTGTTGTTAACATTTCAATAAGTCTAATTTCTTCTGTGAAATGGGTTTTAATGTGTTTTAAATACAGAGGTTCCGACTACAGGGTCCTCTTTAATTTCCGGCTCCATCCTTGGCTGAGTTTCAGACTGTAAATCAGAGGTGGCGGGGAATCCCACTTGGAAAAGGGTGGTGTGGAGTCCTCTGGGGTGTCAATACTTGTGGGAAACTTTTATTAAATGACCCCATAATTTTCTGCCTCTTCAAATATTGCACAAGTTCGTTTGGTCAGGGAGCCAAGGGCTGCCTTAGGGCTCTCGCCATTGGAGGGAGACCTCTTGTGGTCAAAAGGGGTACTGCTGTCGTGATATAGGAGGGTGATGGGGCTCTGCTTTTACTTTGTTAATGATGGAGACGAGAAAGCCCAGCCTGGCAGGCACTTACCCACTCTAGGATCAGTCTGTCTGTATTCGAATTCTGAGGCTACTGTTTCTTCGCAGTAGGATTGAAAGTAAGTAATTTCACTTCTCAGAACCTCAGTTTCATCAATAAAGTGGCTCACCAATAACTCCTGCAGTTAAATAAGCTGTTCAAAGTCCTTAGCACAGAGTAAGCTCTTTATAGCTAATGTTTCTTTCTTCTGTGATAACATGGATGATTACCGAGGATTAGGAGCATTTAGACATGGATCCTCTGTTTTTATCAACAAGCACAATGGCCCTATAAAGTATGAGCTTGCTGTGGTCCCACTTTTAGGAGGCTTAGGGAAATGGCTCACTGGGTGAAGACTTCCTATGCAAACTTGAGGACTTGAGTTTGATTCCCAGCAATTACATAAAATAGCTGGGCATGATGGGGTACATATCTGCAACCCCAGTACGGAGGAGGTAGACAGGCAGATTCCTGGAGCTTGCTAGCCAGACAACTTAGCTGAATAGATGAGCTCCAAGCTCAGTAAGTGACTCTGCCTCAAATAAGATGGAGGGGGGGTTGGAGAGGTGGTTCAGAGGTTAAGAGCACTGGCTGCTCTTCCCAAGGTCCTGAAATTGATTCCCAGCAACCACAGGGTGGCTCACAGCCACCTGCAATGAGATCTGCCGCCCTCTTCTGGTGGACAGGGATGCATGTAGATAGAACACTGTATACATAATAATAATAATAATAATAATAATAATAATAATAATAATAATAGTAATAATAATAATCAAGATGGAGAACAATTAAGAAAGATACCCAGCATGGTCAACACAGGCCTACACACATATATCACACACACACATACACTACACACACACACACACCACATGCACACATACACCACACACACACACATACACCATACACACACATACACACACACATACACCACACACAGACACACATACACACATATGTATACACACAGACACACGTACACATACACCACACACACAGATACACACACAGATACACGTACACACACAGACACCACACACACAGACACACACACATATACACACACACACACAATCCCAAACAACAACAACAAAAACCACAAGAAAAAGGTTCAGAGAAGCTGTGTTGCTTGGCAAGTGTGTGATATTCTCATATCTTCCATTAAGGGCTTTCCTATTTATGCCCTAATAAACCACTGATATAGCAAAGGTGGGTGTTTATAATTCCTTTGGTCAGTTTATTTAAAAATCAGTTTATTTACCCAAGCTCTAAAACAGGGGACTTTAGCTAGGTGATCAAAGTCAGGAATGTATGAGGTCTTAGGTTCAATCTCTAATGCTATAAAAAAATAATAATCCAGGGCTCTTTTCCGTAGACCACACCTAGGCTACAACTTTCACCACTAAATGGTTGTGTGGGCCCAGCTTCAGAGTGCCGGCTGGCCTTTGCCCTCATTCTGACAGAATCCTGCCTTCCTGCTGACACAGCCCTGTGACCACTCTTTCCCTTCCCTACAGCTGGGCCCGCCCTTGCCTGCCCAGATGATTCAAGGGCCCAACTCCCAACAAGACTCAGTGGTGGAGGAAACACCTCTCACTAGAGACACCCTGAGAGGAAGAGAGCTGCTACTAAGCCTCGGGTGGCTGGTGTGCACGATCACATCTTATTTAAAAAGAAATATAGCAAAGCAGAGAGGTTTTTGGTCCATCAAGTCTGCCTCCGTCAGGCTACCGGATCTGAAACCACTCTCTCAAGAACCTTAGCTCCTTCATTTATTTTGTGGTTTTGTTTGTTTGCTTGGTTTTTGAGACAGGGTTTCTCTGTGTAGCCCTGGCTGTCCTAGAACTCTCTCTGTAGACCAAGATGGCCTCAAACTCACAGGGATCCATCTGCCTTTGCCTCTCCAGTGCTGGGATTAAATGTGTGCATCTGGTTTGGATGTGAGACAAGGGCTTACTATGTAGTCTTGGCTGGCCTTGAACTCACAGAGATCTGCCTCTCTCTGCCTTTCTCAGTCTCTGCTAGGATTAAGGGCATGCACCACCATGCCTACCTAGCCTAGCTTCACTTGTAAGCAAAGCTCAGTAGAACTGACTAGCAATTAGGTACTTTAGCCATGACACCTTCAGCCTCTGTCAGGATGATGGGCTCTGGCCAAAGCCTGCAGTGAGGGGTTGATCTTAGCTGTCCTTGAGCCACATAGGGCCTAGCTAATAGGGGCAGGTAGAGAGGGGTGTTTTGATGAGGGTTCTGGCAAACACAAAGAGGGTATTAGACTATAGTAAGAAATTTCTGGCCCAGCCTAGCTTGAGGTCCAGACCTACAGCCCCAGATGACCACACAAAGGCTTATATTAACTACAAGCTGTATGGTCTATGGCTCAGGCCTATTGTTTGCAACTCTTATACTTTACGTTAACCCATATTTCTACTTATGCTTAGCCATGTGCCTTGGTAACTTTTTGCTCAGTACAGCATTCTTGTCTCGCTTCCTCTGTCTCTCGCTGGCATCCGCTGTTGCTCTTTCGCTTTCCAGCATTCTCCTAGTCTGGTTGGCCCGCCTCTACTTCCTGCCTAGCTATTTGACCAGTTAGGGTTTTATTAAATCAATAGGAGTGAGAAGTATTTACAGTGTACAAAAGCATAGTCCCACAGCATTAGACTACTTGCCACCTACTCATCCTGGAACTTTGTAGAACTATAGGAACGGACAGGATGGTCCCTGTCCATGTGGAGCTCACAAGCAGGGAAGACAGGAGGTTAGATAATGTGAGAAAGCTCCCCTAAGAGTAAGCCTAGAAAATACTGGAGTTAGGGTAGGTGTCCCAGATGCTGGAGGAAAAAGCACCAGAGCTTAGATCTTTGGTTATAGCAAGGGTAGTTCACTAGGACAGGTTGGATGTTGGCTTCAGGGCATAAAAAGTCCAAGAACTAACATATATCTTGACCAGTGCCTCCTGGATTTTGGCAGGTGCAGTTGGTTCAGGATCCAGCAACGGGAGAAACCTTCGTTGTGAAGGCAGGTGCCGCCCAGCTGCTGCCATGTGACACTCCTCTTGGAATTTTCTCAGAGCTCTTGAACATGCCTACCCTCTCCCCAGAATGTATATATGAGGCCGATGCTCCCTCCAAAGCCAAAGGCTGTTCTTCTAAGCACTGCCCAGAGCATTCCTCCAAGACTGACATACACATACATTATCTCATCCTTGGACATTAGACTCAATGGGATTAGAGGGTGAGGGCTGGGCCAGGAATTGAGAGAAGCAGTCGCTACTGAGTCTGGTTCCCAGGTCATATCCTAGTGTCCTGAAGCCAGAACATGGCAACATCAGCTCATCTACATACCCCATCCCTTCCCCAGAGCCTTCCCAGGTGCCACACGGTAAGCCAGGAGCGGCTGACTATCATCCCACATGGAGTCCCCTACATGACAAAGCTGCTTGGATACTTTGTGAGTGAGAACTCCATCTTCTTGCATCTGGAGCATGTGCAAGGTGAGGGGACCTGGGGGGGGGTCAACTCCTCTGAGCTTTGGGGCTTTACTGTTTGACCCACCTCAGAAAAAAAAAAAAAATGCTCAGCCCTGAGGAGGAGTGGAACTTGCTCCAGACATGTGGCACGGACAGGGAACCCATCTTTCTGAAGGGTGAAGGCAGGGCCAGGATGTTGTGAGCCTCTGTGTGGTCTGACCACCCTAGGCAGGCGAAGAGGGCATTTTTGAAGTTGTCTTCTTTGCTGCCATGTCCTTTAGTCTTGACGCTTTTTCTTGGTCAGTGCCCTTCCCTAATGGCCACAGGGTGGCTGGTGACGAAAACTGCAAAGACAGGAGCTGAGCCAGGCAGCCAATATTTAGTAATTTTAAAATGTGCTGCACGTCCTTGGGTCATGGTGTGGCCACTGTGAGGCCATCTTGGCCTCTTTACCTTCTGTGACACCTCTCTCTCTCAAACAAGACAAAAAGTGTAAATGTATTGAACCCTGCTGTTCAAACAAATTGGTGTTCCACTGAAACCAAGTTCACTAGCATCAGGTATTCGGGCTGTGAAGCTGAGTTCCCTGGAAGTGCCTCAGGGCAGGGGAGAGTGTGTCCTATGTCACAAAGAGCAGGGTGATGAGAAGGTAGAATAAGGCCAGGACCCCTGAGAAGCAGAGGGACATGCTGAAGTGGAGGGGTGGGATCGGGCCTGGTCCCAGTGTCCATTCTCTTCTCCCGCCCACACTCATACTCCCTGTTTGACCCAGGAGGCACTCTTTGGTCACATCTACTCTCCCAAGCCCACTTTCAATGTTCTGGGCTCAAATATGGCTCTGCCCAGGAGAAGTCAAAAGTCCAGCTCAACACTCGCCTCTGCCTCATGAACACAGCAAAGCTCCCACCAGGCCACACCTTGAACAGAGTCCCAGTGGAGCCTCCATGGACTTCCCAGAGCCTTCTCCCAGCTAAGGAGATCCCATCCCCTCAGCTTCAGAAAGAGGCTGACCATGAACCTTCAGCCAGGACCTCCTGCTCTTCAGACCTCACAGAAACCCCATGTGGCCACTTGCGTGGTCACATAAGGAGAGCCAGCCAGAGTTCGAACCCTGCAACCAATCGGAAGCTCCACTGGGTACGGGAAGGGGCTGACCGGGTGCTGGGGGCCTATGGCCGGGGCAGAGGCCAGAAGCCCCCATCAGTGAACAGGGACAGCCTGGGGCGTGGAAGAGAAGAACAGGTGAGGCAGTGGGCAGCCGAGATGCTGGTGGCACTGGAGGCGCTACATGAGCAGGGGGTGCTGTGCCGTGACCTCAACCCACAGAACCTGCTTCTGGACCAGGCAGGTAGGAGCCCCAGCCTCCTTGCTCTAACGCTCCTGCTGGGGTGGGAGTCCAGAATCAACACACCACCCCCAAGATTATAAGGCTACGTGCTGTTTCTCCCCATTTCTCTTCCTCCATCTGGCCCTTTACAGAGACCCAAGCCAGGGGCTGCAGTTTCAGGAACAAACCTAGGCCCCAGGCAACAAGGGGCCGTGCATGCCCTTAGGGACAACCTTCAGCCCCTAACGTGACTATTGGGGAAGCCTTGGGACTGCTCAGTGACGCTCCTTTCAACCTTTGTCTCATCAATTCCTCTCTACATACACTGACAAGGTCACATCCGACTCACATATTTTGGCCAGTGGTCAGAAGTGGAACCCCAGTGCAGCCAGGAGGCTGTGGACTGTCTGTACAGTGCTCCAGGCAAGAAGGGATTTGGGGGAGGTTCCTAGATCTTGGCTGCTTTTGTATGGGCTAAAGTCAGTGGGTACTGGAAAGGGCTGTCTTCTGTGTTTTTGTTCTTGCAGAGGTTGGGGGAATTTCTGAGCTGACTGAAGCCTGTGACTGGTGGAGCTATGGGTCACTTCTGTATGAACTGCTCACAGGAACAGTGAGTAGCTGGGCAGGGTATAGAGCCCTGGTTGGGGACTAGAGTATAGGCTGAGCAGAGGCTGCCTGGTTTTCCATGCCTGACTTTTGGGTTGACTGTCTTCCACCCACAGGACCACCAGCAATAGAGGAAGTCACTCCTAGCAGGCATCAGAGCCTTTAGCATTCCTATACTGCTAAGAAGACAGTCAGTTTCTGTGAATGTGAGCTGGGATAGCCAGTGGTTTATTGCAGAGCTTCTGTGGCCTAAGGTCTGGGGAAGCCAGCAACCTTTCCCTGAAAGGCTTCTGTGCTATGTTCAGTCTCTTCCTGTTGTTCACCCCCACTGGCCCTTCAAGGCTGTAATCCCTAGACCTCAGCTGGAAGGTGGGAGAGAAGGCGCTTGCATCCAAGCCAGCTGCTCTGACCAGCCTGGTTAGCAAGCCCCTGGCAGGCTGACAAAGAGCTTGCTGCTCAAGCATGAAGATTTGAGTTTGACCCCTAGCAACCATGTGAAAGTCAAGTGTGGTGACGCACATCTGCTACCCTAATGTGGGGCCTGGGATGGGTCGAGCAGATTCTCAGAGCTTGCTGGCCAGTTAATCAGTCAAGTCCAGTGAGTCCTTGTGTCAAAAACACCCTAATAAGGTGGAGAGCAATAGAAGACACCCAGCTTCAGCCTCTTGCTTCCACATGTGCATACGCGTGCACGAGCGCGCTCGCGCACACACACACACACACACACACACAGACACACACGCACACACACAGACACACGCACACACACACAGACGCGCACACACACACACACACACACACACACACACACACACACACACACACACACACACACACACACACACACACACACACACACACGGTAAGGCTTTACCCTCTCTTCTTTCAGAAGAGCCCAGAACTGCATCTGGGGCCAGTTAAGTTGGGAACAAGGGGGAGGGACAAACTACTTTTGAGTAGGAAAGTTTTGAGTGGCACCAGCCAACTACAGTGTGACCTAAAGGCCAGACCTGTCCTGCCCCTGTTCCCAGAGGCTCAGGGCCTGAGAACTCATATAAATACCCCTAGGCCCCTCACAGCTCTCCTGACTTTCTTCTTGTAGCTTATTCTTACCCTAACATACTTCTGCTTCTCTCCATGACCCTGCCTTGGCCTCAGTGGCTGCATGCCAGGCTACTATTGCGTGTGTAGCTCGTGGAGCTTTTTTCTGTAAGGAAGAAAGTCCTAGTGCTGTTCCCAATAGCATTTACCCTAAAGACAACCCAGATAATGCTTCCAACAAGCTGCAGGTTCAAACCTCTGTGCTATCCCAAGTCCACGTTTCTGAGCCGGCTTCTTACCGTTAATGTCAAGGGTCATTAGAAAGTAGTAATGACCGTGTCTGGATCATCAGTAGATCCTAGCAAAAGGCAACCAGCAATATCATCTTCCTCCTAGAACATGTCATGGGTGGGGCAAGTCTTGGCTGCCACTAGGGTGTAAGCTTTCCTCTCCCTGTGTCCCCCTCCTCTCCAGGCACTGTCCCAGAGCCACCCCTCAGGATTCCAGGCCCACACCCAACTTCAGCTGCCTGAGTGGCTCAGTGGTTCAGCAGCTTCTCTGCTGACTGAGGTGAGGTACTGGCTGGCCTAGAGATGGCTTATTGGTATGTGAGTGGGGGATGGGAGGAACCACCTGTCTAATACAAGTGCTGGAAAACACCAGGGCAATAAATGCCCACGAATACCTGCGCTAGCTACCACCAGTGCCATGGGGGTTACTGACTAGGTTAGCAGGGAGTGATCATCCCAAGGACTTGGTGACAGGAGTCCCAGGAAGTGGGAAGGGATGCTCACGGGAGTCTTTTCCCATAGCTGTTGCAGTTTGAGCCCCAGCGGCGCCTAGGTGCTGGAGGTGGTGGCTGCAGCAAACTCAAGTCCCAC
Source organism: Phyllotis vaccarum (assembly GCA_033318265.1). NCBI lineage: Eukaryota > Metazoa > Chordata > Mammalia > Rodentia > Cricetidae > Phyllotis > Phyllotis vaccarum. The sequence goes on from JARWLC010000006.1 coordinate 62,709,902, forward strand.
CCCTTTTTCAGTACTGTCCAATGGAGCCGATTAACCGGGTAAAGGGTGGGTAAGTGGACAAAGATGCTGGCCGCTGCGTGGGCTGGCCCCTTGTCAGGGGACAAAGTGGACCAGTAGCAACGTTTCCTGCTCAGAAGCTGCTTGGGCCTCAGACTGATGACTGCTTCTGTCCTAAAAATGCCAGCTCCTATAGAAGCTGTTGGAGGGGCAGTGAGGTGCACCCTGCCAAGCAACCTGCACCCATCGGCTACCTTGTACTCTTAGCTGGGACCCATCATGTCAAAGGGTGCCTTCTGTTGCTCTAGCTCCAAACTATTCAACACCTGCTGAGCCGACACTTGGTGACACTGCCACGTTGAACCACTTAAGACATCTCAGGACACTGAACCTGTGGCTCAGTAGACCCAAACCAAGACTGTCCTGGGTCCACTTTAGTGGGCTGCTTCTACCAGAGGACGTTTGCTCCCTCAGGGTTGGGGCACCTTTAAGGGTGAAGTGGGGCAGCTGGGGAAGTATGATCCACTGACTTTGGAGGATTACGGGGAAGAGAAGCCAATAGGGTTGAGTGGGGGTAAGAATGTAGTTTTAATACTTCGACTGAGTTTGAAAACAGAATAAAGATATTTATTCTTCTGCTGGCTCTCTTGTGTCAGAAGTCTGCCCCACAGGACCAACGGCAGATTCTCTTCTCAGGTCTTAGCTGTTTTCCATTCTGCATTTTGGTATGAAGTTCTATTCAATTCACTGCCCACTCTTAGAATGATAGCACAGAACAGAGGGACCAATTTTACCCAATGCTTTCCGTCAGGTATTTCTGGTCTCTGAAGAACTGGGTAAGTGGGTATCTCCAGAGATAGCCCCTTCCCTAAGTTTGAAGGCTTGCCTCAGGATAACCCAATCATGAACAAAATTGCACTTGACCAACCCCCAGATCCCTCCAGTATTACAGGTGGCATCTGGTATAGTTCACCAATCAGGCAACTTACCAAACACTTGTGTGTTGTGTTGGGGGTGGGGCAGCAACATGACACACCTAATATTCCTGTTTGAGTCTGGAGCAGAAGACAAGGAAGTACTATTCCAGGGCCCCAATCCTAGCAGCCCCTGGGGTTTGTCTACTTCCTGTGGCATCTTTGCATCATTACTGCAGTGAAAGTGTCCTGCATGGAAGCAGCCCCTACTCTTACAGAACAGGCTCAGAAAAGGGAAGAGGCATGTCCTAGGTCATGCCTGAGGAACATTCGAGCTCATGGAAGATTCTCCTGAGAAAAGTGAGGTTCTGGAAAGGTTAACTCAGAACCAGCCACTAGAGCTGGCTCACAAGTGTAGGTTCTGTGGTAGACCATAATGCCAGACTTCTTCAGCCACTACTTTATGAAGTACAAGACACTCTGTTGAGCCATCAATCTGGAATACCAAGGTCCCCATTCTGATAGGGCTTATACCTAACTTTTCAATAAACTACAACAGCTGCTCCAGAGGTTTCCTAGAAACATTAAATCTACAGCACATCAATCACTATACCTGATATACAATTCCGGGACCCCTACCAGATCAATTGCTCAAGGATCCCACTTCTTCCTGTGACTGGCCTCCAGAGGGAGGGCCTCACTGCAAGCAGGATCAACAGATGAAATTCTGGGTGGAAAATAAGGCTATGTTGAAGCCTACAATCCATCAACCCATTTCCTGTTGTGGTCATTCTAGGTTAGTGACCAACCCGGTCCTCCCACTGCCCCTCACATACTGCTGCCCCTCACCAGTGACCTCCTGTTCATTCTAACCACAAACACCTTGGCTCACATGGGGCAACTAAGTCCAAATGAAACTGCTGTTCATGTCTCCCCATACGATCTCAGAAATAATGTGAGGCCCTCAAAAGGGCAATTGTCCCCTGGTGTTTCAAAGGGCTTCACAAAGGGGGGAGCTATAATTTCTCAAGAGTTGGCTTGTCAGAGTTTTAGGGCTCCCTGAAAGGAACAGGGTACTAAGAGGTTAGTGAGCTCCGCTGGCAGTTAAACTGCATAGTACTCACACGTCTATGGGACGGGGCCTCAGGACACCACAGAATAGGCAACTCCTATGAAGTAGCTCTCAATGGTGGTTGCCAAGGCTGTACAACCTCATGGGTCAAAAGGAGTACAGAGGCTAAACCCCGTTTGAGAACATTTGCCCTTTAATTTTCATTCAAAATCAGTCTCTTTAAATATTTGAGTTACAAGTCTGAATGGTGAAGATGTAGTAGCAGATGCTGCAGGCACTCAATACTGGCCTCTCCCCCTTCCCCCAGTGGCCCCGTGTCAATCGTCAGCAGTCTCAGGCTTCAGCGCAGCTGGATACAAAGCCTAGGAGCTTTCTTACCTAGTCACTTGCACTTTACCATGCTTCAACAAATTCCAATGATTGTACCTGAATCCAAAGGGCAGTAACATAGATGACATCATTCATTTCATCACTATGTACTGACTCCTGAGGCTGATTCCCACCAAGTGCATCCTCCTCCTGTATCTCTGTCCTGCCAGAGGCACCAAGACATCGCTCCCCACAGGCCACACCCATAAAAGGAAGAAAATGGCTCCTTCCCACCACATGCTGATACCACCTTGAATATGAGAGCTCTAACCCGATCTGGTCAGTGCCAGCCCCCTCATTAGGCTCTGTCCCACTGCCATGATGTGCTACTCTGCTCTAAAGGAGATCTCTGTCCTGGAACTCTAGGAAGGATCGGCGTGATCACAATTGTATGTGATTATGCCAAAACGAATCCTTCCAGTCTGAGCTTACAATGGAGCTGTGAGGGCAAGGCAGGTAACCTAAGAGGACTCTGCACCATCATGCCTATCCCCAAGTCCCGCAGCCTGTGCTTCCTGGAAGAGGTAGAGAGGCACCATGAAGCCACTGGCAGCATTTAAGAAGCAAAGCAGTGCCTCTTTGCCTGTGTCTTATAACCTCCACACAGGTGGCATCATGTGAGAATGTGCCCAGCTAGGACAGAGGCTTTGAGCCTGGGAGACATAGCACCCTCTAGGCATCTCTGGAGAACACTTTCTGAAGATAGAAACTCAACCACATGGTCCTTGGTGGTATCCCTGTAGTATACTGTTATGGGGAGAAGCAAAACTGTCTTTACAGAGGGCGGGAAGAAAGGTAGGAATATTAATGAGTATCCATTAAGGCTCTCACTCTCTCTCTCAGGCCCAAGATATCAGTAGGCAAGAGAGGGACACACACAGGGAGGAAGAGTCTAGAAGGGACACTAAGAAACAACCTGTGAAAGCTGGTTACATTGTGCCCTGGCCTCCTTGCCTGAGGCCAACAGTATGGTGCCTGCCTGTCATCAGGCTAACCTGGGACTGATGAGGGGTCAGGGAGAAGACTGGTTTTCAGTTCCTGCATGATCAATAGGTAGGGGGTGTAGCTTCCTCCTAAAGGTCTAGGAGGAGGACTCTTGGATCTTCTACTGCTGCCTTGATTTTTCGGAGGAAAGTCACAGCTTCTCTGCCATCAATCAGCCGGTGGTCATAGGTCAGGGCCACATACATCATAGGGCGCACTTCCACCTGCACAGAGAAGAGGGCAACAGGTGTGTATCCAGCAGACAGAAAAAGCTCTGCTGAGGAGGGGAGAAGGCAGAGCTCAAACCAGTTTCCAGTTCCAAGTTTTTCCTACAGTGCCACCTCTGGATAACCTGCTTATCCTTAGTGCAAACCCTGGGACTCAGCAGTAAGGTGTAAAAAAAAGAAACTAGCTCCTCAAACAAATAAGCAACACCATGCTCTACTCCATAATCTATTATCTAAAGAAAGGTTTCCTCTTCGGTTGTAGCTGCCTGTAGGAGCTACTCTGAGGTTACAATCTTTTTTTGTTGTTGTTTCTCGAGACAGGGTTTCTCTGTTTCCTCCCACCTCCTGTCCTGGAACTCACTCTGTGGACCAGCCTGACTTCAAACTCAGAGATCCACCTGCCTCTGCCTCCTGAGTGTCAGGATTGATTTAAAGGTATACATACACTGCAGGGCTGAAGTTACAATCTTTATCACTATTTTTTTGTTTTTGTTTTTTTCCAATGTAGATCCAACACTTAGACAAGCACCCTGAGAAAGACTCCCAGCCTTGAGGTTAAAATTTAAAGAGTAAAATGTATGCTGTTTATTTTTGTGACTGGTCCCATGTAGCACAGGCTGTTCTCAAACTCACTGTACAAACAAGGATGGCACCACGTTCCTGATCCTCTGGCCTCTGCTTCCCAAATGCTGAAACTACCAGCATGTACCTATCATGGCTGCTTACCAAACCCCTTACCACTGGTTTAGATTCCCTAGTCTGAGGGTGGGGGAAATTAATCTTTTGAGTTCAAATTTCCCGTTATCTGCTATACACATCTTTAGCCCCAGCATTCAGGAGGTAGAGGCACGATCTCTCAGCTCAAGGCCAGCCTGGTCTACATGGAGAATTCCAGGTTAGACAGGGCTACATATATCTTGAAAATCCATAGTAAAAAAATAAACCTGTTATATGTAAAGTCAAGTGTGTAACTGTTTTCCAGAAAGAAGACCTATGGTTTTGGATGTACAAAGGATTCCCAGTAACCCAAAAACATTCCAGACACAGCAGTCTCAGAAATTGTATTTACTTAACTTCCAATGGCCAACTCAAGTTCTTTAGCTTCATTCCTTGAACTCCCAGAAAACTTACAAGCTCCCCCTATGATCCCATAGCTCGTAGTTGCCATGCACTGTGCCGTTTCCCAGAGTCAAGGAGCACGTCTCCCACTCTATCCATCTGATTCCTTGTGGCTCTCTGACAATGAAGGATGGCAGTGGGCCCCAGAGGACTGGATAAGCCTCTCTAGCTCAGTGGCTCTCAGACTTTAACAGAACTGTTCGCACTTCTATTTTTACACATGTGAATTGGGGTCTAAAAAATTTTTTTTTCAGTTTGCTTTTTCAAAAATAAATATTCAAATGTGAATGAGCATTTTGCCTACATGCATGCATGTGCACCATGTGTACACCTGGTACCTGAGGACAGAAGAAGTCGATCTCTCAGAAATACAATTACTGAAGGCTGTGAGTCACTATGTGAATGCTCAAAACTGAACCCAGATCTTCTGCCAAGAACAGCAAATGCTCCTAACTGCTGATCCATCTCTTCAGCCTAGTGCATGCTTTTTAAACAAGCTTCCAGATGACACTGATATCCACAAATCACAGTTTGAGAAGCAGTGCCTTAGCTAATTCAATAATTAAGAAATGAACTTAACCCTGAAATTATAGTGCATACTATAGAATAAGGATTTGATTAAATTTCTTTATTAAAGCCACTTAGCAATTAAAAAAAAAAATCACAAAAAGAATGGTTCCTACCTTGCCTCCCACTGCCACAGGTCTGTCAAAGATGCCATGCATGCCCAGGATGGCAGACTGAGGGGGGTTGATAATGGGTGTTCCCAAAAGTGACCCAAAAACTCCTCCATTGCTAATGGTGAAAGTGCCTCCGTCCATATCTTCAATGGCAAGTTCGTTCTTTCGGGCCTAAAAACAAGTTTCATAATTGGACCATTAAAGTCAAACCAGATTTTTTTCATTCCAAAAAGTAAATCTAAAAAACTCTTCTCTGAGATCAGTAGTGCAAATTTTGGCAAACAAGATAGGCGACTGTGAGAAAAGCATGATTATAAGTCAACATTTCTCCCCAGCACACTAACTGCTGAGGGCTCCATCCACACTGCTTTTCTAGGTGGCTGTGAGAGAACACGGATTCCAGAGGCCTGAGCAGTGACAACTTCTGCAGGCTGTGTTTCCCCCACTGCCCAGCAGCTCATCCACACACCCCGTCTACTGTACCTTCTCTCCTAGCTCACTGATGGTTCGTTCAATATCTGCATAATTCATAGTTTCCACATTCCTGATGACAGGAACCACGAGACCCTGGAGTGAAAAGTTGTCTTCAGTTGCAGAATAACTCTTTATATTTACAATTTCCTTGATGTAATCCACAGGCCTCCCTAACCAGAACCCAGAACACTCTAAACTCACTGAATTAAAAGGACTTACAGGAAGATAAAGGACTTAAGGAAAAAAACAAAACCACTTACTCTTACTAATGACACTTCCAGGAGTACAGAATTGTAGGAATAATCTCTTCCTTATGATCTATTTTAACATAAATAAGGTCAGATCTACAGTGGCTAGAATGAGAACGGCCCCCATGGGCTCATATATTTGAACAGTTGGTCTGAAGTTGGTGGAACTGTTTAGGAAGACTGGGGGTGTGGCCTAATTGGAGGAGGTTTGTCACTCTAGACAGGCTCTGAGAGTTCAGAAAAGCCATGCCATTCCCAGTTAGCTAGCCTTCGCTCTGCTCTGTGATTGTGTCTCAACATGCTGAGCTCTCAGCTACTGCTGAGGAATCATGTCTACCGCCACACTCCCTATCACGATGGCAATGGACTCTTAACCCTCTGAAACTGGAGCCTACCTAATAAACTCTTCTCTAAGTTGCCTTGGCATCTTATTACAGCAATATAAAAATAACTAAGACAGATGTAAGCAAGCACTCCCAACTCCTGTCCCAACGTACCCTTGGGGTAGCAACTGCAACACTGATGTCAATATAATCTCTATACACCACTTCTTTGGCTGCATCATCAATCACTATGAAAGAGAAAACATATGTTACTTATAACCCTCTTGGCCAAGACTAATGAGTTAACTGAGTGAAAATTTTCAATGGTCAATGCAGTGTGGGCTGACTAATCAACAAGACAATAACTACATTACAAGCAACTGACACCCCAATTTATGACAGTTCTTCTCAAGCTCTGAATGAGCCTGCATGTAGGAGCATCTGTTCTTTCACAGCTTATGGAAGGTTCGCACAGGAACTGCACATTGATTTCTTATCTGCCCAAGCCTTCTCTGAGCAGAGAATGACCAGTTGTTGATGCTTGGTAAAAAGGGAAAGGAGGGTGGAGGATGCTGCCCAGTCTGCTTCCTCGGCAAGAGAAGGGAAGCCTCTCTAGAGATCCAGGTGGAAGTGGGGGGTCCTGGCTTTTAGATACACCATCCTGAAAGAGCAAATCAACGGCTGAAAATTGTACCTACCACTTACAAGAAAAGCAAGGCTTTGGCTTCCAAAGAGTCTACACTGCACTGTTAGAATGCACGTCAAAGGAAGGAGAATGTTGAGATGCCTACAAAGACAGCCTCCTGCTTATCTAGAGCACAGCACTCAGTCGGGGAGAGGCGAGGGGTTTATGCTGAGGACTGCAAGAGTGTCACTGTCCCCTTCCCTATCTTCCAAAAACACACGAGTGCCTCAGTAGGCAAGACAGTACTGTGAGCTCACTCCACACTTCCATGAGAGCAAAAATTAAAGACAGAGAGTACCAAGTCCCAGTGAGGCCCTCTAACTCCAGATCAAAGGTCAGCCTGGAGCCCATGCCAAATGTGGAAGTCAAGCCCCAACTAAAGGGCACATGGTGGTGGTGAGAAGCAGCCGGAACTTAGGAGTCCCCAAGACAACAGACAGCCTGGGAAGCTGGGCTGTCCCAGAGCTGCCTGCAACCAGAGCAACTGCCAAGCTATACAGTAGGGGAAATCTTCTGTCTATGGCAGTAGCCATGACAGTATTTGGGGAAGGTGAATGGAAAAATTCACTAAGGGAACGTAGTCATGTTTCCACAATTGTGAAATAAGAAGTCTTGGTGAGCCCTAAATGTGACAGCAGGTCTATATTCATACACCCAGCTCCAAAGATCTCTGCCTCACTAGTCTTAAGAAACTCACCTGCATTTACAACAGGCTGCTCTTGCAAGGCAAAGGCTGAGGCCTTCACAAACGCTGACATGAAGCCTAGTTTGAGGTTATGTTTCTTCAGGAAAGCATCTTTGTGCCGAGCTCTCATCTCTTGGATGTTACTGAAATAGATACAAAGACACTGTCAATGAATCTCTGGGTGTGTGTGTGTGAGAGAGAGTGTGTGTGTCTTAAAAAGCAACATTCCTTTTGTTAGAATTATATCAAACAAACAAAAACCAAAGCTAATTACTTGTGATACTTCTCTTACCTAATTAACAGAAAAAGAAAAAAGCTACCTATAAACTATGGGCTCCCTGTAAGCATAAGCAATTAACTATACACAGAGGGTAAACCCAATGTTCTTTCAGGTGGTGCAAATCCAGCAAATTCACTAGTTCTGAGTTAGCAGTTCTAGTTACTTGTTCATGAAATAGTTACTAATACCCATCACATGTGAGGGGTGGGGAGGGGAGGGCTGGGCTGGGCTGGGCACCAAGGTACAAAGACATGGCACAATGCTGCTCCTAAGATTAGTGTTACTGACTGTGGTTTTCTTGGTATTTAGAAAATGGCTCTGTGTGGGCTGTGGCCTGTTTTTTAGATTCAGTAGCAGGGCTTGTCCCTGAGAAAACTTTGCAAGTTGAACATCCTCTGCTCTATTAAGCATGTTTTTTTTTTGTTTTTTTGCTTTCCACACAAGCACTGTAGAGTTAGTGAGAAATGCCTATCCCATCATTTTCCCAAAGGAACTTCTATGATTATAGGAACGACATTCCATGATGAAAATTGAATTTAACTGTATCTCAGGCCTAAAAGCTCAGTTTTCCTTTCCCCCTATAGTGGATTAATTCAACATTAACAGGAAAGATAAGATGTGGTACAGCTTTAACTGCCCACTTCAGACCTTTTGTTTTTGAAAAAAGAAAATTTTCCTAGGGGGACTGATTGGGTTTAAATGTTTCTTTTCCTGAGTCTAACCTCATTTAGTGCTAGGATTACCACCCTAAAGACATTACTGGTTCCCAGGACGCAGGGGCCGCAAATCGGGAAAGAGGAGTGTAAGAGTCTGCTCTCAGACCTGCTGGAACGCCATTTTCTGGTCATTAGGGAGTTTCTATTTCAGAGCTCTGTCCTTGGAGGCAGAGCTGGGACAATGGAGGAAGGAGCAAGTCTCAGAAAGGCTCCTCTGGGTTAGCTGATAGGCACAAGACCCAAAGGGCACTCAATCTAAACCAGATTACTGGCCACATCGAGGCCTCAGGCCAGTGCTAAGTGACACTAGATTAGCTTCTGAAAGGAGATCCAGCTATTAAACTTAATCCCAATAAAGGATGTTGGACCAACTGCATCTTTTAGGGACATAAATATTTACATGCTTGTCTTAAGAAACTGGGTAAAATTTCAAAATCCAATTTAATTTGTGAACAATTTGCCGCTAATGCAGGAAACATAAGCTGCAGCCTCTATGATTCATTTGTGAAAGTCCTTCCCTACACTATGGATAGTACAGAAAACGACATTCAGTATCTAGAACACTTCCCAGTCCACTGTGAAATAAACCAGATCCCACACGCCGTCAATAAACCAAGGAAACAAGTTGCCTCACCGAAAAGTAGATGAGAGACTTAAATACTTAAGAGAAAGAAGATGAACGCCTTGGAGATATGATGGTGTATCTTTGATTTAATGAATCCTGACTTTGACATTCCAAACCTAGTGGGATAGGGTCTAACCCTCATCATTTTTCCCTTTATACACTGCTCTCGGCGAAGTATTCTCTTCTGTTTCTACTTTCTTGTCTCATGATCCAGACTGTTAACTACCTAAAATGACTTTCTCTATAATATTATTTAGCATTTTGTTTTTGGGTTTGTTTGGGATTTTTAATTGAGACAGGGTCTTACATAGCTCAGGCTGGTTTTGAGCTCTATGTAGCTGAGACTAACCTTGAACTGTCCTGCCTCCATCCCCAAGCACCAGGATGACAGAAGTGTATCACTAAACCTGGCTTAAATGCTTGTCATTCCTGACAGCCCAACCAAACTTCTTCCTCCTGGAGGCTTCCCTGGCCCTACCTTTGCTACTTGTAAGTTTACCAAGAGCAAACTCACTCCTGCTCCACTTCACACTCATTCTTATCCTTCTGTGACTTTTATTGTTTCTAGATTTTATTTAGTGTTCACCAAAATCAGAAGGAAGCTCCAGAGAGCTTTATACTCGTCCACATAGTTCCTGAACTTCACACTTTAGTACTCTGCAGATGAAAAGCACTGTAAATGTTTGTTAAAGAAAACTGTTCTCTCAGCCCTACAATGCTGATAGGTGCACACATCAAAATTTTGAACAAATTTTGTTTTGAACCAACAAAACAAGCAAATCAACAATTAGCTCATTACAAGAATAGGTGTAGTGCACCAAAATTAGTATTTTAGAAATCAACTTATTTTGGGGCTGGAAAAGATACCAAAGTTCCCAGGCAAGTATAAGGAGTGTGAACTCCAAAACACACAAAACAACCAAATGAACCTGGGTTTGGTGACACACACCCTCTGAGTTGGGAAGGCAGGAGATGTGCAGCTCCCCAGGGCTCACCAGTGAGCCAGCTTAGCCTAACAAACTAGCAGGTAGAAACCCTGTCTCAATAAACAAGGCAGATGACTCCCAGGAACAACAATTGTAGTTGATCTTTGGCTTGTAGTGCAGGTGCATATACACACAACACATACACACACACACAGGTGCATGCGTGCACATACACACTCGTACACACATACACACACTCAACTTAGTTCTAGTTTCATGATCAGAACTGGAAGAGTGAGAGGTGTTAAGTCTCTGCCCTTTGGCCTGCTTGATTCTGAGTTGCTTGGGAACATGCACAAAAACAGTCACTGTTAGAAAGAAGCAGTGTGGTGTTCTGTTTCTGGGCATGCTGTGAAATATTTCTCATTCCAAGAAGTCGTAGGTCTAGAAGTGGGCATTACAGCATCACGACACACTGGCACCATTAACATCATCATGCCTAGCCTGAGGAACATCAGAACCTGTCTCAAAAACAACCAAACAAACAATAAAAACAGCTTGGGCATGATGGCACACATCTTTAATCCTGATATTTTAGAGGCACAAACAGGCAAATCTCATGTGTTCAATGCCAGCCTGGTCTACATAGTGAATTCTAGACCAGCCAGGGCTACATAGTGAGACCTTGTTTCAGAAACAAAACAGAGATGGAGCAGTTATGAATGCATACTGCTCTTCCAGAAGACCCAAGTTTGGCTTCTGATACTCATGTCAAGGGGCTCCCAATCACCTGTAATTCCAGTTCTAAGGGATTCAATGCCCTCTGCTAGCCTCTGTGGGCACCCATCCACACATACATATACATAAGTAAAAATAAATATAAAAAACCTAAATAAAAAAATAATTACTTGAGGCTCATTTATCAGAACTCATGGATACTTCAGGCATGAAAGTTCAAAGGAAAAAGCTTTCTTCATTGCAGAGAAAGCAGAAATAGTATTAGAAAAGTACATTAGCAAATGAAACCTGTGGGTTGTGCTTCGTAAATCAACAATGAGCCAAGAAATACCTCGCCCTGGTTAAGCTAATTTTGGATCAGCAGTTGGTAAGCACTGGGGTACACTCAAGGAACACAGACATGGGCAGAAGATCTAGAGATCCTACCTCATGTCAACCTCATTAAAAGTAGTCAGCATTGCACATGTATTCTGAGCTTCCTTCAGACGTTGAGCAATGCGCTGCCGCATCCTGTTCATTTTCTCCTGGAAAGAAAGTGGAAAAGTATTGACATCTCACAAAACCTCACTCCCCAGGCAATGAGAGAACTCAGTCTGCAGAGATGAATGGCAAGCACCACAGTTCTGGTTTTTGTTTTGAGATAGGGTCTCACTACATAACCCTGGCTAGCTGGGAACTTTCTACATAGACCAGGGTGGCTACAGAGCCTCCTGCCTCAGCCTGCCAAGTACTGAAATTAATGGCACATGCTGAAATGCTGGGCCCCATCTTACTGTGTAAACTACAGGCTTCCCTTTTTCTGAATGGCCTCAGACTGAGAAGATAGAATCGGAGACCAAAGTATTCACTCCGATGTGCCTGAAATTTGACCAAGCATGGAGGCTCAGGAAATAGTGTGATTTAAAAATCAAAACCAATTTATAAAAGGAATACTGTGGTGGTGTAGATTCAGCCTGCTTAAGAGTCATTACAGAAAGAGCAACTTCTGTTGATAAAGACTTTCGTGAGAATAGTTACTTAGGGAACGGAAACTTGAAAACAACAAAATTTTGAGGCTATGGTATTTTTAGGAAGTATTCTCAGGCAAAAAAAAAACCCCACACTTTTGACCATACTTCCTTGAGGTTTTTATGTCTGCTCTGAGAGCTTGGTGTTTCAATACAACCATCTGGCCCCCACTGTCCCACCCCCGGCTACAGTAAAATATCCCGGAAGTCTCAGCAGACTACCTCTGTGAAGTGCATGTCACTGTGGGAAGGAAAGGATGTGCTACAAAGCTACTGTTCTCCACAGATATTTCAGTTCAGACAGCACAGTATAGTAAAAAACCCACTAGACAAGCACTCAGAAGACACTATGCTTTAGTCATACCATCTGACAGTTTTAAGACGATGAAAAGTAATTTTCTAAACCTTCAAGGCCAAGGGAAGAAAGTACCAGGCTAGCATCACAGTGATGCTCTCCATACCAACCCTCTGCCACGTTCCTAGAGGTCTTCAGAGGCTTACCCGATGTTCTGAGCGCACACCTTTAGCAGCTCCTGGCTCAGCCAGTGGAGGGGCAGCAGTGGGTTTTATTGCAGAAACTGAAAATGTATAGAGTACGGCTACCTCAGACATGGAAAGCAATACTGTCACACTGTATCATCACTTTATCTTCAAGACACTGAGGGTTATCAGCATCATTCCAAACACAGATGAACAATCTGCTCGTACAAGTAATCAGACTAATGTTATTGGTTGGTAAACAGAAAGCTGGGAGGCAAACCCAGCTCTTATAAATCTAGAGGACTTTCTACACAGTAGTCAACATGGTGTGTTCAGAGCGACCTCAAGATAGTACCTGTGAGGGAAGATGGTATCAGAAGGGCTCTCTCCTAAGAGACTATGAGGGTTAATCTTGACTGTCAATTTGGCAGGATTTAGAACCACTCAGAAGATAAAACCCTGGGAGTGTCTATGAGGGTGTGTCCAGAGAACCTCAAGTTCTCATTCTCAGAGTTGGAAGACTCAATCTGAATGTGGGTATACAGGCTGGGGTCTGGGAGTAAATTGTTTTAAATTTTTTTCTTAATATATTATCATTACTATAATTAGAAATATGTCATGTTTATGTATCCATTTTAACATTTTCAGTTGCCTAGGTTGTTCTTGCTTAAAACAGTGGCTTTCAACCTGTGGGTTGTAAATCCCCCTTTTTTTGCAGGTGTGTGTTATATTGAAAGAAAAGAAGAGAAAAGAAAAGAAAGGGAAAGGAAGGAAGGAAGGAGGGAGGGAGGGAAGGAAGGAAGGAAGAGAAAGAGAAAGGAAGGAAGAAGTAGGTAAGTGAATGGAGCAGCACTTAATCTTCCTTGCTTCCTGGCTGTAAAAGCTATGTGACCATCTGCTTCACACTGACACACCTTCCCCGAAATGATAGACTCTCATCCTTACAACAAGCCCATATCCACCTTTCTTAGGTTGCTTCTCATGAGGTGGTTATTATAGCAATGAGATAATTAGCTAACACAGGGTCTTACCTGGTTTGCTAGAAGGAATTTGTGAGGGTGAGGGCACTGGTGGCATCTGAGTGGGTATAGCTGCTACAGGGGGGGGAGGGGCTGCCGGTGCTTCTGGCTCTGCTTTTGGAGCTGCAGCAGGAGCTGGTTTGGTCTTAGCAGGAGCAGCTAGATAAAAAAGAGATGTCACTGGCACTGTCTGGAAGGGAAAGCAAGTAAACCACAGACACTAAGGAGGATTTAGAGATAAGGGTCTACTACTTCCAATCCTTTAGGCATTTGCTATGGGCAAAACACACTAACATAAGCCCTACTACCCTCTATTCTCAGGACTCCCGAAATGTCCTACCGGCTCAATCCAGCTACCGGCTCCATTTCACAAATTAATATCTACTGAATTTCAAATTCAGTAAATACTTTCAAAGTACCTACTAAGCACAAGGAAATAAAACATTTAGGACAGTAGTTCTCATTCTTCCTAATGCTGTGACTCCTTAATACTGTCCCTCATGTTGTGGTGACCCCCAACATAAAATTATTTTTGTTACTACTTTTATGAATCGTAATATAAATGTGATATGCAGACAGTTTTAGACAATCATGTAAAGAGTTGTACAACACTCCTCCCACCCCCGCAAAAAAAGGGGGGGGTTTACAACCCACAGGTTGAGAGCCACTGTTTTAAGCAAAAACAGCCTAGGCAACTGAAAAATGTTAAAATGGATATATAAACATGACAATTTCTAATTATAGTAATGCTGATATATTCTTCTATTTTAATACAACATACAGAAGGATACTCTCAGCCATTAAAAATTTTTTTTAAATTATACTGTTTGTTCAAGACATGGTTTCTCTCTATCAGTTCTGGCTTCCTGGAACTTGCTTTGTAGACCAGGCTGACACAAACTCACAGAGATCTACCTACCTCTGCCTCCTAAGCACATGACACCACCCCCACCAGACCTAAAGACTTATTTCTAACTGTGTATGTGTGGATCTGCATGAGGGTATGTGCATGTAAAGCGCAGGTGCCCAGAGAGGCTCACTGGAACCCATGGAGCTGGAGTTTCAAACAACCCTGAGTTGCTATGTAGTTCAGCCTCTGAACTCTAACCTTAAATGAGCACTTGATAAAAATTTTATTTTGGGGCCTGGAGATATGGCTCAGAAGTTCATAGGACATACTGCTCTTGCAGAGGACCTGAATTCAGTTTCCAGTATGTACATGGGACAGGTCACAACTGCCTGTGACTCCAGCCCCACCAATACCTACTACCTGGGCTTTGAGGGTATCTGCACTTACACTTGAGCATTCAATCATATTCTCTCTCTCTCCATCTATGCATGTGCATCCACGCACGCACGCATAGTTCAAGGCATTTCATCCACGATAAGAAGCAATGACATGCAGAAGTAATAAATCTACAACTTTAATGTGGGCATTATATCCAATTTTATAATTAAATTGAAAAAATTTTATTTTAAAAGTAAAAAATGAATGAGAATGCTAGGTTTGGTGGCAAACACCTCTAATCCCAGTACTTGGGAGGCAAAAACAGGCAGATCTCTGTGAAAATGAGGGCATCCTGGTCTACATACTGAGTTATGGGCCAGTCAGGGCTACAGAGCAAGACTCTCTCTCTCTCACACACACACACACATACACACACACACACACACACACACACACACACACACAAAACAAAACAAAACAAAAAAACCATCATGGAGTTCAGACTGCATAGATGGCCCTGGCTCAGTGAGTAAAACACTAACTGTTAACAGAACCAACATGCAGCTGGGGCAGCGGGTACATCTGCAGCCCCATCCTCCTATGGCACGATGGTAGGTGGAGACAGGATAAATCTTGGAAACTCTTGAGCTAGCAAGCCTGGCCTATGCAGCAGAGAATAACTAAGAGACTTGGCCTCAGACAAGCTGGAAAGCCAGGGACCAACACTCAAGAATTGCTCTGACCCCACCAGCATACACACACATACCTACACTCACACATGTGCACTCACAAAGAGATAGAGATTAAAAAAAGGAAAAAGGGGGAGGGGAGTTGGACTTAATCCAGATTCACTCTTCCTAGCTACTAGATGTTTCCCCTCACTTTGAACTTGGCCTGACCAACTTCAATGGTCCAATCCATCATCTTCCTGTTTGACTATTTTAAGTTACATGCTACAGCTACAAAAATCTTTATTTAGAAGTCACAAAAGCAGATTTCTAATGATCAATATTGAGTATAAGGTACAATACAGATATATACACATCTTTCTTTGGCATTTCTTTCAAAAAGAAATTTCAATCTTTCCCAAGATGTTAGATGTGAAAAGAAACTACACCAAGTCTGACAATGGGAGTTCAATTGCTAGAAAATGGCAGGAAAAAAACCGCCTCTCAAGTTATCCTCCAACCTCCACACACATGCCTTTGCCTGTACACCCCCCCACAAACACATACACACACATGCCTTTGCCTGTACACCCCCACATAAACACATATACACACATGCCTTTGCCTGAACAGCCCCCCAACACATATACACACACATGCCTTTGCCTGTACACCCCCCCACACAAACACATACACACGCATGCCTTTGCCTGTACACCCCCACATAAACACATATACACACATGCCTTTGCCTGAACAGCCCCCCAACACATATACACACACATGCCTTTGCCTGTACACCCCCCCACACAAACACATACACACACATGCCTTTGCCTGTACACTCCCACACAAACACATACACACACATGCCTTTGCCTGTACACCCCCCCACACAAACACATACACACACATGCCTTTGCCTGTACACTCCCACACAAACACATACACACACATGCCTTTGCCTGTACACCCCCCCACAAACACACACACATGCCTTTGCCTGTACACCCCCCCACACAAACACATACACACACATGCCTTTGTACACCCCCCCACCAACACATACACACACATGCCTTTGTCTGTACACCCCCACACAAACACACACATATGCCTTTGCCTGAACACCCCCCCACCAACACATACACACACGCCTTTGCCTGTACACCCCCCCACAAACACACACACACATGCCTTTGCCTGTATACCACCCCCCAAAAACACATACACACACATGCCTTTGCCTATACACCCCCACACAAACACACACACACACACGCCTTTAATCCCAACACTTGGGAGGCAGAGGTAGGCAGATCTCTGTGAGTTCAAGACTAGCCTGATCTACAGAGCTAGTTCTAGGCCAGCCAGGACTACACAAAAAAACCCTATCTCAGAAAAAAAAAAAAAAAAAAAAAAAAAAAAAAAAAAAAAAGAAAAGAAAGAAAGAAAAACTGCACTGAATTGTCTACAGCAAACACTTTAAATGGTAATTTTCACTTTTTTGTTTGTTTGTTTCTGGAGACAGAGCTCTTCTGTGTAACAGCCCTGTCTTAGAACTCAGTTTTGTAGACCAGGCTGGTCTGGAACACACAGAGATCTACCTGCCTCTACTCCAGAGTGCTGGGGTTATAGGTGTGCATCACCGCCACTTGGCTGTAATTCTTAGTTTTAAACATTGGCTCTCAGGCCTGGCTATATGTTGGAATCACTTGGGGAATACTTAAAAAATAAAAATTTAAAAAAAAAAAAAAAAAAAAAAAAAAAAGGCCAGCCATTATAATTGGCGCTCAATGCCTTTCCTTTTGTATTTTTTTTAAATGTGTTTTACGTCAGTCGTCAGTGTGGGGAAAATCATTATGTTTAGACTGTTCACTTCTGTAAGTTCTTTAAGAAAAGGTCCAATCTGAGAAATATGGCAAGAACAGAGTATTATGGGCTTTTTTTTTTTTTAATGTATTACCCTTGTTCTTGAACTTGATAATTAAAATTCATCATATAGCAATAGGATTTCTCCTATCTCTCAAGTAAAAGTATAACCAAAATGCCAGTGTTAGGCTTAATGGAGTTGCTATCATAGTATATTCAACCCCAAGCCCACGGGAAAGCGCTGGAGACCTTGACCGCCAGGAGAGCTTCTTTACCACCAGTTTTCCTGAGTGTGAAAAGAGGAGTCCCTCCTTCAACTTTGCCCCCATCAGGTACCAAAAGAGCTTCAATGATGCCGTTTGCTGGTGATGGAACCTGCACAGAAGTCTGGAAAAAGAAGACAGGCAGATTCTACATTTGTATCGGCCTTAGTCAACTGTGCCGCCACCAACACGATGAATCATCATAAGAGTTACAACACGTTACATCTGATGGTACATCTCTGCACACAGAACACCTGAGGCCACATTTTCAGAGCCAGAGAATGAATGACAAGCCGCTGCTATGGTGAGGATTCCGCCTTCTACCCTTTCTTAGAAACACTAAAACAAGCTCCTTAATATGTCTCAAATGACAGAAGGGAAACACTGAAAGCAGCTCAAGAAACACAAAGAAGACAAAAGAACGATCAGATTAAAGTCACCAATAAACAGTGCATACAGAATAATAAAAATAAGCTTTCATAACTATTTCCCCATGACGCCCTCAAGAACTTTTTATAAAAGCTACTTAAAATCTATCTTCGAACAATAAGCCCCTATCTCTTCCCTTAGACTAATATGAGTACTAATCATGGAAACATCACTGCTTTAGGATAGGCCCACCTTGTCAGTTTCAATCTCACAAACCACTTCATCTTCTGCAACTGTATCTCCAACAGCTGAAAGACAATGAAAGGATACCTCCTCTTAGCCACGAGCCTCCAGCCCTGTGTTAAAAGACCACACTCCTTCAAGACTGGGAGGAAGTAGGTGTGTATGTAAAGAAAAGACAGCTGAGCCACAGATCCCACAGGCTGTGGTTCAGGTAAGAGAGACCTTAGGATGTTTTTAACTTAAATGAAAAGAAATAGACTCTTACCTTTCTCCCACCTGACATCTCCCTCTGTAACTGATTCTGCAAACGCTGGGGTTTGGACTGTAATCACATCATTCTCTAGGAGAAAAACAAAACAGGAAAATCACAGGTACTCCATTTTGTCTTTTTCCTTTTTTAATGATTTTCTTTAATAAACTCACAGTTGTTGCTCTTTCCAGTAAAGTCCATTCATGAAAAATTGGGTACTTACTGCACACAGCCGTGGTCTGGAAGAAGCGAACACTGAAGACACTGTTGTCAATGCTACAAAAGAAACAAAAATGTTTACTCATTTAGAATGTGAACCACTAATATCTTGTCTAGTCCAGATACCACAGATCAGCTCTTCAAACTGGTGGCTTTTGACCAGATTCACAGGCAGGGAGGCAGGTAGAGCCCAAAGCCTGAAGAGTGCAGTAGTCTGTAATGAAATGTTACTTCTCAAAAGAAAGACATAATGGTTCTATTAAGTTTTTTTTTAAAAAAAAAAAAAAAAAAAAAAAAAAGTCTTGGTCCTTTGCAAACTAGTCAAATTATTTACCTTCATGATTAGATTTCTTTAACCAAATCTAAGATACATGGCATGTCCTCAGCAACACATGTCAATGCGCCAAATACAAAGGTGTTTCTATCCTCAGAGTTACAGATTTAGATTAGATAAGGCAACAAGATGATAGCAAACCCAGAAAGAAGCAAATACCAACTCCCCCACAAAACATAAGCTCAAAAAAGATAGACTGGGAGGAAGAGAGAGAGAGAGAGAGAGAGAGAGAGAGAGAGAGAGAGAGAGAGAGAGAGAGAGAGAGAGAGAGAGAGAGAGAGAGAGAGAGAGAGAGAAAAGAGAGAGAGAGAAAAGAAACACACCTACACGGCATTTCCTTTAGCATCTCTTGCTAAGAGGCAGCACAGCCCATCTGCCCATCCTGGACTCACCGCAAAGAACTTCCAAACCAGGCCCCTTTTAAACATGGGGTAGTACAAGCTGGAAAGTATTATCACCTTGTGTGCACACTCATTAACAGTTACTTCTGGGGAGTGAAAGATACATGATACACATGGTTACTAAGGCTATCTGTCAGTCAAAAGTTATTTCTATGGTTTGAGAGAATGAATTAAACTGACGGAAACTTTTGCTTTTTACACAAGGATTTAGGGGACATTCTCAACAGGCACCTCCCCCTCCCCTTTGTTTGTTTTGTTTTGGTTTTGAAACAAGGACTCACAATGTAATTCTGGCTGTCCTGAAACTTTCTCTGTAGACCAGGCTGGCCTCACAGAGATCTGCCTGCCTATGACTTTGGAGTGCTGATATTTTAGGTTTGCACTCCTGCACCACTACAGCTCAACAGATATTTTTACAATACATAATTGCCTTTTGGTCTTTTTACTTAAAAAAAAAAAATATTTATCTTTATTTTATGTCTGTTTGCATAAGATATCAGATCCCAGGGAACTGGAGTTACAGACAGTTGGGAGCTGTCATGTGGGTGCTTGGAATTGAACCCTGGTTCTCTGGAAGAGCAACCAGTGCTCTTAACAATTGAGCCATCTATCCAGCCCCTGGTCTTTTTACTTTAATGTCAAGATAACTTTATACGTTCCATATCAAAGGAAACAATACAAAAAAAGTGCAGAACACAGAGTACTGTGTATAAAGAAACTGTGCATACACATAATCATGTAACAAAAGCACATGTTCATGGGTAAGGAAAGACCACTGGCTAACATGGACATGCAGGGCTGTTCTGGAGATACCTAGGAAGTTGTACACTAGCTACCTTTTAGAAGAGGTGTTCAATGTGCTAGAGGACAAGAATAAAAAATACTTGACTGCATTTTTTTCTTTTGAAACATGTAATTACCTATAAAATAAAAACAAAGTTAGATGATCTTTCAAGCAGGAGAGATTGCTCAGGGGAAAAGTTCTGTCAAACATGATGACCTGAGTTTGTTCCCCCTGGGACCTGCACAGTAGAAAGAGAAAACCAACTTCCACAAGCTGGTCTCTGACCTCCAAATTTGTCCCATCACCCCTACCACACAAATAAATGTAATTAAAGATATTTTAAAAAAATATTTTAAAACAAAATCGATATGCCTAGAAAAAAAGACAATATGCAGCAGAGCACTGGAGTGATATACTTAAGGGTGACTCAACCAGAAGTTTAGACTTTTTCACAATTAGTGTTTAGTTATGTGTTGTGTATTATTACATAAATCATTGCTCCTGATTTCCCCAATTTTCATTTAAACTGCACAAGTAATATGTTTTGACTCTAAATCACTTATTTTAAATTATGAAAGCATTACATGTTCACTGCAGAATATTAGAAACAATAAAAAACTCTATAATGGAATTGTGCAACACATTAGAAAATAAGAATATTCTGTAAATCTCTCTTATTTCTTATAATTGTGGGAACATGTTAAAATACTATAGCATAACTGCTAGTTGTTTCTCGTTTTTTGAGAGGGATCTGAGTATATAAATTGTTCAGTATAGATTCCTAGAAATGCAATTTCAAAGCTAGACATAGTAGCACATTCCTTTAATCCCAGCACTTGGAGGATCTGAGTTTGAGGCCAGCCTAATTTACAGAGCTATTTCCAGGACAGCCAGGACTATACAGAGTAACCTTGTCTCAAACAAACAAACAACAAAAGTTTCTTGAGAGTTTTATACTTCTGTCTAATAGCCACTTTTGAAATGAAAGCCAACCTTATTGTGATGCATAATAAGAAAGTTCTCCTGCCAACTCTTCATTCTCCCTGCAAACAAGGCAGCTCCAAAGTTCTTGAATAGGTTACTAGAAAGCCGCCTCTCAGCACCCTTAAACAACTTGGAATACAAAGTAACTCAAAGCAACATTCACAAGTACAACTTAATCTGGACCACACGTGGATGGCCCTCCTCCAAACTCTCCATTATGCAATAATAGCATTGCTAGCAAACCAGTCAAAAGTCCTACGTCTTAACTGGTCTTTTGCATTTAATGATTTTTAAAAAGAGTAACTATGCTACCAAGAGAATGCTCGCAATTTCTACAAGTGTGACCTCCAGCCCCTCAGCTGCACTTGTGCCCAACTATTCAGTTCTCTTTGATACCTATTCTCATTTAAAAAAAAAAAAAAGAAAGAAAGAAAGAAAAAAATTAAAAAGATGAAAGTTCCATGTTAACCCTCATTATATTTAACTATCCAAGAAGGTCCAGGATACTCTAGTCCAACACCTGACCACTGAACTGATGACAAAGGTAGATTATAATGACCATGACCATCAAGATTGGATCTAAGGATTCAATATAATAACCTCAATTATAGGACTAGAGATCTATGAAGACATCCAATGTTTAAATTTAGAATCTGTGTCTAAGTAAATCAACCATAACCACATATCTCTATCACCCTGTGATACTTACACCATCTTCCTGTTGTAAGAGTAACCTGGTCTCTGACATAAGGAGACCCCTGCAAAAAACAAAGCAACTCTTAGTCATTAGGTCTTAACTACACACAGTATATAGACCCTAGGCAGAGTGAACCAACTTCAGGCCATGACACCATCCTTCTCATGTGGAATCATGCTATTCTACCTGCCTTATTAGCAGAAAATAGGTATGGGAGATTAAGAGTAGGTATGCATCTGGAGAGGAAAGATATCTGATGGGACAGCTCTAAAAGTTGTATAATCTACCTGCCTTTATGTTTGGATAATGTCTCTATTCCCCAGGTTGTCAAATACAACTGAAACTTGAAAATGTGACTTCACAGGGGCTAACATGAGGTGGGGAGTTGGTCTCGGACTTAGTGGATTAGGCTAGAAAATTTGCTGACCAAACCCTAGCAGCAAAGACTGGGCTGCTTTAGGCCTAGGGTCTTCAGCTTCTCTGTGACAAAGCAAAGCATTTCTCTCCTTGTCAGTTATTCTTCCTAGTCCCCTTCCACCCTGGTCACAGGTTCTAATCTAAGAGAGGTAACTACTCTTTCTTTTCTGGACAGTGTCCAAAGACCCATGCATGCCTTCCTTGACAGTCTGGGCTCTCATTGTTTTTGTGAAGACCCCCTGCCCTGTCTATAACTGCCTGCCCACAACGTCCATTGCTGACCATGTCTGCTTTCCTGGACCCTAACTGAAAAGGCTAGATGCACAGCTTACCTACCTGCTGTTTTTCTCTCAAATTCTAACAAAACAAGCCTTGAGTTAGACAGACAGAGACAGAGAGGAGTCTCTACCCACCAAACCAACTGTCCTTATTGTGAATTTTCATTTCCTTGATATCTACTAACCACAGCTGCTTCCTCTGAATATATTATTTATGTTATCTTTGTTGTTATTTGTGGCTAATAACAACCCTTTCTATACTGTGGGCGTAGAAGATACCAGCTGAGAGCTAGCTTGTCCTTATGTATCACTCCCTCACAAACATTCCCAGAGTCAGGTCAGTCAGTCACCTCTATATTCCACAGCCAATGGCTGCAGTGCTCTGTAAGCAGAGTCTTGGAGCTAGAACTTAGCACACACAGATGTTCAAAAACTGGAGTACAATACAAAGTTTACCATGTAACAAGTTTCATTTGAACAGTGCTTTAGGCTTATAAATGAATTTCACATGATGGCCTCTTTATTTTCCACTCATATAACACCCTGAAGTAGAATGGCCACCTGCCATTATTTTTATGTTATACACAGCTAGGTTGGTGACTAATCAGAATGCCTGAGTCAAGATGCCAACCCCTAAAAGGAAGGCTTTTCATTTTTCTGACAACTTAAAAAGTAGAGAAAACACTTGTGATGTCTTTGAGCATTCACAGTTGAGAAGAAAGGTTATTACTGAGAATGCACTATGAACTGTGCTGGATGCCTTATGTTCTCCTGGCATGGGCTAAAGTCCAAGCACCTTACAGTCTACCTAGCCTGCTCTGTATTTCCAGCTTATCATTTCTATAACCAGTCAAATCTCTTCCTGCTTGGAAACCTTTGCACAAGTAATTCCTTACCTGGAATATCATTTCCCAGGATAACTCATGCATTCTTTAAGTCTTGTCTTAAATACCACTTCTCTGAGGAAGCCTTCACCAACATTTCCCTCTACTAACTTCCCAGGCTAGGCTCTATTATGCTACCCTCATGTCACATCCTGTACTTCTTAGTAAAGTAACCACGTTTGACCTAATGTGTACATAAATGAGACTATCTATCTAGGTAGCCCATGAGATTCTTACTGATAGAGACCATCTGTATCCCCATCACTTAGCATAGCAACTGGTATAGTAAGCACTCTAGTCTGTTGACAAGGCTGGGACATATCTCAGTTTGGTAAAAGTTCTGCCCAACATGCACAGAGCCTTGTGTCTGATCCCCAGCACTTGGGAGGTTACATGTCATCCTTGGACTACTTTGGCTAGTTTGAGTTTAGTCTAGGCTACATCAGATCCTGCCATACAGACATACTCTGTTACAGAGTACACAAGTAAACAAAAACACTTATTCACTCCATAAAGCAGTTTGGGCTGAGGAAGGGGGGAAGGGTGATTTAACCAAGAGTTTTGGCTGAGTGACCTTGGCCTAGAAATCTAACCCTTTGTCTTGGAATATGCTTTTATAAAATACTGATACTAAATCTCATTTTCATTATGATTAATCCAAAGTTTCACAGAAAGCATTCAGAACAATGTTTGGCACAAGAAAGCCTATAGTAAGACTGAATCTTTCAACAAATATTTTGTCAGAGCCAGATGTAGTAGCACGAGACTGTAATTCCAGCTCTCAGAGCCAGAGCCCAAGAGGAAGTTCAAGGTCAGCCTAGTATACATAGTAAGCTCTAAGCCAGCCAGTGCTAGACAGCAAGACCCTGTCTCAAAAAAAAAAGGGGGGGAGAATGTTTGCCGGGCATATGATTAAAAGTAAGCTACATAAGATTGACTATTAACAACTTTTTCTCTCCCTCTACCAGAAACAACAAAACCAACCACAACAAAAACCACACACAACTGTGAGAGTGAAAAATCAAAACTTCTGGGGCTAGAAAGATGACTTAGAGGTTAAGAAGTGGCAGTACCCTTGCAGTGAACCAGTACTCACATCAGGCATTTCACAACCACTTGTAACTCCAACTACAGCAGATCAGACCTCTCTTAGGGCCTCCGTGGGCACAGGAAGGCAAACAAGCACACACACATAAAAAATAAATTCAAGGGGGGACCTAAAATTCCAATAGCAAGCCTCTACATCATCATTTATCTTAGGATACTGTTTCCCTTGACTAAAGGCTCTGACAAGTCACTTTGTTTCCAATTTCAAAAAAAATTTACCACACCTGTTTCCTTCCTCAATGACTTCATGCATGCTATCCCTTTCTCCAGCTCGGTCACTTCACTAATTATATGTTTCCTACAAGTCACAGCTTTAATGTCACCTACTTAAAGAGATTTGTTCTGTCCCTCTCGTGTTTCTAAGCACTTACACAATTTGATGACTTGGTTAGCAATTTACACTTTGCCTTTCTAACTTCAGCCTTAAGGTCCAGGAGGACAAGACTTTTTGGTCCCTGTATCTCTAGTGAGTACCTAGCTCAGTGCCTGACTGTGTAAATTCAATTACCAGAAGCTGGTGGTGTAGTTCAGTGGTTAAGTACTCGCCTCTCACACCCTAGGTTTCATCCCAAGCACCACAAAAAGCAGAACAAAACCTAGTAATTATGTACCGAGTGAATAAATGACAGGTGTCAGACTTAAGGACCATTTTTGCTTCACATCTATCTGAATTTACTGTCTTTAAATAGCATGAGAAGAAACATCACATTTCCTGACATGCTGCTCTGCCCACGAGAAGAACATTTTAGGTGACCACAAGGGCAGAACTTACCAGGCAGGGAACGTCTCCCTAGAGGGCAGTTCCCCTGTTGAGAAAGAAGACATTAACGACGTCACCCAAAATGAAAAGAGGGGAAAAAACCCCCAACATTTTCTTTAAGTGCACGTTTAACGTGCTGCTGACAGGTCAATCTAGTGATTCTGAAGGTAAATGCAAAACGCCGAGTCGGCCAAACAGTGTCAACCTCCCCACGAGACTGACACGCGCTGATTTCCAAAGAACGAGGAAAACAGGCCGCGGAATCCGGTTGGGGGCCGTGCCTCCTCTCCAACTCTGAGTCAATGTCGCGGCCCGCGCGGCTCCCGGTCCCGAAGTAAAGGGTCCGGGACAGCAGTAAACGGCCGGGGCAGGCTGCCTGGGAGAAGCCAAAGGCTGCAACACTCCGACACGCGACGGGGCGGCTCCGAGGGCGTCGGCTGCCTCCGCGTCCCGGTGCCCTTGGTGCCCGGCCTGGACAGCGCAAAAGCTCCCCTGCCCTCCAGCCCGCCCGCCGGCCCACAGCCAGGTTCCGCACCCTCTGGAACCCCGGCCCCGCCAGACAGTACCTTCTGGAAGGCAGAAAGCGAGCGGTTGAACGCCCGGGACACGCAGCGCGACCGGGAGAGCATCGCGGAGAAAGCGGGATGGAGGGCGGGCGGACACCGGATATAGGGCCCGGCAACAACCGGAAGTGAGGCAGGCCGCAGCACCCGCCGTGCAGCGCGGGGGAGGGAGTGGGTTCAGAGCGAACCACTCGCAGGTTGAGCTGGAAGGAGTGTGAGAGCCAGGCTCCTAGCGTTAGCTGCCCGGGTGCTGGGGATCTGTGGAGCTATCAAGAGCCGGGCAACTTGGGTTAGTATTCTTCGAGGACAAGCCATCCGGCCTCTGGAGCGCCCCCAAGTTCAAGCCTTCCCTACTTTTCCTCAGAGCTAGTTCTGTTTGGCGCCCTTTGCTTCCCGAGGCCATTCTGCCTCCGCACTCTAGGAAGAGAGCGGCTCGAGGACATAGCTATAGGAACTCGGCTCTCAGCCTGATGTTAGACTTAAGCGGACTTGGGCAGGTGACACTGCTTCTTTGAGCTTGGAGCTCCTCAAGCATGGTACGCACTTTTTATTGCCCTGTCTCTTTGGTCCCCCAAACAGACTAGAGTATACCAAAGAACCTGTAAAGGGCTTTCTCACGGGTTCTCAACCTGTGGGTCGCGACTCCTTGGGGAAGTTAACATCAGATACCCTGCCTTTCAGATATTTACACGGAGTCAAAACAGTACCAAAATTACAGTTATGAAGTAGCAATGGGAATAATTTTATGATTGGGGTCACCACAATATGAGGATCTCTATTAAAGGGTCCCAGCATTAGGAAGGATGCAAACAACTATTTCAAGAGCAGAAAGACTTGACCAACTAGCCTCACTGTGCTTCATCTCCTGATTTTTTCTAGTCCCTAAGCAAACTCTCCAGCCTAGCAAACTGTTCTCCACCCATCCTGTGCGTTCTTGAAACTGTTACCCAACTCTGGGAATGTAATATACTAATCTAATGGGGGTTATATTGTTTTGTTCAGTGGTCTATCCCACTGGCATAAGTTATATAAAATATACATTCCCACCCCCCAGTTTTGGGTATACCATTTTGCCCATTGTCTTACAGTGAAAGTACATGGCATCTCTTCCCCTCCTTATTTGTTTGCTCTTAAATCCCTAGGCCTGTAAGCCTGGCTTCCTAACAGAAGAGGTATTCCATGAGCTTCAGTTGAATAAATAGCAAACTAATGTATGAACAAAGGAATGAATCCCCTAGGTCCTGTTGGTGTTTGCTTATTTTACTTGAGTTAGCTTGCCTAATTCTCAAAACCTTCACATAGCCTTCACTTGCCAAACTCTGGAAACACTGCCACTGGAATCTTGGAGCATTCAATAGAATCCCTACCTAAAAATAGAGAAATCATCCGTTCCCAGCTGCTGCTCATAATTGGGTCTGCAATAACCTTCGTCGGGTTAGTTTCAAAGCTTCCTAAACAGGCTTAAGTTTCCACTTTTACTTTCCATTTGGACTTTACACCTCTGTCAGTCAAAGATCCTCCTAAAGAAGTTAATCTTGCCACACCTTTGCGTAAAGTCTTCCAGTTGCATCTGCCTATCTAGAAAGCCCCAACTCCTCAGCTAGTCTAAGCACCTGATAATCTGACTTCTGGGTTCTGATCTTTGTCCTCATTTTTACAGATGCTGAGCATTAGTCATAATTCACTGCTGCCATCAACACACTCCCTACCCCCACACTATTTGACTCCTGCACTTTGTGTGAGCTGTTTTTCCTTTTTATCTGGGGACTTTAAATTCCCCTTTACATCTCTTCCTGAATCCTTTTCTGTTCCTCTCTGACAGAGTGAGCAGGTACTTTACAGTTCCCAAGTAGTGTGTGTCTGTATCACTACGGTGTATTATACCATAATGACATACTTAAAACTGTCTGTCTTGGGATCAGAAAGATTGTTCAGAGATTAAGAGCACTCATTGCTCTTCCAGAGGACCAGAGTTCTGTTCTTGGCACCCACATCAGATGGCTCATAATCAACCACCTTTGTATCCAACTCCAGGGGATCCAACTATTCTGGCTCCATGGATACCAGCATAGTCCCCCAGAATAGACACCTATAATTAAAACTAACAAAGTTTTTTTTAAAAACAAAACAAACAAACAAACAAACAAAAAAAAAACCAAACCCAACGAACCTGTCACCTCTCTCGGCTAAGCAAGGGGAAGCAGATAGTATTCCCTCTTTTTCTGAATCCTCTGCTCACAGCACAGTGAATAGCTAGCCAATAAGCAATTGATAAATGACTAAATACTTTTGTGCTCACAACACCTCTGAGGAATACAAGAACAATAGCCAGGAGATTTGTCAACCTCTAGCTGCCGAGGCTGCTGCTAACATTTCTTAGATAGTTGCTCAATCCTCCTAGGCTTTGTGCTAGGGGTTCAAGCTAGCAGCTCATTCATGCTAAGTAAGTGCTCTGTCACTGAGCTACACCCCAGCCTCCTACCCATATTTACATAAGTTTTTCATGGTTTTTATGACTAAGTTTTGAGATCCTTCACTAAGTTTTAGAAGCTCAAGCTATGATGTGGCAAGCATATACCCTGGAATTTTAGTGGTCGCCCAAATTCATCTTGATTTTATAGTCTTAAGTTGGGCATGTTCACACATGCTTATAATCCAAGACTTAAGGTTGAAGTAGAAGGGTTATGAATTTAAGGCCAGCCTGGGCATAGCAGGATTCTTTCTCAAAAGGGGGAGTCGACTGGGAATATAGCTTCATGCAGACGGTTTGCTAAAGCTGAGCAAGAATAATACCTTAGGCATCATCCCCATTTCCATCAAAAATGTTTTTTTTTAACACATATGAGTACATTTGTACCTCATGCAAAGCCCTTGCCAGAGAATAAAGGCTGAAATTGTCTTCTGTGGTCTGCAAGGAACAATCCTATAAGCTAGTATGCTCTGATTTTTAGCCTCTCTAGACACAGCAATGCCTAGACCAGTGCTTCTGGACCTCCCTAATGCTTCGGCCCTTAATACAGTTCCTCATGTTGTGGTGACCCCCAACCATAAGGTTATTTTTGTTGCTACTTTGTACTATAACTTTGCTACTGTTGTGAATTATAATGTAAATATCTGTGTTTTCTGATTGTTGTAGGTGGCCCTTGTGAGAGAGTTGTTCAATCCCCAAAGGGGTCACAACTCACAGGTTATGAACCATTGATCTATAGGGACATATGCTCATAAAAACAAATGGCAGCAGGGTCCAGGGTTCTGAGTTCAAGTTTCCATTATAGCCTCAATATGCATATGCATGATTTAGTTCATTGTGAAATTAGGAAAAATGCACACTTTTAAATTACATAAAAATTTTGTGGGTTTTAGGAAGGATTAACTAGTTCCATGAATGGAAAACACTACTCAGTGGTCAGTGGACCTTGAATAACACGTACAACATTCTTTCTCTTCACCTCAAATCCTCTAGCATCTTTGTGTGTGTGTGTGTGTCTATGTGTATGTGTGTGAGTGTGTGTGAGTGTGTGTGTGTGTGTGTGTGTATTACTGGATGGGACTATACAGCTTGTCCTTCTGTCTCTGAACTCTTTTAAAATATGGACAGAATCCATAGAGGGTCACCATGTACTAGCAATCCAGATTTCATCTACTGATATATGCAGCTATAATTTAAAATAATGAATAGATTCATGTAGAGTGAAAATCCAGACCCATTTGGGGGCTCTTTTTTAACTTAACAGAAATGGAATCACAGTCTTTGGACTGTCCTATGACTGACTTTTTCCTCTCCATATTATGTTTTGAGGATTAATTCATGTTGATAAGATGAGCTATCCTGTATCGATTTTCTTTCCTTTTTAAGATTTTAAAATCTTGTTTTGGGATGAAACCCGGGGCTTCTGGAAAAGCAGTGAATGCTCTTAACCTTGGAGCCATCTCAACAGCTGGATGCACTGATTTTTGTTGCTGCATTTTACAACATTTATTTCACTTCCCAGGCTGAAGCAGAGAAAAATGTAAAATTGTGGGTGATGATTTGAGTGTAACTGGATTTTTCTCAACTCTTTCCCAAAAAAATGGGCTTCCCTATCAGTAATCAGCCTCTATAACTGTGTTCCAACCTCTACTGCTGGGCCAGGCCCCACAGCCTGTTCTTCCTGAGGTTTGAAGTGCGAGATTTTGATGCTAGATAGAATTCAGACTCCTGAGGTTGCTGGAGGGGTCTCAAGGAAGACGATCACTTTGGAGGTGGTTCACCACGGACCTTGGAAGCTGAGGCAAGAGCAATGGGGAAGCCGAGCAGTCCACATTTCAAATCTTCAAAGGGATCTGTAAATTCTTAGCAAAGATGGAAAAGATGGCATTTCAAGAAACGCTCTGAGCTGGCTTTCAGAGAATCCGATTTGCAATGGGGGTGGGAAATGACAGGGGTCAGCCAACCAGTTCGGGGGCTCCAATTTGCATATTCATAAGCCCCTGTGCTGGTTGGCTGTGCTAAGCATAAGCAGCCCACTCTCCCCAGTAGGGTTGGGTCTGTCAGATAGTGTCTTGCCTTAAGAAGGGACAGAAGCCACCCCCAACCCAGCCACAGCACCTGGCAGACTTGGGGAAGAAGACAGGAAACCGAAAATTACTTCCTGACCCCTGGCTCTGTCTGCCCAAGGCTGGTGAAGACTGGGTAGCTGCGCTAACAGGGATCAGACCTCCCTGAAGACTTCTTAGTAAGTAATACCAACTCTTCTACTTGCCTCGCTAGAGTCCATTATAATAATTATTATTATTATTATTTTGTTATATATTTATAATGAAAGTTTTCAAATATTAACATCATTACATTGTCACGTTTGCTTTATATATTTATTTATTTTATTTTACTTTATTTTTTGCTGAAATGCTGTCAAGTGAATTCCAGACATGGAGGTGGTTTACTCCCTCAAACTACTCCATGTCCGGTATCTGGGACAAGCTGAAACTCTATTTCGCTAGAGTCTCATGCCATTTCTCCAAGAGTAGGGGATTATCACATCCCCATTCGGAAAAACGGAATCATCAGAAAGTGCAGCTCTGGGGCCAATTCCTGAGGGCAGAGCCCAGACCTCTACTTCTATTCTAGACTCTTGTACAACCACACAAAACCATCTCTGATGCTCAGAGATATTTTTCTAGGTCTGTATCTTGGGCATGTCACTCTGCTTCTCTGGACTCCTGTAAGTTGAGCGCACTTGATGATCCAATTTCTGTATTGCTTTCATAAATTCCCAGGGAAATAACAAAAGACAGGACATTTTCCCCCAAGCTATGTGATACCCTTATTCCTCCTTGTGACAGACGGGATTATGGAAACTAGATGATAGAAGATTACAATATTTTTAAGTGCTTATTTTTTGTGCCCTTGCTTCCAAAATAAATTGTCAGCAATTCTTCCAATAGTCTCGCTTCTTTTCTGTTTTAATTTGTTAATGGTCAATGTTTTATAAGTCTTGGAAATTGCTGATTCAGTTGCTCCTTAAGACCATAGAAGTGTCACATTTCTGTGGCTATTGGGGGGAAGTTGTCCCTGAACCATCATAGGAAGAAAAGAAACTGCAATGGAGGAGGTGTCTGTCCCCAGCCCTGACCCTGGTGTGAGTGCCTACATGTCTCCTTACCACCAAGCTTAGGAGGCTGACTACTGTCAACCCTGTTACAGACAGAAATACTAAGCAGGAAGGCAGGGCTTGTGTAAGGACACTAGAGAGTTAACCATTCTGATATAAGCCCAGGAACCTGATCACTCCATAATGCACAGCCAACAATGCCTCAGGCGGCTGGACTTCTCACTCAGTTGGGTCTATGCCTGCTTGAGGATAGGGCTATGCAGAAACAGCCTAGCAGTATGAGCCTCTTTTCCATTCTGCCTTCAGAGTGGGGACACCGCAAAGGGCCTGTCATTGTGGAGAATGACACAGAGAGAGGTTCCATATGAGAACACCTCAGTACAGCCGAAAGCATGTGGGACTTGGAGATGTGCTACCCTAACAGTCCTACGTTGGCAGTTAGAGTTAGTTGTACTGGGTATTTGGGTAAGAGGCTTATTATACAATGAGTGAAGGAAAGGGGCATTCATATAAATGCAGTTAAATGATTTTTATGAGTTAATCACCGACAGAGGGTCCTTAGGTCTTCTACATAGGGTGAGACACTTTGCTCCTTATTTCTATGAATGGAATTATGGTCAGCAACTACCAGGACACAGGCTAGTCTGCTTTGAATATAACTAAGTCAAGGAAAGGAATGAGGGAATTTAAATCCTACAAAGGCAAATCCTAAATTGTCCTAACAGGAAGCTAGCAGAAGCTTTGTGAAGGAAGTCAGAATGAATTTTCTTGTATAAATTAGGATTTAGCTTCAGTGACAGGGATGAGAACAAGTTTACACCTCTCAGGCTTCCCAAGGTGCCCTTCACCCGAGGACTCCCCAGAACACATCTGCTTCATCAGTCGGCCCTGCCCTGCTTGGAGTGTGCTGTGGCCCAAATATGTACTCACCATAGAAGAGAGGCATAGCCTAAGAGGAACTGCTCACTCCTGAGCTGACCCCACGAGTAACTGTCCCTTCCCCTTTGCCCCACTTGGGCAGAGCTTTGGGAGAGTTCCAGGGATCTCAGAAAGGAGGGCACAGACTCATGGGAGAAGGGCCACTGCGTTGGAGTATGTGGGAGCAGCTGGGGTGGCCGCAGGCTCCAGATGTGCATCTGTGGCAGGGGAAATGCACACCACTTGTCTTTTGTCTATCATTTCCTGGCATTCGGCCTCCACCTTCATATTATACTTTGTAGCTACAAGAAAATCTTTTGTAAATGTCCCATTATTTCAGCAGTTCTGTTTCATGCTTAGGCTTGTAAGCTAATTATTACTTCTCTAGAAATATGTGATACAATAGAAAAATGAAGGAGGTTTTATGTCTGAAATAGGCCTCATTTAGCACAGCTAGCCTTGAACTTGCTAGATAGTGAGAATGACTTTGAACTCTTTAAAAAATTTTTTAATATTTTGAGACTGGGTTTCTTTGTGTAGCCCTGGCTGGTCTGGAACACTCTTTGTAGACCAGTTTGGCCTGGAACTCACAGAGATCCACCTGCCTTAACCTTCTGAGTTCTGGGATTAAAGATGTGGATCACCACTGCCCTCTGATCCTCCCTTCAGCTCCTGGTTGCTGTGGGAGCAGCTGGGGTGGCCGCAGGATCCACCCCTGGGTTTCATGGAACCCATGGTTTAGGCAGGTTAGACAAGCACTCTGCCAACTCAGAGAGTCCTGCTCTCCTGTTTTTCTCACACAACAGCAAATACTTTATCCATTTAGCCATCTCCCAACCCTATGTAATTTATTTCTTAAATGATTATTTATTATACATGCAGGGTGTTTTGCCTATACATATGTCTCTATAAGGGTGCCAGAGTCCCTGGAACTGGAGTTACAGACAATTGTGAGCTACCATGTGGGTACTGGGAATTGAGCCTGGGTCCTCTGGAAGAGAAGTAGATGCTTTTAACCACTGAGCCATCTCTTATAGCAGTTTGTGTTCACAGTAAGATTCAATGAAAAGTACAGCCTTCCCCATAAGACCCTGTTTCCAACTAGTATAACTTCCCATACAAATTTTACTTTTTTTATTATTAGTTTGTTTGCTTTTTTGAGACAGTATCTCACTATGTAGCCTTGTCTAGCCTGGAACTTACTATATAAACCCGCCTCTGCCTCTAGAGTGCTGGAATTAAAGGCATTCACCACCATGCCTGTCGCCAAGGCAAATGTTAAGTAAAAGCAAAAGTTTCCAGTTTGATTACTTATCAGTATTTACTTTTGTTAGCTTTTAGTTAGCAAACAAAATAATGGTCTTCTTTGTGAGATTTCCTTACACTTTACATTGCTCACATTCACCCTCCCTCCCACCCTCTCTAGTCCCAGGTAGCCTTTTTCTTTTAAATTTTTATTCTTTATTTTTGTAAAAATATATGATCAAGATTACTGAAAATAAGAGGAACACAATGAAATAGCAATTTCTGCTGTGCATGTGCACAACTTAAGGGATTGATTAGCCATCAATGGAGTAAAGAAATGTCAAACACAGAAAATCAGGAATTGGGTGGGTTGAGCTCTTGGGTGGAGATGCTGCAGTGCCTCAGAAGCTCAACATGCTTATTAAATACAGTAGAACAGAGAGGTGGGGTTATTGCTTACAGATGAACAATGAAGCAGGGTTATTAAGTACAGATAAACAAGGGGGCAGGGTTTATATTTCAAAGCCAAACTGGAAGGTGCTGTCTCTGCAGGGGAACAGTCTTCCAGCAGAGAACATACAGAAAAAGAAAGCTACAATGGAATTTGTTGTACTTACAATCAACAGTTGCACCAGGAGCAGAGCAAGGCTTTGCCATCCTTGAGGCTTACCCAGGGAAGGCTTTGCCAGCTAAGGCATTGAGATTCATGTCAACAGTACACATGCACTAAGGAATTTAAATGACATGGTTAGTTGCATTGCTGAGGAAATAAAGGCCACAGGTTCTTTCATAGAGACATAGTAACAGGAGAATAAATCAAGAGCTAATTAAAAGAACACACACATGTATTTATACACATAAGTAACAAACACATGAACATGTTATAAAATTGCAACTATACTCTGTAGAACTATACAGAATGAAAGCTAAATGTTTTTCTTCTACTCTCCAGTTCATCCTTGGTCAGCTGGTACATTTCTGGGGGGCAGTTTGGGTAAAAAGTATAAAAGTTTAATAGATATTTAGTCTTTGATATAGTATTGCTACTTCTAGAAACATATCCCAAAGAAGTAAGTGGGGGGGGGGCTGAAGAGATGGCTCAGCACTTAAGAGCACTTACTGATCTTTTGAGGACCTGAGTTTGGTTCCCAGCACCCACACATAGCAACTCACAACCATCTGTATCCATTGACCTCTTTTAACCTCCACAGGCACCAGCCAAGTATATGGTGTACAGATAGAACACTCAGACACATAAAATAAATCTTTAAAACAATGTTAAAGATGGGCACAGTGGCTCAGGACTTTAATCCCAGCACTCTGGAGGCAGAAGCAAATGAATCTCTGTGTGTTCCAGGCCAGCAACAAATACATAAATGAAGTTCTCGGGGATATATGTGAAAGCGAGTGTTACAACTCTGGGGTTTGGGGAGGCGGTGAGAGGTATCCTGACTGGCTATACCTGGAGTTACTGGACCAGCTCTGATGGCGGGAGATGCAATGGGTACAGCTCAGCTCTGGAGGGAAAGGAATCCTGACTGTACCGGAAGTCAGGCTCTACCTGAAGCTGGGGTGTGGTGGGGCATGGTCTCCCCACAGGATATAGCAATCCTGCTCTTCTAGAGATCCTACAGCTGATTTTTGCTCTGTTCCCTTTCACCCTTAAGGGGACTTGCAAGCAGAGCTCTGCTGCTTCTTCTCTCTGGCCCGATATGTTGCTTCTTTTGCTTCAGTCAGCTAAAGGGGAAACCCCTGCAGAAATGTAGCAATCTCCTCCGGCTCCCGTGAAAAGTTACTTTTTCTGCTCTGCCTAGCTCAGTCCCCTAAGAGGTGTCTCAATAAGATTCTTTCTATTCTGTGATCTGGGAATGAAGATCTTCACCCAATACTTTGTTTTTTTTTTCTTTCCTAAAACAGGGTTTTTCTGTGTATCCCTGGCTACCCTGGAATTCACTTTTTAGACCAGGCTGAGTTTGACTCACAGGGATCCACCTGCCTCTGCCTCCCGAGTGCTGGGATTAAAGGCATGTGCCACTACTGCCCAGCCCACTCAAAATACTCTTCTGAGAAAAAGATTTGGGAAGGAGGAGTCCAGAAAGTGGCTGCCTCTATTAGGGTAGGAAAGAACAGGCAGAGGAGCTTCTTCTTAGGGGTGGAGTTTCTTCAGGAAGACTCAGGGATTGGTTAGTTTCATTGGTCAGGGGTAGAGATGGCTCCAATTTCCTTTCACTGGCTTGCTTTTTTTTTTTTTTTTTTTTTTTTTTTTTTTTTTTTTTTTAGCTTTTTGATGCTAATTCTAAGGTCAAAGCATATTTGTTTCACTGGCTCTGACTCTAGGGACAGAGTGTGTTTCATTGGAACTGGTTTCCGAGTCAGGGCATGTTTCTTTGGTTCTGGGTCTCAGATCCAGGCTGTTTTTCTCTCAGCAGCTCTGGTTTCAGGGCCAGGGTGGGTTTCTTTGGCTAGCCCCCTTTCCCTACAATATGTATGAGTGCTAATGCTAGTATTATTCATAACGGAGCAGCTAACACTTGTATGCCATCATTATGGGCTGGCAACTGTAGTCCATGCCAGTGTTAGTTCAGCAGATCCTCAAACAGCTCTCAGATATTAGAGTTTTTCCCATCTTACAGCTGAGAACATTGAGGTCTACAGCTAGTTGAATGGCTTGGGGGCCCACAATACACATTATACTACAGAACCCACAAAAGGCACGCCGCAGTTTAGCCATCGAGAGAGAACCCTTTAGTTTTAGTTTTGTTTTTAAGACAGTGTCTTATGTTGCTCCAGCTGTCTTGGAACTTACTATGTAGACCAGGCTGGCCTTGAACTCACAGAGATCCACCTGCCTCTGCCTCTAAAGTGCTGAGATTAAAGGCAGGTGTCACTATGCCTGGCTAAAAGAGAACTTTAGAATAAATTATATTAATATATTATTAATAACTAATATCTATTATATACTATATAATCACTGTCAGCTTACATGGTATTGTTGAAATTGGCGTTAGCATAAATTAGGTAAATTTCTCTACACATAGGGAAAAATAATTTGAGGAAAAGAAAAAAATGCCCATCAAAATGGTCATGGTGATTTTTCTCTGAAAGACAGCATTACAAGCCTTTTATTTTTCTTCCCAATACATTTCTGTATTTGGGGAGTAAGATGATCCCCCATTTTTCATGGTCTCAGGAGAGCAATAAAGCTGTTTTGAGGCTGTGAGGACTGTATCTGCTGCTGTGTTATTGCATGTGGGAGTACCACTGGTTAATTTTCAAACAAAGAGCATCAGTGCCTTGGATATGCTGAGCCAGATAGAGGCTCTGGGCAGCATGCTGGGCTCCACACAGAGGTCTCTCCTTTCTCAGTCATGTTCTCTTTCCATGACTGTCCTGCAGAAACGGCTATAAACATCTCTGGCTAGATTCCCTACTTTTCAGCCTCAAGTGTTTCTGTTTCTCTTTGCTTCATTAAACACACTCTGGCCTTGGTGGTTCTCTGGCAGAGTAAGTAAAGTGCTTGCTGCCAAGACTGGTGATCAGAGTTCAATGCCCAAGATCCACATCATGGAAGGAAAAAACTGACTCCTGGGAGCTGTCCTTTGACTGTCTTTCTTTCTTTTTAATGACTTTTTATGTGCATTGGTGTTTTGTCTGCATGTATGTCTGTGTGTGTCAGGTCCCTTGGAACTGGAATTAACAGTTGTGAGCTGTTATATGGGTGCTGGGAATTGAACCCAGGTCCTCTGGTAGAACCACTGAGCCACCTCTCCAGCATATCCTCTGACTTTCATATGTGTGCCATTGCATGCTCCTCCACTCCCACCCCAATAAATTAACAAATGTTTAAAAAACACTGTGGCTCATTGTGGAGGTGTATTCCTTTAATCCCAGCATGGCAGGTATCAGCAGGAGGATCTCTGTGACTTCAAGGACAGCTTGGTCTTATAGCAAGTTCCAGGCCCACTGGAGTAACATAGTGAGATTCTGTCTCAAAACAAAAAATAAAAGCAAAACAAAATGCATATGCACATAAAACAAACCGACCCATCAGTCTCCATGCTGCTGTCTTTTATCTTTGGAGCACACAAACTCTATAGGACCTCAGGAGCAATACAGTAACTTAAGTATCCCACAAAGAGATTTGGCAAAGGCAGTGTGCAGTTCTATGCTCAGTTAATCTATCAACCTATCTTCATCTTTCTGCTAACTTTCCAAGTTATCTATTGTAGTCAGAAGTTTCTGTCTCACCAACAGCTCCCAAATATCCAGCAGCTGCTTCCCAAATAATTGACTCAGAGGCTTAATATTATGGTAAATGTTGAGCCAGTAGCTCAAGCATAATACTAACTAGCTCTTAGATTTAAAGGTACCATGGCTTGGTACCTTTTCTCAGTCCAACATTCTCATCCTGCTTCCTCTGCATTTGGCTTTTCCTCTTCCCAGAATTCTCCTAATCTGGTTGCCTCTCCTCTATTTCTTGCCTGGTTACTGGCCAATCTGCAGCCAATTTGATTGACTAATCTTTACAGTGTACAAGAACATAGTCCCACAACAATATTTATTTATTATGTTTACAATATTCTGCCTGCACACTAGAAGAAGGTGCCAGATCTCATTAGAGATGGTTGTGAGCCAAAATGTGGTTGCTTGGAATCAAACTCAGGACCTCTGGAAGAGCTGCCAGTGCTCTTAACTTCTAAGTCATATTTTATTTTTTTAATTAAAAATTTTTTCTTTTAAAGCTGAGCAGTGGTGGCACACGCCTTTAATCACAGCACTCAGAGGACAGAGACAGGCTGATCTCTATAAGTTCAAGGCCAGCCTGATCTACAGAGTGAGTTCTAGAACAGCCAAAGCTATACAGAGAAACTCTGTCTCAGAAAACAAAGATTTTTTTTTCTTTTGAGACAGGGCCTCACATAAAACCCTGGCTATCCTGGAACTCACTATGTATACCAGGATGGCCTGCCTCTGCCTCCCACAGGCCAGGATTAAAGACTTGCTTTGTTTCAGGAACAAGGCTCTGTGACAAGTGCTTAAAAGAGCTGAAACAAAAGACAGTCATCCTTTGGTGTCTGAGGGGACTGGTTCCAAGCCTCCCACTGGCAGGTACATGAATCCCTAGATACTCACATCCCTGTGTCATATGCTTAGAACATACACACACTACACCATAAACTTTACACCCTCTCTAGATTGCTCACAGTTCCTAAAACAAGAGAAACACCACGTGGACAGTTATTAAACTGTATCGATTAGGAAATAATAACAAAAAACTTTACATGTTAAATACATATGCATTTTTTTTTGAGACAGGGTCTCATGTAGCCCAGCCTGCCTCAAGTGCACTAGGTACCTGAGGCTAGACTCTCTTGAGTCTCCTGCCTCTATGTCCAAGTAGTAGGACTGCCAGTGTGACCTTCCTCTTCTGGCTCAAGAAGCTCTTTAAAATCTTTACTATTTTTAATTGTGTGTGTGGTGTGTGTGTGTGTGTGGTTATGAACACATGAATGCAGGTGCCTATGGAGGCCAGAGGCATTAAATCTCTTTGGAAATGGAGTTAAAATGTTTGTGAGCCAGCTGACATGGGTCCTGGGAACCAAACTCTGCTCCTTTGCAAAAGCAGTATGTGTTCCCAGCTACTGAGTCATCTCTCCAGCCCCCTAAGATGCCTTGTTTTTCCTCCCAAAGGAATATTTTCAATCCAGGTGATTGAATCTATGGATGTGTTTCTTAGGTTTTTATTGCTATGAAAAGACACCATGACCACAGCAATTCTTCCAGAGAAAACATTTAATTGAAGTGGCAATTTACAGCTTCAGAGGTTCATCATGATGAGAAGCATGGCGCTATGTAGGCAGAGGTGGTGCTGGAGCTGATAACAGAAAATTAACTGGCTGACAGAGCATAGGAAACCTCAAAGCCCACCCCCACAGTGACATACTTCCTCCAACAAGGCCACACCCACTCCAACAAAGCCACACCCCCCAATAGTGCTAATCCCTTTGGAATTATGAGGATTATGGGGGTCAGTTACATTTAAATTACCACAGTGTGGAACATGAGGATTTGCAGATCCATAACTGAGAAGAAGAAGATTGGTAAAATCAAGTGTCTACAGAACAATGGACTCAACTAATTAGCCAACATCTATTTGATGAAACTGGCAATAAGGCCCTCTTGGGACCACAAAGAGGCAGCCTGGAATCTATATGGAAAAAGATGTTGATGTTTTCAGAAATCCAGTGACATAGCCATTGTGTTTCTTGAAAGGCCAGGGAAAACAATAGAAGTAAGAAGAGCTGTTCATGCAGAGACATGGAGGGCAGAGGAATGCCACTTCTCAAATACACAAGGTCAGCATTCTGTCAGGACCGTTGTTCACAAGGAGCTGAGACACCGTGATAGTTGGTGGGAAGTCAGGGAAGACATAAGCAGATCCACATTTTAGAAAATTAATGTTGGAACTGGAGAGATGGCTCAGCACTTAAGAGCATCAGTGGCTCTTCCATAGGACCCGGGTTCAATTCCCAGAACCTACATGATAGCTCACAACTGTCTGTAACTCCAGTTTCAGGGGATCTGATACCCTTACACTACTGTATATAAAATAAAATTAAAAAAAAAATTAATGTCATGGCTATGTCACTGAGAAAACAGAATCAACCAAAGGAGATTATAGCACCCACATATATCTCATCCTTACTGCTTAAGAAGGTGACTCACCTGTATTCATATATTTAAAATAAAAATTATTATTTCAGGGGCTGGAGAGATGGCTCAGTGGCTTACACTCTTGTAGAGGGACCAGAGTTCAGTTCTTAGCATCTCTGTCAGACAGCTTACAACTCTAGGGG
Organism: Phyllotis vaccarum; assembly: GCA_033318265.1. NCBI lineage: Eukaryota > Metazoa > Chordata > Mammalia > Rodentia > Cricetidae > Phyllotis > Phyllotis vaccarum. The sequence continues at coordinate 62,750,402 of JARWLC010000006.1, forward strand.
ATCTAAAGCCCTCCACTGGTCTGTGCATGCACAGAGTACATGCCTTCACACACACACACACACACACACACACACACACACACACACACACACACACTCCTCTCTTTCATGCACAAGCACAAGTAAAAGGAAGATAAATATTAAAAATATTTTTCATATATATATATATTATAATACTCATGGTTAAATTATCAAATTATCACAGGAAGTTAGGAACATTTCTCTCTCAACAGGGACAATGAAGTTTTCAGTCTCTGTTAATTTTCCAAGGCATCTATTTTTACCTATATAGTTAAAAATATTTTTGAGATAGGATCTCACTATGTAGTCCCTGGCTAACCTTGAACTCACTGTAGAGACCAGGATAGCCTGAAACTCATAAAGATCCTCCTGTTTCTGTCTCCCACAAGCTGGGATTAAAAGCTTGAGCTACCACACCTGAATCTTTATCTTACTAGTTTACAAATGTCTTACTCAAAATGAGAGTCTTCTAATTAATCTGACTGAAGATCCTGACTTTGTTAGGGGTGTACCCCATGACATCATTGTAGATATCACTCCTCTCCGCTCCTTGGCAGAGCATGGGGAACTTGAGTGTCTCTGCCTGGTATCTGGAAGTCTGTTGCTAAAGCTAAGGGAAGATGTCACTGGCTGGCCTCCAAACCAACAGAAGAATCAGTCTCAGAGTAATAGAGGACAGAAATAAGCCAGTAGAGTGTGCGCGTGCTAGGCTGGCTGACCAGCCAGGTCCTATCTCTGCCTCCCCAGTGGTGGGATTATAGATACACACCACTGTAACTGGATTTATGTGGGTGCTGGGGGTCCTTGTGCTTGTGTGGTGAGGGCTTCACTGCTGAGCCATCTATCTCTTCATCCCCTTCAGCCAATATTTGGTTCAAGAGCAGCAGACAAGAATGGATGTTTGTAGCCAGGAAATTCATTTACCTCTCATAGAAAATAGTGAATCTGCTTCATAGAGAAATCAGTCCCTCAAATGGAGGCAGTGAAGTGAGGGTCAGACAATTTGGATTTTAGTAACTAGGAGCTGCTTGTGGCATCACAAAGCCCAAGTTTACTTGTCTACAAAAATGGGAAAATGATCCAGGCTCGAAACTGGTGTGAGACACAGTAGGTGCCACGTGGGACAATTCGTTTTTTGAGTGCTTTGTGCTCTCATTCACATGGCATCTGTGAGAAGGCTCCTAGGTAGACTCAGGGCGCACAGAGCATTTCCTGGTGGATTTTCTGAAAACAATCCCCTTCTTATCTCCTTCTCCAATTTCTGCTCTTTCTTCATAGCAGGTTTCACACCTGGAAACAGGTTCCTGCTTCCCCTCCTAGACCAACGGGACCTTGAGAGCACACTGCCACTTGTAGGATTTTAGCAGTCACTGTATCGGGTTTTGATTTTTAAAGAAGTACTTAGACCTTGAAGAATCCTTGTGGAAAACAGTGACATTGGTCACAAGATGCTTCATGCACACCAGAGGCTCTTGTATTATTGTGTTTTGCACATGGTATATAATAAAGGACTAGATTCATGAGGGCATGTAATGCTCTCCTTTAATAAGGATGTAAATTAGATTAGGAATGTAGGTATGAGGAAATACTTTGTGTAACTTTTAATAAATATGCCTTTGTATGGGTATTCAAAGTTCAGTCCATCAGAAGAGACTGGACCTTCCTGCTGCCACATAGGACATAAAATTTCATCTTACAGTGTTGTTGTAGAATATTATTTTAAGGTGTGTTACTTTTGCTTATGCTGCATTTGTTTAACTCTGTGAAGCTGTGCTACTTTGCCTGCCTAAGACACCTGATGGTCTAATAAAGAGCTGAATGGCCAATATCGAGGCAGGAGAAAAGATAGACAGGGCTGGCGGGCAGAGAGAATAGATACAAGGAGAAATCTAAAAGGGAGAAGGATGAAGTAGCTAGGGGAAGAGGAGGACTCCAGGGGCCAGCCACACAGCCACCCAGCCACACAGCCACCCAGCCACCCAGCCACCCAGACACCCTGCCACCCAGCCACTCAGCCTCCCAGCCACCCAGCTACACAGCAAGCCATGTAAGAAACAAAGAAAGGTATACTGGAATAGAAAAGGAAAATGCCCAGAGGCAAAAAAAACCAAAATGCGCGCACACACACACCTCACACACACACACAAACTGGCAGGAAACAAGCCAAGCTAAAACCAGACATTAACAATTAAAAATAAGCCTCTGTATGCTTTTTTGGGAGCTTGGTGGCAAGACCCGCAAAGGAGCAAAAGATAAAACCAACCAACAGAGTGCCTTCTTTCTTCACCCGACCTGTACAACACGGTGCACCCCAACAGCATGTCTTCCAGCCCCTTCACTGCACAGGAGGCCTGATCCAAGCAGGTGCTCTGTAAGGAGTTGTGGAGTAAATAGTTAAGCTAAAAATGTACCATCTGGTTTCAGGGATGCAGGGCAGCATTTTGGTCAAATAGCAATGACTCTCCAACTTGTTTCAAATAAGATTCTTGGGTTCAGGTTCAGTAGTTCCCAATACTTGGGCAGCAGGATTTTTGGATCAAGGGCAGCAGGGACTATAGTGAGCTACTGTCTCAAAAACCAAACAAATCTGGGAATGGTAGTGTGCATGCATGTAATCTCAGCACTCAGGAGGTAGAGGCAAAAGGATCAGAAGTTCAGAGTCAGTGTAAGCTACATAGCAAGTTCAAGGCTAGCCTGGGCTATGCAAGACCCACTGCCAGGGCCCTTTTTATTCTAACTAGAGCAATGGACTTTGCTGTTTTAAGTGAGTACACAGATGACAGTGCTCTCGCTCATTCGGGATCTAACCAGGCTTAATTTAACTTAAACCTGCCACTTTCTTGTTGTCTATGGATTTAGCAAAGACCTCTGCTCTGCTCAGAGCCCAGGGAAGATGGGTAAGCTGTTCAGTTGGCCTCCAGCATCATCATTTACTGTCATTTTTGACACAGGATATCACTATGTGGCTCTGGCTGTCCTGGAACTCATTATGTAGACCAGACTGAATTCTAATTCTCCATCTGCCTCTTCCTCGTGAGTGCTGGGATTAAATGTGTGCACCACCACATCCTATTATCATTAGTATCTATTATTCTGCCCTGACAGATATTCCCCACCACCCAAGAGATTCACTTTTTGGAAGTTTCTCAAAGTGGGGCCCCAGTGAGTGTGGTCTGGGAGCTAGTTAGAAATGCAGAATCTCTGCCCTGTTCCAGATTGGCTGAATTGCAATCTGTACCTTTTTCAGGCTCCCAAGGTGATTCCTTTGCATAGTCAACTTTGAAAAGCATTGCTCTAATTGGTATCTACTGTTTTTTTTTTTTTTTCCCCCTGTCTTTCCTTTCAGAAGTCTGTTCTGGAGGTTCTGTGGCCCCAGCCTTCCTGAATCCCAGAGACAGCCATAATTCTCACCACTCTGAATGTGAGGCAGACCCGTCAGCACAGTCTGACACATCTCTGACTGCTAATTTAGCAGGGCTTTCTAAGGCCCTGAGTTCCTTCAGGGAGCTCTGCTCAAGCACCCAGAGAGTCAGACGATGGATCTATCTCCTGTTGCACTTTCTCCTCAGCCCCAGACCTGCTCCCACCTGGCAGAAACTTGCATGGAACATGAGAAAAGCCCACCTACAATAGAGCTAGACAGAGACACCTCGTTTCCCAGTGGTCAGCTGCCCAGCTCCAACTTCACAGATGCCGATTGGTTTTGGGATGAGCACATCCAGGCAAAGAGAGCCAGAGTAGAGACTATTGTCCGAGGCATGTGTCTCTCTCCCAGTCCCTTGGTGTCAGGCAATGCACGAGCCAAGGAGAGCTCATGTTATCCAGAAAAGGCTCGGGAGCGGAAGAGGAAGCAGAGTCTTCCCATGCACCAGGGTCCCCTGAAATCAAGTCCCACCTGGGATCATGGGCCCAAGAAGGGAGGGACCAGGGTAAAAGAAGAGCTCCATCTACTGAAGCAACAGCTAAAACATCTACAGGAGCATGTCCTACTGGCCACTGAGCCCAGAGCACCAGCGCAGGGCCCAGGAGGTACTGAGCAAAGAAGCCCCCTGAGGGCAAAGCAGAGCAAAGGCTTCCTTTCTAGTCTCCAGATCATGGAGGGCAAACCTCACCAGAGTTCTAACAAGGACGTCTGTAGAACAGTAAAGCCTAGAACGGCTGATATTCAAGAGCAGTTGGGGGAAACTATGCTTCGTCCTTCTGGACCACTGGCTTTAGTGGAGACTCTGAGGATAGAACTAAACAGGGCCGTGTCCCAGGCTGTGGACTCAGTATTACAACAGCTACTACTGGATCCACCAGGCCACCTCAACCAGCAGGAACGAAGCTGCCAGGGACTGGCATCAGAGGGCAGAAGTCAGCCTTCACCTCCAGGGAGAAGAACCTATAAAGACTCACTTGTTCTTGCCACTCTGCCTGGGAATGTCCAGCCACAAGCTGAGGTGCCCTTGGGCAGTTCATCACTGGCTATACCTCTAGATTCTTCTATGTGTCCTGTCTCTCCAAGAGCAGTCTCCAAATCATATCAGAGTCCCCTATCAAACTGTCCCTTGACAGCTGTGCCTTCTCACATCTGGGAGAATCAGATTCTTAGCCAGCTTCTGGGTGGTGGGCCCGATGGCCACTGGAGTGGCAACCCTCCCCAGGGCTCATCTTCCCAAAGTCATACCTCTCCAGAGTCTGCCCAGCAACCTTGGGTTTTGAGCAAGCAGCAGCTTCCCCTGCCTTTCACCTCTGTCCACCTGGAAAGCCAGCCTCTCCTACCCTCCATGAAGATAGAGCAGAGAGTGCTGCAGGGCATGGCTGACATGGTTCCCTTCTCTTCTGTCCACATATCCTTTACTGGTCACTGATGCATCATGAACACCACCCAAAGAAACAGAAAAACCAGAATCCCACCCAGGAGGAAGTGTGGGCAAATACCTATGGTTTTCAGAAAATTTTCCCAGTCTCTCTCTCTTTTTTAAACAAAACAACACAAAACAGGGTCTCTCTCTCTCTCTCTCTCTCTCTCTCTCTCTCTCTCTCTCTTTCTCTCTCTCCCTCTCTCTCTCTCTCTCTCTCTTTAGATCAGGCTGAGCTAGAACTATGTACTCAAGCTGTTCTCTGGGATTATAAGTATGAGCTATCATGTCTGGCTTCTCAGAGATTATTTAATATGCTTTGGCCTTTCTTTCCTCGTGCCTCAAAGCCTATTAGTTTCATAACCAAGTGGAAACCATTTTCTAGGATATAAACATAATAGGGAGGAGGTTCATTTACTTTATGACCCACTGTATTCTGCTATAGCTAACTTGTTCCTTTAGACTGAAATGGTTTTGTTTGCTTACTTATAAACTCAAATGGGCTTCCAAAAAAATAAGAGAAATGACACCATAGAAGGAAGAACTCTATATAATTGGGCTACCAGCTGCATTCTCTCAGGCAGAGAGGGTCAAAGGAGTGACCTCATTGTAAGTATGACCTCCCCAAACTTCATAGTCCTAAACACAGAAGGCCTGCATAGTCCAGATAACCATGATAAATACATAAGGGACCAAGAGCAAAGGGGTGAAAGGGTAGTTTCCCTCAGAGAATTGACCCCCCAAAAGCGGCTGGAAGGGTGAGATGCCATCAGCTTAAGAGAAAGCTTTTAACTGGGTGGTGGTCACACATGCCTTTGATCCCAGCACTTGGGACACAGAGGCAGGCAGATCTGAGTTTGAGGCCAGCCTGATCTACAGAGCGATTTCCAGGACAACCAGAGTTACACGGAAAAACTCTGACTTGAGGGAGGGGTAGGGAAGAAGGAAGGCACGGAAGGAGGCTGTGAAGACTGAGGACTGGGCACATGAGATAAGACCCTTCCCAAGCCGTCCGAGCTGGCCTGCAGAAATCTGGACCTTACCTCTTACTGTACAGATTCATAATTGTTAGGTCTCTTCCTTCCATTTTTTTTGGTTTGGTTTTTGATTTTTGAATGTTTCTTAGTGTATTTCTTAGTGTATATGGCTGTCTTGGAACTCATTCTGTAGACAAGGTTAGCTGAGATTCACCAGCCTTTGCTGCCAGAGTTCTGAGATTAAAGGTGTGAGCCACTGCTGCCCAGTTGTAAATTGTTAAATTAGAAGAAAATGTCACTTGGGAAACTACTTGGTTGTTTTTACTATGCTCAAATCAGATGTAAAGTTTCAAGAGAATAAAGGCAGCCCAAACTCTTGGGGCTTAAAGAATCCTTTTTTCCAACAAGCACTTTGTAGGGCTAGTGTATTTTGGATGTTGTTTTTCTTAGCAAGATGTGGGTGGAGAGCTTCTCACTGACTACATGGAGCCCCACCTTCAGGTTACTGTATCTGAAGCCCTGGTGGCATCAAGGCTCTAAACCCTGCAGTCCAGCACCAGCCCTTGTTTCTTAAGTGCTATGAACGCCCCCTGCTGGTCCATAGTGGTAGAAACATCCAAAAAGCTCAGGCTTCCCCGGAAGAGAGTAATGTGCTAAAAAAACATCATATTCTCTACCACTCCCTCTTTGGGCAATAAGAATATCCTTATGTAGATGAGAAATTCCACCTGTCTTTGATTTTGATAAAGTATCACTGGCTTAGACTCCCTATTAAAGACCCTCCTTTAAATTTTTAAAAAATTTATTTTATTTAGAGACAGGGTTTCTTAGTGTAGCACTGACTGTCCCAGAACTAGCTCTGCACACCACGCTGGCTTGGAATTCAGAGATATCCACCTGCCTATGTCTTCAAATTGCTGGCATTAAATGTGTGTGCCACCACTGCCACCACTACCACCTGGAATACCCTCTTTAAGAAAACTCATTTCTTGGGATTGTGTAGATAGCTCAGTGTTTGTTCACTTCTCAAGCATGAGGGTCTGAGTTGGAATTTCCAGCATACACATACAAAAGCCAGGCATGGCTGCATGTGCCTGTAACCCACATGCAGAGACAGGCAGATCCTGCTTGAGAGCTTGCTGGCCAGCTAGCCTAGCTGAAATGGTGAACTTATGGTTCAATGAGAGATTTTCAAGCCCTAAAGAAGACAGCCCTCAATTTGCAAATATTTTTAGGCACGTGTCTATGCTTGTTCCTGCCTGGTGGAAAGAGGCTGAGCTTTAGGTTTGGGGGCCTACTTTAAGGCAGCCCTAGCCCAGTCCTGATTCCACAGTCAAAGTACAGTAGATGTTCTTTGCAATGATCTGAGACTCCCAGGGACCAACCATCCTGTCACCTTTTCCTCCAATTATGTCCTCTCCTTGCTGCCTGAAGTAGGCACTGCTGCTCTCTATGGAGCATGAAAACCATACAAAGTAGGTTTCTTTAAAAGGTATATTTGTGAATAGCTCCATGCATTCCTAGCAGCCAGGTAATAATGATGTCAGTGTTCGAGGGTTTTCTCTGTGGCAGATGGATCACACAAACATGCCTACCATCACATCACACACACTCTAAAAGCTCTAAGAGCAACTCAAATAATTTTGGTGGCACAACTTACTGGAGGCTATTTATAGACTTTCTCCCATTCAGCTCCTGCTGCCACATTAGCCTCCTTTGCTTTATTTATATTCCATGTGCATTACTGGTTTTTAGTGTGCGAATTGTTGAATGAGGGTGTTAGATCCCCTACAACTGGAGTTGTGAGCTGCCATGTGGGTGCTGGGAATTGAACTAGGATCCTCTGGAAGAGCAGCCAGTGCTCTTAACTACTGAGCCATCTCTCCAGGCCATTAATCCTTTAAAATAACTTAAATTTTGAACTCAGAACTCCACTTGTCTCAGTGTCTCAGATAAGGGCTATGGCTGAGGATCAGGTATCCCAGAGGCAGGAGCAAGGAGCAAACTAACTCGTCCCCAGTCACAAAACAGGCAAGTGAGGATGCAGGATTCACACCCAGAATCTACTGGCCAAGCACAAGTTTTAACCATTGTATATTTGTAGAAAAGAGACCTAATCATACAGCTGGTGGCCAAATCAGCACCCTAACTTAGGATTTGGAGTTCCTAAATCCAGAATTATTTTCACAGCTTTATAAACCAATGGGACAGGGGGTGGGGTCTGCTATGCAGTAGACCTGCCACACAGTAGACCAGCCACCTGGACATTTATGTTCAGTGGATTTGGTTTCTTACTGGGATTGCTGTCCAATAACTACAACTGAATGGATGTGATAACCAAGGTTACTCGTGGAATACTCCTTAGCAGCCTTAGGACTGATTTCTTGCTAACACTGAATATTCATGTGTCTAAGGGGCAACACCACAGAACACCTGCTATTGTTAAGGAGAAGCAAATCCATCTTTAGGGGAGGGATGCCTTAAAGTATGATCTTCCCTATGTGTATTTGACTTAATGTGGCCCATCCACTCACTACTTTAACATGCATTTATTGAACATCTACTACGTTCCTGAACTGGGATGAGTGTGAGGGAGCCCACAGTCTCAGTGGAGGAGACAACACTTGTTCCAGTTGAGTCTGAAGTCAATAGATGGTACAGGAGTCTGTGAGCCCTGCCTGCACAAGTCCTAATTCTGCAAGGAAAGGCATTGCAGGAGACCGAGCTCCTGCCAGGTGGTTTCTGGTGCGCAGATGTAGCCCAGGACAGATTTCTCTACATATCAAGAGCATGGTAGGATCTGATTCTTTGCCTGGCTTGCCAGAAGACCACTGAGGTGGCTTCTCTCTTATTTTATACGAAATTGAGGTAGAATGGAAAGAAGTCTTTACCTGAGGTTTGTTTGTGTCAGGGCTGCCTTCTCCACACCATTCTGAAAAACCACACAGGCTACAGGATGCTGTACTGGTACCATACAAACCATGAGATGTGACTTTCACACACAAGGTGCCTGAAAATTGTGCAACAATGCAGATGACTTTCCAGCTTATCTGATCCGTTTCCAGAAAAGAAAAATACAGCAAATTCAGTTAAGAACCCCCCCCCCCCGCCCTCCCCCCAAAACCCACAAAGAACAGGTAGTCATTCCTTGGATAATCTGGCAGAATTATTTGATAACGTAGTTTATTATTTGGAGACTGAGTTTCATGAATCCCCAGGCTGGGCATCTAGAACTTCTCATCCTCCTGCCTCCACATCCCAATTATTGGGATTACAAGCAGGCATCTATAATGTCATGATTTTGTGGTACTAACGAAATCAGCTTCAACTGGGTCATCTGGCCCTTTATGGCCTCCCAGTCCTTAAGAGGCCAGCATTGGCCTGCCCTGTCCCCACCACTCTGCTTTCCCTGTGTAGGTGGAGAATCCATCCTTGCTTCTATCAACCTGCCATCCTCTAGGGCTGGTGCTAGCCACACCTGGAGAAAGACTGCTGAGTTTTAGAAGTGTTTCTCATGTTTGTAGATGTGCCATTAGCACAGAAAGTAAACTGGTGTTTAAAGATGCTCTTTTCCTTGACACCATTGCACATCCAGGAAGGTCTAAGCCCTGGTCACTTGAAGAAGGCCAAACTCATGTTTTTCTTCACGCGGTACCCCAGTTCCAGCCTCCTGAAAGCTTACTTCCCTGATGTTCAGGTAAAGTCACTCTGTATAACTCCCCAGTTGCTGTGTGTTTTGCCCAGGGTGAGGCAAGTCCTAGGTCTTCACTGCCCTTCACGTTATGGATGGAACTGGTACAGCTTCCAGTTCTGAGACTGTCTGGGAAAATCATGGATCTCCAAATACTATTAACAGGTGGGTTTCAGAATGCTTAGGCCTTTGAGTAGCAGATAACCCCAGAAGTGCATGGCAAGATTAGGGAGTGACAGTAGTCAGTGGACTCTGTGCTCTAGTAATTATGAAAAAAAGAAGAAATGGGGCTGGGTGGTTAGGAATAAATGGCTCAGTGGTTAACACTTTCTGCTCCTGTAGTGGACCTGGATTTGGTTCCCTGCACCCAAATGGTAGCTCACTACAATCTCAATTCTAGTCTAGGGGATCTGATGCTCTCTTCTGGCCTCTGCAGGCTCTACATGCATGTGGTGCACATACATACATGCAGGCAAAACACACATAATTTTTAAAAATTGGTGACTGAACACAGGGCCTTGGGCATGGTAGGCAGGAGCTCTACCACTGAGAGAAAAGTCCCAAATCTTTATATATATATATATATATAAAAGGAATGTATAAACAGTAAGGAAATAAGTAAAATGTTAACATGCACAGTGCCATGAGTGTGATCCCCACTCTAAATATATATAGGATATGAAAACATATCCAGACTGTTGTGCCTCAAAATGGAGTGGAAGTACATAGAGACCAAGTGCATTAGGAAAATCAAACTGCATGTTGGAACCAAACTTCCTGTCCCCACAGGACTTTTCTGAGATCCACTACTAGAAATTGTGAAGTAGGGGCTCTTAATAAGCTGGACATATCTGACTCTTTGAAGCCTTTCAGTCATGCAAATCCCCATACTAGACATTATGTAACTCCAGTTGCTAGAAAACTGCTCCTGAGCCACACCCTTGCCACCCTCCTTGGCCCCCTTACTCCTTCTGGTTCTGGGGGCCGATCTAAAGTCAAGCTTAGACACATGGACAAAAGCCTGAAAGTCTAGTTAGTACCTCAAATCTAACTTCTAGTGAGTGTAGGAGTTTTGAGACTAACTGCACGATTGGCCAGCAGCTGTGACTCCTTTTTCTGAAGCCATTCACATTAATTTCATACTGACTGGACAGACAGTTCTGATTGTGAGCAGCAATGGTGAATGTCTGACTTGATAACCTCCTTGTTTCTGCAGTTCAACCGCTGCATCACCTCCCAGATGATCAAGTGGTTCAGCAACTTCCGTGAGTTTTATTACATCCAAATGGAAAAGTACGCTCGGCAAGCAATTTCAGATGGTGTCACAAACCCCAAAATGCTGGCGGTTCTTCGTGACTCAGAGATTTTTCAAGTTCTCAATACACACTATAACAAGGGAAATGACTTTGAGGTAAGACAATGAATGTACTGGGTCCCTTGAGATCTGAGATGTGTTTTCTCTGAATGGTTGGCTAATAACATCTCCTCTGTGTCCTTAAGTCACTTAGAATTATAGCAGTCAGAGAACAATCTCTGTCATTAACAAAGATTACAGCCTCCTAATCTTCCTCCAGGCAACAGGTAGATAAAGCAAATACAGCCAGCCTGATCAAATCACTGTTGGCCAGGATTTTACTATCCTGTATCTATTACTCTGCAATTATCAAGTGTGTTGGCCTTTTTGCCTCAGAACCAGGTGGCGTAGAACTAAATGCTGGGCTCTATCGTAGCATCTATTTTTCACCTAAGTTTTCTGATAATTTCTGCTCTTGTATTCTTTCTGCTCTCTATATGTGTGTGGTATATTCAGATTCTTTTTGGATATTACAAGTCTGAGGAATCCCAAAGTCTTGGGGCTCCATGAAGGTACATGGTGGTACGATGGAGCCTAAGCGTCAAGTGGCACAGGTTGGCCCTTAGGTAGCCGGAGGCTGCAGTCTTCCTCTTCAGTGCCTAGTGTGTCTGGTCACAGGCTACATTTCTTTCTTCTTGCTTTTCTCACTGTGATCCCAGGAGTTTGATTCCTTCACGAGTGTAAAGTCTGAGGCTTCCACAGCCACAACATGTTTGGAAACCGAAGCCTATCAATGGGGGAGGAAAGGGTTAGTGACAGCGTGAGGTGGCAGCACTGTTTACCCTTCCATGAGGGGATGGGCATTTGGTAGGCAGGGGCAGCACCCTCTCCCCCCAAAACTCAGCTGGAAGGCCGGTGGAACATCCTGTCACCTACAGTGCCGGTCTGGGAGAAGGTCCTGGACCAGCCCCTTCAAATGGCTTTGGAAAAGGATTTATTTAAGCCCTTGGGATCTGAGCCCTATAGGATGGTGGGATGAAGTATGGCAGTCATACGTTTGAGGGTACTCTTTCTTTCTCACAACAGGTCTAGGGAAAAGAACGATACAACCTCTCATTTCCAGCTTACTTACTAAAACATGCCTAATTCATGGGAGGAGTAACTCCTGTAAGTCTCTTAACACTTGCTCCCAAGACTGTCTTCCTGGATGCTCACCCAAGGCCTCTGTTTTATAAGGGAACAGGTCAATCCTGGGCTGCAGAACCTAGGGTGGCAGAGCAGGGATACTCTGAGTAAGCAACAGGCATCACTGTCAGAGGGCTCAACATGGTGCCAGCACTTCCAGTCTCATGTCTTCCTTTTCTTGGGGGTGTCTTTGGGGATGCAGGTCCCAGACTGCTTCTTGGAAATTGCCACCTTGACATTACAGGAGTTCTTCAGGGCTGTCTCCACAGGGAAAGACTCAGATCCTTCCTGGAAGAAACCCATTTACAAAATTATTTCAAAACTGGACAGTGACATCCCAGAGATACTCAAATCTTCCAACTTTCTCCAGGAACTGTTTCGAAGTTAAGATTTAAAAAAAAAAAAAAATGAGCTCAAGTACACCATCCTGTAATTCTAGTAGTTGAAAGGTGGAGGCAGGGAGATCAGGAATTGGACAGCCTTGACCACACTGTCAAACAAAATCAGCAGACCGGCCCAGGATGGCCCAAGATTTGTCATAAATGGTAGTCTAGTTGTAGTCACATGAGAGGGCACAAGAGGACTCCCTTCCATGGGTATAACTGCCATTTTGAATACTTGTTTCCTGTCCAGAATCATCAGACTTAACCTTAACCACAGTGTATCAACTAAGCCTATCAGTGTGTTGGTAGTATACTGGCAAAGAAATACAAGTCTGTTATCAGAAAACCTTATGTTGTCAAGTGTTGTGACACTGATCATTTCCTGATATTTCTGCAACTCTAAAAGAAGATTCAGAGCCAAGCAGTGGTGGTGCACTCCCAAGGCAGAGGCAGAAGGATCTCTGAGTTTGAGGCTATCTTGGTCTACAGAGTGAGTTCCAGGACAGCCAGGGCTACGAGAAATCCTGTCTCGAAAAACCAAAACCCAAATAAACAAAAGCAAGACAATTTGAACTGTGGGTAACTCACTGGTGTATATTCGAGGGAACTGGGTTGGTTAGGAGTGTGGAGGAACCAATGACTATGCAAGCTGAAGACGCTGGCACTCAGGAGTGCTCTATCATCCAGGACTTTCCCTGGTGGCTTCAGCAAGCCCAGCACAGATTTCCTAAAGGATGTTGGCATTGCCATTGTTCTCACCAGTCTGCTGAGGATCCTAACAGTCCTATTTGACTTATGTAATGATGTTTCAGCTGCTTCATGATGAGAAAGCCAGAAAGGGCCCTTGGAGATCATATGGTCCACTATGGTTAACTTGTGGAGGAAACTTAGGCTAAAACAGGCTGCACAGGACCTCACAGGCCATGAATGGCATGGTTTGAATTAATGCAGAAACGGTTTTCCTACTCCAAAATGACTGCGGTCCATGACAGAACCATACAAATGAACAAATGACATCTATATTTTCTCTATGGGTCTAAAGCTGAAAGACTGTCTTCTAGTCAGTATCATGCCTGTAAGTACTGCTAAAGGTGGGCAGGGTGGTGTGTACTTCAGGTTTCATAAGGAAATAGGGTGCTGAGTAAGGGGTAATTGTGCCTACAGTAGCTCCTTTCTCTGCCATCAAAACCGAACAAATTTTCTATCCAGCTACTCTAATGTTATGGTTTTATGGGTGTGTAGCATGATTATTGCAAGACATGTCAGAATACACTGGTCTGAACAATGACTTTCCTCTGAATTTTCTCTTCAAATAGAGAAGAAACAAAACAGACTTAATCAAAATTAATCTTTATATATCCCTTACAGTTTGGGGTGTTTAACCGAATATTGAACGTAGGACTTCCTTCCTTCTTGCTAAGCATATGCTCTATCATTGAACTCGACTCCCAACTAAAAGTTTTATGGATGTGATCTTTTGAGACAGGGGCCACGTAGTCCTGGCTGTCCTTGAATTCCCAGAGATAATGCCTGCCTTTGCCTCCAGAGTGTTGGGATTAGTGGTGTGCACAACACACCCAGCAAGTCTTATTTGAAATGGCTCACACTCTACCTAATTATATACAACCACTGCTTTAGTTTATTACTGTGTCCACAGTTCAGCCAAAGAATGCCTGTTTAGGATGCACAAGGCCCTGGGTTCCAGCACTGCATAAACCTAGTGTGCACATACCTGGAAATCTCAGCACTTAGGAGTCAGGAGGATGGTAAATTCAAGGCCACTCTTGGCCGCACAGCAAGTCCTAGACCAACAACCTTTTGCTATGTTATCTTGTCTCCTGCTGGGCAGTGGCAGTACACGGATTTAACCCCAGCACTCAGGAAGCCAAGGCAGGTGAATCTTGGTGAGTTCATGGCCAGCCTGGTCTAAAGACTGAGTTCCAGGACATGCTCTAAAGCTACATGGGGGTCGGGGTGGGGGATGGGAAGAGAATCTTGTCTTCAAAATAAAGTTCAACTAAATGTAATTTCCGTGGTTTCCTGAATAGTCTTATATATTTTCATAGTTATCCATTCTAGTCCCACCCCCTTTGGAGTGGGACTACTTACCCTGTAAAGTATACCCAGTTTTGATAATATATAAATCCCAAATCAAAAAATATTTTGATGTTTTCATATAAACTACTAAGCATTTGATAGATTTCACATACTGCGGTATTTCTCAACACTGAGAAGGTAAGAACTAGAGTGATGGCCAGAGACAACACTTTAATGTCAGTGCACTACTGGGATGATCGAATGATGCACCTCCACATTTGAAAGGTGCTCTCTAATTCTCTTCCCCTGCTCGCTTTCTCCATTATTTTGGGGGAGGGTTCAAGGGCTGAACCCAGGGCATCATATTTGCTAAGCATACACCAAACCACTGAGCTACACCCCTGTGAATTCCCAGCAGTTCCTGCTTTCAGATTTAATGCTTAGGGAAAAGCTTACAATATGGCAAATATGGTATTTCTCACAAAAATATAACATCAGATATATGTAAGTCACAGACCCAAATACAATGAGCTTCCAAGATCTACAACAGCAGTTAATAATATACACAACAGTCCATGTTGGCTTCTTTTCCAGTTGCTGTAATAAAATACCCTTACAGAAGCAATATTAGGTGGAAAGAATTTATTCTAGCTCACCGTCCATGACAGCCAGCAAGTCAAGACAACAGGAGCTTGAAGTAGCTGGTAACATCCCATCCACAACAGCAAGCCAGGGATTGGCGCAGTCCAAACTAAGATGGGTTTTTATAGACATTCAGAGGCTAACCTTAATCTAGATAGTCTCTCACATGTCTGCCCAAAGAGCTGTTTCCTAGGTGATTCTGGATCCAGTCAAGTTGACCAATAACACCAAACATTATAATCTCTGCAGCAGATCTGGGTACCAGCACTTACATATATTTATAAAACGCTCATCAAGAGAAGTTGATTCTTGAAAAGTATTTTCCAGGGTTAGACAATTTCCACAGACCTGAATAAACAAGTACTTAGAATAAACAAAAACAACCCCTATACCAGACGTGAAGGAGGAAATACTGACAGATAACAGCAGAGGCACAGACTCCACCAAACCTCACAGGCTTTACAGGCCCATCTTTTCTCCTGAACAGAGAATCTCAAAGACTTTCTCCCCCACCTGGCTTCTTGATGCCCACAACTGTTCTGCCATGTCCAGATGCTTGTTACTCTTAAATACCCCTTCTTGGAAACAAGTACTTTTTCCTTGTTTCCTGGCCTCTGTGGTTCAATCTCTTTTGCCTTGAAACTTCTGTCTTACCCAACACTTTGCTGGTTCTGCCATCCACTCTCCTCCTCAGGCGTTTGACTTAATGCTGTTCCCTACTTTTATTTACTCACTCACTGTGTATCTCTCTGTGGGGATATTTTGTAATATAATAAAAACATTCGGAGATATCAGAGGGATCTATCCATAGTCATAACTTAAATGAGTGAAGAAAGTACTTAAGGCAGCCAAAGAAAGACAGAGCAGGCAGAAGAAGCCATGGCTCACAAAGTTAGTCCCAGCACTTGGGAAGCATAAGGCAAGAGAATCTCTGTGAGTTCAAAGTCAGCCTGGTCTTCAAAGCAAGTTCCAGGACAGCCAGGACTGTTACACAGAAAACTCTGTCTGAAAAACAAAAAACATCATCATCAAAAAGACAGGAGGTAGATCTGCCCTCTGATATTTCTAACTGTTTTTATTATATTACAAAATATCCCATCTCTCCTTAGATGCTTGTGCTCAGGCGCCTACCAACTACAGACTTGTACAGGTTGCCTCCTGTCTTGGCATCAGCTTTGCCAAGTACTAGTACTGCCTTAGGTTTAGGGGAAACAATACGTGTGAGATGGTTAGTGCTCTGGGTGCATAGCATGTTCCCAGTAAATGTTAGTAAGGTTGTTATTCAGCTGTCAGACTGTGAGCAAGGGCTTACATTCGTACTGCTTTCCAGTGCCAAAGAATTGAGTGGCATAAATAGGTGGCATCACTGCTACAAAATCCCAGTTTTACTAACTATGATGCAGCATGTACTAATGTGTACTATGTAGTTTAAAACTTGGCTATGACAGATGTCAGTACACTGTAAGGGTGAAGAAACTCCAAAGCCACACACTGTAAACTTTGTGAACGTCTTTGATTTTTCTTATTATAATCCTATGTTCATGTGTTTGTCATGCTGTTTGCTAGTTTATTTCTAAAACTTGACTTATCTTTTTATAATGTATTATGTATCTGACACACTTTTAATCATGGGCTTAGTGTATTTCTAAGATCATATGTAGGGGCCAGAGAGATGGCTCATGGTTGAAAGCACTGACTACTCTTCCAGAGGACCTGGGTTCAAGTCCCAGCAAATACATGATGACTCACAACTGTCTGTAACTACAGTTTAGGGGACGTGACACCCACCCTTACACAGGAAAACATCAAATGCATGTAAAAATAAAATTAAAAAATGTATAATACATACACATGTATAAGTTTCCACCTTTAATAAGGTCCATTGAGTAGACTGTTTTGTCTTTTCCCCCCGCTGGCCTCACACCCAGAGATCTGTCTGCCTCTGCCTTCTGATGCTGGGACTAAAAGCCGAGTAGACTGTTCAGTTGGTTTTCTGATGAACTTTGTTGGTGTTCAAAACAAGTGTACAGTTGTGTGACTCGCACCTCTCATCTTTCTTTCTTTCCAGACAGGCCTTTCCATGAGGGCCTGGCCGACTTGAAACTGTTAGTTTTGCCTTTTTGACACAGGCCAATCTATGTAGTCCTGGCTGGCCTGGAACTTGCCTCTGACTCCCAAATATTGGGATTAAGGTATATGCCATCTTGCCTTGCTAATAGGAGGTGTTTTAAAATATTGCTTTTATGTTTTCCCAAAGCTAAGTGTGTAAGCTCTTTTGTTGGAAACTGACTTTTTGAGGGCAGGTGAACTTTAAGCATTTCTAAATTTATTTATTTATTTTTTGGTTGAAACAATATTTTATGTAGCCCTCAAATTTATTATAAGGCTGGGGTGGGCCTCTTCCTACAGTGACCTCTGGGTACTGCTATTATAGTCATGTGCCACCACTCATATAGATGGCTTATCTTACACATTTGTAACATGTCAGTGATATCCTATTCATAGATCTGGGACTTTGGCAATTGTTTTTTTAAAAAACACATTTTAACAAGAGTCACAAGAGTCAAAGTCAGCCACAGTTTAGAACTACCTTGGGATCTTTAAAAATTGTTAATGTGCCAGGCATATTGGTTTAAGCCTATAATCCTAGTACTCAAGATGACTAAGGCAGAATGACAGTGAATTTGAGGCCAGCCTGGACTACAAAGTGAAATTCTTAACCAAACCAAAACTAAAAGGATAACAAAACCCCAGGAAACAAACAAACAAAAAAAACCCCAGGAAACAAAAAACAACTCCCCCACCCCCCGCAACTGGTGAGTGGGTGAAGGTCAAAGATGTTTGCCATTTAGACTTATGGCATTTTGAATTTGATCCTCAGAACCCATAGGACGGAGGGCACCAACTCCTACAACTTAGCCTGAATTTACACACTCACCGAGGCATCCATGTACCTACATATATACACACCCACATACATAATATAAAATTATTTTTAAAAATTACCAAAGAAGCCATATGTGCAATATAAGGTTGTAATCTAAGCCCTTAGCAGGTTGAATAGGAGAATCTTGAGCCTGAGGCCAGCCTAGTCTACACATCGTGATTTTATCTCAAAAAGCAAAAATTACAAATATCTGGGTCCCACCCTAAATTGTGATATGTAATTATGAGGCATATCCAATCTTGGGAGTATTAAGTTCCCCAGAACCAATTTCTTTCACATGACATACTTTGCCATCCTTCCAAATATGTAACAGACAGAGAAAGGAGTAATTATGCATTTAGTTTACTGAGAAAGCTTCCCACCATGACCTAATGGATACACAACCCCGAGTCTTCATTTATCAGTGACTTGCCAACCAACCCACCAAGACCAGTAAAGAGAAATTTCTCAGAGCATGTTTTCTGAATAAAAAATTTAATGTCTAAGTAAACAGTCTCCTTAAAAAGTGTTTCAGAACTCACTACATGAAGTGAAAAGATCTTAGGGGTTGAATCCAGAGCCTCATACTTGTAAAGAATATGCTCTACCAGCAGGCTACATCTTCAGTCTTAGCACTATTTAAAAGTGCTACAAAACTATGGTTTTCAGTGACTGACTAATACTGAAGAGGTATGGTATAAACACCCCATAGCACCTACAGTTCACTTGTGATGGGAAAAGATTCAGAATACTAGCCATAGTTCAAAATTAATAAGGTTTGGGAAGATATTTTCTCATAATTGTGAACTTTCCTGCTCAGTCTCTCAAAAAACAAGCAAACAAAATGAAAACATACAAAGGAATCTATGTGTATCAAGATAATAGATGTACAGAACGTGTAAGAGCTATAATGTATATTAAAAACCACTGCATGTTTAGGGTACATATACACTTGTACCTTAAAACATTGGGGAAAAAAAATCAACCTATAAATAGCATCACTAAATACTAAGATTAAATTTGGGTTTAAGGTGGGGTATAAGTATTCATAAATTTTGGCTGTATATTTAATAATGAAATTCATATTTTGTGTCTGGAATAAACACATTAAAAAAAAGTAATGGCCAAACACTCTAAGGAATGAAACATCAAATTATTTCCACTTTCACAGTGACAGGTGCTAACAATGCAGTTTTAATGATACTCACCCTTCCTCATTGGAAACAGAAAGAAGTATTTACATTAGATATTGTAGTCAAATCCACCAGCTCAACAGGCATTAGGATGCTCCACTGAACCCAAGAGCATTTGCTGGCTCCTCTTTCTATGGCATAGTACCAGAGGGCATGCAAAGTACTTACCTCTATCTTGAGAAACTGGCCCTGGGTAAAGGTAAGCCTATTGCAAATTTGATATTGGTGTACTATACTGCCTTGCTTGGGGAAAACAATTGCTTTTTCAAAATATCAGCAAAAAGTGATCATACATTTACATATGTAGCTTTATGACATAACCTTTCCTAATAATGTTGTTGCCTTTCAGAAGCATCTCCATCTCTTAGGGTATACACCAGAAATCTCAAGATTATAGCATGTGGCCTCCATATGTGTAATCTCTTTTGCTTCTAGTAGTATCCATATTATTAAAAAAAAAAAAAAAAAACTACTTGGCATAAAAAAAATCCAGATTTCTGCTAGGCAATGGTGGCACACACCTTCAATCTCAGCACTCAGGAGGCAGAGGCAAGCAAATCTGTGTGAGTCCAAGGCCAGCCTGGTCTAAAAACTGGGTTCCAGGCCAGCCAGGGCCATTACACAGAGAACTAATTTTGAAAAACCACAGATACACAGACATTCTTCCAGTTATTTTTATGTGGCAATGCACTTTGTAGCAGCCCAGCCCCCACCCCACCTTCTTTGTTCCCAACAGGCTGAGGTCAACTGCCATGTGTTAATCTACCTCAGGTGAGGCTTTCCCCACAGTAGAGCTAACAGACAATACCTGTATTTATGTCTCTCTCCAAGTGAGAAAACGAAGGCAATCTCCACTCTGTATTTTCAAGGGAAGAAAAATGAGAGAACATCTTCCCATGAGAATATTTTCATATGGCTGACTGAAAACAAGTTCTTGTTGGAAAGAAATACTAAAGACATTATCGTGCTGTGCTGAGGAAGGTTTCCATTTGTATTACTTTCCTGCACTCTGAAGACAGTGGGATTTACAGTGCCTGGTTTATATAATGTGAAAAAATAAACACAAACTTTGGGTAATGGCACACATGCTGACCTACATGATTACCAACACTGGGAGAGGGTGTTAAAGATAAGACAGACAGGTGGCTAGCCACTCAATGAAAAAGGCCTATCGAGACAGCTGAACACACCATGAGAGCTGGAAGGAGCCATGATGAGGACCAGCTCACACATGAGGAAAGAAAGGAGAAAAAAACACAGGAAAACCAGAGGGAGTAATCAGGGAGCTGAGCCAGTGTCCCTGTAGCCAAATGCTTGAAGAAGGCTGGAGATGATGCGCTGCACTAGGTTCCTTAATAAGGTGCTTAGTAGGGAATTGCCAAGTGAATTAGGTAATATGCTGATGACTAGAAATAAATAGGCTACTTACATACAAAATTACAAATAGTGATTTCTGTGATAGCTTCATAAATAATTTTTCCTACTATGCAAGAAAACTCCACTGTTTTGGCACCACAATCAAATTTGAGACTTTTTAAAATAAATAAATAATATACATATACATACACACATATATGTATATATATATATATATATATATAAATTTATATATACATATAAAACATTCTGGAGGCCCAAATCACTACACTTTGGGGAAGACGGTTATACTGGTTATCCAGTGGCTGCATCCTCACTATCCTTATATGGCATTTTCTCAGTTCATGTATATAGAAATCCTTATCAGAACATGAATCTCATCTCATTAAAACTCTCATGCATCCACTTAATATTACCTTCTCAAACTTCTACTAGTGAATATGATTTAATTTTTAAGCTGTGAGTAAAAAGAAAAGGAATATCTAAGACATAGTCATTGTTTATGGGAGATCCTAGGTATACAGCTAGCTCCCCTACAATTATGAGAATTCAGAAATGTTTTAAGTGTATGGTATTGCTCCTGAAAGAAACTTACAGAAAGCCAGGCTGGGTTACAGTATAGACCAGGAAATCTACAGCCCTCCAGTCACTGTAGGAAGTTAAACAGTTAAGCAACTCCCTTTCTTTTGTTCAACTGCTTAAAAAGTGGGATGGGTGTTGGGATAGAGAATGCATGTGACTAGAATGAACCTAAAGGTTCCGCTAATGTGTTAAATGTCAAGTGTTTCAAAGTGACAGTCCTTCAATAAGATAAGGCTGGTAGGCTCTGTCAGCTTTGGTACTTAGAACCCACCTTCCAAAACAAAGTTTAAAAAAAAAAAAAATCCAAAATCAAGTAAATGACGGTTGAGTACTAACATCCTCCCCATCCTCAAGAAACATTTTAAGAAGGGGGTGGAAAAAAAGTAGGCGCTGGAGGATGGATAAGAATGCTGCAAAATGCTGTCTTCTGAACATGTTATAGCCAGTGTACTCTTGAATGCACAGTAGCTATGGTTACCTGCATAAGACCAGACCAGCAAGATCACAGATCATACAACACTGCAGCCAGCAGCATGAACTGGAATCAGTGAGGGGATGGGGGGGAAGAGCCAACAAAGGAGAGGGACATGAAGGTGGGTGCAGTGACTGGGGGTAGGAGCTCGGAATGTGCACACATACATGTGGGGAATTAACAGACTGAAGGGTGTCTAGATAGCTAAGGCTGGGGCTTTGGGCTCCTGTCCTCCATCTCTGACATGCTGAAGTTTCTGGTTTGATTCACTTCCCTCCATGCCACAATTTCCACTGGCTGGAAAGTGCTGTCTCTTTCTGTCCAGACCTACCATGGCATCGTGTGCGCTACAGTCAGTAACCTGACAGCTCCGTGAGTCTGTGATCCTGCACACACAGGAAGCATCCCGTTACTCACTCTATCGATGGAGCTAAACGCTTTGAAAGAAGCAAAAGTGAGAGAACACCCAGCCCATTTTATGAAGTAAGACGCTGCCTGACTGTAGCACAGCAACTAAAAACACATAAGCATCTTGAGTTGCGGAAAAATCTTGCAACAATTCAGGCAAGCACATAAAGGAACCCAAAGTACCCTGCTGACTCTTAGAACTCTTGACCAAGGTGAGAGGCATTTCTGATCCTTCTGAGGTTCCTTGTTTTTCTCATGGAGCCATGAAGGTCCTAAGAAAAGGGAGAGGAAAGCCGGGGGATGGGGGGGGGGGAGCAGGGAAGGGAAAGAAAAGAGGGAGGGAGGGAAAGGAGAACATTTCACAAACATCATTCCTAGTCAGGAAGCAGAACCTCATCAAAATAATAGACCTTAATAGGACCTTAAATGACAATGGGAGGGATTGTGTCTATCTATCTATAAATATTATGAAGTATTTTATTACTATCTGTGATTTACTACTGAAAACAAGAGTACAGTTATTTGTGGAAGACTCAAAGTCAAGCTTTACCTACATCATCAAAGCATTAAGTTTCCAGGTTCCCTGTGGAATCCCAAATGCAGAGTACTGCTGGCATGCGGAGGGCCATCCACCACTGCAGAGGGCACCAAGGTGTTCCTGACTTTCGGTCAGATATGGAAGCAATGGTCTGCAGAACTGAAATCAGACCCACTCCTTCAGGTACAGGTGCATAAAAACATCCAGGCCCCAAGTACAGTGGCCTAAAGTCTCAACTCTCAAATCATGTATGAATCAGGAGTCTCTGGCCATTCTGGTCCTCCATGGCATACCCCAATTCGTTGCTTTATCACACAATTCAACCATGAAGGATTTTCTAAAAGTCTGCTGCTGTTGTCACCTCATTATTGTCATGATCTCTTGATAGCAGCCCACCACTGTGCTGTACTTGGGTGAGTGCCGCCCTTTGAGGGCATCTGTGCAAAGGGTACCATCGATACTGTTCCTTCATTGCTAGAAATTAGGTAGGTGCAGGAAGGCAGAAGGATTGAGTATATAGAAAATTCACAATTTATAACAGCAAAACACAGCAGGAGTACCCAATAATAGAGGCCTGGTAAGTAAATTTTTGTAACGATGTAGACTCTATGATAGAGCCACAAGAGAAAATGGGATCTAATACTACTCAGCAATAAAGAAACAAATAACTGATATACATGACAATCTGAATGATTCTCACATGCCAAATGACAAAAGCTAAATACCAGTCCCAAAGGACTATAATGTATTTCACATGTATGACATCCTTTCAGTGACAATATTATACAAGTGGAAAACAGAATGATGGTTGCTTAGAATCAGAAATGCAGAGGGAGCTCTAGGGTAACTATTCAAACCTACTAGTGATAAAAGCATACTAACAGCTATAGCAATATGCTCAATGCCATGAAAAGAATAGTAATATACTTAAACTGTTTCTTAAAGCTTTCAGAAAACACCCTTTATAATAAAATATTATCTTTAGAAAACTAAAAAGAGATAACAGAAATATTTATGTACGATTTGAATGACCACTAAGGCACACTATTAAAAGAATAGTACAAAAAGCCATTAGCAAAATTAATACTTTAAAGCCAACCCACAATTTTTTTAAATATTATTTTTATTTTATGCGCATTGGTGTTTTACCTGCATATTATATCTGTGTGAGGGTGTCGTATCTTGAAGTTACAGCTAGTTGTGAGCTGCCGTGTGGGTGCTGGGAATTGAACCCAGGTCCTCTGGAAGAGCAGTCAGTGCTCTTAACCACTGAGTCATCTCTCCAGCCTACAATTTTTTCTTAAAAAGCCCCAAACTAACTTTTAATGCTGGTTACAGGTGGAGCAGTGGGAAGCTGAGGGGGACAGATGGCAGTGACTATAATGACATCCTTGACCTTTTCCAGTTTCATACCATGTGAATGTAACAACACATTCACAGACCATTATTTTGTTCCAATATGCAGTATTGTTCAGGCCTGTAGTCTTGCAATTCCACTGTGGTGTGACTCCTGCCCTTGTTGGGACCTAATCAGCTTTTGTGAGAGCTTCTCAAGCCTCCATGCTGGTCCTGAGATTGGGCCACCAGCTTCCTGAAAATGCTTTGCAATGAGCACTTTTGCACGGCCCCACACCCTGGGCTATACATACTGCTCAGTTCCATCTCTAGCAGCCGACTATATGAGGTGGCGCACTATCTTCAAGACAGCTGGAAACTATGCGTTTCAAAAGCATGTGAGAATAAGTAAAGAGTGACTTATTGAGTAGTACTATGATAGCAGCAGTGGGCATTATCCTGACTTCACCTTCAGACCAACTCTGAGGTAGGTTTTTATTCTGAGTCATGTTATGTCAACAGCTGTTTATTAATGTCTACAGACAGGAAACTGGTGCTCAGACGGGTTCAAAGAGTCACTGGAGGTCACAGAGGTTCTGAGAGCGGAACTGAAGTTTGCATTATAATCTATCAATACAAAAACAAGCCATCATTCTCTGGCCTGTCAAACACTTAAATTAAAATTCTAAATCCCACCTGCAACATTTATGTAGACTGTATCAGAGACTGGTTGCTTTTACAGTCCTGGCAATTAAGCTAGGTCCAGTTACCTACTAACAAGTATCTGGAACTTGCAGTTACCAGGATAAAACACTTAACACAAACACTGAGGACCTCCAAAGCAAGGAAACCTTAATGGAAAGTAAGTCAACCCAATTAGAAATTTACAGTCAAGACTTTAAGACTTTGGATAGGACGATGACTTGTTATTTCTGCCTCAAAAGAAATAAATCCAGCCAGAAATTTGAGAACCTTTTCTGGATCATTCACTAATACCTGGAACAAATGCAAACTGTTAGAAAACTGTGCTGGTTACAAGGAAATGTTAGAGGCTGAGAATACAGCTCCTTGTCCATCACACACGAGGCCCTGGGACTGATCCCCGGCATCGGAGGGCAAGAGAAGAAAAGTAAAACAACCAGCTTCTGTGTGGTGCTGGAATCTTATGATTCCCAAATGGGAAATGTTCTATACCTCACCTACCGAGTTCTTTGTACAGGAAGTTTACGAGTAGATCTGAATCCCTGAAACGAAAAATATTACAGATGGCTTAAAATACCTGAAACATCTTCTAACATCAGACTATGGTGTATTAAGATACAAGAGGCATTAAAATAAAATGATTTAAATGAAAACGTAAAAACATACCAAACTGCTTTCTGAAATAAGACAGACAGCATTAATAAAGCTTAAGAATACGAGCAAATGCATGAATGCTAAGCTTGGTACTATAACACGATTTGCTTTATTAAAGAATGTTTTCCCAACCCAAATTTTCCTAAGATACCGCTGGTTGTTTCTGGCGATGATAAAAGCTCAAGAATTTCTTAACAGTTTCCTATTGGCCCAACAGAATCAAGTGTTATTGCTTTCCAGTTCTTTTATCTTCTCCTGACTCTCTTTACATGGAGGCTATTTGTTACACTTCCTAAACCGCCCAGGCAGCTCAATGTTCATCCCTATGGCTGCACTTTCTGAAAACTAGCAAAAGCCATGACTAATGCTGCTGACTCTTCCTCCAGCTCCTGCCATGACAGGACTGAACACATGGCTTTTCAAGGCCAGGAATTCATGGAACATAAGTTACAAGTCTTGCTTTGGTGGTGGTGGGCGCTCTCTAGGTAGTAGTAGTAAATAAATCTGCATAAATAATTCGGTTTGGTTATCCTGTCCTCTATCTTTTTCCAATATAATAAAGGTAGCTGATTAGTGTGTGTTACAGGCCTCAACTACCAAAATAGCTTATTAGACACTACAAACAGTTGAAATCATTTAATGAAGCAAATTATACATTCAATATTAACTTGTTTATCGACCTAGTCATTTAGGCTTAAACGTTCAGAATCTTAAGATATTAAAAGACAGGAAGTTGTGGGTTTCCACCAGTGCCTTCAGTCTGAGAAGACCATTATTAAACCTAAGTGATACTCCTAAACTGCTAGGGACTATTAGTTCTAGACATAGTTAGTATTTAATGTTATGTTGAAAAATGAGAAGATTTCCATTCATGATACAATGCTGAGGTCTTCAGTGAACATGTTCACAAGCTGCTGAACTGGCTTACCAAATAGAAATATTTTTTGAGCAAAAAATTTCATCTCTATCTTCCTTCATGATAGAAAATGACCTTTTAATTTTCAGACTGAAAGGAAAAAGAGCCCCCTTTTCTATATTTAAAGAAGAATGCTATCTGGGTTTTAGCTCTGGTTCTGGCTCCATAAGAGATGAACTTCTACACAGAAGACCAAGCTTCCCAATAACAAGCAATCTGGCAAGAACCTGAAAAGCTGGCAGGCTCAGAGGCTGCTTGCCAGAGGGCTGCCAACGTCCATGCTTCTGCCCCTCGATCCCGACTTAAGTTCAAAGTAAGGCAACAGCTTGAGTTCTGTTCACCTGTATTCAAAACCAACTAAGGAAAAGCAACACAAGCATAAAGCAGCATGACGAGGAAAAAGAACAAGGAGCTAACAGCTCATCTCCCTTCCTCTCCCCACAGGCCCGGGGAGCGGCTGGGTTCTCAGTCCTGACCTCTTGTCTTGGTCTGAAGAGAAACAAATCAGCTGTAAGGCAAGATTAAGTATGTCCGTCATTACTAGATTTTGAGTTTTACAATGTGCTACCAAACAGCTGTGCTAATTATTCAATAAGAAAGAGGTTCGGGGTGTTTAGCAAGCAAGTAATCAGGACATACTTCATTTAAATAGCAATAAAAACAAATTTAAGAAATAAGAGAAAAGGGCCCATGCTGTACAGCCCATGAATCTCATTGGCTTTATCGTGAAAGTTTATTTTTTTAATCCTAGTACAATCAGCTACCAGTTACATACAGTAAAAAACCAAAATAGCCACAAAGCAATGATGATAGTCTGTGACAGTGTACAGTGGAGGAAATGCTCTGTCGGAATCCTTCGGTGGACCCCCACCTGACTTCAGCAGTTAAGCTAACCCTCCCTCCCCAAATTAGTTAAAAGAAAAATTAATGTCTTGCTTGGGTATAGCAAGACTCTAAAATTTCTTGGGGACCCTGGAGAATTTTTAAAACTGAAAGTGGTATAAACAAGACAAAACTGAAACGTGGAAACAAGGAGTTTCATGAGGTCTTGGCTTCAGGTCACCTCAAAGCGAACCACCTGGAAAGAAAAGAAAATGGGGTCACTCCAGGAACAGAGACACAGCTGACTCTGTAGACTTTAGGATCTATTCTAGTGCGACTCCACCCTCCCCAAGAACACAGAATCCAAGTTTTTCTTAAGTCTTTTATAAGGCTTACACAAACCGACTTTCTACTCTAATATTCTTTATTGCAAATGTTAGTACTAGTACATACTTACTTGTTCACAACTAGAAAAATGATTTTTAGTAAAGCATGCTGTCCTCAACACTTTTGAAACAACCACACAATAGGCTATATATGTGGCTAGGTACCCTTACCTTAGAGGAATAATGCTCCATTCAAAAACTAAGTCTCATATATATTTGGTTCGATTGAGGGCTTTTTCAGCCAGGTGACCACTTTCATCTGTGATCTTCTCCCAATCAGTCTGTCCGACCACAAAACCTATGGCCCTTTTCCTATCTGCATCCTTCTTTTCTTCTAGGTCTGCCCATCTCACCTAAAGAGAAAGAAGCATTAATCTGGGTTGTTTGAAAGGAGGGAGGGAACCCCAAAGGTGCCCTCTTTGGAGAGTTTAGTGGGTAGATTAACAGACTTAAAAGAGCTCCACCTCTAAGACCTCAGGCTGTGCTGTCAGCTCCGTGGTTTCTCTGGCATTTTACACGAGAAAAACACTTTCCTCTAGTTCTCCTCTACAGCTCTGAGCCCTATCTACCTACTGTCAGTCTAGTAATCCTTTCCCATTAGCCATTGCTTCCCTAGGCTTGCCTGAGCTTAACATACCTCCTTTTGAATTTCCATATTGCAGGATGAATATCCACTTATAGAAACATATACGATACATAAACTTTAAAAAGCTTAAGCTTTAGGGGCTGGAGAGATGGCTCAGTGATTAAGGGTCCTGGCTGTTCTTCCAAGGGTCCCGAGTTCAATTCCCAGTGACCACATGGTGGCTCTCAACCATCTGTAATGGGATCAGGAGCCCTCTTCTGGCCTTCAGGCATACGTGTAGGCAGAATACTGTATATATACATAAATAAATAAATCTTAAAACAAACAAAAAGCGAAAAAAGCTTAAGCTTTATTTCTGTACAATAACTATTTCTTGAAGTTTAATCAGAGAAAAAAACTAAGGAGAGGGTTTAGTAATGTCAATTTCATTCATAAGCTAACAAAGGTCGCTGTTTCAAATGTTACTAGGATAGGATTTCAACTGCAAATATATCGGTTCAGGACCATTCCCAATTGGTACTTTTTAAAAAAAAGGTGGACTTATAAGTGTTAAAATACATATTGCATATTTCATATTCTGAAAAAGCAAAAGTATTTAAGGAGATTATGATACTGTTACTTATACTGCACACAGAACCAAAGCATATACTATATTTTAATATGCTATGCTTTAAACATAGTATTATGTTATAGAGCATTGGAATTCTGTGCTCTTTACAGTGGCCACAGAAATGTATCATTGCTTAAAAATATGCTGACTTTCCTTTCTAACATTGTAAGACTGACTGAAATGACCAGGCTTCTAACATCTGATCAGAAGGAAGGTAGAAAGTAATAGTAAGGAAACTGGAATAAACAAACACTTAGGTTTGTTTATTTTAATAAGATTTATGTATTTCTATTTTATGTGCATCGGTATTTTGTCTGCATGTATGTCTGTGTAAGGGTATTAGATGCCCTGGAGCTGGAGTTAAACAGACAATTGTGGGCTGTTATGTAGGTGCTGGAAGAACAGTCAGTGCTCTTAACTGTTGAACTGTCTCTTCAGGCCCCAACACTTGACTCCTTTTTATTTCCACTTTTGTTGTGCATGTACACACAAGTGTGGTATGTGAGCATGGCACAAGTGTGGTATGTGAGCATGGAGGCTGGCCACTGATCTCTGGTATTGTCCTCTATTACTCTTATATATGAGACAGAACCTAGGAATAGTACTGAGAGCTCTAAGAGTCCATTAGCACAGTCAGCCAGCTTGCTCTGGGATTCCTTGTGGGATTACAGGCAGGCCAACCACACCCACCTGACTTCTGATCTGGGAATTTGAACTCTGGTTCTCACACTTGTATAGCAAGTACTTTATCCACCAAGCCAGATCCCTAGTCCTACACTTGATTATTCTTAAATACTTTATTCTTGAGCAAACACAGTGACCATGGCCTGGGAATACAGATAACGGTTGCACCAAGTAACATGCTCCAATGTGAAAGGAGTTTCATCAGGTTTTTACAGGCATAGGAAAAAATTAAATTATACATTTTTCAGATATAGTGGTGGGAATTAACTGTAGGATATTTAACAAATATGCCTTCCTCCTCCTCCCTGGGAACTTCAAACACTCATCAAGATGTGTCTCTTCTTTCCTTGATGATGTTGGAGATTGAACCTAAGGCCCAGCAGATGTTAGCTAAGTCTCTTACTATTATGATTTTTGTTTTAATAAATTTGTACTGTAATTCATAAATACTCTTAGTTCCACTAGGGTTAAGAACACACATTTTATTTTATTGTAAAATATTTTTACTGTTAAGGATGGATGAGCAGACATTCAGTGACCCACTGAACAAAGAAAAGGTTAGCTCAGCTCACAGTAAATTTAAATGTCCAAAGGATCCTCAAATAGTTAAGTACAGAGTAATTGTACTTGGTTACTTAAAAAATTCTTTTATAGATTTGTTTGTTTTCTATCCTGTGTATGAGGTGTTCTGCCTGGTGCACCTCATGTGTGCAATATCCCTGGCCAGAAGAGGGCAGCAGATACTCTGGAACTGAAATTAAGACAATTCTAAGTTTCTCTGTAAATGCTGGGAACCCAACTCAGGTCTTCTTCAGCAGCAGTAAATGTTAACTGCGGAGTCATCCCTCCAGTCCTATATTTTTTAATCTGGAGTCCAGACTCCAAAACTTTAAAGTTTAGATAAAACGTAATTTTTACTTGTTTCTGCCATGAGTTCCTGCCCTGACTTCTCTCAATAATGAAGTGTGACCGGAGAGTTCTAAGAAAAAAGTTCCTGTCCTCTCCTCCCCAAGTTGCTTTTGTTTACGGTATTTTATCACAGCAATAAAAATACTAAGACAGTGGGTAAAAGTGTCTGCCACAAAACATAACCATTTGCACATGGCCTCTGGAGGCTATGTAAAGGCGGACAAATAGAACCAAGTCCATAAAGCTGTTCTCTGACACACACACACACACACACACCCACCCACACACACACCATGATACACAGACATAATCAAATCAAAAAAATTCATCACTGATTTAGCATACATGACTGATTTTTAAAAATCTTTTTATTGCTGGGGTGGTGGATCTCTGAGTTTGAGGCCATCTTGATCTACAAAGTGAGTTCCAGAATAGTCAGGGCTACACAGAGAAACCTTGTCTTGAAAAACCAAAAGCCAACCAAAATAAAAGCCCAAACACTTAGCATTACTAGTGCTGTGTGAAAGCACAAACGCACGCACAGGCCACAAGGGTCAGAGGACAACTTGGTGCATTTTTTCATTCCACTTTTTTGTTGACTTCTGAGTATCAGACTCAGATCATCAGGCCTGGACCAATGGGCAGCAGGCACCTTTATCTCTGAGCTGTCTTGCTGGCCAATGACTATGATTTTTTGTTTCCCCACTGAAGTTTTGTGAGTCAGGGCTTCTCTGTGTAACTGTCATGGCTGTCCCGGAACTTACTCTATAGACCAGGCTGGTCATGAACCCACAGAGATCCTCCTGCCCCTGCCTCCCAAGATGTGCACAACCACTGTCTGGCAATGACTATACATTTTAAAGAGAAAAGTTAATTCTTTTCGAAACTTCTGTATTTCATGCACATATCTAATAAAACTGATTCACGTAGAGTAGGCTATTTATTATTATTAGGCATTCACAGGCCTTACACATTCAAGTTTCAGAATGAGTAAATGACTAATTTTCCTAAAGCTATTTTTGAGATTTATACCACCATGTCTTTTTCGGGGTGAAGGGGACACTTAACTATATATATATATATATAGGGGAGAGGGCAGGTGGGATGTGGATGTGAGGGATGGAGGGAGAGCAAACTGTGGTTGGGATGTATTGAACAAAAAATTTTAAAAAAGAAAATCATATAAAAAATCTCAACTAACACTCAAAAGTTTGAGGTACATGTGTTTCATCCACCACCATTCAAATATTTCTAAGAAACTAAAATCACTTTCTAGCTCTTTAAAGTTGTACTACATACTGCCTCTTGCTACTGCTCTATTTTATATGTGAGGAAATACAATTTCTATTAAGGATAGTAAACATAAATATTTATTTTTGAAATTTTATTCATTTATGATACTAGGGATGAACCCAGAACCTGCTATACAAGGCAAATGCTTAAACACTGAGTTATTACACCCCCAGCACAAATTACATTTTAAAACCTAGTCATTTAGGTACATTTCCAACATGACCCATTCTATAGAACCATCTTTTGAAGATAGTTATTCGAGAAAAAGTAGAGAAAAACAGTTCTCACTTCAATTACTCATCATCACTAGAACTGTAGCTCACAGCTACGTCTCAAGGAGAGCAACTCCTACTACTCTTCATGTTTTGTGAAACTGGGTCTCACTCTGCAGCCCAGGCTGGTCTCAAATCATGGACAATCTTCTTGCCCGTATTCATTCCCAAGGTGCTGAGAATACAGGGATCCACCACCATGCCTAGCATGAGCCAATTCTACTTTGGTTCTTAAAGTCCTTGCATGTGGCTGGGCATAGGTAAAAGACCATTAATGGGATTTCCCTTTCCCATCCCATCAAACTCACAGACAACAGTGGATTTACTGTATATCTGGGTATTTGAACTTTTGGTTTCCCAGACAGAGTTAACCTGGAATTCACTATGTAGACAAGGCTGCCTCAAGCTCTTTTGCCTCTGCCTTGTTAGTCATGGGATTAAATGTGTACTATCATACCTCAGTTGTCTGCAGTTTATCAATGAGCTTTGAAATATGGGTTCTTTTGGAATGATAGACACCATGCCTATAATCTACTAATACTTTTTATTATCTCATACTAAAATAATGCCTTAATATTCAAGCACTAAGAAAATTAATTTAAAAGAAATACAAAGAGGGCTTAGATAGCTCAGGAGTTAAAAGCTCTTGCTGCTCTTGCAGAGGAACCAGATTTAATCTTGCAAGTATATGGCAGCTTATATGTATCTGAAACTCCATTTCTAGGAGATCCAATATGCAGATGGTATATGTAACATACATGTAGGTTAATCATATCAATAAAATAAAAATAAATAAACTTTCAAAAATTGACTCATCTATGCTGAACAGGGTAGGTGTGCCTGTAATTGTAGCACTTTTTGTTTTTACTGGGAGCTAGAGACTGACCTTGGGTCCTTATACTTTCAGGATAAGCATTTCATGCACAGCCATTTCTTGACACCACCCCACCCTCAGTTTTCTAAAAAACCAAATGCTATTGGATGAGCCTTCATGTTTAGTGCTCTCTTACCCTCTTCTTCCCAGGCTCAGAAGCACGAGTGTCATAATCATCCGGGAGCTGAAGGTAATCCTCCATTCTGCTGGCAATCGCCTCCCAGTCCCGCTTCCGTTTAGTGCCAGTCCTCAAGCCATCCAGCTTGTCTGAGGGATAAACACAGAGCCACGGCATTAAAGGTGTGTGGATTTACACAAAACACAGAAAGGAAAAGGAGGGCTAGATTGTTTCCAGAGAGCATATCCACATTTTTCAATGCAGCATCATTTTCAGATCCAAACTATCTTCTTGGCTAAGAAAATATCAAATTTTATGTGATTCCCACAGTTTGGTGTTTGTACTGTATAATATTCATACTTCGATGGTTTTAGCAATAAATATGGGTAAAGCAAGAAAAGACCCTTCCACCCTCAGAAAAATCACACTTTAGCTCTTATGTTCTAAAAAGAAAAACAAAACAAAAACCAGGTCTCTTTAAAAACAATTATTGCTTTTTTTTTAAACACAGTATTAATACCGCTCAGTTGATCTACGATATGTGATACTATATTATAGGAAAATCAGGTAGCAACAAGATAGTAACAAGATCATATTTAAGGATGTATTTTGATTATGATTTTGGCTAAGAACACTCGTGAGTTAATATTTATGAAAAGACGACGTATGTGAGACCCCCCTTTTCTTTGCGTATACTGTAAAGTACTGCTGACCACCTTGCACTTTGCATATAAAGTACTGTTGATTTATCACCCTAAGGACTAGTATGTAAGCCCAAGTGACCCAATCTAGCATTTTGTTCTTAATCTTAAATCTGAAAGGAGTTGGCCTCCCAATAGCTCACTATTATCAAATAAACATCACAGTCAGGATTATAAGATATGAGGTTAAGTGTCCTAAATAACACACAATGAAAATGTGTTGTGTCTTTTTATTTATGTTAATATCGTTTCTAAATACTTATGTGGAATATTATGAGTTATGTACATTTGAGTGACAGTGAAGCACGTGGATCCCGACAGTTATCTGAACACACTACTGTTAAAGTGGACTAACAAAGGAAAATTTAGCTGCTTTAGAAACATGTAACAAACATTCAACTCTACAAAGGATGCAGAATGTGTACACTAGAAATCTTTAAGAAACTGAGCTGGAAAAATTTTTACATATAACGTGCAATGGAAGCCGTGGCAAGGAGGGAGAAGTTATGCTTTCTAATATACGAACTCCACACACAACTAATTGTACACAAACTTTAAGAAGCCAGAAAGATTTTTGCATAATTGGCAAACGGTTTAGTTTTCATGCCCTTCCTTCACAAAAACAATTATCATTGGAAAATCAGTAATATAAATGACAATAGTTTACAAAACTAAGTTTCATCTTGTTTCAACAAAATTTTCCTGAGACGACCTCCATAGAACCAATCTCCTACCTCTTGCTGATAAACTGCTGTACCAAATAGCTCTACAGATGGCCATACTATATAGAACCCTTGGCAACATAGGGACACAATACACGGTACCAGATAACACATGATGTCCCTTAAGTAGTAAAACTGACCTTAGTTTAAGACCTTAGACATGCAGTGTCTTACCAGAGAATAGGAAGCTCTAGTACACTCATTAAATAAACTTCAACAAGGATTTCCAAACTCAGAACAATTGATTTTCATGAACATACCCTGAAGGGAAAGTTTCACATTTCAATTCTAACAACAGAGGATGGCCAGGCAGCATTGCAGAAAGGCAGGTGGAAAATGCAAGAGTACTTCCTTGTCCACTAGGTAATGCCAGGAGGTATAGATTCTGTATTTGCAACTTGAAGCCCTAAAGCCTGCATTTCTAGTCAGAGCACCCTTATATGAAGTATTTGATTTGAAATTGTATTGTGCAAGCATGTTTAAAGTTTCTTTTGAGTGCTGAAGAAAAGCTGAACACTCATGCAGACGTATCCAAACACCCGGGTGGCATAAAGTAAGAAAAGAGGAATCTGTGTGTTGGTTACAGAAGAAAGACAGGTGTCCAATCCACTCACACATTAGAGGCCTGGGTTGCAAAAGATGAAGTTTAAAGAGGATGATGAAGTTTTAAAGATCCAACTTGGCTGGTCACAGGATTTATCACATCTTTAAAACACTGAATGTTACTATAGCACAACAGAAAATTCCATAGATACCTCTATATATTCTCTAAATGTAAATGGTACTTGAAAATTTGTCCAAAGCGAACATACAAGAGTTATGTGCCTACACAAATAACAGTTACATCTCAACTGTGAGAAGATGCTTCAGCCTGTCTGATGAATACAAGGCTAAAATACAACTCCTAAGTACAGATGAGACATTAAAATGACGAAAGCACAGTCATCTGTAAGGAGAAATCTACAGGATGATAACAGTCTCGGATATTCTAAGTCACAAAAGTGTGAGGAACTAAAATCACATCATTGGAACTCAAGCAGGTTCAGTACTAAATCCCAGCAGATGTGTGTAAAACCCAGATGTTGCATTACTACGTCTATCTCCCAGTTAGGAAAGAGCTTGTGAGGCAGCTGTCAATCACATGTAATACCATGCCAGATACAGCTCAGGCCACTAGCTGTTTTAAATTGATGCTGCTTCCAATTTAACAGACACAGGTGACCTGTATATTAAGCACAAATCAAGACTCTGCAATGAATTCTGGTCAGCTGCTCAGAGAAATCTAGAAGTCTTGTTTTACTGGAAGACTCATCTATGAATCAAACCCCCTCAGCTCCAGTTTCAGATCTTTCAGCTCAATATACAGCACAGGTAAAGCTTAATATGCTTCTACCTCAGCATAACCATATTGCTAAGAGAAACTGAAGAATGCTGGTAGAATTCTCAGGGAAGTAAACTGTGCCTGGTAACCAAACATTAATTTTGATGAGATACGAAAGGCAATAAGATATAAATAGGCTGATTCTCAGATGGTCCTCATGAGTTAGAAGAAGAGAATTTTCAATTGGTCCAATGGGCCAATCTCAAGGAGTAAACACTTTCATAAAGCTCACACTTAATTTTCCTTCTTCTGAGGCTTCATTAACTTTCAAGATAATCTAATGTTGTCAGATCCTTATACAAAACATCACTGTCACCCCTTTTACAATCAAGTCAAAATTTCCCTTTCTAGATTCATTACCAGACTACTGGTGCCATTAGTGAAAAGATTTATGAGAAATTTACTGTGCAGTATCTTTAAGACTAACAGACTTATATAAGACACATTTCTGAAAAATAAATAGGCATCATATTTCCCAGAAATCAACAAAACAGTAATTTTTTTTTCTGAATAATCATCATGGATATCTATGTTCCATTTTTTTTTTCATCTAAAACTAGAAAGAAAAATAGAAGATGAGATGGCTCATTTTTTAAAAACCACAATCCCAGATCATGTATTACATAACACCTTGGAAGAATAGTTGCTAAAATTGCGTCACCCTTACAATCCCTTATATTTATGATCACTCTGCCTGCCACTGAAGCTCACCAGCAAAGTACCAGCAGAAACAATGACCTTCTAGTCTTACAAGGTATTTTAAAAGTACAGCACTGCAAACAGGGTGAATCTAATTCAACAGAAGCAAAACTAAGATATCACTCTTAAAAAAAAGTAAGCTGTGGTTATTATTTTCTTAAATATTTAATTGCATTTGAGAAAAAAAAATCTTATGTATGAGGAGAGGGCTGATTATTGTTAAATTTCTCAGAGGAAAGATTTGTAGATGAATATACCAATAAACCACAAACAATTTTCACTTGATACATGCCTTTTGTTTTTAAATTTTATGGCAAGCACTTATTCCCATAAAACAATACTATAGTTTGTAAACTTATCTTTTAAGATACACCCTAGTCAAAGCCGACTATCTCTAACCCCAGTGAGTCAACCAGGCTTGTGCACAATGGTCACATGACCTAACAGCATAAGTGCTGAGTGGCCAGGCTACGTCTAGTAGCTTAGGCTGCTGAGATGGTCTCTTGGTTCTGGAGTAACAGAACATCATGGAGAGAAGCTGAGAGTGACCTTTCCTAGTTAGCAAGACCCACATGGCTCCTTACATTTGAATGATGCACCTTAACTGACACACTTAATTGGTCTCTTTAAGTGAAGTAAAAAAAGACTGAAAAAGGGCACCTTACAGCAACACACTAAAATATAGAAGGAATCCATTTAATACAAACTTTTTTTTTTTTTTACTTGAAATCAGGCACCTCTAAGGTCTGATTTTAAACAATCATTTAAACCAGTTTACCTTATAGCTTGGTACTAAAGACAGCCTGAAGGAAAATTTAAATGAAGTCTCCTTAAGTATTTCCATTATGTATTTACTTCCTCAACACAGAAACTCAAATACCTTCTTTTTAATTTCTTTTTAAAACTCTAGTAATTAGTAGAATTATTATTAAAGTACTCACAAACAAGCTCAAGTCTGAGTTACTGGTAAATATTTTTCTAAAAAAGAAATGTTAGGAGCACATTTCTGACTAATATTAAAAAATAAGTTATAAGTAACAGTATGTTACTATGTCTGTCAAATATTTCTAACTATCCTAAAAACTTCCAATGATAGCAAAGCATTTTTTTTTTTAAACTCTGAAGTAGTGAAGGCAAAAGCTAGTGGAGTGACTGAAGGATGTGAGCAGTTACTCCGTGCAGTGGAGAGCTCTATGACCATGACCATCAGGTATCACATATAAAAACAGGAAAAAGGAGATACCCACCTAGCTTTGCCTCAGAAGTGTCCATCTCCCATTTGCTTTTCGGAATGTAACCCTAAATTGTACAGAGAGAAGCTCGAAGGGTTAGAAAGAGACACATACATGCATAACACGTTTGAATCGGAAAAGCATTACAACTGGGGATGGATTCAATTTCCTCTCACTAGTTATAAACATATCCTTACAGAAAATACAACTTTATTATCCTTGAGGAAAGTTAAGTGAGAAAATTCACCAAACTGCACTGCACATTTCAGAACAGTCGTCAGGACAGGATCATGAAGGCACTTTGAAGCAGATACAGTTGAGAACCCAACTGTAGCCTCCACAGTAGATGTACAGCAATTATGGCAAGGATGTACAGACATTACTGAGCCAGGATCAATATCATTCAGAAAATTTGTAAACTAGCTAGGTTATTGTCTAAGTAATACTTGATATTCTCAAGTAATTGAATCCATGAGGTCCAAAAGTGTTCTTCAAGAAAGTCACTTGATATTCCAGTGCCATTTTAAGTACTTGGAAAAGAAAAACTGTATTTGAACCCAACTACCCATTATGAAGTTCACACTCATTTTAAAATGACTCAATCCATGTACCAGTTAGATCTTACAAAGGCTAATTTTATTGAATCAACTTCAGAGCAGTTCTCTTTCACCAGATGAAAATGAAATTATTTCTGATAGCTTCTAATATTATGTTTTACTGTTCTTTGATAAACCAGAAATTACCACAGGCAATTTATAGCTTACATAAGATGACTAATTTATTTTAAACAAATTCCCCAAACATTTCCCAACGTCCCACAGTGCCTAAAACTATGTAGTAACCCCTTCTGTTTATTCTCCTAGCAAGTTTATTCCATGTCATTTATCACGATTCCCCCTCTCCTTTATTTGGACTGTGGTTTCAATTAGATCCTATTATACAGAATGTTAATATTAGGACCTAGTGAACCAGACAAATTCATTCAAAGTATTTGTCTTTTACCATTCATCTCTCTACTGTTGAGAATGTTTAAGGTCATAGAGCAGGCTGCCACAGAGCTGCATTGGAAACACACTGGAGACATCATAACAATCTCTACAGGAGAGTTCACTTGATCATTGTAATCCAAGAAATCTTTGCATTTATATGTTGCTAGTCTTTATGCAGAACTAGGAATTACTAGGTAGTAGTTCAGATTATAAATAACATCATCTTTTCCAAAAACACTTAGATCAGATCAAGAAAAAGCTGTGTCGACATGATGGTGTTAAAGAGTTAAATATTGAGGAATTTAGCACAAGTGTTATCTCAAAAACCACCTAAAGTTTTAAGTATCACTGGAATAGTACAAATGATTCAGTCTGTAAGTATACTAAAGTCATATGCAGAAGCACTAAAGGCAGAACTCTATTTTACCAATAATCTCTAAGGATTGTTTTACCTAAGTAAAGTTTGGATTTCATCCAAAACAGAACTGAAAATATAAAGGAAGCTTACTGAGAATTCTTAAAAGTGGGCTGAATGACATCACACTTGCTCATATCACCTTGGTTAATAGTCTCCAGGAATCTTTTACCCTTGGGATTGATTCCAAGAATAAAAGAGCTGGATTCTGCTATGTGAC
This sequence comes from Phyllotis vaccarum, assembly GCA_033318265.1. Taxonomy (NCBI): domain Eukaryota; kingdom Metazoa; phylum Chordata; class Mammalia; order Rodentia; family Cricetidae; genus Phyllotis; species Phyllotis vaccarum. Next base: position 62,789,492 of record JARWLC010000006.1, read on the forward strand.
TGGGTTAAAAGAAGCTTTAGATTAAAGTTTGAAAAGTATATTCATTTCCCTGTGCTGGAATCCTGGTTATCCTTAAAACTATCATCCTTTAGCTTCTTAAAGTGGCAAGCCACATGGAAAAAAAAGAGAGTCCACTAGAGTATAATTTTAAGGCTTCCTTACTAGTTCTCTGATGTAACACTAGTGTTACAATGTGTTTCCCTTTAAAAAATAATTACATTTAATTAAAAGATCCAAGTTGACTACATTTAAGCAAATGAGAAGCAGCATACCCTGAAATAAAACTGCCACAAAGAAAGTCTCCAAAAGCTAATAACAGCAACACTGTGGATTTCTCAGTCACTTTCTAGTATAGGCTACAAGGAGCCAGTGAAGTTATTAACTGATATCCAAAACAGTGTGGGCCTTCAAGTAAATTTTCTGCTCACATTTTAGAGTACGTGTGTCAAAATACAACCTGATTAAGAAGATAGACTATTAAAAAACATACTGAGACTCAATTATCATTAACTTTAAGGCTTATTTTTTAATGCACATTTAAAAAACTCTAGGAATGTAGAGGTCGACACCAATGCTATAGAGACAGAGATTCTATCAAGAGTCATCTATGTCACACATGGTTTGAAGAGACCACTCCTGTAGACTATGTTTAGGGGAAGGTATTAGGGATCTTCGTCTGTACAATTTCAATGTAAGAAGTATGAGAAGCAACTTTAGCAAGAACTGAAATGTCAAACAAAGCAAGTAATACTGTGGATTTAAAAAGCAATACTATCCAAAGGCATTATTAATCTCCGTACCTCATTAGCCAACACTAAAATGTCAGTAATTTTATAGGTTTCATTTCTTGAGAGTAACAGGTAAGGAAAACATCTCCAGAGGTGTAATCAAAAGCATTTACAGGAGGTACACAGAACTTTAAACTCACATTATTTTCTCATCAGCCTTGATAAAAACCCATTGCCTACACATTGATTTTTGCCATAACTTTACTTAATAAGACAAAACAGGAACAAATCCAGCAGCTAGTGGCAGCCCTTTGCCTCTTCATTCAATAAATTCTTCTGCCTCAGGTGACAGAACTGAATTTTGAGATCTTATTGCAAAGAGACACGTATACATATATTGGGCAGGCTATACCACATACCTGCTGGAGTGGAAAAAAATGCCCTTTCATATGTAATTTGCTTTCTTGAAAAGAATACTCTCTTACAAGCACCCACGGCTAGATGAGTACAAAGATGAGTTTCTTAGGACTCTGTTAATTATTTCTTTTAACAACACGAAGCTTTATTGGACTATGGAAAACTAAAAAAATCCAAAGTCTTTATAAATATGGTTATGGAAACTTTTACTGTAAAAAGTTTGTATCAACACTAGTATTCTAACTACAGATTTGGATATAAACACTCCTTAAGAATAACAAAGAGACACTTTGCTCAAAGTGGTTGGTCTGTCTCCTACCAGTTCGCTTTCCTCTTCTTCTGCATCTTTCCTTTCTTCCTTTTGTTCTTCAATATTTGCATCAAAATCTTCCATCTCTACCTACAATATGCCATTTAAAAAAAAAACAAAAAAACCAAAACAAAACAAAACAAAAAACAAGGATTGCATTAGCATTTAAGAACATGTTGACTCTGCTAAGATCTGCAATAAGCCCCAGACAGCACAGGCTTTCCTCTGTCACACCATGCTGACACCCTCAACTTTGAAGTGAGATTAAAAGACCATAGAAAGATATTCCTGGATTTTCATCTTTATCCCTGTAAAGTTAGGCAAAACCTTTTATTCTTAGTAGATGGGTTATCTGTTTTTTAATACTCAAGAGACTATAGACCTTAAAAAAAATTAACAAGTATTTCTCTAATCAAATTTCAGAACAAGAGAAATGCTGGGGAGGCCAATAACAAACATGAGAGCACAGAGATGTAAGATGGAATTAGAAGGTAAAGGTCAGAAGAACATTATTAACATGCCAGTGGAAACCAGAAAAGCTGGCACAAGGAAGAGCAGACCAGCGTTTCCAACATGGTGATTCTTCCTAAAAGGACAGAAGATACTAGATGAGGAGCAGAGCCAGGAATCCTGGCTACACTAACAAGGCATGTTTTGGAGAGACTTCGGAAAAATAATCACAGAAAGAATTTAAAGCACTCCATTCAAAACTGTTAACTCTTTTTTCCTTTTTTGGAGAGGATGTGGCTATGTATCTGGCTGGCCTTGAACTCACAGGGATCCACCAACTCTCCCTCCTAAGTGCTGGGACTAAAAGCATGTGTTACCAGGCCTCATCAAAATTGTTACTTTCAGTGATAACACATGCCAGTCTTTATAAGGTACATAAGAGGCAATCTACGAAATTAGTGGAGGCATAAAATTGGCAATCTCAGAAATAGCTTAACAGGTGTAAAGTAAAAATTGAGCTAAGGCTGGGCCGTGGGCATGTCTTTAATTTCAGCACCTGGAAGGTGGAGGATCTCTGTGAGTTTGAGGCCAGCCTGGGCTATACAGAGAAACTTTGCCTTGAAAAAACAAAAAGCAAAACCAAAGCCAAACAAAAAACTGAGCTAAGGTTAGACCCTAAGGGATTTCTTAAGGTCTGTAAAAGATCAGTTAGAGGAGGGGACTGTGCTGAGATGATGCAGAGATAACTGGAAAGCCAGAATATGGACTCGTGAGAGCCAAGAAAACAAGAGTATGTTTTTAGAAGGAGGTGTGATCAGCTGTCCCTTGTGGCTATAAATTTGGGCAACAGGAGAGTGTCTGCTCCCAACCACAGATAAAAACAGCACCATCCGGAGAACAAGGTCAAACACAGCACAAGTGACTGAGTCAGAAACTCGTTCTTTCAGGATGAAGACCTTCTCCCTCCAAACTAATAACTACCATCGACAGTGAGCAGTGAATTAAAATGTGCTAGAGAAAAAGAAATTAAGACACTTGTACATTACTTATTACAAATTTAAAAACGTACAAAAACTCAATTGATATGACCCTGATGCCAAGGTTTAGACCAATGCCTAGATCACAATGAGGTAAACTGACATCTCAAATGATGTGAACCAAAGGTGATGCACTGAGAACATGTAATTCCTGTAGCATTCTTACCAAAGTTTTGTTTGTTTTGACACACACATTCATTCATGTATGAATATACACATGTGCCCATTGCCCTAAAGTACAGCAGGACATACACTAGAGATTAATTTGCAGGATTAGTTCTCCTACCATGCCTTTACTCACGCAGCCCACCTGAACTAATAGGAACAGACAACCCAAACTGATGGGCACTCAACAGAACAACTGGTTCTGTTTTTGATGGTAATCTGAGAAATTACTTTTTATGATATAACTCTGAACCTGGGATTTTCTTTTAATATTTATTTGCATTGTATGCATATGGGTAATTCACCTGCATATATGTCTGTGTACCACCTATGTACATTGACTGAGAAGACCAGAAGAGGGTGCAGGATCCCCTAGGCCTAGAACTACAGATGGCTGTAAGCCACCACATGGGTACTGGGAATTGAACCCGTGTCCTCTAAAAGAGCAACCAACTGAGCCACCTCCTGAGGCCCCACGCTACTAACTAACTAACTAACTAACTAACTAACTAACTAACTAAATAAATAAATAAATAAATAGAAATAGCAGGGATGTGCATGCATGCTTTAATGTGTGTGTTCACATGTGCGGGTAAGAGTTTATAAAAGGTGTCTTCCTCTATTGTTCTTTCTTTTTTTCTCTGTGTAATCCTGGGCTGCTGTGGAACACGATCTATAGACCACACTGACCCCTGCCTCCAAAAGTGCTAGAATTAAAGGTGTATGCTACATTACTTTCTGAGACAGGGTTTCTCACTGAACCAGGAGCTCACCAATTTAGACTGGTTAGCCATCAAACCCCAGGGATCACGCCCCACCTCCTCTTTTGAGGCAGGGTTTTTCTGCATAGCCTTGGCTGTCCTGGAACTCACTCTGTAGACCAGACTAACCTTGAACTTACAGAGATCTGCCTGCCTTTGCCTTCCAAGTACTGAGATTAAAGGAGTGTGTTATCAGCCTGGTTAACATTTCTTAAATTTTATAATTAACTAAATTTATTAGAGAATATTCTTGTTCTTAGAAGATAGCCATCAACATATTTAAAGGTGATGGGCTAAGGTTTTTCAACTTAACTTCTCATTTGATTCTACAGTAATGGTATAATAATGCTATTAAGTATTTATAAAGAAAAATGTGGGAAAATATTAACAACTGGCTTCGTTAAGATCATTAAAAGGTATATATATGCTCTTATTTTGCTTTTCTGGAAGTTTAAAACTTTCAAAGTAAAGAAGGTGAAGAACACATTGCTTAATCGTACTGCATTTGAGGCAAAGATGCACTTACTTCTTCTATAGCAGCATCTTGTAACAAGGAACGAATGTCTAGACGCATCATGTGACGAGGTGCAGTTTCCCAGTGATCAGCCATCTATTGAGATATTTAGAAAGTTATCCCAGATAGCTACTCCAATAAAGACCAAATAAGCTGTCAACATAAGTGCAATTAATGTTGCAACTTGAATAGGCAAGTTCAGAGAAGAGCTAGGATACCTCTTCCAGTTAAAATACAGAAAACATTTACAAAAGCAGGTAGAAAAGAAATTCAAAAATAAAATTAAAAAGAGGAGGAAGAGAAAGAGGAAGAAGCAGAAGAAGAGGTAGTACTAAATGAGCTTAAGACAACAGTGCTGATGCTGAAGAATGATGTTTAGGATACTCCAGCACCGATGTTTCTGAAACATCACCTTATTTATTTCCTTAAGCTTCCTTCCATGAATATTTCTCTTGCCACAAGTCTGGTTATCCGCACTCATTTCAGCCAAATAGACCTAAACAGAAAAAAGTAATGAGTCGGTCAAGAAATATAAAATGCAAACTAGAAGTGCTTCAAAGACTCATTAAGACCATACCTCAAAACCCTTGGTTTTTGCTGCACTCCAAAACTGGTCAAAATGTCTAACTCTGTCATTGATAGCATCCAGAATGATGAAAGGGAAAAAGCCATCATCCAGAGTTTTCTTGAATGTTTTGAACATGCTGGTGCGGTAAGTCTCTTCCATCTCAGCTTCATATTCATACTCCATCACCTAAGATCCCAGAGAGATGGGGTTAGCAGAAGGAAGGAATCAGCCTCATCCTGGCTAACACAGAGACAGGGTGACTTTGTAACCTTTACACCTAAGTACCAAAGCTAGTGTCCAGAAGACAGGAAGTGGCCATCTTCAAAAAACACCTCGCATCTCAAGGCAGGCTTGGCAGTGCACACCTTGAATCCCAGCAGATGAGGCAGGCAGATCCTTGTGAGTTTAAGGGCAATCTGGCCTACTTGGCAAGTTCCTTGCTAGCCAGGGCTACATATCAAGGCCCTGTCTCAAAAACAACAATAAACCAACCCTGTCTAAAACAAAAACAAACCAACCAAACAAAACTAACAACCCATCTCTCCCTAAACTCATTCTCCTTAAAATTTCACCAACAGCTGTAGGAGGATTACATCATACCTTTTTTTTCACTTTCTTTCCAGAATCTGGATCTTTTTCTTCTTTTTCTACTTCGGTGATAAAATAATCATCTAGACTTAGAACCCTGGGTGCAGGTCCTCCAAATTCTACTTCCTTATCCTGAAAATACAACAGTCAAGAAGATTAAAAAAGAAAAAAAAATGAACCAAATTGATGAACACACTAAAGCTCCCTCCCACTTGCAGCTAAATAAAATAAAAATTACTGATGGTTTCAAATCCACCAGACGCAAAAATAGTTGTCTAAGTAGATAAAAAAACCAACGAGGAAAACATGTGCTAAAGATCTATGTGCCTCCATGACTGATGGATGGGAGACACCTGTATAATAAACCCACTCACGCCAACACAAGCAACCCATCTCCTTTTTTTGTTTCCTATACTCACCCGAATGAGTTTTGCAACATGTGTCTTTCCACTGCCAGGTAGTCCTCTCATTATAACAACAATCTGAAACACAAAGGGTGGGGGTGTGCTGTTGGGGATGCAGCTCAGTGGGCTCAGTTTCTGGATGATTGCCTAGCATACAGAAAGCCCTGAGAGCTACCCCACAACTGTGGCAAATGCCTGTGATCCCAGCACTTGGATGGAGGAGGAAGGTCAGAAGAACAGATCACCCTTGGACACACAGGGACTCTACCTGAGACTTGTCTCAGAACAAAGGAAATGAGTAAGTATGTGAAACAAACTATTAAAAAACCAAAGGCCCAAAGAAATCAAAAAATATTCTTTCAGGGGTGAAAACAAAGACATGAATCACAGGTTATAGAATAAAACCAAATAAATGTTTGAAGGGAAATTTTCAGTTGTTATCCCGGAAGATTTAGGGGCTAGAGAGATGGCCTGCTAGTACACTCAGCTAGTGCACACTTAAAAAGAACAACACCACAAAAAACCCTCTCCTTAAAACATGTTTCTGCAATTTTTGAAATGGCTCAGCAGTGAAGAGTACCCACAGGGTGGCTCACATCTGGCTGGCTGTAACTCCAGTCCCAGGGGATCCAGCATTCTCTTCCGACCTCTGTGGGCACTAGGCACACATGTGGCATGCATACATACAAGCATACAAAACTCATCACACAAAATTAAGTAAAATATTTTAAAGCATTAAGAAAAAAGATCTAACACTGACTGTGTTTCTACCTAAGACACGAGCTAAAACTAACAAAACAGAAGGAAGGCAACAAAGATTAGAGCAGAACAATGAAATGGAGGAACATCAGGAAAACTTTAGGGTTTGGACACGGTTAGTGTGTTCCTCAACGTTACACAGGTTATAGAAACTTGGTCTCCCATCTGTCAGGGTGGAGATAATGGAGTTTTTATCAGGTGGGGATTAGTGGGAAGTTAATTAGGCCACTTGGAGTTATTCTTGAGGAACCCTGGATGCCTTCTTTGATAGTGGAATGCTATAAATTGTGAGCCTGATCCTTGAATCTCTCTGGCTTCCTGTCTCACATATGTTCCCACCAAGATACATCCTCCATGTTTTGATGCAACAAGAGAGCCCTCACCATAGCTAAGCAAATTCTGATGATGTACCTCTTGAATCTCCTACACCATGGGATAAACAAATATCTTTTCTTTATAAAGAACTCAGTCATTATGTCATTAGATATGTCAATATCTACGTAATAAAAACTTCTCCTCTCTTCTGCCCAAATCTATAAAACCAAAAGTTGATCCTCAACAAAAACCCAACAAAATTGATAATATTTTACCTAGTTTAGGATTTAAAATACTATAATAAAAAAATGGAAATGTCACTACTACTATTACAGAAATGTAACGAGATAATAAAGAAAGATACATTTAAGCTGCATGCTAACAAAGAAGACACTTAGGTAATACAGACAAATCATAAAGGTGCTAGTCACTAAACTTGCCTAAGGAGCTGATAAAAAGGGGGAGGAAGGAGTTGAGAAAGGAAAACAAAGGAAAAAAGGTCTTAATCCGGTACAAGGTAGGCAGAGGCAGGGGAATTTCTGTAAAGTTAGCCTGGTCTACATGGTGAATTCTAGAACAACCAGGGATAGATAGAACCTGACTAAAAAATAATTGAATAAAAGCTGACATGGCTGACACCCCTTAAATGCCATCTTTTCAGAGGTGGGGAGGTAAGATCAGGAACTTAGGGTTGGAAGTCATTCTTGACTACACAGCAAGTTTGAGGCTAGTTTATTATACTTTGAGACCCTGTCTCGATTAAAACAACAACAAAAAACAAAAGAAATAAGAGACCATGTGAATGTACAGTCTCAGAAAAAGACAGTAAATTGGTAAACAGAAGAACAAAGAAACAGGAACCGGTCCAGAGCAACAGTTCAGCTGTTAAGAGCACTGGCTGCTCTTCCAGAGGAGCCACATGGCAACTCACAACCACCTCTAACTTAGTTGCAGAGGATCTGATGCTCTTTTTGAGACTCACAGGCACTAGGCATGCAAGTGGCACAGACATACAGGCAAAATATCCATACATATAATATAATCAACAAAGAAAAGCCTAGGCCTATTAGACTCCATCACTGAATTCTACTAAATATTTAAAGAATGCCAATTTTCCCAAACAAGAGAAGGAATAATTCCAAACTTATATTATGAGCCCAACAGCACTCTTGTATCAAAACCAGGCAAAGAGATAACAAGAAAACTATAATATCTATTATGAATGTAGATGCGATATCTCAAACCATATCCAGCAACACAGAAACAAAAATTGTTCTAGTAGCACCAAGTGCCATGAAAATCAATTACTGTATTAAATTATGCCAATGCACTACAAACAAAAGCATACAATCATCTCTACTAATGTACAAAAGAAAAAAAATGCAACAAAACCTAACTTTTGTGAATAATAATATTCAAAGAGGAGGACCATAAGGAAGCCTCAGCATGATGAAGAACATCTTTAAGATCCACAGGCGAGTCCAGTAAATGGCTCAATGGGTAGGGGCACTTGCCTCCAAGCCTCAGGATCTATGTTTGGTCCCTGGGTCTTACACAGTGGAAGAGAACCAACTCCTGCAAGCTGCCCTCTGACCTTAAGTGTATTGTGGCACATGTTCTCCTCACATACAGAAAAAAAATCCAGAGCTAACATCATACTCAATTCTGTGAAAGACAGAATGCTTTTTTCTCTATTCAAAAACCAAGATCAAAAACCTACTCTTGAAACATCTACTCAATAAGTAGATGAGCTTAAACCAGAAATAGTACTTATTTTGCAAATGACATAATCTTATACACAGAAAATTCCAAGAATTTGCTAAAAAGCTTTGGAAATGAAAAGTTCACCAATGTTACTAAACACATAAAAATAACTTGAACTTCTATGCCTAAAATGAGCAAGCCAAAAATAAAATAAAGCCAATTATGTAAACAATTCACATACACTCACACACATAGGCTCACACATTCCTTGAGATGGCTCAGCAGGTAAAGACACTTCCTGCAAAGCCTACAGCTTTTTATTTCCTGGGATCAACATGGTAGAAGCGGAGAACCAACTCCCAAAAGTTGTCCTCTGACCTCCACATGTGTACACTGGCATGATGTGCGCGCGCGCACACACACACACACACACACACACACACACACACACACAAATAAATGGAGTTTAGGAAATAAAAATTAAAGAACCCATAACACATTGAGAGAAGAGGAATGGAAAAGATGCCAAAGTGCCATTTTACCACTGGAAACAGATTCTAAGGATCCCTAGCACATGCCACAAACCAGGGATAGCGTTCAATTCCTACAATACCTTGATAGTTCACCTGATAATCAAGACATCTACTAACTGATCGAAGGTGATGACTTAATTGCAAGATTTCATCACGCCACTAAGAACTGCACATGACTTTTAACTTATAAATTATTTCTACAATTTTTCTTTTTCTTTAAGTCAGTGTCTTCTTATGCATAGCATGCTCACAAAACTAACAGAAATTTGCCTGCCTCTGCCTCCTGAGTGCTAGGTTTAAAGGTTTGTGCCACCACATAAGGCACAATTTTTTAAAATATTTTAATTATAATTATTGCATCACTACTGACTCCAGGTGCAACCACAGACAAGATGAAAGACTCCTGTATTGTTCACACAAAAACCACAGGATATACAGGACAGCTCTGGATTGCGAGTAGGTAGAGAGGGCTGGAGAGATGGTGCAGCAGGGAGGAGCACCTGTTTTTTCACAGGAACTGATTCCCTCTCAGCATCCACAAGGCAGCTAGCACACAACCATCTTTAACTCCAGTCCCAGGGAACTTGACTCCCTTTTCTAACCTCTGTTGGCACTCGGCACACGTGTAGTGCATTATATACACACAGGCAAAATGCTCATAAAAAAAAAATCCGTTAATCTATATACATGGAATTGGATATGCAGATATCTTTATTGTAAGATTATTCAATATTAGACAAATTTCACAGCATATAAGATATATATGCATGTTATATATATCAAAGAGAGAATATTAGGAAATTAAACCTACTCAAGCCCCCTAATTCTCCCTCATTTTGTTCCATATATCATAAAACCAAATCTACTTTTTCTCTTTTCAAAATGCAATTAATTAAGCTCTCATAAACTGTTTTAAAAGTTTCCAACATTATTTTTGCCAAGAAATTTGGCTCTGAATTTCCTTAAGATCTTAAAGTGTAGGCAGTGTGAAACTATTTGTTGATTTCAGAAGCTATAAGGCTTTGAACCCAATATTTTAAAGTTGCAGAAAAGTGGGAAAATTCTACTTAAGATACTTAAAACTAGTTGATTAAAGAAATAAACAACCCTCTTACATTCTTAGATTTACAAAGTACTAGTTAAGTTACAAAGTACTAGTTAAGTTCTCAGGACTCACTCTCTCAGGCCTGCTCTCCCGGCCTGGTGGTTTCAGAATGTCATCCACATTCTTGGACTCAGGCTTCTTCTCAACCCGTGGAGCTGGAGGTGGCTGGTGGCCCAGGGAAGGAGCGGGCAGGGGCATTCGCTCCTCTGGATAAGTTCTTCGTTCTCCTAGTTACAGCAGTTGGATAACATTATTATCTACACAGTAATTATTGTGGAAAGTAGTAACTTTCCGTTCTCATCCTAATTATAATTCAGGTCTGGTCTAATGAGTTGAGGGTCACCTTTAAATCTAATTAATACAAATATCTACTACGATTGAGAAAAAGAAAAGACTAGCGTATTTGGGGGAAACAGACTGAATTCCCTGTTATTCATATTAAATGTAGAACATTCAGCAACAGGACACAGAGGAATAAATATTTTGCTGGATAACCCAAGCATGACTGATCTGTACAGGGTCTATGACTTTCACATTATAGTTAAGAGAAAGAGTTATCTTAGGAAAGCTTACTCCTGAGAAGAGGTGGGAGTTTCTAGTTAAAGTGCAACTCATGGTATAGAGGAGATAAATGCAAATTCAATCACTGTCTAACAGTAAGTGCCTTATACTTTATCAATTCTATGGAGCACTATGAAGCCAGTAAGAGGTGTGAATGTGGGAAAATGTGTAGATGCAGTCATTAAATAGAAGGAATACAATAAAGACAACCTTCGCCAGGGGTGGGGACTCAACTTAGCATTGTAGCGCTTGTCCACCAAGTGTGAGGCCCAGCACAGCTCAACAACAGCAAACCCACAAGAAAACTGCAGGCTTTGTCTTGATCATAACCAAGCGACCATAGAGAGAATGACGACTGGAGTGATGATTCAGCAATTACGAGCACTGGCTGAACTTTCAGAGGACTCAGGTTCAATTCTAGCAACCACATGGTGGCTCTCAACAATTTGTAACTCCACTTTTAGGGGCTACCTGGGTACCAGGCATGCATGTGGCACATAGACATACATGTAGGCAAAGCACCCATACAAATAAAAAATAAAATAATAATAATTTTTAAAAGAGAAAAATGAGAGGAATATATAAAATTGAAGTTGCACTATGGTGTATGGTAGCATAAATGACTTTGTTTTTCAAAACTCCTTTAATAGCATAAAATTTTAATTTTATTTCATTAATTACATTATTATTTTTTATAATAATGGTACCATATCTTTAAAAAAAAAAAAATCACAAGTGTGATTTACTATGAATGTTTAAATCCACAGCTACAATGAAAAACACCTTTGATTTGTTTACGTTTTCAACAAAGCTGTTATTAAGGCATTACTCTACCTCCAAACATGGACGGGCCTTCATAGGGTGGTCTATCAGACTTCCGGTCATAGGATGGCCTATCAAATCCTCCTCTTCTGGATGAGGAATGGTCTTTTTTGTCTCGATATGACTGATTCCTACAGGGTGTCCCAGGGGTTTTGGTTAATATATAAATATTTGAAAGGTCTTTGCTTTGTAACACAACACCATTATCTGCCCACTGTCTCTAGCACTTACTCCATAGTTAATATTTAAACTTGCCTTTTCACTTATATCTACCTAAAAACCGTAAGAATTGTAAAAATAAATTGCTTGCCTATCCATAAATTAAGTACTGGTTGCATTTTATTAATAATATTATGCTGGTCTTGGTGGTATACGCCTTTCTTCTCAGCACTTGGGAGCAGATCTCTGTGAGTCAGGCTGTTAAACAGAGAAACTCTGTCTCAAAAAGCAAAACAAAAAAAACAAACAAAAATTTACTGTCTTTCCTTTTATCTCTCCCAATCTCCCATTTAATTCTCTGAAATTAGAGCTCACAGAACTCAGGTGCTTCTCTGTGAACTCAAAGCCGGCCTGGTCTTCATAGCAAGTTCTAGGAAAGGCAGAGATATATAATAGAGAGGCCTTATCTCAAAAAAAAAAAATAAAATAAAATAAAATCAAACAACAAAAAACCCAACAAAACAAAACCCCCAAACCTGGCTTTTGCTGAATTTACACACAATATTTTACATACATAACAAAGGCGTTTTTCAGGGTGTACCTGTCATCTCGGGGTCTGCGCTCCCTGTCAAATCGATCTCGCTCATAATCAAGAATACGATCCCGGTCTCTATCTCGATGTGTCTCTCGGTCTCTTTTAAAATCTCGATGATCTACTATATTACTTTGACGATCAAAATAAGGTTCACGGTCTCTGTCTCTATCACAGCGATCACGCTGAACTGCATGCTCTATAAAAACAATACAAAGTAAAAACTACAATCATTTTCAGAAATAGAAGCAAGAAGTGCAATTTTAACTTCAGAAGTAGCATAAATTTTTTGGTGATGTTAAAGGAAAGTCTAATCTTGCTAAGGAGGAAACTGTGAAATCATTAGGCCTTAAAGTTAAGCTTAAAATTACTTTTCTCTCTGGGAATCATACCTGCATCAAAAGTTGACCTTTCAGATAATGGATCTGGGCGTAGAGTTATTCTTTCTCCATATGGTATCTGCTCAACTTTATTAGTAGGCATATCTGGCAAAAACAACCACAACAACAACAACAACAACAAAAAACCCAGAGATGAAATGTAAGAATAAAGCTTAAGAAAACCAAACCTCCAAGTCTGGCATGGTAGTACACAGTACACACCTATAATCCCAGCACTCAGGAAGCTGAGGTAGGAGGATACAAAACTTTTGGTGATTTTGGACTATATAATAAGTTCCAGGGCCAGCAAGACAGTGACGTAAAAGACTTATAATCCCTTCTCCAGAAAACCAATTCCTGTCAGATACACTGGTATACACTATAATACCAAATTGGGAGGTTCGGAGCAGGAGTTCAAGGTCATTGTCCTGGCTAGTTTTACATCAACTTGACACAAAATATAGAGTTGTCTGAAATAAGGAAACCTCAAAAAGAAAATGCCTCCATAAGATCTGGCTGTAGGGCATTTTCTTAATTAGTGACTGATAGGGAAGAGCCCATCCCATTGTGGGTGGGTGGGTGGTCCTAGGTTCTGTAAGAAAACAGACTGAGCAAGCCATGAAGAGCAAGCCAGTAAGCAGCATCCCTCCATGGCCTCTGCATCAGCTCCTAACTTCAGGTTCCTGACCTTCTAGAGTTCTTGTCTTGGCTTCCTTCCATGATGGAATACAATGTGGAAGTACAAGCTAAATAAACCTTCTCCTCTCCAAATTGCTTTCTGATTACGATGTTTCATCACAGCAATAGAATCCTAACTAGAACACAAATCCTCTGCTACACAGTGAGTTTGAAATCAGCCTTGGCTAAGAGATCTTGTCTCACAAAACCAAAATAATTACCACCACCAGCAAACAATTTCTGTAGAACCCCAACCGTAAGTTCACCATCATTACTCACCTCTGCCATGGCCATAGTCAACTGTATGCTGCACTGGTGGTGGTTTGGACATTGGTGGCATACCCATAGGCATTGGACCAGGAGGCGGAATGGAAGAATGAACAGGTGGGGGTGGTAATACCGGAGTAGGTTGAATTGTTGCAGTGTCTGACTTAAATTCTGAATTCAGTCCTTGGTCAACATTTGTATCCCAGAGCCCATAGAAAGAATCTTCATCCCAGCGTTCCTGCTTCATGGATGAAGTTTTTCGCTTTATAACTGGAGGAGGTGGTGGAGGAGGAGGTGGGGGTATTGGCACAGGTGGCCTAGTCATTGGAACAGATGACCTTGCTGGTGGGGCAGAGGGTCTTACAACTGACCCTGGTGGCTTACTCATAGGAGGACGTGGCCTATAAGATCCTGGAGGCTAGAGAAGAAAGCAAATGCCTTAGTAAGATAGTTACTAATTAACTAAATTAAATTAAAATTCTCAATCAATTAAAAAATTAATATACAAGATATATTCAAAATGTAAAGCTTTGGTGTTTTTAAAAACACTAGTAGGCACTGGGGAGCTGGCTCAGTGGTTAAGATCACTTACTGCTTTTGCAAAGGACACAAGTTCATTTCCTTGTACCCATGCTGAGTAGACCATCTATAGCTCTGGGAGGACTAAAGAACTGTATATATATCTACTCCCCCTCCCATCCCCGCCCAGCCCTGGGCATGGTGGTATATGCCTTTAATCCCAACACTTGAAGGGAGATCTCTGTGAGTTCAAGGCTTACCTAGTCTACAAAGTAAGTTCCAGGCTGGCCAAGACTACATACTGAAACTCCACCTCATTTTTTTTTTTTTTTTTAAATAAGATACCAGCAGGAGATAGGAAGATAACACTGCCAGTAAAATGCCTGCTATGCAATATGAGGACCTGAGTTCAAGAAAAAGAACTCACATAGAAATTTTGGGCATGGTTTGGAAAAATGGTTCAGTGGTTAAGAATACTTGCTAATCTTGAAAGTACATGAGTTCAGTTCTCAGCACCCACATGATGGCTGACAACCATCTAAGACTCCCATTCTAGGGGACCTGATACCTTCTGACCTTTGAGTGCACACATGTCAAAAAAAGAATACTTACAAAATAAAATAAAAATAAGTAAAACTTTTCTTAAAAATTGGAAATGGTGGTACATGCTTGTACTCCTCCAGCTGGGGAAGCAGAAATGGAGAGACCCTGGGGCTTCCCTGACCAGGAGACCTAGCCTAAATGTGAGGCCCAGGTCTATGAGATATTCACCATCTAAATATCAAATGTACAGTTGTTTGAGGAATAATTGAGGTTGACCAGTGGTTTCTATACATATGTACATAAGTGTGTAGTGGGATTATGTTCTGTTACATTGTAAATAATTGTCCCGCCTACTGGTTTAATAAAAACACTGATTGGCTGACGACAGACAGGAAATATGGGCAGGGCTACCAGACTAAGGAAACTCTGGGAATAGGAAGAACAGAGACACCAGTGGAGACAGCAGCAGATGCAGAGGAAAGAAGGCAACCATGCTGCTCTGAGAAAAGGTACCAAGCCACATGGCTAAACAGAATAATGGAAATAGACTGAGTTAAGATGAAAGAGCTAACTAGAGATATGTCTGGGCCATAGGTCAATCAGCAGTGGGGCTGTGAGAGGCACCAAGCCTTGGGGCTAGGCTGGAAAGACCAGGCCAGAAACTCATATTACACGTGTGTACCTGCGTGTGCACACATATACACAGAAACATCAGCAGGAAAATGAAGACAGGCCATAGGAAAGGAAAAACATCATAGAAATGTCATGCCTAATAAAAATAATTAAATTCATAATATATAAAACTTTTAAAACTCTAGCTGGTATGGTGGCATACCAGTCATCCTTCCAGGGATGTGGAGGTGGATCAGTTCAAGGCCATCCTCAGCTACATAGTAAGTCTGAGAGCACCTTGGACTATGATGCCTTATCTCAAAGATAAACAAAAACCCCATCAAATGCTGTGCCACTGATAATCTCAGCACAGGAAGAAGAGGTAAGTGAATCTCTATTAGTTTAAGGTCAGTCTACAGCCAGGTGGTGGTGGCACATGCCTTTAGTCACAGCACTTGGGAGACAGAGGCAGGCAGATCTCTCTCTGTAAGTTCGAGCCTGGTCTGTAGAGTGAGTTCCAGGACAGCTAGAGCTACACAGGAAAACCTTGTCTAGAAAAACAAAACAACAAAGCATAAAAAAGCCCAAACTACTCTAACTAGACTAGCACATAAACAGTCACAGCATAAGTCAACAATTCATATGGCAAGTAACTGGTGAATGAATAAACAGTGTGGGGTATACATATATACAATGAATATTACTTAGCAATAAAAAGAAATAAAGAGCCTACCAGTGGTGCGCACACCTTTAATCCCAGCACTCAGGAGGCAGAGGCAGGAGGATCTCAGTGAGCGTGAGGCCAGCCTGGTCTACAGAGCAAGTGCCAGGACAGCCAGGGCTGTTACAGAGAAACCTTGTCTTGAAAAACCAAAAAAAAAAAAAAAAAAAAAACTAAACTAAACACCCCCCAAAACAAAAACAACCAAAACAACAACAAAACAAAACCCCCAAAAAACAAAAAGAAAGAAAAACCATAAACAATCAAAACCCAAAGAAATGAAGTATCAATTCCTGCTATGACATGAGTCAAAAATGTTGTACTAAGTGAACGAGCAAGAGACACAGGACTGTGTTACAGAGATCAACTTACTAAAGGCTGTTTGGGGCTAAGGAAGACACTATAAGCTAGCACAGATATTTTACTGGAATAAGATGTTTTTAAATTAGATTATAATAACACATGCTCAGTGAATTTAGTTTAAAAATCAGTGGGAGGCTGAGGAGATTGCTTCCTTCCCATTTCCCTCAATCTACAGGTTATGGCCTATTTTGTTTTCACTGACAACTATTTTGGACCCTGGAAAGCCAACAGTATATATTACTTATGTATTTTCTCATCTGTAGGCCGTGCTTTAAAACCAGACTGTTGAGGCTGAAGAGATGAGTCAGAGGTTAAAAGCACTGGTTGCTGTTTCCTAAGACTCAAACATGGCAGCTTACAACCATCTTTCTCCAGAGGGTCTATCATCCTTTTCAGTGAGCATAAGACACATAAGTGGCACACTTATATAATTGCAGGAAAACAGACTCATAAAATTAAAATAAATATTTAAAAAAGACTTTAAAATTAAATAAAATTATGCTTTTGAGTAAAAATGAACTTTACTAATACTAATTAACATGAGAAAAATTTGGGGGTGGGTGGGGTTTCAAGACAGGGGTTCTCTGTGTAGCCCTGGATAGTCTTGAACTCTGAGATCCACCTGCCTCTGATTCCCAAGTATTGGGATTATTAAAGGCGTGCACCACCACCACCCAGCAGTTTGGAAAAAATATTAGCGTTACTAGTTACCAAAACTGTATACAAGGAATCTGTAGAGATGGCTCAGGAGTTAAGAGTATTCAGTGCTCTTCCAGAGAACCTGAATTTACTTCTTAGTACCCGCACTGGGGAACTCACAACTGTTAGTAACTCCAGTTCCAGGAGATCCAATGAAAGCTCTCTTCTGGCCTAGAGCACCCACATACACATGACACACGGACATGCACATACATTGAAAAAAAAAAAATCTTAAAAATGTGTACTGGTTATGGTATAAATGTTATGCAACTATGTAAAAGAATGTTTGAATGTATTAAGAATAAGTTTTGAATGCCTTTATTATTTATTTGTTAGGTCAATAATTTTATTAATAAATATGAAACCAATTTCCCTGGCTATGACTGGCAGGTACAGATTTAAAAAGCAACATTATTTGAGCAGAGATAATACTTTTTTTCCCCCCTCCCCAAGACAGGGTTTCTTTGTGCAATGTAGGCTAACCTGGAACTCTCTCTGTAGACCAGGCTGGCTTAGAACTCACAGAGATCCACCTGCGTCTGCCTCCTAAATGCTGAGATTAATTAAAGGTGTGTGTCCCACCACCAGACTGAGGATATCTTGCTTTTGACTGGTTTTCCACTTTAGGAATTAAGATATTCAAAATAAAAACCTGACACACTAGAGTTGCACTAATAATAATTAAAGATAAAAAAATACCCAGCATAAGTAGAA
Organism: Phyllotis vaccarum; assembly: GCA_033318265.1. Classification (NCBI taxonomy): domain Eukaryota; kingdom Metazoa; phylum Chordata; class Mammalia; order Rodentia; family Cricetidae; genus Phyllotis; species Phyllotis vaccarum. Next base: position 62,807,480 of record JARWLC010000006.1, read on the forward strand.
AAATTCAATAAATTATTGTGCACCAAATAAAGCAATATGGCAAAGTTTATTTTGTTAGATGAACAAATGGATCAATAATCTAGAAAAGTGGTTCTAAAGCCTTTAAAACAGTTCTCCTCATGTTTTTGTGACCTTTGACCAGAAAATTATTTCTATTGCTACTTCATAACTGTAATTTTACTACTGCTATGAACAGTAATATAAATATCTGATATGCAATAACCACAGGTTGAGAACTGCTGATCTAGACCTTTAACCATTTGCAGTAAGACATGAAGATGAAAGACAGAAAGGAAACATGACAACAAGAAGACGGACAAATCAAAGTATGACGGACACCGGTGGAGACCACTGTAAGATGAGGGTAAACAGTATGGTGACCATCACTGTAAGATGTGAAAAGAAAATGGGAGAGCTGAGTTCTAAAAGATAAACAAGACACAGCCAGGTAACAGGAGGATTAACAACAATGGGCACAGGGCAAGTGGAAGTGGCATTCTCAAAACTGGTAAGAGTACTGGGAGAGTATGGTACAACAAGCTATTGCAGAGGTCAGGCTCCTACAGGAAAATATAAAATTCTACAAAACATAAAAAACATAAAATTTACTACAAAGTAAATTTTAGCCTGAAAGTGATCAGAAAATACTAACAATATTTTCTTCTAGTCAGGATCTTATAAAGTACATGCTGTCCTTGACCCCGACCCCACTATGTGTCTGAACCTTCCAATTGCTGGATTATAGGTATGTCCTACCATGTCCAAATGTGGTGCTGGAGACTGGACCCAGGGCTTCATGCATACTAGACAGGCACTCTACCACCTCAATTTGATACTCAGTAGTAGTAAACTAGGAAGCAGCATGGTAAGACTGATATTTTAAAAAGTGTTTGGAAGGCCATGCCTTTGATCCCAGTACTCTGGAGACAGAGGCAGTGAGCTTGAGGTCAACCTAGTTTAATGAAGTGAATTCCGAACCTGCCATGGCTACAGACTGAAATGCTGCTCAAAAAAGAAAAAAAGAAAAGAAATGCTGAGCTAAGCACTGGTGGAGCACACCTTAAATCCCAGCACTCAGGAGGCAGAAGCAGGGGGAATCTCTGGGCCAGTCGGGTCTACAGAGCAAGTTCCAGGACAGCCAGGCAAAGAAACAAAACCAAAACCAAAACCAAACAAAACTGGTTTCCTTTCCAAAAAAAAATTTGGAAGGTAGCACAATGGCTGAGCTGAGGTCAGATGGTGGTGGTGCAGGCCTTTAATCATAAGAGGAGGCAGAGGCAGGCAAATCTCTGTGAGTTTGAGGCCAGCCTGGTCTAGAGAGTGAGTTCCAGGACAGGCTTTAAAGCTACACATAGAAACCCTGTCCTGATAGCTGAGCTGGTAGAGGCACCTACCTCCAAGCCTGAGGACCAGGGTTTAATCCCTAGAACCCACATAGTAAGTGGAGGAAATTAACTAGAACATAGGTACTGCCCAAAGTACAAGAGTATGAAAAAACTTTTTTGATGTGATGGAAATTTATTATTTCAATACAGATATTAAATAATGAGGCTGTAGAGACAGCTCAGTGGTTATGAAAACCTGCAATTTTTATAGAGGACCAGGTTTGTTTCCCAGAACTCACATGGAGGTTCATAACCATCTGAATCTTTACCTCTAATCCCAGGGTATCTGAAGCCCTCTTCTGACCTTTATGGGCACCAGGTAAGCTCATGGTGCAAATATATACACGCAGGTAAAATATTCATACATATACTTAACAAATCTAAAACAATAATAATTTAAAAAGTACTAAGGGCTGGGGATGTAGTTCAGTGGTAGATCACTTGCCTTCATGAGCAACACTCTGGGAGCAACACGCTGGATTCAGTCCTCAGTATCATACCCTCCTCCAAGGACCTACCTTTTTAAAGTTCAAGGTCTGGCAAGATAGTACCTGTTGCCAATCTAATAACCTGAGTTCCCTGGGGAACCACGTGGTAGAAAGAAAGAACCGACTCTTAAAATGCTATCTTCTGATTTTCACATGTGCACATATATGGGAAGCATAACCCCCACACAAGTGTAGCTACACCATAGGAACACACACAAGTAGTAAGAAAATCCTACAATCAAAACTCAGGTTATTATGTTGGCAGCAAGTACTATCCTGTCAGCAAACCCTGCACTTTAAAAACGTGGGGGGTTTGGAATAGTACAGTACTGAGGACTGAATCCGTGAACAGGAAGCTACAGAGTTCAGATGTGCTTGGTCTACTTACCAAAGTCAAGAGAAACAAGTACTTCCTGGATATGTCTAACTACTTTGAAAGATGCTCAAAGCTTTTACTTTTCCAAAATTTATGTTTTTACAGTAGAAATTTATGCTTACTGCAGTTTTAAAAATCCAACCTCATATAAACATACAAAGTAAAAACCATATCATTTTCTGAGCACATAATTTCCCATACCGGATATATCCCAGGTCGTGATGCATTCTGTAGTCTTGAGTCCTGGGGTGGTGGATGGTCAGCTATCTGTGGCTCAGACCCAAAGTCTTTCAACTTTTGAAGTTGTTCTTTCTGTTCTCTGTAAACAAATGAAATTGCCATTGTATTTAAAGCATGTTTACATCATCCCTAAACAACTATGATTAAAACCAATTTTTAAAAAAATACAAGGAAGAAAAACAGCAAATAAATAAATAAATAAATAAAATCCTAAAACTCTGTGCAGAGCCCATACTGCACCTCTGTGGTAACATTGTCTTGCTTTCACATAACAACCCATTAGCCCTCTGAGACTTACAATCATAAATTATCAATGATCTTCAAAGACAGACTCTACAACCTGCCTCCATAGTGTATCTATCTATCAATCATGTTTCTTCTTTAACCAATCCCAAGTTTTCTCTTGCTAATCTTATCAATACTTCAAAAGTTACAAAACAGACTGTGAGTAAAGTATAGTCCAGGAAGGCTTTCTGGACTTCTGTAGAAGGCCTGTTTGTTTGGGAGATGGGGTGTAGAATAGTCTCACGTACTCAAATTGGTCAATTAACTCTGAACTCATCATTCTCTTGCCTCTACTTCCTAAGCGCTGGGATTACAGATATGCATCACCACATTTGTGTCTCACATCACAGTTTAAAACTTGAATAGCTGTCTCATTATTTACAAAGGAAATACTTTACATAGAAATTGAGTTTTTATTGATATTAGGCCTACCTACATTCTCCAAAGGCAACAACTATCTATGTGGAGCCATGGCTGACCATGTTAGATGAAAAGTTCATCAAAGTCCTCACAACACTCTATAGAGTTTTACCTGGTTCAGTGTCATTCATTTTTGTTCTTTGCATCTTAATTTTTTTTAAACATTACTTATTTTGTGTTTTGCCTGAATGTGCACGTAGTGCCCATGGGGGCCAGAAGAGGGTGTTGGATCCCCTTGGATTGGAGCTACAGAGAAATTAGCTGCCATGAGGGGTGCTGGGAAGGGAACCTCACTCCTCTGGAAGGAAAGTCAATATTCTTAACAACTGAGCCATCTCTCCAGCCCCACCTGCTTGACTCTGAAGAGATTTTAGTTTTCTATCTGCCTTAGACAGGTCTATATTCTTAAAAAAAAAAAAAAAAAAAACAAAACAAAACTTCATAGTTCTAAAGATTATTTTATACTCTTTATTTTAATCTCTAGCTAAAGTCCCTTTACTTTTCTTTACAATTCCCACCGTCTACATTTACAGTGTTTACTATAACCTCTGCATTACTTTTACAATATTTCTTTATATACAATATTGTCATTCAAGCGTACATGAAGAACATAAGGCTTGTCACGGGCTCATCCAAATATTGCTTATGGTACTCTATATCTTCATAAATGCATAATAAAATCTATGTATGCTCAACTATAATCACTATTATCCATTACTCCATATATTTAGATTAGGTTTTGTTGCCTAGGAAGAGGCTGAAGGAAAAAAAGGTGAATAAGCAACACCTTCCATCCAGCAGTTCTATGCAAAGCAACAATGCATGAAAAAGTAATTTTAGGTAAGGAAAGGAAAGAAATTTGAAATTTAGTAACTAATCAACAATCAGTTTTTGTTTGCCATAAAACAGTTTAGAGTCAAAGAGTTCAAATTCTGGGTCTGCATTTAATAGTTAAGTGACTATAGCAAGTCTTAGTGTTACTTGTGAAATGAGAATACTGTTTTCTCTGCAAGCCTTTAGACAGATCAGCTATTTAAGATGAGAGGATCAGCACAGTGCCCAGAGTAGGTGTGAGTTAAAGTGCCCATAGTTTAGAAGCAAGTAGCCAAATGTCCTAGATCGAGCCTTACATCATGTTCATGAGAAACCTAGAAAAAAAGACTGCCCCAAACTCTTCTATAGACCAAAGAAACCATTTTACCACCTGTAACATTGTCTTTCTATCATCACATTTTTCTAGTTCTAATGTTTCAGTTACAAATTCCATTAGCATAACCCACATACGTAGACCATAATTGAAAGATGAAAGAAGCACATTAGAATCTATCAAAACTTAACTATTTATTCTCTCAAAGACCTGTTTGGAAAAAAAAAATAACAAACCAAAACAAAAAACCTTACTATCACAACTATATGAGGAACATTGTATAATAACCCATACAGTTGATTATAAAAAAAAAATTCAACTTCACAATGAAAATACAGGAAGAAATACCTGCTTCCAGGTAAAATGAAAGATGAACATCCCCCAAAATATCAGTAGTCAGACAAATCTAAAGACACTTCCAGGAAAACCATTTCTAACACCAGCAAGAACATTAAGCACCTTCCACCACTGCATCCAAGACTAGGGACTATGAAGCCTATCAGATCCAACGCCAAAGAACAAACTGCCACTGAAAACAATGTAGACTCAGTATCCCTGAGCGGCTCAGACCTAAGCCTGGAGACGTGTGCACTCCAGGTGTGCCAGCAACAAACACAGCAGCAAAGGCCAAGAACAGCAATCGATGTGCACATCCCAAAGCATATCATAGACCATACTGTACAGTTAACAGCTTCCGAATACCCATCCTAATCCCCAAACAGCACTGAATAATCAGAAATATAAATTCAAGAATATGGTAAGAAATAAGGTTTAAAAGAGTCCCATTAAAAATGCTTCATTTCATTAAAAAAAAAAAAAAAAAAAAGACAGTAGGAAAAAGTGCTTGCGCTAAAGGAAGCGAATCTTAAGGAGTGAACTTACCGGAGCATTTTCAATTCTTGTGCAGCTTTCAAAATGATCTCGTGCTGCCTCTGACTGAGAACCATTACCCCTCCAAGGCCTTGGCCACCGTCTACACTTGCATCGGACCCCACCATTTCAGAGGAGTGATGTGAGGATGGCATGTGTTCCGCCATGGGGGAATGTCTATCCACATCAGACGGGTACCATCTGTCTGACAACCGTTCTCTTTCCCAGTCCATTCTGTCAGGAACATAATCTCTCTTTTCCCGCCATGTATCTCCTCTTTCTGGATACTCTCGAATCCTCAACTCACCCCTATCACGGAAATCTCGGTCATACCCATGGTCTCGATTCCTTTCTTCTCTCCATCTATCATCGTGGTATCTATCCAAAGGTGGGAGAGGCGGGAGGGGTGGCAAAGGTGGAAGAGATGCGATATCCCGTTCACGAAACTGTGATTCTTGTTCATCCAGTGGTCTCCCATAATCTCGGTCCCACTCACTGTCCACATTTCTATCATACATATCCATGGGTCTTCTAACCCGATCCATATCCCTGTCTAAGTCCCTGTCCATTTCCCTACCATAACCCTCATCCATATCCTGATCTCTTTCCCAATCATCCCACCAAGGGCCTCGCCTGTCTCCATCATGAGCCCGAGATGGTGGCGCTGAAAACCTGTCCTCTCTGCCGTACGGATCTGGTGGATCATCTTGGTAGTCATGGTCACATTCTCTCCAGTATTTCTCTCTATCCCAGTCATCAAGTCTCTTTCGCTCAATTGGAGCGCTTCTACCATCTAATGGGAACTCTTCATGACCTCTTTCTTCTCCATGGTCCCACGGAGCCCTTGGAGGCTCGTCCCGATGATAAGGATACACCTTCTCCCCATTATCCCCTGGCTCTGGTCTGAAGGGAACTCTATCGTGACCAAAATCTGGCCTTCCTAGTCCCCTTTCTCGACTGCCTGGGCCCCGAGGTGGTCCCCTTTCTCTGCTCCCAGCCCTTCGTGGGGGTACTCCTTCTCTACTTCCAGCCCTTCGAGGAGGTCCTCTCTCCTGACTGCTAGCCCTGCGAGGTGGCCCCCTTTCTCGGCTGCCAGATCTACTGTCCTGGTTGTCTTGTGGACCATCTGGTACTTTATTCCACCTGCTTCCTGGCCTCACCAACACCCTGTCTCGACAGCCTTCTCCTCTGTTCATTTTCTCACGACCATCTTCTCTTCTACCCATCATCTTATCGTGGAAGTCTTCTTGCTTGACTAGCCCTGGGCCTCGACTAATTGTCTGGCAATGGCCTCTGTTTACCAGTCCTTTATCCTGTGTACCTTCCACTCTGTTTGGCCCAGGACCTCTGAAAGATGAACTGCTACCTTTATGGCCTTCTAATCTATTTTCTCTGCTGTCTGGCTGAGGCAGACCTTTTCCTTGGTTTTTTTCTGAGGGGGTAAAACCAAAACCCAAAGGTTTGAAAATATTATCTGCTGCTGCTACTGTTGTGACTCCCTCCAGGTTCTCCAGTTTGAAGGAAAAGGTGGATAGAGTATGTTTATTTTCAAGAAATACAGGCTGAGTAACGCCTTGGGCTTTGTCCATTTCAGTCTCCATACTTTGAGAATTCTGGCATTTAGGCGGCTCTCGATGAGAGTCGCTTAGATTCTCATTTGACTGAGCCGCCTTGGTGTCCTTGACATCTGCAGCAATGGGAAATGAAGCTGATTGCATTTTAAAATTCTTCTGCTGGTTACTACTTGTGTCTGCTAATGGTTCTTTGTTTCCTGAAAGAGGTTCTGCTTGTGACTTAGGTTGCTGCTGATGTTGCTGTCCAACAGTTGCCTTGGGGCCTTTCCACTGTGGTCCACTCTGTCCAGGGCTTAGGGATGTACTGGGAGTTATATAAAATTGAGATGCTGGACCCCGGGGGATCCTTCCCCATTTGCTTTTAGTGCCCTCTGCTGGGTGACTTTCATATCTGGGTCTTGGCCCATCGGGGCGATTTCCTTCAAAACGAGGCCCTTTGGGTCTCGGTCCTTCACAACTTGACCCTAAATCCTCAAATCTTCGAGGACCATCAAATCTACAAGTAAAACAAAAGATATTACTCAAGACAGTAAAGCAGGAAAAGAAAATTCTCCATGTAAGATTATTTAAGGCACTCTTGCCTCAGATTTTGTTTATAACAGTGACTCAGTCATTAGCAAACCCCATGTCACCTATCAGAAACCAGAATGTTATGGCAGCAGTGCCTGGAAGATTTTAGGTTTAGATTTAGAAATTAGATAATGCATGCCAGCATTATCTAACTCACTTCAACCAATCTACAGCAAGCCACTGATTTACTGAAATATTAAAAAGCAATTATAAGTGTTGTGCCTTAGCACATGAAATAGTCCACTCCTTTTTAACAGAAAAAAATTTCCATAACTATTAGTACTTTTAGGATATAATTTATAACTAAAACCAAGAATGAAACAATTAGCAAAAAAAACCCCACATAATTATAAATATTGTTGGAAGCAGAACTAAAATCTTGATTAACAAATGTCTCTCTCTCTCTCTCTCTCTCTCTCTCTCTCACTCACACACACACACACACACACACACACACACACACACACTCACTCACTCACTCATGCACCAGGCATATTTTTAAAGTGTTCTCTAAAGGTTTTCAAAGTCTTGGACAGAAATGTGTTTGTTATGAATCACTCACTAGTTAAAGAAACATTCCTTCCTACACAGCATACGACACATAAAAGATAATAAAATGTCATCAGGGTCCCTAGAGTCTACAATCAAATTTAAAAAACAGTAAGTGTAAATAAAGTGTCAACAGATAAAAAGACAGCAGGCAGAGAGTAGTTGGCACTGTCCAGCTGAGAGGAACACCCAACCAATGGTTTATAGGCAGTAATGCTTCGCTTAAGCCTTAAAAGGCAACTTCTGACAGGACAGCAAAGGTACCTTGGCCTAAGGAAGCAATGTGAGGTGGAGTGAGACAGAGAAGCACACACCATGTCTGCAAACAGTTTAGGGTGGCTGAAGCAGAGGGGAGCTGGGAAAGGGTGGGCAGAAAGACAGCCCGCGAAGGAGTAAGGTGGAAGCAGGCGACTGTCCGTCTCCAGAAGACCTTGTTTGCCTCCACGCAGGTCCTAAGATGATAAGCAACACTCACCTCTTCTTCAACTCTAACACACCCCCACTTTGTCTGACTGATGACTCTTTCTCAACCTCTCATAGCTACAACACACACCAAGCTCTAGCAAAAGGATGAAAAATAATTACGACATATTCCTCAATGGTGCCTGTAAAAATTAGGGTTTACTTCCACTTCACACTGTCTTTTTTTATGCTGTTTCCAAACAATCACACTGCAGTATGTAAATAAGGGCAGTGCACAAAAGGATAGTGAAGTAAACAATGAGGAACCCAAGTTTCTAAGCCATTGACTAAATCTTGAGAGAGAATAAATTAATCTGTTAAAGACTTTTGCCTTTGGATTTTTGTAAAATTAATTCAAGTGATTAATACAGAGCTTAGAATTATTTTGTAGTTGCTTAATAATGACTAAACACAGTCTGACTTTTAAAAGATTTGTTTAAAAAACACACACACACATATATGAAGAGGAAGAAAGTTTAGAGTAACCGATCTTGTTTGAGATAGGGCCTCACTATATAGGCCCAGCTGGCCTAGAACTCCTGATCAACAATTTAGGTAAATGAAGGTGGCACCATCGTAATAACTGAGTAAGAAACTGTAAAAACAAAGATCAGATGAATGGTGTAAAGTAAATTAGAACTCGTAGCATCTTGTAGTCAGCGGAATTAAATAAATGTGAAAAAGGAAGCATTCAGAGGAGCTAGAGACACAGTGGTGGTTAGGAGTGCTCACTGCCCTTGCAGAGGGCCCAGGTTCGGTTCCAGCGCCCTGCCCACATGTTGGGCACCTGCAACTTCTCTTTCGACCTCCAAGGGCTTCTACATACACGCAGAACCTATACATATGCATAAGCACATAAATATTAAGAAGAAAATGATTCCAACATCACAATAGATAATTCCCAAATTGAAAAAAAGGATTATATGAGATTACAAAGCTGCACAGCAAAGGAAAAATCAGCAGAATGAACAGAGAGCCTAGCAGGGGATCCCCCCCCATGTCCTGTGGGCTGTATGCATCCAATGATGCCTATGATTGCAGGCCCCTCCACACACACACAGAGGCATTTAGGATGATAGCAGAGTTTTTGGTTTAGGTGACTAAGGGGCAGTTGGATATTTTTCAAGCTCTTAATGTAGGGTTTTTGATTCACTATGTGGGAAACTAGTGAAGAATAATAAAATTAATTTCAGCAAACTATTTAACTCTAAATCTCTGTCCCTTTGGGCTTTGCTAGCGTAAGTCTTAGTTTCAGATGGGGGAACTACTTGTATAGCAGGGAGCCAACACTCATTCTCCAAAATGAAAGGGAGACAACTTTACTTTGAGGTTCTGAATCAACAAAAATGGAGGGTATTGTACTGGTTGGGAGTAACTGATCTTGTTTGCTTGTTTGAGATAGGGTCTTGCCATGTAGCCTGAGCTGGCCTAAAAGTCATGACCCTCCTGCTTTATGTAAATTCTGGGACTAAAGTTGTATACCACTATATTCAGCCAATCCTGACTTTTGGAAGTACACTGAGCCACATGAGGTAAGGAATATGTCTGACATGCAAGAGATGCTTCAAGACAGCTCTCATTACTTCTGTGTCCCACAAATAAAGTTAACGGAGGGTTGTAGAGATAGTCAGTGAGTTCAGAGCTCCAGTACCCACAGAAAAACTGGAAGGGGAGCTGGAGCAATGGCTCAGTGGTTTAGCACTTGCCCTTGCAGAGGACCTGGGTTCAAGTCCCAGCACCCGCATGCTTGTTCACAACTATCCATAACTCCAGTTTCAGGGGATCTGACATTTTCTTCTGACCTCTGTAGGTAACAGACAAAAACATGCTCCACCAATATAGATGTAAGCAAACACTCATACACTAAATAATTAAATAATGAGTAGATGTGGCAGTCTGTGCACAGGGGGAGTAGTCGGGGATCTCAGGGACAAACTGGCTAGTTGACTTAGCCAGATTAGCCAGTTCTGGGTTCAGCAAGAGACCGTCTTAGTAAAAACAGCCTATGAAAGGATGGCACCAACAATCAATCTCTAGCTTCCACATACACACCCAAACATGTGCATCACACATGTCACACACCATACAAAGACACACCCACAAGATGAAACGGGTAGTGAGAGTGACAGCTGCTCTTGCAGAGGACCAGAGCTCAGTTCCTGGTACCCATGCCAGGTGACTCATAGACAACGTTGATTCCAGTTCTAAGGAATCCTCTTCTGGTCTCCATAGGCACACACATACATATAAATAAAAATAAAATAATAAAGGGCAGAGGTCTTGACCCTCTCTGTGTGTGGGTCAACAAAGAACCAGGATCAGCTGAGGTGAATGACAGCCGAAAGAAGCTAGGTATAAGGATCACCTATGACCACGTGACCGGTTACAGAACTAAGAATTCTGGGAGTTGGAGAGAGGCTCAGCAGTTAAGAGCATGCACTGCTCTTGTGTTCTTGGAATTGAACTGAGGTCCTCTACATGTCCACAGTTGACGTATGCCTATAACTTGAGCTCCAGAATATCCTTTGGTCTCGCGTGCACATAATAATATACATAATTAAAAAATAAAACATTTTTTAAAAGCTCTAGGAATTATGAATATTTCAGTAATATGTATCAGAATATATGCAAAGGTATCAGCCAAGTATTTTTGGATCAATTGATTTTCTGTCATTTAACAGAAGATGTGTTAGCAATAAGCTTCATATGCTAGCATTAAAGCTGCAGGGTATTAAAGTCATCAGTAAGGAGTGAACACTATGCCGAAGACCTCTTTTGGGGGGAGAGGATTAGTGGTTTTGGTTGTTCAGCTATAAATCATAAATTAGATATTAAAAAAAAAACTCCCTACAGACCACTGCAATCAGAAACCTACACAGAAAGGACTTCTGAGAAATGAAGTTCGGCTCACTTTGCAAAGCAACCATAAGAGAGTTGAAGACACACAAACTCACAATAAAAGAGGGGACCATTAGTAGATCAGAGTCTTAGTTTTAGGTATTTGTTAATTTTAATTTTGCTTTGTCTTTTATAGACAGGGTCTCTAACCTAGGCTGGCCTTTAACTCCTTATGCAGCGAAGGATAACTTTCAATCCTCCTGCCTCCACCTCTGCAGTCCCGGGAGTCCACCACTGTGGACTTGCTGAGGATCAACCAGAGCCTCTACGTGCTAGAGAAAAAAAAATACTCTTGCCAACTGAGTGATACCCTCAACTCTTGTTTTTAAATTCTGAAAGGCAAACAATAACAAAATTTTACATGCAGCAACTTTCAAAAGTGCTGCTGATAGAAAAGAAGGATGATAAAGTAAAAAATTTGGCTGGCGAGCTGAGGCTGGAGAGATGCTCAGAGGTTAAGAGCTCTTCCAGAGGTCCTGAGTTCATTGCTAGCAACTACAGGGTGGCCACAGCCATCTGCCATCTGTAACGAGACCTGATGCTCTCTTCTGGTGTGCAGGCACACATGCAGATAGAGTACTCATGCATAAATTAAATCAATCTTTTTTAAAAAATGGCTGGCTTGTCTGCAGAACCCAAGAAGGTCAGGACTCCTAAGCAGCAGAGATATAGAGAATTAAAATGTTTATCAGCTCCCCAACACAAAAGATGCAACAAGCCAGTCAAGTGGATGGTTAATGGTCTTGGAATGGAAAGTGCTTATGATCCAGGCCTGGACAGAAGAACCAAGCCCAGGTAGACAAGAGTCCTAAGAAAACTCAAAACTTATCACCTGGGCTCTGCTTGCAGCTCTAAGAAGGTCTGCTAAGGGCAGGAGGAGGCTGTCATCACTGTACTGGAAATTATCATCCTATAACAACTGGACTTCACTCCCCAGGAAACGGCATACCATCCAAGAGTTGGGCTGGGACACATTTCAACAGTGTGGCTACTGTATGACATCCAGGGAACAAGCCTATGTTGATGAAAGTAGTTAAAAGAGCTGACCATTGTACTGAGGCAGCACTCCTAAAGCCTGCTTGTAAACTTAAGCTCGCAACTCAGGTGGAAAAGGCCCAGGAAGGAAATGCTGCTCGCTACTAGAAGACTGAGAGAACTTACACCTTTAAAAACAAAACAATTTCAAACATGTATTAGGTATTTTGAGTATGTATATATATACCCATTACCTTCTGTCACCCCACCTATTTCCAGTGAACCCCTTCTTCCTAACCATTGCCTTCTCATTCATATCTGTGTGTGCATCCCACCGAGTTTAATTAGGACATAAATTGAGGGTCATTTATCAGAACATGGGCAGTTTAACAGTGGTGTATCTGTGAGGGTTACATCAGCAGCTCTCAACCTGTTGCTCAAATGACCCTTTCACAGGAATCACATATCAGATATTTACATTACAATTCCCAACAGCAGCAAAATTACGGTTATGAAGTAGTAACAAAATAACTTTATGACTGAAGGTCACCACAACACTAAACTGTTAAAGGGTGGAGGAGTTAAAGGGCTGAGGACCACTGGGTTAGAGAGGTGACTCAGTGGTGAAGAGAACTTGTTCTTGGAAAAGAATCAGGATCGGTTCCCAGGACCCTCACAACCACCCATAATTCTAATTCCAGATCTGACACCATTTTCTAAACTCCAGAGCACCAGGCATACAGTCTGGTGATATGTGCCTTTAATCCCAGTACTTTGGAGACAGAGCTATGTTGATCTCTGAGTTCAAGGCCAGCTTGGCCTACTAGAGAATTCCAGAACAGCCAAGGCTACACAGACAGGCCAGACCTTGTCTCAACATACCCCCCCCCCCAAAAAAGCACCAGGCACATGAGGCAGGCAAAGTATACATACATATATATAAAATAAAATGAACCCCCCTAAAAAAAAAAATCAAAGATATCATTAGCCCTTAATATTCTGTTTTGGCTAAAAATAATAGTTCCAGCTATAAATAAAAACATATTCCATAACAGCTTTCCTTCTAGCCTAACTATTAACAAACAGAAATTTTAAGTTTTAGAAATAGAATAAGGCCAGCAAGAAAGCTCAGCAGGTAAATGTGCTTGCCACTAAGCCTGAACTATCCTTGGAACTCAGGCAATAGAAGGAAAGGCCACTGTCAGCAAGGGTTCTCTAAGCTCCACCTCCACATAGACACAAATAAATGTAAGAAAAATGATGTGCATATTATCTTACAACTATCTTGGATTCACTGGATTCTTTCTGAAATTCATAAAAATTAAGATCTTAATGATTTGCCCTATATTCTGAGACACTCTATAATTTCTTTATTATTGATTACTCATTATGATGTCATCTTTTCTTAGTCATGCTTAAAAGGACTAAAATAAGGACGCAACTACAATAAAAGTAATCACCTAAGAGTGATTTTAAAACATTTTATTTTATGTTATCACCTTAGAATTGCTCAAATACTACACTCTGCTTTTGGACTTCATTAAGCCCAATGAAAATTCAAAAGTTTCATTTGCTAATTCTAGTAATAAAGAAAACTGACAGATAAAGTTGTTTCAAAACTGGGGAGCTGAAGATGTGGTTCCATGGGTAAGAGCACCTGCTGCTCTTTTAGAGGATTGTATTAGATTTCCAGTACCCACATGGACCACAACACCTGTAACTGCAGTTCCAGGGGATCCAACATCCTCTTCCAACACCAGGCATGCATGTGATTCATGGACATACATGTAGGGAAAACACTCAGACACAAAAATAGTTTTTTAATTATTGGAATAAATTTTTTAATCATTATAATCAAATGGTATATGCAAAGAGAACAACACTCCAGGCTCTAAAAGGATGCTCAGTTCACTATATAAGAGACCTTGCCAACTGTGAGTCTTCAGACGACACTATTCTACATGAATTTTCTCAAGCTCAAGAACTGACCAGCAAACAACAAATTCTATTGATTGATTGTGTCTGGATATTTTGCCTATGTGCATGTTTAAGATCTGATCTCTGGAACTGAAGTTACAGACTTCATGAGCTGTCATGTGGAGACTGGGAATTAAACTCAGGTCCCATGGAAGAGCAGTCAGTGCTCTTAATAACAATACATTCTTAGGTCAGAAAATATGCAGTACTGCCACCACCAGTCATTAAACAGGAAAGACTTAAGAACTGGAGCCATCTTGGTTTGGTAAAAGGACACGTGACAATTGTCTTTTATGATTTTGTGTGTCAAACTCTTTTATACAAAGTAAATTTACTCTCTTAGAATGCTTATTAAAATTTCAAGGTTCTTTTTCACTATCCTTTTAAATTCTTCTGTAAATCACTTTAAAATTTAAACTAGATGATCAACAATGATCCTTTTTCTGCTATAACATGGAGTTAAAAGTAAAAAGTGTAGACTGAGAAACCTGCAATAATGGATAAAGAATTGATCCCTGGAATATATTAAAAATTTATATAAATCAATAAGAAATAAAACAAGTAGCCTAATGAAAAAAGCCTTGAACCAGCATTTCATAAAGAGTAAATGTAACCCAGTAATAATATAATCGAAAGCAGTATAGCTCTACTAGTATCAAGAAATGTGAAATTCCAACTATTATCACAGTAGCATTACTATCCACAAAGACAACTAACATTGTGAAAGTATAACAATACTAAGAGTTGATAAGGTTAAAAAGTAACAATAAAACAAACTGAAATAATACTGATAAAAGACAAAACTGAAACCACCTCTTTGAAAAATCACTTATCAAATCTACCAGTGTAGAAGATAAGACCAGACCCATGACCAAATGACTCCAATCCTTTAAGTGAACTGTGGTGTATCTGCATAACAGGAATGAACAAAGTCCCACAGCACACAACATATACAAGTCTGACAGTGACATGTCAGGTAACAACAACAAACTCAAAACATACATAGTGTGATTACAACCCACACATACAGAACAGCTAAACAAAGCCATATGCACGCATGCAGGCACATGTCAGGATAGAAAGAGCACCAAGAGGCATACTGCAGGCCAGTAAGATGGCCCAGTGGGTAAAAGCACCTACAGCCAAACCTCATGACCTGATGCCACCCCTGAGACCCACCCCTATGGTGGAAGGAGAGGACCAACTCCCACAGGCTGTCTGTGGTGATGTATTTTTAATAAAAACAGTCTGGAATATCAGAGGACAGAGCCACCCACAGAGCCATGTAGTGACTGTCAGGGAGTGGTGACCCATGTCTTTAATCCCATCACTAGGGAGGGCAGAGATCCAGGAATTGAAAAAGCTGAGTGCAAGGATAAGGCAGAAGTTCTCCCTTTGCCTGTGTGCCCAGTCAGCCTGAGGGCTCGTGGAGGTAGAACCTACCACGTTCAGCCTCAGGGGTTGGCTGGGTGAGAACTGGCTGTGGCTTGTTCCCTGTCTCTCAGATATTCCAGCTTTTCCCCAATATCTGGCTCCGGGTTTTATTATAAAACCAAACGGAACTGATGGGGTAGTTTGTCCTCTCACTTCCACACTAGGCTTCAGCAAGTGCAGATGCTTACACACAAAATAAACAGAAGGACTAATAAGTGCAAAAGACAGATTTCGACATTTTTAGTCATGACTGAAAACCATCAATATTAGAATAAACAAATTATGGTAAAATAATATTAATGGATTATTCCTCAGAAAGGGGAATGTTACATATGATGCAATCTTACAATAATATAATATCAAGTAAAAAACACCATAGGAGTATGCAAAATATGATTCCATTAACAATAGCTCAAAACAGGCAACCTGTGGTATGAAAAGCAGTATAGTGGTCATTTTTGGCTGGGAGAAATGACTGAGAAGGTGTGGGGATTTAATAAAGTTTCAGAAGTTTTGGAGATATCAGAAGGAATCTACCCACAGTCTATGTGGGGAGTTAGCAAAAGCTCCAGAAGTCCCAGAGTTCTAACCACAGTCAGTCTAGGAAAATCAGAGTGGTGATTCAAACCTTTAATCCCAGCACAGGGAGTGGTGACCTACACCCTTAATCCTAACTGAGTCTTTCAGATTATAGAAGGAATTCCAGGCTCCCAAGCAGGTATGGTGGGGTCACGCCTTAATTACTTTTTTACTTAATTACTTAATTATTTAAGAAAGAATACTTAAATCGGGATTCAAACACAGAGAAGGCCATTCCAAGGGAATCCGAGGCTGAGGAAGCTAGAAGACAGCTGGGTAAGATTTGACTGTGGTGTTTATTCCCTCTAGTATCTCAAACTTCTTCAGAGATCTATCCCTGAGTCTCATTCATTCGTGTGACAAGAAGGGGGATAAGGAGGACTTTTAAAAATTAGATTTATTCATTTTATGTGTGTTTTGCCTGCATGTAGGTGTGTGTACCATGTGCATATGTCATGCCCACAGAAGTTAGAAGTGGGTATTAGATCCCCTAGAATTGGAGTTAGGGATGTTTTTGAACCACCCTATGAGTGCAGGGACTCAAACTCAGGTCCTCTGCAAGAGCAGCAAAGGCCCCTAACTACTGAGCCATCTCTTCAGCCCCCCCCCCCCAGGACTATCTAAACATTAGTAATCTTTATTTCTTGATCTGAGTAGTGATGGTATGAACATGTCTTTGTGAAAATTCACAGAGCTATATATAATAAACTGTTACTTTTCTACATTTATTTCCAATAGGAAGTTTCATTATTGAAAAATACAAGTTTTGGGAAACTAAAACCCACTTCTGTGGCAGCTGACCAGTACAAAGGCACTCTTCTATTAGAACCAATGAAAAGAGGACACAGGGTCAAACCACCACCCTTGGTGTGCAACAGCGTAATATACTGCGATACGGTTTTGTATTTGACTTGGAGAAATTTTCAGTGTTTTAGAAAGCAATCTAGATTTCTGCAAATCTTCAATAAATTTCAATAATGTAAAAATATTTTATTGCCATATTTTTAGTTAATTGTTTGGCTCTCGTCTCAATTCTTGTCTTCTACCCAATTTTATTTAAAATTTTTTTCCCAGTGTGATTTACATGTCCCTTATGTATTTATAACAAAACCTGAACTAACTAATAAAGGAAGTTCAGTTTCCTTAAGAGTGTAGATTACTCTAACTCAGTCTCCTTAACTAATCAGTTTCTCAATGATTTTGTTCTTAACTCAGTTATATAGGAGAAAAAATGTTTCTGAGTAACAGTCACTAACTAGTCTCTTTAAGAACCGTATGAGGTGACTGAACCTGGTGGTGCACAACCTAATCTCAGTACTCAGGAGGTAGCAGCAGGCAGAACTCTGAGTGTGAGGCCAGGCTGATCTACAAAGCAAATTCACTAGAGCCAGGGTTACACAGAGAAATCTTGTCTTGCAAAACAAAAGAAAACATAAAAATGTATGAGTAAAAGAAGTAGATGGGCATAAATGGAAATGAATCAAACTAGTGTAGGGAAAGACAGCATAATCAGAATTCAACTTTGGGGCTAACACCCCCAACCATATCAAAGCTGCAGCACGTTGATACATGCCTATGACCTTGGCACTCAGAAGGCTAATGGAAGAGGAGCAAGAGTTTCTGACTACTGTGGGCTACATAATGAATTCAATGTCAGCCCAGCTAAGCAGCAAGACCCTGCATCCATTTCAAGAGACGAAGCCACATCAGACTAATCAAAAACAGAAACCACGCTGCAGCTGATAAAGCTGTACATGTGTAGAATGACACAGGCAGCACTGACCAAGACTTCAGCAGATTAAATGGTTGCTCAAACCCAACTAGATTAAATGCAAAAAGAGTTAAGTGTAAACTAAAGTCTCCAAAAAACAAAAACACTTATAGGTATTTAAGATGAGAGACCCAGCTTAATACAAATGGAAAGAAAGACCTGGCAAGCAAAACTGATGTTTAGTCCAAAGCAAGTCAATGCAACTGAGTAACCAAATTCCAAACAGACACAACAAAAACACATTAAATTAAGTAAGTAGGGGCTAAAAAGAAGGCTTCCTGTAAAGAGCACTTATTGCTCTGGTAAGAAGAGCAGTCTGATTCTCAGCACCCATATCAGGTGGCTAACAATCAACTATAACTCCAGCTTCTGGAAATGTAATGCCTTCTTCTGGCATCCTTGGGCACCTGTATGCATGTTAATATGCATATAAATATAAGTAAAGTAAATGCATAAGTATAAATAAATCTTTAAAAAGTATTTGCTCACAATACGTAGAATTAGGTTGTCAAAGGCCCAATGATCCTTCAGGCCCTAAGTAAGTGTTCATTCTAAAGGAGCCTAACATATCACTGGCCATTAAAAGAAAAAGTCAGGAAAAGGCTAAAACCAAAACCAATGATTGTGGAAATAATCTGAGTTTATGTGTCTGGAAGAGCAGAACAAGTAAGCTAAGGCAGTGAGACATATGAACTGTTTTTAATATCTGTAGTAATTCACTGTAGAAAAGGAATAAAATAATCCATTCTGTGTTGCTCCAGAGGCAGATCCAGGACCAGTAGGTAGACATTAAAGAAACATATTTAGATTTAACTATTAAAACCTTTCTAAAATACTCTCCATGTTTTAAACCAATGTTCCTTTATTAGTGCACCAACATTCAAACCTAGCTCATCAACTTCTTGTTATAAAAAATGCAATGAATTTAAAAGTAGATCAGAAGGCTGTGGATTCTATTCTCATCTCAACTTAATCTGTTTTTTAATATTTACATATATTTTATCGTTTATTTGTGCTCTGTATACATGTGTATACAGTCACAGTATGCACGTGGAGGTCCAGGACAACCTTCAGGAATCAGTTCTTTCCTATACTATGTAGGTTCTGGGGATCAAACTCTGGTCACGCTTGGTGTCGAACACATTAACCATTGAACAGCCTCTCACTGATCCTGGTTATTCACTTATAACTTCCCCCAATTCCGCACTTTTTACTTATTTACAGTCATGAAATCACTGAAAGATGATTTATATAATGTACATAAGACCAATCACAACAAGCTACATTACAACATTAACTGAGTGGACAGAGAAGGACTACAATAGATAGTTCCTAAAATTCTAGCACCAATATTATTAACTGTATCTTTGAAGAGGAAAAAAAGGAACTTAAACTAGGTCCTATTTGGTAGGCAATGGGAGTTGGAAACACGCTTCTTGAGGTGGTGAGAGTACACTTCCAAGAGGACAAGTTGTTAACAGGCAATGCTCAATCCAGGAGACAGATGTGAGTTCAAATGCATATGACAGACGAGCTATACTGCAAATAGCGATGAACAGCGTGATTCGGAATGGCGGAATGGCGGCATTCAGCACAGTGCTTACAGAGGAGCCTGCTTGGGGTAGGGATTTAGCTCTATTCTCATTCATCAAGTTAGCTGTCCTCTCGGCTCCAGGCTGTAAAGGTGAAATAACTCACCTAGCTTCACAGGTTATTTAGAAGAGTACTTGAGATAAACATGGTTTAACAGCACATAGAGGAACTCATGCTAATTATACTTTTTCTTAGCTTCAATTTTAGGTGGAGTTTTGCTCATGTTAGTTTCAGAATTTTAAATTGGGAACAAACTAAAAAGACGTATTTTTGTTTTCTTTTGAGACAGCAGCTCATGTAGCCCAGGCTGTCTTCAAACTGACTCTATAGCCAAGGACTAGCTTGAATGTCTTAACCCTCCTACCTCCACCTTGCAAATGCTGGTTAACAAGCATGTACCACCATACTCAGTTAATGTGTTGCTAGGGATCAAACCCAGGGCTTTGAAAAGGGCAGACAAGCATTTTACCCACTGAGCTACATACTCAGACCACATTTATTTTTTTAATATTAAAGTACGGCTTAAATTTAAAATGACCTTAATCTACTGACACCAAAACCAAAAACTAAGTAATATACAGATAAGCAGCAAAATGTAAATTATAAAATATTCAGTATAACATTGTGTTTATAATATTTTAAATCTCCCAGTAACAGACTTAAATTATACATTTTTCTATATGCCATGAATTTGGTTTAAGGAGTATGGTATGCATTTCTACTATAATTTCTAATGGAGAGGGACCTGATTAAAATATTTTCCAGCTGGATGTGGTGGCACACACCTTTAATTCCAGAACTTAGGAAGCAGAGGCAGATCTCTTAAGTTCAAAGTCAGTCTGCTCAATTTATCAAGTTCCAGGCCAGTCAGGGTTACACAGCAAAACTTTATCTCAAAAAATTTCCTATAGAAAACTTGCCATACATGTCACTTTGTGATAAAACTAGATTCTCCTAAGCCTGGAAACATGAATTTAACATGTTTTGAGAAAAACTTGACACCAAGCTTGCCTTATGTGGCCCAGGCATATGATCCCTACCTCTGAGCTATTCTTTTTTAAAAAATTACATTCTATATGTATCTGTGTGCTCACTGTGCCTCGGCCCATATGGATGTCAGAGGACAACTTGCAGGAGTCAGTTCTGTCTGTCTATGTGAATCCAGCAGAGCCAGCAGGCACGGTTACCAAATTCACGGCTTAGCCTCTTGAATACGAGGGTTATAAGCATACACTAACCATGCTCTGCTGGATTTAGTGCTTTTTAAGGAAACCTAAACAACAATCACTAATTTTTGTTTTTTCTTTTCTAACTATATATGTGGTCTAAAGAAAAAACAGACGTCTCCTAAACTAAAAAAAAATATAAAGGATGTAAGGTTCTATAGTTAGGGTGACAGGGATTCGATCAGATCACTTTCGTTTTATTAACGACCATGAGTACAAAGCAGGAACTTGACAGGCAGTGTGTGCCTTTAATCCCACCACTCAGGAGGCAGAGGCCAGCCTGGTCTACAGACTGAGTTCCAAGACTACAAAGAGAAACCCCTATGTTAAAAAATAAATTTTTTACAAGTTAAAAAAAACAACCGGGAACTAGGCATTTGTAAAACAAATGTTTTCTAAAAGGCTGTACTTCCCTTATACTAAGGCAGCAAATGGTATTCACTAATTCAGTTATCTGTCAACTAGAGAAAAAGCAACACTCCTCCTCTCTGCATTTTCAGTGTGTCATATCGGGGCTGGGCCTGGGCTTGACTTGATACATAGCTCAGGATAGCCCTCAACTCCTGACTCTCCTGCCCCTACTTTCCAAGTGCCAAGACTACAGAGTATGCCACTGTACCTTGCTTAAAATAACATTTCTAAAGCTGAAAGTCAGAAGTGCTCAGCATTATTCTAAAATATATTCATTCTAAACTGTTCTAGCTACAAATGAAAGTAGTTACACATCAAGGAATCAGGGACATAATAACCGTTCTAAGTTAATCAGACTGAATTAGCAAATAATACCAATACTATAAAACTATAAACTAAGAGTGTATATACAAGTACAAAGGAAACAGAAAAACTGTGTAAGTTAGTCTTCTGATTCCATTACAGCTTACATAACATTAGCCAATAAGAAAGCTGACCTACCTGGGACCTCTCTGACCTTCCGAGAAACTGCTTCTAGGAGGATCTTGAGGTGGTCCGTCTGACCTCACTGGCATATCCTTAGTTGTAGTGACAGACTGAGATGGAGCAGCTGGAGGTTCACCAAGTCCTTGCTCTGATGAAAACGAACTGACTGCCAGAGCCTTGTTCAAAGGTTTGGAATTCAATTGTTCTGATTGAGGTGGAGGGTGATAAGTTGAAGGTGGGTTTGAACCAAAGGACATAGGTGTGGAAAGCAGTGTTTGTAGAGACTTCTCTGGGACCTGTGAGTTTTGGGAACTGGAAGCTGGTGGAACAGGGGCTGTTAACTGAGGAGGCATTCCTTGTGGAACTCCAGGAGGAGGTGTGGCCGCAGATAATGGTGGGAGGGGCAGGACAGGTGGAGGTGCCCCAGAAGAGAGAGATGGTGGAGGGAGGACAGGCGGTGGCCCTGCTGAAGGGAGAGATGGAGGCATCCCTGGTGGGGGCACAGAGGTTGGCAGAGAAGGTGGCATCACAGGTGGGGGCATGCCAGGTGGTGGTACCGTAGTAGGTAAAGCAGGAGGCATCACTGGTGGTGGCAAGGACGGAGGTAATACTGGAGGGGGCATTGTTGGTAGAGGTGGAGGCATCTGAGAATATGGGACAAAAGGAGGTGGCATTGACATGTTCCCCATATACTGGTTCTTCACATTCTGAAATGAGCTGACTCTGTCCTGGAGATAGGTCTGAGTGGCTTTCATATGTCCTTGCCAGGTTTTCCACTGCTTCTCATACTCCTGAAGCTGGTCTTTATGAGGGTAGGAGTGGAGCTGTTCCTCCCACAGCTGAAACTCTCGCTCCCATTCTTGGTAGAGATGTTGAAATTGTTGCTGCTGCATCTCATAATGTCGCAACTGCACATCTAGAGACATGGTCTACAAATAAAGGACAAAAATTCTTTCAAGATAGCCACGTAAAAATCAGTCCTAACTTAAAAAATTAAAACATTTCCAAGGGGAAAGCTAAAATTGCTAGAACTTTTCAGGGAAAAGGTTCTCCTTCCCTTAGACTATTTAAATAATATCACACAATGGCAGGTGGAGGAGTGGAGATGGGGACACCAACTAAACCCTCAGGCAAATAGCTATCTCATCAATGAGTACTTGACTTTAATGCTACTTAGAACTAAGGGTCACATTAAGGACTTGAAAATCCATTACTGTAACATAGACATAAAATTATACCTCAAATGTATAAGACAAGTATATACCTAAGTCACTTTATCACTTATGATATACTGCTTAGGGAGGGAGGGAGGGAGGGAAGGAGGGAGGGTGTGATAACTACCTTGGGCCTTTTGGTTAGTTGTACTCTTCTCTTGTTTTTTAGACACATCAGATTAACTTGTAGTTATGTGGAAACAAGTCATAAACGTCTTAGAAGCAGTACTCTAAAAGACCCATTCTATCAAACCCTCCCTCAAGAGATTCCCCCACAACACCTACCCTTTCCCATGCCCTCAATAATAAGAAACATCTGTTTGTCAATACTTATCTTTAGTTTTTCATACTCAAATCTCTTTTAGGAGTTAACAAATTCTTTACTCTTAGGACAGGTTCCTACCTGGTTATTTTGGAAACACGCACCTGTATATGTGGTGAATGCTGGATGACTTGCTGGTACTGCTGTAGGATCTGTTGTAACTGAGTATGCTTCTGCATTATTCCCTGATACTGAAAGCCAACTCGATGCTGCTGGTGCTGTTGCCAGTGTGCTGCTGCAGCCTGCAACTGTTTTAACCTAGCATCCTCTTCTGGGTCTTCAGACTAAAGATAAAACATAGATTTTCCTAAGTCATAAAATAGCAACCAAATCAATCAAGTCCAGAAACCCTACAGCTAAGGCTGACTGTGAAAAGTTATCCTATATTTAGACAAAATATGAAGCTCTATCTATCTATCTAGTTATCATGGATGATAGGAAAAAGGAGTTTAAATGCCATACTAGAATAATCATTTCGTTCTTCGTCAGCAGGGAGGGAATCTACAATTATACAGCATTTTAAAACCTGTGAGAAAGCCTCCTTCCTTCCCTTCTCCTGGCTTTCCTCCTGTCACATTTCACCAGAGAACTACAACATAACTCTACTTTAATAAAGTTGTGAGAACAGTATTTGGACTAATGTAGGAACTCTCCACACCACAAGACACTATGCTTAATGAGACAAGGATGGTCATTTTCAAAGCTTCAACAAGACATCTACTAACTGAATATATCCATTCTGCAGATGAGTAAATCAGTAGAGAATGATTAGCTACCTGTCCAGAGTCACAACTCTTAAGAGACGATGTTTGGGCTGTTGACTCTAAAAGGTAAAGATTTAAACTATTGCCCTGTGCTGTAATTATGAATATACTACCCGGGCATCATTCTTTTGTTGAAATACTCCATTCAAAAGAGTATCTAATTCTTCACTTTCATTCAATCTCCCCCAAAATCCCTTTGTTAAGCCTAATTAGCTGACATTTGATTACTTTAAAAGTGGAATTTTAAAGGTACCTGAACACATAAAAATATATGTCCATTTATGATAAAAGTATTCATAAACAAATCAGAAAAAACTTAGATGACTGAATAAACACTACACAATTACCTGGGGTTCCTCAGGTGGGAGTGGAGGTGGTGCCTCTTCATTTGGGGGTGGTAATGGGGGCTCTTCAGCTGAAAGAGGCTCTGATGTTTGACTGGTAGCAGGCACTGGAACATCTTCTTTTACGGTTTCTGGTTCATCCTTTGCTGTGACAGGACCCCTTTTATGTCCTGGAAAATGCACTTTTGTCCTCTGCTGCAAACTAAGCAGATGCTGTCGATACCAATATTGTTGCTGTTCCTACAATACAAGCCATTTTAAAGATTTTCATTTTATTTATTACATGTGTGTGTATTTGTGTGTGTGCACAAGCTTGCCTCAGTGTGTGGAGGCCAGAAGACAGCTTTCAGGAGATGGTTCTCTTCTGCCATGTGGGTCCCAGGGGATCCAACTGAGGTCATTAGGCTTGACATCAAAGCCCCTTCCTTCCCTGCTGAGCCAGCTCTCTGGCTCATTTAAAGACTATGAATTGAGAACCACACATCTCTGCATCTCATGTTGGCAGAGCTACATTTATGTGTTCATGTATCTAAGAAGGACAAGCAAAGCTGGACTGAAAAGACAAGTTAACAAACAGAAAATTTTAAGTTCTTCCCCAAAATTTATAAATTTAAATTAAACCATACATCTTAGTTAAACGTGCTTCTGTTTTTTCCCTTCAATGCTAAGTACTGGGCCTAGGGTTTTATGCAGGGCAGGCAAGTGTTCTACCACTAAGTTACAGACAGACCCAGATCTCTTCTTAGACAGACTCCAAGTAAACTGTGCAGATTGGCTTTGAACTTGGTCTGTAGCCCCAAAGCTCTGGAACTCATGACATCTCTACCCCAGCTCACCCCAGCCACAGTCTCCTGAGCAGCTGAGATTATAGGCTAGTTAGTATACCCAGCTAATACACACTTAAAAACAACAAGAAACATGTTTCTGGAGGCTTGAACAATTGGGTTCAGTTCCCAGATCCCACATGGAGACTCCCAACCACCTCTTAACTCCAGCTTCAGGGGATCTGATGCCCTATTCTTACCTCCCTTTGCACCAGGCACACACATGGTACACATACATACATCCAGGCAAATGACTGATAACACAAAATCAAATAAATAAACCTAAAATAACTAAAAACAAAGCAAAAGCAAAACCCCAAGAGACAAAAACTCCAATCCCGCTGAGGCTGGAGGGAGTGGCATACACCTTAAATCCCAGGAACTAGAGGGCTGTGTCAGGTTCATGTCGGTGAGACTGGGGCAATCCAGAACTATAGCTAAGATCTTGTCTTGAAAGGAGAAAAGAAACAAGCTTCTGTAGAAGGGAACAGTCTTTCTGTCCATATGCACAGCTACTTGTTTGTAATCTGCCATTAGTTTGCTGGGATTTACTCAGAGGACTCTTCAAATTAAATAAAAATCATACCATTTTAGTCTTCACTCTTCCTCAAACACCTATTTCTTTTAAAAACACACGGTATCACCAGCAGATATATACTTTACACGAAAATATTTTTTTTCTTGGATTTTTTTATTTACTTCAAAGTTTCTAATTTATTGTCCAAATTATACTGTAATTTTAACTTTCTGGAAGAGACTAGACTTTCTGGAAGAGAGTCTTTTTATCTTACTAAGTTGTTTGTTTGGCTTTTTTTTTTTTTTTTTTTTTTTTTTTTTTTTGGTTTTTTGAGACAGGGTTTCTCTGTGTAGCCCTGGCTGATCTGGAACTCACTCTGTAGACCAGGCTGGCCTTGAACTCACATGTGGGAGAGTTGGTGGCAGGCTCATCTTTTCTTTTTTTCTTTTTTTGAGACAAAGTCTGTCACTTAGCCTGAAGTTAACTTAACCTTTTCCACTAGACTGGTTGCCAGAGATCAACCTGCCTCCACTGTTCATCACTAAAGTCATGGGCAGGAGCAACAATGCCTGGCTTTTACCTGGGTTCTGGGGATCTGAACTGTCTTCACATTTTACAACAGGCTCTTTACCCACTGAGCCATCTCCCCAGCCTCTCATCTTTTATTTTATTTTTTTAAAAGTACAATAACAACTTCAATATAGAGAAAAAGTTAGAAAATAGATGGGCATGGCAGAGAACACCTGAGATCCCAGAACTTGAAAGACAGAAGCAAGACAGTGCTCTGAAGTACACAGTGAGTGCTATGAGGTCAGCCTATCTAGCAAAACAGAGGAAAACAAGGGCAGAAAGGGTCGGGGTTACTTTAGTGTGTAAAGTGAGGACCTGAGTTTGGATTCTGAGAACTCACAAAAAAGACAGGCATTGTAGTGCTGGTCTGTAACCTTAATGCTGGAAGGCAGAGAAAAGAGGATCCCTGGAAGCTTATTGGCAAATCAGTGTAATGAAAAAATTCCCAGCTCCAGGTTCAGTGAGACACTGTCTTAATATTAATCAACTCTTTGCCTCAATGTGCCTCTGCATGCATGCACATACACACAGAAATAGAAAAAAATCAATTTTCAGTATTTATAGACTCTATATATGTGAATTTGCTGATCTGCTAAAATTTATTTCCAACCCTAATAATAATACTTGATAAACTTTCCCAATCATTTATAAACAGGGGAATAAGAAAACTGAGTGGCCTTACAGGCATATTCTGAACTGAGGTAGAATAAGGTAGTATTCTGCCTTCTGGCTATAGGTCTTTTTTACAGTGTAGTTAATACCACAAATTCTAACAAATTTTTATTTTTGCATTTAAAATGTCCCCTGAATCACTCAGGACTGTTGGTGTATGGACCAACCCAGCTCAGTCTTCAGTGAGACACTGTCTCAAAAAAAAAAAAACCCAATCAACAAAAGTAAACAAATATAAGTATAAAGCTCCCAGTTATAATGTGGAAGTGCTGTCCAGCATTCCTAAAGCGGCTGTGACTGCCCTTAAAGAAAATATATGCTCCATAAATTTCATTCAGGCAAGCATTACTGTTTCCCAAGATCTGAATGCTAATCAGTCAACAATATATACAAAATAAAGTGTCTTTAAGGGGAAAATACATATACAAGGTTAGATACTAAGAAAAATAGGATCAGAAGCCCAGATTCATCTGAATTATCCTTAGAACAAAGGTTCTATACTCATTAATTGAGTGCCTGTGGTGACTTTAAAGAATAGCACTATCCCCTCCCATAAAGAATACTAACTGTGGAGTAAGTAGTAACTAATTAACTAAAATTAACTTTTAAAAAGTTCACTACTCAAACAAAAATCTTTACTTCTAATTCCCTTGGTTACAATGCTACCTAAGGAAACACAGAAGTTGCCGTGATAGCACACTGTTGTGTGTTATTACAGTACAAAACTGTAGATAACAGGAGGACAGGAGCTGAAAGTCATCTTTACCTACACAGTAAGGTAGAGGCTAGCCTGAGCTAACAGGACTCTGTCTCAAATTTTTTTTCATAATCTGAAATATTCACTAAAAAACTAAACTGTATACTTTTATGATTAACATTAGTATATATTTGCCCTATAATTTTAAGGAAGATTGGTGTGAAAGAGATGTTGACTATCAAGCAAGCCAGTTACATAGTAAAATCCTGTCTCAAAAAAGGCACAATCTGCATACCAACAATTAAAAAAAAAAGCAGGCTCCAGAAAAGCTGATAAATTCTCAAAATATGCTTATTAAGAGATTAAAAATGATAGGTAATGTTGATGTAAAAACTTGTCACAAAGTTGTAGGATCAAGAGCCAGGGTGGTGCCTCACATCTTTAATCCCAGACCTCAGGAGGCTATAAGGCCTGAGTCTGAGATCAACTTGGTGTACAAAGTGAGTTCCAGGACAGCTAGCACTACACAGAAAGGCCATGTCTCAAAAAAATCATAAATAAACATTTAAAATTATTTATATGCACACAGGATCAAAACCCAACATAGCAGAGTGTGGTGGTGCATGCCTTTAATTCAGCATCTAGGAATCAGAGACAGAAAGATCTGTGAGTTGAGGGAAACATATCCCCACAGTCAAGTCTACATGTAAAGCTCCAGGTTACTCCATGACACAGTGAGACCCTGTCTCAGAGGGGGGGAAACAAACCAAAAAAACTCAGTCTTCAGTGTGGGGAGGGAAGATGGCTCACACCTTTAATCCAAGCACTTGGGAGGCCAGGCAGGTGGATCTCTGTGAGTTCAAGGCCAGCTTGGTTCTGTCTTGAAAAAAATAATAAACCTCAATCTACACTTTATTCTTTGTTCATTCTAAAACTCAGATACAATTTCAATTTACAAAAATCTAATATAATTTACTGTTATAATTTTGGGCATTGTTTATCTAGATTGAATTAGAATACTTTTTATTTTTCCTTTTTTGGTTGTTTTGAGATGGAGTCTCACTATGTAACCCTGGCTGTAGACTGGGACTTCCTATGTAGATCAGGTTAGCTTTGAACTCAAGACCCACTTGTCTTTGTTTTCCAAGTATTAGAATTAAAGGTGTGTGCTACCATATCCAGCTATCAGATAATTTTTTTCTTTTTATAATAAAATTTTGTTCTCTGTGTCTAATGGGTTAATTTGACATGCTCACTCCCCCCTTGGGGAAAATATATTTTTTGTTTTATTCTGTTTTTCTTTTGAGACAGGGTCTCACTATATAGCTGTGATTGGCCTAGAACTCACTGCATAGATCAGGATAGCCTTGAACTCACAAAGATCTGCCTGCCTCTGTTTCCCAAGTGCTAGGATTAAAGGAGTGTGCAATGTCCCAAACTTCTGCTATTTTTATCTAGACTTCTAACTTCAGCAAAGTGCTAGAGCACAAAATGAGATATCAATAAGTGATTCTGACCACCATAGCCACATTTGACATGAAGACATTTCTAATGTGTTGGTAAGAATAAATCCTAACTCACTTTCTTTTGACTACTATTATCATACATACAACCCTCGTTCCCAGAACAAGATTACTTTTACTATCCAACATTTAATTTAAAAAAAAAAAAAAAAGGTGTGGTGGCACGGCCTTTAATCCCAGAGTGTGGAGACTAAGGCAGGCAGTGAGTTCCAGGCCACTCTGATCTACATACCTACCCCATTCTGGACCAGCCAAAGCTACACAGTGAGACCCTATCTCAAAAATACTACTAATAAAAATAAAATAAAACTTGTTAGTAACTTGAGTGTGGTGGTGCATACCTTTAATGCCAGCACTCAGCAGGCAGATACAAACCAGAGCTTTTACACAGAGAAATCCTGTCTCCGGAAAAACAAACAAAAACAATAACTCAGCGCTATTGTAATAGTGAATCATTTTCAGCCAGGCATTGGTAACAAATGCACATGAGAGAGAGACAACAGGATCAGGAGTTCAGGTCATCTTCACAAGTTCAACATCAGCCTAAGGTGCATGAATCCTCATCTCAGAAAAACAAGAGAAAGAAAAAAAAAAGAATTCAATTTCCTCTATTACTTAAAAAAATACTGAAAATATCAATAGGCTCATCATTTACCTTAAAAAACAAAACAAAACAAATTCAGGGTCTTTTAATGTAGCTCATCAGTTGTTAGAGATTTACTGAGTCTGGAGTTCTTTTCCCAGTATGGAATAAAACCAAGAGGGTAGACCAAGAGGGCACAAGCCTATAACCTTGGCATTCAGACATGAAGTTCAAGGTCATAAGACAGCAAATGGGATAAAGGTGCTTGTTAAGCAAAAGCCTAGTTACTTCAGTTGGATCCCAGGAACCTGCATATAACAGAGGGAGAGAAGTGGCTCCACTAAATTGTTCTTCAGTTTCCACATGTACATGTGTGTACGTGTACACACACACACACACACACACACACACACACACACACACACACACACACACACACACATTCAATGTCATACGTTCAAGCCTAATAGCCAGGCTAGACAGGGAGTGTGGGACCTAGAGAGAGATAGAGCTAGTGGTTAAGAGTACTAGTTACTCTTCCAGAAGACTGGAGTCAGTTCCCTTCAGTTCCCAGTACCCACCTGGTGGCTCATAATCATCTATAACTCCAGTTCCAAGGGCTCTGATACCCTCTTCTAGCTTCTATGAACATCTGGCATGCACAGATATACTTGGAGCCAAAACATCTATGTACATAAAATAATATTTTTTAAAAAGGAAAAAGATAAAATAATATTTTTTAAAAAGGAAAAAGATACGAAAATGCATAGCAACTGAAACTAAGGACTTCATCTTTATTTGAGAGAAATAGGTCCCAAACTCTTGCCTGTCTCCTGATATTGGCATTGGAGCCCTAAGTTGCCATGTGTGGTTGTTTTCAGTTGCTTAAAGCATCACTAAAAGACACAGAGATGCTAACTCTTTCACAAGTTAAAAGATAGTTGCTACAAACAGGAAGATCTATAGATTTAATCACTGCATCCCCTGTAATCAATCTCTCTCTGTGTCTCTGTCTCTGTCTCTCTCTCTCTCTCTCTGTGTGTGTGTGTGTGTGTGTGTGTGTGTGTGTGTGTGTGTGTGTTAGCCAGAAGTTAATGTCAGAGAAACAGGGTCTCTCACTGAACCTGGAGCAAGCCAATTCTGCTAAGCTGTGTATGGTTGGCTGGCTAGCAAGCCTGAGATCTTCCTGTTTCTGCCTCCTCAGTATCTGCTTGGATTACTGGTGTCCACCACACTATGGGTCCTCATGCTTTACCTACTAAGCCATCTGCCTATGACACAGGTCTAGAATCCCTAAGAATCCAACCCCTTAAGCCTCTCATCTTCATCTTAAATTGAACCCAGTATATAATAAGCCTGTTAGGGTTTGTTGCTGATTCACTGACAGTATGCTTTGTAGGTTGATGTGGAGATGTCTTTCTGTATGCTGTGAATACCACTGGTTAATGAAGAGGCTGTTTTGGCCTGTGGCAAGTCTTCTAAGAGGAGGCAGGTAATCTAAGCAGAGATAATGGGGAGGGAGGGTGGAGTCACATAGAGAGCTACAAGCTGCAGCCCAGAAAAGGTAAGATGTAAAAGTACAGGTAAACCAGGAGCCACATAGCAAAACATAGGTTAATAAAAGTGGGTTAAGTTGTAAGAGCTAGCAAGCAATACGCCTGAGCCATAGGCCGAACAGTTTGTAATTAATATAAGCCTCTAAATAATTGTTTTATAAGTGGCAGCTGTGAGACCATGAGGGAAAGAATTCTCCAGACCACAGGCCTAGATGGACAGGTCAGAAAACTCAGACTACAGTAGGTCATTTTCTATTTATTATGAACCCTACAAGCAAGGAACAAAACTAATTCATTCTTACCACTAGGCTTCAGCATGTTTCTAAAGCTCTAAAATGAAGGATGACATCACTCAGAAATGTCCTCAGTGACCTCAAAAGAAGAGTGATTTTCTCTCTTTTATAAAGGAAAAGACAGGTCTGAACTTGATAATACATTAGGAGCCAGTTCTATATAAGATAATTTCACATCTTATGGGATGTTGGTTTACAGATGGAGGAAAATCATAGCACATATCCTCTCCCTCCCCCTTTTTATGCCTTTTCCAGACAAGGTTTCTCTGTGTATCTAGAACTTGCTCTGTAGACCAGGCTGGCCTCGAACTCAGAGAGATCCACCTGCCTCTGCCTCCCAAGTGCTGGGTTTAAAGACATGTGCCACCACTGCCAGAGCCAGGTAATACCTTTAAAAGAGTGAATGGAGGCTGTGATGCACTTTACTGTGGAACACAAGGGCCTGAATCTGGATTCCCAGCACCCATGTAAACACAGATGGGCATGATAACTCACCTATAATCCTATCACTTAAGAAACAAGAACAACCTAGCTAGGCAGCCTAGCCAAATCAGAGAGTTCTAGGTTCAGTAAGAGGTCCTGCCTCTCTCCCTCTCTATGTTGTGGAGAACACCTGAAGAAGACACCCAGCATCAACTGCTAGCTTCCACAGCACATGAACAGAAGTGCACACACTACCACCATCACCACTCAGCACAGAGTCTGAAGAAAGGGACCTGAGACATAATGAACACTACAACTATTTGCCACAAATGTTACTAATGAAGATGCTAATTTATTCAAGCAGCACTTACTGCCTGCTACTAGTGCAGCACTAGAAACCAAGGACTAAACTATTTTGCAAGGAGGGATATGTTATAAACTGTGTCTGTATGCAACATTTTAAAGACTAATATTGTAAAGTTACCATCCCTGTCTAGATTATTACCAACATCTTAAATAATAACTATTCTCTGTGTAGATCTTAAAATAAGGGGGGAAATCCTACATATTCAATCAGATATCTAAATCTGAAACTGATTTAAAATGACCATTTTTAATATCATCAAGGTTCACATTCTCACTTAGGAACTAAGGGCACCCAGTATATTTAGTTTCCATTTTAAAAAGAATGTTCCTTATTTCATCACACTCTCCACTTCCTGCCCTCATTCTCTCTTGCTCCCCTTCAGTTAAAAACTTCTTCAGAGAGTTGTCTATACTCACTATCCCCATCCTCACCTCCATCACTCCTCATATCAACGCAATATGGCTTCAGTCACTATGAAACTGCTCCTGCCAAGGTCAACAATAACCTACATGTCAATAAAGGGGAAAAGAACTCAAAATCTTTATCTTGACCTCTTGGCAGCACGTGACACATGTGGCCGTTCTTTGCTCCAGGAAGTGTATCCCTTCACCATCTAGAGCACTGCTGTCTTGATTTTCTACCCACTTATTTAGCCTTTCCTCTACTGGCTTTGGATTGTGGGATACTGAGGTTAGCAACAATGCTTTTTAATCTCCATTCTTACTCTACACATACTCCCCAAAAAACTTATCTATTAATATATCTCAGAATATCATTTTTATACTGCTAAGACACCATATTTGTTCTAAACTCTATGTCTAAATCTAACTTCCACAGGGATATCTCTATTTAGCATTTAGGCCCAAGGACCTCAAACTATGCATAAAGCTTAACTCATATTCTCCTCATTATCCCTAAGTTATTCCTCCCTTCTCTTCCTCTAGGCTTTCCTATTTGGTAAGTGGTACTATTAACTACTCAGCAGCCCACCCTAAGCCCACAAATCCTTGATATCTGTCCTTGCTATGACTACTTGAAAAATCTCCAACTGGATGAGTTCTAGCAGCTAAGCATATCTCTAGTCTTTCTACTTCTTTTAATCTCCACTAATACCATCCATATCCAAACCACTATTATCTCTTGCCTGTACTACTTAACTATTCATCCTAAATCATTCTTTTGTTTTCAGTTTCACTTCACTCTCCACATTGAAAACAGGGAAAGCTTTCAAAATGCCAATCCAGGGGCTGGAGAAAGGGCTCACAGGTTAAAAGCACCTGTTCCATTTACAGAAGATCTGGATTTGGTTTTCAGCACCCACATGATTAAGAACTGAGGGTAACTCCAGTTCCAAAAAATCTGATGTCCACTTCTGCCCTCTGCAGGCTATGCATATATGTGGTACAAAGGCATGCAGGCAAAACATCTATGCACATAAATATAAACAAATCTGTTTTTAAAATTCTAGAGGTAGAGTGATAACTCAGTGGTTAAAGCACTAGCTGCTCTTGCAGTGGAACCAGGTTCAGTTTACAAACATCTGTAACTCCAGGTATAGGAGACCTGATGCCCTCTTCTGGCTCCAGAGGAACCAGACATACAGGTGGTACACAGATATACACGCAGGCAAAACATCCATACACATAAAATAAAAATTAATTTTAAAAAGTTTTAAATGCCAATCCAGTATGAGAGGTGCAGTTCAGTGGTACAGTGCTTGCCTAGTATGTTTGTGGATCACTAAAATAAAATAATCTTTGTATCACATTTGCCTATATAAAATCCCTCAATGGCTAAATACTATCTTTCTTCAAAGTGTTTCCTTTTATCTATTTCATACCTATTATTTTGAACCTATGCTGTCAGCGACACTTACTGTACTGAACTTGTTTTTGGATAATTCCTGCCTACATTTTAGGTTCATTTATGTCTTTCCCCCCCATCCCCCTTTGAGAAAGGGTCTTATGTAGCTCAAGCTGGCCTCAAACTCTCTATGTTACAGAAACTAGCCTTGAACTCTGATTCTCCTGATTACTAGGAGAAAGGTGTATGCCACCAAGACCAATTAAATATTACTTTATAAAGGTGCCTCTTTAACTAGGCTAGAGCTCCCAGCTATACTACTCAGTCATTTAAAAGATCTGTTCTTCACTTCCAATGTGTACAAAGCACTGTAAATACAACACATGTATATGTGTGTGTATGTGTGTTAGAATACGCCTGTAACTTCAATTCTCAAGAAGACAGAAGGATCTAGCGTTCAGGATCATTCTCGGCCACGTACCAAGTTTAAGACCAAGTTGAGCTATAAGAGGAACTGTCTCAAAAAAACCCCAAAATAACAATAATAAAACTTTTGGGGTGGGGGGTTGGTTTTTCAACACAAGGTTTCTCTGAGTAGTCCTGGCTATCCTGGATCTCACTCTGTTGCCCAGATTTGTAGTAGGGAGCATGTACCCTTCCACCTTGATCTTAGGGTACAGCCCGAGGCTGTGGTCTTGGAGCCAGCTTAAGATCTGAGATACATATACATTTCTCTGGTGATCTTAGTTGAGGAAGACTGACTGGTAGCATGAAGCCTTGAGGGATCAGTCCAGACTTTAGGGAAAGTCACAGCTGTATTTGCTCTCTTATATTAGTAGGTTGCTTTCTCTTGAGTGCTTTAATAAATAAATAAATAATCTTTCTCAGTCACCCATGGTTTTCTCGAATTACAGGTTGGCCTCAAACCCAGAGACCTACCTGCCTCTACCTCCCAAGTGCTGGGATTAAAGGCCTGTTTCACCACTTCCAGGTAATAAAAACTTTTTAAATCTTACCTTTCCTAGTTTCTTAGAATTATTTTATATATTCAAATCCCATGATACCTCCTTATTAAAAATAAAAACCCACTGACATCAAGTACCATGTTTAAATAGTTTACCACCATTTTATCTATAGTATTAAGTGCAGTATTTCACATTAAATGACACCTCTATAAACTATACTTAATGTCAACACTTTATACAAGTTACTTGGCGAATGAAAGAAATAGAACTACAACTTATTAAGAAGACAACTACTATACATTATAACTAGTCAACCCATAGACAACTACTATACATTATAACTAGTCAACCCAGTAAACACAACAGCTAATTCTTCAAAAAGAAACATCCACTAAGTCATCAATGCTTTACTCTGGTATCTAGGAAATAAATGGGAAAACAGCAAAGTATTTGTCCTTATACTAAATGTATGTCCAATCAAATAGCTCTAATTCCACAAGTGAGCTTTCTTCACATAATTCCATACACTGTTAGGAAGAAACTGCAGAGGAATTTAAAACCACACTGAAATAATTTGCTCATGCAGAGACCATCAATGAGTGAGTCACTAGATGAAACACTAGATGCACGACTAACAGAACAGTGGGACAACCAGGCAAGCACTCATGATGGATACAAATACAGATCACGGGATACCTACGCACTATACTCAGTAAATGACAACTCTGGACAGTCTAGTGTTTTGGAGCTAACATCTAATTTATAAAAAGGAAATAGAAGACTCAGAGCAAGTAAAATGACACACAATAAGAAAAAATAGTAAGAATGTACAATGTTCCAGAGGGTGACACATTTCTCATCAAATTCTCACAATGTCTAAGACCATGTCTGGCTCTCAAAGCTGGGAGGCTATTTGAACCATCTTTCAATGAACAGAACAAACCCTTAACAAAAAAGTCCCAAATACTCATAGAACTGAAACTGAGAATCTATACAGTAAGAATCTTCTATTTATCCTATGTGGAATCTTCATTTGAACAAATCAACAAATTATAACTGAGACAATTTGGAGAATTTTAACAAGAAACTTCTTTGAATTCTGCTAGAATGAGACAAGAGGGAAATCTAAAAGATTAAGTGTTAGATGATATTTAAAAAAGGCTTACATATTTATAATGTGTTTAACGAAGAAAAAACAACAACAACAACACTTTTGCCCAGCATGGTGGTTCCCAGGACAGCCAGGGCTACCTTGTCTCAAAAAAAAAAAAAAAACAAAAACAAAAACAAAAACAAAAAACAACAACAACAAAAAAACCAACAACAGCAAAAAACCAGCCAACCAAAAAAATGTAGGAACACGGGAGATGAAGATGTAGCTTTGTAGTACAATACTCAGTTAGCATGCAAAAGCCCTTAGGGCTTGATCCCAGTATGGGGGGGGGAAAAAGGGGGGAGGGGTTAAATGGCATAAGAAGTTAGTTTTAAAGACTACATTAGGGTGGAGAGATGGCTCAGTGATTAAGAGCACTTGATTGCTCTTTCCGTCCTGAGTTCAATTCCCAGAAACCACATGGTGGTTCAAAACCATATATAATGATATCTGGTGCCCTCTTCTGGCTTAAAGAAACACGTGCAGGCAGAACACTGTACACATAGTAAATAAATAAATAAATCTAAATAAACTACATCAAAATTGTAATAGCTATTTAAATGATAGGTATTCATGATATTTTCTCTACTTAATGTTTAGATCTCTCACCATAAAAAAAAAAAAAAAAAAAAAAAGGAAAGAAATGTTAGGGACAGCAGGTCAAAGCAGATGACAATCCTAATGACCTAAATTCAAGTCTCTTGAACCCCAACTAACTCCCCAGAACTCTTCTCACCTCCTGACCTTCAGATGCACACTGTGCCATGTGCAGGTCCACACTCACATCAGATACAATAACAATAAATTTAATGACACTTTCCAACAATAAAGTGTAAATGAAAAATATGCAGGAGCACACACAATGTTTACCATCTAATAAACCAAGTATCTATCTCTTTCTTTTCTGTCTGCTTTTCCTTTTTTTTTTTTTTTGCAAGACAGGATTTCTCTTTGTAACCTTGGCTATCTTAGAACTCACTGTGTAGACCAGTCTGATCTTGAACTCAGAAATCTGCCTGCCACTGCATCCTGAATGCTAGGAATAAAGGCGTGCATCACCACCACACAGCACGAACCAAGTATCTTAAGTGTAAAGAATGATAACTCTTGAATCTTATTCAACAAATCTTTATAGTGAGTCTACAAACTGCAAGGCACTGTCCTAGGTGCTGCACAGGACTAAGAAGATGAGCACAGCAAAGGCCTTACTTACAATGTAAAGACTGAGAAAAAATCACATGGCTTATAGAGACTCTGAATTTGGAGATGGGCTGTGAAAATATTCAATTTAAAGGGAAGAGAGAAGTTAAGGACATTGGGATAAACTCCACAGAGTTAAGAAAGCCAAGGACCAGAAAAACACCCCACTTCCTGCATCCCAGGCTGGCTTTGAACTTTCTATGTAGCCTGAATGGCCTTCAACTTCTGATCGTCCAGCCTTTACCTCCTGAGCCATAGGATTTCAGATTTGTATTACTTTACCCAGTTTATGCAGTGCTAGGAATATAATCCAGGGCTTCAAGAATGCTAAGCAAGCACTCAACCAAATGAGTTCTATTCCCAGCCATAGGCAAGATCCTTCTTGATCTGGTCTACACCCAAACCTCAAATTTCACCTTTCCAATACTTTTGTTTCTCAGAAAGAATCAGAAGCACCAGATGTTCATAGCATTGAAAGAAGTTAATTTCAGATGAGGCAGAAAGCCAAAATCAGTGTTCACAGTAAGTATTTACCTTAAGGGTAGTCTGATACGCATCCTTTTTTTTTTTTTTTTTTTAAAAGGGCTAGAGCTGGAGGTGTAGTTGAATGGTAGAGCACTTGAGTATAGAGCAATGATATATATACCCAAGGCACAACAAGCCGAATGTCCAATTCATTTGTTTCTCTACACTGCAAACCTCAGAATGGACAGAAAAAAAATTAGCCATGTAGCTCAGGCTGGCCTCAAACTTGCAATCCTCCTGCCTCAATATCCCAGGTACTAGAATTACAGATCTGTGCCACTGCTCTAGCAAGAAAGTGGAAATTCTATCCCTATAAGGAGGCAATGTGGAGGAAATAACCCTGATGGGCTAGTATAGAACGTGTAAAACAGTACAAGACAATGTTCTATCAGTGTCTCCTAGGCAGAACTTGTTTCTTTTAAATACCAAACCATTGTAAAATTAGAAGAATGTACACTTATCTTTTGGCATCTTATACAAAACCCCGAGCTTTTTTAGATTCTGCTTTTTGCCTAGTGAATTTAAGGTAGTAATTACTGGGTTTCCCAAACAGTACAGATTATCTATTCCGACTTACTTATTTTTGAGACAAGATCTCACTATGTATCCCTGACTGACTTCAAATTCTTCATCTTCTTGCTTCTGCTGCCCAAATACTGGAATGTAGGTAGGCTTCAATTACCATGCCCAGCTTCTATTTCCTTTTACCTTCCCTCCTAAAAGGAAATTCATCTGTTCCTGCAACCCTGTCAATCTCACTGTTCTGTGGAAAGCACATCTTCAAAGAGCTGTCTAAAGCTATGGCTCTCAAAGGACCAGTTATCACAAAACTTTTTTTTAAAACCTCAGCCAAATTCCAAAACTATTATTTTGGAGTGAATGGTAACAACAATGGAATATAACAAATTACCCATACGTTAAAATTATTTTATATACGAATAAGTTCCTAAAATACACCAACAGATTCTCAAAGTACCATGTATCTTAAGACCTATGTAGTTCACATGAACTTGCAACATCAGTTGGGATGCTCCTAAGACAGGACTTGCCTCTTTCATGTGCTGGAAAGTGACAGCTATCTTTGGACCCTGCATGTTCTCTTTGTCCTAAGATACTAGCTGGTTATAATTTATATGCATTTAAACACCAACCATTTTGAGAACTTTCTTTTTTATACTGCCTCTCCCATAAAAATCTTAGTTCAAAAAGCATTTTTGGAAGGGTTGGTTTTTTGAGACCGAGTTTTTCTGTGTAGTCCTGGTCGTTCTAGAACTCCTCTGTAGACCAGGCTGGCTTCAAACTCACAGAAATCTCCCTGCCTCTGCCTCCCCAAGTGCCGGGATTAAAGGTGTGTGCCACCACTGCTCACCTTAAAAAGCAATTTTAATTTTAAAACAAAGTTCTTTGCAATAAATCTAGAATGCTGGTGGAAGAAAACCAAGGCATACATCTGAGAGATAATCTAGTACCAACCCACCACTATTGAAGAGTCTAGTCCTATCCTTACTGTCCTTTCAGTAAACCCACAGTTAATTTAAAAACCTGGCTTTCAGGCCTGACTCCTAAGGAATCTTCTATAGTATGAATGAGCCGGTCGGTCGCTGTGTACAATTACGAGAGGTGCTAGCTGGTTAAAGGCCCAAGGACTGCTCAGGTAAGGCCTCCTAAGGGGAAGAAGATTCAACTCCAGCACGTGATTTCTTACCTGTGGAGTCATTGTAGAGGGATCTGGCTCAGGAGCAGCTGTTTTCTGTTCAACACTCTTATTCTTGGCCCCACTATCCAAAGGCTCTTGTGGGACAGTTGTCTTATTCCCAGAAGGGACGGACGGTGGTGGTAGTAGCTGGGGTTTAGAATGGCCCTGGGAGGGGCGGGAAGGAGACGCCTGAGAAGGTGGTAAGTAGGGCTGGGAATGGCTCAAGTAAGACTGCGAGGAGGAAGAGGAGGAAGAATAAGGAGTGGGCGCCAGGTAGGGTTGGGAAGGTGGAGACTGCGAAGGGGACGGCTGAGCGGGAGGCAGGTAGGGCTGAGCCGAGGAAGGAGGGTAGTACGCGGGTGGTGGCTGAGGTGGAGGTATGTACGACTGAGACGGGGGCATATAGGCTCCTGGAGGTACAGGGGGAGATTGAGGAGGGGACTCCAGCTCCATAGGAACCAAACCAGGAGGCCCATCTCGTTGGTGGTGATGTATCTGATGTTTGTACTGCTGCTGCTTCTGATAGCTGATGGCTGGCCCAGGTGGCGGGGGCATCGGTGGCGGCGGCGGCTGCCAGTCTCCGTAGCCGCCCCCAGGCATCACTGGCGGGGGTGGCAGCGGAGGCGGAGGAAGGTGGTGGGGCTGGAGCACGCATTGCATTTGTTCCTGGTGCATCTGCTGCAGCTGTTGGAGCTGAGCCAAGTGCTGCTCTCGGAAGCTCATGAAGCCCGAAGAGGAAGGGGCAGCGGGGGCTGCCGAATTGGAGTACCCGGGCCCCGGCGAGGCCTCAGGAAGCGCCACCGGCGGCGGTGGCGGGACCGGCGGCGGCGGATAGTGGCTGCTCCCGCCATACCGGCCCCAATTAGGGTACATATCGGAAACGAAGGCGCGGAGCTCGTCCCCGCGCCGTTACTCGTCGCAACCGACCTCCAGGAGCAGCGGCGGTGACGGGAACAGCCGGAACTCGCGGCGCCTACAGGCCGCGGAGCGTGTGAACGGAACGCGATAGTGCGCCGGCGCTACGGTGCTAGGCCCGCGGTCGGGAAGGCGGGGACCGTACTGAGGCGACTACGCCTGCGCAGTACCACCGAGAGGAGAACAAAGGCCAGATAGAGGGGACCTGTAGGCGGCTACTCACTGTTGCCGCCTTCCTTCAGGTTCTGAAAATGTAGGCGGGAATAGAATGTCATAGAACCGAGAAACCATAGACTCGCACAGCCAAAAGAGGTGATAGAGATCCTATTGCCCTACGGGTTCAGTTTTAAATGGGGGGGTGGGGGGGGGGAAGAAAATTTCCGTTCACATTAGCAGCAAGAACATAAAAACAAGAAGGAATAACTTCTAGTTAGAAAAATCTAGAAATTATATGAAGAAAACTGCAGAACCATAACTGAGAATAAAGTTAAACTTGAAATAATGGAGAGGCTTACAGCTATCCTGAGAAAAAAGAGGAAAGTTTGTAAAAGTGATACTTCTAAGTTAAAAAAAAATTGATATAACTAGGTCGACCCACAGTCCGACTGGGAATGATATTATGAAGAATGGAAATGAATTCTGAAGGAAGAATGTGAAAACCCTGATTCTCCAGGAAACATCCACAGGTCCAGTAAAAAGAAAGAATTAAATTGTTTAGGTTGAATTTTTTTTTTAATTTTTGGTTTTTTTGAAACAATGGTTCGAACTCCCGGCTGTTTCAGAACTCACTTTGTAGACCAGGCTGGCCTCGAACTGGCAGAGATCCTCCTGCATCTGCCTCCCAAGTGAGTGCTGAGATGAAAGGCTTGCAACACTATACACTGGTTAGATTGAATCTTTTTGTTTGTTTGTTTGTTTGTTTCAAAACAGGCTTTCTCTGTTTAGTCCTGGCTGTCCTGGAACTCACTTTGTAGACCAGGCTGGCCTCAAATTCAGAGTTCAGAGTTTTAAAGTGAGATGAGGGCAATGAGGAATAGATCCAATTAATGTATAAAATATTTGTCTCTGCTTCTTGAGCGCTGGGATTATAGGTGTGCACCACTACCTCCTGGCACAACCAGATTTTTATCTGTCTCAGGTGGATGTGGGTGGTGGTGTGAGGCTAGGAATTTAGGGGCTTTTTTTTTTAACATTTTAGCATAGAAATATAAAACCACGAGTTTAATTGGAGTTGTTTGAAGAAATATAGTTGAGTTTCAGGAGCACTAATGACTCAAAGACCACTGTATCACCAAAGCTTACTCCAGCAAGGAGAAAAACAGCTCACAAAAGCTGAAAAACCTGGGGCAGACAGCATAGCTTGCAGGCTGCTCAGTAGCTGAAGAGTGTGAACCTCCAACTATTGGTTCTATGCCTCTTCCAGACAGTTTATCTGGTTTTGGCTTTCTTCAGGTTGCTAATCTTGTCTGAGGGTGACTTTCTGGGAAGGAGGAGCCTAGTTCATCTGATTAGTTTCAGGAACTTCCTGAAGCTATTTTGTGTTGTTTACTTTCTGTTTGAAGGAGCTTCCTGAGAGATGGAGTGTTTCAATCTTGGAGGAAACTGCTACAGCACTACTCACATAGTTCAATTGGCAGAGTACTTGACTACCATGCATGAAATTCTGGGTTTCGCAGCATCACATAAAACTGGGTGGCACACAACTGTAATCCCTTCCCAGCAGTCTGGAAGAAAAAGCTGAAGGATCAGAATCCTCCAATACATGGTGTGTTCCATGAGCTACATGAGACTCTGTTTCAAAAATAACAGTAACAAAAATGAAATGGTTGGACTTAGCAGCATATACCTATAATCACAGCATTCAGTATGTGGAGACAGAAGAATTCCAACCTTAATGTGGCCTATAACATATTCTCCATCTCAGCCTATGTTATGTAACGAAATCCTGACAAAAAACAAAAACTGGAGAAAAACAAAACAACACTATTGTGTGAATTTTATTTGGTATATAATGAAAACCCAGAGCCAGATATTGGGGAAAGGCTGGAATATCAGAGAAATAGAGAAACCACAGCCACTTCTCATCCGTCAACTTTCAGGCCCGTCTCCAGGAAATCTGTTGATTCCAGCTTTTCTCAGCCCACCAAGGAAGTGTCCCCGAAAGCTGAAAAACCTCTTCTCTTTTTCTGCCCAACTATATTAGCTTCCTCTTTCCAGTTCCTAAAGCTAGGATTAAAGGTGTAGGTCACCACTCCCTGACCTTCACAGATTGGCTCTGTGGTGGACTCACTGATATTCCAGATTAATGTTATTAAATATATATCACCACACAACACAAAACATTGATTATAAGCAAGATGGCCAGATCCTGCTTCAAAAATTCATGTTCCAGCTTTCTGGGTGCTCTTGGTTTAAATGCAGGCAGGCAGAGGGTATTTAACCAGATTAAAAAAAGATATGCAGATCGAAAGCTGCTATTAACCAAAAGTCGGCCCCGAAGAGGTAAAGAACTAAACCAACTGAATGGTAGGCTCAACTGGAGAGGTAACTAGAGAAAAAAATGACTAGAACGTGTTACTGCTAATGACTTAGGGACAGAAATCACTCTAAAGGGCAGGCAGACCTGAAAGCTGCCAGTATAAAGGAATAACTCCTACAAATAAAATATTACTTGCTCACCATGTTAGTTTTTAAGGTAAATTAGAATATGCTACTCTATGGATTTATTCCTGAAAATAAAATGCAATTAATTTTTTAAAAATTTATTTTAAAGCCAGGCAGTGGGTATGTCTTTAGTCCTACCCAGAGCACTTGGGGGACTAGGGCAGAGGCAGGCAGATCTCTGAGCTCCAGGCTAGCCCAGTCTAAAGAGAGTTCCAGGACAGTGAGGGGTACACAGAGAAATCCTGTCTCAGAAAAACATGGTGTTTTGAATATGAATGGTCCCCACAGACTCATGTGGTTGAATGCTTGGTCCATAGGGAGGGGCACTATCAGGAGGCCTTGTTGGAGGAATTGTGTCACCTTGGAGGCAGCTTTTGAGATCTCAGATGTTCAAGCTATATGCCCAGTATGGCAGTCTCCTGCTGCTTGCAAATCAAGATGTAGAAATGTCAGCTCCTTCTCCAGCACCACATCTGCCTCTATGCCTCTTGCCATACAATAATGAACTAAACTTCTAAAACTGTAAACCAGCCTCAACTAATGTTTTTCCTAGAAGAGTTGCCATGGTTATGGTGTCGCTTCATAGCAACAAAACCATAAGACAAGAAAAATTGATTGTAGTATGAGGTTTCTTGGTCCTGGGCGGCCAGAGGTCCAGACTCAGGACCTGCAGTCAGCCCCAGACCCCTTAGCCACCCGCCACTGCTCAGGCCCCAAAAATGATTCAGATGCTTATATTAACTTCATGCTGTTTGGCCTATGGCTCAGGCACATTGCTAGCTAGCTATTACATCTTAACTCAACCCAGTCTCATTAATCTGTCTGCCACATGGCCATGGCTCATCTGTGTTCCTTACATGCTTCTCTGGGCTTCGGCTCGGTCTGCCTGACCCACCCTGCTTCTCCTATATATGTTCTGATTTCTCCTCCTACTTT
This sequence comes from Phyllotis vaccarum, assembly GCA_033318265.1. Classification (NCBI taxonomy): domain Eukaryota; kingdom Metazoa; phylum Chordata; class Mammalia; order Rodentia; family Cricetidae; genus Phyllotis; species Phyllotis vaccarum. The sequence continues at coordinate 62,851,722 of JARWLC010000006.1, forward strand.
TTCTATGGTGCCTGTCATGGGCCAAAACAGCTCCTTTATTTAAAGATTGATATTCACAGCACACAGACATTCCCACATCAATTGATTTTTACCAAATTATACTTAGTTTTATTATAAACATTTTAAAAATTTTATGCATTCGGGTTTTTTTCTCTGCATGCATGCCTGTATACCATGTGCATGCAGAAGCCAGACAGGATTAACTGCTGAGCCAACTTGCTAGTCCCTTGTTTAGTTCTTAATGTGTAGCCCTGGCCAGCCTGGAACTTGCTATGTAGGCCAGGCTGTCCTCATGTGTCTCTTCCTACCAAGTATTGGGATTAAAAATGTGTGTCACCATGGCAGGCTTTTGTACAATGGTAAAAAATAAAAACCAGACCATTACCAAACTCAGAAATCCCAGTTAATTGTATTTTCAACATTTCCTTTTGAAGTTCTCTTGAAAAATATAGAAAATACAATTTACTGTAATAAAGGAGAAAAAATATATAATTGTCATCTTAGATGCAGAAAATGTCAATAAAATTTAAATTATATTTTTTTGAAGAGTTCAGGTTATAATTTTGATGTAAACTATCTCCTGAAGGCCAGATACTAATGAACTGGCAGTGGGCTACTGGGAAGTGGTGGAACTTCAATGATGACTCTTAGCTATCAATGTGCCAGGACTTAGAATCTCCTAGAAGTCAAACGCTGAGCGTTGTCTGTCAGGTGTGTCCTGAAAAGCTTAATAAATGAAAAGGTAAAGCCCGAATGGCATCATTCCACAGGCTAAAAGCCAGGCACTGGTGGCTCATGCCTTTAATCCCAACACTCAGGAGGAAGAGACAAGCAGATCACTGTGAGTTGGGAGGCCAGCCTGGTCTAGAGTGAGTTCCAGGATAGCCAGGACTACAGAGAGACCCTGTCTCAAAAATTAAAAAAAGTAAACATTTAAAAAGAAAACACTTGGAACCTAAGCATCGACTCCCTGCTTCTTGGCTCCTGCCTGCTGCTGAGATGCAGCCCATGGGGACTATACCCATAAAGCATGCGCAGAAGAACCCTTCCTTCCTGTCCTTTCTGTCAGCTATTTTATCACAGTGAGAATAACCAAGGTCAGGGGGCTGGAAACTACTCCTGAAGGGGACAGTGGGACCCTGGCACTTCTTTTTGTAGGGTCCAAGGAAAGGCTGTAGGAAAACCCCAGACTAACCTGTAAAGAATGTAACCATCCCAAGAGGGGCTTGAAAGCTCCTTTTATGCACAGCTAAGGAGAGTTTCAGGGTTATTTAATTGGTTGAGTCTTATTTTTGGACAGGTCTGCATAAAGTTGGTTATGATTTGAAGGGGGCTGCAGGTTTTGTCCTTGAGATGCTGAGGGTGACTTAAGCACCCCCATGTTTGTTCCCTCCCTGAATGTAAGCGCCTTGTAGATAAATGTCCTTTGTTGGAAAAGACACCTGTTTGTCCTTCTCAGAGAACTGGAACCTAAATTCAGTTGTGAGAGTGCGGGAGTTTAACCCCTTCATCCACCCTTGAGCTTGGCTCCGTCTTGAATTCTTGAGCTGGGTCTAAAAGCTGATTTTGGGATTTTAGTATCAGTTTAATTGTATCCAGACAGGAATCGTTTAGTTATCAATGGCATAGGAGCCAACATCAGTTAGAAGCAGAAGGGCCAAAGCCCTGTGATAGCTGGCAGAGTTCCTATTTAGAATGAACTTGGGAATGAAAATGGGGACCAAGTATTTATTTTATCTCAGTTTCCTTTTGATCTAAAAATTCATTTTACTGGGGGACAAGAGGTGACATATTCTCTTCTGTAATTACTTTCTGCTGACATTAGGACAATGCTGTCAAGGCCCTGGAAGGCTGGAATGTTAGTCAAAGGCAAGGAGGGAATTTAGAAGCTTCTGGTTTATTGACCAGCTATGAGAGACAGCATTTACATTGGCTGGATTGATCCATATCAGCTTTCAGTCATTGGCCTTTTACTTTGGGTAAGTCAGTTACATAGGTAGGTCAGTTTAGAAAAATCTTTTAAGCTAAAATACTTAGAATTTATGCACTTTGTGTTTGTGATAGTTAATCTTGGGTTAGCTCTGTGAGAGTTTCTAAATTAGATTAACTGAGATGTGAAGGAGTACCATTGTAGGGGCAGGCACCTCAGGTTGAATAAGCAGTGCTTCTCACCCTTCCTAATGCTGTGGCCCTTTGATACAGTTCCTCATGTAGTGTGACCCCAAACCATAAAAGTGTTTTTGTTACTACTTCATAAATATAATTTTGCTACTGTTATGAATTGGAATGTAAATATCTATGGTTTCTGATGGTCTTAGGCAACCCCTGTGGAAGAGTCATTCAGTCCTCCAAAAGGGCCACAGAAAGTGAGCTGAGCATCTGTAGTGACTACCTTCTCCACAGTAATGGACTGTAAGTTAGAACAAAAATTTCCATCCTTAAGATGTAGCTATTTTAAAAATTAAGACAAAATGTCACTTAAAAATCAAAAAGTATTTTTAATTAACTGACAACAGAGAAAGCTGATCAAAGAAAGGCAGGCAAAGTCTGTTGAGGAAGAATTAGAACCGAGGAGCTCCATAATCATCTGGCATTCGTTCAATGTTGTACCTGATCAGGAAGAAAAGAAGTCTTCAGAAAGGAGGATGACACGGAACCATCTCAGTCAACCCCATCCTCTCTCTCAAACTTAGCAGTGGTACCTGCTTTAGAGGGACCCATGATCAATGACTTATACCAAAAACGCTGACTCTATTACCTATGTTCTTCAAAGCCATAGCACTGCAGGGGACAACTGGGATTTGGGTCTAGGTGAGCCCAAGTCAGCCCATGTTTTTATCAATATACTGCGCAGCGCATAGAACTCTTTATAGGGCAGTCATGGGAACATCCAAGAAGAATAATGAGCTGTTTTGTTTATTGAAGCAAACATTTAGTTTCCAAGATGAGGTGTTAATCAAACATTTTCTCTCTAAGATGGCCTCAAATGCACTGAGGAGCAAGAATGATCTTGAATTCCTCCTGGTCACTATTTCCCCAGTGTTGGGAACACAGGTACTCTACCATGCCCTGTTTTATTCCATGCTGAAATTCAAGCTCCCCTAAAAAATTTTACAAAAAGGATCTTACTACCTGAAAGGATAAGCATGACTCAAAATAATGCTTTGTATAAAGTGATACATGCACTTCTAGCAATCTTGTACCAATCTGATGTTTGTTCTCTTCCTAAATCCCATTGTTATCTACCTGCTATTTTGTCTCATTTCTTCAACTTTAATTGTAAACAGGCTAGTGTAATTTCTTTGAAATCCTCTATAACTTTATAGCCTGCTCTCACTTTTAATTGATGACCAACTATGTGCTTCTAGTCACTTTGCAGTAGCAACTTCTCACCTATGGTTAGAAATGTACATTATAGGAACTCCAGGAATCTTCCGGATTCTTCGTTTGAGGTCACGGTCAACTGTGGCCACAATGTAGCACTTGTGCTGAAAGAGAAGGCGGCTGATGTTTACAAGGGACTCACAGAGTATATATACACATACAGATACTGAATAGTCCCTCATTTTCACAGTAACTGCCAAGAGGGAATGACCTTGGAGATAGTTATACAATAAAATATATAAGCTACCTGGCCTCAGTGTGGTCTTAGGAATCTTGAGGGGAAGAAAATAGTGTTTAAGCTACAAACTGTTTTCTGTCTCAGAAAACAGGGACTGTCACAGTTAAGGCAGATAATTTCTTAGTTTTGGGAAAACCCCAACTGACTCCATGTAAATGCCTTGTATTGGAGGACAGACACAGATCTCTCTTCCTCTGCTCTTGTGGCTTAGTGGTATAAGTAGGTGGGTCCTGGGCCAGGAAAAGGACCTCAAAGATTCAAAACCCCAGTTTAGCCTGACAGTAACTATCAGGGGGAAGCTATTCGTTCTAGTTTACTTCATATACAAATCTCCATTGAGTGTCACCACTGTGGTGCCCGCTGTGATGTGGCTCTACTATGGATATGTGGTTAAAAGTAGAGTGGTCATTACATGAAGATGGTTGTTCTTAGCAAAGGTCACTCTCTTCCTCTCTTCATTCCCTCCTTTGCAAGGGTCAGGCTCTTTTCTTTCTCTCTCACACTGTGGCTGGAGATCAAATCCAGGGCAGCACTCTACCACTGAGCTACAACTCCAGCCTGAGAGAGGTTCTTAGGTGAGTAATCAATGCTGATGTTCTGTGTTGTTTGAGGAGCAGCTCAGAATGGAAGAATTCAAAACAGAATTAATCCAGGGGATGTGAGAGACAGCACCCAGCGTGATTCCTAGACCTAACTGAGAAAACATTTCTGAGTGAGGCATGGGGGAGGAACATTATTCCTGCATGGGTGGAAATGGAACCTTTTAAGGTTCATAGGGTGGTAGAATGTGATATATTATTACAGCTACATGAATTCACTTAATGCAGATGTTGGAATTGTTTTTGTTTTGTTTAAGATATCTCACTATGTAATCCTGAGTGGCTTAGTACTCACCATGCAGATCAGGCTGGCCTTGAACCTTAAACAGAGATCAGTTTGCCTCTGCCTTCAATGGGCAGGGGGCTGAGATTTTAAATTAGACTTCCTTCCCAAGCACATGCTTCTCCCATTATGGTTAGAGCATTTTTTTCTAACCTAATTTTTCAAATAAATTGTATCTATTCTGCTTCTGAGCAACTAATAAATATATATATATATATGCTTTATATATATACATATACACATAGAGTAAGAAAAACCCACCCTATGTACCTTATTGAGCTTGAATATTCATAAGGTAATAATTTGTGCCTCTTTCGGTGGTGGTTCTCACTGTTCTGTTGGAACTGGCTATGCAGACCAAGTTGGGCTTAAATTTACAGAGGTCCACCTATCTTTCCTTTTAAGTGCTGGGATTAAAGATAAGTGTTCTCTCACTCAACTAGTGTCTTCTTTCCTTACACCCCCCCCCAATGTTTATTTCTGTGTATATAGTATATATAAATGCACCATGTGTGTGAAGGTGTCTGCAGAGACCAGAAGAGAGCATCAGAACTGGAATTACTGGAGGCTGTGAGCTACTTGATGTGAGTGTTGGCATCTGAACCTGGGTCTTCAGAAAGAGCAGCAAGTGCTCTTGACCAACGAAACACCTCTTTAGCTCCAGCTTGTCACTTTTATTTTTTTCCTTTTCCTTTTGGTTTTTTATGAAGTTTTTCTGTGTAACTTTGGCTGTCCTGAAAGTTGCTCTGTGGATCAGGCTAGCCTCAAAGTCTCAGAGATCTGCCTGCTTCTGCTTCCCAGATGCTGAGATTAAATAAAGGTGTGCACACCACTGCCCAGGATTTTCTTAAAGCACAAAGTAAACATTTAAAAAGTGATGTTTTTACCTGGGTGACTCTCTGTACCAAGCAGTCATCAGCATAAGTCCCTTTGTGTGTGCATGGAAGTCGGTCAAATCGTGGATCCTTGGCGATCCTGCAGGATTATAAAGGTAGATTAAAGAAAATTTTCTCCACCCAACCAGTAAAGCAAAGGTAACATGATCTACATGGGGACTACGAGGTACCCTCTCTCTCACCTTTGACATTATTTTCATTTTATAAATACATCTTTCTATGCCTGTCTGATTGCGCGCGCGCGCGCACACACACACACACACACACACACACACACACACACACACACACAGAGAGAGAGAGAGAGAGAGAGAGAGAGAGAGAGAGAGAGAGAGAGAAGGCATCGAATGTATGAATACAGGAGAACCTGAGTAATGCAGGCTAGTGAACTCTATGTGTGGGTGTGCCCGTGTAAGAAGATGAGTCTTTTTGGAACTTTCAAGATTTGCATTTACATAGATAGAGACCTGTAAAGAAATACACTATTTCTTTTCAGCTGTCATTCTTATATGAAAACAATCAGTATGACGTAAAGGAATTACAGGCAGTTGTGAGTGCCCAACATCAGTAGTAGGAACTGAGTTGAGGTCCTCTGGAAAAGCAGCAAGTGTTCTTAAGTGCTCAGCCATTTCTCCAGTCTCTTTTTAAAATTTAAACTAACTAGCCAGAAAATCTTATTAGCAAAGAGATGAGGTGTTCTAAAATATCTTCAGCATGTCAAGGTACAGTAAATCTATACTACATCCTTCTTACCTCAGTGCCACTCGATACTTCTGTCCCAATTTCTCTATTTCAGCCATTACACAATCAGTTATACAAGGGATACCTGCAAGGAACAAACAAAACACAGCATAAGACATGGTACAGACCTTGTAAAGACATCTCTGAACTATGTTTATTCAGCCTGTAAAAATCCTGCAGATTTCTGATAACTAAGTCCACTGCAATGACCACTAAGAACTAAAAGAGGGTTGGGTTTGGTGGAAAAGGCTTGTAATCCTAGCTGCTCCAGGTGCTGATGAAGGAGGACTAAAGTCCAAAGCCTGCATTGACCGGAAGGAACTCAAAGACATCTTGGGCAATTTGGTGAGACCCTGTCTCAAAACCAAAAGTAAAAGTGGGCCGAGGACACAGCTTGGCCGTATAGTGCTTGTCTAGCATTTAGGAGGTCCTGAGTTGAATCTTCAACACGTGAGGTTGGGCTGGAAGATGGGACTGAGCATTTAGGAGGTAAAAGCCGAAAGATTAGTAGTTCACGGTCATCCTTAGCTACAATGACTTCTAGGCTATCATGGACTATATAAGATCCTGTCCCAAAGCAACAAAATCCTCCCCCAAAAGACAAAGAAATCAATTGTTTAAACAACAGACTACTATATAGCTTACAGGATGAGGCCCATCTACATAAAAAACAACAAAAAACCCAAAGTGCTCAAGTATATTATTTAATGCAAAAACCAACCACAGGCAGCTAAAATGTAATCTCTACATCCAGTACACATGATCAGAAATAAAACAGTGATATGTGCTCTGAGTAGCCTTTGAAAACATCATACTGAATGAAAAAAAAAACCAAATTAAAGGTTCTATTTTCACCAAATGTCCAGAATAGACAAATCCCTATAGAGAGAACTAGATTAGTCACTTAGGGGTAGGGAAATAAGGAGCAATGCCCATTGTTAGTGAAAGCCTAAGGCCTGAAGAGGAGTAGGCACCTATGCTCTATCTTGTTATTGGATTTTTTAAAAGAATCATTTCTGCTTAACAGCCCATTACATATTAGACTTGAAATGTCTACCAACCATACTGAAAATAGGTGTGCCATCAGCTGGGTTTGCTTATTTATTTACATATTTATGTTTAAACTACATAAAGAGAGGATTTAGTTTAATTCTTAGGAGGCCTCAGAACTTTTTAGTGTGTGGTGGGCAGAGATGGAGAGCAAATCAGGTACAATCATGCAAGTGGTACACTGAGCTGTATTCCCAGTCCCCACTCCTGCCGTCCCTTTGGCCTGAGGCTTCTTTGGTTTTAGTTTATTGGGGGGGGGGGGGTGGCGGGTGTTGTGTGGTACTGGGTATTAGACGTGGGGTAAACACCCTATTACTGAGTGATAGTCCTGGTTTGAATTTTATAAAATGTAAGGACTAGCTTTAGCGTAAAGTCACCAGTAACATTAACCACAATAGGAGGGGTCAGGGCATCCTTTGAACCAGTCTTGGCTCTAAGCATGAAGTCTCAGTATCTTCTAGTATAGGGTTGGCCTTGCTGCTCCATGTGTTCCACTGTGGAGACGAGGTCTTTCCTTAAGCCTATAGTCAAACACTTTAAGCTCCAATCTTTTATTTCTGTTTGATTGATTTTTTTTTAAAAAAATAGGGTTTCTTTGTGTAGCCTTGGCTGTTCTGGAACTCGCTTTGAAGACATATCTTCCTGTCTCTGCCTTCCAGTGCTGGGATTAGAGGTGTGCACCACCACCATCTGGCTTTTTTTTTTTTTTTTTCTTTTTTCTGTAGCTTCCTCACCTATTTTCATACTCACAGAATTGGGAGTTAGAACCTTGCTCTTTATTAGACTCTGGCTTAAGGAAATATTTAGCAGCTTTGATTTTATTTTCTGCCCAGATCACTAAAACTTATCCTTAGCAGCAATAATGATATTTTGTTTTATTAATCATTCATGTGTTCACTGGTGTGGGCACTTTCAATTTTCTTCCAGATTTAAAAAAATTTTTTCTTCTCTGACCTTGAATCTGCTTTCCCTGTTTACTGAATGCTGGGAGTATAGGCATATGACATCACTCCTGGATTTCTTCTCAGCTTACCACACCTCCCTAGACATAATCATTTATAGATCTTCAGCTCACATTTATGTCTCCTGACTTTCAGGGAAGAGTATCTGATACTCCTTCACACTTGAACATCTAGAGGCCACTATAGGCTAACTTGCCTAATGCAGTTTTGTTATGTCTCAGGGAATAGAGAAGCCTAAAGAAAGGGAAAGATGGGTAGACATCTGGTTACTGGAATACTGGAATAGTAAGAAGTTACAAACAGGGCCTGGAGAGAGAGCTCAGAGGTTAAGAGCACTGGCTGCTCTTTCAGAGGACCCTAGTTTGATTTCCAGCACTCGCATAGAGGCTCACAACTATGTATAACTCCAGTTCCAGGGGATCCAATGCTTCTCCTGGCCCTGAGGGCATTAGACACACACCTAGTACACTGAAATAGATGCACACAAAAACCCATGCATATATCTTAAAAATTCATGTATCACATTATGTTTTCTGTCTTACATTAACTTAGTTTGTAGTGACCCAAAACAATTATAACATCAAAACCACTGATTGCTGGACTTGGTGCATGCTTTTAATTCCAGTGCTCAGGAGGAAGAGGCAGGCAGATCTGAGTTTGGGGCCAGCCTGGTCTACAGAGTAAGTTCCAGGACAGTCAGGGCTACAATCTGTGCTCCCAAAAGAAACACTGATCAACAGAAAAAACAAAGTGAGAAAGCTTGAGTCTGGGCAGGCTCAGAGGTGCACACCTTTAATCCCAGCATTTAGGAGGCGGAGACAAGTGTCATTTTTGTTAGTAGTTCAAGGTCAGGCTGGTCTACATAGCGAATTTCAAGACAAGCCAATTATATCAAGGAAGACCCAATTAACCCCCCAAATATTCTGAGGATTATGAGAACACAATCAGGACATGAAATGAGCACATACTATTGAAAAAGCAGAGCTGCAAATTTGACATCAGTGGCTAAGGGCATCTGTTACTCTTGTAGATGACCCAGGTTCAATTCTCAGCACCCACATGGTGGCTTACAACCATCTCTAACTCTAGTTGTAGAGGATCCAACACCTAAGACGTGGTGTACACACATAGGCAAAACATTCATACATATAAAATAATGAAATAAAAAAAAATCTAAAAACTACACCAACAACCAAAACAATAGACTTGCTTGAAGCAGCATTGCCAGCTTTCTGTTTGCCAAAGAAATTGTAGCACATCTGTGATGCTTAATGAGACAAATCACAGGAGTGTGCACCTGTGGTATCTTTTTGAAAAGGAAGTGCAAAATTTCCCATTGATTCTAGCGATTTATTCTATATGGCAAAGTACCAGTATGAATGTCGTTTATCCCTTTACGAGAGCAAAAAACCCTAAGAACAGAAACCTAAAGATCACACAAAGCAACAGATCTTGCTCTTTGTTTTTCAAGACAGAGTTTCTCTGCCTCCTGAGTGCTGATTAGAGGTGTGTGCCACCTCCAGGCTTTTTGTTTGTTTTGTTTTTGCAGTGCTGGGGACTTAGGATTTCCCAAATGCTAGGAATTTCTCCAGTGAACTGTTGAGCTTCCTCCCTAACCAAAAAATGTAACACACCTATTAGGGAACTGCAGTCTAACACACCTATTAGGAAACTGCACTCTAACATACCTATTAGGGAACTGCAGTCTAACACACCTATTAGGGAACTGCAGTCTAACACACCTATTAGGGAACTGCACTCTAACATACCTATTAGGGAACTGCACTCTAACATACCTATTAGGGAACTGCAGTCTAACACACCTATTAGGGAACTGCAGTCTAACACACCTATTAGGAACTGCAGTCTAACATACCTATTAGGGAACTGCAGTCTAACACACCTATTAGGGAACTGCAGTCTAACACACCTATTAGGAACTGCAGTCTAACATACCTATTAGGGAACTACAGTCTAACACACCTATTAGGGAATTGCACTCTAACATACCTATTAGGGAACTGCAGTCTAACACACCTATTAGGGAACTGCAGTCTAACACACCTATTAGGGAACTGCACTCTAACATACCTATTAGGGAACTGCACTCTAACATACCTATTAGGGAACAGCAGTCTAACACACCTATTAGGGAACTGCAGTCTAACACACCTATTAGGGAACTGCAGTCTAACACACCTATTAGGGAACTGCAGTCTAACATACCTATTAGGGAACTGCAGTCTAACATACCTATTAGGGAACTGCACTCTAACATACCTATTAGGGAACTGCAGTCTAACACACCTATTAGGGAACTGCAGTCTAACACACCTATTAGGAACTGCAGTCTAACATACCTATTAGGGAACTGCAGTCTAACACACCTATTAGGGAACTGCAGTCTAACACACCTATTAGGAACTGCAGTCTAACATACCTATTAGGGAACTACAGTCTAACACACCTATTAGGGAATTGCACTCTAACATACCTATTAGGGAACTGCAGTCTAACACACCTATTAGGGAACTGCAGTCTAACACACCTATTAGGGAACTGCAGTCTAACACACCTATTAGGGAACTGCACTCTAACATACCTATTAGGGAACTGCACTCTAACATACCTATTAGGGAACTGCAGTCTAACACACCTATTAGGGAACTGCAGTCTAACACACCTATTAGGGAACTGCACTCTAACATACCTATTAGGGAACTGCACTCTAACATACCTATTAGGGAACTGCAGTCTAACACACCTATTAGGGAACTGCACTCTAACATACCTATTAGGGAACTGCAGTCTAACACACCTATTAGGGAACTGCAGTCTAACATACCTATTAGGGAACTGCACTCTAACACACCTATTAGGGAACTGCACTCTAACACACCTATTAGGAACTGCAGTCTAGGATATACTTTTAAGTTTTCTTCTTCCTGCTCAGGCTATGGGATACCCACACAAACAAGGGAACTTGTAAACTGAGGTATAAAGGTATAAACTACCTTAAACCTTTTGTAGTACAAATGAATTCTAATGGAATAAATGTGAGAACTGCCCATTATCTGACTTCAGGCTCTATGACCACAAATGGAAAAATACTTTATTTAGCTAGTGGAATGGAATGGAGAATATATCCTGCTTAATATAAAGTATATACCAGAAAGTTTCATTTGTTCAGAATTTTAAAATAGATTCAAAATTGGTATGTCTGATAACAGTCACAGCACTGTTTTCTGAATTGTGACAATTTAATTATTCCTAGTCAAGTATGCATTAGATCTCAATTTACTGCAAAGTGCCATTGCTGGCTTTACTGAAGATTAAAAGGCAGCAGTTCATTTAATAAGATCCTCACTTCATTGTTTTCATGTATTTGGATAAATCTGACTACTTGGTCCAGATGTTACAGGCACATAAACGGCTGACACTCACACTTGGCGTACAAACAGTCCATCATCGACTGCACTAAGTCCAGTTTGGCTTTGATGGAAAAGTTGATGAAGTTGGTGTCAACGAGGATGTAGTAAGGTGGACCCAGCTGTGTATTATACTGGAAGAACAAGCAGGAAGGATACTGGGGGCTGGAAAGAGAAATAAAATAACACAAAGTAAATTGTGTATCGATAATTATGATGCCTAGTGAAACCAAGAATGAAGTGCTGCCCGGGAAAGTTCATTACAGGCAACTGTCCTTTTCCCTTGTTCATGCAGTAAAGGTTTTAAAGAAGTCAGAGAGGGACTGCAGAAGTGTTTCAACAGTTAAGCTATGGGCTGTTGCTCTTGCAGAGGACCTGAGTTGTTCAGTTCCCAGCCCCGACACTGTGTGTTCAAAACTGCCTACAATTCTAGCTAGCTTCAGGACATCCTCCACCTCTAGCCTTCGTGGACACCCAAACACATGTGCACAAGTGTGGGATAATGCTCTTGTATAGAAACCTCAACCACACACATCAACACACATAGTCACACACATACACATTTTAAAAATCTTTTAAAAAGAAAGCAGCATATTAACTTTAGATACACTAGAAAGCTGTGACACAATGTTAAAATCAGTTACTCCAAACCTAGTCCTTCCAGGGTCAGGAGGACAGCCATAGGCACAGAATGGAGTCATTGGGATTAAACTCAATGCTACAGCAAATGTGTAATTCTCAAAATCCTAAACTGGTTGTACGAAATGTAAATAATTATCTAGCATTAGGATTACATATTATAGCAGAATCTGTCACTCACCTAAAAATCCACGATGTGCAAACATTAGTATGTGAACCAGTATCTACCTGTGACAATATAGCCTCTGAGAACCCAGAGCAAAATGTTGAAAAAGATTTTTTTTCATGAAGTTAAATATAATCACTTTAAAGAAATGACCTTCACTCAGAATATATATCCTTACCAATTTTTGGCGATATAGTCTCTCTTTTGTGAAATTTTGGTGTGGCAATTATTTTAAAACATTTTTTTGAAAGAAAAAAATTTTTTCTCAGGGCATTAGGGGAAAATTTAATGCTCCGTGGGATTAAAAAAACTTTCAAAGCATTGATATCAGTATATGCTCATTAACAGTACTTCACTGATGCATGCGTTGAATTTACTAGTAAATAGAGCAGCTCAGAGAAAGCCTGGATTCTTAACAGGGCCATGGTTTAGGATCTCTTTCTCTCTTTTTTCTTTTCTTTTTGTTTATTTGTTTGTTTTTTGAGACAGGGTTTCTCTGTGAAACAGTTCAGACTGGCCTTGAACTCACAGAGACCTGCTTGTCTCTACTCTACCTCCCTAGTGTTGGGATTAAAGGTGTGAACCACTACGCCTGGCTAGCATCTCTTAGTTTTAATGGAAAACCTGAAATTTTTTAATACTTACACTTCTCTTTCCTTCAGCGCACTGGGATCTTTCTTTTCTTTCTTTTTAGGCTTTAGTCTGTCCTTTTCTTTCCTGCCAAAAAAGTAAATTCAGAGAAGAGGAAAAATGATATAGTTAAAACTTCATCTGAAGCTTTAACTTGCTGGGGGTGTCTTCAGCGGTAAAGCTCTGCACAGGACACATGGGCTCCAGGTTCAGGGTTCAGTCCCTACCACCACAACTTCCATTCTAATGTCTTTTCTTACTTTTTTTTATTTTTTTAAAGCATCAAAGCAATCCATATATATCAACATATATTTTGATAGCAAGTAACTGTCATAGGAAGTAGCCTGAAAATATCAAAGTTAATCAATAAGGCCAATAAACTCAAAAAATTGTTAATGAGTACATTCTTATTATACTATTAACTTTTTTCTTAGCCAGTATTTCTCTTATCAAATGATTAAAATCTAATTCCAAGAGAATAATAGGGGTTTACTATGATCAAAAGACACTATAGATGTGTTTGAAAATGCCATAGTGAAATTTATTATGCATAATTAATATATGCTAATAAAAATCTACTTTTAAGAGGCTATGAAGAGGTTGGTATTAATCTTCTGAATACTTCTGAATATTCCAAGCTGGACATGATAACCTTCTCAGCATCAGGAAGGCAGAGGCAGACAGATTTCTATTGAAGTCTGGTCTATATAGCAAGTTCCAGGCCAACCAAGGCTACATAGTGATACTCTGTCTCAATAAGCAACCATAAATAAATAGATAGATAGATAGATAGATAGATAGATAGATAAATAAATAAAACAAAGCCAAAAAGACTCAGATCACCATTATAGGGGAAAAGTTTCCCCACATTCTTTATAAAGGCCTAGGACATAACACAATATATAAAATTGACTCCTTAACTACAAAGAAATCATCAGTGGGACATCATTCTTTAAAGATACAAAATAAAAATCCACATTAGAAGCTGAGAAAAATTCTGAAGGCTTTAATGACCATTCTCTTTAACACAACAAAGACAGTTTACCCAGTCTTTACTGATTCAGGGAAACTGGTTGATTCTTCTTTATGATAGGAGGTACCATTGTTTCTTCTTCTAATGTTCTGAATTCTTATAATTTATAGAGTGGAACTATCTTGGAGTTTTCCCATTCTTCCTTTTAAACTTGGGTGTCAGGAATTGGAAACTGAAGCCAAGCAAGGTGTGACCTCACCGACTTTTCAGCAATGACACCCTCCTCCCCACTCTCCAGAATCAGTGACTATAATTCCATGCAATATAGATCTAAGACATAAGAAAAAACAAATTTTACTACTTAGCCCATCGTGATTCCTGTATCTCTGATCAGTTTAAGAAACCAGTTGATTTTGGCCACTCACAGTCTCTCATCTCTGAGACTAAGCATTCGCTTCATAGTCGCATATTTCCTTGTTTTCTTTTGCTTCCCCTTGAAATGGAAAATTTTGAGTTAAAAGAGAAACGCAGTGCATCCTTTAAAGTTCCCTTCTTGCTACTTCCTTTCCGCAAACACCACCCAGCCCCACTCCCTAAAACACAAACCCCTTCAAGCAAGACCAGAATGGAAAAAACAAAGAGCAAGGGAAACTCCGAGGCTATATTTGGCCAAGCGCTGAGCTCCCATACACCCGCAAAATTCTCTGACAAAGCTCCTTCTCCTGCTCTGCTCACCATGTTCACGCCGCACTTCGGTTCCTTCCGGAATCACTCACAGCGCGACACTTCTACGTCATCCATATACTACTTCCGGCAAAGGCCAACCCGGAGGCGGAAGCCACGTTGGGAAACGGAAAACCCCCGAGCCGGCTCTTAGTGCCGGTTGATATCGAGACTGGGGACTTCTGGGGGGCGGGCGGAGGGCAGGTTTTGTGCTGGATGCGGCCCCTGCCTCCCCGGACCCCCAAGCTAGGACTTGGCCACGCTGCAGCCCCAGTTCGGGTAACGTTTCCCTTCACGCCCCAGCTGAAGGCAGAGCCTAGCCGACTCGCAGGCATCAGAGTTCCAGAAGGAGAGCGAGAGAGGGGACGAGGACAGTGGGGACGGAATCCTGGGCTGCCCCGTAGTTTGAAAATACATTGTTTATCTTTCGGCGTATCAGGGCTCTGTAGTTTTGCCCGGGGCCTTGGTTATTGCTTGGTTTAACTCGCCGGCAGAGTACTTCGTGAGAGTAGTTTGACAATTCTTCAGGAAGAGAGGGATGTAACAGCGTTTGAGGACAACCCTCTTCCCATCGTGTGTGCGTGCGCGTGTGTGTGTGTGTACACTCGTGTACACGCACGAACGTGCAGGTGCATTCAGAAGTCAGAAGAAGCTGGTTGTCTTTATCTTGCTCTCCATTTTTCCTCTTCCTTCCTTCCTTTTTTTTTTTTTTTTTTTTTTGTCTCATGGAACCTGGAATACCTCCTCCTTTCCCCCTGCTTGTTTGGTAGAATGCCTGGGCTTAAAGCTTAAGAGACATTTCTATCTCTGCTTCCCTGCACTGGAATGACGGACACTCGCCTTTATGCCTGGCTTGTTTTCTACCCCTGCCCTGGGCACCCAAACTCAAGTCTTGCTTGGTCTGCAAGCACTCATTCACTGAATCACCTACCCAAGTCGTGGTGGCCTTCTGTAGATTATCACAAGAAAACAGATGCATAATTGTGTATGTGCAACTACTCACCACGCCTTGAATATGGTGGGGAACCATTGATACTTATGAAGCCTAGTGTGCCACCCTTAATCAGAAAGGGAGGAGATGTGAGAAGGAGAAAGATAACTTCTCGGGTGTTTATTTTGTTTTCTGGTTTTTGCTTTTAGAACCTGCCCTGTATTCCAGTTATTCTTAACCATTTGGAGAGAGATTTCTTTTACCCCTCAAAAATCCGTGGGAGGCCAGGGACAGTTTTTATGAAAATGGATGTGTGTATGCATGTACACACACTTTGACATGCAACTTATGAGACTTCTAGACTATGTAAACTTCATTTACTTGACATTTTGACCTTCACAGTACCTCAGATATCTTTACTGAAGCTGTGGCCTAGAAGCTCAGAGGTTTGTTTGGGTCTAAAGCTCATGATTTTCTTAGTGCATGACAAAGACCTAGTGTTACTGGGTTAAAAAAGATGTTCACTGTATAACATTGCAAGTGGGGCATTGGTTATTGAACTTCAGAGTTTGATTGGCTGCAGTTTAAAACCTCTTATGTTGCTTACTTTCAATGTATTGCTCTGGGCTATCAGTGGTGCCTCTGTTTCTTTGTCTGTAAAGCTAAGATAATCATAGTTCCTGTATTGCAGGGATGTCATCAGGACTTGTGTTTTCATACTCATAATCAGTAAGTCCCTGGAAAGCTTACCATCAAAGCAACTCTTTTAGCCCACCAGTGGCATGCATCTTTAATCCCTGCACCCTGGAGGCAGAGGCAGGCAGATCTTCCAAGTTCGAGGTCAGTCTGCTCTACAAAGTCAGTTCCAGGACAGCCAGGGCTGTTACACAGAGAATCCCTGTCTGGAAAAACAAAACAACAACACCCCCCCCCCCCCAAAAAAAAAGAAAAAATAACTCTTGTAAGTGTTTTTTCACTCATTTCATGTAGTGTCTTCTCAACTTGAGTGTTACGCCACCTGCATGTTAATATGTTTTTACTATTTTGAAACTTGAGCATATTGTCAAACCTCAGAAAATTTACTCAATGTTTAGGTCTCTATAACAGGTCCTTTTGAGTTGATTTGGATTTAGAGCTGGTATTCTTCCTTCTGTTCTTTTAGGTACATGTTATGTTTAGATCTCTTTGTAGTTCACATATCTGTTGGTTGCGTGTTTTGATGTTGAAATAGTTTTATTATTGACGATTGACACCTCTTTAGAGATTGTCTATACCTCCTGCTTTACCCTTAGGAAATTCTTAATCTTTTCAGAATACTTTGTCTCTGTTTAGATAACATTCAAGGTAGAATTAGCAGCAGCCACATTTTTTTTTTTTAAATTGGAGCATGTTAGTGATTAAGCATTTAATCTTTTAAGTAAACATGGTCATTTAATTAAAAAAAAAAAAAAAGCTTTGGAGATTGATTAGAAGTGTGTGTGCACACGTGTGCCCGTGTGTGCCCTCAAGTGCCTGTGTGTTAGATTGAGAACACTTGAAGAGAAAATTGCAGCTTGTTAAATTGTAATTTGCATTTAAATGCAGGCACTGACAGAAAAATCCTTTCCTCTAAGTTTGAAATCCATGAACTATTTTTTTTTCTTATTTTATTTTAAGTTGGCTTGCAGTTTCTGTTCTGAGAACTTTCTGATCCCTTGATTGTAATACTTGATAGGGAGCTAAATTAGTGTAGGAACACTGTGGGGGTTGAGGACATAGATAAGTGTTTCTGCTGCATTGTAATTTGTCATGATCTGGGATTCTTAAAACCTGCGATTAAAGTGCTCAGCTATTATTTAGCATTCTTTGATAGGGATGGAAAGTAGCGTGGTTTTGACTGTGTTGGGTGGGGGCAGAAAGTAATTACTTTTGACTACACACTTGTGAGGAAAGGAGTTATTTTAGTCCTCAGTGGTTCAGAGGGACGTTGTGTATTTTCTGCATTACGAAGAAAAGGAATCTCTGAAGCCATTGGATCCTCAATTTGAATACCTAATTGGACTTGGATTTCATTCTACTCATTCAATAGCATAAATACATTTTAAAGCTAGTGCAAGAGCCTCTAGAGAACATCTTGTATTTCAAGTTAATTTAGAGATATAATTTATAGTTTTAAACTACAGTCTTACACTTACCTTTATAGTTCATATGTTGTTTCCCTAACAAAACCTTGTTACTGTCAGTTACTTTTAAATTTAATTTCACTACCTTTAAATGAGGTAGCTGGGTGGTTAAGAGCACTGGCTGCCATTCCAAACAGCTGGGTTTGATTCCCATCACCTACATCCAACAACTCACAACTGCCTATAACTTTAGCTCCAAGGGAATTGACACCTTCTGGCCTTCATGAGCTCTCGAGAGCACATACAGAGAAAGAGAAAACACATACACATAAAATTAAAAAGAAATACTCTTAATATAGGATATGGCATGTTCTCCTAGGTCTTGATATTGGATTTGTGTATATGATACTTCAGAGGTACCTTACTAGTACATATTTATTTACAAGGCATTTATTGAGAGTCCACTGTCCCAGATAATATCCTAGTTACTCTAAAAAACTCAGGCTTTGTTGAAGAATGATATGGTCAACTGAAGGTTTATAAATTCAGATATTTTGGAGAAATTGCTGCCCCTATTCATCCTTCTCAAAGGGTCCTGGTTAGAGTATTACTATATATTATTTATTTACTACAGTCAACATAACATACCTTTAACAGTTTAGATTTTATGATGTTGGTGAGTTTTAGTACTTTTTTTGGGGGGGGGGGAAGAGAAGGTCTGCTGGCCTTGAACTTGCTAAGCAGCTGAGGATAACCTAGAACTTCTTTTGAGTCAGGGTCTCTACAAGCCTGGACCTCCCAGAGATCTGCCTGTCCCTGCCTGAAGAGTGCTGGGATTAAAGGTGTGTTCTACCAGGTCCAACCACCTAGAATTTCTTGATCCTTCTACTTCAGCCAATTCAAAAACCAGGATTTCAGGTGTGAACCACCACACCCAGTTCTTGGATTGCTGAGGATCAAGCCTCATGCTAGGCAAGCATCTCTACCAACTGAGCTACAACTGGAGCCCTCATTTACCTTTTAAATGACTCTAGCCACTTGTTAGCTTAGGTTTAAATCTAACTCACTGTTTTTTGGTACCATGTTCTTTGAAAGGTTATTATAAAAAAAAATAATGAAAACTAAACATTTAATAATGTTTCCAAACTTTTGAGGTGGTTTCCATATTGTATTGCATGCGTGTGCGCCTGTGTTCACGTGTGTGTATAAGCATTTACAGCTAATGCACTTGTTTCAGTGCCTTTTGCCCGTTATTGCTGAAATGCTGATATTAATTGCATTTTGTGTTCATTCATTGTACTTTCTGGCCAGAGATCAGATAATTGTAATTTAATAATAAACAACATCATTTTATGTAATGTGGTAATAGTATTAAGTAGTTCATAATAGTTAATACAGACCCCTCATTTTCTCTAGAGATCTAGCTCAGGTAATTTTAAGCCTCATCCACTTTTCGAAGTTCAAATGCAAGGGTAGTCTCTGGTATAAATGGTAAAGCTATTCCGGAGAGAAAGCAATTGAGACCTCCCAAGTGTGAAGCAGTTTTTCACATTTTGGTAAAGAGGGCAATGCAGAAGGGCAAATAATATGTATAAATACATAGAAAATGTTAACATTAATTAATAAAGTGTTCTAACCTCACACTGCTTAAGGGTAGTGATTAGAGAAGCAGCGTCAGACTTGTAAGGGAGAGTGAGGGCATAAACTTTGCCAACTATATTTAAGTTTTAAAAAGTGGAGTAATCATTTTAAATTCGTAGAAAAGTTTAAAAGAAATGCAGAGTGTTCATATCTGTTTCTCATCTAGCTTTTTCTAATGTTAACTTCTTATATAACCATGGTACATCTGTCAAATCTAAGAACTTAACATTGATAGAATACCGTAGACTTTTGAGTATCACAGAAATTTCAACTCACCTTCTTTTTCTATGCAGAATCCAATCTAGAATTCCCGATAGCAGTTACACTGTGTAATCTTAGAAAACAAAACAGAGTCTCATTATTTAGCCCTTGTTGGCCTGGAACTTGCTGTCTGTAGCTTCCAAATTGTGGGGACTTTTGGGTTGAACGTTAAGTGTTGAGCTTTTCTTTCATGTTGAGTTGGGAGAGATGACAAATGGCTGTCATCTCTGAATTGGGAGAAGCAGATGAGGAGTAGGAGTGTTCAGGTCATCCTTAGACCTTACATAGTGAGCTTGATGCTGACCTGGGCTACTCGAAACCCTGCCCCTCAAATAAGATAAAACCACTAAGTAAACAAACAGTAAAAAGATTGCTCTGCTTTTCACTTGTATAATAATTTTTTTCCTTAAAAATAAGACTGGAGGGGTCTGGAGAGGGCTTAGTGGTTAAGAGCACTTGTTGTTCTTCCAGAGGATCCGGGTTCTGTTCCCAGCACCACCATGGCAGCTCACAACTGCAGTTCCAGAAGATTCAGTACCTGCTTCTGGCCTCCAAGGGCACCAGGTATACAGGTAGGGCATATACATACATGCAGGCAGAACACTCACACACATAAGGTAGAAATAAATACAATAAATACGTCCTTTCTTGTTGTTTGTTATATAACCCTGGCTGTCCTGGAACTCATTATGGAGACCAGTTTGGTGTTTACCTCACAGAGGTCTGCCTGCCTCTGCCTCTCTGTAGTGAATGCCACCACACCAGGCTAAAGAGACATTTAAAAAAAAAAGAAAGAAAGAAAGAAAGAAAGAGTAGATGGCTAGCTATATGACTCGGTGGGTTCAAAGTGCTTGCCATACAGCCTGAAAACTTGAATTTGACCCTTGGGACCCGTAGTGAAAAGAGAGAACTCCTGAAGATTGTCCTGCCCTCTATACAAATGCTGTGGCATACCCTGTGCTTACACACCGATAATATAAACAAGTAAGTAAATGTGGACTTGAAAGTAATGAATGGATTATAATAGAGGCAGAAATTTTAGCTTTTAATGTGTGTGCAACAATTCAGGACTGCTTATCTGGCCTTTTGCCTGTCCTTTCATGCACAGTTAATGAAATAACTTCCTAGACTTATTGAGGGAGACAGCTTGTCAGGTTCAGAGAATTACTTTTGAAATATTCCTGCTATAGCCAAGCTTCAGGGTTACCTGAGCCTAAAAGCTGCTATGGGATGGGAACATGGTAGCCTATCCTCATTCTGTGGATCAACACAGGAAGAGTTCATTTTATATAGGCAGAAAACCATCAGGATAAGAGGAAGTAGGAAATTGAACTAAGATCTTCTTTTTAAAAAAAAAATACCAGCAAAAGATTTGTTGTTGATTTAGACATATTGTCAGCTCCTAAATTTTTGGGAATTCTTAATCTTTCTGAGCTGGACATGGCTCCAGAAAATAGTCTCAACTAGCATACTGGATGGGATGTTGAAATAGGAAGCTAAAAGAAATAAATTCTGACACTAGGTGTGGTGGTATATTTCTATACTCTCAGGAAAGGCTGACAGAGGATTGAGAGTTAGGAGCAGCTTGTGTTACAGAGTGAGACCATATCTCAAAAAGGCGAAACCCCAAACAAACCCCCTGACAGGTAGAAGGAGCAAGTGGGTTAAAACTCACCAGGGCCCAGTTATATGTAATTGCTCTCTGTGGTACATTTTGAAATGGTTCATTTCTGGTCACCTGGAATTCAGCCACTTGTCAGTACAAGAACAATCAGCTGGAGATGTTAAAATGAACAAGAAAAACCAGTTTAGGAAATGTTTGAAGCTTAAAACAAAGGGGTGTATTTTATGTGTGTGTGTTCATGTATGTTAGTATGACTATGTACATGTGAACACCATTGCCCACAGAAGCCAGAAGGGGGCAGCGTCAGGACCCCTTAAACTTGAGTTACAGGAGGAAGTGAGCCACCTGGTATAGGTGTTGGGAACCAAACTCAGGCCTTCTGCAGGAGCAGGCTTAACTGCTGATCCCTCTCTTCAGCCTCACATGTAAGGCTTTAGTACCTTGTCAGCTGTCTCAGAAGTTCAAATATGAGTTTGAGGTTTTATTGTCCTTCAGCATAACTTCTTAGACAAATGTTTCCTGAACTCCATTCACTTCCCCATCACTGTTAGGATTTTTGTCACACGCATACAGAGTTTCTGAAATATGATTTCTTCCATGTCCTCACTTCTGTACACAACACTAATTCCCTTGCCATATGGGAGAAGCTCTTTTTATAGGAATTACATCTAAAGCAGTGTCATATTGTGTCATTCTGAACTTGGGAAAAATAATGCTTGGGCAGATGTTTAAACATTAGTGATTCTGTTTCTCTCTTTGAAATGTAGCTCTGTTATGACAGGTGTCAGTGAATGTCTAATGAAGTTGCCTTAGTAGTGATATAGTTAGTGATGAAGGATGTTAGATTAAGATTACAAAGGGACATTTTCAGCCAAGCATGATGGCAATTGTAATCCAGACAATGTGTTCAACCTATGGGTCATGACAACTGGAAGGGAATCAAATGACCCCTTCCCAGGGTTCACATATCCTGCATACCAGATATTTATATTTTGACTCATAATAGTAGCAAAATTATAGCTATGAAGTAGCAATAAAAATAATTTTATAGTTGGGGTCATCACATAATGAGAAACTGTATTAAGGGATCACAGCATTAGGAAGGTTGAGAACCATTGTTTTAATTCCACCCCTTGGGTAGCAGATGAAGGAGAATCAGGAGTTAAAGGTCGGCCTTAGCTACATGAGACCTTGTCTCAAAAAAATCAAACAGACTGTGTAGATAGAAGGCTCAGTTGGTAAAGATTTCAGAGTCCAGACCCTCATGTAAAAAGTTGGATGTGGCAACAGCAGTCTATGATTCCAGTCCCAAAGAGGCAGACGCAGGAGAATAAGGAGGTTTGATGGCCAGCCTTCTAGCAGAATCATTGCGTTTCAGTTTCAGTGAGAGAACTTGCCTGGTGTGGGTGGGGGAAGGTAAATAGCCACCAAGGAAGATGCCTGGCATTTGACCTCTGGCCTCCACAGGCACACACACATAAGCAAACATACACACATGCATCACACAAAACAAAGAAGCAAAATTATATTGTCAAGCCTCTCCTTATGGGTCATGTCTGTAATCTCCAGACTTGGGAGGAGCAGCCAGAGGACTGGAATTTGGAATCTAGCCTGGGCCATGCCATAAGTTGCAGTACAGCCTGGGCTACCTTTCAGAGCAAACTCAGATAATTTTATTTATTTGGATAAAGTGATGAATACCAAGAAAAAAATCCAGAGTCCCCATGGGCCAATGATTTTAGAAGCTACTATTTTCTGGGCTTGGAGGGGGTAGTAAATATGACAGGGACATAGACAGGCTGGTTTCTCTCATGTTTTTCTTTAGATGTTCCACAGTACAAAGGGAGCCATGACAGACATTGCTTGTTCTGTTTTGTCCTGTTGGATTTCCTACTCTGTCTGAACAGAGCTCAGAGTGACGAGCAAACTAGTCCTGTATCTAAGTTGTTTTGTGTCTGATGTTTACTTCATTTGACTCTGAGAAACTGTCTTGTTTGAGAATGATGCAGAGAATCTAAATAGAATAGATGGAGAATTGCTTTGTTTCTGGTCATCTTAACCTTTATAAGATCAACTTTTAAGTTAACTAGTGAGGAGTATGGCTTTCTTCAGCTTTCTCTAGGTGAGAGTGACTTGAACTAGAGAGAATGGTCTTCTGGAATCTTCTCTTTCACATCAGGATGGCATGTGGTTGATTGTTCCAGGCCGAGTTCCAAGGTGTCTGTTCTCAGAAGCAGATTCAGAGCTGCAGAGATTTGGGGTTAATCTGAAGACAGTGCAGGGATAACCCTTGTCTCCATTTAGCAGCGCCATTTATTAGGTGTTAAAAGACAGCTCTTTCCCAGATTCAGAAGTAGACTGAGCTGAGTAATGCTTAGTAGTGTGGGCGGGCTCTGAACAAAGCAGAGATGAGTGGAGGACGGGCTTTTTAACAAAATCTTCTTTCTTAGGAAACTTTAGGAGGAAAACAGGAACAAGTCTCTGTGATCTTGGGTTAGCCAGAGGCTTTAAAAATATAGAACATGAGAAACAGCTGAGGAAATGGCTCAGTGATTAGGTCCCACTAATCAGGCAGTTCATGCCTGTAACTCCAGCTCCTGGGGACCCAACTTGCTCTTCTGGCTGCAAGAAGGAAAACACACAGACAATTTAAAAATGAAACAAACTATAAAGAAAAAGTTGATAAATTGGATTTCATCAAAATTGGAAATGTTTACTCTTAAAAAGTTGAATCTCTAATAGCTGTGGTGGCACATGCTCTTAATCCCAGCAGCGGACTCAGAAGCAGGTGAATCTTTGTGAGTTCAAGGCCTGCCTGGTCCACAGAGGGAGTTCCAGGACAGCTAAGGCTGTCTCAGAGGAAAAGGGTCCAATTTCCATTAAGAAAAAGAGGTGAGTTAAAGAAATGGTTTCATAGTTAAGAGCATTTAGTACTTTTTCAAAGGACCTGAGTTCAGTTCCCAGCACCCACCCTTGTTGAGCAGCTCACACCAGCTCAACTCGATGTCCATGGAATGAACACCTAACATAGCACACGTGCAATATCTACACAAAATAAAAAATAAAATAAAGCCAAGAGGAACCATAGAAAATACTTGGCAAGCATAATCTAATATCTAATAAGGGACTTACATGGAGACTTGCTAAAGCTCAGTAGTAAGAAGACAAAACATTTGAACAGGCATTTACCAAAGAAACTATGCAGTAGCTAATACATACCTGAAAAAATACTCAGAATTCTTAGTCCTTGGAAAAATGCAGATTAAGTCAGGTATAGAGGCACAAGTTTTTAATCCCAGCATTTAGGAGGCAGAGGCAAGCAGATCTCTGGGTTAGAGGCTAGTCTGGGCTACATAGTTAAGTTCAGAGGTGAGGGGAGATCTCTGAGAATGATTAAAGTTAAAGCCATGGACAGTACCCAGTGTTGGTGGAGGTTGAACCACTAGGCCTCTCATGTGCTGCTCTAAGTGTAAAGTGATACAGCTGCTTCGGAAAGCAGTTGGCAGTTTTGAGTTGAAAATATGCTTCTCATATGAACTAGCATTTCCACTCCCAGATATTTACTTCAGAGAAGTAAAACTGTGTCCATACAAACACTTACACTTGAAGATTTATTGCAACTTTATCCATACTAGCACTAAACTGGATATACTCCAAATGTCCCTCTAGTAAATAGATAAACAGCCTGTACTCTGTCTGTCATTAGAAGAGACTACTACCCAGCAATCAAGAAGAATGAACTACTTACTGATGTAAGAAACAGCATGAATGAATCTTAAAACCAGTAGATGGCTCAGTGGTTAAGAGCACTGGCTGGTCTTCCCAGCACCCACACGGCAGCTCACTACTGTCTGTAACTCCAGTTCTAGGGGACTGAAGCTCTCTTTTGACCTCTGTGGGCACCAGGCACCCAAACATACCTGCAGACAAGACACTCACACACGTAAGATTTCTTAAAATTTGGATGAGATTCTGTAGGATTAGATTTAGATTAAGATTGAGATTATTTTAAGTCTGAATTTAGACACATTATCTTGAAATAACCATCACTAGATTGAATTGCAAAGAGTCTAGTAATTATTAAATTAGGTCAAATTTAGACTAATACTCTTTTTCTCAAAAGATTTATTTATGTGTGTGCATGTATGTGCACATGAGTGCACAGGTACCTATGGAAGCCAGAAAAGGGCATCAGATCGTCTGATAGGGTCTGAGCCATCATTTCATCCCCATAATATACCTTTGGCTCTTTTAATGCTAAGAATTTAAAGTTATGTGTATGACTTGTGACTGCATATAAGTTTATGTATCAGGTATGTACCTGGTACACATGGAGATCAGAAGACTGTATCAGATGCACTGGATCTGGAGCTACAAATGGTTATGAGCTGCCATGTGGCTTTTGGGAAATGTACCTGGGTTTTCTGGAAGAGCAGCTGCTAGCCCCACCTTTATAGCACATTTTCAAAAAGTGATAGGTTGGGTGTGGTGGTGCACTTTTTTAAATCTAGCACTCTGAGGCAGAGGCAGGGGTCACTGTGAGTTCAAGGCCTGCCTGGTCTACATAGTGAGTTCCATAGACAGTCAGGGCTAGGTAGAGGGACCCTGTCTTAACAAACAACGAGTATAGGATATGCATTGTATTTGAAGTTGTTAGGCAAGAATATGAAAGCTGTAGAAAACTTAGGGGTGATATTCAGTCCCTCCCTCCCTGGAGAAAGTCTTTCCTGAGCCTGATAGTGTTGACTGCTTATTTCTGGAAACAGTTACACTCCAGGAAATCACTTTTGCAAAGCATTTTCTCTTCCCCAGTTATCCCTTGCAACTGTTCCTTTCCTGCTTCTCCATACACTTTATGTGTATGAATATTTGCCTGCATGGATATAAGTGCACTCTGTGCATGTCTGGTGTCCATGGAAGTCAGAAGAAGGCATCTGATTCCTTGGAATTGGAGTCACAGATGATTGTGAGCCACCATGTGGATGCTGGGACCTGAGGCCCTCTGCAAGAGCAGCAAATGCTCACTTCTGAGCCTTCTCTAGAGCAATATCCCTTCACCTTTCTGAGAGGTCTCTGTAGTGAGGTCTGGCCTCGGGTTCTTACTCTTTAAGTGACCTTCCAGCTCAGCCTCCACAGTAGCTGCAGCTGCATGTTTATGTCTCCATTGCCCACTTTCTAGCCTCCACCCGTTTGGTTAGATTGATTTTTCTTGAAGTTCACCGTTTGTCTGCTTTTCATGGTCTTTCCCAGTTCCCGCGTCTTTGGGTTGTTGGATGTGTCTATGCTTACAGATATCTGTTTGCTTTCATTTGTTTGTGGATGTCTACCTGTCTGGCCTATAGGGCACAGGTTTAGCATGCCCTTCTGTACTTGTTAACTCTTCTTCTTCCTTCGCCTTCCTCCTTCATGCATTCACACAGTTTCTTTAGACTCCCAAGGTCAGAAAATTGCTTAGCTTTTCACCTTACTTCTTTCTGACCCCACAGGTCATTGAACTGTTGCTTCTAAGAACATAAAAAGTGTTCTAGCCTCTCCCTCCTCTCCATGACCAGAGTCTGACTGATGTCTTTAACCATTTCTTCTTCTCATCTTTTCCTCTAACGTTTTTTCTTGTGGTGGGAATGGAATCTAAATGTCGTGCATATGAGATAGGCTGCATAACTCCAGCCACCTCATTTTTAAATATATTCTTAAACTTTTTATTTTGAGATATTTTTACACTTTCAGGCTGGCCTCGGAGTCTTGGACTGCAACCTGGGTCAGTTTACTTCTTGGGGGGCTGAAGGAAATATAGGATCTTACTATCTAGCTCAGGATGATCTCAAACTTGGATCCTTCTACCTTAGCCTCCAGAGTGCTGGGATTACAGGCAGTACCACCATGGGCACGCAGATCTTGTCTTGCAGCCGGATGTCTGTCTTTTTCATTCTTGTTTACTTCCAGAGTCATTTCTCTTCATATCTGTAAAGAAGAGAAAGGGGAGCAGATAGGACAGATACAGGAGATCGTTGTATCTACCTGTAAACAGTTATCAGCCAGTATGAGCCACGGGCAATTTGCACTGATATAGTTTCTTGTATATTGATACAAATGCAAAATTATTGTATATGTCTGCTCAAAATAATTTGTATATTTGTATTTGTATATTGATATATATTCAAATCTAAAATTATTTTATATGTCTAAGGTAATTTATATATTGACACAAAATTGAATCTCTAATTGCCGTATTTTACACATGCTTCTACCTCTGTTTAAAATATTTTGCACATTAATCCATATTAAGCACATTAATGTCATTTCCACTATGCAATTTCTACCTCTGTTTAATTATACTAGTTATAAATATACCTATATATTCTATTTCAGTTTAAGATGCCTTATATACCTCCGTTTAGATATTTTATGTAATGATACATATTTAGGACACTGTTGTCATTTTGCACTAATCATTTACCTTTGTTTAATGTTTATAAGCTTTTCATACTTAAAGTCATTATTCAGAAACTGTACACCCATTTACAGATTGCCTATTTTTACAATATAAGCTTCAGTGTTTAAGATGATAAAAATTGCAGATTACAGTTATTTAAGTTTGCCATGTACTCGTCATGTTGTTTAGGTTTCTCAGATATATAATAAAATATAACAAATAGACAAAAGTCTTCAAACTTAAAAATTATGACATTTATCGTTATTCAAAATTCATCCCTTTCCCGATTTGGTGTTGGGCATCAGAGACACTACACAAGGGGTTTGTCTTCCTTGGCAGACAATGGCTTGTTGGGCAAAAAACTGCCCCTGCCTTGATTGCTGACAGTAGGCACACTGTCTAATCCATACGAGCAAGATAAAAAATAGAGACTGCTAAAACCTGCCGAGACAAGATAAGACAGTTTCTCAAAATACCCTGCTTCTAAAGAGATCTGTCAGATATCCTAGGCCTGTAACCACAAAAGATAGATGCTCCAACTTTACAAAAGAGCTGTGGTGACGATCCAGGCAGCTGACTGTTGCTGTCTTCTCCTAAATTTTAAAAGTTTTTGTATTTTCCTTCTCAGGTCTTTGATAAAGTTAAAGACTAGATAGTTAAGGTTACTACCATCTCATATCTTAGCTAAGAGCATTTAGATATTAGATTCATATTATTCAGGATAAACAGTTTTAAATTGATCCCTGTCTATTACCACTTAGCAATATTTTGAACATTTAAGATACACCTTATATTTGTTGGTGGTTGTAGTTTGACCTTGTTCATGTTATTTGCCTTTCCCTCCCCTGGACAATACCTTAGAATTGTTTCTTTTATGTATAATCTTATATTTAGGTTTAGAACTTTGTTAGACAAAAGGGAGAGATGTGGTGGGTTCAGGCATTATTGAACAAAACCAAGAGGTGTGGCTTTGAGGTCTTGAAGACCCCTGTATTGGGCATGATGCGCCCCCTTAAAAGACTGCTTGCAGCTGCCTGCCCTTCCTGTTTCCTGAGTTCTCAGAGGGAGGATTGCCACAACCACTGCCACGTAGACATTTCAACTCTCTAAGACTCGCCCTAAGGTTCCATCTTATATCAGTGAGTGTTTCGTATAGACTTCCTAATAATTATTAGTCCTTTTATATAATTAATTACCAGTGAATAATTCCTACTATACTCTTTCTCCTTTTGCTAATATATGTGTGTGTGTGTGTGTGTGTGTATAATTTTTGTTGCTTAAAGTCTGAAAAATTAAATTAAATATATAATTTGTGCTTTTCTACCTAACTCTCAGATGCTCCTCTCTCTGGCCAGGGAGTAGGGTTCTTGTATATAATCAGAATTCCTGCTTAATATCATGGCCTTTGGAATCAAAATGTCTGACTCCTTCAGCTATCGAGTAGGTAGCTTTCTCAACATTATTTTACCTCTCTGTGCCTCTGTTTCCTAATGTAATAGAGTATATAATATATATACTTAGCATGTGGTTGACATATGAGGGTTGAATGATGAAAAGCTCCGCACAGTACCTGATAAGTTCTCAGCAAAGGTGGGCTCTTGCTGTTATCGCCATCCTTGAGAGAGTCCCAAAGCATTCAGTATCTTGGATGGTTGTTGGATGGTTGCTATATTTGTTCCCACATGGGATTTCTATTGAAAACCATTTAATCCCTGGGGTAGAGTGTAGCCATCTTCCTCACTCACTGGAGCTGCTGTGGCCTGACATAACCTACCATCATACGGCAAACTAGCAGCCTCACCTGGGTCTGGGATGTCCATTCGGTCTTTTTGCCCCTATAGTCCAAGGTTTGCTCTTCTGGAGAAGCTGGAATTCTTTTCTCAGCATGTCTCCATTTTACAGCTGAGAAGGGGTAAGTAACTAGTCCAAGACCAGTCAGTGATAAGACTCATGTTCTTCTCCATTATGTGAGGCTGTACTTAGAAACACACCCTGTCCCTGATGACCTTTTATAATGCTGAAATTTGTCATTGGTCCTCATTTGGGCTTGGTGTTTTTATTTGTTTCTAGCATGTCACACACACACACACAACCACTTCTACCTTTGTAAATATTTGTTCTTACTTTTTAAAATTTTTTAATTATGTATTTGTGTGGTGGTGGTGGGGCCTTGAAAATACTGAGGCCAGAAAAGGTAGTCAGAACTTCTGGAGTTGGAATGATAGCATTTGAGCTGCTCGATTGGGTGCTAGAGACCAGCTCTGGTCCTCTGCAGGACCAGCTGAATCTTGGCCACTGGGCCCTTTATGTTTGTTCTTAGTTCATCAAGTCTATTGCCTAGATTATGAGTACATCTCCTGTCTCTTACGGTGAGGTTACCTGTAGTTGGACAGTTTTCTCTGTCCTGTCTGGCTGTGCCTGCAGCCATTTAGTCCCAGAGAAGCACACAGGGGCATATATTAACTACAAGCTTTTTGGTCTATGGCTCGGATTCATTACTTGCTAACTGTTATACCTTAAGTTAATCCATATTTCTATTTATGTTTAGCCACCTTTTTGCTCAGTGCAGCATTCCCATCCTGCTTCCTCTGCATCTCACTGTCACCTGCTCTCTTTGCCTTTCTTCTCCCAGAATTCTCATCTGCCTGCCTTCTGGCCAAACAGCATTTTATTAACAAATACAAGTAAAATATTTGCAGCATTCTCCCACAGTTACCTCTCTCCTTCCTTGTTTATTTCTCTGTCACCACCCATGTTGAGTCAAGTGCCTCAAGGTTGACAAAGTACCACTGAAAGTTAATGGGGAGTCCTTGTCTTTATTGGTATAGCCCCTGGAAACTTGCTCACTCTGCAGTGGATAATCCCCTACTCATTCTCATGCAAGCAACCTTAATTAAATTCAGTGGGTCACAGAAGTCAACAGCAACAAAGAGACATGGAAATTGGAGAAGGCCTTACTTGCTGGGGGGAAGTAAGGATTCAGCAGGAGTGTGTGGGGGGGAAGGAATGAGAAGGTAGTAGGGCTAAAAATGACCAAAATGCATTATATACATTTATGTACTTATCAGATAATTTAATTTTTTAAAAAAGAAAGTGTGTGTCTTGCTTGTCCAACATAACATGTTTTAGGCCAGTCTGAATACATGGTTAAGGCACATTAGGAAAAAAAACAAAAAAAACCAAGGGCAGGGAGTTTATGTTGAGACCTTTGTGTAGTATGCAGGGAGTTTGTTCTATGGTAGGACCTTGTGTAGTATGTCTGATACCTTGGGCTTGATTCCAAATACTAAAAGGAGAAAAGTAAAAGGAAGAAGAAGTTGGGGCATCCTGTCTTATTTGTCTTGTGCCCTGGGACTTCAGCTTTTAGCAGGTAGTCTGGCAGATGCTTAAGAAATGTGTAATGAAGAGTAAGTCATGCAGAGCTGCCCTGGCCCCGAGATAAGTCAACGGAGGGCCTGGAAGAGAGGGAGTGGGTGGGACAAAGAATGGGCGGAGACGCAAAAAATGGAGACAAGGCTGGAAAGTCTGCTCAAGTCTCAGAGTTTATTGTAACTTGGTACAGAATATAAATGTTTCAGGGAGGCAGCCCCCCACCTGATGATTACATCACCATCCAGGGAGGCAGACCCCCCCCCCACCTGCTGGCTGCACTACAAGGAAATAGTAACAGTAATGATAGTAACAGTAACCAAAAGCAAGGGGTTAGTCATTGTGCAGAAGGAACAAAGTGTGCATCCTGGCATGGTGGCCAGGACCACAAGGAGTCACAAAATATATCATTCATGCTTGGGAGAGAACCTCCTGGTTCAGAGATCAGTTCAACAGGCTAAGAAGAAGGAAGTGAAGTCTTTCCCACACTGGTGGGTCTCCACACAGAGCAACCAAGGGTGTTGGTTCTCAGTGAAATACATGCTGAAGTGTTCCTGTAGTTTTAGAAAAATAATTCTAACCAATGGGAAAATGTAGCTCTCTAGTGATGAGAAAATGGCAGTAAGTTGATGTTTAAAATGTGAGTGTGTGACAGGCAGTAGTGGGTGGTGACCTGAGTGCGGGAGAGGAGAGTTGCATGCTTGTCAGACTTTTGTGCACAGATCTTTAAGGATCATGGCAGGGACGTCAGCTAGCAACGTAGTACCAAGGAACCTCTTGGTCTTCAGTATAAAATATGTACAACTGTTTTGAAAACCCCCATGATTAAGCTTTAGAAATTCATGGAACGTCTGTGTTCTCATCTGTATATATAACATGAAAATACTTTTTCCTCTCTGCCCCTTTCTTTTCCAGTAAGAGAGGTATTGCACGGCATATGTCATTTGTCCTCTGGGTTTTGGCGAGTTCAGACTTTTGTGCACAGAGCTTTAAGGACCATGGCGTCGTGCCCCAGTGCCTAGATCTGAGAGATAAGGATTAGGGTTTAGTCTAAATGGCAGCACACCAGCTTTCTGGGATTGCCCACTTAGACGTATTATGTCATAGTACAGAGGAGGATGAGCTCATCTTGTTCTGATTGACTGGGCTGTTCCTGGAAGGCTGCAGTCAGTTGGAGGCACCTCATTACAAGAGTGCTGGGGACCAGTTGGAGAGAGTTCACAGGAGACCCACAGGAATGCTTAAAAGACTAAAGAGGCGGACTGATTAGGAAAGAATATAAATGAAAACCTTGTAACTTGGCTGAACCATGACAGCAGAAATATACAACTGTATAAATATCTCAAGAATATAAACTTCATCGGGGTGGGTAGCTCTTTATGGTTAAAAAAAAAAAAAAAAATCCAAGAGTAAAATTAAGTCAGCATAATTATAAACCAACAGTTCAAAGCAAATGGTCCAATACTTTATTTCTGGGAGTCTTCTTAGTTAGACCACTCTACCGTTTGGACCTTGTGCCAGCTGTTTTGTTGTTGTTGTTTTTAAACGGCCAAGAATACATCTGGGAAATACATTTTTCTTACATTCTGCCTTGTTTTGTGGAAATGAGTTGGTGATAGTAGAACTCTTGCTTGCTACTACCTTCTCTAAATGCACCTGAAGTGGACCTTCACATGAGTGTTTTCTTGACTTCTTAGAATAGCATTTTGAAGGCTGGAAAGATGGCTCTGTGGTTTAGAGCACTTGC
The DNA here is from genome assembly GCA_033318265.1 of Phyllotis vaccarum. Lineage (NCBI taxonomy): Eukaryota > Metazoa > Chordata > Mammalia > Rodentia > Cricetidae > Phyllotis > Phyllotis vaccarum. Next base: position 62,884,542 of record JARWLC010000006.1, read on the forward strand.
TGCTCCTGAAGAGGACCTGAGTTTGGTTCCCAGCACCTAGCTGATGGTTCAAAACCATTCACAATTCCAGCTTCAGGAATCCATTACTGGAGCTGACTTTCACCAAGCATGTCCGAGGTGCACATGCAGATACACTCAAACACATAAAATGAACACATCTTTAAAAAATGTTCCAGTAGCATTCTAAAGACAGACTGAATCATTAGTATGTATTAAAATAATTTTAGGAACAGTAAGATGTTTGATCCTTCAGGTAAATTGTATATAACAAAATTCTCTTGCTTAGCTCTTTGGAAATGATTGAATAAAATTCCTAGTTGTCCTATGACTATAGACATGAAGCTTTTAAATAGGAGTTAAGAATAAGAGCCAGGAATAGTTGGGACTAGAGACAGGAGGATAATGAGTTTCGGGCTAGCCTGTACTACATATTAAGAGCTTAATTACTAACCATTGAGAGGGAAAAAGATTGAAATGAGAAACCTTTGTATAATTTTGTAAGTTTTCTAGCTCTTTTCCTAGAAGGGGAGATAGCAGAATGGGAAGAAAATATTTTTTATGCTTTCTTTATTATAGGTATGCATTCATGTTTACAAATGGAAGCTACATAACTTTAAGATAATACCTTTGGACTGGCTGTAGTAGCACAAGATTGTAAGCACAGCTTTTGGGAGCTAAGAAAGAGGATTGTAAATTCAAGGCCAGCTACATAGAGAAATCCTGTCGGAAAGTGAGGTAGCTGTAGGCTTTGCCACAGAGGTCAGATAATATATACACACATCTCTTCCACAGCTATGTGGCTCTGCCTTGCTGTGCAAAAACTGGATATGTTTAGGCTGGGAATGTGAATGTATGAACTTGGCCACCTTCGCTCTGTTTGTATTTAAAGAACAATGACCAAGCAGGTGAATTTGGTCTACGAATTACAATTTTACTGACCCCAGAGCTTTAGTCTCTTGCATTTGAAAGCATGGTCTCTGAGGCCAGTAGCAGAAGAACGATCTATAACCCTGCTAGAACATGGGGAATATTGGGCTGCCTGCTCTACAGTTTAGGCAGTGCTTCTGAAACATTGAAGTGTGTAGGATTAACTTTGAGGAACTTGTATGAGAGTACAGACCCTGGGAGCTTAGGCTGAACATCTTATTTATAATGGAAGGCAAAGGGGTTAAGACACTCTGAATTCTCAGGAAACTACCATTCTGTACTGCTTTACTGTTATGTAAACAAGATTATTATAATGCAGATTAATAAGTGCTGTAGTAGAGATATCTTTGGTGTGTATCACAAAGAAGGAAGTGAATGATTCTGTCTAACATGAGTAGAGGCCGTAGTGAAGCCTGGGAGCTGGACTTAGATTGTGTCTTGAAGCTCAATAGAGGTGCTGAAATATTTGGATAAGTATGTTCATAATAGGGACATATTAGATTAAAACTAGGACTTACTTGGTTTAATAGCCAAGTAGCTGATCGCAGAATTGAAGAGTCACTAAAATCATAATGTATAGAAATAAAACTTAAATATGTTTTATCTTAACTTCTTTATGCCATTTTATTATTTGAAAAAAAAAAAAGGTAACTTAAATGCAGTAAGGTAGTGTTTGCTTATGGTCCCAGCACTAGGAAGGAGGGAAAGTTAAAAGTCGACCTTGACTATGTAGTGAGCTTGAAGCCAAGCTGGGCTACATGAAACCCAATCTTCAAAAGAAAAAACAAACTGAAGCCCCAAACATAATTTGCCTATTCTCTACTCCCTGTTGGAGAAAATAGGTCCCCAAATTAAATGTTCTCCAGACATAAAACATTTTACTTGTTTTTGTTTTGTAAAACATTTGGAAAACAGGCTGGAGAAATGTCTCAGCGGTCAGGAGTGTGCAGTAGTCTCCAGTACCTATGTACTGTAATCCAGCTCCACACCATCTACCTCCTCTTCTGGCTTCTGCAGGCACCTGCACGCAAATAAAATATTTTTTAAAAAGAATTTGCTAAACTGTGCATAGTGGCACACATCTAACTAAATCCCAGAGCTTGGGAGGTAAAGGCATGAAAATCAGGAGATAAGGCCATTCTTGCTACACAGTAAGTTTAGGCCACTCTGAGCTACCTGAGATTCTATCTCAGCGGTTCTCAGTCTGTATGTGTGCACGTATGGACACCAGAAGAAGGTGAGCTGTCCAGTGTTGGTGATGGGAACCAAGCTTAGGTTCTCTGCAAGAGTAGCAGTCATTCTTAATCATTGAGGAGTGCCTCCAACCACCCTTTAAAATCATTATATAATTACACAATGCTGTTTCTAAGATTGGGTTTATATTGTATGAACAATGTTGTGCTTGCTTTTTCAGCTAACGTTTTATTTGTGAGCATTTTCCAATCTGGTGTTTTTGTTCCTCAAAAGTTTCTTTTTTAAATTATCATACTACATTCTATCATGAGGATCTCTAATAGTTTATATAACCATTCCTTGTTTGTAGGTCCTTTAAACTGGTTCCAACTGCTGGTTGACCCATGTTTTGGCTCATGTAGTTGGCAAGTCCAACACCATGTGTTAAAATGCATGCATATACTTACTCATTTTTAATTATAGAAGTCTGCCAGCTTATTTGATCTGCTGGCCTCCAGTCCTTCTGTTCTGGTTTGTTTAGCCCTTTGTATTTTTTCCCCTTGGTTTTCCTTAGCAGAAAGATAGGCTGGGGCTGGACTGTCTGCTACTTTCTGTGAGTAACTGAGGATGTCCTTACTCTATGGGACTGTTGAAATCGGGATGAATAGTCCTGTATCTATCTAAAGAGAACTGTATCCTAACTTTGGTGAGTTAGGGAGTGCTGATAGTGGTCTGTGCCATTGATGAGATTGTCTCTTCCCGTTACTGGCTAGGAGCCTGTTTTCCCTTGCTTTATGGCCGCTCTTTGCGTATGTATACTTGTAAACCCCTTTATACATCTGGTCCCTGAATGTCTTTGAGAGTTATGAACTGACTTTACTTGATAACTTTAATTTGAAAGTTGACAGATTTCTTTCTTTCCTTCCTTATAAAAGCATATTTTTATAGCTGCTCCCTCTATTTTTTGGTCTTGAACTCATGATCCTCCTTCCTGCCTTAGGCTCCCAAGTTCAAGTTCTGGGATTACAGGCCATGTACTGTACCACACCTAGCTGGATCTTTAAATTTTATTGATAATGTTATTTTTTAAAAAATATACATTGAGGTTTTGCCTGCATGTGTGTCTTGTGTGTACGTTCTGTATCTCTTGGAACTGGAGTTAGTTGTGAGCTTCTGTACAAGTGTGAGGAATTGAACCAGGGAGCTCTGGAAGAGCCAGGGCAGCCAGTGCTCTTAACTGCTGAGCCATCTCTTCAGCCCTGATAAAGATGTCATCCTTTACCGTGCTTGGAACTGTGTGCAAGGGTGCCGAGGAGGTAGCCTGCATGGGCAGATGTATTAGGTTCTAAAGCTCTGCTGCTTCTTTCCAGCTGAGTAACGAGTGGTTTCCACGCCCCTGCTGCACTTCCATCTACATTCTCTCCAAATGCTTCCCACATTGTGTCCCAGGCCCATTAAACTGCAGCTAGGCACGAGGCTGTAATGAGTCTCTTTAAATCTGTACCCTACCTTACCTCTGCTGAAAGACAGCATTTGAAGTGCTGGAGCTTCTGGGGAGTGACATGCTTGTTGGCAGTGAGGTTGCCTTTGCCGGGTTAGAGTAGCTTCAGTACTGTGGAGTTTCTCTGGGATGGTTTAGAATTTACCAACACTCAAGTACTTTTAGTGTACTCACTGCATGTTGCTGGGTTTTTTGTTTTTCGTTTTTTGTTTTTGTGGGGTTTCAAAAACAAAAACTTACTGCATTTACTCTTTTTTTTTTTTCCTTATAGGAGGACCCTGGTGTACCAGAACAGATGCATCTTTTGTATTTGGTTTCATCCTATACTAGAGAAGTTCAGGGATGATAGATTCTTGGGTTGTATTTCTTCATCTCAGAATTCCACCGCTTCAGTGCAGAAACCCTGACTCTTTGCTTACTGGGACACACATAACCTCAATGAACACCTGTTGGACAAGTCTTTTCTGGTGACCTTTTGGCTTTTTTTTTTCTTCCCTGTGCAAGTTAGAAGACAAGTGAAAGTTACCTGCTTTGGTGAATAACTTGGTTCTCAGAACATGGGCCCTCGTTTAAAGGTAAGTACTGTTAAATGCACCAGGTAGAAACATAGGCAAGCACCTTTGTGCATTGTCAGTTTGAGAACAGTACATTCATGTTGTACAGTGGTTTGTTGGCAGCAATTTGCCAAGTAGTCCCACTTTCCTTGGTAGCTGGCCAAGACAAACACAGGTTCCCTTACTCCGATTTTAATTACTAATATTTACTCTCAAGATCACACACATAATACATCATGGAATAAACACGTGGGGGGCACCCTTTTTATTTTTTTGTTTGTTTGTATTTAGGTTATAAATCGTTAAAGAGCCTGAAGAGCCTCAGAGTGTTTCCGAGAGGCCTGCAAGCTGATAGGGATGAAAACAATCTGTAGAGGAATAGAGTGTGAACCAGCTAAACGCTGCAGCAGCTGCTACCACTACAGAGCCAGGCTGCTGGACAGAGCGGAACCCCAGGGCCTGTAAAACTGCAGGAGCAAGGTGCAGACTAGAGAGGTGAAGGGTAGACCAGGTCCACATGAGTGCATGAAGACAGGACAAGTGGCTAGGCAGGTGGCAGTTTGTATAAGCCACGTCAGCAGTGGGAACTGAGCAGAACCGAAACTGCCACACACACACATGCACGCACGCGCGCACACACACACACACACACACACACACACACACACACACACGCACGCACGCATGCACACACACGCACGCACGCACGCACGCACGCTGGATAGTCAGATGTTAGGTTAGGTTACAGTGTTAGGTGTCTCCCTCTTTATGAAGTGTAGTAAGAGAGTTATACCTCTCCTCAGTGTCTTTCCTGATGTGCCTTATAAACGCCTGTGTTTCCTAATAAGACTCAAATCCACACATGTGGTACTATAGTCTAACTTAATTTGATAAATTTATAGGGTGACACCCTTTCTACTTAGGAATAAGTTATGTATGGGACTATGCTCGTGGGTGGTACTGGACACGATATTGTTTACGTTCCTACCAAGGTACAGTCATCCTCCATACTCAAAATGGACTTAATTACTGCCTGTAAAATTGGGGTGTTTCTTAGGCCACAAACTAAAAAACCTCTTTTATACAACATGGAATAACAGGACAGGGCAGGATATAGCCTTATCTCAACCCTGACACTGTTCTGAGACTCAGCTACTGGGATGTAAAAACATGGATCAGTGATCAGATCCTGATGCGGGGATCTGGCACTGGAAGAGCAGTTGTATTTTTTTTTTTAAAAAAAAAAACAGATTATGTATTTATTATATATACAGCATCCTTACAGACTATGCTTTCAGGCCAGAAGAGGGCACCAGATGTCATTACAGATGGTTGTGAGCCACCATGTGATTGGTTGCTGAGAATTGAACTCAGGACCTTTGGAAGAGGAGCCAGTGCTCTTAAACATTGAGCCATCGCTCCAGCCCTGAGAAGTTTTTAATATAAGAAAAAAAATTGATTCTTCATTTTTGAAAAGTGACATTTTCACAGCTGATCCTCAATGATGGTGATAAAACTTACTGGATGTCATAAACTTTAGAATATGTATATCTGTCAACATGTTTGCATTTCCTTCCTTTCTGCGAGCTAAAGTGCTCTAGTATTAAGCAGCTTGCCTAGGATCCTGCAGTCAGCAAGTATTCTTCTAGACTGGACAGTTAGCCATGCATCCCATTTTGTTACTGTGCATTATTTCCCTTCAAAAGATAACATAAAAGCTGTATGAATTTATGGCTCTAATTTTAGCTTTGCTTGGAGATTCCTTTCGGTTAGATTGGGTAACCTTTTTTTCTCACTTTCTTTTCATTATTTATTTGTAGTCTTAAGGTTTCCCCCTAAGTACTTGGCTCTTTCTGTGACTTTGTTCCTTTTTTATGATTCTGTGTTACAGGTTCAAAGTTGGGGCTTCAGTTAGATGCAGGCCTGTCACTAAACCACTGTGGGAGAGTCTCAGCAAGTTTATTTTTGTTCCTTTTGTTTGTTGGTTTTTCTTGTTTTATCAAGACAGGGTTTCTCTGGGTAGCCCTGGCTGTTCTGGAACTCACTCAGTAGACCAGGCTGGCCCCAAACTCTCAGAGATCCACCTGTCTCTGCTTCCCAAGTGCTGGGATTCAAGGTGTGCCCCAGCACTTCCTGGCTGCAAGTTTACTTTTCTGAGCCCAGTTTTTTTTGTTGTTGTTTGTTTGCTTTACCTGTGAAATGAGAGTAAAAGTGTTTATCTTGTGATCACAGTTAGGGTACTTAGGATAAGATAAGCTAGCCTGAGTACTTAGTACTAGGGAAGTCCTCATTCACTGGGACAAGTCCAGCCTTTTGATATTGTAACACAGTGTGGTAATTTACAAAGGTCATACTGAAGAACTGTGCAGCTGAGTTACCAATAAAGAAAACTCTCATAATGCTTAAGTAAATTAAAGGTTTCTGTTAGGCCAAATTCAGAATTATCCTGGGCTGCATGTGGCCCACAAGCTTCAGGCTGTACATATAAGTTACTAGTTTATCAGTACTTTGTTATTCCCCAAGAGTATTGTGAGACCTTACAAGGGCATGAATACTATAAGAGAGGAATGTCAGTTAGCTCAGGGAAGTAAGCTGTGTGTGCTTACCATGTTTCTTTATACTCGTGGGAGAGTGGAAAGGTTCCAGTGTAGTCTGCATAGAGCAGAGCAGCAGAAAGTGGAGGGTGCTGTAGGTGTAGACAGTTGTAGAAAACTAGCATGTTTGAGAGAGAACCTGTCTGGTTAATTCTGATAACGAACGAGACTCTGGCATGCTAACTAGTTACGAGACCCTCGAGCGGTCGGCGTCCCCCAACTTCTTAGAGGGACAAATGGCGCCCAACGTGGGGCAAATATGCCCACATAAAGTCAGAAAGCTTAAAAATGGTCTAGAGCCAAAAGCAGCCTCTGAATTGTGTCTCCCACAAGAGCCGTGGTACAGAGACACCCTGGTGAGGCCTGTCGGCTTGAGCTACAGTGGGGGCTTTTGGAGTGCAGCTTAAGGTGTAAAATGACTCATTCCTGAAGTCTCACGGGAGCCTAGATGTAAGCAAAAGGTTTAAAATGATTTATTTAAGGTTTCTGTTCATAAGGAGAAAAAGGGAACAGAATCAAAGATGGCTTTCTAGTGGCAGTGTTTTCTTGGATCAGCTCTGTTTGCCTGAGGCAAACTGTGGCTTGGTTTTAAGAGAAGCTTCGTGATTCAGCATTAGAAGCAAAACACTTGTGAGTTTTTAAAGAGGCCCTGCTACCTAACACTTAAATGGAGTTAATGAGTAGCAGATGGCAAAGCTTTACTTGATAATTATATGGACCCTAAAATTCCCAGACTACCTGGGTTAAAAAGATAAATTCTATAAAATTAAACTAGGAGCTGGGTGGAGCCATCCACGCATCATAACAGCCCTTAATCCTGGCAGATTAAAGGTGTGTTCAGAAACAAAAGAAATAGAAGGATCTGGGTAGTCAATCATCCTAGCCAAGCAAAGGTGTGGTCAGAAACAGAGAAAGTTAAGAAATATACAGTAAAGACAGTTTTTTTGTCTAAGTGGCCTAGAGTGTGTTGAAAATGTATATACATAGGCTTAGAGAAATAAATGAAAGGTTAGAGAAATCCTTTAAAAAAGAAATAAAGTAAAATAAATAAATAAAAAATAAGCCACGTAAAGTTGGAAAATACAAAGAGTGGATACTGTATGTTATTGTCTTATCTTTAAGCTTCTTGACTGAAAATGACTTAGTAAAAGCTGCTAAAAGACAGCTGATTATAAATGTTGTTAGAGTAATTCAACATATATATTTTGTAAATGAGTTTACTTTAAAATTGAAATGCAAAGATACGCTACTTTGGAGAAGAGGTTTTCCTTTTATTTTCACAGAAAATGAAAGACTGTGGATTTCTTCCTGGATAAAGAACATAAAGTTTGATAGAGAAAGACCCCCTGAAAAATCTCCAGTGGAAATGGATGGACCAGATGATTCAGCATTTCAGAACACCTCTGTTGAAGTTTCCTGAGCTCTGTATTCAGAAAATTTCAAGGAGACTGGCTGAGATGACCCAGCCTTAGAGACTACTCCACTAAAGACTTGTTCATAATCCTACATTTTTCTTTGGATTCCCATGAGATTGTCGGCGTCCCCATTCAGCAGGAAGTAGCCTAGAGAATGAAGCCCACATTCCCAAAACATGGATTATGGATGTTTGTGTTTATTTTCAGTGTTGTTTATAAGTTGTTATAGATAAGGGGGGAAAGAATATTAGATTTGCAGTTCTTTTTATTTTAAAAGAGAAAAGGGGATATGTAGGGGTATTGTATTGTTTCATGATAAATGTCCCACCCACTGGTTTAATAAAAAGAGCTGATTGGCCAAAGGCAGGTAGGAAGTGTGGGCGGGACTACCAGACTAAGAAAAACTCTGAGAGCAGAATGCCAGAGAGAGCACCAGAGAGAAGCTGCAGGATTTAGAGGACAACCATGCAGCTTTAAAGAAAGGCTGAACAAGAGACATGGGATAGCTTAAGGGTAGAGAGTTAGCAAGCTATATGCCTGGTCCTAAGGCTGATCAGCCTAAAACTATTGGAAGCATCTGTTTGTCTCTGTGGGACTAGACCTTGAGGTTAGGCCGGAAAGTCCGGGCCAGAAACCTCATACTACAAGAACCCATGGCCCTCCATGTGAACATGTTTTGCTGAACTGAATTTAATTAGTAATTTGGAATCTCAAAGAGCTTAACTGAATATATTGGTTCAAGTGAATATACTGGTAATTTAGTAGATGTCTTAAAACTGTATTGGGGCTGAGTGTGGTGGCACACAACTTTAATCCCAGTACTCAGGAAGCGGAGGCAGGTGAATCTTTGTGAGTTTGAGGTCAGCCTGGTTGATGTAGTGGTTTCCAGTTCAGCTAAGGCTATGTAGAGAGACCTTATCTAACAAAAAACATACAATCCCCACCAAACAAGATAAAACAGAGAAACCATATTGGGATTGCTAGTGTAGCTAATGGGTAGACCTCTGCTTAGTGTTTGAGGCCTTGGTTTCCATCCCAGCATTACAGCAAGCAAAACTAAACTGGATCTAAAAGGAAGGTCCGTCTAGGAAATTCTTGAAGCATAGGAGTCTGAATGAAGGGCAGAACAGACATTTGATGATATCTATCTAACTAATACTTTTTCATACTTATTCTAGTTTCTATCTACTATTACACTCGATGAGGATTAAAAAATATTTTTATATTTTGTTGTTGTTATGTATGTATACGCTGATGCAAATTTATCATGTGTGGGAAGGTCCACGGTTGATAAGTGTCTTTCCTTGATCACTTTTCACCTCTATTTTTAATCAGAACCTCTCACTGAACCTGAGGCTTATTATCAGTTTGGCCAGGCTGACTGACCATTGAACTTAAAAAATGGGCTGTCTCTGCCCTGAGCAGGGCTGAGATTTCAGTCTTTTTGACGTGGGTTCTGAGGACTCAGACTCAAGTCCTTGTTCCTGTGTAGCAGATACCAGCTAAACCATCTTTGGCTCTGTAGGAGAAGTTTTAAGATTAGTTTTTGTCAGCTGGGGGTGAGGGGTAAGGTAGGGAATGGGGCAGGTGTACATGACCTAATCCCAGCACTTGGGAGGCAGAGGCAGATGAATCTCCTTAAGTTCAAGACCAGCCTGGCTTACAGAGCTAGTCTCAGGACAGCCAGAGCAATACAGAGAAACCCTGTCTCAAAAAAACAACAAAAAACCCCAAAGAATATTAGAGAGTTCAGGGAATAAGGGGATAGAGTTTTTCCCTAGAGCTTGAGATCGTGAGATAGTACATGGGTGAAAACTGAAGATGAAGGATGTAGACAGTGTATGTATTAACTAAATATGTGTATGTAGTGCTTTTTGATTTTATTGGAGGAGCATGGGCTTTTTCCAGTGGCTGTCACTAAAGAAACTATCTCCTGAGTATCATCTATTAATTACGTATAAATCCTCAGGAAGGGGGTGGGGCCTTAGGAGTTTATCCCTTTCCCATGGTAGAATAGTAACAGGCTCCAGCCCCTATGAGTTCAGAAGTCCATTGGCCATGTCATGTCTGGAAGACAGCATCCCACGGCTTCACTCCCTCTTAGACTCTAAAATCCTTTGGCCTTCTCTGCTGCAGGGCTCTTTGGGCCTTGACTAGGGTGATACAGGTGACCGCTTCATTGCTGAGCATTCAAGTCACTACTGTTATCAAAACAGAAGGTTCTCTAATAACCATAGGCGATAGCAGCAGTAATCTGCGAATATAAACATCATTCTTTATCAGCCATATTGTGACCATTAGCCGAACACCTCAGTAGCTTCTCTATTGGGCTCAGTGGCCTCAATGATGGGTTTTTAACCAGATTTATTGTACCAGGAGAAGGTTTTTGAGGAGGCATGGAGACAGGACATTTCAGGATGTGTATTGCGAGTATAAAGGATCTGATCTGGGTAACAGAATGGATAATGAGGGGAAATGATGAATCAGTGTATGAGATGTGGTTAAGGAGAGCCGTGTAGGGTGTAGCAGGACACTCAGGGCAGAGATAACCCCTGAGAGTCTAGGAGAAAGGGAGAAGATGTAGAGGATTACAAGTTCAAAATGTGACCTTGGGGAAGGTTTGAGCTGTGATGCTAGAGAGCAGGGGATGTTTTCTAAAGGTCAGACCAATGGGTGAGAGAATGACAGAGCATTAGCTCATATGTTCTAAGAGGAGGAGAGTCATTTGGGAAAAAGTAGTCATTGGTACTGGGTTGTAAGTTATGAACAGGATTGTGGTAGAGATGAAGAAATGACTTACTGAAAAAGATCTAGGTGATGTAAATGCCAGCACCAATAATTTGGTTGAGAAATAAGTAAATAGGGAGAAATAATAACTGCGGTCTCAAACAGGCAAAGTGATTACTGCTGGTGTCCTGAGTGGAGGTTGTATCTGTGCCATCCCCAGTACCAGGCACAGTATTGGTTGGCTGCCTTGCTTTAGCGAGGTTTTAACTTCTTATAAAGATTTTCAGTCGTCCACATTAGAATAGTGTGAAGAGCTCTTTTGAAGGGTAAGATTTGTTGGTCCAGCAAGAAATCATGTTCTTTGTAATTGTTAACACATTTCTTCTTGAAGAACGTTGGGGTCAGTAGAGAGTCCCTGGATTACCCATCAGCTCTGAAGCAGAGGCGTTATGATGCTTTCTAGAGGTAAGCATCATGAAGACTGTGAAAACTCACTGTGCTCCAGGCCTAGTTCTAGCCTAACATGTGTGCATGTGAGTATTCTCCCCATGTGACAGAGAAGAGAGCTGGCACTTGGTAGGAAAAGATGATGGCTTAGCCAGGGTCACAATTTGAACCTGTGACTCTTAACTCAAGGTTCAAGGCACCTGCCTTGTTCCTCTGTATTTTAATATTTGTTAGGCTCTCTGGTTTTTGGGGTGTCATTGCCATGGAGAGTTATGCCAAAGTCATGCTAAAGGAGATGACATGGAAAATTCTAAATCTTAACTCGTTATGGCAGCAAAAATTGTGAAGCTCACAGAGGTGGTACAGTTATAGCTCTGGCCCTGCCTTCAGGCTATGGCTTCTTGTTGGTTAGCTGCCTCCTGGAGGGTAGGCTATAGTTGACAGGGGCGGCTAAGAGTTCCTGCTTTGCTTCTCTGGCTGTTAAGTTTCTTCCAAGGATCGAGAGGCTTGAGGCAGCAAGTCTGGCATCAGCCTAACTGCTTCACTTTTGTCAGGTGCTGAAGCTTCTTCAACCACAAGTTTCACATCCAGCTTCACGTTGCATGGTTGCCAGTTCAGAAGTAGCTCAGACAGCTAAACTCCCTGTTTGGTGCCAATGAACCAACCATCTAGTGTAGCCCGTAAGGTGCAGAAAGATGTTTGTAAGCCAGAGATGAGCTGCTGTTTGGAAGGAGCTTCCATAATTGTAAGCTCTAGCTTTGAGTCCATATGTCGTCTCTATAGTAGATTCTTCTGGAATACCTGAGACTCACTCACTGACAGTTCCAGTGTTCCTTTGTGGGTTTCTTTTTTAACCGTGCTTTAGACTCCAGTCTATAGGAATTCCTGTGGAAGTTGAGGTGGCCTGGGTTTCATTTAATATACACGTTTAGTGTGTCCATACATAGGTAGGTAGGTGCCTTTGCATATGCATTCAGGTGAGGACAGAAGTTGACATTGGATGTCTTTCTCCATTGTTCTTCATTTCATTTTTTGAGACAGCATCTCTCACTGATCCTTGGAGTTTGATTTTGCTTCACTGGTCGCAAGCTCAAGAACTCCTCTCATGTCTGCCTCTGGCACACCTATTTAACAGGGTTCTGGGGGATCAGACTAAGTCTGCAGGAACTTCACTGACTAAGCAACTCCTCTGCTGCCTTTACTTCGGTTTTGAGACAGGGTCTTGATCCTTCAGTAGTTATCCTGGGTCAGCCTCCCACACACTTGAGTCACCTCATCTTCTCTCAAGAACTGAAGCACAGTAAAGTGTAAAAGCACACAGAAATGGTTTTCCTTCCCCCTTAGAAGTTGTCTGTGTCCTCCAAGATCTGGATCTAAATAAATACTTGGATGTCTCGTCTCTAGTAGTAAGTGCTGGGTGCTGGTGTAGAAATGAGGGACAAGTTAAATGACGGTGAAAATCCCTTCAAACTCTGGGCTCAGTAGATGCTACTTGGGCTGAAAACCCTCTCCTTTCTGTTCCTCCCCCGGCCTTCTGTGAGCTCCTCTCCCTGGGCCCATTAGCTCGTGTAATTTGGTAATGTCAGGAGTGACTTCTCTGTACCTACTACTTATTATTGGGATGACCCAGAGTTCATTTTAGTTACATAATGCCCACAACGGTAATCGTGGCTATTTGTAAAAAAAAACAAAAAAAAAAACAAAAAAAACAAAAAAAAAAACAAAAAGCAAACAAAAAAAAAAACACTTCAATTTATCTAACTGTGTCTACTTAGCTGAATTACTTTCAGAGGGCAAATAACTTTTGGGGAAAGCATTCCATTATCTTCTTCTCTTGCATTAGTTAGCACTACTTTATGTGGAAGAGGGAAACTGTCTCGGGAACCCAGAGTCTGAGAAGATGAAAGCTGTCTAATTTTATTTTGTAATTAGCACTACCGCAAGAGGCTGCTTGTGGTGTTCTGAGAGTGGTTGGTAGATTCTAACCTTTTGTGGGGAGTGTTGCGGCCTTGTTTTATTTGTCTGACACACGGCCTGGGCTGTGTCAAGGCACTAGACTAGAGTGGGTTATCTGCTACTCTGAGGTAGGTCTAAGAGCGTGACGTGTCACTCAGCAGCTTTTCTTTTGCAGTCGCAGCTGTGATCCTCGGCTGTCTGTTGGCATTGAAGAGACCTGATGTTTTACGTTATTGGTAGGTGACGGAACGTTCTTTTGCTTATTGGTGTCCACTTCCTATTTGCCTCCTTATCTCTCCCCTTCAAAATGGAGCTAGAAATATTTTCACTGTTTGACTGGACCTTCACACAGTTGGCAGGGAAGTCCATTCATTTGGGAAATATTTATCGAGTAATTACAGTCTGTGCCAGGCAGTGTTTACTGTAAAGTCCAAATCAAGGCAAAAATCTGCCTTTAAGGAGTTCACAACAGGAAGGGGGATGTGAGCGAGTAAGAAGAAATTAGTGGATGCAGAAGTTGAGGGGCCCAAGAGAAGGAACCCCTCAAAGAGAAGGAACCCCTCAACCGATGGATCTTGTGGAAGTGGACAAGAGAACAAAAGGCTTCCGAATGGAGAGAACCAAAAAGCACACTGTTTTAATGGCTTCTGTGAGGGCAGCACAGGCAGGGAGGTGGGGGATTGTATGGGTGTCATGGAATAGAGCAGGATCAGCAGACTTTTTGTAAAAGGCAGAAGAGCAAACAGGTCCCCATTTTGGAAAACATACAGTATCCTTCCAACTACTCAGCTGTGCCTGGGTGGTGCACAAGTGACCACAGTGTAGGAAGGGTGAGGCCGTGTCCCAGCATAACTTCCTTTACAGAGACCTGGAAATGTGTGGGATTTTCCCTGAGCACTGTAGTTACCTACTCCGGATCTAGAAGTTTCTCTCTTTACCTAGTATAGCATTCGTTTTTACAATTTTGCAGACTTATTTTGACTGTGTCTAAGCTTTGAGAGCTGATGAGCATGTTCTGTGAAAGCTGTAGTGTGTAACTGGTAGGTGGTGTGTGTTTCTCTTTTACATTAGGTGGAATCACAGTGTCTGTGGTTGCATTCTTCTTCACAATTAAGTTCCTCTTTGAGCTTGCCGCACGTGTAGTCAGCTTTCTTCAAAATGAAGACCGTGAGCGCCGAGGGGACCGGACTATTTATGACTACGTGCGGGGAAATTACCTGGATCCCCGGTCCTGCAAAGTGTCCTGGGATTGGAAGGACCCCTATGAGGTGGGCCACAGCATGGCCTTCCGAGTGCATGTAAGGGAATGTTTTTGTCTCTGTCCCATAGTGGTTTCTGAGTCATTTGCTTTTCACAGCCCAGTGCCGTCTTGGTGCAGGCTGGATGTTAACATTTTCCCTTGTTTTTCAGTCCCTCCCACGAACTTGGGGATTGTTAATATCTGAAGAACCTTGATTTTTTTTCCCATCCTTTGGTTTACTGGGTACATAACATTCATGAAGTGTAAAGCCTAATGTTGGATTTGCACCACTATGAGGCCAGCACATGGGAGGCGGATGCCAGAGATCAGAAGTTCAAGGTCATTCTTGTCTATGTAGGATTTCAAAGCTGTCCGGGACTCTGGCTCAAAAAATAAAAAACTCAAAACAAACATCTTTAATTCCAGCTCTGGGCCAGCCTGGTCTACATCAAGTTCTAGGGCTATATTCTGTGACCTTGTCTAAAAAGGGATGGGGAGGAACAAGAAAGGGAAGGGAAGAAGGAAGTGTGGAAGCCCAAGTCAGCCCGTCAGCCTCACTTCTGTTTATATAAAAGCGGCCCCTCCTTCTTCATTATTGTTGTGTTTGAGACAGGGTCTCTCTATGTAGCTCTGGCTGTCCTGGAACTCACCCTGTAGACCAGGTAGTCTTCAGACACTCTGCCTCCCAAATTCTGGGATTAAAGTGTGCACCACTCTGACTGCCTAGATTATAAATGCCTTTTAATTGGAACACAGCCTATTCATTTGCCCTTCAGCTACTTTCTCATCATAATTAGGGTAGTTGTATATGGTTCACAAATCCATAAATATCTACTCTCTGGCACTTGATAGAGAAACTCTACAACCCATACAGCACCTTCTCCAGCAGGTAGAGTTAAGTTTAGTGTGTGAGCCTGAATCTTCACCTTTGCCTGTGCTATTGGCTAACTGCCTTACATTAGGGTTGGCATTGGTTATAGATTAGTGCTGGGAACATTGAAGAGGCCATATTTATTGTTCAGAAACCTCAAGTTGAAATTGGCATGGTCTTGACTCCATGGTGTATGCTGCCCTGTCCTCAGAACAGGCAAAGAACTTATCCAAGATGCGATGGCTTTCTTCGTTGTGTGTATGAATTAGCCTCTCACTGTGATCCTAAGAGCAGAACTGAAAGGAGCAGCCGGGCCCTGGGGTTACCAGTGTGCCTGGGCCAACTGCTTCCTCTGCCCTACACTCAGGTCACACGGGAAATGGTTCTCCCTCATTTCACTAATGCTGGCCACCCCTCTCTTCCAATTGCAGTTCTTCTATAAGAATGGACAGCCTTTCCCTGCACATCGGCCCGTGGGACTGCGAGTTCACATCTCCCATGTTGAACTAGCAGTGGAGATTCCGGTGACCCAGGAAGTCCTCCAGGAGCCAAATTCCAATGTGGTAAAGGTGGCCTTCACTGTGCGCAAGGCTGGGCGTTACGAGATTACTGTGAAGCTCGGTGGATTAAATGTGGCCTATAGTCCCTATTACAAAATCTTTCAGCCTGGTAGGTTCTTGGTTCATTCTCTGTTTGTCCCTTTACTCCCCACCCCTTCTTTCTTTCTCTTTTCTGGTACGGTAGGATCCGGGGCCCCATGCCAAGCCTATGCTCTGCACTGAACAGGAACTTTAAAAAAGTTCTTCCTTTAAAAAACTAACACTTACGTTGCACACACCACAAAACTCACCAATTTAAAATGTAATAGTTCATAATATGTATTGCTCAGCAGGTATCACCACAGTCATCTTCACTATGGCACCAAGGAACCCCAGACACATTAGCAACTTTGTTGCCAGACCCCCCAACTACAGCGCTAGCCTATTGCTATACTTCTTTGGACAGTTCTGTCTGGGTGGTCATATGAGGCCTTTTTCATTTGTTTGACCTAATGTAATGCTTTTCAGGCTTATCCACATTGTATCATGTTTAGTTCATCTCTTTTACTTGGCAAGTAATATGCCATATATTGTTGGTCTTTTTATAATGTGGACTTCTGGGGTGTTTCTTCCCACGCTACTTCTTGACTAATAAGAACAAGACTGCTGTGAACATTTTCATACAGGTTCTTAAATATCTATTGACTTATCTATCACCTACCTATTTATCCATCCATCTGTTTATTGTGCGTGGGGGAGGTGCATATCCAGGCCACAGTGTACATGAGGATGTCAGAGGACAACCTATAGTCAGCTCTTTCCTTCTGCCACGTGTGTTCTGGGAATCTCGCTCAGGTCAGCAGGCTTGGAGGCAATGTTTTCTTTTCAAATAAGAAAAATAGTAATGCTTTTGCGGTCTCTTTGGCATCTGTGTATGGGTCTCTGTGTGGGCATGTGTTTTAATTTCTCCAGGAATAGAATTGCTGAGCAGTCAATCTGACAGGCTCTGAGGGCCAAGGATACCAGAATAGAAAGGAGATACATTTTTCTGATTATTTTAAAAAGACCTTTTTAAGTAAAAGCACCTTGGCCCAAGTCCGCTGGTGCTGTCAGTATGTGTTTTACTTCACACTGAAGAGCATCTGTCCATGAGTCCTGCCTTTATTTTGCCTTTTCTTCTTCGTGCTATGCCAGATAACAAATGCTCACTGACACTGAGGTCCAGTCTGTAATCTCTAACTCTTGACTTGGTTCTGCAATGTCAGAGTTTAGTGTGCTGGAGTCCTGGGCTTTATGCACAGAAGATGTCATTAGACATTGGCTAGTCTAGTATCCATAAAAATTATAGGACCTTGGCTAATTCTGGGAGTCACATCCTAATGACTGAAATCTTAGGAAGATTACTGAGTCTTGATCTGCTGGTCCCAGTTTTCTTTGTCTAAGACAAAAAAAGACTGAACAAACCGTCTTTGCATCAACCAGTCTCCTTTATCTGAATGCCTCACTCAGAGATGCTTTCCACCTCAATTTCCACCAAATTACACTTCCTATTTTGAGAATATATATTCATATGCATAACAAATAAGATATATAAATCAGATATATAATCCTTACCTAGTTTTACAGTGGTAACATCTTTCAGATTGTAGCGTATTGGTGATGTTTCTGACATTAGTACAGTTAAGGCACAGAACATGGGGCTTGAGAGAGGGCTCAGCGGTTAAGAGCACTGACTGCTCTTCCAGAGGATACAGCTTTAATTCCCAGCAACTACATGGTGGCTCACAACTGTCTTGTAACTCCAATCCTAGAGGATTGATCCAAAACCTCTACTGGCCTCCATGAGCACCAGGCATGCACATGGTGTACAAACATACATTCAGGCAAAGCATTCATGCACATAAAATAAAAGTAAAGTTTTTAAAGTTTTTTTTTTTTTTAAAAAGGACACCAAACATTTATCTCATTATACAGCCCTCCCTTGTGCTGCCTTGCTATAGCCCTTCACACCCATCTTCTTCCATAGGCTTGTTTCTGAACCCCTGAGAAACTAGTAATCTATCTTCAATTCTTTAAAATTTATTTATTTATTATGTATACAGTGTTCCATCTGAACTCCAGGAGAGGGCATAGGATCCCATTACAGATGGTTGTGAGCCACTATGTGGTTGCTGGGAATTGAACCCAGGTCCTCTGGAAGAGCAACCAGTGCCCTTAACCGCTGAACCATCTCTTCAGCTTATGTTTTCCACTTTTACAAAAAAACAGATACAGTGATCCATGTCAACAATGGTCTGTAATTTGAGCACTCAGGAGGTAGAGGCAGGGATCAGAACTGTAGATCGTCCTCCATCCCAAATCAAGTCCCAAAGCACATTTTTACACAAGGTCTTTTGAAGGGTGTTAGAGAGGGAGAATCATGCTGAGCAACTTCTCGAGGGTGGTTGAATTTTCAGAAATTCATCTTGTTGTCAGGTATATCAGTAGCTGGTCCCACTTTGTGGGTACTACTATTCAATGGTATGGATATTTCTTCAACTCTTCAGCCATTGAAGGACAACCTGATTGTTTCCTGTTTCTATCTATTATCAACATAGCTGCTATTGACATTAGTGTGCATCTTTTTTGTGTGAACTTAAGTTTTCATCTCTCAAGGTAAATGCCCTGGAATGTAATTACCAAGATATTTGATAATGGCATCTTTAGGGTTTTTTTTTTGTTGTTGTTTGGTTTGGTTTGGTTTTGGTTTGGTTTGGTTTGGTTTGGGTTTGGGTTTGGGTTTGGGTTTTTTGAGACAGGGTTTTCTCTGTGTAACAGTTTTGGCTGTCCTGGAACTCACTCTAGATTAGATGGGTCTCGAACTCACAGAGATTCGCCTGTCTCTGCCTCCCCAGTGCTGGCATTAAAAGGCTTCATCTTTAGGGTTTTTTTTTAATTTGTTTTAAAGATTTATTCTCATGTGCATTGGTGTTTTGCCTGCATATATGTCTATTTGAGGGTAGAAGTGTGCCAGATCCCCTGAATTGGAGTCAAAGACTGTCCTGAGCCACCAGCTTGGGGCTAGAAATTAAACCTGGGTCCTCTGGAAGAACAGCCAGTGCTCCTAATCACTGAGCCATCTCTCCAGCCCTGCATCTTTAGTTTTTTAAGAAAGAAATTGTTAAACTCTTTTTCAGAGTGGCTGAGGCATTTGAATCTCATTTCTTCACATTCTTACCATTATAATATTATTGCTCTTTTTTAGCCATTCTGATAAATGTGTATATAATTTGCATTTCCCAGGTGGTTAGTGATGATAAATATATTTCATGTGTTCATCTGACAACTGTATATCCTCTTTGGTGAAATATCTTTTCATGATGTTTGTGTATTTTTTAATTAGAAATTTTGGGGTTTTCACTGTTGTGTTTTGAGAGCCTTTTAAGGTTAATTCAGGAAAAGAAAAACCTGGCTTTTCTTTTCACCCTAAAAGGCTCTCCCATGCTATAAAAACATTTTTAATATGAGTAAAGTTCACTTCTATCTTTTTTTCCTTTCCTTTCACAATCATGGTTTTGATGTCTAAGATCTCTGGCTAATTTTTGATTCCAAAGATTCTTCTCCACTGGTTTTTCTAAAGGTTTTACCATTTCATGTTTTATGCTAAAGCCATGCTCCATTTTTAGTTAATTCTTGTATGTGAGATTTATGTTTAGTTTTTTATTTATTTTTTCTTCTTGGAGCTCTCTGTTTGCCCAGGAATCGTGTGTTAAGAGGGTTGTCCTTCCTTCATGGATAAGGCTTTGACATCTTTGTCAAAAATCAGTTGGGTACAGTGTGGTGATCTGTTTAGGGTTCTGTACTGTAACGTTGGTTGATGTGTCTGCTCCCAGTCAGTACTTAGAGCCTTGATTACTGTGCCTGTTATATCTTGCCTACACTGGCTCTTTTCAATTTATTCCTTTTTTTCAAAATTGCTTTAGCTAATTCCAGTTCACTTACCTTTCTATACAGATTTTGCTATAATATCTAATTTATGAATATTTTCCTAAGATCTTAGTAAGAATTGTGTTAAGCCTGTAATTCAGTGTGGATAAGTTGGCACTTCCTCTGTGTTGAATCTCTAATTCACAAGCTTGCTATGTTTTATTTACTTGGATGTCCCTGCACCCGTGCATAAGGGATAGCACTAATTGGACCCAGTGATTACAAAAGGAGGACATGAAGTTGGGAGGGGCCTCTGGTAGTGATGGATAGGGATGGGCGGAAGGGGAGGTATGGATGGATGTGCCCGAAATATATTGTATACATATATGAAATTCTTAAAGAATAAATTTTATATTTTTTAAAACATTTTTCTTTATTCACAGTATTAATTGTGCTCAATATGCAGTCTCTATATATTTAGATTTGCACCTCTTTCCTGCCCTACAGTTTTGGTTTCCTCCTTGTTCAGTGCTTATTTTTTATTTGTATATGTGCGTATGAGTGTAGGTACTTTCCAATGACAGGTCTGTACAGAGAGATTAGAGGACAATTTGTTGTCCCCTTCACAACCTTGACAACACCTTTGCATGTCCTTGGAGTCAGTTATTTCCCTTTGCTTGCACAGCATGGCCTTTACCTGCTAAGCCCTGGCTGTCCTCAAACTCATCTGTAGACCAGGCTGGCCTCAAGCTCACAGAACTCTAACTGCCTCTGCCTCCCAAATGCTGGTGTTAAAGGGTGTGTCACCATGCCTGGCTTTAGCAGTCACTTGTGAGCCCCACCTCAAAGGCTCCCTGGGAAATTGTAGCACTGTATTTAGGTTTTTAGTTCTGTTTCCTTCAGATTTTTTTCTCATTTTGTTTGGTGCAGAAAGTGGATAAAAATAACAAGAAAAGTAAAAACCCTCCTAAAGCAACAACAGAAGACAAACCCCAAAGTGTATTTCCGTGAACCTGTTTTCTTTCTTGGTCTTCACTGTCTGTTTCAGGAATGGTGGTTCCTTCCAAAACAAAGATTGTGTGTCATTTTTCTACTCTTGTGTTGACCTGTGGCCAACCACACACTCTTCAGATAGTGCCCCGAGATGAGTATGACAACCCGACCAACAATTCCATGTCCCTGAGAGATGAGCACAGCTACAGCCTGTCCATTCGTGAGGTCAGTGTGTAAAAGAGTCAGGGTCTCCTCTCTTCTCTTCACTCCAGCTCTGATCCTCCCCTGACTGTCCATTTAGGAAGTGTGAGGCATGGATAAAAGGAGCCATAGGAGAGCCCTCTGTGAAGCATGTGAAGTCACTCTTTGCTTCCCGTAGCTCGGCGCTGAAGAAGAGGAGAATAATGAAGTCTCGTTTGAGAAGTCAGTGACATCCAACAGACAGACATGTCAGGTGTTCCTGCGGCTCACCCTGCATTCCCGAGGTTGCTTCCATGCCTGCATCTCATACCAGAACCAACCCATTAATAATGGTGAATTCGACATGATTGTCCTTAGTGGTGAGTTGAAAACTGTGACTTGGTCCCTTCCCAGCCATTTCTTTCTCTTATGTCTTTTCTCTGACCCAGCCCACAAACATTTGATATTCAAACCATATTTACCTTATGGTCCTGTAGTGCACTAAGTGACCATCACTAGGCTAGTTTGTCCTCTCTTGAATCATCTTTCAAGCTTTATTCTTTGTACTTCAGAGAATGAGAAGAATATTGTTGAACGAAATGTGTCGACCTCAGGAGTGAGCATTTACTTTGAGGCTTACCTTTATAACGCCAACAACTGTGCGAGCACGCCATGGCACCTCCCTCCTATGCACATGGGCTCCTCTCAGCGCCGGCCTTCCACTGCTATTGAGGAGGACGATGAAGACTCACCCTCAGAGTGCCACACCCCTGAGAAGGTGAAGAAACCCAAGAAGGTGTACTGCTATGTGTCACCAAAGGTTGGTGCATCTATTCTTGCTTTCAAAGCCCACCTGAGTCTGAATATGACTAGCACTTGGTAACAGACACTGTAAGAGGCAGTGAGTAGGGCAGAGTCACCTCCTTGCAGGGCTTCCTGGACACTAAAAGAGGCTTTCTAATGTGGAACATAAGATTTGTCCCCTCTGCTGCTGCAGGGGTTTGCTTTGCAAGAGAGCATATCTCCACCAGAGCCTGTGTCTCTCGGCACTGTTGAGTACCTGAACATTTCATTCTGTCCTGTGCATGCTCTAGGTGGAGCTCTCAGGATTGTAAAGAAGGCTACTTTTGACTATTGCATGGTCCTAATTGGTCTTAATAAAAACCTAGAGCAAATATTGGGGCTAAATGCTTAAAGATCAGAGAAGAGGAACAAGCCACTAGAGACACTTCTCACCACTACTGACTCCTCAGACTGAGTGCCTCTGAGTCCTCAGCCAGAAGGGAAGAGAGGGGGAAGGGAAGGGGGATCTCCAGTCTCCTCCCACCTCAAATCCCTCTCTCTGCCCAGCCATATCACTTCCTGTTTCAACCTTCCTAGTGCTGGGATTAAAGGTGTGTGATTCCCAAGTACTGAGTGCAGAGGCACGAGATCCAGACATTGTGTGCCACTACTGCCTGACCTCTGACTAACTTACAGCTGACTCTGCCCTCTGATCTTCAGGCAATCTTTATTTGGTAGATTACAAACAATATATCACCACTTTTGACCGTTAAGCAGTCCTCAGTGGGATACAAATCACTGTTGGCCCCTTGTGCTGTATTCAAAGAATTTGATGTTTCATTCTGTGATAATGTGATTTGGTTGTTGTCACTGCCAGGCTTCAAGGCTGTAAGAAGGAGCTTGGCAGAGACAGGAGGTACATTTCCCAAGCCCTGGAGCTTAGGGCACCTTGTTAGAGACTTTGTTTTGAATATTTGTGTTTTCTTCTTCATCCAGTCCTCACAAGAATGAGACTGTTGGGATGTCCTATTACATCCTTTAATGTCATAATCAACGCTGGATCCAAATTCTCTTGTGCTTTCTAATGTTCTTCTGTATGCCATCTCTATTTACAATTCCATCTTTCATGTGTAGTGGAGGGGTGAGGGGTGAAATGAAGTAACTAGGTGTGGGGGAAAATGAAGAGCATCGGCATTGGATTAATCATTGTTAAAATGGGCAACTGTTTCCTCTTTTTAGTGTGGTTGGAAGTTTTCTTTAATGAGCATTGGTCTTTAAGTCACGGGGAAATGTAGGGACTGGGATGTAGTTCAGTGGTAGAATGTGCCTATAGCATATTAGGAGCAGTCCCAAGCACTGAAATAAAGGAAAAAATATGACATGCATTCTCATAACAGTTTAAAAACGAACGAACCTTGCATTTCCATTCTCTTTTTCTAAATGGCATAAGAAAAACCTTCCTTGTCCTCATAATTAGGTATTTAGATGAATTCTTTTGTAAGATCCCCACTATGTTTCTCTCTAGCCCTTTTTCCTGTTTATCATCTTTGCCAAGTCCTTATTAGTACCATCCAAATAGAAAGGAAGGGCCAGGCATAGTGGCTCACATCTATAAGCTCAGTACTCAGGAGGCTGAAACAAAATTACTGTGACATCCTGAGCTGCCACAGGAGTCCCAGCATAGTCTGGGCTAGAGGATGAAACCCTCTCAAACCACAAACCAGACTGCAACAAACCAACAGAAATGGATAGGAACAGTGCCTACAGCTCCTGTCTGGGGGGCATCCCTGAGCAGCAGCAGGCAAGGCAGAGGGGTCCAGGTTGTTCCAAGGTGGATGCTTTATGCTCATAAAGTGAAGACCTAATGCCAAACATCCCCAAAATGAGAATCGGACCTGAGCATTGAGATGATGACAGATGTCTGTGAAACTGAAGTGCCAGCTCTTAGTTTGTCTTCATAGATATATTTATTTTAGTGCTGACTAAATTATCATTTTGTAATTTTGAAAAATATAGACAAGACTTAAGACTTTGGTATTTGGCTTATAACACCCGAGCAAGACCCTCTTTATTTATCACCCACTTCATTAACTGTGTTGGTCCCCAGCAATTCTCAGTGAAGGAATTCTACCTGAAAATCATCCCCTGGCGCCTCTACACCTTCCGAGTGTGTCCTGGAACAAAGGTAAGTTGAACTTTAAGCCTGCCTCATGCTGAGAAGGCCTCAGATTCGGGGTGGTCAGTCTTTTCTTTTTCTCTTGAGGGCTTTCATTGTTTCTGAAAGTTCTCTCTCTATGCATAGATTCACTTCCAAACAAATAAAAAGTTATCCCTCATTAAATGCCATGAATATACAAGGAGCATGCTACAGAAACTGGATGCTTTGCTAGCATATACCAAGAGCAATTTAGGATACTTTACCAGTGTCTGTCGTCTTCAGCAGCACTTTGAAAGGTTGTTGGTTACTCTGCCCGTGTATGCTCCCCTAGTGCTGAGGCTCATTCTACAAGGAGGAATCTTCTCATACATTTAAAAATGTATCTTTTTTATTTTTGTAGTTGTTCTTTTCTAGTCTCAGCTGACCCCAGAGGCTGTGATATGTTGTTTATGAAGATCACTTCCTCCAGCATTTTTGGAATAGCAGTTGCTCCTATTTCCCTTCTTAAACTCTATATTGGAAGATCTGCAGTGTTGCTGGGATCCTTACTTAAAGGCAATTTTTATGACTCAGATAATTTCAACGGGAACTTGAAAAGGGACCAGCAAAGGTGGCTCAGTAGGTGAAAGTACTTGTCAACCAAACTTGACCACTTGAGTTGATCTCCAGAACCCATGTAAAAAGTCTGATGTGGTGGCACATGACAAGACGGGAGGCAGAGACAAGAAAATCACTTGGAAGCTCAAAGGCCAAACAGCCTGGCGCGTTTAGCAAGACAGAACCAACTACTGAAAACTATACACACATACACAGCATGGGTACACGCACTAAAAACAACCAAGAGACAAACAGAACCTATGAACTGTAGAACATCTAGATAGGGCTGGTGAGAAGGCTCAGCAGCTAAAAGTGCCAGTTAGGTCTAGTGACCAGAGCTCACTCCTCCAGAAGAGAACAGTGCCCACAGGCTGTCCTCTAGCTCCATGTGTATGCTGTGGCACAGGCACTTATGCATGCATACATACATGAATACTACTACTAATAATGTGTAGGATGAATAAGAAATATGCTCCTGGCATGGACTTATTTAGCCTTGATTTTGTTGTTTATATAGCAGAGCAGTCAAGTGAAAGGCTTTGCTGGAACTAAGGGATTTATAGGTGAGCTTAAGCACTTTCTGAATTTTCTTTGCTAGTTTTCATATCTTGGCCCTGATCCTGTTCACAAGCTCCTCACACTGGTGGTGGATGATGGCATTCAGCCCCCTGTGGAGCTCAGCTGCAAGGAGAGGAACATCCTAGCTGCTACTTTCATCCGTTCCCTGCACAAGAACATCGGTAAGGGTAGTGAAGGCGGCGGCCCCTGAGGATGTAGAGCTGTAGAGTGGTGTCCCTCTCATGTCTACAATAAGTCCTAATGAACTCTTACTGCTCCTCAGGAGGCTCCGAGACCTTTCAAGACAAGGTGAACTTTTTCCAGCGAGAGCTTCGGCAGGTACATATGAAGAGACCTCATTCCAAAGTCACCCTGAAGGTCAGCAGACACGCCTTGTTGGAGTCGGTATGTAAAGTTTCATCTTTATATGCGAGTTCTCCAGCTAAGGACCTCTTCAGTATTATATCCTGCAGTGTATCCTTTTAATGAATCATAAACTTCTCTTTAAACATATTCGAGACTCTCTCTTCTTCTCCTCATTGAATACTCTTTTATTCTACTGGGTTGGGGCACTGTTTAGAAGCATGCACTGGAGGGGAGACTCAAGACAGATCAGTTTCCTGGTTTGTGCTGATGTAGTTCCTGGACAGTTGAGTGTAGGGGTGGAAGTGGTGGCTGGAGGAGCGGCTCGTTAGTCATCCCTGGGGTAGGAGCCTCTACTGGGTTAGAAGGAAGTAATTCTTGTTGTCACCCTGGTCTAATAGACATGGGACACCTGATGAGTGTTTGTCTCCACCACACAGACACTGGCATGGGTCTGCCATTCCCTAAGAGTGAGAAGGCTGGTGTCTGTCCAGAAAGTGTTTGTGGTGTTTGGCTCTGGTAGGTGTGCCTGGAAATTCCCTCTCTTAGCCACACTCCATGTGGAATGGCTCCCTGTGAGGGCCTTGCCTTGTGGTGGATAAAGCTATCTCGTGGATAATCTGTACTTTACTGAAAACCAAGGCTCCTTAGCTCTTGCGTTTAGAGCTTATCACTTACTTGAATCTTTTTAAAGAAAACTTTTCTCTAAGGGTTTTTTTCATTAATAAAATGAAGTTTATTTTAAAAAGAAGAAGAAAAAAAACTTTAACTATCAAATTCCAAATTTGATTTCGAATTAGATGTTTTGTTTGTTTGTTCTCCAGTGGGAAGTTGTCACGGTATAGACCAGGCTGGCCTTGAGCTGGCCTCTGTTTACTGGGACCATGGGGATTTGCTTCTATGCTTAGATTATTATTTTTTTTTAATATTTCTCCTGGAGATTTGTGTATTTAAAGATAAGATAATGTCACTAAAGTTTACTTACGTGCTATAGATTGCCGCATGTAGCAGTTGGCTCAAGCCAGTGGTGGTGTTCTTGGGGGCTGAGGTTGGTCTTTAGCTGCGGAGGGATGCCAGCCAGTGTTCTGATGGCTGCTTTCCTCTCTGTGTCAGTCTTTGAAGGCCACTCGGAACTTTTCCATCTCAGATTGGAGCAAGAACTTTGAAGTGGTTTTCCAGGATGAAGAAGGTTTGTTTCATTCTACCTCAACTCTCCGAAAAAAAAAATCCTAAACCAGCCCCTCACCTCCCAAAGACCCAGCTTCTATGAGTCAGGGACGACACCTGGCTGCATGGCTTGGTGGAGCGTGCAGAACAGACATATACTCTTAGAATTCACACCAAAAGGCCAAAATAACCACTGCAGATCCTGGGCTTCCTGGGTTCTCTGGCCTTCCGTGTCTCTGTTAGCTTAGAAGCCAGAATACCTCGGATTCTACAGAAGGAAGTGAGGTTTCAAAAATGACCACCGTGCAGGGGAGCTGCAGTGAAGACAGGTAGAGGGGTAGAAGGGATGTGGGTCTGTGAAGTGACAAGTAGGGGAAGGAAAGTAATAGGAGGTAGTGTAAGCAACATCACTGCTAATTTTCATTATACTTTTCAGCTTTGGATTGGGGAGGGCCTCGCCGGGAATGGTTTGAACTAATCTGCAAAGCACTGTTTGACACCACCAGTCAGCTCTTTACCCGGTTCAGCGACACCAACCAAGCACTGGTGAGTCTGTGGACGGGGGAGACTAAACAGTACACAGAGGTTCACAGCTGACCTGCGAGCCTTGACAACTTGCTGTTAGGAATGAGCTAATCAAGTTGCCTTCCTTTTATCTGTAAAATGTTCTTAGCATTTGGCTAAGAACATTGTATTGTAATGGCTACTTTACTCATTACTCATTTATAATGATCAAGCTATTTTCTGAAGAGAAAAGCCCGAGGCCGTTGGTTTCTGTATTAGATCTTTGATTAGAGAGGTGTCAGAAGTAGAGTACCTGAATGTGGTTAAAAAAAGTTTTAGTTTTTGTTTCATGACAGTCAGCGTATCACCTGTACTCAAACCATCCCAGGACCACAAACTAACCTAAGGTTCTTCAGCAGCCATTGTCCTCCAGTCAAACTGAAATTTTATGAGTCAGATTTCTGTTACTGTAATAAATGCCTAAGACAATCAGCATATAAAGAAAGAGAAAATATCATCTTACCGCAGATTTTTAGAGGTTTCCCTTTGTGAGTGGTCAGCCTCATTGCTTTGGGTCTGTCATGAAGCAGCAGCACATCATAGTGGCAGAGTGTGACAAGGTCATTCACCTCAGGGCTGGGATACGGAAGAGGAGAGAAGACTACCAGGCAGCTCTCCCAGGGCATACCTCAGTAGCCCACGTCCTACCAATGGCGCTCTGGGCACCTTTGTGTGGCATTTCAGGTCCAGATTGGAGTGCCTCGCATTGAGAAGGAAAGTCTTTCCATAACTAGGATGGATGAAAAATGGTCCAAGGCCTTTCCATTTCTTTCTTTGACAGGTGCATCCTAACCCTAACCGCCCGGCTCACCTGCGCTTGAAGATGTATGAGTTTGCAGGGCGGCTGGTGGGCAAGTGTTTGTATGAGTCCTCTCTAGGGGGAGCTTACAAGCAGTTGGTCCGTGCCCGATTCACTCGGTCTTTCCTGGCCCAAATCATAGGACTTCGCATGCATTACAAGGTAGCATCTTAGGTGTGCATTTCCACTAAGACAGTCTGCCCATTGGTTTGGACTCTTTCTATATGAGCTGATTTTCTGAAGTATTTTTTCCTCTTTTACTTTTTCTTTTAAGATGTTTTTATTTTATTCTGTCTTTTTGTTTTGTTTGTATGTATGCATGTACATCAGATGCATCCCTGATGCCCACAGAGTCAGAAGAAGGTGTCACATCCCCTGGAACTGGAGTACCAGATGTTTGTGAGCCTCCATTTGGGTGCTGGGAACTGAACTCAGGTCCTCTGGTAGAGCAGCTGGTGCTCTTAACCATGAGCCATTCTCCAGCCCCTGAGCTAATTATTTTTAAAGTTGAAGATGTAAATGGTATCAAGCTGTTAAAATTTCATTCATGTGCTTCTGTGTCTTCCTTTCTCCCCAGTACTTTGAAACAGATGACCCGGAATTCTACAAGTCCAAAGTTTGCTTTATCCTCAACAATGACATGAGTGAGATGGAGCTGGTGTTTGCAGAAGAAAAATATAACAAATCAGGTCAACTAGATAAGGTGATCAAGAAGACCGGGATTTATGTCCCCACAGCCCTGTCCCCTCTAAAGCAGAAGCAGTAGGACTTATGTAGTGAAAGAAAGATTACAAAGACCCAAGTGACAGAGAAGTGTCATGGCACGGGCCAGTTTGGGAGGAGACTATCAGTCACTGGCAGTTGTGGTGTAGGTGGCTGACTCGTAGTTTAACACAATGTCTGTATATTCTAAGGCTCTTTTTGTTGTTCTTGTGGGCTTTTGTTTGTTTAGTTTGGTTTTTTGATACAGGTTCTTGCTGTGTAGTCAAGCTGGCCTCCAAGTGCTGGGCTTATTGGCCAGATACATTTTTGTTGCAAATGTGCTTTTATTACATTGTGGAGTTATGTGATATTAAATGATACTAATGAAGCTAGTCATAATAATAATAATAATACATTCTTAAACTTCATTAGGTGTGATAAAACTAGTTAACCGTATGCGGTTTAAAAGGAAGCAGCAATGACTGAAAAGATGTGACAGCGGGGTAGAGTGGTGCACACCTTGAATCCAGCCCTTGGGAACAGAGGCAGGCAGAGCTCTGTGAGTTTGAGGACAGCCTGGTCTACATAGAGAGACCCTGTCTCAAAAAACCAGAACTAAACCCTATGCAAATGATAGGAACACCCGTTTTCTGTTTTTGTTCTGGTGAGGTCTACCTAGCTTCCCGAGCTGCTGAAACAAAGCGGCAAGTGAACAGAACTGTAAGTTACAGTTCTTGGTCCAAGGTGCAGCAGCAGGATTCTCAGTAGAACTTTTTTTTATGTATATATAATTATGGATATTATATTACTACTGTAATTTGCTTTGTATTTTGTGAATAAGCATTTCTAGCTATAGCCTAAGAAATGTTAAGATTTATTGTTCACATCAGTACAATTAAAATGTTACCAGAACCTCAAAATCTGATCTTGCAGCTAATGGAGTCGTTCATTCACTTGTGGAGACAACTCTGGTTTCCATAAACAGGATCTCCAGGATAATTGTTGTGACTTCCTTGAATGCCTCTGAGTTGTGTACTCGGTGTGTGTGTTTACTATCTGTTTGTGACTCAGGAAACTCGTTCAACTTTTCTTTGTAGAGAGACAAATTGAGAAACAAATAGTTAATAGTCTGAAGGTCTGCAGCAGGTTAGTGTCGGAGCTGGAGTTTTGGATGCCAAACCTCCCAGTCAGAAGCATTTGTGTGCTTGGGAGATAGAAGAGTGTGTGGGAACAACTGTTTCTGACTCAGAATTTCAGAGCTATGAAAGAGCTTCTTTGAGATAAGGTCATCAATGGCTTAATTGTAGGAGATGGATTAAAATATTGCTAACAAGAAACCATAATATCTTCCTGTTGCACCACTGATGAGAGAAGACCTCACTTCACACCCACTTCAGAGACTAGTGAGTGTGGAAGTGGTGGTGTGGGCTCCAGAGGTTAGTAACAGAAGGGAAAAGCAGGTGTGGTAAAAGGCTAAATGCAGATTAAGAACTTGAAGCCGGTGCTGAGGGAGTCCAGTTCCGCTGCTTGTAGGGTATTCCAGGCTGATACATCTTACAGTCTTCTATCCACAACCTCTCCTTGTCTTGTGTTTTGCCCTCCTATTTCAGGTTGTAGAACTCATGACGGGTGGAGCTCAAACCCCAGTCACCAATGCAAATAAGATCTTCTATTTAAACTTGCTAGCCCAGTATCGGCTGGCCAGTCAAGTGAAAGAGGAGGTGGAACATTTCCTAAAAGGTGGGACCCTGTCTCCCTGTGCTTAAGATGTCTGAATGGTAGTTACAGGTGTGGCTTTAACTTGGACACTTTTGTTTCAGGCTTGAATGAGTTGGTTCCTGAAAACCTTTTGGCTATTTTTGATGAGAATGAGCTCGAGGTAAGTGCTTAGGACTTGAACCTCTTTTGTTTTGTTATTTTTCACTTACTTGTGTGGAGGGGCACACACGTGCCATGTCATGCTTGTGGAGGTCAGAGGGCCATTTGTGGACTTACTTCTCCCCTCCACCATGAGTCTCTGGATTAGACATATGTGGTCAGGCTTGGTTGGTAGAAATGCCTCTACCTTCTGAGCCATCCACCAGCCCCAAGACTGCTGTTCTTGAGAGCGTGCCTTATGGGCCCCTGCTTGCTGTACCTCTGGTAGAGGTGTGGGAAGAACATCCTTTCTTTTGGGGGAGTGACAAGGTGAGATAGAGTCTCTGTGTAGCCAGAAAATCTTTTTTTATTATGCAGCTTTTGGATTCACTTTTTAAATTTTTTTATTTTATTAAGTGTGTTTGGGTCTTTTGCCTGCATGTATGTCTGTGTACCACGTATGTGCCTGGTGCCTGCAGAAGCCAGAAGAGGGTGTCAGTCCCCTGGAGTTTGAGTTAACAGACAGTTGTGAGCTGCCAGGTGGATGCTGGGAACTGAACCCAGGTGCTCTGGAAGAGCAGCCAGTGCTCCTAACAAGAGCCGTCTCTCAGCCCTGTGTTCACTTCTGTTAGTCTCCTACTTTTTGACCCTTTCTTCAGCTTTTGAAAATTAGAATGTTGAAAATCAAAGTATCAAGTATTTATGAAGAATGGTAGTTAATATTTATCTGTCAACTATTATTGACATTTTTGACTAGTAAGGAGTATTGATATCATGTGCCGTCTTCATAATGTCTTACAGCATTTAAGGGGATTACAGAATGTATTTGTTGAGGTATATGTGAATTGTGAACTGTGTGCTGTGTGCTGAGGTACCAGAGAAGACAGGGAAGAAGACAAAGTCTCATATGGGCTAATGCTAATGAAAGAGACATTCCACAAGATGGGGTCACACTGTGTGTGTTTACATATCTATAGTAGTTGTGTTAGTATTTCACATTTTGTATCAGCTCAAAGTTAGTTATAAGACAGCAAATAACCATGTTTATAGTTAGCTGAATTAAAACTCTTAGGAGTCGGGAACAAAACAGAGTCAGTTTGTCTTTACTTGCTGTTGCTCTTCACAGATGACACATACAGCAAAAGTTACGACCTTTAACGCCCCATGCCTTTTATAAGAAGTTCATTTCTGCAGATGTTCCTGTTAGAAAACCTTTCACAGCACTCAGGAGGCAGAGGCAGGCAGATCTCTGAGTTCAAGGCCAGCCTGGTCTGCAGAGTAATTTCCAGGACAGCCAGGACTACACAGAGAAACGCTGTCTCAAAAAACAAACAAAAAGACAACAAAAATATCCTTTAAAAACTGTAAGGAAAACTTAGTGTGTAATTAGCTACGTGATTCTTTTTCTTATTAGCTGAACTATTAGAGAATAGTCAAAGCCTTCTGTGACTTTTGAGATACAAAATCCAAACAATGAATTCTCAGTCTAAAATTTCTGATAGACCTCTGACCCAGTGCTGGTATTTAGGAGCTCTGGAGTGTTTGTTTCATTATGAGCATCGGTAACAGCATAGGAAGGGAAGTTGCAGCCTCTTACAGTTGCCCCTTGCCTGCTCCTAGTTACTCATTAGCTTGGCATGGTCTCTTGAAGAGACCAAAGCTTCCAGGGCTTCATTGGGCCTTTTTGTCTCTTTACTCAGAAGTTTCATTCCTTATAGCTATTGGACAGATATTCATAGTCTGCTAAGTAACGTGTTGGATCTTGAACCAAATTAGGACATCAACAAGATGTTTAGGGCTGTAATCTCATTCTCTCTCTCTCTCTCACACACACACACACCTTTTAATTTGTCTGTTCAAGTGGAAGCAGAGCTAAAGGGAAGTATTAAAATTTCAAGCTACTAACGGATGATAGATTCTGAGAGGAAACACTTATAAATGGGGCTGGAATTTTTATCAAAAGAAAGGGCTTGCCTTTTTTCGTTGGTATTCCTTTG
This sequence comes from Phyllotis vaccarum, assembly GCA_033318265.1. Classification (NCBI taxonomy): domain Eukaryota; kingdom Metazoa; phylum Chordata; class Mammalia; order Rodentia; family Cricetidae; genus Phyllotis; species Phyllotis vaccarum. The sequence continues at coordinate 62,917,110 of JARWLC010000006.1, forward strand.
CTAGGACATATACTAGGTTGGGTTTTTTTTTAATTTCTTTAACTTTGTCCTTTAATTACAAAGGTTCGTAGCCGTTCTTAAGTAGGTATGCTCACCAGAAACACCTTTTCAGTTGTACAAGTTTATAATCCAGCTCTAGAGATTCTGATGCAATAGACCTAGGGCACAGCTACAAGCATATCTGTGTGGTTTTTTTTCTTGAGTCTGTGATACAGGCACGTCTGGGGTTCATAGTCCCTGGCAGCTGTAGAAGAAGCCAGAGTGATCCTAGGGATTCCAGGGAAGACACTGCCCGCCACCTGCTAAACCCCTTAAAGTCTGTTCCACAGCCCCAGACTGCACCCCCATCCCTGAGCTTCATATCCCAGCCTTTTTTTTTTTTTTTTTTTTTTTTTTTAATATCATACTGCTTAGGAGTCCTTGCCCATTGCAGTTCATTCTGACACTGTGGCCTCCCCTTCTGTCTTTCTCCTCATGTTCCTTTTATTCTGTATTTTCATGTCGATAGGTAACTGACTAAATAGTGTATCTTTGTCCTGTGTCTGTCTCTTTAGCTGCTAATGTGTGGGACTGGAGACATCAGTGTGTCTGACTTCAAGGCCCATGCTGTAGTGGTTGGTGGCTCCTGGCATTTCAGAGAGAAGGTAATGGGCTACACTTTGTACAATTAGATTGGTATTATCTTGTGAGGGAAAGTTTAGAAGAAAAAAGTAGAGGAATGAAAGAGGCTGATATGGAGATTGGCACAAAGGTGATACATGTGGGGGAAACAGGTGGTCACCCAAGCTGAAAGCTCGGGTCCCTACACTGTTGACTGTCACTGGGGCTGTAAGTGGGAAACGCAAGTTATCAGAGCCAAGTACTCAGTTATGGTTACTCTTCTGACCCTGTGACAGTGTACATTCTTGCAGAGGTAGTTATTCATGCCTCCATAGAACTGTAACTGAGAGCATATGCCTGCCCAGAGTATCCTTAGGTATCAAATCCTTAGGATCAAGTGGCTGTACACCATGTGTGACTATAGCCTTGTATTTTCCTGCCAGGTCATGAGGTGGTTTTGGACTGTGGTTTCAAGTCTGACCCAGGAGGAATTGGCTCGGCTACTTCAGTTCACAACAGGCTCCTCTCAGCTTCCTCCTGGAGGCTTTGCTGCACTTTGTCCCTCATTTCAGATTATCGCTGCTCCAACCCATAGCTCTCTCCCTACTGCACACACATGGTAGGTTCTGGCTGCCCAAAGCATCCCTGTGCTTTTCTTTCTTGCCCTTGCTCATGTTTCTTGTAGGATAAATTAATCATTTTCTTCCTTGTTTTTCCAGTTTTAACCAACTGTGCCTCCCTACATATGACTCGTATGAAGAGGTGCACAGGATGCTGCAGTTGGCCATCAGTGAGGGCTGCGAGGGCTTTGGCATGCTCTGACTGCCCCATCACCTGCTTGGTCCCACACTCTCCAGAGCATCTGGACACATGCTAACAAGCATAACCACTGACCTTAACATGCATAACCATTAGCAGAAGATACTGCATGCTCCCTTGTGTCTGGAGTATTCTGTCATCTACAAGCATCATTCTTACCTCACTCCTCTGTGTCCACATTCACCACAGGCCACTTGGGTGTGTGGTGGTTATCTGCGCTTCACTCAGTCATGAGAAGAGGACCATGCTGCTGTCATTTCATTTGGTCCTTTGAAGATCTCTGTAGCTGGTTCTGCCTCAGTGGCTGGGAGAAATGGATGAGACAGAGGACTCAATTCTGTTGGAAAGCTGGCATGCTTAGACCCTTAAGCCATGCCTTGTTCCAGCACCCTCTGCTCTTTGGAAATGTCCTTCTTGATGTCACTGCTTGACCAGACTGGCACATGACCCCTCTCCTGGGCAACCCATCACTTCTCAGCAGTAGCCAGGAGAAGCCCAGATAGAAAGTGGCTCTCACAAGCCTTCTGATCTGTCCCCCACATAATGGCAGGCGCAGGCCATGGCACTGATGGGGACTCTCTGTGGTGACAATTGGAAAAGACACTCCCTGTGGGCATTTTTGAAGATGATCATTAATCTATAAAGAATGTGCTAAGCTTTCTCTTGAGTTTGAGCCAGTGAGAAAAGCAGTCAGAAGAATGTGAGGGATGGCTGTGCTGTGGCCTCCAGTGCTGGCTATGCTTCTCTGGGGAAGGGCCTGTCCAGGCATGCTGGATGGCTTGAAGACTGCTGATGCTTTTCTCTGGGCTTGTTTTTTGCACTGAAGGGTGCCTTGGCCTAACCACTGACCTCCAGCTTACACAGTTCCTTAAAAGCTGTCTTTAGAATTATTCTGGAGGAATTTTGGGAGCAAAGGACCGGGACAGTAAACATAGCTTGCCAGCTCTCTTTGGTGATGGCCTCTGGTGGCACCGAGGCAGAAGAACTGGTCAGAATTACAGGTCCTGGGTCAGGCCATTGGGCATAGACATAGTGGAGATCCAGCAGCAGTAAATGCTTAACAATTCCAGGTACTCGGCTTCATCAGTTACCTGGAAGGGAAGCCAAGGAGAGAGGAAGCTGTGTTAGGTTCACCGTTGCGTGGTGATGGAAGAGAATTTGTCAGTGTCTTGGAAGATGATAATATCTCTTTTTATTAGTGTTTGTATGAGAAAAACACGAAGGCTCCAGATCACATGTATCCCAGTTTCTGTCTTTAATAAGGCTTTGCTACAAGTCACCATTTCTGATGGGGTATGCAGAATATTACAAGCCATCTTTATTGCCAAAACCAGCAAGTACACAGAATCCCGGGATGAGGCAGTTGTGTGACAGTGCCTTGGCCTCTAGGAAGCATGTCTGAGCCTTCCTGTTTCCAGGGATCATGAGAAAGAAGCCCTCCTGAGCTGCTACAAGTCCTGCCTGACCTCCTTTGCAGTCATCATTTGTCCTTCTTGGCGTGGGTGCTGACCTCATGGATCCTTGGGGTTTTAGGACCTGGCATCAGGGCCTGCCTCTCCACCCCAGGATCCTCCATGCCACATGGTCACTGCTCTCCTCAGGGACCAGGACAAGGTGCTGCAGCTTGCCCGCACTTTTCCCATGGAACATGTACAAGATAGTTTGGCCATTACCCTGCTGCCTCTCAGGCCTCCACTGGGGCTTCCAGCTGGGATCCTTGGGCTGGCTTGGCTGGTTGGGACAGTTGTTTCTGTCCTGGGTTCTTCAGTCCCAGCTTCAGCACCCTCTAGAACTTACACGGGGGTTGAGTTTATATTCTTGGCTAGACCTGCCATTTAAAGCTCTAGTCATAGCACTTTTTCAGAGTCTCCTAGGCACTGTTGCAGCCCAGCTGGGGCAGCTATATCCCAGGGTGGTCTTTAGGCACCAGAGTCTTTAACAGAAACCCTTTAGTACTGTGTGGTTTTCTATTCCAGTTTACTCTCTCTGAACTGTTCAGAAGCATTTTTGCTCTGTTTTGCATTTTATTTTCCTTTTTTTTTTTCTCTCTTCTAATACTGCTTTGGCACTAGCCAGTATGGGGGAGACATACAGAATGTGGAGAGAGAAAAAGATGTACCATTTCTTGGGCCATTTTCTATTCATATTCCTTATTTTGGGCAGTTCTTCTGTTAATGCTTTGTGACATAGGCACTTGGAAGGCCAGCTGCTCTCCTGGCTTTTGGCTTTTCAGTGTCCTTGAAGGAGACAAGTCATGAAATGGAAACCAAGAAGAGTGTTGGTGTGGTTCTAGAAACTTGGCAGAGACCGATCTCTGCCTCACATTGTCAGGTCAGGTCTGGAAGTCTGCAGGTCTGCAGCGGAGATGTAAATATTTTGTACAGTAAATAAAATGCCTACAAGAAGCGAGGGCTAAGTGACTATTTGAATGGGGAGCAGAACTTAAATAGAAGATGGGATGGAAAATGTTTAAAGAGGCTTTATATGTTCTTGGTAAATCCCCTGGGAGCAGGGAGCAGTCTGCAGGGAGAGTGTGCACTTGAGGCCTTGGCTGGTCCCCAGTACTTGTCCACAGGCAGGTAGGGCCACACTGCTCATAGGGATAGCAACACAGTGGGGAAGTGCTAGTGCTCCGAGCCTGAGGAGGAAGCTAGTTTGATGTGAGTAAAGGGTTTCTATTATAATCTTCAAACCTTAGCTTGTCAGAAGTTAGAGGGGACTAGAGAAATGGCTCAGTGGTTAGGGATGCTAGCTGCTCTTACAGGCAACCTGACTTTGGTTCCTGGTGCCTACAACTGGGCAGCTTATAGCCACCTGTAACTCCAGTTTGTGGAGATCCAGAGATCCAGGATGTCTGCAGGCACACACATTGAAGAAAAATGTTAAAAGATATAGCGAGGTGGGTGAGGCGGTGCAGCTGTAGGCCCAGCTATTGGGATGACTGGGCTAGAAGGGTTGCTTGAGCCCAGGAGAACAGCCTGAGTGACACAGAGACCTTACCTCATAGAAATTCTTTCAGTTTCAAAACAATCAAAGAGGGGTATACAGGGCTAAGTCACCCGCCCTCGCCCTCGAGAGGTAAGCACTTAGCACTGACAGTCTTCAGTTGCCACATGATTGTATGTCTAGTGGCTGCCATCCTCCACATGCTGTTCTTTGGGTTGCACCTTCACTGAATTCTCTTTGAGACCATCTTGGTCCCATGAGAATCTAGCCCAGACTTCTCGTGCTAAACCTAACTAATTATATATTCTGAGACTGCTACATGGGATACTCCTTGGCATTTATGACCTGTTTGTGGTCTGGTCTGACACGATTGTGATTCTCTGTGGTGGCTAGTGGGACATTATTAAATATCGTATAAATATGATGTTAATGACTCTGCAGTAAGTCATCCCCAAATGTGTCACCTGGGGCTGGTGTTGAGTGGTATCTTTGTGTAGTCTAAGCTGGCCTAGAACTCACAGAGATCCAGATTCTCCTGTCTCTGGCTCCTGAGTGCTGGGATTAAGGATGTGTGACACCATGCTTTGCTCCAGAACTGTATTTGAGTATGGATCTGTTTCTTTTCAGAACCTAAACTTGATTTTGGTTTGTCTCTTAAAGATTAGTTTTGACAGAGAACCTAGACATTGGGCCAGCAGGGCTTCCTGCCTGCCTCACACTTGGTGCTGGGTGTGACAGATGAACACTTTATACCTTGGTTTACCTATTAGTCACTATGATCTGGGATTGATGGAGAGAAGGCCTACTCCAGGGTGGAGAGTTTTTAAGAGGTACAGTGAGAATCTGCATGGAAAGAGTTTTGTAGAACTGTGAGCTAATAATCTGAGAGAAGAGAATGCCAAGTTTCAAATGAGCCCTGCGTAAAGAACTACAAGACACCCCTGAGGATGTAACCGAGGGAGGCAGGTCCTAGAATTATTTTTATCTCTACATTGATGGAAAATACTTAGTCACATGCAAATGGGATGATTACAGTGAGGTCAGACACAATACTCTGATATTTATCTCTAGTAACTGTCTGCAGAGCAAGACTCATTTGAATAAATCTCCTGTCTATACTTTATATGAAACAGCACCAATTGGAAAAGGCCAGATTCCTGGAGCACACTTCACTGAAAAGCATACAGCTTCAGGAGTGCCAGAAAGGGGAACACCCCGTTCCCCGACACACTAGCAACACCATGAATCCACTGAAGCTATAAGCATGTCTGTCTGTGTGAGCGGTTCCTTGAGCCCAGGAGAACAGCCTGAGTAACAAACAGTCTTCTCAACAAACCCCCACTTCACCTGCACTGTTGCTTTTTCTGAAGTGGAATCTGAGACTTTTTATGCTTTATAGGCCAAGTGTTCCCTCTCTCCAGAACTCCCACTCAGAGAAGCTGCCAAGGCATTCCTCTGCCCATTAGCAGAGTCAGGGATATCAGGATTTGCAAGCCAGCTGGAGAAGGTTGATGGCTCTTAGGCTATTTTGAAGGCAAAATGTTGTGTTATTGTGTAAGAAGAGTATGTGTCATTAATTTAGGGTCTCCTAAGTCCTAGGTCTAACTCTCCCAAGTTGCCATTTAACTCCTGTTAAAGACTCTCCACTTTAAATCTGTTTTAGTTCTGTGTTCCATCCCTGGATTTGTGGTCTCCTCTTCCCCTCTGGTTCTGTGCATATCTGACTTTGAGCAAACATTTCTTGTGTATGGGGCTCCGCGGAGAGCTTGAGGCACTAGATAGAATGTGGCCCATGCCTGTGGGCACCTCACAATTGTGCTCTTTCCCTGAGGCTTGGACCACATCTCTCCAAGGTTCACAGGGGTGAGGACTGTGCCTTGCCTGTGCTTGGAGACTGTATCACACATTAACAGCTCCAGGTGTACATCTAGCTCCTTGAGAGAGAGAGAGAGAGAGAGAGAGAGAGAGAGAGAGAGAGAGAGAGAGAGAGAGAGTCCCTACTAACATTCGGAGGAGAAAGGAGAAAGAACTCTTGTAAAGATGGCCTCAAACAGACTTGAAGGGTGAGTTGTAAAGAGTAGTCCATGGCCTAGCAGATCCTGCACCAGGCTGGCAAAGGGAACCCGGAGATCTTGGGGCCAGTTCTTTAACCTGCTCTCCCAGACACAGAAGACCTGGGTATTGACTTTGGCAGCAGGGAACTAGCAGGCCAGTTGCCTGCAGCTCAGTGAATGAAATTAAAATCCTGAGTGAATGGGATAAGGGAGTATTTTCAACATTAATAGCAATCAAACAGATTTGTCCTTGCTAAGAATAATTTGGATGGCAGAGGAAAGGCAAAGCCATTTCCAATAAACCCCAAAGCACAAAGAAATGAATCAACACTATGAAGAGCCGTGACATTGGCTTGTGGTCACCATGGGTGGAAACACTGAGCTCCATTCCAGTTTTCCCTTAGTGTTGGTCAAATTCAGGAAACAAATCCTGAGTTCCCTGCTGTGTGCTGTGACCAATCTTCTTCCTCCCCGGGGGCTGGGCACATCCTTCAACAGCTAAATGGGTGCTGTTTTGAACCCTCCCTGAAGAATACCAGCTCCCTGTCCTTAAAGGGATTTCTTGAAGCCTTATTCATGATAATACCAATTTTGTTTGCTCAGATAGTCTTCACAATGGAATGGAAATTGTTCTATAGAGGGTCTTGCTCAGGGTAACAAACATTGAATGAATCCAGGAAGGCTCATGTATGCCGCTCTGAGAACATTGTAGAGGGTTGGGTAGCAGCCATCCATCTGCAGACTCTACATACAGTGGTTCCCATCTATTTCCCCAGAACTTTGAACATTCTATTGTCTTGGCATCTCACTTAAATCTTCCAGACAGCCTCTCACACCAGGAACAAGCACAAATCTCTCTTGTCAGAGCATATCTCAAGTTCTGGTTTAAAACATGTCACTGTGGATTAGCTATGGGCAGAAAAAAGGAAGCAGATCTCCAGCCCTGACTTTCGGGGGTGAGACTGGGCTCAGGGACTTGGTGCAGTCAGAACAGGGGGCCAAGATAGTGGTTGGCACAAGGGCATGGAGAACTCTGGAGCCAGAGCCAGAGCCTCTGAGGAGTGAGGCCCAGGAAAGCCTGGCACAGGGAATAGCTGGGTATTTAACCAGGAACACTCGTTTTTCCCTCAGCCTTGGCAGTAGGTCAGAGCAAGCAGTTCTAGAAGGGTCCACATCCTCCCTATTGCCCCCACCCCGACTTCACTCATCATCCCAAACATCTGCTTCAAATTTGAGCCCTTGCCTCCCTGCCCGATTGCATACTAAATCATAAGGAGTAAGGGTGAGGGCATGTTTGCAGGTATCGCATGGGAGTGAAGAAAAGGAATGTTCTGAGTGAATGAAGCTGCCCTGAGATCTCTTTCAGGTGGTAGAGCAGAACTGGAAGCTTCTGGGATTTTTAAATGCACACATGCCTCCAAAATCTAGCCAGTGACTTGTTTCCCTTTTGGGTAAAGGGAGTGACCTGGGGGTACGAATTGGTGTTAGCCTGGGCCATGGCAGGAACTATTTTCAAAGGCACTTCAGATAGTCCAGAGGGAGATAGTTAAGGTAGTTAGTGCCCACAACAAGCATTGGAGTGCTAATGGGGTATTAAACACCTCTACCCAGCTAGCTTATACGCTGGAACACACACAAGTCAGAACAGCGAAGCTAGCTTGCATCTGGGTGGCCAGGAAGGAAGCAGCCAGAGGAACTGTCTGTCACGGCATCCTTAAAGATCTCATGAAGCAGGAGCTATAAGTTTGTCTAACGCTTGCCCCGATTCTCAGTTCATTGCTAAGTAACAGAAAATAGCCTAAAGGAATAATTTCAGAACTGGTGCAATAGTAGGTGACATTTAATGTGTGTTGATCCACACAGACCCTGTTCTTAACGTATGACCTGTGTCAACTGTTCTTCACATCTGTTTATGAGCCGTATTTAGTATTTCCATTTTACAGGAGATTGAGGCACAAAGGACTAGTCTGTCCAAGGTTACATGCCTAGTAGATGAATCTTGGTGTCTGCTTGGTTCCCACACCTCACCTCACACAAGCTCAAATGAGGTGGCTTGGGGGCAGAGAGCCAAGTCTAGAGGATCCCTGCAAGGGAGCGGCCAGAGTGCTTGCTGTTTATCCTCCAAGCAAGGAGGCAGACTCCTGGGTCCCTAGGGAGCCAGCCTGGTGGTCATGTCCCCAGCCAATCCTGCCACCCTGCACCCCTGAGACGGCTACTGCCCATTCAGAGCGGTACTTGCACATTTTGCTTCTCTTTCCAGGACAGCAAGCATCTCTCAATCCCCAAATGTTTAAGGGAAGAGCCTTAGACCAGTGTCCAGCTCCAGACTCTCGTGAGAATAGAAGAAAAGACTAAGTCCTGGCCAAGCCATGGGCTGCTGTTTCAAAGCTAAGGGTAGAAGCCAAGTCCATCACTCGGCTGGAAATGTGGGCGCCTCCATGACATACCAGCTCACCCTGGCAACCTTCTCTGTCTAACTGAGCAAACCATGTGGGCAATGACAGGCCACAGGCCCTTTCCAATAGTCTTACAACTGTGCCAGAGCCGTTTTTTATGTTGAAGCAGCCTCTTTCCACTAAGAGACAAGATGTACCAGAGAGAGGCCCGGGAGGCCTGTCTGATGGGTCCTCAGATCCTGGGACAGTACCTCTGTAAGCACGGCCAGGTATTGGTAAATGTCTGAACAAGCTCTGCTCATGGCTTACATTATCACTCCTTGGGAAATGTTCCTCACCTCAGACTGTCCATCCTCAACCTCCAAACCCAGCTTGTGTCAGAGGATATGAGGGTTAGAGAGTTCATGATAAAGAGTGTCTTGACATAACCTTTTAAAAAAGGTAGATATAGCTCATTTAGTGGTGGCTCATGCCTGCAGTGCCAACCAGCATTTGGGAGGCTGGGGCAGGAGACTCACTCTGAGTTTGGGTCAGCCTGATCTACAGAGTGATTTCTAGCTCAGCCTGAACTCAACCCAAAAGTTATGGGATAGGCATTATCATTTTTATTGTTATTTATGTGTGTGTGGTGCATGCGTGTGTGTATGTGGAGGCCAGAGGTCAACATCGGGTCACTTCTATTGCTTTCCAATTTTTGAGACTATTCTTTGAGACTAGGTCTCTCATTGGACGAGGAACTCAGTATTTTGCCTAGACAGGCTGACCAGTGAGTCTCCAAGATATGTCCCCTTCTCTCCAGCCATGGAGTTAAAGACACACAGTGGTGCATTCAGCTTTATGTGGGAGTCGGGAATCCAAATTCAGGTCTGTAATTCTTAAGCAGCAAGCACTTTGCCTGCTGAGCTGTCTCCCCAGCTCCTATATTACTTTTTGCGGTGTTAAGGATCAAGCCCAGAGTCTTAATTCTCAGCAAATGTTCCACTAGTGAGTTACACCTGTGGCCCCTGTCCTCAACTTTGATCATCTGATGTTTGGAGGACATCATCCAATAATGGTAAGGCAATATCCACAACTTTCTTAGCCTGTGTTGAATTTTAATTGAAGTAGCCACTGTTACACAGATGGCTTAGTCTCTCATTTATCAAGAAAAGATTGATTCTAACGTGTGCTATGATGTACAGTGTATAGGGATCTTGAAACTCAAATGAAGTAATGGTGAGAAATGGTCTGTAACCCACAGAGTCTAACATTGCTCTTGAACTCCTGGTTTCTGTTCTCTGTTAGTCATACCATGGTAACCATTTCCAGTTCCTCTTCAGCTTCCCCTGGATATGCTCTATGGCCCCTCTGCCACAATTGAAGAGTACTACAGAAATAAGAGCTCTGAACAGAACAGCCATATTCCTTTTTACATTTGTGATGTGCCGAAAACCCTCAGACCTTAAAACATGGTGTGTCCAAATGCACAGTGACCAGAGGCCAATTTCCTAGGAAGATTTTAGGGCTTATGTTTAAGGTTCCTTGCTCATGCAAGCTGCTCCTGAGGTCATAAATCTTTTCAAGGTCGAATGTATGTATATGTGTGTGTGTGTGTGTGCGTGCATGCGTGCGCACAGACAGACAGATAAAAAATTTGGTGGGTTTTTTTTGTTTTTGGTTTTTTTTTAGATAAAGTTTCTCTGTATAGTTCAAGTCCATCCCGGAACTCAATCTATAGACCAGGTTGGGATTAAACTCACAGAGATCCACCTGCCTTTGCCTCCCAGGGGCTGAGATTAAAGATGTGCACCACCACTGCCCAACAAGGTTATATGTTCTACATTATTTGCCAATATTTGAAAAAAGTTCTCCGATTTCACTTTGATTTCTGCCCTGCCATACCTTCCTCTGATGGGTGGCTTTGACTCTTGGGGACCGAAGGAATCTGAGATAACATGTTTTTATGTGGGCCTGCTGTAAGGTATGCATGTGGCTACAGACAACGCTGGGACAGGGATGAGAAGAGAAGCCAGGGTTGAAATGTGGGGAGGTAGAATCAAGTCTGACAAAGTCCTCCAAACATCAGATGATCAAAGCATATTAAGATTTTAGGTTGCCTCAAGCTTCCATAACTTTGAAAGTCATCTTTATGGGGGGAGAATCAGAAATTTAGGTAAGAAGGAGAATATTTGGAAGGAAAAATATCAACAAATCACATTTTTAAAGGCTGGCAAATGCTATGAACATCACAAAGTCCAGGAAAAAAAAAAAAAAACAAACCCAGATCAGCCTCTGACTCTGGCTGGCCCTTGTCAACTGCTTCTGCCCCATGTGTGAAAAGGAGGACTAACTGCAGACTAGTTTTGGAGTGTCTAGTGCTAGAAGAAGGTGGCAGTCGTCAAGTATGAATGTCCTACTTTCCTTTGGTGTTCTGTGCTGATCCCTGGAGAAGGACACGGGATCCAAAGGCCACTAGCCCAGGCAGTTTCTTGAATTAAAGGCAGAGAGATATCTGCCAGGATCATGCTGTCAGCCTTTGCCTATACAGGAAGCAAAGATGTCCATGGTCTTAGATGGCCAATGTATTGTGACTGATTCCACAGAGACTTTGGAGGACTTGCCTTGGCCATGGGACAGCTCTACAGGAAGCTTAGAAAACACCTTGGAAGATTTACTTAGCATTTCCCAGTGTCCTAAACTGTGCTCCCCAGGCAGATTTAGAAAGAAGTGTCTGTGTGAAAGTGACAGTTTCTTAGGAATCTTCCCAGGGATGGGGTGGGGGTGGGGAGAAGGAAAATCAAGTGAGGCTACGTTGTCAGCCAAACGAGCTATGGAGGGGACATGGCCCTGTCTTCAGGGAGTTCTGGAGACTAGGCATTTATCCCTTACTCCCAGAGTCCCTGAGGGCTGCCTGTTAAGGGAAGTAACCTCCCAGGCACCTGCCTATCCTCTATGCAGGTTACCCAAGCAGAATCAAACAGCCAAAGGCAGGCTGATGACAAGGATGTAGAGCAGAATCTTGGAAGTGAACTGTATATACTGCAAAACCACGGGGATCTGGGGACAGGTTAACAGGGAACTAGGCCTCTGCCAGCTGCCGTCCTATATACTAATGACTTTAGCTGTGTGGTTCCTCAGAGTAGTCCTGTGGCTACCTCCCACACTACTGGGCAAAGAAACTGAATCTCAGAGACAGCTGCTGTGATCTGAGGTCCCCTCGCTGCAGGAGCTCTCCCCAACCTCTCCTGACTGTGATCCAGGTGGCAGCACCCTGTTTATCTTCTTTATGAACAGAGAGGTGGGCTTGTCGCTTTACTCGCTCAAAGCCATGGCCTAGCATAGTGTGAGACACGTGTATAATGGATGCTCAATGCAGTGAAGATTCCAGAGCCAAGCTTAGGTGCCAAGCTCTTGACACTACATCTTATGATATGGTACAGCCCAGTCCTGAGGACCATGTGGTGCCCATGGGTCCTGGAACAAATGTTTACTGAAGGGGAAGAACACCCTTGAGCAGAGCGTTGGAGAGTGCCAGGGAAGGGCCCCAGCTGTGTTCTGACAGCCTCCTCATTCACACCCACAGAAGCCTTTATGAAATGTCCCTCTACACAGTTTCAGTCTTCTGGGAATGGCAACATCCTATTTTTAGTTGATTTTCAGTATGTCTCACAAGTTCTCAAAAGTTGAGTAGCACTCAAGGATTCAAAAATCAAATTTTGAGATGGCTGGTGGCCCCTGGAATGTGCTAGAAATGGTCCTGAAGACTTGTCTGAGAACTCAAGAGGGCTTGCAGAGCGTAAAGAAAAACATGACAACTGAATGTGGAGCCCAGTATCAATTGGATAAAGTATGTATGCTGTATACACTCCAAGGAGCAAGCTTTTGAAGGTTGGCTGGGGCCTTCCAGGGACGGAAAGGGAAGACTTGCTTAGCAATGCAGCAAAGTATACAAAATAGGCTTCATCCTGTCCTTCCCGCCCTTCACCTGGGCCTGTGCCCTTGGGAAATAGTGACCATAGTACCCAGCTGTGCACCTCTCTGTAATACTGGAAAGGATTGGGCCCACGCCAGGATGGGGAGAGCAATGTTCCACTGCTCCACAACCTAAGGATGGAGAGCTGGAATAGGGCGGGACTCCTGCAGGCTCAGGAGCGCCAGGCTGGTTGCCACCTGCCCTCCCCAACTTAGACTAAATATCCAGCCCTGAGGGTAAGTGAGAAATTCTTGGCCCCAGCCCGCCCAGGCCTAGCTGGCTTGAAACAGTTTCCTTCAGGGAACTGGGGTTGCTGTCTGCCCTTGGCAGGTTCTTCCTGTTCCTCACCCCAGGGATTCAAGCTGATTGGCAGATTTATCCAAGCATGGAGGGTAGGGGCAGAAGCCTTGGGAAGCAGCCAGGACAAAGGAAGGAAAAGCAAAGCCTGGGGACAGACAGAATGTCTGAGATATAGACAGTAAGTGAGGCAAGTGACATAAAGAGACAGGACAAGAGGGGGCAAAGGAGAGGCCAGGAAGAACAGACACGTCTTCTAAGGATGCAAGAAAAGGAATGTTTTGTCCTGAGTGGGAGGGTGAGAAGGCAAGGGTGGCAGCCGGGGCTTCTGCAGTGTCTAGGCACAGTCTTGTCCTTCAGCATTGTACAGCAGAAGGCCTGCATTCTAAAAGGTAGGCCTAAGACTTTGGAGCAGGGCTTGCAACATCCCCACATCTGCTTCCCATCTGCATCTTCTCTCGGTGGATTTGCATCCCAGGCCTTCCTGCCAGAGCACAATCCATTCAAAACAAAACGTGGCTTTTCATTTGTAGCTGCAAATCCATGCAGTCACCCGAAGCTCTCTTGGGTTGTCTGAGGTCTCATGGGCTCCGGGCAGTGCCAATGTAGAACCAGGCATGGGAATTGGTGGCACAGACAGAGGAAACTCTGTGGGAGGGTCTCCATGGCCCTGAGCTGCAGAGGATTCAGGGCCCTTGCCAGGAGGCCCCTCAGGTTCACTGAACCTCCCAGATCCTGCTTGAGAGGCTACATCCAGTGTGCTTTTGACTCAACCTCCTTGTCCATTCCCATGATGCACGGTGTTCTTGAGAAATGGCTTGAGTTATAAACTGCGAATGCTTTTTTTCCTATGGAAACACAAAGTCCAGAGACTTGGGATACTTGTGTCCCTCCTGACATTCATCTTACTACCTTTCTCATCCCCTGCTCCCTTCCTGGGCTGTTTCACCCTATTACTACCTTCCTCTCTATTCTACTCATTTATTCACTCATTTTTCCATTTGCGCGACCAACCATTCATTTATTCAACCCTAATTTTGCCCTTGTTTACTGGTTATAGTCGGTTCAAAGTGGCAAGTCTTACAACCAAAGAAGTTGGAAACAGCACAAGAAAAATCAACAGTCGGTGTATGAGTAAGTGATTTGGGGCACTAAATATTTTAGCCCTGGGGGAGAGAGGTGGAAATAGTCCCAAATGATGAGGGAGTTTGGGTTCCCCTGGTCTGTCCTTAGGAGGTAGCTTTCTAACTTGGCACAAAGGTGGGAGAGCTCTAGAGTCCTTGAATCTACCCAGACCTAGTTAGAGGGGCAGGAATGAGGTACCAGGCAACCGTCTAGGGTGGGAACCTTCTGCAGTTGGGGACAGCATTCTCCTGCTGGCTGGTTGAGAGCAAGCAGGGTTCTTCAGTCCTCTGAAGAAGAGAAGGAGAGGCTAAACTGGGGGTGGGACTGACTCGCCTGGGAGGAAATGGGTTAGGAAGAGGAGCTTGGGAAAGGTCAAAGCAAGCAAGAGAGAAGTCAAGGGTGGGCTGTGAGCGTGTGTGTGTGTGTGTGTGTGTGTGTGTGTGTGGTGTGTTAGTGTATATATGTGTGTGTGATATGTGTGATTGTGATGTGTGTTAGTGTGTGATGTGTTAGTGTGTGTGTTTGTGTGTGGTGTATGTGTGTGTTAGTATGTATATGTGTGTTTGTGGTGTGTGTAGTATTTGTGTGTGGTGTGTATGTGTGTTATTGTGTATGTGTTTGTGGGTGTGTGCATGTGTGACCAAGGCATAGAACTATGAAGTGCTGAGAACAGTAACAGTTCAAGTATCAGTTTTCTAAAGGCTGAAGTAAGCTCAGGATTCAGGTATAAGCAGTGGAAGGGAATTTATTGGTTGATGTAACTGAAAAGCAGACCATAGGACCGATGTCAGGCCTCGCTTCGTAGCTGGCTGGCCTTGAACTCCAATCCTCCGCCTCAGCCTCCTGACTGCTGGTATTACAGCAGGCCAACCACCATGCCCACTTTCAGATTTAGGGGCTTGGGAAGGACCCTTTTCTTCTCCCTGGGTCCATGAGAGTGATATTGGCTTTGTCCCTCAGGCTAAAACTCATATATATGCTCCTTATCCGTGAGGATCCAGGAAGCAAGTCTCACTGATGCTGATTGGGTCATGTGTTCTTGCCATAGCGTAATGCAGTGCTTTGATTGGCTAAAGCCTGAATTAAATGTCTCCCTCCTTCCTCTGCTGTCTTAAAAAGTAGCCAGGCATGGTGGTGCTCAACTTTCATCCTGGCACTCAGGATGCAAAGGCAGGCAGATCTCTGCAAGTTTGAGGCCAGCCTGGTCTATTAGAGTTCTAGAACATCAAGGGCTGTAAACAGAGAGGGTTGGACTATTTCTATTTCAGAAGGGTGTAGAGAGGGTGCTCTTGCAGTGAGAACACTGTCATCTCTTTTGTTCACTGCTGAAACTGTAGGACTAAGTGTTGCATGTGGATGCTTGATGTGGAATCAACAGTACAGCCTAATGCTAGGAATGCCAGACTCCCCGGGGGATGGTTATTATTTATATGCACCACAGAATAGCCTAAGCCACTTACACATTTAAAAGGCAGTTATTATTTAGGTTGATGATAAGTGCCTTATCATCACCTGCATTTTACTTTTGGGGAAACTGAGGCACAGGAAAATCATACAGTTGGGAATCTGGCTCTGCTACATGGACGAGTAAGCATTTCACACACTGCTTGGTAGGTGTAGACAGCCCACAACGAAGATTTTAGAGCAAGCCAAATTCCCAGCCCTCACTTTCCACAGGAACATTGCCTTTGTCTTCAGGTCAGAAGTTTTTCTAGCCTTCCTTGATGGTCCTAGGGCAGTAGTAGCAAGAGATGCTGAGGCATCTCAACATCTGTTCTTCCCAGCTGAGAACTGAGTCATCTCCAGTTTCCAAGCTGGGGACTGGCAGGAAGATGATCTTATATATTCACCTACTTTTTCATCTACCATCTATTCATTTGAACTTTATTGACAAAATGAGTCTGGAAGTAAACAAGAAAGTTTCTAGCAAAAGGTGGAGCATGTTGTAAAGACTCAGCAACCAGCTTGCAAGAATAAACTGAGAAACCACTTAAACAGCAAAATAAAATAATGGTAATGTATATCAGATTATAAGCAATAGGATCAAACATCCCTGTAATAAATAATGAAGCCTTAGAATGAAGAAGATAGACTACCTCTTTGTTAGAATTCCATTAATAAATATGGGAGGGATTGGAGAAATTTAAAATCACCATTAGACAAACCAGCAGCAATAATGTTGTAGGAAAGAAAGATCCACCAGAGGTGGGTACTAGGCTCAGTGGAAAAAAAGTTTAAATGGAATCAGTGTAGTCACAGACTCCCCAGATCTCTCCTCTGGGATGTTTATTTAAGGACAGAGATAGTGGTTATTTTAGAATGAGCAGGGGGAAAAAAAATCAGCAGATGCAAGCTTAACCAAATGCTCAAGATTACCATCCCTGGTATACGACACACTGACATCTTGTCCTGGGAAGAGTCTAGGACCTCTTCAGTGGATTTTACCACCACCACCAACAAAAGGCATCACCTCAGCTTGATTAGAAGAATATGGTAGACACACCCAAGTGGAGGGACAGATGGATTGCCAAGTGTCTGAAGAGTCATCACTGAGTCAAGGTCATAAAAGACAAGGATGCGTCAGCTGAGGAACCATCACAGATTGTAGGACATTAAGAGACTCAACAACTAAGTCACAAGGGCTCTAGAGAAGAAGGAAAGGCCAACAGAGGAGAAGCTGATGACGTGAAAAGGTCTGTAGTGTAGTTAATAGTCTCATGCCCAGGTTTGCTTCCTGCTGGTCATCTGTCAGTGTACCATGGACATGCAAGCCGCTAATATTTGGGGAGGCTGAGTAGTGTGTATGAGAATGCCTTGGATTAATTTTTGCAATTTTTCACTAAGTCTCCAGTTATTTTAAAATAGCAGGTGAAATCACACACTGGGTGAGTGCGTGCTTCTTGCTAAATATGTGGGATGTAGAAGCTGAGTGTTCAGACAGCCAATAAGGATTAGCTCTGCTTGCACCTGTTGCTTAGAACTAAGCGTTAAAGCATTCAGATCACCAGGGATCGTGTTCATATACAGATTGTGATCCAGTGGGGAACACTTGAGAGTCTGCATTTCTCACACATGGTAACAGTGGTATGTTCTGTGGTAGGATTGCAAATTTTTCACATACACAGCCACAAAAGCAAAACAAAAACTCCAAAAACTATGTGTCTCAGAGAGCTGTGAGCACCAGGGCTGAAGCCTGGGTTTCTCACCTGGATTCCTCAGCAGCTCTGGGAACTCCAGGCTTTTAATGCTTTCTGGCCTCAGCCCTGGTCTCAGAAGTGTTGGCCAGTTCTCTCTACTCTGCCTCTGGCTACAGCCTGTTTAGCCTGGGCCAAACTGAGGCTAAGTGAGAAGGGACAGGTGCAGTTACAGACATACTCAGAAGTTCCACTGGGGCCCTGTGACAGCCAGGCCTGTGCCCGGGGAGCATACATGTTCCTCCTCAGACCTCAGCCCACCAGCAGTGGCCCGGCCTTCCCTGGAGCTTTTACTTGAGTGGCTTCCAGGCAAGAAGTGATGTTGATGACATGTTGCTCCCCAGAGATTCTCCATTGCTCTCTGGGATGTAAGAATGTCCACAGACACAGAGCCAGACAACCCAGAAAGGCAAGCTTTTTCTACAAATTAATATCTACATATGTGCATAGTCATAAAGCTGCAGAATCACTGGAGTATCACCAGTCACTGAAGCCATGCTCTGCAGTGATAATTTTTTTTACAAGTGCTTATGACATTCCTTCTTCATCCAGCCCTCTGCACAACCACAGGGTTCTCATAGCATCCTCATGCATCTCCCTATAGCATCTCAATGCATCTGAGGTCACTGTAGGTTTTCATCCCAGGAAGAAACAGTACAGGCCATCAGAGTTCCTGCAAATGACCATCTCACCTCATTTGCTGAGACTTCATGGATGGGTTGTCACATACACTCACAAGAGTACAATGTAGGAAGATGCACATGTTGACAAATGGGGCAACTAGGGGTCTGGTTGGCAGATTTTGATCATACAAGTGAAGTCCCATGATGGGGTTACAGAAGGTTGGCTGGTTTTCCAAGGATGCTTGCCACATGCCAGGTGTGTCTTTTTTGACTCCTCAGTTATGTCTGTTGTGATTGTGGGGAGGGAAGACTAACATAGTCTTGAATTACATCCTCTCCCATCCACCAGTGACTACAGCTTCTGTGAAATTGAAGCTTTTGCCTATACTACTGAGGACTAGTACAGTCTTGAGGCTCATAGATCTCTCTGTGTCCATTCCTGCTAGGGTGTCAAATGCTGCTTCACTACAGCCAATCTTGTAGTTCATATGGAGCCAACTGGACCCTGGCCAGCTCTTTCCAGGGCCTCCTAGAGATTCCTTTACTGTTCTGTCTGACACTGATGAAGCACCCCCTCAGGCTCTTCAAGCACCGAGTGTATTCCTGGGTAGACCAATTGGCCAAGGACACATGCCTCAAAGGAGACAAAAGCCCTCATGGCCGAGGAAGAGGAGGACATCTGATGTTCCATGGTTGGGTTGTAGTATATACAAGTATTATTTCCCACCCTAAAAAAATCCTTCCTTTGAATATGTATATGAGTATTTTACTTGAATGCATATCTATTTATCACATGCATACCTGGTACACAAGGATGTCAGATAAAGGCATCAGATCCTCTGCAACTTGAGTTACAGTTGCAAGCCACCACGTGGATGCTGGGAATGGAGCCTGGGTCCTCTGGAAGAGCAGAGCCATCTCTCCAGTCTCCCTTTGTTTCATTTTCCTCCTTCCAGGGTTCAATAGGATATGTTCTCTCAGCCATCCACCCCCCAGCATGATGCCATCTTCCTTCCTCATTTGTTCCTTCTGTTTCTCTTGTTACATCCTTACAGACAGCAGGCTTTGGACCATCTAGGCTCAGCTCCTAGCCATGTCGCTGAGGAGCTGCATGTTCTTGCTATGTTCTTCTTTCCTATTTTCTGAGTCCAGTTTCATCTTCTGTAAACGGGAGAGGAGCAGAAAGAATTTCCATATCTTGGAATAGCTATCAGGATTAAAAGAGACAGCTCACAAACTCAATAACTACTTCTTATTAGTAAGTACTGATATAGGTTCCAGGTAAGGCCTTACTGTATGTGACATGTACCAAGAAAAGCAGGAGGACTTGCTGGTGTGGTTGAAGAAAGAGGCCTCTAGGTGATGAAGAGGATAATGTATTGAGAATTGACTGTGTGATGGGCTCTGGCTTAGAGGCTCCACTCATGTCACCTCAGGCTTTGAAAACTCACAGTTAATAGAATGTGGAAATGCAACATGTTGTGAAGGAACTTCAAATGAAGGACAAGAAGAAATAAATGGGGTTTGAGGTCCTTCTTTTCTCTTGACTAGAAGATATGAAGACTGTAAGATGAACTGGAAGAGAATAACACACTTGCTATTTCCTGGGGGAAAAAATCTGAGCATGATGAGACCAGCCATGATGCTGGCCTGAACTCTTCCTTTGGGACCTGACCAGTCATTCACTGCTCTCTGTGCACAGGCATGATGTCTAGAGCAAGACTTGTCACTGATTGTCACCATCTCTTTCATTTAGGGGTTGAGAGCAGAACTGAGTCAGGTGTAGTGTTGGAAAGAAGGCTTAAGCAGGAGGAGTCACGTTTGAGACCATCCTGGGTTACACAGATGGGAGAGAGAGAGATCCAGGTCTTACTCCCACCAGTTGCCTAGCATCTCTGAGCATCAATCCTCATATCTATGAAGTAAGAAAGGATAACAGTCCAGATGTCCCATCCTTGAGGATGAAAGAAAATGATGTATATTAAGAGCCACAAAGGGCAGGGAAGATAGTTCAGATGATAAAGTATTTGCCTTACAGGTGTAGGATCTGAGTTCAATCTCTACCAACATTAACACACACACATACACACAGACCACATACACACATATACAACACACACAACACACAGATACACATACACACACATACACACAGACCACACACACACATATACAACACACACAACACACAGATACACGTACACACACATACACACAGACCACACACACACATATACAACACATACAACACACAGATACACATATACACATACATACACACAGACCACACACACACATATACAACACATACAACACACAGATACACATATACACATACATACACACAGACCACACACACACATATACAACACATACAACACACAGATACACATATACACATACATACACACAGACCACATACACACATACATACACACAGACCACACACACACATATACAACACACACAACACATAGATACACATACACACATACATACACACAGACCACACACACACATATACAACACACACACAACACATAGATACACATACACACACATACATACACACACAAACATACACACACATATACACACAGGCAAACACACATACACACATACACACACAACACACACACACTTTAAGAAGTATAACCAGTTGTTGTCACTTGTTTTTTCTTGTTGGGGAAGCCTACCATTCAGCTCCCAAGTAAATCACACATAGAGAATTACTTTTAATTAGAAATGCCTGGCCTCAGTGTGGCTTGTTTCTTGCCGGCTTTTCTTAAATTAACCATCTACCTTTGGCCCCTGGGCTTTTACCTTTTTCTGTTTCTGTATATCCTTCTTTCTGGTTGTGAAGCTGGATGACGGACTCCTGGGTCCTCCTCCTTCATTGGCTACTGCTTTCCTTTTTCGGAGCTCTCTCCTATATATTCTCTCTGCCTGCCAGCTTCACCCATTCTTTCTCCTGCCTCACCATTGGTTGCTTAGTTTTTATTAGACCATCAGGTGTTTAAGCAGGCAAAGTAGCACAGCTTCACAGAGTTAGACAATTGCAACATAAGCAAAGCAACACAACTTAAAATAATATCCTATAGCAATTAGTGACTATCATTTTCCTAATCCTAGGACTGAAATATTACATTCATATTCAATGCATATAATTTGTGTGTGTGCATACATTTGCTTTTAGGTAGAACCTTGCTAATTATCTCAGACTGTCCTGAAACTCATTGGAAGCCCAGGCTGGCCTTGAACTTGCCATCCTTTGTCTCAACCTCCCAAGTGCTAGAATTACAGAAATGCATTTACCATTCTCAGCTCTTTGTGTTATGATTTCGTTCTGTTTGAGTTTCTGGATAAGTTTCTTTTATGCATTTAAGTGTGTATGGAAGGGGTGTGCACATGCGTGGAGGGTGTTCATGCCATTCTTACATGAGGACAGGGGAAGTATCTGTCTACTTATTCTTCTCATGAATCTGCAGCTAGGATGATGGCCAGCAACACCCAGTCATCCTCCTGGTTATGTCTCCTCTTCTAGCCCTAGGGTTCCAGGCCTGTGGCCACACCTAACTTTTAATATGAATACTGGAGATTTGAACCCAGGTCCCCATGTGTGTGCAGCCCTCCTGCCCATTACACCATCTCTCCAGCTCTTCTAGTTAAGTTTCTTTTGAAGAATTCTGGGAAAATGAGTCTGTCCATCCCAGGAACAGTAGGTGAGGGCTGTCTCTTGTAGTGGAAATATGGGGAAAGCGAGTCAGTGAAGAAAAACCGAGACGTCCTTATTTGGGACAATGGGAAACAGTTATTTTATTCTTTTCTCAACCAAGAGTGTCACCTTTTAGTCTTGTTTTCTTAAATTATCTTCTGATGCCACGGGGTCTGTCTGTAAACTAGGAACAACTGTAATAGTATAATAACAATAACAATAAGTCAATTGGTTGGGAAGAATCAATAACATAATACACGTAAGTGCTGAGCTCCAAAGCCTGGCCAAGTGTGTGTTCAACCGATACTCACATCCAGTCTTTTATGGTATCCAGGATGCTGGGCGCACTGCAGGACAAGCACTGGGGTGCCTGAATCCCCGCTTCCACCTCCAGGAGCTGTTGTCCATTCGATTCCCCGCAGTCCGCCAAAGTGAGTCCTCTGCTGCCAACTTGTGAGGTTAAAGGTAGCTGCAGTTGTCTGCTTGGAGACTCTGAATGAATCCTGGCCCTTAGCATCAGTGTGAACAGGCCAGGCAGCAGCCATGATAATGAAGAAAGCAGTAGCTCAGTGATGGCTGCCAGAGGCCTCAGCGCACAAAACACCAGCCGTCCCCCAGAGAAGCGGCTGTCTGCCCAGGCTCTTGGCTCAAATACCTTGTGAAATTTGACTTCCTTTCTCTTTTTACTAGAGAACGACCTTCCCACCCCAGGTCCTCAGTGCCCACTATCTAGTGCTGCCTTTAGCTTAGTTTTGGGACTGGGAACTTTTAGAAGTCCTACCAACAAGAACTTCATTTTAAAAATTCAAAGGTTCTCACTTACTGTCTCCGTTTCCCTTTCTATTCCCATATACTGTAGAAGTAACCATGGTGACAGGAGTTTGAACTTTATTTCCTCATCCAGTTGTTTCTACACTCCTAAGTATTCCTCTGTATCCTTGGGGGACTGGTTCCAGGACATCGAAGACACCAAAAGCCCAATATGCCCAATCCCTTCTATCAGATGGCATAAGACCTACTTGAAATCACCTCAATGCATAATAGGTAAATGATAAACCATGGTTAAACTGAGTTATTAAGAAGCCCCGACACTGGGGAAAGTCTGTACATACTCAATCCAGATGCAATTTTCAGTCTGTGGATAGTTGAATCCAAGGATGTTGTGTCTGTGGATACAGAGAGGTGACAGTAACCCCATGCGTCCCATTTTTACAAAAAAGGAAGCAATCGCAGAGAGCCCAAGAGCTTTGCTGAAGATCACACAGCTAGAGAGGGAGATGCTAGACCTAATTATTCCACATTTATGATGCCTGTTTCATGTTCTGTACCTTCTTTCCTGGGGGAGGGTGGCAGGTGCTCTGTGCTCACAGAGCAGTGTGCCACCTGAGGGCAGAAGTGGGTGGGGGAAGAGGGCTATGGTTATGCCTGTGTGCCTCAGGCTAGCCCTGGTTAATAAAACAACAGTGGGGGGAGGGAGGGAGGAAGGAAGGAAGGAGGGAAGAAAGAAAGAAGGAAGGAAGGAAAGAAAGAAAGAGAAAGAGAGAGAGAAAGAAAGAGAAAGAAAGAAAGAGAAAGAAAGAAAGAAAGAAAGAAGGAAGGAAGGAAAGAAAGAAGGAAGGAAAGAAAGAAAGAACTTCCAGAACCCTAGAGATTCTTTCTGCAGCTCTTCATGATCGGGCAATTGCCTCTGAGACCCCTTGGTCTTCACAACCTTTCTTCCAGCCAGACATGCTGGGCTCTTGAACATTTGCAGGCTGTGAAGGGGTCTGAAATGCCTATTCCAGCTGTCTCCAGTCTGGGGCTCTGTACCTGCTGTCTCCAGGCAGGTATCTGCCTTTGGCTCCTGCCCCAGGAGCTACAGACAGGCCAGTTAGGAGTCTCCAGAAAGGCTAGTCCTTGGGATGGTTAGAAAGGGACCACCTGGGCTTGGACTGGAAGATTCCAGCCTCTTCTGGAAGCTGACAGAGCCTTAGCTCAGACTCCTGTCTTGATAATCATTTCTCGTCAGTAGATTTCAACTTCCTGGGACTGAAGTTGTTGATCTATCCCAGGCCCTCTTCCCCAGGCCCCTTTTCCCTGCACCCTGGCTTTGAGGTCCAGCTGACTACTCTGTTCCCCAGCCTGGCTGTCCTGATAGCCAAGTAGTAGCTGTGGTTATCAGGAGGCGCCGCTGTTCTTGAAGCTTGGGAAAATACCCTGCACTTGACCTTGACCCCTGGGTGAAGAGGAATGTTAAGGCTGGAGCTTGAATAGGGTTTGCTGTCCTGACAGGCTTCCTGTCTACAAGTTGGGGTGAGTGGTGGGGACAGGCAGGGTTGGATGAGGGCAGTGATTCTCCCAGCATAGGACTTCAAGGGGTAGCGTCTCATCCTGAGTCCCCCTCCCCCCCCACATTGCACAGCTTTGGGTGTCTGTTGAGGCTGTTTCTGTCATTCATGAACTGCTGTGTCCTGGGAATTTGTCCTGACATCACATTGTCTCTGGTAAGCAGCCCGGTGTTAACAGAACAGCACTGGGTTGGATAACTGATGAAGTTTATTAGTTTTGTCTAAAAATTGTAAAGGTGGACCAGAGAGGTAGCTCAACAGTTAAAAGCAGTGTTATTCTTACGGAGGACCCACGTTTAATTCCCAGCATCCACATGGTGGCTCACAATCATCTGTAACTCTAATTTCAGGCATCCATCACCCATTTCTGGCCTCCTTGGGCACCAGACACATATATGGTGCACAGACATGCATGCAGACAAGACACTTAAAATATCTATTAAAAAAAAATTAATGGCAAGCTGGGCCAGGACAGTGGTTTTCGGTTTTTTTTTTTTAATTTTTGTTTTTCTTGAGTCTTGGTTGGTTCAGGTTGGCCTCAAACTTTATATCTCATGCCTTAGCATTTCAAGTATGTACCTCATGCAAGGTCTAGGTTTAGAAAAGTGATTTTTAAAGCTATATTCCATGACACCTACGGTTCCACCAAGGTGCCTCAAAGACTGGTTAGTGGTGAAGGGCGAGGAAGTCATGGTGGCCCCTTTTTCAGGCACAGGAGCTCCCACATTTCTTGTTCACTTTCTTGGTCTGGGCTATAAGGAAGGCCCTGGTGGTCTGGTCCCTGGGTCCCTCCAGCATCACACCATGTGATCTGTTAATTTGGCCAAGGCAGCTACTTCACACAGTGCCTTCCTATTTCCTCCTAATCTCTCTTGTCTGGCCCATTCATCTCCCTGTCTTTTTTCTTCTTGGTACCCTTTGGATTTTAATTCACATGTCTCCCTTTGCCTTTCCTAACCCCTAGTCTACCCTGGGTCACCTAGTTGCATGTGTCACTTTCTCACCTTGCTTCCCTTGAAAGTTGAACGAGTTATCTGAGTATGTCCCCCATCTGTCTCCCCATCTGGACTGCAGATAATGAGGGCAGTGGCTGGGTCTGGATTGCATGCTCTTGTAGCTTCCAGCACAACCCCTGCCCCACAATAGGCACTTAAGAAATGTTGATTGAGCCTGGTGGTAGCTGCACACACCTTTAATCCCAGCACTTGGGAGGCAGAGGCAGGTGGATCTCTGTGAGTTCAAGGCCAGCCTGGTCTACAAAGTGAGTTCTAGGACAGCCAAGGCTACACAGAGAAACTGTGTCTCAAAAACAAAATCAAGGAACAACAGCAACCAAATCCCATTTGAATTATGGAACACTGAACAAAGACTTTTGCTGCCTAAGTAGAGAGGCCTGAACCAATGGGTGAGAGGCTCTCAGCTCTCAGGTCCATTCTGGTTCTGCGTTCATATGTAAAACAAAGCAAAAAAATAGTTGCTTCCACCACCACCAAGTTAATGGTGCTCCCATTAAAATCACTACAAATTTTCT
Organism: Phyllotis vaccarum; assembly: GCA_033318265.1. Taxonomy (NCBI): domain Eukaryota; kingdom Metazoa; phylum Chordata; class Mammalia; order Rodentia; family Cricetidae; genus Phyllotis; species Phyllotis vaccarum. The sequence goes on from JARWLC010000006.1 coordinate 62,942,689, forward strand.
TGTGTTGTTTTGTGTTTTCCTGGCTGTCCTGGAGCTTGCTATGTAGAGTAGGCTGGCTTTCAACTAACAGAGATCATCCTGCCTCTGCCTCCCATGTCCTTGCATTAAAGAGAGCGATTTGACAGTAATAGGAAGAAAAATATCAAAGCATCCCCCAAAAGAACACCCAGCCCCCGTCCATGCCTAGAGAAATGGGTATGCCAGGGAGCAGGGCAGGGCCTACCCTTCAGACTTCTTCTGAGACTCAGGAATTTTTATGGTCATGGGGCACACCTATCCCACATCCACTGAGCAACTTGCAGGCAATGGGTGGGCAACTGTCAGGCCAAGTGACCATCCATGGCTCTCAGGCCAGCTGTTTCCTTGCTTTCAAATCAGTGGCTGACCCTGTGTTGTCCCCAGTCTGTTCCAAGCAGCCTGGGAGACTTCCAAGCATGTCTTTTACAGGCCAGCTGTGCATCCACTGGCTGTGAATTCTTGCCTGGAGAACAGGTGGGTGGTAATTATTCTAGCAGAAGCTAACCGTGACTGGAAGCTAACGGGACAATTCTATCAAGCTGTCAAGAACAAAAACAATGTTCTTTTTCTGAGCTTGCTCTTCTAGAGGGAGAGAGCAATGCAATCCAGGGGTAGAGCAAGTCTTGGCCCCTGTGGCAGATTCTGGAGAGTCCTGGAAATTCTCATACCCCACCCCTCTCATCTCCCTCCTCTCTCAGTTGACATCCCATGTGTAGGGAACATCTGTTGTGTACATATGCCCAGCACTCCTTCTCCTTCTGTGGGGAATGGAAAACCAGTTTTCCTTTGGGGAACTCTACCCCCCCCCCCAATTCCATACATTCCTAATGGTGTTGCAGTCCATGGGATGCTCCAGTCCCTCCACTCACAAAGGGTGGACCCTGCATTTATCAGACTTTCCTAAGAACTTTAAATCTAGGTGAGAGTCACTACCAACCAACAAGGCTTAGAACCATCCAAAGACAGATGGCTCATGGTTGCCTGCCACCGGAGTCCTGGGGCTGCCCTGCTCTCTGGTACTCCCAGGCCTTGAGGACTACCTCTTACAGTTCTGTGCATCTTCCCAGCCAATTCCTACCCCGACACACACTTAGCTTGCTAGAGCCAGCTTATATAACTTGCATCCAAAGCCACCATGCTCCCCACTGCCTTGATTCCCAGCTTCCAAGCCCTGCTTTTCTCTTTCTCACAGTTTTGTGTAAATTACTTTGACTCTCTATACCCCCAAAGCCTCCAGTAGCCTGCCCAACACTCCCTACACCATCACCACCTCAAGAAACCATCCTCAACTGTCCTTATATACAAAGTAAATAAAAAAACACCTTTACTCTTCTGAGGATATTAACAGGGAAGAAGTGAAAGATATTTCAGGTACCCTGATACAAGCCCTGGCCACATCTCCCTGGATACATCAGCTGCTTGTGTTTAATGGGAATTGCTTGGTCCCAGAATAGGGTCTGCAGAGCTGTTTACAGAGCTATTTACACCTTTTCCTTCAGGTGGTATATCCCCTGATAATCATTAATCTTTCCTCACAGTGGAATTACTGGCTTCAAGATTCTGATTCATAGGGCAGAGGAGATGGCTCACTGGTTCAGACTACTGGTTCTTCTGGGCAGTCATGGCACACACCTCTGACCCCAGCACTTGCGAGGAAGAGGGACGTGGATCTCTGAGTTCAAGGCCAGCCTTATCTACAGAGAGGGTTCCAGGACAGCGAGGACTGCACAGAGAAACCTTGACTTGAAAAAATAAAAATAATTTTTAAAGAAAACTGGTTCCAGAGGACCTGGGTTTGATTCCCATGGTGGCTTACAACCATCTATAACTTTAATTCCAGAGGTTCTGATGTTCTATCCTGACCACCAGACATGCACTGCTATATCAGTATACACACAGTCAAAACACCCATACACATAAAATAAAAATAAGTAAAAAAAAAAAAAAAAAAAAAAGGTGTGTGTGTGGGGGGGGGGGTGTCTGATTCCATGTAATGGAACACCTATAATATACAAGGTCCTAAGCCAGGTATCTGAGATAACTTATATGCTTTGAATTCTTGTTCAGGCCTTTCTCCTTTGGTGTTGGGGTTTGAACTCAGGGACTCCTCACTGCTGAGCATATACCCTGCTGTGGAGTTACCCCTAGTTTTGTTGAGTAAACAGATCCTCCCTACCGTGCCTCCTACTTCCACTATGGGAGACCAAGCCACCCTTAGGCCATAAAAGCCTGAGGAAGGGCCTGCAGTTCACATCTGTGACCTGCAGAGGTAGGATTCAAGGGAGCCAAGAATTTAGCAACTATGCTCAGCCCCAGGGACTCCTTAGGCCATGTCTTTCTAGGGTAAGCTGCAAATTGGATGATTCCATTAAAATGTTTATCTGCATCAGGGTCCAATCATGGGAGAGAATCTAATTGAGCCAGCTTGGGCTATGTGCCTTGTGACAAGTATAGTAATTGGCCATTCATCATAAGACCTAGAAAACAGAAAGACAGTTTGCTAAAGGAAAAAAGAAATGTTTGTATGAGAATAAAAAGGGGAGAATGGGCAGACCTATATGACTACCCAAGGTAGTCAGGGCTAACAGTAATACCCCAGCCTGCGGAGTACTCTGTTGCCTGTATGGGGCTATTCTCAAGGCAACCACAGGCTAAACCAAGGGCTGTATGTAATCTGTGACTGCCAGAGGGCTAAATCCCCTCCTGTTACAGCTAGGTAAACTGAGCCTGGGCGGGGGGCCTAGGTCCTTTGTGCCTTTGGTCACAGCCACTGTTCTAACCCATGTCTGGCCTGAACACTTTGCTCTCCTAGTGCTGGACAGATGGTCAGTCAGGATCCATAGGCTCTGCTTCTGGTAGGAATTTTCCATACAAGAAAGGAATGGGGGGGGGTGAAAGTCCATATTGAAGCTATTGGGAGGGTCGCCCTACATGTGAGAGGGTAATGGGCAAGTGCCATAAATATTTATCGAGTTGTCCTAGCTGCACCCTGGTGCTAGGAGGTAAAGCCAGCTCCCCTTATGCCTATAGCACCCTGTACAGGCTTCAAACATATCAGTATGAGGCTTTGGACTTTGAGCTCCAAAGGGAAAAAAACACCTGTAGAGGACCTGCTTCTACATAAATACAAGCTGGTCCCAGATCTTTATTTGGGAGGCTATCCAGCTCTTGGCTCTGTGAGGTTTTCTGGACTGTCCCTGGCTCTCCAAAAATTTCTCCCAAGGTCTGGGACAGTCATCACAGAGGATGCCAGGTTCTGGCTTCCTTCCTACCCTGGGCTCTTCTCCATCAGTCCTAGCCAGAGCCTTGTAGATCCAGACAAGCCCTGTCTTGGTGTTTGTAGTCTGCAAATACTCGTGGCCATTTGTGCTAACCCTAGTGGAGTGGGAAAGACCAGCCCCCCTCTGTCTGTCATTAAGCCCAGCCTTTGTATCTGTTCAGCATCTCTCCTCATGGCCTGCCCTGGGCTTCAGCTGACAGCTTTTCTGGGGCTTCTCCTCTCCCTATGGGTGCCCAGGGCCACTGCAACTCCTGAGCCCTTCTGACTGTAATACAGTCCCTTGACATCTTCCTAATTCCTATTCCCAGGGGGAGTCTCAGATTCCTCTGAGCAGCCCTCATCTCCTAAATCCGAGCTCCTGCTGAGGATGTTATATATGGAGAGGGGATAAGCCCTATTGCCACTCTGCCCAGTTTTCTCCTGTCCTGCTGCCACTTGAAAGAGCTTTCCTTTGCTGGCCTAGGCAATTTCCACCTGCAGGTGTGGCATTGCCACATGACTGCAGGTGTGACATGGGCTAGACCTGCTTCCTTCCTGACACTAAGCTTATAACTCTGCTCTACTTGGATTGGTCACTTACCATGGCTTGTGGAGCTGGGCACTCAGATGTAGTAGCCTCCTGACCTCACTGGTACCACTCTATTGAAATCTCTCTCTCTCTCCCAGAGCCTTGAATACTCTGAGTCTCTTTCTGGGGTCTTTCTGCTTGGGCATTTTTAGCTAACATAAGCCAGGATGAAGGTCTATAAGCAGGCTTTGGACAGGGTGAGATGAAAGTGTCCCTGAACCCCCTAAGTCTGGATGAGTTTTCCTCAAGCCATCGTGCCTGTCCTGTGTCCTTGGGGGTAACATTAAAAGTATCTTAGATTAATAAAGAGTTCAACCAGATTTTTAAAATACATCTGACTTCATCTCACCTTGAACAAGGGGAAATACCATGAACCTTTTATTACCATGAACATCTCTTACTGCCCGCACACACTCAGGAGCTGAAATCTTTTCCGCTCAGTTTCAGTCAACACGCCTTAGCACTACCCTCAGTGAACACAAGAAAACCACATAGAGATGCTGTCTTGGTAAACATGGAAGCCTGGTAAATTGCCCTATGCTCCCTTTTTCTCTGGATTGAAGGGTTTGGGGGCCCTTTTTCTTGGATTCTTTACATTGCCCATCCTAGATGCTACTTTACACCTTGCCTTTCAGGTTGTCCCAAGTTTCCTGACTCCTGTCTGGAACTACAGAGCTGAGCTGAGCATTGTGATCCATGTGTGGGCTGTGAAATCACCGAAGTGAGTCATGACCAGCATTAAAATGCAAAACAGAAGAGAGGTAATAGGAAACATGAACATTCCTCCCAGTGAACAAGGATGCCTCATTTCAGTTATTATATGTCCCCATGTATCCAGCCCTGTGTAAGATGGGTTTCCTGCTGTGTGCTGTGGTTAGAAGTTTGAAAAACGCTGCTTCCAGCTGGCCTGTGCTTCTGGTGATGTTTGTGAATCCGGATGGTAAGTGTTCACTATCAATTTGACAAGGTCTGGAACCAACCCAGAGGGAAACCTGCAGGCATACCTCTTCGGGATTATTTAAATTAGTTTTGGTTTGGAGAACTCCTGCCACGGATCATCTTGATTAGATTATTGGAGGTGGAGGATCTGCCCTGATGGAGGTCAACATTATCCCTGGGCTTGGTTCAAGAACTGAACAGAAGGGATGATAAGCACCAACATTCATCATTTTCTTGTTTCTTGGCTTCAGATGCAAAGTGACCAGCTTCCACAAGTTACTTCCGTTATGACTCTCCTTCCTTGAAACTGTGAGCCCAGATCAGCCCTTTCTCCTTCAAGTTGCCTTGGTTTAAATATGTGGTCACAGCAAAGGAAGCTAGCACATGTGGCAATGGTGATTACGTCACCCGTGACTCCTTGGACCCTGGGACGTCTTTGAGGTAACTGCAGAGAGAAGGCAAAATGGAAGAGGGCGTCCACTGGGAGCACTGTGGGGTGACTGTCCTGTAAAGCTTCCATTGCATCCGGGTGGTTTGGAGAACACTGTTGCTCTTTGCGTTCTGAGACCTCAAGGCGATAAAAGAAGGTACTAAATCTACTCGATGGTGTCATTGTTACTTATTTATTTTAAGAGATGAGATCTCACTATATAAATCAGGTTGGCCCTGGACTCACAGAGATCTGCCTACTTCTGCCTATGGAGTCCTAGGACTAAAGGCATGTGCCACCACGCCCAGCTGCTAATTTATTTTTTAACCACTGGTTGGTTAACTAGGCTTTCTCTTTTCAACAGTCTCTGTAACCCTCACCATAACCTCCTCCCCCCTCCACCAATCTCAAGTCATTTCACATAACTGGTTAATCAAAGCAAGTATCTCCCATTCTTAACTTCTGACCTCCTTGGACCAAGATGCAAGGACTTACACTTATCTCTATTGGCTCTCAATTTATCTAGTCCAGTTCATATCTTATTTCTAGCATCCAACTTTATTATTTATTCCTTCAGTTCTATGCCATGTGAAAATCTGAGATTTTTTTTTTTTTTGCTTCCAATTGTGATCCCTTCCCTATCTCACAAATGAGCACAGATCTCAGATCCCAGTGACCTCCATCCATCCATTACTATGGGGGATGACAGCTATGCATCATCTAACTGCATTACCAAGGGCCTCATATTTCTTCAGACTGTCCGTGTCAAGTACCATCTGAATATCATTAAACCATGATAACAGTTTGCTGAGCAGGAACCCTAACTGAAAAAGGAAATGGTGGATCTTGGAAGATGGCTCAGTGGGTAAAATGCTTGTTTCACAGCATACGTTCCCGAGTTTGATCCCCAGCACCCATGTTCAAAAAGCTAGATGTGGTGAAGAGGTGCTCAAAAGCAATGATTTGGGGGTACTAGCCCTGCTGTCCATTGGCTGTCAAGCTCATCTATCTATGGAGTGAGGCTGTGGGGGAAGCTGCAGAATGTGACCCTTGCCAAAGGCATCATACAGCATAAGCAGGTGAGATTACAGAAGGATGTGTGCAGCCGAGCAAGAGCGTGACTTGCCTGGCCACAGGAGCCTGAGGCTGAGTCTCCAGAGGGGCCAAGTGCTGAACTGAACCACTCAGACTGGGTCTAGAAGGGAGAGGTAGCTGGGAACAGGCTAAAGAAGAAAGGGTCACCACTGCAAGGACCAGAGGCCACGCCACCCCACAGCACTGGCAGCTTTCCCCATTTCTGTAAAACTGGGGAGTCCTCTATGGGGCAGGCTGGTTGGAAACAGGGTTGGAGGTTGAGCTTTGAGCATGGAAAGCCTCCTAGCTTTGTGTCCACTGATGTTTAGTTGGATGTATCTGGGTGAGCTGATGGAGATTAAAGACACCCTGGTTCTTCTCCCTAGTACTAACTCTTTACTATTGACTGAAGACGTCAGATTAACAATCTGTACAATTCCATGAGTGGCTGGTGTCTGGGATGCGGAACAGATCCCTTTTCTGAAAAGAGATATAGCAAGCTTTCCTTTGGGCCACCAACCAGCTCCTATATCATGACACAGAGACTTATTATTAGTTATCTTATGCTCTTATAGCATGACCTATTTCTCTTCATCTACCTTTTGCCCCGGGGCTTTAGACTTTTCTTCCTTCTGTAGATCTTACCTTCACTGCTTCTCCTGTCTGGCTGGTGGCTGCCTGGCGTCTGGCCCCAGGCCTGTCCCTACCTTTCTCCTTTGCTCTCTCTTCTCCTCTCCTTCTCTGGAGCCTAAATTCTCCTCTTACATATTCTCTCTGCCCATTGGCCCCACCTATTCCTCTCCTTAGCTACTGGCCATTCAGCTTTTTTAAAAAACCAATCAGGTGCCTTAGGCAGGCAAGATAAAACAAATGTAATACATCTTACATAATTAACAAAGGCAGCAGAAGCAGTAACACACTTTTGCACAGTTAAAGCAATATTCCACAGCATAAACAAATGTAACTCATCTTTACATAGTTAAGTATTCCACAACAGATCATTGGAGTTAAGACCTCTATTCATCGACCCGAGCTTACTGGAAATACTCCTTCATCAACCTCAACCTCGCATGGTTAGCAGTTTTCAAGAAACCTGGAAGACTACTAATTCCCCAGTTGGTGTGCTCACTATCTGTCATTGTGACTAAAACACCCAATGGTGATTAACTTCAAGGAGGGAAGATTTGTTTTGGTTCACTGTTTCATATGGTTCTGTCAGGGCCACTTGGTCCCATGCACTTAAGCAGATCATTGTGGTAGCTGGAACATATGACAGAATGGTGGGCCAGAAATTTAAAGAAAGGGGTATGCTGGGAAGGGACCAGGGGCCATAGGTGTAATCTTCAAAGGCATGCTTCTAGGAACCTAACTACCTCCTAACATTTCCACGACCTTCCTAAATAGTACCACCTACTGGGGACCAGGTGTCCAACATGAGTCTAGAGGGAAAATTCATATTCAGATTATAACATTTACCATAGCATCTGGAGTGAAGATGCCCTGGGTATCTATCCCTAGTGCCTAGCAGGGTGCCTGGTCCTCAAAAACTCTGTGGAGAGGAAGAGCATTGTGAGCCTAGTCAAATGGATGGAGCTTCAGACAGAAGAAGGGCCAGCTCAGCATGCCTGAGGGAACCACAGCACTTTAGGAGATGAGGCTATAGGCAGATGTTTTCAGCAGCAAGACGGGAGTGGGCAGACAGAGTCTGAGGGGAAGCTCTCCACGGAGAACCGGAAATGGGGCTGTTTCTCCTCTGTCACCACAGACCCTTACCTGTCTCTTGATGGCTAGAAGAGAAGGATGCTGACAGCTTATCTCCATGGTATCCTCTCTGGTCCTCACCCCTCTTCTCCTCCAGCAGCTTTGGCACATGCACTCACCATTAGAGGGATTCCCAGGCCCTGAGGCCCCACTCTGACATGCTCAGTGACTCCTGGCCTTCTGTGCCCAGATGGTCAAATCGCTCCCAGCTTTGCATGGGAGTTGAAAGAGAAGGGGATGAAAGGCTTGGGAATCAGAGACCCTAATTCGAGGGCTTGGTGCTGCCAGAATCAGTCATGGGACCTTGGGCAAGCTTGTCTTTCTCTTTTGGGTCTCAGTTTCCTGAACTGTGTGTGAGTTACCAGCATTGGATGCTTGGTTCCCTAAGGAAGTTCCTTCCTGCAGGCACGTTCTCTGAACCCTACAGTTCTTGGCTACATAACCCTTGTCTGTCTGCTTCTCAAATATAAATTTTAGTGTTGACAGGGATTTGAATTTGTACATATATAAAAATTTGAGTCCCAGGGAGTGGGGAGGGCAGGTCAGGGGGATCCCGTTAGAGGCAGATGCAGGATCAGACCAAGGATTTTTGCTTCCTGTAATCATCTGACTTTGGCCCGAACTACCTGGAACTGATGATCCCTTTTCTTCCAAGCTGCTCAAGTGTTCTGCATGCTTGGCACGGGGTGTGGTGGCCTTAACTTCTTCAGAGCATCATCTTAAGGCTGTGGACCTTTTGAGCCTATAGCATGAGCCAACTAATCTAGACCAAACCCTGTCCTAGACTCCCAAGCTCCAGACTTCTCTGTTACTGACTAGAACAGTCATTATACTTCTCTGGTTTTTATCTTTCTCTGGTTATATGACCATTGCTGGTGTGTAACTTCTAGAGAACAGACTTGCCCGCTATATTTGAATTCCAGGCTTGGACTTTTAGAGCCTTGACTCCTAAGACAAATTCTCAAGAGAATATATGATTCATCCCACGATGTCTGTATTTGAGTCAGACCATAGAAGGCTTAGGTCACCAATCAGTGAAGAGGCTGCTTTCAGGGTGGTGGCTCATAGCTGGTCCAGTCACTTGTGATCTGGGCTGTTGTATTACTGGAGATATATAGTTGATTTTTCTAGGAGCTGTGTATAGAGAGACATCCATCTAGTCTCTGGTTTATTGGTGAGGAATCTGCCTCAGTGTCACTTAGCTCACGCCGTGAAGCTGGTGAATGACTGTGTTGAGGTTAACTACAGTTTTTCCTCCAGGGCCAACAACTGTGGACTGGAATGCATGGGGTACAGTGAAGAATACCGACAGTCGTAGAGGTTTGGTGGAGGCACAAGCTTTCCAGATGGAAGGAGTAGTTGAAGACGTTTTTGGAAGGGATGGCCTTTGAGAAAAAGAGCAGGGATGGCAAAGAGCGCTCCAGGTGAAGGAAATCGTGTGTGCTGAGGTATTTGGATAAGAGCGGAGGGTGAAGGTGTGAGTAAATGGATGTGCTGAGTTTCAAATAAACAGAAGAGAAGGGTCTGATATGAGACAAGCTTATGGGCTGGCCCCAGTAAAAGGTTTGGGCTTGATTAATGAAGTCGTGTGGAACCCCTAAAGGTTATTGAGCAAGGGGGGTGACATAATCCGAGCTATGTGTCCAGAAATGTATGGAGAGTTAATTACAAGTCTGTTTCTCTTGGAAGACGGTGAGTATTGTCTTCAAGCAGAGGTGAGGAAGGCAAGGGAGGGGGGACTTGAGGAAGTGCTAGTTGGCACGACTACCTTCACACTGAGACCATAGGAGGCTGGGAAGGGAGTGAGCAGTCTTCAGGGCTGGACTTGTGGGGTGCAGAAGAGGGGGTGGAGCCAAAGATTTTTACCTCCTCCTTGGCAACCAGCATTAGCTGGCCTGGAGTCTGGTCTCTGAGGCAGCACACTGAGCATGCCTCTGCTGTCTGTGTGAGTTCCTGAGGGGTGAGATCTTTAATTTTTGTCTGCTGAGCCCAGATGGGCAAGAGGCCAGCCTGTGTTACAACCTCCTCAAGGCCCCTTGGCCAAGGCGCTCAGACCAGAGTGGACAGAACAGGGGATGAGTCATGGGGACTGGCTGGGCCAGTGGACTCTGGCTGCACCTCTCCCCTCCCCCTCTCAGCCTGGTGTCTGTGGTCTTTCCTGGGGACTTTCAGGATCCAGGTCTGTCCCTAAGGGCTTGAGGCCTTAGAGACAGAGCAAACATCATGAATGTCTGCACTCTTGACTTGTGGCTCACCTCATGGGAGTGGGCAGCATCCTCTTCCCTGTGCTAGAAGAACAGAATTGTGAGGCTCCTGTCTGCCTCCACAGAGGAAAAAAAAAAAACATAGCTGCCTCTTTTCTCTGTTCAGACAAGCCTCACCCCGCAGAGTGTGAGAGTGTCACTGTCCCAGCAGGAGGCCAAGATGTGAATAGGCTGGGGGACCTTAATGACAGCCAAGGAGGCTGCTCCCCCTCAGCCTAGTCTTCAGTGCTCCCACAGGCAGCTCAGAAGCCTACTTAAGTCTGTCCCCTGGTCCTTGGACGTTTCCTCCTCTCCAGTAAAGATTTAGGATCTTTTATCCCAGCTCTCACCCTATCCCATGGGAGCACACATCCCAGTGGTCTCAGGGATGAATGAAAGAAGGGCCACCAGATGCCCCCACGATTCAGGTCTTTGGAGTCTCTCGCAGAAGAAATAGTACTTTAGCAGGGCATGGTGGTGAGTGAGTGAGTTTAGTCCCAGCACTCAAGAGGCAGAGGCAAGTAGAGCTCTGTAAGGTCAAAGCCAGCCTGGTCTATATAGCGAGTTCTAGGTCAGTCAGGGCTACACAATGAGACCCTGTCTCAAGCAAACAAAAACAAAAAGCCAAAGCAATAACAAAAACACCCAGAAGAAGGAAAGGAACATTGCTGTGCTCCATATCCCAGGAATTCTGGAAGATTCTGCTCTAGTTAGAGACTGAAGAAATATGTGCAAGTAAGTAGGAAATGACATGTTGGCTTTAGTATCAAATGCAGAGACTTCAAACCAGTTCAGCCTGGGAATGAAGGGAACAGAGTGGAGTCAGTTATTTTGAAGAACGGCCCATTCCACATCTTTGCAGGGTACTCTGGAGTGAGCACAGTACACAATAGTGGAAAAATTATGGACTTTGGAACCATTCAGACCTTTTAGATGAATCCTGGCTGGACCTCAAGCCTGTGCAACCTTGAACAAAATACTCTACCCCTCTGAGTTTGTGAGCTGGAGATTGCAATGGCTGTGTCTCTCCTACATCTCTCCTGTCCTTCCCCAAAGAGAAAAGATGAGGGCAAGATGAACCTCGGCTGTCGATGGCAAGCTACTCAAAGGATGCTGAATGTGACCTCCTCCCTTCTCCTTGGTGGATGGAATCAAAGTCTCTGAAACTCATCAGGATGGCTTTGGTCTGCTTGGACACAAAGTATCCTAGCTGATCCACAGGCCTGGCAGGGGACCTTGCTTGGGACCAGAGAAGTTCTAGGACTGTCAGTATCCTTACTATACCCCAAATGCTGAGGGCTTCTGTCTCCCAGAGAATCATGGCTGGACGGGCCCTCCCTGCCCTTGGAAGGTGGTATGGAGTTCGTGTCTGTGGCTAGATAAACTAGGAGGAATCGCTAAGTAGCTGCTTATAGCTGTGACTGTGGAGCCTCAGCTGCCTCCTCAATGCCTGCCAACTCCCTGTGTCTTTACATCCTCACCTACTACACAATGACACATAACACTTCCTTCACAAAATTGTTGTGAAAGCTGAACGAAAAAATGAATAAGGCATTTAGCACAGAGCCAGGTACTTTTTAGATGCTGGTGCTGGGCACAGCAGTAATCAGTCCCCTCCCAAAGACAGAGCATAATTTGCCTCAAGGAGGGAACAGCAGGAAAGGGCATCATTATCTCCCTTTTAAGATGAGAAAATAGAAGCCAAGAAAAGCTCTGAACTGAGCTTTGTTCACAGACGGCACCCCTTCCAGAACATTCTACACTGCTAGGCCAGATTGCTTGACCTCTACATGGGCATTCACTCTACGGCTGCCACCACTAAGCCAGCATTACTGTACTCACTGGGAGGTATAGGCAGATCAGGCCCAGTGGTTGTGAGTTTGTGGGGATGCCAGGCTGTGATGCATGAGTCACAGTGGTCCTGACAAACCTGCCACAATGGGCAGAGAAGAGACAAAAAGAAGAGATACCGGGTCATCCTATACCTCCTCCATCTTTAAAACTTGAGATGGAGCCTGCCCCATACAGGAGTCCCAGCTGCCTGATGTTTGTAGGACAATGAGCCCATGAAGACGGAGGACTCGATCACCCTTCTTCAAGCCCTCCTGACTTCCAATTAACCAGGAAATATGTTATTTGTTCTGAGCAGGGGAACAGGCTCTCCTGGGGAGAGGAATTCAGGGCTGGAAGTCCAGTGACTTCCAAGGAAGAAAAATCTTTGGAATTCTGTGGGGAGTCTGGGTCTCGGCAAAGAAGCAGAAATGCGGTCCTTGTTTTTGGTCCTTATTTACCAAATTAGTTCAGGTTCTGGTAGCTCTCTGGCTGCCAGCACCATTCCAGAAAGACATGGGAAAGCAATTATGTTGCTCCATGTGTCCAGCAGACTGCCATCTCCTCTGAAGGCAGGGTCTTGACCAATGTTGACCCTTTAAAAGTAACTTTTTCAGGGCTTTCCAGAGACACCGTCCTTCCACAGACTCCACAGATGAGTGAGCAGGCTTCACAACATTCTCCTGCTAACAGAGAAGTGACACATGATGAGTCAGGGGCCATGCTGGGAACAGTTAACCCCTTCTTAACTGGGCAGACAGGGTTCAGGGGAGCAGTGTTCTGATCATCCCAATTCTTTAGGGAATTAAATTGTGAGCTGGCAGGCATGGAGGAGGGAGGCATTTGAGGCTACACAATGGAGATTCTTTAGTGTCACTATAGTGGGGTAGTTGGGAGGGTTCCACTTAATTGCTATGGGAGCTCTGGATTGAAGCAGGATGATTGAAGCAGGCCTTAAAAAGCTTGGGTTTAGGTAAGTAAACCAGCTTGGAATCTTGTATCTGCTGCTTATCAATAAGTTGCATGGTCTGGGGCAAGCCTGTAGCTGTCCCCAGCGTCAGTGTTCTTCGCATTTGCAGAAATCACAATCATGATGCCCTCCTACAGGCTGGCTACATGAATCATCTGCACAGTACAATTAACACAGTGCCTGGGCCACACTAAGTGCCACAAATTTTGACAGCTTAAAACAGCAAAACTGAAGTGAAACTCTACCAGAACTGAAGTGCTAATGAGAGAGAAGGGATCTGAAAAGCTGTCTCTTGAGGTCCCAACAGTTAGGAGTTGTGGTGGAGGGGAGACATGGGGGAGACAAAGGAGGTGGGACAGGGGTGGAGCTCAGATGGGCGGCAGATGCCAAGCTTTGGAGTATATTATTGGGGCTGTGGGTCCCAGGAGAACAGGGTGGGGATTTCCAAGGACCACTTGTACTCACTGAGGAGTGGGAGGGGTGCCGGGTGGTGAGGGAAGCATGTCTGCTGAGGCTTTTGGCTGAGACAAGCACTGAGAGGCTGAATGGGAGGCAGACTTCCAGAAATTTAGGCCGGGGAGACGGAGCAGTAATAATGACTTGGACACACAGGGGGAAAATATAGCTCAGGGACAAGATGACGCCAAGGTTTCTGGCCTCGAGAAGCTCTTGGGGATATGAGGTGAACACTGAGGAACGGAGAGGAAGACCCCTGAAGGCACTGGACAGGTATAAGGAGGCTCAGACTGCAGGGATGTGCATTCATTCCAGTCAGGAAGAGTCAGCATGGGCTGAGGCTTGCATCACTGTGAAGGGGTAGAGCTAAACATTCTGGGGATGGAGGTGGCATTCATCTCCAAGGACAGCAAACACGAGAGTTTGGATGAGGAGCCTCCACACAGAGCTCAAATTTTTTTCCTCTCTTCAAGTAGGCTTCACGATACCAGTCCTTCTGATTGGTGGGGCATTCCGTCATTCATCCTTGAGCCACTGAGCAACATATCAGCTCATTTAGAGATACAGTATCTGGGGAAATAAGAAAAGAAGTAATTTTGTAGCTTGTTGAACAGGATTCTTTCTGGGACTTTAGCGTGTCTGCTGAAGCTGAGCTGGAGAGATGGCTCAGTTGGTAAGGTGCTTGCCTGCAAACATGAGAACCCAAAGTTTGGTCCTCAGATCCCAGGTTAAAATTAGAAACAAAACAAAACCCAGGCATAGTAGCATGTGCTTGTTAATCCCAGGACTGGAAAGGGCCAAGACAGATGAATCTCTGACTGCCAGCCTAGCCAATCAATGAGCAAGCCTAGGCCAGTGTGAGGATTTGTTTTAAAAAAAATGGATGGCCCCTAAGGGTGACACCCCAGGGTGACCTCTGGTCATGATACATATGAGCACCCTTCCCATGAACACACACACACACACACACACACACACACACACACACACACACACACACAGAGAGAGAGAGAGAGAGAGAGAGAGAGAGAGAGAGAGAGAGAGAGAGAGAGGGAGAGAATGTCTGATGAAGAGACATTCTAAAGAGAAGTACAGGATACCTTTAAGTAGGACATGTTTTTACAAATGACCTTGGTTCTTGTCTATAGTGAGAAGGATGCAGTTAGTCACTGAGGAGAAAACACACTGTTTCCCTTAGGACTGAGGTTTCCCTGAGGACTTCCCTAATGCAAGCTGAGTGAAGGGGGGCATCACCTGCCAGAGGAAGAGTCTGTTATGATACTCCGACAACTGTCTTCCCCCTGGTACCTGGACAGTCACTAGTAGTTACAGATACCCCAATGAGCCAAGGCACATCAAGAAAGTTCTTGGGAGATTCCAACATACATCTTTAACTGGCCTCCTTACCACTGCTTGGTCTGGCATGCACTGGAACGACTCTTGGGGCAAAGGATGCAGGATCTTTAGGAGATTGGTTAAAAACTACTTGTTATGATAGTGAAAGGTGGAAGCCCCCACCCCCCACTCCACTTGGCCAATGCTAAATAATTCTTTCTCTGACAGCTCCTGTGGAACCTTGACCCAGCAGAACTGCAGTGTAAAAGGAAAATGTGAAGAACAGACCCCGCCCCCGCCCCACTACAGGGCCTGCAGATTATTCATAGGGAAGCAGAAGAAAGGTGAAGAATTACGTTGGATCTGATATTGAATAAATTGAATGAGCTTTTGACCTGAACAAGAGCAGCCTCTTTAGTGTCTAAAAGTTGATCTTAGTTCTTCTTGTATCTGGTAGGAGTAGGCAAGCCAAGGTTGGTGCCCAAGGTGTACTGAGAATAAAGAAGATCGGGGTTGAAGAGATGGCTCATTGGTGAAGAGCACTTGTTCCTCTTCTAGAGGGCCAGGGTCCAGTTCCCAGGGCCACATCAGGTGGCTCATAACCACCTGTGTCTCTAGCTCCAGGGAGTTCTATCCCGCCGGCCACCAAGGGCCCCTGCACTCGTGTCATGAGCACATGCCTGTTTGTAGACACACATATACACATAATTGAAAGTGATTTTAAAAATCTTTTCAAAAGAAGTAGGGAAGGAAAAATCAGTATTATGTGGTGGGAAGCAGAGAAATATAACTTACTGCCCCCTTCAGGTTCTGCCTCTCTAAATAGCCAGCTGTACAGTCAAAAATAGTAAGATAATTTCAACTTAGTAAAGCCATGAAGATAAAACAGGGTGATGTGTGAGACAGTGGTGATTTGGGGGTGCAAAGTCTGTTCTAGACTAGGGGTTCAGGGATGCTGTTAGTTTAGTGCTTACATTTCCCCCCAAAGGACATGTGTCAAAGGCTTGATGACTATTTTGTAACACTACTGGGAGATGGTGGGACCTTGGGGAGGTGGAGATTAGGGGAGGGAACTTAGATCGTTGGAGACATGCTCTCTAAGGGACAGTTGGAACCTTGGCCCCTTATTTTCTCTCGTTGCTTCCAAGCTGCCATGAGGCTCCCCTCTTCCTTTGCCTTCCTTCAGCACAGGCCCTAAAGCCATGGAGTCAAGCAGCCCAGGGCAAAATCCGTGAGCTGAAAGAAATAATTTCTCCTTGTAAGTGGGTAACTTTGGGTATTTCTTCACAGGCGTGGGAGGCTAAACAGCACACACGTCCACTCTAGGGGGTGATGTTTGCACTGTGAGGTGAAATGAAGAGCCGTCCCAAAGACCTCTTGGAAACGAACCTCCAGGTAGAAGGACGTGGGTACCTGGTGGACCATTTGCAGAGTGGCAAGGGCCAGTGCAAATGCTGTGTAATGGACACTGAACAAGAATTAAGCTTAGATAGGCTGGAGAGCCAGCCGGGTACGGAGGATTCTGTAAGCCACTGTCAAGTTTGACGCTTTCTACTCCAATTAGATATTACTTAGGCTCCGGGGAGGGGAGAGGCTGGTATGGAAAGTTGTAAACGGTGCCCTCTACCTGCTCTTTCATTCTGCCTCCCTAGGAGATAGTAGGCTGTGAAAACGTTTCCAGGAAGCCATATTTGCACCTGCCAAGGCTTTTAGGCTCTGGGACAGAGGACGTGGGTGAGAAAGAAGGCAGATCTGAGAGGGTGCTCCCATCCCTGTCTCCCTCAATTCAAGATGTAACTCAGCCCACCAGGGACCACTCAGGCTCATCCAACCTCCCTAGGGGAGATCCCCCAAGGAATGAGGAGCTGTTAGCCAAAGGCCACTGGCCTGCTTTTTATTTCTCTCTTTGGTAATGCTCTTCTCTAGTCACCTTATTAAGAGGCTCCATGTCCACCTTTGTAAGAAGAGAATACCTTACAACATCACCCAACATTACAGCAGCCAACATCACCACAGGCCCAGGCCAAGCCTTGACGCCACAGGAATCTGATTAAATCGAAGAGCTGGCCCAGCATGTCTCCACAAGGCACTGTTGCCAAGGGTGCGGCCAGCTCCACTAGGGGGCGCGCACCCCCCAGTTGACCTTCCTCCTAGGCGTCCCGATCCTGGCTGCTGCCCCAGGGACACCTGGATTCTCGGCTAGCGCCCCCAGCGGCCAGGGGAGGAAGCGACAGGACCAAGCGTGCATGCCTCAGGCTCTGTCCCCATTACTCTCTCTGGTCTGGGTACCTTCCCCAGCAGGCTTGAGAAGCATCCTTGTTCCAAATCTGAGTCCGTGAGGTCAGGAGCAGGAAAGCCATCCAGGACAGGTGGACAGTCTGAGCTTGCTAAGCGGCTCAGGTGCGCTTGTCCAGGCAGACGTCATCTGTCCTTCCAGTCCCCAGGTCTGCCCTTCGTTGCCCGCAGCTCCTCACGGGTTAATCCCCTCGCCGCCCTCTGGGTTCTTGGTGCCAAAGTGGGTGTTGCTGGAATTCCTGTCTCCCGTAATAAGGGGGCCGAGCTGTCCCTCCGAGGAGGGGGCATGGCGTGGATAAAAGAGACGAAAAAGCAGGGGGCGGTTTCCAAAAATAAAATCCTCCGGTTCCCCTTCAGACGGCGGCAGTGCGGGGAGCGGGCGCGAAGGTGCAGTGGACTCGGGCTCAGTGCGCAGCCCAGGCAGCTCACGCCATACAGCTCTTGCCCAGGGTCCCCAGACGGCTGCTTCAGAGCACCCCCTAGACGGGTAGGGGCAAGCCGCCAGGCGGGTCGGTAGAGCGAAAGGTGGAGAGCATCTCCCCGCGAGGTCTCCGGTGCCCACAGCTCTGAAGCCACTCTGGCGCCATGAGGGCTCCGACCACCGCCCGCTGCTCCGGACGCATCCTGCGGATGCGTTGGAGAGGCTTTCTGCCTCTTGCCCTGGCTCTCTTGATGGGGACGGGTCATGCCCAAAGGGACTCCGTAGGCAGATACGAACCAGCTAGCAGGGATGCGAATCGGTTGTGGCGCCCCGTGGGCAGTCACCCCGTAGCAGCTGCAGCCAAGGTGTACAGTCTATTCCGGGAGCCAGATGCACCAATCTCTGGTTTGTCGTCCTTGGAGTGGAACCAACCGGGCCAGCGGAGCCCCAGGAGGCCCGCCGAGGCTGAGGCCGAGGCCAGGAGGCCAGTTCGTGCCCAGCAGCTGCGTCGAGTCCAGCCATCTGTCCAGACCCGAAGAAGCAGTCCCCAGGGCAGGCAGTATCCAGCAGCCCGGGCCGTGCCATCTGTTGCACGTCCGGTGACCCCGCAACGACCCGCGGCTGCACGTCAAGGGCGGCTCACTGGGTGAGCACTGGAGAGGGAATGGTGGAAAGGACAAGGGATGCGGGGTGGGGGTGAGGGGAGCGGACAGTCATGCCTTCACTGGCGTGGGGGACAGAGGAGACTCATGCCCCCTTGTCTTCAGTACTGTATAGAGAAACTGCTCCAATGTTCTCAAGCTGGGTCTCGGAACCAGCTTTCAAAAGTTTTGGGGGAAAAAAATAAATCCACTGTCCTTTTCCCTTGAACGCCAGCTCACCTGGAACCCTGCGTTTTAAGTGCGTTTCTAGCTCATTCTGTGCTGAGCTAACAGTGGCTAGCAGTACTGCCAGTAACTCAGAGACCGTGGGGAACAGGCAGCTGGGTGGGCTCTTTGGGTTCTTGAGGCCCAGAGAAGGTTAAGCTGGCTCAGGAAGCCAGTAGGTGGAGGATCTGGGCGGGGGAGTGGGGACTGCAGGGCCTGAAGATAAATGTATCTCCAGGATGGGGCTGGTAGCGGAGCCAGCGGCGCCCAGACAAGTGTATGGTTCTGGCTCAGGGCTGCTGGGACATGCAGAGGCATAAGCACGGGGTTAGGAGCTCTTTGGAGGGGAAGGCTGCCCAGATGTTGTGTGAGGGACTGGGTTTGTGTGTGCCAGTGAGTATCTCTGTGTGTTGGTACTATTTGTATATTTTGTAAGGCCAAACCTACCTCCAACTCTTCAACTAATTATTTTGCACTATTTTCTGAGAGGCCCGGGGCTCTGTTATCACAAAAGGAGGCTCTATTTCCTGCCCCCCTCTTTACCCCCATCCCAACAAGGCTCTGCCCGTGATTACAATGGTCGGGGATCTTGCCTGAGTATCCATCTAGGTGTCTCTGAAATGAGGGCAGAGTAGCCTGGCAGTGCCGGACTGGGCAGGCTGCCATTGGTAAATCTACGAGGGCCTTTGGCAGCCGTTGGCTTGAGTCTGTTGGTTTTAGTTTCAGGTTAGCAGTCCTGATGTTTGTACCCCCGAGTTCCACTCCCGTATTTCGGCAGAATTCACTGTGTCTCATCCCTTCCCTGCCCTCTCCCCCACTTTATGCTTTCTTAGAGTACTCATTAATCTGCCTCCATTTCTGCTTATGTGCTCAGACTTAGACAACTCTTATGAAAGCAGGGTTTTGTTCACTTCTGTGTTCCCATCAGATCAGCACCTGCACCTAGCTGGCCTCCCCTGAGTGTATAAGTGGACCCTCTGCTGCCCTTCAAAGCCTAGCCCTAAGTCTACAGGGCACAAATCTGGGTGCTGCCAAGTGGCTCCTGGGTATGACCATTCAGAGAGTTAACAGGACATTTGTCCTGTTACAGCTTTCTCTGCTTTCCTGACTTATGAGGGCAACTGCATGATTACATATTGCTAAGCATGGGAAAGGAGGTGAGGACCCACAGAACCCAAGGTCATTCCTACATGAAGGGGCAGGCAACTCAGTTACTTAAAATGACGTTGGAGGCATGAACAGCATGTGCTGGTGAACGTGCTTCTAAAAGTACTGGAAGTGTTTGTTAAGTACAATGGAGCAGTATAATGTAGTGGACTCAGGGACCTTGGGTCCCTTGGACTCAGTAGAAAACAGATGAGAAAGGAGATGGTTGGAGTAGCACCTGGAGATAACGATGTCAGGCTGGCTTAACACCACCCCCCGAACAAGGGCTTTTCACCTCTGGTGTTTGCCCAGGGGCAAGAATGAAACCCTGATATAGGGAGCCAGGGGCTTAGGCTAGAGATGAAGTTTGGGCTGCCATAGGGGAGTTTATATGGCAGGCCTTTGGGGGTGTGTGTGTTGGAAAGTACTGTTAGAAGTCACAACACGAAGCAAAGCAGATTCTCTCAAGACAAAGCTGGCAGATAGACACAGGTGTGTAAGCGGCTGGGTGACACCCACAGGCACCTGCTAAATACACAGATCACACTGTGCTGGAGTTGGCTCCTCAGTTTTGTCTCCCACAAATTTGGCAGAAAATAAATTATTTTGCATACTATTCATCCCTTGGGGAGGGCTGAATGACATTATTTCTTAACTTCCTTAATCCATGTCTATTCTGGCCATCATGTGAAAGACAGAGCTAGGGATCGAGTGCCATCTGCTGGTGGACTGTAGAAGTGCATACCATTCCTAGTTGAGACTTTTTTTTTTTTTTTTTAAATGAACTCCCTCAATATGTAGTATGCTGGACGGGAGTGGGGGGTGGGGGGTGTATAGCAATGAACAAGACAGATAAGCCCTTTCTTATAGAATTTGATGTAGTGGCTATTTTTTTTAAAAAAGGAATATGTGCCAGGCACTATACTAAATGTTTTTGAGCAGTACAACTATGTAATAGTCTACAGGGGACTCATCAAGCCATTGTTTCCCAGTGCTCAGTGTTTTTTGAACCAGCCTCATAGCATATCATCTTTGTATTTCCTTCATATATTCTTATCTTCTCTTCTTCTACCAAATGGATTCCAGAGATTGAACTCAGGCTTTAAGTCTTAGTGGCCAGTGCTTTTATCCAATGAACCACCTTGCTAGCACTTTTTCTTCATCAATATATTGTTAAAGTAACAGAATTATATATGTGTGTGTGTTACAGTGAGGTTTTCTGGCTCCGGGCAGCCAGAGGTCCAGACCCACTGACCTGCAGCCCCAAACCCCTTAGCAGCCCGCTGCTGCTCAGGCCCCCAGAAATGACTCAGACACTTATATTAAGTTCATGCTGTTTGGCCTATGGCTCAGGCACATTGCTAGCTTTCTCTTACATCTTAAATCAACCCATTTTCATTAATCTGTCTGCCACATGGTCTGTGGTTCACCTGTGCTCCTTACAAGATTCTTCTTGGGCGGCTGGCTCGGGTCTGTCTCTGACTCAGCCCTTCTTTTCCTGCCTATTCTGATCCCCCCCCCACTTTTTCTATGGTGCCTGTCATGGGCCAAAACAGCTCCATTATTTAAAGATTGATATTCACAGCATACAGAAAGACATTCCCACATCATGTATGTATGTCATATTTTGTGTATATACCTGTTACATATTTTGAAGTAAATTATGAAACTTTTGATGAACATAAATATGAAAAGGCACTGGAAATAACAGAGCTCACAAGTTATTTTATTTTCAGAGATTTTTTTTTTAAGTTGAAATTTCTTCTATAAATTTGCTTCCCTCTTTCCACAGTTAACAACTCTTTGGATTTAAATATTTCCAATGTGTGTTTTATACTATTACAACAATGTAAATATCCATAAGATATTGTATTTTTACATACTTTAAACTTAGAGAAATGATAGCGTTATTGTATTCCCCTACAATGTTTTTCCTTCTTCATTAGGCATTTGAGATTTAACTATGATAATATACAGCTCACGCTTACTCATTTTAACTGTTGCATATAGTTCCTCTGTCTAAATTTGCCACAGTTTATTTATCCACCCTCCTGTTTCTGGATGTTTAGATGAATTACATTTTTTTACCATTACAAACAGAGCCTGACTCATTTTTCTGCATAAATAAATCCGTAATTAAAAGGAAACTGTATCATTATCGCTAGTCAAAAGTAGTACAATTTGTCAAAAAGAAAAAAGAAGTGTAAGGAAATGTGAAATACAAAAGAAGCTTTTCAGTTTCGGTCAGGTACCACCCATTGTTCTAGAAGCTGAACTTTGTGGCTTGTGCTTCCCAAGGAGAACTAGAACTGGTTGTGTCCAGGGACGCGATCCAGCTTGAGGACCCAGCATCATAAGGGGGACCTGGCCACCTGCAACGCAGGTTACAGAAATCATCGGATAGGAAATTACTTCCTGGCCATAAGTCGGTCCTGCTGAGTCTGCCAGTCACATAAACCTAAAATCCTCTTGCCTACCCTTAACACTGCTCAGCCCACTTCCGAGGGAGCCTTGGATTGGGTGAATAAAAGGAGCATTTAATGTAAGGCATGTGGTAGGCACTGTGTTAGCCTACAGAGGCAAAGAAAAAGAGGGAAGGACCCTCTGAGGTATACCCAGGACCGAGGTGGACCCAGTGGCATGAGCCACCACTGCTTAATGATGGCAGTGAGTACCGGGGAAGCCCGATACGTGTCAAAGGAGCCTTACACAAGGGAGATAACGTCTCATCTGGAAGTCTGGCAAACAGAGACCAACCAGCTGCTCTCCTGGCAGGGCCTGAGATATCCTCAGAGATGTCCAGTGAGTATCTGAATCTCTTTAAGTACCCTTCCAGCTTCATTCTGTCCCTTCTGCTGACAGCCTTTGATTCCAGCCAGTCTCTGCTCTGGCCCGGACATCCTTTAGGACTCCTCTATAGGCAGGTATAACAGACCTGACTGCTGACCTCCTCCTCTTAGCTGTAAAACCATCCTGGGGTGATGGGTAGCTCAGGGGCCCTCTTTGTCAGGATTTGTGCTATGACTTCTGAGCCAAGTAGGCACCTTGGTTTGTGCTGGGTTCCCACCTGTTCTGGCTTTCAGAAAACCACAAGAGGTAGTGACTTCCAAATGAACGGACTGTTTTTCCTTTTACCTGGGTATATACTGGAATGTCCTGGGTTGGGGGAGAGGGGCAGCTCTCTCCTTGGGGGATGGTTGTCTTGGGCCTTGATTGGGAGGAGAACTTTATGGAACTAGAATGATGCTGGAGGAGATAGCCAGCAAGACAAAGCTCTTGGCCAATGGGACATTCCAAAAGCTCCCTGGGAGGCCGTGCCCCACAATGATGTACCAAAGGCCAGGAACGGGCCTCAGCCTTTGCAGGATTTAGGAATTTATTTTGAATTCTTTGTACGACTCCCACAACCGCACAAGCTTTGGGGTCCACTCAAATGTCAAACAATTTCCTAAGCGGCACCAGATGCTTGTCATCTTGGCCCCAAGGATCCCAGGAATGGCCACCCACTCCAGCCTCTGGCCCCACAACTTCTTCCCACGCAATTCTGTTTCATTTCTGTTCCTTATGACCGAGCCCAGGGAGTCAGAGTCAGACTTGCCTATCCTGACCCAACAAGACCAGGGTACTCCTTCTTGGGGCATTTCTCTTGTCTGATTATCAGGATCTACAGATGGAGATCTTGGGCTGCAGAACATTCTGGTGCTGGTGGCACCCACTGGACTCCTGAGGACATTCAGACAAGTGGAGTGAATGTCCCACCAGAACCAAAAGTTAAGGTCTCATGAAGGTGTCAAAGCCAGCACCTCCCCCGATAAACTACATTCCACTGTCTTTCCCAAGTGAAAAGTGTGCTTAACGGGTGGAGGTGTCTTCCTTATGTGCCCTCTTCCTACTGCTTGTCACCTGGAAGCCTTTCTTGAACAGTGACCCAAGAGTCCTATTTCTTTATTCTCCCTCTTAACATTCAGTATGATTACATACGGGCCTGCCCACATGTACTCCTTCTGGTTTGAACTCGTGGGATGTTGACATGCATATATATCCTATATTTATACAGGACCTTCCCGTTCTGTCAACATTTGCAAAGGGGAACAGTGTGTAGTTTTGGTGAGAGACATTATAGACTTGGAGTCTGGCTTAGAGTTTGACCAACTCAGAGGTTCTGTTTTGTTTTTGGTGTTCTGGATAGAACCTCAGGGCCTCTAACATGCTAGGCAGGCTCTTTCTTACTGAGCAACCCACTAGTATGCCAACCTAGATTTGGGCTCTGATACTCGACGGTTACGTGGTTTAGTGAACTTGCTTACCATCTTGTCCTCTCTCTCTCTCTCTCCCCACCGTGTGTGTGTGTGTGTGTGTGTGTGTGTGTGTGTGTGTGTGTGTGTGTGAGTGTGTGTGAGTGTGTGTGAGTGTGTGTGAGTGTGTGTGAGTGTGTGAGTGTGTGTGAGTGTGTGAGTGTGAGTGTGTGAGTGTGTGAGTGTGAGTGTGTGTGTGAGTGTGTGAGTGCGTGTGTGAGTGTGCGTGAGTGTGTGTGAGTGTGAGTGTGTGTGAGTGTGAGTGTGTGTGAGTGTGTGTGTGAACTGTTTGGGATGATGCCTTGCCAAGTTCTAGGCCAGCTTATTTCTTCTGTCAGTATATTACCATGCTCTGCTCTGTATTCACTTCTGTGTACTGGGTTCTAGACCCCTCACCTTAGTCATCACAGTCACTCGGTGAGGCAGGCATTATCTCCATTGTGCAGATGGGGAGTTTGAGCTTTCCTGGAGGTATACAGGGAATGGCAGGGATGAGAGTCAGCAGCTCTGGTGTTCATCACACCGTAATGTTCATTTCTGTACAGGTAGCCTCCCCATTCCACACCTCTAAATAGTCCCCGAAGCCCTGAAGGGGGCTGCATGAGTAGTCTCTGAGCATCATTGTGTTAACTTTGCTCTGCAACTCCACAGGAGAAATGTCTGCGGGGGACAGTGCTGCCCAGGCTGGACGACATCAAACAGCACCAATCACTGTATCAAACGTGAGTGGCTCCTGTCCCATCACACCCCCCCCCCTTTAAAAAGATTTATTTATTATGTATACAGTGTTCTGCCTGCATGTGTCCCTGCAGGGGACATGCCCTCAGAAAAGGGCACCAGATCTCATTACGGTGGTTGTGAGCCACCACGTGGTTGATGGGAATTGACTTCAGGACCTCTGGAAGAACAGTCAGTGCTCTTAACTGCTGAGCTACCTTTCTGCCCTTGCTCTTACGGTAGACCTGGATGAGGACTCCAGGACCTGGAGCAGATGGTCCTCCTGATGCAGCTGATCTTCAGTGTAGAGGCGGTGTGTGGAAGGGAGATTCAAAGATGCCTCCAAATGTAAACTGTTTGTCAACAGATTCATGCTCATGTTTTAGACTTCCCACATTTTCTTCTGCTGGCCCACTGTGTTGGTACTCATTTGTGGTCTGCAGAATTCTTGGGGCACCATTCTTGCTGTGGGCTGTGGGAATCCACCTCTCACTGGCCTCTGGCCCACAGTCCTGATAAGGCTCTGAATTGGTGTCTGGAACAGTCTTCTCTCAGGCTTCTCTGAAGCCTGCCAAGCTGTGAAGACCAAGGATGACGGCAGAGTCATGACCTCTAGACTGACCCTTCACTCAAGGTGGGAGAGCCAGGCAATGTCAAGAGTCAACACTTACACAGTATCTATTTTACACAAGCTGTGCTGGACCTTCCCCCTTAGTGAAGGACGAAACAAGTCAAGCAATGGCAGAAGTAGAGTGGAACTTAGACAACCTGACTCCAGGATGCTGCTTATGCCCTGCCACCAAGTACCCCATCCTTTCTCATGGGCCTCACTCTGCAGCAGAGCACTGGAGAGGGTAGTATAGTTCCTGGAGCTGCTACTATCTAAGAATTGGGTGTTAGGATTGCCCGACACCTTGCTGGGCTCTTCACATACATCACAGTTAAGTTCCTCACTGCATAATTACTTACCCTCTACTTACAAGGAAACTAAGCCTTTGATTAAAAGCTATGCCTGAGGATAGAGTACTGTACATGCTGAGGCTGCTGAGGATGCAGGACCAGGGACCACACTTTGAGAGTCCCTGGGGACTCTGGAGATGTCTGAAGTTCAATGTTGGAGGAGATTGGCATGTTCCAGGGAGCTCAGCCTTTGCAGGGAGCCTTTGGCTGGTAGAGTGTTGCTCGTGTTGACTGGAACAGGCAGCCTCATAGGGGGATGGGCCTCTACCCAGATGCCCGAGAGGTCTGAGTCTGGTCACACTCAACCCTGCAGGCCTGCAGGCTGTTTCCTAACTCACTTGTGATTTTCCAGTATTTTTCTTTGCCAAACTGTAGCTTCAACACTGGAAACTTGAGGTTGGGTGAACGCAGAATGTTTCAGACCAAGTATGTGTGCACCCTCATGCCTCAGAGGGTGCTGCTGGGGGATGTATAGGTACCTACAACCCCATTATTTCTCTCTCCAGTCTGTTATGCTGCACACATCCCCAAACCTGTACCCTTGCCCTCGGACCAGCCTGTAGACTGGCATCTCTTTGGAGGACTGGTCTTCCCTACTTGAAGTGAGCTACCCACTGAAGGGCTATGTGGTAATTATGGTCTCAATGCTGTTTATTTGTTTCTATTTTGCTGCTAATGAACCTAATGAGAACCACGTGAGCAATAGGGTGTTGGCCCTGAATAACTGGGTCCAGAGCTGTGTAGAATGTGGTACTCTTGGCTCCATACCCTGACAGATGGCTCTGTGCTTCTCCAATGTCTTCCCATTGCCCTCTCCCCTCTACATAGCTGCCCTTAGGGTTGGGGAGATGCCACGCCAGAGAATGTTCAGGGTGTCTTCCGGGTAGGTGGGAGATGAGAGAAGACAAGGAAGAGTGTATGGCATACCCCATTTCAGTCTCAGCCCCAACATGTGGAGACTTAGTTCCTCTTCTGGCTCCCCAGATATGAGGAATTCTCCATGCACAGAAGTTCTGGTCCTGGCTCAGTCGCCCCCTATTCCTGGCCTCTCTCATGGAAGCAATCCTAAATTCTAACAAACCATTCCACCTCCCCGGCTAGGCTGCTGCCTTCTCCCAAAGTCATTGGAACCTGGGGAGCCACTGTGTCACTGGCTGCCACATTGCTGCACCCCCAGTTCCTCGCTCTACCTTGGAGGGGTCTGGAATTAGGGGAATTAGGCCACAGTTTTCTCCCTTGGTCTTGGTATCTGCCTTTCCCTCTCTGTCATCTGGCCAGTTCTTCTGCATGATTCATGTGTTTATGTATTTGTGGAGGCAGCTGACTAAGGGGAAGGGTGTTATTATGTGAGATGGCTGTCTCCACACAACTGAGGAAGGGGCTGCCGATTCACCTCCAGCCTTTCTAACTTGACTTGAAGACACAGGATCTGGGGCCACTCTGGGGAAGACAGAGTTCCTTGCAGTGAATGGGTAGGAGCCCATCTCTAGACTCCAACTCTTGCAGTAAAGGTTCAAGGTTAAGAGTCTGTGCCTTAGATTTTGGTATCAGATCTAAGGAGACGGATGTTTGAACCCTGGTTTTAGATCCTTGGGCAAGTAACTAACCCCTTTTGACTTCAGTATTAGCCATACAGTGTGTGACTGCTTATGCAAGCTTGTCATTGGCATTAACAACATTACAATCTATAACTCTCACAGAGTGCCAGGTTATCATGAGTCTTTTATGTTACTGATTTTGGGGTGGGGGTGGTTTGAGAGACTTTCTTTGTGTAGTCTTAGCTGTCCTTGGCTGTCCTGGAACTCACTCTAGAGACCAGAGTGGCCTCCAGCTCACAGAGATTTATATATTATTGATTTTTAATACAATGACTCTTGAGGTTAGATTTGACACCCCCCATTTGCAGATGAATCTGGATGGTTGTCCAAACCAGGGAATGGGGGTTCAGCAGTCTGTACATGAACACAGTCTCAGGCTCCCAAGGACTAGCCCTTACCCCTATTCTCTCTGATAAATGCACAACTGTGTAAACAGCCTGGTACCTGGTTAAGCATATGTCATTTGGAACACAGTCACTGGAGCCTGTGTTAGAGACCCACTTGGTGGATGTGTGGCTATAGACAAGCTCCTGAGCTCTTTGTGCCTCAGTATCCTCTTCTGTGCCTTGTGACTAACAATAATTGCTTCCTTTCAGAGCTGTAAGAAACAGAGGAGGTAAGTTAGTCACACATTTCATTCATGGTCTGCTGGGTTCTCTAGGTTCCTTATTCAGAGTTTTTGGCTTTGCTTTCTAAGGGCAGGGGGTATCTCGCTGCCCCCAGCATGTAGCACCTCTTGTGGGCTAAGCTGAGAAATTCCCTTCTGTTGTCCAACCCCTCTGCTGCTCAGGAGACCTGGAGTCCTGGAGTCCTGGGTGTGCATTTGCGCCCCACCCCCAACTTCTTGATCCAGAGCCTCTGCATTGTGTGGTAGGCATTGGGACAATATTCCTTCTGGTTCTTATCTCAGTCCCACAAGAACCCTGTTTCTCTTTTTCTGGGCTCCACTCCGCTTCCCTCGGGGTGCTTGCCTGATCCCACCCATATCATAACTGTGGAAGACCGGGGCATGAGAAGGACAGTTATGCTGAAGTTGTCAGGGAACGATGGAGAGGAAGCGAGAATGAGGCAAAAGAAACCATGTGAGCTCAATGGAAACCCAAGTAATAAGAAACGCACAGCCCCCGGATGCTGTCAAGTGGGGCACAGTAGCTCTTTATGCACGTGTTTCTCCATGAGGCTTTTCGCATCACGAGATGTCCTAAGCCAGGAGCTTCCTGAAGCCAGGTGCTGGTCCCCTTTACACACACCAGTGTGTCCTCTGCATGCATACCCCTGACTGCAGCTTCTCTACCTTTTCTCTCTGGCTGTGCTGCCGCTGGAGTGGCCTGCTTTCTCATACACGTAGACACTGTGCTGGGGGCCACTCGTCTGTGTTTATAAACACTCCCGGCCAGACTTCTCCCTTGACCTCAGGCTCCAGGGTCTGCTGCCTATTCAGTGTCTTTTGTGATTGCCTCCCTGACTTGTGCAATAGACCCTCGGCTTGTGCTTTTCTCTCCCCCCAGCTACTTTTTGTTTCCAATGTGAAGTGGCATCCCCAGATAACTGGGGAACATAGGACACCTTCTTCTTGCAAATTCTGTGCCATTATTCTTTGCCAAGCTTTGCTTGTTTTCAGGTCCTATGAAGACAACCCGTGCCTTGCTTCCTCCGGTGATGCCTCTCTGGTCTTGGGTGGCCGTGGCGATCTATTCTGGATGTCTGCAGAAGTCTACTGGCCCATCTTTCTGTTACCCCTTAACGCACCAGCTTCCTTCTGCCATGGGGGGGGGGGTCTCAAAACCAGTGTCCCTTTAAGCTTGGGTCTTAGCCTGGCTCTTAGCCCTTACCCCGACTCTGATCTAGTCTGGCTGCTGGGAATACGGCTCCTCTAGTCTATAGCAAATGCTACTCTCTCCGGCTCTGCCTCCACTCACTGCCTGTATCATCTTCCCATCATGCTCCCCTCCTTAGAAAGGTAGCCTCCAGCCACCCTGCTTGCACTTGCTCCCCTTCAGTCCTGTTTTTCTCTGCATATTGCGTTGCCCCCATATCTTCTCATCCCAATTTCTGGTCTTCTGTTCATTTGTTATGTGCTTTCTGATATCCTTCTGATGAATTTGGAAGTTCCATGAAGGAATGGACAGAATGTATCTTCTTTACCATCCACGCAACAGTAAATATTGCTGTACAAGCCATGTTCTAAATAAGGACACAGTCTACCAGGGGTAATGGCTCCTGCATCCATGATGGCAAGGTAAAGTTTCCTCTATGCTCTGCCATGTGCTGGCAGGATCAGGGGTAGATGGCTACGGTGTCAGCCATGGAACTGTCCTCTATGCTCCTGCTGCTGCTATCCAGGAAGAGGCTTATCACACGCTTGTCCCTGATGGTACCTGTTCCATTCCTCATCCCTGGGGGCCCTGCTGGGTCTGGAACCACCAAAGCCCTGGCTTTTCACAGCCAAGTCAAGGTTGCAGGGTGGATCTACTCTGACGTCTTCTTTCTTGTGCCCGCTGTGGCTGGTGGGAATTGGGGCTGCTTTCTGCCCCAGTCTCTGGCCCTCAGCCTTCAAGTGGCCCAGCATCTCAGCATTTGTTAAAGCAATTAAGAGGGCGGTCCAGGCCTAGAGGCTGGGGCCAAAGTCTGACTCACACCTTCCCTTCCTCCCCACCAGCCGCCAAACAGTAGAGGCCCACTGGGCCTGCCAGACAGCGTCTGCAGAGAGTGTGCAAGGGGCCAAAAATGGCATCTTTCTCTCATTAGAGGCTTTTATGTGAATACAACTGCTATTTTGAAGCCCAGCAGTTGGCGGGTCTCTGATTCCTGGTGCTGTTTGCAGCTGTCCCTCAGAGCGGAGTGGCCCCCACACAGTTGTGGTAGGAACGGGGCAAGGCCATGGGGCCTAGGGCCCTGACTTCTCCATAACCTGGAGGCCCAGACCCAAGGTTCTGACAGGTGATACCCTCCTCATGGAGCTTAGGTGGAAAGGATGAGTCCACAGAGGATTCTCAGGGTGTGTGAGCCAGAGATTCTTAGGGTCTCTCGCTATTAGGCCCAAGGTGCTCCCTCCATAAACATAATCCAAAGTGAGGTGCCCAGGGAGGGCCTAGGGCAAGTGTTGTGGATGGTTAGAAACTGTCAGATCTGTAAAGGCTTTTGAGTGAGAAAAGGGGACAGGTGGTTAGGTCCCTGGAGGACGAATACAGGAAAAACAGAGAGCTTGGGTAGGGTGCGGTGTTGTAAAGCCAGTGTCTCACCTCACAGATTGAGAGAGAAAAGGAAGGTGTCTCTGGGACCCAGAAGAAAACAATGATGGTAGGAATTTACCTAGAGAGACAGAAGGGGCTGTCTGTCTATGCCCAGGCCTGGCTAAGCGGGTTGGGGTGCGGCTAAGAAGTTCAAGCGCTATTTTCCTCCACCCATTGATGTTCTTTGTGTGTTGACTACGAGAATGTTCGGTATGATGGAAATGTTTTATATTTCGCTGTCCAACTTGGTCACCACAAGCCACTTGTGACTAGTAAACACTTGGGCTGTGGCTAATGAGAATGAGGAACTGAGTTTTAAATTGTAGGACATCTCAATCCAACCCATTTACACTTAAATAACCACTTGCAGCTTGTGGCTCCAGGGCTAAATCATGTGGGACAGGCAGTTTTAGAAAGCACAGAAAGGTGGCCTCTGCCAGGATGTGTAGAGAGGGGAATCAGCAGCCTGTTTCCTGAGCAAGACTAAGTGTGGAGTGAAGCATTCCAGTGACCAAGATCACACAGTCAGGCGTGGCTGGGCTGGCTCAGACCACATCCTTCTGACCTCCCACCTCCTGACCTTTCTACTAACAAGTAGCTGATCCTCATGGATCTGAACAGGGAGGGTAGCATTTGTTTACACAGTGAGCACTGGTTTCTTCCCTGGGTCTTCCCATTCTGAGTTTGATCTCCTCCCAAAAGTATGTGTTTTGTGTGGAAAGTCAGAGTATATATACCTTTGCTCAACTTTGGAGCCGAATGAAGGTAGTGGGGGCAGAGCCAAAAGGTTAGGGGATCTGGACCGTGTTTCCACCCATTTCCTGCTTTCAAAGCAATTTCAGGAGATTTTGTTCCTTCCCCTCCTTTGGCATCCTGCTAACTCTGTAGAGCTGAACTCTCTCCCCACACATCTAATGTTGTGAGTGCCAGGAGAGGGTGGAAAGGGCAGGATTCCAGAAGACTCCAAATTATGAATGGCTGGAGAGCAGCACAGCCTCTGGCTATAAAGGGTGCTGTCCTCTGATAAGGAGAGGCTAAATGTGCGCCTTCTAGTGAACCAGCCTCAGAGAACGGAGGGAGACTCTGCAGCACTGTACTGATAATTCTTCACCAGTAGTCAGCCAAAGATCCATTAGAGCCTTAGAACTCCTGACTTAATTTCTTAAGTGCAAAGTGTAATCCTTCTTCAATAACAAAATAGGATGTTTGAGGTGGGTATAAAAGTCCACCCCAGACAGTGGTGGTGCACACCTTTAGATGTATCTCTGTGAGTTTGAGACCAGCCTGATCTACTGAGTTCCAGTTCCAGAGAAACTCTGTCTGGGCGAAAAAGAGTTCACCAAGCTCGGAGTTTTCTTTGTTATGATGTTACAGCCCTGCCTGGAGCTGCCTCAGACTCATTATTTTGCTACTTGTAGCAAGCCCCTGCTATGAGTAATTCTGAGATGGCCAGAATTGCTGTTAAAACATTTTGTGATCAGTGCTTATCTGTTTCCATAAGCCTTCTTTAAACACAGTCATCTTTACCTCACGCTGTCACTAAATTTTGTGAATTGGTACAATATCAAAACACCCGAGAGATGGCTCAGCTGATAAGGGCACTTGCCACATAGGCCTGATGACTCTATTGATCCCCAGAGCCCGAGTGTAGGTAGAATGAGAGGACCGACTCTTCCAAGTTGACCTTTAACCTCCACGCTTGCATCCACTCTGTACAGCAGATATACACACTCTGAACATGAATAAAAGTAAAAGAGCCAGTGTACAGTGACCAGCTCTTCAGCTTCCCAAGTAGAGGGAAATGGATGGATTTAAAAGCAACTGTCATATGCTACTGCCTTTAATTTAAAACACCATTTTAGAGTCTGGAACAATGGCTTGAGGATAAATTGTTTGCTGTGTAACATGAGAATCAGAGTTCAGTCCCTAGCACCCACATAAATGCAGGATGGTTGTGACAGCCTGTATGTAATCTCATGAGTCACACACATGGCATATCTGGAACAAGCAGGCTATTTAGCTTAGCCAAATGGTGAACTCTAGGTTTTAATAAGAAACCCTGCTTCAATCTAAGGTGGATGCTTCCTAGCATCCAGCTACACTCTAACCAGCCAGTTAGAGGCTCTGGCCAGTGTAATACTTGCCTCATGGACCTTTATGTCCTTTCTGTATACATCTACTGAATACTTTTCTATCGCAGCTCAGACCTTGTGAGTACTCTAAGACTACTTGATACAGAATGCATGGGCTGGCATACATTTTACATCATAATTTGAAATTTATCATGTAGATTTAGAAGGGTCAAAAAGATATCCATGGCCAACCTCTGGCCTCCATGTGCACACAAGTGCATAGTACCAGTATACACTTGTGTACTCACTTACATGTGGACACATGTATACATGCCAAAAGAAAGTTTAACAGAGCATTGAACATTAAAAAAAAAAAACAGGAAAAACCTGTCAGAATTATTCTTTTCTTAGACGGGCAATCAGAGCTACCCTTGCAAGCCATTTAGGGGTGCCTTTGTAGGGAAGAGGAATTTGTGATCCAGTCTCATAATACATGGGATTGGCTCAGAACCAACCACTGTGGTATGTCACATGCTGAGACAAATGGAAACCATACAAGACAGGCTACTAGGAGGCTGGTGAGAGCCCTTCCAACATGGAAGAGCCTCAGCGAACTGGGAAAGGTCACCTTCCCAGAAGGGTGTTTATCTATCAACACAGCTGGCTGGTCTGGAAGGCTTAAGATTTTTATTTACAATGCTATAATAGACAGAGAAAATAATATATCCAGGTTCCCTCCTGACCCTCATTCCCCTTGAGCTGTTCATTGGACCAACCAAAGACCTCCCCAGAATGGAGTTCCTGGTTGAGAAAAGACCTTCCCGAAGTGTCAGGACCCCCACCAAGTGGGTTTCCTCTGTGTGTAGCAGCTCTCACCAATCTCTGGACCCTCAATGCCGGTCAGGTGTTCACAGAAGTTGGCAGCAAACAGCCTTGTCAAAGAAGGGAGTGAGGAAAGAGGTGCAGGGGCTTAGCCTGCAAAGCTGGGCAGCTCAGATTTCCAGAGTGGAAGATGTTATTGTTAACACCAAGAATGGGTCATCCTTGGGGCTTAGGAGGGGAGGGGAGAAGGCCATCTTATATCAAAAGCCTCCTTTGGGGGGCTGGAGAGATCTGGCTGAGTAGTTAAGAGCACTGACTGTTCTTCCAGAGGACCTGGGTTCAATTCTTCCAGCACCCACATGTTGGCTCCCAGCTGACTGTAACTCCAGTTCCAGGGGATCTGACACCCTCACCCAGACATACATGAAGGCAAAACACTAATGCACATAAATTTAAAAAAAAAAAAAAGAGCAACTTTCTCAGGGGTGGGAGCTGTATGACATCCCTCTTATACATGCCAGGCTTTGGGTCCTTTGCTGGATGAGATGGGTGGGCCCACATGGCTTCTCCATTCCTAAAAGAAAACCCAGCTCAAATGTGTTCAGGGCAAATCTACCTTCTTCAGGGTTTGCCTGCTACACAGTCCTTAGCAGACTGTCTACGGCTGAGTGATGGTGGTGGCAGGTGGTCAGGTAGTAGCTTGTTATATTTGGGGAGACAGAATGATGTCTAGGCATTGGTTAAAATCTTGGGGTGTCAGTTTGTGTTTGGGGAAAGGTTTGCATTACAATTCTCTGGGATTATCTGCTTACATGGGGATCAGGGACCTGTTAGAAAGGGGCACTGCGGCACGGAAGAAGATAATACCTTGGTTGGCCTTAGGATCTAGTTCATTGTTAGAGTCCTTTAGCTGTCTTCCTGCAGCTCCCCTAACTACCTGCTGAGTGTAGCCTGGCCCTTCAATTGTCTTGATGGGCAGGCTATCCAGTCATCTCATCCTTTGAATGGCTGGTCAGTATCATTTACTCCAGGAAACTTTCCCTAATTATCTCTCTAACCAGCCTGAATTAGTCTCTGACCAACCTAACACTTGCCCTGTGGACCAATGTGTCCCTCCTGTATAGTGTGCTAGAGACTTTTTCTATCACAACTTAGACCTTATAAGTACTCTAAGAATACTTATCAATGCAGATGCATGAACTTGCACACATCTTCCTTCATAATTTGAAATTTACCCCATGACTTTCCTTAGAAGGGCAAATGGGCCTGAAGCCTCAGTTTTCTACCAGGACCAACCTGGGATGTGCAGTTTCCCCAGGGCTGGGCTTCCATGACTCCTTCGGTGCATAAGTAGAAGCCAACACTTCTTTTTTGTCTCATTATCAGCTCCAAGCCATGACTCAGAGGTTGAGGAAAAGGGATCATGCAAGTCATGCTGGAAGTTGGTGAGCAAGAATAAAGAAGGCCTTATTTAGTCAAAGATTTGAATGCTAGCTCCATTATCTAGCTAGGTGACCTTAGCCAAGTCTCTTTTTATTTATTTTTATTTTATGTACACTGATGTTTTGCATGCATGTATGTCTGTGTGAGGGTATCAGATCTTGGAGTTAGAGACAGTTGTTAGCTGTCATATGGATGCTGGGAATTGAACCTGGATCCTCTGGAAGAGCAGTCAATGCTCTTAACCACTGAGCCCTTAGCCAAAGCTTCTGGCTTTCATAGGCATTGTGGGTAAAATAGAATTGCAATCATACCTACTGCAAAGGATTGTAGAGAAGAAGATGAAATGAGGTCCTACAAGGAAGATATATTGTCAGCACCCACTGGGGAGTAACTACCAGGTGAATTAGACAGTTGTGCTATTGTATGTAAGGAGATAAAGATGAGTGCAGAGGGCTAACCGTTCAGAGGGGAACACCGAGACACACCATGAAAAACCCACCCACTGGGTGAGCTCAGTCAGCGGCATACCCAGGAAGTGCTTTTGCCCTCTGTTCAAAAGAGGAGGCAGCCACTGAAAGATGGGTCATCAGGGATGGGGAGCTGACTTTGAGGGAATAGTAGCTCTTAGGCAAGCGGCCAGGTTAGGAAGTCAGAAAGTTCAGCCAGAGTGGATGGACTTAGAATGTTGTAGCAGAGGTGGGAGTTAGGTGGTCTTCAGTTCTGGTGTGTTTTTGTATGGTAAAGAAAGTGAAGGTTCCCAAAGGGAGATGGCATGGACTTGGATTTTGGAGAGTCTATTAGTTAGGATTCTCTAGAAAAACAGAACCAATAGAATAAATATATATTAAAAGCATTTGTTAAATTAGCCTACCTGGTACTGTCTGGGCAGTCTAGCAATAATTATCTTCATCCTGAAGAGATTGATAGCTCAGTAGCTGCTCAATCCACAAGGCTGGGTGCCTCAGTGGTCTCCATCTGATGGTGAAGGTCTTGAGGATTCCTGGAAAACCACTGGTCTTCACACTGGGTTCTGATTCCAGTGAAGATTGGAAGCAGCAGCAGAGAAGATGAGCTGAAGACACAACAGGGTAGATAAACCTGCCAGCAAGACGACAGGAAGGCAAGCAAGCAAAAAGCAAAGCTTGCTCCCTGGTCTCCTTATACCTGGCTGCCACCAGAAGATGACACCCACATTTCAGGTCCTCTTACTTCATATAAGTCAATCAAGAAAATGTCCTACAAATGTGCTCAGTAGCTTATCTTTCTCTAACCTGGGAGAAGTCTTAGCTAGCTAGCAGCAGTGGAGCTCCTTATAATCCAGTCAAGCTGACAACCAAAATTTCCCATCACCAAGTTCCATCTCAACTGGCCAGTGGTTGGAATATGGAATTTCTTTCAGAGAGATTTCTTATGAATCCCTCTCCTGAGGCATGTGGTCTGATGGTTTCAAAATGTACTCAGAACGACTGAGGCAAGAAGGTCTCTGTTTCCTCTATAACCTAGAGTGACCTTGTTTAATCCCTTCACCCTCCAGCCTGTAGCCTCCATGGACCCTCGTGGCTCTTGCCAGCAAGCTACATTCCTTCTAGCCTCCAGGACTTCGCGCTTGTCTCTGGAACTCTGCTCACACCTTTCCAGCCCACCCCCACTGGATTACTCTTCCCATTCACTACTTCATCTGAGCAGCCTGGACACTGTGTCACCCTTCTGTCTGTCTGATGCTATGTAGTTCTGTTGTTCTCTTGCTTCCTGCTTCTTCCTCACGGGAGCACAAACCCACGTGAAAAGGTGACTTATGGTGGAGCCCTTAGTAGGACTCAGCAATTACTCGCTGAGTGAATGAAAGGCAGATGGATGAGACCTTGGTTTAGAAAGCCCAAGATGACCTAGACCATGGGTTCACACTTATTCTCCAGGGAGCCACAGGGGTCTGTGGCTTGGAGAAAGTGACCTTGTTTTACATCCCAGTGTGGACCTCTGCAGCGGATTCTGGGTGGCTGTAGATCACTGGGTTTGTCTCTGGCCTTTGCAAGGTGGGAAAGTTCAGTGAGAAGTCATGTCCTAAAGGGCTAGTAGCTGCTCATAGTGAAGGCTTATAGCAGTGGTTCTCAATTTTCCTAACGCTGCAACCCTGTATGTTGTGGTGACCCCCCCAACAATAAAATGATTTTCCTTACTACTTCACCACTGTAATTTTGCTACTGTTATGAACTGTAATGTAAATATCTGATATGAAGGATGGTCTTAGGTGACCCCTGTGGAAGGGTCGTTCAGCCTCCACCCTGTCTCTAGGCTGGATTAGGACCCACTGGGCAGAATCATTACACTGCCCAAGCCAGAATTCTACCTTACCGAGTTGGGGATTAAGATCAGGGGTTATTAGATCATACAGACAGATTTGGAATGCTATCTTAGAGCTCCTTAGATTGTCCCAGCCCCCTCAGCCCACCTTCGTGACTCACCAGAAAATAGACTCAGTGAGGTCTAGGTTGTATAGCTCAACAGACAATTGGCTTTTAGGCTAATGCTAAACCTTTCCCATAAAGGCAGTCATTCATTCATTCATTCATTCATTCATTCATTCATTCATCCATTCATTCAATACTTGTTGATAATCTAGTTGGTAAAAATCTTTGCTTTTAAGTTCTTAAGCCCAACAGGAGTGGCCTTATCTAAGCATAAATAGGATGCTAGGTGATCCTTTTCCCTTCAGGGTGTCCTGGTGGTGTGGTGAGAACCCACTTTATAACTCTTGTCCAAAACTCAAAGCCATACTCATCCTGGAGACCTGTGGGTAGCAGGGAGAAAAACCTTCTAAGGCTAGGTGTTGGGATGGATGGATGGCCCATGGCCTTTGGTACCTGGCCCGACTGTCATCGCTCTCTTCCTGTTTCCTCAGCTGTGTGCCAGCCTCCCTGTCAGAACCGGGGCTCCTGCAGCAGGCCCCAGCTTTGTGTCTGCCGCTCTGGCTTCCGGGGAGCACGATGTGAAGAGATCATCCCTGAGGAGGAATTTGACCCCCAGAATGCCAGGCCTGTGCCGAGACGCTCCGTGGGGAGGGCACCCAGCCCTCACAGGAACAGCGAAGCCAGAGGAAGTCTTGTGACGAGAATACAGCTGTCAGCACCACCATCACTACCAGCCAGGTAAGTCTCCTTCTTAGGGGTGGGGATGGGGGGCTGTGGAGCAGTCAGTCATCAGTAAGGAGGCCACAAAACTAACAATCATGGCATGGATTTGTGAGGATTAAATTAGTGACTGTATCAGCTCTTAACACTCCTCCCTATCCCATCACCTCCTCCATCCCCCCCCCCCCCCCCCCCCCCCCGGTTCTCTATGGTATTGATATGTTCCTTCACCTAAAACAAAGAGACCCCATTCTGTTCACTGGCCACCAAACTTCTTCTCTTAGAGGGAAGAGGAGGTACATGAGGAGAAAGTGAATAAATAAAACGAGCAAGCGAAGTTGACAGGCCCTACCAGCCCTACTCCCCCCCCCCCCCCACCCCCCAATCTGGCTAGATCTTTTTCTAACTTAGGACAGGAAATCTGAACTTTGTAAACTGGTCCCTTTCTAGGAGGCTGTTTGCTTTGAGCTTTTTAGGTTGGTTTTCCCATTCTCCTCTACTTAGGGAGTTCTTTCTGAAATGTTGTGAACAACCTTGTCTTGCCGAACTGAGGGGAAAACAGATTTGCACTGTCAGAGCCCGGAGACCAGAGGGAGGGAAAGGCTGACGCTGAGGTCAGGTCCTTAGCTTGAAAGGTCAAGAGACCCCACGAGGAGCAGCCGGAAGAGGAGGAAGGGAGGTGGGAGGTACCCAGCTACTCTGAGGTGGCAAGGTGTGCTTGGGAGAACGAGGGGGGGGGGGCACTGAGCACCCAGACATGTGCTTTCCAAGAGCAGCCAGAAAGAGGGAGAAAGGATGGGTGAGCTCAGGCTGAGGCTTAGGGGAGCTCCAAGATCAAACAGTCATCCATGGCCAAGGCCTGCATATGTTAGGGCAGAACAAAGGGTCTTGATGCACAATACAGAGGACCTGGGATTGGCTATGAGCTGTTGGGCAGGCCCTGGCCCCTGCACTGATTATTACAGGTTGTGAGCCCCAAGCAGATAGACCTGTGTGAAGGCACATGCAAGATGCCAGCTTGAGGACCATGTGTTCCTCTATAGCACGTTCCTTGAACCAGGATTCCTTGGAGAGTAAGGACACTTGTTCCTGCTTGTTCATGAATGCGTTGTTCCTGACATCTAACACCATTGTCTTTGGTGTATAAACTATTAAAGGCTAAGGTCTGGGTGAAGTCTTTGGTCCACAGTGGGGCCATCCTTGACTCCCACAGGCTTTCAGGCCAGAGGCTATTACTGTGGTTTCCTTGATGCACTGCAGCCTCTAGGCCAGACACATCCCTCTCTGCCCTAAGGCCTCCATGCATGAAATCTGGGCAAGCCTAAGCACCCCACTGTCGGCTGCTGTCCACCCAGCTGTGTTTTGCTTTGAGAGGCCAAATCTGGAATGCCTGGTAGTGCTAAACATTTCCTGTGAGCCGGGCCAGGTTTCCCAAGTGGCTGCTGGCCTCTATCCTGATGGCAGTTTGGACAGGCCATGCCTGTCCAGACAAAGGAGGGACATGACACAGAGGACATTCGAGGAGTGGGGAGGAGGGTGAAGTATCTGGGGAGGGATGACACTGCAGGAATTATGACTGCCAAAGTCTTCTCAGAAGAGCACCAGGCAGAGGCTAGGACATGCGCACCATTTAGATGCACATATCAAGATAGACAAGAGGTAGGTCCTGGAAAGTCACAGCAGCAGGCAGTATGTCCAAAGTGACCAATGTGCCTGACTGTCCCTGGCTGGGTCGAGGACCTACCCATCTATGAAGAACAGAGCAAGGGCTTCAGGAGATGTGGCTGGTTACAGGAGACAAATGGACTGTGGGAAACTGCTTTAGACAAGGACCTAACCTTAAAGTTGATTTCTGGAAACTTGTCAATACACAGCTTTTGATTCCACAGTCTGGAGTGAGCTCTTATGTGGTCCCAGGTGACGTGAATTGATGTGCTGGTCAGTGGACTACATTTCAGAACCATGGGTTAACCTGGGTTTTGGGTTCAGCTAAGCCTTGGCACTTGTTCTGAGTTTACACTCACCATCTGTATGACATTAGGCACACAGCCTAATCTCTCGGGGCCAATAGTCTCCATCTGATGGGATCTCCAGGAGGGTTAAATGAGACCAGCTGAGTAGGCCACACTGTGGAGTATCTGATTCTAGTGTTTAGTATGGTAGCCATCCGTGGGCAGGTTCTTTTTGCCACAAGGACTTGAGTAGAGAAGACAAAAAATGTGTGTGTGAGAGAGAGAGAGAGAGAGAGAGAGAGAGAGAGAGAGAGAGAGAGAGAGAGAGAGAGAGAGAGAGA
Organism: Phyllotis vaccarum; assembly: GCA_033318265.1. Lineage (NCBI taxonomy): Eukaryota > Metazoa > Chordata > Mammalia > Rodentia > Cricetidae > Phyllotis > Phyllotis vaccarum. The sequence continues at coordinate 62,982,882 of JARWLC010000006.1, forward strand.
GAGAGAGAGAGAGAGATGTTCTGGAACAAGGAACAAAGGGCAGGCTCAGATTCAGCCTAAGGTGAGCTGAGACAAGCAGATTCACTAGGGGTAGCTTTAGCTGATTTGGGGGTATGGTTATTACACTGGAATCATTGTCACCACCAGAATGAGAAGACAAATCAGTGGAAAGATTCTATATTTCCAGGTACAACTACTTACTGCTCTAAAGAAGACCCCCCCACACACACACCCAAATCTCAGCTGAGAACTTCCTTTGCCTCCTATGTCTCCTCCCTTGCTGTTTGCAGAGGCAGTTGAGTGAGTGTACAAAGGGCACTTGAAGCTTTACAATGGGTCCTTCAACCCTCCACCGTGCCCTAGCACATCTCTGGCCAACAGAGATGCCTAGAGGGACTGGGTGCTTGGAAACACTGCTCTAGCCAGGCAGAGTTATACAGTCTGTGACCCAATTCAACCAATGTGTCATTCTAGTTAAGGCTTCTTCTCAGGAGAAGTGAGAGGGGAAGCTGCTCTCCCCTTCCCCTCCCCTTCCCCCGCTGCCACGAAGCATGCTGCTTCAAGCTGGTTTTCTCCAGCTGGACTTGACCACTGGGTTTCTGTAGGGTCCCTAAAAGGTGGGAGGATTTCTGGGCCTTGGTAGTATTAGCATCTACCCAACCAACAGAGAAATCTTAGACTTATAGAGTTCAGGCCCTGAGCAAGGCTGGGTTGGCCTTAGGGTGCACTTGTGTAAAATATAAAAAGACTAGGCTTATGTGGTGGTGCATGCCTTTAATCCCAGCGCTTGGGAGGCAGAGGCAGGTGGATCTCTGTGAGTTTCAGGCTAACTTGGTCTACATAGAGAGTTTCAGATCAGCTAGAACGACACAGTGAAACCCAGATGTAGCCCAGAGCATGTAATCCAGCTTTGACCCTAGGGATAGGGGTTCAGAGAGCAGTTTTGAGGAAGGTGGAGGCTGTCTCAGATATGAAAGGGCCAGGAAATCTCCCCCTTCTATGCTTGGCCCAAAGCAGACATGTCTAGATTGTTGAGGCCAGCCTCAGCTAGATCAGGAGTCTCCCAGAATTCATCTGCTACCCCCAGGGAACAGCCAGTTAAATTAGACTTCCCACAATCCCCTCTTCCCCACCTAAAAGTCTGAATGATGACTTCTGGTCCAAGAAGATCCCCCGAACCTCTGATGAAATCTGGGTATTTCTCCTTTCTAAGACCTCTCAAACTAGGGACTATCGGGCACCTGCCATAGCTTTGGTTTTAGAACAGAACCGTATTAGCTCTCCATCACTGTGCCCGAGATGGTTAACTGATAAGAAGAAATGGTTTATCTCTGACTCACAACCTTGTACTCTCACAAGACTGAATAGATCCACTGCTCAGGCCTCTGGCTGCCAGGCCAGAGAGAGTGTGATGAAGTAAGATGTCCATTTCATGGCTAGGAAGCAGGAGACGAAGAGGAAGAGCCAAGGGTCCCAAATCCCTTCCCATCAGTGACTGAAGGACCTCTCCCAAGCCCCTCTCCTTCCTCCCTTTCCTAGAACTCCCACCAGCACCAAATAGCACTACCCTGGGGCTCAGGCCTCTAACACACAGGCTGGAGGGGGACAGTCAACTACCACAAGGCCCAGCCCTATGCCCTCACAAGTGCTGAGAGAGAGTTCAGCTACTGGCCCACAACCTGCAGGTCAGTGGTGGAGGCTACAGACTGCGGCCACTGCCACCACTGTTGACTTCCTTGTGATCCCTGCATGAAAGTCTCCAGCCTCGTGTTAAGTAGGTAGTGGATGATTAATCAGTTGTGTCCTTGGCGTATGAATAGGGACAAGGCAGGCGACTTCTAGGAGCAGGAGTAGAGAGGATCCCAGAATTCCTTGCACTTGGGTGCTATTCCTTGACCCAGGAACTCCTTGGGTCTAGATTTCCGGCTAGAGTGGTGGATGTTCAGGTTGTAAGATGAGGAGGCTGCGGTTATGGGGATGTTAGCTCAGTTTAACAGCAGTGTGGCAGTCACGGTGAGATTGGCATTATGCCTTTAGTGTGGCATTAGGATAAGGGTTCAACTTAGGGCTGTGGTAATGCAGAATTTAGACTGTGGGTCTTTTGAATGTGGTATGGTTGTTGTTTTAATCTAACCTCCGTTGGAGTCTTAATGAGGAAGCTGGGGTGTTTTATGGGTTCCATCTAACCCAAAACTAGGGATGAGAAGGCACAGGGGTTGGGAGTGCGGCTCATAAGTCAGACAGACCGCAGTTTCATATGACTCTGCTCAGCATCTGTGGGATGTGGTGGGTCTTTTTTCACATCTCAGAGACTCAGGGTAATATAGGGCTCCCGCTAATGTTTGACCACATAGGGCTGTGGGTTGAATATGACAGCCAGGAGAAAGTGCTGAGTCACACAGTTCAGGGTACAGTACCTCACGCTGAGGAGTGTTTCTTGTTTAGATCCTAAATTCCAGCGGGAAAGCAGCAGAGCTCTGTGGGGACAGTTTAATAAAAGGTCTGTTTAACAAGGTGTGGGGGGGGGGGGCGGGGTGTGAGAGATCCTGGAACTGGGTAGCAACAAGTCTCTTTTTTACAGGACAAGGGGAAGTTGCTGGGATCCAGAGCTGCAGGACCCGGCTGCCTCTGGGGCCAGCCTACAGTCCTTAAGCTTACTAGAGTCTGAGAGGATGAGCCCTCTGTTCATTTTCCTCCTCACGTTTCCTGGAATTCCCCATTGGGTAGTACACAGGATGAGGAAGCCTCTCAGGGCCCAGTGTGATTTGAGAGGGTCAGGGGCCACTCAGGATCAAAAAAGTAAGGAGAGAGGAAAGGTGGGCAGGTGTGCACGGTGTGACCATGGCCTGGGTACACACGTGTGACCAGGGGGTTGGTGTCTCCATAGCCCTGGTGGCGTTTTCCCAGACTCCAAGACTTCCACATCTATATCGGGTTTCGCCCCTTACTAGGCATGTGGAGGAAGTTTCTGATTTATGGGCCCAGTAGTTTTTCCAGTTACTCAATCTGTAAATCTGCCATCAGTTAGTTCACTGGGCACTGCCAGAAAAGCCAGTGAGTGCTTCCCAGGTGAAAATTGCTTCAGCAAAGTCCAGTGCTGTTAGAATAACAGAGAGAGAGAGAGATTCTAAAATATATACTTGTTTCTATGTGTAGTATTTAAAGGGCAAGCACACTTTCCCATCTGATGCACACTCGAAAACACACACACACACACACACAAACTCTACCTTCAGGGAGTGCCTAAGGGAGAGACCTAAACTGAGCTGATTAATTTTCTAGAAATGGATTAGAAAGAGAATAGGAGGTATGCAAACCCAGGACTTCTGCCTGCAAGGCCCATAGAGATGTCTCTCTCTCTCTCTCTCTCTCTCTCTCTCTCTCTCTCTCTCTCTCTCTCTCTCTCTCTCTCTCTCTCTCTCTCCCTCCCTCCCTCTCTCTGTGTGTGTGTGTCCATCTGTCTGTCAGCAGATGACATTGACAATTGCTAACTGGTTCCCAGCAATGAACTATGAAAAATGCATAGTTCCCCTGTGAGCCACAGAGCTGTGGTTTTGTGTTTCTGATTCATGGTGGAAGCGGGTAGCTGCGACAGGCATTTGGTGGAGGCTTTACCCTGCTCATTTCTCCTAAAAAAATATTTGTGAAAGGTCTAAAATTCAAGGAAGTTGAGTGCTTCTTGAAGGGAAAAATCCCTGAGCCTTGCAAAACAAAGATTATAAATCAAGCCCTCAAGAGCTCCCAGCTGCTGCCGATTGCCCACACAACACCTTCCTCCTGGTGCCTAAGCTGTGACCAGAGCCTCACTTGTCCACCCATGTGTGCTGGGTTACATCAGGGCTACTTGTAGAAATCTAGATCCAAGTTGCCAGTGAGGCTATACCCTTCCCGTACTGGGAAAAAGATGACTATGCCTTTTGAAGCCTGGGATATGATAGCAAAAGCAGTGTTAATACTTCCCCCATCTTTGTAATCTCATGAATAGATGCCTTGTAGATCCTAGCAAAGACCTTCCCCACCCTGCCCCATTAAATCAAGAGTGTTCACATTTCACTCAGCCACTTCTATGGCACCCCTTCCTTTTATATTTTTGTTTATGTGTGGGGGTGGGGTGGGGGGATACATGTATACATATGTGTTTGTGTTTGTGGAAACCAGAGGACAACCTTGACCAACATCTCAGGAACTACTCTACTTGTTTCTTTGAGGCAGAGTCTCTCACTGAGTCACAGGGCTCACCCATTTGACCAGTAAGCCTCAGGGATCTTCTTCACTCTGCACCCAAGTACACAACACCTTACCTGGCTTTTTTTTTTTTTTTTTTTTTTCTTTAGCGTGGGATCTGAGGATCAAACTCAGGTTCTTAGGCTTTCATGACAAGCACTTTACTGGCCGTCCCTGTCCTTATGGTTTCTCTCTGGCACATCTGCATGGCCAGCAGACACTCTTATACTGCACAGCCAGAATTAAGTAAAACAAGGGTCATTTGAACACAGACACTCTGATACCATGATGGGAAACCCCACAACTGAAACAGTTACTAAGTGGCTTGTGGGAAGGTAACATATATAGCGCATATACACTGGACGGAAGGACGACTCACGTCTGGCAAGTACAGAACAGGTGGTGAGAGCTTGGCAGTGTCCCTTGAAACGGCTCACAATTGAAAACCTATGAATTGTTTCTGGAATTTACCACTTAATATTTTCAGACTACAGTTGATCCTTTTTAGTTGCAGTTGACAATTAATGAAACTGCAGAAATCAAAACTGTGTGAAATCTACTTTGCATCTGATTTCACACAGCACTGCACGTCAGTGTTTGCCTGTCTCTGCTTCTCATTGGCTGCGTGGCCTTAGAGAACTTGTCTATATCTATACACTAGGCAAAAGATCTATGTCCTAACGTCAATGAAGACTAAATGATTTAGCAGACGGGAAATGCTCCGCAAGCCTGCGGAGCCCAGAAGGATGCCAGGCGTCCAACCATTTGCATAATTCCCCCCTTTCCCCTTGACCTTGTTCTGGATCTCCACTGAGCATCACCGCCTGCACATTCACTGTGTTCTCTGCCCTTCCCACTCCCTATTCCAGCTCACAGCCTACAGCTCTGCAAAGCTCCAGCCTCAGGACCCTACATGCTTAGGAGGCCTAGGGCACTTGGTTGGACAGCTTCCTCAGCCATGAGTTTCCTCACCATTGTTACGTCTTATTTTTCTTCTCTTGGGTTCTTCTGACAAGCTCACGCATAGGACCTTGTGGTTGGGCTACTGTGTATAGATGTTTGTGTTGTTCACTGCATCAAAAGTCACAGGATGGATAGGGCTAAAATCTAGCTTGTATTCTGGTCATCAGCCCCCTCAAAGGAAGTGAGGCAGCTTCAGTTGTGGCAACAGATTTTACTACGGTCTCCTGCCTCTGTGTCTCAGTAAGTGAGGTGCCTGTCCCATAGTGCCCAAGGGGACTGTGCATCTTTCAAGAGCATCATAGGCACAGCTTGGCCAGACTGAATTATGAATTCATGAAATATAAGCTTCCCTATGAGCTGACAAGTCTCTGGCTGGGAAACAAGGCCTTTCCAGGGTTAAGTAAATGGCTTCAGTGGGTAGAGAGGGAGGGAGGGGGGGGGAGAGAGAGAGAGAGAGAGAGAGAGAGAGAGAGAGAGAGAGAACACTATGGGGAACCATAAAGAAGTTTGAAGTTCAATGTAATCAATATTTGGGGGCAGAAACTGGGTGCCCAGTATTGTGTTGAGTCTGTGTAGGGTATAGAGGGTAAAATTCAGTCCCTGCTCTTCTAGAGGGTCTGTGTCCCTGGCTCAGCTCCAGGGAGGTCCTACTTGGCTCAGAAGGAGCCTGAAAGCTCTTGGAGGAGAATGGAATGCCCGTTACCTGAGAAGGTTGTCACATGGGCTGGGTAGAACGTGAAGGGCATTCCCTGGGAACTGGACAGTTCCTAGGGCTACTTTTCCTCCCTGAGCACCCCAGAAGTGAGCCTACTTTCCAAGCAGCAGAAGAGAATAAAGCTGGTCAGCATGCTGAGGGCTTGGCCTACAAGATATACTGCTTGCTTTAAAAATGCTCTGCAGTTTGCAGAGGAGAGGAATAAGGATCTTCAGCATCATTGGAGCCCCCCCCCCAACTGAGGCAACACCTGCTTCAGGACTGTCATTGGGGTAGGAACAAGGCCTCAGACAGGGGTTAGGTGTTCCCTTCCCAGAATTTCATGGGACCCACAGAATTGCCACCTCCCTTTGGCACTTATGTACCTTTCTGGAAATGCTGTGTTCTTCCCCAGCTGCCAGGGAAGCAAAACAGGAGTGGTTCTGGCCAGGAAAGACTCCTCCCCTTGGTGCACCTCTAAACCCAAATCTTGGCAAGGGCATCCTCTGGGGTCTGTGAGCCAGACCTACAGTCCTCTCAGACCTGGGTGTGGCCATGGAAAGAACTAGAGGCCCCGAGCCTCAGAGCAAGGAGTCTGACTCACAGGCAGCCAAGTTGAGCTGAGTAGGACTGACCAGTGAGGCCGAAGGCTTGGGTGAATGGACACATCATGCAGTAACAGGAGTGATCTTGAGACTCCTGGGGATAACTATGGAGGATGGGCTCTTGGCATCTCAGGGTAGGAGACAGAAATGGCAGCACAGGGAATGCCATGCAATAACAGGATCCCTCCTGAGAACTGCCTACAGAGAACATCTCCCCTCAGTGTCCATCATAGGTTCCTGGAGGTATGGAAAGAGACCATCTGATCCTGGTGTGAGTGTGAGGTCTGTCTGGCCAGTCAGGCAGGGACAGGACAGTAATCTGCCAGACTTTACTTTTGGGCCTTTTGAGGACTCAGATCCTCTAGAAGCCAGAGTCACTGGGGAGGGTTCAGGACATGTTAACCTACAAGGAACTGGGCCGGCAGTCATGAAGCAGAAGAATATTGTAATCACCTCCTTTCTGCTGTATGCTCCTTGTCCCCTTCTCTGGCCATCACCTTCTGGCCACCCGCATAGCCATAGCCTCGTTCCCTTATTTGCCTCTAAGCTAGGCCATGTTCCCTGCCCCCACGTCTTTCTTCATTCTCTCCTTACGCTAACATTTCTCAACTTGCTTAGGTATCAGAGCATGTGGAAGGACTCAAGGAATACCATGAGCTATCCATACAGTTAATCTCGTGATTGGAACTAGCTGGAAACTGTTTTTATATAAAAATGCCCTCAACAAAGGGCTTAAGAATAATGGAAACAGTTTTATTAGCAGAAGCTAAGATGATTGCTTGTGTGTCTGTAAAAAACAAAACAAAAATCCACACACCAAAAGACAAAAAGCCCAAAGCCACCCAGCTATAGGCAGGCACGTGCACACACACACACACACACACACACACACACACACACACACACACACACACACACACACACCGTGGAACGAGTAAACTAAACTGTTGAGTGAAGCATGATGATCTGTTGCCACATTTTTCCATTAATATTAGTTTACTGCTTGTTCATTTGTTCAATCGTGCATTAGCAGACAAGTGGTAGCAGGCACCAAAGGTTGGAGGATTAATGGCATGCAGCTTAAAGCTGAGACCATGGTGTTCATTAGCAGATTTCCCCCCTTAAGTAAGGAGGTGTTAGCAGAGCTGGGCCTGAGCTCAGCAGGGGCCCCTCGTTGCCATTCTCTTCCCCTGGTGAGATCAGCACACCCTCACCCCTAAACCACACCCCCACCCCCTGCCAGGACACCCTTCTACTGTGGCTGCAGCAGTGACAGCCTTAGTCTGGCCTCTTGAGTTTTTTGTCTTGAGATTCAGCGTGAAGCACTAAACACACATCACGTTGCAAAGGGAGCTCTGTTATTTTCTTGGATTGCAATCTGGACGCCTAGTCTGTAACCCCAGCATTTGAGAGCTGGAGACTGGAGGATTGTAAGTTCAAGACCATCCTCAGCAGCATAACAAATGCCAGCCCAGGATCTGTAAGTCTCTGCTTCCCAAGCCAAAAGGACAGAAGAAATCAGGGCCCTGGACATATCCATCCCGGACACCCATTTGTGCAAGCCTTTTTTTTTTTTTTTTTTTTTTGAAAATTTCTTGCATCTCCACTTCTGAAATAGCTCTATAACCCATACCTTCTTCATAGTCCCATCTTTGGTCACTTGTAGCCCAGATATAGCCAAAGCCTTCTATCTGGCCTCCAGCCCTCCCCTCTCTTCTACCTTTAGTGCCTTTAAACTAATGTTGGCTCCTGTTAAGCCTCCTTACCTTTCTTGGGCACTGGTCACTTTACCCAGCTTCCAGTGGATCTGAGAGAGAAAGAGAGTGTCATCCCTGGGATCCAGTGCCCAACCATGTATAAGTGCTTCAAAAAAAATTTACTTGCTCCGTGTGTGTGTGTGTGTGTGTGTGTGTGTGTGTGTGTGTGTGTGGTGTGTGTGTGTGTGTGTGTGTGTGTGTGTGTGTGTGTGTGAGAGAGAGAGAGAGAGAGAGAGAGAGAGAGAGAGAGAGAGAGAGAGAGAGAGAGAGAGAAAAGAGAGAATGTGCATTTGCTGCCTGCGTGTGCATGCATATATGGAGTCCTAAGGTCCACTTCTGGACACCATTCTCTGTTTTCCCCACCTTAGTTTTTGAGACAGAATCTCTCTGAATAGAGCTCACCAGTTTGCACAGACTGGGATCTGCCTGTCTCTGTCATCCCCACCCAGGACTGGGGTTGCAGACATGAGTATCTTTGCCTGGATTTTGTATGTGGTTGTTGGGGATCTGGACTCAGGATCTCATGTTTATACAGAAAGCATTTTACCCTTCTGTACATTCTAGTTTGTTTTCAATTATAAAACAGGGATATGTGTATAAATTGGGGACCAGGTTATAGGGAGGCCTACAGGAGAAAATCCACATGATGTATATTACATCATATTACTGGTACAGAGTCCAGCTGAGTAAAGTGTTCATTAAACCAGGGGGCTTGAGAGATAGCGCTCCGGGTTTAAGAACACTGGCTCCTCTTCACCCAGGTTCAATTCCCAGCACCCACGCAGCAGCTCACAACTGTAACTCTATTCAATCCACATAAAACAAATGCATTAAAAAAATAAAAATTAAAAAAAAAAAAGCCTTTATACCAGGTAACCCGAGTTCCCATTTCCTGCCCGGCCCACCTAAGCAGCAACTATTATTAATTTCCCAGGGTTTCCTTCTAAGGTTGCTTTATGAATATGCACAGCATGCATCTGTATTTTTGGTATTTTTGTTTTTACTACTTCACGTCCCCTACACCAGGAGCCAGCAAGCTTCTTCCATAAAAGGCCACATGGTAAATATTTTCAGCTTCCTGCGACATACAACAGTTTCTGCAGCTACTCAACTGGGCTGCTGAAGAACAAATCCAGCCATAGACAGTGAGTGGCCGCGCTCCAGGGAGGCTTTATTTATGGAAACTTACATTTGAATTTTATATCATGTCAAGAAACAGTCTTTTTAACTATTTTTCCAGCCATTTAAAAATGTAAAGACCATTGTTAGGTCACAGCCTGTATAAAAACAGCCGGGAGGTTGGATTGGGGTTGTTGTGTTTCCACATTTCAATGTGTCTTGGAGAGCGCTCCTTCCTGATATGAAAGAGCTGTTGAGACACCTGGCTCCATCCTGCGGCCATCTCTACTTTATCCACTCTTCTCCTGGAGGTCACTCAGTTGCTAACTCAAAAACCTTATATTTGCATCATTTTGGACATGAACACACATTTTTGGACCCTTTAGAGGTGACGAAGAGCTACAAAGAGAGCCTTGAGAGAAGGGGCTGTGGTCTCCCGTTGGCGGGATTCAAGGTGTGCACTATCATGCCCAATGAGGGCTTCTTCTCACTGAGTATCCATGTAATTCTTCAACTTACTGCCCTCATTCTAAAGTAGCAAAGATAGGGCGAGGCATTTAAAACACCTGGCTCAGTACTTGGTGCTTGGCAACAGCACCCAGAGCTAGTCTATGTAGATATTTAAATGCTTTCTTTTATCAGCAAAGACTCCTTTCAAACAAAAAAGTACCCCCAAATACTAAGCACTGCTACCTATATGAACTAGCAGAGTAGAGGAGCTTCCAAAGGAGAGTGAAAGTGGATGGAGTGGGATGTGGGGGTCCCTAGCCTGTGTCTCCACATCATTGAAAGCCTTTGTGTGAGGAACAGGGTGTGGAGACACCCTGCACAATTAGTTGAATGGCCTTATTATAAGCCTGCAGGTCCCAGCTATCTGACATTGGAACTTTTTCTCACTAAGCTTGTAGAGAGAGTTCCAGTAGCAGAAGTCAGAAGTTTTCTTGGCAGATCCAGTGACTCCCCCTAGTACTGGCCTGTGGCAGATTTTCCATTGTCTGTGAAATGCTAAAGAAAATAAAGTATATGTGGTGAGCTTTTCACAAAGTTAAGGCAATTCAAATATTTATTTTTGGCATTGAAAGTCATTATGAAGTTAAGGTGATAATGTTCAGTATGCATTCCTGTGTGTACTTTTTGATTTTTGTTGTTGTTCAAAATACCTGACAGAGGCAGCGTATAGGGGGGATTATTTATTTTGGCTCAGGGTTTCAGAGAACTCGTCCTTAGTCACTGGTCTTCCTGTTTCTGGGCTGGTTGTTGGGCAGAATGTTATGGCAGCCGGGGCTTGCATTACAACTATCCTGCGGTGAACAGGAAGCAGAGAAAAGAGTAGAGTCAAAGGAAAGAAGCTATGGCAAGGCACCCACTTACTTCACCTAGATAGCCCCCTGCCCCCACTTGTCACCACCTCAAAGAACGCTGTCACATTAGGAACCCATAATTAGGTCAGAACACTTTGGAGACATCCTCATAGATACACTCAGAGGCATATCTCATTGATTTTCCAGGTGTTTTTACCCACCAAGTAGAAAATAAAAATTAACCATCCCAGGAGCTGGAGAGATGGCTCAGAGGTTAAGAGCACTGGTTGTTCTTCCAGAAGTCCTTCCTGAGTTCAATTCCCAGCAACTACGTGGTGGCTCACAACCATCTACAGCGGGATGCCTCTTCTGGCCTGCAGACATGCATGCAGATAGAGCACCATAAAAAAATTAACTATCCCTGAACCCAGGAAGATTGCCTAGAAGCTAAGAACATTTACTACTCTGAGTTCAATTCCCAGTACCCACATTAGGTGACTCACAGCCACCTGTAACTCCAGCTCCAGATGATCCAACATCCTCTGGTCTTTGCAGGCAGGCACCTGCACACACATGGTTCACATAAACTCATACAAGCTCACATACACACACATAGATAAAATAAAGTAAATAAAAATTGAAAAATATTAATCACTATACCCCTTAAATAGAAATTTGGAAACTTTATGTGGGTCTCCCAAATTCATTCAAACTGTGGCCAGCCGACCCATGAAATCCTGAAGTCTAGAGGTAGCTGTTTTGGTTCATAGTAGCCACATGGTTGGGACTTCCCTGGAACAACCCCAGAGTGACAGCAAATGCCATCTGTGTGTCTAGGAAGTTTAGAAACTGCTGTCCTTGGCTGACACTGAAGCCATTTTGTAAGGTATAGCAGACCTGTCTCCCCCCAGGGGCCACTATCAGTGACAGTCACCTTCTTGCTAAAGCTCTGCTTGCCTTTTAGCCACCATTCAGTTATCTCTGAGAGTGACACAGTGCCAGGCCTTGTCTTAATGTCCCACATCTTGAGATCATGGCAAGACATGCAACCAGGACTCAGTTGTGTGTTCAAGGACAAACACATAGATGATACCAAGGCTGGATGAGCGGAACAAAATCCCAGCTCCTGTGTCCGTCTAGGCGCAGTTGCTTGTGGTGAGGGCAGGGGTGAACCAAGAGACCGACCCTCCATGGTGTCTTCCCTCCCAGTCAAGTACAGGAAGGCATGGCAGCTTGTGCCTGTGCTCTCAATGTTCAACTAGCTTCCTTGTTTGCTTTGCTGTGAGCTCTCAGCAGACCTTTTGGGTTTTTGTCCTTTAGCTCTCTGTCACATCAGTAGACGACAATGAATTGGGTTCAGAAGAGGTTCCTGATCGTTGAGGAAAAAAATGTATTAAAACAGATTAGACACTTGGCCCCTTATGTATAAGGATGCTTCTTCCTCTTCCTCCTCCTCCTCTTCCTCCTCCTCTTCTTCCTCTTCCTTCCTTTTAAATGGAGAAGAATTTTACATATGACCGGTTCACATTTTCTCACTGGGGTGGGGCTGAGGGTGGAGGTGCTATGTAGTCCAAACTGCAGCTAAGTCTCCTGCCCTTTCTGTCACTTTAAAAACCCTGTCATGCTTTTCCTCTGAAGAACATTCACTTGTGTTAGTCAAGCATTTCATGGCCTCCCCACTCCCTCAGTCCTCTCCACAGCTTGGCGAGGCAGATATTCCTATCCATGCTGCTGAGAGCAATGAGCACAGAGGAGCTAAGCTCCAGTCTACATTGCTGGGAAGAGGCCATTTGGTCCTGTTGCTCCAAACAGGAACCTGGCAAGTCCAAATGCCTTCCCTTCCTCTCAACATCCAGGCCTTTTCCAAGACTAGGGGAGTCAGGCTTGTTTGTCCAGGGTTCTTCTCTGAGAGGTAATGCCACTGGCCCTGAAGATCTTTGAAGCATCTAGTGATGCACCAGCTTGCACACAGCTCTCTTGGGCACTGGAACACTGACAGGATTTTTTTTTTTTTTTTTTGGATGCAGCAGATTGTGCTGACCTTCTTCTGAGAAGAATGGGTCTGAGGTTTGGGTCTCAATTCCAGACCATTATTAATTACTCTTAGACCTTCTTCATGGCTAATAGGCCCTCTCCTTCTCCAACCCCAAACTCTAGAAGCAGGAAGATGATTTACTGCTGAAAGTTCTGGAAGAAGCAGCATTGAGCTTCTCAGGAATCAAGGCCTGTGCCATAGGGCCTGGGGCAGGGCCCGGGGTAGATGAGGTAACCAGGCTCTGATATTGTCCAAGTCTAGCTTCTGTCAACAGAGTGCTCATGGCTTGAGCACATGGAACCAATAATTCTGGAGTAGGAGCGGGGCAGGGTCCCAGACCGTATCCTATTAGGGTGTGGAATCCAATGGGGAGGAAAGGGGTAGAACCTGGCAAGTCCAGGCTGACTTCCAATGGGGTCTGGGCTGACACAGAATACAGGCTCTGGAGTCAGGGTGGTCTGTCTGAAATCCCAGTGTGCTGGTTTAGCTATTTCATAATGTTTGCTGAGTCTTTTGCTCCTCTCAGCTTGCATGTTCACATGTCCTCACACCCACCATGGTCCAGATGTTGTGTATACAGTGGCTCCCATACAAGTGTCAGAATGCTAGAGTATTTACAGGAGAGCCCGTCCAATAACAAACATGCAGAAGATCTGCTCAAGTTTATGAGAGAAACAGTTCAAACAGTTGTCAAAGAACAATAAGTATATTCATGAACAAAATTTCAACCGCAGAAGGATTTTTAAGAAGGGAGGGTGAGGGAAATGCCTCAGCTGATAAGAGAACATAGCGTTCTTACAAAGACCCAGGTTCAATTCCCAGCACCCACAGGCAGCTCACAACTACCTATAACTCCAGCTCCAGGATATGATGAAGCCTCTGTACTAACATGGATATACCAAACATAGCCATATTCATATGCACACAAAAATAATTTTTTGTTGTTGTTTTTGGTTTTCAAGACAAAGTTTATTTGTGTAGCCCTGGCTGTCCTGGAAATAGCTTTGTAGACCAGACTGGCCTTGAACTCACAGAAATCCATCTGCCTCTGCCTCCCAAGTATTGAATTAAATGTGTGTGCCACGAATGCCTGCACAAAAAAAAAAAAAAAAAAAAAAAGATTTAAAAAGGAGAGAGAAGCAACATTGAAGTGTCCTTATTATGCTTATTCAATTAATGGATTACAAAATTTAACAATAATGCTGAGAGTAACAGACAGTTCATGCCAGTAATCCCAGCTCTCAAAACAAAAATACAATCACATAGCAGACTCTAATGATGATTATGACAACAGTTATTACTATTATAGGCTATGCTCATGTATGCTCTCTGTGGTACATTTATGCACTTTAAACCTACTCTTTTAATTGATACAAAAAAGCCCTTTGATTTATGTACACGAAAGGGGTCCATGTAATGTTGGATACATGTATACACTGTGACCCTTACATGTTTTGATGTGACTCCTTCAGAAAACAATACACCAGAATACACTAAAGTAGGAGATGTTTGTAATCTTTGATACATTCTTGGTAGCCTGAGGAACTGAGTAAATCCTAATGTCATAACTGTTTTCAGAATATTTATTATTAAAAGCTTTTCAAACTACAATGGAAAAATAAAAGTAGTTATTAGAAACAGAGTGCTGGGGAAATGCTTCACTTGTTGGAGGGCTTACTACACAAGCACGTGAAGCTGACTGAGTTCCGCCCCAAGCATCATGGGGGGAAAAAAGCCAAGTATGGGCTCACACACCTGTAATTCCAGCCCTAGAGAGTGGAGATGGGAGGTCCCTGTTTCAGCCATCATCACCATCATCACCATCATCACCATCATCATCATCACCATCATCATCACCATCACCATCTGCACCAGTGAGTTTGCTCCGCATGTGCATTGGGCTCCCTGGCCACCCATGCTAGCCCACCTGGCAAGGTCTAGGTTTAGTGAGAGAGCCTCTCTCAGAAAGTAAGATGGGAAGTAATTGTGGAAGATGCCCGGTGTCAGACTCTGACCTCCACATACCTTGGCACACATGTGCATGTGCACCTTCACACAACTGTGCACACACAGAAACACACACACACAATCAAATATATAGGGTTGAAACAAATGGAACAACTGATCTCACCAAAAGGAACATTTTCAAACACTTACATTTATTTATTTATCTGTGTGCACGTGGGAATCAGAGGAAATCTTTCAGGGGCCTGTTTTCTCAGCGCCGTGTTCCAGGCACCGGACTTAGGTGGTCAGGCTTAGTGGCGAGTGCCTTTGCCCACGGAGCCATCTCGTCAGCCCTCAAGGAGTATTTTAACAGGAGAAAATATATCACAGGTGTCAGATTTCCACAGTGAAAATCAACAGTCTAAAAATGCAATAAGAATACATCTCTGAGTTGTGATTCAGACCATAAGACGTGATAAATCCGGGAAAAAATGTCTAGTTGTATAAAGTAGGGTGTAATGTTAAGGAAAACAATTTAAATTTTATCTACAGCTTATGATAATCTTATAAACTCATTTATGTGAGCAAAGGTTTAAAAAATAGGCAAAAGTATCTGCTGTGTTGGGATGGGAGATTCTTTTTTTCTCTTTGAATATGAAGTGATGTAAGAATGTTGTTGCATTGATTGTTTTTATATTAATTAATTGGGATTTACATCCTAGCCTCTGCCCCCGAATGATCTATGTATGTATCTTTGCTGTTCACCCATTCCACATAATGTATGTAGAGGGTTATCTGGAGAAGTGGGAAGGGCCAGGAGTGGTCAGGCATACCTATAATACCAGCACTGGGGAGGCTGAGGCAAGAGGACAGTGAGTTTGAGGCCAGCCAGCCTGGACCAAGCTGCAAAATACAAAATTTAAGTAGCCCCGGGGATGTAGTAGTGATAGAGTGATTGTCTGGTGTGTGCATGTTCCTGGGATTTATCCCCAGTACTGGGGATAAAAATAGCAGGGTTTTGGCACATGCCATGGTTTCGGTGCTGGGCCAGCCCACGAGTGGACTCTCAAGGACTCACAGAATGCCAGAGCTGCACAGGAAAGCTTGATGCTTCATGTTGTAGTCAAAGGTCCTGAGGCCTAGAGAGGCTGGGTTTCCAAAATATTCCAATAGGGGTAGATCCTCCTCCTTGGGAGTCTGGCTACCATTGGTCCTTTTATCTGGGCACTTATACATCCAGGAGTCAGTTGTGTATGGATGAGGAGACAACATCTTAATGGAGAGCATTCTTCTAGGGCTAGTGCTAGGTTGACAGCAGCCAGATGATGGAGGGCTGAGAGATGCTGTTCTTGGGATGCAACCCCCCAGGCCATGATCATCTCCGCAGGACCCTGAATGGCCTCAGCCAGACCCGCCCCTTGCAGCAGCACACAGGGCTGTCTAGGACTGTTCGCCGTTATCCAGCCTCTGGGGCCAATGGCCAGCTGACTTCCAACGCTTTGCCTTCGGGACCAGGACTTGAGCTGAGAGACGGCACCCAGTCAGAATCACATGTGAACCATCTCTCACCCCCTTGGGGTAAGGTTGCCCTGTGTCTGGACCTAGGCAAGCATCCAAATCCCATTCTTATCTTACTTCTGCTTCCCCTTCCACTCTCAGAGGACAGGGCTGTTACCTGGTCCTCATTTTTTTCAGCCAACCAAAAAACAGTATTGGTACATTTGCTTTGTGCCAAGTTCAGAGTGTCAAACTGAACCCTATGACTTTGATGGCAGTCAGCCACCTCCCTGCTCTGTCACCTCTGCCTGCCTTTGCTATCTCCATTTCTATTTCAGTTTCCTGACTCAGGCACTTCCACATCATCCTTTCTACAAACTCCAATCCTGGACCAGTGCAGCCAGCTGCTTCTTCTAGAAAACCCCTAGCATTTCTGAACACATACCACCATATGTGCCACCACTGGCTGAAGCCATCACTTCCTTCTTGGTGTTTTTCTGCCTTCCCCATACCATACTAAATGATCCCACCCACAAACCTGATTCAAGCCATTCCGCAGGCTTTATCGTCCTCTATTTCCCCCGGGAAAGCCCCCTTTGCCACCTGGAGCTATGTTCCACTATCTGCCCTTGTGCTCAAAGCCTAGTCTGCACTTCCGGCTGTGTAATGAAGGCACCCTGGATGTCTCTCTGCCTCAGTCCAACTGTAAAATGAAATAATCGTTAGATATATGAGGACTTCTGGTGCAGTTTTGAATGATTCCTCTTGCCACGTTACATATCAGCATGCACAAAGCATAAGCTTAAGGGGGAAATCTAGGCACTTCTTGAAACTGTCACCCTACCTTGACCATAGACCTGCTTCCAGGACTTAGCTGGTGCTGTAAGATGTACCTTTCACCCTAAGGGCCTTTTGCACCAGGATCTGGAGGTCAAGGTTATGCCTTTGGTTCTGTCCAGGACCCAAGCCCTCTCTCTGCAGGGATGAACCTCACCGAGAAAATTAAGAAGATCAAGGTTGTCTTCACTCCCACCATCTGTAAGCAGACCTGTGCCCGTGGGCGCTGTGCCAACAGCTGTGAGAAGGGTGACACCACCACCCTCTACAGCCAGGGTGGCCATGGGCCGGACCCCAAGTCTGGCTTCCGTATCTGTGAGTCCCCTTCCCACTGATGGGGGATTGCCTCTCAGGGACTCCTTGGTGCGGAGCCTCTAGTCCTATAGCTCTGCCTGTTGTTATAAATCACAGCAGGAAATGAATCTTATCTCAGCTCTGTCCCAGCCTGGCTGTGTGACTCCAGGAAGTTACACAACCTCTCTGAGTCCAAGTTGCTTTGATAGAGAAGAACTATGCCCCTGTCTATACTCTAGGTTGTTGTAATGGGCAGGAGAGACACAAGGGGCCTTCTCTGAAAGGCTAGCTATTATCTGCTTGTCTTTACTCCAGGGCTTGAAGGAAAGGCCCTGCACTTCAAAGGTCTCTATGCCCCCCAGATCCCCAAATTTAGTGTCCTATCTCCCTGCTTGCTTGTCACCAACTGGAGATCAGCTGCCAATCACCTTGAGTGTTGTTGTAGATTTCTGCCAGATCCCCTGCCTGAACGGAGGGCGTTGCATTGGCCGGGATGAGTGCTGGTGTCCAGCCAACTCCACAGGGAAGTTCTGTCATATGCCTGTCCCACAGCCAGACAGGGAGCCTCCAGGGAGAGGTTCCCATCACAGAGCCCTGCTGGAAGGGCCTTTGAAGCAATCTACCTTCATGCTGCCTCTCTCCAACCAGCTCGGTGAGTGCCAGCAACTTGGGGCAGCCAGCCTGTGAGGTGCACCAGGTAGGGTATGTGCTGCCATCGTAGCCATGCTAGATCAGGACAGGTATCCAAGTCATTCCCTACATTCTGCCTCCAATTCCATCAGGGTTTCTCCATGTGTGTGTGTGTGCCCTTAACCTGTGCTGGGGAAGATATTGCAGTTTATGGAGCCCCCATTGCACCCCCAGCCTGGACAATAGAGTGGGGATGGGTGGCCGTAGGATCCAGCATGCATTTCATTTCCTTGCCTTCTCAGTAGATGACAAAGTAAATATACAAACATACAGGATTCCATAGGAGCTGGAATGGGGCACTGAGCCCAGAGTGCCTATGAAGGCTGTGTGGAGGTCTGACCCTCATGCATCCTTTCACTATGGCTTGTATATTGCTCAATGGTACTCGGGGCTGCACATGGTCATGGAGGAAGTAGAATCAGAAAGAACTTCACAGCTTTCAATGCAGAGCCTTCCATGGAGGGGTTACCACTTCCTCCTGTCTGGTGGATGGGCATTGTTCTGGTTCCACATAACAGGCAAAGAGATGGAAGGGGGAATTTGGACGGACACGCAGTCTAGAGACTGCCTGACCTAGAGTGGCAGGCATTCTTCATAGAGCAGAAAATGAGGTAGGAGCCTGTATCTTGGCTCTGACCCCAATCCTTCTGCCTAGCCTCTGTGAACCCCTCATTGGTGAAGGTGCATATTCACCACCCGCCCGAGGCCTCTGTGCAGATCCACCAGGTGGCACGGGTCCGGGGTGAGGTGGACCCTGTGCCGGATGAGAACAGTGTGGAGACCAGAGCCTCTCAGCGGACCCCTGGCAGCCCAAGCCACAGCCACTGGGCCAGTAACAGTATACCTGCTCAGGCTGGAGAGGCCCCTCAACCACCACCCCCACTGCTGTCCATGCATCAGGGACTTCTGGGCCGGTGTTACCTGAGCACACTGAATGGACAGGTAAGAACAAAGTGTCTGCTTCAGCTCTTCAAGCATCTGGGACAGCAATGACTCCCCAGTCTACAAGGTCTCTTTCCTGTTCTTGTGGAGCATGCTTCCATTTCCCATATGAGCAAATCCACAGTACAAAAGTACCTGAGTGGGTTGGGGATGTAGTTCAGGTGGTACAGTGCTTGCCTCATATGCAGAAGGCCCCCAGTTTGATCCCACATAAACCAGGTATGGCAGTGCACTCATATAATCCCAGCACTTGGGAGTTAGATGCAGACGGATCAAAAATTTAAGGTAATCCATAGCTACATAGTGAGTTCAAGACCAGAGACTCTGTCTGAAATGGGGAAGGCCCACTTTTCTCCCTGAGCTATGTATAGTGCCTGCCAGCACCAGGCACACAGAAGGGGACCGTGGAAGTTCCCTTCTAGAAGAGCCATCACTAATACCTGAAGCATGAGGCAACCTAGAGTTTGGACTCAGAAAAGCTCTGGCTTTCTATGAGTTAAGGCTATGACCCCCGGTGCATGGACAGCAGGTCTCATAGGTGTCTATGGTCTTTTTTTCCAGTGTGCTAACCCCCTGGTGGAGCTGACTTCTCAGGAGGACTGCTGTGGCAGTGTGGGGATCTTCTGGGGGGTGACCTCATGTGCTCCATGCCCACCCAGACCAGGTGAGTACTGGTGTCAAGGCTAGGGAGAAGCACTCTATCCCCAACCCTCACCACCAAGGGTTTCCAAGGCCAGGCATTATTTCCAGATGTGCTTCAAGGAGCCAGCTCAGCACCTCTGCCTAGCAGTTGGGTCTCTGCTCAACGTAATAGTTTGTGTGGCAATCCCTCTTTTGCAGTAGATTATAGGAATTTCAACCAGTGATGGACCCCTTCTACCCTCTCATATACACCTGGGCCTAGACCCCAGGAACTAGAATGTCCTTCCTCTTTCCTCTTTTCTCTGAGAATCTTGGGCCTCCCCCCCGCTCCTGGACCAAAGTTGAGTGTCTGTATGAAAATGCTCTCCACTTTTGGGTGTGAGAAGCCCAATTCTTGTCACCTTTTGGATTGGGGAAATCTTAATACACATTTGTTCATTCAGCAGATATTAGCTGGATGCCTCTTATGTGCCAGGCACTGAGGATTCATTTATTCTGCTCCCAGAGGTCTTATTCTGATGTCTGCTAGGGGTGACCAGGTGCCTGTAAGTATGGCTTCTGCCTACACAGCCTGGCACCCCACCACCTGGCCCCAGGCTTCATTCCTGGGCCTGGACCTGGCATGTATTCTTCTTGCCTGTCAACAGTCAGCTCTGTGAGCTGGTTTTGTGGGGGGCCTGGAGCACAGCCCAAAGGTGGGAGGAGCCAGGCTGTTCCCAGCATCAGGCTCAACAGCATAGCTGTGACTACATTTTCTACACTAAAAGTAAGTGCAGATGGCTTCACAGAACGGTGTGTTTCTGTACAACAGGGAAGGGTAGTATCCAGTTCTAAGGCTTTCATAGCCAACACATGTCAGGAGCCAGTCTCTGCTCTGCTTGCCTATCTCTCTCTGCCTTGGCCCCCTCTCTTGTGAAGTCTGTCACTGAAGGGTAATAGTGTCAGCCTTATGGGGTTGCTATGGTAATTACATGAGACAGACTACATGAGATGGTACATATTATAGATGACCCTCCATATCTGCAATTCTGTAACTGAAGATTCATCCAATCTCAGGTCAAAAATATTTGAAAGACAAGGCCAGTAAGATGGGTTAGCGGGTAAAGGCACCTGCTACTAAGCTGCCACTAAGCCTGAAAACCCGAGTTCAATCCCTGGGACTCACACAGTAGAAGGACCTGACTTTCTTGTCCTGTGACCTCCACATGCCTAGGGTGATACTCGCACGCTCACACACATACACATGCCACACACAAAAATAAATACATATGTAATTAATTAAAAAAATATTTGAAGGGCAATCCAAGTTCTAAAAAGTAAAACTTGAATTTGCTTCTCATGGAGCCTGATGCTGAACCCACACAAGATGATGTACATGCTATGTGATCATGTGCTTTTATAGCTGGCCACCATTCTGTGATCCTGTGTCTACAGTAGTCATGTGAACCTTGTTCACCTCACATCTTGCTTACTGTACAGTTGGGTCTCCGCTGAACACACTGAACATATTCCCTAAAAACTATACAGTGATAATTTGCACATAATTTGTATTGCACAAAATATTATAATCAATTTAGAAAAGACTTAAGGTTATATAAGAGGATATACATAGGTTATACTATACCATTTTGTGTAAGAGACTTGAACAGCCACAGATTTTGGTATCTGTGGGGGTTCTGGAGTCCATCTCTCATGGATACCAAGAGGAGACTGTGTATCGATGATGATGTCTTCTCAAGAAAGGGAGAAGGGACAAAATGACCTTGGGAAGAAGCATATTAGTCTGCTCGGGGGCTCTGCAAGAATCCAGGGACATTTTGTGTGCCACTTTTTATTTCTCCCCTCAAGCCAATTCTTGGGACTTTTTATCGGATATTTGATTTAGCCCATGGTATTATCACTGAGGAAAACACGTTTGGTGTGAAGGCCCTGAGTGGACCATGGAGATTGGGGTAGAATCAATTCCTCACCTCTCCAAGCTTATAGCTTCATGGGATGTAGGTGGGCTTTAAAAATGAAGAGCCTTGTGCAGCATCTGGACCAGTGCTGAGTGCTGTGGGGACAGACAATACAACCAGGCTACTCAAGGGTCCTGGGACAATTTTGTACAACTTAGGAAAGGGGATTCTTCCACAGGACCAGAGCCATCTTCATAAATATGTAAACTTGTGATGTCAGTGACATCATTAGATGCAATGCTTTCGTGCTGTAGACAGCTTGCCCATCTGTACACTGAGGGGTTGGGAGCACTGGCTGAAGCTGGTGAATCATAGAAAGCTTCTTAGAGGAGGCAGCAAACAGGATGGTGACTAGAAGAAGGACAGTCAAAAGGGTGAGGGAAAATTTAGCATTTCTAAGAAGTGAGACCAACCAGGGAGCTATAGTCTGACCCTCAGCCACTTAGTCCCAAATAATCACACAAAGGCTTATATTAATTACAGACTGTTTGGCCTCTGGCTTGGGTTTATTACTTGCTAACTCTTACTCTTAAACTAACCCATGACTCTTATCCACATTTAGCCATGTGGCTTGGTACCTTTTTCTCAGTTCAGTGTTCTCTCGTTTTTCTTCCTCTGTGATTGGCTAGCATCTGCCCCTTCCCAGAATTCTCCTTGTCTGACTGTTCCACCTATACTTCCTGTCTGCTCACCTTCTGGCCAATCAGCATTTTGTTAAACAAATACAAATGAAAAAATATTTACAGCATTCTCCCACAGGGAACAATGGCTCCCTAAGTAAGGCATGCAGGGGTTCTAAGGACATTGTATAGGCTGGCTCCTGCATACAATATCAGCCCTTCTGGGGACATCTAACCCCTGCTGCTGACCGGAGTGCTAGCCCCAGACCTACTCAGACACTCCTGGCGGAGTACGATTGTCTTAGGAAGGAGTAGTAAGTGTTCATCCAAGAAGCAGTTCCAAGGCTACAGCCTCTGAGGCTCCTGTTTATTTTGAGGTCTGAATGGTGTCATGCTGTTGCCTCTGGAGTCTGAAAGACAATGGATGGGGAAGTGAGCTCAGCTGCCAACATATGTGGCAGAAAAACAGGATTCTAGAAGAGTCTGCCTCCCTCATAGCTGAGGTTCAGACTCCTCTCAGAACCATCCTTTGGGCAAGCCTACAGGCTCTAGGTATCGGAGGTTTGGCTATAATGTGTGACTCTGAGTTCTTGATGTGGAGCACCCAGATCGAGTCAGGGAACATTTAGGGGCCCTGTGGGTTCTTGAGGTCAGTCCTTCTGACAGTGGCATTAAGACATGGGACACGTCAGGCAGTGTTAGCAGGAATGACAATATAAGCCACTTTGTGTGTGCATTTATGTGTGTGTGTATGTGCACATGTGTACATGTGTGTTATCTGTGTGTTTGTGAACATGTGTGTATGTGTGTGTGTCTGTGTATGTTTGTATGCATGTGTATCTATGAATGTGTGTGTGCATGTGTGTGTCTGTGTATGTTTGTATGCATGTGTGCTTATGAGTGTGTGTGTGTGTGTGTGTGTGTGTGTGTGTGTGTGTGTGTGTGTGTGTGTGTAGAGGTCAGAGGACAATTTATAGGATTCAGCTCTCTCCCTTCCACTTTGTAGAGTCCAGAGATTGAATTCAGCTCATTGGACTTGGCAGGAGCGTCTACTGTTGAGCCATCTCTCTGGGCCCCAGACTCTTCATTTAACTGTTATATCTGCTGGTTGTGAGATTTAAGCAGGAGCCGAGGACCCTCTTGTTCAGGATGCAGAGATGCAGAGACTGCTGTGGTCAGTGAGAGATCCTTGGCCTTCTCTTAGCAGGGGCTGGTGTGCTCAGGAGCTATAATACCAGTTCTAAAGGACGTCCTCACTTGGAAGGTGGGATAGTGAGAAGGCTAACATTTGCACTATGAGGGCTGTTTATCTGCCTGCTTGCCCCACTCATAGTCTGGGCTGTGTGCCAGTCTTGTGAGATTAGCCCAATGGTTGACCAAGGACCTGGATCCTAGTACAGCTGGCCATCTTTGGCCAGTCAGGCCTGGGTCTCAACCACCCTGGGCATGGGAGAAGCTCTCTGTATCAATTGCACAGCATATATGTGACGGTGCAATGCACAGACAACCTCCATAGACACACTTAAAACTCAGCTCTTTCCCTCCATCTCTCGGGGGGTGCCCCAACCTTCTCCTTGCCCCAAGTGTTTGGCACAACTCAGCAAGCTGGGCAGCAGGGTACAGACCCTGAGATGGCAAGCATTCCAGCATACTGAGCAAGAAATAACAAAGACCAGGGTAACATAAACATCTCAAACACATGAAAGTGCAGCAGAGCACTGTATGGGGAAGGGGCAAGACATTAAAGAACCTTGTTTGTGTTGAGCATTTGCCAAGACATCTAGTTCCACACCTCACCCTGGCTGGCAGGGGTGTTTAAGTGGCATTACAAACTACTGTGCAAGCATTGGAGGACAAAAGAGGCGGCTGAGTGAATTGGGGGGATGCTTGGCAAGAAAAGCAGAACTTCTGGATTCTAGAACATTCTCATCCCTTGTGGCTTTACTTCTATTTCTCTTATGATAAAATGGGATTGTGTCTCTTAGGGACAGCTTTGTCTTCCCCAGCAGCAAGTCATGATGGTAGCAAGAGATTGTACAGCCGAGGACCCACATGACTTCATGGCTCCCCAGGTCAGATTATTCTTTCAAGGCTCTGTGCCTGACTATTGAAGATAGTCACTGTAGAATTCTACTAATTCTGTGTCTCAGTTCCAACATCACAGACAATTCCCTTTTCCTCAAGAGGGATTTCAGAGCCCCATTGCTCAAGGAGATGATTCTAGGAGTCGTCTAGACCCACTGTGAATCTCTTCTATCTCCTCCCCCTGAGTGAATGATGGAGCATGTCCCCCAGTGACCTCTGGGATTTAGCCCGATCCCTGCCTTCCTGACCCCTTGGGAGTTCATAAAAAGTCCCAGCCTGGAGTCTCTTCAGTGTCCTGCCAGAGTCTAGGAACACACCGCTCTGAGAGGCACTTTGATTGAGGCCATATTTTTGAGTTTCCATATAAGACAGACATCTGGGTTAACTGGAAAGTTGGCAGATGTCTCATCAGGCTTGGCACTGACTACATCAACCCCAAGGCCTCTTTGCTAGAACGGGTGGGGCTGGCACTTGGCTCCAGACCTGCAGTGGTGAGCTCCAGCTGTTTGCCACGAGAATGTCTTTCCATCTGTTTGGCCTGGGATGAGTTTACCTCAAAACCCAGGCCCCCTCCCTGAGTCTCCAGGGACTGAAGACTGTCCCTCTGTCCTTCAAGAAAGACAACATCTTGTGAGCATTAATGCCTGCCACTTGCTGGATTGTCACTTTACCTGCACTGTCTCATTTAATTTACACAGTCACAAGCTGGGGGTGTTGAAGCCCATTTAACAGACAGGGAAATGCAGCCCCCAAAAGGCTGAAGAACTCATCTAAGATTTCAGGACAAGTGAACCTGTTACTTAAATCACAGTGTGTCTAATCCTTAGATGCCCCCAATCTTATCATCCTGGGAAGACCTGGCCCTGCTTCAGAAGACAGCTTAAAAGACTGGACTGGGAGGCATTACTAAAAGTATGCACACCAGCCTTGTATTTCATCAATTACTTGTGTGTGAAGGATCATGCCCATCAAAATTGGCAGGCAGACATGTTGGCAGCATGTAACCCAGGCCTAGGTGTTAATGGAGGCATGCTCAAATAATTGTCATAAACAGAAAGATGGAGACTGTTTCCAAGGGATTCTAACAAGAAAAAAGGAAAAGGGTAGGTGTTTCTGGAAAGCCAAGCTCAACTTGAAAACTGAAAAAGAGTGAAACTTACTAGAGACTATAAATAAAATGCCCTGTGCCTGGAGGTGCCAAGATCCATCCAGCAAGAGGTATCCCTACCAAGAAGAGGTGTTGGACGTGGACACTAGTTTGACTTGAGAGGATGAGGGCCTATGTGCATGGCTGAAGACTTCTTGGCAGCTCACAGGACAAAAGCTTTGTCCCACTAAGGTGTGTTATGGGGGTAGATCTGTGATGTCAGTCCTGGGGGAAATTGGATGTGTGAGGGTTTGTGGATATTTGGGGCAGCTAGCCTTAGGGCAAGTCACAGCAGCAATGATAGCATGTATTATCAGCATCACCCTTAGCAACTGTTTATTTAGAGCATTTAGTGAATCCTAATGATGCTTCTAGGTGTCATGGAATCCCATATCCATTGTTCAGAAGGACCTGAGGCCCAGGCCTATGTTTTCCTGACTCCTGCTTCTGTTCTGTAGTTCACTGTCTATAGGTGAAATTTCCAGAGCTCTGGCTCTGGCATTTAAAAGCTGGAAGACCTCAGCTTGCAGAACAGCTTTGCTAGGGTAGGATTCTTCTATTTTCCAAGATCCAGGTTGATGGTCCCCTGTCCTAGAGAAGTAGGATTTCCTGAATTCCAGTCAAGCTGAGAAAGTATTGTCTTTGGCTGGCCTATGTCCTGAGAGCTTCCAGAGGATTTGACTTGTCTGGGAATCGTGTCTCAGGCTTAGCTAGCTCCCTCCCTGCTTTGCAGGAAGGAGCAGGACTGTGATATGTGACGTCTCTGATCCACTCCAGGAAGGGCTGGAGCATGGGTTAAGGTGACTCTCTCCACCTCACTATTTGTGGTGACAATGGCGCTTCTGCCTCTCTGAAGAAGCAAATGGGGGCCATCTTTGAGGGATATGTCTATTCTCCTTGAGGGAAGCCATAGCACTTGACAAAAGAGAAAGTTCAAATTATGGACAGCATGATCACTGCTAAGATGTAGGGGCTATTCACAGACTCACATGATCGTTTAGACTTTGCTGTAATTCTACAGGAAAGAGCTTGTCTTCTTATCAGATACTTTTCTGTTGCTGTGGTAAAACACTGTGATCAAAAGCAACTTAAGGGGGAAAGAAGGAAGAAGAGAAGGGAGAGAGGAAGAGATGGGGGAGAGGGAGAGGGAGAGATGGAAGGAGGGAGGGCAGGGGAAGGAAGGGGGAGGAACAGCACAGCAGGGGAAGGAAGGTAATTAACTCCTGGGATTGAGCCAGTTTTGAGATTCCACCCGCGCGACACACATTGCTTTGGCAAAATGAATCTTCACAGCATCCCTACAAACTAAACTTCTGTCTCCACTTCTACAGCTGAACTACAGGCTAAAAGACAGTAAGAAATGTGTTCTAAGTTGGAATAAAGCCAGGAATCCATTGTGTGTCTGGCTGCCCTGGCTGCCATGGGCTTCCACACCATTTCTACCAGAAGAGTGAGGTTTTACTCCAGCATACTCACCTGCCTGAGGTGTGCAAATCTAGGGAAAGCCTCCAGCCAGTTCAGAAGCCCCAGCTTGGCCTCCTCGGCCAAATATGAGTCTATTCTCCGGGGAAGCAATGCATCAGTCACCCTCCATACTTCCCTGCTGTGAGTACCTGTCATCACAGGCCAACACTGGCATAGTGTAAATAGCCCTGGGGCCAGACATGTCTTCACCGTCTCTTCCCAGCTCTGCTTGGGGGATCAGGGCTAAAATTGTCTCCACAATTAGCTTGTCTTTGTCGAGGACTCCTTGGGAGTCCCAGAAGCTGAGGAATGGAATTAGCAGGGCAAGACAGATTACAGCAATGGGTGATCTGTTCTTTTTCCCCCATCTGTGAGCAATAGGAAACATCAGAGGATAGGCAAAGGCAAGGGTAGTGATCAGAAATGCCCAGTGCCACAGCCTTTTTCTATAGCAGAAATGTTACTCACATCTTCCCGACATGGGCCAGATGTTTAGAGTTCAGGTTGATCCTGAGTAGGCCCTTAATAGATATTTTGGCCTTGTTAGGTGTCAGAGTACCAACTATAAAGACCCTGAAGCTCCCCATGTTCCTGACATATCCTCTAGAGTCACATCAGAGCCACTTTTTCTATTTATTTATTTTTATGCATATGTGTGTTTTATCTGCTTGCATGTCTGTGCATGTCTGTGTACCATGTGCATGCAGTACCTGGGGAGGCCAGAAGATTTTGGATCCCTAGGGCTGGAGTTCCAGACCATTGTAAGCCTCCCTGTTGGTGCTGGGAATTGAACCTGGGTCCTCTGAAAGAGCAGCAAATACATTAATCCTCTTAGCCGTTTCTCCAGCCACCTGTAGCCACCTTCTCTTTCCAGATCTCTAGATGACAAATCCTCTACTCCTCTGAGCTGTTGTGGTGTGGCTCTTCACATTTCCTTCTGGTGACTATAAGTGGTGAGTCAGTAGGTCTTAGACTTGTCAGTAATCTGATGAGACCTTCTGGCCTCCTGACCATCCTGATGCTTTGTGGGGGTAGGTCCCTGGAATGGCCTTAGACTTCCTGCAGGACTGATGTCTTCCTGTACCCTCTATTAGTCCCCAGAGTTCTCTGTGCACACAGTCCCTGATGCTTGCCATGGATTCTTGCATTTGTTTATCTGAAGCAGTAGATGACTCTGAATTTCAGCTCTGTAGCCAGCCTTTTATTTATAATACCACCATTTATAATACCAGCTACAGCCACCCACTGACTGACCTTAAACATTCTTCCAGATTCTGTCTGCTTCTATTTGCTTATCTGTGAACTAGGGATGAGACTATGAAGTACCCCAAAGGCTGTTGTGAGGATTAAATACATTGCTATGTGAAGCCTTTTCAGTAGGGCCTCGCCTGCCAAGTCTGTTTGGGGATTTACTGTCATTATTTGTTTCCATTGTCCAGACTGCTACTGGCACTGGGCACTAGAGATGGGATCCCTGTCTTCACAGAGTTTATGCTCTTGGAAGGAGACAGACAAGGAGGCTAATGGCTATTACACATGTTAAATGCTATGAACAGAGAAGACTGGTACCCTAGAGATGGTACCTGCAGTTATTTCTCTTTAGAAGCTTGCCTTCAGGAAGCTCTGCCAATCCACTGTGTTCTCTTCAAACCAATGAGAGGAGACTTCATTGTAGAGGGGCCCTCGCTTCTACGTGACTGTAGCCGGGTCCTTTCTGCATGCATGGCCAGGTTTCACGGTTTTCCTCAGGTTCCAGAAACTAATGCTCCTGACGTTCATAACTCCAGTCTAGCTCTCTCCTCTCCTCTGCCAACTCCCAGAAAGCATAGATCTGACTGACTTCTCCTCTGCTCCTTCTTGATGTCTAGGAAGTGATGCTGCCCTGGCCGGCATTGAAACCTGCCTGAGGTGTTTCCCTCCTCCTCCTCCCCTCCTTTCCTCTTCTTTCCTATCTGCCTCTCTCTGGCCTTTGTGGCAGAAGTCTGCATTCAGCCCTAACTCAACTTTGCCAGCCTTCTCACCTCCCCACTGTCTTACACTTATCAACCTGAATGATGTCCTAATACAGACCTTCAGCCACACGTGAAACTTCAGAGAAGATGGGTCATGTCATTAAATATTAGAACAGCAGTCTATATTTTTTAGTACTAAATAAAACATTAAGCTTTACTGGTTAGTATATGTCCACACTTGATCTCTCCATATGTCAGACTGTCATATGCCATGTTTGTGTCCTGGGGTGGGGTTTCCAGGCAACTGGCACCTCCATGTGTTTGACTTTGTCATGTTACAATTATTGTGGTGCCTATTGCTCTGATCCCTGCACTTTTATATTGCCTGGAATTAACTAAATCAGTCCTGACAGAGCAGAGAAATGACTCCAGAAAATTCCTGTGGTCCTAAGAAACTGCTAAGGACATAATCGTAAGCAATCATGAAAATCACGGTGCAGACACTTCTTAAAATGACATGTCATCAGTCAGAGTACAAGGTAAAAATAACGGCCTATTACATATGACCTGACATGTACAGCAAAAGTCAACTAGCCAAGAAGATGATGTGAGGTGTAATATTCTATCTGTTCCCACTGATAACAAACTAATCCTAAGTGTGGTGAGTAATAAGTAAAGGCTGTGCACTTAGAAAAACATCTGTAGGCCAGGCATGGTAGCACACACCTAGATTCCCAGTGTTTGGGAGACCAGAGCAGGTGGGGATAGAGAATTTGTGTCTGTCAAGCACTACACAGTGAGATCTTGTCCTAAAAAAAAATTTAAAGAGGTGTGGTAAGAGGAACAGGGAATTTAGTTTAGTGGTAAGTGCAAGGCCTTGGGTTCTATCTTCAACACTGAAAACAGAGCACATGTAAGCACCAAGATGGTCAAACTTGGCTGTACAATTGATAGTATCAGTGTCTTCTTCCTCTTGCTCCTCCTCCTCTCCTTTTCTGAGGTGGGGGGAGGGAGAGAGGGGGAGGGGGAGAGGGAGAGAGGGGGAGAGAGAGAGAGAGGGAGAGGGGAGAGGGAGAGGGAGAGGGGGAGGGGAAGGGGGAGAGGGGGGAGGGGGAGGGGAAGGGGAGAGGGGGAGGGGGAGGGGGAGAGGGAGAGGGAGAGGGGGAGGGGAAGGGGGAGAGGGAGAGGGAGAGGGGAAGGGGGAGAGGGAGAGGGAGAGGGGAAGGGGGAAAGAGAGGGAGAGAGAGGGGGGAGGGGAAGGGGGAGGGGAGGGGGAGGGGAGAGGGGAGAGGGAGACTCTATATAGACCAGAGTGGTCTTGAGATCATAGAGGTCTACCTGCCTCTGTCTTCTGATTAAGTTTTGCCCAGCAAAACTGTGTTAATGCTAAATATTTCATTTGATCTTTAATTATGTCTCTGTGTGTCTGTGTGTTGGTATGTGCACCGAAGTGCACCTGAGGCCAGTAGAGGGCGTTGGATTTCCTGGAGCTAGAGTATCAGCTCTCTCCTTCCATCATGTGGTTCCTCAGGACTGAGCACAGATTATCAGTTTGGCGGCAAATGTGACTCTTCATCTCTCTTCTTACCTGAGGAATTATGAACTCAAATTCTCCCTCCCTCTACCTCTCCCTCTCATCAATTTTGGGGATCAAACCCAAGAGGTAGACACACTCACTGGATGGTCACGCCAAAACAATGTCGATGTTTTTCCTTTTCCTATTTACTATCAATAGGGGCTTTTTGTCCTGTGATACAAGAGGGATGTTGTGAAAGCGAAGCAGGATGTGTGTTAGTATCAAATATACTGGTATCGTTTCCTTGTTGGCTAATCTGCATCCAGATGCCTCCTGTGTGTCTATAATCATTTCCAAATGAAAAGTTAATGAAACAAAGTATGTTTAACTATATGATATATTGAAAAATGAGTGTGGCATAATGTATACTGTATATAATATTATGGCTATATAGGTGGTATAAACTCAGATGAGAATTTATTTTTTTTAGTATTTAAAAAAATATTTTTGTTACGAGATGGGGCCTTGTGCTCTGTCTCAATCTGGCCTTGAACTTGGAGTGATACTGCTGTTTCAGCCTCCTAAGTGCTGGGATTATGGATATAACACATCACTTCAGTTTCTAAAAGTATTTCCTTACTGAAATATATACATATATATATATATATATATTATACAACATGATATTTTTAAAGATTTATTTATTATGAATACAGTGTTCTGCCTGCAGGACAAAAGACGACACCAGATCTCATTATAGATGGTTGTGAACCACCATGTGGTTGCTGGGAATTGAACCCACGTCCTCTGGAAGAGCAGGCAGTGCTCTTAACCTCTGAGCCATCTCTCCAGTCCACAACATGATATTTTGAAATGAGAAGACATTGTACAACAGTTAACCTCAGAAAACAAGGTGGAAAGCAATAAAAGAAACCAGTCAACATTGACTTCTGTCCTATGCATGCACTGACATGGACACACACCTCCATTCATCACACCCACATGAACACACACAGGCACAAACACAAAATATATGTATTGCTTTGCATTACAGTCGCCATGTTGGATAGTAGGTCCCTTGAACTTATTCCTCCCTTCTGAAATTCCTAACTTTAATTTTTTTTCATGTATTTGTTTGTTTTGTATGTGTTCATGCTCATGCATGATGTGTACATGTGGTGTGTACATGCCACAGCACATGGTGTGGAGGTCCGAGAGCAACTGTAGGAGTTGCTTCTCTCATTCCAACATGTGGGTTCTTGGGCTTGAACTCAGTCATCAGGGTTAGCAGCAAGTGCTTACCTGCTGGGTCATCTTCCTTGTCCCAGAATTCACAGTCTTAGATCACTCCTTACTCCACCACGGCTCCCAAGAACCTCCATTTCTCTCTTTCAGTCTGTGGGTTTGCGTTCTCAGATTCCCACAGGCATGAGATCAGGCCACGTTTGTCTTTCTGGGCCTGGTTCATTTCATTTACTGTCTTCAAAAAAGCGTGAGAAGCCAGAAGGGTGTCAGTGAAAGCAAGGTGGGGCAGCTGTTCAGGGAGATCTTTGAAGAAACTCAGGCTACTTAGCTCTCGGGACATCCAGACTGACTATTTGGTAGATGAGCTCAGAGGCCCTCCCATGAGATCTGTCTGTATCTTCATTCCTCAGCCTTCCCAGTGATAGAAAATGGTCAGCTGGAGTGTCCCCAAGGGTACAAGAGACTGAACCTCAGCCACTGCCAAGGTAAGTATGACTTTGGGGCTGGGTGGGACGGGGAAGGGGGCAGGGGCATGATTATGTCTGCTAATGCTGGGGCAATACACACCCCAGAAAGGATGAACACCTGTCACTGCCTGGGAGGCCTCTATTATACACCGTTAAGCCCCAGTTTCGGGGAGATGTGGGAGGGGCTGGGCCTAGGGATTTTAGAACATCAGGACTTACTTGAGGGTATTGAGAGATCCAGAGTTCTGGGGCCACCTATCCTTATCACTTATATTGAACCATAGCCAGAAATCCCACACGTCTGCTCTCAGCCTGGTCTTCCAGGAACAGGAGACATTTTCACCAAAGTGGAGCTGAAATTGTAATTGAATTGAAGTTCACTAAAGAAGTGTGAACTTCTGTAGGTTCCCCCTAACAGAGCATAGTTAAGTGGTTGGGTCTCCTTCCTAGATGCCTTAGCCTGTAGCCAGGGACAGGGTGGGGTGGGGGACACAGGCAGCAAGGATAGGTGGACCATGAAGCCTAATTCTTCCCCCATCTTGATGGCCTCACTGATGGATCTTTGGGCCAGCTGAGGCAGGGGTGGCCTGTCTTGGAGCCCACAGAGGGACCAGGCCTTGGGACACAGGGAGGGACTGAGTGATGGCTCTGTTGATTTGGGAGCTGTATTGACCTTCTGACCTCCTGTTGGTAAATTGCTCTATCACTGGCAGGGCCAGCAGGATTTGGGATCACTTCCCTTCAGAGGTTTTCAAAAACTGGGTGGAGAGCTGTCTGTATGGCTTCAGATAAAACTAGGTTAGAGATAATACTGTCCCAAATGGCTCTGAGGCCCTTTCTGAAGTTTTCTTCCAGACAGAGGAACTTGTGGCAGCCTTAGGACATCTATCTGTGGGATACCAAGCCACAGAAGGAAATCTAACTCACGGATCAGAAAAAGTGCCCGATCCAGGCCTAAGTGCAGACTGCTAGCCCTGCCTAATCCAGGGTTAAACTCCTTTGGATATAGAGGACCCAGAGTCTTAGTGGGTGTGAGAACTCTTTTTGGCTTTCATTCTTAGAATTTCAGTGAGTTCCCTGCCTGTCTTCTACAGAGCTTCTGAGAACTCCAACCCCAGAACATTATACCCTACTTCTTCATCCACATGCACCATCCCTCTGTCTCTGAAGGGATGGAGACCAAGAGGATGGAGCCAGGGTATCTACACAAGCTGGGTGCCACATCCAGTCTGTGCTAGTTGCTAAGCACACAATGATGGAGAAGACCAATTCCATGACCAGGAGGATGCAGACACCTAGTTAAATACAACCAGAGAAGGTTTTTGATGAGTGGCATGAGATCCCTTGGTAGAATCCAGTCAAGGCTGGGAGGACCAAGGAAGGCTTCCTGGAAGAGGTAGTACTAGGCCGTGAATGTAAATTGCCCAGCTGAAGCAGGTGCAGATCTCCCAGGCAGAAAGAAAAGCAGAGGGATAGTTTGGGCTGCCTGAAGTGGCTGAAGGACCTGGGTAAACAGCTTTATGCACACAGGAGATGACAATATCTCACGAGAACCATCTCTCACCCACAGGCTGTGGGAGGGCCTTGAATAGTGTGTGATGCTTAGGGCTCCCTGGAGGAGGTGATAAGAAGCCCTGAGACTTCTGAAGCATAGGAGAGGTAAATCAGCTTGTGTTTAGATATGTCTGGCCACATCTGGAGATATACAGGCTGGCTTCCCTCCCAACTCTCAGAGGTATCACTCAGGTGCCTCTGCTGTCATCGGGCATCCTACCAAGAATGGATTCTTGGTGGCCATCTTTGGTGGCCTCATCTTGTGTTAATTTTCTCAAGGTCCGAGAATAAGCAGGTAGCTCTGATGGCACTGAGCTACCTAAATTACATCCTGCTCTGGAAGAGGGTGCTTCTCACCAGTGCTTCATGTTCAGCATCAATGTGGCAACCATGGTTACCAAGAGGCCCCCAATTTGGAGCTCAGAGTATGAGGATTTGCACTCCCATTTTGCAATATAAGAAGTTTAGACACCAGGACAAAGCTATTGTCCTTTCTTATCTGAGGGGGGACAGGAGCCTCTGCTTGTCCTTGGGGGGGTCAAGCAGCCTGTTTGGGGGAGGGGGTACCAAACACGTCTTCCTACCCTCCTGCTGACGCCTACTCCTCCCCCAGCCCTTCAGCACTGTCCCCATTTCAGCCTCCTGCTCCCAGCTCCCTGTAGACACACCCTGCGGAACCACTCAGGAACTCTTGAAGAAAGCTAACTAGAAGGGACTTAGTTACCTCTCCGCCACCCTCCAATCTGGACAGTGTTGTATGCCTATTTCCTGAATCCCTATGCCACTTGCCAGAGTCACCAAGAGCTGAGGCACTCTGGGAAAGTTACTCCTGGAGTTTTTCTTCATCCATAAAATGAGAACATAAGAACCCGATAAAATTGCCTATGACGTTAAACAGGGTATCCTAATCCAAATGACAAGAGAGTATAAAGCATACAGTAGGCACTCCACAAATGTTAGCTTTCAACCCAAGATGGTTACTATGCGCCAGTTAGTGAAGTGCTTTGCAATTTTTCTATTGAGTTATTCTATCAGTATTATTAGGTGGTTGCTATCATGATCCGTATCTTCCAAGTGAGAAAAACCAAGGCACACAGAAGACCCTACACTGAATATGGGATGGCAGCCCCCCTCCCAACCATCTGGCCTCAGTTAAATGGGCATCCCTCTACCCCTGCAGATATCAATGAGTGCCTGACCCTGGGCCTGTGCAAGGATTCCGAGTGTCTGAACACCAGGGGCAGCTACCTGTGTACCTGCAAGCCTGGCCTCATGTTGGATCCATCGAGGAGCCGCTGTGTATGTGAGTGCTGGTGGGGCCAGGGGTGAGAGACACCATCCAGGGGCACAGTCCAGACCCAGAGTTGCAAATTTCCCAAGACCTCCTGGCCTCACGCCCAGAGCCAGTGCCTGCTATCAGCTGGGAGTTGAACCAGTGTACAAAACTGATGTGTGTTCTATAGGGACTAGAGGTGACTTTCTCACTTCCTACTCCTGGTTTTTCTCCTAAAACGTTTTTCAGAATTCATGTTTGCCGTCTTGTCTTTCTAATCATTTCCATCTCTTTTGCTGTCCTGTTGTCTTTGAAGGTGTGTGTTGCCTCTTTGAAATGTCTAGCTGAGCCGCAGCTGCTAATTTATCTACTACCTGAGCTTAGCAACATAGCTGGTCACGTGGATGCTAAGTGATTTTTTTTTAAAATGTGTTTAGGTGTTTTGCTTGCATGTATGTCTGTGTGCTATGTGTGAGCCTGGTGTCTGCAGAGGCCAGAAGACAGCATTTGACCCTCTGAAAATGGAGTTACAGGTGGTTGTGAACTGTCCTGTGGGTGCAGGGATTCAAGCCCTGGTCCTCTGGAAGAGCAGCCACTCACTCTCAACCACTGAGCCATCTCCCCTGCCCCTAAGTGATATTTTTATGTCCGTGGTAGAGTGGTGTTACTGCTGTATTCTGGTCCCTTTACATTACTCCATGGTCTTTTTTTCATGCATCTCCACCACTACAACCACATACAAATCATGAGTTGTGACCTCGCCCTGTGAATGTGTGTATATTCCCACATAAATCCTGACAGCTGTTTCCAGTGGCCTCTGTGGTTTCCAGCTGAGAGAGGCCCAGGCTGGCAAGTCCTTCCTCACCCCTGAGACAGTAGAGATGACACCACAGCTCATATGAGACTTTAAATGGAAAGGAAGACCTAAGCACCCTAAAGGCCTGGGAAACAAGGCCACCGACTTCCAGCCCACAGAGCTCTCTGGCTGGCAAAGTGCTGGTACTGGGTCTGGGAAAGCCGTAGGAGGAACAAACTCTGCTGCTACCAGAGGTCGTGGCCTGTAGAAAGGGTGGCTGAACGCGACATCTCTAGGGACAGGAGACAGTGACAGCCCAGAGAGTTAGAAAACGTCAGTTTGCACGTGGTGGCAATAACATGTAATCAAGGCTCCAAGGACCTTACGGTCTCCTTTTTCACTTAAGGTTCCTTTATCAGGCTGGGTGTGGTAGTGCATGCCTTTAACCCCAGCATTCTGATTCTGGAAGCAGAGACCAGCTTAGTCTATGGAGTGATATCCAGGCTAGCCAAAGGCTCCATAGCAAAACTCTGTCTTGAAACATAATAATAATAATAATAATAATAATAATAATAATAATAATAATATAAATAAATAAATAAACAAACAAACAAAGCTTTTTTTAGCAGGGTGCTTAACACCCAACATGTCTGTATTCCAGGAAGACACCCCAAAACAGCAATATGGCGAAGCGGAGCAACTCTGTCTTTATTTTCTCTCCCTCACCAATGTTCCTCCCCCAGCTTCCTCCAAGGATTCATGCCCCCACACACACACAGGGTGGAGAAGACAAGCTGGTGACTTTTGTCACCTGACTAGGGGAGTAAAACAATCCCTAACAGCAGCTCCAGCTTCCTTATTTTCTACCTTGGGATTCAAAGGGATAGAGCCGGTCCCCACGGTAGCCCAAGGGAAGTGAACACTTTAGGTAGAGCTTGTATCTGAGGATGCAGGTCTCAGGGACTGATGGATATGCGTATGGTACCTGACCTTTGCCAGGGTATGCTTGTGTGCCTTGTGGTATTTCAACTCCATGACCCCATGAAGAAGACTTCTTTAGACAGTAGTCACAGAAACCCCACTCACACTGATTTAACTGATGAGCGCCGAGCCTGACTAGGAAGTGAGGGAAGCAAATGTGACCTTGTCTGTAGAATCCAGGTCCCCACAATGGCCTCGGGAGTTTTGCCTTTTGGTTTCCTGTGTTGGTCTCCTGGCTCCTTCAGAGGTGGCCTCCACATGCTCTAGGCTCTCAGCCTTGGACTCTCAGTCTGAACACAGTCACCCATTTCCTAATAATCCAAAAAAAGGCCCAAGCTGAGCAGTAGGGTGTTGTATTAAGTTTCTGGCCCTAACTTGCCCCAAGATCCCGGACCAACAGTTCCAAATAATCACACAAAGTCTTGTATTAATTTTATGCTGATCAGCCTATGGCTCTGGCATATTACTAGTGAGCTCTTGCTCTTAAACTACTAACCCATGACTCTTATCCTGATCAGCCATGCAGCTTGGTACCTTTTCTCAGAGCAGCATAGTTGTCCTCTGTATCTGCTGGATTGTTTGGCGTCTCTGTGGCATCTCTGCCCTGTTATTCCTGATTCCAGAATTTTCTTAATCTGGTAGCCCCACCTACACTTCCTGTCTGCCTCAGAGAATCAGCATTTTTATTAAACCAGTAGGTGTGACAATTAGTTACAATGTAACAACATAATCCCCTACAGTAGCGACTTAACTTTCTCAAGTGCCTGTCCCTGTCACAATCATTGTGACCAGGGATATGAACTTCAGTCCTTCAGTCAGGAAGTGGTCTGAGGGCGAGAGGTGAGGAGCAGAGAACAAATTTTTTTCTATAGTGTTGGCACATATGCCGGGTAAACATGAGTGCCTACAGTCCAGGGCATTCCACCATCATTACTCTGCACAGAAAGAAGCTGAGGCCTGGGGAATTATATAGCTCAGCAGCTAACAGATGATTTAACTGACCAGGACTCCTCAGAATCATTAATGCTCAATTTTGGCAGTTGCTCTCCTCACCTCTCTGTCCTCTGATGGTCTGGTTTGCCCAGTAGAGACTTAAGTCTCTTTCAACCTGGTTGGCCATATCTTTTCCTACTGAGATAATAAACAAGAAACTATTTTTTTAAATAGTGACTCATTTTTAGCTCCACAAGATTCATGGATTCGGTGATTTGTTTTTCTTTTCTTTTCTTTTTTTTTCCTTGTGTATAAATGTTGTACTGGCACTGAAATCTGGGGCTTTAGGCATGCTAGGCAAGGGCTCTACCACTGGGCTACACACCCACACTCAGCTGTTTAATTAAGTGAGCCATCCATACATCAATTTCACATGCATTATTAAGCAACTATATGCACCAGAAACATGGCTCTGAATAATAAAGATGACCCAGACAAGGTCCCTGTCCTCTAAGCTCTCTGGCAAGCCTTTAACATTTACCTCATCTCATCTGCCCAGGGAGGCTTTCTGTGGACCTCAGAGCACACTGCTCTCTCGAAGCACACAAGAGCCTTTAGTAAACACTCTAAAAGCAGCAGGCGAGACAAACAACTCTATTCCCAGGTCCTGCCCTCACATAAGGGCGGGAACCTAGGGCCTAGTCAGGTAGACACCACAAGAAGACGTGAGAGCATTTCATTCCTCCTAAAGTTCCTGTGAGCATCCAAACTTCCTGAGTGAGACATGAGCCAGCATAGTCTCAGTGCCTGTGGCTGACCACACCTCTGTGTACTGCCTTCTGTGTTTTTCCTCCTACTGGCCACGTGCCTGTTCCCACGAGCCCTGTCTGTTGCAGCGGACAAGGCAGTCTCCATGCAACAGGGACTATGCTACCGGTCACTGGGGTCTGGCACCTGCACCCTGCCTTTGATACAACGGATCACCAAGCAGATATGTTGCTGCAGCCGTGTGGGCAAAGCCTGGGGCAGCAAGTGTGAAAAGTGTCCCCTGCCTGGCACAGGTAACCCCATCCTCACCTTCAGCCCCAGTCACCAGGATACTTCCTTGAAGCCCATGACCACTTCCCCACTGAGTAGATCCCTTCAAACCAGAAGGCTCAGTCTACACTTCCGTATTCCAGACCTGGGAATCTCCTTGCTGCCACAACTGCCTTGTCCTCTTGAGGGAAGGAAGGGTGAGGGTGCCCTGGCTTCTTGCAGGAATGGCATGGCTCAGTTTATCCTCTGTCTGTTTTTTAGAGGCCTTCAGGGAGATCTGCCCTGCCGGCCATGGTTACACCTACTCAAGCTCAGACATCCGCCTGTCCATGAGGAAAGCTGAGGAGGAAGAACTGGCTAGCCCTTTAAGGGAACAGACACAGAAGATCAGTGAACCCTTGCCTGGGGCAGCAGAGAGGCAACCACTCCGGGCAGTCACGGACACCTGGATTGAAGCTGAGACCCTCCCTGTTGAAGGTATCTAAGCTGAGAGGGGACGCCTAAGGATCTGTCTTTTCCTTACAGTTCCCTGCCCAGGCCTTAGGTTCAGAAGAACAACTTCAGCGCAGATACCTGGGCTTCAGGGTGTGTGGGCCAGGAAGTTCTTATGCTCGAGTTTTCCAGCTGACCTCTGGAAAACAGTGGGGTCATGCCCAGGTCACCCAGTGCAGAAGGTCAGGAAGCTGTTAGGACCCAGTAAAGTAGGAGATTGACAAAATTACTCCACGAATCTGGGACAAAGAAGAGAAGACAGAACTCAGTGGTCATAGACGTGGAACACTAGCCCAGTCAGGGAGAAACTCATTCCACACCTAGAAGTTCTCACTTAGTCCATGGGCCAGAGCAGGAAGGGATGCAAAGTAACCTATGTGGTCAGGGCCACAGGAGGGGGAGGTCTGTTATGGGTCTCATGAGGTTGGCTGATGGGGACTTCTATCCCTGGAGACCTGGAAAGAATACAAGAGACTTCCTTTCTCCAACTAACAGGTGAGCTGGGCCACCTGTATGCTCTCTAGCCTTGGATATCTAGGGTGGCCAACCCCCGAAAGGGCGTCAAAAAGCTGAGGCGGGTAAAAGTAGTTACACTCTGCACTCTGTTCATCTCTCTGGGGATGCAGGGGGAGTGTAGAATGTGGAACAGCCAGGCCATGAGTGGAGGGCTGAGGCCACTGCCTCCCCTCCCAGAGCTTATGATGTCATCTTCTTTTCCCAGGTGACCGGCAGGCTATTCAGGTGAGTGAGTCTTCCTGCCAGGAAATTGGGTTAAGGGGCTGTAGAGAGTGACATAGACTCCGGGGCATAGCCTCAGAAGAGCGGGGGGAAAAAGGATGGAGTATATGTCAGATTTTACTTGGAGAGATCACAAAGTTGAGTCAGGGACCCATTGGACTGTGTAGTTAGTCCTGGATGGTACTCAGGCTTGAGCACTGTACATGAAACCTAGAGCTGGTCCTGAATCTGACATGTGTTCTGAGCTCATGGGAAAACAGATGCACGACTGTGGATACCTCCAACCTTTCACTGGGGAAAAGGGCTTTGGGTTCAGAGCATCTCTGAGATTCTCCAGAGAAGGCTTTGTTCTTCTCAAGTCCTTGACAGGGCTGTTGGTTTCTGTCCATCTCCTGGTGATGATGGGCTAACCTGTCTCCATGCGCTGTTTCTCCAGAAGCCTTGATTCCTGCTTAAGAACCATGTGCTGAAGCCAGGCATGGTGCTGCACACCTTTAATTACAGTACTTGGGAGACAGAAGCAGGCGGATCTCAGAGTTCCAGGCCAGCCTGATCTTTAGATCAAGTTTCAAAGACAGCCAGTGCTACACAGAGAAACCCTGCCTTAAACAAACAAACCAACCATATGCTGTTCCTCTCAGATCAAAGTCACCCCTCCGTGTCCTCGGAGTCCCAGTAATGCCCTGGCGCCTTTCTGTCCTCTCATATTGTTCTTCCTTGCTTTCCTGTGCCCCATCTGTCTCTGTCCGGTGTGGCTATGACTCCTGGCTTTGCCACACTGGCCTTGTGGCCCTGGATGATCTAATTTATGTGTTACTTCATCTCTGACATGAGGATCATGGCTTTGATAAGTGCTAATGTTCTGCTGTGTGACCAACCCTGAGCTGGTACAGGAGATAGATTTGGCTGCCACAACTTATAAGGAAGTGGAGCTGATCAGTCAAGATTGTGGATAGAAAATGTCTAGAGAATACAAACTCACTGACTGAGGGCTGGACAGGAAGGAGGTAGGGTAAGTGTCCTGGGCGTGACAGATGAACCCCCCAAATAACCTTCCTTTCTGCGCAGATCGCAACCAGCGTTCCTCATCTTCCTGCCTGGGTATCAGGTGAGCTCTTCCTCCTAGAAGCTCCCAAGGAGAAGAGAAGAGAGAGAGAGAGAGAGAGAGAGAGAGAGAGAGAGAGAGAGAGAGAGAGAGAGAGATCTTAGTTTTAGTCATGGAATTGCTACCCGTGAAGCAAGGTTCAAATCAGAGGAAGTGAGTGATTGGCATGTAAGCACTCTTCCCAGTAACCCTGAATCCCTAAGGGACTGTGCAGTTAGTAAAAGATCCCATGATGCTTTGCAAGCATTTTCCTACTCACCAAACTTGCTCAATCTTGTAAAGCCACTCGGCATGTAAATCAGGCCAAAGAGGATGTGCTAGCTGAACTAGCAGCTTGCCCCCCCCCCCCCCCCCCCCCCCGCCCCGAGCTCTTTCCTCTTCTTACCTCCTGACCCTGGGCTTACCTCTCACCAGAGCTGGGCTCAGAGGCAAGGATGCTGAGTTTTCCCTGCTGTGGAGTGGCCATGACACCTGCTGCCTCCCATGGCAACTGGATACTTGTGCTCACAGCAGTTTAGAAACTGCAAGATGCATTACAAGTGAAAGCAGAATGTTAAAGTGGGCTTCGGGAGATGGGGGGGGTGGGGCAGGCAGTTTTGCCTCCAGCAAGCTGGCTGATCTCAGTCAAGTAGCCATTTCTGCACTTCTCAGATTCCTTTACAAGGGTGCAGGGGGGCGGGGGGAACAGATATGCCAAAAGAGAAGGGTAGATGGCGGGAGCCCTAGGTGCCGCTTTGGGTTCTTGAGAGTCTGAACATCAGAGAACATAGAGGGCCACTGCCATCCAATGGGCTCTAGTTCTTCTCTGTCTTCTCCAGGGGATGCCACCAGAAGACCAACGCCATCATTGCCTAGACAGGGCATTCCAGAGAGTCCAGAGGATGAGAAAGTGATTCCCTCCAGTGATGTCCTGGTGACACAGAGTCCCCCAGGTAGCTGCAGCAGCCCTTGGATGCTCTTTGCACCCACCTTTGGGAAACGTGGTCACCCAAAAGCAAATTCCAGGGTGGGGCTGTGAATGAACTTTCTCTCTTGCCTCTTCAACTACATAAATAATCTCCAGGAATTCAGACTTAGCTGTGGTCCTGGCCTGATCTTACAGAGAGCACAATGACTATCTAAAAAAGACAGGAGCCCTGCCTGGGCACTAATACCCTTTGGAGGCCATGGATCTTCCTGAAGCATGGGGTGGGGAGCTTCTTAGAGAATGGGAGCTCGTAGAGTAGGAGGTGAGGTGAGAGGGGCTGAGTCAGTGAGGGCCCTGACAGGGCCATCACCTGCCCATGAAAAGGGTGCTTTGGGGGAAG
Organism: Phyllotis vaccarum; assembly: GCA_033318265.1. Classification (NCBI taxonomy): domain Eukaryota; kingdom Metazoa; phylum Chordata; class Mammalia; order Rodentia; family Cricetidae; genus Phyllotis; species Phyllotis vaccarum. Next base: position 63,025,100 of record JARWLC010000006.1, read on the forward strand.
AGACAGAGTTATATCACACAAGGTTTTTTAAGTGTCCAGAACCTGTCTCTGGCTCCATCTGGTCAGCCATAGTGATGAGGGGTGCTGTGGGGGGACATCTCTGGCAAACCCACCCGGCTGTGGAATGTGCTTTCCACAGAGGATCATTATCTGGGGACTTGGTTCAAGAGAAGCAAGGTTGCCACTGTTCTCTGTGGGCCTGTGGGCCCTCTTCCCTGCCCTCTCGAAGGGCTAGCTGTGCTCTTAGCTAGAGGGTCACCTTGAGTAGGAGTTGAGGTGACTGGAGTTCGGGATTTCCTCCAGTGAAAGGGGAATGTCTGCAGCCTGGTGCAGAGAAAGTCACAGGTGGGATGGGGGCGTGGCTTTCCTGAGAGTTTTCAGCTGATCTCTTCCCAGAGGAAGTCTCCTGAGACTCTAGGGAGCATCCCTTTTCAGGAGGCAGGAAGGGCTGGCTAGGTGTGCTGAGACAACTGAAGGATTCCTGGAGGAAGGGATGTGGTACAGTGAAGGCAGGCTGGGCCCAGCGGGGGCCCTCAGCCATGTGGGTGACAAAGCCAGCAGCAGCAGCTTCAATCTTGTATCTGATCCAGCTGCTACCATGTATTTTCCAACCTTATATTCTGAGTGGGCATTCGGATCTGGCTGGGGATTTCTAGAACAAACTTGGAACCAGGCTACGGAGAAGGTGACTTTGTACTACAGGCCACTGTAGACATTCAGTTCAGTGCACATTAGCAATGTCATGAAGGCCTTCTGTGTACCAACTTGGGCCACTTCTGACATACCCTGGTGAGGCTTCTGGGTTCTCTCAGAGTGGTGGAGCCGGGGAGGGAACCCTAGGTATGTGGGATATAGGATAAGACAACAGGTGAACACAGATGAAGACAGTGCTCCCTTATGGGTTTATCAGTTTATTTATTCATTCATTCACTCATTCATTCATTCACTCAGCATAAGTGTCAGGTACTTCTCTAATATTCGAGATATAAGAAAAATAAGCTAGTTTCTTCAGTCTATATAATCTAGTCACTAGGTCTGACTGTCAGTCTATGCAAAGACGGATAAGAGTTTCTAGGGGTGGGTGGCACTGGTTCTTTGTGTAAGAGCTGTGCCCGTATTTAGAGTGAGGGTGAGCACAAGGAGGTCATTTGTAGGGGATATGGATTACTAGAAGTCATTAGGTTTCTGTCGGGAGGATATACTCAGATGGCTCAGAGACCAGGTGCAGGTCCCATGAGTATCTGAGGTTCTGTTATACATTGGTATGAGAGAGTATACTAAAGGTAGGTGGACTTCTAGGGGCCTTTGAACCTGCCCCTTCCGCCCCCTCCCGCTCTACTGCCATCATGCACCCTTTACTCAGCTATTACCTCTACTCACTCCATCTCCACAGGCTTTGATCCATGCTTTGCTGGGGCCTCCAACATCTGTGGCCCTGGGACCTGTGTGAGCCTCCCAGACGGATACAGATGTATCTGCAACACTGGCTACCAGCTCCACCCCAGCCAGGACTACTGCACCGGTATTGACATGTGCCTGATGGGGGAGAGTAGGAACAGGGTGTGGGGACTAAGTCAAGAAGCCAGGCTGTGTAAGATCTAAGTGATGTGCTATGGTTGAGCTTAGGAGAGTAGTCCCTGTGGACACAGCTAACCAGACATTAATTTAGGTTATGAGCAGGCTATGAAGGCCATCCAGACTCTAGGAGAAAGGGTCCCCGGCCAGAACTAGCATCTCACCCTCACCCTCAAAGTGGCCATGTTTCTACTTACAGAGTAGATTAAGGCTTCACCAGAGTTGTCCCTCGGGAGCATGTTTGAAGGCAAGACGAATCATCAGGTGCATCATTTCTCCCTGTTCAGTATTTTTGTGCAAAGGAGAAACATTCACTGTGGGCTTGAAGGAGAAAGGAAGGAACTGTGGGGCAGTGGGCAGGGAGGAGGCACTGATCATCACTCAAGAACTCCTAGTGCCTAAGAGGCCCTAGCAGGTTGGCCTTTGACTTTTGGCCTTGGAGACTTTCATCTCTGCCTCTGCCTCCTCTACTCCCTCACCCCTTCCACACCACACAACACCATCCTCTAGTATGGGCAGTTTTCTGGCAGATGATCAGAGAAAGGCACACTGGCCTCCGTAACCTCCTTCCCTGCCTCCTTCTGGCCAGATGACAACGAGTGTCTGAGGGACCCTTGTGCAGGAAGAGGACGCTGTGTCAACAGTGTGGGTTCCTACTCTTGCCTCTGCTACCCTGGCTACTCACTAGCCACCATGGGAGACACACAGGAGTGCCAAGGTAAGTCAGAGCTGCCTTAGGCCTGGACTGGGCATAGGACAGCACCTCTTAGCTAGGCCCTCCAGCGAGTGGAGGAGGAGAGAGAGAGGGCATGCAGAGTGGTACCACTGGGAAGGACCAGAGCCATGGGAAAGGAGACAGCACTCTGGCCTTAATCTGGGAGGAAGATGAGCTTATGCTGGGATCGCGAGGAGGAAGAAGAATCCAAAAAATGGCAATATTTGCAAAGCCTCGAGGAATTGTGTGGTTGGGGCCAAGAGGAGGACAGAGACTTGGCTGGTGATGGGAACCAAAAGCCGGGACTCAAGTGACAAGCAAGCTTTCCGTTTGGGTCATGGGGGTGACCCATGAGGATAGGAACTTGGACTCTCAACAGCCCAGGGGACATTTGGGAGAAGAGTTCTGGTCCTCAGCAGTGGGGATATCTACAGGCTTTGACCTTCCCCCAAGAAGGCCTGGGCACAGTTAGGCAACTCTTAGTCAGCAAGCTTCCTGTATGACTTAGTTAAGGCTATTATTGCTGTGATGAAATGCCATGGCCAAAAGCAACTTGGGGAAAGAAGGGTTTATTTGGTTTACATATCTTGAATCACAGTCCATTGAGGGAAGCCAAGACAGAAATTCAAACAGGGCAGGAACCCGGAGGCAGGAGCTAATTCGGAGGCCAAGGAAGGTTTCTTACTGGCTTGTTCAGCTACCTTTCTTACAGAACCCAGAACCACTAGTCCGGGGTAGCCCCACCCACAATGGGCTCTTCCCTCCCACATCCATCACTAGCTAATGGGAGATCACTGACTCTGGACTGACAGCCGAAGAGCCTGCATGGGTCCAAACTGGACCTTCAGAATAAGGGTGAAATCCCCTGATGAAACTGTTGGTGGCCCCCCTGGCTACGGAAATATCTAGCTTATATGAACTGGCTTTAAGGAGCCCACTCCCTATGGTGGGAGGCCTTGCTCAGCCTTGATAAGTTAGCCTGTGTTGACTGCTCAAAGGAGGCCTTACCCTCTTTGAGGGGTGAATGGAGGGAGGGGTGAGGAGAGGTGAGGGAAACAGGAAAAGGGAAGGAAGGGAGGGGGAACAGTGGAAGGTATACAAAAGGAATTTTATTAATGATTTTAAAATATTTAAATAAATAAAAAGTATATATTTTCAACCTTAAAAGGGAAAAAAAGCAAATGCCTTACAGGCTTGCCTATAGTCTGATCTTGTGGAGACATTTTCTCAACTACAGTTCCCTCTTCTGATAACTCCAGCTTATGTGAAGTTGACATGAACCCAGCCAGCACACTGTGTAAACCCATTTATAGCATAGACCACTCCTGTGCATTTTTATGAATAAGTTCACGGAGAAATAAGGATGTATCTTCCACAATGCCTGGAGACCCAGAAGTAGTTGGGAAGCTTTCACCTTGGCAATGGCATTACCTGTTCTTGAGGTTTGCATTTCTAGCACTAGTCAGAGGCTTGGCCATGATCACGGGTCCCCTGGCATGGCCGTGGAGTAATGAATTCTTCCATTGCCGGAGCCTCCTCAATGTCTGATTCCAAGGACCTGGCCTTCAGAATCCAAGGCCATCCAAATGCTCTCACTTCATTATGTGAGAAAAGGATGTAGAGAAGCCCAAATTAACAGAATCCTGGGGGAAATGGGTCAACTAGTACTCGGTGAGTACTCCAACTCTGATTGAGTGGCCAGTTACCAGGCCCTGTGCTAAAGATCTTAAGACAATAAAAAGCATGAACAAGAATAATAGCGCTATCCGGTTAGATGAGCAAGCAACGGACTATAGCAGAGAATCCGGGAATGTTTCTGTGAGGGGGTACTTGAACTGTATAATAACAGCTCCAGTTTAATGAGCACTTATACTCAGAGCCACCCTATGCACTTTGTTATGTAAAGCTCATCTTTCTAATCCTGTAGTCCTTATTCTCACTGATTCTTTATCGAATGAAGCTCCGAAAGGTGGGTTGAAACATCCATGGACATTCCACCTAGTTACAGCAGCATCAGACAGAAATTCAAAGGCACGCCATTTCCAAAGCATGGTTTGCTTCTTCCCATGATCCACTCCTGCACATGCAGAGTACTGGGCACCTGGGGAGTGGCAGCTGGGTAGTTTAGGGAAAGGCAAGCATTTCTGCATAGGCCAGCATGTGGGCAGGCCTAGCATGCCCTGGGAATTATGATGAAGTCAGGGTGACTAGAGTGTGGGCTTGTTAGCAGATGTGGTAGTAGGTGAGGTCAATCTGTGAAGTTCCCCCAATGCCAAGCTGAAGTAGTTGGCCATTGTCCTGTGGGCAGTGGCTGCCAGGAGGGTTTGCTAAAGGTAGATTGTTCTGTCTATTGGGAAGGAGATGATGCATGTGGTTGTACTCAGAACAAGATGGCAGAGCTAGGGGAGAGGCAAGGGACAGGGGCTGTCCAGGCTTCATGCAGCCCAGGTGGATGCTGTGGCCAGAGGTTCTGTTCTCCCAGTTCAGTCTGGGAGCTGGCCATAGGCAGATTGTGGCTACAGGAAATGGTATTGCCAGCACTGGCCCAGACAAGAGGCTCTGTCCTGTGCCAGACTGGTGTCTGGATATCTCTGCCAGCTGTAGGAACGGGAGAAACCTGAGGTCAGCTGAAGGGCTTCTGCTGCTGGAGCTTGGCTGCCACTTGAAGGCTCTAATCCAACCTAACATCCACTTCCTAAATGTTGCCAGTCTCACATAGCAGGGTTTCATTATTTTAAACTAGCATTGATTTGTATGTATAAATTAATCACTCTAAACCATTACAAGTTTTAACTTAAGTAGAAATAAATGTAAATTATTTAAATATTAAGGATTTATTTAAGACTTTGTATTAGCTTACCCTTGAATTCGTGTATCTCTGCACTCTGGCCTTAGAGTTTCCTCATCTGAGAATTCTTCACTCCTGTCTTTTGTTTTCCAAATGTGGTTATTGCTTTTTCTTGTAGCTTTTTGGGTGTACCCTGTGTTTTCTGCTACGCCTTATTTGTTTTATGTGTGTAAGGGTGTTTATGTGGAGGTCAGAGAACAACTCTGTGGAGTTAGTTCTCTCCTTTATCTCTGTGTGGGTTCTGGGGACCGAACTCAGGTTACCAGGCTTGGTGGCAAACTCTGGCCTACTGAGCCTTCACTGGCCCCTTGTTTGCATTATTTTAATTCACTGTGGTTTTGTTATGTCACAAAGATATTGTGCCCTTCACTTACCTTTTCCAGGATGCTTTCTCCAACTGGGGTCTGTCTTTGCATGGCTATTAGGAGTCCACTTCTCCATTTCCATTTTTTCTCTACAAACTGGTTTTCCCAGCACCATCTGTTTATTAATTAGGCAGTGGTTCTGGCTTCACCCATTTTTTTTCATCAGGTTTCAATTTTTGCTCTGTCTTCGAGTTCCTTGTCTTTTCTTCTGTGTTGGCAGCAACGCCTCAGAGAGTCCAGATGGCTCTTTCGGAATTCCCTGGAGAGTTATTGCCAGAAAGGTTCTTGGGTCTGCTTTATTGAAGGCCCACATCTCTGTGAGAGCTGAGGAGAGCGTGTGTGGCATCTCTGCCAGAGGCTCCACTGCAAACTGAGTGATAGGAAGGATTCTAGGGGTAGGTTTATGACTGAGCGATGCTAACAGACATCCCTCCATGTTTACTGCCAGCCAGACTCTTTCCTGAGCTCTTAGCCTCTTGTTCAGTCTGTCCAAGGACTCTGAAGTATCTGAACTGGCGCTGGGGAGGGTCAAAGATGAGGCCCTGATGAGTTTGGTGTTGGAGCAAGGGAGTGGTATACTGAGCCACCATGTGAAACGGGAATTAAAATCTGCTGGCCATCAGGAAGGGAAAGACACTCCCAACAGAGGCATGTGTGTGAACAGAGATTTGAAGGCTGGACTTAAGAGAATCTATCATAGCTAAGATTATAGCAGAGATGTTGGCAAATGAGCAAATAAAGCAGGCGGGGCCAGGTTCTAACTGAATGTAGGATGGAGGGAGCAAGGAGCCAAGGTAATGAATTAGAGAATGGCCTGACCAAGAATGGGCAATGGAGTCAATCAGGTTTTCCATCAGGTTCCCACTTTTCACTCTGCCTATGAGTTCCTTTGCTTTTCTTCCCTGTTGGCACTGGAGATTCTCAGAGGTTGAAGTCTGTGTACTTTGGATAATGATATAAACCATGCTTTATGGACCCTTGGCTGCCTCCAATGCTCTCTGTCCTTCTAAGAAGGTCCATCCTTAAGAAGAATCTTAGTGGTAGAGCCAGCATGTACTGTAGACACTGCTAGGGCAGAGAGCACTGTGTTGGCCCTCAGATCATACTATATAGACTGATACCTGACCTCAAGTCCAGGCCTTACATCAGGAGGAGAAAGTTTCAAGGGCTCCATGGGCACTAGAAGTATCTATCCCTGGGAGATAAGACTTCAAGGGGCCATGGGGTTTGACCAGTCCAAGAGCTGAGCTAAGAATCCCTTCAAGCAATCATACCACAACAAACATGCCTTATCTAGCAGCCTTGTTCATGGCCTCTGGAAAGGATACCTTAGGAAGCCCCTCTGGGGCTGTCCTTGACTCGGGACCATCTTGTGTGTTTGCAGATATCAATGAGTGTGAGCATCCTGGGGTGTGCAGTGGTGGACAATGCAGAAACACTGAGGGCTCATACCACTGTGAATGTGATCAGGGCTACATCATGGTCAGGAAAGGGCACTGCCAAGGTAAGGAGTGAGAATGATGGGTCAGCCTGCTGCCCGACACACTACCCACCATCAGCTCCCCTTCTACCTGTCCTCCACTGAGTCCCTTGACACTAAGCCAGTTAATTCCTACTGACAGGGACATGTCAATGAACCCCTGAGCCCTCCTGCCTTTTGGGTGATACATCTACACCCTGTATGCCTCCTATAGAAGGGAAATACAAATCTATAGAGAAGTATAGGAATGAACATCTTTGCATACAGCTGCCTCATCACTGTGGAAAATGTGTCTCTTTGTATATAGCAGAAGAAGAGTTGATCTTGCTGGTACCTTTAGTCTTCCTACTAAAGCTTGTTAATATATAAACTCCGAAAAGGTGGACCATGTCTTTAGACAACCTGTGCATAGGCACCCCAAAACTGCTGGTGGATGACTGAATGAACTAACAAATAGATCTCCCCTCTCCTGCACACAGCTAAAAAGTGGGCTAGGGCATTTGCTAACTATTCTCTTATAGACAAGTTCAGACCTGCCACTACCCTACTTACCTAGTTAGTGTAAGACACTATCCTGTCTTACCTGGTTCACGGGAGTCCTGGAAGTCAGGGGTGAGCTCATGGATGTTGTGAAGGGGAGACTTTTCCCAAGTCCACTACCAGGGAAGCATGGCTACAAGTGCAGAGCAAACCGTCTTCACCCCCAAAGCATCACCTTCTCTCAGGGCTCCCCTCTAAGTGCCTCTTCAACTAAAACTCAGGCCTGAGCATGATTCAAGCTGGAACGCATCCTCTTGTCCTTAATAGATGAGTAGAAACAAGACAACCTGGCATTTACAAGATAATTCGGAGTGGATGCAGCACTCTCTAGGTACCCTCTATATGCCAGCTGGCCATCTAAGCGCTTGATAAGAGAGCCTCATCAGGACTTACTAAAAAAATAAAAAAATAAAGGAGATGAACCTGAAAATGCCAGAACATTGAAAAGATCAGGTTTATACTAACCGTCTACATTAAGGGCACAGTCCCCAGAGCAGACAGGCTTGGGTTGTATTAATGTTTCATGTTTGGAAATGGAAATTGCCACACTCATCTCAGATGACTGATCAGCTAACATACACAAGATGTGCACACCCACCTCAAGCACGCCGAAAGGCCCTCTCTCCACCATGTCCTCACTCTTCCACATCAGTGTCTTCCTCTGGGTGGCTCTGTCCCATCAGGAGGAAGGGTTATAGACAGATACCTCCGTCTGGGAGGTCAGGCTGTGTTCTCGGTTCTGGGCAGACACTCTGAGGATGTTGAAAGAATGATGTAGTTTGTACACTTCTCCGGGTTTCCATCAGTAACCACAGACCCTGCCCATCACCCTGGGAGCCCAGTCAATTTCTTCTCCCTTTCTTCTGTGTCCAACGAAGAAACTACACTCTCCATGGAAACCTGAGGTCTCTGGTGAGAGACTATGAGGTCTGGACAGTGGCCCAGACAACAACTGTCTCAGTGGCATTTCCATTATACCCAGGACTCTGGGTTCCCAGAACAGAGAGCAGATTCTGCTTTGCACTGCAGGGCCTTGGCTGTCCCCACTCTCACCCAAGGTCCCCTGAGCTTCTGGCTTCTACCTACTGCTCCTACTTTGTACTCTCACCAGGAACACAGGAGGGTGCCCTCACAGCTGCCCCCGAGACTGGTCCCTGGAAAGATGCCCAGCCATCCTCCCAGATATGGATCCTCCCAGACTCACAAATTAGTCCCTCTGTGACCATTTTTTAGATCCCTTGTGCGGTTTCCTTAGCAGCCTTCTACTAAGAGGATAATGCATATTATTTTAGACACATTGTTTTGTCTTTTGGTCCTGCAAACATTTGCCGAGTACCAAGTGTGTGTTAGCCATGAGCTGGGAATACTGCAGTAAACAGTTCCTAAGGCAAACCAGAATACTGGAATCTGCCAGGACATTCCATAACCTTCTATTAAAATTCGAACTCTTGACTAGGCAGAAGAATCTTCACTCAGTGACAGGCTCCACGTTAGTGACTGTGAGCTCTACGGAACAGTCTCAGGTTGTCTGGTGATGGAGTTCACTCCATCCAGAGTTTTCCTCTGCCTCCTTTGATCAGCTTGACTAATGACTCAGTTCTATCCACTCCCGCTCAGGAGAGGCTTTCCTGGCTCATGTGGAGACAAAGGGTGTACTTGTCTTCTGACTTTTCTCTTTTCTTTCCTGACAGACTTCTCACATAGTAACATCACTGCCATTCCCCGGGGCTCTGCTGTAGGAAGAAAGCTGGGGCAGCATAGCAGTTTGCATTAGGTTCTGTTTCACCAACAATCAACCCCATAATCAGTTGTAGAGGACATAGTCAATCTTATATCTCATCAGTGTATTGTGTGTCTATCAAGATCAGTTGAGAACTCTGACCCAGGGTTTCTTACTCTGGTATTAGACTAAAATAGTAGCCCATGTCTGGAATATGCCCAGTCCCCATGAAAGAAATAAAGAGGGGGGGGGGGAGGGAGGGAGGAATGGAGGAAGGGAAAGAGGGGTAGAGGAAGGAAGAAAGAAAGAAAAAATAAAGACACGAGAGCTGCATACAATGAAATGCTTTGGTTCACAAGTTACCTACATCATATCCACCCATACCTCATTGGCCATAACTAATCTTTTGGTGCCATCCAACTTCATGGGACCCAGAAACGAAAACATACCATGACCCAAGAATGAAGACGTAGGCTATTTTTTGAAGATTAGTGAGCGCCCCATCTCCTAAATGCCCAGCGTCCAGTGCCACATACACCTTCCACAGATGTGCCTGACACGCTGCTGGTACAACAGACTCGGGGTCCTTTCCTCTTGGCAAATGCAATCTTCCTACTTTGCCTGATATCCCCAAGGGTGAGATGAGGGACCATCCCAAACAGTGCGGTCTGAAACTTGCCGCTGACTTCCCACAGCTAACAGTACTGTGGTCTGCCGCAGCGACCTGGGAAGTCTTTCCTTTGTTAAGGTCTTTCATCTTTGCTCTGGAATCGTGAGTGGGAAGTGGGGTTGGGAACACAAGATGACTCCTCTTTTCCTAGTATCCATCTGTCTGGAAAATGACATCCATTTCCCCACACAGGGAAGGGTCAAAGACACAGACATAAAATAACCATGAGTTGTGATGACCCAGGGAGGGACTGTTGTTTCATAGATATCAACGAATGCCGTCACCCTGGTACCTGCCCTGATGGGAGATGCATCAACTCCCCTGGCTCCTACACTTGTCTGGCCTGTGAGGAGGGTTACATAGGCCAGAGCGGGAGCTGTGTAGGTAAGGGCTGATTGCCAAGGCACTGAGAGGGCTGTTTGGCTTTGGGATGGCTGGTTGAGCCCACACACAGCGAGGGGAAGAGGTGGGCAGACAGAGTTGGATTGGGGGGTATTGTCCCCATCATCCGGTTGGGTTTTCAGATGATACTGAGCATGATGTGGGTGTGCTTTGGTTATGGGACTCTGCCCTCTGAATCAGCTAGGGTGGAGCCCTCTGCTGCTACTTCACCACATCCGTTCTGAAGCTCTAAACCAAAGTTCCAGAAGCTTCTGTGGTTGGCTTCTGTGGACCGTGATGGGAAGCTTCAGGGTCCCAGGCTGGATGGTGATAAAAGCTGACCACTGGGCCCCCTCGTTTCCTACATTAAAGTACTACATAAGGAGTGCTACATGCTGAATAGCAATGTCCTTGTTCCAAAAGCAGCTCCATGTTAGTGGGAAGAGGAGTGATCGTTCTCTTCGGCCCCCGCAGGAAAAAAAAAAAAAAAAAAAAAAAAAAAAAAAAAAAAAAAAAAGGCCTAAGGTTCTGATGCCAGGAGGGGCCATGTTTTGAATAGATTCTTTGAGACTCTTGAGAGAGCAGATGGTTCCCAGGCCCTCAAGACAGCCACAGCCACCCAGGCATGCCCTGGATTCTCTCCACACTGCACACCCCCATGCCTATGTACTGAAACTGTTTGTTGGGTGTGGAACATGGGTTTTTTGTTTGTTTTGGTTTGGATTTTGGTGGTAAGTAAGAGACTAGAGGATCAGATTCACAATGGAGTCAATCTAGGATCTTAGGTTCCTTAATTCTAGTGTTCTAGGTGGCTTATTTTCCAGGCCTAGGAGGGGTGTTCTATATTACTACAGGGGGCTGAGAAACATTGAGGAGGGTATGACTCTGCTCTGCTTGGATGAAATAAAGGAGCATGGCTTGGCAGCTCTCTAAAGTTGGCCTCCAACAGTCTCTCTGAAGACTGGTTCCATGGACTCATAATTGAGGTGGTCTAGGCTTGCTGGAGTGGGGATCAGTATAAGGAAGAAAAGAGGCCAATGCCCCCATCTTGGACTTTATCCACAGATGTGAATGAGTGTCTGAACCCTGGGATCTGTGCCCATGGAAGTTGCATCAATATGGAAGGCTCCTTTAGATGTTCTTGTGAGCCGGGCTATGAGGTCACCCCAGACAAAAAGGGCTGCCGAGGTACAAAGATGTAGCACCATTCTTCCACAGGCAAATCAAGCCCACAACATCTTTCCCTCTGCACGCTAACCCCTGAAGCCACCCCCGAATTAGCCCACCAGGTCCAAGACCTAGCCTACCCTTACCCAAACCTGTCCTTTCAACCCTCCCTGCCCACCTATGAGCCTCTGGCATGTCTGCTCTGCCGAATCCCATACAGAACTCAATGGCCTGTTTCAGATGTGGATGAGTGTGCTAGCCGAGCCTCATGCCCCACTGGGCTCTGCCTCAACACTGAGGGCTCCTTCACCTGTTCAGCCTGTCAGAGCGGGTACTGGGTAAATGAAGACGGCACTGCCTGTGAAGGTAATACAGTGACAGAAGAGACAGAATATAGGCCTTCTTCCCTCTTAAAGAACATCCATTTATCTCCTAGTTTTGGGCTGATCCTAGGAGTCTCCAGGTGTGGTTAGAGGGAACTTTGGGAGACTTGTCCCCGAGAAAGCTTGTATTATCTTAACTTCCAAGTTCAAAGATGAGACAAAAGGTCACAGAGGCAAGAGGAGAGCTAAAGCTGCATATAATGATGGATGCCTATAACACCAGCACTTGGGGGAGGGTGGAAACAGGAGGATCGGGAGTTCGAGGCCAGACTTAGCTATTCAGTGAATTTGAGGCCAGCCTGAGCTCTGTGACACCCTGTCTCAAAAGAGGTAATCTTGGTGTAGGGCTACCCATGGAGCTTTCCAGGAGGGAAGTATGGCCATATGATAGAATACGGCCAGGGTCTGCTTTTGTCTAGAGTCCCAGAAGTATTCTTCAGACTCAGAGGTGGGCAAGAGGTGTTTGTGAGGGAAAGCTTCGGTGGTGGGACTGTCCTCCTGGATCCGTGGCCACAATTATCTATCTATCTAGACCTGGATGAATGTGCCTTCCCCGGAGTCTGCCCCACAGGAGTCTGCGCCAACACTGTGGGCTCCTTCTTCTGTAAGAACTGTGAGAAGGGCTACCGGCCCAGTCCCCTGGGCAACACCTGTGAAGGTAAGGGGCCCTCCCCTGTGAGGAGAGCACAGAGGAGAACACAGCAGTCTAACCCAGCATTGACAAGGAACAAGAGATGGTGGTGGGCTGGGTTCACCTATTCCTACCTCCTCCCCAAAAGCAGTCAGGAAAAGTGACTAAGTGCTTGGGTCTCACTGCCATGAAGGCACTGTGCACAGGCTGCAGGGTCTCAGCAGCACCGAGGGACAAGAAATACATGGGGTTTCTTAGGCCTTGGCCTAGACCCTTGAGACTTTCTTTTATGACAAGATTCTAAAGCAGTGGTTCCCAACTTGGGGGGTCAAATGATCCTTTCAAAGGGATCACCTAAGGCCATCAGAAAACACATATTTAGATTACAATTCATAACAGTATCAAAATTACAGTTATGAAGTAGCAACAAAAATAATTTTATGGTTGAGAACTGTATTAAAGGGTCGTGACATCAGGAAGGTTGAGAAGCATTGCCCCACAGGGTCCATTGTGCTTTGCAATAGTGTTAATAATGCCTGTCATCCCAACAGCTGGGAAGATGAACAGTCCAAGGCCAATCAGACTAGAGAGGGAGAGGGATGGAGTGTGAAGAGGAGAGGGATGGGCGGAGGGCAGGCCAGGGGTGATGACCCAGGCTTATAATCCAAGAACTAGGAGTTCCCAGTCGTCTTTGACTATCTAGCAAGTCAGAAGCAAGGCCAGTGTTGCTACTTGAGATCCCATCTCAAAACAAACTCACAAGCAAAAGAGAGTTTCTGTTATCTTCTTGGGTTCCCTGCATCTGTTTTCTTGGTCTAATTCCCATTGCTTCTCAGCCAAGACCGGGGATGGAGGCTTTGGTTTCCCTAGGCCAGGACCAACCAGAGCTAGACCAAGTGGGAGGATCCTTCATCCGTCTCCCTGTGGCTCCCTCATTGGCTTCTCTCAGCTGCTCTGAGGGAAGGAAGATAAATATCAAACCTGTCCTTGGAAGGTGCCACCATCAGCTGCCTCCTCCCCTGTCTGGCCCTACAGATGTGGATGAGTGTGAGGGTCCTCAGAACAGCTGTCTTGGAGGAGAGTGCAAGAACACAGAAGGTTCTTTCCAGTGCCTCTGTCCCCGGGGCTTCCAGCTGGCCAATGGCACCTTGTGTGAGGGTGAGCACCCCAAGTCTCCCCATCAGGAGCTGGGAACAGTGAGTGTCTGCAGAGGTGAGAGTCTCCATAGAAACACTCCCTTCTCATCTTGTCCCTGCAGATGTGAACGAGTGTGCTGGGGAAGAGCACTGTGCTCCTCATGGCGAGTGCCTCAACAGCCAGGGGTCCTTTTTCTGCCTCTGTGCACCTGGTTTTGCCAGTGCTGAGGGGGGCACCAGATGCCAGGGTAAGACGTCAGTGTGGTCAAGTGTGGTGATATATATTTAATGAAATTAATCTGGAATATCAGAGAGTCAACTACAGACTCCAGCCGGAAAAGTCAGGAAGTGGTGACCATACCTTTAATCCTAGCTTTAGGAACGGGGAAAGAGGCAGAGGGAGAGAAGGGAGGTTTTCGGCTTTCTAGGACACTTCCTGGATGGCCCAAGGAGAGAGAGGTTTGGAATCAGAGGATTTCATGGAGACAGGCCTAAGGAGTTGGCGGGTGGGTAGCGGCTCTGGTTTGTTTCTCTATCTCTCTGATATTTCTGCTTTTCCCCCATATCTGTCTCCTGGTTCGTATTATATACTAAATAGAATTCATGCAATAGTCATATCTAAGGTCCACCAGCATGAGTGTTAGAGGCTGTGTCTAGAGTCTCACACCTGAATACCGTTACTAACGCGAATAGTTTGCTCACAGCATACCCCGAGAGGAGAAAATGGGAAGGCTGGGGAGGTATAAAAGATCCAGGTTTGTGAGGAAGGACTCAGAGTCTGCAGGAGACCTCTCTGTGATAGTGGCAGATGTGCATGCTCTCCAGAGTCATATCATCCTTCTGCTAACAGAGCTCCAGCCCTAAAGCCTCCCCACAGTATGGACTGGACTGTCCCTTGATCTTCCTACCCTGTGCTTCTCTTTGGTTCTCCTATTGGCTTCTTGAGGTCCAGAGGAAGAAGCTCAGGGCTCTAACAACTCTAAAGAAACCCATGGCTGCATCCGCTGACTGGTGTCTCTGTCCTAGATGTTGACGAATGTGCAGCCACAGACCCATGTCTGGGAGGGCATTGTGTCAACACAGAGGGATCCTTCAACTGTCTGTGTGAGACTGGCTTCCAACCCTCCCCAGACAGTGGAGAGTGTGTGGGTAAGGATTCTAGGGATTGGATGGGACCCTGCCTCACTTCTGCCCAACTCTGTGTGGTCTTAGCTCCCCGGAACAAGGAACATAGATTCCCGGAAAATACACAGCACTTCCCACAGAATCCAAAGTATAATGCATTTATTGAGATTCTGATGGCCCAAGGACTGTCCCAGGCTGGCATAATAAAGACAATCATTTGTGCCAGCAGAGGACACAATGTAGTTTTAAAAACCAAATACATTCTGCAGATATTAAACACCTGCTATGTTCAATGTCTTTTGGTAAGACAGGTTGTTACAGATAATCTTGAAATTGAATAAGAGAGATTAATATTGAAGAAATCTCCCTGAACCCCACTGTGTTCACAATGGCAGTGTGCTCTGCTGAAGATCAGTAGAAAGGAGGCTGAGTGCTTAGAAATTCACAAATAGTAAATGCTCAGCCCTGCTGGGTCAGGGGAAACTATCCTGAATTAATCTGCTAGAGGTAAGATAAATGATTTGAAAGGAACCAGGGACCTCAAAAGTTGTGGGATACTAGCTTTGTAACGTCAGTAAGGTAGGGCCGGAACAGTGACCTAGCCACACATCTGCTCCCTTATGGCTCTGGGGATAGATATTGATGAGTGTGAGGATGAGGAAGACCCAGTGTGTGGAGCCTGGAGGTGTGAGAACAGCCCTGGTTCCTATCGCTGTGCCACGGGCTGCCAGCCTGGCTTCTACATGGCCCCAACCGGAGACTGCATTGGTGAGTAGGAACAGCACGGGAGATATGGGAGGGCTCAGGAAATCGGAGGACATCTGTTCTGGTTTTTCCTACATTGAGCTAGAAACAATTTCTCCCAAGGATACTGTTTAAGTAGTTGTTTGAAATTTGTGTATTTGCCATACTATGAAGCTTACAAAAAAAAAATTGTAAGGAATGTCACAGTTATAGCTTTCTGTGCTGGGTCTGGGAATTTTTGTTTTGCAAACTTGGTGTTAGTAGACCAGATAAATAAATGTTCCCAGCAAACAGAGAGAGCATGCATACACTCTACCCTGGTCTTCATTATCCCACAGACATAGATGAATGTGCCAATGACACTTTGTGTGGGAGTCATGGCTTCTGTGACAATATGGATGGCTCCTTCCGCTGCCTGTGTGACCAGGGCTTCGAGACCTCACCCTCGGGCTGGGAATGTGTTGGTGAGAAGTCTGCGGGCTACCCAAGGTCTGGGCTAGGGAAGGCCCTTGGCCCTTCTCATTTCTACCAGTTTTTGTCTTTCTTGAAAGGAAGTGTTACCCTCTCCTGAAGCATTTGTGTTTACATGGTTCCATGACAGGACCCTAGAGGGTGGGCAAGGCAAGGGAGAATTCCCCTCCAGCATTGCTGCTGTGCTGGTAGAATGGTCAATCCTGCCACAGAAGGAGCAAACACAATAATAAAGAGACCTCCTGCCCCACTCACTTCCCTGGAGAGCTTGGGGACTCAAGAGATGCCCAGAGGAGGGAATTTCCTCTTCATTCACTTTTATGACCAGCTCTCCCCTCACTTCCCTCCCATGCCCTTCCAAGCACGGTTCTCAGTGGGGAGGAGGGGGACTTGCCTAATTGAGCTGGAATCAGGGGCACGGTACACGAGTCTGTCCTTGTGCCTGGCAGATGTGAATGAGTGTGAGCTCATGGTGGCCGTGTGTGGAGCCGCACTCTGTGAGAACGTGGAAGGCTCCTTCCTGTGCCTTTGTGCCAGTGACCTTGAGGAATACGATGCACAAGAAGGACACTGCCGTCCTCGGGTGGCTGGAGGTGAGACCCAGGAGACTCGGGCCCCTTCCCTTCCTGCCATTTTCCACAAGGACTCTGGCTTACAAAAGTCATCCACTGATCTAGCTCCTGTCACTTAAGTAGAGTTCATTGGGCCATTGTCGGAGGTATGGGTTAGGAATGGATCATAAAGGGGACAGGAGTCTGAGTGCCATGCATGCCAGCACCTGCTAGGCAACATTCCCACTAGAGGTCTAGGATGACCTAGGGAAATTCAGGGTGTTGTGGTAAGTAGCCCTCAGGGACCTCAGATTGAGTTTAGTAGAGACCCTGAATCAACTCAATCCTTGGATGGATCTTTTAGATGAAGGAGGCCTTGAAGCTAAGCTAAGCTGAACCCTCCCCTCCCCATTGTCACTCTACCCCAGGCTAGAACAGGACTCAGCTGGCTTCAATGACTTGGAAAAAATCAAGGGGAACTTTGTAAGGGAAAATGGAGGGGAGAAGGATTTGGGATTCCTGAGAAGCAGAAGGGGTCAGAAGGATGCCCATGTGGTATGCCAGGGATGTGTATTGTCCATGGGGGTTGTGAGCAAATAGTACACTAGAAACATCAGAGGCTTGGGCATCAGAGCCCCATTTCACCCCATAATAACTTCTTAAATGTAACTTCTTAGGTGCAATTTCTTTGTAGTAGCGGAATGATAACAGTGGCCACTCCTAGGGATGCTAAGGTACTACATGAAATAATGTACATCATAAGGTTCTATACAGATATCATAATTAAAAGATCAACTTGATGGCAAGGATGCCTCAGAGGGTCATGAAAAGACAGTAATAGGGGCTTCTGTCACACACAGCTCAGAGAATCCCAGAGGTTCAAACTGGGGACCTGGCTCCAGGCCTCATCCGCATGGAATGCTACTCTAAGAATAATGGTGGACCTCCATGCTCGAGCATCTTGGGCCAGAACTCCACACAGGCTGAGTGCTGCTGTACTCAGGGTTCCAGGTGGGGGAAAGCCTGTGATCCTTGCCCATCTGAGGACTCAGGTAAGGTCTCAAGAACTACAAACACCCTTAAGATCAGTTTGTGACACCTCTGGGGAAGGAGCCACTCTGGCATCCAGGAGGGTGAAGCAGAAATCTCATGAATTTGGGGCAAGTTTGAGCTACATAGCAAAGTTCCAGATCAGCCTCTATTATATAAGACCCTTATAAAAAATGGGCATGGGGAGACATTGCACTCTCTCTCTGAGTTTGTATGCCTTCCTACACAGCTGAATTCAGTGAACTCTGCCCCAGTGGTCAAGGATACATTCCTGTGGAAGGAGCCTGGACATTTGGACAAACCATGTACACAGGTGATCATCCTCATCAGACTCCTCTAGCCCAAGTAAACCCCGGCCTAGTCCTCTGTGAGGTCCCAGAATGTCTATACCCAAACCTGGCTTCCAGGTAGTTTCTGTCTTTTGGGCTCTGGGACTTTTCTAGCTCTGATATTTTTAACTGGAAAGTTTTAACTAAGATCCTCCTGGAGGGTTCACATGACTCTGAGCTCAGTTTTCCTGTGTCCTCAAGTCTAGAGGGTACACTACAGTGTTCAGCCTCACCAACACCATACTTGACCCCAGGGACAAACTGAGGGAGGGTACTGTACGGCCTCACAAGTGAGGACAGTAGCTACCTCTCTGATTCTACTCGCCAAAGCCAAAACTAATACTCACTGGAGAGTTTCAGGTACTGGGCTCCTTGGTGCCTTATTCCAAAAGCTAGTCCTGAGGAGATAATAGAAGCATAAAGTGTGTGTGTGTGTGTGTGTGTGTGTGTGTGTGTGTGTGTGTATGTGTGTGTGTGTGTGCATGCACATGCACGCACTCACACTTGTTCATTCCTGGGAATAAAACCAATGGCTTCATGCATGCAAGACAGACACCATACCATGGAGTACCCCAACCCAATAAATATTTTTCCTTTAGTGCTTGCTGTGTACCAAAAACTAGTTAAAGTGTTTTATGGGTATTAGCATTTCTTAATCTTCACTATAAGAGGTTAAGTACTATTTTAGAGAAGAAACTGAGTCAAGAAGAACCTAAGCAACTTGCCCAAGGCACTCAAACTACTGGATGTAGAGCATCTGACTATGAGAGTCCCCTCCCGCTGTGTCTTCTCTTGTCCTGCCTCACTCTGCCTTCCTTCAGATGCCGATGAGTGTGTACTGTTCGGGCCCACTCTCTGCCAGAATGGCCGATGTCTCAACACAGTGCCTGGGTACATTTGCCTGTGCAATCCTGGTTACCACTATGACGCCTCTAGCCGGAAATGCCAGGGTGAGGACTTATATGGGCCTGCTAACCCCCAGTCCCACTTTTGCTGGGAGTCCCCTTCCTGGGAAAGATGCTCACTGCAGCAGGCGGGTCTGAGGTGAGGGGAGCTCTGTACTGTCAGATATTGCCTCTAGAGAGAGCCCTTCTAGTATGGACATCTTCATGGGCCTCCCTAGGCAAATTCTCCCATGAGCCTTGTCTGTCAAAAGGCCACTCTGACCCTGTTGCACCTTTTCTTGACACCACAGATCACAACGAATGCCAGGACGTGGCCTGTGAGGATGGTGAGTGCGTGAACACAGAAGGTTCCTTCCATTGTTTCTGCAGTCCCCCCCTCATCTTGGACCTCAGTGGGCAACGTTGTGTGAACAGTACCAGCAGCACAGGTGAATAGATGGGGACATGGGCAACAACAGGGGGCACAGACCTGGCCTGGGACTCACATTCTTCTGGGGTCTTTGCCACCAGAGGACTTCCCTGACCATGACATCCACATGGACATCTGCTGGAAAAAAGTCACCAATGATGTGTGTAGCCAACCGTTGCGTGGGCACCATACTACCTATACAGAATGCTGCTGCCAAGATGGCGAGGCCTGGAGCCAGCAGTGTGCTCTCTGCCCACCCAGGCGCTCTGGTAAGAGGGCACCTGCAATTTGAGCCAGGACTTTGTCCCCAATACCACTAGTTCAGGACATAAAGAGGCGCAAGCATGGTCAGAAATCCCCACATCTAAAGTCCAGCTTCCTTTCTCTATTCTCCCAAACAGAAGTCTATGCTCAGCTGTGCAATGTGGCTCGGATCGAGGCAGAGCGGGAAGCAGGGATCCACTTCCGGCCAGGCTATGAGTATGGCCCTGGCCCAGAGGATCTGCCCTATAATCTCTATGGCCCAGATGGGGCCCCTTTCTACAACTACCTTGCCCCCGAGGACGCTGTTCCTGAGCCTCCCTTCTCCAATGTGGCCAGTCCACTGGGAGACAACACACCAGTCATTGAGCGTCCTTTGCAGCCCTCTGAACTTCAGCCCCACTATGTGGCCAGCCATTCAGGTATGTGTAACAAAGCTGGGGAAGAAACAGGCACTACTGTTTCCTTCATCCTCTCCGTCGGCCTGTCATACTGCTGCTGGAGTGAAGGACAAGAAAGGGGAAATATGCCAGTCATAGTCAGTCAAGACATAACTTCAAAAGTTTGGGTCCGATGGTGCTATCCATATGTGGCTGTCACTCTAAACCTTCAGGAGAGTATAGCTTTTAGTCTCAGTGTCTTTCTTTAGGATTGCTAAGATCCACCAAGATAGGTGCTGTGGAGATGGCTCAGAGGTTAAGAGCACTGGATGCTCTTCCAGAGGTCCTGAGTTCAGTTCCCAGCACCCACATGGTGGCTCACAGCCAACTGTAATGAGATCTGGCATCTGCTTCTGGCATGCAGGCATACATGCAGACAGAACAGGATATACATAGTAAGTAAATCTTCAAAAACAAGAAAAAAGATCAACCAACACGACCAACAGTGTAAACCTTTGTACTGGAGGATGTAGGTCCTCAGTGAGAGACTGGGGTCTAAGCACAGGCCTCAGCATTATTCGTTCTGACCCTTTTAGAACCACTGGCCTCCTTCGAAGGACTTCAGGCTGAGGAATGTGGCATCCTAAATGGCTGTGAGAATGGCCGCTGCGTGCGTGTGCGGGAGGGCTACACTTGTGACTGCTTTGAAGGCTTCCAGCTGGATATGGCCCATATGGCCTGTGTGGGTAAGTTTGGAGCAGTGAGAATGACCCCATCATAGAACTGAGGTTAGAAAAGCTGGGAAATGCGCTGCTGCCCCCTAGTGGGCATGTGCCAAGCTAGTGATTGCAGATGCAGCAAAGGGAGGGTTTAATGCTACCTGGAAAAGTCTTTCGATGAATGGTTGGTCCCCAACAGAAGAGAAGCAGAGACAAGAAAGTATGGTCCTGGGCATGCTAAGAGGTTGCTTGTTCTTGGACTTTGTCCCTAAGTTTTCTGGTTTCGGGAGGTGAGGCAGCCTTTGGGTAGGGAGTAGGAGCTGGTGGCTAGAGGGCAGAGAACCCCCTAAAGCTTTCTCTTTTGTTTCCACAGATGTGAATGAGTGTGAAGACTTGAATGGACCTGCAGCACTCTGTGCACATGGTCACTGTGAGAACACAGAGGGTTCCTATCGCTGCCACTGCTCCCCGGGTTATGTGGCAGAACCAGGCCCCCCACACTGTGCGGCCAAGGAGTAGAAGTGAGGGACCACTGTGGGCAGCTATCTGGAAATGGCTTTAGCCATAGGCTGGGATCTTAAGATTGCTTCCCTGCCTGGGAAGCCATCGTGGCTGGGAAGACATTGTGATGACATCAGGCCAGGGCTCTGTAGCCAGGTTCTGCCAGCCTTGCCTGCTTTTCTTTTTATCTCTTCCAGCTTAGCCCTGGTTGTGAGCTTCCATCACTGCCTCTGCAACATTGCTTGGCTCAGACACCACAAGTATGTTAATGCTTCAGCCACTGGCCAGGAGACACAGCTTACCACCTGTCTGAACTTGGGGCCTCACTGTAGGGCACTCATCAGAAGAGTCCTCTGCTTAGGCTGTGCAAAAAAATAAATAAATAAATAAAAAATTGCAGGCACCTCTTTTCAGCTGTGATCCACACATCACCTTGATGATTCCGTACCTGGGACAGTGGCTACATCTGCCCTGAGATGGCCCTTTACAATCTGTGGAGCAAGATGGGGTTTGGGAAAGCTTGGTGGATAGCTACAACACCACCTCTCCAAACTACAACCAGCCAGCTGATCTGGTATGAGCTCTTTGCCACATCTCCAGCCTGTAGACAGTCTGTGGCTTCAGGAAGGGACCAGTTTCCCTCATCTCAGAGGATGAAGACTAATACTAACCTGCTGAGTGCAAGAAACACAAACCAAGAGGAATGACGGGCTTGAGAAAGCAGCGAGAGAGCAATACAAACACCTCGGGGAGCTGATATGAGAGGGGAGCCAAGATTTGTACAAATCTAAAAACAGTGAATAGCTTTGGGCAAATAAATACTCGAAGAGCCGCCTTATAGTCACTATGCAGCAGTGACTGTTGTCACGAGATTCAGCGCCTGTTTCTAAAGACCTTCATTAGATGCCTATGTTCCCTTCAAGAACCAAATCACTTCTGGGCTTTTTGTGAAACCCAAATTGATGGGCTGACAATACAGTGATCTCTCTTTCAGTTTGTCTTGACAGAGGAAGCTAGATTTTTTTCAATGGTGTTTATCTCCTCTATTCAGAAAGCCTTGTCCTTGTTCCCTTCAGAAAAAAAAAAAAAATGTCTGGAATCCTCTAAGAGATGCCCTTCCATAGGAGCTAGCTGGAAGTTCAGGAACATGGTGGAATAAAGAAATGTACACCTGGACTCTCCTGTGCCTGTGTGCCTGTGTTTATTTCCTCTTATCCTAACCTTACCACATTGGTTAAGTCTAAAGATTAGATTAGAAATAAATCTGCATGTGCTCCATGTCCAGTTCCACCACCACCCCTCCCCCAGTAAATGGGCTCCAGTGTGGGAGGTTCAATACTATCCTAAAACGAGGCAGACTCCCTGTATTTCTGTAGGGGGGATTATCTTACATTGTAAATAATTGTCCCACCTACTAGTTTAATTAAAACGCTGATTGGCTGAAGGCAAACAGGAAGTGTGGGCGGAGCTACCAGACTAGGAAAACTCTGGGAACAGGAAGAACAGAGCAGAGATGCCACAGAGAAGGCAGAAGAAGCAGAGGACAACTATGCTGCTCTGAGAAAAGGTATTGAGCCGCATGGCTGAACAGGATAAGAGTCATGGGTTAGTTTAAGAGCAAGAGCTAGCAAGTTATACGCCTGGGTGCCAGGCCAATCAGTGTACAATTAATATAAGTGTCTGTGTGCTTCAGTGAGACTATGGGACTGTGGGTCTGAAAGTCAGGGCCACCAGGCTAGACCAGAAAGTCTGGGCCAGGCCAGAAAGACCGGGTCAGACACCTCACACATTTCCCTGACTGGTGATGATGTAGCAAGGCTGTGTGTGACAGATGACATGGATGACTGCCACTTCTTAAATCTAATCTTCCCTGTCCCGCCTGCTACCCTGATATTGGTACCCGCTCTATCTGAGCATTGTAGTAAGTATTGTGCATAGGTTTCATTTAATCACACAACGATCTCATTTATTACTTTATTCCTATCTACAGGCAAGAAAACTGAGACACAGGAAGCTTATCGTTTTCTTTAGGCCACTATCCCAGATGAAGTATTCTCAGCAGAAAAGATCAAATGGTTCCTAACAGAAATGCCTCTTACAGTGCAGTTGATAGAGTGCTCGCCTGGGGTGCATAAGATCCTGGGGGTTTTAAAACAGCAGTGAGGGCTACTTTTTAAAATTTGACTAAGATCGAAGTTTGCTCAGATTGCTGGTGGCGAGACTTGGGTGACACAGACATACTTATGACAACCAATGAAACTGTTGTGTTGCACGTCATCTGAAGTGCATGGAGCAATGTCTTTCACAGTTAGAACAGGCACAGAGCTAACTGTCTGACCCAGAAACTCCGCTTCTAGGTTTTTGACCTTCAGGTATATAGTCTCACCAAATATGAAATCACATATGTGAGGGTTCTTTATTAAAGCACTATTTGTAATATCAGAGGTTTAGAAACAACTGCCATGGGATGCTCAAAAGATGACAGTCAAGACAGGCATCCTGACCGGACTGGGGAAGGGGCTGTAGAATAGTTGGGACGATGTGCTGCTATTTGTCTAGAGGGTGGACCACTAGGAACCTCATCCCCACCACTCCTCCTGACACTCATCCTTTAGAGAATGGCCTACCATTGCCCACACATGCCCTGCTGGCACTGTGCAGTTGCCCTCAGAGCCCCCCATCCCTTGTGTTGCTGTTCAGCCTTTGGACATGCTGCATGTACATAACATATTGCCTTTATTAAAAACAGAAATAATATACTGTGAATGTTGTTCTGCACAGTGGCCCTTTCTCTTTCTTTCTAACAGAATTTTATGACATAGGCCAGACTAGCCTCTTCCTCTTTTGTGCTAGAACCACAGGTGTGCACCACCACATCCAGCTATAGGGGTTTTTTTATTATTATTATTATTCTATACTCATAAAGGATTCTCTCATGCTTCCCAGTGCCGTAGCACACACCTATAATACATACAGTCAGAAGGTTGAGGCAAGGGGACTATGAGAATTAGAATAGCCTGAGCTACAAAACAAGACAAAATAATAAACAACAGTCTCACTCTATTTTATAGCTGTATACTCTGCTATGGAATGGACAAACCATAACTTACTCAACCAGTCCCTCACTGACAGACAATCCGATTGCCTACCTTTGCTCATAATGCTTCAGTGAGTATTCCTGTTCACATGTTATTTTATGTTATATCTATGAGATTAAACTCTTGAAAACAATATGGTTTATGGGGAGAGTGGCAGGGTGAATAAATAAATAAATAAGTGAATAAATAAAATATTTTTTTCACTGTGCCCTTCACACATACCTTTTAAATTTGTAGATGTATTACCTTATCAAGAAAAATAAAATACTTTTAAATACAGCTACTGGCTAACCATTGCTTCAATGCCCTCTTCTTCTGTATACTTATCTATTGTCTATAATTAATCATTTTTAAATTTCTTAAGCAAATATCCATCAAGCTGCTCTGTAGTGCTTTCCTGGGGGAAGAACTCTTACCAGAGCAGCTGCTGACTTCAATCCTAGAGGGCAAAAAAGGCAAAGGAAATCTCTGCCTTTCAGACAAACACACAAACTGTAGCGACTCTCTGGGCAGTGATATTAGGCCCTACATAAGACCAGATCTATACCATCAGCTGGGAGCCGCAGCGAGGAAGGAGGCCAAGCCTTGTCCTTCTGTCTGATCACACCTGCCCAGTGTCAGCTCTCTTCTGAGGGATTGTAATAAAAGGCCAAAGGACAGAAGTCAGTTCTCAGAGGTATAGCAAACATCACCAAACACCTTCCCCGGTCCCACCCCCAAATCAGAATAAGCAACGTCAATGGACTACAAAGCACGTTTATGGAAATACACAATTCCCAAAGGAAGCTGTGCTTGACATCTGATGTGGCTCTCTAATCTCGTGCCTTGGCAAACAAATGCTTAAGGAATTAAACCTTCATCCTGTCTCCTCAGCACAGGGGTGTTTGTTTTCCTCCGAGATTATCCTTCCAGCTCATTGGGCAGGCTTTCTTAGTTTTGAAATGTACCCCAAAAAAGCCACATGTGCAAAGCTCTCCTGCATCACATCGCTGTACAGAGCCTTCTGATGGAGTCTGCTCAGTGAAGTACATGGCCATATCTTCAAAAATCATTGATTTCTGAGGCTCAGCTGTTGGGAGTCAGTCAGCTGCGGTCATCAAATCTTTTATTCCTGTCATCCGCAAAGGCAAAGATTTCAGTAGGAGGGTTCTAAAGGACAAATGGAAGGTGACACCACATTGTCCTCAAACTAACTCTCAAGCATTAGCAGCCCTTGTTAACCTCTTCTGAACAGATTTCCTCCTATTTTCTTAGGAGTCCCATCACACAGACAGGCAAATACACAGTTCACACACACCTGGCACTATCATACAACTGAAAAGTATAATTGCACAGTAAGACTGTCCAGATCTCCTCTTCAATACACCAACCTAAAGTAGGCTTATAGATCTTTTGTCTTCTTTGATTATTGCATTAATATGATTTTGATTAATGATAAAATACACTAAGTCCTGAATAGTTTTGTTAGCTTGACACAAGCTAAAGTCATCTGGGAGGAAGAAGCCTCAATTAAGAAAATGCTTTCACAAAATAGCTAAGAGAATGCTTTCACAAGACGGCCATAGGCAAGCCTGTAGGGGGTTTTCTTAATTGGTGATTGATGGAGGAAGGTTTCTGCCTGCTTGGCCACTGCAATTTAATGGAGAACATATTTAGCAACAAGAGCTATTCTGCTTGTGCTTGGGGATTTTAAAACAACTACATCACATAATCCATAAAATATATTCTTAGGGGCTGGTTAAGAGCACTGGTTGCTGCTCTTCCAGAAGATCAGGGTTTGATTCCCAGAGGCCCCAGGGTGGGTCACAACCGTGGATATATATTATATATTTAGTAGTCTCAAATATCAGAAGACAAGCCACCCACAGAGCCAAGCCAGGAAAGTCAGGGAGTGGCGGTGACCCACGCCTTTACTCTTTACTCAGGAGACAGATGGATCTCTGTGGGTTCAGGGCCTAACAGCCAGGCAGAGAGAGGTAGCTCACACCTTTATTCCTAGCTCTAGGAGAGTTGAACCAGGAAGTAAAATAGATGGGCAGGGAAAGAAGTATAAGGCAGGAAAAGAAGTTTAGCATTCTCTCTGGGCGACCAGTGAGGCTGAGGACCCATGAAGACAGTATGTACTTTTTGGCCTTTGAAGTTGGCAGGTGAGAATTGGCTGTGGTTTGTTCTGTCTCTGATATTCCAGCTTCTCCCCAATATCTGACTCTGGGTTTTTATGGTAATACAATAGATTTTGTGTAATACACAACTGTTTGTAACTTCATTCTCAGGCATGATAGATACCTTCTGGCCTCCACCAGCACTACACACATGTGGTATACAACATATACAAACACCCATACACATAACTATTTATTTATTTGGTTTTGTTTCATTTTGAGACAAGGTTTCTCTGGATAGCCCTGATTGTTCTGGAACTCTGTAGATCAGGATGGCCTCAAACTCATAGAGGCCCCCTTGTCCCTGCCTCCTGAGTGCTGGGATTAAAGGTGAGCACCACCACCACCCAGCAACAGCAGGAGGCTGTAACACCTAAAATGTAACAAAATAGCTTTTAATAATGGAAAGCTGTTAGTCTGAATTGAATGTCTTATATGCCCAGCTATGGTCACTGACTTTTAGCCTTAGTAACATGTATACACAAGTGTTTCCATGCAGTGTTCTGCTTCCTAAGCAGTTAAGGACAGTCTCCTTCTGTCCCCCATGTCTGTGATAGGCTTGCTTCTTCTGAGATTTTCCCATGTTGAAAATGTTAAGTTTCTGATCCCATTCTCTTTGGCAAACTGTCTTACTAGATGACCTTAATTCCTATGTAGTTCATAAATACAGGTGTTTGCTGTAACAAGATTTCTGTTTAGTTTGAGACGGTTTCACTATTTATAACCTTGGCTGGCCTGGAATTTGCCAGTGGCAGGAACTGTAACCAACATAGCATCTGAATACAAGACTGGGTTGTCCAAAAGTCTACAGTGCATGAAGTTGATGCAAAGGGCACTAGGCTTGAACCCAGGAACAAGGCACACCATCATTGGTGCTCAGGTTTACCAGAGCTGAGAGAGAGAGAGAGAGAGAGAGAGAGAGAGAGAGAGAGAGAGAGAGAGAGAGCGCTTTGTTATGGAGAAGTCCTTGTCATGGAGAGATCTGCTCTATGGACAAATGTCATTTAGGGATTTAATCCTGAAGCTGAGAACTCAATGTTTCAGATGAATGTTAAGGACAAAACAGATTATCAACAGTGGAACTTGAAGATGAAGACACAGCTAAAGAAACGTCTAGAAAATATGAGCATTGCTGAGAGCAACTGGGAGTTTGCCAAGACGGACTGTACCGATTATGAAGATGAAATGAAAATAGAAAACAATTAAAGCAAAGATGTTCTTAGAGCTCTAAGCTTAAAATAGAAGGCTTAAAATAACTCAGGGGTTCCCAGGAGCACAGGCTTCTATAGGGCTGATTTCTAACACACACACACACACACACACACACACACACACACACACACACACAGGCTTCTATAGGGCTGATTTCTAACACACACACACACACACACACACACACACACACACACACACACACCGGAGAGAGAGGGAGCCTCTTTTAATGATCTACAGCCTAAAATTTGAATGTTATGGAATTATTTTGTTATTTTTTTTTTTTTAAGATTTATCCCTGAGTGTTCTATGTGCATGTATATACACCTTTATGTCAGAAGCAAGCATCACATCCCAATATAAATGGCTATGAGCCACCAAGTGATTGATGGGAATTGAACTCAGGACCTCTGGAAGAGCAGCAGCCAGTGCTCTTAACCACTGAGCCATCTCTCCAGCTCCTTAATTAATTAGGTTACTTTATGATGTTCCATTTTTAAAAAAAAAAAAAAAAAAAAAAAAAGCTTTGGTCTGGCAGTGGTAGTGCATGCCTTTAATCCCAAAATTTGGAAGGCAGAAGCAGGTGGATCTCTGAGTTTGAGGTCATCCTTATCAATAGAGTGAGTTCCAGGATGGGCAGAGCTACATAGAGAAACCCTGTTTCAACCACAAAATCTTTTAATTCTAATAATCATGGCTTGCAATGGAACTTTTAGCAAATAATGTCTAATAGATATATACAAGTATGATACATATTAAAAAGATTAAGTAATACAAAATTACTTATACATATGAAATCCAAATTTTACTGGTCATCTTATATTAAATCTACTCTTGAAAAAGTCCTTTCTATTATCTACAAATAATGAAAGAACCACTTTTCCTAATCATAAAATCAAAGATATTTTATATAAAGTAGGTGAAACAACATATTCTACATGAATTCCATTACTAAATGGTCAAAGAATCTTGAAGGACCTCTGTGGGCATGGAACAGAAAGGCTATTTTTCAAGTAATTCAGGTATTAGCAAGGGTCTGGTCAAATTGTGTGTGGGAAGGGACTTAGGGAGAATCTCTTTATTTTTATAAAATTTAGCAGATTCATGAGTGTGACAATAAAATGTATTTTCCCTATAATAACATAAGTGGAAAATGGAATTCACAGGACATGAAATTAAATCCCAAACACATTTAAAGAGTGCAATAAAGCTGGGCTGGTGGCACAGGACTACCATCCCAATTAATTGGGATACCAAGACTGGGGGACTGGGGAATGAATGTTCAAGGAGACCTACCAGAACTACAGAGGAAATTCATGGCCAGACAGAGAAATTCTGTGGGACTTTTCTCCAAATAAAAAGTAAAGCAGCCTAGAACTGTAATTCAAGTGCTACAGCGGTGGTCCTCAACCTTCCTAATGCTTCAATTTTTTTAAACACAGTTCCTCATGTTGTGGTGACCTCAACCATAAAAAGGTTTTCTTTGCTACTTCATAACTGTAATTTTGCTACTATTATGAACCATAATGTAAATATTTGATATGCAAGATATCTAATATGTGACTCCCAATGTGACTGATATGAGAACCACTGTGCCAGAGTGTTTGCCTAGCAGGTACAATGCCCTAGTGCTAACGGGAGTGGGGTTGCAACCACAAAAAAAAGAAAGAAAGAAAGAAGGAAGGAAGGAAGGAAGGAAGGAAGGAAGGAAGGAAGGAAGGAAGGAAGGAAGAGAGAGAGAGAGAGAAACAAGTCTACCTATAAGACCCTGTTGAAAGAAAAAAGGAGGGAGGGAGGGAGGGAAGGATGGAAGGAGGAGAGAATATTTTATTTGCTTTTCTGATTGATTCTGGTTGCTGGTGTTAAGCACCCAAACTGTGATCCTGATTGAAAACACAATACAGAATAGTTTAAGATGATGCTTTATACACAGCTATACACGTATATACAAACAATTCTGAAGGTAGAGAAAATAACTCCAAATTTTGGAGTCTGGGAGGTGCCACAGATTATACTGAGTTCCAACCAGTGATTAAAGTTGAGGTAACAAGCGTTTGGACTTGGCCTTAACATTGTGCTGGGGGAGGGGAGAATATTGTGGCCAAGAGTAAAAGCTTCATGGTCCATAATTAATAGTGGTAAAATAAAACACTCCTGGATTAAATTAAATAAAGTGAGGACGGGACATGATAAGAAAGAAACCTCTAGAATTCTACTATTCCCAGGTGTTCCATACTGGTACAACTGAAGGCAATCCCAAGGTCATCTGTCACTGTGTCAGATTTTGATTGAGAAGGATGACCCACAGGAGCAGCCTTGCTGGGCCTGAGGATTATTCAACACTTGAAATGAGCTGCGTATTAGTTCTTGGCTGAAGTCCACCTGGGCCCCTTTCACGAAGGCCAAGCTATCAAGGTCAACCACCACTCTTGCCCCACCCTGTTCAAATACCCTGAAAGACAAGAGGAGAGCATTAATGCCGAATATCACAAACACCAAGAACCCAACGCCCTGAGGCCATATATAGGCAGGCGCACATCCTGTTTGCCAATACACGGAATATTGCTTAGGACTTTTCTATCAGGTGTTGACTCTATCTGAAGCAAAAAGATTCCATTTTTTTAATTATTTTTTAAAAAATTAAAAACTTTAAAAATTTTTTAAAATATTTCTCAGATAAAAGAAACATTTAGGTTAGCCTGAATCCAGCCTCTCTCAACTGACTACCCAATGGACTTTAAGAAAGCCAATGTCCCTTATTTTGAAACAAGAGGACAAATCTTTGCTGTACCCTCACAGTATGGGGAGGATGGTGGTGTTAAGCATATGTATACGCTTTTATGGTTGGAGTAAAGTGGATCTTAAACTAGGGTCACTTGTATCCCTCTGATACAGCCTCTAGCGACCCATCCGTCCTCCTTGCCTGTCGTCGGGGTTAATAACTGTATCCAGTGAAAATTTGTATTGGAATCCGGAGCATCCACCTCCCTCCACTTGCAGCCTGAGGAATTCTGACCCTTCGGTGATTTCCAGAAGCCTCTGAAATGCAGGAAAGGGGATCAAGAACGCCCGGCCAGCGGTGATACAGGAGCGGATAAAGGGAACTCTTCTAGAGCCTTCCTGGGCACTCCTACCTGGACGCAGCTGTCTGTGAGACGGATCTGTCCCTCGCCAGCCTCTGGGACGGAGGACGTCGCTTCCCACCGGGTCAAATGCCCGGGAGTGGGCGCGAGGAGCCTACGGTGTGGAGGAGGAGGATGAGTCCGGGGACCAGCCTCGCCCCCAAACCTGGCGGCACCTTCCTCTCACCTGCCAAACCTTCACCTCCCCCGTGAGCTTTGTTTCACATATATCCTGAAGGCGCAGAACCCAACCCCCTTCCACCCTTGGTACCTGCCCCGGCGCCAGGGAACGACCGCCCTGAACGCCACGGCCGTTAGGGACAAGGGTCTAGCGGCCGCCATCTTGCTCCGTAAGCTCCGCCCCTAGCATGGTCCAAATCCCCGCCTTCGTCTGGGCTTCGGGAGGCGGGGACATAGGGGAGGAGCGGGGACTCAGTTTAACCCTGCTCCTAAGTGTGCCTATTGGATAATCAAGTAAGAGGGCTTTGATTGGCTGAAAATTCTCCCAATTGCTGACGTGGGGCGGTACCAATGGGGTGGGACGAACGCAAGGAAGGGTCGGATCTCTGCAGGCCCTGTGGGCTAGCGGAAGAGATGGGCGGAGATAAAGGGCGGTCTGTAGGCCAGGGGCCCGGAAGCCCCGGGCGGGGCGCGGGCGGGCCTTCGTTGGTTACTGATCCCAATGGTCTGACCCGGCTCCTCCCTCGGTCCGCGGTGACAAGTTTATCTTGTGACTGCCGCAGCTGCATTTCTCTTCCTAGATTGCGGAGCCTTCTTATCCACGATGCGTTTCCTGGCCGCCACGACCCTCCTGCTGGCGTTCGTCGCCGCCACCCAGGCTGAGCCCCTGCACTTCAAAGACTGTGGTGAGCCCATTCTAGGAGACCCGCGGGTTGGATTGGGTGGGTTCCTAGAACGCGGACCTTGGATGGAACCGGCTAGGTTGGGTCCGAAGTACCACCAGCCTTGATGAAATAATGCCCCCACCCACTCCCCGCACAACTTTGACTCTCCTTGCAACACAATGCATGTTTTGGGGTAATCGCTACACTCTCAAGGCGAACCTTGTGCTGAAGTTCTCTAAAGTTTTTGGGGTGGACATCAATCAAGCCGCCATGGAGTCGCAGCATTCGAGGGGGTGGAGACAGGAAGGTTGCCAAGGCTAGCCTGCTATATATTGAGACCTGCTTGAAATAAATAAATAAATAAAAGCAAAACTAAAACAATAGGGTAGACAGCAAAATCCAACCCGGTTGAGAGGACGGGCAGAGAGCTTCTTTTGATTTATTCCTTCACTAGCCTTTCCCTTTGTTTGAAGTTTTCTCTTTGGTTGGGGACGGGGAGGGGGGTAGACAGTGTCACTTTGTAGCCCAATTTGGTATTCAAAGCTTTTTTTTTTCCTTTCTCTTGCTGAGGAGACAAAAAACGGTCCTTGTAATTTATTCTTTTACAAAGTAGGGTTTCATGTGGGTTAACGTGAATTTCACGATTCTTGATCCGTGTCTTCTATAAAACTAGTGATATTTTGGGACACTTAACTCCCTTCCAACACTGCCTCAGAACTCTGTGGGAAAATATAACAAGAGAGTAGATATCCCGAATTCATCCAGTCACGCCTAAACAGTTAACTGCTGGAGCAATGGGAGTGTGAGGGTGCAGTTAGAGGTGGAAAGGCACAGATAAATAAAAGACAAAAACTGATCTTGTAAAATATGTGATTAGGAGAGAAACACGGAGATCACAGTGAATCATTGAATTAAATAGTTATTAGGTCGGGTTGGAGAGATAGCTCAGTGGTTAAGAGTGCCGGCTGTTCTAGAAGACTAGAGTTCAATTCCCAACATCCTCATCTGGTGGCTCAGAACGGTTAGCTCCAGGGAGTCCAATGCCTCTGACCTCTTTAGGTACCAAGCACACTCACAAGTACAAGTGCACACTCAGATAATTCTAATTAAGGAGGTGGGGTAGAGTAAGTAACACTTGCTAAAATCACACAGTTGAATGTGGAACCAAGTTAAGCATGTTTCTTTGTAGCCAGTACCCAGGTAATGGTAACTACTTAATAAATACTTACTGAATGAGTAAATGAGGGAATTAATACTAATGTTATCAAACCTCCTTTTAAGATAAAAGCAAAGATTAGTATGTGGAACTGGGTTGATTAATAAGGGCTGTGCCTGATAATGCGTTACAGATGCTCTGTCACTAAGCGAGGACACTAGCAGAAAGTGACCATTTCTTTCAAGTACTGCCTTTCCCCTCCTGTGTGTGGTCATGTGTACCCAAGCATGTGGCAGCCAGAGTACAACCCCTCAGGTGTCATCCTCAAGAACATCATCCACTTCTTTTGAAATGTCTCATTGACCTGGGGTTCATCAATTAATCTAGATAGGCTAGCCAGGGACTCCGGTGGCCCCCCATGTATGTGCCACTACGGAGTGGGTTTTTGTTGTTTGAGACAGGGTTTCTCTGTGTAGTACTGCTGTCCTGGAATTCACTCTGTAGACCAGGCTGACTCTGCCTCCTGAGTACTAGGATTAAAGATGTGTGCCACTAATGCCTGGCAAATTTGTGTGGTTTCTGGGAATTGAACTCAGGTCTTCTGCTTGTAAAACAAACACTTTATCCACAGAGATATTCCCTCCCACCCACACTTTGTTAGCCTTAGGGCCAACACTTGGATGAAGGCACTATATTAATTTTATCAATTCGTTCTTTAGCATCTCTTTCGCAGGAAGGAAACCACGTTCATAGACTAACTTGTCTAAAATCCTACAGCTGGGAAGCAGGAGATTGATAAGTCTCTCTGAGCCATTTTGGACTTCAGTATTTTTGTTATTGGTGGTGTTTTTTGTTTGGGACAGCTTTGTAGACCAGCCTAAACTCACAAAGATCTGCCTGCTTCTTCCTAACGAAGTACTGGGATCAAAGTCGTGTACCATTATGCCTACATGTTTTTAAAAGGCAGGTACATGCCTCTTGGAAGATTTTTTGTTTTCATATTTTAGTTATTTGTGTGTGTATGTAGGAGGGCCCACACACGCACAGCATACATGTAAAGCCAGAGGACAACTTGGAGGACTCAATGCTCCCCTTCCTTTGTGTGGGTTCTGTTTTAGTTCATGTGGGTATTGGCCCTGGCAGCAAGTACTTTCATTTACGAGCCATCTCTCAGGCCTAGAGAACATAAATGGAAAGGTGGGGGGGGGGACACTCCCCATGACAGACTTTGAATTAAGAAACACAGGTAAAAATTTCAGCACCCAGATGAAAATATTTTGCATTCCATCCTATGCCCACCTTCTCCTAGGATGGAATTTCCTCAAGTGAGACTGGGAAACTGAACTACTTTTCAATATTTGCAGTGGGAACTAAGGGGTTTGTTCTATCAACATTTGAAGTCCGGGAACCTCTCGTCAGGGGCAGGAAAAAAAAAAAAAACTACACAAAGGAACTCTTAGTACCCTTGCCTTTGATTCTGTGAGATCATGTGACCCAACTTTGAAGAAGCAAGTTGAACTGGACGCTGAAGCCTTGACTGGAGCACCAATCATGGGATGGAGTGAGAGGGTGCTTTTCACACTGCAGGGGGTGACAGAGCATGTATGGTATGTGGGCAAGCTGGGAGGTAGGGACTAACTAATCGAAATCTGTTGTGATATAGGGAATTTCAAGGGACCAACCTGAGGGCGAGCCCAGTTCAGAAAGTGAAGTGCATTCACTTTGTCATTTCATGTTCTATATGAACAGTTCTAGCTAACCTGGGAACTACGACAGGCCATGTAGTCTTAACTTAGGGTTTGCCTATTCTCTTCAATCTACTTTCAAGACAAGCAGAGCCCATCCTATTGGCTGAAAACATTATTTTTGCCCATGAAGTATATTTAAGGTGAGAAGCCTGGCTTACTCACCCAGGAGCAGCTGTTTTTAGTTCATGGCCTGAATCTAGAAATAATGATAGTCAACAACTTCAGTGGTACCACTGTGTTCCAGATCTGTAGATAGGTTGGCTCACTACCCTTAGGGCAGTCCCAGATGTTAAGTGTCTTGCCCTGAGGCTACACACTAAGAAGATGGATTGGTAAAACTTCAAACCCAGGTGATAGTGTGCCCCTCAGTTACAGCAGCTGAAAAGTATCGTCTTGTTCCAGGCACTGTTGCCTGTTTGCTCATTCTCTCCCATTCTGCTGTCTAGTGTCAGGGGCTTGGATTACCTTTGTTTGTCTGACCATTATGTTTTAAGCATAAGTATTTACAAGTATATTGTTTCCAGCAACTGTGTGGCCCTTAGCTAGTAATTTTACCAGAGAGGAAAAGCAATCTTGGATGGAGTATATGTACCTGGTGACTGGTGCTATAGAGGAGTGTGTTGAGTAAAAGCCTGGGCCCTGGCCACCCCCACAAGCTAGACTTGCCACACATCTCAAATGCCAGGTAAAGAGACAGGTAAAGGGGAGCTGAGGTATGACGCAGTAGTTTAGGGCACTTGTTGCTCTTCCAGAGGATTCAAGGTCAGTTCCCAGGAGCCTGTGGTAGCTTCCAACCATCCATAACTAGTTCCAGGGGATCCAATGCCCTCCATGTGTATATACATATGTGTAGGCAACACATTCATATACACACACACAAAAATAAACCTTGCCAGGTGGTGGTGCATGCATCTTTTAGTCCCAGCACTCAGGAGGCAGAGGCAGGTGGATCTCTTGAGCTTGAGGGTTGTCTGGTCTACAGAGTAAGTTCCAGGACAGCCAGGGCTACACAGAAAAGCCCTGTCTTGGAATAAATAAACAAGCAAACAAACAAACAAGTCTTAAAAAAAATTAAGAGCTGTAATACTGAAAAGCTGAGAAAGATTATTTAGTGTGGCCATATTAGAAAGACCATAAAAAAGAACCGTCTGTCAATCTTTATGATACTGAATTTAAATTGCGGGCAAGAGATGTGAATCATAAGGTAGTCAGGTCTGTCCTACAAGGTGGTCTTGTCAGAACTGTGAATTGTCTTCCTGGGAAGCAGATCTCTCATCTGGCTGGCACCAACATGTCATCCTGTCCTCCAAGCCATTGGGGGTCCATTGTTTCAGTCTGATAGCACAGTGTCTTCCAAATGCCTTCTCTTCGGCTAGAATAGTTACTGTCCCAGCTACACTAGTCTTGCCTCCGTCTTCACTGAGTGAGTCAGCCCTGCTTGGGACCCAAGTTTGTTTTTTATTTATTT
This sequence comes from Phyllotis vaccarum, assembly GCA_033318265.1. Taxonomy (NCBI): domain Eukaryota; kingdom Metazoa; phylum Chordata; class Mammalia; order Rodentia; family Cricetidae; genus Phyllotis; species Phyllotis vaccarum. The sequence continues at coordinate 63,060,967 of JARWLC010000006.1, forward strand.
GTCTGTTTGTTCTCACACTGTGCCGCAAGTACTGGCTGACTGAACCTTGCCCAGCTGGGGCCTTGAGTGTGTTCTTTTGAACTATAAGGAGCTTGACCTCTGTCTTCCACCCTCTTCCTCTGTTTGGTTTTGGGAAAAACCAAAGTTTAATGATTTAGTCAAGATTTAAGATCCTGCCTGTGAGAGCCAGAGTACTTTGTGACCCCCAAAGTGAGCCTCTTAGGCCACCCTGGAGAGCGTGACTAACAGGCAGCATGACTAACTCATGAGAAAGCAGAAGTACTATGGAGAACTTCAGCTTTAAGAGAGGGTCCTCCTACTCTTGAGGGAACTTTCCTGTTTCGGGACCGTTTCTCTATTGGGGATTGAGATGGTAGTTCCTCTTATTCCATTAACCACTCATAAAACAGTTGGTTTTAGGTACCACTGATTTAAAAATTCAAGTTTGACTAACCCGGACCACTAATAAAACTCTCTCTCTCATTCGCTCTCTCTCACTCACTCACTCACTCTCTCTCTTTCTCTTTGTTTTTTTGAGACAGGATTTCTCTTTGTATCCTTGGCTGTCCTAGAACCAAGCTAGCCTCAAACTCAGAGGTCTGTGTGCCTCCGAATCCCAAGTGCTGGAATTAAAGGCTTGTGACCTGCTAATACCATCACCACCACCACTAAGAACCAGTTCTTAAAAGTTGTCCTCTGACCTTGGTACATGCCCTGTGGCACATATGCATGTACACACACACACACACACACACACACACACACACACACACACACACAGTAAATGAATTTAAAAAAATAAAAAAGAAATTTAAGACAAGATAGGAAGATCCCCGAGTTCAGTCCCCGGGTACCCCACAAACCCAGAGGAGAGAAAAGGCAAGACAGGAATCTAGTAGCATTTAGGTTTTTTGTTTGCTTGTTTTTTATTTTTTGGTCTTTTTGAGAAAGGGTTGCCTTGTGTAACAGCCTTTGCCTCCTGGAACTCATTTTATAGACCCGACTGGGATGGAACTCAGAGAGATCTGCCTGCCTCTGCCTCCCAAGTGCTAGGATTAAAGATGCATGCCAATACACCTGGCTTTTTTTTAAAAAATACAGTTTTTTAATATGGTGTTGTGTGAACATGGTCTCACTGTATTTCTTAATTTGACAAATATTAGTATTCTCTTTGCCAAGAAATCAACTAGCCTATCATTGAATTTATAGGATTGATTTTAGCAGTACCAAGATTTGTGACTTGTGTGTGTGTGTGTGTGTGTGTGTGTGTGTGTGTGTGTGGTGGGTGTGCACACATAGAGATCAGAGGAAATCTCAGATGTGGGTCCTTGCCTTCTCCCTTATTTGAAATAGGGTTTCTTTGACACTCTGCATCCTCCAGGCTAGCTGACTGGAAAGTTTACTGGATTCCCTCTCTTTGCCTCCATTCTCTGTAAGAACACTGGGGTTGCAAATACACACTGCCTCATCCAGCTTTACATAGCTTCTGGGAATTCAAACTTGGGTCCTCATACTGTGCTTCAAGTGCCTTGTTGACCTTGTGAGCATCTGCCCTTCCCTGAGCCCCAAGTTCTTGGCTTTAGTTATACTTTGTCCTCAGCAAAGCAGTCAGAAGAGAAGCAAGTAAACAGAGAGGAACACACCTCCCCATGGGGCACCAGCAACCTCAGTGGCTATTTTTCCTCATTCAAATTCACTTTTCTTTCCTCTGCAGGCTCTGTAGTCGGAGTTATAAAGGAGGTGAATGTGAGCCCATGCCCCACCCAGCCCTGCGTGCTACACAAAGGCCAGTCTTACAGTGTCAATGTCACCTTCACAAGTGGTGAGTAAATGTGACTTTACCCCCAATTGATGCTGAACCACAATATAAATGTGAGGCATTGGACGGAGCATAGAAATGTAGGGGACCGTGGCCTGGCTGTCAAGAATTTGTCAGCCTTCTTTCTGACTTGTACAAAGCTAGAAGTCACCATGTTGCTGGACAGGACAGAATCTGGATTGGTAACTCTCCATTACTTGTCACATTCTGGAAGGAAACCTGGAGGACTGGATTGATAAAAGGAAGCGTATCTAACTTGGAGTTCTGGCTAGAGGTGGGGAGGGGACAATCCTGTAGTAGTTTCACAGTGTATACAAAGGGTATTGCAAAAGCTAGGAGCTGTGCATACCTAGCTGTGCGTCAGGACTGTTTGAGAGCTCTGTTCTGATGCCAGGGAAGCTCTGTGATGTCTCAGCATCAGGAAGCCCCTAGGGCCACACTGTGTCCTCAGACACCCTTCTCATAATATTCAATGCAGCCTGACCCTGGGAACCTGACGGAGACAGCAAGAGAAGGAAGGACAGGCACAAATTCCAACATTTTGCATAATGTTCACTCAAGCCAGGCTGCAGGGCAAGAATCATGAGCTCAAGAGCAGCCTCACATTATAGGAAATCCAGGCTAGCCACAGCTGCATAGAGTGGTTCTCAACCTAACCACAACACAGTTCCTCATGCTGTGGTGACCCCCAACCATAAAATTATCTCATTGCTACTTCATAACTGTAATTTTGCTACTGTTATGAATTGTGATGTAAATATTTGATGTGCAACCCCTGTGAAAGGGTTGTTTGACCAGTAAAAGGGGTCAAGACCCACAGGTTGAGAACTGCTGCCTTATCTCAAAAGAGAACGGGTATGTGTGAAATGGCTCTGTGGATAGAGGCATTTGTCACCAAGCTGGATGACTTAAGTTCAGTCCCTAGAACCCTCATGGTCAAAGGAGAGAACTGATTCCTACAAGTGTATTGTCCGTCTATGTGTCCCGTCCCCCCCCACACACAGATACACAGAGCAGACACAGAGAGAGACACACACGTACACACACACACTAAAGGCAGAGATGTGCACCTTAGAGAGATGGATCCCTCATAAAGAGAGCTGGCTGCTCTCGTAGAAGACCTGCGTTGGATTCCCAGCATTCACATGGCAGCTCACAACCACCTGTAACTCCAGCTCCAGGTCATCCAGTATCCCTCCTCTGGCTTCCACAGACACACACACATAAATAAAAATAAAAATTTTAGAGACGTGAAGAATCTAGACAAGTATAAAATGCTTCCTTCTGGACAGAGCAGCTGTCTTGAGTCCCTCCTTTGCTCCAGTGTACTATCTAGAACTCAGTTCCCAGCACTGCTGGCGTCTGAGTTCAAAGAGTGAACTCCCTAACTCCCTTTCTTGATCTGCCCTATTCCCTCTACTTGTTTATTTAAAAACAAGCCCCGGAGCTGGGGAGCTGGGGAGGTGGCTCAGTTGGGTAAGAGCATGTATTGCACAACATGAGTACTGGGGTTCGGATCTCAGCATCCACATAAAAAGCTGGTGTGGCCGCACATGTGCCTTTAAGTCCTGTGAGTGCAGAGGCTGGGGGATTCGGGTGGGGGAATGGGTGGGCTTTCTGGCCACCAGCCTAGCTTAGTTTAGTGAATGTCTTAGTCAGGGTTTCTCTTGCTGAAACAAAACACCATCACCAAAAAGCAAGCTGGAGAGGACAGGGTTTATTCCACTTATACTTCATATTACTGTTCATCATTAAAGGAAGTCAGGACAGGAACCCAAGCAGGGCAGGAACCTGGCGGCAGAAGCTGATGCAGAGGCCATGGAGGGGAGCTGCTTACTAGCTTGCTCCTCATGACTTGCTCAGCCTGATTTCTTAGAGAACCCAAAACCACCAGCCCAGGATGGCAGCATCCACAATAGGATAGACTCTCCCCCATCCGTTTACAGCTGATCTTATGGAGGCTACCTCCTTTCAGATGACTAGTTTGTGTGTTGAGTTGACAGAAGACCAGTGAACACAGCAAGAGACTGTCTCAGAGCACTCCCCTGAGAATCAGAGTAACAGGGCAGAACTCAGGATATCCTCCTGTGGATGCACACACAAGGTATCCTAAGTGAAAGCTGGGCCCATCCGACACAGACAGTTGAAGCAGCATCCACATGCAGTAGTGAATGCCTACAATCACAACCATGTGCAGGATGAAGCAAGAGGAATTTAAAGCTAACCCGGACTGAGCAACAGTCTCCTTTCTGTGAGTTTGAGACCAGCCTGGTCTACAGAGGGAGTTCCGGGACAGCCAGGGCTGCACAGAGAGACCCTGTCTTAGAACACCCCCCCAAAAATGAATGCAGAGTCTCACTGTGTAGCCTTGGTTGGCCTAGAACTCATTATGTAGACCAAGCCAGCCTTAAGCTCACCTGCCTCTTCCTTCCTTGTACTGGGATTAAAGCAGGAGCCATCATACCCAATTTAAAAAGTTAACCATGCTTGCTATATACATGAGAGCCTCAGCCCGATCTTCAGAATCCATGTGAAATGCCAAGAATGGTCATCCATCCTGGCGACAGGCTTGTAGCCCCAGAACTGGGGAGGTAGAAGCAGGCAGGTCTCTGAGGCTCACTGGCCAAATCAGTAAGTTATGGGCCAGTAAGAAGACTGTCTCAAAAAGAAAGCCTATGGGGGTTTGTGTTTTGTTTTGTTCTGTTTTATAATTGTTGTTTTGTCTTTGTTTTTTGTTGGTTTTTTTTGCTTTTAGATTTATGCATATAAAGTTTTTGCCAGCATGTATGTGTTTGCTCATAGGTCAGGAGAGCATGTTGAATCCCTGAGAATTGGAGTTATGGATGGTGGTAAGCCACCATGTAGGTACTGAGATTTGAACTTGGGTCTTCCAGAAGGGCAACTAGTGTTCTTACCTAACATAGACCTCCCCGTCACCCTCTCCCCCAGTGAAGTGTTTTAATGTACAATTTTCTTTCTTGTTGATCGTGAAAAGTAGTAGTCTAATCATGGTGCTGACTAAATGTATTTTTTTTAAAAATTACATTAAATTAAGGGACTGGATTGATGGCTCTGCGATTAAGAGCACTAGTTGATCTTGCAGAGTATTGGGGTTCAATCCCACACCCACATGGCAGCTCACCACTGTCTGTAACTCTAGTTCCAGGGAATCTGACATCTTCATTCAGATATTAATGCAGACAAAGCACCAATGCACATAAAGTAAAAATAAATTAATTAAAAAAATAAAATTAGAGCTCATAAGATGACTAAAGGTACCTGTTGCCAAGCCTCACAGCCTGAAGTTGAACCCCAGGGTCCACACAGTGGAAGGACAAAGCTGACCTCTGAATGTTGTCCTCTGACCTCTACATATATGCTGTGACGTAGTCACACCCTTCGCCCACTAACTAAACGAATTTTAGGCTTTCTTATTACTATTATTTAAAAATTAAAGAATGAAACACAGCCAGTACCCTGGATCTCCAAAATACTGTAACAGCGAATAATGTTACTGGAGGTTTGGGGGTACAGGTCTGGACTCTGGCAGCCTGATAAGGAAGGCCTTGCCTTGGCCTCATATGCTAATTAAGGACAGGTGAGAGTGAAATGCTTTGATGTGGTCACACTGGGAAGTGGAACAAATCCAGAGTCTTAGTGAGCTCTTCTGGTTTTAAGTAGGCAAGAGATACACATTCATGGTCAGGGTGTTAATGTGTCATTAGCTCAGCCTGCCTGTTATCAGAACCCTGTGATCTTCCTGCATGACAAGTTCCTTCTTTTGCTGGCACTTTTCCCTTCTGCAAGCACAGAATTCCTGGGGGCGTTCCAGTGGGGCACATTGTCTCAATAGCGGATAGTCAGGGAAGGCACAGTGGTCTCTTTAGAATCTTTTCACTCCTGCCTGAGAGCTGTAATAACAATTGCCCTAATCTGATAAGACTTTTATCCCCCTGCTCATCTTCGGTGTGGAGGCTAAAGGGACAAGAAATGAACTTCTCTTTTAATCTCTCATAGTATGTAAAGGATTCCTATCACTGTCCAGCTAGCCGTGGAATTTAAAATACACAGTGCACTCTGGCAGAAGTCAGTGGTCCTGGTAGATAAGGTTATTTGTCCAGGAAGCCTGAGTCTTTTAATGGGAATCAAGGGAAGAAGCCAGTTCCTCTCCGCATATGCACCAGGGTTAGGTGCTAAAGGCGACCCCTCGAGACAAGGTGCTAGGTGAAGAGGCCCTGATCTATAGCCATTCTAGCAGCTGAGAATGCATTTGAAGACTTGACTTAGAACTCGCAAATACACAACTGCCTTCACCACCTGTCTCTGCCCCCTAGGCACCGAGTCCCAGAACAGCTCAGCCTCGGTGTACGGTATCCTGGCCGGGCTCCCCATCTTCTTCCCTATTCCTGAGCCTGACGGTTGTAAGAGTGGAATCACCTGCCCCATCCAGAAAGACAAGATGTACAGCTACCTGAATAAACTACCAGTCAAGAGTGAATACCCCTCTGTAAGTAACACTGAGGACCTGGGCTTGGGCCAGATGTCTGCGGGCTGGGGGGAAGCAGGGACTTGGGCAGAGTCCCTCTCATTTCTGGTAAGAAAAGGCCTGAGGGAGAAGAGATAAGTTTGAGGGACCCAGGAATGCCATTTTATGCACATTCCTGTGTAGTGGTGATACAATTTCTGACTTAGAAGTGAAGAATTTTAAGCTGCTGATGTTACATACTACAGAAAGTGTCCGACTGCTTGACCAAGAAGTCCTCATGCTTCAGTTTAGAGCCAGGTCTCCCAAGTCCAAAGCCTGTGCAGGGTTAAAAGATTTTAGCCAGCTAACAGTTATCTTGGCAGCATCTTCGGGGTCCTGGTTTCTCTGTGCTCTTGACAAGAGCCGGAGCCCTTAGCACCTGAGTAGAGTTTCCTTGGAGGACATTCCCTCCAACCACAGCTGTTACCTACTTCCTGTTCAGCAGGCAGTGCTGGAGTGGCCTCCCTCTGATGTGAATCATGAAGAAAAATGGATGGTGTAGCAGTTGTTCTTTTCCCAGAAGTAGAGAGCTACTTTTGTTGTTTTGTTCTGGAATTGTTTGTTTGTGTTGAGATAAGATCTCACTTGGTAGCCCCGGCCATCCTCCTGCCTCAGCCTCCCAAATGCTGGAATTACAGGCATGTGTTACCAATCTTGGCAGGGGGTGTTTTTTTCTTTTCTTTTTCAAGGAAATCAAATAAAACCCAGGTGCAATCTTTTCTAGAAAAAGAGAGTAATTAGCAGATACTCTAAGAAAACTAAAACTGGTAATCTATGCTTAGGGCAGTGGTTCTCAACCTGTACCCCTTTGGGATTAAACAGCCCATTCACGGGGGTCCCCTAAGACTACCAGAAAACACAGATATTTACACTACAAATCACAACAGCCAAATTACAGTCATGAAGTAGCAGCAATGGGGAACTGTATTAAAAAGGGCCACAGCATTGAAAAGGTTGAGAAGCGCTGGCCTTAGGGTTGTTGTAAAGGTTTGTAGGTAGCTGGCTAGTCCACGCCCCTGGTTAGTATCTGTCAGAGCCTGACTCACAGTGGGTGCTTCGCATTTAGTTTGAAAAACAACCTAAACTGTTCGTTTAAACACTAAGTTAAACAGTAACATATGGAAGGCTTGAAAACAAAGCTAAGTTCTCCAGACTGAATGCCATTGTTCAAGAGTTACATCTGAAGACAGTTTGAGTGAAAAACAGTGGCAGTAACTAAAGACAGACAAAATGTCTACTTTTCTGCAGGTGGTGCTGGAGTGGTTCTTAGAGAGGAATCCACAAAAATGAGGAAGTGAAGCAATGGCTTTTTCCCCATAAATAAAGAGCTACTTTATTAGATTGAGAATTGGGGCTATAGAAGGTTGTGTGGCAGGAGGACTTGCTGCCCTTCCAAGGATCCACACTGGTTCCCAGCTGACTCTGCTCATGGCTCCAGTTGTAGGGGATCCAGCGCCCCCTTCTGGTCTGCTGGACACTGCACATGGTGCTCAAATGCTTGCAGACAAAACCCTCATTCACCATCAGTCCTGGTGGCTCATTAAATCTTAAAAAAAAAAAAAAAAAAAAGAAAAGAAAAGAAAAGAAAGAAAAAAAAAAGTCGTGCTGTCATACATCTTTAATCCCAGCACTCAGCAGGCAGAGACAGGGAGATGTGTGAGTTCAAGGCCAGCCTGAGCTACAGAGTGAGACCTGTCTAACAAAGGTAGACAATTAGAAAGAAGGATAAGCGCTCAGGCAGGAGGATTGTTGTGGGTTAAAGGCCAGCCTAGACTAGTGAAGTCCAGAGTTCCAGGCTACCTGGCATGCAGAGGTGAGACTGTCTCCAGAAACAAACAGAAACAACACAGCTCCCAGTCTAAAGGTAGCACAGCAAAGTGGAGATCTTAAGTGAGATTTATAATCAGAAACCAGCTTAAGATAAGAACACCCTGGGGCGGTACAGTGAGTTCCAGGCCAGCCTGGGAAGGGGTGAGGTGAGATGGGGTAGGGGTAGAACAGGTCGAGGAAGTTAAACTGTTTCTACACCAGGTGCTTGTCCTTTAAATTATTCAGTTACGCATGCCTTTGCACCTGAGGTTCTAAGCCTTCCAAATGCTTCAACCCGTTTTCTGTTCCTTGTGTTCTGGTGACCCTCAGCCATAAAATTATTTTCACTGCTACTTCATAACTGTAATTTTGCTATCATAACATAAATATCTGTTTCTTGATGGTCCTAGGTGTCCCCTATAAACGGGTCACGACCCACGGGCAGAGAACCACTGTTTTGGGTTATTCTTCGTGATTTGTTATTTTCATTTCTGCCTAACAAGGAAGGCTCTTTACTCTGAAGAATCTAAGAGCTTCTGTTTTCTGTTTTCAAAGTTTAAGTGGATAAGTCTATAGAAGTTTGTCAAATAAGTGTGAAGCTATTTAAATTTAAGATCATTATTTTTGTGAGGCTCTGTTTACAGTTCTCTGATGTAAAGCACACGTGTAATCTCAGGACTCAGGAGGCAGAAATAGGAGGATGGGAAGTCTGAGGCCAGCCTGAGTTACTTACAGAGCACGTTCTGGATCAGCTAAAGCTGTGCAACAGCTCTATTTCAGCAAATGGCCAGGCAGTGGTGGCACACACCTTTAATCCCAGCACTTGAGAGGCAGAGGCTTGGGTCTCTGCAAGTTTCAGGACATCCAGGGGTACACAGAGAAACCCCTGAGTAGTGCATATACATATACTTGGACAAATGTTCAAAAACATAAAACAAAATTTAGAAAAAAAATTAAACAGAAAAGAAAGGAGAAAGGGAAGAGATAGTACACCCGAAAAATGGCATTGATAATTGGACTAGGGTAGATGCCATCATTGCTATAACTTGGTTCACGCTTCAGAGTTTAAGGTCACAGATAGTGGTCATATCCTAGTCAGGCTTCATGATGATATGACTTAGAAAGAGTTAGAATTGAAAGTGCATACTGGGGGTGAGAAAAATCAGACACTGGTTTCATTTTTCCCAATTTCTTTTCTTTTTCCAGATAAAACTGGTGGTGAAATGGGAACTTCAAGACGACAAAAAGCAAAACCTCTTCTGCTGGGAGATCCCAGTGGAGATCCAAAGCTAAACTCTGTGGGCCCCTGTGTCTGTGTGGGGTGAGAGGCTGTGGCTGAAGGGAGGGGAAGAAATAGAGAAGAAATCAGACCTGAAATTGAATTGGTGCCATAAGATGAACAGAATTTCAAGGCTGCTGTTTTATGCCTCTCAGCCTCCAAAAAAGTATCTACTCTTGAGAGCTCAAGCTCTTGCCCACTCAGTAACCATTGTTGAGGCTGCAGAACAGAAGGGGGAGACTGGAGTAGTCTCCATGGCTGTTTGCCGTTGGATTAAGGTAGGTAGGCTCCACCAGGCAGGACCAGAGGAGATTGCTTAGGGATGTCAGATTACTTGACCCAGGGCTATTGATGATCCACTGTGAAGGATGGCTTCCAAGGGACTCCCCTTTGGCTAGGATATTACCTCTACCAGATCCTTGTCTCTTAAGTGCCTCCTGAGTCCCACTCACCTGGCTAATCGGCCTACTGAGTCTCAATAGTACCCTTAGCCCCAATGCTTCAACAGTAGTGACCAACTCTCCAGTGTTCAGAGACTGGTTGAGAGATGTTCTGCAGCTGAAATGTACTTCTGAATGGCTGCTTCTTTGTGGTCAGTCAGCTCTTGTTTCCTGTTCTTCAGAGGTTTTCATTAAAGACAATACTTGGTTGCAGGTGCTTGGTTTGGTTTGGTTTCGATTGGGTTGGGTTGGGTTTTTAAACAGTATTAACTTGTGTCCTCTCTCTACACTGGAGATTGAGCCTTCCAATAAATACTGGCTGCTATTCTTGCATTTGTATTGAGGCTGTGGTCACCTGCTTCTCACAGACAGGTCCACAGCAAGCAGGTACCCAGTGGAAACTGCCCTTTGCCTCAGCAGCGAGACCTTACCCGTAGAAAGTAGTGTTGTCCTGCTTCACTACACACTATCTTACACCACCGAGCATGTTTGAAGAAGAAACACTACCTAATGAATAGGAACAGCTCAGGGGTGACGGGATGTAGTGACTGGGACACCATCTGCCCTGATAGGGAAGTCTAGAAATGGAAAGGTAAAGGGAGAGGTGGGGCCCTGAGGAGGCAGAAAGATCGTGAGTTTCTGAGCAGCATACTGAGATCCTGTTCAGATAAATAGGCCTAGCCCACCAGAGGCAGGAGGGCTCCAGAAGAGCCTGAACTGTGTATTTAACCTGTCGTCCCACCCTACTCCCACCTTCCCCTAAAGTCCAGGCTTGGTGGCTCACCCATAATTTCATCATTGAAGGGCAGAGGCAGGGGGGTTGCTGCACATTTTGAGACCAACCCCATCTACATAATGGGCTGAATGAGACCCAGTCTCAAAGAGACAGAGAAATAACATCACAGCAAGTAATAGTTAACTGATTAAATCTTGAAGACAACTACTATGGTCATGGGTCTCCGTTTGCTGTAGGGAACCTTCTTAATTTTTGAGACAAGGTCTGGTGTAGCTCAGGCTGGCCTCGAACTTATAATGTACCAAAGAACCTTGACTTCCTGATTTTCCTGTTTCCTGTTCCACATGCTAGGATGCAGGTGTGCGTGTCCACCCCACAACACACACACATACATATATACACACACACACACACACACACACACACACACACACACACACACACACACAGAATCCAAACTCGTCCTTGGCTTTCCTCTGTGAGTTTCCCAGGCAAGCCACCAGGGGACAGCAATGGGTCAGTAATGAAGTCATTAACAGCAAGGGGGGTCACCCACTGTACTGATGTCTTTTGTGTATCCTTTCTTGCTGAGACCACCTTGTCTTTCCATATAGATGCTCTGTGACACACCATCATGTGAACTCCAAAAGCAGCTACCTGCTGAGGTCATTGCTTCCAACTGCCTCCAGTTACATTTTGGTTCTGCCAGTTACTCAGCTATGAATGTGAACTTTAAATGATTTCATTTCTCCATGCTTCAGTTTGATTTTCCTAATTCATTGACCAGGGACAGTGATAATGCAGTAAGTATGAAGTGAAATGAGGCATGTGAAACACTTACATGAGTCAGGGCACGTATCTACTCTCTGTCGATGTGCGCCACTGTGCTGGGCTGCCCTGCTTTTTGTCTAGAAACAGGAAAGTCAGGAGATCAATCTAATGTGTGCTCATGTGTCTCCTCAGAAAAATAAAGCTATCTTCTTTGTGGGGGGACTGGCTGGGGTGCCAGAGAAAGAAAAACTCGGTTCTTTGCTGACTCCCTATTCCCAAAATATTCTTGCCTTTTTAGCTCCATAGAAGCTAACAGCTACCAACCGGGAATTTCATACTCTTCTTCCTCATATGAAATAAATTAGGGGAAAAAATCTTGTAGTGTGTGTTCTGTGTCCTCACCATCATAGCAGGAGGGGACGCCACAGCTTAGGACTGTTTGCTTACCAGCCATTGGGAGGCTCAGTGGAGCCTGTGGTTATGAGATAGGTAAAGCTCCCATTCGAGGATTAGTTTGAAAGGTCATCTCTACAGAAAGTTCAGTCATTAACAGAGAAGCATTGAATCCTAAGTATACAAAGGGTTCTACTTTCCAAGGTCAGTCTCCAACTTTCTGAGCAATTCTTACATCAGTGATTCTCAACCTTCCTAATGCTGCTTTAATACAGTTCATCAGGTTGTGGTGACCCCCCCACACCTATTATTTTTGCTGCTCCTTCATAAATGCAATTTTGCTGCTGTTATGAATTGTAAATCTGACGTGAAAAATACTGATATGTGACCCCCCAAAGGGGTCAAGACTCAGGTTGATAGGTTGAGAACCATTGCCTTAAATGAATCAGAGACAGGTACATCTCAAGACTCCAGCTGTTAGTCTGATCTTCAGGCTAATAAAAATCAACAAGAACAGAATAATTTTAAATCCTGTGTGCTTGATTTTGAAATTGTGTGTGTGTGTGTGTGTGTGTGTGTGTGTGTGTGTATGTGTTTAAGAAGCAGGCTGGGGATGTGGATTAATAGGTAAAATTAACTTGCTGAACAAGTGTGAAGCTGTTACCTTCAATCCCCAGAACCCACATAAAAAGCTAGAAGTGGGACTGGAGGGATGGTTCAGTGGTTAGTGCACTGGCTGCTCTTCTAGAGGACCAGAGTTCAGTTTCTAGCACCCACATCTTTCTTTAACTCTAGTTCCAAGGAGTCTGACACCCTCTTCAGGCATTGCACACACATGGTGCATGGACTTAACATACAGACAAAACACACGTGCACCTACAGTAAAATTGGAAAAAAAAAAAACTTTGAAAGAAATGCTGACTATAATCCCAGCATACCTATACCAGCTAGCCTGCTGTATGCAGTGGCAAATGAAATCCGTCTCAAACATGGCCTGACATCCAAGGTCATCTCTGCACAAGGACAATGACATGCTGATGTCCTCACCGAATACAAATAATAATGAGTAATAATCAGAATCCTAACATTAGGCAGTATAGGCTAGAGGATAAGTTTAACGTCATCCTTGGCTGTGAAGCAAGTTCAAGGGCGCCTGGGCTATATGGGATCCTGTCTCAGGAAGGAAGGGGAAGGAGAAAATATGGTTATGATTCACAGAGACTGATAAAGTGGTCCCTGAGAATGCCCAGGCATGGGAAAGGCCTTGAAGTGGGCAAAGTCAACTAAGAAAAGATGATCTTGGATTAGCATTTTCTTTAGAGAATCCAAGAACAGTGCTTCCACAAGGGGTTGTTTTGGTGACAAAGTGTGGAACAACATCGGCGTGGAGCAGTATATCGAAAAGTCAGTAGGGTGAGCATCATTTGAAGTAAATGCGTCCCTTAGTAGCCATCTAAGGGGAACAGAACCAGGAATAGAGATTAGTGTATACCATGCCCAAAGGCTGAGTACCACTTTCAGTTGCCTGTGTTGGAAATGCGGATGGACAGTGTTGTGTGATTCAATGTGGAAAGTGGCTGTGGTTTCCCCAAATGTTGACCAAAAGTCTTGAGAGAACTTGAGTCATAGGTGATGGTTGTATCTTTTCCTCTCTGAAGGATCCCTGGGCCTAACCCTCAACTTGTGTAAACTGAATTCTATTCACTTACAGCTGTCAGTTGATTAGCAACTAGATGGTCTGAGTGTTGGTTGCCATGGAAACAGCGAAAAGGCCCATTGCCATAGGAACCTATCATGCATGTTCTCCAGACCAGAGGTTTGGTTGCTGAAAAGAACTGGAGAAAGCAAGGAGCTGAGTTGTGTGAGTGAGGGTCCCATCAGAGGATGAGTGATATTTGTCAGAGCCTGTCCAGCTCCTCCAGTGTCCCACACCTATCTACTCATTGCTACTCAGAGCACAGGTGCTTGTCCCTATGGACAGGCAGGCAGTAGGGGCACAGATATGGAGCAGTCTTGTCATGTAACGTTATCACCCTCCCCTCCAGAAGCTCTGAGGGTAAATCTTGCTCTCTCTGGTGAGCCCTTCCATACAAACCATATGTCCCAACAGCCAGCAGATAAAAGGATCAGCTTAACTCTGACTGCCAGAGGGTTAGGCCACAGAGGAACTTGGCAGGCAAAATGGATGGCTGCCTGGCCTTGAATGTGGCAGGCACTTGGTGTACTGGATCAAAAGGCAGTTGGCCAGTGGCAGCAGTCTGTTCTCAGTGGGAGAGAAACACATCCCTCTGCTCTCTGTACCCCATGCACCCTCATGCCTCTGTCTGGTGGATCGAAGTATGAAATCCACGATTTGATGGGGCTCCTCAATGTATCTGAGCAATGGTCACAAGATTCTTAGGTTTCACAATCAAAAGAAGTGGCTCTTAAATCTGTTTCGTGCAGGGTGTGGGGAACACAGAGAAAGCTTCTTGGTGACTGTGTCATCGGCCACCATCGCTATAAATGTAGAGACGGATGGAATTCAACTACGTCACCTCCAGGTCTCTGAGCACAAACCGCCTAGGGTTCATGGGAATCCTAAGGTGGCGTTTGAGCATGATGGACAGACTGGAAAGCTTATTTACCTGTGAGGTTGAGGAAAACCTTAGGAATCCAGAGAGGCTTGGGACTGAGACAAGAGAACATTTGACTGACAGGCCACCTCCCAGATGTTTGGTCTAGGAAGCCTTCACCTCATTCCTCAGGACTCTGTGGTGTGTGGTGTTCTTTCCCCTAACCTGGTCTTCTGTTTGTTGGTCACATCCCTCCCAAGATTCTAGAAGTCTAGAAACCTCACACCAGAGACAGATGCCACCAGACTCTCTGGAAAAGAACTACACTTTGGGAAGTGTTCGTTGCTTACAGATTGAATCTCAGCTAAGTTTGCATCTCCTGCCAACTCTTTCCAGTTGGATTGACGTTGGCCACCTCATAGGACCTCAGTTTCCTTAGCTTTAGCAGAATCTCACTCTCCATCACCTTTCTCAGGAGTTCTGCTGACGCTGGTATCATTATTGTCCTTGATGAAGAAGGAAGGGCACAGCCATGGAAGCTGTTCAGAGGCGGGAATCATAGGTACACAGCTTGTGCATTTGGCCTCCAGATCAACTCAAGACACCTTTCAAGCCCCATGGCCTCCCAGGAGCCTACTCGGTTGTGCCTCCATTAAGCCACCAATCCTCTCCCTGACACTTAGCCACATTCTTTTTGAGGTGCAATGTTTGTGTGTGAGTTTACCTTCCTACTGAATTAAAAACAGTTTCAAAATAGCAGCTGCCCTTCAGTCTTTGAGTAAATGGCTAGAACTCAGTGCTCAACATTTTTTTTTTCTATTTATTTTTTGAGACTGTGTCTCATATAATTCTGGCTGTCCTTGTACTCTGTGTAATTGAAGTTGACCCAGACTTTCTAATCTTCCTGTCTCTGCTTCCCAGGTTCTGGGATTACAGGTCTGTATGTACCACCATGCTTGGCACTCAGAATTATTGATATAAACGTCTTTTCTTGTGCCATTTCCTCTGGGGTTTGGATGGGTCCATTTAACTTCATGGGGCCTGGTCTCTAAAAGTGAAGGGAAGTGTAACCGCTGGCTTGCTTTCATTCTTATGAAGAAGGACACTAATAGACCCTGCCCCAAGTATGCAAGTTCAGAGCTCACATCTTTTGGAGTCAACGTTCATTAGCATCTGAGACTCTGACAACACAGCCTCATCTCCAGCTGACTTAAATGTTCCTTGGCTCTAGCTCCCCCTGCCCCTCCCATCCTCCATACCCCTCCCCCCACTGCCATCATCTGTACATAATGCCTCCCTCCCTGTGGCTTTCATCTAGGATGTGATGTCTCTGGCTCTATACCTATGTCATAACACATCTCTGAGAGGGTGAGAGGAGGCACATCTGGCTCATGAAGCTGTCTCCGCTTTGGTGTATTGAATGTCTGCAGCCTCTGACGGGCCCCTGCAACTTCCCACCAGGCTTGCCAATGCTTGGCTTAGCAGGAACCACACCTAGAGATCTCTGGAGCATCATCCAGAGCAGTGGTCCTCACCCTTCCTGATGTCGTGACCCTTTAATACAGTTTCTCATGTTGTGGTGACCCCCATCCATAAAATTAGTACATTGCTACTTCATAACTGCAATTTTTGCTACTATTATGAATTGTAACTTAAATATCTGACAAACAGGATATCTGATATTCGAGCCTGTGAAAGGATCATTCAACCCCCAGTTTGAGAACCACTGGCCTACACTGTCGAAGCCTGGAACTATCTATCCCCTTTCTAGGTAGCTGAGGGAAAAAGCCTGTGGTCAGGGAATGCAGCAGAGGAAGAAGAAAAGGCTCTGGGGATGACCCATTGCCTGTGTGATCATGTGTGAATCATTTAATCTTTTAGCTAAATGCCTCACAGAAGTATTGTTTGATTGGTTTTGGTTTCTTTGAGACAAGGTTTCTCTGTGTAGCCCTGGCTGACCTGGAACTTGCTCTTTAGACCAGGCTAGCCTCAAATTCACAGAAATTTGCTTGCTGGAATTAAAGGCATGAGCCACCACCCAGCTCCTCACAGAAGGGACAAAACCAAGAATGCTTGTGTACATATGGGTTGGAAACAAGAATCCTGAGGACTCAGTCCCTTGGGGTTTCCTGCTTGGCTCTTGTTCATTAGAGGAGCCATCTCAGCACACCCACAGGAACCTGAAAAGCACATAAGAAAAACAATGACCTAGATTGGATCACCTCAGGAGTAAAGATTTTGGAAGGCTAGAGAAACAATCGAATCAGTGGTTAATAGTTTGTTTATACTGCTCTTGAAGAGGACCTGAATGCAGCTCACCCTGGAGCTGACTGGCACCTCTCCCCACTAAGAGCATCAGCCTTCACACACACACACACACACACACACACACACACACACACACACACACACACACACACACCTACACACCTACACACAGACATAAGTGTATACACTTCATTAAAAGTAAGATTTAAAGAGATTTTTACTCAGCAGTGGCAAAGACTAAACCCAGGACCTTGGATCTACTGGGCAAGTATTCTGTCAGTGAGTTACATTCTGTCAGTGAGTTAGGATCTTTTGAAATTGCCCAGGCTGCCCTAGAACTTGCTATGCAGCTAGGCTGTGAGCTTCTGATATCCTTCTCCCTCAGCCTGGTGAATTACAATGTTGGGCCATCAAACTGGGCTAGATACCTTGCTGTAAAGCAGACCTGTGAAGTAGCCAACCCTCTCACTAGGTAGTCCAGTCTAGTTTCAAACTCTTGGTAATCCTCCTGCCTCAGCCCCTTGAGTACTGATATTACAGGCCTTTGTTGCTGCTCCTGGCTAGAATATTTCCTCCTGCTGAGTGCCTAGTCCTAGCTAATTTATTTTTACTTAAAGTCTCTCCTACTTCATTTACTCTGGAACAAGTCATCCTATTTGGTTCTCTCCTGGCTCGGCTACTCAGTAGATGCTTGCAGTTATGTCTTACATTGCTTCTCCTTCATCTGTCTGGGCACTTGTCCTTTTCCCAACCCTGAGGCTCCCTCACAGGTGTTAGCTGTGCCAGAGGATCCTTGACCTCACTCCTGCCTCTTTTCTTTTTGCTAACTCCTGCTGTGCCTTTGCTGAAATGTGCTTCCTCAGGAAAGCCTTTCTTGGCCATCCCCCCTGACCAGGCCAAGCACTGGCTGTAATTCAGAACACTATATTCTCTCTGCTTTGTGGCACAATTCAGAACCACATAGTGCCATATCTTCCCCAGCAACTTACAAGCATCACTGAGATACAAAACGGTTTATTTCTGTTGGTTTTGTGTATGTATGTGTTTGAAACAAGGTCTCACGTAGCCCAAGCTAGCCTCAGACTGGCTGTAGCTGAGGATGGCTTTGAAATCCTGATTCTCCACCTTCTGCTTCCCAAGTGCAGCACCATGCTTGGCAAAACAAGGGAAACACTTCTATTAGGAGCATCACATTGCCCCCCGCCCTGTGCAATATCCAGCACAGCTTGGAATCTAAGGATCAGGTGACCAATAAAAACCTTAGAAATAAGTAGGAGGTGAAGCACATCTTGCCCCCCCCCACACACACACACACTCGAACACACAGGTGACTACATACACACATGCATCAAACACTCACCCAAAAGGTAACTTCCAAAAGTATCAATGAGATCATTAGTGCCTTCATAGCCTACCACTGTTTGCCTTGGGCTCAGTGGTTCTGTGTCCCCAACCCCAGAACAACATCAAACCCACAAACAAGGGCCAGAACCAAACAGGGAGCCTTGTCTAAGGGAGGCACAGAAAGGAGATGAGTTGAGGGAGGGATTCCCAGGCTAAGAAGCTCAAGAGAATAGAAGGTCCTGACAGAAAAAGGCTGGAACAGCTGTAGAAGGTTAGGGCGAGTGGGTACATGAGGAGGGGGCAGGTTCGGACCTCTGCTATCTACCCTTTCTGGGTTTAGACTCACTAAACAGGCAGTAAGTGTAAATATGCTTCTCGGGACACTTGTGTCCCTTGGGTGTAAATTAATGTGTCAGGAAGGTGGGGTAGAAAGAGATAAGCATGAACCTGTGGTGGTGGCACATGCCTTTAGTCCCGGCACTTGGAGGCAAAGGCAGGCAGGTCTCTGAGTTCAAGGCCAGCCTGGTCTACAGAGTGAGTTCCAGGACAGCCAAAGATACACAGAGAAACCTTATCTTGAAAACACCAAATCAAGAAAGAGAGAAAGAAAAGAAGGAAGGAAGGGAGGGAGGGAGGGAGGGAGGGAGGGAGGGAGGGAGGGAGGAAGGAAGGAAGGAAGGAAGGAAGGAAGGAAGGAAGGGGTAGCATGAACCCACCTTCCTGCTGTTTCTGTTATGTGTTTCTATGTTATGTACCTTGAGAAGCAGGGGGTTAGGGAAGGGAGGCTCTTTACATTAAAACTTATAGTCCGGACTGACTTAGGTCCTCTACGTATGTGTGACAGTTGTGTAGCTTGATCTACTTGTGGGACTCCTAGGGAGCAGGGCCTGTCCCTAACACTTGGCCTGACTCCCAGGAGCCTATTCTTCATACTGGGTTGTTTGCCCAGCCTTACTACAGGGGAGGAGCTTAGTCTTAACTTGATATGCCATGCTTTGTTGACACCCGTGGGGGACCTGCCCCTTTCTGAATGGAGGCAGGAGTGGATTGAGGAAGTGGGGTGAGGGGGATAGGAGGAGAAGGGGAAACTGCTGTTGGGTGTAAAATGAATGAATAAATTTAATTAATAAAAAACCCTATCATTCTATAAAATATAATATAAATTTCTTATGATGCTCAAAACTCAGATAAGAGGACCATGGCACTTTGGAAATACAGGCAGGGGATCAGGAGTTCAAGTCTAGCTTGGGCTACATATCTAGTTCAGGGCCACCCTGAGTTACATGAGATAGAGTCCCATCTCCAAAGAGCTCAGGTGAGCTTTTCAAGACATTAATGCCATGACTCCAGCAGGTAATTTAAGACATCTCTGGGTGTGTGTATGATACTTATGTGTGGGTGGCATGTGCGTGTAGGCATCTGTGTGTGCTAGTGTGTGTGAGTGAATGTGGGTGTCAGCCTTCACCTCTCACCTTATTAATAATAGCACTTTAAATCACTATATTCCAGAGGACTATGATCAGCCTGAAGTTTTGGGGCTCAAGCAAGACCAGAAATGCATGGCAAACAGACACTTTGGAGGCAAAGATGTTCTTGTTCATTTTGTGCCGCTCACCATACATGCTAAGGCCAGCCCAGTGCCCATTGTGCATGGTGGTTGGGCATTCAAAACAGAGCCCACAGCAAACGACACAGTTAGTCTGTAAATTAGATCTCATCTCGATTCCTCTCTCTGCCCAGAGACTCCAGAGACGCTCGAAATCACTTCTTTGTCTCTCTGGGAATGATCTAGATAAAGAAGCACCGTGAGGTATTGTGTTCAAAGTATTCCAGGATAAATGGGGGTGAGGGGGGTGGGAGTGAGGTGGTGGGGGGTAAGAGAGTAGGGGGTGGGAGGTAAGGGGTAAGAGGATGAGAGGTGAGGGAGTAGGAGGTAGGGAGTGGGGGGAATGGGGGTGGGGGTGAGTGACAAAAGTTGGAAGAAATCAGAATACAGAGAATAAAATTTCCCAAGTTGTCTACAAGGAAATTATTCTCTTTGTGTTTCTGTGTCTTCCTTGACTCCAGCAGCAACCATGAGCCCTTGGAGCTCTAACTCTGTTTTAACACAAGGCACTTTATAACCGTACCCAATGCTGGCTCTCTGGCCCAGGGAATTCCTAGGGTCTAAAGAGATAAAATACCTGTAGATGGAATCCCATGGGAGATACCCAAAGCCTGGCTCCCACCAGGAACTGAGAAGAAGGAGACAATATTTCCTGCTCTTAACTCCCCAGCATCATTTCTCCTGGTCCCCGGCTGGTGCCACCACCCCCACTTCACCCCCAGGCCTTGCACCTTGTGTGTGCCCTCTGCTTGCTCACAACCTTGCCACCTTTCAGAAACTCGGTATCACAGATCTGCAGCCATGCTTCCTGTTCCAAAGAGTGGTGGATGTTTGTTCCCAGTGTCCTGGGAAGGAGAGGGTGAACCCCTTCAGCCTAGATGCCATTTCTACCTTGTGTCCTTCAATCAGTCACCCTAGAAACAGCTCTAGGTGAAATGAACCAGACCTATTAGAAAAATGTAGCAATACAAGAACCCTGGATGGCTAAAGGCTGCAAAATGCCAATAAATAAACAATGAATCAAATAAAAAGAAAGTTAAAAGAAATATCCAGGTGTTGCATTAAGTTTCTGGCCCAGACTTGCCCCAAGATCCAGTCCCAAATAATCACACAGACGCTTGTATTAGCTTTATGCTGATGAGCCTATGGCTCTGGCATATTGCTAGCTAGTTCTTGCTCTTAATCTAACCCATGATTCTTATCCTGTTCAGCCATGGGACTCAGTACCTTTTCTCAGAGCAGCATAGTTGTCCTCTGCATCTGCTGGCTTCTCAGTGGCATCTCTGCTCTGTTCTTCCTGCTCCCAGAGTTTTCTTAGTCTGGTAGCCCTGCCCATACTTCCTGTCTGCCTTCAACCAACTAGCGTTTTATTAAAGCGGTAGTCAAGACAATTGTTTACAATGAAACAAAACACAATCCCGCTACATCTAGGTGTGGTGCGATATGCCTGTAATGCCAGTACTTGGTAGATAAAATCAAGAGGGTCAGGAATTCGAATTCAGTCGTCCTTGGCTACGTAGCAAGCTTGGAACCAGCCTGGGATACACATGAGATTCAGTGTCAAAAAACAAAAATCTGGAAAGATCGCTCAATAGCTAAGATTACTTGCCACTCTAGTAAAGGATCTGAGTTCTGTGTCAGAACCTACCATCTGGCCCAAACCAGAACTCCAACTCCAGAGCATCCAACACTCTCTTCTGGTTTCCTCGGGTACCCACACATTATTGGTGTGGTAGTTTGAATGTAAATGGCCCCTATAATCTCATAAGGAGTAGTTCTATTAGGAGGTGTGGCTTGTTGGAGTGGGTGTGGCCTTGTTGAAGAAAGCGTGTCACTGTATGTGGGGGTCTTTGAGGTTTCCTATGCTCAGGATACCACCCAGTGTCTCAGACTACTTTCTGTTACCTGCAAGATGTAGGACTCTTCAGCTACCATCTGCCTACACGCCACCATGTTCCCACCATGATGATGATAGACTGAAGCTCTGAAACTGTAAGTGAGCCACCTCAATTAAATATTTTCCCTTTAAGAATTGCTACCTACTACCATAGTCTGGATGAATCTCTCCCACCAGTGATCCCACAGCTGCTTATAAAATAATTACTCAGAGGCTAATATTAATTATAAACTGTTTGGTCTATGGCTCAGGCTTATTAATAACTAGCTCTTTCATCTTAATTAACACATTTTTATTAATCTACATGTCTTGTGGCTTACCTATGTTCCATCACGTCTTGCTCCCCCATGGGCAGCTCATGGCATCTGCTCTGACCTGGCCTTTCTACCCCTTGTCTCTCTGCTGGAATTTCCCACCTGGCTGTAAGCTGTCTTACCTTAGGCCAAAACAGCTTCTTTACTAACCAATGGTAGCAAAGACCATCCCACAGCACGAAGACACTTAGTGTACACCCACACAAAAGCATACACATTCAAATAAATAAAGATAATTTAAAAAAAAAAAAAACACCCTCTACCTTCTACTTGTGGATTGAATGTAAGCATTCAGCTATTGCTTCTGCATGTAGAGTTGTGGAGCCCAGTCCTAATGGATACATCTGCAAAACACTGCCACATCTAAGACTCAGGGAATATTGCAGAAAGTCAGGGAGTTTGCTGTGATGTTTCTCCTAGAAACATCAGATACGGCACCCATAAAGTCTCACCAACATGATACACAGATGTGAGCTGAACAAGGACACCACCAAGAGGCAAAGGGAAAGGGGGGGCTCACAAGGGCAGGAACTAAGGGATGCTGAGACTAGGAGAGATAGTCTCTCCAGGGAAGAGCACACCAGTTAGATATTCAATACCCAATAGTCCATCCTGAAAACAAGTAACATTATATAGATCCTTAGAGGTTATATCTAGGAGCGTAGATGTACCTACATATATGCACACATTTGAAAGAGAGCAAGGAATGTATGGGAGTGTTTGGAGGGAGAGAAGGATGAAAGAAATGTTCTAATTATATTATAATCTCAAAACTTAAAAAAAGTACACTCAGAGAAAAGGAGGGTTGTACTGACAGCTCAGCATTTAAGAGTATTTTCTGCTTTTGCAGATGGTTTGGGTTCAGTTGGCAGCACGCACATGGCAGCTCACAGTCCTCTATAACGCACACACTCTAGTTCCCGGAATCTGATGCCCTCTTTAGGCCTCCATGGGTACAAGATCCTCCTGTGTGCACAGACACGTGCAGGCAAAATGGCCATGCACATAAATAACTATTCTGGTTTTTCAAAATAGAGCTTATCTGTGTAACCCTGGCTGTCCTCACTCGCTCTGTAGACCAAGCTGGTCTCGAACTCACAGTTGTCTGCCTGTCTCTGCCTCCTGAGTGCTGGGGTTAAAGGTGTGCACAGCACCACAGCCTGGCTGTTTTGGTGTTGTTGTCAAGTAAAGTAAGCAAAAGATGAAAAGAGGGGAGAGGGAGGCAGGCAGGCAATATGTGAGCCCAAATTTTGTTAGGCCAGGTATAGCAGCTCATATTTGTAATCTTAGCATTCGAGATGGTGAGGCAGGAGGGTTGCTATGAATTGGAGCCAGCCTGGACTGCAATGTAAGTTCTAGTCCAGTTTCAACTATGGAGTAAGACCTTGTCTCAAAAAATTAATAATGAAGGGGCCGGAGAAATGGCTCCACGGTTAAGAGCACTCTTTATGGAAACCAAGGTCTGTTCCCTCACAACCATCTGTGACACCAGTCCTGGGGAATCGGACGCCCTCTCCTGGCCTTTATGGGTTATGCACATACAGAGTGGACAGTCTTACAGGCAGATAAAACACCCATATACATTAAATAAACAAAAAGTTATAAGTAATAATAAATAAACAAAAAATAGAAATAATAAACAAGCCCCTGGGCACACTTCAGGAGGGGGCTGAAAATAAACCAAACAGGATAGAAGGGAAACAAGAACCATGCAGTAACTAAAGGGAAGCATGAGCCAAGGGCATGAAGACTCTCAGGGGTGAAGGCAGCTCCCAGAAACGCTTTTCTCCACTCCCTATTGACTGAGTTTTCTTAGTTCCTGTGCAGTCACCTGCAACTTGCAAGTCCTCCGGCTGCACCCACTTGAAACTGCAATCTGGCAGCCCTAAGATTGGCATTCAGGAACAGCCTTTGTCACGAAAAAACAGAAATCTTGTTTATTTTGGTAAATTAGTTGCTGGCAGGGAGGGATTTTCATTTTCCAACCAGAACAGTAAACAAAGAAATTACTGAGCCAGGAGGCACCTAAAGGTTACTCAGGCCTGATGGCCAGACTGAACAGCAAACGTCCATTGAGCTTGGCATCTCTGAGTGTAATACCACAAAACAGTCCAGGACTAAGTGCTGAACCAAACTTGTCCACTGAAATAGCCCAGCCTTATCCCTCAGCAGTGCAGAGCCCAGGCCCTCAAAGCTGCCCTGTGGATGATAGCAACATGTCTGTCGCTCATCTGCAAGCCCTGCTTGTGGGGGTGAGTTCTGTAGAGTAGGGTTAGAAGGGGCCTTGCTTCCACAGAGAGGCCATGTTTCCAGTGGCCATGCATAAGGTCATAGCAGCCTCCACACCTGATGCTGTCCCAACTTCCTATGTGCCAAACCTGACCTGGTAACATCTTCCTCACAGTAAGACTGACAGCTGGTCAGCAGATGTGCCA
Organism: Phyllotis vaccarum; assembly: GCA_033318265.1. Lineage (NCBI taxonomy): Eukaryota > Metazoa > Chordata > Mammalia > Rodentia > Cricetidae > Phyllotis > Phyllotis vaccarum. Next base: position 63,085,158 of record JARWLC010000006.1, read on the forward strand.
AACTCACCATTGAGAACCAGGGTCATGGTCCCACTGGAATGGATGATCATTAACAAACTTAATAGCCCAACCATAGTGTGGCTCAGCAGGTAAAGGCACGTGCTGCCCTGCCTGATGACCTGGTTGCACATGGTGGAGGGAGAGAGCTCCCACGAATTGGCCTCTGACCTCCATGTGTGCTCTGTGACATGCACATACACACATACACACATATACATGAGTTTTATTATGATTTAAACCCACAAACATATAACTCACACATGCACCAGAGAGGCCAATCCTGTTATAGTCTGCAAGGTGTTAAGAGTGAAAGGGGAAGACGGCTGACAGGTTATTTGGGGAAGGTTTCCCGGAGGAGGGGAGAGAGTTAACACATTGTTCAAAGGGCATTTACTTGATTTAGCAGAAAGGGAGAGCATTGCAGGTGTTGGGCCCAGGGATGGATTGCAGACAGGAGGAAACAGAAAGCTGTTGTCTACAGAGGGAGCCTTACTTGGAGTAGAGGGAGCGGAGGCAAATGCCCTATGAGTATGTTGGGCATAATGTGGGATGTACACCTAAATATGCGACAGTTTCCACACAGTGGACAATCAGCCCAGATAGCTTAGACTGGGCTAGTGCACAAGACCCAAACAGAAACTGACACCTCGCTGCGAGCCCAGCAACAAAGCATAGGCTGAATAAAAACAGAAAAGGGAGATAAAATAGCAATGTCCTTGCCTTCCCCAGGAGGAAGTTCAAAAAAAGCCACTGGAGGAGAGGTGTGGCCTGGGCTGTACCTCACAGAGCTGATCAAAGCAGGAGGAAGAGAAGCCCAGAAGAAGCAGATGGGTGCCAACTGGAGCTCCATGCCCATCGAATATTCCTGGGGACTTCTTTTGTTTTGTGACAGAATCTTGCCATATAGCCCAGGCTGTCCTGGGACTCCTGATCCTGACCCTGGAGACACTTGGTGCTGGGATCCACAGGTGTCCATCAGCATTCCCATCCCAGTGTTTGAGGGGCTGGAGAGATGGCTCAGGGGTTTAGAGCACTGGCTGCTCTTCCAGAGGTTCTGAGTTCAATTTCCAGGAACCACATGGTGGCTCACCAATCATCTATAATAAGATGTGGTGCCCTCTTCTGGCATGCAGACGCATATGGATGTTGTATACATAATAAATAAATAAAACTTATTTTAAAAAAAAAAGAAAGGAAGGAAGGAAGGAAGAAAAGAAATACCTTACTAGATGTGGTAGCTCAAGATGTGGTAGCTCATGCCTATAACCCCAGCATGGTGAGGCACAAAGACCAGGCATTCTAGGCCAGTTTTGGGTATATGAAGTTCTGTCTCTAATAAATAAATGTCCAGTGTGATGGCACATCTCTATAACCCTAGCACTTGAGAAAAGCAGGATCAGGGCCACTAGGTCACCCTCAGGCCAGCCTGTACTCCATGAGACCCTGACTCAAAATGCCTTACATGCTAACAATGACAGCAATAACAACAGCAATGTAATTAAATTTTCTCTAAAAAAAAGAAAAGAAAAAAGAAAGCAAAGATCCCTTTCATTTGCCTCCATTCTGATCAGAATGGCTCAGCTAAGGAAATGGAGGCAGAGTGGATAAAGTGGCTGGTCCAAGCTCCCAATAGCATGAGGCTATGAGGACCTTGATGGGCCAGGTTTCCTAACACAGCCTTCCTGACTTGCCAATGATCTTGTTCCTTGGGCACCCATCAAAGCTCCCCAGCAGACTAGACCATTAGGTGCCCCCTTGGGACCTCAGAGGCTCTGCTGGGCCCTATGGTCCCTTCCATCTCAAAATTGGCAGGAGAGGCATGGATCCTGACTCCCTCCTTCTCCGGTACTTTCATCTGAACCTCAAGTCTCCCTGTGATGCCACATCAGCACAGGCACCACCATCTGGCTGAAAGTTCAGTCATCCATAGTGAGCCCTGAGTATCTCCCTCCCAACTGCCCTCTCTCATTCCTCTTGGGGAGATGGTCTCTTATTGGAAAAAAAGCAATTGGCTGGATGAGAGCTTACTGTGTTCTATTGTTCAGAGGAAGGATTTTCATATCAGTGCTAGTGAAGGCTGTTGATGGTTGTTCTTGGCACCTGCTGTGAGAGGCAATTTCATCTGCCAAGTCTGAATACACTTGGGAAATGACATTCCCCTAGAGACCAAAGGTAATGGCTTTATGGACTGAGCTGTCCCTCACACTGGGCAGAAAAAGATCCTGGGTGTTTTTGTTGCTCAGCAGATATTTTTGTTTGTTTTAAGATTTATTTTATTTTTAATTATGTATATGTGGGGAGCTGGGGGTGGCTATGTGTAAGCATGGATGCAGGTGTCCATAGAATCCAGAACAGAGTATCAGATTACTGCACGAATTCTAATTTAGTATATAATGAAAACCCAAAGCCAGATATTGGAGAAAAGCTGGAATATAGAGGAAACAGACCACAGTCAATTCTCACCCAGCCAGCCTCTCAGGCTGAACAGAGTAAAAGCTGTCTTCAAGAGCCCTCCACCTGCTCCTACGTAGTCACTCCTACAGAATACCTGTATTTCTTCTCCTCCTGCCTTGAATATCTTCCCCGCCCAGTTGTTCCACTTCCAAATTCAACTCTACATCATAATCCTAAAGTTAGGATTAAAGGTATGGCTGCTACTGTTTGGCTGCTAGGCCTTGAACTCACAGAAACCCAGAAAGATCTCTGTCTCCCAAGTGATGGGATTAAAGGCCTGGGTCACCACTCTCTAACTCTCAGGGCTTGGCTGTGGGTGATTCTGTTTTCTGATATTCTGGGCTGATTTTAAAATATATCACCACATATATATAAAATATATCACCACATCAGATCCCCTGGAGCTGGAGTGACAGCAGTTTGTGAGCCACCAAACACAGGTGCTGGGAACCAAGCTCAGATCCTCTGTAAGAGCAATATATCTTCTTACTCACTTAGCCACCCCTCTAGCCCCCAAATCCCGGGCTTCTGACTAAGATAAGCAAGTGGGGGAAGCGGCCAACAGGGCCACTGGGACTGTTCAGGCCTTGTTAGAGGATCTGATGCCATCCCTCTGAAAGCCAAGGCTCTTAGACTAAAAGGCACAGAGCGGGAGACTCTCCAGCTTCTAAAAGGAAATAGCATTCATGAGAAGGTCAGATAACTACAATGCACTACTATGCCCAAAGCTGATCATTGGAAGTGTTCTCCTGGCTACACAGCTCAAAGAATTCTCTCTGCTTTCAGGAGTTCTGGGAGAAGAGAAAGAGATAATCCAGAGATCTCTGCTACTCCTGTCTCCCTTAAAACTTACAAGGATTCTGCAGTTGCCCCCAGAGAGAGCCACATGACCCAAACATTTGCACAGATAGCAAGGAATTCTTTACAGGTGTTTAGTCCAGTAATTGTCCCCCGTAGTCACCATGGGACCCTTGTCTAGTGAGAAGTTCAGCATTCAGGACTGGAGTTGGGTGTGATGGCCAAAGATCACAGGTTCAAGGCCAGTGAGAGCTGTGTAATAAATGTAAAACCAGTCTGGCCTAGAGATCCTGTCTCAAAAATAAATTAAGTTAAAAAGCTAGAGTTTGTTACAGTTTCGCAATGAAGGAAGGCGTCTCAGATCCCCTCAAGGCCAATGCTTTTCTTCCTCTTCAAATCAAGCACTGTCTGTTTATGTGGGGGAGGGGATGCAAGGATATGAGATGAGAATGGAAAAATCGGTACCAGTGGTGGACACTTCATTAGCCTCCTTTTACAAACGAAGAAACTGAGGCTGAGAGGGGCATCACATGCCCAAGATCATGCAGTGTTCCTTTGGGGCTTATATCTTAGTACTGGGGCAGTTGGCTTTACCTTCATCCATTCCTCAGGGCCTCCACCCATGCAACCCGTATCCGCGCAGCACTGGACCTGCCGTTGTATGGACCACAGATGCATTGATGAATATTACATAGGCCTCGATCCTCACAGTCAGTACCACCTTCTCAACAAACCTGGGAACTGCAAAATTTTCCCACCCCAGCACAAGCCCCCACCCTTCCTGTCACTCAGGCTCCCAGCAGCCAGAGCTAAAGATAGAATTGAGGGCATCGTTTTAAGTCAGCAACAGCAGACCTGTCTGGCCAAGTAGGGATGGGGAGCTAAGCCAAACTGGCAGATCATGGGGTTGAGGAATCAAAAGACCTCCTCAAAGTACCCACTGTGCTTCTCTATAATGGGTCACTCCCAGGAGACAGGCAGTAGCTGCTGCTACTTTTCCTCCTGTGGGTAGGGACCTGTGTGGGGCTGGTAGCACCTCACTGTGACACCTCATTCCACATTCTAGTCTTCCCTGACCTCAGAGATTTTTTCTTCTGGCTTTGTATCCTCAACACCCCCAGCTTCTCTGACTTGAGGCTTTGGTTATTCCCACAGACAATGAATAGCTTACATCTTCTGCTTTGCTATACCCTCAGGCCAGCGTTCACAGGCTTCCTTAGGGCCAGGGAGGGCTAGAAGATGAGACCCAGAGCTGGAGGAGTCAGGCCCTCTGCTGGGAGTCATTCTGTAATGGAACCTGGAATATGGCCTGCAGTCCTGGAGGCAGCGTGGGGGTCACCATTAGACCACACCCATCTGGATTCCTTGCCAGTCTCTGGGGGACTTGCTTCTCTTCCCTGCTCCTTGGACAGACCAGCTGATACCAACACATGGAAGTTTAATGGCATCAACATGAATGAAGTGGGAGAAGAGAAACATGGGCTGTAGTCCGCTCTGGCTATGGCTCTCCATCTCCAGGTGTGCGGGCTGCAGGGGCTGACTGAGCTGGAGGGAGATGAGCTACCTTGAGCTGCTTATACTTCCTCAGAAACGCAGCAGATTAAAAGCAGCTTCCTTGTATACCTGGGTCTGACTGGAATCTGAATGCAGCCAATGTAAAGAAGGTAGGTTAGAGGTCCTCAGGGAGGGTGATTCAGGTTGCCCCAGGGTGTGCTGTGAGTAAGAGAGACCTCTTCAAGCCTTCCATGGGGAGGGGCCACCTCCCTACCTCATCAGCACCAAATGGCTTGCCTAACAGGATGCTACCTACAACCTTGCAGACAGCTGGTGAGAGCCCCCAAAGGGCAGCAGGCTGGAGAGGCAGAAGAGGTCCAACTACCCAGAACTCAGTCTTGCCCCCACACTGGCACAACATGGAATAACACTCCAAGAACCTGCTTTCCAGGTACAGAAATAGTATGGAAGGGTGGGGTGCGGGGGCTGGGGTTGGCACATGCTGCTTTTCCCTGGGCATTCTGGGTAAGAATAATAATGAGGCTATTAATAACGTCTTACCTCTGTATAAGTCTTAGAGACCTTTCTCAAGATGTTTTCACCGCCTGCGCACCCAAGAGCTCAATTGATTTTCCAAGACAACCCTGTGTGCCTGTAGGATCATCACCCCCATTTGGTAGATGAAGAAACTGAGGCACCATCCATGCCAATCACACTGCTATTCCATGGCTGAGTAGAGCCAGGCTGAGGTTCTCTTGGCTCCAGTTGTGTTGAAAAGTGGTTCTAAAAAGCCAAGGCTTTGTTAGGCTATTCTTTGTTAGTCCCTTCTGGGGATGATGTAAGCACAAGGACCCCCAAAGCAGTGCATTTGTTCCCTAAGTGAGCTGGCAAAGACCCATTTATTCAGCACTGTCCTGTGATACACAGCCTCTACCAGGGCCCAAAAGACAGCCATTAGCAGAGCAGAGTTTTGTTTTGTTTAAAGAGATGGGGTTTCAACTGGCCATGGTAATATGTGCCAGTAAGACCAACACTCAGGAAGCAGAGGCAGGAGGGTTAAGCAAATTCCAGGGTAGCTTGGACTACAGAGCAAGACCATGTCTCAGAAAACCAAGGACTAGGAATGTAACTCGGTGGTAGAATGCCTTGGGTTCAGTCTCCAGCACTCATATACATAGAAAGGAGGAGAGAACTGTTGCCCAGGTTGACCTCAAACTCCAAGACTCAAGCAATCCCTCTGCCTCAGCCCCCTGAGTAGTAACTAAGATTAACGATGTGCAGTAAAACATTTCTTACCATCAGAGGGCTCACAGTGAAGACAGATGGGATGATAACATAGGGTGTCATGGAAACACAGAGGGGAGCCCTAAGCAAGCCTGGGGTAGCAGAGGGGACTTCCTGAAGGAAGGTGTGCACTCCCTCCATTACCAAAATATTCTCCCTGACTCTGTGCCTCTTTATGGCACCCACCTGTGCCCTTCTTTCAGGTCTGGAGCAATTAGGAATCAGTAGCCAGATTGCCACACCAGAATAAACACCCTGCTGAGGGTTGTTGGAGTCAGACTCCATTACTGGGCATATACAAGAGGACAGATTCTGAGCCCAGCTCACCTTAAATTTACACTAACAAGGATGGCCCATGTAGACCTTAGAGCATCACAGGTTACCCCTGCTACCCAAGAATCTTCTCTTATGTGCAAAAACCTGGGCTGCTTTTAAAATCTGCTAACGGGATATCAGGTGGCTGTAGTTAATTCCTGGCATTTACTGCTTCTCTGTTTAACCTGGATCTGCCATCACTAAACTGAACTTTTTTCTTGGTCTTGGAGGAATTGGGCTTTTGGTCATAGTTTCTTAAACAAGGGATTTCCTAAACTTGAAATGTGTAATTCAAGAACCCTTAGCTTCTCTGAGGCTGATAAATCTCAGTTTCCCCAGTTAACTCACCACCTCAGCCTTCCTTTCCCTCAGGCCTCTCCACTTCTCCTCTGAGTTATTTGGTTGGTTTTTGTTGTTGTTTTGGTTTTGGGGAGGTTTTTTGTCTATTTGTTTTGTTTTGAGACATGGTCTCACACTGTAATCAGGCCAACCTAGAGCTCATTAGGTAGCCCAGGCTGGCTTTGAACTTTCTGAAATCCTCCTTCCTCTGCCTGCCAAGAGCTATGATGACACGTATGTACCTCCATGATCAGCTTCCCCGTTCTTGGTTGAAGGACACAAGGCCAGAGAAAGAGGGGCCTCTCATGAGAGGGAAGGGGCAAAGCTTTGGGACTGGCAGAAGCAGAGCAGAGCAGGAATAGCAATGGCGGCTAAGTAACCAGCCAGTCAAGGATGTTCCATGAAGCTGCCCCAGCTTGTAAAACTTTTATACGAATATTTTAATCTCCCTCACCTAGTATAATTTTGCATATGGAAAGTTCTGCTGTATTCTCTGGCACTTGATGACCTCTCCCTTCCTTCATTGTCCCAGTTAAGAATTAGCCAATGGCATCAGACTGTGAGATTCTGATTCCAGCCAATAGGAGGGAGACATAGTCAGCACCTGCTTAAGAATTAAAACTAAGTGAATTTCCTTCCCAGACATGCTTGGTAGCCCAGTTTGAGTCATGATATACCCTTTTTATAAAAATAAATTCCCTTTGGTTGTTTCTTTGTACAACACTAATTTTCTTTTCCAAAAGAGGCAATGTGAAGAGTTACCTGAGGCCTACACCATTACTCCCGGAGGACTGCTGTGGGACTATATACTTTTGTACACTATATATATTTGTCACTGATTGGCCAGAAGCTAAGCAGACAGGAAGTATAGGCGGGGCAACTGGACGAAGAGAATTCTGGAAAGAGAGCAGAGCAGATGCCAATGTGATGCAGAGGTAGGAAGGTGGGGAGGCTGCCCTGAGGAAAAGGCTACATGGCTAAACACGAGAATCATGGGTTATTTTAAGAGTAAGAGTTAGTAAGTAATAAGCCTGAGCCATAGGCTAAACAGTTTATAATTAATATAGGCCTTTGTGTGATTATTTGGAACTAAATGGCTGCTGGACCAGCTGGGTGGGACAGGGGAACTTCTGACTACAGAGGAGAACTCTCGGGCTCCTGGACTGCAGTGTGGCACTCTATCCTGAAGTATGAAATATGGCTTGGCAGGTAATTTATTCAATCTGAGGTCAGTGGACAGTAATGAATCTGTTCTTGTTAGACATTTTAGCTCAGAACCTTGTATTTAGAAGCTCAACGTAGGTGGTCATGGTGACATACAGACACATCTATGATCTTAGCTACTCCGTGTAGTCTGACTCCACTTTCCCAGCAGCAGAATCACAGGCTTGCACCACATCTGGCTTACACAGGATGATTTTGATTTGGCTAGTGTCTGATAGCACTGATCCTGGGAACTGTCCCCACCATGCCCTCTTCCCTCTAAGAAGTGCTGATTCTACAATCCTGCAAATCACCTGAGAACTACCCTGAGGCTGCAGGTAACTTCTCCACCTGACATTTCATCCTGTCCTCAAGACACTGACCACACATACCATCCGAAGGTAATCACATACATACTGTCCATCCCTGCTCACTATAAGAAGGACAGGCACACTGTCCAGTCCATGGCGGAAGACTGAAGGGTTGGAAAAGTAGGTAAAGCCCCCCAGAGCCTAGTTTGCTTCCTAGAAAACCCTGTAGATCAGTGAGATGAAGTTAGGCTTGGTGGGAGATACTGTAACCCTAGCACTCTAGAAGTATAAACAGCAGGATTGTGATGTTGAGGTCAGTGTGGGCCACAGAACAAGTTCACCACTAACCTGGGTTACATGCTGGATCCTGTCTCCAACAACAGCAGAGCAGCCAGCAGTAAGAGTGTTTACTGCTCTTTTGGAGGACCTGAGTTTGGTTTCCAGCAGTGTTACAGGTGGATGAAACCCACTCACCCAACACTGCAGTTCCAGGAGATCTGATGCCCTCTTCAGGTCCATATACACACAGACACACACACAACCCAAAATAAAATCTCTAAAAAAAATAAAGATAAGAAGCATCCAGGCATGGTGCATACTTGCAATCTCAGTTCTTGGGAAGCTGAGGCAGAGGAACTGAGGGTGGTAGGCCATCTGGAGCTTCACAGCAAGAGGACCCTGTCTCAAAAAGCAAACAAAAACATATATGGAAAATGTTTGTTGACAACACAGTTCAAAAGTGCCCATTTAATTATTTTCTGAGCTCAGAGGAGAGCCAAGAAGATGCAGGCATAGCTGTCTGAGCTTGTCTGTACTGTTAGCATTCGCTTAGCACAAAGCATGTTAACTTGCTCAAATGGACTCGTATCTGAAAGAGCTAGGCAAGGATCCTGACATAAGCCAATCCTCAGTAAGTGGTGGCTGGTCCTCAATCTTCCCAGCTCTATTTTATAAGTGAGAAAAGTGTGACATAGTGGGGCCTTTTCAAGGTGCCTACAGAATCAGTTACAACACCATGGACCCTTGCAATGACCTCAGTTGGCCCTGAGAGAAGCTAGAGTCCCTAGCCTCCAGGATGGAGAATTATAGAGAATGAATCTTCTTTGTAACTGGGTGCCGGTATGGTGTTTGGGGTGGGGAGGAATTCTGCCTTCTTCTGCAGGACAGCCCTGGAAAACAGCCTCCTGCAAGAGCTGGGAGAGTCTGGGAGCAAGCAGAGAAAGGGAAGCAGAGAGAAAATAAACAACCAAGCCAAAGACAGCCAGGGAAAGTGCATGTGAGCAGTGAGGCAGAGAGCTGATGGATGGCAGTGTCTCTGGAGGAGGAAAGGGCAGTAAGGGGGGAATGGAGAAAGCCCAGGGAGGGTGGGAGAGTGGCTCTTGGGGATTCAGGCATGCAAGGAGCCTCGGTTGCTTCTTAGGGCAAGATATTGGTGGTTTATTGACCCAAGGCATGGGAAGTTGGCATAAAAGCTGCATAAAGGACTGTGGGCCAGGGAGTAGGGGGGGCCCACATAGTGAAGGCGCGATGGATGCTAAGGAAGCAGGTAGAAAGATGGTTAGGGGTGGGCCATGGAAAACCAGGGCAGGGCACTGGCCCAGCACCTGACCTACCTGCCTGAGGGTACTTAGAGTCTCCTTGGGGCTATGGCCAGCCTTCCTAATGTCATGTCTCTCTGAAAGGCCCTGGGCATCCTGGACCTACTCACAACACCACTCAAGCCCTAGATACTTAACATGCATTGGATAACACTCAGACACTTGCGACAAAATTAGGCAATTTCCAAAGCCATTAAATACGCCTCCTGATAGCATCTCTCGCAGAGCCATTCTCAAAACTGTGGACCACTGTGGGAGGCTTCACAGTGAGCTGCGCTGGGCTGTTCTCTCTCCTTCAATCTGGCCTCATGGCATAGACTGAGTAACTTCTCCCAAGGGCCTCATGCAGGGCCACGACTCTGCTTTTTGGAGTACTATTGTCCAGACCAACAGAAACCTGTTACTCTCAGCCAGCCCTGACAGATGTGCCAAGAGACACAATGTGCAAGGCTGCAAGTCTGTAGGTTCCAGTTCTCTGAGCTATGCGACCTCTCCCCTTAATCTGTAATGGAGAGCAGGTTCAGTGGGGGAGGAAACATAACTGACTGGGAAAATGGGTATTGCTGCACAGTAATCCAAGAATTTGGAAGCAGGAGGACTAAGCGTTCAAGGTTGTCATCTGCTACATAGTGAGTTCAAGACCAGCCTGAGCTAGATGAGATGGTGTATTAGACCCCTATGAAGAAACTGGAATTATAAAGAAACTGAAGACCTGTGTGCTGGGTGGTTTTGTGTGTCGACTTGACACAAGCTATAGAGTCCTCAGAGGAAGGAGCCTCAGCTGAGGGAATGCTGCCATGAGATCCAGCTGTAAGGCATTTTCTCATTTAGTGATCAATGGGGGATGGCCCAGCCCACTGTGGGTGGTACCATCCCTAGGCTGCTGGTCCTGGGTTCTGTAAGAAAGCAAGCAGCACCCTCCGTGGCCTCTGCATCAGCTCCTGCCTCCAGGTTCCTGCCTAGACTTCCTTCAGTGATGAATTGCAATAAATCTTTTCCTCCGAACTTTCCTACTGGATATGGTATTTCCTCGCAGCAATAGAAACCCTAACTAAGACAACCTGGCCTTCAGTCCTTATTTTTTATTTTCTTTCTTTCTTTAAATTTCTCTGTCTCTGTCTGTCTGTCTGTCTGTCTGTCTGTCTGTCTGTCTGTCTGTCTGTCTCTCTCTCTCTCTCTCTCTCTCTCTCTCTCTCTCTCTCTCTCTCTCTCTCTCTCTCTCTCTCTCTCTCTCTCTCTCTCTCTCTCCAGCAGACTGGTCTTGAATTCAGAGAGCTTGATCTCCCTGCCTCTGCCTTCCAAGTGCCCGGATTAAAGGTGTGCACTGGCAAGTCCTGATTGCTTACACTCCACAGTTGTGAGATTTTCAGCAAGTGATCAAACGTTGTTTGTCTCATTTTCATCTGCATGGTGGTGGGCGGGGGAATAGTACTGTCCGTGTGACCATCCTCCCAGGTTATCTCTGAGAAGATGGCACCCTGACCTGGCACATAATAGGTACTAACAATATGGGGGGCTTTTCCCCAGCCCATCTTTGCTTTCTCTTCTCACCTACCTTGTAGGCACATGGTGAGCTTTTTAATAGGCAATTCTAAAATACTAGAAAAATGTCACTGAGCAATTCTTCGTCCTCAGGGTTGTTCCTGCAGTCTGCTCATTAGGGATCTTCTCAAAGGGCAGGAGTGGGGAACACCCCTATGCTGCAGGTCATGAGGCTTGAGGCTGCCCTGCCCCCTGCAGTCTAGAGGCCAAGACATTACATGATGAACAGAGCCCCATCTGTGGAGCTGTCCCTGAGGCTGTGCTGAGGGACATTATAGTCATATAGTCATAATGCTTTTCAGAAAGAACAGTCCACAGAGGGCTCCATTCAGTAGCAGACTGGCAAGAGAATAGCACAGCCGGAGCAAAGGATATCTGGGAGGGAGCTCAGAGCTTCCACTAAAGAACTGAGGAGAAGGGTGGAGGGGAGGGAATCTGGCCCGGGTGGGAAGGGCAGAGATGCTGGGATCTGTAAATATGTGTGTTATGAGCCCATGAGTGTAGAGGCCAGAGTCCACCTCAGCTGTTGTTTCTCAGCTGTCATTCATCTTGATTTTTGAGACAAAGTCTCTCCCGGGAACCTGGGGCTCACCTGTTGAGGTCTTGGTATTAATCTGTCTCCTCTTACCTCCTGTTTCCTCCAAGTGTGTGTGTGTGTGTGTGTGTGTGTGTGTGTGTGTGTGTGTGTGTGTGTGTGTGTGTGTGTGTGTGTGTGTGTGTGTGTGTGTGTGTGTGTGTGTGTGTGTGTGTGTGTGTGTGTGTGTGTGTGTGTGTGTGTGTGTGTGTGTGTGTGTGTGTGTGTGTGTAGGGGGGTGCTGTTGCTGAAGGTGGACTCCAGGACTCCAGGGCCTCCCACATGCTAAGCATTCAGTCACTGAGATACACTCCTTCTCACCTTACTTCAAAATAAAAAAAGAAAAAGAAAAGAAAAAATGGAAGAAGAGGGCAATGATTAGGTGTGCCAGACAGGGTTCGCCAGCCCATAAAATATGAACATGTTGGAGCCTAGCTCACACAGTTGTAGGAGCCAGAAATCTGTAGGACACACCCCTGGCAGCCTGGGATTCCTCGGGCAGGAGCCCATGTTGCATTCTTGAGACAGGATTTGTTTCTCCAATGTTCTTTCTTGTTTGTGTTTCTGTTGTTGGTTGTTTTTGCTCCTTACACTTTTGAGGGGGGCTCACCACCTAGTTCTCAAACAAAACAGATATGGTGGCTTATTCTTAATTATAAATGTTTGGCCTTAGCTTGGCTTGTTTCTAGCCGGCTTTTTTTAAAAAATGAATTATTCCTTCTGCCTTTTATTTCTGGGCTTTTCCTTTCCTCACTTCTGTAACCTCTCCTTGTTTCTTACTCTTGCTTGCTGTGAAACTGATGGCTGGCCCCTGGGGTCCTCCTTCTTCTGTGGCGACTCCTTTCTCTCTTTTCTCCCAGATTTCTCCTTCTATCTGTTCTCTCTGCCTGCCAGTCCCTCCCTTCATCCTTTCTCCTGTCTTGCTATTGGTTGTTCAGTATTTTTATTAGAGCATCAGGTGTTTTAAAAAGGCAAAGTAACACAGCTTCACAAAATTAAACACATGTAACATAAACAAAAGTATCACACCTTAAAATAATATTCTACAATGTTTCTATTCAGTTATTCTTTTTGACTTTTCTCTTCTTTGTGTTGAATGTGTGTGCACATAAGTGTATTGTGCTTGCATGTGTGTGGGCACATATGCACATTGGGTCCATGTGTGTTTGTGTGTGTGTGTTAGCACACATGTATGTATGTTGTGTTTATATGTGTTTGCATGTGTGTAAACAGACATGTATGCACATTGGGTGTTTCTTCCATCACTCTCTGAAGTGGGGACTCTCACTGAACCCAAGACTCTCAGACTCATCTAGTCTGGCTATCCAGCTTGATATGGGGATTTCCTGTCTCTACTCTTCTTGAGCTGAGCTTACAGGGGGCCCATGCCCACTCAGCATCCACATAAATTCCAGGGACCCAAACCCCAGTCTTCACCTTTGTATAGCAAGCACTTTACATGCTGATGCATCTCCCAGTCCCTAACTTTTGTTAAAAACAACTTTATTTTGACACAGCTGCCACTCCATACATTTCATATATTTAAACTGAGTGATCGGTACACAATCACGAAACTCTCATAATAGTAAGAAACATACCCATCACTCTCCAAAAACATCATTTCCCTTCCTGTTCCTCTCCCATGGCAGTGTCTACCCAGATGATATATCTGCTTTCTATCACCATAGATGACCTTGCAGTTTCTAGAGTTTTGAATAAATGGAGTAATGGTGTGTGTACTCTTTAGGGGGAAATGCATCTATTTTTCCTACTCATGAATTTTTTAATTCACCCATGTTATATAACTAGTAGTTTATCCACTTTACTGTTCACTAGTAGTTCCTCCTGCAGGTGAACCAGGACTTGTCCAAACCACTCATTAGTTGATAGACATCTAGGGTGTGTCTAGCCTAGAGCTAGCCTTTGTATTGATTTCTACAAATTTTTAATTCTCCTCTCTCTGTCTCTCTCTCTGTCTCTCTGTCTCTCTCTCTCCTAAGAAAATATCTAAAAGTGGAAGTCTAGATTATTTTCCAGGAACGTATTTAACTTTTAAGAAACAGTCACTTTAGCTGTGTGTGGCAGTGCACACCATTACTCCCAGAAGTTGGGAATCAGGTGGATTTCTGTGAGTTTGAGGCCAGTCTGTATATATAGTAAGTTCCTGGACAGCCATAGCTACATAGTGAGACTTTGTCTCAATACACCCACACCCACACACACTCATTCCCAGCCTGAAATAAGCAACTTTCAAAAGTGAGTGTGCCAGTTTATGTTTCTTAGTGTATGAAATCCCAGCTAATTCATTCATGTCATTCTTTATAAGCTCAATTTTTAGAAGGATTCTAGCCATTCTTTTTTTAGATTTATTTATTTCTCTTTCATTTGTATGTGTTTTGCCTGCCTGTATGTATGTGTACCACTGCATGCAGTGCCCTCAGAGGCCAGAAGAGGGCACAGAGCTGGAGTTACAGACTTGTGTGGTGATACCTTCCATGGTGCTGGGAACCAAACTTAGGGCCTCTTCAAGGGCAGCACCTATTTTATTTTTAACTGCTGAGCCATCTCTTCAGACCCTTGTGTTACTCGTTTTGAGGAAATTTCCTATTAGTTACAAGGTATGGATTGAAAATTGATATTCTTTTAATCATAAAAAAATTGAAACTCAACTGTATTCCTTAGGGTTTCTCTTGCTTGGAGGAAGTACCATAAGAATTAGGCTTATACTTCAGTATTGAAGGAGTCAGGGCAGGAGCTCAGACAGGGTGGGAACCTGGAGGCAGCAGCTAATGCACAGTCCATGGAGGGTGCCGCTTACTGGTTTGCTCTTCATGGCTTGCTCAGCCTGCTTTCTTATAGAACTCAAGACTAGCAGCCTGGGGATGTCACCACCCACAGTGGGCTGGGCCCTCCCCCTTTGATCACTAAATGAGAAAATGCCTTACAGCTGGATCTCAAGGAGGCATTTCCTCAGCTGAGGCTCCTTCCTCTGAGGACTCTATAGCTTCTATCAAGTTGACGCACAAAAATAGCCAACACACCAACCTGACCATTATTTGCCCACATTTTACTCAGACAGCTTGTATACTTCAAATCCATTAAATCTCTTTCCACAATTAATTTTTGTTTGTTTGTTTGCTTATTTGCTTCTTTTGAGGAAGAGTCTCACTAAACAGCCCAGACTAGCTTCCAATCTTTAATTCTCCTGCCTCGATTTCCCCAATTGTGAGGATTAACTGTTTGATTAGAGCATTGATAAGGAATGGCTTTGGTTATATCTGTGAGAGTTTCTCCAGAGAGATTTAACTGGGGAAGGAAGTCCCTCCCTGAATGTGGGCTGAGTCCTGGCTGAACAGAAAGGGAAGCAGGAGAAAGATCAGTCTTGAAATGGCATTCCTCTTAATCTGTTTCCTGTTTGGCTTCATGGACCATTCCTCTTTTGGACTGACATCTTTTTATGCATACATTCTCTCTAACTGGGCCAAGCAATAGATCTACAATCCTACCGACTCAAGACATTGACACAGGAGCTTGATGCAAAGTTCAGGGTCTGCCTGGACTACAGAGTGAGTTCAAAGCCACCCTGGTTAATTTAGCAAGTCCCTGTTTCAAAATAGTCTTTTTTTTTTCTTTTTTTAAAATTTAGGGCACTGGTAAGATGGCTCAGTGGTAAAGACATCTATCATAAACTTGATGATTTAAGTTCTATCCCCAGAAACCACACAGTAGGAGAGAATTTTCACAGGTTGTCTTCTGGCTTTCATATGTTCTCCATAGCATGTGCAACCACATGCATCTACACACAGAGACACACAATAAACAAACACACAAATAAATAAACAATAAAAAATAAAATAAGATTTTTTTTTTTTTTAATCGAGGTGGTTCAGCTGAGATTACAAGCCTATACTATCAGGCTTGACAATGTTATTCTGAGACAGCATCTCTCCTATGAATCAGAGGCTGGCCTTGGACTTGCTATGTTGCCCAGGCTACCCTTAAATTTATGATCCTCCTGCCTCTGCCCCTCCAGTGCTCATCTTTTAATTTTATCCTATGGGTCTCTTTGCATTCTGTGTCCATTTCCACTTCCTCCATTGTCTTGCAGGACTGGAGATTGCACCTAGGATCTCACACATACTAACATTGTCTTGCAGGACTGGAGATTGCACCTAGGATCTCACACATACTAACATTGTCTTGCAGGACTGGAGATTGCACCTAGGATCTCACACATACTAAGCCAGTACTTTAAATCCTCAGCTCTCTTCCTATTTTTATTTTGAGACAAGTCTTCATTAAATTGCCCATGCTGGGTGGTAACAATCTCCTCTCCTCTTCTTCATCTTCCTCCTCTTCCTCTTTAAGTAGAATAAGGCAAAAAGAGCAATTATTACAGACTGATTTGTTGGTTTATTGAATGATTTACTTAAAGCACTATTTGTACTGCTCATGTCTAAGCTTGACTTTATTGCTGCCTGGAACAGAGTGACCCAGAGAAATGGCTGAAGCAACAGGCCATCGCCCATAACAACCTACTGATCTTACTTGCTGTCTCATCCCACCTCATGGCTTTAGAATATACAGTGAGAGAACTGAACCTGATATTGAAGCTCCCGAGGGGCTGTCCTGGCTTCGGCCCACCAGTGACATGTCCTCTCTTCCCCTCCAGAAAGATTCCCGCAACAGTCCTCGACTCCATCTAGTCTCATTATGTATTTGGCTGACCCTGAACTTGCTATGTAGACCATTAAATTGCTCCTGAAAATCTGTGACATTACTGGCCTGTGACACCTGGTCCAGCTTAGAGTATATTTCTTCTTTCTTTCTTTTTTCAAGACAGGGTTTCTCTGTGTAGCCCTGAACTCTCTCTGTAAACTAGGCTGGCCTTGAGCTCAGCAATCTGCTTGCTTCTGCTTTCCAAATGCTGGGATTAAAGGCTTGCACCACCAAAAACTTGCTAGAGTATATTTCTTGTCAGACTATATATTTGGGTCTTGTACTTTGTTTTGTTATAAATCTAAAATTGATAGTCTTTGTCTTTTAAAGGAATGTTTAAAATATTTATCTTTAATATGATTATGTGATTAGGTTTAAATGATCATCTTAGTACATATTTTATTAGAACTTATAATGGGCACCACATTCATGCCTGGTGGCTTCAACAATCAGAAGAGAGTGTCAAGGAGGCAGGGAAGATGGTTTAGCATTGCCTGCTCTTCAGAAGGACCCAGGTCCAATTCCCAGCACCCACTTGGCAGCTCACGGCTGTCTGTAACTCCAGTTCCAGGGCATCTGACACCCTCACACAGGTGGCTGTGAGTCGCCATATGGGTGCTGGAAATTGAACAAGTATCCCCACAAGAGCACCAAGTGCTAGCAACTGCTGAAACATCTCTCCAGTGGGCTGGACTGGGCTGAACTTGCCATCAGTGATTAGTCAAGACAATGCTCATGGTCGTGTCCACAGACCAGTCTGACAGAGCAGTTCAGCTCCTGCTCTCTTCCCAAGTAACGGTTCTGTCAAAT
Organism: Phyllotis vaccarum; assembly: GCA_033318265.1. Taxonomy (NCBI): domain Eukaryota; kingdom Metazoa; phylum Chordata; class Mammalia; order Rodentia; family Cricetidae; genus Phyllotis; species Phyllotis vaccarum. The sequence continues at coordinate 63,102,599 of JARWLC010000006.1, forward strand.
TCATTCAAACTCACTAGGACACTACTTGTAAATGAACCCATGTTCTAAATTTAGACCCAAATTGTTAATTGTATTTTCCAAATCTTCTAAACATTCCACATCTTTTTCTTCCTTCCTTTTTCTTTTTTTTATTCTTAACCTATTAGTCACTGGAAGAAGTGTTCGACTCTGCCACTACAACAGTGGCTGGTGTGAATTTTTCCTTTTAATCCTCCTATAATTGTTACTCTGAGGCTGTGGTATTAAGAAATTGGTAAAATTTTGGTGATTATTTAATTAGACTTCTCTCTCTCTCTCTCTCTCTCTCTCTCTCTCTCTCTCTCTCTCTCTCTCTCTCTCTTTCTCTCTCTCTCTTTAGACAGGGTCTCTGGTCCAGCTGCTCCCCAGCTTCCTGCCTGAGGATAAGTTTCAATTTGTGGTTCTATCTTCCTAGGGTGCTGGAACTACAGGCCTGCACCGTCACATCTGGTTTATACAGCCCTGCCTGGGGCTTCATGCATGCATTCTACCAACGGACTTGCATCCCCTGGTTCTTATTTCTGTATCATAATCTGAGACTTTTTCTGTGCAGTACTTAATCTAGCTACATTTACTATAATTACAATCAATAATACATGGAATTATTTCTGCCTTGTGTCTGGCACATTCCATTTGTTGTTGTTGTTTTAATTATGTGTCTGTCTGTGTGTCTGAGTGTGGTTTTATGCACATGAGGACAATGCCCAATGAGACTAGAGACATTGAATGCCCTTGGAGCAAAGTTATGAGCTACTGATAGGAGTGTTAGGAAACAGACTCTGGTCCTCTGTGAAAAGCAGCACGCATTCTTAATCACAAGGCCATCTCTCTGGTTCCTATCTTCTCCCTGTTTTGTTTTTTGGGTTTTTTTTTTTTTTTTTTTTACTTCTTTTTCATTAACTAAGTCAGCCTCCCCTCCCCCTCCCCCTCCCTCCCTCTCCCTCCCCTCCATTTGTTTGTTTGTTTTGAGTGTTTGAGACAGGGTGACATCAAACTCACTATGTAGCTCAGGCTGGACTTGAACTTAAGGTAACAAATCTTCCTCAGCCCCCCGAATGCTGAGATCTCAGCATGCACCACCATGCCTTACCCAGATATTTTGGTGAAAATGTAGTGACGGGTCACTTGGTGTCTTAGTGCTAACCTAAATAACAGTGAGATTTTCACAGAAGAAAGCAGGGCTGCTCCATAGCAGAGCATGAGCAGAGCACATGAGGCCAGTGATTTAATCCCCAGGTTTAAATAAATACATAAGTAAATAGACACGAAAGAGAAAACCTAGAAACAAAGAGAAAATTAGTCACAAGGTCTTATCCCAAGAGTTGACATCAGTTCATTAGTGAAGACAGTGTGTCAGGCACGTTCTCCTCTCTGGACAGCCATCCTCATGACTCACGCAGCAGCAAGCTACAATTTGGAAAGTCCTTGACTGAGGAGTTCTTGTTCCAGGCATACGGTCCGAGCCCTTCAGGGAGTCTTTATAATAGTTCTTACAGGCACGTGCACGTGGGGCCTCCCTCCTTAACCCCAGGCTGTGCTGCTTTGTTTTTTTCAGATTCGACTCCAGTGACACCACTTTTGATTCTGTCAACTTTCACACTTCCTGTTTCCAAAAATAGAAGTCTACCTAATCCCTCTGAGCTGCCTTTCACATTAAAGAAAAAGAACATGGGCCGCCTGGGTGGCTCAGCCAGTCAGGGTGTCTGCCGCCAAGCCCGAGTTCAATCCTCAGGACTCACAGTGAAAGGAGAGAACCTGTTCCCACAGGCTGTCCCCTGGCTTCCACAGACACACTCCTAGAGATATAAATAAAAAAAAGAATACTTTCAAATTTCAAAATAAACCTTTCACCTGCAAGTTCTCATCTGAATGAGGAGGACTGGGTGAGTCTTTTCTCTCAGAGTCAAAGGAACCTTTTGGTTCCTGAAGCCAAGGGAATTTTTACTTTGGTGACATCGGAACAGCCTCACTTTTCCCATCAACCGATTTTATCACAAATAGTATAAAAATTGAACTTATAAAGTAAATTCTGTCTCACAAATACCACTGTGTTGCTCAGTGTATCTCAGAAGTGCTTGAAGTGCCCCAGTGAGTGAAGGCCCAGAGTGCTCACCCACCGAAGAGCACAGGCCCTGAGGTGCAGACTGGGGTCACTGCTCTGCACCCCTCCCTCCTCCTCACCCCTCCCTCCTCCACACCCCTCCCCCTCCACACCCATCCTCCCTCCCCACCCCTCACTCCTCCCCACCCTTCACCCCTCCCTCCTCCCAACCCCTCCTCCCTCCCCCTCCCTCATCCCTCCCCACCCTTCCTTCCTCTCCCTCCCTCATCCCTCCCCATCCCTCCCTCCTCCCCTCTGCTCCCTCCTCCCCACATTTACTGATTCACCATGTGCCAAGCTCAGACCATGTGAGGCCTGAAGCAGGTAGCTTCCACCTCATCCCTCCCTTCACCAGCTGTCTCTGCCTCCTTTTCCAGATTTGTCTCTAAGTCCCTGCCATGTTAATGACAGCACTAGTATCAGGTAAGGGGTCTTTGGCAAACACCCTCAGTCCAGTTTATTCTGGGGAACATGTTGTCCTAAGCATTTTTGTAATCATTTTCTTTTGTTTTGAGGGGCAGTACTGGAGATTAACTCCAAGGCCTAGTATATGTTCAGCAAGTACTCTGCCACTGAGCTACACCCCTTCCCACCCTACATCTACACCAGTTCATCTACAGCACTCTGCTGCTGCCCGGTCCTCGCCTCCCCTGCAAGGACAGCTCTGCACTGAGACAGCTCTCCCTAAGGTCACAGTGATCGTGGGGGGGGGGGAGTGTGTGTGTGTGTATGTGTGCAGGGTGTGTGTATGTATGTGGGGTGTATGTGTGTGTGCACATGTGTGCATGTATGGTGGTGGTGTGTGTGTATGTGTGGTGTGTGTACCTGTATTGTGTGATGTGTGTGTGTATGTGTGGGGGGGAGTGTGTATGTGTGTGGGGTGTGTGTATGTTGTGGAGGGGTGTGGGTGTTTGGTGTGTATGTGGTATATGTGTTTGGGATGTATGTGTGTGTGTGTGCACATGTGTGCGTGTGTAGTGGTGGTGGTGGTGTGTGTGTGATGTGATGTGTGTGCTGTGTGTGTGTGTGTGGTGTGTGCATATCAGTGTGTGTGTGGTGTGTGTGTGTGGTGTGTATGTGGTGCATGTGTGTGAGTGTGTGTGTGTGTGTGTTCACCCGCACACATGAGGGCAGGGAACCATAATTATTAGGACTCTACTCAGATCATCCACAGCTTCAGTAAGTGCTTTAACCTCTGAGCCATCTCACAGCCCTGGGTCGTTTTAGTTGGCTTGTTTTTTGTTTTGTTTTGTTTTGTTTTGTTTTTGACTTTCCATCCTGTTTCTACATCTGAGCATCCCTCTTTCATGAATCTCTCTTTCCTTCCTGTCTGCCCACAATTTGATCTTCACCTTCATTGTGCCTCCACTTCCTTTTCAATCTTGTGGTCTAACAGTTCTTGCTGGGGTCCCTAAGACCCCATGGGAGCTCTCCCTGCTAACTAGACCTCCTCTCAGACCTTGCGTTCACATGCACAGCTTTGACTCCTGTCTGCTAATTTTCCCCAAGTTGGTATTTTTACAGAAGACCCACATACCCAGCTGCCTATTACACAACCGACTTGTGCGGCTCAAAGTCACCGCTTGCCAACAGGTCCAAAGTCACTCAGGCGCATGCCCCATACCTGCTGCTTTTCTGGGCGTCCTCACACATGACACTATCTGCCACCCATTTACTCAAACTGAGGCAGGACAGAAAGACAAGGACCTGAGAAAGGAAAGCCCCTGCCGAGTCCTGAGAATCCCTCACTAGCTAAGAATGCAGCACAGTTGCCAAGCTTTGCTGCAAGGTTTGCCTGTGTTGAGACAATATTAAGGAATATTAATGCTGAAGTATGTTTAAGTAGCCGTGAGCCATGTGGAAGGCCTAAGTGGATATGAGCATGGCTGGCCTTTCTCTTTTGCCAGGTGTAAACCTGCAGTTCACTAGGAACTCATAAGGAAGACTATAAACCTAGTAACAGTAAAAGGCAAGACTCCGCCCCCTGGCGCCTCTGTGAACTGTGTGTTTTACCTCTCACCAGACTGTAATGTTGTTCAAGGCACCTGTGGGAACACCCTGTTATCACATTTACCCAAAAAGGAAGAAAAGTTCCTTAGCAACTGTCTGCATTTAGCTTTAGAAGCCACAGATACTGTATAAATGGCTACTTCTAAGACATATAAGGTAATCACTTATACCCACACTTAGTTGGGCATGTACCATCTTTTCCCCAAACGCCTCTTTCTATTAACACCCTGCTTAAAAATATGATAAAACAGGCAGGCTGTGATGGTGCATGTCTTTAATCCCAGCACTTGGGAGGCAGAAGCAGGTGGATCTCTGTGAACTGGAGGTCAGCCTTGAATATGTATTTAGCACGTGTGTGTGTGTGTGTGTGTGTGTGTGTGTGTGTGTGTGTGTGTGAGAGAGAGAGAGAGAGAGAGAGAGAGAGAGACAGAGAGAGACAGAGAGAGAGACAGAGAGACAGAGAGAGACAGAGAGAGACAGAGAAATGGAGGCCAGTCTTGAATATGTATTTAACACGTGTGTGTGTGTGTGTGTGTGTGTGTGTGTGTGTGTGTGTGTGTTAAAACTCCACCCAAGCTCTTTTGAGACAGGGCTTATAGTCTAGACTACCTTGAAATTGCTGTGTAGGCAAGAATGACATTAAATTCCTTGATGCCTTCACCTCCCAAGTGACAGGTAGGGATGCCAGCAAAACCTTTTCTTTCCTAAATTCCTTCCTCCCTCCCTCCCTCCCTCCCTCCTCCCTCCCTGTCTCTCCCTCCTTCCTTCTTTCACTCCTTTTTCCCTATGTATGTGTGTGTTCACATGAGAGGCCATATGCGCATGTGTGTGGAGGCTCAAGGCTGATGTTGGGTCCCTCCTTGATCCTTCTCCACCTTACACATTGAGACAGGATCTCTCAACTGAAGCCACTCCATTTAGCTGCTCTGCCTGGCCAGCTTGTCCCAAGGATTCCTTGTCTCTGCCTCCTGTGTAGGAGTCACAAGGGGGCTGCTACATCCACCCAGCTTTTACATAGGGTTCCTAACCCCGGTCCTCATGGTGGCAAGTGCTTTACCTGCTGAACCATCGTCCCCAACCCAAATCTTTAAAAATTATTAGCATATGTATATTAGTGTTCTGCCTGCATGCCTGTTTGTATACCATGCATATTCCAGGTGTCAGGGCCCTGGAACTGGAGTTATAGCTGATTATGAGCTGCTCTGTGGGTGCTGAAAATTGAACCTGGTTCTCTAGAAGAGCAGCCAGTGCTTTTAGCCATTGAAACATCTTTCTAAGCCTCAAATCTTTTCTCAATAAACTCCAAATCTGCTTCAAACTAACACATCCTGAAATTCTTTTCTGTAGTGAAATCAAGAATCTTTGCTTCACCTGTAACAGAGGTCTCAGAAAAAAAGCTCAGACAGCTGCAGGTGGCCTTGGGGAAGGCTGGCCTCTGCCTCACTGTTGCTGACAAAACCAGAAACCTGGGCCTGCCTGACTCTCCTCTCTCCACTGTCCCAGACTGTGCCCTATCAAGCCTGTTACCAAGCCCTATCCCCTTTCTTCCCTAAATAGCTCTTGAAGCTGCCTCCTTCTAAATCTGTCCCTGCTCCGTCCCAAGCTGCCTCCACACATCAGAGGCCTCCTAGGTGATGTGCCTAAAATCACCTGACTACTTCCCCCAAACCTGTTGTCAGCTAGAAATCTAAGGGTGAATCTGACCACGCCATCCCTCTACCTATGTTTTCCTAGTGGTTTTAGGATAAAAACAAAACATGGCCTGGATCTTGCTTACCTTCTCCCAAGCTCCTTGCTTGCTTTGATTTTATCTGCTTCTTTCCCACTGAAGGGCTTTTGCTCTTCCTGGTTACTTAGGTGGTCTCTTCACACCTTGTTTTGTCTTCTTTTTTGGTTGAGACATATTCTGAATATAGAGCATAAGCTTGTCTGAAACTTCAGGACCTTCTGCCTCAGTGTCCCATGTGTTGAGGTTAAAGACAACTCCATGACTCTTGGCTTGCCATCTCTATTCTTTTTTATCATTTTTTAAAAATTGTGTGTATGTGTGCACTCAGGCCCTAGTACACATGTGGAGTGCAGAGGACAGCTTGCAGGAGGAATCTGTTCTCTCCTTCACCATATGGGTTCCAGGAATTGAACTCAGGTCCTCAGAATTGACACCAGATGCCCTTACCTGCTAAGCCTGCTCCCCGATCCCTCTTTAGTCCTCAATGTAAATATGACCTGAAACTGCCTCAGAACCCCTCTGTTCAGGTTCTGGTTCTGGTGACACCTCCCTGCCATTATTAGTAGCACTTGTCAGCGACACTTGTATTTGCTGGTATGATTATTTCATCCAGCCATTCTCTTCTGTTCCTCATCAACCTCTAAGATGGTTTCCTTCACAGAGTGTCCCAGCGCTTTCCACAGTGCTGGCTCACAGCAGCAACTATGAGAGGACCCAAAGCAACAGATACTGCTGCTGAGATGGGCACTATTTTATTTCTTCAATGCTTGATTCTTAACTGGAACCTTACGAATGCTAAATGCCAGTCCGGGTGGCTCACAGCTTTAATCCCAGCCCTTGGGAGGCAGAGGCAGGCTGTATCTCAGTGATTTTGGGGTCAGCTTGGTCTACACAGAGAAACCCTGTCTTGAGGGGGTAAAATCCCATGCATTGAACTTAGAAACCACCAAGATCATAATCTGGCTACTGTAAACACTTAATACTTTTTTTTCCTTCTTCCCCCTTCTAGGCAGGATCTTGGATAGCCCAAGCTGGCCTTGAACTTGCTGTGTATCCACGGCTCAAAAATCAGAAAGGAAAGTTGTCTCTGCTGTTGCCTCTCCCCCCCCCCACGCACACACACAGGGTTTCTCTGTGTAACAGTCCTGTCTGTCCTGGAACTCTCTGTAGACCAGGCTGGCCTCGAACTCACAGAGATTTGCCTGCCTCTGCTTCCCGAGTGCTGGGAATAAGGCTGTAGTGGCTTACTCCACTGCTTCTTAACTGGCTGTACTACTTATCCTCTCTGAACCTCCTGCTTTTATTTCCTCGGGGATGGAATCCAAGTATGTGTCACCATGGTCCATGTATGCTGTGCTGTGGATAAAATCTGAGGCCTAGTGCATGCTAGGCCAGCATTCTACCAAGTGAGGGACATGGTCAACCCAATAAAGTGTTGATTTTACAGATGTGCACTACCACATCTAGCTGAGCCAGTATGAGTATTTAAAGATATACCACTAACATAAAAATGTTATGATTTTATAGTATGGCTAACTCAAAAACCACTGTGAGCAAAATTGACTGCCCAAAATTAAGTGGTGACTCAATCCCCCACTCACCTTCAACTCAGTGCCCCGTGCTGCTGAGGACAATGCAAGGTGAGGCGATTTAATCTGGTAATCTGCTTCCACCACTTACCAACTTCCTTTACCTTCTCTGACCTTAGTCTCTGAGATATGAAATGGGCCAACGCTGTCTAAGGAGTAGTCTGAGGAAAGGTCAGGTCACCTGGTTCCTACAGAGCATGGCAGATGTTGTCCAGTCAGTATGATTTTGTGCAAACAGAAGAAAGCAGTCTTTCTCCATCCCGGTAAATCCAGCTGTGCTCACCCTTGTGTGAGCTGATACAGAAACAAGGAGCTGCTAGGCTTGGAGGTAGACAGGAGGATTAATGACCTTTTCAATCTGTGCACCATTCGTGAGGCTTCCAGATCTCCGGCTACTATTTGTCATATAGGATATTATACTGTGACTCTTGAAGTGTGTGTTGGGGGGAGGGCAGCTCGAAGACTAGATGATCCAAGTTACTTTGACTTGGTTTGGTTCATCTCGACCATCCTCTGCCCCCAACTCCTAGGTAGGGTATTTACAACCTGAGAAAGTTGTTTTAGGCCAGGCTGTGGTGGCACATGCCTTTAGTCCAGCACTTGGGAGGCAGAAATAGGCAGATCTCTGTGAGTTTGAGGCCAGCCTGAGCTCTGATTGCAGAGTGAGTTCCAGGACAGTCAGGGCTACACACAGAAACTGTCTTGGTGGAAGGGGAGAAAATAAAGAATAAAGTCATTATTTGAGGTTGGGAATATAGTTTGGTTGGTGGAGTACTTTCCTGAAATGCACAAAGCCCTGGATTTTATCAACAGCACCATATAAACTGGGTGTGTTGACACCTATAATTCCAGGACTCAGAGGATCGGAAACTCAAGATCATCTGCTCAACGTCATCCTTAACTATACACTGAATTTGAGACAAGCCTCGGCTAAACTCCTTATTTCAAAAAAATAAAATAAAAAGGTAACAAACGAAATCAAAAATGTTATTTTTGCTTTTATAGGAGGGTTTGTTTTGCTTCATACAAATTTCAGAAAGCTTGATCAGCTCTGGGAAGTTTTATAGGTCAGCTCAAACCAATTTCAGGTTAGAACTACTGTGGATGGGCAGACTCTTAAACAGTGGATTAATCCTGAAATCCAGAGTTTAGGATGTATCCTGGTGGTGGGGCGTGCTTGATTAGCATGTTTGAAATTTTAAGATTAGTATGAGTCTGAGAGGGGGAGGGGGAGGGGGAAGGAGGGAGGAAGGGGGAAGATTGGGAAGGGAGGGGAAAGAGAGAGGGAGGGAAATCTAGATTCCTGGAGTCTAAGGTGAGCTATCTTGGAGGAAGACCTTCACCTAAAGAGCCAGAAGGGCCTTTAACATGTTTATTGATTACTCCAGAGAGACCGCTCATACATTTTCCTAGAAAAATATTGATCTACTAAATTGTGTGGTACTTCCCCAGACCACACTAAGAACTTTATGCAATATACCATAGCACCTTGTTCAGATTTGAAAATTTCTGTAAAGTATTCGACCCCAGAGGTTTAAGTTAAGAGATTAGAAGCCCGTGTTTCCAGAGGATTTCAGGCTTCCCTTGTGCCCAGCTCAGCTTTTTTTCTGTCATTTCTGTCATGTCCTGCGTGGGCACGGATGAGCGTAATACTGGAGAGACTGGAGGCCCTATCAGGACATCAGCACCACGGACAGCAACGCAGCTGGTGGGAAGCTGCCAGAAGCACTTGCTAATGCGTTGGACTATTTTTCCAACCTATAGAGACGCTTACACAAGGAAGCTTGCCTGGGAAAGGCAACCGATTGTTTTCTAATAGTAAAACACAAGGTTTAGGGTGGGGGTGGGGGACAGTTAATGTGGAGGAAATAATGTGTGCCTTATCTTTTTCCACCAGCTGGTTCCAGGCTCTTCTTTGACATTATTAAAAGCCTGGCAGGTACTGTGAATGTCTGTTTTCATCAAGTTTCCTTGCCACTTTAATCCACAAATACTCATGACTAATTTCCCTTCCCGAGTGTTGTATGTTGCCTAGCCACTAACTTTTCCCAGCCTCATCTGCCCAGCAACCAGGTAAATGGTAAGTTATGAGCAAGCAGGACATTCCCAGTGGACTCCTGCCTGCTTTGGTCATTTTAAATAGAGACGTGCTCGGGCCATGAGTGGGTCCTAGAGGAGAAGGTACAGGAAGGCAGTTTCTTCAATGCCAAATGAAGTCATGCCTGCCGTCTAAGAAACTGAGCCGTCCAAGGGGATGGAAAGGACAATAAAACCAAATGAAAAAGAAGGAAGGCGATTGAGCCTTTTTTTTTTTTTTCAAGACAGGGTTTCTCTGTGTAGCCCTGACTGACCTGGAACTTGTTTTGTAGACCAGAATGACCTTAGACTCACAGAGATCCTCCTGCTTCTGCTTCCAAAGTGCTGGGACTAAAGGTGTGTGCCACCATGGACAGTGGAATTGAGTCTTTTGACACCAATATATCCCTCAAATGGTGAGTGTAAAGTCCTGGTACATGGGCTTGACTGTATCTCCATTAATAGGACACTTCTTGTCTAGCACGCACGAAGTCCTGGGCTCACTCCTTAGCACAGTGTAAACCAGATATGGTGGGTCATGCCCGTAATTTTAGATGGACACTGGAGAATTGGAAGTTCAAGGTCATCTTTGGCTATTTATAAGTTCCAGAGCAGCCTGGGGGATCTATGTATCTAGAGGGGTGAGATCATTTCTCTCTATGTACCCTGGCTGTTCTTAGAACTTGCTGTGTGGACCAGACTTTCCTTGAACCCACAGACATCTACATGCCTCTGCCTCCCAGGAGCTGGGATTAAAGACATCCACCACCATATCTGGCTTTTGGCTAGCCCAAGTTACATGAGATCCTGTCTAAAATAAATAAGTGAATGAATGCTACAAATAACTTAGGGCTTATGTATTTTAGGCAGTAGAAGCATAGTATATGGTTTTTAGCTACTTGATAACCATCTGTGAAGTGTCGACTTACATCAGACATCAGCAAGATACTGAGGATATAGCCCAGTTCTTCTACCAAATGCCCAGTCAATTGGGAGAAGTCAGATGTGCACTGAGTGCTATGGTATGAAACACGGGCCTCCAGGATGCTGGACAAAGAGCAACCTGCCCAGGATGAGGAAGAAGCCTCTGGGCTAAGATTGGAGGCCAGGCACATGGCTGGAGTAGGGGCTTTAAGAGCATCAGCATTCCAAAGGCAGAACACATTGTGAGGAGACCTGGATTTGCCACTGTCTTCTATGTGTATTCAATGTGCTTTGACCCACAGCTAAAATATTCCTTTCTCTGATGACCCTGACTTGGGTCTCCTACCACGTTCCCTGTGTGCCCAATCAGTGACTAATCATGAAAATGTGCTGAGGGCATTACCCATTAGAACGGAGGCAGTGCAAATGACTGACTTCATGGTGAAAAGTAGCACGTAAGAGTGGAAACCTGGGCGCACTCACTCTGTATGCCTCAAATATTTGCTACATTGCCCCAAGGACACTTGGCCTGAAAGCACCAGCAGTGTACAAACACTGAAATTGCTCCTGTGTTCCTGTGGCTGGAATTTTCCATAAAGAATGTGGTTGAACAAGAAAGACCCTTGTCTGTGTTCTTGAGAAGACATAGTCTGAGCCCCAGAACCTGCAGACATCAGCCCAGGGATGCTTGGGTGAGGTACCCAAGAGATGGCTTAGTGGGTAAAAGTAGTCATTATGAAAGTCCAGTGATCTGAGTTCAGTCCTCAAAGCTCCAAATAGAAAGAGTTGTGGTGGGATTCAGGTGTCAGCTGATAAGGTCAGAAGGCACTTATCCAGGGTCCCGGTCTCCTGAAGAGAGAGTGGCCAGCCCCATTCAAAAGGGGCTGCTGAGATCTTAGAGAACCTGCTTTTGGTTCCTGACTGCTAGAGAGACTGGTTCAGCATCCATAGTCCAATGAGTAGATAATCCAGTCTATCAAGCGCCTATATAAGCTGTTACCTATATCATGAGTGTTGGTTTATATTTCAATAAATATTAATCTTAGATTGATATATTTTAAGAGAGATTTTTGCCTTCAAAGAGAGACCAACTCACCAAAGCTATCCTCTGCCCTCTACACACATGACTACGTACAGTGTGGCATGAACGTACACAGACACTTCATACATAGACATAATGATACATAAATGTTTTAACTAAAAGTAGAGCTTATTTATGGGTTACCTCTGTCTGTGCACACCATAAGAATGGAGGCAGAGCATGTACCATCACACAAGCTCTGAACAATCCAAAACAACATTCCTAAGGGATCATTCTAGAGAGCTTAATAAAACCTCCTAAAGTCAGGCACACTTGTCAACTATTGGCCAGGTCTCTTGTCTCTGATCCCCATTTTTCACTTTACAACTGACTTCAAAAATGAAGACTAGGCAGTAGCAGTACAAGCCCTCAGGAGGCAGATGAATCTCTGAGTTTAAGGCCAGCCTGGTCTACAGAATGAGTTTCAGGGCAGCCAAGGCTACACAGAGAAACTCTGTCTCAAAAAGAGAGGGGAGAGCTTAAAGGTCTCACATTATTCCAGGACATCTTTTCAATGTTTTTGTTTCAAACCCTGGGAGCTTTAAGTAAGCTCCCTTTGTGTACTGTGGTCTGGGACAACCAGCCATCAATCACAGTGCTTATGTCCTGACTCATGTCCATCGGTACCAAAGCTCCCAGTTTGGGCCAGTGGGACTGCAGTGAGCAGGGATCCAGTTGTCCCTGGCAAACTTCAGTGGCTGTGGTCCAGAAAGGACCTTGGCTGGAACAATAAAATCTGAGGAGACCAGGCTGCTGGGAGAGAGACTGGAGTTGCAGGTCCTGGGAAAGGCTTCCCCTAAATGGAAGCAAAACATTTAACTGCAAAGAAGCGGTTTCTGTAATATTGTGGCAATGCACTGCGGCTTAGCAGGAACTGTGGCAGATGAAAAAAAAATTAAATCTCTTACCAGTTTGCTGTGATCTCTTTCTCTCCCTCTCCTGCCCTCCCCTCCCCTCTCTTCACCGTGCCCATCACTTGCTCACTTTCTGTTCTGCCAGCTCCCTGACCCTTCTGGAGGCTCTGCTACCTTTTTTTCGCCTCCCTCCCTGCCAGCTCATCACCTCCTCCTTTTCTCCTGCCATTAGGTTCTACACTCTGCTTCCTTCCCACTGCTTTTTTCTTTGCCTTCTTTATTTTTTTTCCGAGGATCACTAGGGCTGAAAGAAGAGCATTATCCTTTAGAAATATGACCTCATTAATATAATTCTCCCACTGAGGCAGGCCGGAGGTAGAGGTCACCTCCCAGCCCTATCATTGTTCCTACTGGTAGTAAAGACATTGAGAGAAAAGATGAGCCCTTCAAGGGTAGCTAAAGTCGCTGAATATTTTTATTTCAACTTTAAGATAATTTTAAAGTAGTGCAGGCATATTGCAGAGGATGGAGAAAATGCAAAAAGGAATCTTTAGATGAACTGCAGATGCTTCCATTAAGAGACAACCCTTAATGGGATATTGTTTTCATACCTTGAAGTTTCTCGGGGGGGGGGGGGGGCATTATTTTCTTACAGCTAGCTCAATTTGGTAAACCGTTTCTCCATTTTCGTGAACTATTCCTTTATGGTATTGTAAATTCGCTCTGTGTCTCCCCTACTACCCCTGCCACCTTTGTTTCTGGGGTATCCCACTATTTCTTATCCTCCTGAAGGCTGGGATTGCAAGTGTGCCCCACCGCACTGGCATCTAAAAACGTCATTTAGAGGTGGCTGCGGCGGTTCATGCCTGGACTCTCAACACTCAGCATGTCATGGAAGGATTGAGACAGGTCCCAGGTCAGCTCAGGTTACATAGTAAGACCTTGTCTCATAAAAATTAGAACTCATATGGCTGGGTGAGGTTGCACACATCTATAATCCCAACACTCAGAAAACTAAGAAGCAGGAAGATCTCAGTTTGAGGCTGGCCTGGACTGCATATTGAGATACTGCCTCAAGACAAGAGTTACAGCACACCAGCTGTGTAAACCTCTTGCCATGCTTAGTGCACATTCTCCTATGTTCTAAATTTTCTGTTATATGAGTTACTATTTGATAGGTGTTTTTCTTTTTTTTGGGGGGGGGGTTGTTTTTTTGAGATTGGGTCTCTCTTTGAAGCCCAACTCACTATGTAGACCAGGCTGACCTCAAACTCACAGAGATCTTCCCGCCTCTGCCCACTGAGTGCTGGGACTAGAGGTGTGTGCCACCACACAAAGATGAAGGTCAGTCTTTCATGATTTATGCAGCCCATATGTCGTAGACGGAAGACTAAAGCCACAGAGCTGGAATCCCCGCTCTGCCTTCATATACCATGTGACCTTGGAGAGTGATGTATCTGCTCTCACATCTGCACAACAGAAATAATGAGAGGGTGCTCATGGGTGGTCAGAGCTCCACAAGATGGTGGACCTAACGCAGCCAGAACAGTGCCTGGTATATGCCAGCCGCTCACTGAGTGTTAGCGTGTCCTAAGGTGGTTCCCACAGCTCAGCTCCTTCAGCGTCAGCCTTTCACTCTTGGGAGAATAAGGCTGAGACCTACAGAGAGAGAGAGAGAGAGAGAGAGAGAGAGAGAGAGAGAGAGAGAGAGAGAGAAGCACAAAGAAAGTACATTAAAACTCACACAAAAGGCTGACTATAGTAGCGTGGGTTTACATTCTCAGCTGAGGAGGTTGAGGCAGGAAAATTGCTGGCCAGCCAGTCTAGCCAGTCACTGAGCTTCAGGCCAATGAAAGATGCTGTCTCAAAATATAAAAAGGTAAGTTGGTTGATGCCTGATAAACCACATTCAAGGTTGTTCCCTGGCCTCCCCATGTACATGAACGTGCACACATGTACAGCACACACACACATACATGTCATTTATCCACACAGTTCTCAGTCTTACTGGGCACAATGGCATGCTTAGCTCTCAGAGGCTAAGGCAGGGGGATCACAGATTTGAGGCAAAGCTAGCCTGACCTATATAGTAAGATCTCATCTTAAGAAAAAGAAAAAGACCAGGTGGTAGTGGTATATGCCTTTAATCCCAGCACTTGGGAGGCAGAGGCAGACAGATCACTGTGGTTCAAAGCCAGCCTGATCAGAGTGAGTTCTGGGATAGCCAGAGCTACACAGAGAACCCCTGTCTCAAAAAGAAAAAAAGAAAGATAGATTGAAAAGAATGAATAGGAAAAAATGAAAAGAAAAGGAAGTCTCTGGCCTTTGACCTAACCAGTGTAGGCTCCCGACCTTGTAGAAAACATGGATCCTTGTACCATACTATTCACAGGGCTGTGTGGCCAGAGGCCTCTTCTACACTTCAAGGTTGTTCTGCTTATTTCTCCTCCTGCTCCATCATTAAATGTCCCAGTCTCTCAAACAATGATGAGGGTGGGAAGAGTTATGAGGAAGCAATGGGGGAAGAAATCAGCTGACATCAGATAGGCTGTCTCCAAGCCACTTGCCATTTACTGAATGTATGGTCCCGGCATATTGCCTTAATGCTTACGAGCCTTGTCTAAAAACTGCCTAAACCAGGCTTGATGTCATGTAATCTCAATAAATAGAAGGCAGAGGATCATGACAAGTTAAAGGCTACACACACACACACACACACACACACACACACACACACACATGCACACACACAGTGCACAAGCACACATACACACACATGCATACACACATGCACACACGTGCACACACATACACACACACACATATGCATGCACATGTTCACATGCAAGTACACACAGGAGCAACCCTGGCTCCTCCGAGTACCAGCCCTTCGGAAGGTTTTAATCAGGGTCTTTTAGGAGAAGGGCTTGAGGTCCACTCAGCAGTGCTCAAGGCCAAAGCCAAGAGGGCTGTCAGTCAAGTCAAAACAAGCTTCTGCAGTCAGGCTCTGGCTTCAAGAACGGGAGAGGGGAGCCACACATCTATTTCATTTCTTCTCCTTTAGCTTGTATTGATCTCGACTATTTTTCCAAGTTGGGAAACTTCTAGAACTTGTTGGCCTCATGTATACAGTGTCAGTGATGCATGTCAGGGGGAATCAAATGAGATAGCAGCTGAACAGACACTTCTCAAATTGCAGAGTGCAAGGCAAACCAAAGCATCCCTGCTCTCCCTTACGACTTCATCCTGCCAGGGTTGGTAGCTAGCTGATCATTCCACCCAGTGAACAGCCCAAGCCCTCACACAGGCATCTCTGCTCTGCAAAAGCGAGAGAGTGCCAAGCCAACAGTGCAGCCTGTCTGCCAGTGAACAAATGCTTTCATAGCCTGAGGCAGCCTGTGGATGGCAGAGAGCGCTGGAGGTCTGGATTGGGCAGGCTGTGGTGGCTCTGTTATTGCACAGTATGCTTCCCTTCCACCTTGCAGAGTTACACTGCCTCTGCTAGAGTGAGTACTGCTAGGCTGGACAGTGGTGGGGGGGGGCTTTTGGAAGACCTGGGATTGAGACACCTGCTCCCCCAACCCCCCTACCCCTTCTTTTGCCTGTTTTCCCTGTAAATCAGTGTGTTTCTAAAGAAATGGCCTCATCTTCAGCTTTATGATCTCCCATGGAGAGAGGAAGTGAGCAGCTGGTATCACTCTTCCAAAGCCCCCAAATGAGAGGTTTAAGCTTCAGACACAATTGCTGGGGCTTCCGGTTCTAACCACAAGACCTGACTCTGAAGCAGATGAGGGCTGTCAGTTTCTCTGTTAAGTGTCAGTCAAGAATTAGTTCCAACTACCTGCTTGCACCTACAAATGTACCTCCTAGGGTATTTGTCCTTCTGGAGCCGTGCCATGGGCACAGGACTTGGCCAATGGACAGCCTGATGCCCATTGTTCCTGTCCTCTTACAGTCTGTCCTCCTCATCATCATGGGACCTATAGGACACACACAGCCTTGACCATGAACTTGTCTAGGAGGAGCTAAGCTCACTGGGCAGGAGCAGGGCTTGCCTTTGCCCATAGGAGAGCATCTCCTTGGGTGTGTTGTTTATTGGAGAGCAAGTGAAGCTGGCTGGTCTCCCTCTATTTGGTGCTGATTTACATTCCCCAGGGAACCGGTGAGAAGAAATCACCCCCTTGTAAAAAAAAAAAAAAAAAAAAAAAAAAAACCTTAGTGTTTATGCATGAGAACGCTTATGAAAGGAAGTCCCCAGGTGGAAAGAGATTAGCTGACTCCAACAGAATCAGAGCCCAACAGTGTGGCATCTCTCCTGGGGGCTGTGAGAGTGTGGAAGGAGAACAGGACCCAGGGCCATCTCCTCCCAGATGTTCAGTCTGTGACTACTCTATCTCTTCCTATGGACTTTGCTCCTATCCTAGTGAAGACATCTGCTCTCACCTCCCACTGACTTCTCGGGCTATTCCGCCTCACCTACCTCTCCTGGCTTACACTAGGACATTTACTTTTCCATAAAGACAAGCTAAGTTGGAAAGGCAGGTGGTGGTGGTATCATATGTGTGTGTGTTGCATGCACATGCAAGCATGTATGCCCAAAAGAAACTACAAATTTTAATGTCTTTCTCTACCACACTCCACCTTTTTCTTCCTTTTCTTCTTTTCTGCTTTTTTCGGGGTGGGTGAAACACCAAAACATTGTCTAGCATGCTCAGAGTTTGCTGCCCTTCTCTGGCTTCCTGACAGAATGCACCAACTTCCCAGAAACAGGAAGCCCTACTGTTATTTCTTGAGTCCAGGCGCCCTTCCACACAGTCAGCAAACCCATTCCTTGCTCCCCAGCCCTCTGACTTAGCCCTATTCAAATTCTCACCATTTCTTTGGTGGCCTGTCTTTGTACTGCCTGACTCATACCTTCTCCCTTGACTCCAGCTTTCCTAGCCAGCCTTGAGAATGTCTCATTCTTTAATAAAACTCAGCAGATGTCACTACCTCCAGGAAGCCTCCTAGGACTTCCCCAGGCAGAGAACACTTTTCATATACTTCATGATAGCACTTATCTCCATGCGTCGAATTACTGGCCAACATGTCTGTCTTTCTGAGGCCCTTCAGTGTGGTTCCTTCAAAGGCTTGGACTTGGGCTTATGTTCTTGGGTGCTGAACTTCATCACCTCAAATGATGGCAAAAGGAAGGGAAATAGAGAGGAAGTAGAAAAATCTGATGGAGACTTATAGAGATATAGACTCAGTCCAGCCTATACCTTACAGGCAATAAAAGGGAATTTCCCTACAACTATTCCTCCTTACAAATTTCATACGATGCTGACTTTTATATATATATATATATATATATATATATATATATATATAACTATATATATATATATATATATAGTTACTTCAAAGCTACAGAGAGTTTAAAATTCTAAGAAAGCAAAGGTCCAGGAATATCAAGCAACTGCCTGCACTTGCAAGTCAGTGACAAAGCAACCCCAGCACCTAAGAGTTCCTGGAGCCCAGATTGTAGCCCACCAAAGGCCTCTCTCCGAGCCTTCCCTCCAGACAACAGCACATAATTACTAATGCTTAAAATATGTGCTGCTTTTGCCACACTGGCTTTATTGTTATAATTATTAATACCTTTCCAATTAGTAATTCAAAAGTGGTCCAGGCATTCAGCAAAACCAGGGTGGGGAGGGGAAGGAGAGGGAGGCCAAAGCCTAGTAGGGGGTGCTCTGCCTTCCCAGTGAGATGATGCCTTAGGAGAGGGGCATGTGTGCATATGAGTGGCTCACCGGCCTTCCTAGAATAACTCTAGTAGACAGAGTCAGGAAAAGAAAGTTAGCCGCTGATACCAGACTTGAGACAGACCCCTGACCATGAGAGCTCTCTGCCCAGTTTGAATGAGATGAGACCCAATCCCTTCATTAATGATGGGGACCAGATCCTAGCCCCTTCTCTGATGTTGGGAGATAAAAGGAACTGCTTTAGATGCCCCACATCTCACCAGTCAGTGTTCTGTGGCATCCTTGGATGGGGCACAGGAGAGATTACTGCAGACACTGGTTCCCAGAGTCCTTCTGCCATATCTGCTCTGGAGTCTCCTTTGCTTGCTCCTACTTACCTTCCTTTGATGTGAATATGCTTTTCTCCTGACCTCTGGCTACCATGAAGGATCTCAAGACATTGTCATGAATAGGGGGAAGGGCATGAAAAATATCTTTATCCAGTCACAGCATTCAAGGGAGGGCTATCCCCATTCTAAATATATATTTATATATTTATATATATTTATATATATAATTGGTGGCAGGGAAAAGAGCTGCGTAGAGGCAAACACATAGCAGCCAGAACTCTATGGTCAGATTTCAGACCCCCCCTCCCGCCAACTGCAGAGATGGCTCACCCACTGGTCCTATTGGATGCCAATGTGTCACATATGTCCTTACGTGACCCCTCATAGGTGGATTCTGTCTGGAGGATCTGAAGAGTTTGGTAACTTCCTCTGGGTCACATACAATGAAGGGAACAAGCTGTCACCAAAACTTGGACCCATGAGCTTTGAAGCGTATGTACTTCCCAACACAGAACCGGTATCACCAAATCCAGAAATCTGAGTTTTGTTGAACTCAACATCCTCATCCGTATTTGGGAGACAGAGGGTCCCTAGCAAATTGTTAAGAAAATTAGGTGAGATTACCTTGACTAAATAAATAAATAACCTGGCATGGTGTCTGGCATATAGTAGGCATTCAATAAATGCTTTTTGTTTGTTTCTCTTTTTAAAGATGATCGATAATTAGAACTCAGAGCTTGGGAGTCTCGGAGCTCCAAAATGCTCTAAGAAGCCCAAGGGCCGCGTGCATCGCTTCTGAGGCGCGCCGGAGGAGACGGGGAGAAGGGCTGGGGTAGAGGGTTGGGCCCCAGGAAGCAGAAAAGCCGGTTCCAGCTGCGCGCCCCTCGCGCCGCCGCCGTCTGCTCCAGGCTCCCCGACTTCCCGCCCCGCCCCGCCCCGCCCCTCCCGGGAGCTGGGTCCGGAGTGCCTGGTGGGCTGATTCTGGAGCGTGGAAGGGAGCACGGAGGCGAGAGGGAGGCTGTGGCGGTAGGAGGCGGGGAAGCGGGGACCCTCCTCGCCGCTCCCACAAGTCGGCGCGGAGCCGCCTCGGGCCGGGCTGAGCGCTGAGCGGCGGCGGGGCCGGGATGCGGGGCTCCCGGGACCGTGGTCGGCGCGCGGGGCGGTGGCGGGCGGGCGGGAGCTGTCCGCGGTGCTGAAGCGGCGGCGGTGACAGCGGCAGGGACGCGGGCCGGGAGCAGGGAGCTCTCCTGGAAGCTCCACCGCGGCTGCAAGGCGGGGACGCCGTCGCTCGCCGGCCCATGCCTGGTCCCCGAGCCCCGCGAGGAGGCGGGACGGTCCGCAGCGCGACAGGTAAGGAGCGCAGCGGGAGCGCAGAGCTAGGCACCCAGTGAGCTGGTGAGAGCTGGGGGAGCCCTCCCAGTGATGAAGCTCTGACCCCCTACATGTCTTTGAGCTCCTTCAGAGCTCTGGCCAGGTCTATTCCCACTCCTCACCTCCTTGTAAGGTGATGCTAAGAGGGACCTGGACTGTGGTAGGCACCTGGGCACCTTGACCCTGTATCACCAGGCCTTGACCCCGACTTGAGACAGCTCTGAGACACCTTGCCTACTGGGTTGCAGAAACATTGATGTAAGTCTCCCGGACTCCTTGGTAGCCCAGTCTCCACCAAGATCCCATGACATTGGTTAAAATCTGAGTGAGCTTCCCTCAGCTCCTCTGGGCTGGAGAAGCTGGGATCTCTTTGCTCTTAGATTTCTTTGCCCTGGAAATAGCCCTTGGGACAAGGGAGTAGAGTGTGTGGGAGGGGTGTCTATCTCCTCAATACTGTTTAATCCAGTTCTCTGAGGAAAGAATTGGTGCCAGTAGGTACCTCAGCTTTATTCTATGGCTCTCTTCCTCATGAAAGGGGGAGAGTTTTGCTTGGTTCAGCGGGACCACGTAGGGAACCTTCTAGCTCTGGTTTTCTATTATATGCCTGAATGCTGATGACCCTGGACAGAGCCTCCATTTGGAGTTCTCTCTCTCCTTCTGGCAAGAATGTGTTGAATGAGCTCATTCAGGCCTGCAAAGTGCTTCCAGCTCTTGGACGCAGAGTTCTGTCAGTGGCAGAATGGACCCAGGGAAATAAAACTGGGAAGAGGAAGACTGGTTAGTTCACTGCTGTGGCTGACCACAGGCTTCATACCAGTTCATTGCCACCTTCCACCCTTGTCAGTTTCCTACCCTCAAAGGTAGAAAAGGCTCTGGTTGGCAGCTTCCGATTGCTTTTAAACCTAAGTTTCTTCATTCCTACTATGAAGGTAAGAACTCTGGGCATCTGCCCACCTCAGGGAACTGTCTTAAGATTCCATGAAGTGATGGAATTCATTGGAGCACATTTCCCTACAGTGAGCTGCTCCCCGTGTTCACATGCCCTAGTCAGGCCTGCTGACAGTGGTCTCCTCATTGTCATCTTCGCCTTCCTGCACTCTAGCCATGGCTCCTTCTTCCTGTAGCCTCCAAAGGGTCCCAGAAACAGTGAAGTCAAACTTATAAATCTTCAGGAAATAAAAGGATTTCCTGCCCCTTCCTCCATCAGCACCTATAGAAGATAATATAGGGCAAGAGTCTGACTCATAGATTTTGTTTTTATATTTCCCCAGGAAGCACAGATCCAGGGAAAATAGCTCCTTGAAGGCAAGGATTGTGTTGTTTTTATTTCTCTGCTCTCCTTTCCCCCACAGCACCTGGAAGATAGTAAGGACTCAGTAATTGGGTGGTAAAACACAGGGATGAACTGTGAAGATGTAACAGAGTGTTTGGATTAGAAATCAGGGGCCCAGTGTTTGGTTCCAGATTCCAGTGCCTAGGGTAGATGCCTTTCCCTTCAGGCTTTTTAGAGACTGAGAACCTCGGAGTCTGGTGTTATATGGAGCTCTTTGAGGCTCCAAACCATGAATCTCTTAGTTCTCCTTGGATACTGGGTACCACGTTCAATATCCTGGTGTGACAAATTGCCTTTCTGTGATAAAGTGGATTTTATGAATGGAGCAAAAGAAAGCTAGAAGAAGCAGAAAGGGCCACTTATACATTTGACATTCCTCTTTTTTTCATTTCTCAGGGAAAGCTGCAATATAGAGAGTGACAAGGTGGCAGGGCCTTAGCCTCCAAGCCAAGACCAGAGACTAATACCCTACCCAGGAATAATGGGCCAGGGTCTTGGTCCTTCCCTCCCAAAGACCCTAACTGGCTGGGATCAACCCATAACTGATTGGGATCTACCTCCTAGGACTGGAAGAGAAAACAGTTGGGAAAAATCCATCCCTGTGGAGAGGATTCTATTTTCTTTAAAAAAAAAAAATAAATAAATAAATAAATAAATAAAAAGAGCTGCTCTTACAATCATTTTCCCTCAACTGTGGCAGGCAGGCCAATGCTCAGAAAAACCTTAGCTAATTGGCACTGGGTTAGAGCTGAGTAAGCCATGCCAGTGACCTCCCTGACTTCCCCTGAGTGCCCAGCCAGGGTGAGAGACCAGCCCCCCTTCCCCACTTCAGTGCTTTCTGGCTCTTAGCTGTTGGTGCTGCACTGGCAAAAATCAGCTCTCTGGAGTTAATGGGCAGTCACTAACCCCCATAACAAAGTGACAGCGGCAGAAACAACAGCCTTGCTAGAAAAGGGGTTTTATTTCCTACAGGATTGGCTTGTGGGGAAACTGGTCGTGCTACTAGGCAGAGGAAAATGCTGTGTCCTCCAACTGCAGGTGTGTGGGTGTCCACACCTACCCCAAGGCCCCCAGGGGTTTCTCTACAGATGATGATAATACCTTGTTTCTTCCAGCCAGGGAAAGCTATCCCTCAGCTAATTCCTATGCTCCCCTCTGCCCCTTCCTTGCTGAGGAATCTGCAGTGATAGTGTGGGGTGTGTGTGTGTGTGTGTGTGTGTGTGTGTGTGTGTGTGTGTGTGTTGTGTGTGTGTGTGTTGTGTGTGTGTGTGTGTGTGTGTGGTGTGTGTGTGTGTGTGTGGTATGTGGTGTGTGTGTGTGTGGTGTCTAATTTTAGTTATTTAGGGTAGGGGTGAGGAGAGCTGGGGAGGAAGAAGGAAAAGTTAAATATGGTTGTTAAGAAATAGGGTCTACAGGGCCAGAGAGATAACTCAGTGGTTAAAAGCACTGCCTGGTCTTCCAGAGGACTGCAGCTCAAGTCCCAACAAGCACACGACAAATCACAACTGTCTCTAATTTCAGTTCCAGGGGCACATATACATGCAGGCAAAACACACACATCATAAAATAAAAAAATTTAAAAATTTAAACCCTTATTTATAGAGAGTGAAATCAGGTGGTACATACCTGTAATCTTAGAACTTTGAAGACCCAGACAGGAGGACAAGAAACTTGAGGTTATATAGTAAATTCCAGGCCAGTCTGGAATGCATTACAAGGCTCTGTCTCAAGGGTCAGGGGGAGTGTGAGAGGTGTGTGGCTGTGTGGTGTGTGTGTGGTGTGTGTATGCCTGTGTGTGGTGTGTGTGTGTGTCTGTGTGTGGTGTGTGTGTGTCTGTGTGTGAAAGAGAAGCTGAGGCACACTGACAGACATACAAGTCTCATCTCTGTGACATTCAAAAATGGCAGAGCCAAAGAACGTCTGTAGGCGTGCACATTATTAATCACCTTCCAATCCATCCAAAGGCCAATTCATCGATAGGTCCTAGAAAGGCGAGATAGAATCAGAAAGGAGCAAGCTGCGTTCAGGGAAGTAGTAACATCCTAACTCCTAAATTTTCATTTCTTAGTACTTGTCTTCTCTCAAGTGTCCAGTCGGCCTCCCATGTCAGGATCCCCTGTCAGCTCCACGCTAGCTGGGAGCAATAAAGACTGGCCTGGTTCTGTTCCTCCTCTCACTCCCTCATCTCAAATCCCTACTCCCACCCTCCAGCAAACCAAGCAGGGAGAGAAACTGTCTTGCCCACAGGAGCCCAGATGCTGGACTGATTCTCCATGGAGGACGACAGTGAAAGCGCTTCCCTCCGAGGAAGAAAAAAAAAAAAACATCCAAGCTGTTTGGTACTCTTTGTTCCTCTCCTTCCTGCCCCTTCCCTAGCTCTCTGTCCCTCCCTCTCTCCCTCCCTCCCTCTCTCTCTCCCTCCTTCTCTCTCTCCCTCCCTCCCTCTCTCTCTCTCCCTCCCTCTCTCTCTCTCCCTCCCTCTCTCCCTCCCTCCCTCCCTCTCTCTCTCTCCCTCCCTCTCTCTCTCTCCCTCCCTCTCTCCCTCCCTCCCTCCCTCTCTCTCTCTCCCTCCCTCTCTCTCTCCCTCCCTCTCTCTCTCCCTCCCTCCCTCTCTCTCTCCCTCCCTCTCTCTCTCCCTCCCTCTCTCTCTCCCTCCCTCCCTCCCTCTCTCTCTCTCTGTCCCTCCCTCTCTCTCTCTCCCTCCCTCTCTCTCTCCCTCCCTCCCTCCCTCTCTCTCTCTCCCTCCCTCTCTCTCTCCCTCTCTCTCTCTCCCTCCCCCCTCTCTCTCCCTCCCTCCCTCCCTCTCTCTCTCCCTCCCTCTCTCTCTCTCCCTCCCTCCCTCCCTCTCTCTCCGAAAGTCCTTGGGTGGATGGGTCTTAAAGCTCTCTAGCACAGATCATTACCCAGGGCTTCCATTTTATACATCAGATAACAGGCAGAATTCTTTCCTTGTATCCCAGATACTTTCAAACCAGGCTCAGCCAACTTCTCCCCATTTGCTTTCTCCAGTTTAGGACATAGTAGGTCTTCACAGTCCACATATTCTTTTGTTGTAGTCTCAGGAAACACTTTCCTCTTCAGCATCTTTATGTTATTTATTTATTTTGAGGCAGGGTTTCCCTGTAGCTTTGGAACCCGTCCCAGAACGCTGTAAACCAGGCTAACCTCCAATTCACAGAGATCTGCCTGCCTCTGCTCCCGATTGCTGGGATTAAAGGTGTGCGCCACCACTGCCCAGCACATCTTTATATTTTTGATTGATTTTTTAATGATCAGATCACAATGTTACTATCACAGGGTGATACTTCTCTAGTAATTTTTCTCCTCTAGTTCTTACTGTGTCTTTCTCAAAGTAATGTTCTGCAGGCATCAGACCTGACACTCTCCTCCACATCTCGACCTTCTTACCTATGTCCCATATCCTTGTATTTTTTCTCTGTCTTGGGGGAAATCCCACTGACATTTTCTTTTATTATTTTAAAATCACACATCTTACTATCTAAGCAAGCTTCTGTGTGTGCATGGTGTGGTTTGTGTGTGCGTGCAAATGTGTTAGGGTATGCACAAAAGCATGTGGAGGCCAGAAAGCCAGAAATGGATGAGTTGATGCCAGGTGTCATTCTCCATTTATTTCCACATTATTTTTTCTTAATAATTTATTTACTTTCATTACATGCTCATTGGTGTTTTGCCTGCATGTATGTCTGTGTGAGTGTGTCCCCTGGAACTGGACAGTCGTGAGTTCCTATGTGAGTGCTGAAAATTGAACTGAGGTCCTCTGGAGCAGTCAGTGCTCTTAACCACTGAGCCATCCCTCCAGACCCTTTCCAGATTATTTTTGAGACAAATTATCTCACTGAACCTGGCACTGAGTGGCTGGGCTATGCTGCCTGTCAGTGAGCACTCAGGACCTGTCTGTACTTTAGCACTAAAGCTCCAGACATGTCACTAGGCCCAGCTCTTTATGTGGGTATCTGAACTCACACAAGTACAGCGGGCACTGTCCTGAGCTATCTCTCCAAGCCTGGAGGCTGAAAAAGAAACTGAAGCCGTCGTTGTGCCCAGACTGCCTTTTGAACCACGAATGTTTCCACAGATGTTCTGTCTTAGTTACTCACATCGCTCCTTACCTGGACAGAAACCTGAAGTTATTCAGGACTCTACCTCTCTCCTCTAGTTAACCACAAATCCTACCTATTTAGCCTCACAACTAGCCCTCCTCAGACAGACCTCCTCTCCATCCATTCTGACACATCACCTCCTCACCCGGCCTTCTCCCTCCCTCCTCATTAACACGTTGTGAGCTTCAGTGTATGCTTCCTTATCATTTCCTGTCTGGAGCTTTGAAGGCTCTCTCTTCTAGATCTTTCTAAAATGCATTGTGGGTTATTATGAACTTTCATCCCGCTGTGTTGTGAAATATGGGAAGTTATTCCCTCTTACCTATGTTTGGTTCCCATTATCCAGCTCACCCCTATCCAGCCTCCCCAGCTTCTAATAACCAAACTCCTCTACATTCAGATCAATCATTTTTAAGCTTTTATATATAAGACAGAACATGCACTGTTTGGTTTTCTGATCGTTCTTGTCTGGCTTATTTTATTTAACACAGTTACAGACATGAGCCACCATGACCAGCTATGGAGCATATTCTTTTTATGCATTAATTGTTGGCTCACTTCATATCTTATTTATTTTGACTAAACCAAAACCACAATAGTCAATTCATCCACCTTGTCTCTAGACAAGGTCTCACTATGTAGCTCTGGCTGGCCTGGAACTTGCTATGTAGATGGGGCTGGCCTTGAACTCACAGAGATCCACCTGCCTCTGCTTCTCTAGTGCTGAACTTAACAGTATATAATACATCCAGCCCAGTAGTTTTACTCTTCTCCCCTCCAATGTACAGATGCCTACAGAGGCCTGAAGAGGGTGTCAATCCCCCTGGAGATAGAGGCTCTTATGAGCTGTTGGCTGAGGGCATAGGGAATCAAACCCCAGTCCTATGGAAGAGCAGCAAGTGCTGTTTAGGCACCGAGGCCCCTCCCAGGTCCTCACCAATCATCTCTCACTAGGACTCCTAGTATCCACTCTAAGCCTGCTCTCACATCTTCCTTTCTACCCTCTGCTACCATCCAGAGAGCTCTAAACCACAGGCAAGGCCATGGCATGTCCTGTTATACCCATGTTTGGCCCGTTACTGCCATCCTATAGATACAGGAAGCCTTCTCACCTTACCTGCTATTTCTCAGCAACCAGACCCGCTGGCTTCCCCTCTCCCCACCATCCATGTCATGGTTTATTCCCTCTTCAAGGAATGAACTGTTCCCCTTCTCACCTACGTGACTGCCATCTAACCTTAGAGCCTCATTGCCTATGTTACCTGCTATGAGAGCTTTCCCTAGTTCCCACCATCTCAGGATAGAGGTCCCTTGCCCTTGGTGCATAGCTGCACAGCATCTTCCATCCTGTAAAAACTTGGTGCTTGTTAGTCTATTCCGTACCATCCTTCTCATGCTTTCTGTCTGTTTGGGGATCCTGAGAAACGGCCTGAAGTAACTACCCAGGACATGTTTGTTGTTCAGAGCTGAGTGTGTCTCCAGCAGGTCCATGTCCTCCATCTCAAATCCTAGAAAGTATTTTCTTTTAAATTTTGCCTGCATGTATGTCTGTGCTTGACTTGTGTGCCTGGTACCCATGGAGGTACCAGAAGAGGGCATTGAATCCCCTGGAACTGGAGTTACAGACTGTTGTGAGTTGGCATGTAGATGCTAGAACCTGAACCTGGGCCTTCCGAAAAGCAAAGCAACTAATTTGTTTCTCTCTCTCTCTCTCTCTCTCTCTCTCTCTCTCTCTCTCTCTCTCTCTCTCTCTGTGTGTGTGTGTGTGTGTGTGTGTGTGTGTGTGTGTGTGTGTGTGTTTATTTTTTGAGGATTCTCTGTGTAGCCCTGACTATCCTGAAACTAGCTCTGTAGACCAGGGTAGCCTTGAACTCAGGCATTTGCCTGACTCTGCCTCCTGAGTGCTAGGATTAAAGGCATGTGCCATAATACTCAGCTGCCTCTAGTTCTTTTAATCACTGAGAGATTGCTATTGCCCTAGAAAGTCTTTTTGTGCCAGAAAGCCTCCATATAATACGGTACAACTAACTCACTTGCTTATGAATTCTATCATTCATTCATAAGGTTATGTATTGAGTACTTATTATATACCAAGCAAGGGGATATGTGGATGAGCAAGACATACATAGTCCCCACTCCTCTGGAGCTCTCAATCTGGTGAGGGAGAAAGACACTAATCAAGGAATCACACATATATAAATAGAGGCTGTGATAAGCACTTTGAGAGGAAGAACGTGGAACATCGGAGTGCAGATTACCCAGGGAACCAAAATTTAAACTAAGGATGTAGGGAAAGCCTCCCCAAGGAAGTGGCCTTTAAGCTGTGAGCCAAAGCATGTGAGTGGTTCTTCCCAGAAACATGGCTGTGAAATAGAGCCAGGAACCGGAGCTGAAATGCAGAAAGTCACCATGGATGATGTCTGTTGTTACCTAAACCACCCCCAAAGCACAGTGGCTTTAACAACAGACACCTCACCATACTCATGACTTTGCAAGGTCAGACACTCAGACAGTGCTCATCCACTCCATGTGGTACTGTCAGAGCTCACCTGGAGACAGATGGGCAGACTCAGAAAGCCCGAGATGGCTCCGTTCACACGCCTTGGGTTCTATCATCTGGACCGCCTGCTCACATCACACATCTCAGGCATGGTGGCTACAAACAGTCCAAGAGGATAGCTCAAAGTTCCGAGAAAGTCTACCAGTGAACACAATGTAAGTAGAAGACATGCAGCCTTCTATAACCAGTCTTCAAAGTCTCAGGTCACTATTGCTGCATCCTGTGCTTGGCACAGGCTCAGCCCTCAGACCAGGGAGGAGGGTCAGGGTCATGGATGGAAACTTGCTGTGGCAAATGTCAGAGCACTTGCTGCTAAGTTGGGCAACCAGTTTCTTCTGCTGTTCCTTCTCGCTTCCTGATGCTGGGGATTGAACTCAGAACCTTGTGCCCATTAAACAAGCACTCTATCCCTAAGCTACAGGGTCTGTCTGGTGCATCCCAGACGAGCCAAGGATCCTCTTGAACCTCTGATCCTCCTGTCTCCACCTCTGCAGTGCTCAGATTACAGTATTGCCAGAGCTTCATGCATCTCAGGCAAGTGCCCTATGAATTAAACCACATTCACAGTCATTGATTTGATTAATTCTTAAGTTTTGCAATATTAATTTATTGTGATTGGGAGTCAAAGATGCCCATGCCATAGTTCATGTGTAGGGGTCAGGTGACAGCTTTTAGGAGTTGTTTTTCTCCAGGAAATGAATGGAGTTTATCAGACTTGGTAGCAAGTGCCTTTACCCACTGACCCATCTTGACACCCCACGATTTCACTTTCAAGCAGAGGAAACTAGAGTTTAAGAACTGTTAGAGGCAGGCATGCTGGTACATTCTTATATTCTCAGTACTCGGGAGGTAGAAGCCTGAGGTTAGGGATTTTTTGGTCAGCTTAGGCTACACACTGAGTTTAGCGTCAGTTTGGACCATGTGAAGCCCTCAAGAAACAACAACCCCAAAAAGGCTGTTGCAAAGAGTGAGTGAGATGCTTGTCAGACAGCTGCGGTGGCGATGATCAGTTGTGTTAAGCGCCGAGCTGGAACAAACAAACAAAAGCCAGGTTTGACTGTCTGTGACTCAGGCCTCCTTGCCCTTGTCCTCTCTCTGGCCGTGAGCTGCAGCTAATGACAGAAAACTCACTTAGTAGCTCTCTTGCTTACAGGCCAAAAATCATCAACCCAGTCTAAACCTCGTACAAACAACTACCACAGTCACAGCACTTCATAACTGGCCACGTGCTTTATGTGTTACTGTCTGGAAGACAGCATGGTTGGTGCCTATTAAAGACTTTACCTTATCCCTGGATTGTAATAAGTTCAGTTTAATTCGACTGCCTAAGAAGCCCCGGCTTTTTTTTTAATCTCTTGGGTTAAGGTGTCTCTCAGCTGGTTGGTGGTGGATCTTTGTAGGCTCCAGGCCAGCCTGGTCTACATAGTAAATTCCAGGAGAGGCAGAGCGTTTCTCCTGTTGCACTGAGAGATGGTGTCTCATAGCTCAGGACCCTCACGGTGGCTCTGTACTTAATGGACTCCCGGCCCCCAAAGGCTATCTATTCTGGGCTACCAAGTCACCCCAAATCTCTCTATCTTCTCTTTCATTGATTGATTGGTTGTTATTTTGAGACAGTGTTTCTCTGTATAGTCCTGGCTGTCTTGGAACTCACTTTGTAGACCAGAATTGCCTCAAACTCGATCTGTCTGCTTCTGATTCCCAAGTGCTGGAATAAAGACCTGTACCACCACTGCCTGGCTCCTCTTCACCGAGTCTTCACCGAGGACTCTGATTTTAACCATTCAATACCAATCCCCTTACTTTCCTCCCTCTCAGGGGATTATACATCCAGGCATGTCCAGGAGTGTCCAGGCTTTGGACTAAATCAAACCCGAGTTCAAATGCAGCCCAGGTAGCACTGCCATCTGTTCCTTAACCTTTCTTGGTTTCCGTTTCTTGTATGAAACATGGGAAGCAATAACAATCAGCTTTCTTACTTGTTTGTTTGTAGGGTCTTTCAGTGTAGCCCAGGCTGGTGTTGAATCTCTTGACTCAGCCTTTCAAGTGTGGGAATGACAGGTGTGCATCACCACATCTGGCTCTGCTGTAAGATTTTGGACAATAAAAGCAGGAAGATTCCAAGCTCCATGCCAGCTTTAGCAACATGTCTAGACCTGTCTCAAAAACAAAGAGGGGGTAGATCAGTGGGTAAAGGTCTTGCTGCATGAGTGAGGACCTGAGTTCGAAACCCCAGAACTCAGATTAGGTATGTGCTGTCCCATGTTGTGGAGCCTGTAACCTCAGTATTCCTGTAGGGTCACAAGAGGTAGATGCAGGAGAGTCACAGGAAACTCCAGGATCAGCTAGTGTGATGCATATAGCAGCAAACAACAAAATTTAGCACATAGAACACCTGTCATGTTAAGATAAGTCAACTATAACTGTCACCAGTTTACATTGTTCAGATGAAGGTCAGCCCCAGCCTAATGGCATTGCACAGTTCCTAATCACACTGTCCTTTAGGGCACTCATTCTAAGAAGTCATCATGTGCACTAAACAAGCCTCCTGCAGGCCATAACCCTGCAGCAGACTCTAGAGAACTTGATCACAGACACACAGACACACAGACACACACACACACACACACACACACACACACACACACACACACACACACACGTAATTATCTCTTCTTAGTGGTTAAATGACTATACTCTAGCCAGACAGATTTAGCAGGTTCTACAACTCTCCAGCTGTGTGATCTTAGAAAAACCTATTAACCTCTCTGGGCCCCAGTTTTCCCATGCATGAAGATAGTTAAATGAGTTAATGCATTTGAAGCACTTGGCCAGGATTTAGAACTCACACTGGAATTTCAAGCATACACCATCACATTTATGTTGTCTTTTTTTATTTGCCCTTTTTAATTTAAAAATTATATTCACATATAAATTTTTATATAATATCATATTCATATAACCACTCCTAAGTCAAGATAGAAACAATCCTGTCACTCCAAAAAGTCCTTGGGTCCCTTCTGAGTGTCCTCCCCTGCCACCCATCCCTTAGTAACCATTGATCTACTTTCTATAGTAGTAGCCTTTCCTTGAATTTTGAGTATTTGGGAATAGGAGCGTGGTAAGATCTCATGTAGCCCAGGCTGGCCTTAAGCTCAATTTGTAGCTTAACTTCCTGATTCTCCTGCTTCCATCCCTCAAGTGCTGGGATTGCAGGCATCTCCCACCTCATCCAGCTAAACTTTCATCTGAATGGACTAAAACATATGATTACCTTTGTCATTTTGTGAGCAATTTTGTTCTATTGCAGCCAGTGTAGTTACTGATATAGGATAAAGTTGGATATAAGCCTAACCATTTTTTTTTTTTTTTTAATTTGAGACAAGATCTATAGCCTGGGCTGACTTCAAACTCTCTGTGTAGCCAAGGATGACCTTGAGCTTCTGACCTTCCTGTGCCCAGATCCCAACTGCTAGTGTTACAGGTGTGTGCCACTACGCCTAAAAGATTGAGCCACGAGCATTGAAAGTTCAAGGGTAGCCTGAGGAGCCCACTATGTTCCCCCCCCCAGCCCCACACCCCCCACCAAAAAAAAACGTGCTAGATGGTGATGGCACACACCTTCGCCTTCAATCTCAGCACTGGGGAGGCAGAGGCAGATGGAACTCAGAGCCTCAACTTTAAAAAATAAATAAGTTTATATATACACACACACCCAAAAGAGCCAGCTGGGGATGTAGCTCAGTAGTAGAGCACTTGTGTGATATGCTTAAGATTTTTTTTAAAAAAAAAAGTTAGAACTAAGACTGTAGCTTAGTTGGTGGAGTGTTTACCTAGCATGCCCAAGTCCCAGAGTTTGATCCCCGGCACCTCATAAACTGCCTACACCTGTCCTGGAACCATCATTAATGGAGGTGGGATACTTAGTCTCACACTGTGGAGGTTGAGAAACACTGCCCAAGGATAACTGTTGCTCAGGCAGACAGCAATGTCTTGTGCATGTCACCAGCATCCAGTGAGGGGTCACTGATTTCAAGCTTCGCCTCAGTTCTCGTGAGGGCTGATCGGTTTCTGGTCTGCTCCTATTTCTAGAATGTTTTCCTAACAATGTGCTGGTTGAATATGTGGAGTGTCCACTGAGGCCCCTTCTCTGTTATACCCTGAGGCTACTGTGAGCAGATGGTGATGAACAAGCCCCTCATGCATTAGGAAAGGCTCCCCAGAAGGCTCACTTCTCTGGGTCTCCCTTTCCCCAGGGATCTTGGTGTTGAGACCACTTGAATTCTGATGCCCTTGGTGATTCTTCAATGCCTTCTTGCCCCTGCACCCCAGCTTCCTAGCTATTGCTGGCAGTTTAATGTGACACTCACAGTCTGTCACAGCTGGAAGAGAAAGCCCTCCGCAGACACCACCCCCTATTGTTATGCTCCCATCAGAATTATAGAGTCAAATGAGCACTCAGCAGCCTTTGGTTCCTGGCACGTGGTTAAAAAGCTTCAGAAGTATGAGTTATTGTTCTTCTCCCAATAGAATTCCAAGGATCATCTGAGCTTAGCTGTCACAGTCAGCCCCCTGCTAACGCTCCCTAATGTCCTGGGTAAGGAAGTCTCCTGTTGTTCTGTATGATCACAGGAGGTTGTAATTGGACTCTGTGGGGTATCCCTGGATGGTTTCCTGTCCTGGGTCTGTGCATGCAAAGCCTCAACCTCAGGGCTCAGCTAGTCCTCAATCAGGAGACAACCCCAAGGATTTGGTGTTCTCAGAGACACCTTCTCCCCAATTCTTCTTTTGCAGAATTCAGACTCCACCTATGTAATTTATAGAGACTTTAGAATCCCAGACCATCTTGTGCCTGTCCTCTGGAGCAGCACATACATGTTTGCACATGTGCACATACACATGCATACACTCACAATCATATGCAGGTACACTAGCAACGATTCCAGAGTTGAGGAGGCACAGTAAGACCAGGTAGCCGAGGTAGCCATGAGAAGTGCTCTGCCTTGGTCTCCCATCCTGAGGAGAAAGGCCAGGGAGGCACACCTAAGGATCAGACCTAAAGTCCCAGCCAGGCACAGAAGACTTAGTGACCTACTATTCTTTCGCCCCAGTCAGGCGAAAGATGGGATGACTCTATTATAGACCTTGTAGGTGAGGGGTGGGGGTGGAAGGGACAGGAGCTGTATAAAGATCCATAACTCTTGGCTACATCCATCCACCAGGGACTTTTCAAAAGTTGAAGCCTAGGCAGGAATATGGGCAGGGAAAGGCTTTGATGGTGCACTCAGCCACAAAACCCAGCAGGAGTTTATAATCTTCGATGGATTTTAGGCAATCTGGCTCAGAAGAAATCTAAGCCTTTAAATTTTTTTTCCTGATTTAAAAGTAGTATATGCCCATTGCAAATAAATAAATAAACAAATGTGAGAAAGAGAAGAAGAAGGCTCGAAGAAGAAAATGAAAGCTCCTGGGCTTCCATCCTAGGAAGTAATCACTGTTGACATTTCGGTGGAGTGGAGCCGCCTGCACCAACCCATTGCTTTTCTTCTTTCTCATTGGAATGGCAATGAGCATTTTTTTCAGTCATTCCTCTTTATGAGCCTGTTTGTTCGAAGGCCTTGTGCCGCTGGATTGTGCGTCATCACTTACTCAACTTGTTTCCAATTCTTGAACATTCAAATGTCTTCTAGGTTTTCCACTGTGTTAAAACACACACACACCTTTGTGCTTAAAAGGTTGCAAAGCCTTGCTGGGGGACGGCGGGGGGGTATGGGGGGAGTGGGGGAACCTCTCAGAGCACGAGAAAGGAGGGAATCCAGAACAGACTGGATGTGAGCCCGAGTGTCTGAACTAGAGAGCCTGACAGGAACAGGGATGAGCTGGGGTCATTTGTCCCTGCCTGCTTTGGGTTTACAAATGCCCCTGTCATCTCCAGGCATCTCTCCATCCCTGGGTGGGGGGGGGATAAGGGCATAAAAGGGAGGGGCAGAGACTGGCCAAGGCCTCCTGGTAAGATAGAGGTTATGGCAGGGGTGACTTTGATGCAAGTAGCTGCTCTAAATGCTCTGGAATTGCCACTCCCCTCAAGGCCCCTGCACACCTCAGTGGCATGGATGATGAGAGCACTGCTTTGGGCTGTGACACTCTGGATGCCCTAGACCCGTGGGCTATTGATTAGGACCACCTAGAGGAGAGGCTGGGGGTCACCTGGGAGCCATGTTCTTGGTTCCCAGGGAGATGGGTAGGGGATAAGGCAGGAGCTAGGGTGGGGTGCGAGTGGGGATAACTGCTTAATTCTGCTGTCTACCTCCCCAAAACAGGTCTTACCTTCCTCTTGCCTTGCTCAGCCAGCCCATTGGGAATGGCAGGGAATCATGATGGTGTATCTCACTAGGCTCTGACTGTGCTCATCTATCCCTTATTTTGACAGTGTTCAAAAAAGGGTCTCCCTCCTGGGGCTTCAGGGCACTGTAGAAGCATAAAATGTTAGTACCACATTTGCCCTCTGTGGCCACTTCCTCCAAACCCTTCCTGGGTGAACTCAGGAAAATTGAGAGGCCAAAAGAGGCCCATGGACCAGGAATGGTCTCCAAGGAGGAAGGATGAGGTCCTGTCTGTGTGATTTGAACCTGTTTCTTAGTCCAAGCTTCATGCCCTTTAGCTACACTAGGAAATTTCTGTCACAGTTGAGGGACAGCCGTGTGGAAGTCACAGCAGAGTGACATGTAACAGGGCCCCTAGGCATGTGGCAGCCCTGCATCCCAGCCTCACATGTGTTCTTTCTGTATTGGGAGTTGGACTCTTGGGCCACATACCTCTGCTCATTGGGCTTTGTGATTCTTTATTAGACATTGCTCTGACTTCCGGTCC
Organism: Phyllotis vaccarum; assembly: GCA_033318265.1. Taxonomy (NCBI): domain Eukaryota; kingdom Metazoa; phylum Chordata; class Mammalia; order Rodentia; family Cricetidae; genus Phyllotis; species Phyllotis vaccarum. The sequence continues at coordinate 63,137,312 of JARWLC010000006.1, forward strand.
AATGCAGCCACTCCCCAGAACTCAGCACTCTCCTTATTCCTTACCCTTATGTAGGCATCACTCATGTCCTCCCCGATGGTGAGTCAGCCAGGAGGACCTAGCATCCCTTGGACATCCCTCAGTGCTCTGTCCCCATCCCGATGCCCTTCTCTTCCATGAATACCCTCCCTGTCTGCTACCCAGGCATTGTTCCTAGAGCCATTCTGTCTCAGGTTACTCCAGGACCATCTTTCTAGAATCCACCCATGTCCCTTGGAGGCAAAACTAGAAATGACCCTTTCTCAGACATTGACTGAATGCTTGATAGGGGCTGGAACTGAGCATGGGATCCCATAAAGTCAGCCCTGGGAACAGAAATCTCTCTGACATGTCCCTTCTATCATTAGCAGAGTGGCAGCTCTGAAAAGGCAGGTCAGAAAAGGCCCTAGTGGGTAAGGATGAGCTCTGCAGCCCAGAAATAAGGATTGCAGCCTCCTAGGCTAGAAAGATGGCTTAGTGGTTAAGAGCACTTGCTGTTCTTCCTGAGAACACAGGTTAGTCCCTAGTATCTATGTGGTAACTCACAGCCATCCATAACTCCAGTTCCAGGAGATCTGACACACTCTTTTGATTTCTGTGGGCACCAGGCATGCATATGTTGTACATATGTACATGTGTCATACACATAAAAATAGATAAGCCAACGAAAATTTAAAAGACAGCAGTCTCTCCTCATGTATCATCTATAGGGCCTTATCACCTCAACCATCTCTTTGGATCCTCAAGACAGATATTCATGAGATAGGCAAGGATTATCATCTACTTTTAGTTTTGCTTTTGGACTTTTCAAGACAGGATTTCTCTGTTTCTCTGTACATAGCCCTGACTGTCCTAGAACTAACTCTGTAGACCAGGCTGGCCTCTCAGAGGTCCACCTGCCTCTGCCTCCCAAGTACTAGGATTAAAGGCATGCACCACCACCAGCATTACTTGGTCTTTATGGACGATGAAGTTCACCGGAATCATCAAAGCCGAGGTGAAGTCCAAATCTGCAGGCCAAAGACCAAGGCAAGTTACACCCAAGCCACACAATACAGAAGTCCCAAAGGCCACTTCACACACACACACACACACACACACACACACACACACACACCCCGTCTTCATATCTGTCCTTCTCTGCTAGAGTGTGCAGATCTGTTGAAGACATGCTCAGTGACTTTTCTCCCTCCTTCAGCCAACCTTTCAGGTACCCGGTAGATAGCTGGCTAAAGGCAGAAAGACAGCCCTCCAAATCATTCATTATCTGTGCCTGGAAGGCGCCTGTGCACCCCAGCAGTGTACTTCCCGCTGGGGTGTACAGATGCAGGCCTCAGCCCGCTTAGGTGCCTGAAGTCTTGGAGGAGTTTCCAAGCTCTCTGTTTACCTTAAAGACAGATTAGTCTAAAGTGCAATTCCTAAAACTACCTCTGGGGGATGGAGGTGGGAAAGCATCCTTCCCTGGCAAAAACTGTAGCTGAACATAGCCCTGTGCACAACCCTGCTTGATCTGAGAACAAATCTTCCCTTCAGCCCCCAGTCCAGCTGCCAACAAGCCTGTTAACATCATCTGTCCTCTTCTCTCCAACTCTACCACTGAGTTCCCAGTATCTCTGTAGTTTAGACAGACCTTGCACTTTGCAGTCCTCCTGCCTGAGCCTCCCAAATAGCTGGAATTACTCGCCTGTATCATCAAGGAATTCCAAGTATTCTCAGTTTACCTGAGGGTTTGAGGCAGGAAGATTCTAAGGCCAGTTCTGGCTACGTAGTGAGTTTCTAGTTGTTTGGTTGTTAGGGGGTGGATTTTATTGTCACTTTGTTTTGTTTTGAGATCAGGGCTCACTATGTAGCCCAGGCTGGCCTCAAATCTGAGTGCCTGATTTATAAGTGTAAGCCACCAGGTCTGGATTACATAGTAAGTTTGAAGTTAGCCTGGGCAACGTAACAAGACACGATCTTAAAAATAAAGTACCTGGTGGTCGGGAGGTGGTGATGCATGCCTTTAATCTCAACACTCTGGAGGCAGAGGCAGACAGATCTCTGTGGGTTTGAGGCTAGCCTGGTCTACAGAGTGAGTTCCAGGACAGCCAGGGTTGTTATACAAAGAAACCAAACTGTGTCTTGCAAAACAAAAATAAATACATACATACATACATACATACATACATACATACATACATACATGGGCATCAGCGAGGGAGGGGGTGGGGGTGGGAGCTGAATAGATGGCTCTGTGGTCAAAAGCACTTGCTGCTTTTATAGAGAACCAGGATTCAGTTCCCAGCACACATGTCCAGCTTACAGTCATCTGTAACTCCAGCTCAAGGTGATCCAGCACCTTGTTTTAGCCTCCTCAAAGCCTTGCATGTTTGTGTACACAAATACATATACATTAATAAAAGACAGTAAATATTAAACTTAAATAAAGTTGAGCATGGTAGCTCACACCTTTGATCCAGCATTCAGGAGGCAGAGATAAGCAGATTCCTGAGTGTGAGGCCAGCCTGGTCTACCAAGCCAGTTCCAGGACATCCAGCACTACACAAAGAAACTCTGTCTCTAAATAAAAAAATTAATATTTAATTTTTTTAATATAAAAAAGCATTGTAATGCTTTCACGGCTGAACTAGATCCTGTCCAATTCACTCTTCATGGAAAGCATAGGAAACACTTTGAAAGCTGAATCTCACCCACCAGTCACAGGACCTTACAGATACCCCTCCTTCCCATGTGAATATGCTTTCTGGTGCTGCAACATAATATCTGATAATAAAGGCTTGTTTTGACTCCTTCTGAGGTTTCAGCCTAAAATTTACAGGTTCTCAACGCTTTGCACTTATGATGAGGCTGCCAATATCACAATGTGAAGAGAGCTGGTCTCCTTATGGAGGTCAGGAGCCTGAGTGGGCTCAAAAGACCAGCATCCCAACAATTCACTTCAAAGTTACTCCCCCAAGACCTAAAGATTCCCATTAGGGTCACCTCTTAAAGGTTGCCACAATCTTTTCACACACCAAAATACTACTAAGCCTTTTAACACAACCTTCCTAATGCCGCAACCCTTTCACGCAGTTCCTTATGCTGTGGTGACTCCCGACCATAAAATTTCTTCATTGTTACATCATAACTGTGATTTTGCTACTGTTATGAATTGCCATATAAATATCTGATATGACCCACAGGTTGAGAACCACTGTTTTAACACCAAGGCCTTGGATGTGTGTGGAGTTGGGGGTTATTCAGATCCGGGTTCTGGCACCATTTCCCTCACCTTATGGCTTCTCCACATCTCAACACAATATTTTTCCTGCCTTCCAGTTGGTTCTGCCCATTGCAGCTAAGTCTATATGCGCCATGCTCTGTTCTGCACCTGGATTAAACTAAAGACAAGCAGACACACTCCCGCTTTCTCCCTGGCTTTTGCCTTCTCACTGCCGTTTCTCAGCATCTGGTATATAATGCCTGGCATATAACTAGTACTGATTAATAATGTGTCAAGTAAAGAAATGAGTGAATCAGCTTTCTGAAGTGAGTACCACTATCATCCCCACTTCACAGACAGAGAAACAGCTAGCTCAAGGTCCCTGATAGATGACAAAGCAGGGCTTGGGGCTAACTTGGAACACAAAGTTCACATGCTTAACCACTCCAGGCCATGTATCCAGTGGCCTGGCCTCTGTGACTACCTGTCTTGCTCTCTTGACAGGTTCCCTGAGGACTGAGTGGTGGACCGAGACTCCCTTCCCTAGCAATTGCAGGAAGAACCATGGAGAGCCTGAGTGAACTACAGAATCCACTTCTGCCCAGAAGCCCCACCCACCTCCACAGTCCCTACTCCTATACGGAGGCCCCGCCCAGCTGGTCCTGCCAAGAGAAGCTTTATTCCTTCCTCCTAGGAGATGCTGGCCCTGCTCATGCTCACCAGCTCCTAGACCCAGGGTCCTTACAGCTGGCTGTGGAGGCTTGGTATAGGCCCAGCTGTCTTCTGGGAAAGGACAAGGTCAAAGAACCCAAAACCGGCAGCTGTGAGACCAGCTTCACTGAGGCCAGGGAGCCCCCAGTGGGGTCCGCAGAACAGAGCTCAGAACCTGGTCAGACTGAGGAGGGTGTCACCATCCACACTGTGTCCTATGGGGTTCAAGAAGAGCTGCAGGGCCAGGAGGATAGTCAGGAGGAGGAGGTAAGTAGTGTAGATTCTAAACTGAGCCTTTAATCCCAGCATTCAGGAGGCGGAGGTGGGAAGATGAGGGCATGCGATGTCAAAGACATCCTGCACTACACGGTAAGACCCTGGCTCAGAAAAAGAAAACACGCTTGTATTCACAGCACTTGGGAAGTAGAGACAGAAGGATCAGTTCAAGGTCAGCTCTGGCTACCTGGTAAATGCAAGGCCAGCATGGGGCTGTGTGATACCTTATTGATGAAGGAGGAAAAGAAAGGGCAGGAAAATGTTAGTTTGAGTTAACTACGTATCAACCCAAGTGATAAATAGCAACCATTGTAAATAGCAACTGTTAATCACTTGAAAGTAATGCGATCATTTTGGTGACTGATCATGTTTCCTATCCGCCTCTCTCCCACAAAGTGTGTGGCTTTACAGCCTGATTTTCCAATACTGCTCTGTGCAATTTAATATGAACTACAAGGAGATTGGTTAAGTGATAGGGCCTTTCATTGAGAGCCCTTGCATCATTTGTTAACTTGGTCTTTGGGCACTGAGAAAGTCCCTCATCTTCCATCTCAAGAGTCTCTCTCCTGTGATGAACATCTCTGGGTTCAGAGACTTGCATTCTTCCATGGTGAGACCGTCCTAAAAGTGCCATTCGCCAGGTCATTTGAAAAGAGTGATATAGTATTACAAGACCAGCTTCCCCTCTCAACAGCAGAGGGAGCTTACTCTGTATCTGCCCACTGGATGTTGCCTGTTTGGTTGTTGCACTAACAACAGCAAATTTATTTATCTATTTGTTCACTATATGTATGGTCACAGTCTAATGTGGGAGTCGAATAATTTAAGGGAGTCCATTATCTCCTTCCTCCACTGGGTACCAGGGATTAGTGGCTGGCAAAAGAACCATGTGTTTTCAATTCTTATCTATCTGATGGGGTTTGCAAGAGCCTGGCCTTAGCCACTGAACCCCACTGTCTTGCAGAGTGATGTAACCTCCACAGAGAGTGAAAGTGAAGACACCTTCCTCACCCTGCCCCCCAGGGACCACTTGGGGCTCACTCTCTTCTCCATGCTCTGCTGTTTCTGGCCTCTGGGCATTGCTGCCTTCTATTTCTCCCAGGGGGTAAGTGTTCAGGCCACCTCTTGAGGATCACCTGCAAATGGGAAGAGCCTGGGGGACTGGGTTGTTTTGCATTGCCTTATATCAGCCTTTTGTCTTCCTAGACCAGCAAGGCCATCTCCAAAGGGGACTTCCGCCTGGCCAGCACCACCTCCCGCCGCGCTCTCTTCCTGGCCACACTCTCCATCACTGTGGGAGCCGGTCTCTATGTGGCTGTGGTAGTGGCTCTGGCTGCTTATATGTCCCAGAATGGCCATGGCTAGTAGTCAGTGGGACCCTCATCCTGGTTCTCCTGGCCCAACAGAGGAAGGTGTAAGCTTCGAACTGTGTCCTCTATGGAGAGCCTTGACCCTGAACAATAGTTTGTTGAGGGGAGGTCTCCCGTTCTGCAGCCACACAGCCCTCTTTCCCAGTATTCCCAGCCCCAAAGCAGGCCAGGTATGAATGGGAAACAGGAGAGGCAGGATTGTCCAACAGGCCTAGCCCAGCCTAGGCTGCACATTCCCTGCGGGGCCTCAATCCCCTTGGCTGTTTTCTCCACAGAGAATGAGCAGGAGGTTCCAGGGAGGAAAAAGGAATGCCCAAGGACATGATCAATCGTTCCAGCCCATAGGACTCTCCCCTGTACACATATTGAGCAGCTACTCCCACAATGATGCCCAAGAGCCTCCAATCAGGAAAGAAATTCTTGGACCCCAGCCATCCCTTGCTCTGTCTCCTGGGGCAGCAGCAGGGGGTTGGTGGTGGTGGTGATGGGGTACTGGTGAGCTCGATACTAAGAACAGGTTGCTGGGGCTTTTCTGCACCAGAGAGTATGGAGGCCTGGAATACTGCAGGACCACCTCACTCTGCTGCTGTTCTTCACTCTACCATCCTTTCTAGGCTTTGCTGGAAGGGTCCTGAGATGGTACCCTCAGCAGGGGAAACTGAGAAAGGGTATTGATAGGCCTCAGCTCCTTAGTGGAAGGTCCTGGATCCAGGCTTAAGGCAAAAGTATAAGAAAGGATTCTGGGAAGTGAGAAATGTAGACAGAGGAGGGACATAAAGAGATGTCCCTGGAGCAGTCAGTCATGCAAAGCCTAGGACTAGCAGAATTCGCCTATGGGATTTGCTTCTATGTAACTCTCCATGCTGATGGGCAAGAGCCTCCCATGGAGGTTCTCAGGGTGTTTGGATTCTGCCTGGACCATCCAGTCTGGAGTAATTTTTTCTGCAGCCATCTCTAAACCCTCCATCAACTTCTAAGCAAGCAGGCCAAGCCTTTCTCTCCACTCATGATATTTCCCCATCTTTGAATGATGGGGTAATGGTCCCTGAACACCTTCACTGATAACTGCCACTCAGGATTGCTTCCAAGCCCCAAGGCACCAAGGAATGACAGAGTTTCAGAGGCATCAAGAGCAAAGGACATGGTTCAGTGAGAAGGCAGGCCCACTGGGATTCAGCCTGCAGAACTATTGTGCAGGATTTGGGGAACTGGGCCATTTCCATGATCTGGTTCCACCACTAACCATCCCCCTCACTTCAGGTGTTGCCCATGCTCCACTCCCTCCCATGCTCCACTCCCTGCACTGACAGTTTTGATGTCCCCCATACTGCCTTTATTTATCCCGATAATAAACTTTTCTGTAACACCTGGTGCCATCTGGGCCTCTTGCTGTCCTGTGCCTGTATCCCATGCTTCTCCAGTACTGACTTCCATTATCCCATGTCTGTTGTTATAGGCCTCAAGAAGAGAGGCCAGAGGCCAATGCTGCCCTAAGACTGCTCGGCCTGGGGTACCTGGGATATAGGTTGATGGATTGCATTTGATTTATGCAAGGCAAGGTTAAAAATAAGATGCAGGCCGGCAGAAAAAGCTCTCCTAGGTGTAAAAGCCTTGGGGGGTCAGGAAAGGAGAGATGGGAACCAGTATGACTGGACTCTTTATAGCTGCCTGGAGCTATCAAGGGTAGAGATTGGGTATAGCATACCAATGGTCCCATTTCCCTGCTGTTGATATTTTGGCTACCCCACATCTCTGGGAAATGTGGAGAGGAAGTCTTCTGAGCCTCAGGTCCTACCTAGCTCAGCACCAAGTTTCCAGTATTCTCTCAGTCCTGGGCCCTTAGGGGAGGAGGTGATCTGACACCAAAGTCACTGTATCTAGAAGGACCTGGGGAAGTGTATTATGTATGCTGCATACCCTATGGACGTCCATATTTAAGACACAGCTCTGTGTATCTGTGCACACAAATACGTGTACCACATGAGCTAGAGACCTTAGAAGAAAAATCTTCATGTAGAGTGTGTTTTTGGAAGGGAGGTGGTAGGTCTGGGTGTAGCAAGAGGCCAGGCTTCCATGTAGTCCAGTATGACAGTCTGGACCAGCCCAGAGTAGAACTAGGGTGCCCTTCAGGATTGACAGGAGCTAGGAACAATGAGCCAGGTCTCGCTTCCCTCTCATCTATCAGTCACTGGTTGTGAGTCACTGAGAAAGGAGTGTGACCTTGAATGAGCCAGCTTTCTTCAGCTGAAGCTAGCCCCAAGTAAGCTGTCTGAAGGCCCCTGGGGCATCATATCACCATATCCACCACGCTAAGCTGATGTACCAGCATCCATCCACATCCTTCTGCCCTCTCTGCATACTGTGACTTGGTGACAGCTGACCAGAGGCAGGTCCAGCTGACAGTACCGGAGGGGTGATGCCACCTTCTCTCAATGCCTGATGGGAATAGGTGGATAAGTAGCTTTGATGCCCCTTGGATGGGAGGTGAGGTCCCTTAGCTCTCAGGAATCCCCAGTAGGACTTTCTGCTTCTCACAGCAGCAATTTATTGGTGGCTTGGGCCTCATTGGCTACCTTCCTCCCTCTCCTTCCCACTGCCTTATCACACTGCCTGAAATGATTCCCCATTGGGTGTTTCTCAGCATTGGCTTTGAGGACACCGGAACCCAGACGCATGCACATTCATATACATATGCATGTGCACCATATGTGCACACATTTGCATCTACACACAGGCCTGGCAGTGCAACCTGCAGACTGCATGAAGTACATGACTGCTCAAGAGCCAAAGAGGGAGGTGGGAAGACCCTCATCCATTTCTGCTTACCCGAAGGTATCATTTCTTCTCTTCGTTGGCACAAGGCCCTAGACCTAACTAGGCAGACTGCCCTATAGCTCAGACAACACTCACTTCATTTCCAGTCTTCCAGTATGCTTTTCTAGGCCTTGAGAAAAAAAGGAAAAGGAACTATAAGACTTCCCATGTCCTTCCTTCTCTCCCTCCCTCCCTTCATTTCTCTCTTCCCTTCCTTCTTAAGACAGAGTCTCTGCAGGTCTATCAGACTGCCTCATACAGGCAGATACCACCCTTACCTAGTTTGATTTACTGTTTTGAGCCCTAGTCTGTGGTACACACACACACACACACACACACACACACACACACACACACATGCACACACGCCACAAACTTTTCACTTTCATCCTTACCCTCAGATACAAATTTAGGCTCTACCAAAGATAGCAAGATAAGAGGAAGGGCCCTGGGGGCTTCCCACTCCCCCTGCTGGGAAGGGCCTGTCCTGTGGCGCCTGGTCTTGTCCTGGAGTCCTTGGAGCACAGGCAACCACATTCCTCTATTCTGGAGGAGGCCTGCCTCTGGCATGCCTGGGGCACTTTAGTCCTCCTGCTCCCCAGGCTCTGCCTGTGCCTCCTGCCCTAGGGCCCAGGGCTGCTGGTTTCTCCCCTTCAGGCTGGTTCCTCTGGCTGGCAAAGAGACTGGGGGGCTGGAGGAGGGGTCCCCTGAGTAAAGGTGCCTGTGATGAGTTTCGATACCAGCACATCTGTGCAAATATTACCAATTATTTTCCTCACCATAAACACTCAGCAGGAAGGCATGGAAGCAACCAACCCAAACCGTTTAAAATAGAAACTGAAATTGCTGCACAGGGAAGTTGGGGCAGCGGGCAGAGCAGGGGGCCCCCACACCAAGAACTCAAGGTCCTCCCTCACCAGCTGCCCTTAAGATGCACCTGGTCCCAGCTTCTAATTCCTTCCTGAGGTTTGCTGAAGGCCAGGAAGGATGAAGACAAAAGAAGGTTCTTGCTTAGTGGATAGTGTGCCTGGCAGAGGGAAGAGAGCCTGTGCCAGGCAGGAAAAAAGACTGAATCAAGAAGCCATGAGGATCCGGGACAAAGGCCACCTGGCCTGAGGTTGGCAGCTGCTAAGCAGCCTCCCGAAGGAGTAAACCACAGACAGAGCCAAGGGCTTTGTGTGCACTCCACCCCAGTTGAGAAAGCCACACACACACATACACATATACACACACTGGCCATTGCCACAGAGGGCAGAGTACTGGGCCAAGTAAGGACAGCACCTATCCCCATCCTAAGAAAAGGCATTTTTCTGATGACTAGAAACCAGTTCCCAGGGCCCCAGGAGTTTCCATTAACGTGCCCTCCTTATAAGCAAAAAATGGACACTAAGTCTTCATGTAGACACACAGACTGTCAAATTGGCGACCTACTTCCATACCAGTTAATAAGCAGGCTCTGTCTTTCCAAATGCCTTTTCTGTTTCCCTGGCTACAGGTCCAGGGCCCCAGATTTCCCCCTACCCTAGAGCTTAAGTATTATCAGGCAGCACAGTAGCCCCTCCCCCCAAACATATATAGGTCCATGTCTGGGCTGGCCTGCTGGTTAAACATCTATCTGTCCCTGGCCATGAAGGTGCCATCAGTCTGTCTGTGTGCTTACAGCCCCTCTCTCCTTAAAGCAGCTCCCTCAGGAGAGAGCAGTAGAAAACCCACCATCTTCACATGTCAAATATTCTTGCCGCTTTTTAAAGATATCAGCCCAGGTCACAGACTGCTCAGGTCTGAACCCCATTCCAAGGTGGGCTGAAGGACAGTACTTCAACAAAGCAATAACCAAGTCTTCTAGGGCATCAGTCTAGGAAGGTCACAGAAGGAAGGAGTCCATAAGTGACCACACTGCAGAGGAAAGGTGGTGGAAGAAAGAATGGAAATTGAGCAAGGAGATGAGTTACCCAATGTCACACCACAGGTTATGAACTAGGCCCTGGCCTCACTTCACAGGCCCTGGTGCTGATCAGAGCTGGTGATATTAGCCTTCCTGGAAGCAAAGAAAACCCAGGGCTGCCTGCTGCTACCTTCCTGCACATTAAAAGATTCAGCCTTAGCTCCCAGGTATCTCCTGGTTCAAAGGCTTCCTCAGCCACCCCCTCCCTGGGGCTAACACCCTGGCCCTTGCTATTTTTGGTGGCAAGGCCCAGGGTGAGTGAGAGGTTGACAACCTTGCTTCAGCCTGCTCCCAGGGGTTCTCACATCCTCTCTTGCTCAGAGGGAGAAACTACTCTGGGCAGGGGAGTTCCCACAGGGAGACTCAGATGTTCTGAACAAAAATAAAAGGTGTCCATGTGCCGTATTTGAATTTCCAACATCCCAGCCTCTGTCCCTTGAAAACTCTCTCTCTTTCTCTCTGAAGATCAAGGTTGACTTCAGAGCCAGTTCCAGCTCTCCAGGGACATGGCAGAAATTCCCAGAGAGCGGGTCTCCCCAGAAACATGCCAGAAGGAATCAAAGAGACCATGGACAAGTTTGCACCACAGTGAAAGGGGGGCAAATGGCATCTTGAGGACACAAAGGACCTTCATCAAACTCTCTTTCACAGAGGGGGCTGTTCCTGTGCCCATATTACAGACAGAGAGACTGAGGCAGCCATCACCCACTGCCTACATCCTGTCGGAAGCCAATTTCTAGCTACCTCTATTCTCAGCCCTATTCGGATAGACTCCGTAGCTCAAGTCAGGTCCTTTCTCCTGTGCAACCCTGGACAAGCTGTTCCTCAGTGTTTTTCCGTCCACAAAAACAGGGATCCCAAGAGGCAATGGTGTTGCATGCCTTTAATCCCAACACTCAGGGTTCAAGGTCAGCCTGGTCTACAGAGGGAGTTCAGGACAGCCAGGGCTACACAGAGAAACCCTGTCTCTAAAAAACCAAAAGAAGAAAAAAAGTGGGGGTGGTGCCTGTCTGTGTTGTACATAAATGAATACTTACACAGCTCCTGCAGCAGCAGGTGCTATGGTTGATGGGGGGGGGACAGGTGGGGGGGGTACACACCTGTAATCCCAGCACACTGGAGGCCCAGGTAAGAGGAGGGCTGTAAGTGGAGGCAAAGCTGTCTACATAATGAGTCCCAGAGCAATCTAGCCTCCAAACTGAAACCTTGCCTCAAAACAAAATAAAATAATATAAGGGAAAAATATAAGTAAATGCTCTATGGAATTTCTTACCTTTTTTTTTTTTTTCTTGCCTGCCTCTGCTCCCTGAGTGCAGACATGATCCACCACTGCCTGGCTTTGTCATTTTAACTTTTTTTTTCCTTTAGGGGCTGGGGGTGTAGCTCAGTTGGCAAAGTGCTGTGTGGCCCAGGACTCTAATCCCAGCACCATATAAACTGGGAGAAAGGAGGGGCAGGTAATACACCTAAAGTCCCAATACTCAAAAGTTGATCAGAAATTCAAGATGGTCCTTGGCTACATAACTAGCAAGTTTGAGGCCATCCTTAACTATATGAGAGCTTATCGCACAAAAAATTTAAAAATCCACTCTTCGCACCCCCAGCAGACATTCCCCAAATGGCCTCATGCTAGAGTTCTCCTTTCCCATCCCCTCCCTTGCATAGCCAGAGACACTAAACTCAAGCTCTGACGGCCCAGATTGCTGCTGATTCCTGGGCAGGTTCCTCTGGCAGCAAACTGAAGAGTATCGTTTCCTTCTCATCTTCTGGATGGACCATCTCTCCCCGAGCCTAGAATGCCCTTATCTGCCTCCATTCTTTCTAGATATGGTACAAAAATCTTTTCTATGCACAACTTTCTGAGAACCCACCCTCCCCGGCACCAAGCCTCTTTTATGAGCCACCACCTCATCTGTTCAAGCTAACCCAGCTGCCAGCAACCACACAGCGTGGTCCTGAACTCCGCACTAGATCTAGCTGCAGCCTGCCTTCAGTAGACACCAATCCACCAGCTGTGTTCTTTCTACAGCTCTGTGGAATCCAGAAAGGGACTTCTAGATTGGAAGGGTTTTCACAGTTCTTGGGAGGGTGAAGAGACCAGAGACAACAATGTGAACCCCTGGAATGCCCAGCCTGGTGGATCTGTTCTTCCTCTGCCTTTCATCTGGGATGCCACAAAGGCCACTCCCTGGTCCTGTGAAGTCTGCACCCTGCAGGACATAAACAGGGACAAAGGAGTTAGAGGCTGCTTGCCTCTCTTTGATCTCCTGGATGATCTGGGATAAGGATGTCCTCTACTCACAGCTCTGCCCGTGGGCCATCCTGAGCCTCATTCTCCAAGCATGGTTGCCATCGGCCTCCACCTTCTTACCTGAAACCAGGAACAAAATAGGAGCATGCTCCCTCCAACCCCACACCTTACCTTCTTACACTCATTCTGATTTGACCCGCTCCCAAGATCCTTCTGGATTCTGTTCCTTTCCACCCACTCAGCTGCCTGCAAAAGCACCCTATATGCCCCACCACATGTTACTGCAACATGGATGAACCTCAAGAACTTCCGTGCCAGGGAAAGAGACACCTTGGAAAGACAAACTGTGTTTAGTTTTGTGCGAGGTTTCTGGAGTGCTCATAAAGACAGGATGTGGACTGGCGGCATCCAGAAGAGTGGAGAGATGCGCAAAGGGAGAACACTTAACGAGGACACCTCGATTTGCAAGGTGAAGAGTTGTGCCCATCAGTTGTACAGCAAAATGAATATATTTGCTATTACTGAATTTAAATGGACAATAGCTGAGTGTGGTAGTGTGTGCCTTTAATCCCAGCACTTGGGAGCTAGAGGCAGGCAGCACCTCGGTAAATTCTGTGAGTTCAAGGCCAGCCTAGTCTCCATAGTGAGTTCCAAGACAGCCAGGACTAGAGAGAGAGAGAAACCCTGTCTCAAAAGAGAGAGCAAAATGGAGGAGGAGGAAAGAATAAGGCAGGGCTAGAGAGACGGCTCAACTGTAACGGCAACTGCTGCCCCTATAGAGAACCAGCACTCAAATTCCAGGCATCTCACAACAGCCTGACTCCAGCTCTGGAGGCTCTGCTGCCCTCTTCTGGCCTCCACAGGTACACACACTCTTCATACACATACACATCATTTTTTATTTTTATTTTTGAGACAGGGTCTCTCTCTGTATCTTCCTGGCTGTCCTGGATCTCCCTCTGTAAGCCAGGCTGGCCTCAGGGATTAAAGGCATGAGCTACCACCACCTGGCATAAAATATTTCCTTAAAGAAGGTGTTTATTTACAGGAATAAGATCAGAAAAGCACTGATTGTAAAACTTATATGGTATGTGTGTGTGTGTGTGTTCCTGTGTACTTGCATGTATGCCAGAAATTAAGTTTGCCTTTCTCAATCATTTTCTAAGACAAGGTTTCTCACTGACCCTAGAGCTTAACAATTTGACTACACTGCCTGACCGCCAATGCCTAGAGGCCCTACAGTCTCAGCCTTTCCAGAGTAGAGATTACAGACAGGTGTGCAAACAACACACCCACACCCAGATTTTAATGTGGGTGTTAGTGGATTTTTCTGTGGATTTCTGTGGATGGAATTCAGGTCCGCATGTTTGAACAATGAACACTTGACCAGCTGAGCCATCTCCCTACTTCCTTGTGTAGTTTTAACTTCTTTGTTGTCTGTTTTTTACTATGTGAAAAAAGCAAGCAATAGAAACTCTGATGTAACTGGGCGGTGCTGGCACACACTTTCAGTCCTAGCACTCAGGAAGGAGGCAGAGGCAGGTGAATGTCTGAGTTCCAGGCCATCCTGGTCTACAGAGAGTTCAAGGACAGCCCAGGCTACACAGAGAAACCTTGCCTTAAAAATACAAAAACAAAAAACAAAACTCTAATGCCAGGCTGAAAAGATAGCTCAGTGGTTAGGAGCACTGACTGCTCTATCAGAGAACTCAAGTTCAAGTCCCAGCAACCACATGGCGGCTCACAGCTGTCTGTAACTCCAGTTCCAGAAGACCCAACACCCTCACCCAAACATGCACGCAGACAGAACACCGATGTATATAAAATAAAAATAAAAAACAGACACAATGATAAATCTGTCTAACCTCTTCTCTGTTCTGTAGCCCAGGCTAGCTTTGCACTCTAATCCCTCTGCCTCAGACTTTTCTGAGTAGTTGGGATTATAAGACTATCCCATCAGGCCCATCTCTGATCTCATTTAAATGTTTAAAATGTTATTTTTATTATTTTACCTTTTGTCAGGGTCTTACTATATAGCCCTGGCTGATGTGGAGTTCTCTAAATAGAACTCATAGAGATCGACCTGCCCATGCCTCCTGAGTGCTGAGATTAAAGGTGTATGTCATCTTGCCTGGCCTCAAAGATCATTTTTATTAATGAGGGGTTGGGGAAGGGAAACTCTGGCTTCCCTCCCTGGCCTCCATTTAGTTTAAACAAACCTTTTTCCTTTTCTTTTATTATGTGCATTGGTGTTTTGCCTGTGGGTCTGTGTGAGGGAGTCAGATTCCCTGAAACTGAAATCACAGATAGTTGTGAGCTGCCATGTGGGTGCTGGGAATTGAATCCAAGTCCTTTGGAAGAGCAGCCACTGCTCTTAACTGTGAATCTCTCCAGCCCCTAACCAAACTTTTCCTAAGGTGATACGGGAATGTCTTTCTTTATGCTGTGAATATCCATCTCTAAATAAAGGAGCTGTTTTGGCCCATGACAGGCATCATAGAAAAAATAGGAGGGGAAACCAGAACATAGGTAGGAGAAGAAGGGCAGAGTCAGAGAGAGACCCCGAGCCAGCTACCTAAGAAGAAGCATGTAAGGAACACAGTTGCACCACAGGCCACGTGGCAGACAGCTTAATGAGAATGGGTTGAGTTAAGATGTAAGAGCAAGCTATCAATGTGCCTGAGCCATAGACCAAACAGCATGAAGTTAATATAAGTGTCTGGGTTATTTTGGTGGCCTGAGCAGCGGTGGGCGACTGAGGGGTCTGGGGCTGCAGGTCTTATGGGTCTGGACCTCAGGCCACTCGGGACCAAGAAACCTCACTGTAACACTAAGGCAAACATAATACAGTCAGCTTTCCATGAATGAGGCTCTCAAAGGCTGCCCATTTCTCTTAGAAAAAGAAATGACAAGCATCTAGACTAGAAAGGAAGAAGTCAAACTATCCTTTTTTCAGGATGGCATGGTCTTATGGTCTTATACATACAAAAAATCTGAAGAGTCCAACCAACGGTTAGAACTGATAAATGAACTCAGCAAAACGACAGGATGCAAGATGAACATCTGATCAGGAACTAGCTAAGCATATCAAGAAGGCAAGGGCATGCGTCGCCCACCTGCAACCCCAGTGCCTTGGAGGCTGAGACGGGAGGATTGTTGCTACTCAGCAAGACCCTATTCCAGCTGCATTGGCTGTTTTTTAACACCTGTCAAAGTCAGAAAGACACCAGAGCAGAAGGGTAAAAAAAAAAAAAGAGAGATCCAAGAGAGATCCGGAATGTGGGGAGGCGGCTGAGGGGGAGTTTTGCATAAGATGAGAAGGAGGAGGAGGTGCCCTAAGGTGACTTCAGGTTTGGCACCTGGGACATTGCTCATCACTCATCAGTGACATTTGCTGCTTCAGGAGAGGGAAAAGGTAACTGCCAGGCAGGAAAGCAGGCTGATTCCAGGCACTGACAGGCCCAAGGGGGAAGAGCTGCTACGGTATGATAGTGAAGGCAGGGCATAGCTAGCCAGGACACGGACACACACCACACACACACACACACACACACACACACACACACACACTCATAACTTGCAGCTAGCACTGCACTACAGAACCCAGGAGTTTGGGAGAAAGCAACTGGAGGATATTTCATTGGTGATCTTTATTTTTACTTTTGAGACAGGGTCTCATTTGAGAGACTGACCTCAGACTCACTATGTAGCCAAGGCTAAGTTTGAATTCCTGATTCTCCTGCCTCCATCCAGATGCTGGCATTATGAAGGTATACCACCATGCCCAGCTCTGCCTACATAATTTTCTACACAACTTCCAGGCAGGCTCACAGTCTTGAGAACTACCCAGGTCATAAAACCTACAGCCACCATCTACTGTGGCCTGCAGATGGGACCTAAATCCCTTATCTGCCCTGACCTCATTTCCTGTCCTTTACACCCACATTTTCCCAAAGCCAAATATCTCCTTCTCTATGTTCTGGGTGTTTTTGGACCCATATGGCCCTTCTTTTGAGGAATTCTTCCTCTTCATCTCGAAGCTACTTCTCTTCCCTGGGAATCTTTAATTCTATTGAATTTAATTTTAATTAAGTCTTCAGCCTGACACAGACTTCTAAAGTAAATGCTATCTGTACTGTCATAGTTAGTGTATCAGGGCCGCTTAACCAGTACCCAGACACTGCAGAGCCTGAGGACCAGCGGACCCAGAGCTGGTCCCTGATTATTGAAAGATTCCAAGTAGCAGCTAGTCAGCTAGTTAGGGAAGAGGCCTGGGGAGCTTCCTTTTCCCAGTACCCCCCGACCCCAAAATCCCGACAGAGATTTTAGGGTATGAGTGTGAAGGTTGATGCTGTCAACTTTAGAAAGAACTATATCACCTGGAGACAAAACCCCTAGGCGTGACTGTGAGGGACTTTCCAAGTTAGGTTAACTGAGATGGGGAAACCCTTCCTAATGGGCAACATCTCTTCACGGGCTGAGGTCCCAGACTGGATAAAAAGTTAAGTCAAGCTGAGCACCAGCTAATCCCTATGACACAGTGTGACATAATGCCACCTCAGCTGTGCCTCCATGACTTCTTTCCCATGATGGGGACTAAAGACAACACCCCCAGCCGAGAGCCAGGAGCCACCCTTCTGCCTTGAGTTGCTCTTGTCAGGGACTGTGACTGTGTAAAGAGAAGTAACAAAGACGGGGCTTCCACTGAGTGTTGGCCGTGTCTCTACCTAGTAGAAACAGTATCTTTTGCTTAGGAGCTAAGCATGAATGAACATGTGCTCATTCTCTTTAGCTTTGGGATAGCAGTCTCAGATTTTGGACCAGGGAAGAATGACACATGAAACTTGGTAGGGAACCCAAGAATGAAGCGTGTGTGTGTGTGTGTGTGTGTGTGTGTGTGTGTGTGTGTGTGTGTGTGTGTATTTTTACTTTTATTTGTGCAATTCTGGGGATTAAACCTAAGCTCTCACACTTTTGAGACAGGGTCTCATTTGAGAGACTGACCTCAGACTCACTATGTAGCCAAGGCTAAGTTTGAATTCCTGATTCTCCTGCCTCCATCCAGATGCTGGCATTATGAAGGTATATCACCAGGCAGGTGCTCCGTCACTGAGCTGCATTTCCAGCCCCATCAGACATAATTTGAAACTGAACCAAAATGTAACATATAGTTGACATTGACCATGTAAATATGGACAAATTCTAAAGCTTTTATTTTTATTATTTTTTAATTGTGTGTGTGTTTATAGGGTTTTTGTTTGTTTGTTTGTGGGGTATTTGTGGGGGTTTCGATTTATTTATTTATTTATTTATTTTGAGACAGGGTTTCTCTGTGTAGCCTTGGCTGTCCTGGAACTGTAGATCAGGCTGGCCTTGAACTCACAGAGTTCTGCCTCCCACTGATGGAATTAAAGGCATCCAACAGTGTATTTATATATATATATATGCGAGTACCAGTGTCCTCAGAGGCTGGAGCTGTTGGATTCCCTTGGAGTTAGAGTTACATGGGGGCTGGGAATTGAACTTGGGTCCCCCACAGGATCACTGTGGTCTTAACCACTGAGCCATCTCTTCAGCCCCTATCAGTGTGTGCAATTCATATTTTTAATACTTGGAATGTCACACAACCAGTACTTCTCTTTATTCAAAACTTTTGTCACCCCAGGAGGACATCCTTTCCATGAACAAATGACTCCTACCTCCCCTTTGCCCCCTTAGCCGGCCATCAGTCTGCTTTTTGTCTCTATGTTTACCTTCTGCTTATTTAACATGAAGGCAAACAGACAATGTGGGACCCTTTTGTGTCTAGCCTCTGTTACCTAGCATAACAGATTTGAGATTTATTTGAGTAAGTTTGTCCTGTACCATTGCTTCCTTCCTTCTCTCCCACACCCATCTCTGGAGTTCAACCAACGCTCTCACAAAAGCTAAACATGCACTGAGCTGCCCACCCAGCCCTTCCTTCTATGTGTATGTCTATTCAAAGGTCCAACTTATAATTCACTTCATTGATATATTCTAGATATTAAACTATTTTCAGTTATATAATTTGCAAATATTTTACTTCATTTTTGTATTTTGTCTCTTCTGCATTTTGTTTGTTTTTCTGGACAGGGTCTCTCTGTGTAGCCTTGGATGTCCTGGAACTTACTCTGTAGACTCAGCTGGCCTCGAACTTACAAAGATCCACCTGTCTCTGCCTCCTGGGTTCTGGGACTAAAGGTATCTGCCATCACACCCAGCTCTTCTACATTAAAAAATTAATAATTTATTTGTATATTAGATGCAAAGCAAAGAATAACCAGGCTACAATCCACTGCTCCAGAAAATCTAGGTAACAAGGAGAACCCTAAGAGGGATGAATGGATTTCCCTGGGAAGGGAAAATAGATGAGATCTCCTGAGAAAACTGGGGGCAGAAGGTGGGGGGATAGGGGTGAGAGAGGTGGGATGGGGGAGGTGGAGGGGGTGGGATGGAAACATGAGGGATTGGGTTGTTCTAATCGGGGGCCACGGAGGAGAGTAATGAGAGAGACATCTTGATAGAAGGAGCCATTTGAGGTTAGGGAGAAACCTGGTGCCAGGGAAACCCCTAGTAATTTACAAGGATGACCCCAGCTAAGACTCCTAGCAATAATAGACAGAGTGTCTGAACTGGCCTTCTCCTGTAATCAGATTGGTGACAACCCTAATTGTCATCAGAGAGTCTTCATCCAGTAACTGATGGAAGCAGATGCAGAGATTCATAGCCAAGCCCAGGGCAGAGCTCTGGGAGTCCAATTGAGGAGTGGGGAAGGGATTATAAAAGCAAGGGAGGGTCAAAATCACAACAGGGGTGGGGGACCCAAAGAGACAGCTGGCCTGAGCTAGAGAGATCTAGGGAGCCTGCCTGGGACTAACCTAGGCCTTCGATGTGGGTGACAGTTGTGTAACATGTTCTGTTTGTGGGGCCCGTCCATAGCAGTAGGGTCAGAACCTGTCCCTGGCACATGAGTTGCCATTTTGGAACGGATTCCCCAGGCTGGGATGCCTTACCCAGTCTTGATGCAGGGAGAGGAGCTTGGGCCTGCCTCAGTGTGATATGACAAACTTTGTTGACTCCCATGGGAGGCCTGTCCCTTTCTGAGGAGAAGTGGGGGGGGGTAGATGGAAGGTGAGGGAGGGGACAGGAGGAGGGGAGGGAGGAGAAACCCTGGTTGGTATGTAAAATAAATGAAAAAATAAAATTATTTACTTAATCTGCATTAGTGTTTGCTGGAATGCATGTCTGTTATGGGGGTGTCAGATCTTGGAGTTACAGGTAGTTGTAAGCTACTATGTGGGTGCTGGGAATTGAACTCAGGACCTCCAGAAGAACAGCCAATGTTCTTAACCAATGAGCCATCTCTCCAGTCCCCCTTTGTTTTTGTTTTTATAAAGTGCAATGGGCCTAGCTTTTCCTTTGTTGCTCATACTTTTTAATGTCAAATCTGAGAATTTATGGCCACATCTGTGGCCACAGTTTTAGAACCTTAGCTTTTACAGTTAGGTTGTTCCTCTTTGCAAGTAACTGTCCAGGAATAAAAGCATTATTTATCAAAAAAAAAAAAAGAACCAAATCCTCTTAGAATGCTCTCAGGGCTCTTGTCAAGAGAGATATTCATGGTTTGGTTTTGGAGTCTTTTTTATTTAAATATATTGCTATTGTTGTTATGTGTATGGGTGAATCATGGGCAGGCCTGGTACCCTTGGAGGCTAAAATCAGGCTTTGAATCCCTGGGACTAGAGTTTCAGATGGTTGTGAGACACCATGTGAGTGGTGGAATTGAACCTGGGGCTTCTGGAAGAATAGTCCTGCGCTCCTGACTGCTGAGCCATCCCTCCAGCCCCTACTTTTAGAATCCGGATTCTCTTCCACTTACCTATTTTTTAAAAATTATTTTATTTTATTTTACATACATCAGTGTTTTGTCTACATGTACGTCTGTGTGAGAATACGAGATCCCCTGGAACTTGGGTTACAGTTGTGAGCTGCCTTGTGGGTGCTGGGAATTGAACCGGGGTCCCCTGGGAGGGCAGTCAGTGCCCTCCCCCTTTGCACCCTCTCTCTACACCCCCTGCCTATGATTTTTATATCATTTTGATCATTATAGCTTTTGTGGTAAGTTGTTTCTAAGTTGTTATCTGGTCTGTGTGTTTGTTCCATTGAGGTAAAGTCTCCTTGTGAAGCCTCCAAGGGCTGGGCTGACAAGTGTGTCCCTACACCAAGAATTCCTCATAGTTTCAAATGTGAAAACTTCCAATTTTCTAGTCTTGCTTAGCCTAGGGTAACCTCTCACTCACTGTGTAGCCAAGAATAACCCTATGAATTCCTGACCCTCCTTCCCTCTTTTGAAAGTCCAGGCGTGTGGCATCCTACCAGATTATTTTTCATCCATTACCATCTTGCAGTCTTCAGTGGGTAAATCTTTACCCACCTGCCTAAATTTACTTCCGGGGAGTTTATCTTTTGAATGCTGTTTTAGCTGAATTGGTTTTTTACTTTTCAGGTTGTCCACTGCTCGTATGTGGGAACACAATTACACGGGTGCATTGATCTTTGAGTCAGTTTTGGTTTTTATTTTCCACTGTGAGGAAATACCTGGGCAAAACAATTTAGTGGGGGAAGTAGATTCTACATTTGTTTGATTTTGGGTTGTTGGGGTTTGGAGGGGGGTTGCTTTTGTTTTTTCGAGACAAGGTCTTTCTGTGCAGCCCTGGCTGTCACGAAACTTGCTCTGTAGACCAGGCTGGCTTCAAACTCAGAGATCTACCTCCTTCTGCTTCCCAAATGCTGGAACTAACAGTGTGGGCCAACAGGGCCCACCACTGCCTGGATAATTTGTTTGTTTTAATTTGTTTTATTTTTTGATTTTGAGAGAAGATGTCAGGTAGCCCAGGCTGGCCATGGATTCCTGATTCTTCTGCCTCCACCTCCTAAGTGCTGGGATTACAGGACTATGCCACCAGTACTGCTGAAGATATTTCCAGTCCCACAATTCTTATTTTCTCACCCTGAGTGAGGTCTGTCCCTAGGGCCTTGGCATTCTTGGCAAGCACTTCACCACTAACCCCCATCCTTAGTCCTTAAAATTTTTCTTTTCCTTTTTAAAGTATTTGCTTATTTTTATTTTATGTGTGTGAGCTTTTGCCTATCGATCGGCCTGCATGGATGTGTACCAGGTGTGTGCAGAAGAGGGGGTCAGACCCCAGCACTGGAGTTACTGGTGTTATCATCTGTCCTCCATGGATTCTGGAGACCAAATTTGGGTCCCCTGCAAGAGCAGTGCATGCTCTTAACCACTGAGCATGCTCTCCACTCCCCCTTCTTTTTAGCTATTTATTTTTAAGTATTGTTAAGCCTACAAAAAAAAAAAAAAACTGTAAAAATAAATAGTATGCAGAATTCCCAGATGCTCTTTATCTAGTTTCCTCTGCTGTTAGCGACTCACTGAAGTGTGGTAAAAGTGATCATAACAGGAGAGTAACAGCAAAGCCCTGTCAACTAGCCTGTGAGACTTCCTGTATTTCACCTAATGTCTTTTCTCCGGAGAGCACTGAATCCAGAGTCCACACCACACCAAGCTGTCTAGACTCTTTAGTCTCATTTAATCTGTGCGTGTTATTTTACATGATCATGACATTTTTGTTTTGTTTTGCTTTTGAGACGGGGTTTCTCTGTGCAGCCCCGGCTGGCCTGGAACTCACTATGGAGACCAGGTTGGCCTGTAACAGAGATCGTCTGCCTCTGCCTCCCAGGTGCTAGTACTGTAGGTATGCACCACCATGCCCAGCTTCTCTGTCTTCTCAGGATTAAACTGAGAACATAAATGACTGGCAAGAGTTCTACACAGGAAACTGAAGATGTGGTGCAATAGCTGCAAGTGCTCGATACTCTTCGAGAAGACTGGCATTTGATTCCCAGCACCCACATGGCAGCTCACAATCATCTGCATTTCCAGTTCCAGGGGATCCAATACCCTCTTCTGGCATCCATGGGCAGTGTACCCAAGTGGTGCATGGATGTACATGCAGGCAAAGCACACATACATATAAAATAATACAATAATAAAAATAACAAAATTGAAGTAAATTTAAAATGACTCGGTGGTTACATATACCCATACACACTCACATGCAAATAAAGAAAAATTAGGGCTTGGAGAGATGGCCCAGCTGTTAAGAACACTTATTGGTGTGGCAGAGGACCTGGGTTCAGTTCCCAGCACCAACAGACATGGCGGTTCCCAACCATCTGAAACTCCAGCTCCAGAGGATCTAACACCCTCTTTCTGACCTCCAAAAGTTCACTGCACAATACACAGACATACATGTTGGCAAAACACATAAAAATAAATTAATCTAAAAAATTAAAATAGTTTTTTTTTTTAATTAAAGGGACTAAATTTGGGGGGTAAAGTGGATGTGTAGCTGAGCTCAGTAGTAGACTATTTGCCTAGCATATACACCACCCAGAATTGAAGGTCTAGTTATAGAAGGAAAAAAGAGGGAGGGAGGGAGAGAGGGAGGGACAGAGGAGAGAGGGAGGAAAGAGGGACCTATCTAGTGTGTATGTGGGGGAAATTAGTTGAGAGAACGTCTTACTTTAGTCTAATGTGAAATGAAATAAAAGGACAGAGTCTATATTTAGAAGGTAAGAATCATAGGGCATGTTAATTAGACTGTGCAGACTGTGATTTTAATTGGTGTGCAGTTGAACTGGACAACGCCAAGTTTGAAAGCACCCCGGTGATTATGTTTGTCTACAGGTGAAGTACAAGGCAGCCCATCACTTGTTCTACATGATCCTTAGGAAAGGTGCCCAGTGTTTCTTAGGCAACCAAAGAGGGAAATGGAGACACAATCCCCTGCTTTCCTCCCAGTGCTCACAGCTCCTCTAGGGTGAAGTTAGTGAGACTAGAAAGTGCAGTCAGTGAACACTGAGGTAATTGTTCAAGTATGTCTAAAGCGTCCTGTGGAACATTCCCCCACCACCCACCTGGTGTGTGTGTGTGTGTGTGTGTGTGTGTGTGTGTGTGTGTGTTTTCATTAATGGGATAACAATTTTTTGCATAAATGTGCTCTATGCAGGCTGGGAATGGCTTGGGTGGTTTTTACTTGCTATGTAAACACAGGACCAGAGTTTGGATCCCCAGGACCCTAAGTATGTTGGTCCACATCTGTCACCAGTGCTGGAAGGGGGGATGAAGTCAGAGAAGATCCTGAGTAGATGACCAGCCAGCCAGCCTAACAATAAACTCCGAGCTCATTGAGAGACTTGGCCTGGAGAGATGACTGGGTGGTGAACACTTTCTACTCTACCAGAGGACCTGACTTTGATTTCCAGCAAACATCATATGGGCCACCTGTAACTCTAGTTCCAGAGATCCAATGCCTGGCCTCTATACCCCCCCCCCATGTGCATAAATCGGAATAAAATCTTTTGAAAAGACATTATTTCAGGAACTAGAAAGATGGCTCAGTGGTTAGGAACACTTGTTCTTGCGGAGGACCTGAGTTCAATTCCCAGCACCCATGTGGTAGTTCATACCCATTTGTAAGTCCAGTTCTAGAGGGCTGACCCCTCCTTAGAACTCTGAATACACCTGAAACCCACCTGGTTCACATTCTTACATGCAGAGAAAACACTTACACACATCAAAATAAGTAAAATAACAAATACCTATTTTTTAATGGTTTTCATGGCTGTCCTGAAACTTGCTCTGTAGACCAGGCTGGCCTCAAACTCAGAGATCTGCCTGCCTCTGCTGGGATTAAAGGTGTGCACTACCATGCCCAGCTTACAAATAAATATTTTTAAAACATACTATTTCAACTAGGCCCAGTCATACATGCCTCTAATCTCAACACTTAAGAGGCAGAGTCAAGATGGTCACTGTAAGTTCAAAATCGGCCTGGTCTACATAGCCAGTTCCAACTTATCCACGGAAACATAACTGGGTATAAATCATTTGCCATGTATATGTATGTATGTATGTATGTATGTATGTATGTATGTATGTATGTATATACAGTAACAACACTATCCCTAACACCTGGTGGGTTTTATCCATTTCTGTCTGCTCTAAGGGCTCCAGACCAACAAAGACTTTCCTCTTCTTTCTCCTGCTCATCTTCCTCTGTCTCATCCTCGTCTGGTCTGGTGAAGACTAGGCCAGCACAGCACCCAGGACAGGATAGCTGCCTGTCATGCTACTAATCGCCTCTGCAGGGCAATTCACACAGGGACTCCAGCACAGAGCTGGTAGAAAACACAACTCCTGCCCCAAATCCTTCTGGTTATCATTTCAGTAGAGATTTCTGAGCACTTACTCTTCACCAAGCACACTGTAGACAGAAGGATATGTCAGACATGTTCCCACCCTCTGGAGGCTTGCACCCCAGGTCACCAGGATGAGTACTTCAGATGGGGATACAGCAATAATGAGGTGTGGTGGTAATGGGGAGACTCAATAGAGTTAGACCTCAGGAGACAATGTGGCTTTGCCTGGACTGATTGACAAGCAGCTGTGTAAAAATGGAAGCGAGCCTCTCCTATGTGGCTGGTTTGTAAAGTTTGTCAATTTTTATGGTATGAATGCATCATGAGTAGAACTGGAGAGATGGCTTAGTGGTTTTAAGAGCACTTACTGCTTTGCAAGAGGATCTGAATGAACAGCTGTGGCACACAGGAGGCAGAGGCATGTGGATTTCTGTGAGTTCAAGACCAGCCTGGTATACATGGTCAGTTCCAGGACAGCCAGAACTATATAAACAAAAGACCTGGTCTCAAACAAACAACAAGAACCTGGGTTGGACCCCCAGTACCCACATGGTGACTCACAACCATTTGTAAATCCAGCTCCAGGGGACCCAATGCTTTCTTCCATCTTTATGCACCAGGCACACACATGATGCGTATCCATGCAGGCAAAGCCACCAGGCACATAAAAGAGATACATCATGGCCAACATGGCCGATTTTAGAAAGCTGACATTTTGAATGGTTTGGAGCCTGTAAGTAGTCCTGGAACAAAATCACTCACTTTATGACAGTTTCACCAGGCCTTACATTCTTGGTTCCTTCTTGCCTTGGTTTCTCCCAACAGCAGTGTTTGTGGGTTTTATTTTTAATGCTCAGGATCCAACTGAGAGCCCTGAGCTGAAAAAGTGCTCTACCCCAGCCTGTGCACTGATTTTTGGTTTTTATTTTATGATTACAGATGTTTCACCGTTGTGTATGTCTGTGTACTACTCATATGCTGGCAGAGGCCGTAAGAAGGATCTGGAGTCACAGACAATTGTGAGCAGCCATGTGGATGTGGGAATCAAACCCAGGTTCTCTGGAAAAGCAGTGTTCTTAACCATGGGGCCATCTCTCCAGCTCCACCACCCCCATCCCTAACATCTGGGTGGGTTTTATCCCCACCTCCCAACAGAGGCTTGTTCTTATGTAGCAGCCAAGAGTCCGGGCACTATTGATAGAAGACTTTTCTTTCATCTTTATACAATTACGTCCTGTTAGAGTTACTCGTTCTTTTCCGAGACTAATTATTATATTTTTATGTATTAATAAGGGGCACATGTGTGGTGATCAGAGAACAATTTTTGGAGGTCCATTCTCTTCTTCCACCTTTTTGTGGGTTCTGTGTATTAAATTCAGGCAACCAAGTTTGTAGGTCAAGTGACTTTACCCACTGAGCCATTTCACTGACCCTGTTTTAGAGACAGGGTCTCATATATCCTAGACTGGCTTTAAATTGCCGTGTAGCTGAAGATGACCTTGAACTCCTGATTCTCCTGCCTCTATCCCTGAGTCCTAGAGCTAGAGGAGTACAGTACCACACCTGGTTTATACAGATCAAAACCAGGGCCTTGCATGCTCAGCAGACGCCACTGAGCCCCATGTTCAGTCCTAACCCCTGCTGGTAAGAATGGGTGGAATGTGCATCTAATATCCCACAGATACCAAAAAGCTGAGCTCTGAAGATCCAAGATCAGTGCAAACCCATAGCATGTCATGGCCACTGTCATCCAACCCTAGTCATGTCCCAGTTCTGACTTCTGCCATAATCAGGGGACCTAGAAATTACCAAAATTCACAAGCCACAGAAGGCAGTGCAGCTCTGAGCCAGACTGGTCTGGGGAGTTGGGGAAGGGAACCCAGTCACACATTTCTTTCCAGAATCTCCCTCCCTCTAAACCCCCACAGCCTGGTTTTTTATCCTCCAGGCCCCCATCCCAATACTGGGCTGATGTCTGGATCCAGGGTTGAAGCACTAGGGAGGGGTGTGGCCTTTCCACCCTCAGCCACAGTGATTACTTTCTGAGCAATTCCACTGTGTGAGTCTCCGAGCTGCCTTCCGATGCCCCCAGCACTCTGCTCAGCACAGAGGCAGAGTTAAGCGGATTTCATGCTATTTTCAAAGTCATCTTCTGTGGAAAAAAAATTTACGCCATTAAACCTACTTTCTGCTGTTCTTCATTTTCCTAAAAGCTCTCCGCTCCTCCTCCTCCATGAGGTAAATAGCATTCAGAACTTAGGAACCTACTAGTGACACCCTCTAGGTAACCCCAATATCAGTAGCCGGGAGGTTTCTGTGAGAAGTAGGGCAGACCATGAAGGGCTGCTGGAGGGCTCTCTATGCATGCACTAAGCCTTGCTCCTCAGCTTCCTAAAGACTGCTGTGCCAGAGCTGTCCCTCAGATTAGCAGCCTCCCTAAGTACTTAGCAAACGAAAGTCAATCTTGAGGAATCAAACTTAGCGCTTTGCATGCACTAGACAAGCACTCTACCACTGAGCTACACCCCAGTGGCACACCCTCAACCTGCCCCAGAGCTTCCTAAACAGCTATAGGTCGGGATGATCAGGATGAACTCAGATGCCATGCAAAACCAGCACATGCTTCCTGGCAAACTCATCCAGCTTGTACATTTCATATAGAAACCTACATCTGAAGAAATGGCTCAGTGGTTAACAGCACTGCCTGCTCTTCTAGAGGGCCCGGTTCGATTCCCAGCACCCGCACGGCAGCTCACAATTGTCAGTAACTCCAGTTCCAGGGGATATGGTGCCCTCACACAGACATACATGCAGGTAAAAACCAATGCAAAGAAAAATAAATATTGAAGAAAGAAACCTATGTGACCTGCCAACCACGGAGGCCTGCAGAGAAATTGAAGCCAAGTGACTCTCCTTAGCATGCGGCTATCAAATAAATAAAACAAAACTTTCCTTTAGAGTCACACAAAATGTTGCTCTGGATTATTTTTCTCCATAGGCATCCAGCCAGGGTAGAAAAGTGGCTGCAAAAACACCCCACAAATAATTTTAACAAATGTCAACCTCAAAACTAGCACGAATCCTGGTGTGATTGTGCATATCTTTAGTCCCAGCCCTTGGGGGCAGAGGCAGGTAGATCTTTGTGAGTTTAAGGGCAGCCTGGTCTACATAGTTAAGTTCTAGGACAGCCAGGACTACATATTGAGACCTGAGCATGAATATTATGGACAAAAAAGAATACAGCTTAGGTGCCTTTGCTTTTGAGGCAGATTATAAAGGAAACTTTTTCAGCACATAAAAAAACAGAACCCTGCATACACATTTTCCAGGGATACTGGCACATTATTTGTATTTTTGTCAAAACAGAAGCTAAAATTTCCCTGCAGGTTTAGGGTTCCACATTGGACTTAGATGAACTGATTCTTATACTTCAGGACATCTCTGGAGAGTAACCCCAAACAAGCATCTCAGGCATTTGCCAAACCTCCATGCCTCAAGCAGAAATCAGATTCCAAAGGGCTTCTGTAACTCACTCATCTCTAACTCTGAGATGGGAAGATAGTGCTTCTGTAACTCACTCATCTCTAACTCTGAGATGGGAAGATAGTGATCCTGTCTTCAAATGGGAAGGAGGCACATGAGTGTCTAAGGTGGGAAATTTCCTTTCCTCCTGGTAGCAATCCATAGATGTGTTTTGGTTTTGAAGTACTAGGAATTGAACCCAGGGCATCACCCATACTGGGTAAGTGGTTATCCACTAAATTGCATCTCAAACTGTGGGGATTTAATAAAAGCTCCAGAAGTTCCAGAGCTCTAACCACAGTCAGTATAGGAGAAAAAGAGTGGTGATTCAAACCTTTAATCCCAGCACAGGGAGTATCCCAGCTGAGTCGAGGAGGTCTCTTTAGATTATAGAAGGAATTCCAGGCTCCCAAGCAGGCAGTGGTGGGGCCATGCCTTAATTTACCAAGAGAGTATTTAAGCCTAAAACAGGCATAGAGTTGAGGGAAGCCAAGCCAAGGGAAGCGAGGCTGAGGAAGCTGGAAGACAGCTGGGTAAGATCTGACTGTGGTGTTTATTCTAATAACTTCTTCAGAGATCTATCCCCGAGTCTCATTTATTCGTGTAACACCAAACTCCATGTTTTCTAGGTCCCATTAGGAAACTGTGTTCCCAGCCACAAAGGGCCTGTTTTGGTGTCAAGTATAAGCAAGAAAACCTTAGTTTTGGCCAATAATCTTATTCTTAGAAGGTACCTTGAGGCTATCTCGTGGCCAAAAAGGATTGCGCTAGACTGCCACTTGCTGGTTAGAAGCTGCTACTGCAAGTTAAATTAAAATCTGGTCCAATCCTTTCTTATCAAATCTTCACAAGTTGCAGGGCTTCAGCAGAGACCACAGAGATCAGTCCAGAGCATAAAACTGGCAGACATTAACAGAGCTCTGAGTGAGTCCTATGGGAGAGAAATGTATGAGAGAAAGAAGGGTCAGCCTGGATGGGGGAGACATGAACTCAGTGGTAGGTATAGGCTGGACTCCGGCCGGCCTTACTAGTTTAGAATCTGTGCTGAGGGCAATGGGAAAAGCAGCAATGAATCAGATACAAGATTATTCTGGACCTTGTCAAGGAAGAAGTAATAGACTGAATGGAGGCACAGTCGATTTGACGACTTGACAAGCTGCTGGTGGCACAGAACTCAGGGTGGCTGTGAAGAGGGGGTGGGAGAAGAAGCCTATGAGAAATATTTGAGACTTGCAAAAAACCAGCTCTCACGGGATTAACAATAAGAAAGATTAAAGCCCCGATTCATTCTTTTTCTTTTCAAATATTAGCATCTACTGAGCGTTTAGGATTACCCTATCATCTATAGAAATGCCGTATCATCTATATCATCAGGGCTGTAAGCAAAAGAAAAAAAAAAGGTTTTTCATTCAGCAACTGAAAAAGAAAGCAATAGAAACAAAGAACCTACTAGAGAATTTTAAAGGGTGATGTTTTAGTGACTCAGAGATACAATGTCTGCTTCATCAAAAACGGGAAAGCAGTGGAGTTAGCTGTGGTGGCATACACCTGTAGTCCCAGCATTCCGGACGCTGAGGCATGAAGTTCTGGGATTCACGGTCAGCATGGGACCTGGTAATGCATAACTTTAATCCAGCACTCAGGAGGCAAAAGCAGGTAGATCTCTGTTCAAAGTCAGCCTGTCTACGTAACCACGGTTACATAGTGAGACTGTGTCGGAAGAGGAAAGATGGGGGTGTAGGAAAATGGGGAGGAGAGCAAAGAGGAAAGGAGATGGAGAAGGAGCATTTTAGACCAAAGGAGAAGGGTGTCAAGTTCCAGAGCAGAAGACATATGTTCAGGATCAGAGGCAGCCAGCGTGACTGGAACAGTGGGCAAGCCCAAGCATAGCGAAGAGAGAGGAAGCCACAGATAGGAAAGGAACAGATCTAATTTGATCAAAATCCTTCGGAGATTGGATTACATGGGGTGGGGGAGCTGTGTTGTGGCCCAGCAGAAGGAAGAGAAGATTCTGAACAATATTTGAATTTTTAAGTAAAAAAAGGGGGTCTGGGGATGTAACCCAGTGATGGGCCATCTGACTAGTATGTCCAAGGCCCTGGATTCCAGTCCCAGCACCAACATTAATTGCTGATGGGATGGGCCTGGGGATAAGCAAAAGGCGGAACCCAGGATGACCATAGCTACAGAGAGTACCCAAAAATCTCTCCCATGGATGCCTCGGGCTCAATAGACAAAAGCTATCATCTGTGCCTTGGCCCAGCCTGCCTGGCACACCTAGTATGTGTAAGAAGTGTCTTGTTCAGCCAAATTAAACTGTCACCACCAGGTCCTACCAGCAAGCCTTGGTCCCAAGCATGTACTATCAGAAGACAGAAATGGTGTCCCAACCCCTTTAAGCTGAGAGGGAGCCTGGGAATAAACAGTCATGTCTTAGCCAAACAAATCCCAGAAACTTTTCAGACAGTGTATGAGCAAGACATCAATTTATTTCTTTGGTCTTTCCAACTTTACTGTTGGACAACGAAAACTCAAGTCTCCCATCAGCCTCATAACCTTGTGGCTCCTTGCCAAAGATGTGACTCAACACAAAGACAAGTCCCCAACAGCCAGCCAAGCTGGCAGGGACCAGCAGAGAACCCCAGCAGGGGGAACAGTGCTTCCTCTCTAGGGTCTCCAGTGCCTACGAGTCTTCCCTGGCTTAAAGGCCACCATGGTTGTTCTATGAGATCCAACTGATGATCATGAAGTACCTGGTAACTTCTCCACTAGGGACATGAGACAAAGTCACAAATCTGCCTCACGTTAAATCCCCTTGTTCCTTTGAAAGACATCTTTGAGGAAAAAAGGACATCATCCTTAAAAAAAAAAAAAAAGTAAAGACATTCTACCTGACAGAAGAGAAGGCCTTGCTTTAATACTTTTTGTGGGCCCAGGAGATGCTGCAGGGCAGCCTTGGCACAATTATAACGTCCACAACCACTGGCAAGAAGGTCCTGACAACCCTCTTTAATGAAAAGAAAAAAAAAAAAAAAAAACTAAACGCAGTAAAAAGGTCTGACCAGCCAACAACCAAAGAACCAATTGGGCATTCCTGTAGTTGATTTCCATATCTCTATCCCAAGCTGGGAAACTATAGAAGACAGAGTAAAGGGCACCCTGATGAAATCAGGACAAACTCAGGTCTCCTCATAATCTGTGTCACCTCCCCATCAGCCATCAACCAGCGTGAGGCCTTCAAAGAGCGCCCGCTTCCACATGTAGTAGGTGGAGCGGGCAGTGAGGGGGAAGAGAGCTTGGAACTCTTTGTAGGAGGGGAAAGTCTTGGATTGGAAGCGCTTCTGTAGGAACAACTTGGCTTGGGCCTTGAATCTCGTGCTGGTAACCACGTCCATCACCAACATCTGGCCCTCCCTGCCACCTGCTGCTGCCGCCACAGTCTGGCTAGACAGGAATCCACTGTGGGGTTGGCCCTGAGTCATAACTGTCTCCTGAATGACCTCCTCTCTAGAAGGCCCTCCGTGGGCATCTTCTGGGGTGTTTTCTGAAGAAGTAGACACTGGAAGTGTCTCCACCTGGGGAACCTTCACAGATGTTACATTCTGAACAGCTTCCATCTCTTCCTGTTGCTCTGGCTCCTGCCTCTTTTTTTGGCCCAAAGAGGAGGGCTGTATCTTGGGCCATCCCCGGGAAAGACTTTTCCATACCCAAAAAGTGGAGGGTGACAGGCTAGGGTAGCGGAGGCGAAAGCGACAGAAAGGTAGGTGCCCACTTAGCACCTGCTTGCGGGCAGCCCGGCGTAGTCGCCTCCGCCAACGAGACAGGGGCATCCTTATGGATATGAGCCCCTGGGAAGCAGGAGAGCCTTCACCTACTGCTTTCCCAGGCCCCTCTTCTCCTACCTCACTCTTCAAAGAAAGCAGGGCCCTGTCTCCAACATCTGCTGGGGGTAGAGACTCGGCGGTTGCAAGGGCTGGGGCCAGCTTGAAACTGGAGTTCCTTCTGAGGGCTTTCCGCCTCCAGTTGTAGTAGGTGGACCTTGAGATGCCAGGGAACCTGCATTTGAAGTAGCGATAGGGTACCAGTTTGTTCAGAGAGATGCAGTGTTCCAGGTAAGACTTGGCTTCCTGCATAAATACCACGCTAGGGCTTGAAACCGCTCCTGCCAGTGGGGAACACTCTAGTCCCTCGGCAGCCTTCTTCCCTGGCAGGTTCTCCAGCTCTGGCACAGCCAGTGCCTCCCCAGGTGGAGCAGCCGGGACCTGGGCTGAAGAGGCACCAGAGCCCAGCAGTTCATGCTTCCAGGCATAGTAGGTAGAACGGGAGATCTCTGGGAATCTCTGTAGGAACTGCTGCAGAGGTACAAGGCCCCCACGGTAGAAGCTGTCCTGCAGGAAGTTCTTGGCAGAGAAGCGGGTGGCCACCTTCTGCCGGTGCTCCTGTGTCTGCCGCCGCCAGCGGTAGAAGGTGCTTTTGGTGATGCTGGAGCGGTCACAGAGGTGGGAGTAGCTGAGGCCAGGTTCACGGTTGAGCAGCTCCAGGGTTTTGGCAGGTGGTAGGAGAGGACCTGGGATTGGAGGAGTGGGGTCCAGGGTAGCAGCACCATCAGCCTCCACCTCTTCCAGCCCAACAACAGGGGCAAAATACTGGTGACGGAAGAGGTGACTAGTGAGGGGCTGGCCAGCCCACAAGATGTGTAACATGGAGGTCACATGGGTGCAGCGGCGAGGCCTGATAACACGGTTGAAGTAGGGCCGGATCTTGACATTGCGCATGGGATAGATGGAGTAGATATTGCGCTGAAGGATGGAGGCAAGGGCGTACAAGTGCCACACATTGGAGAAACTGTTAGGGAAGCATGTAGCCTTGACATCTGCATCAAAGATGGCCTCCAATGTGGCAGAAGGCAGGTTGGTCATCTCGGGGGACTCCTCAGAGCACAGGGAGTAGCGCACAGCCTGCAACATCACTTTAGAGTCAATCATGCCCTGGAGATAATAGTGCCTATGCAACAGCATTTCCACGACAGTGCGGGCCCTCAGTTCCAGGCTGAGACCAGTGTGCCCCCACAACAACATGCTGGCTGCTTCAAACAACAGACTACCCTCACCCTTGCACACCAAGGGCAGCATGTTCCGTGGAGCATCCTCTGGGTATAGACTCAGGGCCACAGAGTCCACCTCCAGCACCTGAGGCCCAGGGCCACCCTTCTGGCAGTTCGGGAGAGTGAAGGAAGACAGGACCTGCTTGGCCTCCAGGGCAGTACTGATGAGACCTTCCAGGCCTTCGGACTCCACTGCCTCCTGCAGATCCCGCAGCACCTGCTGCACCAGCTGATCCCGAGAAGCCATCCTGACAGGACAAAGGAGAGAGTGCAGAGGTCAGAACAAGATGCTTATATGATACCCAATGATGGTGGATTGGACACCTTGTGCACCCCTGCCTTCCCCCTAGAGCCGAGGTTCTCAACTTGTGGGTCATGACCCCGGACCCTTTCACAGGGACGGCCTAACACAATGGGAAAACACCAGATATTTCCGCCACAATTTAGAACAGTAGCAATATTACAGTTACGAAGTAGCAATGAAAATAATTGTATGGTTGGAGGTCACCATAACATTAAAGGGTCACCCCTAGCATTAGGAAATCTGAGAACCACTGTCCTAGAGGTAACGTCCATCTACTCCCAACTCCCCAGCTGATTGCTGCCTTGGCTTTGTCTAGTCACTTGTGGTTCTGAGGAACTTGGCTTTGAATCTTGGTTCTGATATGAATTTAACCTCCTGGCTTCCGCCTTCCGTAAAATGGGAATGCCTACCTTAGAGAACCAATGATATGATGAACAAACACACACACACACACACACACACACACACACACACACACACCACACACAGACACATCTCCCAGGACTAGGATTGTGAAGACAGAAGGATTTCAAGGCCAGCCTGGGCTACCTAGCCAGATTCTATGTAAAAACAGACACAGGCAAACACTTACCTTTGCCTTGTGTTCCGTAGAACAGTAACAGACACACTGTTATAAAGCAGTATAGAATGTTAGTTACTGTACACCATTATCTAATACATACAGAACATCTGGCAGACACATAAACCACACATCTACCTGGCATGGCTGTGAATGCCTTTAATTCTAGCCCTCATCTGGGAGGTAAAGGCCACATCTCTGTTAACTCCAGACCAGTCAGGGCTAGAAGCAAAACCTGCCTCTAAATAAATAAACATGTAACTATCTCTGTAGTGGTTCAAGACTTATGATCACATAAGAGCCAAATGATAATTCCCAGACTATATTCTCAGGCCCCTCAAATTAGTTTGAGAATAATATTTAGACACACCGTGACAACACAATGATATAATTTGCTTTTTTTTTTTCCCCTTTTCTTTCTCAAGACAGGGTTTCTCTGTGTAGTCCTGGCTGTCCTGGAATTGCTCTGTAGACCAGCCTGGCCTTGAACTCACAGAGATCTGTCTGCCTCTGCCTCCCTGACATAATTTGCCTTTTTATCATGTGAATAAAACTATCTTATTTTATGGTGTGGCAGCTTACTTGCATATTCCTAGCACTCTGAAGACTAAAGCAGAATGATTGTACAGTACAGACTATAAAGTGAATTCCAGCCAGCCTGGGCTACTGTATGGGAGCCTATCTTTCCTATAAAGGCAACAGAATCCAACTATACCAGAGTCACATTCTTCCCATGTCTTTAAAGAATGCCCTTAAGAACACATTTTAAGAAATAGAACTCACCTGTTTCTAGAATTGGAAGTGGGCCTTTCATCATGCTGAGCAGAAGAATGTCTACTTTGGATTACTATTGTTTAGAGGTATGTGATGAATTAGCTGCTTTTAGCATGGAACATTTTTATGTAGAGCAGGCTTGCCTCAAACTCAATAGGCCTCCTGCCTCTGCCTCTCAGAGCTGGGACCGAGAGTGAGCACCATGTCTCATAGGGCAATTTTCTTTTTATAAGCACAGCTGGGGGTTTATTAAGAGTTTTATATCATGATGGTGCGTGCCTTCAGTCCCAGAATTTGTGAGGCAGAGGCAGGTGGATCACTGTGGGTTTGAAGCCAATCTGATCTATGGAGTAAATTCCAGGACAGCCAAGGCTAGATACACAGGGAAACTTAAAAGCAAACAAAACAAAGAAAGAAACATGAAGAGTTTCACTATAGATTTAAGGACAGAGAAAAGCTGAGAAAAACAGCCTGCCCTAGATTAGCTTTATTTCTCAAGAGAGTAGAGCAGAATACTACTTTTAGCAAAAGACTGACAGGCATAGCGCACACATCTGTAATCTCAGCTCTGTGAAGCTGAGGTAGAAGGGTCAGGTTCAGAATTCAAGGTACCAGGGCTATAAGGCTACCTCAAGGCCAGTTTGAGCCTTAGAATCTGACTCAAAATAAAAACAAGCAAACAAACAAACAAACAAATAAACAAAAACCCACCAGAGATATTGACAATACTTTCTCAAAAATGAACCAGGTAATGAGCTGGAGAGATGGCTCAATGGCTAATCATTGCTGCTCTCACAGAGGATCTGGGTTTGGTTCCCAGCACACATACAAACATCTAAATTCCAGTACCAGAGGATCCAACACCCTCTTCTGGCTTCCTTGAATACTAGTCATTTATGTTACATCCATGCAGGCAAAAACACTTCACGTAAAAATAAATGTTAATTTCCTCCCCCCCCCCCCCCAAGACAGGGTTTTTCTATGTAGACCAGACTGGCTTCAAAATCACAGAGATTCACCTGCCTGTCTCCCAAGCACTGGGACTAAAACCATGTGCCACCACTGCTGGCCTTAAATTTTTTTAATACAAGAAAAAATCAGGCAAGCTTATTTCTTCAAAGAAATTAACTATATTACTGTAACTTAAAAGTTTAAATTTTCACCTGAAAATAGGGAGGGGAACCACCAAGGCCCAGGAATTCAGAGCTAGCCACAGAAACAACATTAAGATTTTCAAAAGACAATAATAAAGCCAGGTACAGGCAGCATACACCTTTAATTCTAGCACTTGTGTGATGGAGCTCAAGGTCAGCCTGGCCTCTGTAGCAAATTTAAGACCAGCCTAGCTGATCTTAAACCAAGTCCCTACAATTTTTATCAAAAAAAATATATATATATCAAAAATTGATGTCAACTATAGTAACCTTGACAACTTCCCAATACCTAAATATGTCTTTTATACTGCATAATCATATTGTCAACATTTCTATTAAGGAGTTATAATTTTTAAAAACATCTATATCGCTACATAACTAAGGGACACAGTCAAGCACTTTGTAAGATATGCAAAGTATAAGATATCATTTGGCTTGGGTACAGCAGGATAGAAATTTTTCAAGATACATTTCCTTGTTTTACTTTGTAGGGTCTCAGAGCCTCTGCAGAGAGTTAAGAATAGTAGTTATGGTTTGAAACCTGCATTATAACTAAGCTTTGACCGACTATCATACATAGTTTACATAGAACAGCAAAAATCAATCAAAGCCTTCTTCAAATAGGGATCAAAGCAGGGGGTTGGCAGTGTATACCTTTAGTCCCAGCACCTGGAGGTGGAGGTAGGTGGACCTCTGTGAGCTTGTGGCCAGCCTGGTCTACAAAGACAAAGTAAATTCCAGGACAGCCAGAATTGTTACACAGAGAAAGTCTGCCTCAAAAATAATAATAATAATAATAATAATAATAATAATAATAATCAATTAGTTAAAATAAAATAAATAAATTTTAAAAAATGACAACAGCTGTCCTGGAATATACAGTCTTTTACAGAGGCAACAAGATGTCTGGTGTGGAGGATTGTGGAATGGAGACTGCTTGTATCCTAAATCCAACACTGGAACAACACTGTTGGAACCTACTGAGATAGCTGGATAGAAGAACACTTGTCTAGCTTATGTTTGGTCCCCACTACTGCAAAAAAAACAAAAACAAAAAAAAACAGATAAGCCCAGTTGGTATAGTGCTGGCCAAGGTACCTGAGCCTGACCTCAAAGCATAGGAATCCCTGTTAAAAAGTCAGGGGAAGTGGCACACACCTGTTTAGTCAGGAAGATTCCTGAGGCTTACTGGCCAACCACTCTAGCTGAATCAGGGAACTCCAGGTTCAGTGAGAGAATCAGTCCCCAAAAGGATGATTAAGAACAGTGCAGGAAAGACACCCACATAAAACACACACACACACCACACTTTGGCTCAGTGAGTAAAGGCATTTACTACCAAGCCTGATGATCTGAGATCTTAGTTCAATTCCTGAAATCCACATGATAGGAAAAACAAAAAACAAAAAACAAAAAAAAACCAGACTCTGGTTAATTATCCTCTGACATGCACAGCTATACGTTCAAGCAAAACACTCATCAATATAAATTAAAATAAATTTTAGGAAAATAAATCCCAGGACAGCGGTGGTCGGATCTCTGAGTTTGAAACCATTCCAGGACAGCAAAGGCTACTCAGAGAAACCCAGTCGCCAAAAGCCAAAAATAAATAAACAAGTCCCTGATTTTTGTTACTGTGTTTTTTGAGACAGGCTTCTCTATGTAGCCTTGGCTGTCCTGGCACTTGCTCTGTAGATCAGGCTGGCCTCAAATTCAGAGATCTACTACCTCTGCCTCCAGAGCACTGAGATTAAAGACGTGCATCCTCATTGCCACTACCACCCACTAGAAGTCCTGATTTTAGGAAGGGTGTGAGAGGGGCTTCTGGGGAATGAATTTAGCTAGTAGAGAGTGTATCTAGCATGCAAGAAACCCTGGACTCCATTTTTACCATCACATAAACATGTGTAGTGGTGCATGCCTACAATTCCCTGAAGAGTAATTCCAACACTAACCTATAATTCTAGTACAAGGGAGGTGGAGGCAGGAGGATCAATGCCCAAGGTCATCCTTGGCTACATCTCCACTTTGAAGTTGGTCTGGAATACTTCAGACACTGCCTCAAAAAGGAGGAAAAAAGTTGGTACTATCATCAACCCCAATTTACAGGTGGAAAAACCAAGGCAATTGGCAGCAGCCTAATTAGTCTAGTGATTGAGCTAGCCAGGCACTGTACTCTCCCATTTAACCAGCCAGTCTCCCCTCTAATAGAGGTCAATGACCCTAATTTAGGGAATCACCAAGCAGAGGCATTCTTTTGTGAACAGCTTTTAAATTGGAAGAGAATGATTTCTTCTCTGGCTTCGGAAGATCTGGTTCCCAGAGCCTAACACATTGTTTTAATTACCCCCACTTTAGCAGTGGGCTTCGAGCTCATCAAACTGTAGACTTAAAAAGAGATGCACTGGGACATAAAGTGTAATTGGGAAAAGGTGAGGAGAAAAGGGGCAAACACTGAAGTGACTACCAGAATTGATAGCAAGAAAGGAGACTCTTTCAAGGGGTGACAATCAGAATCACCCTTCGTTAACATTAGAGGCTGCAGTCTTCAAAGTGTGTATATTAAGAAAAAAAAAATATAAGAATTATACCTCAGTTCCATAGTATAGCACATGACTTTAATCCCAGCATTTAGGAGGCAGAGGCAGGCAGATCCCTGTGAGTTCCAGGCCAGCCTAGTCTACAGAGTAAGTTCCAGGCCAGTCAGGATGACACAGAGAAATCATGTTTGGGGTGAAGACACACATGTATATTAGGAATAATATGGTATAAACTCACCAAGTTTCTACCTGTGAAATGTTATTGAATTTAGATTTGATTTTTTTTTTTTTTTTTTTTTTTTTTTGCTTTTCTCTTGGGTGGGGGAATGGATTTTTGTTGCTGCTCTTTGAGGCACAGGGTCTCATCATGCAACCCAGCTGGTCCTCAGATAGTCTTGCCTCAGTCTCCTAAATGCTAGCTAAGATTATAAAAGTGTACCCTCACACCCCTTGCCCCCAACCCTGATAGGAACTGGCCTTTTGAATCTTTGTATTTTGTATGCATTTTACATTTTTGAAAACTCTTATTACACCGTTGTTGGGATGGTGCTCGCTGAAGAGGTCTAGCAACTTTTTATTCCTGGAACCAGGGTGGGAGGGTTGTCCTTTAACTGCCCATGTGTCTGCTGTGATGTACATGCCCACAAATACATACCATACACACACACGTACATACATGACAATAAATTTTAAAAATTTAAATCTGAACCAGGTGGTGGTGGTGCACTCAGGAGGACAGAGACAGGTGGATCTCTGTGAGCTGAGGCCAGCCTGGTCTACAGAATGAGTTCCAAGATAGCCAGGGCTTAACAGAGAAACCCTGTCTCAAAAGACCAAATGAATAAATCTATTTTTTCTCCTTTGGACATATCAATCCTTAGTAAAAAAAAAAACTGGACCCTCTTCCCCCAAAAACACAAGTTCTAAAAACCAAAGAGCTTTTTTAACTGTCAGAAAACCATCACAAGAAACAGGATAATGTTCCCTTTGTTTTTCTTCCATGATGTCACTTTTTAAAGCAGCGCTACACAGCCGCATGCAAATGAGTGCTCTGAGATACTTTGCAAACAAAATTAGGAAGATACCTGCCACTTAGTGACTCTGCACTGAAGGCATTTAACTTAGGTAATTCAAGCGCCTGGAAAAGAACAATTTAAGCAGTGTAGGTGATTCTTTTCGCTTACACACCCTGTGCCTGCTTACAAGTGGATCGTGATGTTCTCCAGGGTGATTACAAGTCCCTGTGGGCTTTTGTGGGGGTGAACATTTGATTCCGGGTTTTCAGAGGTAATTTTATTACCCTGTGGTCTCACCTTCCTCCACGCAACTACAACTGTCACACCAAGCCGGATCCCAGGTCTCAATTTTCCTAGCTCTCACCCGGAGAAGGGGCAGCTCAGCGGGGGTTAAATTAAGAAAGAACATAGAGCTATTAAAAGCTGACTCCGGTGCTCTTCGAACTGCTGTGATTCTATCACATAAAGTTCTCTAAAGCGTTTATTTAAATGATCCAGAGAACTTCTTGGCATTTTGAGACGCTCCCAGTCACTTTGCAGACAAGGAAACAGAGGTACAGAGGGTAAATGTGACTTGCCTGAACTCCTCCAGTGTCCAACACAGCGTCCAGAAACGGCACACTTCCTCTGCACAGACGTACCCCTCCCTCCCTACCCGATCGGACCCTGCCTCATGGTCCCTGGCCTAGTTACACCTGACTTCCTTTTTTTCCTTCGGAAAGAAAGGTGCAAGTAGTAATACCCCACTCCTGGCCTCGTCAATCACTTGTTGAGCGCAGGGTCTAGCAGCAAGAGCCTATAATCCCACCAATCTCGAATTCAAGTCCAGCCTAGACAACGTAGTGAGACTCTGTTTCACCAGAAAGAAGACAGCCGGTGTGGAAAGGGCAGGGGATGCAGGAGAGAGCCCTTAGCTAGATAATTGATGATGGAGTTCAGGTGCAGCGCTTTGGCAATGGCACCCTCCTGAAGTGTACGCAGGACACTGCTGCCTGGTGCACCGAAGGAAAGATTCCAGTCTATGGCTGGCCTCCCTGAATCCCCACATCGCTCCTGAAAAGGGTCTGAAAAAGTGCTAACCGAAAGAGGAAAACCTCCGGAAGGGAGGTAGTAAGGCTGGGCCATCAGTTTCTACACACCATCTCAATGACTGGAAAGGGCCTGGAGTCACGTAGGGGACAGATAAGTGGACGCGGACAGCACACTCTGTTCCTCACCTTTTCCAGGGCCAGCTTCCCTGTGATCTCAGCTCCTATCTGCAAACAGGTGGAAGCCGCAGGGCCAGGCTCCAGCTTCTAGCCCCTGTATTTCAGGAGGGCTAAATTAAGACTCTGCGTAAGGGTCAAAAAGGGAAACCAAACCCCTTCTGTACCAACTGTATTCTGAGCTCCAAGGAAATCAACTGAGAATCCAGAGCTCTCTGGGAGACTCACCTTTTCTCCCTGTCCCTTTCAAAACACCCTGCAAGCTATAATCTATAAACCCGCAAGCATGTTGGCCCACAGACTTTAAGCCTCAACAAGACAGTCGAGTTTGATCCCTACCACCTACCTCTCCAGCCAGCCTGGCTTCAATTACCAGGGCACAATGATCTGGCTGCCCAGGCTGCGTGACCAAGGAACTGCCAGCCATCTTGGCTCCCTCCTGTGTCTTGGAGACCAAATTGGACATAGCAGGCTCCTGGGGCGCATTGGTAGTTCCTGTAGATGCTGACTCCCCAACAAAACGCCCACCACCAAGGGTAACTAACGAGGTGCACCTGAGGCCAACCAAGTGAAGAGCCTCAGTGGCTACCAAGTTCAGATGGTTTACTGGGCCCTGGGTCTGGAAGGGAGCGGAGGTGGGGAGTGAGGGCAGTCCTCAAGGGGAAGTGACACTGGGCCACAAGGCACCCTTGGGGGGGGGGGGTGCCACAGACGTGGATGATAGAGAGCTGGCCCACCTGGAGCTGCAGAAAACAGGGACCTAACCTGAGAAGCTCTGCGGTCTGGGGAGGGGCTGAGGCCATACCATTGTGCCTGCCCGGTGGGGAGGGAAGATAGGCTAGTCGGTGGGGGGTGGGGAAGGGGCTGGTGGTGTGGGGGTAGGGAAAATTTAAAACAATGCCCGGCGTCCGGGTTCATTCTTCCGCAGCATCTCCACCGGTGGTCCTTAAATCTAAACTCTTTAGTATCCTGAAGTCAACCCCTAGGTGCTTAGGGGACCTAGCTGAAGCCCTAGCAGAAGGAGGAACTGGCTCCTTCTAGTTGGGGGGGATCCCACTTTACTGACCTCGAGGGTGGTCCAGAGCCCTGGGGAGGAGCATCCGTTCTTCTCTCCATCTTCCAGCTTGGGTCATTTAGGCCACCCTACAGGGAGAGGCCTTCCCGGAGAGCGTCCCTTGCTGAGCTACACTCTTACGGCCTCATCAGTCCCATATCTGTAGTGGACCATTCATTGAGCGTGGACGGCCTACAGCCAACTGGCTGGTGGGGAAGTGGTTTAGGCCACTCCCCCCCCAGGAAATCGCCCACCTCCAGAGCTCTGGTCCCAAGATGAAAGAAGTGCAAATTCGGGGGTCACTTCCAATGGTATTGTTTTATCCACTGTCCCCCGCTGTGGGTGTTAAAATGCCCTGACCTAGCTCTGAAACAGACCCCTCCGGGCCCAGGGAAAACTTAAAAGAAAATTGAAAGATTTCCTAAGAGTCTGGGGGGAGGGGAGAAAAGGAGAGGAAAGGGGAAAGTTTGTAATTAAGCTTGAGGGTTGGAGAGTGACAGCTTGGTGTCACCCCAAAAGAGCCATGGACGATTGAGTAGAGAAAGACTCTGGTGTTTTCCGAACCCCTGAAACGCGTTTCTACCTGAGCCAGCTCGCCCAGGTAGGCCCTACAAACCTAGAACAATCAGGCGGGGGAACAGCTCCCTGCCCTGCCCCCATCTTGGTGAAGCCTGGTTCTCACAGAGTCTTCTCCAAAGCTATGTCCCTCCATTGCCCATCCCTCAGGACTGGGGCTCAACACCTCCTTCCCAAAGCTTGCCTGGGCCTAAACTGCATCTGGCTTGGGCTGGGGGGTGGGGAAACTCTCCCAGCACACCTAAACTCTGAGCCACAGGAAGGAGGGGCTGTACTGTACTAAGGGTTTTAATTCTTCCCTACAGTGCGCCTAAGGCCCTAAGGGCTTTAAATAATCCCGAAAGGATCCCATCCCCACGGCCTGTCTGGTTTTTTGGCAGTGGGGGAGGTGAAGGACTCTAATGGTTGCCTTTGGAAGTGGCTTCCCTCCAGGAGTTTTTCTGCCTTGTTTTAACCCTTTGGAATGCTGTGAGATTTCTTTCCCAAGCTTCCGAGTCTACGGACCTCAGGATTCTCTTACCCCTCGTGGTCCATTATACCCAAAGTCAGTTATTTTTCCCTATCCCAAGTATGGGCTCTCTTATCACTCAAAAATCTCTTCTTAGTCATCCTTTCCACTGAAGCGTTATCCGATGGCTGTTTCCACCGCTACCTACCGTGATGGTAATGGCCTGAGGCAGTGGTTAACCTACTCTCTCCATCTTGGATTTGAATGCCAGCCTTGGGCGAATCGTTAACCCTCAGAACACTGACTGGTTCCAGGGGCAGAGTATTTGATGTCTTGATCAACTGAAAG
This sequence comes from Phyllotis vaccarum, assembly GCA_033318265.1. Classification (NCBI taxonomy): domain Eukaryota; kingdom Metazoa; phylum Chordata; class Mammalia; order Rodentia; family Cricetidae; genus Phyllotis; species Phyllotis vaccarum. The sequence goes on from JARWLC010000006.1 coordinate 63,180,824, forward strand.
TCTTCTGGATGCTACATGGCACCCGAGAAGTATATTTGAACCCTAAAGCCCTCTGGTGATTTGAAATTGCTTTTTATGCTCTTAGTGTAAATTTGCAGTATCTTTAAAGTTTGAGAGAATAGTAGGCGTGTCATAAAAGGAGAGAGAATCACAGGAAACTTCTTTTTCACATATCTTCCTGTGCTGTTCGACATTTTATAAGGGGCTGCACTGCTTGCTATCTTTTTATTTCTTTTAAACAATGATGATAATTGAAAATTCTTTAAAAGGCTAATGGAATTTTTTCTTTCTTTCTTTCTTTTTTTAAGATGTAGTGGGGAGAAAAAAGCTTGGGGGCTGTTCCATTACAAAAATGTTACTTCTAAAAAAAACTACATGTAATTTCATTATCGAAAGGCAGCTATTGTGAACATTTTGTTCCTAATCTGCCCCCCCTCCGATGATTACACAGTTTAAGCATTCTCTTTTTAAGAGGTCAAAGGCACAGAATACAAAAATAAAGAGAATAGAACCCATCGGGATGATTTAGCCAGAAAAGGCCATTCGGCCTGTAAAGATGAGTTCAGTCCCTGGGAACCTAGAAAGATTACACCAGATTGCCTTCTAACCTCCACATGTGTGCTTTGGTACATGCATAATGTGCGCACGCGCACACACTCACACACACATTCAGCTCACCACTGTCCCTATCTGCCAGTCCCATCTCAGTATATTTCTATCTGAGGAAGATGTCTCTGTTTTGCTCTATGTTAAGGATTTACTTTTCCCCCCAGTTCTGGTGCTTGAATCTAGGGCTTCACTTGTGGGAGGTAAAAGCTGTAGCCCCAGCCTTTCTTCACTTCATTTGAAGACAGGATCTCACTACATTGCCCACACTGATCTTGAACTCACTCTGTAACTCGGGCAAGATTTTAGGCTTTTAATCTTTCTACTTCAGCCTCTCAAGTAGCTGGAATCCCACACCAGCCCCATCAGACACAGCTAAGATTTTACAATTAGGATTAAATGTGTTATATGCATATGCAATACATAAAAATATATCATGATATGTATGAAGTATGCATAATAGAAACAGGAAGGTAGCACAATTTATACAGGCTCTAGACTTATGAATCTGATCAACCTGATCCCCAGAACCTATGTAAAAAGCCTGGTGTGGTGAGGCATTTAGCCTGGAATAAACCTGGCAAGAACAGAAACAATAGAGGCCCTGCAGGCAAGAACAGACCACTGAAAGCTGTCTTCTGATCTCCGCATCAGTGCCATGGTGCATGCCCTCACATACACATATACAATAAATGAATTATGAACATATAGAAGTGGAGAGATGGCTCAGTGATCAAGAGTGTTCCCTGCTAGTCCCAACAGTGGTGGGGCACGCACACCTTTAATCCCAGCACTAGGAAGGCAGAGGCAGGTGGATCTGAGTACAAGGCCAGCATGGTCTACAGAGTGAGTTCCAGGACAGGCTCCAAAACTACACAAAGAAAAACCCTGTCTTGAAACAACAACAAAGATGAAATGCTTCCTACTCTTTCAGAGGACCTGAGTTCAATTACCAGTACCTGAATTACCAGATGGCTCACAATCACATATATGTGTGTGTGTGTGTGTGTGTGTGTGTGTGTGTGTGTGTGTGTGTGTGTGTGTGTGTGTATAAAGTTATACAGCTTGGCTCAAAACTTTATGAAAAGATTTAGAATTCAAAGGCAACCCTGTCCTGTGATGATAGTTTCTTTCTAAATAAATATCACCTTTCCCGGGCTAATTTTTAGTCAACTTGAGACAAGCTAGAATCCTTTGAGAAGACGGAACCTCAGCTGAGAAAATGGCCCACTAGATTGGCCTGTGGGCAAGTCTGTGCTGCATTTTCTTAAGTGATGACTGGTGTGAACAGGGCCAGCTCACTGTGGGTGGGCTGGTGGTCCTGTGTGTTATAAGAAAGCAGGCCAAGTTCTGAATAGCAAGCTAGTAATGGCCTCTGCATCAGTTCTTACTTCCAGGATTTGGCCCTGTTTGACTTCCTGTCAGCTTTCCTCTGTGATGGACGGTTAACAGGAAGTGGAAGATAAAACATTGCTTTTGGTCTTGGTTTTTAATCACAGCTATAGAAGCCCTAACTAAGGTACCGCCCAATACTGTCTTTAGTATATCATTCCAGAGACAGATCTAAAAAGCAAGGCAGTGGCTGAGGAGGTGTAGCTCAATTAGTAGAGTGCTTGCCCAGCATTCGCCAGGCCTGGCAGCTGTACATTCCTGCAACACTTGGGAAGTGCAGGGAGGTATGGGCTGCAGTCTAAAAAGTTCCTTGGATACTGTCTCAAAAAACAACAATGTCAGAAAGAGAGGGTGGACAGATAGGCAGATAGAGAGGCTTTTCCCCTTTCATTAAACACTTTTATGTACCTTGCTTTTGGACAATTTATTTTATCCATAGCCAACACCATCCATTGAAATCAGATGAAAACCATACTAAATAATATGCACTATTGCATATGATTAGATACTTTTATGCACTAAATAATAGTGCATATTATTTAGACACTTTTAAAACAGAGGAAGGGCAGGGCAGGATTGCACGTGCCTTTAATCCCAGCATTCCAGACATGGAGACAGAACTCTGAATTTGAGGCTAGTCTGGTTTAACATAGCAAGTTTCAGGACAGTTGGGGTTACATAGAGAGAGATCCCATCTTAAAATAAGAACACCAAAAGCATATTGGCTGGTAAGATGGCTCAGCAGGTAAAGGGTTTGCACATCCTGTGTGAACACAGAAACCTGAGTTCCATCCTCTTACCCCACAATAGAAGGAGAGAACCAACTCCACAAAGTTTTATTCTGAGCTCTGGCATGTCATAGCATGCTCATAAAGGAGTCCATCACATTATGTGTTATTTTGGCTCTCTTGGTAGCAGGAATCTGCTTACTTACATGGGGACAAATTGAAAAGCAGAGAAGTCAGAATTTTTATTCAGAATACTGTATCTAAAATACAATGATTCTGGGTTGAGGATGTTACTCAGTTGGTGGGGAGCTTGTTTTGCATGCACCAGTCTGTGGGTTCAATCCCCAGCCCTACATAAGCCTACTGTGGTGACCATGGCTGTAATCTCAGCATGGCTAGGCAGCAGCAGGAATACCAGAAGTTCAAAGTTAGAGACCTTATGTCTGAAAAACACACAAACAAAACCAACTTATTTTTGGTGAGAACATTAATTATTAATTGATTGTTAATATTAAATTTACTACCAAAGGAGGTAGCACCTGAACCCCAGAGGCTGAAGTGGGAAGATTGACATGGGTCTGCAGGTTACATGGGAAGTTTCAGTTTCAAGAAAATTTTAGCTATGGAGTAGACCCTACCTCAAAAAAACAGAGACAGAGTGACACACACACAGGGAGAGAGAGATTACATTTCTTTAGTTGTTTTGATACCGATGTAGCTGGGGAAGACCCTCCCTTCTGGTCCTCTGGCTTCTGCCTCCAAGAGCTTAGATTCACAGCTATGTGTCACAGGGCTGTCTGATATGCTAGGGATCAAAACAAGACTTTATTCATGTCAGGCAAGAACTCTACCAACGAAGCCACATTCCCAAACTTACATTTCTTTTTTTTCTCACAACTGTTTGTCAACATTGACATAATTGGATATTTTTTGTTTTTTTAAAGACAAAATTTCCTTGTAACCATGGCTGTCCTTGAACTCACTATGAGGTTAGACAATGATCTTGAACTCCCTATGAAGTCTCCCTCGACCTTCCAAGTTTTGGAATTACAGGTTTATGTTACCATGCCCAGCTTCCTACATTCCTTCTATACCTAGTCTTCAACATCTGGTGAAGTTTTGCTTCATATTATTTTTGGTTTTGTTTTTAAGACAGTCTTCTAGCTCTGACTGGTCTGGAGCCCAATATCCCCTGCCTCTACCTTAGAATTCAGGGACTATGGACCTGTACCTCCATGGCTGGCTGCGGTGTCACATTTCATTAAGCTAATAGCATCTTTGTTATCACAAATGTACACACAGCATGAACTGGGCATGAATCAGTCTGGCCCTTGAGGTACTGATAATAATTAAGATTGTTTCCAAGCCGGGCAGTGGTGGTGCACATCTTTAAACCCCATACTCAGGAGACAGAGGCAACAGATTTCTGCATTTAAGGGCAGGCTGGTCTACAGAGGGAGATCCAGGACAGTTAGGGCTACACAGGAAAAACTCTGTCTCAAAACAACGACAAAAATTGCATTCATATTTTGTTATACTAAATTACACTAAAGTGAATTGCAGTAAAATATCTGTTTGTTTTGATTTTTTTGAGACAGTCAAACTCTATAGCCCAGGCTGTCCAAGAACTTCATTGCTTAGCTCAGGCTGGTCTCTTACTCATGGTAATCTTCCTGCCTCAGCCTCCTGAGTTCTGGGATTGTAGGTGTACATTACCACCATGCTCAACAAAAAAAAGTTTAAATTTCTTTGTCAATCCAATAGGCAGAAAATTTGTCCCTTGGTCCTTCAGGTCAAGGAAGGACATCTTGTATTACATGAGACCCTTTCTCAAAAAAATAAAACCACACACAGAGTTCAATAATAGAGACTATGTTCAATTCTCCAAACAATCCCCCTTCAAAAAAAAAAAAAGAGAGAGAGAGAGGTAGAGAGAGACCGGGTGTGGTAGTGCACACTTGTAAATCAGAGCACATGGAAGGATGAAGCAGGATTTTCATAAATTCTAGGCCAGCCTGAGCTACATAACAACACCCTTTCTTAAACATACACTGTACACACACACACACACACACACACACACACAAGGTGAGGAAGGGCCTGAGGCTCTGGGGCTCTGGTCATAAAGTTATAAAACACCCAAAACTCCCAGATCCCCAACACTTATTAAGCCAGTGTCTACAAGTAGGCATCTTTAGTAAATACATACCTGGCTTTGAACAGAATCCAGATTGAGGAAGTAGACAAGTCAATAGTAATCTGTGATTTATAAAGGGACATGCAGAAGAAAAGCTATCTTTAAATTCTGAACAAAGCTGGGGAGTGAATTGTTTGAAGTTACAGCTTCCCAGGGATATCTTGAAGGAGAGTTCACAATTCCACTGTTCTTACTTCAGCTACCAAAACCACACTGTGATGAGTAGAGTCATTGATGAGTGTCAGTAAATGGTTAAAATAAAAGGCCTAAGTGTAGAGTAGATTCATAGTCCTGCTTTGCCCTGTGTGACACTAGGTTGTTCTGAGGGAGGGAACAGGCTGCTGGGGAAGTGTGCAGTGCAGGTCTGACACCAAGATGCTCAGCCCATGTCCTGCTGATGAGCTAATTCTCTTCCCTACTCACTCTTTTTATTTTTTTTTTTTTTATGTGTATGTATGTGTATCTGTGTATGGACACGTGCACATGAATGTGGGGCCTGAGGAGGCCAGAAAAAGATGTTGTATCTGGAATTATAGGTGGTTGTAAGCCACCTAATGTGAGTGTTGGGAACCGAACCTGAGTCCTCTGCAAAAACAAGAAATAATCTCAGCCACTGAGCCATCTCTTTGGCCCCCAGTTTTTGATTTTTAAGACAGATCCTCACTATGTGTCCGGGACTGGCCTAGAACTGATTTTATAGACTAGATGGGCCTGGAACTTGTGTTGATCTTTCTGCTTTTGCTTGCCTCCAAGTGTGGTGTTACGGGTGATCACTACCATGTGGACATGGTGAGGATGAACTGTCTAAAAAATAAAAGAAAAAAGAAAAAGACAAAAAGAAAGAAAAGGAGCAAAGAAAAATAAAAAATTTCTTCATCTTTGCTTTGCGTTTCTTCAGCCACTCAGTGGTTTACTAAAAAAAAAAAACAAAAAACAAAAAAATATATATATTGTGCAATGTAACCCACGGTTCTTTTCACCACTGATTTATCAAGATAAAAATAAATCCACCCACTTATGTCTAGATATTAATGGGGCAGATATGTGAGGTGCTAATGTTGTGAAGGTAAGCCTGAGACCACAACATGAACAATCTTTTAGATTTATTTATTATGTATACAGCTTTCTGTCTGCATGTGTCCCTGCCCACTAGAAGAGGGCACCAGATCTCATTATAGATAATCGTGAGTTAGAGGTAGGTAGAGCTGACTGACATGTGTGCTCAGAATCACACTTGGGTCCTCTGCAAGAGCAGTATGTATCAAAATCGCTGAGCCAACTCTATTCCTTTGTGATTACATTTTTTATGACTCAATTAAGAGGTTCTTAACTGTAAAAAAAAAAATGTAGCTGATTACATCCGTTGGGATTATATGTTTGCTCTGGCATGATATGACAATGCTTTAACCATTTAGCTGGTGGCAGTGTCTATGAATGGGCAGGCCTCGTGCCCCAACAACGCAGGATGATGGATGAGAGATGGTGGGCAGGAGACACTTAGGCTGTTTCTATAACTTTATTGTTATAATAACTGAGGGAGAGAGAAGGGGGAGGGAGAGAGAGATGGGGACCATTCCCTCCCAGGAGAAAAGAAGCAAGAAGGAATGTGGGGCTGTGGGAATTCTTAAATGGGGCATCAGAACTCAGGGCAGGGCGTGGCTCCAGAGGCTTGAACACCGTCCTAACCCCATCCTGTTGCAATATGAAATGGCTCCAAAGGCTTCACTGTCACCCTCAGTGCCACTTCGGATGCTGCTGACTTTTACTTCCATGGCGTTGGGAAACTCCCAGTGACCATTTCTTTGCTCCTAATTCTCCCTCCTTCCTCTCCCACCTACCCTTCCCATTTACTTCTTTTCTTCTCCCCAGATTCTGCGGCTTCACTACCCTATCAGAGACCCTCAGGATTACCAGAGGGCCGGAGAGATGGCTCAAGATTCAAGAGGCCTTACTGATCTTCCGGTGGACAAGTGTTCAGTTCCCAGCACCCACAGGATGGCTCACAGCCAACTGTAATTCAGGTTCCAGGGATCCAATGCCCTTTCCTGGCTCCCTCAGGCACCAGGCACGCAGTACACAGGCACACATGCAAGTGAAACCCTCATGCGCATAAAACAAAATAGTTAAACTCTGAAAAAATAAAACAGTACCAAGGGGTAAACGATCAATTAGTCTAAATTTGTGAGTCAGCCAAACGTGTTGGGGGCTTGGCTTCCTCACTTCCCAGTTTTGAAACCTCAAGAAAGTCTATCCTCTATTCATGGAGGGCAATTATATCCTGTTTACAGAGCCAATGAAATGATCTACTACAGCCAATATTATTGTTTGGCTGTGAAGAAGCTCTCAGTACCAGGAAAGCTCAACCCAACTCAGACAGGCAGTCTACTGAGTGTCCTAGGAGCACAAACGGGGGTGGGGGCAGGGAGGAATATCAACTGTCTGTGTAAGAGCCATAAGATCTGGCACCTGATAAACTAGTTAAAAATAAACTTAAAAAAAAATTAATTGAAACGGGGGTTGCTGCATGAATGGATAAAGCTTCTCCAAGAAGCCATAGGTAATTAAATAAAAACCCCAGTGTTGAGGGTAGACTGCCCCATGAATTGTGGGCCAGGAAGGTCCCTGAACCCTCCAAAACTACATAGGCAATTGTTACTACTGTTGGTGGCACATAAGAATTGGATCGTGAGACTGTTATCATAAAGACACCACATATGCCTTGGTCAGAGGAAATAAATTAAACTGACCTGAGTTGAAAGCATCTTCCCTACAGGCTAGAGAGGAGAAATCTCATCAATACTCTTACATACCTGTGGTCTTTTCATGCTTCAGTGCTGACCAGCCAGACCAGGTGAGGTCACTGGTACAATAATGGCAAGTCTATGCTGGAGTAACCAAATGCTTTCTGGTTGGATCTGATGACCGCTCTATGAGGGGCATTTCATGTCCAACACTGTAAACTAAGCCAGAATCCCATGGCTAGGATGGGCACAGCTTTAGTGAGGAAGTTACTGTTGTGTCAGTAGATGAGTATGATATGTGTAGTCGGAAATCAGGTATTCATTTAGGACTTAGACCTTGAAGAAATCATTGTAGGGAGCAGTGACTGTTTTCTGTAACTTACTGAGTTGGTTTTCCTTAGGAGCATTCATTTTTACATGACTTCAGTCATAAAACATTCCTAGCAAACCTGGAACATCTTGCATTATTGAGTACTGCACACGGTGCACAGTAAGGATGAAAACTGCAAGGGTGTGGTGTTTTCCTTCACAAAACACATAGATTAGATCAGGGGCTTTGGTTCCAAGAACTTGTTTGATTCCAAGAAACAACTCTTGTGCAACAATCAATAAATATGCTTCCGAATGGTGGAGGTTCAGTTCACAGTGACTGTTCCTCCCTGCTCCTCAGAGCCTTCTAACATTCCGGAGTGACCATCTTTCTTTGATGGGATCTCATGATTCAGAACACCCACAGCTTCGCTTGTCAATCTGTCTTCTAAATGACCGTGTTTATGCTCTTATGCTCACAGAATAGTCCTGCGGTTGGCTGTTGCCAAAGAGACTTTTTTTTCGTAATGATGTGAGGTGATGGTTGAGACTCAACTGATGGAAGTACTTAGAATAAAGGACTGTGAATGCCCAGCTATAAATGGGATGTCTGTATCACTTCCTCCATGGCTTTGGAAATATCAGGAAGAAGGAGTTGGAAAGGATCAGAGGTTTCAGAATGAAGGGTGGGACTGTGTTTTGGACATGGTGTAACTTTTTTTCTCCTTCCTTCCTTCCTCCTTTCCTTCCTTCTTCCCTCCCTCCCTCCCTCTTTTCTTCCTTCCCTCCCTCCCTCCTTCCCCCTTCTTTCCTTCTCCCCTTCCTCTCTCTCTTTTGAAAAAGGGTATCTCTATGTAACCTTGTAACTCACTGTGTAGACCAGGCTGGCCTGGAGTTCACAGAACTCCACCTACAAGGTGTGAGTCACCACAGCAGCTGTGATTATCTGCTCAGGACTGGGCCTGTCAACACCCTGTGACAAAGTAGGAAGGGGGAGCTCCCCTGGTCCCAAACCTCCCTAAGGACTTATGCCCTGTAAAGGATGATGGGAAAAGGAAGGACATTTTTCTTCAGTAGTGTAGCCACTGGTAAGGGGCCTGTGCTCCTAAAAACAACCTCTTATCTACACTCTTGTAAGTGATGCTAATGAACCTCAGTGAGACAGGGACACACACATACACACACATACCCCCCCACATACACACACACAAACATACACACACACATATATATATACACACACATACATACACACACACACAGAGTTGGGCAGAAGGTGTAGGAGAAGAAAAGAGACAGTAACTAATAGAGGGGATGAATATGATGCGAATATATTGTGAACATGTATGAAAGTGTCATAAAGAAATCCAGTGTTGTATATAATTCATATATGCCAACTCCAACAATTTTAAAGAGTTAATGTGATTTCTAACAGCTGGCACAGGAAGTTACACAGTATAACTATATAAGAGCTACTGTTACTTTTCACTTCCAGACAAAGAACAAATGGTTCTCTGTCCACCCCTGAGCACTAACATTTCCTAGACACAGTGCCGAGTGCACCACTCCAGTCTGGCATCACGAATGTCCCTAAAGCCATTTGACTTGGTGAAAAATCTGAATATAGACTTTTAAAGTCTCTTATTTTATGGGTGTTTTGCCTGCATGTGTCTGTTTATAACATGTATGCAGTATCTGTGGAAGGTAGAGGAAGGTGTCAGATCCTTGGCAATTGGAATTATAGACAATGGTTAGCAGTCATGTGATTACTGGAAATCAAGCCCAGGTCCTTTGCAAAAGTCTTAAGTGTTCTTTGTTGAGCCCTCTCTCCTGCCCTGAATCTTTAAAGATATCTTAACATGTCTTAAAAAAATTAATGATAAATTTGTTAATAGTAATAATATGTTGGTTACATAAAAATGTCCAACATTGCAATCATACATGTATTTAGAGTTGAATTATCTCTACTGTTTTTTTAAAATTTTATTATTTTATGTATGTGAGATTTTTGCCTGCATGTATGTATACACCCCACACTTATGTCTGATATAGGATATCAGGACTGGGCCTGTCAACACCCTGTCACAAAGTAGAAAGGGGAGCCCATCCAATGGTTCCAAACCTATAGGAGTAACCACTTCCTGTTTAAACACAAATTGAAATCTCAGCTCTAAATCAGGTCTGGTGGCTCTTCTCCATGACCCTGGGGAATTCAAAGCTAGCATCAGGCTACATGTATATCAGGAATAAATGAAACTCTTAGAGCTTTACCTTTCTCTTCTGAGAGAAAATGGTCATTATACTAATAATCACCTCTGTCCTTCTCCTCCTGTTCTGGTAAAGATTAGATAAGAAAGGACAGGTGGGATGGCTCTGGGGGCAAAGGGGCTTGCCCACAAGGTGGAAAGGGATAGAGGGAAAGAAGAAAAAAGTTGTCCTCTGACCTCAAGTAGGATTGGATTGGGTTGTGTATCTCCTCCCAACACATACAAATAAATAGATAAATGTAAAGAAAAAATTTAGATTAAATAATAAAACTCGAAGAAAGCATTTATACAGTGCTGTCAAAGACTCCACTTGGGTCGGAGTTTTCACTATTGTGAAATAGTTATTCTTAAATCAAACTAGCTGGCTGTGAGTGGTGGAGCATGCCTACCATTCCTGCCCTCCAAACAAGGCAGAGACAGCAGGCAAAAGATCACTGGAGTTCCAGGTCAGTCAGGGCTAATAGCAAGACTTGTCTCAACAAAAACCTCATAGATACATACTCAGGCCTCGCAGAGATGTGTGTCTTTCTCCAGACACCTTTTCCTGTGTTACAGTCTGGACCACAAGCAAGGGTAGTTATGAGAAATGGCAATGTGACAGTGCTGTATGCACCACACACATTTCCAAGGTGGGAAGATCCAGGAGGCAAGTGGTAGGTGCTCTGGGGTGTATGGGAGGTGGACCTGATCTCTCTGATCTCTAGTTCTTTTTGGTTTCTGTGGTTTTGTGTGTGTGTGTTTAAATGCATAGATTCACAATGCATTCATGTTGCTTATACACAAGCATAGCTCTGTTGCAGCATTTAACTATTTTGGCCAAGTGAATGTCAACCTTTTTGGTTTGGAAAGCAGTGTTTTTACAAGTTTTTCTCAGACCCATGGTCGCAAAAAGTTGCATCTCTCCCAAGCAGTTGGTTTATAGTGGGCTGTTGGTTTTAATTTTTTTAATCTCTCTCTCTCTCTCTCTCTGTGTGTGTGTGTGTGTGTGTGTGTGTGTGTGTGTGTGTGTGTTAGCAGAGCCAACAAATTTATTAAAGGTCAGTAAGAAAAAAAAAAAAATCCCAGGAGGGGGCCCAAGGGATGAATAAGTCCAGCCCCCCATTCCAATGGAAGATAACTTGCAAACATGAGATCTGCTGCCTTAGGCCTTCCGTACAGAGCTGCCTTCCTGTCCCTACAAGATTATCTTTGATTCATTTGCCCACAGCTTCAGAGTTGGAAGTGCTTTGGGAAGATCTTAAAAGATAGTTAACTAGCTCTCATTTCCCCTCAAGGTCGGAGCTAGTCCAGCGGGCCAGGACTTGCAAGAGAAGGAGAGGCAGAATTGTGGCGGCTGATCCAAGCCAGGTGTGGGACTCCCCAGGTGTTTCCCAGAACTGAGGGGTAACTGTTCTTTTTCCCAGACTGCTCTGGGACTGGGAGATGGAAACAAAATATACATTTCAGAGGTTAGGAAGGGCCAGACTGGGCCAACGTTGAGGACCAGGGAAAGGCAGGATGATGTTTGTCGGCAGATCTGAGAATATAGGTGAACATGTAAGCAGCAGACTGCAGGGATTTGGACATCAATTCTCAGCCTTGCACTCCAAATGTGGAGGACCTGGATTCACACCTAGTGGTCCTGCTGACCTTGAAGAGACCAGAACTGAGCCACGTTGTCGATGAGGTCCATACTTTCTCCAGCTTGAACTAATATAAAAGATGGAACAAAATTCAAAAACTCTTACCCCAGCACACAGTTAGTGCTCAGTAAATAGGTTATATTTATCAGTGGATAAAGGAACTATCTCAGAGAAACAGAGATCAATGGATCAACGAAGTGATCTGGCAAGAAGCTTCCGGTTACTCTGCGCCCTTTCAGCGGTGTGCCCTGGTGTACTGTGTTGTCCTAGACAAAAGATCTGCACTTGCCGGCCAACCTAGGAACGCTCACACGCACTGGCTTCCCTGCCCACTTTCCAGGTGACCACTCGCAGCCTCCAGAGAACTATGAGGAGGATCCTAGCGTCTCCTGGCCGTGGGTGGAGAGGAGTGGGGTGCGCAAGCGGTAAAAAGTGTAAATAATGTGGTGGGGGCTCGGCTCCAGCTGTCTGGCACTCCCTGGAGCTGGCAGAGGCCGAGAAAGAAGCTCTAGACTCTGGGCGCCTTTTGTAAAAGGTGGGGGAAGGGACAAGAATTCTTGGAACTTGTCCATTCGGTGGAGCCCCCCGCTGCCCGCAGGTGTGACAGTGCGGAAGGGCTCTGCAGACTGAGGCTTGGCAGGTTTAGAAATGAGAATGGAGACTCAGCATGCCCTGGACCGGACAAACAGATTCCACAGCTTCTTGCCTCCAAGCCTGTGAACTTCCAGGCGAGCCAGACTCCATTCTCCTTAATAGAATTTGGTCACAAACTGACCCCCCCCCTTCAATTGTCATTGCGAACCTTCATATCTCCAGTCCCTAAGTCCACCACCCCCCCACCAAGCTTTCAGGGCCCCATTACTAAGGCTGCTGGATTTTCTGAAGTTTAAAAGATGTCTTGTTTTTATTTTTCCATGATTCTCTTACTTGGGACTCACAACTTCAGACACCAAAGGCTGACTGGACATATTAATTGAGGTCCTAGACAAACAGTGTCGGGAGCAATGGACTTGGACCTGAGTCCAAACCTACGACCCCTTTCTAGCTGGGTGAACCCCAGACCTTATGACAACTCCGTTTTCTTTCCTTCCCTCTTTCCATCTGCCCTTCCTTTTCTCTTCCTTTCTCCCATAATTACTTATTTTAGTGATGGAAATAGAGACAACCTTGCAAAAAGAAAACACTATGAGGATGGAAGTGATCTAGCCTGGCCAGGACCAATCCTCAAAAGACATTCAGAATTCCACAGGCAAAATCCACATCATAGTGTAACTGCTGGATCAATGTCATGGTTTTTAGTTCTTGAAACAAGATTTCCCTCTATAGCTTAGTCTGGAACTCACTGTGTAGCCCAGGCTAGCATCAAACTCAATAGAACCCCCCCACACACACTTCCAGACTCTGGAGTGCTAAGGTTATATAGGCATGAGCCACAGTTCATGCTGGAGTTAATGTTTAGAAAGCTTTTGCTGTGACACAGTCCGTTAATCTTACTATCACTTCCTTTAATGATCATGCGGACACAAGGCACAAACTCCAGCAGTGTGGAGCTTTAAAATGATGTTATATATGAAGTTATATAGTTATATATCATTATACAAGTTATATATCTATGTATATATCATGTATAACTATATGTGTACTGTGTGTGCATTATATGTGCACATACTTGTAAGTCTGTGCACATCCCTACATTCTCATTTGGAGACTAGACATCAATGTCAGGTGTCTTCTCCGATTGTTCTCCACCATTTTTATTTCTTTTTAAAATTTTTAAAAATTTATACGACTTTTAGTTTTGTTTTCTTTGCTTGAGACAGAATCTCACTATGAGCCCTGGCTGGCCTGGAGCTATATAGATCTGCCTCTGTCTGTGGCCAGAGTGCTGGGATTAAAGGCATGTGCAAACATGCCCATCTCTCTATTTTAAAAAAGTATATGTGTGCATGTGAGAAAGAGAGAGCATGCATATGATGTCATTGGCTCATGTGTGTTAGTGTGAAAGACAACTCTGTGAATTCAGTTCTCTTCCTGCCTTTATATGGGTCCTGGAAATTGAAATCTGATTTTTAAACTTTAAGGCATGTCTTTACCAACGGAAACATCCTGTCAGCCCCTGCGCCATATTTTCTAAGACAGAAATATGGCAATTTTCTCTCACTGAATCTGGAGCTTGCTGTCTGGGCTAGATTGGCTGGCCACCTATACTCCAGGTTCCATCTGTCTCCTCTGTGCCCCCCTCCGCCTCTCCCTCTCCCCCCCCCTTTCCATTTGTGGGCTAACAAGATAGTGGAGCAGCTTATACAAGACTATGGTGGTTTGTGCATGGCTAAGACAGTGATAATTTATAGTATCCTGGGCATTTCACATCCATGAATAGGAATGGGGCTCTGCAGAGGCATTTTTCCTTGTGTCTTCTCTGTAGAGGGATGAGGAAGATCCTTTGCAGTTGGCATATTCTTTTAGGGAGATTGTCCCTGTTGGAAAGGCAGGCTTTTTTATTTTATTTTTATTTTTTTAAATTTATTTATCAATACAGTGCCTGCATGCAAGAAGAGGGCACCAGCTCTTATTTCAGATAGTTGTCAGCCACCATGTGGTTGCTGGGAATTGAACTCAGGACGTTTGAAAGAACAGCCAGTGCTCTTAACCTTGAAGCCATCTCTCCAGCCCCCCTTTATTTTTATTTTTAATTTTATGTGTCTGGATGCTTTGCCTGCTTGTGTGTCTATGCACTGTGTCACTGTGACCATCTGCAAGAGTGGCAAACACCCTTAACTACTGAATCATCTCTTCCGCTTTGATTTGGTTTTTTGAAATAGGATCTCAAGTAGCTCAGGCTGGCCTTGAACTCTGTGTAGCAGAGGATCCTCCTGCCTCCATCATCTGAGTGTTTTGATGACAGGCATTACCTCCACACAGTTCATTTTGCCTGTTTGGTATTGTTAGATTTGCTATGCTAGGCATCAAACTCTGGGCCTTGTGCATGCTAGGCAAGCCCTCTACTGCTGAGCTCACTCCAGCTCTTCATCTCCAGGCAGACCCTGAACTCCTGACTCTTCTGCAGTCTTGAGTGTTAAGAAGAGGGGGAACTTTGTTGAGATGAGGGAAAAGCCCATTGTCCCAGAGTTTGATTGATGTATCTCACTAGCAGAGAACCAAGAACTGCCTCACAGTATCATTTATCTTCCTCCTTCCCCAGCTGTAACTTTCAATTTTCTAGGACTCTCTCCAGAAAGCCCATTTAAAGACATGTCCTAAACCCTACATGGGACCCTCAGGGATCCTATACATTTTCCTATTGGATTGTAATCCCATCTAAGGAACATCTAGAGCCACCCCAGAACCTCAATTATTAAAAAAGGGAACAGAGTAGAAGGGGACCCTCTAAAATCCCATTGAGCAACATCATTTCAAAAGCATCTGAAATTCTTGAATTATACCAGTCTCAGGGCATCTCACATTCTGGGCAAGGACTGTACCACTAAACTAAATCCCAGACCTCTGCCATCCTTTTTTCCTCCAGAGTCCTGTCATATAAATAGTTCAGCCTAAGTTTGAGCTCCTGGCCCTCTGCCTCTCCTTCCCCCAAACTGAGGTCATTTGTTTAATTTATTCTCTTTTGCAGAGCTGAAGAACAAGCCCAGGACCTCACACGTGCTAGGCAAGTGCTTTTCCAGCAAGCTATATCCCTACTCCTATTTAGGGGGATTAAAGGCATATGCCACCACCACCTGGCTGCTGATGAAATCTTTATACATTCTGGAACTCTGGAATTTTCAATACAATTTAATTTTTAAAAAAAAAATTTCAGTGGACACATTCTCTTTTTTTTTTTTTTTGACCCACTGCAACAGCCTGTCCTTTCCCTGACATATTCTCACCAGTGCTCCACAGGCAATGGTCTTATGTAGACTGACTTTCTTGGCATTTGGGGGCTCCATGTTTCCTCTGCAATCCAGCACTTTCCAGGGCTTTTTAAAGTCTTGCTTTGTTCTCAAAATATGGAAAGCCTGCAACCTGCAATGTATTTCAGGTCTGTTCCAAAATATGCACACTGCCCCCTAGTGGTCTCTTCAAGAAGCACACAGTTGTTTTTGTTTCCTGGTTTGTCCCTTAAGGAAATTGCATCTGATTGATAAATTAGTGTCACTAATCTTGGGGCTCAGGGCTGACTCAAGCTCCAAGAGAGCTGCCAGACAGGCTGGGGTGCTCTTAAATCACTGTTCACTGGTGCATTTCCGAGAAGCTGATGTAAACCTAATGGGATAGGTTATACTTAACTGCTCTAGGAGACACAAAAATTAAAATGAAAGTTATGAATTCTAATAGCTCATTATTGGGCATTCACCATGTGCCATTTGCTGTGTTAAATGCCTTTACATGAAGATCTTACTTAACTCTCACCACAGTGAGGAATGTCCCAACTTCTCCACTTTGTAGATAAGAAGTTCAAAGGAGCTGTGCAGCCTGGCCAAGATCACCCAGCAGGAAGGTTATCAGACAGAACTAAGACAAATTGCATTTTGAATGGAACATAAGTGTAATGTTTTTGGATAGCATGCCCCAAAGATTATGCGCAGCATTTTATTGGGGGTCTTACCCAGCTGGTCAGTGTGGAATGGAATGGGGTTCCAAGTCTTCTGACCCCCCTGACCTCCCAGTGTTAGAGTCATAAAATTCTTGCATGAGATTGTTAGTTTTTAATTTTTAAATTATATGTATGTATGTGTGCATATATCTGTGTGATGTGCATGAATGTGAACATGCCACTATGTTGTGACCTTCACAAATGTGAAGGTCAGAAGGCAATTGACAGGAGTCCTAAATGAGTGTCATAAATCAAAGGTTTCCAGGCCTGTCAGCTTAACTTGCAGAGTCACCCCCCACTCCCCATCCCCACCCCCGACACATTTCTTTGGCTTTTGAGACAGGACCTAACTATGTGGCCCTAGCTGCCAGAAACTCACTGTTTAGCCCATGCTGGCCTCCGATTGCAGTGATTTTCCTGCTTCAGACTTCCAAGTGCTAGGAATATGGGATTCACTTGCACTAAACCCACCAAGGATATATTGAAAACTGTGTGGGAATAGACAGAGTTTCACTCTTCCTGGCTTGTTTGTCCTTCTTTACAGTGCTGGGGATCTGACCCATGTTCCATCAGAACAGCTCCACTAGAACATACCCCACTAGAACATGCTATACTTAAACAATACTAGAAATAGACCCTAGGCCTCAGGCCTGCTAGGCAAGCTCTCTACCACTGATCTACAACCCCAGCACCCCATCCTCCTCTTTTTCTTTTCTTTTTTTTTTTTTCCGTTTAAGACAGAATCTTACATCAAACTCAGTGTGAGGTTAAAGTTGGCCTTGAACTCACAAGCCTCCCAGATGTTGCAATTACAGGCAGATATCACCATGCCTGGCTACTGTACTCTCAAAGTGATTGTTTCCAGCTTGTTATATTGTCACCCATACCTAACTCCCTGTGGTTTCCAATATTCTCAGTACAGTTGTCCCTTGGTGTCTGGCAGGGATTGGTTCCAGGATCTTCTTTTCCCCAAGAATATCAACTGTGTATACTCAAGTCTCTTCTACAGTGTATTGTGGTTTTTTTTGTTTGTATTGAGACAGAATCTCACTGTTATGTAGCCCTAGTTGTCCTAGAACTCACTAACTAGACCATTCTGGCCTCAAACTCACAGAGATCCTCTTGCCTCTGCTTCTGGAAAGGCACACACCAGCACATGCCCTGTCCGGCTGAATGGACCAAGCCAGGTGAGGGGCGTCGACGTTAAAATCAGCACTCAGGAGTCGTCAGGTTCCATCATCCAGGATCACAAAAAGAGACCCGAGCTTTATTCAATACACTCTTACATCCTCCGCCATGCTTCTCCCCCTCAGCTCTTTTCTCACTAACTTCCTCCTAGTCAGGACATACCCAAGGACTTGGAAGATCCCAATCACTAATGCCTCTGGGGGATGGCAGTGATAACAAGAAAACTGTAGAGCAGGAAAACATTATGTTTATCCCCCTAGTTGTCACAAGGTTCAATCCTTTGGGGAGGAAGGGCCATAAGAGCCAAGGTGGAATTTTCCATAGGCACAATTACAATCCAGCCTGATGTCAGGAACCAACAAGCACACCTGGCTTTCAGCGGAGTCACCAGTGGTTATGTTTTCTGTCAACAGGGGAATAAATGGTAACAGACATAAATATTAGCCAGGAGTCAAAAACTGGAGTAAGGGATAGCAGAGGTAAAAGTGGAAAAGACCAGTATGAGCTCCAAAGCCAGAAGTCTTGGTTGTATCCCAATCCCTCACTTAGGAGCCAATGACTGAGTTTGTGGAACCAGTTTCTTCACGGAAAATGGGATTAACAAAACAACCAATCTCATAGACTGAGTTTATAGATTAAAGTAAATGATTCAAATAAAATGCCCAACACCTGCAGGATGGTGGTGGCACATGCCTTTAATCCCAGCACTTGGGAGGGCAGAGGCTGGAGGATCTCAGTGAGTTCAAGGCCAGCTTTGTCTCCAAAGCAAGTTCCAGGACATCTGAAACACTACATAGAGAAAACCCTGTCTTGAAAAACAAAAATAAACAACAACAAAAAGCCCCAACCCAAAACAAAAAATGTTAGAGGGACCAAGAAATATCTCTGGCCATGGACCCAGTGGGCCAGACCTTTGGCAGCTTGCTGTGCTTTCCTTCCCCTGATCTGATCTGTGTATCATTTTATTTGTTTATTGTTTGTATGCGTTTAAGGCCAAATGTAGTTATTAAAATAGAAACAAAATATTTTAAAGATTTATCATTTAAAATATGCATACCTAACTGTAGGTGTGCGTCCTCCATGTGTGGAGGTGCCTGCAGAGGCCAGAAGAGGGCATCAAATTTCCTAGAATATGAAGTCATGAGTCACCTGACAGGAATACCAGGAACCAAACTGCAAGAGCAGCAAGTGCTCCTAACAACTGCTCCATCTCTCCAGCCCTTGAGAATTATTTTTAGCTTCGCTTTGTTTTTGAGAGTAGCTCAGGCTAGCCTTGAACTCTTACTCTACTTTCAAATGCTGCATTTATAGGTGTACTCCTGCAACCAGAGAGTAACAATGTTGAAACTGCTGTCTCCAGCCTCTAGAATCAGGCCTGACACCTTGGAGTAGCTGTGTAGGTATTAATTCTAGCTGAATGAATTGGCACTTTTGTTGTGTTCTGTGTTCCAGTACCTTAGGACACTGCTCTCAGGACGTCCTTCGGGGAGGTCTAACATGGCTGCAACTTTGTGTGTGGGGGGCAGTGTGTGTGTTAAGTGAGAGGTTCCTGTGTTGGGTATATTCTAGCCAGTGTGGGTATACATGGAGGCCCAAACACACATCAGATGCTTTTTCTCTGTGGTTTGTTCTTTTTACTTTATTTACTATCATATGTGTATATGATTTTGTCTGCATATATGTTTGCATGCATATATGTATGTCTGTGTGCCATATTTTTTGTGGTGCCTGTGGAGGCCAGAAGCAGACCTGGAATCTTCTGAAACTGCAGTCATAGAGATATTTATGAACTTCCTTTAAGGTACTGGGAACCAAACTCAGGCCCCCCTGGAAGCCAGTGTTTCCTAACTGCTGAGCCTTCTCTACAGCCCTGTGCTTCATTAATTTTCAACATTTATATCTTGGTGTGTCTGGCTGGGTTTTTGTTTCTTTTCTTTAAATACACGTCTTAGAAACTCCTGCCCTGGAGCATTAAGTTTTTTTTACCCGCAGAAATCACTGTTATCATTCTCTTTTGCCGGTTTCCTGGACTTCTGTTTCTCTATCCTGGGTTGGTTGACCCTCTCTGTCATTTGGAAACATTGTTTTTCAATGATGGGGAACAGACTGAAGTCAGAATTTTGGTCCTCTCTCTCTCTCTCTGCTAAAGGACATTTAGCAACATATTTTTGTTGGTTCACTCAGGGGCAGTGCTGTGGATGTCTTATAGCTGCTCAGTCTCCTATAACTCATCAGCAAGACCAGGCCCCAACAGTGTTGGTGCTGGAAGTTGGGGAAGCCTGGTTTTATTTTCATTTGTTTTTTGTATCTTTGTCATGGAACTTTGTATCTTTGTCATGGAAGACAACTGTGCTTGACAGACTTTTCCTAGAAACTTAGAAACCCCGAAGACAACTGATATGTGCTATCCTGCTGACTTGTATCCTAGGCAAGCTACATCTACCTGACTTAAAAGATCACTTTGGGCAGAGAAGAAACGACCTAAAGAGCAGTTACAAGCACTGGCTGCTCTTTCAAAGGCGCGGGGTCTGTAACTTGAGTTCCAGGGACTCCGATGCCCTCTTCTGGCCTCTGCACGCACCAGTCATGCACGTGATACTAAGACATATATGCAGGTAAAACACCCATATTCATGAAATGTATGTTTAAAATCAGGTAAAACATGCTGAGACCAACAAGCTGGCTCACCCGGTGAAGGCTTTGCCGCCAATCCTGACAACCCGCGTTTGCTCCCCATGAACCCTCAGGATAGAAGGAGAAACTGATTCCGTAAAGTTGTCCTCTGATTTTCCACGTTTGTGCCCTGGCTTACGGCTCACGGCTCACGTGAGCACACGCGCGCACACACACATTATAAATATATATATATATACAGCACTCTGGCGTCTCTGGGAGATATCTGGAAGAACTATCAGTTGTCAAAAGAAACCTCCCAGACCCAGAGGGGACGCTCTAGCCGCCGTGCCAACTCCGTAAACGCTGGCTATTCTCTTGCTCTTTCCGGAAAGCCTGCGCTTCCGGGAGCGGCCACGGCGCCCCAGCCGTCCTCTCTATCCGCCGCGTCTCTATGGTCTCTGGAGTCCCTCCCCGTTTCTCCCGGGGCGGGGCCCCGAACTCTGCGGACTCTGCCCGGGGTGGACACCGGGCTAGCTCGGCTAGCTCGTCGGTGGCATCCCGGGTTATGGCTGTCCCAGGGCCCGCAGCCCGAGCTGGGGCCAGGTGAGCAGGGCTGGTGAGGACAGCGGGGTTGGTGGGGACGTCCTGCCTGTGTCCTTTCAGTTTTCCGCGCTCTTTGGAACCCGGGCTTCATTCTTGGTACCGCGGACACCCCTCTTGAGTATCTTCCTCCCGTGGTTCACATTCCCAATCCCAGTCCGCTCTTCGGATACCCACACTCTCATCTCACCCCGGGTGTTATTATTTTTTTTTTCAGACTCCCTCACTTGAATTGTCATGTTACTTTAAATAATATATTGATTTTGAATTCATGTAAATAATATGTTATGATTGGGAGGGAGTTGTTTTGCTTTTCAAGACAGCGTAATCTGTGTAACAGCTCTGGCTGTCCAGGAATTCACTTTTTAGACCTCGAACCCTCAGAGATCCGCCTGCCTCCGGAATGCTGGGATTAATGCCTTGTATCACCCTTATCATACTATTTCGCTCATGTCCCTAGTAACACAACAAAATATACTGTAAGATAGTGTTCTGTTGTGCTAACTTTATGTGTGTGTGTGTGTGTGTGTGTGTGTGTGTGTGTGTGTGTGTGTGTGTGTGATAACACACATGTATGAAAGTTAGGGAACAAGTTTTAGGAATTAATTCCTTCTTTCCACATAGGACCTGGGATGGAATTCAGGCCTTAAACACAAACACTTTTACTGACTGAGACATCTTGTCAGCCACGTTGTGCTGACTGAATACAAGTATTAAGCTTGTGGATTACCTCTTTCATAGATTGCCATCTCTCATGACATATCCCGACTTGCAGAAATTCCTTGCATACTCCACTTTGTAATTCTTTACAAATTTCCATTCTTTAAATACCTTCCTCACTTAACCAAAATCTTTAGTACTGTGTTGAATAAAAATACTTCACTATAAATTAAGCCCTTCAGTTTTACCCTGTATAATTTGTAGATTTGGGGTTTTATTTGAGAAATGTCTTCCCACTCCATCATTATTAAGGTATCTTCATTAAAAAATATATGTATATATATTTTATTTACATTTGCTTCTGTTAGATGAATAGGTCACCTTTTGTACTAATATTCTCTAGCCTACCATCTTCAGTGTTGGTAAGCCATTTTCTTGTGCAGTTCCTGGACCCTCTAAATAATGAGGCTAATCGATCCCTCCTGTAAGGCTGGACAGTCCTCTGAGCTTTCTCTCCATGTCTGACTTCTGCAGGCCCAGGTTAGATCTGCAACTCGTGCAGCGGTTCCTGAGGATACAGAAGGTTTTCTTTCCGTCTTGGTCATCACAGAATGTCTTAATGTTCTTGACGCTCTTGTGTGTGACCCTCCTGGGTGAGTGAATGGGCTTTGGGGGGTGGAAAGAACCTGGATTTAGGATTCCTTTTCTTGTCTCTGGCAGGAGGAAGTGCCTTTCCTTTCCCCTGTGATTTTTGGCTCCCCTCCCTCCCCACAGAACAACTGGTTATCTACCAGGTCGGCTTGATCCCCAGTCAGTATTATGGGGTCTTGGGAAACAAAGACATGGATGGATTTAAGGCACTGACCTTCCTGGCTGTGGTTCTCATTGTTCTCAACTCTACCGTAAGAACTCCCCTTTTTTTCTGTGCTCCCCCTTCCCCAGTCTGGTGGGACACAGTGTTCAGGAAACAGGAACCAAACTCTGGTTCTGCCCCTTTCCGGGAATTAGAACTATGGTTTCTGGGAAGATCAGAACCTGAGGCAGGCCTTTGGTCTTGCTATTGGGCCTACCAGGGCTGAACTTTCTGATTTAACATTCAGCAGAAATAGTCAAAGTCCCCTCCTGTCCCAGAACTCTCTTTTCAGGGAGCTCAGAACATTGGATCTGCAGCCAGAGAGCTGCTTCTTCCCTGGCAGCTGGGGCTGTGACTGAGCTCAGTCTCATCTCCAGCCTTCTCATCCAGTAGCTACCGTCTGTTACTTGTTAGCAACACCCTACTTCTTTTTCAACATGGCACCTCTCTTGAGCCTTCCCCGACTTTCTGTTTCCTCCACTGAATTCGACCCCTTGTCTATGTGTACTTGCTCTTTGGGTTGACAGCTGCAGCACCCTTGTCATGGTTCACTCGCTGCCTGGATTGTGAAGTCCTTTTCATTTCCCCAGTGCTTAATGTGGGACACTCCAGAAATGGCTGGTGATGAAGCAAGGCTCTACCAAGATCCAGCCTGAGGCCCTCTGTCAGGCTGGACTAGCAGTTTCTTGGGGCTGCCCCTTCTTGTCCTGATGTGGCCATTTGGGTGTGCTCAGTAAGACCTAAAATATGTGGAGGTCTCTGCCATGTTGGGGACAGAGGAGGTAAATCATAGAGCAGGCCATATGGTTCCCTGCCTCCAGCTGCACCTCTGCTGTCAGTGTGAGACATACACTGCAGAAGGGGGCACCAGATACTTGCCTTTGGTAAGCTCATTGAGATTTGTTGAAGAAGGAATAGGCACTTGAGCAAATGGGGAAGGGAAATCTCGTGATTTGAAGCCTTAAAAGGGAACTTCACCAAAGTGATCTGAGTGGACTCTGCCTCATCAGCAGAAACTCCTGCCGGCTCTGAGCTTTGAACCTAGACTTGCAGGAAGCCATCTTTTCCTCCCCTCCCTTTCCCCTGCCCCCTCCCCTTCCCATGCACAGCTGAAGAGCTTTGACCAGTTCACCTGCAACCTGCTATATGTGAGCTGGAGGAAAGACCTCACGGAGCATCTGCACAACCTATACTTCCGGGCCCGAGTGTACTACACCCTCAACGTGCTGCATGATGACATCGATAATCCGTAGGCATCCTTCTCCATCTTCTCTGCCTCCTGAGCGCCCCATGCAGCTGACTTAGTCCTGCAGACTCCTGGCCACACTCATCTGCAGGAGGCCAGTGTTGCTGCCCAGAGCTTTGTAGGGAGGGTGTTCTGCAGAAAGACCTTGGGAGCTAAAAGAATAGGGAGCTAAAAGGAAGCAAATAGGAGCAATTCTCTTTAGTCTGTTTCACATATTGAGTTGAAATATAGCAAATGAAGAAAGCATCTTTGCCATGGTGCAGCAGTGGAAAAAATTCTGTCTGGGATTCAGATCCCCGCTCTGTCCCCTCCCTGCTGCCTCTCGCTCTTGTACGTACAGTAAGTTCTACCTTCATCTTCTGTACAGTGAAGGTCATAATGGTTCCGATCTCAAAGGATGTAATGAGGGTGAACCAACACTGTCCCTGTGAAGTACAGTGTAGTACCGACATCAAGTGTTGTGTAAGCTGTCATTTTAGAGGTGAGGGAATGTAAGTGGCCTGTCCAAGCTCATGTGTGTCACTGGGAATAGGAGTCGGTGTGGCCCTGACGGTGAGATGAGGGCCTGTGGGGTCTCCCCCCTCTCACTTAGGCCCTTCCCAGTCACCATGCCACAAAAGGTATTGCCTGCCTGGGGTGACTTTTCCTCAGCACAGACTAAGCTTCCCAGTGAAGGCCCTGAGAAGATGGTCTCTGTGTGATGACTCAGTCCTGGAAAAACTGTCACAACCAGGGCCTGATCTGGAGTACGTTGGGGTCCATAGAGAGATAAGGGAGGAAATTGAGACAGCTGTCTAGAATCCTGGTTAGAGTCTAGGGACTATTTGGGTCCACTGAGTCAGGGGTAGAGGTGTGGACTCAGCTCCTCTGTGTCATTGGCTGTAGGGACCAGCGCATCAGCCAGGATGTGGAGAGGTTCTGCCGGCAACTCAGCAGCATGACCAGCAAGCTGATCATCTCCCCCTTCACTCTGGCCTACTACACTTACCAGTGCTTCCAAAGGTGCAGCCTCTCTCTGCAGGGGCCCTCCTCCTCCCCAGCCTGGTGTTTACCCAGAGTCTCCCACACCAAGGGCAGGGCAGGGTCCAAGGGAGGCTCATCTTTCCCATCTGCACCTCAGGGAGTCTAGCTCACATGCTCATGACCCTGCCTCCAATTTGGCCAGGTGTCAGATGTCACAGTGATAGAGATGAACGGGCTGCCTGAGAGGGAAGAGGCGAGGCGGGAAGGAGGTTCATAAAGTATGTATGCGGCATCGCACATCCCCTCTCTCATCCTCCCTTACTCTCTGCCTTTCAGCACAGGCTGGCTTGGGCCTGTAAGCATCTTTGGATATTTCATCCTGGGAACCATGGTGAATAAAACTTTGATGGGGCCCATCGTGACGAAGCTGGTGCAGCAGGAGAAGCTGGAAGGGGATTTTAGGTGTGTGTCTTCTTGGTTGAGTGAGGTTAAAGGCCAGAGGAACCGCTGTGCCACCTACTAGCCGTGTGTAGCCTCACGGGGGACACAGGTGTCATATGCCTCTTGAGATTCCTGTTTCTCATCTCTGAAGTGAATGATGTACTTGTCTATTGAGAGAACTGTGAGAATTGAGGATGTCATACATGTGAGGCAGTGACAAAGGTGTGTTTGACCATCACCAGCATCTTCTGGGGGCCTTTTATAAGCTCCTGGTCTTATGGCCCCAACTATTGGGCCAGCATCTTATCTACATCCTGCCCTGACCTGTGTGATTCTTGCTTTAGTTAAGCTAGGTGTGAGGGGGAAAAATGAGGTCAGCATGAAGCTGAGGTCAGCGCTGTTTGTACAGCTCCAACTGCCCCACCCAAGCCCTGGGGTTTTCACCTTGGGGAATGTGGGGTGGGGGCAGCTGCAGTGTTGAGGTGGAGCTGTATTCTGTTGTGTGGGAGCGGGCTTCTCCATCCAGGGCTCCCCGCATGAGTACCCATTCCCTTTCTGTCTGCCCAGGTTCAAGCACATGCAGATTCGCGTGAATGCCGAGCCTGCAGCTTTCTACAGGTGAGTCTGCTGGGGGAAGGAAGTTCCCCTTCTCCCCACAGTGTTGGGAAAGGACGAGAAAGTCCACACCCTCAGAGCTTGTCACACTTAGCTGTGACCCTCTTCCCAGCCTCCTCACTGTCCTCAGGTACAGGGTCTGCTTCTGAAGCTAGTGGCTTCCTTAGTCTTACTGGCCTAACATGGGGTCTAAAATGACCAAGGAATAAAATGAGTGGGTGGCTTCATCTCGATTGAACATTGCCCTTGTCTCTCTTGCTATCTTCGGAATGGCTTCCTTTTGTCTCTGCATGTGGGGGTGTGGGATGGAGATAGGCTCCTCACAGAAGGTTGAATCTTGCTGGAGCCAAGGACCTGATATCTTGCTAGGTGTTGTAAAGTCATTTCCTTCCTGGACTCCGCCAGGTCCTAGTGTTGGTGTTTGGGCTGGTGGCATAGGCTGTACTTACAAAATTAAGTTATATGGGGCTGGAGAGGTGGCTCAGAGGTTAAGAGCACTGGTCTTACAGAGGTTTTGAGTTCAATTCCCAGTAACCACACGGTGGCTCACAACCATCTATAATTCAGTCTGGTGCTCTCTTCTGGCGTGTAGACATAATAGTGCATACATAGTAAATAAATCTTAAAAAAAGAGAAGTTAAATTATTCCCTGGATCACCTGTTCATGGAATGAATTTAATAGGCCCTTTGCTCCCAGTCAGTCTCTATTTCAGGGAAGTCACCTCCACATGGGGCACCAGGAAGGCGTGGCAGCTCACACCTTTAATGCCAGTACTCAGGAGGCAGAAGCAGACAGAAGGATGGCCAGGCAGGGAGGGTTACATAGTGAAAAAAAAAGGAATCTAAGCTGGATTCTGTTGGTGAGATGGGTCCAGAGTCCAGTGATGCGTCCACACATCTGTTCCTGATTCTGTAGCTTCTGCTGATGAGAATCTGACAGGTTAGCTCTTAGAGCTGCAGACGGGTTCTTCTGCCGACTCTGCAGAATTAAAAATGCCACCCCTTTCCCTCCAAATTTCCTTTTGGAGAATTTCTGCCTTTATGTTTGAAGCCTTAAGTTACCTTCCTGGGTCCTAGACGCCCTTAGTGGACATGCCTGTTTGTTGCCATAGTCCTGAGAACACATTTGACACTATTCCTAGTGGCATGGTCTCCTGCCATCTACTGCAAGGTTTTTAAAGACAGAAACTATTTATCTACTTCATTGCACTGGATGACTGCCAGCCTAGAGTCTGGTGCATAGTAACTGCTCCATTTCATTTGCTTATTAATAGTAGCTCTTGAGGTTGGGGGCTCATGTACATTGTCCTGAGTTTTAGCCTTAGCACTGTAAGAGTAACAGTAATAATAATAATAATAATAATAGCTCTCATTTACTCAAGGTCTTTCATATACGTAGATTCAGAAATTCTATGGCTAGAGATGTAGTTCAGCTAGCAGAATGCTTGCCTAGCATGCCTGATTCCCTAGGTTTAATCCCTAGCACCACACAAACCAGGTGTGGTAGCACGTACCTGTAGCCCTACCATTTAGGAGGTAAAGGCAGGCAGTAATTCTAAGGCATTCTGGCTACATAGCAAGGCTGGCCTGGATGCATGAAAGTGTGTCTCAGAAAAGAAAAAACCTCAAATTTAAAAATTCAATTGCTTTTGATTTTTAAAATCTAATTGTGTGCGTGTGCGTGTGCGTGTGCGTGCGTGTGTGTGTGTGTGTGTGTGTGTGTGTGTGTGTGTGTGTGGTGTCATTAGGGGCCATTTGTGCATCCGCTGAAGTTGGAGTTACAGGCAGTTGTGAGCTGCCCGGTGTGGGTGCTGAATAGTGCCTTCTGGAAGAGAAAGAGTGATCTAACCACTGAGCCAGGCCTCCAGCCCCCTCATGCCTCGCTATATAGTCCCAGCTGTCCTAGAACTCTGTAAACAGGTCGACCTCAAGCTCATAGTGATCTGCTTGCCTCTGCTTTCCGAGGGCTGGGATTATGCATGTGTACTACTACACTGAGACTAAAGTTTCTAAGATTTACCTGTTTTATGTGCATGAGTGCTTTGCTTGCATGTATATCTGTATCATGTGTGCCTGGTGCCTGCTGAGGTCAGGAGAGGCAATCAGATCTCCTGGAACTGGAGTTACAAGAAGTTGTGAGCTGCCATGTACATGCTGGGAACTGAATCCAGGTCCTCTATATCAGAGCAAGAAGCTGAGCCTTCTCTTTAGCACCCCTCAACAGAACTCTTAGATCACATTCCAACCTACTATGTAGGTCTTACTAGTTCGATTTTGAAGTAAGAAATGGGTATTAAACAACTTACTTTAGGAGAGACCAGCCAGAGTTTCAGATCTGGGCTAGGGCTGGCCAAGTTCAGAGTTCATGACCACAGGCGGGGTCCTGGGCCTCAAGGTGCTCATGGAGGAAAGTGTGTGAGGCTAAGATCATCTGCATGGGCTTGGTCTCTAAAGGAGGCTGCGAGGGGGGCGGGGGTGATGCTGCCCCAGCCTTGCTGAACCCCTGCAGGTCCTGTAGACACCTCATCCTTTTCCATCAGAGCTGGGCTAGTAGAGCACATGAGAACGGACCGCAGGCTGCAGAGACTCCTTCAGACCCAGAGAGAGCTGATGTCCAGGGAACTCTGGCTGTACAGTAGGCAGAGGGGTCCCGGGGATGGGGGGGGGGGCGATGGGGGAGGTGGAACCATAGGATGGGGATGGTCAAATTAACACTTCACTCCCACACCACCCAACTATCTGCCTGCCCTGATGGGGGAGCTTTTGCCTTTGTTGTGGGTATCCTGGGGGAATGAAGATCTGAGGAAGTGTGACCATCTTGCCTTCCTGCTCACAATCCTGAGGGTTATGTCACCTGCAGAACACGAGTGTCTCCGGGTCTCACGAAATCTGTTTCCTACAGTTGGTATCAACACCTTTGATTATCTGGGCAGCATTCTGAGTTATGTTGTCCTCGCAATCACCATTTTCAGTGGGGTCTATGGAGACCTGAGCCCCACAGAGCTTAGCACCCTGGTCAGCAAGGTGAGGTCCCTTCTGATAAACCCTTACACAGTGTCCCATGGCCTGAGCCTGTACTAATTGCTCTCTGTCCTGACCAGAATGCCTTTGTGTGCATCTACCTCATCAACTGCTTCACCCAGCTCATTGACCTGTCCACCACATTCTCAGATGTTGCCGGTTACACGCACAGGTGAGCAGAGTGTGTGCTACTAGAAAATGCTGAGTGAGGGAAGGACAGAATCTTACTGCTAGCAGGCGCGAGACAGAAAGGAGTTTCCCCTTCACCTGACATCTAGATCCTGACTTCTTTCCTAGGATTGGAGAGCTTCAGGAGGTCCTACTGGACATGTCCCGAAAATCCCAAGATGATGAGAGCCTGGGCAAGAGTGAGTGGGATTTGAACACGTGAGTACTGAGCTCTAGTATGGGTGGAAGAATTCACCAATCACCAGCTAGTTTTAACTCGGAACCCCCTCTCAGTTAAGTAGCGGAGGAGTGAGTGGAAGCACCCCCACATGTATCAAGTGCATTTATAAATGCACTGTTGGCTGACGCCTGCATTCTGGCACCCACTGTATAGATTTATGTTATTCTCCAGCCAGGGCAAGCAAATGCACACACCTTCTGCCTGGCACCATAACAAACAAAAAGGCTGGCATGGTGGCTTACACTTTTAATCCCAGTACCTAGAAAGCTGAGGCAGAAGAATTGTTTCAAGTTTAAGGCCACCCTGGACTACAATAATGAGTCCCTGCCTAAATAAGCATTATTTTATTTATCAATAAAAATTAAATATAAAAGAAAGAAAAGAGAGGTTGGGGAGATGACTCTGTGGGTAAAGAGCTTGAGATCTAAGTTCCAGTCTCCAGCAACTTCACAGAAGCCAGATTTGGCAGTGTGTACCTATAATGCTAATGCAGGTTGTTGGCAACAGGCAGATCTCAAGGGTTCAATATGTGAGATTGAAAGAGCGAGGTCCCGGCTTAGTGAGAGACTCTTTCTCAAAGAAAGAGCACATGGAGGTGCAGAGGTGGCTGCTCTTCCAGTAGTCTTGAGTTTAATTCCTGACAACCACATGGTGGCTCACAACCATCTGTAATGAGATCTGGTGCCTTCTTCTAGCTGCAGGAGTACATGCAGGCAGAACACTATATACATAATAAATAAGTAAAATCTTTAAAAAAAAATAAAAGAAGGAACACATATGACATGACTTCTGGTATCACATGTTCATATACACATGTGCACACACTTGCATGTACCACATGGGACAAAAATAATATTTTGTCTTTTTAAAAAATAACAAATCTTTATAATGGCCTACTTATCTCCTTGCTGAGCCCGACACTGCCCCTTTCCTAGAGTGTCCCCTTGTTTCCATGTCTCCCTCAGACCCAGAGATGTTTTTATTCATGTATCTCTGGGGTCCTGGCAATGTTTCTGGCTTCCCTGGTTCATCTCATGGGCAAATTACTTAACTGTTGTGAGTATCATTTCCTTTATCTCTAAAAAGAATAGTAATGAACTCTTCTTCCTCAGAAGTAAAGATAGATATCATCCTTGGAAAGCTTTCAAAAATAGAAATCTGGCTGGGCGTGAGCCATGCCTTTAATCCTAGGGTACAGGAAGAGGAGGCCAGCTTGGTTCACATAGCAAGTTCCAGGGTGGCTTGGGCCACACAAACAACAAAAACCCTGTGTGGCCCTGGGCAGGTCACTTAATCATCTGAGCTGAGTTTCTTTATCTGCCAAGCAGGTCAGTGTTTACCGTTTATGGGTGCCAAGCCTGATTAGGATCAGTCATGTAGGGGCTGGTCACAGTGGGTCACAGGTTAGTGTTCCAGCTCCATGTCCATGCTGATTCATAGGCTGCCATGACATTACACCACAGAATGGCTTAGATACAGTTCTGGAAACTAGAAATTCAAGGTCTAGGTTAGAGTGGGTGAGTTTGGTTTCTTCCAAGGCATCTTTCTTGTTTGTTGGACTTGGCCTCTCTGCATGTTCCTGGGGTCCACTCTGAGAGCCTCATTTTAACATCACCCCATCTCCACACCTTTTATACCCTGAGACATGGGGATTAAAACATCAGTGTCTGAGTTTGAAGGCCCCCAGGACAAAGATGATGCCTCTAGGCCAGTCACTTCCCTTGGGCTTACCTGGCCTGTCTTTCTACTTCTCTTTGCTGCCCTAGGACTCCGGAGTGGCCGGTAGCAGAACCATCAGACACAGCTTTTCTGCTCGATCGGGTTTCCATAGCTGCCCCCTCATCTGACAAGCCTCTGATTAAGGACCTGAGCTTGAAGATCTGTGAGGGGCAGAGTCTGCTCATCACAGGAAACACAGGCACTGGCAAGACCTCCCTGCTGAGGGTGCTGGGAGGCCTGTGGGAGAGCCTGAAGGGTAAGCCCGCCTTCCCTGCCTCTGATGCAGCCTTGGCCCTGGTGGGCATGTGGTGGGTGGGAGAGATGAGAGAGAGGGTAGTTACCTTCTCTGCAAGGGCTCCCAATGGAGGCTTCTGTGGGCTCTGCAGGCTCAGTGCAGATGTTGGCTGATTTTGGGCCCCATGGGGTGCTGTTCCTGCCACAGAAGCCATTCTTCACTGATGGGACACTTCGGGAGCAGGTCAGCAGGGTCAGGGGTCCACTCCTCCAACCTCATACCATCCACTAATATCTAGGACTTCTATCAGTGTGACAGGCCTCAGGCCCTAGGAGGTTGGGGGCAAAAGTGCTCGTGTCTGGAGCTCCCAGCTTCTGAGAACATACTGTGCAGTATTTATGGACTGAACTCAGAGTCACAGTTACCCCCTTTGTTTGTTGGGCATTAAAGTTTGCCCTCAGGAGGCTCTGAGACTCTTGCCTCCCAAACACACTTCTGAAGGCTACTGTTGCCTCACTGGCTCCATCTGTGCCCTGCTGGACCCTCAGGCTGGTGTCTCACCTCTGCTTCCGGGGGAGGAGTCTGCCTTCTTTGGGTGGTTCCTAGGGACCTGAAAGCAGCAGTCTCATCACCCGCCCTAGCCAGAGACACTCTTGTTTCCAGGTGATCTATCCTCTGAAGGAGATCTACCCTGACTCAGGTGAGCTGTCTCTCCTCAGCTCCTGTCTACCCATCACAGCGGTCCCTGCTCTGCCTGCCCTCTCCTGTGCCTGAAGAAACATCTAGCCAGCAGGCTGTTGGTTTCAGGCTGGGTCTTATCCTTTATCAGCTTGCTATTTTGGGGTCCTCCTCTTGCCTTCCTTTCCTGAGGAAGGACACCCTTGGAGAACAGAAGCAAGTGTTCCTTTCACGGGCCCTTCTCCTGTGAGGTTTGTTCTGGGAAGTCTGTCCATTGAGACCCCAATGTGCTGAAGAAGCCTCTGCTTTGCAGGTTCTGCTGATGATGAGAGAATCATGAGGTTCTTGGAGTTAGCAGGCCTGGTGAGTGGGACAAGGGCCCTGAGGACTCAGGCCCACCTAAGAGCACTGGCCACTGGTAGTTACTGGCCAGCAGAGCCATTGATTGCCATTTCTGGGCCCAAGACGGGGGAACAGTGGGAATAGGAACTGGGGGCAGGGTTTAGGCAGTAAAGAGTGTGTGCTTGATCTCTGTAGACATATTATTTTCATTTTGACATCTGTGTATGTGTGTATGTTAGACATGTGTGAGTATGTAGGCCACATTGTACATGGGGAGGTCAGAGGACAGCTTTGAACTCAGGTTTCTCCGTCCACCTTTGTGTGGGTTTCAGGGATAGATTCAGGTTGCCAGGCAGGCTGGTGTGGCAAGCACTGTGGAAAATGTTAAAACAATAGCAAGGCTGATGGAACCTGTCTGCATTTTCTTGTCACTATAACTCCAGCCAGCCTAGGGTACAGGTGATAACATCTACCTGGGTGTACCATTTGGTGTCTCACAGACATTTGAGATGGGGAGCTGGGATTGCAGAAACAGGGATGCTCCTTGTGTGGACTTTGTGTCCTTTGTCTGTTACAGTCCAGCTTGGTGGCAAGGACAGGAGGTCTGGACCAGCAGGTGGATTGGAACTGGTAAGGATGAGCTGTTTCAGGCAGCTCCTCCATGAAGACAGTGGGTCCCAAGAACCCTGTAACGGGATAGGATGGCTCCTGACCACAACAGCCAGGTGTTGGGCTGGCCCACCAGTTCAGAATCTGTACCTCGGGTGTAGTTGGGACTCAACTATAATGTGGCTAAGCAGGAGGGCCTCTGTCCTGGAGCCAACCTATGCAGCAAACTTGCTCCTTTTAGGACCTATTCTTGGAAAAAGCCAAGCTCTCACCTCCTTTAAGGGCTCACTTCTCATTGCTTTTCCTAGGTATGATGTCCTGTCCCCAGGGGAGATGCAAAGGCTGTCTTTTGCTCGCCTCTTCTATTTGCAGCCAAAGTATGCAGGTGAGGTACACACCCTGGGTGCACATGCCAGGTGCTGTGTGTACTTACAGGCACTCGCAGCGTGTGTTCACATCTACCTGTGTACACCTGTACATGGCTAGGCATCCCTGTGTCCCCTGCCTGTGATGAGCAGTGCTTGCCACTTTGCCAAAGTCCTAAGAATATAAATACACATTACTGATCTTTCTGCCATGGCAGCCCCAGTTAGAGGGGCTGTGATTATAGCTCTTTGGGTTCTGCCATAGATGAGTGGGCATTCCCCGGGCTGTGCGTGGCAGAAGTATGTATGTGTGGCAGGTATGGACATCCTGGATTGTATACTCTTGGGAAAACAGTGTTATTTATCTGTAAGCAGCTGAGAGACCTGGGCAACGTATTCAGGTGTTCTCTATCCTGGTGCGGTTCTCTTGGACAGTCGTCCCCCTGAGGCAGGGATCCTATAGGCCAGGGTTCTGTCAGTCCTCCACACCCCAGGGTGAATATGGGTTGGAAGAGTGACGGAAAGGGTAAGGGTGGGTCTGTCATCCTTTGTCACCACATGCTGCCATCAGTGCTTGATGAAGCCACCAGTGCCCTGACAGAGGAAGTGGAAAGTGAGCTCTATCACATTGGCCAGCAACTGGGTATGACATTTATCAGCGTGGGACATCGGCCCAGCCTTGAAAAGGTACCCATGTCACAGGGATGACCTGAGAAAGGTTGGGCCTGGCCAGGCTTTGGGTGGTGAGGCAGTGGCAACCATCTGACCGAAGTGGGGTAATCGTCTCCTGCAGTTTCACTCTTGGGTTTTGAAACTCTGTGGAGGAGGAAGGTGGGAACTGACTAGACTCAAAATGGAATGAAGCCAGACACGGATACACCAGGACAGCCAAGCTCTGGACAGGCCTGCAGTGCCCAGGGCAGACAGCAAGGCTGATCAGGCAAGAAGGGGCCTCAGATTCACCTCAGATTCACCTGCTAGAAACCCTAGCAGCCTCAGGCCTTACCAGGGGTGGCCCTTCAGGGCACACTGAGACTACTCCCATGATTTTTTACAAATTGCTTCGGATGATGTTTGCTGAAGAAGTGAAAGATCAGAGTGAGGTGGCTGGCTATTGAACTTAAGAAAGCTGATTAAATTTCAGTGATAGATTTTTTTTAACCTTAACTAACCATGTAAATTTTATGTTGGTCTTTTTTTTTTTTGTAAAAAAAGAACAAACATTAAAAATGTGTTTTTTCTCTACCTTAGAGTGGTCTTTTTGATTGAATGTCCAGACTTGTCCTTCACGGTTTGTAGTACACTCTCATGCCCTACACCTGCTGGGCGTTTCCACTCAACCCGTGTCTCTTCCCTTCCACCAGACGGCCTGGTGAGGTCACAGCATGGCCCGTGCCTGGACCACTGACCCTTAGGACCCTTTATTATCTTTTGTTTGTTTTATTACTGGGGATTGAACCAATGGCCTTTTGAATCCTAGGCAAGTGCTCTACCACTGAGCTGCATCTCCAGCTGTCTTTATTATCTAACTCAGGAAAAAATAATCTCTTTCCCCCTTAAAATACAATTGATAGGTTTATTTTGTTTTTGTTTTTTTTCTCTCTCTCTCTCAAAAAAAATGTATTATGGAACAAGAAAAAAAATTAAGCTGTGCATGCCTGTAATCCCAAAAGGTTGGTGGCAAAGGCAGGAGGATCATGAATTGAGATTTGTCTGGGCTACATAGTGAGATCCATTAAGTTAAATAGGCAAATCTCAAAAGCATGAAATAAAGTTACTGAACCCAAAGATTTTTTGTTGCTGGATTTTGTATTCTACAAGCATATGTATCACCCCAATGTTTGGGATAGGGCATTTTTTTAAAAACTTAAAAAATATATATTAGATTTTTCCATACAATATATCTTGATCTCCTTTCAGATCTCCTTTCAGATCCCCCCCCCCCCCCTTTATTGAGGTAGGGTTTCTCTGTGTGGCTCTGTCTGTCCTAGAACTCAGAGATCCTCCGGTCTCTGCTTTCTGAGAGCGGGGACTAAAGGTGTGCACCACCACCCAGGATTAGTTTTTTTTTTGTTTTGAGACAGAGTCTCACTATATAGTCTGGAATTCCTTATTAGACCATTTCTAGATTTGAATTCAGGGATCTGCTTGCCTCTCTGCCTCCTGAGTGTTGGTATTAACAGATTATGTCACTGTGCTCAACTTGGATGGGCCCTCTAAATAAAAGAAAAAAAAGGAAAAAGGGGTGTGTGTGTGTGTGTGTGTGTGTGTGTGTGTGTGTGTGTGTGTGTGTGCATGTGCACACACTCATGTGAGCATGCTGCCAAGGTGAACTGACAACTTTCAGGAGTCCATTCTCTCCTTCCCCCACGAGTCCCTAGGATTGAGCTTAGATGATCAGGCTGGGGCAGCAAGCTCCCCTGGATCCATCTCACTGGCCCGAAGTGGACCCTTAGAAGTGATTAGGTCCAGAGTGCATTGCCCCCCTGAATGTGCTGAGGCTGTCACAGCATAGATGGCCCTGCCCGGTTACTTATACTTCTTCAATGTTACCTGGCCTCGCTTGCCAGTCCTGGGATAAACTTCTATTTTGTAATTTGTTATATGTTATTATATTTTATAAAAATAAACTTGTTTCTTGTGGCATTAGGACAGTGGTTCCTAACCACTGTGTGACCCAAAAATGCAGTTCCTCATGTTTTGGTGACCCTGAACCATACAATTTTTTGTTGCTACTTCATAACTGATTTTGTTACTGTTATGAATTGTGATATAAATATCAGTGTTTTCTGATGGTCTCAGGCGACCCTTATGAAAGGGTCCTAGGGTGTGGAGACCCACCAGTGTGGGAAAGACTTCACTTCCTTCTTCTTAGCCTGTTGAACTGATCTCTGAACCAGGAGGTTCTCTCCCAAGCATGAATGATATATTTTGTGACTCCTTGTGGTCCTGGCCACCATGCCATGATGCACACTTTGTTCCTTCTGCACAATGACTAACCCCCTGCTTTTGGTTACTGTTACTATTATTACTGTTACTATTTCCTTGTAGTGCAGCCAGCAGGTGGGGGGCTGCCTCCCTGGATGGTAATGTAATCATCAGGTGGGGGGCTGCCTCCCTGAAACATTTATATTCTGTACCAAGTTACAATAAACTCTGAGACTTGAGCAGACTTTCCAGCCTTGTCTCCATTCTTTGTGTCTCTGCCCATTCTTTGTCCCACCCATTCCCTCTCTTCCAGACCCTCCACTGACTGATCCCGAGGGCCTGGGCTCTAGGGGTTGTGAATCACTGTTTGAGAGAAACAGAAAATAAACGGACACACCACATTTTCTAAAGCAAATTGCTGGCCCTTCCTCTGTGACAGCAAGCAATGCTGCTGTCCAGGCAGCTGCCTGAATCGGAATAAGCCCCGCCCCCACCCGTTTTTGGAGGGTTTTACTGTGTAGTTCTGACTGGCCTGGAACTCAGAGACCTGCCTGTCTTTTTCCTCCTGTTGTGGGGATTAAAGGGAACACTCCTCCATTCGGCCTAGAACAAGTCATTTGGTTGTTTTTTTTTTTTAATTTTTGAAAAGATATATTTGTATTTTTATGTGCATAGATACAGGAGTGTTTTCCTTGTATCTATCTCTGTACCACATGTGTGTCTGGTGCCTGTGGAGATCAGAAGAAGGGTCAGGTCGACTTGAGCTGAAGTTAGGGGGGATAGTTAGGAGCCTCTCTCTGTGTGTGTGTGTGTGTGTGTGTGTGTGCTCTTGCCTTACACTTGAAGGCCAGAGGACATCAGATACCCTGAAGCTGGAGTTATAGATGGTTACAAACTGGCTTTGCTAGTAATTGAACTGAGGTCCTTTGGAAGAATGGCAAGTGCTCCTTACCACTGAGCCATCTCTCCAGGTCACTAAGCAGCTTTTCATGAACTATATCTGCTTCTGAGTAGGTTTCAGCTCCAAATTTGATTTCCCGCACCACATACAAACTTGCTGTGCTTCATCTATCAGAATTGGGGTAAGCGTCCTTTTCACCTTGGAGGAAACCATGACTGCCTTACTCTTCTAAGCTTCGAGAGGCCCCAAGCAAGAATGGTCACTAACAAAGCAACTCTTACTAAAGAAAGTATTTAATTGGAGGCTTGCCTATAGTCTCAGACATTGAGTTTCATGGTGAGCATGATAGGCAGGCAGGCAGGCAGACAGACAGACACACACGCACACGTACACATACACACACACACAAAGTGAGAGACAGACTAGGCCTGGGCTTTTGAAACCTCATAGTCCACTCACAGTGGCACGGCTCACTAACAAGGCCACACCTCCTAATCTAAGAGTTTGACTAACTAGGGACCAAGCACCCATATTATTACCAAATAATCACTTCATGATTCCTGACCCCTTTCCTGTGGCAGAGACTGCCCAAGGTCCACACACAGCCTAGCTCAGCCACACTGGGAGCAGAGCCATGGAGCTGAACGGGAGGGGTCCCAGGCACAGTGGAGAGAAGTGTGGGGGGGTGA
Source organism: Phyllotis vaccarum (assembly GCA_033318265.1). Taxonomy (NCBI): domain Eukaryota; kingdom Metazoa; phylum Chordata; class Mammalia; order Rodentia; family Cricetidae; genus Phyllotis; species Phyllotis vaccarum. The sequence continues at coordinate 63,218,355 of JARWLC010000006.1, forward strand.
GGCTGCTAACCAATGAGAGCCATCAGCACTGGGGGACTGATCAGTGATGGAAAATTAATGGAGGGAAGCACCTTTGTTTCTGCACTGATGCCTGGGGTGAGGAACAGCATGTGGGGGGGGGGGCAGGGGGAGTGAGGAGGATTGTAGGGAAGCCTGCTGACAAAGAGGTCACTGGCTTTTGAGGCCACTGGCTTTCGACCGGAAGGTGCCAGGTGACAAATTTGGTAAGCAGAGACCCAGGGATTAGAGACAGGGCAAGGTCTGGCACTTCTAACCCAAACCACCCACTGAGGGCTGTATTACAGGTGTTCTCCACACCTGGCTCTACAGAACTGAGAATTGGGGTCCAGCATTCCAACATCTCTCCCCACCCTTTCCCATGATTAACATCTGTCATTTTTATATCTCCTTAGTAATAGCTGATGAGCCAGGTGCAGCACCGCAGGGATGTCTAAGAAGACAGAGCCCAATACCTCACGGAGTGAGAAAGACCCCAAGGCCACAGTGGGGTTGAGGTGCAGGTGACAAAGGAAGTTGGAAAGGCCAACATGGAGTGGAGACCAGATCCCAGTGGTTACACAGGGTCAAGTCTCTCCTGTTAGTGTTTTCTGTAAGCCACAGGCCTTGGCTTCGGGAGCCCCCCCCCCCCCCCCCCCCCACACACACATACTCTCCTGCCCTCAGCTGGCCTCCTCATCTATCAGACCTCTGCCCTTTTTATCACTGTCTCTAGCCTCTTGAAGCAAGAAGCTTTCCATGGGCAGCCAGTGGGGCAGTAGCCTTAGCCCTACCAGGGGTGGAGTTACAGGGTCCGCGCCTGAGCGGACCTTCTCTATACTCTGCTCTGATTGGATCTGGCCATCTGCCCTTCCTGCCCAGCTTTTCTGCTATTGATTATCTGGAGACCAGTAGCCACGCCCCTGCCTCCTGCGAGTTGGTTGGTAGTCAGCCAGCCCCAGTCAATCTTCAGGACCACGGTGATTGTCCCAGAGGATTGTTGGCATCCTCCAAGCAGCTTGATTGTCCCAGTTGTCTGTCATTCAGATCTACCTAGGGGTGAAGCAGCCACCAGGGACCCAGACCTCAGCATGACAGTTTTGTGGGGTCAAAGATGAAGCCCTTGACCTGGGTCCCCCAGATGGTCATGTGACTCTGTTTTTTGGTTTTGTGGTCCCTTATGCTTCCGAGACCTTAGGACCTTTGCTATTTCCTATTCACTTGTGTGGTTACTGGAATCAGTATCTCTCCCCTGACTTTAACTTCCATGAGAACAGACATTCACGACTGCTCTGCTTGTTACTGTTGCACAGTGCCTTGCCCAATGACACACACTAGAGACTGATATGTATTAGAGCTCATACACATTAGATGCTCAATAAATCTTGTACATTATTGATGAATAGGTTATAGATGGAACATTCATCCATCCATCCATCCCTCCATTTAACAATGGCTGAGTAGTCCTGGAATAAAAGGATAAATCAGATATAGGTTCTACACTCAGTCTGGTGGGAAAGACTTACAAATTAAAAATTACACCGTGACAAGGAAAATGCAGAATGATACAATGTGCCAGAGGCTGCAACAGAGTGGAGGCCATAAGCCCTGACTGGAGGAACAGGACAGGGGAGTGGCGGTATGCTTTCCTGGAGGGTTGGTGTGGGCAGGGAGAGGGAAGAGCCTTCCTAGACTAAGGGATGTGACTGCAGAAGAGGCCTGCCCTGCACAGGGAGCATTAGACAGGATAAGTTTTGTCCCTTCACCACATAGGAGCCAGCTGGTTCCCGTTCATACTCTCAGAATCCAGGATGGGGGGATCACACCTGGGTCTGGTCCAGGTATGAAGACTTCCCCTTCCTGTCATTCAACTTGATGGACTGTCAGCAATCTCTTCTGTAAGGGAGTTCCACAACTTGAGCCAATTTGAAGCAATTTTATGAGATTTCTTGAGCCCAAATACCACCTACCTAGTCTGCTCGCTGCGCTCTCTCATCTAAGAATTTCACCCAAGACATCATCAAGGTGCGGGTCACAGCTGTCTGCAGGCAACTTCATGCACATTCTGGCAGCCTTCCCTCTTCACTCCTGTCTTTTGTCTTTTAAAGACTCCGTATGTCTGTATCTACGTTTCTTTGTATGCGTGTTTGTTTGGTGTGTCTGTGTGTATTGTGTGACTATGTGTGTCTCTGTGTTTGTGTGTGTCTCCCTCTGTGTGTATAGGGGGGTGTTTGTACCTTTGGACACGGAGTCCAGAAGAGAGTGTCAACTCCCTTAGAACTGGAGATACAGGCATTTTGCAGGGCACCTGGCTTGTTATGTGGGTGTTGGATCTTAACTCTGGTCCTTAGAGCTGAGTGAGTGGCAAGCATTTTCAATGGCCAAGTCTTTCTCTCTGGTCCCCCTTTCTCTTTGGCATGGACTCAGCATTATCTGATGCATGTACGTTTCCTTTGTGCTATTGTGTAGGTTGTAGGTGATAGACGCAAACGCACAGGTGTATATTAAATGAAGTGAGCCTGGGGACTGCGGGCATCTCCTGAGAAATAGCCTTGAGCAGAAAGAAGTACCAGAGGGAAAATAATGTTTCCTTTCTGTGTGGGGATGATCAGGGGCCTATGTAAGTAATAACTTGGGTGGTATAATTTGGGCTTCCAATGGAAAATTGTCTCATAATACAGTGACAAATGTCACTCAGATGTGGTATGAGTTCAGCATTGAGAGACAAGCCAGTTATTCTTTGAAGTCTGGAGTAATTTGTTTTTGTTTGTTTTTGAAAAAAAAAAAAAAACAGTCTCTTTAGCCGGGAACTTATTAATGTAGGCCTGGCTGGCTTGGACCTCACAGAGATCTGCCTGCCTCTGCCTCCCAAGTGCTGAGTTTAAAGGTGTGTGCCACCATGCCTGGCAGAAGTCTGGAGTAATTTTTGAAAGAAGAAACCTAGTTGGGACCTAAAAACCTTTGTAGAATTACCTTTTATGCCACCTATAACACACGCCAGCAACCAGCCCCACCTAGAGAGGGCTCCTTGGGTCCATTCCCAGCAGTCTTTGCATGAATTTTATTCTTGCTTGTGTTTACAGAAAACAGCACAGAAATTATGCTTTGAATACCTAAAAGTCATGACAGTTTAGTGTTTCCAAACACTTCAGTACCCAGTTTCTCCCTTCTCACACATGTACATTATTTACACACCAGGGCCAGATTCTAACATGTCAACCCAGAAGAAGATGAGAACTTGGGGGCAGGAGCCTTCTATGAATAGAATGAAGAGAAACCAACCATCAAAACAGACCTAAAATCACAACTCACTGTCTCAGGCTGTTGCGAAGCAGTGCCGGCAAAGTTGGGTGGAATTGCCTAAGAAGGGAATCTTGTGGTTGGCCTAGGAATTCAGGAGCAGAGGCTGTGTGCCCCTGTTACCAGTATAACAGAGAGGAGAAACATCTGCAGAAAGACCATCAGTACGGACAGCCCCACTCTTCTGTGGGCAGAACCGCCCCCAGTTCACCAGCTCCCCGTACCCCTCCCCATACACCCATCTTCCTTTTATATATGCACAGCCTAGGCCTGCTTTAGGTTGGCCTTTTGGAATGCCTAGGTCAAAGTGAGGCCAGGTCTGTGGCTTTCAAATTGCACCATGATTCTCTAAACAGGCACATGTGAACAACAGGTTCTCAACCTGTGGGTCGTGACCCCCAAGGTTTCCAGTTTCAGATATCCTATATATATTTACATCACCATTCACAACAGTAGAAAAATTACAGTTATGAAGCAGCAACAAAATAACTTTATGGTTGGGGAACACCATACGAGGAACTATATTAAAGGGTCGTAGCATTAGGAAGGTTGTGAACCACTGGTCTATAAGAAGCTCTAGCAGAAAGAAGCTTTAAACAGCAGGCCAAAGTCATAGGCAGGAGAATAGTCAGAAACATAGGCCCCTGGGGCGCAAGAGCTCCACAGTAGTACAGTGAGCCACAGCACTGGTGAGATGTACCCCTCCCTCAGGGTGCAGGGCCTATAATACCTGTGGTGTTGCCCACCTCTGCAAAGCAGGAACCTGTAGGGCAGGCTGGGTATGAGAAAGGGGGTCTGAGGATGAGCCACAGCATAGCATGAGACAGGGTAGGGAAAAAGCTAAGTCTGAGACTTGCCCTGTTCCGTCTTGAGTTTGGCCATCAGTGGGTAGGGCAGAGGTTTTTACACAGGGACCAGCAGAGCAATATATTCACACAGCAGGACCCAAGGCCTGCTAGAAGGAACAGATGGAGAGGGAGAGGACCCACTGAGTACTGGGGTGCTCAGGACACCAGAGCTGGTGTTTAGGTCCAAGTCACAGCTGTGCCAGACTGTGGGCTTACAGCATCAGGCTTTAGGTGTGGGCTGGTGGAGTCCATGAGGAGAATGAACTGCAAAGCAAAACTCTAGAGAGCAGAGAGTAAAGGATGGGCTTGGATAACTCAGAGTCACCGAGGGATGAAGTGGCGGGAAGTCTCCAGAGGCAGGCTGTTAGGATGAGGAAGAGGAAAAGCCAGGAGTAGGTCCAGGATGTCTCAGCATGGTCCAAAGCTATGGCCAGAACTGGCCTGATGGGGTAATCAAGGGCCTGTGGTATAGGGAAGACACAGAAGCCGGACTTGGCCTTGCCTCAGAATTCCCTGCACCACAGGCCCTGAGAAGAATAGGATCTCAGGGTTCCAGAGCCAGCTCCTCTTGATCTAAGCCATGTCCTGCTGTGGCGGGCTGAGCTTCTCTGCTGGTCTGTCTTCGTCCATGGCTTCCTCCTCTTCTGGCTTCTCGGCATTCCTGGCCAGGCTCTCAGGCCCTGATACAGTCCCCAGAACCTTGGTGCTATGCTCCTGAGCTTTGGCTCGGAGGGCTGCAATGCTATTCTCTCTCAGTTCCTCCTGGGAGATGGCTGCCTGGGCCTCCGAGGTACGGTCCTCCTGCTCTGTCTTGTCAAGCTTGGGCAGGGCCTGCCGTTCCACCTCAGGCTTCCTTCCCGACTCAGCTGCTGCCTCCAGCGACTTTTTGTGCATCCCTAAAAAGAATTGTTGGTATTCGGGTTTAGAAAAGCGCCTGGGAAAGCCATCTTGAACTGAAAAACGGCAAAGATAGAGAGAGGCCAGAATTAAGGAGCAGCAGGAAGCCTTTCTTCACATACCACAGTCAAGTACCACAACCAGACCAGGGTCAGGGGGTGGGAGGGTGGCTGGTAGGGTAGAATTTCAGGCCATCAGCTGGGAACCAGGCCTTCATCAGAGTTCTCTATTCCAAAGCTTGGGCTTTGGTGCCACCCCCAACCTGTCCTGTCCCTTCAGGGCATCTTCCTATCCCTTTGTCATCGGATTCCAGACCTTAGGTCCCAAGGTAAGCTGATGCCTGTATGGCAGTAGATAGATGGCACAAGGGGAAGCTTGTGGGAAAGACATTCTTGTGCAAAACTAGAGAGGTAGCCAAAGGGACATCGGAGTTCCCTTAACCCACAAAAGGAGATAGTTCATTCACCGTAAGCCCATTTTTTAGTCAGGGAAAGGAGTAACAGACTCTAGGGCAAAGGCCACACCCTCCTCATAGGACAAAAGAAGCCACTCTAGAATGGGGGCCTTGACACCCAGTAGGTACAAAGGATGGCCCCAGACAGGATAGCTTGCTTGGAAGACCTCTCTTCCATTGGGTCACGGACGGTGGTCCAGGTCTCTCTACCCAGTGTTCAGTTTCCTCCCCCCAGGAAGCCCGCTCTCCTCACCACAGGGGCAGGGCCCCAAGGAGGGCATGGGCTCTTACCCAATAGCCATGGGGCACAGGAGTCCATGATGCCATCCTTGGCAGACTTCAGGATGGATTCAGGCAGAGGGATGGAGTGCCGCACCATGGCCCCATAGAGCCCGTACTCAGCCATGACACTGCTCCTGCCCCAACATTTTTCTCTCTTCCTCCACTTGGCTCTGCGGTTCTGGAACCACACCTGGCAGTGCAGAGGAATGGTCAGAGCTATGCTCTGAGAAACTCTAGGCCCAAGGCCCTTTACCCGTCTGCCTCGGGGGGGGGGGGTTCTTAATCCAGGTCTTCTACCCTACAGAGTCCCCAATGTATCTCTGACTCAGGATAACATCAAGACTTGAGATGACCATGGGCAAAATGGGTCCATTTGTCGTTTTAAATCAAAGTTGTTTGGGGGACATCTGCTTGGGACACTTCCGGACAAGGCTCTGAAGGTGGGCAGCATCCAGTATGGTCCTCAGTTTACAGTTACAAATGACCACACAAATGTGAAGGATCTTGCAGATGCTCACACCTTCAGTGTACAGGTGTGTCCTGCCCTGACATGGCAACAGGAACTTGTCACCTGTGAAGTTCTGGCTTGAGTGTCACACAATCAAGTTTAAATAAAAATATAAAAGCCAGCCAGGTGGTGGTGATGTATGCCTTTATTCCTAGCACTCAAGAGGCAGAGGCAAATGGATCTCTGTGAGTTCGGGGTCAGCCTGATCTACAGAATGAGTTCTAGGACAGCCAGGGCTACACAGATAAACCCTGTCTCAAAGCCCACCACCCCCCAAAAAAGCCTAAATCTTATTATAGTAAGAGGTTTCTGGCCTGGAATTTTGGGCCTAGCCTCAAGGTTTAGACCCACAGACCCACAGACCCACAGAGACACACAGATACTTAAATTAATTTTAAGCTGATCATCCTAAGGCCCTGGCATATAACTTGCTAATTCTTTACCCTTAAACTACTAACCCATGATTCTTATCCTGTTCAGTCATGGGGCTCGGTACCTTTTCTCAGAGGAGCATAGTTGTCCTCTGCATCTTCTGGCTTGTCTGGCAACTCTGGAGTCTCTGTGGCATTTCTGCTCTATTCTTCCTGTTCCTAGAGTTTTCTTAGTCTGGTAGCCCCGCCCACACTTCCTGTCTGCCTTTGGCCAATCAGTGCTTTTTATTAAACTCATAGGCGGTACAATTATTTACAATGTAACACCATAAATCCACTACACCTTATCATGTTTTAATTAAGTTTATAATTATATGTTGGGTCTCATTCATAGCTGTCCAAACCACAGGCCACAGTTGTAACAGACTCTCTGGCTTGCAAAAGGACAAATTCCAGGAACACTGGCTGTTCTTCCAGAGGACCCAGGTTTGATTCCCAGCACCCACATGAGTTCACGACCTTCTGTAACCCCAGTTCTAAAGGTCTGGCAACCTCTTTTGGTCTTTGCCGGTACCAGGCACACTAAGAAGCACATGAAGATACCCACAGGCAAAATACCCATAAACATTAAAGGCAATAATTTTTGTTTCAAAGAGCAAATTTCCTGGCCCTATTATCGCAACAGTCTGGAAAGAGTTACAAGAGTGTGCATCTGTGGAGCCCAGAAGAGTGAATACCTTTGGAGGCATCACCATCCAGGTGTTTGGGAGTATGACAGCAGGTAGCAGACTTCTTGGATACTGAAATGCCATTTTCCTGACCTCTCCCAGCTGAGCTACCATAGCCTCCCACATGCTTTGCTGCCCATCATTCAGGCCTAACTTTGAATGGAATTTTGGATAAGTGGGTGACATTCCTGGGTCAAGCAAGGAACATGACATTCTTTAGAGCATTAGAGAAGAGGAGGGACCTAGCAGAGGGCTTGGTAGGTGACATCTTAGAGATGAAATATTTGGCCCCAGAGTTATCGGTATGGGTTAAATATGGATATGAATAATACTAGGGTCCCTTGGGAGTGTCTGCAGCTGCAGCCTCCTCCTCCTCCTCCTCCTCATCGTCGTCGTCATAGTAACCATCAATCATCTGCAGAACCCATGGCTGCGTTAGGCAAGCACTGAGCTACATCGCTGTACTGATTGCCACTGCGTCCAGGAAGAAATCCACTCATCCAACCCCCATTCAGGGGATCAAGATGTCTCCCCCAAACGGCCTTCCAGAGACCAGCTGCTAATACACCCCAGGATTTCCCTAGCCTTGTCCTTGATGCTCACAGGGAAATTGGTGGGCCTTGAAGGCCCCAGGCGCTTCTGGTCCCATCCTGACTGCAAGGAACAGAATACCAGTTTCCTGGGCGCTTTCTATCCACTCGACTCTGGTGCCCCCGCCCTTCCCTGCGGACCCCTCCCCCGCCCTGGGCGGCCAAGGTATCAGCTTTTGATGAAAAATTGCTCCTGCTCTATTCAGGAGGCGGCAGAAGAAGAGTCACCCCCAGGGGCAGCCCTGGGCTGATTGAAAAATAAGTTAATTTCAGTTTGAATCGATGGGCCTCAGGCACTGAAATATCACGGGAAATTAAAGCGGCTTCTCTCCCGGGAGTCACGGCATTGACCCGCACTAATTAATGCTGGTGAGGCAGTGATCGCCTCACCGTGAGCTGCTCCCCCTCCCCGGAGGACCCCAAACACTTCTCATTTAACTAATTAGACGGGGAAAATTGGGTGTTAATTTGTTTAGGATTCCCCCCCCCCCCATTCTCCCCGGCAGCTCTCTCCCCGGCCCCCGCCCGGTGCGGGGGCGGGAAATGAATGCGGGGCTCGCCGGCAGATGGCTGCCCCGGTCACTCTGCAATCTTCTCCGACTTGATTGCTTGATTAGGTCGTTAGCACATTAAAAAAAAAAAAAAATTGCTTGCCGTCTGGCGCTGGCGTGATGAGTGGGACGCGCGGCAGCGCCTGGGTAATTTATCTTTTTATACGGCAAAGAATTTGATTTCAATCTGCAGATATATGGGGCGCCTTTGACACCTGTTTAACTTCGCGCCGCTGACAACTTAACCCTTTGTTGCCTGGGCAGCAGGGACCCCAAGGCTTGGACGCAGGGTTCAGGTGGCCGTGCTCACTAGCGTTTTCCGCCATCACCGCCAGGTGGCGCAGGGAGCACTGATCATCTGCGTCGTCTGGAGTAGAGTCGGCCACACCCAGCAGGGGGTGCTCCTGAGGCTACCCATCCAGTTAGGTGGGCCACAGGGATGCTCTCAGGAAAAGACAGCACCTTTCACATCACCTTTACGTTAACCCATACGGCCATGGTGGGCGCCTTCTTCCTTTGCAAATAACCAGGAGCTTCTAAAAATAGGAAAAGGCCAGATGCAGTGGTGCATGCCTTTAATTCCAGCACTGGGAAGAAAAAGGCAGGTGGATATTGGGTGAGTTTGAGGCCATTTCGGTCTACAGAGTGAGTTCTAGGCCAGTCATGGCTACATAATGAGATGGTCTCAAAAACAAAAAAGTAAATAGAAATAAAATCAAAATAGGGACATCACTGCCTCAGAAGCTGTGATTCTCCCCACCCTCTCAGTGACCAAAAACTTTGGAAAGCCATTGCTGGACCCTTCCTGGGTGGCAGCACCTGCCAAGAGTCACACTTTTGCCACATGCCCTATTGGAATCCACAGTGCCTGTTTAGGAACAAAGATACAAGACCTCCTCCTGGTACCCCAAAGCTTTGGAAAACTCAGGGGAAAAGAGTTCATATAAAGTGATGCCCACTAGGAGCTGGAGAGATGGCTCAGAGGTTAAGAGCACTGGCTGTTCATACAGAGGTCCTGAGTTCAATTCCCAGCAACAACATGGTGGCTCACAGCCATCAGTAATGAGATCTGGGGCCCTATTCTGGCATGCAGGCAGAACACTTTATATATAATAAATAAATACACCCGATGGCTGTCCTCTGTGCATCATGAAGCTGGCCTTTTTGTTCTGTGCTCACCTCAACCTGCTCCTTCTCCAGGATGTCTGCCCGCTGTCTGCCTTATCTGGATATAAGGTTTTTCTGAGGCTCCTCTTGTTCCAGTCTCCCATCTATTCACACTTGGTCTCTGCACTTGTTCCAAACTTCCTTCTCCCAACAGAGACAAAATCTAAGAGAACTAATTCCTACACAAGGATAAGCGACTTCCAGGTTAAGACAGTGTAGACTAGCTGGTGACAAATCAAAATATGAATGAAAACAAGCCATGAGCCCCCCAGGCCAAGAGACTGGCCAGTCCAGCAGGAGCACAGCGCTTCGGAAGTCTTAAACTGGATCCCTGCAGCCAGAGGATAGCTGGGATCTTAGAAACTATATGTAGCCTGGACTAGAGATGGCTAATAGCTAAAGAGCATGTGCTGCTCCTTCATAGGACCTGAGTTCAGTTCTCAGCACCCACATTAGATGGCTCACAACCTCCTGTAACTCTAGCTGCAGAGATATCCAATGCTCTTTTACAACCTACCCAGGCACACACAGAAATAAAAACAAATCTTTGAAGAAAGTATATCTAGTCGGTCATGGAGGGACGGACCTATAATCCCAGCACTTGGGAAGGAAAGGCAGACAGAGGAGGAGGAGGAAGAGGAGGAGGAAGAGGAGGAGGAAGAGGAGGAGGAAGAAGGGGGGAGGAGGAGTTCAATGCCAGCCTTGGCGACATAGGAAGTTTAACACCAGCCTGGGTCAAATAAGACCTTGTTTAAAAAATTAAGAAGGAAGGAAGGATAGATGTACCACATGTTAATGCCACTCTGCCCCGGGAGCACCACATAATGGCATCCACCAGACTCAGTTTCTCCAGCCAAACACACCCACACTAAGAGACACTCATAACCTGTACAGTGTCATATCTGATTTTGCCACCAAGTGAATTTTGATGCTAAAATTATTAAAGGCCTTTCCATTTTCAGCACAGTTTTGGTTGAGGGATTCTGGAGAAGGCATTTTGGAATGTGCAGATAACAAAACACTCCTAGCTGCCCTCCATGGAAGGTGTATCCCCTAGATGGTCCAGGAAGTGCTGGAAATGGGGCAGGGCTGTCAGGTAGGAAGAACATTTTAGAAACTAAAAAAGGGATACAGGCTTGCAGATCTCTTCTGGGATCATAAACAGGACCCCTTTCCAGGATCTCCTCTGACAAATGAATCACCAGGGCTTTGCCCATGACACTCTCCCAGAGGAACATGTTGCCAGCTGGTGGCTAGAACCTGGGCCCTCAATTATGAGTTTCTGAAATTCCTGGCTCTCTGTGAAAGCCAGATGTGGCTTCAATTTACAAAGGAAACCCGGACAGCCAAAACGATTTTGTTTTAGGGTAGCTGGCATCAAAATGATAAATGCCTTGGAGGGAAGTAGACGAGGGATTAGCGAGCCATTTTTACAGCTTCAGTCTCTTGTCTTGATGGAAGCAACCAGCATGTATGCAGAGCTTATAAGTCACTACACTTGGGGTTGGAGACATGGCTCAGAGGTTAAGAGCACTGCCCGTTCTTCCAGGGGACCCAGGTTTCATTCCCAGCACCCATGGGGTGGCTCAGAACCGTCTATAACTTCAGGAGCTTCAGAAGCCTCTTCAAGACTCTGTGGGCACCAGGACCACATGTCGTACACACACGTACATGGAGGTCAAACACCCATCCACATAATTAAATTAGTTTAAAATCTTTAAAAAAAAATAACTACACTTGATCTCAGACAAAAGCAGTCAGAACTTAAAGGTGCTGTGTGATCTTCAGGTCTTCAAACACTCAACACTCAAACATTCAAACATAAAATGCAACTGGCCTTCTGTGTCCATGCCAGTGGACTCAAGAACCGTGGACAAATATGTTTGAAAAAAAAAACATTACAGGTGTATGTGTGTGTGTGTGTGTGTGTGTGTGTGTGTGTGTGTGTGTGTGTGTGTGTGTGTGTGTGTAGTCTATAAATGTGTGTGCAGGTGCAAACACTCATGTATGAACATGTGGGAGGTCAAGAGGTTGGTGTCAACTGCCTTCCTTGGTTACTCTCCATCTTATTTTTTGAGATAGGGCCTGTCACTGAACCTGCAGCTCAATGATTGGCTAGACTGGCTGGCCAATAAACTCTGTACATTCCTGTCTCTGCTCTCAAAAGTAGATCACAGGTGCATGCCCCACACCAGGCTTTTTACATGTGTCCTGGGATCAGAACTCAGACTCACTTTCCCACTGAGCCATCTAGATCCCTAGTCCTACAGATGTGTGTGTGTTCGTGCTGTGTTTTCCCTGAACAACATAGTGTAACAACTATTTACATAGAATTTGTGTCAATTAGATATTATTAATAGATGATTTAAACATACATGAGGATATACATACATTATGTACAAATTCTATGCTTTCTTCTTTGCCATGGTAATAACAGAAGCCAGAACTAACACATACTTGGCAGGTGCTCTGCCACTGAATTACATCATCGTCTCTGTCACTTTATATTAGGGATGTAAGCACTCCCTTGGAGAGAGGCTGAAACTAACCCCCTGTGGACAATGAAGGATACTTGTGCCTACATTTCAGGGTTATTTGAAAATTAAGTAAAATAAGTGAAATTGCCTAAAATCAGATGCTATCATACAGACGGTGCTCACTAGTTGTAAGATATCATTTCTTCAGTTGACGCAGGAAATCAATGGGAGCCCGCCTAAAGCACAGGTTAATCAATGGCATTACCTGTCCCTCTGACCTCCTACACTTGTTCATTAGCAAAGCTGGACTTATAGATGACAGTGAGTGCCATCGAAGGCAGAAAGGGGAGCATTAACTAACGTTCAGGCTCTGCCCCAGATCAGACGGAACCTAGGCTTTACATGTGCTCCATCATCAAGCTGCATTCCAACCCTAAGGCTTCCCTTTCTTTTTAAATTTATGTGTATGCGTGTGTGCACACCAGCTTTCCTGCATATGCACCGTGTGCATGGAGGTGCCCATAGAGACCAATGGACATTGGATTCTCTGGACCTAGAGTTATAAGGAGTTGAGAGCCATCTACTGAACCCAGGCCTTCCTGCAGAAGCAAATGCTCTTAGCTGCTGAGCCATCTCCAGGCTGGGCTCTCATGAGTTAAATCAGAAGCCTCTAGTTTCCCTCATGTTATGTGAAGATCCAAGCAGATCCCGAGGAAACTCTACAGTTCCAATACAGTCCAGGCTCAAACAGCAGTGATCCTGCAAAGCCTGTCCTGCCCAGAGCTGCTTCAGATGTGTCTACATATCAAGTGTCTACATCAGAGGTTGCTGCTCTGTCTGCAGCCTCTTCTGAGAGCTTCCTGCTTCTTAAATGCCCTGTGTTACCACCTACTGGCAAGCTTGTCAGGAAAAATGAAATAAAATAGCTTGTGGGGAATGCCTGGCCTGTAGCAAAGGAATCAGCCTGACACTTGATGGATTCTGTGAACCACAGTGCTGTGTGTCAAAGCCTCTTTCCAGCATGAGTTTTAGGGTTCATAGCAGCCCCTTTTTCTATTTGACTCTTGGTTCTGAGAATCCCCCCAAGAATTCCTCGAGTTTCCTGATGTTCTGCTTTCTAGAAAAAATAGCCCCTTTCTGGTCCCAGTGAGGCCCAGAGCTCTGCCTTACAGAATGTCTGACTAGGGTCCAAAATGACATAAACAGACACCAAGTTTGAGGTCCCCAGCAAAGGCTAGCCAGAAGGCTTTAGGGCTTTGGGAAGGAGCCTCTCGCAGGAGGTGCCCAGCAGCTCTCAGGAAACCCAGGATTCAGGTGGCCTCCAGCTATCTGTCTCTCCAGCTGGCAGAAGGTGCCTGTGCCTCCCAGGTGAACAGCCCAAGGCAGGGCTCCCCATCACACGGCTCAGGGAACAAACTGAACCCAGGTCCTCTGGAAGGGCAGTTAGTGACTTAACCACTGAGCCATCTCTCCAGCCCCCAGCTTTGCTTTTCTTTGAGATAGGTTCTTGTTGTGTAGCCCAGGTTGGCTTCAAACAATGTTGCTTTGTTTTTATTTATTGCTATTTTTAAGACAAGATTTCTCTGTGTAACAGTCTTGGCTGTCGAGGAACTTGAATTCACAGAGATCTGCCTGGGATTAAAAGCCTGGACACCACTCCTGGCCCTGTTTTGTTTTTTTTTAAGATTTTTAAAAATATACCTGTGAGTGCCTGCATGTATGTATGTTGTATGGCCTTCAAGGTCAGAAGATTCCAGAAGAGTAACTGGAGTAACAGGCAGTTGTAAGGCACCATGCGGGTGCTGGGGACTGAACCTGGGTCCTGCTCTTAACTGCTGAGTCACCTCTGCAGGCACCTGGTTTATTTGCTTGAGACCAGGAATCATGTCACCCTTGGTCACCTTAAACTCATGATGTATTGGAGGATGGCCTTGAACTTCTGACCATCCTGCCTATAACTACCCAATGCTGGGATTACAGTCACAAACCCCAGGCCTGGTTTATGTGAAGCTGGGAACTGAACCTAGGTCTGTACAAATTAAGCAAGTACTCTGCCACCCGAGCAGCATTTCCAATCCAAGGCTTTAAACTGTGTCTTCTTGCCAAATCTCCCAAGTGCCTGCCTTGTAGCCATGGATCACCACACCCAGTTGTCTGCTTTCTAGGCTTGTTACATGACTTTATGTCTGACTTTAGGACCATATGGCAGCAACTATCACATTCACTCAGACTCTTCTTTGGAAGCTGATGAATGTGGGATTGTTGCTAACATGATTTAACACTTCACAGCCATTCAGTATTTTGTGTGTGTGTGTGTGTGTGTGTGTTCATAGGGGGTTAATTTATTTTGAGGTAGGGTCTCAGGTAGCCGAGACTAGACTTTAACTCTTTTATTTGGCTGGTTGGTTGGTTTTTGTTTTGAGACAAGGTTTCTCTGTGTCCAGAGATCAGCCTGGCCTCAAACTCTGGGATTAATCTTCTGGGATCAAAGGCGTTTGCCATAATGGCTGGGTTTTTTCTTTGAAACAGAGTCTCAGTACATAGCCGCGGCTAATCTGAAACTTCCTATGTAGACCAAGCTGGCCTGGAACTCCCAGAAATCCACACGCCTCTCCTCTGAGCCATGGAATTAAACTATGTGACACCAAACCTTGATTTTTCTTTTGGTTTTTTGAGATATGGAATGTAACGGTGGTAGTCATTGTACCTTACAGCAATTTTTCTACGGTCAACGTCTTCAGTATGCATAACACTTCTGACACTATATTTCAGCCCATCCAGTTTAAGGCTAAGATCAAACGTGCCATTCTCTTTGATAACCACTAGGGGGCAGCTCTGCCCACATTTCTGGGACTCTGAAAGCAACATCTTTCTGTCTACCATGACAAGTTATTACCTTCCTCACCCCCACCTCTGTTACCCCAAACTACACTATCTTCCACTTTTTTGAGCCCACTTACAGCTCTATCCGAAGTGGTGTTTTCACTCCGCACACAGAAGCAACCACCTGGAGAGATTTGAAACATAGACACCAAGGCTCTACTCCAGACCAATTAAATCTGGATTGATGGGTATAGAGTGCCACAAGGGCATTACAAAAAGTTGTCTATGAATGCACAAGGCTCTAGGTTCAGTCCCCAGCACTGTAAAGGTAATAAATAAGGAAATAGAGACATGAATCAGCAGTTAAGAGCATTTGTTGTTTCTTATAGAAAACCTGGGTTCAGTTCCCAGCATCCACATGGTGGCTCATAACAATCATAACTCCAGTTCCAGGGGATCCAACTCTCTCAATGACATCTGAAGGCACCAGGCATGCACACGGTGCACAGACCTCCATGCAGGCAAAATCCTTACATGAGTAAAATAAACACTAACAAGCATAGCAAGCTAGGATCCTACAAACCCTTTCTCATCAGGGCAGCTACCTTGAACTTCTGGAATAGAACTTTGTGATGGAATGAACAGTCTCACGGTATTTCCAAGACTGGCATTCCTGATGGAATCTAGGCTGCAGGGAAACTCTAGTTCTTCCTGATTTAGCCTCCTAAGTGCTGGGATCACAGATGGGCCACCATGCTTAGCCTCAACGGTGCCAGTCTTAAAGTGGTCTCCAGTCAAGGGAATGTTAGAAATGTTAGGTGGCTGAGTACCATGATATATCACTTATATCCCAGGACTTAGGAGACAAGCAAGGTAGGAAGATTTCAAGTTTCAGACCAGCTTGGGCTATATGGCAAGACCAGGTCTAAAAATAAAAATTAAAAGGAAGAGAGAAAGTGGAATAATGCTAGCCAGATAATCCACATTCACCCTCTCCCCCCCACACACACAGTAAATTGCCAAGTGCAGTGTGAGTCTGTATTCATCTGGTTCACAGTTGCTTATCTCTTGTTAAAAACCATCTTATGTTAAGAACAATAACAGAGTTATTGATTTATTATTATTATTATTGACTTATTTATTATTAGAATAAAAGTAGACCTGGTATAGCACTTGCCTATAATCCTAGCACTTGGGAGGTTCAGGCAGGAGGATTGCTGAGGCTGGTTGTTTGCCTGTCTAGCTCCAAATTCAGGGAAAGACCCTGCCTGGAGGAAACAAAACATGAGAACAGAGCAGGACACCTGACATCCCGCTGGTCTCTGAGAACACGCCACAGCGCATGCACAGCACCCCACATGCATCTTCACCACAAGCACTCTCAAACACACACAAAAATTAAAATTAAAGATTAAATTTTAAAGAAAAAATATAGTTTTAAAAAGAGGGCCAAAGGGGCTGGAGACGACTCAGTGGCTAAGAGCATTGGCTAGTCTTGCAGAGGACCCGGATTCGGTTGCCCAAACCTGTGTGATGGCTCATAACTGTCTGTAACTCCAGTTCCAGAGGATCCAACACCCTCCTTTGGCCTCTAAAGACACTATGCACAGTCAAACACATAAAAAAAATTTAAAGACAAATCTAAAAAAACCCCTCAGGGCCAGGGATATGTAAGTTCAATGGTGATATGTTTCCCCAGACACGGGCATGGCCCTAGGCTCCATCCACAGCACCAAAAAAAAAAAAAAGAAAGAAAGAAAGAAAGAAAGAAAGAAACAAAAACCTATGTATATAGCCCTCACTTAGAATTCTAATAACAAGTGACCTCAGGGAAGATAAAATCAGCCTGGAAATCTATTTCCTATTCCCCAAGACCGACATCTTTAGGAGGCTTCCAGAATGTATATTATAATGACACATAAAGAAAACCCCCTGGGCAAGTTTATTGCGGTGACTTAGGATTTTTTCTTTCCCAGTGAGAACCACATCACACTGCCAGCCCAGAACTACCCGAAGAAGCCTGCTCCACTGTCTCTGTCATTTACCCTAATTATAGTGTGTAAAGAGAGTGCCATTTCCTCTCATGGGATAGCAGTTAAACTGGCCTTTAAATCTTAGTCTTTCATCAACTTTACCTTTCTTCATCTAGAAAATGGGTATGAAATTAATAACAGCCTCATCTGATGCTGAAGGATGAACTGGCACAAGGCCATCTGAGTACTGAATACCTAGGGCAGTGTCGTGTATCCAGTAAAGGCCCTGGATCACAATACCTTCCACAGAGAGGAATTGGGGAAATGTTATTATTATTTTTACAAATGAGTCACATGAGGCTCAGCCTGTGACTTGCTAGTGGTGAAACAGAGGTGGAAGTAGGTGTGGCTAGCTGTTATGTGTGTGCCCTGGGTTGCCATTAGACTGGGCAGGAGGCCTCAGTTATCCCACAAGTTTACTTGGCTTGGATGAGCAGGGGCTAAGCATCCCAACTGTCTACTTAGGACTGCTAAACTCTTGTTGGCACTCCCATCCCATCAATGGCAGCAGGGGCAGGTAATCCTGTACCCGTAGCTCAGAGGTGGAGTGTTGGGCAAGTATTTGAGAGAATGCAAGGTCTACCCCACACCACCACCACCACAAAAAATAAACCCCAGCCATTCATCTATAAACTCCTGACTCTAATAACTGTCTATTACATAGGACACACACAGACACACAGACACAGAAACACAGGCACACACACACACACACACACACACACACACACACACACAGAGCCCACTTCTGACCCAGTGTCGGAGCAGGCAAGGGAAGGTATTAAAGATGGTAGCAGTCTGTCTTCAAATACATTAGTTCTACCCAACAGACCCTACTCCTGACCTCAAACCACCTTTGTTCTTCCAGATTTGGTTCAGCTTCTTCAAACACAAGAAGCCCAAGGCAGAGGGTGGGTTTTAAGTCCCAGGTTCTGGTCTTATGCCTTCCGTTTACTAGCTATTTAACACAGAAAGCTGACAACCTTCATTTCCCAGTTCTTAAGTGGTCTCTACCATGCCACTTGTCTCTACAATTTAATGAGAGCAGAACTGGCTCTGGGTGAGCAGGGACACATGTCCATCACTGCCCCCAACTCTGTTCACATGCAGCTTGTTACATAAGCCCAAGGGGCAGGGTCTGTCCACTTTAATCCCATGAGTACAGGGTAACTCTGGGAGGAGATGGCTGGCTGTGAACCCCAAAGTCTGGCTCTGGATCAGTGTCACCAGCCCCTATGTCACCTTGTTTTGCCTGTATATACCCTTGGAACATGAAAACTCTGAAATACCTGGAATTGTTACCAATACACACCAATACCTTTCCTAAACCACTTGGTAACATTGCTGGGTACAAGACCACGGAATCACTCATAAACTCCTGCAGGGGGCAGCACTGAGCTACGTGGTGCCCAGAAGATTGGCAAGATTCTGGTCTCATCTCACATGTATCCACATAGTCAGCTGCAAGCCTGAGTAGCACATGCTCTCTACTCCCCACCCCTCCCTATGCTGGTTATGGTGACTTTGACACCCTCACTGTAGACAACATCCAGGGGACTTAATGAAATCACTTGGGCCTGTTGGGAGCATTTGCAGGGCACTTACAGGGAGCTCCCAGCTTCCAACAGTCCTGCCATCAGACCACAGCCCAACAGAGATCAGCACTGTAGAGAGATAGAGCCTCTTTCTTACTAATGAGTAGTGCAAACGTGGGCCTGTCAACAGTGGCCTTAAAGCCACTTGTACTGGCCAACTTGATGCCAATAAAGGCCAGAAAGAGATGACTAGACAAACCAGACCTTAGTTTATAGAACATCCCCCTTCACCTCCACAATGCACGTGTGTGCACACACAGTTCAGAGTCAACACCCAGATCACCTCTACTAGAACTCAGCTGGGTGAGAATAAACAGCCCTAGGTCTCCATAGATAAGCATAAGCTGCTTATGACTAATTGAGCTCGTTAGTGTCAATGTCTAAAGCTTTCCACTAAAATTCTGAATTGATTTCTAGTGAAAGGAAATTTCTTTTGGAAAATGGCCTCTTTTTTCATTCTCTGGTTCTCTAGTTGAAGAGTCTGGGTCACCTGTAACCCTGCTTCCTTTTCTAGCACATCCAGGACACTCTCCCCCACCAAGTACCTGATGATAGTGGACAGAGGAAGAGCATCAGAAAGAGGGGGGAGCAGGAAAGAGCATCAGAAAGTCAGGACCTGATCTTCACCCCTACTCCCCACCCAGCATCATCACACACACCCCACACCTCACCTCCTGCTAGGACCAGTTCTGTGGCAGCAGAAATTCACCCTCTGGACCTTCCTGGAGCATCGTACACTTAAAGCTAAAATTTACCTAGAATCACCTCTTCTGGAACTACTCCGCCCATCCCACTTAATTCTCTGGCCTCATGATGTTCCTATGTCCTGGGGTTTCTGGGCTGGGGAAGATGTTGTGCCTGGGAGGCCCCCTCCACCTCCACTCATACCACAGGAGGGCATGCCAGTCCAGAAAAGTGGCTAGTTTTGCCATACAACCACTCAGGATAGGAGGAGGGATTGGTGAGTCCCACCGGAGGGCATGTGTATCCAGCCACGTTCGGGGACAGTCCAGGAAGAAGCACTGAACAGGAGCTGCAGGCAGGAATAACAGCTGCCTGATCATAAGAGGAGCACAGAGCTGCAGCTGGATGCGGTGGCAATGGAAAGGAAGAGGAAGGAGAGATGCTTCTTCATGGAGAGGGGAGAGAAGCAGACTAGGGTGTGAGGCAAAAGCAAGCTTCCCCTTCTCAGCCACCCAGGGCCACCTGGTCCTACCTCTGGTCTTAAAACAGCTACGGTGCTGTGATAGGCTTGCTACTCTCAAGAAGCCTACATGGGTTGATTTCGTTTTTTCAATGGCTGGAGATAGAACCTGAGCCAGCACAGGAAGCAAGCAGGACAAATCTACCAAGCGTCTTGTCCACGTATAATCCACTTACCTGATAGGTACCTAGCAAATACCTGTCAGCTTAATAGACTTAAATAAACTGTTTCCACCGAGGACAGGGTCATTGACAAATGATTCCTCCCCCAGGAGAAGCTGGGAAGAGAATTTCACCTGCCTTTAGGGACATAGATGTCTCCAGGTGGCTGGAAGGGCTAGCAGCTGTTACCTGTATCCTGTCTTCTGGCAGCTCCGTTTTCATGGCCAGCATCTCACGGGCATAGACATCTGGGTAGTGGGCTTCATTGAATGCCTTCTCCAGCTCCTCCAGCTGGTAGGAAGTAAAGATTGTCCTGAGGGAGCAAGATTGGAACTCAGAACCCTGGAACTGAAAGAGCCTGCCTTGGAAAAGACAGGATATCCCTCCTGTGCCCTGGTCACAATAAACTCATCTCTCTCTCTCTCTCTCTCTCTCTCTCTCTCTCTCTCTATATATATATATATATATATATATATATATATATATATATATATATACACACACACATATATATAGATATAGATATATAGATATAGATAGATAGATAGATATAGATCTCTCTCTCACACACACACCGAAAACACACACTCTGACTCTCTCTCACACACACAACCAAAACACACACATTGACCCTCTAGACTCTTCTTTATCCAGGACAGAGGTCCCACATTATCCTGGTAGTGGGCATTACTTTAGCTCCAGTGACCCTGCACTCAGAATTTTCCAGAAACACTCTGAGAGGAAGAAGTGTGTTAAGAAGAAAATTCTACAAGATCGAAAGTCTGTTTCCCCACAAGCCAAAGAGGAGTTCTTATTCAATAAATAAAGCCTGGCTCCCTGGACCTGTGTGCTGAGCTGCTCCCCATCCGACAAATGTAAGGATTCCCCTTAAAGGCTCAATGCAGCTTCACTTTCAAAGTCTGTCCAGTAAGAACAAAGCTACACACACTTCTGACCTCCCCCATCCCTCCATTCTCTGCTCCCACTGACCACACAAACCCTCCACACAGGTTCAACTGCTCACAGCTAAGTGTCAGGGTGTACCATCCACTCTGCCACCCCAGAATGGTTGCCACTGACCCATTTAAAGAGATATTGAGCCTTTAATCCTAGTACTTGGGAAACATAGGCAGGTGGATCTCTGTGAATTCAAGGCCAGCCTGGTCTACAGAGTGAGTTTCAGGACAGCGTATGTAGAGAGACCCTGTCTCAAAAACAGTACAAAACAAAACACCACCAACACAAAGTTGAAGAAAGCTAACAAGCTTAAAGGGTTCATAATCCTCCCCTTTAGGGTAACCTGGGAGCCACCGACTTACAGATGCAACAGATGCAAACTCTCTCCATGGGATCTTACAACTGCTGCATTTACCTGGCCTCTACCTTCCTCAAGACAACAGGTCCCGTGTGTCCCTTCTTGATTCTCTGAGATTTAGATCCTGGGACCAGTGAGGGTTTATTTGTAAAATATCTCCAGGCTGTCCATCCCTGTCTCCCCACCACTAGAAAAAATGCACATATAACCCCCATTTCTTGAGCTAATATGAACTTCAATATCTCCAGGAATATTATAAAGGGCATATTAGAGAGGGAGGTTGTCTTCTTTATAGAAAATGATTAGTAATTTTAAATTATTTTGTCTATTCTCTTGATGGTAATTAATATGTGGGATTCTTATGTTCATAGAACATTAATTCAGAGGCTGGGTGTGAGAGTGATGCCTTTAATTCTAGGGCAGAGGCAGAAGCAAGCCGACTTCTGTGAGCTCGAGGCTAATGTGCTGTACATCAGAACAAAACAAGAGAGAAATAAAGAGGGAAAAAGTTAATTCTTCGGGATTTTGAAGATCTGTGGCTCTCTTCCATTTCTCGCTTTTCACTTGCTGGAGAACTTCTGAGAAGGCCATCAAAATAAACAAACAAAATATGCAAGTTTGCAAGTCCCTTTAAAACTGGGGAAACTGAGGAACAACTGGTGTGGCCTGGTCAGAGCCCAAGAAGGGAGCTGACTGGATCAGTGAGCAGTTTTAAGGCCCTTCCTGTACTTGGAAGGGTCCCATTCAAAAAGCAAAGATGTGGTGGGGATTGCTCTGCAGGAGAAATGAAGGAAATTGATAGAGGGGGGAGAGAGAGAGAGCGAGAGAGAGAGAGAGAGAGAGAGAGAGAGAGAGAGAGAGAGAGAGAGAGAGAGAGAGAGAGGGGGGGGGGGGGCTGGGTCACCACTGCCCTGCATCCCTAGTCTACTCCCAAGTCCTGCTGAAGCTGGTTTGTTTCTTGAGCCCACCTCTCATCACAGGTTTGCAGGGGCTCCTCCTCAAAGGACAGAAGCTGGGGGAAGTGTGTTTTGTTTTTCTACACGCCACCCCACCCCACCCCTTCCCATGCGCCCGAAATTTATAGCCCTTCTTCGTTCTAATTATCTGCTACCTTAGCACCAGAAACAGACAGAAACACAGGGTAGCTAGTCTCTGATGTGGTGAACTGTTCTACCCGGCTCCCAACTCACCCAAACCCAAAATGTTTCTCTATCAGAAAGGGTGGGAATGAGGGGCTTTAGGACTTGGAGCTAGGGCCACCTTGCTTGTTTTTAAGTGCACACAAGTGAGATATCCTTATGCCTTCACTTCATGACACTTCTCAGCACTCCCAAAGTCTGAGAAACATTCTTTCCAGGACTCTCAAAGTAATCCCCAGGACAGGAACAGAGACCCCTCCTTCTCATGTTAACCTTGTCCCAGCCCGGAAGTTTCCCTTCGGATCTGACGGACACAGATGCATAGGTAATTAATATTTGCTGGGTGAGTTTTTATAAAGTGACTGGACTAATAATTCCCCCCCCCCCGTTTAAAATAAACTGGGCTGGAAAAATGGCTAAAGACACTTGCAGCACAACCTTAGAGACCCGAATAGATTCCCCGGCACCCACAAAAAGGCAGAGAGAGAATCAGCTCTACAAAGTTGTCCTCAGATCAGCAGGTCCATTTCCACGGTGTAAGTGAAACCCCTCATCCTCACCCCGCCCATCCCCCTCATCACACGCACACATTATAGAAAAACTTAACAAAACAAACTGAGCTAAAGAGGGCAGCTGCCTGCAGAGAATGAAGCGAAGTTCCCAGAGAGACCCAAGCTGAAGCTCGGGTTCCCTTAAGCCAGACCCTGTTCTGAGGTCAGAAGAGTCAGTAATGACCCTTGGGGGTGAAGGAAGCTAGAGAAATTCAGGACTCAGAGAAGGTGTGTGTGTGTGTGTGTGTGTGTGTGTGTGTGTGTGTGTGTGTGTGTGTGTTGTCTGAGACCAAATTACGGAGAGATACGATGGGACCACAGGCAAGACAGCAGCGAGGGAACTGTCCGGGTGGCCTCCTCACTTGGTTAGAACAGAGAAAAAAGTCTTCACTGGCCTGCTGGGGAGTGCAGTGTAGGGACAGGACCTGGGAACCACACTCTCAGGGTTTTTTGTTTGTTTGTTTGCTCTGTTTTTGTCTCTCTCGCCTTCCTTTGATTAAAAAATTGCCTCAAGATTTCCACTAGGAACGAATGAATTAGTGTTGACGCGGACATGAATGAGTCTGGACCCCCGAGGGGCAACGAAGGGCGGGAGCGTACTTCTTAGGACAGACACCTTGAATTTTAACTTTGGGCTCGCAACGTCTATTTAAAGACTTTTTTCCCACATTAAAAATATGTATATGCGTCTGCTTATTAGTATGTGCACGTGGTGCCCCAGGAGGCCAGAAGAATGCATGGATCCCCTGGAGCTGACCAGCTCTCTTTAGTCAGTACACCCCACTCCGGTCTCCGCAGGTGGAACCACACAGTCCACTTTCTTCCCCATCTTCCAGACTAGACATGGGGCTCATGAAGAGTAGCGACAAACGAGTGGAGCCGGCAAGCAAAGGTCCAGCCATGCAGCTGTCACTGGAAATTGGGGGAAGAGAAAACTGGAGAGTTGACAAGACAAGGGCCGCAAGAGGAAAGGGGTGCCCAGGGCCGAGGTTGCTCGGATCTGGCTCCAGCGGGAGGTGGGGTGTCTATCTGCTCTCAGCCCCGTGCGTGCCTCTCGGACCCCGGCAGTGCAGGGGTGTGGGGCCGCCGCCGCCACTCCAGCTCAGGTCTGGCCCCAGATCATCTTTCCTTTCTCTAATACAAGAAGAAACCCGTGCTGCTTGCTCTGCTTGCTGACAGTCACCTTCACCAGGTGCCAGGGTCCCGGGGCAGTCTCGCCGGGGCCCTCACAACTGCGATCCGCAGAGAACAAAATCTGGGTGAAGGGCGCTGGGGATGGGAAGAACTGTGCGGCCCTTACCTGTGTCGCCGCTTCTTGCGTTTCTTGGTCTGATTTAAAGCCGATTTGGACATTTTTCGGTCACTGGAGGAAACATCCTCGGAATCTGAAAAGCGAGCGGAAAGGCAAGAGGCGGAATGGGCAGTGTGCTCCGCAGAGCCGTGAAAAACAAAAAACAAACCAAAAAAAAAAAAAAAACAAACCACCCCAAAACAAAAACGGTGAGGACCCCACCTTCTGCAGCTTCGGTGAGCTGCGGGCCTGTGGTCTCCACCAAGCCCTCCACTGCCTGGGCGACCCTCCCCCAGTCTGCTTCTGAAACCAGAGATTTTGAACAAAATTCGTTTCAAGAAAGGCCAAGGCCCAGGCGCTCTGGCAGACAGGGACGTGGGAGCAGGAGACAGGTACTGAGGTTTCAGGGAAGCTCAGCTCCGAGCTCTGCCCTGCGGCAATAGCCTGGTCGGAAAGTTGACCCTGGGAATGGAGGCTTGTTGGAGGGGAGCTGGGGCTCTGGAAAGGTCTGGAGACTGCGGGTTCGCTGTCTCTTTCGTGGCACCAACAAAATGTTTTTCTGTTCGAGTTCGGAGAGCCGGCGACGAACCACTTTTCGTTGTCTACATTTAATACATAATAAACAATGGCAGGAAAAAAAAAAATCTGGGGAGCCAATAAGCTAGAACACACCGCCAGGAAAGGGCAAAGGGGAACTCATCCAGGGTCCCTGATCCAGAGAAAAAAAATCCGGATCCAATATAGGGTGCCGCTTAGGTTGGATCTGATGGATGCCCTTAGGCTGCCATGGTGGCTTTATTTTCCCAGTTCCTAAGAGATGGAATCGAACATCAGCTGAGTAATGCAGAGGTTTGTAACGGCGGCAAGAGGGGAGGGAATGGCAACAACTTTGGACACAGGGGCAAGAGCCAGGGCGGGCCCCTCATTTCTGTCCCACCAGCGCTGGAAGCGACACCAGGCTTCCGGAACGCAGGTCCTGCCCAAGGCCCAGGTCACGGAGGAGCAGCAGAGCAGGGCCCTCCATCTAGTAGCTCCCTGGGAGATGATGCGTCAAGGACTCAGCATCCCGGAGCCCAGCATCCAGCGGGGCCCCAACCCAGAGATGCTATAGAGCAGGGCCAGACACCAGTTCACAAGAACTGAGCAGGGGTCGGACTAGCTGAATTTGAAAACCCTCTGAGTCCGGGTTGCTGGCCCGGGCCCTCTGACTGCAGTCTGGGCTAAGATCCATTGGCCTGCATGAACTTTTCCTCCCGGGGGAGGTCGCGGCCCGCTGGCGAGAACTGAAGGCGCAGGGCTACGGCTCTCCCAAGCAGTGTGGCAGGCAAGCATCCTCGCCCTCACCTACCCGAGCTGGCCGTCTGGCTGGTGTCCAGCGGCCCCGACGCTCTGCCTAGAGGTTGCAAGTGGACGCTCTGCGGATCGGACAGCACTTCCAGGAAGGTGGGCTGTGCGTAGAAGCCGGGAAGCCCCCCGGGCCCTAGCAGCCCCATGCCGCCCACTCCTGCCGGGCTGAGCACTGAGCGCGCAGCCAGCAAGTGCCCGGGGGCCAGGCCGTCGAGGGCAGCCCGCGGGTGGGAGCTGGGTGGCTCCTTGTTCAAGCCTAGGATCTCCTGGATGCCGAACCCTGTGCACCTGGCCGGGGCTCCCCCAGAGGTACTCTTGGCTACTGTCTCGGATTTGGGCTTGCTCAGCGCTTCCCCTGCTTTCCCCGTCATCTCCCGGTTCTTTGGAGGGGCTGAGACCGCGGGTCTTTTGCTCCCCAACCCCCCCGCCGGGCTTCCCACTTCGTGAAGTTGGTCCCTGGTGCCCCCTCCGGTGTCTAATGCTCTGGAGCCCCAAGGAGATTCCCTTTTTATCCAACCAGGCGGCTGCCCAAGTGGGGTCAGAGCTGAACAGCCAATCACCGGGGCCAGGAGCGATTAGGAATTCCAAAAAGCTGGCAGCTCCCGCCGCCACCAGCACCTAGGGGCTAGGGGCCAGGGCGCTGCAGGTCCAAGTGTGGTGGGCTTTGCAGGGTGCCCTTGGGCAGAGATCTCGGGGTTGGGGAGAGGCGGAGGTGAAATACCTAGATTTGAGGTTGTCCAGGAGGCGCAGTGGATACGGGCTTTGAGTTGTATAACCTGCCTGCTAACCAGTCCCTAGGCGTTGGGATAGGCTGCAGACAGTGGGTCTCCCAGCTAGGAGACTTTCTTTCCTTCTTAATCCAGCAGCTTCAAATAGATTCAAGTATGGGACAAGGAAGGCTGGAGGGCCCTGAACTGTGTAGTGGGAATGGGGATACAGGAATTGGCTTAAGCGTGGAGAGGGAGGTGTATGGGTAGAGCTTGTCTACCCAGGCCAGAAGAGCTGCTCAATAAACACCGGGCCATCTTAAAGAGGTCAGGACTAGAATCTAGTACCAGTGAAAAAGAGAAACAGTTAGAATTTTCTTTGATAACAAATATGGGGGCTTTCTCCCTTCCTCTTTCTCCCAGCTCATTCTCCTTGGCCAACCTTTCTTACCCTTTTTTCCTGATGTTTAAAGACAGAACCTTTTAATATAATCCAAGTTATTCTCAGACCTCAAACTGACTGTTCTCCCGCATCTGCCCCCCCCTCCCGTGCGAGGATTTTTATCTCGGGAAGATCTGGAGATCTTACTAGAATAAGTAGGAAGTGTGCCCAACTTTACTCAAAGATTGTATTTATTCTGTCTTCTAATCATCCACTTAGCATCTTGGATCCAAAAGCTTGGAGTTCTGTAGCAAACCAGACAGGCAAGGGTCCTTCTGGCCTTCGGAGTTCAGCGCTGAAGTTGGACTGCCCATGTAGAAGAAGGGGGGGGGGGGGACTAAAAGTCAGCAGCTTTCCCTAGTTGGTGGGGCTCTTTGACCTCCTCCTAGCTGCTGAAGGTCGGTTAGTGGTGCCAGCCACATGTAGTGAGAAGGGTAGGGACTTCTCCAGGTTACCTGGAGAGTAGATGTGCTGGATTCTTGAGTTACGGGAGTGGCTATTGGTTTCTCACATATTCTCACTTCAGAATTCAGGTCAGAGCACAGTATAAGTGTCACTAGCCAAGGTGAACATGTGTTCATACACACTATAGACCCCTGTTACTGCCTCTGGCACCTTCCAGAACTGGAAGCTCCACTACCCACTGTACAGAGCATATAATAATTTTTATTTTATTTTTGAGACAGGGTTTCTCTGTGTAACTTTGAAGTCTGTCCTGGAACTCACTCTGTAGACCAGGCTGGGCTTGAACTATGCTTCTTCCTCCCAAATGCTGGGATTAAAAGCATGCACCACCACTGCCTGGCTCATATGATGATTTTTAATAAATGTTTCTTTGATTTGAGGACACCCTCAGAAGAAAAGTAAAGATAGAGTTGGCTGCTGGGGTAGAAAAGTGGGAAATCAGACTGAAAGGAGATTTTACTCAGAATGTTTTGGCTCTTTAGCTGTGATCCTCCAAAGGACTCTCTAGCCATCCTCTGCTGCCATAACTGTCTGATATTCTTTGTGACCTCTATAGGGCCAGTTTGAGAGGTCAGAGACACTTAATGACTTTGCTAAGCTGGGTATGGCAGTGCACACTAGTGCAAGCACCTGGGAGGTGGAGGCAGGAGGAAGAGTCCGAGATCACTTCAGCTGTGAGTTCAAGGTCATCCTTGACTACCTAAAGCTCTGTTCTCAAAACCAAACAAAGCCTGGTGGTGGTGATGGGACAGTGGCTGAGGCCCAGGCCATTAATCTCAACACTTGGGAGACAGAGGCAGTGAATCTCTCAGTGAGTTCAAGGCCAGCCTGATCTACAAAGTGAGTTCCAAATAGTCAAAACTATAACACAGAGAAATCCTGTCTCAAAGAACCAATAAACAAATGAATAAAATCAATAAAACAAAACAAAACAAAAAACCCCAACCAAACCAAAAGGAGCTGAGGAAATGTGCAAACATGAGGATCTGAGTTCAGTCCTTGGAACCCTGGTAAAAAAAACTGGGCACGGTGGCACGTGGTGGTTGTAATCCCAGGCCTGGGAAGATAGGAAGTTCTCGGGTCCTGCTGGTGCTAGCCAGCTGTGATGGTCATGGTAATTGCCCTTTGACAGAATCGAAAGTAGCCTGGGAGATAGGCCTCTAAGTATGTCTATAAAGGATTGTCTTTAAAAAATAATCATTATTTCTGTGTTTGTGTTTCTTAAGTATATCTGTGTAGGGGTGTGTCATATGTGAGCTTAGGTGACCCTGGAGGCCAGAAGACCACATCAGATCACCTGGAGCTGGAGTTGTAGGCAGTTGTGAACTGCCTGATGTGAGTGTTGGGAACCACACTCAGGTAATCTGTAATAGCAGCAAGTGCTCTCTCTCTCTCTCTCTCTCTCTCTCTCTCTCTCTCTCTCTCTCTCTCACTCTCTCTCTCTCTCCTTTTCTTTTTTTGTGTGTGGTTTTTGAGACAGGGTTTCTCTGTATAACAGTCTTGTAACTTGCTCTGTAGACTAGGTTGGCCTTGAACTCACAGAGCTCCTGCCTCCCAAATCCTGGGATTGAAGGTGAGTGCCACCACACTAAGCTGGGAATGAGTGCCCTTAATTGCTGAGCCAAATCTTCAAGCCCTGGAAAATTATCTTGATTGCATTCATTGAGGTGAAAAGGCCATCCCACTGTGAGTGGCTGAGGTCCTGGACTCTAAGGAAGCTGGAGAGATGGCTGAGCAGTTAAAAGAACACTTACTGCTCTTCAAGAGGACCTGAGTTTGATTCCCAGCAAGTGCATTGTGGCTCACAACTGTGGGTAACTCCAGTTCCAGAGGATCCATTACCCTCTTCTGTCCCCCTTGGGTACCGACACACATGTAGGCGAAACTGATAAACACATACAATAAAGTAAAAAGGGACTAAACAACCCACACCCATCAATCTCCATTCTCTGATTTTGGAGTCAATATGGCCCAGATGCTTCCTTCAAGCCCCTGCAGTTTTGAATTCCCTGCAAAGACAGACTGTATCTTTGATCCTTGAGCCAGATGAAGGTCTTTCTGTATTAACTTGCTTTTGTCATACTGCTTACCATGATAGGAAAAGAAACCAAACTTCCTGTTTGGCCTCATCAGTGACCTCTTGAGTCTCAGAGAGAGGCCCTGTCTAAAAAACCCAGGGTGTCTAGAGAAAGAACATCCAAGGTTAACTTTCTGTTTTCTAAGCTTGTGTGCGCTTATTCATACACGTGAATTCATGTACACACACAGAAGAAGCAAAACAAAATATAGCCAGGCCTTGCTGACAGTATTGTTGTGAGATGTGTTTACTTCTTCCCACCAGTCGCTATGGTGCTAGGAGCTAGCATTAGACAGGGGTGATGCACTGAGCAAAAGGTATCTGGAGGTGTATGCCAGGCACTCCCAGGGCATCATATTACAGCCATTACATTGCCATGTCCTCTGTGACCTTTGGTACAGTCTGGTTCTTACTACATTCCTTTTAGGAAATGTATTTTGGTTTTGTGGAAGGCCTTATTGTTAATGTTATTAGGCTTTTGTGAGATGGGCTTATATATCCTCACGTGATTCCTTCCTCTATGTATCCAAGGTTGACCTTGAACTCCTGATCCTCCTGCCTCCACCTCCCAAGTTCTAGGGTCATGTGTATCTCTCCAAACACCTGGCTCACCACATGTGAAAGTTGCCTTAGCAGGGATCAGCAGTTTTGAAGTTTGTTTCACTTTGTACTCATGGAGTTGGGTTCTAAGTAGACCACTCACAATGCTAACAACACGGCCAAGAACAGCCTCTGGGGATGCTAAATGCTGTCCGGGCTAGCCTGGAAGCGGAGAAATTTCTGTCTCCTTTCTGTGGAGACAGAAACTTCAGTTCCTCAAGACTTTAGCTAGTGAGTAAGCTAAAATGCCAGACATAGCCTCCAGCATCTGCAGTCAGAAACTAGTCTCTCTAGCAAGGCATTGGTTTTGTATGCTAATCTAAGTACTTGGCAGGAAGAAGCAGGTAGATCTCTGTGAGTTCAAGGCCAGCCTGGTTTACAAATTGAGTTTTAGAACAGATAGAGCTGTTACGAAGAAAAACTCTGTCTTGAAAAAACCAAAACCAAAAACAAACCAAAAAACTGTTCTCTCTTGATTCAGTACCTCTCCTGACCTCCTTCTCCTCCATGCTCCGTGTTAGCCTCCTCTGGAGAATAGATGGAAATGTTATGTTAATAGCATCTGTCATATCTCTGACTTATCGTGAGACAGCCAGATGCCAGCCAATGGGCCAGGACTTGAGTGATGGAGAATAAGAGAGTGAGTGATGGAAGCTGCCTCTTGCTGGGAGATAATAAGGATGAAAATCTCTTGACCGGTTCCCATTTCCAAAGCCGCAAGTTCCCAATCCTAAGGTAACAGTGACCATTCTGTCCCAGAAGTCACCTCTGATTGTCTGAGAAACACCTTTGCCAGAGGTTTCAGGTGGAGATCAGCACATGGATTTTAGAATTAGACTGTTTGGGTTTTGACCTCTGCTCAGTTGGGAAAGTCATCCAAACCCTCTGCACTTTTAATTTCTTTACCCACAAAACAGGGGTTTGTGATCAAACCGGCCCTTCAGAATCATCATGAAGATGAGCTATCTGCTTGCTGGGTTGATCAATAACAAAGCAAAATAACACTGCAGGGGCTATTCACTGTGAGGAAACCACTAAACTGTGCTAGAGACACAGCAGGGGTGGAGACCTGGCTCCTGCCTTCATAGAGCCTGAGCTGGTTATGGAAGGAGGTGGTATTCTTTAAAAAGTGTTTAAATCTGTGAGTGTTTGCTTGCATGTATGTGTGTGCCACATGCATGCTTGGTGAAAACCTAAGGAGAGGGTGTTGAAGCTGCCAGCATTAGAGTGACAAATGGTTGAGAGCTGCCAGAACAGTGCTGGGAACAAAGTGTGAGTCCTCCAGAGCAGTGTCAAGTGCTGAGCCATGGCTCCAGCCTTGGAGCGGGTCCTCTGACAGCACTGAGCATGGCACCTGGCTTTGGGGACACAATTCTTTATAGTCCTTCCAGCTGCCAGGCCTCTCAACACAGTTAATCCACGGAGAGAGTTCAGGAGGTCTGTTCCAGTTTGTACACACAGAACACTCAGATTCATCACTTGAGAGAGATCAGAGAGGAGGGACTTTGCTGTGTTGCTGTGGCCTTGGTGTCTGTCTTCTTCCCCCTAATGCTATGTCCCTGAATCACCACCCAGCATTCAGTCAGCAACACATTTTTGGGAGGAGCTGGAGAGTACAAGGAAGGGATGGAGATAGCTTTGAACCATTAATACCATTGTAAATCTGCCATCCCGGACTGTGCTGCACTTTTTGAAATGCTCTTGTGGATTTGGGGCTTGTCCCCGGGAGGTGAACCTCATCCTTTCTTGTTTTCCCCAGAAAGTCTGAGGATGGGCCCACACCTAACTGCCTGCTCTTTCCTTCTGTCCTCGGACCTTGGCCTTCATCTTCTCCCTTTGTTCAGTAAAGAGCCTGATGCCAGGAGAGGAATTTTCTATTTCTTTTCTCCATGTCAACCTTGTCGAGAGTGGGACCTCATTTGTGCCAGGCAAATGCTCTACCTGTGAGCTACGTCCCTTCAGGGGGCTTTTAACTCACATTTCATTTACATTCAATGAACATTTGTTAAGTTTTGGGTTTATTTTCTAAATGGTGCTTAGATTTATTGATTTTTATCTAATATGTTGGGGTGTTTTCGCCTAAATGAACGTCTGAGCGCTGTGTGTATGCAGTGCCCACAGAAGCCAGAAGAGGGCGCTGGATCTTCTGGAACTGGAGTTGCTGATGAGCTGCCATGTGGGAAGTAAACTCAGGTTCTTGGAAGAACAGCTAATGTTTTTAACTATGGAGCCATCTTTCCAGCCTCCTGAATTTCTTCACACCATTTCAATGAATCTTCCCAACTGCCTTGAAAGATTTTTCATATTTTTTCCCCTCCAAGACAGTTTCTCTGTGTAACCTCGGCTGTCTTGGAACTCACTCTATAGACCAGGCTGGCCTTGAACTCAGAGATCCACCTGCCTCTGCCTCCCGAATACTGGGATTAAGGTGTGGAACACTATGCCAGGCTACGACTTTTGCTTTTGAAGATGGAGTCAAGACATAGGAATATCTGATATAAGAAGGCAACCAGGGGGCTGGAGAGATGGCTCAGTGGTTAAAAGCATTGGCTGCTCTTCCAGAGGTTCTGAGTTCAATTTCCAGAAACCATATGGTGGTTCATAGCCATCTGTAATGAGATCTGGTGCCCTCCTTTGACCTACAGGCAGACAGAGCATCCATATATTAAAATAATAATAGAGCATTAGCCTAGTCCTTCTTCCTTTCTCCCCAAGTAATCCCTACTCTTTAGAATTTTCCTTGAGGGTCCAAAGGTGTGGAAGGGAAGGCATAGGTGATGCTTCAGCCTGTCCCAGGAGAGTTGTCCAGTCAGTTACTGTCTGAATCTTTCCTCCTGTTGTGATAAAGTACCCAACAGAAGCAACTGAAGGGATTATTTTGGCGCACAGTTCAAGGGCAAAGTCCATCATGGCAGGGATGTCCTAGGGTCAGAAGGATTGAGGTAAGGTCAGGTTGTCTCCATACCTGGGAAGCAGAGCATGATGGATCATCCTGCTCATTTAGACTTCTTTTTTATGCAGTTCAAGACTCAAGCCCAAAAGTGACATCTCCCCTAGTCCAGGCTATCCCTCACAAGCTAACCCCACAGCTGTGCCTGGAGAGGCCTGTCTCCTTGGGGATCTCAAACCTGGTCAAATAGATAATTGTGTCGTTTTGAAAGAAAATGACCCCTAAAGGAAGTGGCACTGTTGGAGGTGTGGCCTTCTGGGGAGAAAGTGTGTCCCAGTGGGACGGCCTTTTGAGGTCTCATATATGCTTAAGCCACATCCAGACTCTCAGTTCACTTCCCATTGCCTTTGGATCAGGTTATATATATACTCTCAGCTCCAGCACCGCATCTGCCTGTATGCGCCTTTGCTCCCTGCCATGATAATTAAGACTGAACTTCTGAAATGTAAGGAAGTCACTACAATGAAATGTTTTCTTTTATAGGAGTTGTTATGGTCATTGTGTCTTTTCACAGCAACAGAAACCCTAACTAAGACATCAATCAACTTGAATCATCAGCCAGATTGTTCCCTCCAGGTATCACCAGTAACTAACTGGGGAGCCTCATCTGGACAGAATCCCTCTCATTAGGCTCAGCTACCCACAACCCCCTGTGCCCTTCCTTACCCCTCAAAGGAAAGGAAAAACACCCCGTCCACACATGCTGCCCTGTCTCTCCTGCCCTGTTCACCTACAGCAATGCTTCTCAGCCTTCCTAATGCTGCAGCCCTTTAATAAGTCCCTCATGCTGTGTGACCGTAAAATTATTTTTGTTGCTCTTTTATAACTGTAATTTTGCTACTGTTATGAATGGTAATGTAAATACCTATGTTTTCTCAATGGTCTTAGGCAACCCCTGTGAATGGGTCATTTGACCCCCAAAGGGGCTGAGACCCACAGGTTGAGATACGGGGGATAGAATTATGTGCCTTGGTGACAGGAAACAGAAGTTTTAAGAGGGGAGAATGGTTTTTCCTCTCTCTCTCTCTCTCTCTCTCTCTCTCTCTCTCTCTCTCTCTCTCTCTCTCTCTCTCTCGAGGTGGTCTCACTGTGTAGCCCCAGCTGACCTCAAATTAAAGATCTTTCTGCCTCAGCCTCCAAAGTTTTGGGGTCACTGGATCATATACGTGCCACCATGACTGACAAGTATTTATTCTTTCAGCAAATATTTATTATCTATTATCTGTGAGATGATTTTTTAAAAATTTAAGGACATGTGTGTGTGTTGAGATAATATTTTTTTTAATTTTAAGGATGTGTGTGTGTGTGTGTGTGTGTGTGTGTGTGTGTGTGTGTATTTATGTATGTTTTTGAGACAGGGTTTCTCTGTGTAGCCCTGGCTGCCCTGGAACTCACTCTGTAGACCAGGCTAGCCTCAAACTCAGAGATTCACCTGCCTTTGCCTCCTGAGTGCTGAGATTAAAGGTGTGCACCACCACCTGTTGGCAAGGCTTTATTTATTATTATTTAATGTTTATATGCACCACATGCATGATGTACCTGTGGAGAACTGAAATCCCTTGGGAGTGGAGTTACTGATGGTTGTGAGCTGTCATGTGGGTGCTGGGAATTGAACCCAGGTCCTCTGGGAGAGTAGCCAGTTCTCTTAACCACTGAGCCATCTCTTCTCCCCAAGATACTATTTTTGTTGGCAAGAAAAATGTAGTGTAGGCAAGACCCTGTTTCACAAAAAGACAGTGTAATATAGTACAAAAGAAAGCCAAACCCCTTCTGTTAATTAGCTTTCTGCTACTGTAAGAAAAATCTTGAAGCTGGACATGGTGGTGAACACCTTTAATCCTAATGCTCCAGAGGCAGAGGCAGGTGAATCGCTGTGAAGGCCAGCCTGGTCTACATAGTCCATACAGGACCACATAGAGCTATTTTGTTTTTATAAAAAAAAACAAATAATTGTAAACAAAAAAAATGACAAGAAAAGGAACTGGCGATGGTGAACTTACAGAGAAGATGAGTATTGTGACTCAGGGTTAGAGGTGTCACTGGTGGCCTTTGATTTGGACTGATGATGAGGCAGTACGCCCTGGGAAGAATGCATGAGAGTGTAATTTGCTTACTTTCCAATGATCAGGAAAGGAGACAAAGAAGCGACAGGCCAGTGTTCTACAGTTCCTTTTGATGGCAGGTCTGCCATTATTTCCTTCTGAGGGTGACGCTCCAGTGACATGATCACCTCCTGAGCCGAGGACCATCTCTGAAAGGTTCTGCTGCATCCCAGCATTGCCACACTAGGGACCAGGCTTGCAACCAAAGCATGAACACTCTCCAGATCTTAGTAGCTCTGGGAGGGAGAGAGACCATGTGGGTTTTTCTTAGGACAAACCAGAAGGCAAAGAGGCCATAGGGGAGGGCTGAGAGCAGGCTAGCCTTTGAAAGGAGTATGGCAGTGCCATGTACAGTGAGGATCTAACAGGAGACGTGGTTAGTCTAGGGACAGAGGGCACCCTATAGGCATGCACCATTAGTCCTGGCCCAACAGGAATGATCTAACCTCCTTTACAGGGTTATTGTGTGGACTACATGAAACAGTGAAGTCCTATGGCAGATTTTATTATTGTAGAGCCATAGCCTGGGTCTCTCCAGTCTTGGCATCCTGCTTTTTTTGGAGAGTCGTTCTCTTGATTCGCCCAATGAGAATATGGACATGGTTTTGATCCTGATTTAGTTATGGTGTCCTTCCAAGTGGGTAGTCATTTAATTCTTTTGTGCCTCAGTTTTCTTATCTGTGAAATGGGGACAAGGGCACCAGCTCTGGCTTTCTTAGAGGGCTCTGGGAAATGAACACTCATGAAAGAGTCCAGGGGATGGGACAGGACCATTTAGAAATGCCCTCATGTGCTTCTTGATTACAAATGATGATGCAGATGGTGTGAACCCTCTACCCACATGTGTTGGTTATTTCTTTCTGCCCTTGTTCTCATCCACAGTTGCAGCTCCCCTGCCTGCCTTTCTCAGCTCCAGTCTAGTAAAGATTCACC
The DNA here is from genome assembly GCA_033318265.1 of Phyllotis vaccarum. NCBI lineage: Eukaryota > Metazoa > Chordata > Mammalia > Rodentia > Cricetidae > Phyllotis > Phyllotis vaccarum. Next base: position 63,254,260 of record JARWLC010000006.1, read on the forward strand.
TGAGATTTATTCCTGTTGACTTGGTGTTTTACTACGTAGCATTTACATAGCGTTTCCACTTATCCAGTGAGATTTACAGCTGCTTCTCAATCACAGATAATATTTATTGAGGGCTTACTAGGTACCAGCCATTTTGTGTAGCGTTTGTACACAGATTGTCTTATTTAATAGTCACAGAGAAACTGAAGGGGTGGATGCTTCTGTTTCTTACTGTCATGGATGAGGAAACTGAGCCACTGTGTGGCCACAGGTGGGCAGCTAAGTAGCTATGTCACTGGTGTTTGAAGATGATGAGCTGGGTTGTGTGGCAAGAAGGCTGTATCTGTACAGCCACTCCAGAATTCCTACAAATACTATGTAGCAAATGACTTCTATACTGTCTCTCTCAGGGGTCCCTGAGTTGATCATCACCCTGGCTGTGGTGGTTCAAATAGGAATTGCCCCATTCATGTGTTTGAATTCTTGGTCCATAAGAAGTGACACTATTAAGTGGTGTGGCCTTGCTGGAGTAAGTGTGGCTTTGTTGGAGAAAGTGTGTCATTACTGGGCAGGCTTTTGAGGTTCAGAAGCTCAAACCAGGCTCAGTGTCTCACTGTCTCTCCCTGCTGCCTGTGGATCCAGATGTAAAACTCTCAGCTCCCTCTCCAGCACCATGTCTGCCTGTGTGCTGCCATGCTTCCCACCATGAGGATATGGGGACTAAACCTCTGAACCGAAGGCCACCTCTCATGAAACGTTTTCCTTTATAAGAATTGCCATGGTCATGATGTCTCTTCACAGCAATAAAATCCTAACAAGACTCTGTCCTTGCTTAAACAATGGTTTGGCCCAAGATTAACTTCACATAGCTCATTCTGGGACTGGTGACTTCAAGGGATGCCCTTCTGCTAGCGGCAGTCAAGTTGACTGGAGTCTGAGTCAAATCACTATGATTCCATTAGGTCCTTGGGTTGAGATGGGTCAGCTTGTGTCTACTGGATGAAGGTGGTTGTGTGATTCTCAATACAATGGCGTACAGTGATAGGTCCCAACCCCAACCCCCAGCCAGGGGAAGCAGAGCACCATGTGAGTACTTTGTCCTGTTGCTGTTGAGGCTCATGCTCCCACACTCTCTCTCAGCTGGGTTCTGTCACCTGCAGCGAAAGGAGAGCTTTGCTAAGCCACCCTTCCCATTGCCTGTCTAACTCCCATCAGACAGAGGCTTGTCTAAAGACATAGGGAAGTGAGTGGTAGAGATGGGTTTTGAACGGAGTCATGGGGGACTCTGAAAGTCGTGGGTTTTGCGGCCTTCTTTTTTGTCAGAGCAGTTTCTTCAGCCAAGCTAGTCACCTCGATAGCCCCACTACTCTGTCCCTAGGCTGTCATAAAAAGGCTGAAGAATGAGAGATGGCAATCACTTGAGCAGATGCTCTAGGAGAATAAAACATGAAAGTTGAAAAAGATGTAGATACGGAATAAAAGCAACTCAAAATAGCAGTAAGAAGAACCCTGGCCCATGGGCCTTTTGTAACTCTTTCTACTGTAGGGGGATTATGTTGTTACATTGTAAATAATTGTCCCCTCTACTGGTTTAATAAAATTCTAATTGGCCAAAGGCAGACAGGGAGTATGGGTGGGGCTACCAGCCTAAGAAACCTCTGGGAACAGGAAGAACAGAGCAGAGATGCCACAGAGAAGGCAGAAGATGCAGAGGACAACTATGCTGCTCTGAGAAAAGGTACCAAGCCACATGGCTGAACAGGATAAGAGTCATGGGTTAGTTTAAGGGTAAAGTGTTAGCAAGTTATATGCCTGGGTCCCAGGTCAAACAGCGTACAATAAATATGTGTCTGTGTGTTTCAGTGGGACTATGGGACTGTAGGCCAAAAAGTCTGTGCCACGAGGCAAGACTGGAAATTCTGGGCTAGAAACCACACACAACACTCTACCACTCTCTTGTGCTTATGCTGGAGATGGATTGCAGGGAGTCCGGGATGACAGGCTAGTGCCCACCACTAAGCCCAACCCCAGCTTTATGAGTCTCCTCTCTCAGAAAGCCCATCCAGGCTCCAGGTGAGTTATCTTAACTCCAGAAACCTTGTCTCTTCAGGGCCATTTGTTAATCTGCTCTGGGCCCTGAGATTCTGGCATTTGACACTCCTTTCTTCTCCAAAGCCTCCATCCAGTATGCAAAACCCCTGGCTACCTGCCTGTGGGCTCATTTATGCCTCCTCTCAGAAGGTACCAGTGGTGGCTACTCTTGGTTGTCAGCTTGACTACATTCAGAATGAACTAAAACCAAAGAGACTGGGCACATCTGTGAGGAATTTTTATTTTCTTAATTACATCATTTGAAGTGGGAAGACCCACTTCTAATGTTGATCTTTGAGGCAGGATGATAAACCTTTAATCCAGATCTTTTGAGGTGGGAAGATCCGCCTTTAAGCTGGACTACACCTTCTTCTGGCAGCCCTCCCTCGCAAGTTTACCCTTTACTGGTGGCACCTATTTGGGATTCCGGCACAAACTGAAGACCAGCTGAAGAGCAACTGAGACATCCAGCCTCATGGACTGAATAACTACTGGATTCTTAGACCTTCTATTTATATGCACCCATTGTTGGATTAGTTGGACCACAGCCTGCAGGTCATTCTAAGAAATATTTTTCATATATACAAGTTATTATAACTTATTTATTAAATTTATTAGGATTTATTTGGGACACACACACACACATATATATTCATTCTATAAGCTCTGTTACTCTAGAGAACCCTAATTCAATACCTATGTGCATGGTTAACTCCCACAGCTTCCTTCTATCCCTTCCTCCTGTTGTTATACCACTGTGGAATCCTTTTCACTTACCCCACTGCATTAGTCAGGGTAGAATGGATATATACATTCTACTGTACTGCACCCATGTGCACAAACACACATACACACAGATCTGAAAGAAAACAATTGGAGTGGATTAAAGAATGGTCCAGCTATTCCAACAATGGCCGTCTACTAACGGAAAGTCCAAGAATCCAGCTGTTCAGTCTTCAAGGCTGGATGTCTCAGCTGATCTTCAGTATTCACTCTAATGCCAGTGAAAGAACAGACTTGCAGTTACAGACAGTTGTGAGCTGTCGTGTGGATGCTGGGAGTTGAACCAGGGTCCTCTGGAAGAGAAACCAATGCTCTTAACCCCTGAGCCATCTTGCCAGCATCCTAAAAAGATCTCTGAATTTGAGGTCAGCCTGGTCTGCAGAGTGAGTTTCAGGACAGCCAAGGCTGTTACACAGAGAAAACCTGTCTTGAAAGCAAACAAACAAATAAAAGAAGAAAAAGAAAAAAAAATTACTGACACAAAACTGTTAGTAATCTTGTCATCTTAGCTCCCTGGGGAACTGAGACAGGAAGATTTCAAGTTCAAGACCGTGAGAAAACAAAAGCTAGTGAGGGAAACAAGCTACGATAAGACCATCCTGAGAAGCCAGGCATGGTGGCACACACCTTAAACACCAGTACCTGGGAGGCAGAGGGGTGTATCTTCGAGTCTGAGGACAGCCAGGACTACACAGAGAAACCCTATCAAAAAAAAAAAAAAAAAAAAAAGCAGAAAGAGAGGGTTTAAGGACGCCTTGCAGTTGGAGTGCGCACAAAGGTCCCAGCACACCTAGATACTGAGCGAGTCTTGCCTTCACCTCCCCAGGCTGAAGTCACCAAGAAGGCAGAAGTGAGGGCACTGGTTATGAAATCAGCTGCTGGGCATGGAATAGAGAGAGTCCTGAGAATGCTAAGCAAGTCCTCTACCACTAGGCTACCCAGCTCCCATGAACCGCTGAAGAGCTGCGTGACCTCGCTACTTAGCCTTTCTGCGTCTGTCACCTCTCTTTCTTTTAAAATTATTTTTATTTTGCGTGCACTGGTGTTTTGCCTGCATCTATGTCTGTGTGAGGGTGTCAGATCTGGGAGTTACATGTGAGCTGTCATGTGGGTGCTGGTTCCCTCCCTCCACTTTTATGCCTGTCCCAGGAACTGGCTTCACGTTGTCAGGCTGGGCAGCAAGTGTCTTCATCTGCTGGTCTCCCCCTCTTTTTTCCTCCTTGACACAAGCTCTAAATAAGTTGTCCCATCTGGCCTCATCCTTTCAATTTCCCTGCCTCATCTTCTGAGTATCTGGGATTATAGACATGCTGGATAACCTTCCTAAGGGAGACAGTAGCTAGACTCTAAAGCTGAATGCTTGTGGAGACGCCCTACTCTTTGGCCGGAAGCAATGACACCTTCAACTCCTTTGCCTGTGAGCATCTCCTCGCAGGGCTTTCCTGTGAACTAAGATATAAGAGGAAAGATCTCTCCCACACAAGAGACCCCTCATTGGTTGCTCTCAGCCATCCTGAAGTGGTTGCCAGGCTGTCAGGGAGAGTATCTCTACCACATCCACATTTTTTTTTTCTTGGCCTAGAAGCAAGGGTCTTGTCATAAGCAAGGGCCAGGGTCAGTTTCCTTCAATGCTGAAGACATGGAAGGAAAACATTCCCCACACTCCGCTCCCTCCTGCAGTGAGGAACGACCCTGGGGACTGTGGAAGGGAGGCGGGAAACTGAATGAAGAAACACAGCCAGGGGAGGGCGTGACCTCACAATCCAGTAACCCTTAATATCTCATAATAAGGTGCTGTCAACATGAGTTTCCTGTTCAAGTGGATTTGCTAAGAAGGTTGAAGGAGGTCAGAGGTGCATTCTGGCCCTCCTGGGATAGGGCTCACAGGCCCCTTCTTACCCTCTCCCCTCTGCAGTCCAAATAGGCTCACAGGAAGAAAGCTGTTAGACTCCTCTGTACCCAGGTTCCATGAATCCATGATGGGATATGGAGAGGCCCTTGAGACTTGTAGGGGATACTGTGTCTCCTCAGAAACACAAAAACAAGATTTTGTTTTAATGTGAAAGGACTCAGAGCTTGGCTGGGATGGTGGGCATGGAGGTTCCATGGGGACCCGGCTGAAGGGGGAGCCGTAATGCTAATATTGAGACAGGGGTCTGCTTGATGAGAAGCCAGGACGTATGAGTTGGCCTTGGCCCCTCTTAGAGACAACCCAGAGGGTGGCCCTCCCTGGAGTTCAGATTTGGCTTCTGGCTGCCCATTCTGCTTCCCTGTGGGATCCTTGCTAAATGTTCCTTCTTGGGAAGAAGTAGGGAGCAAGAGGCCTAGCTCCCCAGTTGTCTCAGTGTCTGAGCTGGCTGTGAGATCTTGAAAGGTACCATAAATGAGAACCTGCAAGTGGTCACCATGTACCAGGCCAGTTCTAGAGCTTTCCATACGGTATTGCCTCATGAAGTCCAGTGGTGCCAGGCAAGGCAATAATAGTGAGGGGGCAAGGCTGGGGTAGGAAGCCGTGTGAGGGCAGGGGCTTTGGTCCCTATTTCCCCAAGCTAGCAGGAGCTGCTGGAATTTAAGAATAGTCCAGCACAAGATAGTGGGGCATGCCTATAAGTCCCATCACTGAGGGGGCTGAGGCAGGAGGATTACCAGTTTGAGGTCAGCGTGGCCTATACACATATGAAAAACCTATCAAACACAACTAGGTGTTTAATGTGGTGGGAGACACACCATGACAGGAATGGAGCCGTGGCTGACTCCAAAGCCCCCAGGAGCTGTGGGGGAGGGCAGGAGCCTCAGTCTAGAAGCACCTAGACACCCTGGGCTTGGGTTTAGACAGGGCATGTTACACACTTTTTCCTGGAAACATTTATGATGGCAGAGGTGGGCAGGATGAGGTCATGCTGTGGGGCCTATGGGTAGGTGAGCTAGGTGGTGAGACCATGGGGGGGGCATGGGGTGGTGAAGCAGCCTGGGGGCCGAGGAGGGCAGGGCTGGGCTCCTATCCCTTTTGTGAACCGTTTTAATTCATGTAAATGAGGGTTTTTAATTTGTCATTCTGGGCTTTAGTTCGCTTACTGGCTCATTTGCCTCTAAAGCCTATTTTGCTTCAGCCTGGACCGAATTCCATTTGATGCATTAGGGTCTAATTCTCCTCCTAAGGGGTTAGACATTTTCTCTCCACACAAAAGTCGCTTATTTTGGATAAAGAGACGATTAGATTTAGCTTTAATATTTTAATGGCAGCTGGGATTAGCGGGCAAACAGCCCCAGTCAGTGTTGTTCTCCCCAGATTAGGTCCTGGTAAACTCTCAGATGGGGAGATCCCCCCCTTCCACAGTCCACTTTCTGTTTTCTACAAAGTGCTTTTTATTATATTTTTTGTGTGTGTGTGAGGAAAAAATTCCCTTGTCTTTCGGAGCATCATAAATTCCATTTGCTGTTTTCTATTAAATCAAGTTGATTAAATTCGTTGTGACTCTTTGCACATAGATCTTTTTAATTTTAACGTCTCCAGCATAAAATCTTTAATGGTGCAATTTGAAATTGCTGCAATATACAGTATAGGTCTTGATCAAGCAGATGGAAATGAGGTTTTGTGGGGGTGAGGCAATGTCTTGTCAGGAGGGAGGCAGAGTGAGGAAAACACAGAGGATTGACTCTTCCCTGAGTACCTCAAAGAACCCAGAGTATCCCAGGCTCTGGTCCCTCTTCAGCTACTTTGAGCCCCAGGCATCACACTGGTCAGTGTCTACAGAATACTTACCATGTACCTTTTACTGTGTATGCAAGGCTAATACTCCTTATATTAGGGCTGGATGGCTCAAGGTCACACAGCAGGTTAGTGGCTGTCATTGCATCTAGTTTGTCTGGTCTGCAGAGTCAACCCCATCACAACCCTCAAAGCCTCTATTTCCTAATCAGTGAAATGGGGTGATCATCTCTGCCTTAACATGGCCTAGACGATGATCTTATACTGACTGCCTTGTGAACAGTATGGGTCCAGACTTTCCTGGAATTCGGGGGAAATTCTGACCCATTTGGGACCAGATGCTCTGCCACTCCTGGGTAGAGCTGTTTTTTGAGGCCTTGGGAATCTTCCCTAACTACAGGATCTTGGCTGCCCACTCCCCTCAATCCCCAGCCCGCTAGGCTCTATCTCCCATCCTTCTTCTGTCATCTGACCTCATCAAGGCCTGGGAAGGCTGATCCACAGGAGCAAATCCCTCATCCAGAGGGCCAAAATCAGCTTAATTTGTAGCAATTTGAAGCAGGTCTTTGCCAGGATTTGAATATCAAATTATCCCATAGCCTGGACTGGCCTGGGAGCTTCCTCTACCCCACCCCCCATTGCAATATGGACAAATGTGTTCTGGGCTCTATGGGGACACTGGAGAGACTGGACACAGGGTTAGAGGACACTGATGGGTGTTCAGAGTTGCTGTGGAAGATAGGAGTCACCAGTCAGCCCCATTCCTATAAACCACCAGAACTCCCAGGCCCAAGTGGTAAGACAGACTAAAACAGAAACTCCCTGTTTAAGAGACTGACTTAGGGCCCTTGTCAAATACACTGGCCTTCCATATTCGAGTTCTGTATTCATGAATTCAAGCAAGCATGGATGGACAGTATTCAGAAAAACTGCACCTTCAGGGAACAAAGACAGATCTTTCTTGTCATTTAATAATACAGTAAAATATAATAACAATACGACTGTACAGTTTAAACAGCATTCACATTGTATTACTTAATAGAAAGGAGTTGAGGTGTCCTGAAGGACACTCTTGAGTTATGAGCAAATACTCTGCCATTGTATATAAAGGGGATGAGCAGGTTTTGCTATAGATGGGTGTCCTGGAATCAATTCTCCATACTGAAGGGTAGCTCATAGGTTCTTGGGCTCCCTAAACATGGAAAATCAGGATGTTCGTGACTAGGAAGGGCTGGAGATTAGCTCAGTTGGTAGACTATTGGCCTACCACATAGGAAGCACTGGGTGGGTAACTCATGCCTGTCATCCAAGTAGGAGGTTGAGACAGGATAATCAGAAGCTTGGTTCATACTGAGTTGCAGGCCAGCCCAGGATACACGAGCTCCTGTATCAGAAGAAATTTTGAGAACTAGGAGAGTTTGGGGGACTCTCAGATAATCAACAAACACTGCACACTCTGCCTTTCCTGATGTTTGGGGAGGATCCCTTCCTTAGTACTGGACACCATTTCCTTTGCAGTCTGACCTAGGGTGACCACGGCTGTCTGAGTCAGCTATGTACCTGTTTGGCCTTCCTTATAAGAATGCCTGTGTCCTCTGGCCTGGAAGATGTCCACTCATGCCCACCATATGGGGACACCCTGCCCAGATCCAAGTGCCAGTCATACCCCCTCATGAGCCTGTCACAACCTGTGGGGTGTGGACCTCTCCAGGGAGGGCAAGTTTTAGATAAAGCTATTCAAGTCCTGTCCTTTGGGCCCTTTGGTGTGACAATTAGAACTAAGAGAGTCCTGTGTCATACAGACAGGTAGGCTTGTCTGTCCACCCAGTACCAAGAGGGAAAGCCAGCCAGGTGTGGTGGCTCATGCCTTTAATCCCAGAACTTAGGGAGCAGAGGCAGGAGGGGGTCTGTGAGTTCAAAGCCAGCCTGGTCTATATATATATCAAGCTCTAGGCTAGCCAGGGCACATAGTGAGAACCAGTCTTAAAAAGGGAGGGGGACAGAAGCCAATCCCTAAGCTGTAGGCACTCTTGTCTGGAAGCAGACAGACAGACAGACAGACAGACAAGTGTGACAAGTACCAGGAAACCACCGTGTTGACTGAGTGCCCACTCTACACTCATATAATCATGAACGCTTTCCCTTTATTTTTGTGTTTAATCCTCACAGAGCCCTTGGGGGTGGGACCAATATGACAAACATCCAATTTGTAGAAGAGTAAACCGAGGCACAGAGAGATTACCAACATGCCCTGGGTCACACAGTAAGCAGAGGACTAGAGGCTTTTCCCTACATAGTTAGACTCCAAACTGTCCTTTTAACCTCTTTCCGTGACACCACCAATCCATCTTTATCTAAAACTAGTCAGACAGACAGGTGGAGTGATGGACAGACAGTCTGAACAACATCAACTTGCTATATCTTAAAAAGTATTTAAACATTTTTATTTATCGGACATGTGAAGCAGGGCATGGCCATGGTCATGTGTGGAGTTTAGGAGACAACTTTTGAAAGTTAATTCTCGACTTCCACCATGTGGGGTCTGTGGGATCCAACTCAGGTTATCAGGATTGGTGGCAAGGGTTTTTACCTGCTGAACCATCTTGCCAGCTGATCTGCTTTCTTCTTGAGAGTGTGGTTCGGGGTCTCCTTTTGAGCAGAAAGGGTACCACTTGCATGAAGGCAATCCCACAGGGGTATCTTTGTTGAGTGCTGCTGATACACAGGCAAAAAGCCATGATCCTTTCCATCAAGCACCTCTCAATGCAGAGGTCCAGAAGCCTCCCAAGCAGATGTGGCAAAAGGTATTGATGGAGAAAGTGAGATTGGGGAATCAGCCCAGGCTCCGTGGAGAAGGGACACACTGGCTCAGAGAAGGGAACTCCAATTCCCTTCCAAGTTCCCTGTCTGGGCCAGTCCCTCCAGGAAGCCTTCCTAGGCTAACCCAATTCCTAGGCTAACTCAATTCCTAGGCTAACCCAAGCAATTCTTTTTTTTTTTTTTCCCAGTGTGCATTGGTATTTTGCTTACACATATGTCTGTGCAAGAGTGTGCAAGACTGTTGTGAGATGAAAATTGGGTGCTGGGAATTGAACCCCCAGGACCTCTGGAAGAGCAGCCAGTGCTGGCTAAGCCATCTCTGCAGTCCCTCACCCAATTCTTTCTCTGACCACCTACCCCGGAGGAGCAGATTTCTTTGTGGGAAGATCTATGTACCCACACCCTTGTGTGCTTTGACTGAGTAGAAATCTGTTGGGGGCTCTTATGCCTTGGGAGAACCCAGTGGTTTGGTTCCAGGATGCCCAGACACTACTCAAACCACTAAGCAGTCACAGCAGCCACCCAGTCTCTATGCGGAAGTGGGAATCAGAGTCTTTTCTCTGGGGTGGTCTGCCACCCACCCCTGAGCTCCTCCATCCCTGGCCCCCCATGTCTGCCTTGCCTGGTGGTGGCCAGGGCAGCTTTCCTGAATAACGATGGTATTGGCTCAGATTAAGGGCAACTAGCTGGCTCTTGGCTTTTCCTTTTTATATAACAACTAATCTTCTAATCAGCCATTATTAAATTATATTCCGTTTTTAATTCATTCACAGATCACCGTTGGGACAGCTGGATGGATAATTGGGAAAAGATAATTTATGTAAATGAGGAAGAGCAGCAGAAGGTGGGAGAGAGGGAGACCCAGAGCCAAAAGGACCCCTCAAATGCCCAGGGTGAAGAGGGGACAGTACTGCACCCAGACTGGTTGTAATGGGGGTTGGGGGCATATTGAACTGCATCACGCCAAACACTTCCAGAGTATGGGGAGCATATTACTATGGGGCAGAGTTATTTTGGGGATCAGTTCTGCCCTTTAGTGTGTCCTGAGAAGCAATAGAATGCCTTGGAGAATTCTAGAGTGGAGTAATTTACAGCTGTATCTCCACACAAACTGTCCATTAATGTCAGTACTTACATCTTCAAAATGGGAGTAATACAGGATCTGTGTTGTAAAGTGCTGTGGAGCCCAAGTCCTGGTAGTAAGGACCTCAGTACAAAGCCAGGGGCACCCAACACTCTTAGAACTGTAAACACTGAGTCCACATCCTCCTCCCACACTTGCCCTCAGCCAGGAAACGTCTGTGGCATATACAAAGCTGACAATGTGTACTGCTGATAACAGCCACACTGATACCAACACCTTGAGGGTCCCTCTGCCAGATGCTGGGCTAAGCACCTGATTACGCAGTGTCTTCTAGCTTCAGAGCCACCATTTGACGAGGGAGCTGCTGACATAGTTTTACTAGAGACACAGGGTCTCTTTCCATAGGCCCTTAAACAGAAACTCAGACAGAAGCCCTGGAAGTCACTTAGAAAGGGAGGTAGAATTCTTGTCTAGCAGTTCGAGGCTCTGGGTTCCAGTTCCGGCCCAGGGAAATAAGCAAAACAACAATAAAACCCACAGGAGTTTCCTGAAACAGAGAGCCCAGAGGCGGCCATTTGAGGAATGTGTGTCGGACTGGTAGACCACAGAGACCTTCCACCTTCCTGGCCCTCCCTTGGAGACCTCAGAAATGGGGCACAGGTGGCCTGACAAGGTCTGAAGGAGAGGAGTTGCATGTGCCTGGATTGGTAGGGATTGGCAAGAGGATGACCTTGGACTATTCCCAGAGGGAGGCAGGGGATTAGAAGGGACAAGGGAGGTGGTCCCAGAGGGTCCATGTAGAGTAATGAGATTTGGCCCCAGACAGTGAGTGAAAGTTATTATTACCATGTGGGGCTCTGTCCTGCCCTAGACTGCAGCTGTCACCCATGCCTGGGAGAGAGTTACCAGTACTTCCCTACTGTCATGGGGACAGGCTGGCACCCTCTGTCTCTACACCCCTGGCATTCCTGCTGTGGTCGTCTGCCAAGGGTCTGGCCTCTGAAGCTTAGTCTTCTGTCCATCCTCGACAGATGGGGCCACCCACACACTGTGCTCTGGCACTGTGCTGTGTGCCTTGGTTTCCCAGGCTTCAGACACTCTGAGAGAGAACTTCTAGGGCAGGGAGGTCTGCAGCCAGGTTTGACAGCTGCATGACCCCGGATAGGTTTGTTAGCCCCTCTGTTCAAACAGACAAAATGGGAGCAAAAGCATGGCATGGTTTTTTACAGGAGAGGACAGTGTGGGCCTTCTGTGCCAGCCACCTCCACGGTTTAAGTCACAGGCCTGGACCTCACATTCTTTATTTTTTTAAAAAATGTTCTTTATTAGTATATGTTAATTATATATAATAACGACTTTTATTATGGCATTCTCATATATATACACATATATAAAACCATATGTAGCCTCATTTTTTTTATCACATCCACCCTTTGATTACCTCACTTGTCCCCTATACACTCCCGCTAATCATCTTCCCAATTAATCTTCCTCATATTTTGACACGAGGGACCTTTCCTACCTTAGGCAGAGCCAGGGAAAGAGGCCGCGGAGAGCCCCTCGTGGCTCCCTCTAGTGGCCGTCGAGTGAATAGCAGGGCTCCGGCACCTCGGCTGGGTCCAGACTAGAGACTGGAGGGTGATGTCCGCATCCTGTCCTTCCCGGCTCAGAGGCAAGAGCTTTTAGGGTACCAAAGTGGCTTCTCCTCTTAACCAACGCTGTCATCCATCAGAAGACCGTCGTTCCTCCAATTGTATGTCAGTTAAATGTTAAAAGAAAGTACCTCCAAGCAGGGGCCACACATCCCATCTCACTCATGGCAGCTCAAAGCCCTGCAGAGGAGGCAGGAGGGCGCCAGCGTCTGCGGGTGTGGACAGCTGATGCCAGCCTGCTGAGAGCCAGTGGAAGAACCCGGAGGGGTAGTCAAGGACCACAGGTAAATCAGTCCCTCTAAAGCCAATGCGTTTTCCTGTGGTCTGCCCATAGGCAGGACCAAAACAGCAGTTCCAACTTTTTAGACCAAAGAACCATTTTCAAAGAAAACACACAGATTTTATTATGTGTTTCTCATATTGATCCCTTACACTTGACTCAGGAGCCTTTATAATGGTCCCCAAACTAGCAGTACTTTTATATGATTTGGGACTTTATTAATCTCAATATCTATGTTTTAATATTATTCAAGAACATTTTTTTTAATTCAATATGGGGAAAAGAATACAGCATGTTCCAATACCCTGCACCAAGTTTCCCTGTTATCATTTAACATTAGTGTGGTACCTTGTTATGACTGATGAAGAACAATAGAACAATTTCACACACACACACACACACACACACACACACACACAATACCCTAGTCCCAACTAAAGTTTATCCTTTACTTTAAATTTTTCTAGTTTTACTTAATGCTCATTTTTTTTTTGTTCCAGCATGCCACCTTACATTATCACCTGGGCTGTGATGATTTTATATTTTTCTTTCCTTTAATTATGAATTTGTTTTGAAGACAGGTAGTGTTGACCCAAACTTTTAATTCCAGCTCAGGAGGCAGAGTCAGGCAGATCTCTGAGTTTGAAGCCAGTCTGGTCTACAGCGTGAGCTCCAGGACAGCCACAGCTACACAGAGAAACCCTGTCTCAAATAAAGCAACAACAAAAATATATTTGTCTCCAGTTGCACAGGCTGGCCTCGAGTCCCTTATGTAACTGAAGGTGATCTTGACCTTTGACTTTTCTGTCTCTTCGTCCCTAGTCCTAGGGTTATGGCATCCACCACCACACCTGTTTTTTTGTAGTGCTAGGGATCAAACGCATGTGCATGCTAGGCAAGCGCTCTTCCAACAGAGCCACATTTTCAGCCCAGTTTTATAGAGGAAAAAAGGTACAGATCTAGGAATGGGATTCTGGGTTGCTGTGCCTTATACTCTGGTCAACCACAAGGCAGCGTTAGCTTTAGAAAGGAAGATGGAAACAATATATTTTGTTTCCTTTACTCATGAAAAATAAAAGGTGTGCATAGATACAAATTTAAAATTTTATTTTAATTATTTGTGTGTGTGTGTGTAAGAATGTAAGTGCACAATGATGTGGGGGCCAGAGGAGGGTACTGGATTCTCCGGAGCTGAAGTTACGGCTGGTTGTGAGCTACCTAATTTAGGTACTGGGAGCAGAATTTAGGTCCTCTGAAAAAGCTTTTCACCACTAATCCATCTTTCCAATTTTTCTTTCTTCCTTTCCTTTCCTTTCCTTCCTTCCCTCCCTCCTTCCTTCCCTCCTTCCTTCCTTCCTTCCTTCCTTCCCTCCCTTCCTCCCTCCTTCCTTCCTTCCTTCTTTCCTTCCCTCCCTCCCTCCTTCCCTCCCTCCCTCCCTCCCTCCTTCCTTCCCTCCCTCCCTCCTTCTTTCCTTCCTTCCCTCCCTCCTTCCTTCCTTCCCTCCTTCCTTCCTTCCTTCCTTCCCTCCCTCCTTCCTTCCCTCCCTCCTTCCTTCCCTCCTTCCCTCCTTCCTTCCTTCCCTCCCTCCCTCCTTCCTTCCTTCCTTCCCTCCTTCCCTCCTTCCCTCCTTCCTTCCTTCCCTCCCTCCTTCCTTCCCTCCCTCCCTCCTTCCTTCCTCTCCTCCTTCTCTTCCTTCCTCTCCTCCTTCTCTTCCTCCTCTTTTTTCTTTTGAGACAAGGTCTCACTACATAGCCCTGGCTGGCCTAGAACTCACTGTGTAGTCCAGGCTGGCCTTATATTCACAGAGCTCACCTGCTTCTGCCTCCTGGATGCTAGGACTAAAGGCGTCCTACCACACCTGATCCTACGTAATTGTTTTTTACTCTCTGATAGAGAGTGTAAGAAACAGGTATCTAGCAAATGGTACAGGAGAAACACACAGGTTATTCTGAATGTTTATATTATGGTGGTACATGCCTTTAACCCCAGTACTCAGAAGGTGGACTTCTACATGGCAAGTTCTAGGCCAGCCTCACCGAGGCTCTGCCTCAAACAAAACAATCAAACATACAAAAAACTGATTGTAGGGCCTGGAGAGATGGCTCAGTGGTTAGTAACACTTATTGCTCTTTCAGGGAACCAGGGTTTGATTCCCAGCTCTCGGGGGTTGCTGACTCACGACCATCTGTAACCCCAGTTCTAGAGAAGCCAATGGGCACATATGTGGAACACATGTGCTCATGTAAGTAAAACATTCATATATACATATAGTAAAATAAGCCTAATAGAAAAAAAAACACTTTATGTTGAGCATGGTATCTCTGGTATCTGAATTGCCAACATTCCAGACTGCAAAGGCAGGGGGACTGCAGAGCATTTGAAGCTAGTCTGGACTATATAGCAGGTTCCAGACTGATCCGGGTTACAGTGCCCTAGAAATAACAATAAATCAATGCCAACCAACCAACCAAAGACAGAAAGGAAACCCAATCTGTTTATATATTACATGTCTGTAAGCCCAGCCCATGGGAGGCTGAAGTAGAATTGTGAATTCAAGGCCAGCCCAGACTACACTCTGAATCCCTCTCCAAACAAACAAACATTGTATAAATTGTATCTATCTTGATAAACAATGCATTAAACATGACACTATACACAGATAATATATCATTGAATTTCTTATATGCCATTCCTGCCAGCACACAGTAGGCACTTAGTAAGAGCCTAATGTTCCTTGCATCATGAGGGCACTCATTAGCAGTTGTGAGCTCTGATCAGCAGGCAACACTAAGTGTTTGCTAAGTGATAGATTTATCCAAGGGGTGGGAGAATATTCCCAAGCTTTCACAGAAGTGAAGACAAGTAACCTCATTGCCCCTAAAGGGAGGAAGATGTCCTGTGCTGGGGTGGTTGAGGTGACTGGAGAATCTGCAAGGCTATGCTGGAGTTTGAGCGTTACTGGAGACATAGCTGTCAAGCACGTCCTGTCCTGTATGTGAGGGCAGGAACTAGGCAGAATGTGACCTCACTGCCTAAGGTCTGTCCTGAGGGCCCCCTCACCTTAGACCGTGCAGCCCTAAGCTCAAGTTGGAGAGGGCCCTTATCTACCCTCCTCTTCCAGTCCTTTAGAGCCTGGTGGTTCCTCATTAGAGGAATGGTGTATAGCACTCAGGGCTCTTTGTGAGTGCAGAAGGACCTGAGCCCTGGGCACCCAAAGGTTAGGGAGTGGGTATGCAGATGTGGTAGCTAGAACACCCGGCCTCCAGTACCTGGCATGCTCTAGACAGCCAGCTTATATGTTTCAGGGGTGAACTGAAAGCTGGGGATGTCCGGGGCCTGGAGGTTCAGACTTGGGGGATTCTCCATACTGTGAACAGTTCTTTGGTGGAGCACTTCTTAGTTTTGGCCCCCTCTCCTCCACTGTGGCCACTGTAGACCACACTGGCCAGTGTGCGCCAGGCACTTTATATGTAGAATCTCACAGAGACCCAGGGAGGGCATTAAAAAACTATTCTCGATTTTTTTAGAATGGAAAAGTAGTTCAAAGAAGTTAGTCCACTCCAGCCTACGACCTCAAGTGTCAGGCACAGGTCATGAGTTCTCCATGGCTTTTGGTTCCTACCATCCCACTTCCCTTAAGGTCCCACCTGCCTCTAAGCTCTCCATCTCTCTCCCATCATTCACTCAGCTTCCCAGGAGGTCCTGGAGACTCCGGTGTTGGGGACAGAGGGCACTGGTGCCTCTTAGCTGGGCTGGTAGCTCAGAGCCATAGGGAGGCTGGTGCAGTGCACAGCACTGATCCTAACCAAGTTTGCCAGCCCAGCTTTTCTCATGGCTCCCACATAATGGTCTGCTTTGTGCCCACCTGCCGATAATGCTTAATTAGGCGAGGAGTTGATTAATTTGAGGTAATTGACAGCTAATTAGAGGCCTACAGGCTCATTAATTTGACATCTTGTCTTTGTGAATTGGCTGAGTAGGGTTAGGTGATGGTGGCCGTTGCTCCCCCTAACCCCCTACTCTTCCTGCTTCACTGAGGCATCACCTAGGGGAGGGCTGGGAAAACCCTGGGGTTCAGGTAGAGCGGTCCCAAGTTCAAGAGTAGAGGAAACCGTGTAGGTGAAATGGAGACGCCTGCCTGGCTCTAGCAGGGGGAGTGAACAAGGATGGAGAACCATATTATGCTGGACAAAATCACCCAGAGAATGGGGATCCTGTGGGAGAAAAGTAAAGCCTGGGGGTCATCAAGGGGGAGGGGCTTGGGGGAGCAGGTGAATAGGGACGCCTGATGGTTATAGGTATAGGCTTTGAAGACTGGTCCACTTGTAGATGAATCCCAGCTCTGCCATTAAAACCAGGTGACTACAATTGAACTATCTGATCTCTAAGCCTTAGACTCACTTGTAAAATAGGAATAACAATGTCTGTTTACCCCATGAGTGTAGTGGATTTATGATGTTACATTGTAAATAGTTGTCCGGCCTATGAGTTTAATAAAAAGCGTTGATTGGCCAAAGGCAGACAGGAAGTGTGGGCGGGGCTACCAGACTAAGAAACCTCTGGAAACTGGAAGAACAGAGCAGAAATGCCACAGAGACTCCAGAGTTGCCAGACAAGCCAGAAGAAGCAGAGGACAACTATGCTGCTCTGAGAAAAGGTACCGAGCCCAATGTCTGAACAGGATAAGAATCATGGGTTAGTTTAAGGGTAAAGAGTTAGCAAGTTATATGCCTGGGCCTTAAGCCTTATCAGCCTAAAATTAATATAAGCATCTGTGTGTCTCTGTGGATCTGTGGGTCTAAACCTTGAGGCTAGGTCCGAAAGTCTGGGCCAGAAACCTCTTACTACACATGAGGTTATTGTGAGCAGCTCATGGGACATGGAAGCAAAGGATTCAGACCAATACTCAGGGCCTAGTAAGTGCTCCATTAAATGCTAACTACGGGGCTAGGGAGATGGCTCAGTGGTAAAAGCACCTGCTGTACAAACTCACTTGAGTTTGGTCCCTGGAACCATTGGTGGATAGAGAGAACTGAACATGGAAGATCCCTCCCACCTCCACACACGTGCTGTGGCAAACACCTTCCTGTTCTCACACACACACACACACACACACACACACACACACACACACACACAAATAATAAGTAAAATTGAAAAAAACATTAGCTATCCTTGGCAGCAGGAAGTGACGTGGCAGTCTAAGATCCCATGGAGAACCAATGTTACCTTGTAGAAACCTGCATTCCTAACCACGACAATGTTTGAGGGTGTGGGGAAAATACCTTCTTGCTGCAATTTCTTTACAAGGTGATTTCCAGATATGTATTAAGACATATATGTGGCTTTTAACCCAAGTTCCCCACTATTAGCATACCCTGAGGGTTTCTATATATGCACAAGGACTTAAAATACATCACAACACAGTCTGCAGACCCTCCCTGCATATCCCAGTTGGAAGAAGACTTTAAATAGCCTAGAAATCCATCACTGACTAAATAGATTACAGTTTGTCCATAGTAGAATAGCATATTCTATAGTATATAATAGTATATAATCTGTTCATTTGAAATATGGTTTATATTTATTACCTTTTCAACAATCAGTTTACAACTAAAAACCCACCCCTCCAATTAACTCTAACTTAACATCTGCCTATAAAGGCAGGTTAGCTCAGTGGCTTGTGGCTGAGCTCCTACTCACTTGGTTCTTTCCCCTTATCTTTTCATGGATCTAAGAGGCTCATTTAGAACCTACGGCTGCCCTCTGATGACAGAGCAACACGTGCTTCTGCCACGACAATTCGAGGCCAACAGCCAGCTGTGGCTACTGACTCCTGGAAGTGTGGTTTTAAAAATACATAAATAAAGAAAAGAGGACTGGTTAAGAGTATGAACTGCTCTTGCAGAGGATGAATTTGGCTCCCAGCACCCACATCAGGCAGCCCACAAGTGCCTGAAACTCCAGCTTGTGAGGATCTGGTGCCCTCTTCTGGCCTCCACAGGCATTTCACCTACATACACCACCTTTACCCAGATACAGAGAGACATTAAATTAAAAAAGAGGGAGGGAGGGAGGAAGGGAAGGAGAGAAGGAAGGAGGAAGGAAAAAAAAGATCTTTATTAGAGCATAGTTTTGGAAGGTGAAAGTCCAAACAGCATGGTACAGAATCTTACAATGCTGCCATTGGTACATCACGGTCATGGTAGGCAGTCACATGTATTTTTGTTGGAGCTGAAATTTTAATTTTTACTTACTTTTAATTTAGATCTAATAGCTATATGAGGCTAATGACCACAGCATATATAGCACAGAAATATGCTCAAGAGATAAGCAAGCCAACAGTCTTCACTTACATCTGAGGGAATTCCTAGCCCAGAGTAGAAATCTCAGTAGTCAGGGTTCTAAGGATACCTGGAGCTTCTGGCCACCGCAGCCAGTACAGATGGAGGCTTATCAGAGGTGCTGGTGGCATCTTGGTGGCTTAGACCAGTGATTCTCAACCTTCCTGATGTTTCAACCCTTTAATACAGTTCCTATTGTTGTGGTGACTCCCAACCACAAAATTATTTTTATTGCTACTTCATGACTAACTTGGTTACTGTTATGACTTGTAATGTAAATATCGGATATGTAGAGTATCTGAAAGGCAACCTTCAAGGGATCGCAACCTATAGGTGAAGTGCTTTTTCGCTGGTCATGGTCATATGCATCTAGGCAGCAGCACCTCTGGGAGTTGGAGACAGGAGAACTACCCCCCCCCCCCCAAGCTCTTGGGCCAGCTGGATTAACAGGCAGAAGAGAACATGGGACCTTGTCCAAACAAGGTGGAAAGCAAGGAACAGCAATGGAGATTGTGCTCTGACTGAACCCCCCCCCCCCCCACAACTACTGTGATATACACACTGTGATATACACAAACACGAACATGTGCACACACACATCACACACAATTCTGACTTTGACATAGTGATCAGCTCTATCTAGGACAAATTTAGGCCCTGCCTTAGGTGGCTGGATTCAGGCATCCACTTGGTGACCATGCACGGAGCACTCATGATATGTCAGGTTCTGGAAAGCACAGCCCCACACACTCAGTATTTGCTCTGACTTCTCAGGAAGGGCAGGACACAATGTTTTTTTCCCTCATAAGAAGGCCCAAGCATAACTTGTGGGACTTTGGGGTCTAGCTAACGGCTCTTTGTTGTGTAGCAGTCACATGACAGACTCCCTGGCCCTGTGCTGCACAGCAGGCAATAAGCAGGTCATCATCCTCATCCTCGTCTGCCTTCTCACTCTCCAAAGATCAGTATGGACCTGAGCTTGTGCAATTGTCTCAGAATTTCCATGGTCTGTAGTATGAACGACTGATGTTTCCTTTTGGAGGCTCAAAGAACCTCAAATCTCTGAAGCATAGATTAGAGGTAGGTGCACAAAAGCTTAATGCCAGGCCCAGTGAAGATTTACAGACACCAATGCCTGCATACTACCACTTTGACTCAAGACCCTAGCCCGTGTGCCCTCTCTAGGCCATACCCCCAGGAGCAAGTGCTCTGAAGTCTACCATTCCACTCCAGACTGTTGCACTTCATACAGAGTCATAGTGTATGCATTTTTTTTCTGTCTGTTACCATTCTGGCCCTGTCCCCTGACCTCTACATGGTGTTTGTGTATCACAGGCACACACACACACAATTTATAAAATGTAATAAAATATTTAAAATTTTATCCATTGGCTTGAACATTTTTTTGTCATTTAGAAAATTGACATGAATGAGGCGGTTACCAATATTCCTGGCTAGTGTCTGATGGTGGACACATATCTGTTGGGCATATATCTAGAAGTGGAATTAACCAAGGCTGCACTAAAATTTTTCCTTTGAGATGGAGTCTCATTATGCAATCCAATCTGGCTTCGATCTCCCCATCTCCCTGCCTCAGCTTTTCTAGGGTTAGAACAGCCTTGCCTGTCTCCCAAACCTACGAAAAAGCAGAATGTGGGCTTGGTGTAGTGGTGGATACCTTTAATCCCGCCGTGTGGGAGGCAGGTGCAGGGCATCTCTGGGAGTTTAAGGCCAGCTTTGTCTACACACATAGTGAACTTCAGGACAGTATGAGATGTGTAGTAAGAAGCTGTCTGGGGTGGTGGTAGAGCAGAATGTGGGTTCAAAATAATAGTCAGCTGTCCCATTTTCAGTATTTTCCCCTATCTTAGGAAACTGCTAGGTTTATAGCAAACTAGAGTGACTGCCTAGTATACAAGAAGCTGGAGGCAGCGTGCTGCACACCTGGAGATTCAGCACTCAGGGCAAGAGGACCAGTCAGCCTCTGTTACTGAGTTCAGGTCTTGCCTGAAATACGTAATACCTTGTCTCAAAAGAGGAAGGAGAAAGTGGAGGAGGAGGAGGAGGAAGAAGAAAAAAAAGAAGACACCTCCCTCCACAAATAGACTACAATGAAAAGTTAGCTTCTTAGTTCTCAGGCTGGGAATTCCTTTGGCATGAGGCTTCATCAGATAGATGCACAGTGCAGACACTGTTGACATAGTTTTCCATGCAGAATGGTTTATTTCCCCAAATCTCTGAGGCCAGGATTTTGTTACTCTGAAAAAAGTCATCTGAGTAGACTGGGTATGGTGGTGTAAACCTTTCAAGATTTATTTTTACTTTATGTGGATGTGGATGTTCACGGAGGCTAGGAAAGGGCATCAGATCACTTGGAGCTGCAATTGCATACGGGCAGTTGAGCCACCTTTTGTGGGTGCAGGGAAGAGAACTCGAGTCCTTTGGAAGAGCATTGCTCTGAACTGTTGAGCTATCTCTCCAGCCCTAATGGCACACACCTTTAGTCCCATCACTCAGAAACATCTCTGAAAATTCTAGGACAGCCAGGTCTACAGTGGGACTCTGTCTCAGGGGGAGGTATAGATAATTTATTTGAAAAGTGAATATTAAAACTTAGGAAATAAGTCCCACCTTTGAGTGCTTACTAGATATGACTGGGAAGTCAGTAGAGACGGAAAATTGTTTCTTTCCCCTAATGGGTCAGATGGCTCCTCAGTCCCCCCAACTCCTTGATAGTTTACTTGTAAATAGGGTCAGCTCATGGCTTGGTTAGCACCCAGCCTTGTATAAGGATCTAGGAGCTGGCACAGTCTAGTGGGCAGGGGGGACCTGCATGGCCCTCGGGTACACAGTTGGATCCACACAGCCAGGGTCAGGAATGCCCACAGTGTTTGTTCCTGGGTCCTAAAGCCAGCTCCTCCATTCTTTCCTGCTTATCTGTCCCCTTATTTAACCTTCCAAACCCTGCCACCCATCTCTGCTTCTTTACAGGCTCGCAGCCCTCCCCACACCCAGAGGCACCTTCATCACTTCCCCTTGACGTGTCTACTTTCATTTTCCTAGGACGAATCATTTGACAATCGGCTGCCCATATTTCTAAGCTCACTGGGTCTTGCTATGCGGTTTGCCTGTCCTCTCTGGGGTTTCTAACACCAATCATCTGCAGGTTTCATTAGCATGCTGTTTACCCCAGTCTTTCAGATCACTAATGAAGATGTGAAGTGAACCACCAATCCTCACAGCCCCCACCTTCCTTGCCTGTGCTGGAATCATTATCCTTCCTTGTGTGACAGGGTCAGAACCAAACCAATTTGCATCAATCTCTGGTGCTTTGGGAAGTGTCGTCCGTGTGCTACAGTCCTCTTATAGTTCCAGTTGCTTCAGCTGTTGTACTGGAGTACTCCTGTCTCCTTTGGTGGCTGATCAGGTCCAGCCACCCCTCTTAGGTGGCAGAAAGCCACAGAGCTATGGTTAATGGTCAGGCAGGACTCAGGGTTGCACATGGCTGCCATGTCCCCCTCTGTGTCTTGAGCTAGACCTTTTTTGGTAAACAAAATGAACAGCACAACCTGGCAGAGAAAAGAGCAGATGTGGCCGCCTTGGGATTACATTTCTCACCACATCATCTATTTCGATTGACATATGGGGCAATACCCTTCAGGATCCTCCAGGGCCTGCGCAGGTGCCTGGGCTTGATGATGCAGGCATGGAGGCTGGGGTGGGTGAATCACTCAGGACAAGGCCTCTTCTTCCTATTTTCTCCTATCTCTGGCCCTGGTGCTTTTATCTTCTCCAATAGACATCTCATCTTGCAAGGAGGACCTGAGTTTGATTCCAGTGCCTGTGTAAAATCTGGCATAGCTGGGTGTGCTTGTAGTCTCAGCACTGGGAGGTAGAAACAGGAGGATGCCAAGCTAGTTGAATTGGTCAGTTTTAGGGTCAGTGAGAATTATCTCAAAAACTAAGGTGGGAAAGCAATGAGGAGACACCCAGTGTTGCTTTCTGGACTAGGCACAGGCATATACAGTCATGTAAACACACACACACACACACTCAAAGGTGGAGACAAGGCAGCAGTGGCAGATGGCCGGGTAAATGAGGTCAGTCTGAATGAAGGGCTCCGGAGTTTACTTCTAAGCCACCCTGTATTCATAGACCTTTTCTGGTTATAGGTTCCAAGTGCTTGTGGTCCTGACCAAGGCTTCTTTGGCCACTGCAGTCAGCGCTTTGCTTCGCATCTCCACTCCTAAGTCACTGACTTTCTAACTTGATTCTTCCCTGCTGTTCCTTTGTGTGGAGCTGAGGGCACAGGCCACTGTGGCTCCGGAGCTTGGCTGCAACATCCAGAAAAGCCCCAGGACCTGACCTTCAGTCACATTTGACCTGAGACCTTAGGCTACTCAGGCCAGGCTGCTTTTTAAGGGTGAGGAAGAAGCTGTGGGGAAAGTTGAGGCCCCCGTGGACCCTGTTCAGCTCTGTGAAAGGGTGGGGAGCCCGACCAACCTGTACCTGGAAAAGCACCTGGAGGCATGTGGAAGGGTATAGGGCAGAGGCCAGGGAGGGCATGACAGAATGAAGCAGGGGAATGTATTCCTGGGTAATGACGCTCAGGGTGAAGGCCAGTGGCAGGTGACTTGACACTCATGGTAAGACCAAGGTCAGCTCAGGACCCTTTCAAGGTCATGGAGCATACTTGCCTCTAAGGGCTTTTCAGCCACAAATGGTCTCTTAGTGACGCTGTCTGCAGTCAACAACTGAATTTATCAAGTGCACAGGCTAGCCTGGGGTTACTTCAGAAAGTAGAAGGCTGGAGGGAAAGGCAGAGATGCTTCTCTGCATTAATTACTCCAGGGTTATCATAGTTTCCCTTTAAGTGTCAATAACATTTTAGTGTATCAATAATTTTAATAAATGTGAGCAGGAAAAAAAAATAAAGATATGGAGTCTACCTTTAACAGCCCATCAAGTAGTCCTATGATGGTTGAGACGTGCCCTGCACTGTTTCTCACTTCTTGCCAAGGACCCTCTTAATCGCTGGCTCTAGGAGTTTGTGGTTACTATTAGATCCACATCATTGGCAGACCAAGGCACAGAGGTCACCTAGTCCACCCAGAGTCACATTCCTAGTATTTGGCTAAAGCAGGAGCTGGATTGTGGTGCTCTGACTTCAATCTGTAACCAGAAATGGGTCATACTATACAGCTCTGACTGTTCTTGAACTTGTGATCCTGCCCAGCAGCTAAAATAAATTTTATTATCATCATTAGGATTTTTGGAGATAGGGTTTCTCTGTGTAGCCCTGACTGTCCTGAAACTCACTCTGTAAACTGGGCCGGCTTTAAACTCACAGAGATCCTCCACCTCTGCCTCCCAAGTGCTGAGATTAAAGGTTATGCACCACCACTATCCAGCAACAAAATTTATTTACTTTTACATTTACTTGGGGGGGGGGACAGACAGATCACATGCACATGCGTTGTGGAGCCCATGTGGTGATCAGCACAATTCTCAGGAGTTAGTGCTCACCTTCTACAACGGAGGTCCCAGGGTTTAGCCTCATCTCTTTAGGCTTGATAGTAAACACCCTTAACTGCTGGGCCACCTTACCACTCCAGTGAATTCCTAAGTGCTATGTGCCATGGACTGTTTTACATTCTGTTTACCAAAGAGACTACGGGACACAACCCATTTGGACTTACTTTGACATTTCCCAAAAGTCATTTAAAGTCAGGTGCTGTTACCACTGTCTCTTGCACAAGGAAGATGGGAAAACAGAATCACCCTGTTTGGTTCCTTTGGTTTGATGTAATTGAGCATTTTGGTTATTGGAGGTAACCTCCAAAAATATCAAACATAGATCAAAAATAAAGATATAAAAATGAGAGCCAAGTTTCAGATTCCCATGGAAACTCTCCACACACCCTCTGTCCCTGGCAACGATGAAGCTTACTGCTGCATTACTGAAAGTGCTTCTGGCATGGGTTGCAATCAGGGGGGTGGGGTAGGGGCTGAAGTTCTCTTCATCAGCCAGCCAACCCATCGCCACGTAGAATGCAGCTAATCATATGTTGGCAAACAGGCCCCTTTTCTGTTTTTAAAGGGGAAGAGAGGAAGTTGTGAAGGTGACAGGGGGCTACAGATGCAGGCAGGTTGAGGAGGGGTGCCCCTGGCAGACCATGTGATCACTGAGAGCAGAACCTACAAACAACCTGTGGGTGAATTCTCCTTGACATGGCAGGAAGCTGCTCAGTGAAGGCCCAGGAATGGTACCACAGCCAGACTGCGTGCGATGTCACTAGACAAATGGGAAAAGGAAGACAGAGGGAGAATAAACAGCCAATTCTGAGAGCAGAGTGGGCTTCTTGGAAGGTCAGGGTGCTAAGTGCTTTCAACTCTGGCTCAAGGGATGGTGCCCAGTACAGCTCTCCTGTGCCCACAGTCTGTACCCTCTGGGGTTGGGGAAACCTCTCACAAGTGGCTTTGTTTAGAGACTCTGTCCCCATCGCTTAGGGTGCTGCTCCCTCCTCCCTGCATCTGTCCTCTGGTTAGAGTTGTGTGAAGCGGAAGACAATCTGGGGCTTATTAGTGTCCCAGAGAGACATGTAACTTGTGCTGCTGGGACCCAAACAGTAAGAGTCTTAGCAGCAAACTCCAGCAGAGTAAGGACTGAGGAATTGTCTTACCTAATTACAGGGAACGGCTCTCTTTGTGTTTGTGATTTGGTACGGTTGTCCGATCGCTTTTCTCTATTTGCTGGCTCAGGCCATGCTGGAATTGTGCTAATTAGAAGAGAAATGGACAGAGTGATCCTGTCAGCCCTGGTTACTAGAGGGGACAAAGCAGAATATTATTCAGAGGCAATGTTTTGTAAGAGCCCTTCTCCTGCACTCATTAGGAGGAAGAGGCCCCAGGAGGGAAGTTCCGAATGCTTGGCCTGGCTAATGGAGCACTGGGGTGTTCTTGTGCTAAGAGTCTCTGCCAGTGCGCATGTCAACCAGGGGCCGCACAGTGGCACCTGGAATCATCCGAACCCTCCAACTGTCCTTGGTCTAAAATAAAACCTGCCAGACAAAAGGTGGGAAGGTTGATGGCCTTTTCAGACACAGGGACACACTTCCACAGTGGCAAAGATTCTAAATAAACATGAAGAGCCAGTTACAGGCTAGTAGGAACTTAGAAACTGAACTTGGGCTGCTGGAATAGGATGGTCCTCGATCTCGTAAAGGAAGAAGTCATAAAACGGACAACACGACTTCATGCTTAGAGATAAAGACAAGCAAAGTTGCTAAGAAACCACATACTCGATCCCTGGAAGCCAGCTACCTTGGGCTATCTGCCCCCTTTCCAACCTGCAGTTCATCTTCCTGCAGTGCCTTAATGCTGGGGGATAGGGACTACATTGCAAAGCGCTCATGGGCTGTCCAGATGCTGTTCTGAGGTTGCAGAGCCATTGAAGTAATTTCACCAGATGCACCTTCACTGCCCTGATTTGAGTGAACCCACACAACAACAACAAGACAAACACCAAGGGGGTAGCTAGCAAATGCTGCCGGATGTGGTGGCACACACCTTTAATCTCAGACTTGGGAGGCAGAGGCAAGTGGATCTCTGTGAGTTCAAGGGCAGCCTGGTCTACAGAGTTCCAGGACAGCTAGGGCTACATGATGAGATTCTGAGGGAGGGAGGGAGGGAGAAAAAGGACTATAAGGGCTGGTGAGATGGCTCAGTCGGTAAAAGCACTTGTTGCCTACCTAGCCTGATGACCTGAGTTCAAGTCCCTGGACCTACATGGTGGAGGAAGAGAACTTGACCCCCAAAGTTGCCCTTTGACCTCCGTACATGCTTGTGCATGCAAACACACACAATGTCCAAAAAGGTTTACATTATGGAAAATATGTTTTATAATAAAAAAAAGTTTGTAAGAGTGCTTTGTAATTAACAAAATTAGTATCCTATATGAGCTGCATATCAATTTGTTTTCTTAAAATGGAATGCTTTCTCTAGAAGGACATGCTCTGGTGAAGACAAATCCTCACCAACAGGTGACAGAGTGGCCCAAGTGAGTACTTCTCTTCTCTAGGTCTCAAACAAGGGAAGTGAAGACATGGAGGAACTAGATACGTAGGAGGGAGACATAATCTCGGGAGCTTGTGATAGTAAAGGGTGGTAAGATCTGGACTCAAAAGATTACTTAGGTGTGAGTAGGCATGATCCTGTGATCAGGTGTGATCCTTTGACCAGCGTCAAGGAATGGTGGGGGAAGGTCATCTCCAGTGGGGTCACCAATGGCTCACAGGGAGAATGGGTATGTACAACATAAATGGATACTTCTGAGACTCCAGTGTTGTGGGCACGCATGGTGGAACTGCCTAGAGTAAGAAGAGTTCTTACTGGAAGAAAGACTACATGGGAGAAGAAAGAGCCAAACCAAAGGGTCAGTTAGGGCAACATTTTATACTGTTAGGTTTAAACATTTAAACCCGAGGAGAAATGGATCTTTGACAATATACACAAGGTGGCACCAAAGGTTTCTAAAGGTTCCTTCTGTGGACAGGGAATTTAGCAGTAATGGGCAGGGTGGCTGGTGGACAGTGGACTGGTTACTCAAGCTGAACTTTTGATAAGCCCAGGCTTTAAATATGCAGGTTGGCCTTTTAAGAGAAAAATCCAACTTCCTCCACAAGGGACACATTTATTCTGAAGACACATTATACACAAAGTATAATCCTCTAGCATTCTAAAATACATATACATACTGTACATAAATTTATATTATCAATATAAAAATACATCATTAACATTTCTAAGGATGACAAATACAAAAACAATAAATATCACAATTCTAAAACATCTACTTACATTAATTTAAGTGCCGGTGGATAGAATGACAGTAAAGGAGGACGCCATAGCAGATCAAAACACCAACTACCGGCTTCCTGTACAAACGACTCAGTTTGGGGAGCTATCCCAGTACCCTCCACATACTTCTCAACGTCCCCAAACTCTGAAAAGTGCCTGATGTCATCAACTCTCAAAAACAGAGTGAAGAAAAAAATTCGACATATGGCATTATTTTCTGATCACTTGTATACGCTCACTCTAACCGCATTTAGTGAGATAAAAAAATGTCAATCACAGACTTAAGCTTAAAATCAACTGGCCCTTATAGGGAGTACTCCAGCAGAATGCTTCTCTTCTCATACTTCTCTTTTGTGGTACATATTTCATTGCTTTCTCCTTTCAAAAAGTAAAATTTTGTTGATCAAATAGCACTAATGAAGGGGAAAATCCAACATCAATTCTAGCATTAGGCACAAATGTCAAGAATGGTCAAGGGACCTGCTGTGAACCTCAAGAGCGCTGTGCCCAAGATACACAGCCACAGATGTGGCCATAGCTTCTCTTTTGTCCAAACTTTCACTGGACAATGGCCACAGAGATTTTCTTTCTATAATATTGAGGGAACTCTGTGCTTTTCAAAATATAAGACTATGTAATCCATTTTACCCATAGGCAAGATTTTGAGATTTTAGAAGACAGATAGAACTAGCAAAAAAATCTGTGCGAGTTGTATTTAAGGTAAACGTTTTCATAGGGGTGTGTATTTATCATATAAGCCAAGTATCTGACATGTGGCTGAGAAGAGGAAAAGGGGGAGGGGGCATTGCTGCCACCCAAGAGCGCACACTAAGGCAGCAGGGCCTCATTTGCAGTCAAATGGGAACTCCCACAGCCATGCCCTCCCACTACCAGGTCATACTTTTTCACTTAAAATGTAACGGACAAACCAGCGTTCCTTCTGTCGCCTTCATACTAGTCTGGAGGTCTAGAGCTCAGGGTGACACAACATGAGCCTTTCACTCTCGAGAGTCCACTTGTCTGGATCAGATCTGCAAGGTGGGCCTGGGAGGTGGGGAGTGGACAGTGTTGAGGGCGAGAGTGTCACTGGAGGCATAGACTTAAAAAAGCATTTGGTATACAGTACATTTCAAGAAGACTGTTTCCTTCAGAATGGAAGTTATAGCATCCGCTAGCTCTGAGAGTTCACAGGTCAGGATGCAAAGTCTGCTCAGAATGTAGTTGGTCTCCGATGTCCTCATTAGGAATGCTTCTTAAGAGCTCAAGAACAACTCAACAGAACCCATCAACTGACATGTCACTTCTGACTTTGCCATTACAGAATCAAAATAATTATAAGATCCCGAGTTTCCTGAATGACTTTTGGAAAGGCTCTTTCAGAATGACTTGACCTCTCCATTACCAATATCCAAAGAAGCCGACTCTGAATGGCAATGATCCTTGGGTAGAACAGATCCTTCTCTTGCTACCAAATGTCCTCAGAGGTGCAGAGTGCCAGGAGCAGGTGAGAAGGGCAGTCCTGGAAGTTCAGTCTCCAGTCTTTCCCAAGGAAGCATGTGGTGTGCATCATCATAGCTACACTGGAAAGGGAACTTGGTTCTGGTCTTCAGGACACCTGTACATGAGCAGTTGCTACTTCTTGGGTTTCTCTAGGATGTTCAGGAATTTTCCCCTTGTCATCTCTCTGGCTGCAACCACAAAGTAAACAAAATATCAATGAAAATCTAAAATGGAAAAAAGGGATCACAGGAAGAGAGAAGTTAAAAATGCAGACTGGAACAAGAGGCCCAGCTTCCCCACAGTTATCTGACTTCTACACCCTTGTCCTGTGCGCCTGCACTTGCATGTACTGATATAAAAACGTATATTGGTAATCACGTGGTATACAGTTAAACTGTACACTAAACTACCACCCCATCAAATGCAACCATCGCTAGTGTTCGAAGAGGAAAACTGGACAGCAAATCTGAAGTTGGCAACTGTATACAGTACAGGTGATGGGGGTGAGGGGTAGGGTGTGGGGGTAGGAGGAGAGTATCAGCTATCCTTACCCCCCCCCAAATCACCAGAGAATTCCCAGCAAGTCTCTGTTTCTCTGTCTCTTAACTTTAATAATACTCATGTCCACTACCTTACAGAGTTTGTTCTGAGACGCTAGTGATGTGGGATGTCTTTATACTATAAATAAAAACTATTTTAGCCTATGTCAGATATCTTAAAAATAAACAAAAAACCCCAAAACATACATATGGGAAAGAGGACAAAGTAAAAAAAAAAACCATAATCCAGCCACCCAAATATCAACATATAAAATAACACAAAGAAACCACAGGCCACATAACAAGACAAAATAATAAAGATAAATTAGATTAAAATAAAAAGCAATATGCCTAAATCATAAGCCAATCAACATAAAATTAATATGTCTACGTTTCTTTAAAACTTTAAAATTACTAGTCCAAATAACAACAAATAAGTCAGAACTATAAAACTAGTCCAGGCCAAAAACCTCCTGTTACGGCATAAAATCTAGCCAAGATTTGAATCTTGTCTGAACTATTGGTCTCTGCACATTTCTGAACTCAAATCAAAAGCAGTGATCATATACCCCACCTCTGAGCAGTGGGAGGCCCTGTGTGCAGTAATATAACAGTTTATATTCCCTCAGTGCAGTTCATCTGCGGATGTGTAATAAAGCAGGGTTTATAGAGCTTTGGTCCTCTCTCTTGGCATTGTCAGTCCGTGGGTATTTAATATAGCCAGGCAAGGTTTATGTGTCTCTGACTTTCAGCACCATCAATCTCTGAAACCTAGTTACCACTAGGTTTATTCAGCTACTTTCCTGTGTGTAAGGTTCCAAAGTAAAAGTAAAAGGTTTCCCAATTAAAAGGGGCAGCATTCTAGAAGTCCCCCATTATAGTTCCATCAAGCAAATTTTCAATAAGCATGTGGATTGTAACCCACACTCTGCCACAGCGCCATCTTTATTTCACAAAGCCATCTTTTCCGATCTCTTAAATGGGCTTAACAGTTCTGAAAGTTTCTGATGGCTAGGCTGGGATTCGAGGTGTCTTCTTGAACTATGCAGTGGACACAGCAGGTGGTGTCTCACAGCTTCACAAGATCATGTCCATCTTGGCCAAAGAAAGGAAGTGGCTAGGGAGGTACCCACAGTAATGAAAGAGATGCTTGCCCTATCTTACCTAGGATAGAACACATGACTGACTACAGACAGATCCTCCACTCCAATCAACCTAAACGTAACAGCTGCTCGTTTGCAAGGCCTGGTGGTAAAGGTCTGCAATCCAGCCTAGCACTGGATAACTTACTAAAACCCAGTCATATAATGAAGTAGAATAAAATAAAGCTGGAGATGTAGCTCAGCTGGTAGAGTGCTTGCCTAGAGTGTAGCAGGCTCTAGGTTCTATCACCAGCACTGCAGACGCGGCTCCCCCAGGCTTCCTGCCTGGACCCCAGTTATTTATATGGACAATCTGTCATCACAGGGAAGATTTTGGTGTCATCAGTTTTTCCTTCTAGTGTTCACTAGTTCCCGAGCTCCAACAAAAGTAGGAAACTGTCAGTGAGGTATGCAAGTTCAGGGTGAAGTGCCAGTGCTACCAACCCATTCAAGCCCAGATCTGAGCCTTCCTCGGTGGATTCACACTCGTTTTGTACTCGTTCCCTCTACTAAAATGCCAGAATTGTGGGCAGGCATACTGAATAAATGCTGGTCACATATGCAATAACATACAAGACTTAATAACATAAGTAAGAACACAGCAAGTGCTAATGCTTCCTCTAAAGTCAATTAAGACTAGACAGTGGCTAGCAGTGACCCATTCTCTCTATATGGTAGTTCCTAATGTTTATTTTCTGTCTATTTCTCAAAAAAAATTATTGAATTTTTTTTCCCCTTGAGACAAAGTCTCTCTGTAGCCCTGGCTGGCTTGGAACTCACTAGGTAGAACAGGCTGGTCTCAAATCCACAGAGATCCACCTGCCTCTGTTTCCCAAGTGCTGAGATTAAAGGTGTGTACTACCTACCTACCAGGCCCAGTAAAAACAACAATAAACTTACATTTATTTTGTGTGTGTGCGTGCACGTGTGTGCATGTGCATGGGATATACATGACAAAGCACCCATGTAGAAGTCAGAGACAGCCTATGGGGGTTAGCTCCCTCTTTCTATCCACGGTTTAAGGGACTAAATTCAGATTATAGGCTTAGCAGCAAGTACCCTTACTGGCTGAGCCATTTGAAGGAAGTAATGCCAAATAGTGGAGATCAGGGGTCAAAGACTAACTATCTTACAGGAAATCCAATCAACTTAGTTAAGGGGAGACAGCAAAGACATTTACAGAGAATTTACGATTTGGGGTTGGGGATGCTGCTCAGTTTACCTAGTAGTACATAAAATGTGCATGCCTGAAATCCCAGCACTTAGGAGACAGAGGCAAGAGGGCCAGAACTTGACTACATGAAAGGCAGGAGGCCAGGGTGACTACATGAAAAAAATCAGAGAGAACAAAGAATTTGAAATCCTTTCTAGGTCAGGTGTGTAGTAGCTGGGTAAGCCTCAGGCTGGACAGCATCAAAGCCTCCCCTTCCTCTGTACAGCAGGAGCAGCAGAGCCCATTTCTCCACCTTGGATACTGTCTGTATAGTGGTCATCAGTGGTGATCACCAACACAATAATGTTTGAGAGATGAGCAAGTAACTGGTTTTGTTACCCCACATTCTGAGTGAATGGGTGCATGAATGATGACAAGGGAGGTCAGAAATCTCAAAAACTCAGCTGACCCAATCTTCACAAACTTACACTTTCAGGTGCAGTGGTTGCAACAGTGCCTACTCTTGAGGGTTAAGTATAAGAACTTTAAACTCAAACAACATCAAACCAGCCTGCAGCAGGGCTGGAGGCCATCTTGGAAACCAGATGTGGGTAACACAGAACCCTGACACACTCTGGTTCCTTCATACCTCCCATGTCCTCACCATTGTGTAAAATAGGGATTTATATTTATTTTTGTGTGTTGCCTGTAGGCATGATTGTTTAGAGCCTGCAGAAGACAGAAGAGGGTGTCAGATTTGCTGGAGCTGGTGTTATAGATGGTTACAAGTTGCCACTTGGGTGTTGGGAACCAAACCCAGATCCAGCATAAGAGCAGGAAGTGCTCTTAACCACCAAGACATCTCTTCGCCTCTTACTGTTGCCCCAATCCAAAGTGAAAGAATGACCTGGGTATGCTAAGACCCAGAACTTTAAAGACTCAAACATTCGAGGGCTCAAGAGTTTAAAAAGGAAATAAACTGATTCTCCAGTCTCTCGGGTCAGTTCTCCTTGAATTTGGTCAATCTTTTTTAAATTCCCTTTCCACTCAATCCTCCCCCTGCGATCTAATCCAAGTATACAGAGTTGCAGGAAACTATAGCAAAAGTACAAGTAATTCAAAAGACATCATCTCCCACATGGGAGGAGAAGTTTCCCTTCTTGCCAGTCCTATATAGGAGATATACGAATGCATGACATAGCCGCTCCCTAAAAGAGGGCTGTGTCCTATAAATCAGATCCTAAGCACCAACCCCTTTTTGTGCACAGGGAAATTGCTATGGGTCAGGGGCTGCTCCAGAGCAAGTGCCCTCCTGTTCACTTGTCATCAGGAATGTTAACATTTCTGATTAATTCATACAGCCCTTATTTTATTCCCCATATCTTTATTCTTGCTCTCTTGATCTGCTGCAGTGTGAAGATTTTTACCCAACCTTCTACTGTAATCACTGCCTGCACACTGCACCCCCCCAAACCTAGTGAAATTGTTTAGTGATGCCAACCGCGCTTTTAATTTGCAAGACATCAGACACAGAGGTAATTTATACCAACATCTGTTCATTTTTGACTTCTGAAACAAACTCGCACATGCTGTAACAAAATCCCATTAGGAGTAAGAAGACAGCCTTCTGCTAGCTACTGCTTCATATTCTTTATACAGACAGACAGACAGACAGACACACAAACACACACACACATTCTTCTAGAAGGGGCTAATGTATTTTCACAAAGGATTTCACTCTCTCTTGGGAAGAACCTTCAGAGCCGCTGTTTACTCTCAGGGCAAAGGAAGCTATATGTCATCACCTGTGCCTCCCCCCACCCCAATAGTTATAGTTTGGTTTTTTTTTTTCTGGATAAGTGTTCAAGGTAAGATTATATGATGAGCTTGGCTTCTTCCACTTCCACTTGGTTCTTCCAATGCCTACAATGTGTTATAATAGAAAACAGAGGCTGAATTGCTGGAAGATGCACAATCACAAAGTGCTTACTGTGTAAGCTGTCCTGAGCTAGTCCCTAGAACCCACTTCAAAAAGCTGGGTGTGGTGGTGCATGCTTGTCAGCCCAGTGCAAGGGATGGAGACAGGGGGAGCCCTGGAACATGCTAGCCAACCAGTTTAGTCTTGTCTGGTGAGTTCCAGACTATTGAGATTGTCTCAGGAAATAAGGTGGACAGTGTCTGAGAAAGAACAACCGAGGCTCTCCTCTAGCTTCCATATGCACATATGTGCATGCACCCTCACACATGTCTACTCAGCACACAAAAGAAACACTCCTAAGAGCTAGGGATATAGCTCAATGGGAGACTGCCTAGCAGGTTTGATACCTGGTCCCACACATATATAAGAAAGAGGGGAAGGAGGAAGGAAAAGAGGGCGGGAGGGAGGGAGGGCGGGAGGGAGGGAGGGAGGGAGGGAGGGAGGGAGCCTAGAAAAAAGAAGTAGCCAGAGTTTTATCTAGTTGGTGAAATTTCTGTTTTTGCTTTGGGGGTTTATTGTCTAGAACTACCAGCTCCAGTGGGAAGGCAATATTACTAACACGCTAATAACTATGCAAGAGGGACCCGCTGGTCATTAGCCACCAGAATATGTGATGTGCTGATGGGAAGCATGACACTGTGCCCACATCACAAACTGAGAAAAGCACAACAAAGACTGTCATTGCAGGGTTACCATGTCAACTGCTGCTGAGGGCAGCTGGAAGCCACTGGCCCATGGCAGAAGCCAGCACCTGGCTGGACCACCGTCAACCCCCAGGTCTATGTTGCTTCCTCCCCTGCTGTAGTTTCTCTCAGGCAGCTGTAAATGCCTGGGTGCACTTAAAGAGGTCATGGCTGAAGGGAGGATGCTATCCTGCTTACTCTCAAAGGTGTGGGGTTAATAGAATCTCTTCCTAGACCTTTCAATTCCCCTCTTCCATTTAGCCTTGCCTCTAGTTCCCATTCCACAATGACTAGCCCCAAACTGCCTTCTCTGCAGTAAATTTTCTGGTGGCTGGGTGAAAAGATTCAGTAGTACAGATTGATTTCTTACCAGTGAGGGGATGAGGGATTACCAGAGGCCCCTGGTTAACGAGATTGGGTGCAGAATCTCTCCTGAGACCAGCCTCTCTGCCAGAGCTTTGTACCTTTTGTCCATGACATATGGGTTTCATTACAGAAAGATTTTTCAGATTATAACTTTGAGGCAATTGCCTGCTAAAATTCTGCTTGACTTTTATGTAGGGAACAATGTAAAGATTAAGTAACTTTTTAATAAGATAGAAGAAACTCATAAAATGTTTGAGTTTCATTTCAATATACTTTCAATATTTTGGTGCTGCAATGTAATTAAAAACATTTGCAAGATGGAGAAGAGTTATTCGCTACCCCTCTTGTTTTTTGTTTTTTTTTTTTTTCTCTCTTCTAGAATAGTAACAACCAGCAGCTTTCAGGAGATTCTACTATGAGCAGCCATGAAAATAAAGGAGACAATGTAATATAATACTGTGACAGGGCGGGTCTCTCCTGTGTTCAACAGGCTTACACTAGAAATTCAGTTCCTACCTTGAACCCATGGGCAAACCCTAGTATCTCCTGGAGCTTCAAATTCCTCGTCTGTTCAAGGTGAGGCTAATACAAAGGTGGCACAGGCTACCTACTATCTTTCTTATACTTCAATCCTCAGCTGCACCACAGAAACATACTGTTAGAGTAACTTCAAATTCATGCGACCATGGTGCTCAGCTGGAATTCTTTCCCTAGGTTTTGGTCAGCTCTGGCAAGCATTGTAATTTTCTTAGCTGTCCACAAACAAGGAGTACCATGTCTATACTAAATAAACATACAGCATGAGGACTGGCAAAAGGAAGCGTATTATTTAATCTTTTTAAAATAAATCTTTATTTTAAAATACATTTTACTCATTTTATGTGGGTTTTGCCTGTGTATTTGTCTGTTTACCATGTGCATGCTTGGTGCATACAGAGGTGGAAAAGGCACCAGACTCCTGGAGCTGGACTTATGGATGGGTATGGATCCCTCTGTG
This sequence comes from Phyllotis vaccarum, assembly GCA_033318265.1. Lineage (NCBI taxonomy): Eukaryota > Metazoa > Chordata > Mammalia > Rodentia > Cricetidae > Phyllotis > Phyllotis vaccarum. Next base: position 63,290,220 of record JARWLC010000006.1, read on the forward strand.
GTGTTAGTAATGAAAGCTTTGGTCCTCTGTAAGAGCAACAAGCTCTTTTAACTGCTGAACCATCTCCCACCCCCTATTTATTACTCTTAAAAGCTCTTCAGCTGTAAGACAGTAATGGGCACACCATGCATTGGCTTATTCTGATGAGAAGGTTCTAGTTACACTCCAGCGCTCACTTTACAACTCCCCCAAAGTCAAAGAAGGGCTAGACAAAATCTAGTAAAAACATACTTCAGTTGTCTGTCACATTTTGATTCCATCTCGTCTATCATAATAAGCAATCATGATACAAACAGAAAAAAACAAACACACAAACCCCCAAATCCTACACCCCCTACAGGAATCCCATTGGATGTTAGAGGCAGTTACTTTTTTTTTTTTTTTTTTTTTTTTTTTAAAACCTACACTTAGATTTACTTAGAACAGAAAGGAACACATAAAAGCCTGGCTAATTTAGTTCAACTCAATGTGTCGAAAGGCTGTTTATTTAACTAGCTTTGCAAAGATGTATTGTAGGTTATGGTTCAGTTCATTAGTAATTACTGTTTTAACTTGGAAACCTTGAATATTCTCTAACAGCTATAACAAGAGATAGATCCACTCACTGGCCATCAGTGTGCTCTATGCAGAAAGCATGAAGGGCGTGGCTCATCAGTAAAGTTAGTCACAGTGTATCTTCTATGTACCAGATGCTTTCTAAGAGACACTGTTCTGGAAAGTCCACTGCCTTATAGGTGAAGCCAAGTGTTAACAGATATTTTGGTGCAGCAGGAGAACAAACAGATGCCAAGGTGATTTATAACAGTGATTTGGGGTTTGTGGGAATTGAAAAGTTTTCCTGCTGTATGCAGCAGAACAGTTCCTGCTTGCCAGCCAGAGATTGTTCAGTGTCAGATTTCCTCTGGACAGAGAGGAACATCAAATGATCAATAACCCAAGCTTAATCCAAGAAGTAACAGCAGAAAGGAAAGTCAGGACTTGATGAACAGGTAAACAAATTTAAACAGCTCACAGCTCCAATATGGAAAATCATTTAAATAGTGTTTCATAACAGAAGGGGGAAAAAAACAGAAATATCCAGCTGCCATTTATTTTCAGAATATAAAACATCAAGCAGGAACATAAAATATGAGAAGTGTCAGCTATGACGCTTGACTGAAGGCAGGAGCAGAAGAATCTTAATTGTCAAGCACTTGAAAATGCTCTTCTGGGGAGAGGAAGTCTGTTTCTTCATCAACTCTGCATGCTCAGAACTATTTAAGAGCAAAACAATACTAGATTTCAAACACGCAATCTTACCATCCTTCTCCATACTAAAAAGCCCAAACAAAAGTATCTTAAAGATTTGTATTCCAGAAATGAGAGCTAACTACTTCTTATGTATCTGAGACTGGGTCTCATACAGTCCAAGCTGTCCTCAAATTTATTATGTAGCTGAGGAACTCTAGATTTTCTTGCCTCTACCTCGAGTGATGGGATTACAAATGTGTGCTATTGAGCCTGGTTTATGTAGTGCTGGAGACGGAACCCAGGGCTGCATGTACACTAACAAGCACTCTACCAACTAAGCTAGATTCCTAGACCCCTTTTTGTCAAACAGGGTCTCACGTAGGCGAGGCCAGTTCCAAATTTCTCTGTAGCAGCAGACAGCCAAGGATCAAACAGCCAAGGATGTCAAAACTCCTGATCCTCCTGCCTCTGCCTCCTGTGGGCTGATGGGACTATAGAGCACCTCCACATGCTGCTCATTTGGTTCCTCTTACAGTAAAAGCTCAACTGTGTGAAAAAGAATGAGCTCAAAGCAATGATTAAGAGTTAGGTTAGAAATTTTTAAATACTCATAAATTTGTGCAAAATACTCATGCTTCAGGGCTTTACATAGTAATACATTCTGGTGAAGCAGGATGCCCAAGTCTTCACAAGGTTAATATCCTCACTCATAAAGTGCAAACAGTAATAACCCATCATTCAAGGTAAGACAGAATTAACTGGTCAAAGTGCCCATCAGTACACAAAACATTCTGCCCCAAGTCAGAGTTAACTTATTCACATGTTATACTCTACTCAGGGAAAACAGGCCAAGCTCACAGATCATTCCACTCAACTTGGATATTCGGACGACTTCTCTGCTTAGTCTATGCTACTTCTAAGTGCTGCTTAAGTCTGAGGAGAAAGTAGGACTAGCCTTCTTGACCCCCAGGGCAGGGAAAGAGTTACATACTCACACTGAGAAGCCAATAGAACCTCTCTTGATTATAATTTAGATAAGAACCACTAGATTGAATAATAATGTCTGAAACTCCCCTGGCTGTTTCACCTTGAGACGTCCATCACTGGGTTAAACATGATGCTAATTGCATTTGGATTGATTAATTTCTCTCACTCCTGTCTATTCGAATAACGCTTAACAAAATAATCATAGCACCCAGAGCCAAATCTTTTTCGTCAAAGGAATGAAGCCATCAGAAGAGGCAGAGATGAAAGAAATGAAGATGACCCGTAATTACAGCTACGGTGATATCATTACCATATTATACAAAATGAGCATGGGGGGTGGGGGAAGGAGGGGCTGAGATTATTTATTTATTTTGATGGAACCCTACAACCTAAGAATACAGATTTGATATGGAATGCAAAGCACAGAAATGTGTAACTTTAAAAGATAAAAACCTTGCTCACGAAATTGCAAAACCCAGCAAACCCCAAGGCCCAAGAGACATCAAGTGTGTGGGGCTGTGAGTGGGTACCATCCGTACCACTCTTTTCTCTGTAGCAACATTATGTACATGACTTGCAGAGGCAGAAGCTGCTGTCTCTCTACACAGCACCAAGATTCCCTACTGGATCAGCTACTGATGAATTCTTCTTTGCACAGAAAACACAATTTTATTTTAACTTGTTAGAAGTGGCCTTGTTTATAACTTTATAACCCAAGTTTTAACTGAAACAAGTTCTAGTTTAAGATGCCAAAGAAAACAGATGTCTATGAATCTTATATATGGTTCACTGGCCAATATTACTGAGTTTACTTAAAACACCAGCAGGGAAGAATATAATACTACTTCTCTGTAAACTTTTCTATTGCCTGATAGGAGGGTTTGTTTGTTTATTTGTTTTTTTGTTTGTTTGTTTTTTGTTGTTTTTTTTAACACTTATGACAGAAAATCTTTGCACAGGATTTAAAACTTGGTTCTACCGAGTTATGAATTGGCCCACCCCAACATCCACCCCATCTGGGATCTCCCTGAGCATGTGAAGGGGCTGGTCCTGGAAACCCAAAGCTGCACGATCTCCATGACCCAGGGCAAAGCAGGATGACCAAGAGGAGTCCCAGTGAGGGCCCAGCATCAATAGTGTAGCAGAAACCAGAGGCCTCAACCAGACCAGTGACTGCGGTGAACACTTGCAAGTGAAGATGTGTGGACAGAAGGGTTTATGGCATGACCCTCTGTGTCACACTGCAGCTTCCATGAGGGGACTGATTTCTCCTCTTTTTTTCTTTCCTCTTTTTTTTCCTCTTAAATTTTATATTATTTTATTTTGGGGGGGAGGCTGCAAGGGCAGAGGGTGGATATGAAGGGATGGAGAAACGAATGTGATAGAGATGCACATGAGAAAGACACAAAGAATAAAAAGATAAAAAACAAACAAAACACCTGGTTCTAAATCTAGAACTTATTAAATAGTGTTTGCAGGTAAATCATGTAGTTTCTCTGTGCCTCGGCTCTTTCATCTGCAAACTACAGACAGACAGACATTCAGTAAGTGCTGGACAAGAAAATAGATAACAAACACACACATTAAAGCAATGCTGTCTCTCCTAAGACTAACTTATGGATCTACAGAGCCCTTACAATGTTTTGGTCTTTCCATTTAAACTAATTAAAAAGATATTTGTAAAATATCTTGCATACAGAATTTAAAAATATTTATGAAATAGGTTGTAAGGCACCATGTGATTGCTAGGAACTAAACCCGGGTCCCCGGAGTGCTCAGTAAGTGCTCTTCATCTCTGAGGCAGCTCTTCAGTCCTCTATTTCAGTATTATGAAACAAACTAAACATACACATTTGAATTTATAATCAGTAACAAGTTTGAACAGTACTTCAACTTAAAAAAAAAACAAAGCAAATACTTCTGCCAGTTAATAGAGTTTTGTTTTGTTTTTTAAACTTGTTTTGTTTTTTTTTTTTAACTTGTTTTGTTTTTTTAACCTTTTTGTTTTTTTTAACTTGAAAGGGAAGCCATGAAAAATTACTGTGGATAAGAAATTATTTTTACTCTATTAATTCAATATTCTTTGTTTTAGACAATGTAATATAGTGAAAATGGTTTATTTCATCTAGCTTTGAAGTTAGATAGGTGCAGATTTAGATTTATTATAGATTATTTTTGCTGTTGCTGTTTTGAGACAGGGTCTTACATTGTAGTCTAGAATGGCCTTGAACTCACTACAATCATCCTCCTGATCTAAAAACTTAAAGGCAATAAGCAGCCACTCATGGTGGCTAACAGCAGAAATTCTAGTACTCAATAGGTGAAGGCAAAAAATCCATTATGAGTTCAGTGTCATCCTTATCTACATACTGAGTACCAGACCAGTTTGGGCTATATAAAACCCTGTCTCAAGCAAAACAAAACAAAACAAAACCCAAAAACCCAACAAAACAAACAAACAAACAAACAGAAAACCCAAAACAAATGACCACAGCAAATAAATTCCTGAGCATCAGTTTTCTTGTTTATAAACTGGAAACTATACTACCTACCTACTTCTTTTACAGCACTTACAAAATCTGAAATTAGCCTGATCTTTCTCGTTTCATGAAATTCTGAAAAACCTCTTGCCACACCTAATATAATCCCAGGCAGGCATGGTGTCACACATCTTTAACCCTGGCACTCAGAGACAGGGGAGGAGGGTCTCTGTGAGTTCAAGGCACCAACCAGTTTACATAGATCTTGAACAGCGAGGGCTATATAGATAGACCCTGTTTCAAAATAATAAAAACAAACCTTAAAAGTACAATACCAGACATACAGTACCTGGTCCACACGTATCTACTTGTAAGGAAAATTTTCTATATCCTTTTCGATTATAATTATTTTAAATTATTTAACGTGTATAGTGTTTTGCCTGCATGGATGTCTGTGTACCACCTGGTGCCTACAGAGATTTGGGGCAGGCATTGGATCTCCTGGCACTGGAGTTACAGACAGATATGAGCTGCCAAGTGGGTGCTAGGAATTGAACCCTGGTCCTCTGGAAGACCTGTTCTCTTAATCTCTGAGCCATCTCTCCAACCCTCCTTTTCAATAATTTTTGTTTTCTTTGAGGAAGTGTCATGTAGCTCAGAGGCCTTCAAGTCATTATGTACCGGAAAATGACATTTGAACTCCTGATTTTCCTGTTTCTACCTCTAAGTGTTGGGACTGCAGGGGTTTACCATCTAGCTTCCAGCTTGAATTCATAATTAAACACTGTGCATAAAATTTGCACAGGTAAAATTACTTACACATTTTGTCCTTGACCCTTGAGCCAAGATTCTACTATAAAATGTTTGTATGTCTATTCATTTTAGTAATTTCGATAATAACAAAGATAAGAAATAACCCAAGCACCCATCAGCAAAAAATGAACTGGTTGAATAAATTATAACATACCATATTGTGGAGCATACTGCTCAACTATACAGTGGAATGAGGAAACTATCCACTTACTACTAGGGAGAGACCTCTACAGCACAGTTAAATATAACAGCAAGGTGCAGCACGGAAGTGATACGTTACCTTCATGCGTCACCCACTTGGCCTTGTTACCATACAAGGACATTTAAGAAGATGGCATTTAAATAAAATATGTATTAGCCATACGATCCAAAAAAACACAAAAACATTACAAGGATAAAGTCTGGTATCACTTTGCTTATAAAAAGAGCTAGCTACTAGGGGAAGAAATACAGAGAGGTGGGCAAATATACCTCATCTCTTAATTTTTACTCTGTGATATATATTTACTATATTAAAAACAAAACTCATTAAATAGAGTCTTTAAGATGTGAAATAAATAGAATACTAAATCTATAAAGTATTGCATAACTACACAGTACAAAGTAAAATTTAAAAGGCATACTAAAATTATATGTGTAGTCATACATAACCCTGGAAGCACATATCCTAAGAGTGCAAGGCAACTTAAGCTGCGCCCAGCAGTCTTCTTGTTATAAATGATTAGTGCATTTGGCGCTACTTTTCACATTAAGTGAAGCAAGTGACTATGAGTTATTAGGAACCAAGACTTTCACACAAAAGAGACAATTATAAAATAAGACGCACTAGGTAAAACCCCTTCAATCTGACTGGACAGGTTACTAATCGGAACATTTAATTTTTTTCTTCTTTTCAAAAGAGATGGCTCAGTGAGTAAAGAAAAGAACTGGGAGGTAGGGAGGGGGAGAGGGCCGCTGGATAGATGGCTCAGAGGTTAAGAGTAGTGGCTGTTCTTCCAGAGGTCCTGAGTTCAATTCTCAGAACCCACATAGCTGTTCAACCATCTATAATGAGATCTGATGTCCTCTTCTGGCTGCAGACAGAACACTGTATGCATAATAAATAAATAATTTTTTTTTAAAGGAGCTTGGCTTCAAGCCTGATAACATGTGCAATCCTCAGGTGGGGAACCCACAAGGTACAAGGAAGGAACTGATTCTCCCAAATTATTCTCTGACCTTCACATGAGCACTGTGGCATGCATACTTGTACACACACGTATATAAATAAATAATGTAATGAAAATGTAAAGGTTGGATGGTGACACACATCTGTAAGCCTAGAAACTTGAGAACTAAGGCAGGAGGAGCAGAAGTTCTGGAGCTGAAGAGAGCTCAGCAGGTAAGAGCACTTGTTGTGGGGACACCAGGATCTGAGTTCAAATCCATATAAAAAGTTGGGCATGGCTGCATGCACTATGATTTCTAATACTGTGGTATGCTTGATGGCAGAGGATTTCAGGGGTCTGCTGGTCACCAGTCTAGCTCCAGTTTCAGTGAGAGATCCTGTCTCACAGGAATAAGGCAGAGTGGATAGCACAGGACATCTGATGTCTACATGTCTACAAGGGTGCACACACACATTTTCATAGATCACATACGCACACCACTTACACACACAAGAATTCCAGACTGCTTAAATTACACAATGGGAATTTGTCTCAAAACAAAACAACAAAAAACCCAAACTAGACTAAAATTCCAAACAGTTTCAAAACTCTCATGAGGAAGGCCCAGAAAAAAGGACTGAGCAGTACCAATGAATACGATTAGTGTTTCAGATTCCCTGGAGAAACAGAAGGGGTTTCAAGTCTAGAGAGGTAAATGACATGGCTGGGAGCAAGGAAGCATCAAATACTACTAAGGACATGTCAAAGGACACAGGGCCAACTCAAAGAGAGACCCACTAAAGGTGTCATTGCAATCAAATAAGAGTGATGTTCACAACAGAGCAAAACACAGTGAGGTCCAGCCAAGATGGCTCAGCAACAATGGAGTCTGCAACAAACTGGACCGACCGCCTGAGTCTGATCTCTGCATCCCACACGGTAGAAGGTGAGAAACAATTCCGACAAGTGTTCTCTGAGCGCCACTTATATTCTTTCCCTCAATGAGCAAGTAAATGTACAAATAAAAAACGTTGAATACAAGCATCCATGATGTTAAAAATAGTCCACTGGTCGTTTTGATCCATTATCCTAAAAACTGACAAAAAGCGGAAGAAAAAAAGCTTTTCTCTGCATCATTTTGTACTGAATTTCAAGGAGGCTCATAATGCTCATTTAGTAGAATAAATGAATAGCAGCTGATTCTTTTTAAAAGATAAGGCTGATAAAACACAAACACATTAATCTTCACTCAAACTGGAACAAATACTCCATGTACATCATGTGCTTGAGGTAGGTGTATGTGTGATCTGTGAGCATATGTGTGCGTGTGTATGTGTGTGTGTGCATGTACAAGTACTTGTGTGTAGTTATAGGAAATATTAAAATGGATTAGGCTCATGTCAGTACAACATAATATTTGGATGCTAATTCAAACAAAGCAACTGTAAACAGCAACAATGACAACACAATTCTGAGCTGAGCTGGACACGGACCACAGATGACATTGTTAAAGAGCTGTTATCTGCTCGATGTGACAATTACACTATTTAAAATGTTAGAAATACATACAAAGCATGAGGAAATGGTCTGATATCTAGGATTTGCTTTTAAAAGCTTCAGTGATCATAAGCAGGACAAAAAGTGTGATATAAGTGGGTGCAGATCTTAGAACAGCAGAAAGCTGACTATTATGGGATGTGGGGGATGAGTGTGGGGTTCATTAAAGCATTCACTTTAGTTAGCGCATGCTTTAAACACTTATCACTACATATCACAGCATAATTCAAATCATACTATAATTCTAGAAAATGAATACTTAAAGAGCAGACCAAGAGCATGGAAATGGCTAGACAGGAAAAGTGTTAGAAAGAGGGTAATTTTTCATGTTATGAATATTTATTTTCACAATTAAAAATCTTTGGATGAGGAACAAATTAGATATGATGAATGGTCACAAGCAGATTACTTATTTTTTAAGTGCACACTGAACACAGGCTAGGTCTGGTAATAAAGACATGCTACTTTCCATCCCACCTCTCAATTAAGAAATCACAGAGATAACCAGCATAATATTTTACTCTGTCCATAACACGGCTATAAGAGAAGCTCACTGGGTCATCATGTCTCTACAAGGGCAGGTGGAAAGAATGAGTCCTGGACTATTTATTTATTGACTCTCTCAGAAGGGCCTACAGCAGAAAAGACCAGCTTGACTTAAACTTCCACTAGCCAGACTGCCGTCAACAACTTCACCCTCACACTGTCCACAGCTACATACGGAAATACTGTGTACATACCTACTTTACGCTGATCATTCTTTTACTTTAGTTATCCAATTAAAAAAGATTTATTTATTTTACTTTATGTGTTTAGGTGCATGTCATGAGTGCATAGGTATGCTGTCTTAGGGTTTCTATTGTTGTGGTAAAATACCATGATCAAAAGCAACTTGGGGAGAAGAGGATTATTCCAGCTTACAGTTTCCCATCACAGTCCATCACTGAGGGAAATCAGAGGGACCTCAAACAGGGAAGAACATGAAGGCAGACACTGAAGCAGAAACCATGGAGGAGTACTGCTTACTGGCCTGTTCCTCATGGCTTGCTCAGCCTTCTCTCTCTCCTCTCTCTCCCCCTCACCTTTTTGAGATGGGGTTTCTCTATGTAGTCCTGGCTGTCCTGAAACCCACTCTGTAGAGCAGGCCGGCCTCCAACTAACAGATACTAGCCTGTCTCTGCCTCTCGAGTGCTGGGATTAAAGGTATGTACCTCCACCACCCTGGACCATTTGCCCAGGGGTTTCACTGCTCCCAGTAGGCTAAGCCCTTTTACATCAATCCTTAATCAAGAAAATGCACCCAGGCTTGCCCACAGGCCAATCTAGTGGGTGCATTTTCTCAACTGAGGCTCCCTCTTCTAAAATCCCTTTAGCTTGTGTCAAGACGTCAAAAAACTAATCAAGACATATGTGCACTACATAGGTGCAGGTGCCCAGAGAGGCCAGAAGAGGAAATTAGATTTGCTGGAACTGGAGTTACAAGTGGTTGTTAGATGCTCCACATAGGTGCTGGGAACAAACCCCAGGTCTCTTGTAAAAGTATCAAGTGCTTTTAACTACAGAGCCATTTCTCCAACCCCCTGACCTATTCAATTTAAAAGAGATTACTTGTTACTAATATGTGTTTGTTCCGTTTGTCCAAACTAAGTGGAAAATAAATTCATTGATGGAAGGGATTCTTTTGAGTTAACTGAACTTGGAAAGACGCAAAAGGTACAGCACATACTTAGTAAGCTTTAATTTAAAAACTTTAAAAAAAAATAGAACTATGTAGCATAGAAAAAATTATGTCACAGTACAAAGGCACAACACTTCCATCTTCAGCATTTATAAATTTCACTTAAAGCTAAATAGAATCAGATCAGGTTACTTTCCCTGTGATTAGAAATAATAGCTAATTAAACCTGTGTTTCCCCCAAAATATCCCATTTTGATGTTTCTAAGTAACCCTATTTGTAATGTTCATAAATCGTTCATTTGAAGTAAGAACACACACAAAAAATCCTTAGCCAGAAAAAAATTAAACCATGTAAACTGTCTGCATCACTCAGATTCAGAGGTTAGTCTGACTTAGCTAATAGATGCGATGAGGTGAGATAGTGCAGATCAGCAATTAGGATTTTATTATTTTTTATAATTTAGAAACTTAAAAGTTGCTTGTGGGTGATTAACATGGCAAAACAATATATAACAGAAATGTTGCTATCAGATTTTATACATGCATTTACTATATAACTGTTAATTAAATTTAAACTTCCATTTCATTAACATTCAAACTAATATACAAGTGAGAGTAAAAAATTTATTAATATTAGCTTGACCACTGGACTCAAAATCAAAACCTATTTTAATTATCTAATTAATAAGCTCTTACTTGCTGTTCATTATATGTGAATGACCAAACAAAATTAGACACTAAAGAAGCTAACGCTTCCTTAGAAAGTGCCTCCCTATTCCTTTGGGCACTGACATTCTCTCAGGAGTTGGTGCTCAGTACAAACACAGTATCTGTGGAGAGTTTAGTGAATATGGAACTAGCCTTTCCCCCAAGCCCTTGAGGAGGGGTTTGGTGGGAAGGTCAGGAAACCATCTTATTTTGGTAGACTGTGTGTGCTTCATTCAGCTAGAGTCATTTTGAAAGAAAGAAGGTAAGCTGAGAAAATGCCTCCACCAGGCTGACCAGTGGGGCAAGCCTGTGGCATATTTTCTTGATGGCTATAGGAGGGTCCAGCTTACTGTGAGCTGGTGGTCCTAGGTTCCGTAGGAACAAGTCACTGGGAATAAGCTAGTAAGCTGTGCTCCTCCATGCCCTCTGCATGGGTTCCTGCCCTGAATTCCCTCAGTGATGGAGAATGTGTCCTGACAGTTGAAAGATAAAAGAAACTTTCTCCCCCCACAGCAAAAGAAATCTAACTAAACACCGAGTATATTATAGGTGGGTTAGCACTTTAAGCTGCGTTAAGGGGTTCTCAAAATGTTGTTCCAGGACCAGTAAAATAGCACTACCTGAAAACTTGTTAACACATATAAATTCTTAAGCCTTCCTTCAGATTCTAAATGGGAAACTTTAGATTGAGACTGAGCCCAGGAATCCATACTTTAATAAGCCCCAGAGGTAATTCTAATGCAAGCTAGTGCTCAAGAACCACTAACCCATATTATCCAGGATTTTTCATTGTGTTTTCAATTCCCCGTAGCTCAAGTTCATTACTAATAGAAGTAAGGTTTTACTTTATCATTATTATGACCATAGATCATAATTTTTTTCCTTTTGAGAAAGAGTTTCTTGTAGCTCTGACTGGCCTCAACCTTGCTATGTGGCCAAGAATGACTTTTGCCATTTGTATTTTCCACCTCCCTTCTGGGATTTCTAGCATGCGCTACCACCCTAGTTTATATGGTGCTGGAGATGGGACCCAGGGCTTCATTCACACCAAGTAAATGCCAACTAACTACATTCTTAGCTACCATAAAAGCATGTAACTGCATCTATTTCCAATTGTTGCTGAATGAAGGTTCTCTAATGACAATTAGGGTGGTCATCAATTTGATTATAGGGGAAGGCCAGCTTAGCCACCCTCTCCACTATTGCTTAGAATCTTAGCTGGGGTCATCTTTGAGGGTTTCTATTCTAACTCCACAATGGATCTCTCTATCAAGGTATCTATTTTGCTGTTCTCCCTCTAATTCCCTCCTGGCACACCCATCCCATTGCCTCATGTTATCTTCTCACCTCCCCTCGCCTTCTCCCCTCTATGGTCCCAATTTACTCAGGAGATCTTAGCTATTTCCCCTTCCCAAAGGATCCATGGATATCTGTCTTGGGTTCATCCTGTTACCTAGCTGCTCAGGGGTTGTGGACTGTAGTCTGATTATCCTTTGCTTTACGTCTAAAATTCACTTATGAATGAATTCATAACCATGTTTATCTTTCTGGGTTTATCTCACGCATGATATTTTCTAGTTCCATCCATTTGTTTGAAAATTTCAGGATGTCTTTTTTTTTTTCTGCTGAGTAGTACTCCAGTGTGTAAATGTACCATAATTTTTTAATCCATTCTTCAGTTGAGGGGCATCTATTGTTCACAGGTTCTGGCTATTATAAATAAATAATCCTGCTATGAACATAGTTGAGCTAATGCCCTTGGGTATTTGCCCAATAGTGGTATTGCTGGATCATTGGGCAGATTGATTCCCAGTTTTCTGAGAAACCACCATACTGATTTCCAAAGTGGCTGTACAAGTTTACATTCCCACCAGCAATGGAGGAGTGTTCCCCTTGCTCCACATCTCCTCCAGCATGGAGTGTCATCAGTGTTTTTGATCTTAGCCATTCTGACAGGTGTAAGATGGTTTTGATTTGCCATTTCTCTGATAGCTAATGATGTTGAGCAATTCTTTAAGTGTCTTTCAGCCATTTGAAATTCTGTTAAGAATTCTCTATTTAGCTCTGAACCCCATTTTTTAGTTGGGTTATTTGGGGTTTTGACCTCTAGTTTCTTGAGTTCTCTATATATTTTAGAGATCAGTCATCTGTCAGATGTAGGGTTGGTGAAGATCTTTTTCCCATTCTGTAGGCTGTCGTTTTGTCTTACTGACCATGTCCTTTGCCTTATAGAAGCTTCTCAGTTTCAAGAGGTCCCATTTATAAATTGTTCTTAGTGTCTGTGCTACTGGTGTTACATTTAGGAAGTGATCTCCTGTGCCAATGAGTTCAAAGCTTATTTCCCACTTTCTTTTCTATCAGGTTCAGTGCAACTAGGTTTATGTTGAGGTCTTTGATCCACTTGGACTTTGTACAGGGTGGTAGATACGGATCTATTTGTGTTCTTTAACATACCACCATCCAGTTATGCCAGCAGCATTTATTGAAGATGTTATCTTTTTTCCATTGTATATTTTTGGCCTCTTTGTCAAAAATCAGGTATTTGTTGGTGTGTGGATTAATGTCAGGGTCTTCAATTCAATTCTATTGATTCACAACTATGTTTTTATGCCAGTACCAAGCTTTTTTTTTTTTTTTTTTATTACTGTAGCTCCATAGTATAACTTTAAGTCAGGGATGGTGATGCCTCCCGAATTCTACTTTTGAACAGTATTATTTATTTAGGCAATCCTGGGTTTTTTGTTTTTCCATATGAAGGTGAGTATTGTTCTTTTGAGGTCTGTGGAGAACTGTGTTGGATTTTGATGGGGACTGCACTGAATCTGCAGATTGTATTTTGCTGTCATTTTTACTATGTTGATCTTACATGGGATCAAAGAGCATGGGAGATCTTTCCATTTCCTGATATTTTCTTCAATGACTTAAAGTTGTCATATAGGTCTTTCATGTCTTTGGTTAGTTGCCCCAGGATATTTGATGTTATTTGCAGCTATTGTAAAAGGGTGATGTTTCCCTGATTTCTTTCAGTTCTTTTATCATTTGTGTATAAGTGGATATTGATTTTTTTTTTTTTTTTTTTTTTTTTTAGTTAGTCTTGTATCCTGTTACACTGCTGAAGGTGTTTATCAGCTGTAGGAGTTCTTTGGTAGAACTTTGAGAGTCACTTATGTATGCTATCATATCATCTACAAATGTGATAGTTTGACTTCTTCTTTTCCAGTTTGTATCCCCTTGATCTCATTTTGTTCTCTTATTGCTTTAGCTAAAATTTCAAGAACTATATTAACTAGATATGGAAAGCATGGACAGCCTTGTCATCTTCCTGATTTTAGTGGGACTGCTTTGAGTTTCACTCCATTTAGTTTGATGTTGGCTGCCAGCTTGTTGTATAACACCTTTATTATGTTTAGGTGTTTTCTCTGTATCCCTAATCCTAGGACCTTTATCATGAAGGTGTGTTGGAGTTTGTCAAAGGCCTTTTCAAATATCTAATGAGATAATCATGTTTTTCTTCTCTTTTCAGGCTGTTTATATGATGGCTGACATTGGTAGTTTTTTGGATGCTGAACCATCCCTGCATTTGGAATGAAGCCTACTTGATCGTGGTAGATCTTTGTTTTTTTCAATATGTTCTTGAATTTGGTTTGTCAGTATTTTATTATTTTTGCATCAATATTCATGAGGGAGATTGGTTTGTAATTTTCTTTCTTTGTTGCATCTTTGTGTGGTTTGGGTATCAGGGTGACTGTAGCCTCATAAAAAGAGTTTGGCAGTGTTCCTTCTGTTTCATGTGGAACAATCTGAGGAGTACTGGAATTAGTTCTTTGAAATTCTTGGAATTCTGTGCTGAAGCCATCTTACCCTGAAATCCCCCCCCCCCTTGGGAGAGTTTTAATAACCGCTTCTATTTCCTTAGGAGTTATAGGTCTATTTAGGTCGTTTATCTGGTCTTGATTTAATTTTGGTTAAGTGGTACCTGTCCAGAAAACTGCCCATTTCTTTAGATTTCCAATTTAGTGGAGTACAGGTTTTGCAAGTATGACCTAATGATTCTCTGGATTTCCTCTGTGCCTATTGTTATGCCCTTTTTGATGTTGTGGATTTGGATATTCTCTCTTCGCTTTGTGGTTAGTTTGAATAAAGATTCTTGTTGACCTCTATCTTATTGACTATCTCATTCTTCGTGTTGTTCTCTTTTTTCTATTTTATTGATTTCAGCCCTGAGTTTGGTTATTTCCTGCCGTCTACTACTTGTGGGTGAGTTTGCTTCCATTTGTTCTAGAGCTTTCAGCCGTGCTCTTAAGTCCCTTGTATGAGATTCTCCAGACTTTTATGTAGGCACCTAGTGCTATGAACCTTCCTCTTAGCACAGTGTTCGCTGCATCTCCTAAGTTCGGGTATGTTGTGGATTCATTTTCATTGAACTCTAGAAAGTCTTTTATTTCTTTCTTTACTTTTTCCTTGACCCAGAGGTGGTTCAGTTGAGAGACGTTCAGTTTCCATGAGTTTGTAGGCTTTCTGTGATTTGTGTTGTTGAACTCTTAACTTCAGACCATGGTGGTCTGATAGGATACAGGGGTTATTCCCCCCACCTTTTTTTGTATCTATTCCTGTTTGTTTTTCTAAGTATGTGGTCAATTTTAGAGAACATTCCATGGAGTGCTGAGAAGGTATACTCTTTGGTGTCTGGGTAGAATGTTCTGTATATGTCTGTTAAGTTTATTTGAGTCATATCTGTTAGCTCCCTTATTTCTCTGATAAATTTCTATCTAGTAGACCCACCCACTGGTGACAGTAAGGTATTGATATCTCCCACTATTCATGTGTGGGGTTTGAAGTGAGGTTTAAGCTTTAGTAATGTTTCTTTACATGTGGGTGCCCTTGTATTGGAGGCATAAATGTTCAGGACTGAGATTTTTTTTTCTTGGATTTTTCCTGAGATAAATAAGTAATGTCCTTCCTGATCTCTTTCCACTGAATTTAGTTTGAAGTCTTTTGTTAGATATTAGGATGGCTACACCAGCTTGCTTCTTAAGTCCATTTGACCACAAAGTCTTTTCCCTGAGGTGTGTCTCTCGTATGCAGCAGAAGGATGGATCCTGTTTTTGTACCTGTTTTGTTAGCCTGTGCCTTTTTATGGGTGAATTGAGTCCGTTGATATTAAGGGATATTAATTAATATCCAGTGATTGTTAAATCCTGTTATTTTTGGTGGTAGTGGTGTGTGTTTCTCTCCTTTGGGGTTTCCTTCTGTGGGATTATCTATTGCTCATGGCTTTGTGGGTGTATCTAGTTTCTTTAGGCTGGAGTTTTCCTTCTAGTGCTTTCTGTAGGGCTGGTTTGTAGATATTGTTTAAAGTTTGGCTGGGTATAGTAGTCTGGGCTGGCAACCATGGTCTCTTAGTGTCCTTATAACATTTGCCCAGGACCTTCCAACTTTCTAGTCTCCATTGAGAAGTCAAGTGCTATTCTGATGGGCCTGCCTTATACATTACTTGTCCTTTTTCCTCTTTCTTTATTCTGTATGTTTAGTGTTTTGATTTTTACGTGGAGAGCAGACTTTTCTTTTGGCGGCGGGGGTGGGAGGTGTCTAGTCTGTTTGGTGTCCTGTAAGCTTCTTGGAAAGTTTTCTATGATTTTGTTGAATATATTTTCTGTGCCTTCAAGCTGGTATTCTTCTCCTTCTATTCCTATTTTTTGTAGGTTTGGTCTTTTCACGGTGTCCCAGATTTCCTGGATATTGTATGTTATGATTTTTTTTTTAACACTTTTCTTTGACTGATGAATCTATTTCCTCTATTTTACCTTCTACACCAGAATAATTCTATCCTGTGGTGGGATTAAGGTGTCAGCCGATAAGGTCAGAAGACACTTCTGGGACCCTGGAGGGGGTGTGGCCAACCTGGAGGGGCTGTGGCCAACCCCATTGATAAGTGGCTGCTGGGACACAAGGAGCTCTCTTCCTGGTTCCTGGCTGCTGGACAGACAGAATCGGAATCCATCGTCCTTCCATCACGCGTCCATCGCTTGGATACGCCAGTCCTTGTTCAGGTGCCACTATAAGCTGTTACTAATATCGTGAGTGCTAATTTATATTCTAACAAATATTAATTTTGGACTGGCGCCTTGAAAGTAAAACTCCGACTACATTATCCCTTCCACCTCTTGCATTCTGTTGGTTATGCTTGAGTCTGTTGCTCCTGTTCATTTACTCGGACTTCCCATTCCCAGCTTTCCCTTGGCTTGTCTCTATTGTTTCTATTTCAGTTTTTAAGTCTTGCACTGTTCCCTGCATCTGTCTGATTGCTTTTTCTTGGTCTCTAGTTTTTCTTTAAGAGATTTATCGTTTTCTTCCATTTCTTTATTGTAATTTCCTTGAGAGTTTTTAATTTCCTCTTTAAAGGCTTATATCATCTTTTTAAAGATATTTTAAGGTTCTTTTTCTCTCTTTCTTCTATAGTGGAATGTTCAGGTCTTGCCATTGTAGAACCACTGGGTTCTAGTGGTGCCTTATTGTTCTTTATGTATGTTGTTGAATGATTTTTTTTTTTTTGGCACTGGCATCTACCCATCTCTTCCTCTGATCTGTGCAAGCATTATCTGTGTTTCAGGGAGCTGTTTTTGGTCTACTAGGTGCTCTTGGTGCAACTGGAACCCTTGGAGAAATCAGAGGCAGTGGAATCTGGGTCTCAGGGAGCAGCTGAGATCTGCAGCTGAAGCTCTTTTGCCTGGCCTTTCCGGAGTCTGTGTCTCAGAAAGCAGCTGAGGTCGGGGAGATGGGTAGGGTTTGGGGAGTGGTGTGAGGCTGATGGGCTAGAGAGTGTGATGAGGAGTGTTGATAGTCAGGCTTGCACACAGGACTCCTGCTTGCTTACCTGCAGCTGGAGCTGTGATGGGCTGGGGGGAGGGCACATTTTGTGCCTTGTTGCCCAGACCTGAGGGCTGTCCTAGCTGGCCTGGATGGCCAGCTGGGAGGAGGAGTAACTCACTTCTCTCCTTTTCCCCCCAAAAGTCTTCACAGTACACTATCTCTGTTGCACTGCTCCACGTTTACATTGTTTCTATTTATTTCTAATTTTCCAGTCCTCTGTGGTAGAGTTGTTCTTTGTTAATGGTGCAGTAGCTCTTGATTGAATTAACGGAGTTCCGATTTCAATACCATTTAGAGGAAAAGGAAACATTTTGTCTGAAGCCTGAATGACTTAGACAATAGAAAAAAGTTTCTGGATACAAAGGGCTGTTATGATTTGGACAGAGCTGTGAAACTGCCGATTTTATAAGCTTTTGAAAGTTGTTTTATGTGTGAGTTTTTTAAGTTGCTTTGGTTTTGGTGGTAGCAATGATGGTGGTTTTGTTCTTTTTTTTTTTTTTTTCCGATATATGGATATTTTGGTTGCAAGTGTGTCTGTGTACCTCAGGCCAGATGAGGGTATCAGATAACGGGAGATACGTGAGTTGTGAGTCAAATATTGTTGCTGGGAATTGAACCTGGGTCCTCTAGAAGAGCAGCCAGTGCTCTTAACCACTGAGCCATCTCTCCTGCCCTAGTTTTGTTTGTTTGTTGTTTTGTTGAGAGAATGAATGAATAAGTGAATGAATGGAAATGGCTTTCCAGGCCAGCCTTGAACTCCTTGGCTCAATCAACTGTCCTGATCTCCCAACAAATGTGCTACCATAGCACCATGGCACCTACCTACAAGCTGTGACATCTTTCTTTCGCAGCTGTGAATTCTTAAGGTTGTTATAGGTGGCCTCAGTAACTGGATAGTAGCTTGAAATCTCAACATACTTTTCAAATAGGACTTTTAGGAAACTAGAAAACTTCTTTCCCTCACTATTATTTCTTGCATCCTCTAAAGCTTCTCAGGCCTTATTGCTGGCAGGCATTTCTTCTTAAAGGATTGTTGAAATAAATATTCCAATTTACTTGACACCACCTAGAACTTGTTATGTTGTATTTTGCCAAATAACCTTAAAGCAGAACAATATAAAAATGTACTTGGTAAGGCAAATTCTATGGTATTCTACTTTATAGAAGTTCGCTTGGAGTTTAAGTGTTCATTTTATCTCTTATTAAAAATAAGAGACTAAAAATGACATTTTCCTTCTTAATTTGATGCTTGATCATAAAATTAAGTCCCCTATCTTCCACTTCCCTTCCTTCTCTCCTCAGACTGTAACCTTCTATCACGACTGTCCTTTCTTCTCTTTTCTTAGAGTGTTCTTTTCAGCTACAAACCGCAGGAAAGAAAATTAACCCCCAACTTTTGACTGCTAATAAATTCATATATATATATAAAAAGCCAAAATGGAACTTAGCTTACTTAAAAGTTAGCTGATCCAACTTGAACTTGAATCGCAATGAAAATCATAAAAACTATTTAAAATGAAGCACAAGAGAATAATACTAACAACGAAATGAATAGACCATCACCAAGCAACTCAGTGCTCTGGAGAAAAGAGGCCTGCCCACAGGGCCTGTCCTCCCATCCAGAGCCAGCACCACCCTCCTGCCTCCCATGTTTTCTGCCAGCCTGAGGAATCCAGGGGCCTGCTGTGATGAATGCTCCTAATTTTTCATTCAAAGGGCATGAAAACATATTCTATACAAAAGCAAAGTGTCTGAGACTTTTATATATTTACAATTATAATAATTGTAAGTTAGAAACATCTCAAAAGTCTATCAGCAGGTAAATGAATACGCTAACAAATTTGTTGTATTGACACTTAAAGGTCACAAACTACTAATACATGTAATAAAATGGATAAATATTCAAAATGTTTTTGAAGACTATGGACTATGATTTTATGTGGAAAGCTCTAGAAAAGGTAAATCAGTTGCACTGGACTAGAGATAATACTGAGACACACTGCAGAGTGGCAGAGAGAATGATCTGGGTTGAAAGCTATAACTTTAGACTCACCAGCTTATATCATGTGGCATATAGAACAGGACAGAACTTGTTTTGAATAAGATGTAAGAAGTAAAATGTGAAGTCAGCAGCCAGAAAAGATGGCACTTAATGGAACAAGTGAGAATTTGGAGTCATAAATAAGAATGTAAGAATATGACCAGATGTTTGCATGGCAAACATTAAGAATCACTTAAATTTCATGGCAATATTAATCTGGGGCTGAAGAGATGGCTCATTTGGTAAGCTGCCTACTACACAAGCATAAGGACCTGAATTGAATCCATGGCATTTACATAAAAGCCAAGCAAACATTTGTAACTCCAGAACAGCAATGCAGAGGCAAGAAAATCCTTGGAGTGATCAAAGTCATTGGCACTTGGCCTCTACATGCACCCTCACACACACATTCATACATCCACATAGTACATACAAACGTATATGGGAGAAAAACTTAGTCTTTCATTTCATCGATTTTGAGTTTTAAATAAACATTTTAAATGTTTTTGTATTTAATACATTTGCTTTAATAATAATAAATTGTTTACATTAAGTTAATCTATGTCTGTGATGTGGGAAGGCCCAGCCTGAATGAGGACAGCAGCATTTCATGGACTGGATATCATACTGCATGAAAAGAAAGGGGAGATGCCAGGCTGTGATGGCACACAGCTTTATTGCCGGCACTTGGGAGGCAGAGGCAAAAGGATCTCTGAATTCAAGACCAGCCTGGTCTACAGAGGGAGTTCTAGGATAGCCAGAGCTACACAGGGAAACCCTGTCTCAAAAACAAAACAAAATGATGGATAGTTTCTGACATGGAGAAATTAATTTCTCTAACAGTGACTTCATCACTGACTGTACAATGGGATGAATGTAGCTCATCTGTAGTTCAGGTTGAACTTGGGCAATCTTAAGGTAGCCTTGGGACTTATTAAAAGTACTAGCTGCTCTTCTCAAGGACTCAGGTTCAATTCCCAGTATCCACAAAATGGCCCACTTTTATAGAGGACTCAAAGCCTTCTTTCTGGCCATCATGAACAACCACGCATCTGACTGAGGGCTAATCTCTAAAATATAGAAAGGAGTCAAGAAACTAGAGGTTTGCTAATAATCCAAAATGGGATTCAAAGCTAAGCTAAACAGAGAATTCTCAACAAAAGAATCTCAAATGGCTGAAAGACACTTAAAGAATACTCAACATCCTTAGCTATCAGAGAAATACAAACCAAAACAACCCTGAGATATCATCTTACACCTGTCAGAATGGCTAAGATCAAAAACACTGATGACACTCCATGCTGGAGGAGATGTGGAGCAAGGGGAACACTCCTCCATTGCTGGTGGGAATGCAAACTTGTACAGCCACTTTGGAAATCAGTATGGTGGTTTCTCAGAAAACTGGGAATCAATCTGCCCAATGATCCAGCAATACCACTATTGGGCAAATACCCAAGGATACACATTCTTACCCCAAGGGCATTAGCTCAAGTATGTTCATAGCAGGATTATTTATTTATAATAGCCAGAACCTGTGAACGATGTAGATGCCCCTCAACTGAAGAATGGATTAAAAAATTATGGTACATTTACACACTGGAGTACTACTCAGCAGAAAAAAAAGACATCCTGAAATTTTCAGGCAAATGGATGGATCTGGAGAGTATCATCCTCAGTGAGGTAACAGACCCAGATAGGCATGATGTAGGGATATGTTTAAATTTAATAAAAAGTCTGAGATATCAGAGGGATCTACCCACAGTCAATCTAGGAGGATCAGACAGTGGTAACTCACACCTTTAATCCCAGCCACAGGGAAAATCCAGGAGTGGTGACCTATGCCCTTAATCCCAGCAAATCTGACTTTGAGGTCAGTTTAATTTACAAAGGGAGTTCCAGGCTCCCAGGAAGGCAGTGGTGGTGCCACACCTTTAATCTTAACCTGAATGTGAAACATGGGTGAAGAGAATATTTAAGGCAGACATAGAAAGACAGAGGAGGCAGAAGAAGTCAGGAGGAGCAAGGCTGAGGAAGCTGGAAGACAGCTGGGTGAGATCTGACTGTGGTATTTACTCTCTGATATCTCAGCCTTTCCCAGAGAGCTGGCTCCGAGTTTCCTTTATTTGTGCATTAGACATGGTATGTACTCATTCATAGTGGATTATAGACATAAAGCAAAGGATAACCTGGCTACAATCCACAACCCCCAAGCAGTTAGGTAACAGGAGGAACTTAAAAAGAGCCGTCCATGGATCCCCCTGGGAAGAAGAAATGAAGAATATCTTCTGAGTAAATTGGGATCATATGGGCGGGAGAGCAAAGGGAGGTGCGAAGAGATCATGATCAGAAAAACATCCCTAGTAGGAAAGGTGTAAGGGGAAGGAGGAAATTTGTCCCTGGGGTAAACAGTTACGGAATCAATCCCTGGTTAGGACAGAGATGATGAAAGGAACCAGCGCACACAGCAGCCTTAATAAGAGGCAAAACTCTAAACCTTCTCATGGATAAGAATTACCTCCACATAAAAAATAGCCATGTGTCACATAACAACTACAATATATTCTAAGAAAATTTCTGGATGCAATTTGTTGTTATAAAAATATCAGAGTGTACTTATACAAAATAAGAATCCCATGATGTTTCTGGGTATTTGTTGATATAATCTTATGGAATAAATATCATAAAAGTAATCAATCTACTTTTCATCAACACATTGTTACGGAGTGTATGATTGTATGTGAAATGTCTGTATTCAATAGCATGAAGTAAAACACTAAGAGTTTAAAAAAAAAGGAAAAAAAGGAGAATGGGTTAATTCTTATAAATAAAAAAGTGCATTTGAGATCACCTCATGCACGCCCAATCTGACCCTCCCAGTTGCTCACAGAGTTCTGTTGAGCTAGATACTGAAGAGACACTGAGCACCTTCCAAAGCCCATTTAGTTTCTTGACATTTAGAATGGCTTGCTTGCTTATCTGTGTATCTACCCACTATCTGCTGAATTAATTTGTTGTTTTTGAGATAGGTTTTGCTCTGTAGCCTTAGCTGGTCTGCTACTTGCTGTAGGCTAATCAAGCCTCAAACCTGTAGCAACTCACCACTCCTGGCTTCGAAGTTCTTTAATGGTGCAGCAAACACCCAGCTGCTCTCTTATTCTGGCCTCTGGCATAGAACAAGGATCAAAGCTCAATTAGTCAAGAGAGAAAAAGAATGGGATATAAGGAGTCTAGCAAAAAGCAAAGGGAAGTAGGTAAAATCTTAGCAACAGTTAACAGGCAAACAAACCTTGGGCACTTTAGACCAATGAAACCAACCCTTCACCATTTGAAGTGAGGATGCTGCTAGAAGGTCTTTTATGATTAGAGATACTAAGTACTTGTTTAGATGAAACACACAATAAAGAGAAATGAGATGCAATGCTATATTCAACATGGATGATCCTTAGAAATCCAGACAAGTGACAGCTCACCCCTCTCTTCAGGAACATTTATCACCTATGCCATCATCCTTCAGGGATTTGTGTGAATGACATATTCTGTAGGTTGATAATTAGTTTTTTTCCCCTTCCTTAAAAACAAAACAAAAAAGCATAGGAGGCCAATGTTGGCCTCTTCCCCAGGAGAGACACTAGCCTGAGTGGTTTGGGAAATAGATGCCTTGATCTGACTTGCACTATGACTGCTGAATGCATGCACCATCCCAGTAACACCTGCTCTCCCGACCAGCCACCTGGGACTGAAGAAAGATCCATCAATTTCACCTTCCCCAGAGAGATCACCCAGACCCAATGCTTAATTCAATGTCATGTCAAAAAAAAAAAAAAAAAAAGCTACCCATTAACATCCATCGGCCATCAGAAGTAAATATTTAAAATACATTTTAAGGAGAATTATCATATAATTTTTTCATTTTTCCAAATGAGTTACAACTCCACTAAATATAGGCAAAGTATCACTTATATCAAGGCAGGAATGACAGAAAGGAATAAAGTTTTTTACTCAAATCTGTCCCCAACATCTTGCCAATGGCTTAAATTTGGAGCTTCATTTCCACCTCACTGGATGGAAATAGCTGCTTCTCATAAAGAAACTGTGAATTATTTATTTTGGATTTTAGTGATATTTGGTTACAGATTTTATAACAAAGAAATCAAAACCCACAGACAACCACATTTTAGTTCAAAGTAATCAACTAGCCTTTTTTTCCCATAAACAAAGAGAGGTAGCTTTCTTTTATTTCTGGCACATTTACATGCTCTTTGCTTATTTTAGTTTCCATTTATTTTGCTATTAAATGTTACTTAGCTTATATATCTAGATGTTACAATATCTAGCTTCTGTCCTCCCCATTACCAATTTGGCTTTCAAACCACAGAGATCTGCCTGGCCCTGCCTCCTGGGTGCTGGGACCACCACAACAAGTAACTTCATCTATTTTAAACAACAAAGTAATATGTGTACTTATTTCAAAAGTCAAATAATTCTAAATAACAAAAAAACTACAGTCCCCATTAGTTATCCCAGTGGCAACCACTCTTGCCCCACTCAGTGAATTATTTTATATTACCTCAATGTCTCTTAATAACTAAATAATATGCTATTTTATTTTTTCAATTTGACACCTTATCTATCAACTTGCCCCAATAAAGGTAGTAATTATTATTTTTTTAAGATTCATTATTTATTATGTATATAGTATACAGACCAGGGCACTAGATCTCATTACAGATGGTTTTGAGACCATGTGACTGCTGAGACTTGAACTCAGGACTCGGGAAGAGCAGCCAGTGCTTTTGACCTCTGAGCCATCTCTCCAGCCCCCAACAGCAATTATTTAGCTCTGTTTTCTCTGTATTCTCTCCAATACTATATATGCAAGTATTATATATTCTCAAGTTCTACAGCCTTGTGTCACTTAATGGTAGTGACATATTAAAAGAAATGCTGCACTAGGGTGATTTTTGTCTTTGTGTAAACATTAGAGTATAGTTATACAGACAGCTATTCTAGGCTACCATATAACAGCACTAATGGTGCACCTTATTGCTCTAAGGCCAGGGTGAATGAAATAATACAATTAAACCAAGCACAATATAATCAGAGTAAAGTAAACACAAGATATATGAGGGCACTGCTGGCATAACGGCATAATTACAGGAATATATATATATGTGTGTGTGTGTGTGTGTGTGTGTGTACATATGAGTATACTCTTAAACCACCAACAATTTAGTGTAGTAAATACATACATAGCACAATCATGTATTGCAGCTATCAAGCACTTCCACGTCATCATACCTGCTATATATGTATATATATTTAATATTAATCACCACTGTCATTACTGTTGCATAGGGGTGCAAGTGTGCCGTGGTGCAAGTATGGAGGACAGAGGGCAACTCTGGGGAGTCAATTCCTCCTCTGCCCTCTGTGGGTCCCAGAGATTGAACTCAGGTGGTCAGACTTGCACAGCAGCCCCTTTTCTTGTAGAAGTTGGCTGCTCTCCTGCTGTATTTTCATTACTGGCCATGCAGATCTGCTATAGCAGCATAAACACAAGCACAGGAACAACATATATTATTATGGTGTTATGATGGCTACCATGTAACTAGGCAATAGGGATTTTCCAGTTTCATGATAATCTTATGCAACCAGTTTAACATATAACTATTGTCGACCTAAAGGTTTATTATATGGTAGAACTTCTATGCTATTCTATAAACGCTACTACAATAGCCTTGCCACATAGTAAAATAAGCTGCATTTCCTTTTCCTTCTTGGCGTATCTGTATGCTTCTCTGAGATTTTGCTTGTTTTTTCTCTGTTTTGTTTATATTTACTTCTAATTCAACCAGAGAATCTATGTGTCTGTCTAAATGTTTTTAAAAAAAAAAATCAAGATGTATTTTCTTGCCAGTCAGTGGTGACACCTTTCTTAACTCCAGCACTCAGGAGGCAGAGGCAGAGGCAGGTGGATCTCTGAGTTTGAGGACAGCCTGGTCTACAGAGTGAGTTCCAAGAGAGCCAGAGTTACACAGAGAAACCCTGTCTCGAAAAACAAAAACAAAACAATTTTTTCTCAAATACTGGTAATCTAAAACAAACAGACAAACAAACAAACCAGCCAAGATACTACCTGCAAACTCCAAAGAGTAGGATCTGAGCTTGCTGACTGTGACTACACTGTTTAGTTGGAGAACTTCTAACATCAGTCACTACGGTCCTTGGGCTGGTCAGATTCCCTGGAGCAGTCTTTTCTAAGCAGGTAAAAGCCTGGCTGGGGAAGGGAATCTTACCATGAAGTGTGCATAATTTATACTTCAGTACAGACCCCAATCCTTATGTATGTATGCATCCATGTCTGTGCACGGGGAGGCTAAAGGGTGATGTCAGGCTGTCTTTTTCAGTGACTCCCCAACTTCAAAAATTTTAATTTTACCATCATCTGGCATGGGATATGTGGAGACACATGCTTGCCAAGGAGGCTTGTGGAGGTCAGAGGACAATTTTGTAGAACTTCTTCTCTCTTCCCACCCTCATGAGGGTTCTGAAGGTTGAACTTCTCATAGAGGTGTTTTTTAAAAATGATTAATTTTGTGTGTATGAATATTTTGCCTGCATGTACATAAGTGTACAACATGCATGCACTGATCCATCACATTGCATCAGCCACTTTAATTTTTGAAGCAGAGTTGCTCACCGAACCTGAAGCTCACCAATTCCGCTACAGTGACTGGCCAGCATATCCTACTCATATCCAGGCCCCCGGTTGAGATTACAGATCACAGGGGTATGTAACCGCACCTTTTCTTCTTTTTTTTTTTTTTTTTTTTTTTTAAATGTGTGGGTTCTGGGGTTTGAACTCAGCTTCTTGTGCTTTTAAGACAAGTGCCTCACTAAAAGAACTATCTCCTAGACTTCAAGGATAGGTTTTAACAAATTTAATTAAAATAACAAAACAAAATGAACAATCCAGTAGTAACTGGAAAACAACAAAAAATGATCCCTTAGTCACGCTGAGTTCTATTCGTTTCTTTGGTGAGCAGTTTTCTCTTGTGCTTCATCTTTCTTGAAGTGTTCTTCTCTCCCTACTGCTCCCCACTGGACTCTCCTCCTCCTCCTCTCTAGTTCATAACCATTTAAGTGTTCTTCCATTGTTCTATATTACGCTTGTCTTACCAATTCCACTGTGGGGCACTTGATGCAATTACAGCCCACTCCCAAATCCTATTAAAACAAAACAAACAACAACAAAAGACCCCCAAGCCTCCCCAAACAAAACTAGCAATTACTCAAAGAAATTCTCTACTATCTATTCTGAGTAAGACAATCTGAGTATAAGATTACTCAGCTCATGCATGTAAGCAGAACAGGACTACAGACTACACCAGAAACCCCTTTATATTTTGTTATGACAAAGTGACAAGATTAGTGGCTGACAAGAACCCAATAGATGAAATAACCTGATTATATGAAAGCACTTAATACTGCTTCTCCTGGCATCTTCCTTGCAAAATTAATTAAAACTAGACAGGATATATGACTCTCATGAATTGAAAACTGGCCTTAAGACTGCAAGGAGTGATTATACACTGCCTTAAATCACATTAGGCAAAGTGTCTGGTAGAATGTCCATAGAGTATCAGATTGGTTATAATCTAGTATTTCCATTAGTACTCAGGAAAGTCAAGAGTTAAGTCAATTAATGTTGAGTACACATTAACTAGAAGATACCTACACTATAACAGATTTTAAAAAGTGGGGAAGATATACAGAAAAACCTTTAGAAAGCCAAATAGTTTCCTTTTGTGATAAATAATATAAAATAAATTTTTACCAAGTCCTATACATAAAGGACTATGTAAGGATGGGGAAGAACAGCAGCCACCATAGGGGACTTAATGGCTCTTCTTAATCTATAATTATAAATTACAGAAACGTATAATTTCACAGAAAGATGAAAGACCAAGTTTGCTCTAATTCATTATCTCCCAACCTCTGCCTCCTGATAGGATTTCAAAAATTTGTCGGCACACTTGCCCAGCCAGAATTTTCATCCTTCCTTCCTTGCCTCCCTCCCTCCCTTTTTTTTTTTTTTTTTCTTAAGTCACAGTCTCATGTAGCCCAGTCTGGCTTCAGTCTTGCTACACAGTGAAGGATGACTTTGAACTTCTGATTTGTTTGCCTGGGGAATGAACCCAGGGTTTTGTCTATGCTAGGCAAGCATTGTACAGCATCTGAGCTACATCCCCAGCCAAAATTGAGGTTTTATTCAAATACAGAGTGCTTGTGGAATATTTAGAGGAAGTTGGGGTCCTAGCAACCCCAAAGAATAAACCTGCTCACTGGCCACTGAAGTCAATCATGGTCATCTCTTTTCTTTGAAAGGGAAAGATCTGGGCATAGGAATGTGACCAGCATCGTTCCCACACATGAGGGAAACCCACCTTAAAGCCTCTGATATTTTCTCACTGAGAAAGCCTGCATCAACCATCTTGAAAATATGAGAGAGGCCACCTAACAAGGAACTGAGTACACTGAATGGGAAACTAATATTGGTCTCCAATGCATCAGTCTTGAAAATGAAGCATCTCTGGACCACTTGTTAGGTGGGGCATCTCAACCTGGAGCCCACAGTAGTGGGGTTGTGTAATCTGCAGACATAAGCCGCATAATAGCTAAGAGACTATATTAGTTAGCATGGCTACCACAACAAACAACTAAGTCAGGGAACTAAATATTAGACTCCTACCTTTTCATAGTTTTGGAAGTTAGATGTCCAAGATCAAGAGCCATGATCAAGGGGTTGGCAGAGTTGTTCTTTTCTGAGGGACTTTTCTGTCTCTCTCCCTGGCTTGTAGATTACCCCCAGTGCCTTTCCTCTGTTCTCACTTCCCTTTGGTAAACCATGTTAGATTAGGTCTCACACTAAAGGCCTTGTTTTAATTTGATTACCTTTGCTGTTGAGACTCTATTTCCCAATAAGGCCACGTTCTGAGGTACTAGGTTGTGGTGGGGAATACAATTCTGTTTAAGAATCTGATTACAGCTATGAATGCTCTACAAATATAAATGTGCACATTTTGTACTTCAGGAAATTCATGTGCAATGGTAGCAAAGTTTGTGGGAGTAACCAACCAATGTCTGATTTGATTTAAGGCCCAGTTCAAGAAATAGAACCCACATACAACACTGCTTGGGAGACCAAGAACCCCAGGCTAGATAGCTTAGGGGCCTAGAATAAAGCCAAATATTGTTGTTATAAAACTAATAAAAATGCAGCACTGAAATGATTCTTAATGACATTCTGCTACACTCATAGATGAGTGCTTTGCTCAGCCATTACCAGAGAAGCGTCCTCCTGCAACAAATAGAAACAAATAGAGACCCACAGCCAGACATTATGTAAAACTCAGCCCTAAACAGAATGTCTCTATGAATCTCTCTCTTAAGGGCTCAGGGAATTCTGCAGGAGAGGAAGTAGACAGTGTGTCCTTTTCCTATATATTACGACTTCCAGCTTAGTGTTTTTATGGGATTTTAGACTGTGCAAATGAGTAGGTCTCTGCATCTTTATCTATTTCCGGTGCCTTTTCTTGGGCTCTTCTGTTTGTACATTTTGTCCTATTCTGATGTATTAATTATGTTTCATCTTATATTTTATTATTATCCCTTAGAAGCCCGTTTGTTTTCTAATGAGACAGAAGTGGGGTGGGTCCGGGAGGAGTCGAGGGATGGGACTGTAATCAGGATAACTTATGTGAGAGAGGAAAAAAAGCTGTTTTCAATAAAAGGAAGAAAAACAGTGGTATTACCCTGCAGATAATTTTTCTGGGCATGAATACACAAAGCCAAGAAATACCTTACTGAATGAGAGCTACGCTAAAATTCCCAGTAAACTCAAGAAAAATATAATCATAAAGTAAAGGAAGAGCATAGTGGAGCACACCTTTAATCCCAGCATTCTGGAGGCAGAGGCAAAGCAGAGGCTGAGGCAAAGCAGAGGCTGAGGCAGGAGGATCTCTGTGAATTGAGTTTACCTTTGTCTACGTAGCAAGTTCCAGGCTAGCCAGGGCTCTCTCTTAAAAACAAACACAAACAAAGAGCCCCAGAAAACAACATCTGGCAAATGATGTCTAGTGAAGTGTATATTTTTTCTCCCTTAAAGTCTCAAATGTGAATGACAAAAATTTACTTTAAGTTCTTTGAAAAATAAGTAGAAGCTTCTTACCTTTCACGATGGCCTAAGGAATGTAAATTTTATCTTGTAGAACCCAAAGAGAAAAAGGAATTTTATAAGCAATAATATGAAAATGATTTGTTTTTAAAAACAATGTCTGGGACTGAAAAGTTATATGTTTTTCACTATCGCCCATGCCACTTAGCAATCAATTAATAACTGATAATAAGGATAGTCAACTAAAACCTTAGTCCAAAATGCCAATATTGAGTATTCACATAAAGAAAAAAAGTATTTAGGGCTGGAGAGGTGGCCTGGTGGGAAAAGGCGCTTGCCACCAAACCTTACAATTTGAGTTCAATCCCTGGGACCACAAGGTGGAAGGAGAAATATAACCCCTAAAAGTTTTTCTAACTTCTAACCACACTCACAACCACAAACTATATATATATATTTTTAAGAAAGATATCTAAGATATCTAAAGGTTGTAGAAATGACACTAGGGTTCAGAACAATCACTGTTCTCAGCATCTACTTGATGGCTTACAACTGTCCATATCTCCGGTTTTAGGATCTGACACCACAGGCTTCTGAACCCACATGGTGTGCAGACATATACATTCAGGCACACACAACCATGTTAAATAAATAGATAAATCTGAAATCCAATTACAGGAAAAAGAAAAGTACTTACGGCTTCATTTCTGTCATTGCTAACAAAGGGATAAGTATGATTTGTAACTAAATGATGCCAATTCTTTCTCATTGTTAATATGACTTTATCTGGCTTAAACTAGCAGGACAAAGCAAATCAATAACCTTATCTAGAGGAAATAAAGCCAAGTAAAATTGCACCCAAAACATCAATGTTTATGTCAGTCTTTAGCCCTTTCTTGCTCAGCTGTACAATCATCCCTGAAATACAAGTGACTGGCTCTTCTGGGCCCACCAGTTAAGGGGAGGGGACATTTATCTACCGTCAATTCAGGGGACAGTAATCTCCTTCCACTGCTCTGATTACAAACAAGCAGGATGCTAGAGAAAGGCCTCACCAGAAGCTTTAAAAATAAATAAATAAACCCAGCCCCTTCTGCTCCCAGAATACAGAAAAGATTGGCACTAATACAAGAGAGTGTGATGTGTCCAAACAAAAGCCAGTCCCAAGGAAGAGCACCAGCTAGCCTGACCCTGTTGCTAGCAGGATAGCATACTTGTTAAAAATGTATATTTTAATTTTCTGTATTGCAAAAGGCCCCAATTTGCCCAGGGATCCAGCTAAGCTGCCATTTTCTACAACGACAGACTCTAATCTTTATTTAATGGATTTAGCATCTATCTTTACTAGAGTGGTCTCTAAGGAAAAGGGGAGGGGAGAAGGCAGGGGCAGAGAAGAGCCGATCTGGTCCCCCTCCCCCTGTCATCCATCTAGCACTCATGTTTGTGTTCAAAATTCAATTACCTCCTTATTGATACTTCACAGAGATATTTAAGCTGCAAACATGAAGCCCTGATTTCCCAAGGGGCCATGCCCCTCTCTATTTCACTGCTCTGCTTCCCCCTGGGTGAATTCCTGAGGCGTCCATATTAATAGGTAATCAGTCACAATTCATTTATTAAACAGCTAGCAAGGTTTATCAGCCTGCCCTGATTAGCCCGAAGAAACCACTGAATTCCTAATTTATTTATGGAAATGTGAGTGTCTTTCTGAATTCCATTCAGGACTTGCGAGGTGTTTTGGTTTAGCATACAGACATCTAACAGGCAGCACAAGCAGTGTGCAGGCTTTCCAGGAAAAAGGGACATTGCTTGACACTAGAAGCCAGTGACAGACAGTACAGAGATTCTTCTGGTCCCTGGATTTGGGTCCCCTAATCCTTGGATTAGTGCTTATCTGATTGCTTTCTGTTTACATAAAGAGTTGGAAATGCTGTTACTAGGCAGCTATAACTATCCAGTGCAAAAAAAAAAAAAAAAAAAAAAATCAATCTCTGGGGTGCTGCTTTTTGATTGGCAGAAAAGTGGCCCTTAATGGAGTAGAATTGAGGACCTCAGTGATTTAAAAGACAATAACTCTTAGCAGAGTTTAAACCAGGCTGGAATACAAACCAAAACCACTAACATAATACTTCTGAAGCATTCATCTTAGAATAGTAACTAAACCAGATCCTATTTTAATCTTAGACCACTCTAGGCTACACTAACAAAACAGCTTTGCATATAATTTCCACAATTATAATCAATTAACAATCCGCCTAAAATTGCCCATTACTAATTAAAAGGCCAATACAGGTTAAATACAGCTCTTAGGAGTAGCATTGCAATGTATCAAAAATGTCCCCCAATAGGTGAAATGAGAGAAGAAAGTGGATTGGGGAATAAATAAGTAGATCCTATCACCCAGACTCCTGCTTTCAGGAGAATTAGACCTGATTTCTTATGAAAAAATTATAAAATATTTTAGAAAATGCAAGGATTACAGTCAATATTCCAATGTCAACAAAGAACATAGTTGATGCTTATTTTTACTTATGTGTTAATATTCTCAAATTCCTCACAATGTGTACAGTGGAAGACAAACCAAACTACAAGTCACACATCAGCTGACTTCCACAGCTGAAGGACATTCCACAGTATCCCTCACCAGCACCTCTTAAAAAAAAAAAAAAAAAAAAAAAAAAAACAAGTCTTCAAACACAAGGAAAACCCGAGAAACTGCCTTGGCTAAGAGGAGCCTAAGGAGGTGTGACTACTAACTGTAATTTGGCACCTTGGAATAGAAAAAGTGTCTTTAAGAATAAACCAAGGAAACCTAAATTTATGGACTTAGCTTTGGCTGCCTTGGAACTCATCCTATGGACCAGGCTGTACTCAAACTCAGAGATCTACGGGATCTGACTACTTCTGCGTCCGAATGCTGGGATTTAAAGGCATGTGCCACCACTGCTTGCTTAGGTTATTCATTAGTCTTTAAATTAAGGATAGTTTATTACTATGGACGCAGACATGTGCCACAGAGAACACCTTCTGTGGAGGTGGTTCTCCTCTTCCTTTTTTCTTTCTTTCTTTTTTTAAATGTGCCAATTGGTGTTTTGCCCAAACGTCTAAGGGTGTTGGATCCCCTGGAACTGGAGTTACAAACAAGCTTGAGCTGCCACGTGGGTGAATTGAACCCGAGTCCTCTGGAAGAACAGCCAATGCTCTTAGCTGCTGAGCCATCTCTCCAGCCCCTTCACCTTCCATTTTTATGTGTGTTCCAGAGACTGAACTCAGGTCATCATGCTGACACCCCAAGGCTTAATCAAATGAGCTGTTTCACCAGCAAATGTACCACACTAGTAATAATGGGAGAGAATGGATATAGATGATATGAGAATTCCCCTTCACATATAAAACTATAATAAAATAAAATGTTTACTTAAAAATTAGTGATAATTTACAGACTAGATCAGAAAGTAGCCAAAACATGAATAGTAATTTTATGTATTTACAAAACAAGATATATTTTTGAAAAAAAAAAACACATTTTACTAAAAACTATCTTTGAAATATTGAAAGATAACATTTATAAATTTAAAAAAATCATATAAACTTATTTTTGCCTAAAAGAAATTGCAAAAGTACATTAAGTTGCTAACATAACTAGTTACCAATTTTGAAGTCTCCAAAAGATATTATTAACATATATATTACAAAAAGCAGAAAACAGCCTTTAAAAGGCATGTGCACAATATGTAGGAAGAAAGGAAAAGTCAGCTCTAATATAAGATATAATTAGAGGAGGTGTCTGTAAATAAAAAGATAGCACATGCTTAATCTAGACAGCTTAACGCCTCTAGATTGTATATCCCTCTTTATTTCTCTCCTTAAGCTGAATCTTCTAGAAATTATTTGTCTGTGCTCTAAAGATAAAATACAGGCTTAAGTCAAAAACATAAACTTCCTACCCTCTCAAATTAGTCCTTGCATGCACTAGGATTCTGTTAATAATCCCCAAGTGAAACATACTTTTCTTTTAAAGCTCAATGTCTTCATTTAAAAATACTACGTATGGGAAACCCAAGACACAAGTGTGTCATGAGGGCCAGCAAGATGGCTCAGCGGGTAGTTACCTATCACAAAACCTTACAACCTGCACTAGACTCCCCTGGACCCACATGGTAGAAAGAGAGAACTGAATCCTTCAAGTTGTCCTCTGATCTCTCCCTCCCTCTCTCCCTCCCTCCCTCCCTCTCTTCTCTCTCTCTCTCTCTCCCTCCCTCTCTCCCTCCCTCCCTCTCTCCCTCCCTCCCTCTCTCCCTCCCTCCCTCCCTCCCCCCCCCCTCTCTCTCTCTCACACACACACACACACACACACACACACACACATTTAATTTAAAAATCCCTCAAGTACATCCTGGTAACCAGAGCATTATAAGCTGTGGAGTCAGAAGGCTTAGACTTGATTCATAGCTCTTGGACTGATTCAGAACTTTGTCATCTGTAAAATAGTCAACAATAGAGTCAACAGTTTTAAGAGACATGTATGTGAGTGCACTTTCTGCAATGCTATTAGTACAGACGCAAATACTGATGCTGTTATGATATACGTTTTTCCACTAGAGGAAATTTTCAGTAAACAACTAACTAGTATAAAAACATACATTACCCAGTGCCCTCAAGATGATCCATCCTTTTGGTACATTCAACAACCCATAAGGAATGCTGTAAGTTATTATTTGCTATCTGCATTTCACAGACAAGAAAAGGAAAATTTAGGTTATCATCAGTCACGAGCTAATACGCAAAGACAAGATGAGTAGAATTCTTCTGACTCAGTTTTTAGTTTGAACTGAACCAATTCTACCTAATGAGACATGTTTTGTCTTTTGACTGGTAATTTTTTTTAAGATTTATTTTTGGGGGGCCTGGAGATACTGCTTAGTGGTTAAGAGCGCTTTCTGCTCTTGCTGAGGTTCCCATTGTGCACATGGCAGCTCACAACCATCTGTAACTACAGTTCCAGGGGCTCAAAAGCCTCTGGCCTCTGTAGGCACCAGGTACATGTGTGGTATGCATACACACATGCAGGAAAAACATGTATAATACATAAAAATAAATAGAAATATTTTAAACAATTATTTGCTTTAGTGTATAAGGGTATGCCTGCATGTATATATGTGCACCACATGTGTACCTGGTAGCCATGGAGGCCAGAAGATGTCAGAACCCCTGGACTGTAGTTATAGCTTGTTGTGAGCCACTATGCGGTACTGGGAACTGACCCAAGTTGTTCTTCCTCTGCAAGAACAGCAAGTGCCCTTAACCACGGAGCCATTTCTCTAACACTCCAGCTGGTAATTCTTTACCTCTGTCTCATCTTACTTTAATCTAAGGCAGATTCCTTACGATGAAAGCTCCTATATATCAGAATTCTTAAATCTAATGCTTTCCTCCAGTATCAACATTTAAGGAAAATTTAACTTAAAAGAGACTATTCAAATAACATTTTATTTGTATTAAAATAAACAGCAGAGGCTGGAGAGATGCCTCAGCGCCTGAGATCACTGCTGCTCTTCCAGAGGACCTGGGTTTGATACTCAGCACCCCCAAGAAGGCCCACAATCATTGGCTACTACCAGTTTCAGGAGATCTGGCCCCTTTTCTAGTCTTTGTGGGAACAGGCACACAAGTGACACATCCATGTGCACGCAGGCATAATATCCATACACAGAAATAAAAAATTTAAGATGAACAACAAAGCAGATTAACTTTACTTTTTTAAAATTTCTGTTCAACTACACTTCTTGTCAGAAAATTTCACAAACATCTTTGCCCAAGGCAGTTAGTAATAATCTCAATCTTGGACCAAATATAGTAATTCCTAAATATTAATACTCCCTAAAGTAAACAAACTTCTTAAGGCTATTCTATGATTTTTATATAGAAAACTATGTCTTCTAGTTGTTTTTGGATTTTAAGTCTTGGTTCATTCAAGATAATAATATAGTAAATGAAAAAATTCTTGTCTATTTCTCTCACTTATGGGACCCTTTTCATTCCTATTGAAAAAGTTGCTAAAATTCACCCCATGTACCCACCTTTTAACTAAAAACTTCAAAGGAAATGCTGCCATCTACTGAATCAGATTCATTACCATCCTTTCTGTAATCCATCGACACTTGGCTTAATGATGCTCTGTGAGCAGAATTTCATTATTAAGAATGCGTGGGTTTTTTTTTTTTTTTTAAAGCAACCACAACCAGCCAGGCATGTTGACACTCACTTTAATCTCAGCACTTAAAAAGCAGAAACAGATAAGTCTATGAGTTCAAGGCCAGCCAAGGCTTTAAATAGTGAGACTCAGTCTTTAGAAACAAAACAAACAAAAAGAGAAATAAAAACAAACCCACACTTTAAGGTACAAAAACATCTTTCTTATTAATAGCTGCCAGTAACAAAGACACCCCAGAAGCTATTTCAATTATTCTTATTCTTACTCCATTATGTAAGTCTGTTAAGAAAATCCTTTGAAGCCTGGAAGGCGGGTGGGTTCCCTTGTCTTCAGGCTCTCTTCCTATCTGGCTAGAAAACCACTGCTGCTCAATCACCCTTCCTTTACCTGCTTCAAAAACCAAACCTATCTGTAAGAGCCACATTTCAACTTCAGAAAAAAGTGGTTATTGGACTCCTGTCAATTCATTCAAATTTTTAATTCTTATTTTTACAAACTTTTAATTTTATAAGTTTAACACATATACAGGAAATTATATAACTATATATAAGAAACTTTACAAAACCACATATTCATTGAAACAACAAAATATAAAGAGAATGACTACAGTCACCCAGAAGCCTCTCTGCCTGTGGGTCCTCCCAGTCATCGCAATCTCAAGACAACCCTTATTTTGACTTGACTGGGTATCCTTGAATGTTATATGAATAAGACTGTATAACCTGTGCTCTTTTGCATTTTTGTATCACTCAATGTTCCTGTGATGACTTGTGCTACTGAGTACAATTAATAGTTTATGTATTTTCATAGCCATAAACATTCTATTATACTCTTTAGAAATGTTTATTGCTTAGTTAATATGTATGTGTGTGAGAGTATATGTATGCCCACTTCATGCATTCAGGAGCCCAAAAAACCGTCAGAGAAGGACTCTGGATTACTGAAAAGTGAGTTGTAGGTGGTTGTGTGCAGTCATGTGGGTGTTGGGAACCAAACCTGGGTCTCTGAAAGTGCTCTCAACTGCTGAGTCACCTCTCAATCCTCTATTATTTTCTTGCTAACAAACGATTACGTTTTCCAGGGTACTGTCAATGCACTTAAGATTATCATCAGTCATCTCCCTAACCTTGTATGTGCCTTTTGATACACAAATCTATGCTTTTTTATCATTAAGATATCCATCATTGAGTCATAGGGCACTTGTCTGAATAA
This sequence comes from Phyllotis vaccarum, assembly GCA_033318265.1. Taxonomy (NCBI): domain Eukaryota; kingdom Metazoa; phylum Chordata; class Mammalia; order Rodentia; family Cricetidae; genus Phyllotis; species Phyllotis vaccarum. Next base: position 63,327,335 of record JARWLC010000006.1, read on the forward strand.
CCTTAGCAGACATTGCCTACCAGTTTTCCAAAATGGTTGCATGAATGTTCATATTTTTCAGCAAAGGCCAAAAGGGATTGTTACAGAGTAAGGCTACTCCCATTTTTTCACTCCTTTGCAAATTGTCCTTCACTTTTCTGCTGTATTAACATGCAGCATGAGGAGTTCACCAAATGCAAATATCCAATTTTAACATCAACCCTTCAGAACCAAGAGCTAAATAACCCTTCCTTTATAAATTATGGAGCTTCGGGTGTTCTGTAACAGTAACTGAACACTTACTAACTCAGGAACAATATTTCAAACTGCATATTGTTTCAAGTTAAAAGAATCTGAAGCAATATGAGGCAGGCAGGAAGTACTTAGGGAAAGAGATTAGAAGCTGCTGAGATGACTACATTTTCCCAGACTCTGAGGCCACCACCTGGATCTGAAGTGCAGGGATTATCAGAAGCCCAGTTTGAGGATGGGAAAACCTCATTCCAGCTCTCTTAACACTTTAACCCTAACCAGAACCTCTCGCTCCTAGAGAGATTATGCTCTTTGTTTCCTGTTTTGTTTTGTGGTTGAGGGTGAACTTCAGGACTTTGAACATGCTAGACCACCTAAGCTACATTCCTGCCCTTGGCCTAATGTGTTTTTGAGGCAGTGGCCCCGACTGGCTTTATACTCCTGGCACTAGTCTCCTATAGGACACTTCCTCCCACATGCTGGGATTATAGGCACCAGCCATCATGCTACCTTTGCCTCTGGCTTTTTGAGACAGATTCTGGTTGCAAATGCAGTAGCTAGCCTAGGCTGGTCTCAAACTAACAGTCTTCCTGTTTCTACCTCCCTGGAGCTATTTAATGTATGTGTGAAATATCACATCCAGTTTAGATGATATGCTTTTCAATACCAACTAAATTATTTTAGTTAGAATTTAAAGACTGCCTTCTTATATGATAATATGGAATGTGTTTGAAGTACTTTCTTAAAATCAAGAATATTACTAGAATAGAATAAAACTGCTATAATTGGAACCTTTCTCCTATTTGTAGTGACAAAACCCTTGTCAATAATGTGAGAATGCTGTGCCTAACCTCATTCACGTACCGATCAGGCCTGGTGCAGTCTTATCTCATCATAACTTAAGGGCAAAAAGGAGACAGCTGCCAGAATATTTTAATACCTATGAATTTAGAGAATTGCTTTATGTCAGTCTAATCATTTTGTAGAGTTATAAACATATCTGCTACAAAAGTGGTGCTATAAGTATGTGTCCTTATATAGCTAAGGGTAATAAAACTGCACAGTCCTGGGTCAAAGCCTGCCAAGCCAGAACTGATATATATCAGGGCTGCTGTGAATCTTTAACACTGTTTTTGCTAATCTTTTTGAAGGATTCTTGAATAGTTAAAAAAAAAAAAAAATTAGCTGCAATAGTAGCTAACTGCTTCAGGGTTTTAACAGTGAGCTGCGCTTAATGAATTCTTAAAACTAACACTGCATGTCATAAAGAAGTAAACATCTGACATGGAAAAGGCATTTTAAAAAAGAAAAGGACATTTATTTTAAAGAAGGATCTTTGAGAATCCAATGAATAGTAAATCCACTCAACACAGAAATCAAAAATAATCTAAACCAGGTCAAGTTCACTAGGCCAGAGATACAAACAGTGTGGTGGCTTTCCCATTTTTATTTTATTTTATATTTGTCACTCATGGGCTTAATAGGACAAATATAGAGATGCACTATTCACTTCAGTGGCCAAATTATGCCACACAATCTGCCTCTCTGTTTAATCACTGGTTTTTATGTGTAAGAACAGACAAACGAGCAAGGTTTTTACTGGACTGCCAACAAGAGAAATGGATATGAGTAAAAGGATTTGAGTTGGTCAATGTAATAGCAACCGCTACATGGAATGAGATCGTTCACCCAGTGTAGACGGAACCAATTTACCACTGATAAATATTTGTTTCTTTTATTTCGCTTTCCCCATGGCTAACTTGATCTCTCATGCCTGTAAACTGTGTAGCCAAGCACCTCACACTCAGTACACTATCTTCACTGTGAGCAGCCATTATAAACTGCTTTGTTTTCCTAACAAGATCATCAGTGCTTTGAGAGATGCTTATGTATTTGACACCCAAGGTCTGGCACACTGCTTTTCCAACAGCCCATAAGAAATGTTCTATTTACTATCATTATTATAATTTAAAAATCCTAAGAAATAAATGTTAACCCTTGGTAGGATCCCAGATATTAAAGTAATAGTAGGGAAGATTGGGATATAATATCACATCCATTTTGAAAGATACAAGGAGAAGGAGAAGTGAATGAGACTCATTCATGACCTGAAGAATAGCAGAATCGGTATACATTAAAGAAAAAATCCCTCAACTAGACACAGGCTTATAAGACAGACTCTGTCACATCCCTCAGTGATCATTGGACAAGGTATTTTCTTTTTTCTTGTACAACTTTAATAACTGAGATACAACTCACATATCATAAAACTAGCAACTTTTTTAGAGTTATAGTGAACTACACATTAAAACTCACCATCTTAACCATTTTAAAATGTACAAATCACCTGGTATCATTAAGATCAATTAATACCACACAACCAATCTCAAGATCTTTTCATCCTCCACAACTGAAACTCTGTAGCCATTAAAAGTAAATTTACATTCCTCTCCCTCAGCGGGGCCACTGTGCTTCAGTTACCTCATGTGAATGGAATCATATGGGCCTCGTCTTACTGTGACTTAGTGTAATATCCTTAAAGCTTCAGGTCAGACTGCCCTTCTTTGGGAGTTGAGTAACAGTCATTGCATGTGGTCACTGCATTTGTTCAGCCATCCATCCGTCAACATGCATGCAGGTTACTTCCCTGCCTCCCCCAAGTCTAATGGTACTTTTACAGCACAAAGTTCTGAACTTTGATGGACCTCATACCCCCCCCCCCCCCATTTTGGTATTACATCTATGAAGCTACTACTAATTTGAAGGTCATGAACATTAAGACAATGGTCAATTTTCAGTTAGTTTTTGTATACTGTGAGGGGGACTGAGGTATGGTTTTAAATTTTGTTAATGGATACTCAGTTGCCTTTATATCATTTGTTGAAGAGACTATATAGCTCCCCCTTTCAAGTAGTGTTAACCCAAGTGACTGTCAATGTCAAGCCTGGTGTCTAGGTTTTCAGCTCTGTTCCACTGATCTACATAGTTCCACCCATGCCACTTGCACATGCACCGACTGCTATAGTTGTGGCAGGAAGAGACAGGAAAATTATGGAGACATGAATGGGAAGAGAAATGAATACTCTGAAGCCTCTCGTCAACCAAGAGTAAACTGCAACACAATCAACAATATTTGCTGTAAAAAGTGCTAAAATAGAGACAATATTCCTTTTGTATAACAGGAATGAACTCAAGTCTTTCAAATACAAGTGATAGTATTATTGGTATATGCCACCATGCCAGGGCAAGGATTTGTTTTGTTTTTACAGCTTTTATAAATATTTTGAGATTGAAATGTAAAAATGTCTAATTTCTCAAAAGCTTGACTTTCAGATTCTCCCCATCATGTACAATGGGAAATCTTCTTAATGACCGTAGTTTATAACTCCAAATCATAAGGTAATGTCTTTTCTATGGCATACTTATAAAGTGTCAACTGAAGAAGAAATACTTAAGATCATGTGACTTTGCCATCTTTTCACCAACATCAGACAATGCTAAGGACAAGGCCTGGTGCAGCCATGGGGAGGTCCATCTGTGATTCCCTAATAATGATATCCTTTACTGGAAATGAGGCGATCCAGAAGAAGGCACTTGCCATGCCTTAGGGAAGGGGTTTCAATGAGATTATCTTCACAGATGCTGAATAGGAACCACTTACTCCTCACAAGGCAAAATGGTGAGGCAAAGTTTGGAGGACACACGTGAAAGCAAGCGATACAAAAGAACCTAAGCAGCAAGGGCTGAGAGGCAGGTTGGCAATGGCAGAGCCATGGACTCAAGGACTAGGACCTTGGGGACTTACGCTCTCACATGAGCAGCTGCAACACACCACAGCCAACTGTGACCAATAGAGCTTTTGGTGATAAAATCAAACCCTGCTACAATTCACTGGTCCATTTGAAGAAAGCTTTTACTTCCTGAAGACGGCTCTGGAAATACCATTCCATAAGCATAGTCCTTGAGGGCTCTGTTGAAATTTTTTTAGTTCACTCAATGACCTAAAGCAGCCCTTACTAATTTGGCACCTAGCTCTCTTATGTTTAAAGAGTCAAACAAATTCAATTTAAAATTTGACTAATAATTCAACTTATTTCAACAAACATTTATATTATGTGAAAATCATTCAATTACCTCTAGTTATAGAATGATTTATATAAAAGCCCAAATGTAACATGATATAACTTTGATCAACTGTGTGTTCTTTTCAAAAGAAAAGAATTATATGTTTGGGATTAACACAAACTTTGAATTCATCACAAATGTCAAGGTCCCATGTGGAAGCAAAAGTTAATTCTCTAATTTGTTCCCAAGGTTCCAGTGGTTCATTTAAAGGGAGATTTTGCGATCCTTACATTTACTTAAGAATTGTTAGTTACACACTTGTCAAAGACTATTTCTCAGATGGATACAATCAACAACTCTTTTTGCTTTGTTCTTTCTAGAAGAACAAACTAAGTCAAGAATGGTGGTACAGTACTGATCCCTAGAACTGGAAAAAAAAAAATCAGGTAAATAAAAAAATTTTGATGGTAAATGATTTCCTAAAATAAGCCAAATACATCTGCAGTCACTAGATTTCTTTTATAATAAGACAGAACAATTTAGAAGTTAGACACAAAATAATGTTCAGAATCAGAATGAGGTTCTGTTAAACTAGAGCTATTACTCACAAAGCTTAAGCAAGTTGATAATTACACTTGACCTATTTTTAAATGCTCATCCAAGTTGCTAACTTGTAACTCTGGCTCATTCTATAGTCTCTCATCCCTCCTAATAAGAACTCAGCTCTGAATTCTGTCTATAGACTTAATAAATTCACAACTTCCTGATAGCTTAGGAAAACTATTATCCTAACAATCAGAAAGCTGAATTCAGGGCCAGGGGACAGCAAAGGTCAGGGAGGTTCAAGAGTCAGTAAATTTTCCCATAAGCAATAAGATATTAAGTATGTTAAGCTTTGAGGACCATATTCATTTTCTGTTTTACAACCTTCTCTGTACCACCTGTCCCCCAAGTCCTTAAAAAATGTAAAAGCCATTCTTAGCTCATAGAAAAAACAAAAACAGTTTAGACCAGTTTGCTAACTTTCAGTTTAAAGTGATGTTGTCCAATACAGTGGCTGGCTAGTTAGTAACATGTGGCTACTGAGCATCTATCTACTCATGTGAATTTTAAAGTTTATTTAATTACTTTGGACAGACATATGTGGCTGGTGGTGACTATCTTGAACAGCACAGGTTTGGAGGACCTCCGATACCCAGATAAACTTCAGAAATCTCTATGCCTATTACTCATGAATTTACTGAAGGCTTAGACAAGAATAAACAGTAATTATTATTAAACTAAGGCTATCCACTATTCTACTACCTAACATATCAGGGACAGGAAAAACACCAGTCAGTCACGTTTAGACAAAGATAACTTTGTGGTGTTAGGAGGACAGGTTTAAAGGATATGAAATGCCCCCAATGTTAACAGATAGGAACTTTTGTACTCTTCAGCTAGTAAGCAGATTCTCCTACTGAAGTCATCATAGGCAACTAAAATTAGGTTTGTTAGCCCAAGAAGACAACTGATTTCTCCCATCACTGACCTGAAATGCTTCCAGAAAATTGCTTTGCTTTGATTTATTCTCTACACTGCCACTCCCTGCGAGGTCCTTAAAACTATGAGACAACTTAACTTTGTTAGTGAAGCCATTAGAAACTAGCTCCTCATTTCCACATGCTAACATTCCCAAGTTCATTGATGCACCTAAAAACTTGACTCATGAGACTTGTGAAGGAGAAAATGAAGAGAGAAAACAGATTCTGATACTGGACATTTTTCATTTACCAAAGTAAAGAACAGAAAATATGCAGCAAGGAACACATCAGTAGACAAATACCTCATTGACAACACATGAGAAGATTCACACTAACCTCTTAAAGTTCTACCTTCAGCATTTCCTATTTTGAAACAATCTTAAATACTCCTGAAGAGAGGAAAATCTCCAAGAAATCAAAGTTTGAACCACAGAGGCCAAGTCACGAGTACAATCAATGTGACAGTAAATATTCACTTACAATGTGCAGGCCAAATACCCAGAGCAAAGTCTTACACTGGTATATCAGCACAATGGATTCTCTATAGCATAAGAACAGAGAGGTGGACCTGTACACCTGAGCAAAGCTATCTGAGATACAGAGTAGGGGGAAAGTCACATTACAGAAATGATGATCTTACAGTTGTGTGTAACTAATATAAACCGAAGTACAGAACATGCCTGTCAGTGTTCATGGAGAAACTGGTGGCAGTAACAGGTGAGTTCTGACAAATTCAGCACGGGTATTTCTCTTTTGACTTAATATTCTTCCGTGTTATCTAATTTTTTTCATATGAGGAGCTTGTATTACTCATAGAAGTTTATGATGATCCATCCCTTTAGAGCCCATAGAGACCTCCAAAGTGGTTCCTTCAAAAGGGGTAAGTGGCTCTTCTTTGTTGTTGCCGTATCCACAATTTAAATAAAAAGCCGAAGTGATTCTTTTTGTACTTGAAGCTGGTATAGCATTCCAAACTGCCTTTGTTCATGAATTTCCACAGCAGGCAGGAGGGGGGGAGGATCATACAACAGTACCATGAAACTGGAGGGAGGGAGGGAGGGCACACTTCAAATAGGACTTGGGTAGGACAAGACAATCCACAAGTGCCAACCAGTCCCAGGGCTGGAAAGATCTCAGGAGAGCCATCACATTTCAATTACCATCACTAACATTACTTATTATGTGGCCTGCTCCAGTCCCCCAGGAAGGCAGCTTGTGATGATAATACCCAGCCTCAGCTTGTAAAACAATTCATTAGGCAAAGCAGAACAGCTGGGGCAGCCACGTGCGGGCTCTCAAAGCACCGCCCCACTGGGACCTCTGGCCCAGATTTCCCTTTTCATGAGGGACAGCTACCACCCCTCTGACAGCTGTACAATCCTCCAGGGATACTTCAGGTTTAATCAGTACTTCCTGCACTGCAGAGAGCCATTTGATTTCTAACATAGACTAATGGCACTCCGGCTTCCAGCAGGTTACACTGGACATCAGATAAGAGGCATTTTTATCTTGTTCTAAAGCTCAAGAGTTAATGAGGCAGCAAACGATATTGTCACGGAGTCTCAGTGTAGCTATATTATACAATAAACAGACTCTCTCCAAGACAGGTTTAATATGGATTGAGGAGGTAGAGACGGCTGGTTTAATACTGATCCTATTGGGGGAATGAGGAGCCAGTCACTGTGAGCAGGCCAAAATCATGCACAGTGTTCGGCAGGCAGAAGGTAAGGAGTGGCCTTCAGAACCAGGAGGAAGATGCTTCCCCCCCCCCCCCCCCAACACACACACACTGTAAGCAACATAAACTCATTCGGCATTTTATACTAAGTTTTTCAGTTTTTGGTTTTTTTAAAAATGTTTCTCAGTGACGCTACCTACTTTTATGTATTTGCCTGATGTGTTCTTGCTAGCTTTTTGCCAATTAAGAAGCTTATTATAAAATAGCTTTATATTGTAAAATATTATAGTAAATATTATATATCATATAATGTTTTAAAAACAATAACAGCTTTTTAAAATGTATCATCTATAAATCACATTTTATTTTGTTAAATGGCAAAGACTCTCTAACTTCTAAATTTCACATAGAACTTCCATAATCATTCAATCATTCAATAGTACTAAAAGCCCTTTGTAGGCAAAGCTCTGTATGTCAAACACAATAAAAAAAAAAAAAAAATCTAGCTTCCGGTTCACTACTCCCAGCTAGTTGTGTAAACAAAACACTACCATCACCACCCATATCTTAGACTCTGCTTTGGCAAATATACAGAAATCAGAAACCCAAATCCTTCTTTTACATGGTAGAAGTATCTATCAAAGGCTTTCCCCCAGCAATTTAGTCAACTACTTCTGGACTAGCAGCTTGCTCCCTAAAAATTAAAAGAGTAGAGTTTTTCCCCCCCTTTCATTTATTTTCATGGAAAAAGTAGCAAAACCAAACAACAAGAAACCTGAAAAATTCCTTGAAAAGAGATATTGGGAAACCCCGGGTATAAGCTTAGTGTGCAATGTTTGCCTAAGGCACTGTGTGGGAGGGGTAATGGACACATGCTCACTCATTTACAGACTACCAGAGTACCAAACAAAGCAAATATGATAAATAAAATTTAGAAATTAAATTATGCTGGTTGTGTTTCCAATACCATCTCTCCTCCTTCTTCATTCATATAACCCCAGATTTTTGCCCAGCCAAACTATGACCCAGATAATACTATTTTATATTCAGATCAACTGACTCAGTCTGTGGGACTTTCAAGAAGGCGTCATGAAAGATCCAGCTACATGGGATTCCTGTTTAGCCCTCTTTTTCTTATCTGGGCCTAAAACTCAGAGGTGATGGCTGGAGTCCCAGCATTCAGTGGGTACCCTTTAGGAGAAAGCCACACACTAAGAAAGTAGAGTGGAAGAGATAGAAACCTTAGTTTTTAAATGACACTATGACACTCAAGAACCTGCCTTGGTTTAATCTTCTTCCAGCCCTCCTTTTAAAAAACCAAAAACCAAAAAATAAACAAAAAATGTAAGACACAAGAATTTTAGGTTGTCTACTATTTGGGATTGTACAATTCTCACAAAAGAAAACTGAAGTTTTATACCTCATTTCCTGGCTCCATCCTGAATTGTATTTTGCTAGTACAAGGGCTTATAACCCTGACAATTTTTGGCTCTTTTGTGTCAATTTTATTTTTTTCAAAATACTTATTTTTCCTCCAGATTCCAATGATCCCTTCTTCAGCAGCTTCCTTGCATTTCTGAGGCCCATCATGATTCGCACCCTTCAGTGTTTTCTGGAGACTGCTATCAGATTTTAGAGAATAATTTCCATGCGGATTTTTTAGCTTTCACAATCTGGCTCCTCTTTCGCTTTTCTTTTTAGTACTTCCCAGCCTGAAGTATACTCATTCCAGCTACTGGCAAATGAAGCAAGTACATCAAGTTTCACCTCTCTCAGGAGCTGCCCCTAAACTCTTTACCCCACCACTTCTTCCTTTGGAACCTGCAAAACACATTCTCAGAAAGAAGAGCATGACAGTGAAATACCAGGGTGTGAGAAAGGCCAGGAAAAGCAGAGCTATGATAAGATTCTGACTTTATCCCCAGAACAGCAGAGAACCACTGAGGACCCATGTAAAGGGAGTGAGATTGCCTGTCCGTTTGAATTTTGGAAATATTCCAACTGTAGAATGTGGTAGATATTGGAACAAAAGACCAATTCTACAGCTAGTTTGGGTGGAAGACGGGAAGACTCCAAAATAAAGGGTCCATGATAAAGCTTACTGTCAAGGAAGAAGCTGAAATTCAGTATTATGGAGGAAAAGATAGTTACTTGGATGAATATATGTTTGTTGTAGGAAAAAGTAGCAAACAGTTAAGCAAGCTGGTGTTTAGAATTTAGTACTAACGTTTTATCAAGATGCAATGGCATTATACAATGGATATTAAATTTAACAGGAAAAAAATGTTACACATTCTCATAAGACACCCCCCATCCTTAGATGAAGAACTATAGAAAGTTAATAAGTGCAGAGAGTGGGAAAACCACCCAGGAATGACCTCCCTAAACAATCTACACAAACTGATCACCCTAAAAACATGCACACACGCTTCAATGAATGTACTCAGCAGGACATTTTTATAGGCACAACAATAATACAGGTCATAAATTTGAGAGGAGGGGGAAAAGATATATTTTAATAAAATTTTTAAAATGAAAAATATATCAAGCTTTTTAAGGATAAACAAAAAAGTCAATGTGGAAACATACTTTTTCTGAGATGGATAATAGTTTTGCAAAACCATTTTGTATTTTTTTTTGGAGAACCATGCCTCATTTTTAGGAGATATATTTAAGGGTGAAATGCCATGGGGTTTAAAATTTGTTTCCAAATTGTTGGGGAGAAGGAGAATACACTGGCATGCACACAGAGGTGGTTCACTGGGAGTATGTTTTCTTATAACGTAACTAAAGGAAAATAGGTCTTAATGGCATTTCTCCAGGGCTTCTCTCTTAATTGTGTTACTGACATTAATTCATTTATTTGATAATTGAAAATAATTTTCAAATTGCTTTTTAAATCCAAGAATTCTAGGAACTTAAAAAGAAAAACACCAGCCACAGTGATGGCGGAACACACCTTTAATCCCAGCACTCCGAGGCAGAGGCAGGAGAATCTCTGAGTTGGTGTTCGGCCTGGTCTATAGAATAAGTTCCAGGACAGTCAGGGCTACACAGAGAAACCCTGTCTCAAAAGAACAACCAGCCAACGAAGCAAACAAACAACAGATGGAGATTCACTCAAGAACGACCCCTCCACGAGCAGCCTGCAGATCAACAACACTGCAGCTGTAGCTTTAATGTCAAAGCTAGCTACTCTTGGATGCTATTCCCACCTGATTGAGGAGGCTGTCTGTCCATTCCTGAGCTGGAGACACATGACTGAACACTTCTCAACATTGGTGTTTGTTAAACTTAATAATACAAGGCTATGGAAAAAGCCCATTCAAAGAAAAGTAGCACACTCACACTAGCACTGAAATATGCCACGGGCTGTGTGAGTGTGATGGGGGATCCTTCTATACACTGAATTATCATTGGATAATAAAGGACGGTTTTGGCCTATGGCAAGGCATCTTAGAAGCAGGCGGGAAACCAGAGCATAGATAAAGGGGCAAAGGGGCAGAGTTAGAGGAGACTTGATCCAGCTGCCCAAGAATCAACATGTAAAAGGAACACAGGGAAACCAACAGCCACATGACAAGACAGATTAATGGAAATGGGTTAAGATGCAAGAGCTAGATAGCCATATGCCTGGACCATAGGCCAAACAGCATGTAACATAGCTTTTTTTGTGATTATTTGGTATTTGGAGCTAAGTGGCTGCAAGCAGGTCTGGGCCTCAGGGCTAGGCCAGAAAGACTGGGCCAGAAACTCTTACTAAGGAGTATATAGCAGGTGACAGCTAGTATTTAACAAGTTGACCCACCAGATGTCTAATTCCCCGATGGGAGCTACACCTGGTAGAGCTGAGGGGTCACTGGCAGTTGGTGACCAGTTGTTTTCTGTGTAACTTTCTCAGGTGTCACTGCTGGGCCTCTCTAATAAGAACAGCTGTGGGGTTCTCTCCACAGCCCACTGGTAGTATGTTTCACATCTTTGGGCACATTTATAGTTGTGGATAGTCAGAAAAATTGATTTCTGATGTATAGAAATAACCCCAGAATATCCTTCTTTATTGACACAAGAGAGTAACAGTATTTTTAGTCTCAAAGACACTAATCTTTACTTCAGAACAAATTCAACAGACTAAACTCTCCTGAAGAAAGTATACAAAGACTAATTCCCAGGTGTTGTTTATTGCTAAATCAAGACCAGGCTGTTTTGCGACATAATCCCCTTGCAATAGCTGACTTTCTGCATGTACCCTGACCACTCAAGGTTCAACCTGCTACTGTATTGTTATGTCCTGAATTCCAATGTCATTCTGTCTGGGAAAGAGTTATGTGCAAGGCTAAGCATTTACACTGGCCGGTCTTTGTGACCTCACTGGTCAGAGAGTAACTGTGTGACTTCATGTGCTGGGCCCTGAATATGTAGCATATAATTGACAGAGTTTGGCTAAGGAACAGGGGAGCAGCAGCAGTGTAGGGGAAGAGGAGGATGAGCATGTTGAGAGTGTAAGAGCAGCAGCAGTGTAGGGGTGAAGCTGTGCAGAGTGTGAGTGTGTGTGCTGAGTGAGAGGTGAAGCTAAAGAGAGGGTGAGAGACACATGAGGGAACGAACGGATGAGAGAATGATGCAGAAAAAGCACGTATGTGTGTGAGAGCCAAAGCCCCCATAAAAGAGCTGTTGCTTCAGATAGGAACTGTGCAAAGAGCTGTATGAGCGTCATAAGAACAATGTAAAATGTTATATGGTGAGAGCTATGTTTGAGTGAACAGCTATGGCTGTGTGGAGATTTATAATTGTGGGGGCAAGGAAGATGAAACTGTATAAAAGGAGATGTAGAAGAGAGATGTATGTAAAAGAAAGATGTGAAGACATGTGGAAATAGATGTCACTGTGTATAGAGATGTGTGGCCCCATGTTATATAAAAGAAAGATACGTTTCTTGAGACAGGGTTTCTCTGTGTAACCACTGTGGCTGTCCTAGAACTCACTTTGTAAATCAGGCTAGCCTTGAACTCATGGAGATGGGCCTGCCTCTGCCTCCCGAGAGCTCATCCTCTGGTTTCTCTTCAGATTGTATAAATCTTTTGCTTTTTACTAAAAAGCCTTCTGAAAGGCAGGCATATTGAGAAATTTTCTCTGCAACTGCCATTCTGATGATGAGTGGCTACCTGCAAACTACTTTAGGCAATTGGAACACAGTTGGGAAGTCATGGCAGAGAGGGTCTCCATCTTACCTTGAGCTAGAAATGAATGCCCTGAAAGAGAAATGGCCTCTTAGAATGAAAGCTAAGAAAAGGCAAATGGAGGCAGGAAGTTTACTTATCAGGAGTCATGGGAAAGGAAAGGCATCTTAAAGGTGCTATATAACATGAAGTCTTCATTAGGGAATCATCATCACTTGTCCATGTTCCATTCTCAGCATGGCCTAGACTAGGGAGCCATCTGACCACAAACAAGTGAGCAAATGAGAGGCCAAGGGCCAGCAGCAATTCCTATCCAAGCATCTCCACCTAATCTAGCAAGCTAATGCAAATCAAAGCAAACACTTCAGTGCTGCTGGTAGTGAAGCCTGTACCTTTCCCAAGAGAGGCCTGTAAAACAGGACAGTCACTGACAGCAGTACAATTACTGACACAGATACAGACTTTATGGACATGTTTATCTCCGCTGTAAATCCACACTCTCTCTCCACTCCGATTCACGAGTCATAAAGAAATTGCAGATAATGAAAAAGTTGGGGAAATTTACAGCATGTCGGAAACCTCAGACAGCCAGAAGAAATTAAAGAGCTGACTAGGGATAAATCACACAGGTACAATTAAAACTTCCCATATACCTCTTCATTTCCAAACTGAGGCACAATCCAATGGGGCTGATGAAAAGTTGAGGTCATGACTCCTCAGGCTGCAATCATTTCTTAACTAACTGCATGTTAAAAATTAGCTAATTCATAGGTCATGTGTAAACGCTGATTTCTTGCTGCTCTCCTCATTTCCTCTTCTCTCCACTAGAAGCACCCACAGAGCAATTCTCTTGTTACAGGCCAAATTGCAACAAGCAATAAATGGAAAGGTGACGTCCCTCTCCACTGCCATCTCTGTAGGTACAGGACATCTTTTACCACCATGACCATGGACTGAGCATTAAAATGAGAAAGTGGAGCTACAATGAGTGAATAAAATTGGAGGTTTCTTGTTCCCTAATAAATAACCACTCTCAAGTTTTCATTTTGTCTCTTTAAACATTCCAAAGGGGGATTTTTAAAGGACTGTTATGTTTGATACTTGAGTAAGAATCACTTCTGCTGATACTTGTTTCTCAACAGTGGACGAGTTAATTGTTCAGTTATGCAACCATCTCTGCCTGTGCTGATTGATATGCAACTCTTGTTTCAATAAAGTAAATCAGAAACTTCCAAAGAAGTGATGCCTATTCATTCCTTAAACAATAAGGTTTAAAGAGACCCCCACCACTGAAGACCACAAGAGTTGGTCCCTTTATTCTCTAAGGTCTTTAATAAGATCCTGAACTAGGAGAAAAGGAGAATTCTTCTCTTCACTTTCCCCAGCTTATTTAGATGCAATAGTGGCCTTTAAAAACATTAGGGTCTATCTTAGAAGCAGAAATAAGAACATGGATTTTACCAACTAACTTGTATGTAACCAAACAAACACAAGACTACCAATGAGGCAGGATGCCAGTCAACAAGAGGCACTATGCATCGATACAGGACAAAGCCCAGCCAAATTAGCTCTAATATGATTTGAAGGTATGAGCTCTATCAAGAAATAAAGGCTTTTAAAAAAATTCAGAGGATGCAATTGACATGGCTTCGATTTTGTTCAAATATGATCCCTTGATGATTTCAAGTTCATTTTACACTTCAGAGAACCCAAAAATCATTTTCATTTTATATATTAAGATTTTATTCTCTAGAGTAAAATAGTTCTAAGAAACTGTTACTATTTTCAACCCACACATTCATTACCAGAAACCTTAGGTCCTATCTAGTAGATGGATCTCAATTCTATTTATTCAGTAAGTACAAGACATGATCTCTGAACTGTTCTTGCTATTAATGAAAAGTACCTTACACTTGTAAGGGTCATAAGCATCAAATCAGTATCAACAGCAACTGTTAAATAGAAGCAGTTTTATTTACAAGTTCCAAGAAGCAAATCATATTTTACCAAATGAGTATTAGAGTAAAGCCAAGAAACATAAGCTCTGTTCCTTTGCTGATAGGCAACTGAATCAGAATCAGAAGACCTGGAGTCTAATCCTAGATTTACAAATAACTACATGACTCTGGGAAAAATCAGTAAACTTCCTTTTTTTGTTTTAAGAAACAGGCTCTCACATATCCCAGGCTGACTTCAAATTTACTGGGTAACATAGAAAGACCTTGAACTTCTGATCCTTCTACCTCTATCTCCCAAGAGCTGAGGCTACAAGCATCTCCCGCCTCCACTGGTTTATGTGGTGCAAGGGATCAAACCCAGGGCTCTGTGCATGCTAGACAAGCACTCTTACCAGAGCTACACCCCCAGCTTCTATGTGTATAATTCTTAAATGTTCATTTAATTTGATCTAAGAAAAAGTGATTGTTGCAGCATAATTTACATTAATAAAATGCTAAAAAAAAAAAAAAGGACCTAAATGACAACTGAAATAATCCAAGAAAACATGCTAGAGAACAGGAATAGTATAGAAGCAGACATGTAAAATTTACATATCTGCATAATACCATGTATGAGTATGTGTGTGTGCACATACATCTTTCAATACCATCTTTCTAGCCTGGCTGGTTTAAGTAGGCACTATCACTGGTCCTATGGTGTTAGGCCCTAAGCCCTTCCTACATGGCTTTCTTCACCTCATGTGGCTTCCTCACATGAACGTCCAGAGCAATCCTCAGTGGCCTCCACAGGGGCCCTCATCTTTCTGACATTCTGTCCCTGGAACGCTAGTTCCTCAGTTGCTCTAAAATCAGCTCATCTTCAAGACAGGGAGACAGCTGGTCTCTGTGTGAAGTCCTCTCCTGACAAAATTCTTGGGAGCTGTAACAATGAAAAGGACACTGTACTTTGCTGTCCAGTACCACAGACACACTTTTCCTATGGATTTGTCATTAAAATTTTATCTCTGGCAGGAAGATGGCTCTGGTCCCTGATATGGCATTTGGCCTTGCCTTTCTTTATGCATGCCACTGTCTCACAGGCTCAAGAGAAAAATTCAGAAGCCAAGCTTGACAGCTTTCTCACTCATCTCTCATAGCAAATCCATCAAGACTTGTCTTTGTCCTACAACTTTCTCAAATTAATTGCCTCTCTCCATGTCCATTAATAGTACCTAGCTCAGGTCTTGGCGGCAGCAATGACATTAGTTACCCTAGTTTCTCTCCTGTCTTCCTCTTTAAAATTTTTGAAATAATAATATAGTTATTTTTGGTGTGTGTGTTTGCACATCATGTATGTGTGAATAGTGCCACAGCACATGTGTGGAAGTCAGAGGACGATTTTGTTAAGTCAGTTCTCTTTGACCTTTACAAGGGTCCCAGGGATTGAACTTGGATCAACAGGCTGTGCAGCAAGCACCCTTACCCACTGAGCCACATCAACCACCTTCCTGCCCTCCTCTTTACCATTTCTACTTAGTCAAATTTGGACTTCCCACACCAAGATTCAATTTTAATGTGCTACATGCTTGCTGGGTGTGGCTTTTATTAGAACCAATGAGCTGGATGGTATCTATATTTGTTTTCACAATTCTATAGCCACATATTCCATTTTCTCCTTGATAGCCTATAAACTTATAACTAAATTATCCCAAACGTCTCAGAAATTGTTCTTTCCCAATAGTTACTTAAACTTTAAACACAAAAGTTCTTTTTCTTGAGATAGAAATCTCTCACATAGCCCAGGCTGGCCTGGAACTCACTAAATAGCCAAGGATGACCCGGAACTTGACTCTCCATCCACTTCCTAAGTACTGGGATTATATAATCTCAGTATAAGTAACTGCTCCCACTCCAATAACCTACGAGTTATTTTTCATTCTTCCCAGAACTCTCCAACTTCAATTCATACAACCAGTCACCAAAACTTTGCATTCCACCACCCAGGTTTCTAGACTCATCCCTTACTTTCAAACTCTATTTCCATTATCACACCCTCCTATTTGGCCAGTTACAAATTTGCCACTATAAAATATTAAGTATAGCTTGGATTTTATTGCTATATATTTTGAGGGGATGGAATCTACCCATATAGCCCAGGCTAGGCTTGAATTCATAGAGATCTATTTCCCTGTTTCTGTCTCTTGAGTGCTGGGATCAAAGGTGTGCGCCACCATGTCCAGCTATATTGAAAGTCTCATAATGAAGTTGTTAAGACTCCAGAGACTGCAGCCTCACCCACTCTGTAGTCCTTACTGTTGGCTGTACTACACCTGACTGATACTTATTTCCAAGTGATTATTCCTTCCCTTCTATCCTATTCAGGCCGTCACCTTCCTCATTAACCTTAGTGTCTTTAGAATCACTTCTATTTATTTATTTTTAAAAAATTTTTTAAATGTGCATGAATTTTTGCCTGTGTGTGTGTGTGTGTGTGTGTGTGTGTGTGTGTGTGTGTGTGTGTGTGTGTGTGTGTCTATTACATGTATGCTTGGTTCCTGAGGAAGTAAAATTATGGACCTGAAGTTACAGTCAGTCATGAGCTGGAAGGTGGGTCCTGAGAACAAACCCAGGTCCTCCACAAATGTAGTCTTTACAACTAAGCCAGCTCTCCAGCCCCATTTACTTATTTCTTTATACTGAGTGTTCTTTACTGCTGAGCCATCTATATCTCTAGGCCCAAGGGGCACTTTTTTTAACTTTCTTTTTAATTCTTTGTGTCTTTTACATCACGTACTTCGATCCCACTCATTTCCTGTCCCTGTGTATCTGCCCTCTGCTCTTAAATTTAAAATTAAAATTAAAATTAATAAGGCCCTCCCCTTAAAATTTAAGGGAAAAAAGAAAAAAAAAATCGCATCAAAGCTGCAGTGTGACACAGCGGGTCATGCTGTAAACCCTTCTGTCCATATATCTTCACTTGCAAGTGTTCACCACAGTCACTGGTCTGGTTGAGGCCTCTGGTTTCTGCTACACTGATGCTGGGCCCTCACTGGGACTCTTGGTCATCCTGCTTTGCCCTGGGTCATGGAGATCCTACAGCTTTGGGTTTCCAGGACCAGCCCTTCACATGCTCAGGGAGATCCCAGATGGGGTAGAGATTGAGGTGGGCCAACTTAATCACCATGGTTCTGGGTCTGAGTAGTTGCACCCAAGAGGCACTTCTTAAACTGTATTTTGAAGAAGCAATTTCTAAAAGATGCTCACTATAGTCAGGTATCTCACCTTCTCAAAGCTTTCTTTAACCTAAACAAATAGGCTTTAATCCTTTTAATACAGGGATGACCTCTCAAGAATCTCTTCTTGAGCTGGACATGGTAAACTAGTGTGGAGATATTTTCAAATATAATAAAAACAGTGGAGATATCAGAGGGATCTATCCACAGTCAGTCTAGGAGGATCAGACAGCGGTA
Source organism: Phyllotis vaccarum (assembly GCA_033318265.1). Taxonomy (NCBI): domain Eukaryota; kingdom Metazoa; phylum Chordata; class Mammalia; order Rodentia; family Cricetidae; genus Phyllotis; species Phyllotis vaccarum. The sequence goes on from JARWLC010000006.1 coordinate 63,345,416, forward strand.
ACTCACACCTTTAATCCCAGCACAGGGAGTATCCTGGGAGTGGTGACCTATGCCCTTAATCCAATCTGAGTTCCAGATCATCTTAGTTTACAGAAGGAGTTCCAGACTCCCAGCAGGCAGTGGTGGTGCCACGCCTTAACTGAGCAAAGAAAGTATTTAAGGGACACATAGAAAGAACAAAGAGGCAAAAGAAGCCATGGCTCACACTGTTAGTCCCAGCACTTAGGAAGCAGAGGCACCTGGTCTTCAAAAGCAAGCTCCAGGACAGCCAGGACTGTTACACAGAAAACTCTGTTTGGAAAAAAAAAATTAAAAAATAAACAAAAAGCAAACAAAGATCGGAGGAGGTGAATCTGTCCTCTGATATCTCTATTTTTATTATATTTGAAAATATCCTCACAAACTAGTATCCAGGAGGCTGAGGTAGAACTGTTCCAAGAGGTAGAGCCAGCTCAGGTACAATGAGTTTCAGATCAGCCTACAATCCAAGGGCCCATCTCACTATCTCACTCTCCTCTTCTCATCCCCCTCAAGGGAAATTAAGAATCTCAAGTTGTAGGTGTATCTTAGTTGTAGTGTATGCCTACCAAAAGTGTGAGGTTCTGGGTTCCAACCATCCCCAGTACTGTAAGCAGACAAACAAACCAAAATCCCCAAATGGCTACAAGGATATTTATTATCAACTGTTACACTAATCTCCCAACACACATGTTCTACATTCATGAAGTAGAAACATAAAATTCAGCACTCCCATTTTTTTTTTTTTTGAGACGGTTTCACTATGTAGTTCTGGCTGTCCTAGAACTCACTTTGTAGACTAGGTTGGCCTCAAAATCACAGAGATCTGCCTCCCAAGTGCTAAGATCCAAGGCCTGAACACTATGCCAGGCTGCTCCCATTCCTAATTAGTTACAATGTCTTCATTTCTGCAAGAGGTTTTGGAACTGACAAAATCTGCAGGACATTGAGACCATGTATAGCAACTTCCAAAACCTTCCATGGAGACAGTCGGAAAAGACAGAACTGTTCTCAAGCATCCACACAAGCCAAGCACTTCCTTCTGCATGCTGCTTGTCTTGCTAGCTGGCTTTAGAGTTGAATACATTCATTTTTACAATCGAGCACTCAGGAGGAAGAGGCAGATCTCTGAGTTTAAGGTCAGTCAGGTCTACATATGTAGCTCCAGGACAAAGGGGTTACACAAAGAGACCCTGTCTTGAAAAACAAAACAAAACCAAAAGCTTAAGAAGTCCAAACACTGAATAAGACATCTCTTCCAGTTCTATCATAAAGTCCAGGAATTTCCACCTTGCCCCTGGAGAACTCCTATGGCCTCTGGGCACCAGTATTGGAGCGTGGCCTCACGCAGCCTCTCACAAATACTGCTTAGCTTTGGAGACGGGTTACACAAGTACTGGGATGAGCATGAAGAAGGCTTTGTTAGTAGTGAAAGTCCCATATCTTAAGACTGTTCTGGGCAACAGTTAATTGAGGTTGTTTATACTATAAAAATTGAGATATTCACTACAATGTTTATTTCTGTTTATATATATTATACTCAATTCTATTTAAAAAAATTGAGACAGGGTCTTATGTAGCCTAGGATGGCCTCAAATCTACTATGTAGGCAAGAATAATCCTTAACTCCAAACCCTCCTGTCTCTACTTCCCAGTTGCTGAGAATACAGGTGTATGACATTGTGTCCAGTTTTATGTGGAGCTGGGAATCAAATCTAGGGCACCAAGTATATTTGAAAGCACTCTATCAACCGAGCCTCAGCTCCATCCCTCTAAATTTTTGTGTGGAGGCCAGAGGTCAACTTTAGGTGCTTTTCCTGAAGAGTTTTGTCAACCTTGTTTTTGAGACAAGGTCTTTTCTAGCCCGGATCTGTCGAGCAGGATGGGCTGGCCAGTCAGTTTTTAAACCTCCTCAGCACTGGCCTTTGTAAATGTGCATTCTAAGGACTGAACTCTGATCCTCATTACTGACTGATCTATTTCTCCAGTTCTAAAACTTTATTAACAAAAAATGAGGAATACTAGATTTATTTTGTCAGAAATATCACTTTAGTGTGCATATCCAAAACAGACTTGTCATAGTGAACTGTCCTCTTGAAGGACATCCAAATGTCAAATATTTTATTTTGCTAATCAAAAGATTTCTCTAGTTATATGAAAAAAAGTGCCCTTTAATAAACTATCAACTTAGATTTAACTATTGGAGACACTTTTCATTTATATACATTAAAGTCATTATTTCTCTAGTACCTTTGTATTCATTTATAAATTCTCATGCAATGTCACTTCTGCTCAGACTCAACACAAACCAGTAGATAAAACAAAGGGACTGTTCTTTATCTAAAACAGGAAATGCCATTAAGTTGAAATCTCTAGAGTATCAATAACTAAACTTATTTTAAAAAACAAGCAAAACCAGAATATGCAGATTTACTTTCCCATGAACACAATCATTCCTAAATTCACAGCCTGGGAATGATTCAACTTTCAGGAACCCTACTGAAATTATTGGTTTGTTTTTTTTTAAATCTGATAAATCTTAACAATTTTGTTTCTCAAACAAATGGCTCCAGTTTCACTTCAGACTGCCCAGCATCCAAGTAGCTCCTTGCTTCCCTGTATAGTTAATAGTGTTAGTGCTTAATTTTCCACCTATAGGCAAGACCACCTGGAATAAAGCTTGACGAAACTGCCAATGTTACCTTAATAAAAGATGCTTCTTTGTGGTTTTTTTAAATCTATGTCTTCCTATGACTAAAATGTTTGCATGCCTGCATGTATATGCACCAGGTACATAACTGTTGCTAGAGAGGCCTGAAGAGGGCATGGATCCTCTGAAATTGATGATAGAGGTGAGCTGCCATGTGGGTGCTAGGAACTGAACCCAGGTCCTCTACAAGAGCAAGTGCTCTTCTCTGCCAAGCCATGTGCATCCCCGTTCGGGTTATTACTGAGACAGCTGTCTTGCTATGTAACTGGTCTGTTACTTAACAACCTTCCTCCCTTAATCAGCTAGGTGCTAGAGTAAGAAGAGTGGGCCACCATGGCTGTCACAGATGTCAGCAAGATCATCCTGTGCCCTTGACTAACAGCTTAGCACTTCTTTCTCTCCCAAACCTCTACTTCTTGGAGGACATGCCAAAGCTGGGAAAAGATGCCTCATTTACTTTTTAACCTCACTAGTCATTGTGAAAGCTGCTGTTAATTGACAGAAAGACTCTTACTTAGAAACAGTCTATCAAAGAGTTAAAAACCTTTCAGGAAAACAGGCATACATCTTTTAAATAACTCCAACTATTTATAAAATAGTATTTAATTTTACTTCATTTTTAATAGTATTTTCCTATATAATATAAACTCACTTGTAATATAAACATATTTGTATTTCCTTGACATTTGACTATATTCCTGCTCTCAGAATTAAAAATAAAACTGCTGATTTTATGATCTCCTTTTTAAAAAATATTTTGTTTATTGAGCAAGGTGAGGTATCACATACTTTTAATCTCAGCACTTCAGAGAGAAGCAAGAGGATCTCTGTGAGTTCAAGGCCAGCTCAAGGTGTACAAAGGGAGTTCCAGGCCAGTTAGGGCTATCTAAGAAGTCCTGTATAAAATTTTATATACACATACACATGCACATACACAAATATCTATGTATAGGCATATCTATTTCTGTTGTGTGTATGCACATGTATAAGCTCAGGTTGTCACGCAGCAAGCAGGTAGTCACTAAGCCACCTCAATGACCCATGTTCCACTTTTCTATGCTTGGTACCGTCCTTATATGTGAGTGTTTTCTGTCATGAGATGTTCTCTAATGCTTTAACATTATTTTTAATGGCTGCATTATCCTTTAAGGGTATATAACAGCTTACTTGGCTATCCCTCTAGTTTCCATGGACCTATTTGGTCTTTCTGTGATTACAGCTCTGGGGACTGAACCCAGAGCCTCAAAGTCTATCACTGAAATAAATCACACACACACTCTCTCACTAGTCCCTCTAAATATACATCTTCATATCTAGCACATACTTTGTAGTATTATACACCACGATACTTTAAAAGCAACCCTATCCTAGTTGATTTATGTCCTGTTCTCCTCTACCCTGTCCCTCCTCCCCAAATCACAACAGAGTAAAAGACCAGAAACATTTTATGGCAAAATCCTCTTTGTGAGTAAAGCCATTTCAGAGGCAATGTTGGGTTTATGAAATAACTTGACTAATGGATAAAAGATACGAATGCTTATAAGCCTTAAAGGTAATTTAAGGATTTGTAAATCCTAATTTGTTAGCTGAGGGAAAAATGAGAAATATCAGCATGTTTTACTCCCCATTACCATAATACATTTTAAAACAAAATACTTAAAAGCTAAATTGACAATTTCTAATAATGAGAAATAACCTTGATCTTTTCAAAGTGGGGATTCTAGATTTTATATTGTACTGTTATCTAAACAGGATGCTCTGAAAGTGAATGTGGCGAGATGTTACAGTAGTTGAGAAAAGCAAGTATCTGTAGTTTTCATGGTGCTTTTGAATCAAGTTTCCTGACTTTCTATTCTTAGGTTATAATAACTTATCTTTTCCTCCCAGCGTGACATAAGCCCAGGCTGGACAGCAGAGCCTGCTCTTGAACTCATCTTCCTGCTTCCATCTTCCAGCCTTAGAGATATGAACTATCAAGTCCAGATCTAAATTTCTATTTTCTTGATTCTGCAGCCTTAACAATAAATATTATCAATATATATGAAAATGAAATTCACTTTCGGAGTTGTTTTTTTCCTATCAAATTAACAATGAAAAAAATTCTAATTCTTGGTGTTAGTAAGGAAGAGGGAGCAACTTTCTGGAAGACGAGACGGCCACATGCTCTCTCTAACTACCAGAAAGTAGTAGTCTTCATTCTTAAAATAGCTAACCTAGTGCAATTTTTTCGGTGACATTTACTGTCACTTGAAATTTAAATTCCCAAAACCTTTCCTAATTAGCAAAGAATCATCTATCACATATATAAAGGGCTTACTATATCCATCTGGAATATTGTCTCCCCGTCTGGTAACACTCAACTAGACAAGTTCGCCACTTTCATACTGATAGTAAAACCCATGCTGAAAAAAAAATGACTTTATTTCTAAAAAATAAAAACAAAAGGTATTTTGCCTACAAAAAGACACAGAAAAGAATCAAGTGATTTTTGCTGTTGCTAATCAAGTATCTCCCTTCCTGACTTCCCTAACATCAACTGCATGAGGGACAGGGGACATAACTCATTTGGCATAGTATTTGCCTAGCATGCACAAGACCTTGAGTGCAATCTCCAGTTTCACATAAACTAACTGGGCATGGTGGTGCATATCTGTGATCCCAATACTCAAGACGTGGAGGCAGGAGAATGAAGTTCAAGATCACTCTTGACTATACACAGAGTGCAAGGTCAGCTTGGGATACATGACACTGCCTCAAACAAAACACCCAGCATAATAAATTCTAATTTCACCTTCTCTCCTAACATGAACCCAGACATTTGCCCATTCCTGAATATTACAAAGATAGAAGATACACTTTCCTCCATTCTCACTGCCTTCCACCTTCCTAACTTTCTGTCTCTGGTCTCTCAAAATTCACTCCATCCTATATTAACCAGTGCCTCCTATAGGTATGTGACCTATTTAAAAAAAAAAAAAAATACAGTGGTAGAAACTTTAGAAAGAGGGAAAAAAGCATAGTATCCACTGTATTAGGAAAGCATCTCTGGCCAGGCAGTAGTGCTCACACCTTTAATCCCAGCAGGCAGAATCTCTGTGGGTTCAAGGCTAGCCTGGTCTACAGAGCTAGTCCCAGACTAGCAAGGGCTACACAGAGAAACCCTGCCTCAAAAAAAATCAAACCAAACCAAATCCCTAAGAAAGCATCTCTGTGTATCTATAAAGGCACAAGTATAAATTAAATACCCAAATCTAGGCACAAAAGAAATAAAACTAGCCAAGAATGTTTACAGAAGTTACCTCTTAGTGATAAAGCTATGGTTATTCTTTGCTTTCTCTTTTTTACAATAAAAAAATTATTTAAGTCAAGTATCTGTACAACCATCTATAATGAACACATAGCTAATATCAGAACCACTATAATCTCTTGTACAGAACATTCACTCTTCACTTCCTGGAATTGAAGGTTTTCTTCAGTCTGATTCCAAGTCCCTCCCAGTCTAAGTTCTTAAGGTAAAATCTGGGGTCCCCAGGGACTAGCATCCATCACTCACACAATTCTTATGAACACAGCTCTTGCTTCCAAACTCTATTTAATCAAACCATCTAGAACATGTCCCCTTCCCATTTCCACCCATGGAGCTTATGTGTTCTTTAAAATTCATTTTCATTTGGTGATGTGTGTAGCCATAGATACACAGAGGTGAGATAACTTTGGGTACCCTCTTTTGTCATGCTCCACCTTATTCCTTTGAGACAGTATTCACCGAACATGAAACTGGTCATTAAGGGGACAGAGAACTCCAAGGCTCTCCTATTTCTACTGGGGTCACAGACATATGTGACTGAGCCTGGTCTTCTATGTGGGAGCTGGGGATTCAAAACCAGATCCTCATGCTCTTATCCACTGAGTCAGCTCCAGTTTTCTTTTGGTTGTTTTTTAAAGTAATTTTATGTGCATTGGTATTTTGCTTGCATGCATGTATGTATGTGTATGAATGATCTTGGCATTACAGACAGTTGTGAACTGCCATGTGGGTCCTAGGAACTGAACCTGAGTCCTCAGGGAGAGCAGGTGGTGCTCTTAATCACTAAGCCATCACTCCAGCCCCAGTTTTTTTATTTTTATTTTTTCAGAGGGTTTCTCTGGGTAGCCCTGGCCATCCTATAACTCACTCTGGAGACCAGGCTGGCATTGAATTCACAGCGATCCACATACCTCTGCCTCCAGAGTGCTGGAATTAAAGGCCTGGGCCACCACCCAGCAAATCTATTATTTTCAAGTTTCAAAACTTACTGTCATGTTCCTTTCCCTTGTCTAGGGCAGATACCAGTAACTGATTTCCCTGAAAACAGAATCTTTCTCTATTCAGTGGTTCTAGACAGTCCTTACTCATTAGTTCACTGATGTATAAAATGAAGCTTGTCTGCTCTTCCTGTAGCAACTTAAACACAACTGCCCTCTTCTCTCTGAAACAATTACTTCTTATATTAAAGAACTTATTTCTAATGGTCCATTAAGAATCACTTACTTATCATCTATTCCTCTCCTCATAGATTTAGTGGGCACAGTGAAGTAATGTGTTTTACTCAACTTCATATCCCATACAGAAAGCCCTGTCTGAAGTAGATAAATAGCTACCGAGTGGGACACATTTCTTTCTTTTCCTTCTTATCTGCTCATTCAAAAACTTCATGTCTGAAAGTTTTATTTTAAAATAATTTAATTTTTCTTAAAGGGCTACTAGCTCAAATTTATTCTATCAATTTTAGATGGAATTCTTATTTTTGTTTAATATGGCATTGCCTGATGGTGTCTGATAACACACTACAGTCCAAGGACGAGAGAATACTATTAGGAAGAGAGATACGCTCAGAGCACTGAGCCCTTCTGAGAGTCTTGGTACTCAAGTGTGGGAGCTCTGATTAAAAACAATAACACTTTTAGAATGTTAAAAATCCAACCTCCATGCTGGATGGTGGTGGTGCATGCCTTTAGTTCCAGTACTCAGGAGGCCGGGGCAGGTGGATCTCTATGAGGCCAGCCTGGTCTACAGAATGAGTTTCAGAACAACCAGGACTGTTACTCAGAGAAACCTATCTCAGGAAAAAAGAAAAAAATTCAACCTTCATAGTGAAATGCAAATGCAAACGCTACTCTGGACAATAAGGAGGGAGAGAGGGGGGGGACAGGAGGACAGAAGGAAGGGGAGAAGGAGGGAGGGAGAGAGGGAGGGACAGGAGGACAGAAGGAAGGGGAGAAGGAGGGAGGGAGAGAGGGAGGGAAGGAAGGGAAGAAAAAAGTCAGGCAAACAGTCTGGTAAAAACCACAAAAAAACTGCTTTTACACACAGTTCAAGCATTATAGCCAGAATTAGAAGTAATGTAAGACGTGTGCTGCCATCTAGAGGTTACATATGAAATGAATTCTTTCCTTTATCACAGACTAAAGACACAAAGGTTACTGAATAGGCCTTATAAAAGCCAAAGAACTTGATACCAGGCCACAAAGAACACCTAAAGTGTAGAATCACAGCTCTTCTCTCCTTCAGTCACAGACTAAAATTAGAACTCAATTATGCAGAGCTAGACGTGGTAGTCCACGCCTGTAAATCCCAACACTTACTTGGGAAGTGGAAGAAGGAAGATCACTGTGAGTTCAAAGCCAGCCTGGGCTATACAGCAACATCCTTTTCCCCGAGCAAAAAATGTAGATGAATAATAACTTCTTGATATGATTAGCTACTTTTCAAAAGCACATGCCTAGAGGGTCCTAACAGAAGAGTTTGGAAGCACTGGTTTTTCTCTGGTACAATAACTAAAACCTATACCATATATTGGTACAGACTTCAACAATGTCATTGTAGTACCGAGTTTAAGTGAGGGCTGGAGAGAGGGCTCAGCAGTAAAGAACTCCTGTGTAGGATCTGATATGGTTCCCAGGACCTACAGCAGGAGGCTCACAATGGCCTCCGTGGCCACTCAGAAGTAGATATGCACATACATAGGCAATTAACAATTAGATAAATTTGCTGCACAGTGATGGTGCACACCTTTAATCCCAGTCCTTGGGAGGGAGAGGCAGGTGGAGATCTGTGAGTTCAAGGCCAGCCTGTCTACAGTTCTAGGACAGCCAGGACAGTTTATACAGAGAAAGCCTGTCTCAAAAGAAAAAAAAAAAAAAAAAAAAAAAGGAATCTTTTACAAAGTTTAAATCATTGTTTTTAAAAGCTCTAGGAAGAAAATCTAGGCAAATAACTCCAACTTCTAAGCAAACAGACATGATTGGATAAAAAAGAACAGACATAGCTATTGTTATCAAAGTAAGTGAAATTCTTTAAATTTAGGTAATTTTATTTCCTTTGAAAGTTTTAACATGTACTAAATACTTCTGCTAAGGCCAGGAAGAAAAAGAACGTCTACTGTTAGCACTTCTGTTCCACTCTCCCACTGCTGTTCCGTACTGCAGTGAAATTTAACTAAGGTAAAAAAAAAAAAAATGAAATAAAAAAATCTAGATTAGAAAGGAAGAAACTAATCCCCATTTGCAAACAAGGAATCTGCACACAATTTTACATATGGCTGGGGATGTATAACTGACTAATAAACACATGAAAACATGTAAGCATCCATCATCATTGGGCAAATGCAAATCCAAACCACCCTAGGAGGGATATGACAACATTTTAAAGGGCAATAATATTAGCAAAAATGATATGGGAATGTCTTTCTGTATACTGTGAATATTATTCTTTAAATAAAGGGACTGTTTTGGCCCATGACAGGCACCCTAGAAGAAGTAGGCAGGGAAATCCGGAGCATAGGTAGGAGGAGGGAGGAGTCGGAGAGAGACTCATCCAGCCACCCACGGAATCAACATGAAATGAAATGGGTGAGTACAGGCCACGTGGCAGGGCAGAATAATGGCAATGGGTTGAACTAAGAACTAAGATGAAAGCTAGCTAGCAATGTGCCTGAGCCACAGGCCAGACAGGATGAAATTAATAAAAGTGTCTGAGTCATTTTTTGGGAGAAAAGGAGCTGCAGGCAGGTCTGAACTGTGGGGAGTCTAGGCCAGAAACCTCCTGGCACTAAAAATTCCTCTACTGTTGGTAGAAGGATACAATGGTTCAGCCAGCTTGGAAAACAGCCTGACAATTCCTTAAGAAGTCATACACACGCAAGGAGCACACATTTAAGGAGGCAGAAGCAGGTAGATCTCGATGGAATCAAGTTCAGCCTGGTCTACAGAGTGAGTTCCAGAACAGCCAGGACTACCCAGAGAAACCCTGTCTCCAAAATAGTCAGATATAGTGCTACCAGATGACCCCAGTTATAAACACAAGAGAATGAAAATGAATGTCTTCACAAAAACTTACACGACTTGCCACAGCAGCATTGTCCATCAAGTCTAGTAGTAGAAACAAATACCTATCAATTGGTGATAAATACAATGTGATATACTTACCAAACGGAATATTATTTGACCATATAAAAGAGAGCATTGATATACCCAATAACACAGCTGAACACTGGAAATACTATTTTTCAGTAAAAGAATTCAAGGCGGGAGGGGTCTAGCAATACACAGGCTCTGGGTCTGATACTGAGCATTTTGAATAAGAGACAATGAGAAAGAGACAAAATGAGCCTCCAGTCACAGTGATGATATACTACATGATTCAAAACTAGGCAAATTTATACTGACATCAAACGGATTAGTAGTGGCTGAGCCCAGAGGAGCTTGGGAAGAAATGAGGAGTAGAGCAAATGGGCCCAGGGTGTTGGGCTAGTAATGAAAATATCCTACCTAGACTTGACTGTGCTGCAGTCTGAACTGTTCAGTATAAATAGGTGACTCACAGGAATCGGAACTGCAGCTCAATAAAGCTGTTACAATAAAAAACCAAATGCATCCGAATCCCAAGGTTTAGCTCTAGCTGCAAAGACTGATTCTCAGTTTTCCAAATTTTACAACCTACTTCAGTTATTTCCAAGTTAGTAATGATAAATGAACAGGTTGTTTACATCACTACTGAAAAACTTGGTACCTTCAGAACCAAGAAAAGGATAAAAAGTGTAGAGAACTAATAGTAGGATTCACAGCAATTAAATAGGTCTCGGGAATAAAGGCAACAACCTAGTGTTGCAATTCACAGGGCTAAGTCAGCATCCCACACACAACATAATGATAATGTGTCAGGGTTCAGGCACATCCAGCCAGACAATGAACACACTCACGCTATATTTCTATATAACTGTCCACTACTATAAGAGAAGAAAATATCCTAGATCTTCAAACATTACTCCTCATCACTAAACACCAATTACCCAAAACTAGAGCACTTTTCAGAAACTTTCATCCTTTCAGTTCAAAGTCAATGATCTTCATTAGACACAGTGTGCCACTGCATGTAGACACAGTGTGCCACTGCATGTAGACACAGTGTGCCACTGCATGTAGACACAGTGCGCCATTGCATGTAGACACAGTGCGCCACTGCATGTAGACACAGTGTGTCACTGCATGTAGACACAGTGCGCCATTGCATGTAGACACAGTGCGCCACTGCATATAGACACAGTGTGCCACTGCATGTAGGGGATTCACTGATTGGCCGTTTGCTCGTTCCACCAGGAAACATTTGCACGCTGAAAACTCACTATTATGTCAGTTGATCCACAGACTAAAAGGCAATTTCAAAAAAGTAACTTTTATCTTGAAAAGTTATGTTTAATCCAAGGGCTAAAACATAACTAATTTCCAAGAATGGCAAAAAGAGCCTTAAAAATAAAACAAATCTATAAAGAAGGATTATCTGACATATAGCCATGTACCAATCAATGGGCAGCATAAGGCTCGGCTTTCGAAGGATACAACTGTTATCTTTACTTTGTTATTCCTACACTAACATTTAACAATACCGCAAAATGACAATCATGCTTTGAGGCTAAATTTTTCTGCATTTTTTTTTCATCTCAACATCTTCAGCAAGGCAGATATTTGGTCCTCTGGGATTCATCAGTTCCTACTGCTTATTTTCACCTATGTCAGCCTTTCAACTAATGTAGGGAAAAACACCGAGACATTGAAACTCCAGATTAAGGTGTCAAGTGAAAGACAACACCTAGAGTAGATGAATAAAAGTAGAGGACAAAAAAAAAAGAGATGTTTTTACACCATACACACTAAAACAAAGACTGTATTCAAAAAACCCAATGCATATCAATGTAATCATTTTCTTACCTCAACTAAATTCATTATGGCCAAGGAAGATGGCAGTAAGTTACAAAGAACTGTTACAGAAATTGAAATAGGCTGATTTATGAAGTATAAAATAATCTGTGTCTCTACTATTGGCATCCTACTCACACTGACAGGAAACCTCTTTGTTGTTCAGCTCAAGTTCAATGATAGAGATAGCTGACTGAATTAGTCGACTGCAACTAAACCCAACCCCAATGTTGTGGTTCTTAGAAATACAAATATTTGGCAGTAAAGAGGGCTCAATGGGTAAGTGAACACACTGCCAAACTTAATGACCTGAGTTCAAGTCCTTGGAACCCACACAACAGAAAGAGAACCAGTTCTCCAAGCTGTCCTGACTGCTGCCAAGCAAGAATGTGCACTGGTGCAGAACAGCTAAGTCTCTCCTTCCTTTGGGAATTATGATATTCAAAAACACAAACTGGACCTCTTTTTGCTCACCTTCCCTAGTGCCGAGAAAAAGCTCTCAGCAGCAGCAGCAAAGACTCTATGACCAACGGCATGGGTAAAGTGGAGCTTGTGTATACACAAAAGCAAGAATAAGATACCCCCAATGACATCATTAAAGGCTACAGATCTAGGAAACCTCAATGCTATTTCTACCCCTAGATTTTTAATAAATGAATGTGAATTAACAAAGTCTCTCTTTAGATTCTGCTAGTTTTAGGTGATATCCTATCACTTAAAACAAAAAAGTTCCAAATGATGAGTATTGCACAAAGAATGTTCTACCTATTAAATAAAATAGGTAAAAGATGTCTAGCACATTCTGTCATAAAAGGCACAAAATTACTCTGAGTTCCTACCTTCAGATGGCTTGTCTTTGCCTTGGTAAAAGGAAAAGTATTTTTTTTTATGAGTTATAAATAGAACTCACATAACCTTGTATAAAATTTATTGGGTACTCACACTCATCCAGCCCCAGCTGATAGGCCAGGTTCTGGAGGCCTCGTACCTTCTCCATCAAATTAGCTGTGGTGAGACTCCCCAGTTCTGAAATACAAGACCTTATTTCAGTACCACTTCTTCCCACTGGTCTCCAATAACAACTGACTGGATTGACAGTTCTAGCCGGGCTCTGGTTACACTGGCCTGGCATGCAAGAAGCCCTGGATCTGATCACCAGAACAATGAAAGGGTGAGAAATATTTCAAGTTTAAGTTCCTTACTGAATAAGTGCAAGACAGACCCTTTACTTCCTGTCCTCCAGTTTCACATTCAGGAAAAACAGTCGAGTTTTCTACCACCGCAAAAACAGCTCAGCATTACACTTAACAAATTAAGTGGGCTTTAAGATATTTTTTCTTACATCTTTAAAAATGTATTCAGTGTGTGTTTATGAACAGTCCTGCATGGGTATCAGAGGACAATTTGAAAGAGTCAATTCTTTCCTTCAAGCCTGTGGGTTCTAGAGAGCACTCCAGTTGGCAGGCTTGGTGGCATGTGCCTTAACAGCTGAGTCATCTCACCTGCCCAAGTGGTTTATTCCAAGGATCAGTTTATAATGGTCATTTTTGCCTGTCTTACAAAATTAACATACCATTAAAATATAAAGCCTTACAATGTGACATATGACATATCATTGACACATCTTGGTCATGTAAAATAAATGGAGATGTTGTCTCCATTTATAAGTCCCATCATTTCAACTGTATAAGTAGCAATAATAGCAACAAAATACTGTTCACCATGTCCCCAATTTTAGAAAGCAAAACCAAACTTTCTCTTCAAATCCAATTTTTACTTATTTTATTTACATTTAATTTTACTTACTTCCCAGATTTTATTTACTTAAAACAAAGGTTACTCCTCAGATTTTCATTAATTAGCAGCAACACCTACATCTTTCTTTAAAATAGAGGTCAGTTTGCATGAAGCATAATGCTATGTGAACTCTCACTAAAACTTAAAAGTTTTCTTAGGAAATACATACTCATCATTTATCACATAAATATTTCTGGAGTATCAGGACAATGACTCTGAGATGCCTCTGATCAGCATTTAAATATGAAGACAGTGAATTACTTTTGAAATCACATAAAAGAGTTCTGGTCTTTCATTTATCATTCTGCAGTCTTACCTGCATCTAGCGTATGAGACTTTCTTGACCAGTTCAGCTGCTTAAATAGCTCAAGAATCTCTGATTTTTAATTATTTAAATAAATAAATATTTATTTTTTTGTCCACTGTAAGCATTATACAAAATTAGTTAATATTAAAAATAATTACTTTGTTTAAAGTAACTAATTTCAGTTAGTTACTTTACAACTATCATGAATCTGAACACTGTTAAGATTTTTTTTAAAAAAGAGCAAAATCATAAAATTAATATTTTAATCTAAATTTCCATTCTCACTGAACTCCAAATCATTTATCAAAAAACAGTCACTGCTCACAGAATTCTTGATTAATAGAAAGAAATAAAAGATTAGTCTTATTCCACTAAGGTGGTGGTTCTCACCCTTCCTAACCCTTCGACCTGTCAATATAGTTCTTGTGGTGACCCCAATCATAAAATGATTTCTCTGCTACTCCATAACTACAGTTTTGCTGCTGTTATGAATCATAATGTAACTATCTGATAGGGAGGATATTTGATATGGGACCCCTGTGAAGAGGTAGTTTGATACCCCCAAAGGGGGTACAACCCACAGGCTGAGAACCACTGCACTTAGGGGTTATTATTTTATAGTTGTAAGAACATATGGCTTTAAATCTCATAAATAAGGCACTTCTACTGTAGTGAAGACTAAACCTTAAAAGATCAAAATTTAAATTTTTTAAATTTATAAACACTAGCCATTTTATCTCCAAACCTTGGTTATTATAATACTAAACAGAACCTTCATAACTCGGTGAGAAATTTATGGGTCTTTTTTTTTGTCCACTGTAAGCATTATACAAAATTAAGTAAATATTAAAAAGAAAAAACAGGAAAGAGTTCACTGTGACTTATCCTTGAACTGGCTGGATTTCTACACCTGTAAAAAGTAGAGAAAAGCATTCCAGCCAGTCATGAAGAACTATGAAGACAGATAGCAAAGTAGGCAGTGTGAAGCCAAAAACATTGTATGGATACAGTGGCAGAACTATACTGTGGTGTGTGACAGAAAAGTGAGAGGACAAGCCAAGCTTGGTGGTGCCTGTAGTCCCAGACTCTTAGGAGGCTGAGACAGGGCTCATGTGCTCAGAGAACAAACTAAGCAATGGGATGAGATCCCATTAAAAGCAAAAGCAAGCCGGACAGTGCTGGCACACACTTTTTGACCCAGTACTTGGGAGGAAGAAGCAGGAAGGTGAATCTCTGAGTGTGAGATCAGTCCGATCTACAGAGTGAGCTCCAGGACAGCTAGGGCTGCACAGAGAGACCCTGTCTCAAAATACAAACAAAGAGACAAAAAAAAAAAAAAAAAAAAAAAAAAAAAAAAAAAAAAAAACCAGGCCTAAAACCAAAGACAGTACACACCAGCATTACATACCTTTCAACATATCGATGTCATCACGTTCTATTTCAGCCATCCATTTCGGTGGAGAGGAAGTGATTGGCTGTCAGAAAATAAGAATATATCCATTCAGGTACATCCTTATAAGAACTGGAAAAATATAATTCCAAAAATCTAGATTTTGTGGGTGGAGAGATGGCTCAGTGGTCAAGAGTACTGACTGTTCTTCCAGAGGGCCCGGGTTTGATTCCCAGTACCCACAACCATCTGGATCCTCAGTCACAAGGGATCACATGCTCTCCTCTGGCCTTCTCAGGCACCAGGCACATATATGGTGCACAGACATATCTACAGGCAAAGTATCCATGTACATAAAGTAAGTAAATAAATAAAATCTAAAAACCAGGTTTTCAGGTTCAGCTTTTACTTTTAAAAGTCATTTTACATAATCCTGGTGTTCAATTTTAAAGTTGGTCTCAGAGAGGTAGTCCTGGATAAATTTTGATGTGGCTACTATAACTAATTGAAGCATCAGTTAGTCTAGCAATAAAATTATTTAAAATTCCATTCTTATGAAAGATTCCAGTTGGATGTTTTAGACAATGATCAGTAGCAGTCTCTGACAGAAAGAAGAATCAGAGAGAAGAAACCCTCAATTCAAGTGGAGAAAGAATAAAATGGTAAAAAACTCGATAGTTTATCATTCATTTTTTAGTTTCTCTGTGTAGTCCGACTGTCCTGGGACTCTCTCTGTAGACCAGGCTGGCCTTGAACTCACAGAGATCTGCCTGCCTCTGCCTCCCTAGTGCTGGGATTAAATGTGTGTGCCACCACCGCCTGGCTAGATTTCTTCATTAAAAATGTCTTTTCGTTATTTATTTGTGTGATGTTAGGGAGGGAGAATAGGGCATGCATAGGCCATAAGCATGTATGTGGGCATCAGAGGTCAACTTTAGGAGTTAGTTCACTCTTTCAGTTCAGATTGAACTCAGGTCATCATCAGACTTGATGACAAATGTGTTTACCTGCTAAGCCATCTCACCAGCCCAGATTTCATAATTGTATGGTAGGAGTTTTTTTAGTAATTTTCAGCATTTAAATTATCTTCTTATTTCTATAAGTAAACCTGAAATTAGGAAAGCTCATTTGTAAGATCAGTAGCTTTCAAGTCTAGTTGCATATAAGAATCATCCAGATAACTCTAAAAAATAATTAACATTAATGGACCTAAGTGGGATACAACTGTAATCTGAGCAAAGATTGAGACAAGAATGGTAAATTCAAGGTCAGCCTGGGTTACTGTGGTGGCTTGATGAGAATGGCCTCATTGGAAGCATATATTTGAGTACTTAGATTCTAGTTGGTGAAACTGTTTGGGAAAGCTTAGGAGTGTGACCTTGTTGAAGGAGGTGTGTCACTAAGGGTAGGCTTTGAAGTTTCAAAAGCCCTCACCAGGTCTCTCTTGCTCTCTGCTGCTTGTGGATGTGGGCTCTCAGCTACTGCTCCAGCACCATGGGCTACCACACTAAGAAAACTCTGGGACAGGAAGAACAGAGCAGAATGCCAGATAAGCCAGCAGAGGACAACTATGCTGCTCTGAGAAAAGGTACCAAGCCCCATGGCTGAACAGGATAAGAGTCATGGGTTAGTTCAAGGGTACAGAGTTAGCAAGTTATATGCCTGGGCCTTAGGCTGATCAGCCTAAAATTAATGTAAGCATCTGTGTGTCTCTGTGGATCTGCAGATATAAACCGTGAGGGTAGGCCCGAAAGTCTGGGCCAGAAACCTCCTACTACACACATAAATAAGGGAGGGAAGAAGCTTCAAAATTATATATAGTTGAGACAAACAGAATACCAAGTATCTCAACTACTTAAGTTTAAAATTTTTTGAGCTAAGAAAAAAGGCTAATAGAGAAGGGTCAGGATGTCAAAGCAAAGCATTAGAACAGAGGAAGGGATTATCAACAGTTAACTATGATAGTAAAAACATATTTAAAGTTCTACAGTCAAAAAATGATTAGAAGACTATGGTACTGTTCTTGAAAATAAAGATTTGAGTTTTTTACCCAAGAACAAACTTTGGATAAACTTCACATAAGCTATTACTCACACTTTTGAAAGAAGCTGCGAACTCAGCAACACCTGGCACTAAAAAAGAAAAACAACAAAAACTGTTAATCATGCAAGAAACATGTGTGTCTTCAGGCACAAAGGATTTACATAATAAAAAATAAAGTCTTGCCAGGTGGTGGTGGTGGCTATGACTGTACACAACATTAATTCTAGCCCTCGGAAGGCAGAGGCAGGTTGGTCTCTGAGTTGGAGGCCAGCCTGGTCTACAGAGTGAGTTCCAGGACAGCCAGGGCTACACAGAGAAACCCTGTCTCAAGCAAATAAACAATCCAAAAAACAAAAGTCCTGCCACCTTCCAAGAGCTTACGATGTAGAAGCGGATAGGTCAGAAATCACTACCACTGCTTAAGCATTTCAGAAAGACAAAAATAGAACTCTAAATCAGAATGATGGGGCAGGAAACGCTTCTCTGAAAAGCCAATGCTTCCCTCATGCTTTAAATAACCAGGGTCTGGAGAATAGTAAATGATGTCTTGTCAGAAAGTTTAAATTTTCTTTCCAGGGCTAGAGATTTAGACAATGGTAGAGTGCTCATCTAGCATGCAGGAGACCCTGGGTTTGATCTCCGAGGCTGCAAATAAATAATAACAATAAGCACAGTACACTTTCTTTACAGTTGTCCTTTCTGTTAATCAAATTATTTACTAGAATGTCTCATAGAGAATATCACATTAAAAATCAAAAGCAAAAGTTACATATTTAAAGTGAAACAATGTCCATTTCTGTTAAGAAATACAAGTTAGGGCTGGTGAGTTGGCTGAGTGGGAAAAGGCACTCCCCCCGCAAGTCCAACAACCTGAGTTGTGGATTCCTAGGTACATGGTAAAAGGATAAACTGATTCCTACAAGCTGTCCTCTGCTTCCATATGGGCATCATGGAACACGGGTGTCTCCCCAGCCCAATAAATACATGAATGGTATTTTTTTTTTTTTTAATGAAAAGCGAGACACAAGGCAAACATATAATGACTAGCAGTATCCAATACTGTCTGGTGATAAACAAGTGGCCATCCTCTTCTACATACAGGACATATGTACAGGGATAATCATTCATATGCTTCTTGGGAAGTACAACTCGGATGACTTAGGTTTCCAAACAGGGTGTAAATATAGAAACTAGAATACCTACCCACTATAATTTAGCTAAGAGAACGAGGCACACATACAAAGTAGCAGCAAGGAAAAATACATCACATTACTACTTCATTTAAATTAATCTAAAGGCTCTACACATGACTTCATAATTATGACACCCCCCTCGTGTGTATGTGTGTGTGTGTGTGTGTGTGTGTGTGTGTATGTCTGTGTGTGTATATGTGTGTGTGTCTGTGTGTATGTCTGTGTATGTGTGTGTATGTCTTGGTGTGTGTGTGTCTGTGTGTGTGTGCGTCTGTGTGGTATGTGTGTCTGCACTTACCTGCATAAGCATAAAAACCCCTGAACTGATGTGTATAAAATTACTAATAGCACTTAATAAGAGTGATTAAAGGAGATGAGGAAAAGCTTTGTGCATCTCAGAATTATCTAATATTAAAGGTGTAGTTTTAACACTATACTTATTGTTAAAAGCTGCTTAGTACTTGTCCTTGTGGCGATATGTCCCTATTTTTCTGAACACCATTCTCTTCTTTTTGAAGTGAAATAAAAACTTGAATCATTATAGATACATGATAACACTTCATAGTTCTCCCAAGGGACTGACTTCCCTGCCCTAATTCTGATAGGAGAAAAGTAAAAACTTACATTGTTCCGGCCAAAGATCTGGTGAGGCACGGTCAAGTTTTTCAAAACTTAGCAAAGATGCTTCCAAATCTGCCCCTAGAATCAAACACCAAGATGAGAAATACATTCATTTATATTTATTATATATTTTAATCTCAAAGAACATAAATGGAAACACTCAATAGGAAGCTTAAAGATCTGAATTATTGATGCTACTGGGGCATGAGGTAATACTAATAGATTTGATTCTCCCTCATCAAAACACAGTCTTTCACTCTGCCAAATAAGCGTAACTAAGAAAGTTAGGGCTGGAGAGATGGATCAGTGGTTATGACACTGACTGCTCTTCCAGAGGACCAGGATTCAATTCCCAGCACCACATGGTAACTCACAACTCTCTCTGATTCCAGTCAATATACATATAGTACAAAGACATGCAGCAAGCAAAATACTTACACACATAAAATTTTAAAAGGAAAATTAAAAACTGCTTAGAAAAATGTGTATTGGCTGGATATGGTGATCCACATGGATATGGTGATTCACATCTGTAGCCCAGCATTTGGGAGACTAAGGCGGGATATTGAGAGTCCCAGGCCAGCTTGTATTAAACAAGAGTGTCAGCAAATCTGCCTCCGTCTTCATTCTTTTCAACTTTCCTCCAGTTACAATCAGCAAACCGTCTCTATTCTCATGAAAGACTGTAGACTAGTCTCCTCAAACTAGCTTCTTGTGCCAGTAGGTTCTCATATTCAACAAGCAAAGCCTACTCTACAAGTTTTCTACTTTTTGACTTTTGAAAAGAACATTTGTTGCGGGGCAGTGACAGTGCACACCTTTAATCCCTGCACTGAGAAGGCAGGGACAGGTGAACTTCTGTGAGTTCAAGGCCAGCCTGGTCTACAGAGTGAGTTCCAGGACAGCCTGATGTACACAGAAAACCCCGTCTCAAAAAGCCAAAAAAAATTATTTAAAAAAGCACAATAATATTGATTTATTGGGTCTGTGTTCATGCCATAAGAATTGAAGAAGTTGGTTCTCTTCTTCACAGCCCGAGTTCCATGCTCAAATTCAGGTTAGAAGTCTTGGTGACAATTTCTTTTACCTCATGAGCCATCTCATTAGCCCAGGATGTCACTCCCTTGAAAAAGAATAAAGGAGGCAGGGGATGTGCTAAGAAATCTCAGTCAGTAAACTGCTTGTTGTACAGCATGAGGGCCTGAGTCTGATCTCTAGCACTTCTATGAAGAAAATCGGAGGTGGAACAGTATTAATAATCCCAGCACTAAGGGATTCTTGGAGCTTGCTGGCTGGCCATTCTAGTCTACTACTTTCAGACCAATGAAAACCTTACTTGGTGGATGGCTCTTGAGAAACTACACTCAAGGTTAACTAAGTCTCCACATGTATGTCTAAGTGCAGACACACATATAAACATGTAATCTCTCTCCTTAAACTCATAAGGTCTCTTCTGGGTATCCTGAACTTACTTCCTCAACGTGTGTGTGTGTGTGTGTGTGTGTGTGTGTGTGTGTGTGTGTGTGTGTGTGTGTGTGTGTGTGTGTGTGTGTGTGTTTGTTTTGTGGGCACACACCAATAAAGAGTACAAATGTAGGTGTGTATGACTATGGAGGACAGAAAGGACGCTGAATGTTTTCCTTTTGCTCTCAGATTTACTGTCTTGAGACAGCATCTACGCTATACTAGAAGCTAGTTAGACTGGCTAGCCAGCAGCAAGCTCTCAGGATCCACCTGTTCTGTTCCTCAAAATGCTGGGGTTACAGGCACATGCAATCTTGTACCTAGCTTTTAAGTGAGTGCTTGAGATTCCACTCAGGCCCTCATCTTTGCAGACCACGCACGCTTACCTACCGTGCCATCTTCCCAGGCCCTACGCTCAGATAAAGATCATGATTCTGTTTGTACATGCATCAAAACCACTGTTACTAAGGTTCTCTATAATGACCTTGCTAGAGCATGTGATGCTCCTATGTTCTCACCACACTGGTTCTTCTCTTAGTGATTCCTTTTTCAGTTTCTTCCACTCAGACCTCATCCTATGCTAGCTTCACTCTCTATTACAACTTTCACTATTATAAATCAACAACTGTGTATATTTCCAGTCTCGACCTTTTTCCTGAACTTCAGAACAACATGTCTAAGAGACTACTTGATGCCTCTCTAGTTACATAATAATTTACATAATTAAGGAAAACACCTTAAATCCACTATGCTCAAAACTACACTTTCCCAATCTCAAGAAATTTCAATATCATAAGCCCCAATTCTTTAAAAGCAAAAATCCTTTATTTACTTTTTGCAATTTTAGATTTGTGTGGGATACAGCATTACATGAATTCTGTATCCAATGGTTTTGCAGGGTGGTTGCCACCATTTCTATGTGCCCAAATTACTTTTTCCCAGATGACTCTGGTTTGGTTTACCTCCATGAGTTACTCTGTTATTTTTTGCTTTGTACACATAAGCACATCTCTTACCCAAGTAGAATTCAGTTTCATCTCAGGCAGAAACACCTTCGATTTGAAAAAGAGCTTTGTGCTCACTTTGGTTCTAGAGACCTCTAGCAAAAACGGCCTTGCACCATAGCCTTCTAGACACTGCCTTTTAGAAGTCCTGTTCCCTGAAAACCTCTTCAGGCACCAAGATGAACCCACACAACAAAACTACCCATCTGCCTTCATGCTTCCCACCCTCTGCTTTTTGTTGGTAAGGACATTTTAACCAAAAAATAAACAAACAAAAACAGGCTGTATAATTTCTTTTGCTGTGAACATCCACAATTTCTTAAGGTATGTGAATGTGCTCAAAATGTAAGCTGCAGTTTAACCTAAAACTTTACCATAGTAGTGAAGGCTTCTAATCCCAGCACACTGGAGGCACAGGTAGGGAAGCAGGAGAGTGGTGATCGGAAGCCAACCTGGGCTACACAGTAAGACCCTATCTCGAAAAAAGAGGAAGAAAAATCTGGTAACATTAGTTTTTGCATATAATCTAAACACTCTTTTCAGAGGTGGAGGCTGAACCTAGGGCTTTGTATATGACAGGCAAGCTCTCTACCACTGGACTATATACTCACATTTTATTTTTTATTTGTAGATTTATGTGTATTACTGTCATCTGAATGTTATATGCACCATATGCATGCCTGATGTCCATGAAGGTCAGATCCACGAACTGACGGCTGTGAGACACCATATGGGTGCTGAGAATTGAATACCAAGTTCTTTGCAAAAGCAGCAAGTGCTCTTAATCACGGAGCTATCTCTCTAGCCCCCTGAATCCTCCCTCACTTTTTAAAATAAAAGTTTTCATTTGAAGCCAGATGGTGGTACACGTCTTAATTCTAGCACTCAGGAGGTGGAGGTAGGAGGAGCTGAGTTTGAGGCCATCGAGTTACAGGACAGCCAGGATTACAGAGAAACCTTGTCTAGAAAACACAAACAAACAAAAAGACCTCTCAACTTTTTGAGACATACTTTGCCCACAATTACCTCTGTAGCCTAGGCAAACCTGAAGCAACAATCTTTCTGCCTTGATCTCCCAAGTATCTAGAACTAGAGGTCACACACCAAGGCCAGTTTCATTTTTTGACAAATGGTAAAGCCAAATGCTTTGCAGGCATTATCCTAAAACTTAGGATTAAACTATGAAATAAGAAAGACTTGGAACGTATAATTAGGTGTGGCCGGGGCGAAGTTAACAGAATAGCTATGCTGACAGAAAATATACTGAGATACTGAATAACGACAAAAGGGCAATTCCCAACAGAACTGCATGCAAAAGCCTACGGGTATAAATACCTATTTGCCACTTGTGATGACTCGCATCTTAGATTACATATAAGCAGAACTGTTCCTGCCCTCAGCCTAAGGAGACAACACATAAAGTAGAGGTGTGCGTGTTATGGGCTGAGACGCATAAGAACTGCATCAGCAAGCCTAACTTTTCTCTCCAAGGGACTCAGGTCCAGGAAACGAGGTCCTCGCTTCTGCTGCCAGGGCAACCGTCCTAAACTGAGGAGACAGTATGTTTCTTTCCGGGCTCGATACAAGGGTGAACCCCAGATCTCATGTCAGTCACTAGTCAGCTAGGGCTTGAGACTCGTTCTAGCTCTACTGAGAGGAGAACAGAACCAACACTCCAATGCAATGAGCCGATCCAAAGGAAAGCTCTCTTTCCATTCAGTAGTCCTAATCTTTAAGCTCTCAAAATCACTGACGGGCCAAGACGACCTCGGTGCTTTTACCCGGAAAAAGTCTCTGGTTGGTGGCCTCCTTCACCCACCTCGTACAAATCGCGGATACCTGGTACTTAGCACCTCCAGAGACGCTGTGAAAGCCCTACTAGCTGAAAAACCCAACGTACCCCAAAGGAGAGGGGCCCAAGAAAGAAGTGTAAGCGTGAAGACATTAGAAGATCCCAGAGAAGCAAATAAAGAGACTAAATGGCAACAATCTCCAAACCGGCTCTTACCGTCTGTGGGAGACGCCATCTTCCAGCCCATGTCACGTGACGTGGCCAACCGTCGGCGGGAAAGCGAGGACCACAAACCACGCCCCTACAGGGATTAACCTATCTCAACTCGCGGCCCGGGTCTTGTTACCCTATCCCATCCGGTAAAATTTGCCTAGTCCCACCCCAGACAAGAGCCCCGCCCGTGGCGTGGTAGTTAAGGTGGAACGTAGGCAAAATTCTCCAAGGACCTTATTTACTTTCCTTAGCAAGGGGGCGGGACCTCGGGGGTGCATATCTGTAGCCAATCGGAGTTCTCGGTTAGGAGGCGTCTTCCCCATCTCCGATTAGTGCTTAATGTGCAGCACCAAGTCGGGGTGGGGGCGTCTCCCTATCTCCGCCAATAAAAATTGACTGAAAGAAGAGGCGAGAACGCTTCCGCTTCTGACCAATCACATATCCCCAGGACTGGGAGTGACGCGTGGGAGTGAAGAGTTCTGACAAATAATTGGGTAGAAGAAGTGGCCCTCTCCTCCAATGGGAAGGCCCTGCCTGTGGGGGGCGTGGCCTAGCGGTGTGATTTCTAGGGAGGCACTGGCCGCCGAGGTTGGGAAGCTGGGCAGAGGAGGAGGTGGTGAGCCATGGCGGCGGTGGTGGCGGCAGCGGCAGCGGCAGCAGTCCGGACCCGGATCCTGCAGGCGAGTGAGGGTAGCGACGAGGGACCGTGATGTTAGGAATGGGTCCTTACCGCCCCGACTCTAAACCATGCTCCTGCCGGACAGACTTGTTGGCCCAGACCCTTTGCCGACCCTCGTTCCACCAGACCCGTGCATCCGGGTTGTCATTCTGTACCCGTCTCTGGCTCTGGATCCAGCCCCAGACCGTCACGCCTGCTCTCCTTTCACTCCTGAGTCTTTTATGGCTCTGACCCACCCACCTCTAGTTCAGCTCAGTCCCTGCTGTCACTCGCTGGCTTGCTCTCTCTCTCTCTCTCTCTCTCTCTCTCTCTCTCTCTCTCTCTCTCTCTCTCTCTCTCTCTCTCTCTCTCTCTCTCTCTCTCATTCCTCCTAAGGTCTCTCCTCCACCTCTGTTACCTAGGAACTCTCCCTTTTGGGCACCTTACTAGAGTACTTTCTTTTGCTAGGAGCGTCCCTTCCCCCACCCAACCTCTGTTCATAATCTGAGGTAAAGGGGAGATGGGAGCTCGCTAGGGACGTGCAAAGAGGGTCAGAGAAGGAACTTTGAATCACCTAGAAATGTACCCTAGGTTTTCACATCACAGGCAGCCATTTGCTAGCCGTTTTCACAAACTATTGTGGCTCCTACTGTTTTCACAAGCTCTGGGCCAAGTTAAACTTTCTCAGAAAAGTTAAACGTAGTTAACTTTTGGAAGTAAATAAGGGCACGTCGTTATGCTACTACTATTTAATTCAAAGGACTAAACATTTCCCAAACAGGTGGTAGAAAATGAGAGCCTAGTAAGTAAGACACGTTCCCAAAGTCAGCTCCTCAAGTGCCAACCTCCTCCCACCACACACACTGCCGGACTGCATTGGAACCACACAGAAGCCAGCCTAAGGGCAGTGGTAGAAGCTTCAAGCCTGCAATCCCCAGCTTTGTTTATTTAAAAAAAAAAAAAAAAAAGAGGTGTGTTTGCACCTTAGCAAGGACTTGGAATATGAGGCATGATTTACTCTGTTACTTGCAAAATTCATAGTCCTGTATTAATGAATATTGTCTCCTTCTTACCCAGCCTGGGAATGTCCTCTATACTGTTTCATTTATATAAAGTTTGGTTTCTATGTGTTCTACTGCAGAAATCTTAGAGGGCTGGCATGACTTCACTCCCCAAATTCTACTCTGGTGTCTTTTTCTAGTAACAGGACATTACCACTCTACATTTTCCCATTACTAACCTCTTAAAATTCTTTATAGAAATTGCCCCTACCCCCATTCATTACTACCCCTATCACCACGAGTCACTGAGAACCTTAAGGTATTTTGGCCTTTGCACAAAGGAACAGAATCTCTCTTTCCATTCATGTTATTTTTAAAACATTTTTTTTCTTTTTAAAAACTAATGTGAAGAAACCTCTGAGCTGACTTGGAAAATGACCAGAAATAATTCTTAGACAATTAGGAGTTACTGAAACATAACACTTTGATAAAGGTTAGTCTAAATAGGCATGGTGGCCAGCTCTTGGAATAACTGAGGCAGGTGTTAAATGAGGTTTCTGGCCCAGACTTTCTGGCCTAGCCTCATGGCCCAGACTTGCAGACCTGGTAGTCCAGCCGACCGGCAGTCCAGCTGACCCACAGTCCCACAAAGACACACAGACATTTACATTCATTTTATGCTGATTGATCTGGGGCCCAGGCATATAACTTGCTAACTCTTTACCCTTAATCTAACCCATGATTCTTATCCTGTTCAGCCATTCGGCTCAGTACCTTTTCTTAGAGTAGCATAATTGTCATCTCCATCTTCTGGCTTCTCTGTGACATCTCTGCTCTGTTCTTCCTGTTCCCAGGGTTTTCTTGGTCTGGTAGCCCCTCCTACACTTCCTGTCTGCCTTCAGCCAATCAGCGTTTGTATTAAGCTAGTGGGCGAGACAATTATTTTCAATGTACCAACATAATCCCCCTACAGGCAGGAAAATCTCTTGAGACCACTTCAAAAGCAGCCTGGAAAGGGAGTCAAGCAGAGAGAGCAGGAAGGGGATTGGGAGGTCAACTGAAGAAGAAAATGAAAAGCAGCGAAGTCTAAGGGCATGCCTGGGCATGCTTTAATGAAACCCATTACTTTGTAAACGGTTACTAAAAAAAAAAAAAAAAATCAAGAAAAAATAGTTTCTAAACTAAAAAGTAAAATGGAAGCTGGAGAGATAGCTTGAAGATTAAGAGTGCTTACTGCTCTTTAGAGAACCCGTGTTCAGTTCTCAGCACCCATACTGTGAAGCTCACAGCTGTCTCTAACTCCAGCTTTAGGGGATCTGATGCCTTCTGGTCCCCAAGAGTATCTGTACACATGTTGTATTCACTCACATATACACAAATTTAAAAAACAAATCCTTTAACAGAAACAACAAAAAGCACCTGGGTAACAATACTAAACCCCTGTCACAAAACCAGAGGGGGGGTGGAAATAATCAGAAAAGAGAAAATTGTCTAAATTCAGACAGCCATGAAAATTGGAGAACTATCAAAAGACACTATGAAGGATCAAATTCATGTTTTCAAGGATTTATATTTATTTTTTAGACTAGGATGCAAAGTAATGGGTGAGTTTTCTATGATTTTGAGAATTCGGCCTATCTTTTCTGTTTGGAGATTGGTAGAATCTAGCATAGACTTTGCTTTGTGTGATACTATCTTTCCATTCTGAGATAAGAAAACTAGTCTTAATGAAACCCAATGACCTGACCTGCCTGTTGATGCCATGCTAATCTGTAAATTTAACCCCAGCTTCACTAATTTCTAGTTTTAAGAATATCTGTGAAGATTAGAATTGAAAGATGCAGTGAAGTAAATTGGCTGACACTTCAGGTCACTGATCCAAGATGGCCTAGTTAGCAATTGATAGAGCTGAGAATTTAGGACTTGGATCTTGGCATGCCTTTCTTTCTTTGCACTGTCCTAGACTTTTAATGTATTTACAACTGCAGCGCAAGGAACGTGCCCAGAGAACTGAGGAAGCATAGGGAAAGACTCCCAAACTCAAACTACCTAATTCAGTACAAGCTTCTAAAAGGGCTGATTGGGGGTTTGAATGTTGCAAGACCATCAAGTTACTAGCCAAGGGAAGATGTCAAGAAAGCAGCGTAGAAAGTTAATGCCTAGAGCAATGGTTCTCGACCTCTTGGTGGTGAATAATCCTTCATATCGGTTGCATATCAGATATCCTGAATATCAGATATTTATATTATGATTCATAACAGCAAAATTACAGTTATGAAGTAGCAATGAAAATAATTTTATTATTGGGATCACCACAGCATGAGGAACGTGTTAAAGGGTCGCAGCATTAGGAAGGTTGGGAACCACTGATCTACAGAGTCGAAGTCTGAGGCTAGTTTCTTCAGGAATCAGGCTAATGAGTATTTCATAGAAAATGAAAAACAGATATGAGGTCTAACCCTGCAAAAACTACATGCTGATATTTTGTTACAGCGGGTGCACTGTCTGTTTTATCTTCTTTACATGAGGAAGGCTGTAAGTTAAAACGTGAAGTTTAACTGACCCAGAATGTTTAAATTAGATGCAATTTCTATCCTTAAGGGAGAACACATGAAACAATATTCATAACAAATTCTTACTTGGTGAATGTTCATCTTTTGATTCTGCAAAATATTAACAAATCCTCAACCTGTTAGAGGGATTAGGCTAGGGGCAGAGGACACAATGGTCTAGTGATCTAAAGAGAGAGACACTTTATAATTAAACAAGCTGGTATCCTGTAATATGGAACAAAAAATGGAAGAATGTGGGTGCTCTATGGACTCCATAGTTAGGTACTTAAACCATATCTGAGGTTGAGACTTCCTAGAAAAGATGATGAGCAACTAGAAACCCGAGGGAGTCAAGAATGAGCCAGCAAATGGAATGAAACAGTGTCAGACAAGATGGATCCACACATGCAAAAGCAAAGAAGATAGAAGGTGTGCAGAAGGCTTGGACCAGCCTCGAGGTGGAACAGTGTACTGTCCAACTCCAGAATGGTGGAGCAGAGACCAAGGGGGGACATAGCAATCCCACAATGAAGCTAGAGAAGCAGAAGTACTCTGTAGTCTTCTGAGCACACCAGGGATGTTAACCTTGCTTGCAAGGGCAGCAGAAAGCCATTGGAGGGGGTTTGTCTTGGTTTTTGTTTTTTTTTTTTTTTTTTTTTTCTGTTTTCACTTGCATTGCTAAGAATGGAACCCAGGAACCTCTGAGCTACACTTCCCTCCTGGTTTGGCATAAGCGGGTAGTCTAACCTAATTCCTCTTAGAAAGACCCTGTGACTCTGGAATAGAAACTAGATTCAGTACTAGGTGTGATGGTGCATGCTTTTAATCCCAGCACTCAGGAGGTAGAGGCAGGGGGAATCTCTGTGAGTTCAAGGTCAGCCAGGGCTACACAGAGAAACCCTGTCTCAAAAGAAAAAAAAAAAAAAAACTGGGTGCAGAACATGTAAGATTGGAAAATACAAGACTTATTAGAAAGCCACTATTGAAATCCAGAGATGAGATAGGATGGCCATGGCTTAGAAAATGACAGGGTGAAGAGAGGAATGGGTGGTGTGTCAAAGACTTCTAAGAAGATAGATGCCAGGACCTATTTGGTTTATTATTAGAGAAAGGGAGAAGATACAGTGAGATAAGGTAACCAGGGACTCCTTTGCTCCAATAGGTGGCCTATAGGAAGTAAAACAGACTGATGGAGGAATGTAGGGAGTTCAGCTTTCCAACATGATCCTGTGTAAAGAAATGAAAATAGTTGCATGGACATTATTACCTAGCTGAGAACTGCAGACCTGGGGACCATCAGGGTCTAATTAGGCCACTGGAATTATTGGGATCTCTCAAGGAGAGTGCACAGAATGAGAAGAAAGCCCAGGACTAAGCCTTGGGCAACTGAGTTAATGACCAGGAAGAGGAGAATGGTCCAGCAAAAGATGTAGGAAGTGGATACCAAGGGAAGGGGGTGGGGTATGATAGGATGATAGATAAGACAAGGGCAGCATAAGAGACAAGTGAGAGTAATTAACCATAACACTTTTGCTGTGAGGCCAACTCTAAGGAAGACTCAGAAGGGTATAAGAAGTCACTGATACTTAGTCATGAAGGTTGGGGTAGATTAAACAGTTGATGGACGTTAAGTAAAGATAATCAAGAGAAGAAACCCGTTTGGCAGTATCCAAGATCTCATGGTGAAGATGAAAAACCTTAACTGCCCCTGGGATTTTTCTTTGCTCTCTTCAGCTCCTTGGTCCTTGTGATCTCCATCAAAAGAGTTCAAGGGAGACAGACCTAGTGCAGTATAGAAGAGAAGCACTCTATCGGTGACTGTGCACCATGGCCAAGGGGACACTGCCCTAGAGCGCATTCTCAAGAGCTGTGAGTGAACAGTGGACAAAGAAACTGTAACCCCAGCTTTCTTCTGCTTGACTATTTCTTTTGGTTTGGGTTTTTCAAGACAGGGTTTCTCTGTGTAGCTTTGGAGTCTGTCCTGAAACTTGCTGGGCTGGAACTCACTGAGTTCCACCTGCCTCTGCCTCCTGAGTGCACCATCACCTCCCAGCTTTGAATATTTCTTAAGTCAACTTTTGTAACATATGCGAATATTTTTAGAAACACAACGTGAGATTTAACATTATTATAATTGAGCCCCTCCTTAATTCCCTGATTTGTCATCTTACCAAATATCAACATATTACCCTGCCATGAAATACCTGTGTGGGGATATGTTTCAAATTTAATAAAAACAGTCTGAGATATCAGAGGGATCCACCCACAGTCAGTCTAGGAGGATCAGAGAGTGGTGATTCACACCTTTAATCCCAGCACAGGGAGTATCCTAGGGCCCTTAATCCCAGAAAATCTGAGTTTGAGGCCAGTTTAGTTTACAGAGGGAGTTCCAGGCTCCCAGGCAGGCAGTGGTGGTGCCACACGTTTAATTTTAACCTGGATGCGAAACAACTGGGTGAAGAAGGTATTTAAGGCAGATAAAGAAAGACAGAGCAGGCAGTAGAAGCCACGAGGAGCCAGGCTGAGGAAGCTGGAAGACAGCTGGGTGAGATCTGACTGTGGTGTTTCCTCTCCTGATGTCTCCGCCTTTCTCAGAGATCTGGTTCTGAGTTTCTTTCATTCATGCAACACACCTGTACCTTTTTAAAAATAGCCTCATTAAAGTGAAATTGATACAAAATAATCTGTACTTATTTAAAACATGCCATTTGGTAAGCCTTAATGTCTGTGAAAGTATCACAAATATCACAAAATAATGAAAATGTTCATTTCCCCACGACATTCCACTTAGCCCCCCCCTTACTGCCGGCCCTATCACCCATGAGTGACTACAGATCTGATGCTGACATAGATGAGCTTGAATTACCTGGTTTTATAAAAATGAGATCATCTAATGTTTCTTCTCATTCCTGTCCCCCTTGGACAGTCTCACTTGGTAGCCCAGACTGACCCCGAATAAATGATTCTTCAGTTTCCTAAACTATTGCATTTATAGATTTTTACTATAAGCACATATTCTATAAAAAATGGGTTCCATTTTGATATTTTCATATACATGTACTTTGATCATATTATCTATGGACATTTGAGTCATTACCAAGTTGAGGCTAATTAATGTAAAGACGTTATGGACATTTGTTTTCAAGTATTATGATTATATATTTACATTTTATTATTTATATTATTATCTATACCCATATTGACCATAGACAATATTATTTATGGTTTATTACATTAACATTGATTTATACTGTCTTCAATGCTTATTTTAGATATCAATTGAGTACTTTGGTTAGATTTGTGGTGCCTGTATTTTTCAAAATATGTTATAATGACTAAAAAGATTCTTTAAATCAAGACTTCCATGAATGCAGGGCAGTGGTAGCACACGCCTTTAATCCCAGCACTTGGAAGGCAGAGGCAGGTGGATCTCTGTGAGTTTGATTGAGGCCAACCTAGTTTACAAAGTGTACTTCTGCTAGGACAGCCAAGGCTACAAAGAAAAAAAAAAAAAGACATCCCTGGAAATCCAAGACATGATTCGTATGATTTATTTTTTCCATATAACTTTGTATGTCTCTTAGTCTCTTGTCAGGATTTTCATTTGGTAATTGTTGTGCTTTTATTTTGTTTTGAGACAGGGTTTCTCTGTGTAGCCCTGGCTGTCCTGGAGCTCCCTCTTAAACCAGGCTGGCCTCAATCTCACAGATCCGCCTGCCTCTGCCTCCCAAGTGCTGGGATTAATGTGCCACAACCCCTGGCATTTTTAATGATACTTTTTAATCCCATAGGTTTCTTCTAAAGTAAACTCCACATGGTACCCAGCATCCTCCTTCTCTTCATCATCAGTGGTGAGTATTTTGGGTGCTAAAGATGGACTTCTGAAAACTGGTGTCATTTCCTTTTTATACGGTTGTGATCAAAATGGAAGGTTTAGTTTGTTTTCCATTTTATTGAAATGTTTGTATTTGGGGATGTTTTGCCTAAATGTATGCCTGCAGAGACCAGGAGAGGGTGCCCAACACCCTGTAGTTAGTTACAGATGGCTGTGAGTGGATACTGGAAGGAACCCAGAGCCTCTTAACTTCTGAGCCATCTTCCAGTCACTTGTTTTGTGTTTTTAAAAACAGGTCTCACATCTCTAGGGAGGCAGAGTCAGATGAGTCTCTGAATTTGAGCTAGCCTGGTCTACAGAGTGAGTGCCAGGATGGCCAGGGGAGAAACTCTGTCTCAGAAACAAAACAAAAAGTAGGCATCATTATGTATCCCTGACTTGACTGTAACTCACTATGTAGATCAGGTTGGCCTCAACTCCTACCTCAAATCCTCCCAAGTGCTGGGATTACAGATGTGTGCCACCATGCCCAGAAAATTTTTGTACCATATTTTTCTTATCTGTCACTATATATATTATGTTTTAAAACAGTTTCGTTGTTGGAAGATGTTCTTTATAATTACAATGTTTTGTTGTTTTTCAAGACAGGGTTTCTCTGTGTAACAATGCTGGCCACTCTGGAACTCGATTTGTAGATCAGGCTGGCCTTGAACTTACTGAGAACCACCTGCCTCTGCCTCCCAAGTGCTGGGATTAAAGGTGTGCACCACCACTGCCCAGCCTATCATTACAATGTTTAATGGCTGCACAATATTCCATCGGTGTATGTCACCTGATTTTTTTCACATATTACTTAGTGTGCTTCAGTTTTTCAATATTGTAAAATAAACATCCTTATTTAGTTTTTGAAAATTCTTTTGGATTAATTTTGCCTGAACTTTACTCTCATAAGGTATAAACATTTCCATTGCTACTGGAAATTTAAATTTTTGGTGGGGGGAAAGGGTTAGAGAGATGGCTCAGCAAGTTGATCGATTATCCACTGGAAGTCCTTCCTCACAAAAAGAGAAAGAGAAGCAAAATAATTAATCTAATTTTTAATGCATATTTTTTTCTCTAGCCAACTGTAAAACTCTTTATTGATGGGAAATTTGTTGAATCCAAAAGTGACAAATGGATTGACATCCACAACCCAGTAAGCAAAACTTTTCTGGACTTACACCTACTCGCCTGGAATTTTGGGAGCAAGGTGGGGTGTTGCCCCTGTGAATAGGTCAATGTGGGGAAAGTGAGGCGCTTGTAAACATATGGCTTCTTTTCAGGCCACCAATGAGGTCATCGGTCGCGTCCCTCAGTCCACCAAAGCTGAAATGGATGCAGCTGTTGCTGCCTGCAAACGTGCTTTCCCTGCATGGGCAGACACATCAATTTTAAGCCGTCAGCAGGTCCTGCTTCGCTATCAACAACTAATTAAAGAAAACCTGGTAAGAAATTTGTGTAATTCTAGCCTGTTTCCTAAGGTGTGTTGGTTGCCTCCTCACAGACTTATTGAGCTGTCCTCTCTAACCCTACAATGCAGGAGGACATTGATCATGACCCTTTTCCTCATGAGTTCTGTTTGCCCTTGGAGGAAAGAAAATAGGGGCTGGGTGTAGAGCTCAGGGTAGAGCATGTACTTAGTGAATATGAGTAACAGCCTGGCATGGAGGTTCATATCTGTAATCCCAGCACTTTGGAGGTGGAGTCATGAAGATCAGGAGTTCAAGGCCAGCCTCAACTACAAAGTGAGTTTGAGGCTAGCCTGGATTACATGACACCTTGTCTCAAAAAATTATTATAACAACAAAAATCATAACATATGCCTCCAATATCAAGAAAGTAAGTAAAATAAAAGAACATCCTTGGATTAGTTTCTATTTTTTTTTTTTCTCTAGAAAGAAGTTGCCAAGTTAATCACATTGGAACAAGGGAAGACTCTAGCTGATGCTGAAGGAGATGTATTCCGAGGCCTTCGTAAGCTGGGAGCCCCTCATGAGACTTGTGGGAAGAATGGAGACATATCCCAGAACGGGGACGTTAATTCTTTCCTTATGTAGATTTTGCTATCCTTTGGTACCTTTTTTCTTTCTTTTTTTTCTTGATTTTTTTTTTAAAAACAGGTTTTCTTTGGGGCCACCACAAGCTCCCAAATTATGAATGAATGTTCAACCTTATCTTATGCTTGTCCCACTAGCTCTTCTAAGTTAGTTTAACCTGTTTCTCTACATCCATGTTTTGCCTCAGGGCTTTTTATCTTTCTTTTATCACACTTTTACATAGTCAAATATTTCAGAACATAATGTAACACACTTTACATAGTTAAAGTAATATTCTGCAACATAAACAAATGGAACACATTTTTACATAGTTAAAGTAATATTACACAACAGTGGGGGGGTTGTCTTTTGAGGCAGAGGCTCACTGTGTATCTCTGGCTGCCTTGAACTTACTAGATAGCCAAGGCTGGCTCTGACACATGGTCCTCCTACCTCAGCCTCCCATGTACCATAATTATAAGGTATGTACTGCCACATCCAGCAGTCCCTTTTAAAACATTTCTAAAGGCAATACTTGTTAGGTACCTTTAATTTTTTTAAGTTTAAATGATGTTTCAGAACAAATATGCATCTCACTGTCTTTCTTACCTACTCAGAGAATCCGCTTATCTAATCTCCCCACATGGAAGGACAAATCCGTCATTGGTCTGACCCATTCTCAGGATTGAATAGATAACAAAGCTAGTAGTATTCAGTCTTTGTCTGCTCTCTTCCAGAGGTGGTTGAGCATGCCTGTAGTGTGACATCCCTCATGTTGGGAGAGACCATGCCATCTATCACCAAAGACATGGACCTTTATTCCTACCGTCTGCCTCTGGGTGTGTGTGCAGGCATTGCACCCTTTAATTTTCCTGCCATGATCCCCCTTTGGATGTTTCCCATGGCTATGGTTTGTGGAAATACTTTCCTAATGAAACCATCAGAACGAGTACCCGGAGCAACTATGCTTCTTGCTAAGTTGCTTCAGGATTCTGGTGCCCCTGATGGAACACTGAACATCATCCATGGACAACATGAAGGTAACTGTTTAATGTGGCTGCTTGTATGATTCCCAAAGAAATTAAGGTGTTCAGTATTGATTGGTAATTTCAATGTTTATTATATGCATTTGATTCTCTGTGTGTCTGCCACATACGTGTGGGTACCCAGATCAGGGCATTGGATCTCCGGAAGTTGGAGTTACAGGCCTTTTGTGAGGTGCCCAGGGTGGGTACTGAAAAATGAATTCATATCCTCTGGAAGAGTGAGAAGCATTCTTTACCACCAAGTCATCTCTCCAGCTCTGTAATTGGGAATTTTAGTACGAGGCAATTAGCAAGGGAGGATTTACTAATAGTAATCTCCATGTTCTAAGTCATGTGTCCTCACCATCTTGCCATCTGTATGGACTAAAGTAACTAGGGAGTAGCCATGTTTCTTATTCTGTACTATACACAAGGACACCAAAAAATAGATCAGGACAAGGCAAAGATTAAGATTAAAAAGGAAGTTTATTTCATGTTTAATATCTCAATATCCCTTTAAGACAGGTACACTATTTTTCATCTTACAGATGAGAAAATGGAGGCAGAGTGCAATTAAGTCATTTGCTCTAAGGAACACTACCAGAGACCAGGAAAATTAGGGAATGTCTATCCTGGAAAGCTGGCTCTGGTTCTCACTTTTAAATATCGTACTCTACTGATAACCTCTTACATGAGAGAATTTTAGACATAACATATTCTTAACAGATAAAATGAAAAAGGTCTAGCTTTGAAGAATGTTATTTGAATAAAATAGAAATTGTAACCTTTATGGGCTGTCAAAATGGATCAGCATGTAAAGGTACTTGGCAAGTAAGCAAGATCCCTGGAACCCACGTAAAAGGTGGGAGGAGCAAACCATTTCCACAAAGCTGTCCTCTGACCACACAGAGATACACATCAGCAGCATCACACACGCACACAATAATAATAAATTTTTAAAAATTATGGCTTTCAGAGATTAGAAATGTTTCCATTTAGAAATACGAATGAGAATAAGTTAAATAGAATTTATAATTTCAAGACAGGCATGATGGCACATGATTGTAAAACCAGGATTTGGGAGACAGAGCAAATGGATCTCTGTGAATTTGAGACCAGCCTGGGATAGTGAGCTCCAGGCCCCCAGCCAGGGATACATCTCAAAATCAAAACAAACTGTAATTTAAGAGAAATCAGCACACATCACAGTGGAATTTCCATGTAGAAATGTATGGATGTTAATGCACAGTATGGGGGAAGGGGAGATTTGCTGTATTGATAAACCTATGGGCTATTTATTCTTTATGGTAATCATATGTTTTCTTTTTAAAGCTGTAAATTTTATTTGTGATCATCCAGACATCAAAGCAATCAGCTTTGTGGGCTCCAACCAGGCAGGAGAGTACATCTTTGAAAGAGGGTCAAAAAATGGCAAGAGGGTTCAAGCCAATATGGTAACTTCTCATTTCTTTTCTTCCCCAAACTTGGCTGTGTATATGTAAGACCTTGGGGTCATCCTCAGTAGAGAGGCCACTCATCCCATGTCCCATGAAGGCCAGTATTCATTATCTCATCCTGAATGTCTTCTCCCTTAGTCCCTGAACCTTATAAAGTTTATTTCTGTTATGCTGATTTTATCTTTTTATCTTTTATCAGATACAATTAATCTTGGTGACAAAGGGCATATTTCTCCTCAAAATGTTACTCAAATACTTTAGTCTTCAGCATTAACAGCCAAATTTCTTTCTAGACCTTCCTTCCTTCCTTCCTTCCTTTCTTTTCTTTCTTTCTTTCCCTCTTTCTTTCTTTTCTTTCTTTCTTTCTTTCTTTCTATTTTGTTAATTTTTTGAGATACGGTTTCTTTGTGTAACCTTAGCTGTCCTGGAACTCACTCTGTAGACCAGGCTGGCCTTGAACTCACAGAGATCTGCCTGCCTCTGCCTCTGCCTCTGCCTCCTGAGTGCTGGGATTAAAGACATGTACCACCACCACCCTGCTAGATCTTTCTTGCTTCTTTTTAAAAAATTTTTTTTACATACTAATCACAGTTCCCCTCCCTTCCCTCTTCCCAGTCACCCCCCAGTTTCCTCCCCATACCCCATCCACTCCTCAGAGAGAATAAACTCTCCCAGGAGGAGTCAGTAAAGTCTGGAATATCAAGTTGACACAGGACCAAGTCCCTCCCCCAGTATCAAGGCTGAACAAGGTATCCTCTATAGGGAATGGGCTCCAAAAAGCCAGTTCATGCACCAGGGATAAGTCCTGGTCCCACTGCCAGAGGCCCCACCAACTGCCCAAGCCACACAACTGTCATCACATTCAGAGGGCCTCATTCAGTCCCATGCAGATTCCCCAGCTGTCAGTTCAGAGTCAGTGAATCCCAGTAGCTCAGGTCAGATGACTCTATGGGTTTTCCCATCACACCTTTCTTGCTTCTTTTTAAAGTGTATCCTAACTACTAATGATATGGCTTAAAAATATAATAAAGATGCATTTATCCCTGAGGTTATCTTACAACAGCCAGTTTGTTAAGGAATTAAGAGTCAGTTCATGTAAGGCACTGGTTCATATGTTCTCATACAATATACATAGTTTACTTTTGTATTCTACTAATTTTTTTTTTTTTGGTTTGGTTTGGTTTTTTGAGATAGGGTTTCTCTGTGTAGCCCTGGTTATCCTGAAATTAACTCTATAGACCAGCCTGCCTCTGCCTCCTGAGCGCAGGGATTAAATGTGTGCACCAATACTGGCCAGCTTCTACTAGTCTCTTAACCTGTCAATTTGGAAGTAACAGCCTCTCCACCAACCCCTGCCTCTACCACCTTGTAAATGGTTTTGACCTAAATACATACATATCAGTTTCTCAAGGAGATTAAAATAACATGGAGCTCTGTTTAGTATGCTTAGACTTCAGCAGTATTAAAAATAATCTCTGGCCTGTGCTACAGAGTGAGTTCAATACTAGCTGTGGCAATTTAGTGAAACTGTCTCAAAGTAAAATGTTTTTTAAAAAAGAGATATACCTCAGTGGCTGACATTTCCTTGGCATGTATGAGGCCTAGATTCAATTCCTAATACTGTAAAAATTTAAAAATATTTTTTAAATCTTTGTTCAAAATAACAAATAATAGTCTTTTTTTAAATTCTGACTTTATATGCCAGATTCTTTGCCTAAGTTTTTGGCTTAATTTAGGTAAGACCTGTGCACTTTGTGTATTCTTTTAGGGAGCCAAAAACCATGGGGTAGTCATGCCAGATGCCAATAAGGAAAATACCCTCAACCAGCTGGTCGGGGCTGCTTTTGGAGCTGCTGGCCAACGTTGCATGGCTCTTTCAACAGCCATCCTTGTAGGAGAAGCTAAGAAGTGGCTGCCAGAGCTGGTAGAGCGAGCCAAAAATCTGCAAGTCAATGCAGGTAATCAGTCACCTGTCAGGTAACTTTAGACTTCTTAGGGGAGCAAGTGTGTAATCTTCTATTGCCCCTCTTTAACTCTGGCATGAAGTAATTGCAGCAGTCAAATTTTATGTTAATAGCAACCTTGGACCCTTCCTTTTGTTTTATAGGAGACCAGCCTGGAGCTGATCTTGGTCCTCTGATCACCCCGCAAGCCAAAGAGCGAGTCTGTAATCTGATAGATAGTGGAACAAAAGAGGGAGCTTCTGTCCTTCTGGATGGGCGAAAAATTAAAGTCAAAGGCTATGAGAACGGTAACTTTGTTGGACCAACCATCATCTCCAATGTCAAGGTAAACAATTCTGGATTGTTTCACAAATGCAAGAGCTGAAAACACCTTAGAGGCTGTGGAGTCTCTAATCTATAAATCAGGATATTTATGACTATTAACTCTTGCCAGTTATTCTGTCTGAAAGCTAAATAAGGCTTCCTGACTTCCAACCACAGCTCTTTTCACTATATGGCACATGTCCTGGTTTGGATTCTATTGCTATTATTTGGTGTGTGTGTGTGTGGGGGGGGGGGTTATCTGTGGTTTTTGTTCTGATCAAAGTCAATCTGAGCAGGAACTCATGGCAAGAACCTGAAGGTAGAAACTGAAGCAGAGACCATGGAGGAGGACTGCTTACAGCCTTGATTCTTGTGGCTGGTTTGTTTTGTTATTTTATACAACCCAGTATCACCTGCCCAGGCCCTCTATCACTAATAATTAACCAAGAGATAGCACACAGATATGCCCACATGCCAATCTGATGGAGGCAGTTCCCTCCTACCATGTTCTTGGGATGTGTCAAGACAGGACAAACTAACCAGCACAACAGACTCACAACAGACTGTCACAGCTATAAAACAACCACAAGCACATGGCTGTATTCCAGTAAAATTTTATCTATGGACACACATTTAGATTTTACAATTTTGTCATGAATAGTCTTCTGAATTTTTCCCTAACCATTAAAAAAAGGTAAAACTATTCTTAGCAGCTGCCACATTTGTCCTACAAGCAATAGTTAAAACCCGTGTCTTACATTTTCACTTTCCACAGGCCCATAGCTACTGTACTGTTCTAATCAATATATTAGCTAAGCAATCTTCACAGAATATCTTACCCTGTACCCAAAAGTTAATTTCATCCTTACCAAAATAAAATAAAAAGAAATCATTATCAATTTTTACTTATCAAAGTGTGAAAGTCTCTCAGCTAACATTCATGACTAGAGTAGGGCAGACTTCTTGTTGTATGTCTTCACTAATCCTGAAAGATCACAGTTGAAGTTTCCTACCACAGAACTACAGAGGAAACACTATTGGCAACAGACACAGTTGGCTAGGTGCAACAGAGAAGGATGTTTTGAATATTTAACTAGAACTCAATATCAAAATTGGAGATTCATTTGAAGCAAAGGGATGAATGAGAATGGATGTTTAGTTACAGAGCATCCAGCAAGGAGTTTCTAGAAAAGTTTTGGTATACTTAATGTGTTTGATTCATAAAAATGACTTTTCATGTAATTTTATTAATAACCTATGAAACAAGTTGTAGAGGTATTAAAAAGGAACTGGTGATGGGTCTTGAACTTTAAATATATTACTGAAAAGCAAGAATACAAAAAGTTCAAGTTATTATATGTGGGGAGCTCAGAAGGTCATCCCTTTTGGACAGAAGTAGAGAAGATGATAGATTTCCAGCATGAGAGCTGCTTGTGGAGACAACGGGTAGTGAGTCAGGCGCCAAAAATGCATAAAATACTCAGTTCAAAAAGCTGACTTTCCTGGATCCCTCTCTCCTGACAGCCAAGCATGACCTGCTACAAAGAGGAGATTTTTGGTCCAGTTCTTGTGGTTCTAGAGACAGAAACATTGGATGAAGCCATCCAGATTGTAAATGACAACCCATATGGAAATGGAACTGCCATCTTCACCACCAATGGAGCCACAGCACGGAAATATTCTCACATGGTGGATGTCGGACAGGTTTGTGAATGGGGTTTTTGAAGGTTCTTACAGCTAAGAAGAGGAGACAGTAAACAATGATCAGTCAATTGCAATTTGTTTGAAGGCCGCACCTTTAATTGCCCAAAACTCTCCCCTTCTTCCTCAGGAATAAAAGTTCTTAGGGTGGTGCAGGGTGTAAGACGACAACTTAAAATTGCTACCTTAAAAAAAACCCAAACCAAGCAAAATCTAACTCCAAGAAGAAAATAAAATTGGTCCCTGTTGTCTTTGTGCTTCTGAATGGACTATCAGGACTTGTGTGCATCTGTTCTCTAGGTGGGCGTGAATGTCCCCATCCCAGTGCCTTTGCCGATGTTCTCCTTTACCGGCTCTCGATCTTCCTTCAGGGGGGACACCAATTTCTATGGCAAACAGGTAACGTTTGAGTTGGAATTCTCTTTCCTTTGAGAAACTTTCTTGAACATCTTCAGAGCAAGATTACATAAAGAAGGACTCGTTGGTCTCTGCTATGGAGTCACCTTGACTGCTCTGTTTCTCAAACCCCTAAAAAAAAAAATGTTAAAGTTAACAAATTTTGCAAACTCTGTCTCCTCATGGGTAACTTGAGGCAGCAGGTTTAAAGAAAAGAGCATAAGAAAATCCAAATCTTTATATAGATCATTTCTTTTTCCTGTGACTGTCTTCTGAATGACTTCTAACCATTTATCATTCTTGGTTTAAAGATCCTCAAGTTTATTCTTATACAATAAGCTATACATGTACTAGGTGGGGTGGGATTGAACATAGGTCTTATAGAGCCTCAAGAATACTAAAGGTCTTGGTACTTTAGAAATGGATCTGAACACTATTTTAGGTCTGCCACTTTACATAGTATAGCACATTATCACCGACTACTAGAGATAGAAATTGTTGAATACCAGTTATTTTGCTATGTTTTCCAGTCTCCTTACAACACTGATAAAAGGTGAGTTTACATCACAGACAGGACTCAAGGTTAAGCTATAGTAAAAGGAAGAAGCAGGATTTGAGCTAAGTCTGTTGACTTTGCTGCACAGTCAGCTCTGAAATAGAGGGGCCTGAAAATTTAACCAGATTACATTATTCACTATTCAGCTTTTCTACTTAGATA
This sequence comes from Phyllotis vaccarum, assembly GCA_033318265.1. Classification (NCBI taxonomy): domain Eukaryota; kingdom Metazoa; phylum Chordata; class Mammalia; order Rodentia; family Cricetidae; genus Phyllotis; species Phyllotis vaccarum. The sequence goes on from JARWLC010000006.1 coordinate 63,386,887, forward strand.
TCCTTATACTTAAAATTCTAACTTCAGTATATTAATGATGTCTATGTTTTGACTATCTAGTATGTGGCAGGTATTATGCTATACTTAATTCTTTGTGTGAGAAGTGGGAAGGGAGTTATCCATGCAGAGGTCAGAAGACACCTTGGATGTTGTCCACTTGCTGTTTTCCAGACTAGCTGACCTTTGAGCTTTCAGAGATTCTCCTATTTCTGCCTCCCATCTCACTACACAGGATTACTGGAGCTTACTACTGCACCTGACTTTTACATGGGTTCTAGGAGTCTGAACTCAGGTTCTGATGTGGCAACTGCTTTACTCACAAAGATATCTCCCTAGACTTACATATATTTGGAGACATAGTCTTATATATCCTAAGATGGTCTTCAACTCACTGTTGTATCTAAGGATGACCTTGATGACCTTGAACTTCTGATCTTCCTGTCTCTACCTCTCCAATTTTGGGAAGTATAGGCATGCCTGGTCTGTTCCACGTTGGATATTGAATTCAGGGCTTCATGCATATTAGACAAGAATTCTACCAATTGAGAACCATTTTTTTTTATTTTAGAGGTGGTTGTTTTAATTATATGTGTGTATGTGTGTGTATGTAATGTATTTTGCCTACATATATGTCTGTGTACTATATGTGTGACTGATTCCTTCAAGAGGCCAGAAAAGGGTGTCAAATCCCCTGGAACTGGAGTTACAGGTGATTATAAGCTGCCAATTGGGTACTGGGAATCAAACCTAGGTCCTCTGCAAGAGCAGAGGTGCTTTGAATGGCTGAGCCATCTCTCTACACTCTCATACATGTTTTAAGTAGACTATTTTATGAACACTGGATTTGGTTGCACCAATTACACAAATAAGAACATGAGTAGTGTTCATAGCACTACCTTCAAAAATTAATTTTAAAGTTATATACTAATAAAAGGATAAGCTGACTCCTTTTCTTTATCCTTTAGGGCATCCAGTTTTACACTCAGCTAAAGACTATCACATCTCAGTGGAAAGAGGAGGATGCTACTCTTTCCTCACCTGCTGTAGTTATGCCTACCATGGGGCGTTAGAAGCAAGATCTTCAAGACTCAATCCAACCTGAAACACTTCCTGTCATTCTTCACTTGCCATCTTTGCTCAAATCAGATCCAGGAGAATGGAATAGGCTGCAACTAAACTCTTTCTCAGAACTGTCTGTCCCTTCAAAGTAACAGGGAGACACGCTGGGTCTGCACTTGTAATGGGGATTGTCGACTGGAAGGAGAGCTTGGAACTGCCTTCTAACAGGTGTCGTCTTCTGATGACTGGGTGGAATAATTGAAAGAGCTCTTGGATAGGAAGTAGGATGCAGACAGTTCACCCTCTGCGTGAGCCTCAAACACAACCTCATCAGTAGATCCTGCACTAATCAGATCCCAACATTGTACCAGCCACTTCTCTTTTGCTCACTTCCACTTTCTTCTTGTTTAGATTCACGACCTCTGCTTAATTCTGCCATTGTCCATGTTCTTTTCTTAAAACACTTCTCAAAGATACCTCAGGATGCAAGTGATGTTAGCTTTTTGTTATGTGTGCCATGCTTTATGGTTTTTCTTCAGCAATCATTAACCAATACTCCAGTCATTAATTCAGATACAAAATAAATCTTTAGAAAAGTTATTTCACAAGTTATCTGTGACCCAGAAATCAAAGAATGTTCCAATCATGAAAGTGGGGAAGATTCTGCCTTAAGCAAGCCTAAGCTATCATTATTTGCCAAACTTGTTCTTTCTTTTGCCAGCAAGTCTCACTAGATGATACGTTTCAGTGGAGGATGTCTTCACATGGAATAACTAACTGTTAGAGTTTCCAGGCTTTGACAGTATTTGGCCATCACTTCTTCAACTGCCTTTAAACTTGCCTCTCCGATAATCTCAACCTTGAGTCACATGACACTGATGTGCTAAACAGAATGGTTCTGCCTGCTTGGCTTGTCTGAGGCCCGGCTTTCTGAACTGGATGGTTGCTGGCTCTGCTTTGGGAGCTGTGGTACTGGTCATTTATCTTACTCTGAACAGTGCTGCTCCAGTCCATCATCAGGTTATCTTGTGAGTTAAAATAAAGGTGGAAAAGAACCTTGAAAATTTCTCCTATGTGGGCAAAAGATTATTAGAGTATATCCACCTCTGGTAGAATTCAGAGCCTTCAGTCACTTTAACAAAACATAACTGATTTTTTGTTTTCTATTCTAAAGGTAAGTAGAAACTTGTAGTTTGTGATTATAACAAATGGTTTTCTTATAAAACACAGTTCATACCTAATCCAACCTAACAATTTGGGGCTGGGTTGAAAAGTGGTTATTATCTAAATTCCAAGTACAATTTAATCACAAAGACTTGTGATATTTTCCTTAGCTATAAAGGAAGTTACTTTAAAAACACTGACTAATTGGAATTATGTTACTCTAATTAGGATCAACTGATTGCGTCAGCTTCTTGTTTCTTAGATGAAATCTACAGTTACATTCAGGCCAGTGTCACTGAAACAGAACCAGCATTTTCCTTGTTTTTTTATGGCCTCATTGAGTTTGTCAGATCATGTACTGATGATGAATAACCAAGTACAAATAAAAAGCCCCTAAGAAAAAAATACAGTTTAAAAAAAAAAAACCAGTCTTTTTCTTCCTTCATTCCCTAGGTTACTTACAGTGATTTGTGCTTCTGACATATGCTCAAATCCAAGAACGTCACGGATATTATGTCTGTGCTTAGATAAAAGGCAGGAGGACTGAGGGGTGGCTCCACAGGGAGGCACAGAGGGCCAGTCACCAGCACTGAACACAGTAATAATAGTAATAACGCAATATACATTTTGACTAAGCTACCTATTTCAGAAAGGATCTACAGGCTCTCCAGGTACTTACAATATGCATTATTAGGATGGAAATTGTTAAGTTTTTTATACTCTCATCCCTAAGAGCTGTTGGGTAGTAGAGAACTGTGAAATAGCAAAACATCAATCACACAGTGAAAGGTAACACCTCTGTATTGTCTGATTAGATAGCAGATTCCTTACTATGTCAGAGTCCTGGAATCCTTTAGAAATAGCACTCGGTGACATCATTTTATTGGAGTCTGATACTGGAGCTTGCTGGGTGATGAAGGTTTGATCTGGAAGGTCAATTTCACCCCTATAATAATGACAAAGTAGTGTTGTCAACAGTCATGCATGCAATTAGGTTCAGAACAACAGACTTGCTAAGTCATCCTCACTTAACTCTGCTATAAAATGTCCACAAAGGACACTGCAGTCAGGCTTTTGTTCACAACTCTGGCAGGAGAAATCTTACCCAGTTTCTTTCATTTCTCCGCTGTCAGAAATAATATGGTCTGGAACAGGAGGCTTGGAACTCTGATTGTATTTCCTGTGATGGATAAACATCAATAAACAAACCAGGCAATGTTTCCTTGTGCTTCCTACCTCAATACCCTTAAAATGCTGACTCAAATTTCAGTTGGATAAAGTTTCCATTTTCCAATGAGTCATAGTTTATTTTGGTTTTATTTTTTTGTTTGTTTGTTTTTGGTTTTTCAAAACAAGATTTCTCTGTGTAATTGATCTGGCTGTCCTGGAACTCTTTTTGTAGATCAGGCTGGCCTTGAACTCACAGAGATCTGCCTACCTCTGCCTCCAGAGTGCTGGAGTTAAAAGCATGTGCTACTACCACCTGTCTAAGACGTTAAGTAATCAAATATAATTGCTGGAAGCTGAGAGACATGTTTAATTCAAGAAACAAATATGTATGGAGACAAACATGATGAATGAGTACCTGCTCATGAACAGTGATTCGTGGCTAAAGGCAAGGCTGAATGAAAAGTCCTTTCCCACAAATGAACCTCATAGAACTGGGAGGATGGATCAGGGTAAAGGAGTACTTGCTGCAAAGCAAGGCATGGGTTCAGGTTGTAGCATTTGGAGGAGAGCACAGGTTTATCTGGGAGGTAAACACCAACAATAAAGAATGTATGTCAAGTGAATGGCTTTTCTTGTTTTGAGATAGAGATAGCTGGCATCCAGTTCAACAAGTACCCAAGGATGACCCTGAACTTCTGATCCTCCCTCCTCCTCCCACCTCTGGAGATAAGAGGAATTATATAAAGGAATGAAGGTCTAGATTAGGGAATCTGTTTTCATTGTGAAGGCCAAAGGAAAAGCTTGAGCTAGTATCCAACATCAACAGAACAGAAAGGGTAGAGTGTTTGCAAAGCTCACAGACACACATAGCCGCTCAGAACCCAGAACAGTTGCCCAGTGTACTTTAGAAGGTGTAGGGTAATAAATAGGAAATAGAATATAATTGATTCTGAATCAGTGAGTTTATAGAGATACAGTGCTGTGGGATAACACTAAATATATATTACTCCCATTGATTAATAGAGAACTGACTGGCTGGTAGCCTGGCAGGAAGTACGGGTGGGACAGCCAAACAGAACTCCAGGAAGAAGAAGGGTGGAGTCACTGGAGTCTCCAGGAAACACAGAGGGAGCAAGACTGGAGGGTAGGAAAACGCAGGCACCATGTGGGAATACATAGATTAAAAGGAATGGGTTAATTTAAGTTGTGAGAGCCCGATAGTAATAAGCCTGAGCTATCGGCCAAGCATTCATAATTTATATTAAGTCTCTTGTGGTTATTTGGGAGCAACTGCCAGGACAAAGAAAAATTCTACCTACAATAAAGACCACACATGTTGACTTCCCAAGAAAGTTCCATCCACCACTCCTAAACTTGACTTAAGCAAGTGGGGTGAAAATAGTATAAGCCTATTTAAATGGTGGCAATATTAAATACTCTAATAGTTAAACAGGAAAACTAATGGAGCCTACAGGGTTGCTACCTCATTTATTTGAGCTGCGTCCTGTGTATACTTCTCTGACCTAGGTCAATTACAAAATGTGGGAGATTGTGTTGTTACATTGTAAATAATTGTTCCACCCACTGGCTTAATAGAAAGCGCTGATTGGCCAAAGGCAGGCAGGAAGTGTGGTTGGAGCTACCAGACTAAGAAAACTCTGAGAACAGGAAGCACAGAGCAGAACGCCAGAAGAGAAGCCGGAAGAAGCAGAGGACAACTATGCTGCTGTGAGAAAAGGTACAAAGCTGCATGGCTAAACAGGATGAGTCATGGGTTAGATGAAGGGTAGAAAGCTAGCAAGTGATATGCCTGGGCCTTAGGCCGATCAGCCTAAAATTATTGAAAGTGTCTGTATGTTTTTGTGGGTCTGTGGGTCTGTGGGCATAAACCTTGAGGTTAGGCCCGAAAGTCCGGGCCAGAAACCTCCTACTACAACAAAACATTCTCCTGTTAAATTCACAGTTGTACTTAGTCAACTGTGAACTTTTACTAAGTTCCTAATTGTTATTCTTACTTGGGAGGTGAAGGCAGATCAGGAGTTCAAGACTAGCCTTGGTGACACAGTGAGATAGATGCAACCTGAGCTACATGAAACTCTTGTAACAAACAATTTGCTCATCTTTGCATACCAGTACAGGTTCAACAGTTAAGTTTCCCTGAAGGTGCTGTACATTTAGCAGATCAGTGACCCTGAGGAAGCATCCCCTTAAACATCTGAAACTTCTCTCTCCCATCTCCACGTTTCCTTTTGTTTTTGTGTTTCTTCATTCATCTCCCAGTCTTTGTCTCTAAAAGTTGCAACAGCTGAGCAAGCAGCTCAGGCCTTTCTGGTCCTTTAGTGTCTTCCTGTAATCCTCCATAGCAATACAATCATTGTTCCCATGTGGCTTCTAGGTTTGTCAACCTGACATTTCATCGAAGAAATGGGAAATTACCTAGCAGCAAAACCATTCATTTTTGCGAAGAGCAATCTTAAGACCTTCTCCTTTTGCTCCCAGGTCAAATCTCCAATATCCACATTTTTTTGAGCAGTTGGCCTGAAGAATTTTTTAAAAAGGCAGAACATGTGATCAAAATAAACTTATATTCTTTAAAAAACACAATGTAAATAGAAATTTTCTATAGCATAACCAGATACTATATAATGATTTTAAAGCAAACTATGAACATTACAAAATTATAAAATTCGAAAAGGACTATCAGCATGCTAGGCAATCCAAAATGTTCTGCTGTCATAAAATGAGAAACACATGTCCTGTGAGCAGCCCACTAAAGCACAGTGAACTAAGCAGAGAACCAAATGCACTACTGACATAGTCTAAGCTGCCAACCACATCCCACTTTCTATAGAATGAGTAAACCTCTAGATATTTTGGAAATTTTGAGACTTTTGGTTATTACAGTGATGTAGAGGGCACTATTAAATGCTCTTCAATCCATGGAACATTTCTGCATGACAGTCTTTATAAAGTATTATATTTTTAAAAAATTATATAATTGTTACCTATATTATTTTTATCTCAGAATAGTAAAGAAACAGCATAAAAGAAACTGAAAAAAATATGCTTATTAAGAAATGTTTAACGTAGCCTGATATGGTGGTGCATGCATTTAGTCCCAGCACTGGGGAGGCTGAGGCTGACAAATCTCTTGAGTTTGAGGCCAGCCTGGTCTACAGAGAGAGTTCCTGGACAGTCAGAGCTACACAGAGAAACCCTGTCTCGAGGAAAAAAAGAGTTTAACTTGAATCTAATCAAGACTTTTCAATAAATTCCCAATTTATTAGAACTAAGATAAAGTTTTAAAAGATATTACAATGATGTCTGCACAAAATAAAAGTCACCTTTACAAATTTTGTCATGAGATAAACAGGGATGGCTACTAAGGGACACATAGTAAGCCTTACACACTATGCTAAGTACAGGGGCTGCAAAGATAAGTCAGTTTCTGTTTCCAACTAACTTACTAAGAAATCTGTCCAACAAGCTGAATTTTCTCTTTTTTAAAGAAAAGAAGACAGATTGAGACAGGTTCCCTCTGTAGGCCAGGCCAGAGATTTCTGTCTGTCCTGTGCTAGGACCACAGAGATGAGCCACCACAACCTGCTGAGTTCTCATCTTCTAAAGGATAATAAAAGCAAGGGCACAAAAAGATAATATATTACAGCATTATTAGTACCATTTTTCAGCCTCCAGGAGATCCTGATTCACACTATTGGTACTGTGTCCTTTGCCATCAAAGGTTCTGATTCTGGGATATTCAATTCTTCCTGCACATGCTGTTCTCATCTTTAAATTGAAAGCAGCTTGTGCTATCTGCTTGTAATGCTTCCTGTTGATGAGAATCTGCTGTTTCACTTGGTATAGAGCATCTAGAAAGAACTGTTCCACTTCTGTCCTCTGGTCCAGTATGTTCTTGGCCAGCTTCTTCACTCGATTCATTTCCCTGTCCTTCATCTGAAGAAGATGCTGCAGCTTGTCAATTTCTACCTGACCTGCTTGGTTCTCTATAATTGCCTTTTGCTGCAGTTTCAAAATTTCAGCCTCAAACTCTGTGGTCATATAAGTCAGAGCATTCTCCAAGCTTATCACCTTCTTCTGAAGAGTTTGGATTTGTGATCTCTGCTGGGTAAGTTGCATAATTTTTTCCTTAATCAAGAGCTCATTGATTTCCTTTAAAAACAGGGAGATTTTTTTCTTTAAACATTCTAGAACTTAAAAAGTCCCTCAATAATTTTTTTAAATTCAATTTATTTATATTTTATGTATGGGTGCTCTGCGTGTATACCTACATGCCAGAAGAAGGCACAGATCCTATTTCAGATGGTTGTGAGCCACCATGTGGTTCCTGGGAATTGAACTCAGGACATCTGGAAGAGCAGCCAGTGCTCTTAACTGCTGAGCCGTCTTTCCAGCCTCCCTCAATAATTTCTATTATCTAAGGGGATCTGAGCTTCTTGTTAAGTTGAAATTATTTTGATATCTCTGTGGGGAGAAAAAGTAACAAACACCCTTGGGTCCTTGCCTAGTATGAAGGCAATCCATTGATTTTATTAAGAAAGCTTCAAACTTCCTCTATAAGTCTTACAAGGTTACATATTTTATAATATTAAAATCAATAAAACTGTACAAAACTCACTAGCAAGTCTATAAAGAAAACTTTAGCAGACTCCTACTTGTCTGTCCTGATGTCCATTTTCCCTTCCCCTCAAGCCAGCTAAAAATTCAAGGGTCCTTTGCAGTTCAGCAAGGACAGGTTGCAATCTAAGTGATTTGTTTTGGTTTGGTGGCTTTTTTTTCCAGACAGTTTTCTGCATAACTCTGGCTGTCCTAGAACTCTCTTTGTCTGCTCTGCCTCTCAAGTGCTGGGATTAAGAGCATGTACCACCACCACCGCGCTGAGATATTATAAGTAAAATAGACACCTGGGAAGAGTTTTTTAAATCCATATTGTTGTTGTTTTGTTTCTTATCTCTCCTTCCTGTTGCCTGGGTAACCCTTGGGCACGCACAAACGCTGAAGCGAAGAGGCTCAACCGTAAAGAGCACTCGCTGCTCTTGCAGAGGACCCGGCTCAGTTCTTGGCACCCACGTGCGGCTCACAATCGTGTGTAACTCTGTTCCAGGGGATCTGAAACCCTCCTCCACAGGCACTACACGCACACGGTATACAGACATGCTTCAGGCAAAACACCCAGACACACAAAATAAAAATACAGCTTTTTTTCAAGGTTAAGACTCTAAGCACTCAGGAGGCAGAGACACTAGGATCTTTATGAGCCAGGGCTACACAGAGAAACCCTGTCTCAAAGAAATGAATGAATGAATGAATGAATGGATGAATGAATGAATGAATGAATGAATAAAAAGATAGATAGACAGACAGACAAACAAACAAATAAATAATAAATACTGTAACAGAGAATTAAGGAAGACAATCCTGATCTGGATTGTTTTCTTTCAAGCATCCTTTATATAAAAGACTAAAATTTATTTTGTGATACCACTAATTCAAGGTCTGTTACAACCAAACCAATTCCTAATAATCTAGGATCCAACAATAAACAAAACAAAATGAGTATTCTAAGGTAGAGGGTGAGTAAATAATCTTTTCAGATAAGACAATTATCAAGACAGAAAGAAAATAGTACTACTGCCCTTACCTATCATTATTATGCTCAGTTCTTGGTATTTGCCAACACAACCCTTTAAAAAAATGGAAGAAAGAAAGAAAAGGAAATCTAAACGAGTATGAACCTTTTGATGTAAAAGGCTGGCATGACTTTCTTGCAACTTTCTGGAGTTTTTTTGTCGTATGTCAGCTTCCTTCAGGTGGTATGTAAGCGCCTTATGAAGATACACGTTCTCTTTAAAAACATTTCTTCCAGCAGTGTTCAATTGCCTGAAATACATATTTAAGAACCAAAAATATAGGGCTAAGTTTCTTGTGGGAGGTGTTTTGAGTCGGAGTCACTATATATAGACCAGGGTGGCCTCTAATTACAGAGATCCATCTGTTTTATCCTCCAAACATTACTCTGACCCCCACTAGGCCGAGTATGTAGTTCAGGACGTACAAGTCCTTGGATTAAGTGCTAGCCCCGGAGTCTGGGGGAGAACATGAGACACACACGACACTACCACAGTTGAACTTAAAGAGGTAGATGGAGACCTGGGATTAAGTGAAAAACTGTGTTAGCTGGTCATCACGATGATGGTACAAGCTGGTTGACAATTTAAAACTATAGCAAGACCCTGTCTCTTAGGGAAAAAAAAAGCTAGGAAGAGTGGCATACCTTTAATCCTAGCTATTCAGGAAGCTGAGCAGTGAGTACAAGCTGGCCTTGGCAATTTTTCAAGACTGTTTCAAAAGAGAAGGGAGCCCTGGGGACTGAGCTCAGTGGTGGAATGGATGTGGGGTTTCATTCTCTACACCTCTCACACAGTAATGCAGCACAGGTTTCCTGAGTCCTCTTCTATCCGTGACCACGACGACCTACAGAACTCCACGGTGACAGAGGGGAAGATGGAAGCAGCCCAAGTTCCCGCCTGCATCAGCACCCGGAGAAAGCTGCACACTCACCATCACAACAACAAGATATGAATCATGGAGACCAGGGTTCATCACTCACATAAACACACTCTAGTGTTTTTATACAAATGTATCTTCTGACAATCCCACAAAGTTGCTCTGCGGCCCTACTTGTTTGTAACAGGGTCTCACTATGTAGTGAGGCCTGGAACTGGGGAAGCTCCTTCCTCGGCCTCCTATGCACTGGGGTTATTTTAAGTGTGCTACCATGTCTATATGACCTATTTTTTTTTTCACGAAATTTATTTTCTTAAGAATTCTTCTAACAGCCCAGTCCATCCCAGCACTCAGGAGGCAAAGGCAGATGGATCTCTGTGAGTCTGAGGCCACCAGATCTACAGGGTAGTTTCAGGACAGCCAAAGCCACACAAAGAAACTCTATCTCCAAAAAAATAAATTCTGCCAGTTAGGCCAGTCAGATGACTCGGTGGGTAAAGGCATTTGACATAAATCCAAATGATCTGAGTTCTGGAAACCACATGTTTGAAGAGAGAGCCAATTTCCTACAAGTTAGCAAGTTATCTGACTTCCACACTCAAATTATGGCACTACTGTACCCTCAAATATACCTGCTTACCTATATATAATAAAATAATTTAAATAAATAAATTTCCAGTGACTACTCAGCATGCATGTAAGCAGCCAGGGTCTAACTTCAAAGAGTAGGTCATTGCTACCCTATCATGTTATAGAAAAGGAGATGCATAAGGTGTAGTGAGAATATTAAATAAAGTTTGCCAAGAGACAGAGGAAGGTAAGCTAAGAAGAAAACAGAGGGCAGAGAGGCCTCGTAACAGAGGAAAGCGGCTCTTACAGCACGGCTTCACGGTGGGCTCTCTCGGCCAGCGTCACAGTCCTCTTCTCGGCCTCTTGTTCCAGGCGGTGCTTAAAAAAGGGGCGGGCGTTAAATACAAAACCAAAACAAACTTCCAAAACAAACTTTTCATGTCACAAGGTAATTACTTCAGCACCACACAGAATTCTTTTTGGGGGGCCTGGAGAGATGCTCCATGTTTACTTAGTAAAGGCAGAAGCCCTTATTGCTGTTGCACTGGCCTAGGTTCAGTTCCCAGTACCCACTGGTGGCTCATAACCATCCATGACTCCAATTCCAGGAGAACTGAGACTGTTGTAGAATATTTTTAAGATGTGTCACATTTGTTAATGCTGTGGAACATTTGTTTTTATGTATACAGTGTTCTGTCTGCATGTATCCCTGCAGGGATAGGTCAGAGGAGGGGACTAAATTTCATTACAAATGGTTGTGAGCCACCATGTCAGTGCTGGGAATTGAACCCAGGACCTTTGGAAGAACAGCCAGTGCTCTTAACCTCTGAGCCATCTTTTGAGCGTGGAACATTTGTTTTAATGATGTAAAAATGTGTTTCACTCTTTTATGTTTCATTTGTTTAACTCTGTGAAGAAGGAATTGAGGAGCAAGAGAAAAAAAAAGGAGAGGAAGACCCCAGGGGCCAGGCACCCAGACACCAGACACCCAGGGGCCAGACACCCAGACACCAGACACCCAGACACTAGACACCCAGACACCAGACACCCAGACACCCAGACACCCAGATACCAGACACCCAGACACCAGACACCCAGATACCAGACACCAGACACCCAGACACCAGACACCCAGACACCAGACACCCAGACACCAGACACCAGACACCCAGACACCCAGACACCCAGACACCCAGATACCAGACACCCAGACACCAGACACCCAGACACCCAGACACCAGATACCAGACACCCAGACACCAGACACCCAGACACCAGACACCCAGACACCAGACACCCAGACACCAGACACCCAACTACCCAGACACCAGACACCAGACACCCAGACACCCAGACACCCAGACACCAGACACCCGGACACCCGGACACCAGACACCCAGACACCCAGACACCAGACACCCATCAAGCCCTGGAGAAAGAAGTAAAGAAAGGTAAAGGAAAACAGAAAAAGATAAAAGTCCAGAGGCAAAAGATAGATGGGATAATGTAAGAAAGGCTGATTAGAAACAAGCCAAGCTAAGGCTGGCATTTATAAGTGACAAGAAGTCTCCATCTTTATTTGGGAGCTGGATGGTGGCCCTAAAAGACCTAAAAGGTGAGAGAGTAAAAAAACAAACAAAAAAAAAAATGACACCTCTTCCAGTGTGAAGGACCCTGCTTTCACACATGCATTAGTCAGGAATATATGCATACAGTTAGATAAATAAGTTTTAAAATATTCCTGTTCACGTGACCTGATATAAAGAACTTTTAATTACTAGTGGAGGAAAGAGGTAGCAAAAAGGATAGTATGGGAGGGGTGATGGCTCAGAGGTTAAGAGCACTGGCTGTGCTTCCAGAAGCCTGGGGTTCAATTCCAGCACCTAGTATGGCAGCTCAAGAGTGTCTGTGATTCCAGTTAGAGGGGATCAATGCCCTCTTCTGGCTTTGGCACAAGGCACACAGGAAGTCCACAAACGTAGATTCAGGCACAACACCCAAATGCATAAATATAAATAAATAAAACATGTCTCATTGAGGCAGCAATGCGATATGATGGCTAATCTTGATTGTCAACTTGGCACACCTGGAACACAGGAGCCTCAAGTGAAGAATAGCCGCCCTCAGACTGCCCTGTGGTCATGGCTGTGTGGACCCGGGCTGAAGAAGAAAGGAAGCAGAACAGAAGCAAGCCAGCAAGCAGCATCTTTCATGGTCTCTGCTTCAGTTTCTGCCTTAAGATCCTGCCCTCATTTCTCTTGAGCTGTAAGCTGCTTTTGGCCATGGTGATGAACACAGCAACAGAAAGGCAAGCTAGAATAATGACATATAAACAAAGCAGGGAAAGAAACATCCATCTTGGAAAGCAGAGCTGGGACATATTTTTGCTAAATGAAAGTAACTAATTGTAAAATTGGGGAATGTGCAGGGCATATTGGCACACACCATAATAACTAGTACTCAGCAAGCAGAGGCATGAGGAATCTCTGTAAGTTCAAGACCAGTCTGATCTACATTTTGAATTCCTGGTGAGTCAAGATTGTATAATGAGATCCCATCTCAAAAGAAAAAAATGAAAATTAGAGAGAGAGGAATACTAGGTTGACATCTTAAGCCTTCATAAGATGACAGTCCCTCTTGAAGCTATTTCAAGACTCTTGAATAGAAACAATCTTTAGTGCCTACCCACTAACTGATGAATAGATGCAGTATATACATAATGAAATGCTATTGTCATAAAAAGGAACAGATTTGGCCATTTGTGACAGCTTTATTAGAGATCACTGTACTAAGTGAAATAAGGCACAGAAAGAAAAATACTGCATGGTTTCCCTCAGAAAACACTCTAAAAGGGTTGATCTCTGGCTGGACATACCCTCAGTAGTAGAGTGCTTGCCTAGCATGTGTAACGTTCTATGTTCAATGCACAGCACCACAGAGTAGATAATCTTATGGGAGTTGAGATTAGAATGGTAGTTATAGAAGCCAGGAAAAGTTAGGAGGGTGTCTTAGGTTTTCTATTGTCTTGATGAAGTACTGTGACCAAAAACAATTTGGGAAGGGAAGGATTTATTTTGCTTATATCTCCAAATCATAGTTCATTAATGAGAAAAGTCAGGGCAGGACGCTGGAGGCAAGAGATAATACAGAGATCATGGAGGAATGTTGGCCAAGGCTCACTCAGACTTTCTTACAGCACTCAGGACCACCAGCCCAGGGATGGCACCATAAACAATGGGCCTTCCCACATCAGTTACTATTTTTTGTCTTACAAGCTTCCCTACAGCCCAATCTTATGGAGATATTTTCTCTATTGAAGTTCCTTCCTCTCAGACTCTAAGCTTCTGTTAAGTGAGGTAAAACTACCCAGCACAGGGAGGATAGAATGCAGAAATGTGGATTTGGGTGCTAAGTTTCTGATGTACTATTTATTGCACAAGCAGCTTCATGACTGATAACAATATGCAATACATTTTAAAAAGCTAGAAGAAAATATTTTGAAAGTTCCATCATAAATGGTACTTATATGAGGAGATAAATATCCTTATTAATGGGGCATGATATATATACACACCTGTAATCCCACCACTTGGAAAGTGGAGGTGGGAAAATCAGGAATTCAAGACAGAGACCAACTAATAAAAATTTTAAGTCCAGTCTGGGGCTACCTAAGACCTTATCTTTAAAAACTAAAAAACATGTCCCTGGCTAGGACTCCAAGCAATAGTGGAGAGGGTGCCTAAAGAGGCCTTCCTCTATAATCAAATGAATGACCACCTTAATTGTCATTATAGAACCCTCATCTAGCAATGGATAAGGCAGAAGCAGAGATCCATAGCTAAGCACCAGGTTGAGCTCCCAGTCCAGCTGAAGAGAGAGAGAGGAGAGAGTATATGAGCAAAGGGGTCAGGATCATGAGGAGGAGACCCACAGAGACTGCTAACCAGGGCTATTGGGAGCTCACTGAGTCAGAAACAACTGCTGAGGAACCTTCAGAGAAAGAAACTTAACCCTTCAAAGGTAGCCAACTGTCAAAGATGACTGGGCAGTTTGTGGAGCCTCTTGCAGTGGGATCAGACTATGTTCCTGTGTATGAACTGGCACCTTGGAGCCCATTCCTTACAGAGGAACACCTAACTCAGTCTTAATACTAGGATGAGGGTTCTGGACCTACCTCAACTGGATATGCCAGACTGAACTGACTCACCTTGGGACTCCTTACCCTCCTTGGGGAATGGATGAGGGGTTGGGAGTGGGGGGGAGGCTGAGGGAGGACAGAGAGGAGGGAAGGGAGGGCTAGAAATGGTATACATGGAAAAATGTTTTAAAATAAATTTAAAAATAAAATATAGTAGTAAAAAATAAATTGAAAAGATATATTTAACCTAATTTAAACATTGATAAGCAGAGGCAGATGGGATCTCTGTTTGATGCCAATCTGGTTTACAGAGTGAGATTCAAGACAGCCAGGGCTACACAGAGAAACCCTGTGTCGAAATCAAAATAAACATTGTATAAATATATTGAGAAACTTCATGCCACACTATTAGCATGTACAAATTTCTTCCATTTATTTATTGGTTTTCAAGACAGGTTTCTGTGTCGCAGCTATGGCCATCCTGGAACTCACTCTGTAGAAAAGGCTGGCCTCAAACTCATAGAGATCTGCCTGCTTCTGTCTCCTGAGTCCTGGAACTAAAGGCATGTACCACCATGTACCAACTGTCCAGCCAAATTTTATTTTTTATGTATCAACTAAAAATTAAAGAAGGAACCTCTAAGTGAAAAAGAAAAACAGGATTAGACACTGAGATTTATAAAGACTTGTTTCTCCCTATTTGTATTCTACCCTTTTTTTGAGACATCTTAGTGTGTAACCCAGGCTAGCAGAGAACTTGATATGTAGCTTAGAGCTGGCTTTGAACTCAAGATTTTTCTGTTTCAACATCTTGAGGGCACACCACTAGCCTTATTTTCTGCTACTTGATAACATTTTCTAGCAAGATAGCAGATGAAATTCTGGAATGCTCAGAATGCATATAAACATGCTTTTGTTCTAGTAAACAAAGCATTTCTTAACACTAATAATATTCTATACCTTTTCTTCAAAAAATCTGACTTCTAGTCTTCTAAGAGTCTCCTGATGTTTTTTCTCTGAGTTCCTTAAATTTTCTTTCAGCTGAAAAAAAGAAAAATTGTTGAGTGGGTCATATTCATAGAAAACTCTGAAGATACATTGTATGTCATATAATCTTGAACATAAACACAAAATCAATGTCATCTCCTCTGAACACATTTTTCTTAGTCTATAAATTTACTAGATTGGTATTGGGTTTCTTAACTTTTTTCTTAAGTAACATTTTCCAGAACATTCAAATATATTCTCTTAAGACATACGAAATATGTAAGCACAAAATACACTCTGCAAATATATATAGTGGGTTGGGGGTATGGCCCTGCTCTTACAGTACTTCCAACCAAGAGAAGGCAGCTCATAGCCCTAGAATTCATGCCTACCACATGATAAAAGGCAAGGAATACTCAGAGCCAGCTAGTTAAGGAAGACTAGCCTTATCAGAGAACTCTGGGTTTGACTGAGAGACTCTGCCTCAAAGAATAAGGTAAAAGAGTGATTGATTCCCTCCCACCTGAGGCCTCCAGATACATGTACACACACACAAACACACACACACACACAAAACACACACACACAAAACACATGAAAAAAAGAAAGTAAAATTATCTGGGGCCTGGTGTGGTGACACATACCTTTAATTCCAGCACTCAGAGGCAGAGGCAGGTGAATCTCTCTAAGTTCTGTGCCAGCCTAAGAACCACCAATCACTATAGAAACACCCTTCTGGATGTGTGTATGATGGTGAAGGTGTTTTGGGAAAGGTTCAGGTGAGATAACTAAGTGATTAAGAGCATTTGATGTTCTTCCAGAGGTTTGGTTTCTAACACCTATGTTTTGTTGCTTACAACTGCCTATAATTCCAGCTCTAAGCAATCTGAGGACCTCTTTGGCCTCCACGGGAATACAGACACAGATAAAATATATTGTATGTATATATACATAAATAAAAATCATTCTTAATAGAAAGGTTCAGTTCAAGAGGGAAGAACCACCCCGAATGTGGGCAGCACTATTCAATAGTTTGAGATCAAGACTGAATATGAGAAGACATTTATCATTCTTTGCTCCATAATTGTGTTACCATCTGCTTTCCATTCCTGATGCGGACACCCTATCATGATGGACTGTGCTCAAACTGTGAGCCAAGATTTGCCGTGCTGCCTGTGTCACAGTGTTTACACAAGGAAGATTTAAACAATACAAGTAAAGCTTTTAGCATAGTAAACATTTAATGGCATATTATCTTCACCTATTAACAACTTCCTATATTATAATGTTCTAACCTACTAAATCTCCACTTTATTATTTCTTTCAGATATTCTCTATTTGTATTCAAATTTTGAAATGCCTTTTTTTGTCACATTTTCAAAATTAATGTCAACATACCAGTTCATGTATAGTCAGATATCCCCCATCTTGGTGGCTAGAGATGGATATCTGATGCATCATTTGACTCCCTAAGATCTATATATCAATAAATCTTTCAAAAGATAATTAGTGGGCCCAACAAATTGGTTCAATGGGTGAAGGTACCCAGGAGTTAGAGTGGAAGGAACTGTCTCCAAGATCTATTCTGACTACACACACTCTTCAGTAAATAAAAGGTGAAAATTAGTGGATGAACATAGTGACTTACACTTGTAATCCTACCAGTTGGAAGTCAGAAGCAAAAAAATCCCAAATTCAAGATCGGTCTGTAATGTATGATAATGAGTTGCAGGTCAGTCTGAGACACAGAAAGACTGTCTCAAAAACCCAAACGGGGCAAGTGAGATGGCGCAGGAGGAAAAGGGCAAGGACATCCCTCACACAGGTGGCAAATTCGGGTTTTATAAGTAAAAGTGGGTGGGGATGATTCCACCAAGTTGTCCTCTAACCTCCCTCAGTGCACAATGGCAGGGGCATCCATCCGTACATCACACATATGCACACAACAAACATACTAATCTTGCTTCATTTTTTCTTTAACATACATGACTTGAATTCCTTTCCACAAACTAAATGCATTTAGAAATACACATAAATGTATACATTACAGTTTTAAGTATATGGGCCTCTCTCATCTGCCTCATTTCTTCTACATCTGAGATTCCACAGAATTGCCCTGTTTTGTTTTTCAGTAAGGCAGTAACTTTGCCCTTGAATTTTAAGTGTTCCTCAACAGCCCTCTTTGAAATGTCTGAAATCTACTTCTCCAATAGATGGCGCCATGGTTCTTTTAAAAAAGAAAAATTACATCAGGGCACTAGGGTATGAACGAGTTCTTTATTTTAAGTTAGAATGTATAGCTTATACACAGCATGGGTACTCTGGGATTCTTATAAGTTAACTATATTGATTCAATCTGCAGCATTGCTATATAAAACAAAAGTTGGATATTCTTCCTAAAAAAAATCTAATATTCCTTCCATTACGGTTTTTGAGGTGACCAAAACAAAAAATATTTTGATATCTGACAATTATGGAAAACCTAAGTAATGGCAATTAGACCCCATCAGGGTCTTCTGGGGTGTTGAGAGCACTACCCTCTGCTGTTTGATACTTCTCCAGTTTAGCAATCAATTCTTTCGCTGGATTGAAGACCCCAAAAGTCTGCTGCTCACAAACATAGCAGCGTGGAGTGGTGCGGAAATGCTGCAGTGCACAGGTCTCGCAAAAATAATGCTTACACTTGGTGACAACTGGATTTTGAAAGGTTTGGCGACAGATGAAACATTTGAACGGTATTTCCTCATCATCACTTTCTACTTCGTAGTTCTCGTCTTCATACACATCATAACGGCCCTCGTCAAGCTCACGTTCTATCTGCCACCCGTGCTTATAATCTGAACGGTCATGGAGAAATTTGCAACTGTCTCCAAAGCCACAGAAGCCAGTTTCCTTGTAGTCCTTACAGATGTCAGGCTGGTAATCCCAGCGTACAGTGGCACGTAGGTGTTCAGGGGCTCGGATGGGGCCCTTCCTCACCATGCTGGAGGAGGCATTGCCCATGGATGTATCCTTGGGTTTTATATATTTCTGATAATTATTAATTCCACGATAGATCTTGTCATCTTCCTTGCCTCTCAACTCCTCCTGAATTTTTTGGCTACGCTCAAAGATGGCCTGTGCATCTCGCTCTTTTTCTGTGTCCAGCTCGTAGACTGCTGTGGCCCCCATATCCTCAGGCCCCACCGGTTTCGCCGAGCGCGTGGACTTATAGACGACCCCCAGACTCTCATTCTCCGTCTCCCCTTCGCGGCTCAGATCACAGTAGGCCGTCTTCTGTTTACCGCTGCCGCCAGTCTTCTGGATCATCGGATTGTGGGTGGCCCGCTTAGTCTCTGGTCGCACCACGGAACAGCCTTCGTCGCTACTGTTTCCGCTTTCCCCTGAGTCCTGCTCGCTCACTGGCCGCTTCCGGCAGCCAGCTCTCCCTTTCCGCCCGGGCTTTTTGAAGAGGAAAGAGCACACCTGATCCACCGACTTTCCCTGAGAAACTTGCTCTGCCATCTTCGACTCCGGAGCACTGAAACGGCTGGCAGTAGTTGCGTGGTGCTAGCTGGCACGGGATACTACGTCATTGCTGAGCAGCACAGCTACGTCACTGCTTAGCTGTGATCTGTCCACCACTGGGGCCAAGAACACCAGGCAGCAAAGGTGTAAGAAAAAGATGCCCTCGGTCTTTAGTAAAGTGCTGTTGTGGTTCTTGTATTGCAACGAAAACAAAATTCCAAGTTCAAAGAATTTACCATCTAGTAGGGAAGATAAGGTAAATCAAGATGTGTTTTGAACCAAAGCCAACTAAAAGATATGAGGACTCTGGGGAAGGCCTCGGAGAGAAAGTGCATTTAAGGTAAGCCTTTGAAGGCTAGGAGAAATTTTAGTGGATAGAAATCAGAAATTTATTGATAATAAAAGAAATATTCTGAACAAAGCAAGAAAGTGCATAGACTAGAGTGTAGCTCAAGAACAGATTGTCAGGCATGCCCAAGGCCAAGACTCTGGATTCAAGCACAAACAAAGAAAATAAAGGAAAAATTTCAAAGATATATGAATATCCAGATTGGGTAAATTAACAGATAAAGGATCATGTATTGGTTTAAGTGTACTCTTATAAAAGACTAAAATTTAAGCTGGGCATGGTGATGCATGCCTTTGATCCCAGCCAGCACTTGAGAGGCAGAGGCAGGCAGACCTCTGTGAACTCAGGCCAGCCTGGTCTACAGAGTGATTTCCAGGTCAGCCAGAGCTGATACATAGAAAGAAGAAACCCCATCTCCAACAACAAAAAAATTAAAATTTGGTATATATACAATCTTAACTTATACATTAAGCTGTCTAGATAATACACTGTCTATAGCTGAGAAATATTATAGATTCCTGAGGGAAGAGATCAGAACATCATCAGATCTGATATTTTTAAAGATCCCTATTTCTTTGGAACTTTGGGACTGCTAGTCCAAATCTTGGGGCTAGTCCCGGTCAGAAACTGATTACTACAAATGGCGGCCCAACGTGGGTGATATACACCCACATAAAGCTGGAGAAAGATTATAAGGGTTCTAGAGCACAGAATTGCAGCCAAAAACAGCTTCCAAGTTGTGTCTCTCAGATGAGCCTGGTGAGGCGTGTGGGCTACAATGGCCTGCTTTTGGAGTACAGTTTAAGCTGCAACATGGCCAGTTCCTGAAGTCTCACAGGAGCCTAGATGTAAGCAACAAGCTGTAAATGTATTTAAGCTTTCTGTTTATATAAACAAAAAAGAAACAGAGTCAAAGACCGCTTCTTAGTAGCAGCAGCGTTTTATTGGGGCAGCTCTGTTTGCTGGAGGCAAGCAGAGGCACAGCTTTTTTAAAGTGAGGCTTCCTGATTCAGCCTTAGAGGCAAAACACTTCTGAGTCTTCTTAAGAGGCCTTGCTGCCAAATACTTAAATGGAGTTAATGGGCAGCAGACAGCAGTACTTTACTTGGTGATTATATGGACCCTAAAATTCCCCAAGTGGTAATTGTGGATCCTACCAGCACCTCTGCTATAAAGTTAAATCTAATGAAGCTAGAGTAGGAGCTGAGTGAAGGCAGCCAGCCATCCTAGCTAAGCCTTTAATCCTTAGGCACACCTTGGCATATTAAAGGTTGTGGTCAGAAACAGAAAGAAATAGAGATAGCTGGATGGAGTCAGCCACCCTAGCCAAGCAAAACTATGTGGTCAGAAACAGAAAAAGATAAATAAGAGATATACCATAACCACATATCTAAAAAATAAACAAAACAAAACAAAAACAAAACTAAACAAAAAAAAACCTCTAACTGGTTTAGCGTGTGTTAAATATACATAGGCTTGAGAGAAAAGAAAAAGGATAAAGTACTCAGAAAAGAAATAGAATAAAAATAGTAATAATCCACATAAAGACAGAAATTACAAAGAGTGTCTGGATACTGTATGTTATTATCTTGTCTTCAAGTTTTTTGAGTGAAAATGAAATAGTAAAAGCTGCAAAAAGTCATTTGATTATAAATGCTGCTGGATTAACCCAACTTATATATTTTGTAAATGAGTTGACTTTAACATTGAAATCAAAAGATATGCTACTTTTGAGAAGAGATTTTATTTTTATTTTCACAGAAAATGAGAGACTGGATTTATTCCTGGTAAAAAAAAAAAATAAAAGTTTGATAGAGGAAGACCCCCTGAAAAGTCTCCAATGGAAATGAATCTCCCAGATGATTCAGCATTTCAGAACACCTCTGTTGCAGTTTCCTCTGAGCTCTGCATCCAAAACAATTTCAAGGAGACTGGCTGAGCTGACCCAGCCTTAGAGGCTACTCCACTAAAAACTTGTCCATAATCCTAAACTTTTCTTTGGGTCCCCATAGGATTGCTAGCATCCCGTTCAGCAGGAAGTAGCCTAAAGAACTAAAGAACTATGCCCACATTCCCAAAAAAATGATTATGGATTTTTGTCTTTGTTTATAGTGTTGGTTACAAGTTGTTATAGATTAATGATGAGAAAAAAGTTATACAAAAGAAATTAGATTTGGGGTTCCTGTTTTTAAAAGGAAAAAAAGGGAAATGTAGTGGGATTGTGTTCTGATTCATCAGAAATAATTGTCCCGCCTACTAGTTTAATAAAAATGCTGATTGGACGAAGGCAGACAGGAAGTGTGGGTGGGGCTATCAGACTAAGAAAATTGAGGAGAGACACTACCAGAGACGCCAGGGAGACACCAGCAGAGAAGCCAGCAGATGCAAAGGACAACTATGCAGCTCAGCAAAAAGGTACCAAGCCACATGGCTAGACAGATTCATGGAAATAGGTTCAACTGAGATGAAAGAAGTAGTTAGCACTATGTCTGGGTAATAGGTCACTCAGCATAAAATTAATACGAGCTTCTGTGTGTTTCTCTGGAACCTTGGGACTGCTGGTCCAGATCTTGGGGCTAGTCCTGGCCAGAAACTTATTACTACAGATCCCTAATGAGACTGAGGCATTCCTGTAATCCCAACACTTGGGAGGCAAAGGCAAGAGGATCAGGAGCTCAAAGCAGCCTGGGCTAAATTAAAATGGGGCCTAGAGATGATTCATCAGTTAAGAGCATGGATTGCTCTTGCAGAGGACCAGAGTTCGGTTCCCAATACCTTCAGCTAACAAGTGCCTGTAACTCCAGCTCCAGAGGCTCCAAAACCCTATATGCTAAAATGTATACCCACACCCACCGCTTATACATATAACTAAAGATAAAATATCTGAGAAAAAAAGAATGAAAATGAAATAAAGCTTGGGAGGCTTAGGCCTGTTTTCCTAGCACTTGGGAGGCTGGGGCAGGGATGTTGTTTCAAGCATGAGGCCAGGCTGGGTATACAGAAAATTCCAAATTAGACTTTAACAAGAAGCTACTAAAGTAAATATTCTGACTGCAGCTGTATATACTTAGGGCTATAAGGGTGTGTGTTTTAAAAGTATATTTACAACTCTTTGACACTATCTCCACATGGTGGGACCCGATTTCCACTCCTAGAATGTGGGCCTGGTTTAGAGACTCGGTTCCAAATAATAGGGTATGGCAGAAATGTTTCTATGCCACTTGAAAAGACAGACCATGAAAAAAGCTGCTTCTTGGATTGGGGATACAGGTCAGTAGCAGAGTGCTTTCATAGCATACATAAGGACCTGGAATCCATCCCTATCAACACACACACACACACACACACACACACACACACAGAGAGAGAGAGAGAGCTTCTGAACAGCTCTTAAATTCTTGAATTAATCACTCTCTATAACAAGAACACAAAGGCAACTTACTGAGGGCCCAGGCAAATGGTGCTCAGGTCTACCACCTATCACTGACAGCACATGCACAGCCCTATGAATATGCCACTTTGGAAGCAAATTCTTAAGCTTCAATGAAGCATTCGATGACTATCCCTAGATATACCATGGAGATCAGCAAACAGTATAAAACAGGCTTCTCAGGAAACTTGGGTGTTCCTCACCCCATTCTCCTGACCTATATACAGCCTTCTAATTCCTAAAATTGTCTCTCATCATCCTAAACACATTTTCCTGTGAACTGCTGCTATTTTCCCACTGCCAATTCCTGACTACTGGTGATTTGCTTCAATTCAATTCTAGGGCTTAACTGCTGACTCACAGGTGGTTGAGATTCACAAAGTGAATGTGTTGCCAAGTTCACAAGGAAATCAATGCCTAACAATAGAACACTGTCAGGCAGGTGAAGTGACTCAGCATATGAAGCCTGACCACCTGAGCACATCTCTGGACACATAGTAGAAGGAAAAACCTGACTACACACTCCACACACATACAGAAAATAGACAAACAGAAAAAGAATATATAACAGTGGAGGCATTTTACTTTCTTTTCTCTAAAATGTCCAACTTTTTTTTGAGGGGGGGGGTGAGTGTGTTAAATTGTTAACCCAATCTTAGAGAGAGACTGAGGAGACAGTTTAGTGGTTAAGAGTACTTACTGCTTTTACAGAGGACCCAGGTTTAGTTCCCAGAACCCAAGTGGTGGCTCACAAGCTTCAGTCCATCTAGTTTCAGGGGATCCAGCATCCTTTTCTGGCCTCCTCCAGCACCAGGAATGTTTGCAGTATACTTACAGACATGCAGACAAACATGTACACATAAAGTAAATCTTTAAAAAGAAGAAACAGAAACTTACTTCATCTAATTCTTTTTCCACTTGGATTTTTCTCTTCTGGAATTGTTTTATTGTCTTTAGCTCTGTCTGAATCATGCCAATTTCTTTGGCTTTTTGATGAAACTGTCCTTCCAACTCATTTATTTGTGCAGTATACTTTTGTTCCTGTATTCAAAACAGAAGTAAATGAGTTAGGAAAAATAAGTGTTCCATAAAGCCAGACTTTATCTGAGGTCTTAGTCATTTGTGTAACTTCTTGAAGGAACTGTCTCATCTTTATTTTGCATAAATCTATAATTTTTGCATAAAATTTTAATTTCTGTAAAATGATGCCACTGGTCTTAAAAAGAAACAAATTCAGGATTTTTTTTTGTCTATGTAGCTCAGACAGAATGAGTAGTTAGTTAGTATGTGAAACCCTGGTTCAGTCCCCAGCAGCAAATAAATAAAACCTCAGACCAAATAAGACACTTCTAAAACTCAAAACTTTTGCATTTAGTTGGCAACACAGTCTTAGAAAAAGGAATTTCATATTTTTAAGACAGGGTCTTCCTACTTGCTTCCCCTGAACTTCCTTAGCTTCCCATTACTCTGCCCTTGAGCTAACTATGTAGCCCAGGCTAGCCTTGAACTCTCAGAAATCCTCCTGCCTCAGCCTCCTGAGTGCTAGAACTACAGTGATGAGCCATAACACCTGGTTTTCACTTAGGTTTCAAAGTGTAGTAGTGTTGAATTAAGGAAGTAGCCTGCATGATGCATGAAGTCCTGAGTTCAGTCCTCAGCACCACAGGGAGGAAATATTTTTGCATTTTGATGAAAGATCTTTATCGATAGAAGAAAAGCCACCCCTCCTCCAAAATTTTCATATATTTTTTTAAGTCTTCTAGTAATCTACTGGTGGTGATATTAGTGTTTTGAGATTGAGTAAGCTTCACGTAATGAGGTAATTATAATGATACTATTTAGAACCAAGACTCTTGGTAAGAGATAAAGGTATACCATATATCAAAATAAAAATCCTGTATTTTGAGTCTGGGTATGTAGCCTAAGGCATATCACCTGCCAGTATGCAGAAACCTCTGGGTTTGATCTTTAGCACATAGCCCAGTCCAATATTCTTGTATTTGAACTCCCAAGTATTAACTCAGTATCAATTTTTTTGAGACAAGATCTTGCCACGTCCATAACACTGGCCTTGCAAACATCTGGACTCCTACTTGGCCTTTCAAGTGGCTGGTGTATGCCATATTGTTGTAGAGAGTTCGCGGGTCCCGGGCAACCAGAGATCCCGGACCCACAGACCTGCCCGCGCCGCTTATCTGTCCGCCGCCGCCCGGGTCCCCAGAAACGACTCAGACGCTTCTATTTACTTCATGCTGTTTGGCCTATGGCTCAGGCACATTGCTAGCTAGCTCTTACATCTTAAATCAACCCATTTCTATTAATCTGCGGGCCACGTGGCCCGCGTGGCTCACCCGTGTCTCTTTACATGTTGCTCTTTCGGCGGCTTCAGCTCGGTCTGCCTGACTCCACCCTGCTTCTCTCACCTAAGCTCTGATTCTCCTCCCACTTCCTATTCTACGGTACCTGCCATGGCCCAAACCAGCTCCTTTATTTAAAGATACAGCACACACAAATGCATTCCCACATCACCATATGTCTCCATAATATGCTACTTTTGAACATACATAGAAACAAGTGCATGGGTTTTATATTTGTTCATTTGTCAAGGATCTGAGGATCAAACCCAGAGCATTGGGACTACCAGTCAAAAATTCTACTATGCTTCTGGACACCCTATTCACCTTTTTTGTTTTGTTTGTTTAGATTTTCAAGATAGGGTTTCTCTGTCCTGGAACTTACTCTGTAGGCCATGCTGGCCTTTAACTCACAGAGATCCTTCTGCCTCTGCCTCCTGAATGCTGGAATTAAAGGTGTTTACCATCACGTCTAGCTTTACTTTTTTTTTTTTTTTAAGATTTATTTATTATGTATACAACATTCGGCCTCCATGTATGCCTGCAGGCCTGAAGAGGGCACCAGATCTCACTATAGATGGCTGTGAGCCCTGGTGTGGTTGCTGAGGATTGAACTCAGGACCTCTGGAAGAGTAGGCAGTACATTTAAAACCTCTGAGCCAGGCTTCAGTTTTTCTTGTTGGGCCTAAAATAGCCAAACTCACTAGAAATCTGGTTTCATAATAAGTAAACCACTAGTTTATGGAGATACTCACCAATTTTTCCTTCTCTTCTTTGGCTTTTTCCTTTGTTTCAACCAATCTCTGTTTCAGGTTTTCTATCTGTAGAAGACAAAATGCCAGAGTAAGGAAGACACAACATTTTTTTATGTTCTATTCTTATGCTTTATTGTTTTATATGATACTAAAGCCAGTAAGCCAGGAAAACAGTGAAGGAGGAGAGGAAGGGATGTCCTTGTGTCCTTAATCTGCTATGGACAATTTCCAAGATCTTTCATCAGAATTATGTGAATAAATTTTTATTGTTTTAAAAAATACAACATTGGGGCTGGAGAGATGGCTCAGAAGTTAAGAACACTGGCTGCTCTTCCAGAGGACCTGGGTTCAATTCCCAGCAACCACATGGAGGCTCACAACCATCTAGAATGTGCAGGCAGAAAACTGTATACATAATAATTACACCTTTAAATAAAATAAAATAAAAATACAACACTGTGCCTGAGGAATGACTCAGAAATGGTTCAGTGTTTACTATTCTTGCAAATAACCCAAGCTCAATTCCTAGCACATACATGGCAGCTCACAACTGTTTATAACTCCAGTTCTAGGGAACTTGCTATTTTCTGGCCTCCATGAAGCTCCTGCATGAATGTGATGCTCAGGCACACACATGTACATATAAGAACCACTGTGTTAAGTTTACTGTAAACCTTTTTTTTTTTTTTTTTAATTTGTTTTGAGATAGGGTTTCACTATGTAGCACTGGCTATCCTGGACCTTATTTTGTAGGCCAGGCTGCCCTTGAACTCACAGAGGTCTACCTGCATATGTCTGCCCCATGAGTGCTGGGAGTAAATGTATGTGCCACCACCAACAGGCTCTGTCAACCATTTTTAAGTGTTCAGGTTAGTGGTCGTAAGTTTGTTCATGCTTTTACCTAAAAGGTCTCTAGAATTTTTTATTTTGTAACTCTCCTTTTCCCGTCCTCTCTGCCTCTGGCAATCACTTTTTACTTTGTTTCTGTGAATTTGAATCCTTTATATAGTTCAAACAACTTGAATTATACAGCATTTGACCTCTTGTGATTGGCTTATATCATGTAACATAGCATCCTTGAGGTTTACCATACTGTAGCATGTTACACGGTTTTCTTAAGCCTATCCAATTGTTCATAAATATACAAACCTGCTTATATTTTTCTCTTTGAGGTAGAGACAGAGTTTCTATATGTAGACCTGACTGTCCTGGAACTGGATATGTAGACCAGGCTAGCTTCAAACACACAGAAGTCTGCCTGCCTCCCAGCAGTGCTTGCATTGAAATGTGTGCAGCCATACCTAGCCTCACTGGATTCTCTCTATCCATTGATTTTGTAATGGGTTTTTAAGTTGTCAGCGTTTCATCAGGTTTTTTAAAACTATGTGTTGTGTCTGAATATGGCCATGGTGTGGATGTCTTTGGTGGTCAAGAAGCATCAGATCTCCTTGAAGCTGGAGTTATAGGCAGTTGTGAGCTTCCTGATGTGGTGCTGAATACCAAGCTTAGGTCCTCTGGAAGAACAGTACACACTCTTACCTGCTAAGCCATCACTCCAGGTATTTTTAAGTTGCTTCATCTCTGTTAATGTAAATAATGCTACAAGAAAGAAAAAAATCCAATGATAGCAAAGATATTCTAAAATGACAGCTTGCTTTAAGTAAAGGGTTGACTACAGTATCCTAACCATGTAATGAGATTTCAAGGCCTTACAATTTTTTAAAATAAAAGAATTCATCATTTGATGCCTGTGAGTTTGAGGACAGTCAAGGTTCTATAGAGACTGTCTCAAATATATTTAAAAAACTCAAAAACCTTAAATATATATATTTCACATTAACTCAGGTTTATGAAGTTCACAGTTTTCTACCTACCTACCATATTTTCTTTCTCCTGATCCTGCTTTTTCAAGTAGCTTAATACAGACATAGTGTCTCTTTCCAATTTATACTGCTGTTTCTTTAAGTCTTCATTATTTTTTGCCAGTCTTCGGGAAGTATCACGATACTCAATCCTAGAGAGTTCAGTGACCTCCAATCTGGCCTCCCAAAGAGAGGCATTGGCCTTGGCCCGCTCAATCACTTGGTCTTCTGCCTTTACTACTTTCCTGCAGAAGAGGAGATTGCCAACATGTAACTCCCTTTGCTCTATTAGTACCATTTCTCTCTAGTTCTGCTCGGCATTGCCTGGCATATAAAGGTGGATATTGTGGGACAAATGCATCAGTAAGAAATACACGTTTATTTGTATTCATGTAAGAGGAGCGCTCAGGCGTGACTTTAAAGGGCTGAAAAACAGGAAGTAAGAGGCCAGCACATACCATAAGCTCTCCCTTCTCATTTACTTCACTCTTCCTTATGCTTTCATTACTTAGTTTTGCTGTGCTGAGCATCAGACCCCATCTCAGCATGCCCGGCTGGTGCTCTACAACAGGTGTGAACCTTGGTTCACTTCCCCCACTACGGTTACATCTCTATGAGAGGACACATTTGTTTATCTGCAGTTTCCACCCCAATTCCTGTCATTCTTCTGTTTTGTCTTAGTTCTGTCACACAAGATCATGTTACTTGGACAAGTATGTTAAATACTTGTTGGTACCACAGTACACCAGGTTTTAAGGATGCCTGGAAAACACAACACCATGATCATTTAGAGATGAAAAAAATTAAGTGAGACCCTGGGAATGAAGGCTGGTAGCAGGAGATTTATTGTATATCTGGTTTGACCCCCCCAGAACCATAAAAATAAAATAAAATAAAGGGTAGATGTAAAGCTTTAATCGATAAAAGGTGAGGTTCTTCAAAATCAATATTGCAGTCACTAGCATTAACAAAACACTGCCATATGATAGGCACTAGCATTATATATAATGCATAAAAAGTTTCACCAATTTTAATTCTAAATGTATAACACATTTGCCCTTACGTATCTCAGCAGATCTTTCCTATGCACACTGGCACCTTCCATATCGTCTCAGCTCCCAATTCTTAGTCCTTTTGTATACCTACCTTGTGTCCTCTTTAGGCCAGCTCCATTCTCAATTCTCCACTGACTTATCAGGTGCTGTCCCTTCCCAGGGAGATTTAGACACTAGTAACAGAATGCCATTCAACAATCTCCAGCTGCTACCAGAAAGTATCAAGAATTGATTCAAACAATTAGATGTCTCTAAGAAAAAGACGGCTAAGCTACTGAAGAAACAAAGGAGGTTTTTCAAACAATGAGCCATGGAACATTCCAGGAATACAAAGTATATTATTGTTCTTCCTTATTCACATTACACCCTGAAGATGAAAAGCAAAAATATAAAATGTGGCTGTGAGTTGCAGGAATGTGATAAGCCCTTGGCAATTTTTAGAATGTGGTAGACTGAGAAGTTATATTTTGTCGTGAAATAATTTTGTTGTAGAATGTGTATATTAAGAGATGTGGCTCTGTGGTAGAACATTCGCCTGCCTGAGTTTAATCTTGAGGGTAGAAACAGGAGGCCTACAAATCATTACCCTGTCATTTTACACAATAAAAAAAATAGAAAAAAAATGATGGCGATGGTTAACTGTGGGTGGTGGGCTGACAGGTGGTTTTCTTTCTTCTTTAGTACTTTTCCATCTCTCCCAAGCCTTCCGTACTGAGTAGAAACATCTGCTGGAGATGGAACCTAGGACTCTGCACAAGCATTCTATCACTGACCTACACTCACATATCAATAACGCCTTTTTTTTTTCTTTTTTAAAGACAAGATCTCCCTATGTAGCCCCAGCTACACCAGAACTTGTGATCTTTCTCCCTCAGCCTTCAGAGCAATGCGATGGCAGGTGTGCGTTGATTGAACCTGTCTCCAATGAATTCACTTTATTATCACAAGTTTAAGGGATTTCTTTGCGGTTCCCATAAATGGTAGTGTTGAGCTCCATGTGTGCCTCCAAAGTCTTGAGGAACTACCAGTAGGTCTATTTACATTCTGGCAACACAGGGCATGGGGGGGGGGGTGGATTAGTGCTAGAGCAGTACCAATGTAGACGGGGGGGGGGGGGGGGGGGGGGGGAGACTGCACAGCGGGATCTGTCGGAGGCAGTGAGTTCGCGCGCCCCTAGATTCAACGTGCCCTGAGGACAGGCCCGGGAACGGCGCCGCCACTGCGCTTACTTATTGTCTTTTTCTTTGCCTTTGTTCTTGCCTTTCCTCTTGTCCTTTGCCGACGGCATTTTGACCTCTCCGCGAGTCTCACTGCCGTGGTGTCCAGGTGGCCGCCGCCACCCGGGCCGACTCTGTCTCTAAGGAAACCACGACGCCGAAAGGCTAACGTCCTCCGTGCCGTTGAGGGCACGCGAAAGGCGCACGCGCGTGACGTGACCGCGGCGAGGGGCGGGGCCGAGATCGCTCCGAGGAGGCTGGCGTCCGCGCCGGGGTGGCGCGCGCGGTGAGTGTGCACGAGCCCCGGCGGCGCTCCCGGGGTTGGGGCCGGCGGGGAGGCCGTGACGGGCGCGAGCGGGGCCGTGGGGGCGCGGGGCCGGGGCGTCTTAGCCCCAGCAGCCTGGCCTCAGGAAGCTCGCTTACCCAGAGGCTCTCTGAGCGCTACGTGCGCATCCGAGCGGCGCCCCTGGGGCTTGAAGCGCTTCCCGTCGGGCCGGCGGATCCTCCACGCCTCCGATGCGACCACCGCGGCGGTCGTGCCCGCGCCCCCCGCCCGCGCTGCCCGATTCGTGCTTACCTCGCCTCCGTCCTGGCTTGGGGCTCCGTAGAGGACGGCACAGCCCGGGACGTCCCAGGCCAAACCTTTTTGGGAGGCAGTTGACTTTTCCGAGGGCGGTGGCTGGGGCGAGGCTGTCAGCCTTCGCGGGTCAGTGCGCTCCGGCGCTCAGACGTCCGCTCCCTTCCTGGAGCTGCGTGGCGGGGGCGATCGTCCGCCCCCGAGTCTGCGGTGGCAGGTGCTTGGCTTCAGGTGTCTCCTCCCTCCCCCTCCCCCCCGCCCCGGTTCCTGTTAACTAATATCGCCCGAATCCTCTAGTGACCACAGTCTGGTCCCTTTGCAGCAAGTTGCATGAAGTTGCTAGCGTCCCTGTTCCCGAAAAGGAGTACTCCAGTATTGTAGTTTGTTCAGAGGAGGAGCCCTGTGATTATGCCTTCATTCAGTGAGAGTGAGTGAGTCATTACGGAAGACAGGTACTGGTGACTGCCAAGTCAGTAGTTAGACTTGTGAGCGAAAGATCTGTTTTGCATTATCATCCGTTTCAAGTTACATCTAACTTTTATTTGAATCATTATTGTCAGACCCCCTGCCCCCCACTTCCCTAGGGAGAACTTGATTACAGTATCCTTAACTATGAGATGAAGTCCCGCCTGGGGGCGTGGCTTAAGTAGTTTGCAAATGTTAGGGTTAGAGTAAGCTTACTGATTTGGTAAAGGACCTTGAAACTGTCTTGAACCATTTGCTAACATGATTATGGTCTGTTTTGACTGTATCTCTGGTGCATTCTCCCCTCTGTGTGTGACATGCCAATAGACCCATGAGCAGAATCACATTACCTCAGAGAAGCAGTCTACACCCTGTTGATAACAAGAAAAGGAGCAGGCCATCTTACTATCATAAGGTGTATATTTAAACTTAATTACAAAAATTGGTTGTAAATAAAAGCCAGCCCCAAATTTACCATTTGAACATAGGCCTACTCATACACCCATAAACATGAAATTTTGACTTCAATAAGATAGCTTCTTTGTTTTCTTTTGACCTTTATTTTATGTATATGACTGCTCTGCCTCTGGAGGCCAGAAGAGGATATTGGAACTGGAATTACAGATGGTTGTGAGCCAACATGTTGGTACTGGGAATCAAACCTGGGTCCTCTGGAAGAGCATCCAGTGTTCTTAATCGCAGGGCTATCTTTCCAGACCCATACCACCTTGACTAATGTATTTGCCTGGCCTAGAACTCACAAAGATCTGCCTTCTTTTGTCTCTGAGTACTGTAATTAAAGATGTGTACCACCATATATGGCAAGATTGCTTCTTAATTATATGCATAGTACTTTTTTTTTTTTTTAATGTTTCTTGCTTTTTTAGGCAGTGTCTCATATTTAGTCCTGACTGACCTGGAATTCACAATGTAGCCCAGGCTAGCCTTGAACTCACAAAGATCTGCGTCTGCCTCCAGAGTGCTCAAATTAAAGGCATATACCACCACACTGGCTATGCATAGTGCTTTAAAATAATTTACAATTTATTGTATTTTATCAAGCATAAAATAATCTATTTTTGAGATTACAATAAAATCTCATTTCACTTTCATGCCTGTGTTATAAATTTATTTTTGTAGATTAAAATATAGGGCATGAATATATATGATTTTTCAAGACTTAGCTAAATTTATTCGTATTTCCAACTCTACTCATAAAAATGCTTTTAAAAAATTCAAATATAACAACCATTTCTATCTTCCCTTTCTTAACATCCAGCTACAAACAGTCCCATATTCCCCCTTGCCACTTGTGCTCCCTCCCTCCTCTCTTCCCTCCTTCCCCTCCCTCTTCTCCCTCTCTTTCTGTCATGGCTTCTTTTCTTTAACTGTTGGTACATAGATATTTTTGTATGTTCATATGTATTTCCAAAAAAGCACAGCCTGCTCAATCCATATTGTGTTACTAGTATGTATATCATTTCAGGACTATCTGAGCAAGACCTGAGCAGGATGACACCAGTAGACATACTGACAGGGCAGGGGACCCTACACAAAGAACTGCACGCCACTAGGAATCCTGAGGGTGGGGGACACCGTCTTTTTGGAGATGACCCACCCTGGCTGTTCAGTGCCACGTGATCCACCACGAATGTATACCTAAAATAATGTTAAGGCAGAGGCAGCCAGGGAGAGTTTGGGGCCAGTGTGGTCTATAAAGTGAGTTCCAGGACATCTGTGGCCACACAAAGAAACACTGTCTCAGAAATTTTTTTTTAAATTTACTCTGTGTGTGTGAAGCTATGATGTGTGGGGACAGGTGAGTGTGTGTATGAATATGTTTATGCATGGAGTCTAGTCTATTCTTTCCTGGGTTCTGGAAACTGAATAAGGGTTGCGTGGCAAGAGTTCTCATTCACTGAGCCATCAGTAGGACACTAACCATGAGAGTTCTTCCAAGAGAATTTATTCTGGTGAAGTAGTTCTAGAGACTTCAATGGCCCGAACCTCCACATTCTTTACCAAAGTACTGGATACCGTTATCTGGTCATCTGCTGACAGGAAGCTGCTGAAAGGAATGGTGTACAGTAGGAAGTGCAGGTTTAGAAGCTTATCTGTTACCATTTCCTTCTGGAATTGCTGGTAGGTAGCTTTACTCATAAGTTTCAGGGGAATACTTTGCTTCATGAATTTGCTTTCTTTCAATGTTGGGAACATTAAATGCTTTGAAGACATAAGTCATTTAGTATTTTGATGACTTGGACTTGTTGACTTTTCACAGTTTCTGGTTGACAAAGGAATGAAGAGTATCTTGGCTGACCGGTCCAGCAGAGGGGATCATCATGACCCAGGTAAGTAGAGTATCTGGACATTGGTACCATCTCTGCTAGCTTAAAGCCACATATGTACTTCAGATGCTTCTGCTTCTGTGCAGGAGTTGTTTATTTTGTGTCATTCCCCAATTTGACCACCTCTTGCCAAAAGATAGATTATTTTTCTTTCTCAATGATTATATTATTATCAGGTATGAGTTCAATTCAGGACTATTAACATTATTCCTAATCTCTTTTCTAAAGAGAAAAAAACAGCCATTAATTTGCTTTCTCCTTCTATTGTGGGATCTGGGGATGGAACTCAGGTCTGTGTACATATAGAATTCTATTAATAAAATTCTATTTGTGGTGTGATTAGTTCTCATCCCTTCAGGAGCACTATAAGGAATCTTGAGGGTCGAGATTTAATCTTACCAACTAGATCAACTAAAATTCACTGGTTAACATATATAAATTGTCTTAGGGTTGGGATGTAACTTAGTTGGTAGAGTACTTGCCTACCGTGCCTTAATCCCTGTGTTTGATCTTCAGCAGTGCATATTCTGGGTGTAGTGACCCATACCTATAATCCCAGAATTTAGAAAGTGGAAGCAGAAAAATCAGAAGTTCAGGGTCATACTTAGCTATAAGGATAAAGGCCAACCTAAACTACACAAGACCTTGTCTCAAAAATACTGTATTTTTATAGTTGATTATTAACAAATTAACTTTAGTTCTTTCCAAACTACTGTAGTTTTATTAATTATTTTTCCCAACACAACCATTAGCCTAAACTAAAAGTTGATTCTTTAAGAAAAGTGCCCCTGTGTAGGTAGGTGTGGTAGTGCATATATTTAATGTCCACACTAGGGACATAGAAGCAGATGGATCTTTGTGAGTTCAGGTCCAGCCTGGCCTACATAGCAAGTCCAATGTGAGTTCAGGTCCAGCCTGGCCTACATAGCAAGGAGAGGAAATGGAATTAGGGAAGAAGAGAGGGAGAGAGGTGGGGAGGGGGGGGGAGGAAAAGACCCAGATTTTAGGGTAACATGTCACAGATGTTCAAATATTTATCCATTTAAGAAATACTGCCTGACATAGTACTCAAGTACTTGTAATACTAGCACTGGGAAGGCTCAACAGGAAGGCTCCATGAGACCCTGCCTTAAAAACAACAAAAAATTCAAGTGATACAAAGTACATTCCAAGCTCCTATTTGATTGAGGGGTACTTGGGGACAAGAGAGAGTCCCTACCATAAAGTGTGTGTGTACACTCTCTCTCTCTCTCTCTCTCTCTCTCTCTCTCTCTCTCTCTCTCTCTCTCTCTCTCTCTCTCTCTCTCTCTCTCTCTCTCTCACACACACACACACACACACCACACACCACAAATAAATAAGTAAAAAATGCAATTTTAAAATCATAACTAAGGAACCCTCAGGGTTTTAGTGTTCGGGTGTGTGTGTGTGTGTGTGTGTGTGTGTGTGTGTGTTTGAGTCAAGGTCATGCTATGCCCAGCTTGCCTCAAAGTCAGTATGTAGCCCAGGCAACCCTGAAGTCCCAAGTGCTAAGATTACAGCCAAATGTAACCATACCCAGTTGCCAGGTTGTTAAATGATCTGATGGTCTGAGAACCACTGGAGGGCAGTAGTGGGTTCTTTGCCCAGTAGGCAAAATGTTCTGGAAAGATGGCCTGGACTCAGAGTAAAGGACTTTGGGTTTACTGTGTCACACGTTTGTATCCTAGCACTCAGGGGGTAGAGGTAGAAGATGAGCAGATCAAGATTATCTTCAATACATATTAAAGTGAAAAATGAAGACAGCCTAGGTCACATGAGACTCTATCTCAAAAAATTCACATGGCAGAGAGATCCAGCCCCCACAGGTTATCCTCTACCTCCATATTCAGACAGTGTTGTGCACATATACCCCCTCCACATGGGCACACAACATAAAATGGATAGAAATAGTCAAAGCCAGCCACAGTGGCGCATACCTGTAATCCCAGCACTTAGGATGTAGAGGAGGGTGGCTCTGTGAGTTCAAGGCCAGCCTGGTTGGTCTACATAGAGAAACCCTGTCTCAAATAAATAAATATTAAGTTGATGAAAACAAAAGAACTTAGGATGTCAGAAGTTTGTCTTTTATCCTACATATTAGAGTTAACAACGTGTGTCTTGAGGACTAGATTAGTCCATCATGTGTTGCTTCAGTTTAAGTCATCTGGTTAAATTACTGGCTAGTAGATGGGTTAGAGAGGAGAATAGGGATATTTTTAGATTTTAAGGGGAATTCGTTGTCACCATTTAGAAACCAGCAAGTTTTGTAAGTCTGAGCTTTCAGCGTATCCTTTAAAAGAGTTTATTTATTTAGGAGGGGTGATGGGTGTGGAAGTCTGTGTGTCAGGATGTGGTGTGACACAGGAGATGACTTGGGGAGTCAATTCTCTCATTCTTGGCAGCCTGCACTAAAGTGAGCCATCTCACCAGCCTGCCTTATCTTCACAATCAGATGGGCTAGAAATGGGGGGCCAATGTTCCATTTTTCCACTGATCAGTGGGGGCAGGATAAAAACTACCCCTTTAGTGAACATGTGCTCTGTCCTTTGCCACAATCCCTATCATGGCCTGTTGTTTTACATATATTTTTACTCATTACATTTCCTGATCTCTGTAAGTATTTGAGTTTGTAACTTCTATTGTATATAGGGAGAAATTAATGAAC
Organism: Phyllotis vaccarum; assembly: GCA_033318265.1. Taxonomy (NCBI): domain Eukaryota; kingdom Metazoa; phylum Chordata; class Mammalia; order Rodentia; family Cricetidae; genus Phyllotis; species Phyllotis vaccarum. The sequence goes on from JARWLC010000006.1 coordinate 63,423,108, forward strand.
ATTTCAAAGAGAGGATTCAATTAGGAGGATTCCTATAGAAATGCCAATTTGAAGTATTTCTGGTTTTGAATTATTATCTTAAAGTACATGCAATTTAATGTTTTGTCATGTATTTCTGAGACAAGATTTCTCTATGTAGCCCTGGCTGTCCTGGAACTCACTATATAAGGCAGGCTGGTGTTGAACTCAGAGATCAACCTGCCTCCCAGAAGCTTGCAATTTAATTTTTAATTATCTGTGGTGTGTGTGTGTGTGTGTGTGTGTGTGTGTGTGTGTGTGTGTGTGTGTGTGTGTGTGTCTGTCTGTCTGTCTGTCTGTCTGTCTGTGGGTACATACAGATGAGTATAGGTGCCTGAGGAGGCAGATATCAGATTCCTTGGTACTGGAGTTACAGGAAATTGTGAGCCTCTGGAATATTAATTTAATGTTGCATGAATAAATGAGACTCAGGGATAGATCTCTGAAGAAGTTGGAGATGTTAGAGAGAATAAACACCACAGTCAGATCTTACCCAGCTGTCTTCCAGCTTCCTCAGCCTGGCTTCCCTTGGCTTGGCTTCTCTCAACTCTATGCCTGCCTTCAGCTTAAACACTCTCTTAGTAAATTAAGGCGTGGCTCCACCACTGCCTGCTTGGGAGCCTGGAATTCCTTCTATAATCTAAAGTGACCTAGACTCAGTTGGGATTAAGGGCGTAGGTCACCACTCCCAGGATACTCCCTGTGCTGGGATTAAAGGTTTGAATCACCACTCTGTGATTCTCCTAGGATTAGAAGGGATGCTAGGAAATTTTTTATGGTCAATAAAGTGTAAGAAAATCTTTGAGGACCTGGGGAGGTGGCTCAGCAATATGAGGTTCTAACTTAGTGCTCACTGTCCAAGCATGAAGACCTGAGTTTGGATCCCCAGCGCCCACACAAGAAGCCAGGCATGGAGGCACATGCCTCTAACCTCCACTGCAGATTCCAGTGAAAAACCCTGTCTCATTAAAGTGGAAAGTGTCGCCCTTTGGTTTCCACCTGCACACACACACAGGTGTGTGCACACACCTGCACATGTGCACTGAGGGTCATATATTCCCACAGTCAAATTTTAGTACTGGGGAACTGATCTTTAGTAATTACTCGTTTGTATGGCTGCTTAGTGAGACTATGTCCAAAAAAGTTGTGGAGTCTTATATATAATATCTTTCTGTATGCTCCTACTTATGAGAAAGTTTAATTTATAAGTGAGGCACAATAAGAGATTCACAATAATAAATGATAAAATAGGATACTTATAACTATGCTTTGATAAAAAAATATATTTGAAACATAAATTATTTATTTTAGAATTTTCCATTTAAGCGTTTGCCAGCCACAGTCAGCTGTGGATAACTGAAACTTTGCTAAGCAAAACTGTGGATAAAGGGGTTGCTGTACATGTTTATGAGGTAGAAATAGCTTATCACCTCATATTTACTGTATTTGCTTATGTATTCTTATCTCACAGACTGATTCTTCATGCATGGCTAGAAAAGACCTTGTGATGGTGAAGACGAGGGAGCAATAGCAGCGTCTGTCTCCGGAAAGGTAACTGCTGTAGCTCACTCAGTCAGACTGAAGCACTGAGGATGAGGGCTTGCACTGCCAGACTCTCTGATATAACACGCACAGGGAGTGTTTTAGACAGTAGTGGTCTAAACATCGATATTGTTCTGATGGAAACAATACCGAAGGAAGGGGTCTGCAAATAAGAAAGAATTTTATATTTATTGTTAACTAGCAGTGCATCAATTCTAATCCTTTAACAGGAGTTATGGTTTTTGATTTGAGGATTGGAAACTTAAAGAGTTTAGGACTCACTCCCCTTCTGATGGGAATCTACCCTGACAAGCTGCTGAGATTTTGGCTGAGACCTTGAGATAAAGGGCCTCCCCTCCCCGCAGGCATGAGATGATCCCACCTCACTGAGATCTTTGAATGTGCTCTTTTTCCCTGTGCACAGTTTTGGTGGTGATTTAATAAAGATTGGTTTTTAATTAAGCCTTTTTACTAGTTTTGTTAATGGCCAAAACAAAGAAGACCCCAGACCCAGATTTCTTGCAAGATTAAAAAAAAAAAATTATTACATTCTCGAATAGGCTCAAGGCAAGAAGATAGCCAAGAGCCCTGAATGTTTTCAAGGTAGAATTTTTATACAGCACTTTAGGTAGGGGAGGGGGATACAGCACTCTGGTAAGGGGAGGGGGTGTTCTCATGGTTACTCAGGGTGATCTTGCCTGAGTTACTAGTGCAGATCAGGCTGACCGGGGCAATGTGTCTCAAGAGTGCAAGAAGCAAGCTTTGTTTAGACTGGACATCCTACATGCAGCTGAGAAATCCTGTAAACAAAGCTCTGAGTCCTTGAGCAGACAGTCACTGAAACTCTGCCAACCTAGGTCAGCTTCAGGGGCCTCAGGGAGGGGCGAGGGAGGGTTTTGGCTTGGCGGGCAAACAGCTATCATGACACTAGAGAGTTAAGGGGGAAAGAGTCAAACAGGATTTTTCTATCATTTCATTCTTTCAGTTTTATTGATATTTCAAATGACATGGTTAGGTCTTTTGTGATTGTCAAAGCTGCACAGGTTGTCAGTAGTTTCCCTTTTACCAACACCTCTTACTAATTAATCTATACTCTATGGTTAGAAACATTTTTATGTATGTAGTAAAGTAAGTTCCTTTATTGTTTACATTTTTACTCTGAATATTTAGTAGCTTGTTCAGCTGCTTACAGTAAAGCAGTGACTTTACTTATTTTCTTCTTACTCTTTCAAAATGTATCTCATTTTTATTTAAAAGTTTTAATTTGATTTTGCTTATAGAAATGAGCAGAATATTGTGTGAAGTATAGTTTTACATTTTTATTTCTTTTCTTAATATGATAAGACTATTAACAAAGATAGAAAGATTCAAGGGTTTTTTAAAACCAGTATTACATTCATTTTTACTAATTTTTTAATTGCTTTTTTTTTTTTTTTTTGAGATAGGCTCTCACTATGTAACTCTGGAACTCATAAGGTATATCAGATTGGCCTGATGTCACCAAGGTATAATTATAGTGAGACCTTGGGGACACTACCTTTCTTTATTGCATGTTCCCTTAGCATTTGGGGTGCACTCAATGGCGTCTAAGGCCCTACATTTACCTTAGAGAACTGAAAAGGTATCACACATGCCCACATTATTCATAAATCAAGGTCCTCCAAGGCGCTGCAGTCATGTCCCACCCCAGATGAGACATGCTCACTTCGGAACATTTGTTCACTGCTGAACTCTCCCACACTTATCTTGGGACTCACCTCCAGTTTGCTTGGCGTGGCTTTGGCGATATCTAGCCCTATAGTTAAGTTTACTGTTGAGAATTTTTATTCAAGTTACATTTTAAACTTGTTCTATGCTTAATGTTTAACCTTGTTAAAGTCAGCATTGCTGTGGACACAGATGAATTGGCAATGGGCTGGTTTACATGTCACTACTGTTTTCAGAACTTCAGATGAACTTCCTAGTTTCTAATTAAATTGTTGCTAAATACTGCCATTTTATCAAGTTAATCACTATTGCTATTTACTTAGGGAGGGACTAGAAAGATCTAAGTAATTACCCAAGGGTGTTGTTACCTTAGAACCATATAAGAAAAACAAGCTTACTGCTTTAAAACTCCGAGAGTTAGTGCCTCCAGAACTATCCTTCCTCACATTTGGCCTCTATTTTGGAACACTGGTATTTTCTAGCCTACTTGAGGTTCTCAGAAATTCCTATGTATCACCTCTTTTTCTGATTCAGGATTTCCCTTGGCCTCTCATCCTTTAAGAAGCCTCCATCATTACTTCCCGCTCGCCTGTCCATTCTAAGCAATTGCCTGTTCCTCATCCCCTCAGCACCTTGAACAGTTTCTGCCAGAGAACTTGCCCTAACACATTGGAGCCATCAGTTTACCCACCTGTTTTTCTTTAATAAGTCTCCCACTAAAGCTGACATCTTCCGTAGATCTAGACTCAAGCCTGATGCTGACATGCCCAGCTTTCTAGAAACTATCCCAGGAATGGAAACTATCATTAACTTTTCCACAACTTATGCAAAATAAAAGCTGGAGAGATAGCTTAACTTAGAGGTTAAGAGCACTTGCTCTTGTAGAGAACCCAGAATTCCAGCACTCATGTGGTCGCTCATGATCATCTGGAACTCCAGTTTCAGGACACACAATGCCACCTTCTGGCCTTTGTGGGCACCCAAAACACATGGCAGACCCAAAAGTTAAAACAAAGCAAAATTCAAGAATTTATTTTCTTTTTATTTATTAGTTTGTTTTAATGTTTTGAGACAAGATCTCACTACTTTGCTCATGATGGCCTTGAGCTCTCCATTATCTCAAAGTGATTTTCAATTCTCAGTCCTCATATCTCAGCCTCTCACCCTCAGGTTGCAGCCCTGTGCAACCAAGTCCTGAAAGAATTCAGTTCTTAAGAAACTTCTGCCCTGCTGAATGGTAGTGATACACACCTTGAGCCACAGCACTCATGAGGCAGAGGCAGGAAGATCTCTGAGTTGGAGGCCAGCCTGCTCTACAGAGTGAGTTCCAGGAGAGCCAGGGCTACACAGAGAAACCCTATCTCAAAACACCCCTCACTTCCAAATAAAAGATAAATTTCTGCCCTACGAACAATAATTCTGTTGTTTGGCATTTACCAATTATAGAAGTAAATGAACCAGTCATGTGAGCATAAGAAAGGTGGAGAAGGTGAGAATGAAAGATGAAGAGGGCATGAATTAGCAAAAATGTACAGGGTTACAAAGTAGCACAGGGTGAGTCACTGGAGCAAGACTTGTTTCAGAAGGCTGGCCAAGGAGCAAAGAGCAAAGGCAATCAGTGTGAGGCAAGCAGTGGTGGCAGCAGGCAGGTAGGAGCCGGTGAGTACTCATGGGGCCCGAGCCTCTTACTTTGTGGTCTCCACGTAAAGGGCACAGACGAGGGGGAAGAAGCAGAGTGGGAAACTCCGGAAAGGCTTGGCAGGAAGACAAGTGTTTACTCTGGTTATGAAGAAAGTGAAGGCAGGAGGATCTGAGTTAGAGGCTAGCCTGAGCCACGTAGTGAGACCTAATCAGAAATTAAACAAACCCAAAGCCGTGTTTGAAAAGACCATAACAGGAGATGGGCATCTCTCACCCAGAACCAAAGAGTTAAAGTGACTGAAAGGGCTGTGTTGGGGAGAAGAGAGTGAGCAAGAGATTATTGAAGAAAACAATTCTGAAATAAGTGGCTGTAAGTATCGTGTCTTCTCCCAGGTCTGTAAATAGGAAACAACTGTTGACTTATTTTGAGTAGCATACAAAACTTAACTCATTTGGACAAAATGAAATTTTTGTGTAATGCACACATTTGGGAAAATAGTCTGCCCGGCAGCTTGGCGTCATGTTCTTCAGCGTGGGTGATTAATCCTTTGGAAAGAAGTAAAAGTCCTAATGCTGTGCTAAATGGTCCAGAGCGATGGCTGAGCTATTGCATCTGCTTTTACCCCTTAGTGTATTTATCCAGCACCTACTGTGTGTTATGACTGTGCTAGCAATAAACACATCAGAAGCAGATGTCAACCCTGCAGATGTAGCTCACACAGAGGATGGAGTGGAGAACAGAGGGTCATGGAGATAGAGGAAACCTGGCTGTTAGGAGAAAATAAAGATGGAGCAAGTGGTGGGCTAGTAGGGCAGGGAGGATTTCACTGAGACAGTGCCATGTGAGTAAACACTTAAGTGAACGAGCGAGCTGTGCAAGCAGGTCTTGTGAAATGCAGTACCCGTCTATAAATTTCACATTGAAAGCTTGTCCAATACCATTGTCAAAATAACCAGTTTAAAGAAAAAGAAGATTGCAAGTGGGCGTTAAAAGGTAGGTGCTGAGGGCAAAGGGCATCTTTGTGTTGTCTTGCTTTCTTGTAAACCCTTTGCTTGACTACTTACACAAGGATGACTCTGCAGTTCCTCACTCTGTGAAAACAGATACTTATTGTGTGTTTCCCCCTCTTTTTAATCTCTTCTGGAAGAAAACGTTTGCTTAGTGAAATGTTTGCTGGAGAGATTTATGGAACCCACAGTAATACAGACAATCTGAGCCTGGAAGGAGTTCAGTGACCGATCGAGAAAGCTGGGGCCTGGGCCTTTCAGAGAGAAGAGGGGCCAAATGGATGCCAAATGGCCTGGTGGTGCACACTGCTAGTTACAGCAGTGACAGGCACAGGCAGGCTGATCTCTAGTTCAAGCCCAGTCAAGACTACATAACAAAAACTTATCTCAAAAACCAAGAGAAATCTAAAACAGTATTTCTGCTTTCAGCTATTTAAATTGACGCACATGAGCAGCCCACTTACTGTACAAGGAAAGGCAGCCAAAAGGAGTGCTCTAAGAAGTGAGTACATATCCTGCCGGCAGCTGCCCTTCTGTGGTTGGCTGCCTGGGATGGAATTTCCTTTGTTTGGAATTTGGTAGATTAACAATTCTCATTGTTTCTTTCCCTAAATGATAGCTTTCATTGTTAATCATAGGCTGGAAACCTTGGTGTTCGAATAGATATTCAAACTGCCATCAGCAGTATGTTGGTATAACTGTAGTTAGTTCTTTTAAATATTTTTAAACTACAAGTTTAAACTTCCATTTGCTTTACTTTATGTAAAAAGTTGTTTCTGGGGAAAGAGGTATTCTGGTTAAATAAACCCTAGATGGTTAACAAAGGAGAATGATTAAGGACCCCGAATCTGTATTCTCCAAATGTACCAAATATTATATTAGAGATAAAAAGCCTGGGAAATAGCTTTGGTTTCACATCTTGTGAATTAACCAGCAGTTGTGACTTAACACCAAAAAAATGCAGAAATGATAGCTGGATCAGAAGACTCGGACCTGTTTGGAGTAAATACATAATAGCAGACTGAGCAAGACTTAACTCTAGGATAGCTGTACCATTTTTTATTACTACCAGGAAAATGTGTGGCCTAAAGCAGGAGCAATCAGCCAGGACATGGCTGGAGATGTCCAGAGTCACTTCTGGTTGCCACAGTTGGTATATTAGCGAGGGGAGCAACGAAGCCTTCTACAGACATCTAGCCAGAGATGCTGCTAAACCACCCACTATACACAGGACAACCTATGACTAAGAACCACCAGCCCAGATGTTAGTACTGAGGCTGAGAAATCCCAATTTGAAGACCTCTAGTTTGCTTTACAGTTTAGGTCAGCTACAAATCACCAAAACAGCATCCTGTTTTGTTTTTCATGTTATTTCCATCTAGGAAAGAATAAATGTTTAAAACAACCAGGTAGGATCAAATCTCATCGTTCCACTGAATGCTACTGCTAAAGGATTGCTTTTTAACATGAGATCTGTTTTGTTTTAATTGGGTATGTTGAGTGAGTACTTGCATCAGAGGGTCAGGTCCTCTGGATCTGGAATTATAGGCAGTTATAAACTACCCAATTTGAGTTTTGGGAACTGAACTCTTCTGTAAGAGCGGTATATACTCTTAACTTCTAAGACATCTCTAGCCCCACTTCTGAACGTTTTCATCATAGATTTCAGAAATATTCACAACTTCCTTTAATGGCTTTGATGCATTACAGTTAAAAAAAGCCTCCTGCTCATTTTGAAAATATCAATAGTAATAACATAATATAACTAATAACAAATCATTATCTCCTCTCGTTTCCTGCAACATCAGTCCTAGGAAAAGATTAGAAAATATTATATAATCAATCTTTAAATAATATCTGTGTTTTAAAAACAGAAACCGTGTAGGAAGAAAACTGAACACTTGCTCTCACTGTCTGTTTACCGATGAGGTAGTGGATGCTTAGGTTAAGGGATGTCCTCAGAACTGTGTAGCTCCCTGATACACACTTGCCGGACTGAACCCAGAACTCAGACCTGACACTCGTGCTCTCTCCCTGTGTTCCGTGCCTTTATGCTAGGTTTCCAGCAGCATTTGGAACAAACTCAAAACAAATAGTTACCAAACACATTACTGTTTCTGTCTCTTGTGACAAAAACAAAAACAAAACAAAAAAAAGTTTGTTTTTTAAAAATACGGTTGCTAGGGCCAGGTGTGGTGGCACACACTTTTGATCCCAGTACTTTGGCAGAGGCACATGGGTCTCTGTAGGTTTTTGGACAGCCTGATTTACATAGTGAGTTCCAGGACAACTAGGGCTACATAGACCCTGTCTCAACACATGAACACATATATTTGCTGTAAGAGGCAAGTTCAAAATCAGAGAAAAGAAAGATAAAATATCTGATTTCTAGTCAGGATTTCACCACTGATTTGCTTTCTGACTTCCAGAAAGACACAGAATGTCTCTAAAGTTCTTGGGGCAATAGAATGGTCTGAAACTCCAAGACCATGATGGTCTTTTAGGTGTTTTTAAATTATGTTAATTTATTTTCTTAAAATGTTGTACATGAGGGCTGGTGAGATGGCTTAAGGGTTAAGAGCACTGCTCTTCAAGAGGACCCTGGTTCAATTCCCAGCAACCACATCGTGGCTCTCAACCATCTATAATAGGATCTGGTCCCCCTTCAGTATGCAGGTGTATGTACATGTAGAGTGCTCAGACATTAAGCACATACATTAAAAAATATATATATTGTACATGTTAATCCCACTGGAGGCAAAGGCAGGTGGATTTTTGTGAGCTCCAGGGCAACCTGTTCCACAGAGCGAGTTCCAGGACAGCCAGGGATGTTATACAGAGAAACTCTGTCTCAACTCCCCTCCCCCCAAAAAATGTTGTACATGAAAGCCACTACCAATATCGATCAGAGGTGGCAGTTCGGTTACTTACATTTTGAAGGCCATAAATACAAGACTAGAGGTTTTATAGCTTTTTGTTGTTGTTGAGAAAAGGTGTCATTGATTCCAGGCTGACTTAAATTCAATGTGCAGCTGAGGATGACCTTGAACATCCTCCTCCTCCTCTTTTTTTCTCCTCCTCCTCATCCTCCTCCTCTTCCTCACTATGTAGCCCTGGCTGTTCTGGAGTTCACTGTATAGACCAGGCTATTGTCAGACTCACAGAGATATGCTTGCCTCTGTCTCCCTGACCTTGAACTTTGATTATCTTGCTGGCTTCAAATATACTACTTAGAATGACCTTGAACTTGCTACTTCACCTCTTGAATTTGCTATAGTTATACACATGTACTGACACCTAGTTTATGTGGTATCAAGGTCAAACCTAGTGCTTCATAATACTGTGCAAGCACTTTGTCAACTGAGCTACCCTTCAGTCCTGAACTTTACACTGTCTTTACAACTTTAATTTAGAAGTTAAAACATTTTTTCTTGAGCAGTAGGGATTAAATCTGGGGCGTCTTGAATAGTAGGAAAGCAGTTATATTCCCAGAAAGCCCACACTGTCACTGCTGTTGCCTTGTTTTGAGACAAGATCTCATATATCCCAGGCTGGCCTCAAACTTAGAGGTAGGTTACTTAGGGTTTCTGTTGCCATGAAGAGACACCATGACCATGGCAACTCTTATAAATGAAAGCATTTAATTGATGATGGCAGTTTTCAGTTTGAGAGGTTTAGTTTATTTTCACTATGACAGAACATGGCAGAGTGCAGACAGACATGGTGCTGGAGAGGTACCTGAGAGTTCTACATCTTGATATGAAGGCAGCAGGACGTGAACTGTGTCACTATATGTAGCTGGAGCATAGGAGACCCCAAAGCCCATCTTCACAGTGACCTCCTCCAACAAGGCCACACCTCCTAATAGTGACATTCCCTATAGTCAAGCATGCACCCACATGGGTCTGTTGGGCCATACACATTTAAACCTCCACTGTAGGCAAGGGTGATTTGAAATTCTGACCCTTTCACTTCTACTTTCCTGAGTGCTAACAAATTTGCACTTCTATGCCTGGTTCATGTGATGCTGAGGATCAAACCCGGGGATTTATGCAGCTAGCAAGGCATTCTTAATTGACCTCTGTGCCCCTCTTAAAATGTTTCATTTTGAGGTAGTTTTCTTAAATTGAACAGGCTTATTCTGTAGCCCAAGTGGGCCTCAAACGTGTGATCCTTCCAGGCTTAGCCTCCTGAGTAGCTGGGATTACAGGTCTATGCCATCAAGCCAAGATGAATGAAGCGTCTTAAGTGCCAGTCAAAACCAAGAGGCTAGAGGCATATTAGTGTGTGACATAAAGGCAGATTTGTCAAGAAAGTTAAGCCAAACTATATAGAAGCAGGGAAGAAGACAGTCTGAGTGTGTGAAAACTACCCTACAATTCAAAGTGTGGGAAAGTGTATTTTAAATCAGTTTCCTATGGAATCAGATGTTCTTTAGAAAATGGCCTAAGAGCCTGTGTGGTCCTGTTCAGCTTGTTGTACTGGTTATGAGAAATAGAGAAGGAACACCTTGGAGACCGGTAGGATTTCCACAATGAGAATTTATTTATTTATTTTTTAAAATAGGTTAACCATAAAAGCCAATCAACTAACTCGAGTACCTTTGTTCCCTAAGCCCCCACAGGATTGTGAGCATCACTGCTCTAGCAGCAAAGCCTCAGATCCCCATCTTGGGAAGAATATGGCCGCTTCCCGGGGTGCTGTCCTTTTCCTGTTGATGACAGCCTCTGTTGGCAGCACTGTCTTCTACAGTGAACAGCGCACTTGGTTTGAGGGCATCTTCTTGTCCTCCATGTGCCCCGTCAATGTCAGTGCCAACACCTTTTATGGAATTATGTTTGATGCAGGCAGCACTGGAACTCGAATTCATGTTTACACTTTTGTGCAGAAAACAGCAGGTAAGCACAGCTGGGGCCCTTTGCTGTCTGCCTGTGTCTACACCTTAGCATCTTCTAGAAACAGATGTGCTGAGTGTGTCCTGGATTAGAGAACCTTCCAACTGTTAGATTCTTCAGAAGTATTATTGTATGCATGGTTTAGTTTAGAATGGAATTAAGAGAGACTTGTGTGGAACAGACTGGGGGCATAGCTCAGTTGGAGGAGCATTTGCCTAACATTCATGAAACCCTGGGTTTGATCCACAGTAGCACATGATGACACACGCCTGTAATCCTGACACTTGGGAGTTCAGGATTAGTCTCAGCTACATGGGGCATTTGAGACCAGTATGTAACACAATAGACACTGTCTCAGATGAGAGAGAGAGAGAGCTAGCTAATTCTGCTCAAATATAGCTGTAACTTGTTCTTCCAAGGTCAATGCCCCAGAGGTCCAGAACATTGAGAACTTGGAAGTGATTCTGGGGAGGGAGAAGTATCTGCAGTTTTCACTGCTGTCCTTGGAAAGGGGACTGAGGGGCCTTAAAGACTAACTTTTTCTGGATTGTCAGTTTTCTTTCCCTGGGTTGTCCAAAGAGCCCGTGAGCTTAGGGAAGAGGACCACAGTTCAGGCCAGTTGGGGTTGTGTAGGGAGGTCAAGGTCAGCCTGGGCTGCATAGTGAAACCATGTTCCAAAAATTTATAGAGCCAGAATTCTATCAGAGAGGTGGTGAAGGGACCCTTTAGGGTGTATAACACCCTGTGGTCTCCCTTCCTAAGCTTCTCCAGAGCAATCATCACAGCTCAGTGGAGACTGTTTTTATTGACTAAATCATATGGCAGCGTCTAGAGATTAGCATCTGAAGCAGTCTGATATCTGATAATTCATTTCCCCCTCTCTCCATCCCTCTCTCTGTCCATCCCTCCCTCCCTCCTTCTCTCTCTCTCTGTCTGTCTGTTTGTCTCTCTGTTTCATGGACTAAATAGGGCAGCTCCCTTTTCTGGAAGGTGAAATTTTTGATTCTGTGAAGCCAGGACTTTCTGCTTTTGCAGATCAACCCAAGCAGGTGAGTGTTATGACTGACAGGTTTGTGTTGTGTTATATATGTTAGAGAGTAAGCCTCGATGAGTGCTCTGTGCCTGAGCTCTGTCCAAGAACCCTTTTTACTTCTTACTTGGAACAGCATCTCACTAAGTTAGCACTGCTGACCTTGAACTCACTCAGTGGCATTAGAACGCCTTAAAATTGTGATCCTACTGCCTTAGCCTCTTGAACAGCTGTGACTAGACCTACAAAGCCAGGCCTGTCGTTAAACATCTCATGCTGGTTAGTAATAATATCGATGGCACGTGAGACCATTTTTCCGTCCTTGGTGAGTCTTCTCATAACTGTATACCCTAGACTCACGAGAAGTATAAAGAAGGCTAGAAAATGCATCTGGGAGCAAGGCGGGTGCCTCAGAGTAAGAACACCTGCTGTGCAAGTGTGAGGAGCTGAGCTCAGATCCCAGCACCATCTAAAGGCTGGACATGTTATTGCTCCACTGCCTGTCACCACAGCACGATGGGGAGCCGAGACAGGAGGATTGATGGGGCTTGCTAGCTGCCAACCTACACACTTCTAATCCCATCATTTGGGAGGCTAAGGCAGGAGGATTACCAAGAGTTTGGGGCCAATTTAGGTCACATAGTGAAATGTTTTTGGTTTGGTTTTGTTTTGACATCCTGGGCTACAGAGAGACTTTGTCTCAAATAAATAAAGAGACAAATAAAACAACAGTGTGAACTTAAAGAGCTGAGGTGTGTTTTTTAGTTCAGCAGGTAAAATGGCAAATGTGCTAGGCACTAAGCTATTGAAAGCAGCTACATTACCAGAAGACAATTTGGCATTTAGAAAGGATGATTGCATTACATTTGCTAAGGGAGAACTGTAGTGGATTATAACTGTCATCTCAGCATGTGGGAGGCTGAAGCAGGAGGAAACTTTCAAGGGGATACAGTGATACTTTGTCTCAAAAGTTAGCTTGTTATAAGAATAAATTTTCAATTAGTAAAACAGTGCATTTTTAAATTTTATTCTGTGTATGGGTGTTTTCCCTGTATCTATGTCTGTGTACCATGTACATACAGTGCCTATAGGGTGGACAGAAGAGGGTGTCAGATACCTCCAGAACTGGAGTTACAGACAGCTATGAGCTGCCATATGAGTGCTGGGAATGAAACCTGGTCCTCTTAACTACTGCTCCAAAACATTGAGTTTTAAATAATAGTCTTAATTTGTCATAGGTTAATGATCTGCTATTGCCATGCCTGTTGGTAATATTTTAAAAAACAACCTATCACATTCTATCCTGGAGATAACATAACAGCTACAGCTAGCATTTTTGTGAGTGCTAAGCTCATCTGGTGTACATAGCAGTTTAGTGGTGATATGAGACATACTTCCCAACCTCTACCTTAGAAACACCAAGCCCCAGGAAAGCTGTGATACCATATTAGGCCATGGCTAGCAAGCAAGTTCCCTGACTCCAGCTCTTGAGTCATCTAACTTTATGGCCTAAATCTAATTTATAGAAACATAAAACAACAATCATTCAAAGTAGCAGTTCTATAAAAGAATAAGATTTGGGCTGCAGAGATGGCTCAGTGGTTAAGAGCACTGGCTGCCCCTCCAGAGGACCCTGGTTCAATTCCCAGCACTACATGGCAGCTCACAACTGTCTGTAATTCCAAAATCTGATATCTTTACTTAGACATGCATGCAGACAAAACACAAATGCACATAAAATAAAAAATTATTTTTTAAAAAGTGTAAGGTTAATTATGACTCTCATAAAGAAATGGAGTCATTTTCTTTAAAGCATCCAGTTTCTCTGGTTTTGCTACTGCAGAGCAGAGGGGCGGAATACTCACTCTGCAAATAACTTCTGTCCTTCCCCTGAGAGAACAGACCAGTGCTACTGAGTGGCTGCCATTGTGTGAATGCGTTTTCTCTTTTAAAGGGTGCTGAGACTGTTCAAGGACTCTTAGAAGTGGCCAAAGACTCAATCCCCAGAAGTCACTGGAAAAGGACCCCAGTGGTTCTGAAAGCAACGGCCGGACTGCGTTTACTGCCAGAACAGAAAGCCCAGGCTCTGCTCCTGGAGGTGATTCTTGCATCTGAATCTTGGATGATACTGGGTTTGGTTTTTTGCCTTTCTGTCTAAGAAGTCCTTTGGAGTGACTGTTTTCAGTATCCTGTCATTGCTCAGTCATTGTGGTGACTGGGGTAGCAAGCCAGTCATTTGCATTTTAAACTAACACCTTGCATTTAAAGACGCCTTAAAGGGGTCAAAGTCCTCCCCTCTATGATATTTTTACTGCATTTATTGATCGCCTGTTTATTTTGGATGTGTTTGTGTGTGCACTCAACATGTGCCACAGCGAAGCACGGGGATTAGTTCATTTACACCTTCCACCAAACGGATCCCAGGAGCAAACTCCGGTTAACAGGTTTGGTGACAAGTGCCTCTACCTACTAATGCTTCTCACTTGCCCTCCAAGACATTCTTAGAGTTTTCTCAAGTTATAATAATAGAAATAGTTTTTTTTTTAAATCTCTATTGAGGAAAATTTATGTATAATGAAATGCATAATGAATATGTCTATTTATAGAGCTGGGGAAATAGCTCAGTCAGAGTTTGAGCATTGGATCCCCAGCACATACATCAAAGTACTAGGCATGGTGGCACACACTCAAAATCTCAATACTGGAGAGATGGAGACAGGGGATCCAACAAGTGTAGTCTAATCACCAGGTCCCAGTAAGAAATCTTGTCTCAGAAATTAAGGTGACAGACCTTGAGAAGGGAAACTCAAAGTTGACCTCTGCCCTACATACATCTGTGCACACAGATGTGTACACACACAAAATGTAAGAGTATATTTAAAGTGCTCCAAATAAGGTGTTTTGACAAACATAGAAGTCTTTGTGCCTTTAAAATGAGTTTTCATGCTCTGGAAACCAGGTGACCTCAGAGCTGCTCTCTCTGTAGATGAGTCAGCTTCTCCTTATGTTCCATACAAATGAAACATTATACAGTTTGTAGTCTCTGGCTCTCTCAGTCTGCTTTTTTACTCTCTGCATGAAATGTTGGGAATATTTCTTAAAACATTGTCATTCAAATAAAAAAAATTAAGTATAGCTTTATTAAACATAATTTTATATTTTATTGTATTTACGTATATAATAAACATATTACAAGACATAGTAAACATTAGATTTCATGCTGTAAAGAACATTTGTAGGTGGAATCTCACTATAATGAGATTCATTATATTCATCATAGCAGATTGGGATTCTGACCTCTAACGTAGCCTTCACCTAAATCACCTTCCTCATCCCAGTCTGAGGGGGTCGTTAACAAGGTCTTATTGTCTTACGTTCTTGACTCACAGAATATGGATTTAAGTCCCCCGTCCAAGCATGTCTGTGAGGATTCATGTCCCAGTTCTTATTGAAAAGGTTTTTCTTTAGGTTTACTTTTATTTTATGACTGTTTTGCCTGCATACATTTCTGTATTTTGGATGAATGCCTGGTTCCTGTGGAGGTGAGAAGAGGGGTTAGATCCCGTGAAACTGAAGTAATAGATGGTCGTGAACCCAGTCCTCTGCCAGAGCAACTAGCACTCTTACCCTCTGAGCCACGTGTCCAGCCCCTAAGGTCTCAGTTCTTCATCCTCATACATTTATCTCTGTCTGAGTGCTTGGCCATGCTTAGGCACTCCCGGGCTTATTGGACATACAGACAAGGAAGAAAAAGACAGTCAGTGCCTGCAGAGGTCTTTTATTCTAGTTTTAGGGAGACAGAAAATAAGCCACAAAATGGGTTAATTCAGAGTATTTCGTGCACTGTAGATTCTGTGGAAAGACATAAAAAGGACAAAACATGTAGGGAATTCTGGGTGGGGCGGTACTGTTTTAAGGAAAGATCTCTTTGAGCAATATGTGTTCTCAACTACTGAGCCATCTCTAGCCAAATAAATCTCTTAGACATAGTTAATTTGACCAGAGATTTGAGGAGAATGAAGGGTTATACAAGACATTTGCAAGAAGACTATTTCAGACTAAAGAGAGCAAAGCCTGATGTCAGGAACAGCTTTTAGGAAGTCCTGTAGCTGGCTTGACAGGAAGCAGTCAGGAAGCCAAGTAACAGGGAGTAATGGAGTTCAGTATTAAAAGACAAATAGACTTTTCTTTTCTCTTTTTGAAAATGTGTGTGTGTGTGTGTGTGCGCGCGCGCGCGCTCTGTCTGCATGTATGCCTTTATGCCAGAAGAGAGTGGTTGTTGGGAACTGAACCCAGGACCTCTAGAAGAGCAGCCAGCGCTCAGCCTGGCTTTTTTTTTTTTTTTTTTTTTAAATGAAGCAATCAGGATATTTTGAACTAAGGAGGAATAATCTGTTGTCCATTTTGAAAAAACGCCATCCTGGAAACAGTGTGAGCATAGGGACCTAAGTTTTGACTCCTGTCATCCATACAAGGCAGGCATGGCAGTGTGCCCTGGGGACCCTGCCCTGGGAGGACAGGCAGAAGGCTCTCCAGCACCTGTAGCCATTCATCGACTCCAGGTTCATGAGACACAGTCTCATTTAATAAAGTGACTGAAGAAGACACCTGAGGTTGGCCTCCATACTCACGTGCTCACGCACAAATACAATAAATAAATACTATGTTGGCTGCTGCACTGCAAATAAAAAGGGAAGAAGATGAGAGCTGAGAAGGCTAGAGCAGAGTCTGCCCAATTCTCTTTGCTTATCTGCCTTCTTTAAAGCCAGGCTACAGGTCACCTAGCTAGATGGCTTTGTTAGTTGAAATAGGGCTACCGCTTGATGGCCTTCATCCCCTAAGACCCATGAAGAGCAACTGACTGAGTCGTCCTTTTTATATTTAGAGATGTAACAATAAACTATAACACAGGCCAGTGAGATGACTCAGCATTAGGGGTGCTTGCTACCATGCCCAGTAACATGAGTTTTATGCCCAAGACTCACATGGCACAAGGCTGAAAGTTGTCACCTACTCTCCAGAGGTGCACACTCACACACACAAATAGATACATGTAATCTAAAAGCATCTTAATGCATAGTCCAGTGGCGTATTTATGGAGACTCAGAAGCATTTGTGTAAAGTCTTCATTCTTACCTCCTAAAGCAGGACTCCATAAAGCTAGGTCTGAGTCTCCTCCCCAAGTCTCGGTAGGCCCTAGCTGTGCCTCAGTTACTTCTAGGCTTATCAGTGTTAACTAAATGTTCAGGTAGAGTTAGTTGGGGTGCTAACAAAATATAGGCTCTTGATTTGAGTTGGAAGGGTCAAATATATGTTCTTCCCTAGGTCCAGTTGATAAATTTAGGTGGGATCCATGTGCCTAGTTCCTTCCCGGCTTGACAGGGGAAAGAATGAGTGCTGCTTTCTAAGACTAGGGAATGCAGCCATGGGATCATTGTTCTACTGCCTCACAGAATCAAGAGTTTTGCACTTTTTCCCTAGGTAGAGGAGCTCTTCAGGAAGTCACCTTTCCTGGTCCCAGATGACAGCGTTAGCATCATGGATGGGTCCTATGAAGGTGGGACAGATGGTGAAATATATATGCTTTGGGGAAAGGAGGTGGAGTTAACCAAAGATCCAATTAAAAGGAACTGGGAATAAGGATCCAGCATGGAAGTAAGAGGGGCCAAGTCAGCAGCGAGGGACGGGGCAGGGAGACAGTGTGGAGGGAAGCGGAGCAGAGGGGAATGATCTAGAGTGTGATCTGTTTTTCTCTCCTTTAGGCATATTAGCTTGGGTCACTGTGAACTTTCTAACAGGTAAATTAAATAGACCTTGAAGTTTATCTTATAACCTTAACTGGTTTTTACAGTTTTTTGTTTGTTTTTACAGGAGAGTAAAATCCACTTCTCTCTTCCTATAATGTTCTGTCTTTAAAAGAAGGGGCTGGGTTGGAGAAATGGCATAGTAGTTAAAGCACTTACTGTTCTTTCTGAAGACCCTTGGGTGGCTTACAACTGCCTGCCTGTAATTTCAGCTCCAGGCCTCCAGATAGCCATACTCACTAAACACGTGCACATGTGTGTGCCTGTGTGTCTCCACACATACGCATAATTAAAATGGAAAACAATCTCTTTTTTAAAAAAGAAGAGAAGAGGGTGGGGAGATAAGGTAATTTTATAATCTGCTTTCAAGGCCTCAGCTGCAGCAGCAAGAGACCTTCTGAGTTTACATTAGTCTGCAGCTTCTGGGCTCAAAGAATCTTCACAGAATACCTTTGGTGTACAATAAAAGAAGGTGAGAACCTGCATCAGAGAGTATCTGGATGGCCTGGGTACTCATACCTTGCTCTCATGAACAGGTCAACTGCATGGCCATGGCCAGGAGACTGTGGGCACCCTTGACCTGGGAGGTGCCTCCACCCAAATCACGTTTCTACCCCAGTTTGCGGTGAGCATTTTTATTAAAGCCATGTTGGTAACACACTTAGAAAACATTGTGGTGCTAATTAAGCAGCACCTTGTTTTGAGACATCAGCTCAAAACATGCACTTAGAATAAATAGGCCAAGTAGTCTAGACATTAATAACTGGAGAAAGTCCGTGGTCCCTCAAGCCTTGGAGACTTGCAATTCAGTTTTCCCCTCTTTGATTTTGGGGGAGAGGGTTGTGGATAGTGGAACTAAAATCTTCATATAATTGCAGATGCTGATGTCTGTTTGTTTGCTTTTTTTTTTTTTTTTTTTTTTTTTTTTTGATTTGCAGAAAACCCTGGAACAAACGCCTAGGGGCTACCTCACTTCCTTTGAGATGTTTAACAGCACTTTTAAGCTCTATACACATAGGTGAGGAGTGGGTAGGGAATAATAATTTTCTAAATTCAAAGCATTTTTCTATTTGTTACTGTATCTCATCAGCCTCAGAAAGTCTCTGCCAGTCCCCTAAATCCTGTCTACTGAAACCTAAGCCAGATACCAAACCTGAAAAACTTAGGAGCCATCCCCATTTTGGGCCTCAAAATTATGTGATGTAAAAGTCAGATTTTCTTTAGATAGGAGCATGTGGAGAAAGCTCAGAACTCAGCCTGGGCTTCTGGTGTTCCAGAGACCAGTGTGAAATTGATGAGCTAAAATAATGAGAGCTTTTCCTGGGGCTGGTTCTCAGACAGACCACCAGGAACAATCATTCTCTGGCATCAAACTTATGAATGGTTTACTGCACATCCTTGATCGAGACTATGAAAGTCGCGAGAATAATATGGCACAGAGATAGGGCAAAGTTTCCACCTTTCCAAAGGGAGTCAGAGAAATCATGTCACATTTGGAAAAGTAGCAGTAGGTGGAAAACATCTTGGACAGCCAGAAATCAGCTAATCTTGTATTTTTACAGTTACCTGGGATTTGGATTGAAAGCTGCAAGACTGGCAACCCTGGGAGCCCTGGAAACAGAAGGTTTGTCTGAGTACCAGTCTGTGATGGGAGACTGGGAGTGATGCCAAAGTGCAGCCACCTCTCCCTTCCTTGGCATCCATTCTGTGGGGCAAAGGGTTCTGTTGACTTGAAAAGCCTGTGTTGCAAAATAGACATAAAAATGGCTGGTGCTGTGGTATGTACTATCACCTTGAAAGTGAAGGTACTTCTTCTATAGGGCTGCAGCCTCCACAATGTTTGGTAGGAACTTGCACAAGCTTTTGTCAGGAAACAAGATCTGTTCTGTTTGCCAAGTGGCATGACTGAGCAGCTCCTATTCTCTTCACAGCTGGGCACAGGCAGAACCAGCTGAATCCCAGTTTAGTGATTGGGAACAAATCTTTGACCTTTCTGTGCCCTGTTCTTCACCTTAAACATGACTTTGTATCTAGCACAACCTGGGCATTGCCTTACTTACAGTAAGCTACTGCTGGGGTGAGGAATACATAGCATTTCAGAGCTTACCAAGTATCATTTAATCTCTCAACCACAGTGGAGGAATTTTCCTCCACTTAAGAAAGGAACTTACTGTGGTTTTTTAAATTTCTTTGAGGTGTGATAAAAGTTATAGATCCTCTGCCAAATGTGCATATGCATGAAAACTTGCCTCTAGTTGTGAGCTCACCACTACCACAAAGCCTGTGAAGGGTCCACATCACAGGTACAGCCAAGGAACTAGTTTCCTAAGATGACTGGGAAGGCCGGGTCCCTGTGATGATTCCTTTCAGCCTCCTGCTTCTTGCTTCTGCCCCCCCCCCCCCCCACAAAGAAAGTATTGTCTTTCTTTCAGGGACTGATGGACATACTTTTCGAAGTGCCTGTTTACCAAGATGGTTGGAAGCGGAGTGGATCTTTGGGGGTGTGAAATACCAGTATGGTGGCAACCGAGAAGGTAAATAGTGTTTCCTCACTGGTTAAAATTACCTTTATGTTCATGTTCTGGAGAAGTCCTATAGGAACCATTTCCAGAGTCCAAGAGAGACACCCTATTGAATGTACTTACTCTTGGTATGTTCAGAGGCCAGCCAGCAAGGCAACAGCTACTCTGTCTGCATCCTCATCCTGTTCTGAGTCCCATGGTGTTAGAAATCTGTGGTAACATGTCTAGGGCAGCAGTGTGAATCCCCATTTCAGGTCCAGTGTATGTTTAACAATTTCAGTCATAATAAAACTCAAAATTGAGAAAGAATCATTCATTTTAGATACTATAAAAGGCACAGGCATTATGTGAGATGTCTTTTTAAATGATGTAGATATTATTTGTTAATAAACTCTTTTGACTTATGACAAGGCATCTTAGAAGTAGGCGGGAAATCTGAACATAAAGGGAAAGGAGGGCGGAGTCAAGAGAGATGCGATCCAGCCATTCAAAAAAACAAAATATAGAAAAATAAGTAAGCCACAAACCATGTGACAAAGACAGATTAATGGAAATGGGTTAAATTAAGATGCAAGAGCTAGCTAGCAATGCCTGAGCCATAGGCCAAGCAGCATATAATTAATATAAAACTTTGTGTGATTAATTGGGACAGCAGGTGGATCCAGATCTCAGAGGTAGGCCAGGCCAGAAATGGCACCCAATGTGGAGCACATACACCCACAAGATGAGAACCTGTAAATTGCTTCCAGGCTAAAACAGTTTGATCAAGGAAGAACCCTGAAAAAAATCTCTGATGAGTTGGCCACATAAGCTTCAAGGCTGCCAACTTAAATGATCCAGTTTCAAGACCCTCATAAGATTTACAGCACCCCCTCAATCAGCAAGAAGTAGTAATAAAAAGCTATGCCTAAATTCCCAAAATATTGTTTGTTTATTTTAATTATAAATGGCCAATAGTCAGTCACTTTCAAAAAAGAGATGACATAAAAAATGATTTAAAAAGATAAAGTATTAAATCTATTATAATCCAAAAAATCAGCTGTTAATCTCAAAATATTTTACATTGGTATAGATTTTGGTTTATTGATACAAATTTAAGGTCAATTTCATTATACCATATATATTTCTATTCCTGTTTAAGATATTATGTTTATATAACTTATTTTAAATTGTAATATATAATTTAAAATTACAGATTAATAGTCATCTATGATGATCAAACTTTGTTTTTGTTTTAAGATTTATTTTTTTATGTGTATGTATGTATTTCATGTGTAGTTTGTGTGCATGTTTGTATGTGCACTATATGTTTGCCTAGTACTCATGGAGGTCAAAAGAGGGAGTCAGATCCCCTGGGACTGGAGATATAGACAGTTGTGGGCCTTTACATGGTTGCTGGGATCTGAACCCAGGTCCTCTACAAGTCCAGGAAGTGGGGCTAGAGAGATGGCTCAGCAGTTAAAAGCATTTCCTTCTCTTTCAGAGGACTTGAGTTCAATTTCCCAGCACTCACACAGTGGCCCACAACTGTCTGAAATTTCAGATCCAGAGGATCCAATGTCACTTCTGGACTCTGAAGGCACCAGCTATGTGGTGCACATATGTGCATGCAAGCAAACACTTACACACAAAAAACAATTAGCTTTTTAAATGAGCAGCCAGTGCTCTTCACTGAGTCGTGTTGTTATGTGGCTGAGATTCCAGACCTTCGCTGCACACTTGCACAGCAGCTACAGCTGTTTCTGCTGCTGCTCCTCAGACTTTGTGAGCCAGCAGCACCTGGCTGTAGTCTTCCTGGAGTGCAGGTCCTGGCCTTTTACTTGCCCCTTTCTCTCTGAGTGTATAATAATTAAGAGGTGCAGCCAGTGGTTTGTGGATGCCTCTCCTGAAGAGCGTGGACCTTACTTACTTCACCTGTCACTTAGCAGTTGGGTCAACTCCACCTTCAGATTGTCCCACTGATTCAAGAGCTCCTCCTCCTCCTTGCTGGGACAGTCTCAAGCCTAAAGCTGGGCCAGTGCTATGCTGCTCCCATTACTGCTGCTCAAAGGCTAAGATCCAGCTTTCTTCTTTCATTGATTCCATTGGCGGCCAATCATTATTCTCACCTGACCCACTTGCCCTGACAGGGGAGATGGGCTTTGAGCCCTGCTACGCAGAAGTACTGAGGGTGGTCCAAGGGAAACTTCACCAGCCAGAAGAGGTCCGGGGAAGCTCCTTTTATGCTTTCTCCTATTATTATGACCGGGCTGCCGATACACACTTGATTGGTGAGTTTATGCCGGGTGCCAGGTCACGGAAGAAGGGTGGGACTAGGCGTTGGTTGGAGTGATCACCAGCTTTCCCAGTACTGTTATAGTAGCCACTGGAATGGAAGCGTGAACATACTTGGAGTCCCAGGGAAGTGGAAAATGACCTAACTGCTCATAAAGTCTGCTCGAGGCAGGGTTTTATTATGTATCTAGGCTGGGATTGAATTGTGTAGCCCAGGATGGCCTCAGATTAGTAGCCATCATTCTGCCCCAGCCTTGTGAGTGCTGTCGTACCTGACTTTGTATCTGAAGTCTTTTTGTTATTTTTTAATTTTCAGTTCTGGGGTTGAATCCAGAACTTCTACACGTGCTAGGCAAGTGCTCTACCATGAAATTCGATCTCAAGTCCCTTTTTAAGTTTTCGTTTTGAAACAGATCTCTCTAAGCTACCCAAATGGCTTTGAGACTATGTATCCTGTGTACCAGCCTCTTGCATATTGTGCTCCCAGGTCCAGTTTACGCTCTGTCTTTACTACAGACTTAGTCAGCTGTTCTGTAGTTATGTCTAAAGACAGGAACATCAGGGAAGTGAGGGTCCCTCCGGTCATACTATCAAGTCAGGATTGCGCCTGTAGCTTAATTCAGTGATGAAGACACATCCCCACGGTCCAATCACCTCTCAGTGACTGGGGACTCCACTGTCTGGAGACCAAGCCTCTAACACATGAGCCTATAGGAGACATTTCCTATCCAAATGATAACAAATTGGCATACAGTAAGTGCACATGTTGCTTTTATACAGTTTGTCAAACATTGCCAACTATGTACCTGTGAAACCAACTCACATTCAAGATACTATAGGCTTCATGACAATTTGTTTCTTTTAGGAATTTTTTCCTAATCACAGAAGTTGTGTTTTTAGGTGTGAGTACACACACAATCTGTCATGACTTTAGAGAGATGGTTTGCTGCCCTCCTTACTATATTTTTAACTTATGTGTATGTGCCTGCGTGATTTTGTAAGTGCCATGTGTGTAGGTGTCTGCAGAGGCCAGAGGGCATCGAACCCTCCAGGACTAGAGTTCAGGGGCTTATGAACAACCTGGTGATAGTTCTTGAACCGAACTTGAGCCCTCTGCAAGTGCAGTAAGTGCCCTTAGCCATTGAGCCATCTCTTCAGCTCCCCCCCACACACAATTAACTAAACTTTAAATGAACCTATACTTTCACTGTGGTTAAATAATACAAATTGGGTAATAGGCAGTGTGGATTTGTATTGTATAGATACCATGTTTATGGATCAGTCTCTTATTTGTAAATTCTGTATAGTTCTAGTTTTTATTACTCATATTACTGGGATAAATGCTCTTGCTTCCTTGAAGTTTTTGACACTAGCTATTCTGTTTCATTTTAGATTATGAAAAGGGTGGTGTTTTAAAAGTTGAAGATTTTGAAAGAAAAGCCAGGGAAGGTAAGCATCAGGAAATCCGGGCTGTGAAGTGTGGCTGCCAGTTCAGGGCCTCTTAGGACTGGTTCTCCTCCAAGTCTTCCAGTCTTCTGGAAGATGCATTAGGCACTGTCAAGTAAGAATAGGGGGATCTAAGACACTTGAGAGAAATAGTTTAAAAAGAATTCTACATTAAAAAAAATAGTTTTATTGCATTACTATTACATGTTTTGTTATTGTTGTTGTTGTTAGAGACAAAGTCACATGTAGCCCAGGATGGCCTCACATTTGCAGTTTAGCTGAAGATAACCTTGAATTCTGATCCACCTCTTGAGTGCTAGGTTTATAGGCATGAGTCACCGTGACTGATTTGGAATCCAGGCTCATGAATGCGAGGCAGTCATTCTAACACCTGAGCTAACTAGACACTCAGCCTGGCATATTCCCTCTCTTCCTCGCCTTAATTTGGAATATGGTTATCAGCAGTAATAAAAAACAAGCACCAGAATGCATGGGACATCCTTGAAAGAATAAATCTAAGATTAAAACGATCTGTTCCAGTGGCCACAGGAAAGGATTAAATTATATTTCTCTGTCCTCTGGGCCTCAACTGGGGACTTGGTATTATGTGACCACAGTACATCATAGAAATTTGAAAAGCAGGGTAGGAGAGTATAGTTTAAGTGTTTGAGAACTTGCCTACTATGTGCAAGACCCTTGGCTTGATTTCTAGCAGAGCCTACTTACACCCTGCAGTCCCTCCACCTCCTATAATTGCCAGATAAGCTAAGATGCACAAAATATGAATAGATGATTTTATGGTTTTTTAAGACAGGGTTTCTCTGTGTAGTCCTGGCTGTCCTGGAACTCACTCTGTTTACCTGGTTGGCCTCAAACTTAGAGATCTGCCTGTCCCTGCCTCTTGATTGCTGGGATTAAAGGCAACCACTGTCACTATGCCTGTATATTAGATGGTTTCATACTGGAAATGTGTAGATTCTATAGAAGCTATGGTCTTGCAGAAGCAATCAGCACACATAATTATACAGTACATAGGCTAGTCTCCAGAAGCTCAGGCACCAACTACTAAATGGAGACATTTTTGCTTATTCAAACTCTATCTGGAGCTAAAGACACTACATCTCTCAGTTGCAAACTTGAATGCTGTTTGATCTGTCACTTTTAGTGTGTGATAACTTGGAGAGCTTCACCTCAGGCAGTCCTTTCCTATGCATGGATCTCAGTTACATCACAGCTTTATTAAAAGATGGCTTCGGCTTTGCAGATGGCACCCTCTTACAGGTAAGAAAGAGCACCGGGATTTCACAGCTGTTGCTTTGGGAAAGAACTTGTTTAGTAATCAGCAGATGTCGTTAGGGCTGAAGCCAGGAGACCTGCTAGACACAACACATGAAACACTTGGATGCAGAATATAGTACCAGGCATGATGTCCTTCAAGACACAGGGCAGACAGACTGAGCCCAATGGAGATATTCAAGTCGCATTGTTTATGAAGTCAGTTTAGAGCTCAGTGAGAAGAGGCATTGAGAAAGAAGAAATGAGAGAATAAACACCCAGAATACAGGGAGAGCGTTGGCAGGGCCGTGCTTTCTCAATCCCAGGTTCCTCATCTTGGGTTTGTGTGCTCTCACCTGCCACTGGTTAGAACATAAGCCTAAGTTTGATCAAGCGAGCACAAGATAAAAATTAGCTGGGGTCATCACACAGACCTATTCAGAGAGCCTGGTAACATCGGCTTACCTCTTGACTCATCTTGCACAATGATGTTAACACTGAGTGGCTGATTTCATCAATGTCTCAAGCATGTATAGTGCATCCTATATATTTTAAGTCTGCTGGATATTTAGTTGAATCTCTTCTAATAGACTGTATGCAGCTTGAGGACAAGGATAACCTCTTAGCCATCTTTGTAAATATAATTTGTAATCAGTAGTGGTATAGAAAGTAAGAAGATGGACTAGAGGGATAGCTCAGCCATTAAAGGCTTGGCTCCCAACTATAAATATAAGAAAGAAGGTGAATCGTATGAAATACAGAAGATATATTTTAGAGCGCTGGAGAGCTGGCTTAGTGGTTAAGAGTGCTTGCTGTTCTTGCAGAGGACCCGGGGTTTGAGTCCCAGGACCCACATGTTAGCTTTATAACCACCTGTAACTACAATTCCAGGAGATCTGATGCTTCCTTCTGATCTCTGTGGGTACTAGGTACACACATGGTACACATATATACTTGTAGTTGAAACACTGATACACACAAAATATACATTTTAAAAAATGTATCTTTAGAGGACTGGAGAGAAGTTAAGTTTGCTGCTTGTCTCAGAAGCTGTTTGTCTTAGGGTTTCTGTGAGGAGATGTGATCACAGCAATTTGTAACCAAAAACATTTAATTGGGTGACTGGCTTACAGTTCAGGTTTAGTCCACTGTCGTCATAGAGGGAAGCATGGCAGCCTGCAGGCAGACAGTGCTGGAGAAGGAGCTGAGAGCTCTACATCTTGACTCACAGGCAACAGGAAGTGGTCTGAGACACTGGGTGTGGCTTGAGCATGTGTAAGACCTCACAGCTCCCCTTCACAGTGACACACTTCCTCCAACAAAGCCACACCTCCTAATAGTGCCACTCCCTGAGATTATGAGGGCCAATTACATTCAGACTACCACACTGCTCTTCCAGAGAACTAGTATTTACTTCCTAGCACCTACTTAGGTGGCTCACAACTACCTGTAACTCCAGCTCCAAGAGATTCAACACCTCTGGCCTGCACAGGCATCTGTCTGTATTCATGGGCACATAACTACAAGCAGACACTTATCTCTACACATAATAAAACTGGAAAAAAAAATTTTAAGCTCTACTTCACAACAAATCAAATGAAGCAGAGCCTGCACGTGGTAAAATCAATGAGAAAAAAGAGTCTATTTGAAGACAATTAGATAAACACTAATCTAGCCCCCTTTTCTATAGCTGAGAGACCAGACAATAAAGGCTGTCTAGATAATCTGGTGCCGAATACCTCAGGTAGTTGTTATTCATGCTTAAAGGACAGCTGCTTAGACAGAATCAGAAAGACAACGTGCTTTTCAGTCCTAAATACATTCTCAGCTGTTGCCAATTTCCTTCCTCCACATCCATGAACATTATCACATTAAGATTGCCTTATCAGGTTAAGAAGCATCGAGAAGTCTTTTCTGACAGAATTTCTCTAAAAGTGTCTGGAGAGTACTGCTTCCTGGGCCTAAAGCACTCAGGCATAAGCATGCTGGGTACAGGGGCAATTATGGCTTAGCCACTCTTTATAGGTACTAGCGGTTCAAAGGCTGTTGAAAACTGAATGAAAATGTGAAGACTTTTTCTTTTTCTCGAACAGCTTACAAAGAAAGTGAACAACATAGAGACGGGCTGGGCCCTGGGGGCTACCTTTCACCTGTTGCAATCTCTGGGCATCTCCAGCTGAAGCTAAGCATGTCCTCCGAAGCCTGCACTTCTCAACAACTTGGTTTTTACAGGAAGGACTCGGGCATTTTCTGAGCTCCTCTGGGGAAAGCCTAGACTGAAACCCATTAACTGGCTTTATTAGGAGGGAGGGGGTTTTATAGATGAGTCTTGCCCCCCCTTGAGCCTAGTGATTTGGGCTTAATTAATTTTACACATCTAATGTGAACATTTCCCTAACCCCTTGGCAGGTGCACAGCTGTCACTGAGTGTAAATCTTTTGAGATTCTTTGTATGTCACAGAGTCTTGTGAAGAAAAAAAGGATAGGTTTGGAACCTCATGTTAGATTGAGAGTTCAGAGACAGGTCCTTGGGAACCAAAGAAAAAACTCATTTCAGCCTTGGAGCCTCATTCCTTTGAATGGCTTAGTTTTGTGCTTATAAGCTAAATTAAGTTGACTCACTTAAGTCCTGTAACGTATCGATAATGGTATTTTTTTTCCTCCTACCCTTATTTCCTACCCTAAAACCCGAGGTGGGAAATACCTGGTTTTGCTTTGCATCTGTAATTCAGAGAGAAGGGGAAAAGATACTATGTAAGAGTTTGTATGATCCTATGGCACAAGAGATCAACCAACCAATGTGGAACTTGGAGCTGTCCTGATATCTTAAGATAGGGGCCATGTTATGTTGCTCCAGCAGC
Organism: Phyllotis vaccarum; assembly: GCA_033318265.1. Classification (NCBI taxonomy): domain Eukaryota; kingdom Metazoa; phylum Chordata; class Mammalia; order Rodentia; family Cricetidae; genus Phyllotis; species Phyllotis vaccarum. Next base: position 63,451,131 of record JARWLC010000006.1, read on the forward strand.
CTGGTACTCACCATGTAACCCAGGCTGCCTTCAACTATCAATTCTTCTGCCTCAGCCTTCCAAGTCTCGGGATTGCAGGTGTGAGCCATAACTGTGCCTAGACTGGAGCTGTCCAGTCACAAGGGACAGGCGTTTACTCACTGCTTCTCAGTCCACTGTGGGCAGTGAACACGCAGCCTTAGAGATCTGTGCATACCCAGTGCCGGCAAGTTGCTTATAGTATTAAACATGGCCCTAAACTGAGTATCTTTGTATTTCTATGAAATGCAACTGCACCCTAGTTTTGTTAGTGTGTGTGCTATGAGTCTACCAGTGCTTTCAGTTTGTTCTTTGGGGGATTGGGTTGTGGGAAGTGCTGGGGATTGAACCCCAGACTTCTTGGCATGTTAGGCACAATGTGCTACCACTACGCTTTTACAGTAGTGCTTTCCTGCCTGGGCCCTTGCGGATTTTAGCTATTTTCTGAATTTTTTGTCTAACTCAGGATTACATATCCCCTTTCCAATGATATCCAACATTTGGTTTTATTGGCTATTTTGGCCCATGTCAGAACAAGGACTAACATCTCTAGAGAACCATGCTTTTTCTCTCAGGTCACTCTTTGTGTTGAGGTTGAACACAGGTCATGCATGCTAGACATGGGTGCTTTACTACATCATCAAGTCATTAACTTAACATTTATTGCCAGGCAGCGGTGCTGCACACCTTTAATTCTAGCACTTGAGAGGCAGAGGCAGGCAGATCTGAGTTCAAGGTTAGCCTGGTCTACAAAGCTAGTTCCAGGACAGCCAGGGTTACACAGAGAAACCTTGTCTCAAAAAACAAAAACAAAACCGCCCACAATCCCACAATGTTCACACACAAGGAAATAGATTTTCTCCATTGGAAACAGCCCAAGGATAAAATCCAACTTCCTGTGGAATGTGCACTCAGTGTCTTTAGTAGGTCTCTCCATCCAGCTTCTGTTGTTTTCAGGCAGCTCCTTTCCACTTAGGATGTCACCGGTGTCTACAGCTTCACCAGCTGAGAGCCACCTCCTTTCCTTCTGCTGTTTCCTACTCCAAAGCTTTTCAGACTCTGAAAATAACTAAAATTTTATGGCTTTTTAAAAAACATGAAGCATACTTTCTAGACTATTTGCTGCATCTATTTAAAAAGGTATTAGACCAGTCAGTCAACTAAATGCTGTCACAGTTGAGAGAAACCAAGCTGCTTCCCCAAAAGTAAGCTCTACAGCAGGCTTTATAGCACAGCCTATATTCCTAGCTAGTCTGAGGTAGGAGGATTACTTGTCATAGGCTTGCTGTGTAGCCAGTTTGAGGCCATTGGTCAATTCAGTAAGACACTCAGAAAGTTTTAAAGGGAGAATTGTTAGAAGATTTCAGTGGGCTGGAGAGATGGCTCTTTCAGAGGTCCTGAGCACCACCTGGTGGCTCACAGCCATCTACAATGAGAGCTGGTGCTCCCTTTGGTGTGCAGGCATACATGCAGGCAGAACACTGGATACAGAAGATTTAAAAAAAAAATTTCAGTGGCAAAGTGTATTTAGCATGTCAGGTCCTAGATTCAGTCCCCAGCACTAACTAAAAAAAGCAGACAAACAGCAGACAAGTAAGTTTCCAGTGTTTCTACCACAGGTGGTGTCTGAAGCTCGGACACAGGCACCCTAGCTATGAGATGTCTATTGTTCCCACAGATACCTTGGATACTGCCAGAACTCTAAATAGATGGGCTCTTCACCTCAGAAATTTGTCTTAATCTGTCCTGTTAATCTTGAACAGAGTCTGGAGATTTACCAGTTTGTTCTTTTAAATACAATTTAGAATCTTAATTTTTCTTAGTAAAAAAAAAAAAAAAGACATGGGCCTTTTTGTTTGAAACAAGAATTTCTCTGTGTAGCTCTGGCTGTCTTGGAACTCACTCTGGAAACCAGGCTGTCCTTGAACTTACAGACATTTGCTGGCTTCTGCCTCCTTTAGTACTGGGATTAAAGGCATGTGCCACCACTGCCTGGCAACACGAGCCTTTTTTTTTTTTTTTTTTTTTTTAAAAAAAAAAACTAAGGGGGACCTTTATGTTCTGAAGTTGCTGGCAAGTTCCATCTATGAAATGTAAATATATTTTAAGTACTGTAATGTGGTCTAGTATGTGGTAGGTGCTGTGTTATCCTCACTATTAGGGATGTGGTCTGGTACACAGTGGATGTTATATGTGTTATCGTCACTATTATAGGAAGAACATCTGAGTCACGGGTGTCCTTGCAAAGTGTGCCTTAAGTTCCCTTTAACTCCCCCATCCCCCTACTGGAGTCGGTGTTCTTATCAGGGCATCAGGGCTGCCTTTCTGCAAAAGGTGACCTTGTCCTGATAATCTCTGGTCATCTATCAGTTTTCCCCAGCGGTTGCCATCTTTTATTCTGGGAACATTTCGGGATTGACTGACACTGTATTATTTTATACTAAATTTTCCACATTGTTTAAAAAGCTGCCCTGTTTCAACAGCTGTCTTGTCCCTTTAAAAGCTACTCCAAAACAGTTTATTTTGATTGAAAAGGAGACTTTATTTCATCTTTTCAAAACAGACTTCTGGGTAAGATGTTCTGCACAGTGTTCTTATCTAACACAGGTGAAGATTTCTTCTGGAGGGTCCTGTGCTGTTAACCACCTGCCACCACACATGGGGGAGGGTTGTTCCTGAGGCCTCTGCAGCTGTGTGCAGACGAGTGTTTCTGTCTTACAATAACAGAATGGCATCACAGAGAGGAGTTGTAAATAAAACTGAAATGTGGTACTGTGATAAGAAAGTCTAAAGCATTAACAAGACCTGGCTCTTACTTATCTTCACTTCCCCCTTAAGGCCCAGCGTACTTTGCCAAAGCAATTGTATTTCATTGGAATGCCAGTGTCAATTTTAAACAGCAATCTAACAAAGATGTACCTAGTATTTCTAATTGTTTAAATTTATGACCAGCATTAAAGTATTCTGTTTAGAAAGGATTGTTACCAAGTGAAAAGAGGGAGACAGCATCTCAGTAATAAAAAGCTCCTTTCAATCAAGTAGTTTTTCTTTGCGGTTTTTTCCTTTATCTGTCTGTCACTCACTGTTTTGGGTCCTCGGGCCCATTTAGCAGAAGATGAAGAGAGGCACGAGTTCTAGTGTAAATTTGTTAAACCATTGTGGAAACATGGTGTCACAGGGCTGCATGTTCTCTGTCATCAACATGATCTCCAGAAGAACAGGAGCACTCATTTGCTGGCAAAGGCCATTATCTGTTCCTGGAGAAAAAGGAAGAGTGAGTAGACTTGGTCACTGTAGGTGAGAAGAGAGGTGACTTCATAGTGACACATTCAAGGTGCTTTTTTTCAGCTCTAAGAGCGGGACTGGCAAGGGCATTTGCCACACAAGCCTGACAACCTGAGTTCAAAATCCCCGTGGAAGGAGAGATTAACCCTGGAAGCTGTCTTCTGACCACATTTGCTATGGCATGTGCACATATGGATACAGGTGCCTACAGAGGCTAGAGAGGGCATCAGAAACCTGCGGTGAGCCGTCCAACATGGGGGCCGGGCACTGAGCTCTGCAAGAGCAACAAGCACTCTTTGCTGAACCACCTTTCCTGTCCTGCAGTTTTTGTCTTTTTTAAACTATTATTATCTATACGGGTGTTTTGCCTACTTGTATGTCTATGCACCATATGCATGCCTAGTATACTTGGGTCAGAAGAAGGCACTGGATCCTCTGAGAGTGGACTTACAGATGGTTGTGAGCCACCAAGTGAGTGTGGGGGATTGAACCAAGGTCTCTCTGGAAGAATAGCCATTGCTTTTAACTGCTGAGCCATCTCTCCAGCCCTCAGCCCTGTATTCTTAAGCTCTTCCTCCATGTTTCAAGTTACTGCTTAGATATGGGCACCAGCAAACCCAGCAAGTATGCTTCTATAGCCAAATGGGAAGGTAGATTGGGTATGGTGGCTGGTTACTGCAGCACACAGCAGGCAGAAACAGATGGATCACTGTGTTCAAACAGTCTGATCTATCTAGCCAGTTCTAGGCTAGTCAGGGTTACAATACTGAGACCTATCTCAAAAATAACTACAATAAAAAATGATATTATAAGCAAAAAAATTAATTCAAAAAAATTTAGAATTTCTCAGTCCTGTCTCATTCAGAAAAAGTCTTGGGGAGCTGTAAACGGCCACTTACTTTGAGAGGAGATACGGCATTCGTTGCCTGCAAGCCCCATGTCCTGAGCAGTACCAGTGGAGTGGCGCTGGTTGAATAAAGCCTTTTCAACAGGTCAGTAGCAGCCAGAAGAGCAGTATTATGACGCTGTCTGTCTGTCTCATAGCCTGTGAGGTGGCTCATGGAACCTGCAGTTAAAAAGCAGGAGGAAAGATCAAGTCCCTACTCCAGTAGCCGAATCTCCTCTTCCCAGGAGATGCTACCACCTCTTGTTGCCTAGGGCAATTTGGCAGCCCTGACCTTACATCGTATCAGGCAGGGTACCTGAATCCTTACCTAAGTCCTTCCCATTGAAGGCCGCTGTACTGAGATGACGAACCAAGCTGGAAACATCCCCGAAGCCCATGTTGACACCTTGTCCTGCAAGTGGATGGACTCTGTGGGCTGCATCACTAAGAATAGAGACATTCAGGTTTGGCCTCCAGCAACACAGAAGGAAGAAAGGAAGAGAGAAGAAAGGAGTGGCCTGCTCCTTATCATCTTACCCAATGAGTGCCACCCGAGGTCGGACGTACTCGGCAGCATGTCCCAGCCCCAGAGGAAAGAGGGCTCTGCTTTTAGCATCCACCTTGGCTATACTTGGGGGTAACTGACGAGCTGAGACCTTGGTGGGCTTCAAAAGGGAGACAGCATAGTGCAACATGGCGCTAGCCGAGTCAACGAAGTCTGTGTGGTTGGCATCACTCCACTGCATGCCATCAGCCCCCAAACGGTGAAATTTGATTAGTGACAGTAAACAATTAAAAACTCAAAAGAACCCTTTTTATAACCAAAACTAAGGGTATGTTACCTAACATGCCTAAACTGATCTTATTCATGAATGACAAACCCCTTCAAACTTGCAGGACTCCATTTCCCAGCATGCTCCACAGGTTTTATCTAGGATCATGCCAAAGTATTTCTCGGTTGGCCCTGCCTAGAACTGAACTTTACTATCACTACTCCCCGGCAACAGTCATAGCTAGACAGTGAAGCTCACCTTCTGCTGTCCTCCTGCCTCTACCCTCCTCTCTGTCCCCATGTCATCCTATGCACACATACATCTATCACTGTATTGTCTCACTTGATCGTGCTTCCTGGAGGTGGAGCTGTCTCAGCAGTCTGTCTCTAGAGCCTACATAGAAGGCAGTACTCCAGAGGTCACGCTGCATAGTATATATATATGACCCACTCGGCTTGGCAGGCCTCTCATCTGCACAGCAGCCCACAGGTCCCTGTATGCCCTCACGGAATCTGAACCCAGGACTGCACTCCCTCAGGGGGATGTTACTCCCTTTTCCTCGTTACACCAGTGGCTGTGCAAGTGATAACTCACAAAAGCAGAGTTGATGGCATCCACGAACTCTTCCTCACCCATGCTAACCAGCTCTGCTGCATGGTCATGTGATGTGGACCAAACCAAGGAACTCAAGGTATCTGAGAGCTGTATCAAAAGAAAAGCATCAGCCTGGGTGGTGGCACACGCCTGCATCACAGCACACAGCAGGATGAGTGTGTGGTCAGCCAGGGTCATAACTCTCAAAACAATGGTAATAACTTGCTGCTTCTGAACTTGGGCATGTCCGAGCATAAAGGAAAGTGAGGAAAGGACGCAATGCCTGCCTAGAAATAGTCCCTTACACTAGGCTGAAGGAACGGGAAGACTAAGGCTGGCTACCTCTGAGCTAACTAGCTAGAGGATCTCTTACCGGGAGCAGAGCAATAGGCCCAGAGGGGAGAAATCTCTGCCAGGCTACATTGTTTTCTGTGGCCTAGAATAAAAGGAAAGTTCTTGTGAGGGGCACTGAGTGCTCAGGACAAGGTCTTCAGATGGCATCTCCAGAGCTTGCTTACCTCTGATAAATGCAGAGTGGCCACCACAGCAGACTGGTCATAGGTCCAGCTGACATTCTGGATCCCAGCCGCTCGCCTGACTCCGGAGTTGTGCCCATCAGCACCAATCTGCATGCACACAAGAGCCTGCTAAGTCTTACAACCACTTCAAAATCAAATTGCTCCAGTTTCTCTGCCCTTTTGTCTAGTCCCAGCTGTAGTGGGAAACTATCAGGCCTGTCCTACTCATAACCCCTATAGTGACAGCCCTACAGAACAGGACCTCAGCCTGAGCTATTGGAACCAAGTGGCTATCTAATCCAAGAGGTGCTAGCAAGAGCCATATTCAACCAATCTCTTGATACATAGAAAAGTCAGGCCCAGAGTGGGTACTGGAATTAAAAAGGAAAGCTGGTGAGCAGAAACAGAGGGACAAGAAAATGAGAGCTGCAAGGAGGTGAATGATACTGGGACCCGGGACAGACAAAGAACACAGCCCGAGTTCCCAACTGTCCTGATCGGTCCTGTCCTGGGAGGCCTGGCCATCCTATTCTAAGCTGGCTCATGAGGTTGCTTCCCGCACACGATAGCTCAGGCTGCCTTGAATAGAGGCTGGTCATTCTACAAACAATAACCTAAAATCAACCCATGGTTTCCATCTAAAAATACAGACTCTAGAATGTAAGGTATGGACATGCAAGACCCCTGACAAAGGAAGAATCTTCAACTACCAACAGTTTTGTCTGGAGGGTGCTGCCATCACCTAGGGTAATATGGACCCAAGGGCTGGAGTCTGCCAGGGAAAATGGGCCAGGCCAGGCATAGCCAACAGCTTTGCTCCTGTAGAGAACCCTCACACGGTCTGGAGAAGTCAAAAGAGAAAGAAGCAAATCATCAAAAAGATGGGTAAAGGACTGAGCACAAACTGTAAGCAGCTTAAAAGCAAGTGCCCTGGACAGCTCTATCCTGTCATTTATTGACAAGCAAAATCTAAAGGTAACTTAACACTCTGTCCAGGAACTGCTGGAAAAGAGAAGCCAAGGAACCGCTCAGTGTTAGAAAGTTAAAAAGAGAAAGCACTAGGCAGGCATAGTGGAGCACACCTTTAATCCTAGCAGATGTAGGCGCATCTCTATGAGTTTGAGGCCAGTCTAGTCTGCATAGGGAGTTCTAGGTTAGCCAGGGCTATACAGTGAAATCCTGACTCAACACACCCACTCCAAACATACATATATGAGAGAGAGAGAGAGAGAGAGAAAGAGAGAGAGAGAGAGAGAGAGAGAGAGAGAGAGAGAGAGAGAGAGAGAGAGAGAGAATATTATAGCCTAAGATTCTTTTCCTAGTTTTTACTCTACATCTGAACAAGCAGGGTGACATCACAGGCTAAAATATGCGTTATATCTCAAAATATTTTCTTCTTGGATGCTAAGTCATAGTTAGATGGGAGAAATAAATTCTGATGCACAATCGCAGGGGACAATGATGTCAGTAGGTCAATACAAGAGCACTTGCCTAGCATGTTCAGTCCCAAGTCAGACACAGACACACACAGACACACACACACACACACACAGACACACACACACACACACACACACACACACTGCTTTAAGAAAAAGGTTTTGTAGTGCTAGGAATCGAACCCAGGGGCATGTGTGTGCCAGGCAAGAGCCTTTCTTCTGAGCCACAACCCAGGCTATATATAAGATTCTATTTTTTTGTTTGTTTTTCAAGACAGGGTTTCTCTGCTTAACAGCTCTAGTTGTCTTGGAACTGGATCTGCCTCTGCCTCCCCAAGTGCTGGAATCAAAGCTGTGAGCTACCATCAACTAGCAGTAAATAAGATTATGAATGTTACAAAGAAATAAGAAATATTTGAAGAAAGAATAGTTACTCAGACATTAGACAATGTATGCATCATTAAATAAATAGCACAGTGCCCCTCCCACAACATTTATAGTTACCCCATAAATCCCCTCCCCAAGAGTTTTTATTTGTGTATATACACGTGTGTCTTTGAAGAGGAGGCTGGGTACCTGTGGAGGTCAGAAAAGAGCATCATATCTTTCAGGTGGAATTGCAGAGCTTTGAGCCACCCAACATTAGTGCTAAGAACCAAGCTTGTGGGGAGGAGGAGCTGGAGAGATGGCTCAGTGGTTAATAGCACTGGCTGCTCTTCCAGAGGACCTAGGTTCAATTCCCAAGAACTCACATGGCAGCTCAAAGCTGTCTGTAACTCCAGTTTCAGGGTACCCAACACCCTCATGCAGGTAAAACACCAATGCACATAAATTTAAAAAAAAAAAAAAATAGGGGAAAAACTTCTTTTAAAAAAGAACCCAACTTAGGTCTTCTGGAAAATCAATAAGGACTCACTGAGCATTTCCCCAGCCCTATAATTCCTTCTCTAAATACATCGAGTCCTACTCATTAAAGAACCACAGTGTTTTACATATTGGTCAGACCTCAAGAAGTTTAAGCACACATACACACAGTGACTCTGGTGACGGAACCTAAGGCCTTACACACTAGACAACTGGTCTACCACTGAATCATACCACTTAAGGCCTTACACACTAGACAACTGGTCTACCACTGAATCATACCACCAGTCCTGATTTTTTTTCCCCCAAGACCAGGTTTCTTTGTGTAGCCCTGGCTATCCTGGAACTCTCTCTGTAGCCCAGGCTGGCCTTGAACTCACAGAGATCCCACCTGCCTCTGCTTCTTAAATGCTGGGATTAAAGGTATGCATTACCACTGCTGCTCAACCCTAAATTATTTTTAAAAGCTAGATGGTGGACCATTACATGAATGAATGAACATGATCCCATATAAAAAATTCTGATAAGCTGGGCCTGGTGGCACATGCCTCTTATTCTACCATGAGTAGAATGGTGGGAAGTAGTGTCAGGAAAATCAGGAGTTAAAGGCTGGCCAGAGCTACAAGTGAGCTACAAAGACAGCCTTAAGAAAGGGTACATGAGATCCTTTCTTTAAAGACTCAAAGAAAAATAAAAGCAAAACTCATCTAAATTTCTTCCAATTTTTCTCTCGAGTCCCAAGATATTACACATAGAGCAATTCATATATCTCCTAAGTAGTTTATATCCAAAATATGCAAAGAACTCTTCTAACTAAAACCCAAAGAAGCGACCTGTTTTTAAATGTACAAAAGATTTTCAATAGACATTTCTCTAAAGCACATATACACATACACATAAGCACAGGAAAAGGAATTAACATTATCAGTCATTAGGCAAACAGTAGCAACAGTACAGGGGGCCACACTAGGACAGCAGTAACTTAAGAAGAAAGCACTACAAAGGACCTGGAGACACTGAGCCACCTAAGCCAGGGCACTGTAAAGGATGCATCTCCAGAAAACAGTTTGGCAGTGCAGAGTTAATATATGACAATGCAACTCCACTTCCAAGTGTCCAACCAGGACAAGAGAAAACACATGTTGTTAGGCCTGCTGGTGCAAGCTACTTGTGAGTCCAAGACAAGCAGTTATATCTTAGAATCTGGCTGGTATACAGAGTAAGTTTAATTCTAGCCTGAGCAATTTAGTGAGACCCTGTCCAAAACAAAAAGTAAACAGAGAACTGGGAAAACAGCTGAGGGGTAGAGAGACTGCCTAGCTTTCAAGACCCTACATTCAGTCCTGAGTACCAGAGAAAACACAAAACAAACCACCATTCACACAAAACAGTCACAACACTATTCACCAACTGCCCAAAGTAGAAACAACCCAAATTCTATTAGCTGATGTGATGTGGGAATGTCTTTCTGTATGCTGTGACTATCAATCTTTAAATAAAGGAGCTGTTTTGGCCCTTGACAGCCACTGTAGAAAAAGTAGGATGGGAAATCAGAGCATAGGTGGGAGAAGGGTGGAGTCAAAACAGATGGTGCCAGCCGCCTAAGAGGAAACATGTAAGGAACCAGGTGAGCCTCGGGCCACGTGGCAGGACAGATTAATGAAAATGGGTTGAATTAAGATGAAAGAGCTAGCTAGCAATGTGCCTGAGCCATAGGCCAAATAGCATGACGTTAATATAAGCATCTGAATCATTTTGGGAGCCTGAGCAGCGGCGGGCAGCTAAGGGGTCTGGGACTGCAGGTCTGGGGGTCTGGACCTGGTCTGTGGGACCCAGGGCCAGAAAACCTTACTGTAACAATTGGCGTCCAACTTTGGGGCACCAATTCCTCCCTTCCCTACCCAAAAAACCGCACTTGCCGGCCAGAACAACATGTAGCCGGAGGAGTAATTACTGGTGGGCTAGGCTTTCTGTTCCGGGTTAGCCTCAGGCTTAGGCAGACCGGTTCACGTTTCTGTTTCACTCTCATCTGGGTCTCTCAGATACTGGCCTCTTTCTCCTGGTGGGTTGTTTTTTTCTTTTTGGACCCCTCCTTGGGTTGCTATCACACTAGGTAGCTGCCCCACGTTGGGTGCCATCATCCTATGCTGAATAGTTATATTTACATTGTACTGTACAATGTGTTGGGTTTTAGCCTCTTATCAGTTTTCTGCAGTGATCCATGACAATGCCTAATTGCAAACTTGAAATATCCAAAAGGAAGATGGGGCCCCACAACAATGATTTCACATGAACTCTGACAAAGCCACTAGGTTGACAAACACCAACCAAAGATCAGATTTGGACTACAAACTGCTTAGGACAATTTCGAGGCAGCTCATTGAGATAAACCAGCTTCACAGACTACTATAGCCAGGACTTGAGACAAGCAGTACACTTTCCTGGTATGCAAAGACTGGACAACAAATGATACAGCTACTTATTTCCAGACTTGACATTTAACAAAACTTTTCTTTTCAGGATCCCCAAAAGATGCCGTTGCCGCCAGACAGCAGGAAGTAAATTCAGAACATGGCCCCCACATTCCCAAGTGGTAGGGTGGGTTGGTTTTGGTTGTTCAATGGGTTATGGATGATTGTCATTGTTTAGGTGAATTGGTTAAAAACTGTTAATGGTTATGGTTAGAAAAAAGTTAAACAAGAGCAATTAGATTCAAGATTTGTGTTTAAAAAAATAGAAAGAAAAAGGGGATACAGACATAAAGGATGTAAGTATAGATTATGGAATCTTCTTTTAAAAGGATTTACTAGTTTTAAATATTTTACATTGGATTGGATTCTTGTATATCGTATACAAATTATGTATATTGAGATTAATAGATTAACTGTGTTACTGCACAAATATCTCTATGCTTGTTCAAGGTATTATACTTATTCAGTTCATCTAATAATGTAATACAAGTTGCTAGTCCATGAAAGTTTTTATTACAATTAATTAGAATGTAAAGTAATGCAAGTTAGTAGTTAGACATTACATTCAAACATAGTCATATTAGATATGCTTTCAAGATCAAACAAATATATTTTAGATGAACAGGTCTTCTTTAAACACTTCAGAGATCCATAGAATATGGCATTTAAAATATTTTAAGAACTTGGACTTTTCTGGACAGTGAGACAGGTCTGCTCCTGGCAGCACCAATCTACTTCAAGAGAAAAATGGACATCGAAGAAACTCCATATGGAGTCTACTTTCTTTGTGGCAACAGTTAGCCACTGGACAAGAACCTGTTCTTATATTGACTGACTGACAGTATGCTGTTTAAACTGGACATGCAGGTTCCCTAGGAAAGTGACCTCTGAATTTTGACAGAACAAGCCAAGATGGTCCTTCAGGTTCCTGCTTTTCAGAGGAAACTGTCAGATATTCTTCAGGACACAAGGAGAAGCAACTGATGAACTATATCAGAATAGGCAGAGCAGATTTCCTGCTTCACTGGAATGAAAAGATGCTCTGGGCCTGTAGGCTAAAGATGGATGTCCCAACTTTATAAAGGAACTTTGGGTGACTGTCCAGGCAGATAGGTGTCATCTCTGTCATTTCTAGATTTTGGAAGTTGCTTGTACTTCCTGTTTACTTGGGTAAATATTATTTCCTTTTTGGGTCTCTGAGGTAGTTGAAAATGAGATAGTTATAGTTTTCTAGTGAGTTTTAGAAAAGAAACTTTGAAGTTGAAGTGTGTAAGTTTAAGAAACATCAAAATAATAGTTTTAAGTTAGTAATACAAGTTAGAAAGAAAGTGAATTAGGTATAATCCTTTGGAGTCATCACAATAGGATAATTAATGAACTATTTTCTTTGAATTGTCAATTGTTAATGGACTGGACATTACTCATTGTTTGTATATACTGTATATAATTATTGTACCTATTGTATATGGTTTTTCTTATGTGAGCTATCACCTTTTTTTTTTTTTTAATTTGACACAAAAGGGGATATGTGGGGATTTAATAAAAGATCCAAAAGTTTCAGAGATATTAGGGATCTACCCACAGTCAGTCTAGGAGGATCAGAGAGTGGTGATTCATACCTTTAATCCCAGCACAAGGAGTATCCCAAGGAGTGGTGACCTACGCCCTTAATCCAAACTGAGTTCAGGAGGTCATTTTAGTTTACAGAAAGAGTTCCAGGCTCCCAGGCAGGCAGTGGTGGGGCCACGGCTTAACTGAGCAAAGAGAGTATTTAAGGCACTAGTAGAAAGACAGACATCTGAAGAAGAAGCTAGGAGAAGCCAGGCTGATAAAGCTGGAAGACAGCTGGGTAAGATCTGACTGTGGTGTTTACTCTCTAATATCTCCGACTTTCCCAGAGATCTAGCCCTGAGTTTCCTTTATTCATGCAACACTGATGAATAAATACAATTTGATATAGCTATACAATAAAACACTACTCATCATTTAGTTCATGCTGCAAAGAGACTGAATCTCACAAGCATGTTGTGAGAGAGTGCTAATCCACTAATACAGTGGTGTAATTCACTCATCTGACAGATGTAGTACAATAAAGTAAAGGTTCAAGTAAGATCGAAGAATGACAGTAAGTAGATGTGAGGTTTCCTTATGAGTGATGGGATAATTCTAAAGGATATTGTGGCAATGGCTGCACAACTCTATAAATGCACGGAAAGTCACCAAGTTACACATGTAAAATGAGAGAATTTTATGATATGTAAATTTTTTTAAAAAATTGATAAAATGGTAAATCCTAAAAGGATCTCATTATTTTCTTTTTCTTTTTTTCCAGGATGCAAGCCCTCATTATATATCCCTCCCTGGTTGGACTGGAACTCACTATGCAGTCCTCCTGGCTGGCTTCAGACTCACGGAGATCCCTCCCACCTCTGCCTCCCTAGAGCTGGCGTTAAAGGTGTGCCACCATGCCTGGCCATCACAGGCTACTCAGCAGCTGTAAAAGGATCTTTACTTTGGCAAGGACAGAAACAGAGAGGAACAGGGAGTTGGCAGCTCACCTGCCACAGCCTCCAGCTGCTTGGTGAGAGCATGCATGATGACGTCATTTTCCACTATGTAGCCCATGTCATCTAAGTTATCCCTATCAAACATGATCAAGGCCTCTGAACAGGAGTCCCACACCTGCAAACACAAGAGAAAAGTGCATTAACACTGAAGAAAATGAAACTCAATTCCAACCCAAAGCCAGATGAGGCTTTCTAGACTGAGAGGCAGCACACTCTGTTAGCCTCTCTGGCAGGATATAAAGTGAGAAGACTCAGAGTCGGGAATGGTGAGCACACTTGTGTGTCCACCCCTGGGGATGGGGACATAGGTGACTGATCAGGGATGCCTCAGCTACATAACAAGATCCAGACAACCCTGGGATACCTGAGTCCTTACCTCAAAAAGGTCAATTAATTAATTAAAAAGTAAGCAGATTCTCAAAAATGCCACCCCCCACACTGAATAAAAATTTTGATCCATAAAAATCCCAGAGAAAGCAGAGTCTAAGATAACAGGAGACAGACCAAGACATCCTGACAGAGGTAAGGGAGAGGAGGCACCTGCATGCGCCGGAAGGCTTTGCACCGCATCCTGCAGATGTGGTCCCATGCTCCAAAACCTACAAAGGAAACAGTGACCCGAATGAACCTGCACTCCTGGTGTCTCTCCATCCTGCTAAGTAGGAGGCTGTTTTCAGTGTTCTCCGAAAACAGAAGCAAAAAACTCCGCATGCTGTTAGGGACTGAGTCCTCCTGCCCTCAGTTCTAGATCATACAGCATGAAGAACCAACGGCCGGACACAGTGGAAATAAAAAAGGAAGACTAAGCCAACATTATCCCCTTTTCTCAACAGTTAGCTAGTTATAAACTTATAAAAACTGTTCTTTTTTCAACTCTTCATGGCACCGAGTAGATTTGTGCTCCGAAGAAATATTACTGAACATCTACCAAAGGCCAATTATATTTAGGCCCAGAGCAGACAGAACAAATTCTCTTGTGCAGCTGTTATTTTAGCTGCAGAACAGACAAGATGAACAGGCACATAATATAATGTCAGGCAAAGCTTCATAAATAAAAAACTGTAGGACTGGTGTGGTAGTGAACGCCTTTAATTCTAGATTTTGCAAGGGAGAGACAGGTGGATCTATGTGAGTTCTAGGCCAGGCTAGTCTACACAGCATGTTCCAGGTCAGCCAGGGCTACAGAGAAACCCTATCTTGAGAAACTTTAAAAAAAAGAAAGATAGATCTGGAGGGACTGAAGTGACAAAGTATCTTCATTCTTAAACAAAATGAGTGGGTTTGATCCCTAACACCACATAAAATGGTACCTCACTACCTCACATCATCCCAGAAGTTGGGAGACAGAAAAAGAGAGACCAGCATTCAAGATCAAATTCAAGGCCAGATCCTATCTTAGGAAAAATAAATAAATAGATAGATAGATAGATAGATAGATAGATAGATAGATAGATAGATAAATGGGGGGGGAGCTAAAGCTATGAAGTGATTGAAGAGTTTAATTCTAGACAGACCAGTTTCAGATAGGATGGCCTAAGGGAGTATCACATGGCCCAAACAGAAAGAAATTCATCTACAGCCCCCAGAAAGGCCGTTAGATACCTACTCTCAGCCCACTGAAGGACTGGCTTGGACTAGAGTGAATGAAGGAGACCAAATGACAATAGTCTAACATCACGAAAGAGGGTGACATGATGGATCCACGTGTCAAGACATCCCCTCCAGACCAGGACATGACACTGTCAGCTTCAGCGGTCCCACCTGTGCAGTCCTCACTGGGAGCTTTGTCTTACAAGATGCCCTATGGAAAGCCTGAGGAAAAGAGGCAGGAGCCAGGAGGCAGGCTCTTCTACTCACTACTGAGAAGGGTTGCAGAACCCGGGGAGATGGAGCTGACTCTGTTGCTGTAACTTTCTGGCAATTTCTCCGGGACTTTCTTTGGACCCGCTTCCAGCAACAGGATTTTCTTGTCATGAAAATGAATATCATGTCCTAAAAGAGAAAAAGAATAACATTTTAAATCATTTTAGGAAAACCAAGGATTTAATTACACACTAGGGCAACTACAACTACAACAATGTGCTGCACACTTCTAAAGGCTAGAAAACAAATATAAACCAGCCATGGCAGCTCATGCCTGTAATCCCAGCACCTGAGGCTAAGGTAGAAGGTTGCTATGATTTTTGCAATCAGCCTAGGCAAAAAAAACAAAACAAAAAAACCCAAAAAAAACCCAAAACAAACAAACAAACAAACAAAAAATCACAATACACCAACAAAAAGAAAAAAAGAAAAAAAAAGTCTCTTAGCCTTAAGTTTAAGTTTCTAGGCTAGGGATGTAACTCAGTGGTGACGTGTCTGCCTATCAAGTTCAGTCTTCAGTACTGCAAAAATAATTCCATTTCTTAGGAGGGGGAAGAAAATCACTATCTTAAGCAATAACATTACTCCACTATTTTACTTGAGACAGCCACGATCCACACAACTGTACAGCGTCTCCAGACAGAGTTCACTAATTGTCACAAAGAAGCAAATAATGAAAAAATTTATTACTCAGAAAGAATTCCCTAGGAAGAATAAAAAAATTGAAGCTATCTATTTCTTCACTTCAGAGTGAACTCTCTAAAACAGTTCATAGCCCTAAATGCTTATAACTCAATAGTATAGCACTACCTTCACATGAGCGAGCCTGAGGTTTCACCTCTAGGCTGTGGCTGAGCACGTACACACACAGGAGAAATCAAGGAGGGGGAATTAGAGTAAAAACAGAACAATAGAGAATTGTAAACAAATTCACTGCAATCTCAGAAGAGAATAAAGAATGTATTACTGAAGAGGCGGCTCAGAAGTTAGACTACTGGCAGCCCTCCCAAAGGACCTGAGTTCAATTCCCAGCAACCACGTGGTGGCTACAACCATCTATATGGGATCTGGTGCCCGCTTCTGCCATACATGCAGAACACTGAATACATTTCTAAAAATGATTTAAAAAACAACACTACAATCGTGATTCTAAAACATCTGTAGTGAAAAATGGAATGTGGGAAGGTTGTTACTGGGAGAAGGCCCATAGGGAGAAGGCACAGTCTCCCCAGTATTTGTGAAAGCTAAAAACCTAAAGATAATTTGCTACTGCAATAAAGTTATAAAGAAATAATGTGGCTGGGCAGTGTGGCACATACCTTTTGATCCCAGCATTCAGGAGGCAGAGGCAAGTGGATCTCCGAATTCGAGGCCAGCCTAATCTACAGAGTGAGTTCCAGGATAGTCAGGGTTACACAGAGAAACCCTGTCTCAAAAAAACCCCACAAAAACAAACAAACAAAAAGAACCAAAACAGAATTAGATTTCTTCTTAAAGATTTATTTATCTTTTTATTTATATGCAGACAGCACTGTCTGCATATATTTCTGCAGGCCAGATGAGGGCACCAGATTTCATTATAGATGGTCATGAGTCACTATGTGGATGCTGGCAATCGAACCGGGGTCCTCTGGAAGAGCTGCCAGTGCTCCTAACCTCTGAGCCATCTCTCCAGCCCAAAAATTAGATTTCTAAACACATTATAGAACACAGGTGATTTTATTTCTTAACTATTTAATGAGACATTTTTTTAAAACAAAAGAAAAGAACTTAGAAATAATGTAAGAAGGTCTGGCATAGATGTACACAAGTATTCTTGGCTACTCAGGGGCGTAAGCAGGAGGATTGTTTGAGCCCAGGAGTAGGAGGCTCAAAATAAAACAAAAAGAATGGTATATTACAAAAGTGGGTTTATGTGTTCTAAAGAAATTATGCAGGGAACTGTAACAGGAAGCTTCTGACCCAGCCAGGAGAACTCACAAATACCCAGAAACTGCTTCCCAAATAACTGACTCGGAGGCTTAATACTATAATAACTGCTAGGCCAGTAACTCAAGCATATTACTATCTAGCTCTTACACTTAAATTATCCCATAATTATCATCTATGTTTAGCCACATGGCTTGGTGCCTTTGCTCAGTGCAGTTTCTCATCTTGCCTTCTCGGCGTCTGGCTGGCACCTGCGCATCTCCATCCCTCACCCCAGAATTCTCCTAGTCTGGTTACCCTGCCTCTACTTCCTGCCTGACTACTGGTCAGTCATTTTATTAACAATACCAGAGAAAAATCTTTACAGTTTACAAGAGCATTATCCCACAGGGTTCCCAAAACTCAAATGTGGGGAACTACAAGCCTGAAACATAAATTAGTTGTGAGTTTGAAGAAGAAAAAAGGAAGACAGAGTTAACTTTGAGAGAAAAATTGATAAAAGCCTACATGAATCAGGAGTGTGCTTGAAATCCCAGCTTTGGGGGTGAGGGGTTGTCACTTAAAAGTTCCAGGTCAGCTAGGACTACAGAATAGGACCTTATTTAAAAAACAAAAAGCCCCAAATAAATACTGGAAATGTCTAACTTACATTTATTTGTTTTGGTGGGGTTTTTCCTGTTTGTTTGACAGAGGGTTTTATGTTGACCTCCATCAAACTTACTATGTAGCCCAAGGATGACTTTGAACTTCTGATCCTCCTGCCTCTATCCTCCAAGTGCTGGGATCACAGGAGTTTAGCACTATGTTTTTTACCTCCCTGATTCTTAACAGTCACTTCTGGGTTTTAAAATGTACCCTTCTGTGAACGAGACAGAAAAGGAAACAATTGCAATACAGAATTATGTGTGACTTAAGACAGTGTGGTGCTACGGTCCCTCTCTGTGACAGCGGGGAAAAGAGGAGAACTCACAAAAATAACACAGGAGCAAGCCACCAAAGTCTCAAAGGACAGGGTGTGGTGGCATATAATGCCTGCACTTGGTAAATTGGTCATTACAGAAATATAAACACAAACCACTTCCTACCCGCTAAGAGGACAAATAAAAAGACAGTAGGTAAAATCTGGAGAACTGGTACATTCACATATTCTTCGTGATAATATAAAGTGGTACAATCTCTTAAACATTAGAGTTGCCACATAACCCAGAAATTCCACTGGCGAGGACAGCAACACTATGTCCACACCAAGGCTTGCATACAAAATGTTCCTGAAAATCAAATGTTCATTAGCTCATAAATGACTCAACTAAATGTGGCACATACACACAATGAGTATTGCTTCAGCCCTCAAAGGGCTGATAGATGTTCTAATACATGTTGCAACATAGATTAACCTGGAAAAGACTATATCTCCTCTTCCATGTGACTATCCAGAAAAGGCAAATCTACAGACAGAAAGTAGAGGAGTCACTGTCTGTGGCTTAGAGGACGAGGAGAAAATGAAGTAACCTCTAATGAGTTACAAGATTTTTGTTTGTTTTTTTAGAGTAAGGGAAACGTACTAAAACGTATTGTGGTGGCTTTACAGCTCTGCAAACGTACGAAAAACTCACTAGACTGAATGCTTCTAGTGGAAAGACATAACTATGTGAACAGTATCTTAAGCAACTCTAGGGCCAGGCCTCGTGGTGCACGCCTTTAATCTCAGCAGTGGGATAATGAAGCAGGCAGATCTCTGTGCGTTCGAGTCCAACTGGTCTACTATCCAATACTTCAAGACATAATGCCTCCTATAGTGCTCATAAATCCTGGGCAGTTCCCGGGGTCAGATTGACTTATAAGGCTCACTCACTTTTGATCTCATAGGACTTAAACACCATGCTCACTCCTGTGGGATAGAGAGCTCCCCTGGAAGGGTAGCGAGCAAACCATCAGGTCTGGCACTAGGTCCCTCTGAAGCCTAGTTTCCCGCCACTGTCGACATGCACCTACCCAAGGCACAAGCCATGGCAGCGCCCACCAGGCCTCCTCCTGACACTACCACATCGTACACGGTGTCTGCCGAGGAGCCGGCCCATCGCCGACAGGCAACTAGAGGGCCTCGTCCCGCAACACTCCACCAGCGGGCACACGGCAAGCGAGTCACCGAACCAACGCTGGGCGCCATAACGACTTGCGCCTGCGCCTGCGCTCTGGACGCTCCACGGACTCTCCCGGGACAGTGTTTCCTGCGCAGTGTCCTTCAACCATGCGCTGCTTCCGCCCTTCCTTCAGAACCGGAAATAATAGGTGAAGAGAATAAACCAATCAGAAGGCGCCTGTTGACTCCTTGGGCGGAACAGACCAGACACTAGAAGCCAATCGGAGGCTAACGCCGTAAAGGGGCGTGGCTAGCAGTGCCTGGTTGCCGGCACAGCTGTCAGGGACGCTTCTGCCGCTGGTAAGGAAGATGACAGTGGAGAGGTCGACCGGAGCCCCGAAGTGCGCCGAGCGGGGCCGTGAGGTGAGCGGAGAAAGGATGAAGCAGGATGTCTCAGAAAGGAATTCCCAAGGGAGGAAATTGTTTGGCGTTGTCGTGGAGACAGAATTAGGGGCGTGGCTACGAAGGGCGTGGAATTAAATTGTCTGCGCTTAGGCTTTGAGAGAATCTGTTTGGGGGACTTGGACCACTTGCTTCTTTTTGTACCAGGCTCTGACATCCGGAAGCGTAACAATAACAAGCCACAAATTAATCTTGAAAATATTAATATGATCTCCATCTTCATATAATTATCCAGAAAGGGCAAATCTAAGGGGCAACGTGCGTTGTGCGTGCGACCGAGGAGGTGGGGAGAAACAAGGAGAGGCTTCTAAAGGCTCCAAGGTTTTTGTTGTTTTAGAGCAAGGAAAAAATGTCCTAAAACTTACTGTAGTGATGAATGCGCAGCTTTGCAAATATACCAAAGTTCAATTAACTGTGTGAGTCCCCTCTCAACCCCATTTTCTAGAAAAGAAAACAGATTAAACATTTTGCACACAAATCTAAAAAGACAGAAGGTAGAGTGGCGGTTGCTTAGGGCTGACAGAGTGAAAGACGATGTGGGAGGGTTAAGGGAAATTAAAAAAACACCTACTATAAGACTGTAGTGTTTTTTTAAGGCAATGGTTCTCAACTTGTGAGTCCTGACCCCTTTGGGGATCGAATGATCCTTTCATAGGGGTGGCATATCAGATATTTACATTACAGTTCATAACAGTAGCAGAAATACACTTTTGAAGTAACAACAAAAATAACTATGTTTGGGAGTCACCACAACATGAGGACCTGTATTGAAGGGTCACAGCATTAGGAGGGTTGAGAAGCACTGTGTTAGGGAAACGATGAAAATGTCCTGAATTATACTGTGAGAGTTAGACAAATCTATTAGAAACCAGTGGATTGTACACTTTAAACAGTTGAGTTGTATACTGTGGACATTGTGTTTCAGTAACATTTTTTAAAAAGAAAGAGCCAGCATTGTGGGTCAGACCTGTAATCCCAAGAACTGAAGAGACTAAAGCAGAAGAATCAAGAGTTCAAGGTTACCTTTGACCCTGAAACAACAGAGAGAGGGAGAGAAGGGGGATTGTGCCCTAGGTTACATGCTCTTCAGCAACAGGGTCACAGCTTTAACTCAGATGGACTGCTCCAATTGCAGCTAAACATCTATAGGCCTAGTACCTGCCAACCTAAGGACATCTCAGGCCACTGTCCTCCAGCCACACCAGTCTTCTACCAGCTCAAGATTCATTTGAGGAAATAAAAAACCAGCCTAAAGCTGAAAATCAGACATTCCTGACTTAAAGGGTTCAGTTTACCTTTCAACTTTATAATGGTGGGAAAGCAACATGCATTCAGTATAAACAATACTTTAAAATCTTGTTTCTATGTTTATGGTGCTGGGGACTGAGCCTAGGACCCTGTCCATGCTAGTCAAGTGTTCCACTATGTAGCTAAGCCCCAGATTTCAGTCTTTCTCTGAGTAGAAATAGTATTCTCTGTGTTGGGCAGTGACAGTGACTTGCAGCTTCTAGCAAGTCACACAATCGGGAGAGTGAACAGTGGCTATTCTGTAAGTGCTGTGTTGGTCAGCTAGATGCTCATTAGGTCAATGTATCAGTGCATTTTTATTTAAAATACTTTAACTTAGAAGGGATTTGTCTGAAATAATAATAAGTGAAAGAGCATCTGTGTCCCTCAGACTAACAGATATAGCCAAGGCTAAAAGCAAGGTCATCAAAAACAAAGACAAAACAAAACAGTCTTTTATGAGTTCCATAACATAGTTGCCAAATTTCTACTTTCTTCCAAGTGATGGCGCTTATCACTTGTTTCCCTCTGCCCTGCTTTGTTCTCACTTTTTCAAGGAAAAAGATTGCACAATTCTCCACCTTACTAAACTGTTCTCTGTTCCTCACAGCACCTATCCAGAGGTGGCTTCTTCCCCTAACCCTCCTCTCAAAACTGACCCTAAAAAATCCACCCCTCACATTTGCTATAGTTTCCCATGATGTTGAGCAACAAATTGATGAATTTAATCCTGATTGGTGCATTCTCGGTGACCTCTGACCCCAGGGCACATTTTCTGTCATCCTGTTTTTCACCTTCTCTCACTAGAATACAAGCTTCATGATTTACTGGGCACCCAACCCATGCTTTCTTATATACAAATGGAGGAATGTAATTTTGATGCTGGTGTTTTCCAGTGCTAGGGGGTCAAGGCCAACCCTTGAGCACACTAGGCAAGGGCTCCTTCACCCAGCTTCACTCCTAGCCCTGAAGTATATCAACCTAGACACACCCTTCCTCCTGCTAATCATTCGTTCCTGGTGACGGTGTGGAAATTGGTCAGGATCTGAGGAAAGTAAGGTTGTCGGTGGGGAAATAAGAAAAGGAAGATGGGTAACAATTACATAAGCCCCAAGTAAACACAGGAACAGAGTGTAGGGCAGGACTCCTGGAGCACCGAGAACAGGATGTGCGGTTCTGATTAATGTTCCAATTAGGTACTCAGGATGTTTCCAGTGCTGAATGGAACAGGGAACTGGCATCAGCTCCTCTGCTGCCTTGGCTGCCCATAGTCAGGCATAGATATATCAGGTTGTGAAATGTCTTTTGAGTGAAGAACACATCTCACTTTTCTCTGGCCCTTCTTCAGCAAATCCTACCAGCGTGTGCCACCACAACCAGGTCTCTGCCCCTTTTTAGTCCCTAATATTCTGGGGCTTCTTCATAGTAAAGCGAACGCCACTTCTGGGTACTTTTGGAATTAGAATTTAACTCACTATTGATTTCTATTTTGTTTTAGATATTTCCCCCGAAATCCTCCTCAGACACTGAGTCAGAAGATGAGTTGTCTGGAGAAGGGCTGGTTTTGCCCAGAGCTGGCAAACTCCATGAGTTCCTCAGTACGGAAGAGGAAACAGACTCTACTTCTGACTCCACTGGGAGCTTTTACAGGACCTTACTACTTCAACAGCAGAGAGGCAAGTGGAGTCTCTCCGAGTCCTCCTTTTGGTCCGACCTGGATACTGATCAGAATGGCTCTGAGGATGAGGAAGATTTGGAAAGTTTCTTCCAAGACAAGAGTAGGGAGAAACCACAGGTCCAGGACCCTCTATCTCTTAGGTAAGACACTGAACTCAGTGGCCAGTCATGTGTCTCTCAGAGCTTGCTATCCCCTCTGTAAGACCATCTCTGCAAATTGTCCCTTATCTAAGAACCAGCCCAGAATTAGCTCTTAGATCCAACCACATGTTATGATTCTTCCTAAAAATAGTATTTTATGTCAGTGGGTGTATGTGCCTAATGACTGCGGGTTCCCTGGAGCTGAAGGTACAGGTCCTCTGGAGAAGCAGCCAGTGTTCTTAACTGCTGAGCCATCTCTCCAGCCCATGTGCCTTGTGTCTTACCCAGCGATCCTAAATAACCCTGGGCAGCACTTAGCTGAAGTACCATAACTGACCAAGGGGATACCTTTCCCAGACACCCTTTCCTCCAAGAATGACAAGGTTCATTTTCTGTGGTCAAGTCTACCAGTACATATATGCTTTATCTTTTGTTTTTGGTTTTCTTCCTCCCTTTCTGAGACAGAGTCTTATATAATCCAGGCTGGTCTGAAACTCCTGAACTTCCCAGTTACACCTACCTCTTAAAGGCTTGGATTAAAGGCATGTGCCACCACACTGGCCTTTATCTCATTTAATACGTACTTTCTTCCCAATAACCTTATATGTGGGTATTATTTTTGCCACTCTACATGGGAAATCCAAAACCCTCAGGGTTTGAATTGGATCCCCTGACTCTGTGCTACCCCACTACACTGTTTATCTTATGCAGTTATCAGAATGCAAAGTGGCAATTCCTGAATGAATTCTTAGAAGATAGTTCCCATCTGTTGGAATTGCCTGTGGGAGCAAGGGAAGCCTAGCTGGTAAGGTTAAGAATTTAGAGGCCTTTGGGGCCTTGGGGTTGGTCAAGGCTAAGAAGCCTCTTGGTTATGATCTGCTGGGCAGGCAGGGTGGGGAGAGGGCTCTGGGAGGAGTCAGCCTCCTGACTGTTAGGTCCCTACACAGCACAGCTTTCTCCTCCAGGTGTGGCTCAATGAGGCGCTGCAGCTCCATGACTAGCCTTCCCTCTGACACTCCCAAGGCTCAGATCATGCCAACCCCAGACTCTGGGCATCCTTCCCAGCACAGAAGTGTCTGCTCCTGGGCATCCTCCATCACTGTCCCTCAGCCCTTCCGCATGACATTGCGTGAGGCCCGGAAGAAGGCCCAGTGGCTGGCCTCACCCGCCTCTTTTGAGCAGGAGAGACTGCAGGCCCAGAAACAGGGCCAGGAGGAAGCAGAGTGCTATAGGCAGTTCCGGGCTCTGCCTGTGCCTGCGCATGTCTACCTCCCGCTCTACCAGGAGATCGTGGAGCGCAGTGAGGCACGGAGGCGTGCAGGGATTCAGAAGAGGAAGGAGCTGCTTCTCTCCTCCTTGAAGCCTTTCAGCTTCCATGAAAAGAAAGGGCAGAAGAAAGAAACTGCTCCACAGAGAGACTTGGCTGCAGTGGCTCAGGCCAAGGTCCCCCCGAAGAAGGCCACTAGAAGGATTCCCAAGGCCATTCTGGAACCAGCCCTTGGGGACAAACTTCAGGGTAAGGATACTCTTGACACCTCTGGTTGTCTCTGGCCTGAAGTCCCTAGAGGCGCTTCAGGGATTTAGGATGAGGGGTCAGGGACTACACCGTTGTGGAGATTACTCATGCTCCATGTAGGGCCATCAGAGAGATCTGGGACTGCTCACATTGATTCGCAACCTTCCTGATGCTGTGACCCTTTTTAATATAGCTCCTCATGTTGTGGTGACCCCCCCCAACCATAAAATCATTTCATTGCTACTTCCTAACTGTAATTTTGCTACTGTCATGAATCGTAATGTAAATATCTGATATATAGGCTACCTGATGATGGGTCACAACCCACAGATTGAGAACCGTCTATCTATAGGCAGGTCCCACAACACCCTCCTCCCTCGCTTTTCTCTCTCCATCCCCTCCTTCCAGGCTCAGCCTGGTGACCTATCTCAGCAAGCACACATGCAAGCCTCCAGACTAGCACAGGTATGGAAGCAAAGATCATGATATAAAGGACCTCAATCAGCCAGTGCCACTTCCAGCCTCCTGCCTCTGAGAAGGCCACCTCTCCCTACCTCATCCTAGAGCTAGTCATTTGGGGGATGACTATTCACCCCATTATTTACCACTGGCCTTAGCAGGCTGCTCTTGGCGTTTAACTGAGGGTAAGTTTGGGCCTGTAGTTGTTTGGGCCCGTAATCCTACCTTGACTCAAGATTAGATAAGTTGGAGACCAACCAGTCTGTCTCAAAATAAGAGGGAGCTGTTCTCCAGACCTTCCACCTCTCTGCTTCCTTCACTGCCCTCTTCACAGAAGCAGAGCTCCTCAGGAAGATTCGAATTCAGATGCGAGCCATGGACATGCTCCAGATGGCCTCTGCCCCTATCAGCACCTCCAGTAACCGGGCTCGCCGCACTGCTTCCCGCACCCAGGAGGAAAAGCTGAGCTTTCTACAGACAGAGTTTGAGTTCCAGCCTCGAGTGAACTCTGTGGTCCCTGACTATGAGGGCCTTTACAAGGCTTTCCAGAGAAGAGCTGCCAAGAGAAGGGAGACCCGGGAGACGACTCGAAACAAGCCCTTCCTGCTACGGACTGCCAACCTGTGTCACACTCCACGGTCCTGTAATGCCACTTCTCCTGGAGGAGGGAGGGTGAGAACCCAGGCAGGTTAACAGGGAGGGTCAGGGGCTGAGGCCTGAGGTCCAACAGGCCCCTGTCTCAAAGGAAGGCATTTGTCTGGACATTTTTCTGTCTTCATTTTTATATTTTGAACACCTGCTCAGTTGCACCTTCTGTAAACTGAAAGCAAGAACATTTTGCCCTAGAGGTATTTTTGCAAATACGTCTGAGAGCCCAGTCTGCTTGGCTTAGATATCTGGACGGAAGCAGCTTGAGGGAGAAACAGCTTATTCTAGCTCATATTCCCAGGTGCTTGTCTAGTCACTTGTGTTGACTTTCTCCACTCTCACACAGCCGTTCCCCCTTGGACATGTCCTTAGGTGTGCCTGATCTAGACAGTTCCATATTGATTCTCTTCCCAAGTAATTCTAAAGTGTATTAGATTGACAAAGCTAATTACACGGGGCCAAGAACTCTTCTCACTTCATTAAAAACATTAGGCTTGGTATGCAAGGGTGGGAGAAATGATGATTCTCATTCCTAGGCCTTCACTGAAACTGAAATCCTATTAGGATAGAAACTGATCACATGTTGTCACCAATGCCAGCCCTCCTCTCTTGCAGAAGTCCCCTCAGCCAGCAGCTACCTCCCTGCCAAGGAGTCATTCTCTGAGTGGTCTTGCTTCCTTTTCTGCCAACACCCTCCCGGTGCACATCACGGATGCTACAAGGAAGAGGGAATCTGCAGTCAGGTGGGTGAGGAGGCCACAGCAGACTTATGACAGGTTTTGGTCCCGAATAGGAGAACTGTTCCTGCTGATGGGCCTCTTCTGCCATTATCAGGCAAGAATATATACTTTCACCCACCAAATCCTTTTGGGATCTTAGTCTGGGCAAAGCACAGTGTTAAGCCAGAGGTGCCCTGGAGAACTTACAGTGTAATATGAAGTCTGAAATGTGCAATTTTTCAGGGTGATTGCTCTGTTTTATGAGCATGCAAATATAGAGTACTATGAAAACACAGGAAGCTTAGGGTAGTAGTCTCACAGCTTTTGGATCACATGCCTGAGGTAAAACATGAAGAATAGGGAGGAAGAGACTAGGGAGACGGCTCAGTTGGTAAATTTGCTGTGCAAGCCTGAAGACCCGAGTTCAGATCCTATCACCCAAGGAAAAGTACGGCAGTGCCTAGACTCTTGCACTCCTGGGTCAGTAGTGGATGGAAAGAGGCAAATCCTCCAGCTTTGTGGACATCCAGTCTAGCCAAAAGGGAGTTACAGATTCAGTGGGCGGCTGCTCTGAGAATATAAGGTGTGGCCAGCCAGATGGCAGAGTGGGTAAAAGCGCTTGCTAACAGCCTGCAGACTGCAGCCCAGGACCTATGTGGTAGAATGTGAGAATTGACTCTTCTGACTTCCACATGCACACTGAGACCTCCCTTCAAGAGTAAAGAGGAACAAGTCAGAGGCTAGCAGGAAAGAAGTTTCCAGAAAAAGAATGTGTGAAGCCTGCCTATGAGACCATTACAAGTTGTGTTTGTTAATGTCCAGCCTGCTGTCCCTTGCAGTATGCTCAATGAGCTTCTCTTTCTAAGAGAAACAAAAGCCTGTGTGTGGAAGGGTAGGTAGCCATAGGGAATACAAATTCAGACTCACACAGAGCCCACCACAGCCAAGATGCAACAGCCATTGTCCAGCTTTTTGAGAGCCGAGGTTCATCGTGGAGAATGTTAGCGCCTGCTGGGAACAGGTTCCTGTTTTCCACTTATATTCTTTTCTTTCTTTTCTGCCCCTCTTTGGTTCAGTACTAGAGAAAAACTAAGGGCCTTCTGCGACCAAGTTACACTCCAAGTCTGAATTTTCTAGCAGGCCAGCTGACCTGACTCTGTGGCGCTGCTCTCAGCCAGTCGGAAGGAAGGAGGTCCTGCATTGGGTTCTGAAGTGAGCTGGGGATCGGTGACCTAGTGTGAAGTTGAGCCTGGGGAAAGGGCTGGCACCTAGTGCCTCCCGGGAGCAGCAGGACCTTACTTCTTCAGCCCTTGCAAGAATATATTTAGAATGCAGGGATAATTCCTCCTTCCTCAGATTTTGTAGCTACTAACCCAAAGCCAAGTGCATCAGTATCCCAAGGCCCAGGAGGTCCAACAGCAGGACATGGACATGTTAGCACATTAAGCTTTTGTGCCTTTCTTCCAGATCTATTTGAATATATTTCTAAAGCAGGGTCTTGGTTATTTTGTCTTTTGGTGGAACCCACCACAGAACTCTAGAATAATTACACAAACTTAGTGTTTTAAGATGAACCCATATTGCCTATATTGGAGGAGGCCTGTTTCTAGACCTTTATGGAAATGAAAATTTGATCTCTCAGAAGTGGAAACATAATTGTCACAGCCTAACCACTGTCTATATAAAAAAGTGGTCAAAGTCAGACTCAGGAATCTTCCATCCTGGTTCTAATTTTGGTTTTCCCTTTGTATGCTGAGTAGCTATGAACAAGAGGCTTTCTGCCTCTCAATCCCGTGTCAGAAAGGGGCCTCGAGTGTTTACCTCATTAGGGCCTTGTGAGAATTACATGAAATGTAATGGTCTTTGGTTCCTGGTAGGCAGTGAACTAAATGATAGCTATAGTACTGCTCCAGATAAGGGAAAATCCTAACAGATCTATTGAATTTTAGCTATATAAGGCCATTTTAACTCGTGTGTTTTCCTCGGAAAATGAGTATCTCTTGGTGGGAAATCACAGTACCCATGGTGCTAGAAAGGCATCGTCTACCATTGCTTTCCACCCTAGAATAGTTGTTTTAGTTGAGCTGGAGTTCCATGTAGGTCAGGCTGACATCAAACTTACTATGTAGCCAGAACATCCTAAACATCTGATCCTGCTCTCAGGTGCTAGGATTACAGGTGTGTATGTTGATTTTGCTCTTTGGGGGACCTGCCACCCAGCTTCCAAATAAATCACACATGGAGGCTTATATTCGTACTTATAAATGCCTGGCCTTAGCTTGGCTTCTTTCTTGTTAGCTTTTCTTACCTCTAAGTATCTGGTCTCTTTCACCTCTGGGATCTTTCCTTTTCTTCTGTAATCTTACTTTCACTCTTATTCTGTGGCTGGCTGTATGGCTGTGCTAGGTGGCTGTGCGGCTGTGTGGCTGCGTAGCTATGTGGCTATGTAGCTGTGAGGTTGCGTGGCTGGGTGGCTGTGTGGCTAGGTGACTGGGTGGCTGTGTGGCTAGGTGGCTGGGTGACTGGGTGGCTGGCTGGCTGGCTGGCTGGCTCTGTGGGTGGCTGGCTTTGTGGCTGGTTGGCTGGCTGTGTGGCTGTATGGCTGGCTGGCTGTGTGGCTAGCTGGGTGGCTGTGTGGCTGGCTGTGTGGCTAGCTGGGTGGCTGTGTGGCTGGCTGTGTGGCTGTGTGGCTGTGTGGCTGTGTGGCTGTATGGCTGGCTGGCTGGGTGGCTGGGTGGCTGGGTGGGTGGGTATTTGGCTGGCTATGTGGCTGTGTGGCTGTGTGGCTGTGTGGCTGGCTGGCTGGCTGGCTGGCTCTGTGGCTGGGTGGCCCCTTGAGTCCTCCTGTTCTCTCACTCTTTCCTTTTCTCTCCCAGATCTCCCCTTCCATATATTTTCTGTCTGCCAGCCCCACCCATCCTTTCTCCTGTCTTGCTATTGGCTGTTCAGATCTTTATATAGACCAATCAGATGTTTTAGACAGGCAAAATAACACAGCTTCTCAGCTTGTTAAGAGTTAAACACATGCAACATAAAAGAATGCAGCACATCTTTGCATCATTAAACAAGTGTTCCACAGTAAGAGCAAATGTCACACATCTTAAAATAATAATCTACAACAGTGTACCACTATGCCCATTCTCAGAATCACTCTTCCTGGAAGTGTACTTGTGGCAAATTTATAGAAAATATCTTATTCATAGGAACACCAGCTAGGGGCTGAAAATGGTTAAGAGAATATATTGTGGAGGATATATTGTGAATATGGTTCCTAGCACTCACAATGGGCAGCTCACAACTGCCTGTCACTCCAGTTCCAGCAGACTTGATGCCCTCTCTGGACCCTGGGGCACCTGCATACACCCCTACCCATAATATACACCTAAAGAAACCAAAAAGAATCTTACAAGCGATAGTGACAACAAAACTCCTCAGCTGACTGTCCAGAGAAGTCACTAAGATGGCTTATTAATGCGCCCAGGTTATCTGTTCCTTTTGCTCTCTCCTTTAGAATGTCACTTGAAAAAAAGGACAAATCAGACAAAAGCATCCAGTGGTTGGAGATGCACCAAAAGAACTGTCAAGCCATGTCTAAATCGGTGACCTTGCGAGCAAAAGCCATGGATCCCCATAAAAGCCTTCAAGAGGTGTTCAAAGCGAAGCTTAAAGAGAACCGGTCAGTTTTCCCCATGTTCAGAGAGGTGCCTGTTTTAGGTTCTAGCACATCACTGGCTTTGAAATAGCAAAAAGGAGTCAGGGTAAACTGAGTCAAGGATTTTGGCAGTAGAAATTTACACTGTACGTGGGACTGACTCTGCTTAACTTGGTTTCCTGATTGAAAAAGATTGGTTGCTTCTAAAAACTTGGTTAATTCCAGGAACAATGACCGTAAAAGAACAAAGGAATATAAGAAAGAACTGGAGGAGATGAAGAGGAGAATAGAAGCAAGGCCCTATCTCTTTGAACAAGTTACCAAGGTAACTGTCTTCTCTGCCTTGGGTCAAGACCCCTAGAAACTGAGATTTTACTGTGTCAGGATTAACGAGTTCTTTAAGACTGAACTCATAGTGGTTAATCTTTCAATGACATGTACTGAATGACCTACAGAGTTAAACAGTACGCTTCTGGGTGTGTCTGTCTATGAAGGTGTTCCAGAAAAAACTAAGGAAGGCAAACCCACCCTGACTGTGGGCAGCATGATCTCATAGGCTGGGGGCCCCAGGTAGTTAAAGGCAGGGGCACGTGAACATTCTCTTAGATTCCTGGCCATCTTGACATGCACAGGCTCTGCCATATGCTTCCACCTCCATAATGTTCAGCCAGAAGTTCAAAGTGACAGGGCCAAGTGACCATGGACTCAGACTTCTGAAACCATAAGCCAAAACAAGTTTTTTTTTTTTCACTTTTTAAAATATAACAATATTTGAGACAGGGTTTCTTTTTATGTAGCTCAAGCTGACCTTTAGCTCACTGAGCCCAGGCTGGATTTGAACTCACCATCCTCCTTTCTTAATCTCACCTGTGCTGGGATCACAGACATGCACCACACCTAGCTTTTACATTGCTTATGTCGGGCAGCTAGTTAATGATAAAGGCTATTTGCTTTATTAATGCTATTTTACTCCAAACGTAGGTCCTTAAGGGTCAGGGTGCTTTTAAGCACCCACAAAGCTCTTGCCAGATCAAATGGCTTTTAGGCTGATTCATTTGAAAACATCCTCTGGACTTTAAGAGAAGGTAAATTCAATTGAGATCTCCCAAAGGAGGCTCTAGAGCCCTTGAACACCCAGAGACCCACCACAGGCAGTTAAATGCTGTGTCTGGCTCTATGGTTCATTGTGGGCAACAGTTTTATCATATATGTGTGACATTCCTAGGCAATGGTGGGTCTCTTTCCTGCTGCACATGCCCCTCCCCCATGCTAGGCCATCTAGAATTTACTTAAGAGCGACCTCTTCAGGTCCACTTTTTGTCAAGTAAGCTTTTCCCAACAGACCTTTCAACATTCTAGAAAATACAAAGCCTGTTGTTTTGTTCTTGAATACATAAAATATAGGCTCCTCCAGCATTTGAACAAGGTCCCCATGGGACTCCTTTTTAGCAACTATGGCTATAAAATAAGGCTCTACGTAATTTTTGTGCCAACATTTGTCTAGCACTAAAGGTGAGGGTGGTGGAAGGGGCATTATTATAAAGACTGATTACCCGGTAACTCAGAATCGTAATTTGTGAGATTGCTACAACCAGCCAGCTTCCATTCCACAGGCACTTGCCAGGAAAGAAGCAGAAGAGCGGTATCGGGACACGCTGAGGCAGGCTGGTCTGGAGGAAGAGTTTGTGAAGACCAAGAGTCAAGACACACAGGCTGTACAATGCAAGGAGAAAGGCAAAGTTAAGGATTCTCCTAGGTAAAGAGAGTCTGGTATTATCCCGTAGCTCTAACTTGCTATGCCCAATGATGTAACTAGGTCCACACCTCTGAGATTGTGAGGTGATGAAACTGCTTGTCTGGCAGACCTTCTTCCTATATTTGACTCTCTGGCACCACCTCTTTCATAACTGATATATAAGGCAAAGAGAGAAAAGCAGAATATTACTGTTATTTCTAGTTTCGTTGTTTTAAACCAAAAAAATTCCTGTTTTTATCTTTAAAATTCCATTCCTATCAAATAAAATAAAATGTGGATAGCATTGGTCTTATACATCCTTTCAATTTAAAATATTGCTTTTCAGCATCCATGAACCTATAAAACTCAGCACCCGAGATTCATGGCAGGATTTAGAAGACTCTGGACCAGCCTGCTGCCCTGAGGAGGAGCTGGAAGAGCAATGGTTTGAAAGTTAACCAAACTGCTTGTTGAAGCACTCACTCATCATTATCACAGTTGATCATCGAGGAGCCAGTTAGGTGAGGCTTGAGCTCAGGCATGGCTACGCAGTTAGGGGATGGGAGAAAATAGCAGAAATGGCTTGCAGAGATCAAAGTAGAGTCGGGGGTGGAGGGGTCCTAGTCTAGTGTTAAAGGTTCTTGTTTTGTGCTTGGCCCTAAGGAACAGGAATAGAGAACAAGGTAGAAGCCCACACCTGTGCAATAGGTGTAAGAGGAATCCAGTAGCAAACAGGTAGCAATAAGAAAACAGAGATCCAGGACCACACGCATTCTCATCAGCAGCCAGAAATCTGATGTCCTGGCAACAAAACATTTAGGATACTGTGTGTGAAATAAAACTCTCAGTCACAGCTGCAATCTTAGGCACAGGCTTATCAACACCTGATACACAGGGACAAGTCGGTATTTGTTTGTAGGATGTTTTCCGTACCCCTTGCCTTTACCTACTGTATGTCCTGTAGCACCCCTTTGGGTTGCTGGCAACCAAAAATGTTTCCAGATATTGCCAAAAGGACTGAGAATCACTGCTGTAGAAGGCAAAGACTGGCAGTTTTGGAAAACAAGTAATTGCTATGAACTTAGTCTCCATGCTAAAGGATAATTATGCATGCTAATAACAAATTCAAAACAGTTCTTTTCTGCCATTCTTTGAGACCACAGCACTATTTGCATGTGTGTATCAGCATAAAATTTATTTTAAATAAAGCTTCTCTGACCACAATTTTGTACTAATAGGTGATCTTTGGATGTTTTTCTTGTCAATTTAATTGTGCTGTACACAAATAATAGGCTAAGAGAAGACCATTTCTCATGTTTAACCATTTCTAGAAAAAAAAATTGAATTACCCTTTATTACCACCATTTCCCAAAACTTAAGACATTCTGTTTTTGTTTTATTGGGTCTCATACTCTGGTGACAAGGTTTGCCAGTTGTTTGCTTGTAGTTTTTGTTTGTTACTGTCTTAAGAAGGGGTTTCTCTGTGTAGCTCTTACTGTCCTAGAACTCTCTGTAGACCAAGCTGGCCTCAAATTCAAGAGATCCATCTCCCTCTACCTCCTGAATGCTGAGATTAAAGGCATGCACCACCACTGCCAGCTTAGGTTTGCCAGTTCTCAAAACAAACAAACAAACAAAACCACAACCAAACCAAACCAACAGCAAACTACTGGTGTCATTTTCTTTCTCAAGACCGTTTCTCTGTGTTGACCAAGCTGGCCTCAAAATCTGATCTGCCTGTCTCTGCCTGCCAAGTGTATGCAACACCACCCGACCTACTGTCTAATATTCTAAGGCTCCTCAGTTCCGTTTTACCTACATAGTGTCCTAAAAAGTCAATCAGGGCCCTATGTTATGGTAGTAGTGTTTTTCCTCATTTTCAAAATTACATTTATGTTTTGTGTGTCATATGTGCATGAATACAGGTACCTACAAAAGCCAGCAGAGGGCATCAGATCCCTTGGAGCTGGAGTTAAGAGAGTGTTGTGAGTTCTTGATGTGGGTGCCAGGAACTGAACTGAGCTCCTCTGAAGATCAAGTGCTCTTAACTAAGTCATCTCTCTAGGCCAAAGTGCTTTTTTCCTTTCTTTTTCTTTTTGGAGACAAGTTCTTACTATGTAACCTTGGCTATTGGAATCCCCTGGATAAATCAGTCTGAATGCTGGGGTACCACCACGCGGGGCTCATCAGTGTCATTTTTATTTTCTTAAGAGAGTGTCTCGCCATGTAGACTCCGCTGCCCTAGCTTCTGTGACAAGGCTGGTCTCAAGCTCCCTTGACAGGCATGAGCTCCTATCCTGAACCCCTTTCTCTCTCTCTCTCTCTCTTTTTTTTTTTCAGTGTCCTCTCGTAAAGAAAAAGGCCAGATTACTTTTTTGATCTCTTCTCTAAGAACACAGCTGTCTAAAACAGCAATTCTCAACCTGTGGGTCATGACCCCACCAAACAGCTTGCATATCAGATACTTAAATTACGATTCATAACGGTAGTAAAATTAAAGTTATGGAGTAACAACAAAGATAATCTTATGCTTGGGGGTCACCACAACATGAAGAACTATATTAAAGGGTTGTAGCATTAGGAAGGTTGAGAACCACTGGTTTGGTTTGTTTATTCATGGAAAACTGAAACTCTAGATCATGTGGTTTTTAACTTAAAAAAAAAAAAAAATAAACAAAACTCCCTCATCACATGCTATTTTAAATCCCATAAACAAACAAAAAATGAGCAAGTAGAGGTGTACAGGATAAGCTAGTACCCTCAGCCAGGGCCAAGGGGAGATTCAAGTAATTTATTGTTTTACAGCCCAATGGCTGAGTCTTTACTCAGGTTGCCAAAGGAAGAACGCCACACATAGCTGACATCACTCCCTTCTTCAAAGCAACAAGGCAGCTTGAGAATTCAATATCCTGGTGAAGTTCAGTGGTTGGAAGCAGAACATCTTCAACCATATGAAAAGATAGCTGGGTCTAAGAGGAAAATCTCAACGGTCATGATGAAAATCTTGATCCAACACATCATTAAACTTGCTTTGAGAGAGGTCAACCCCAAAACTTTGCAGTAGAAAGAGGGGTAGCTGAAGGTATCCAGCCCAGAGTCACTGCCTCACTCTGTCTGCATCAGATGGAGGTTCAAGAGAACATCCCTCTTCTCTGTGAGGGAAGATGAACAGAGGCAAGGTCTTTATCCTTCACAAATTCATTTTAGTTCTCCAAGAATGTGAGCCTTTTGTATCTGTTCCCACCATGCACTCTGGAGTCAGCACACTCATGTCTGTCTTTCAGTTAAATCTCCTTGGTTTAGTAACTATAAAATTAAAACATATATAGAATAGGTTACAGATGAATTACAGAAACAAACAAACAAAAAACCCAAACCCCCAAACAGCTTAGACTGAAGGAAAGGGTTAATTAAGAGTAGAGTTTGGGGAATGCACTGCTAAGTTCGGTAAAGGACAGCAGAACTTATTTGTAATTTGTTCTTTTAATGACTCATTTTTATTTCATATATATTAGTATTCTGCCTGCATATGTGTCTATGTAAGGGAGGGTGTTGGATTCCTCTGGAGTTAGACAGTTGTGAGTTGTGGATGCTGGGAATTGAACTCAGGTCCTCTGGAAGAGCAGCCAATGCTCTTCAACACTAAGCCATTTCTCCAGCCCTCAAATGCTTGCTTTTGTTGTTTTATGAGACAGGATTTTCTCTGTGTAGCCCTAGCTGTCCTGGAACACAACATGTAGACCTGACCAGTAGAGAGATCTGCCTGCCTCTGCCTCCTGAGTGGGAGGATCAAAAGTGTGTGCCACCATGCCTGGCTGCCACATTTAACTAGGGCAATAAAATAACCTTAATCTACAAGCTCAACAGTTGTGTTCATATCCACCAGTCAGTGACGGAAGAATCAACAGAGGGAAATCAGTAGTGGTAGGACCAACACCGCTATACAGTTTCAAGGAATAACTGATGAAACAAGTGTGTGTGTGTGTGTGTGTGTGTGTGTGTGTGTGTGTGTGTGTGTGTGTGTGTGTGTGTGTGTGTGTGTGTGTGTGTGTGTGTGTGTGTGTGTAGGAGGTCCATATGCCATTCACCCTGTTTTTTTGAGAGGGCTCTTGCTAGCCTGAAACTCATAGATTCTGACAAGGTCAGTTGGCTGATATGTTCACATACTGCCCACCTCTAGCTTCCTAGTACAGGATTACAAAGCATGTGCTGCCAAAACTAGAACTTTTTTAAACTCCCCAATGGCACATGTCACCATGCCTAGCTATTTTACAAGGGTTCTTGGGCGCCAACTCAGGTCCTTCATGCTCATATGGCAAGCACTTGACCAAAATGAGCTACCTCCCCAGTCCCACCAGAAAACAGGCAGAGCATTCCAGTAAGCAATATTCCTCCCTGGACTCTGTTTCAATGCCTTGTTCTAGATTCCTGCTCTGGCTTCCCTCCATGATGGACTCTAATCTGTAAGATGTTAAAAAAAACAAAAACAAAAACAAAACCCTTTTCTTCCCCAAGTTGCTTTTGGTCTTGTTTAAATCACAGCAACAGAGAAACAATGTAATGTGTTAACCAAATGCATTATGATTATCTTTTAAGAGGTATATTATTTAAAAATTACAGATTGGAGCTGGGAACCTAGGAGACAGAGGCAGGCGGATCTCTGTGAATTCTAGGACAGCCGGGGCTACACAGAGAAACCTTGTCTTAAACAAACAAACAATTACAGATGGGTCTATAATGCTCTAAGACATTAATGGCACAAACAGAAAGAAAACAAACCAGTATGAAGTACTGAGGGGCTGGGGCTGGAAACACGACTCAGCAGTTAAGAGCATCTGCTGCTCTTGCAGAGACCGTGAATTTGGTTCCCAGCAACTACACAGTAGCTCACAAGCATTTCTAACTCCAGTTCAACAGGACTTGACTGATACCTTCCTTCTCTGCGCCCCTAGGGTACCAGGCACTCATGGGATACACACACATACATGCAGTTAAAAAAAAACTGGTAAAATGATAACTGTTCAAGTTGGGTGAAAGGTACATTGGTTTTTACCTTCCTCAATAGACCCTCCAGAAGCCATTTCCATAAGATAAATTTCAAATAAGAAAAATGAAGAGAGACAAAAATAGAGAGGACAGCAGCATGAGACAGAGGTGACTGGTTCTAAAATAGCAACCTACAAAGGGTAACTTAGAACGTAGAAAATAAACAAGTCACAACATAGAGTCCTGACAGTGTGCTGACATGAACGCCCTAGGCCTGTTTGATTCTAGATAACCCAAGAGTTAATATATTTCACATGTTTAATGGAGAATAGAGTCATTTATATACTCTAAATGGCTTACTAGGGCGTGATGATTATTCTGAATGGACTGGGAAAGGGAGAGCTTATAAAACCAAACCAAACACCGGAGGATCTTTGCAGAAAGCTTATTTGTATGCAATGACCTTGTGATAAAGTCAGGAACTCTAAGACACAAGACCAAAGCCTGATTGGTTTTCCTTCTTTTTTTGGGGGGTCAGCCAAGACAACACAGTTGGAAGAGCTCAGAATCAATCTAAATCTCCTGGTCAGGGATGACAGTTCTCAGCCAACAAACAATTGAACAAGAGGGTTCTTTAGCTCAGACAGTTTGGCTGTTAACTCCCAGACTCATGATGATATCAGAATAAATGACACCTTTTTTTGAACAGGGAAAGTTTCAGATAAAGACTTTTGGCCTTTTCTTTTTCCTCGGGTGTTTTTGTTATAGTTGTTTGCAGTAGAGTCTCATGTAGACCGGGCTGGCTTCAAACTCTTAGAGATCTGCCTGTTTCTGCCTCCCAAATGCTGGTATTAAAGGTGTGTGCCATCACACCAGGACCAATTTTGACCCCCTCCCCCTTTTTTTGAAAGCGAGAAGGGCTCATTCTGATGCCCAGAATATGCTGCTGGAAGTCACTCATTAGTCTAAGCTGGCTTCTAACACATAATTTTTCCTGTCTCTCAGTGGGATTACAGGTGCGTGTGAACATGCCTGTTTTAAAAGAACTATTTGGTGGTGGTAGCACACAGCTGTAATCCCAGCACTGGGAGGCAGAGGCAGGTGGATCTCTGTGAGTTTGAGTCCAGCTTGGTATAGAGCGAATTGCAGGACAGCCAGGACTGCACAGAAGCCACGTGCTTAAAAACAAACACACTGCAGGGACTACTAGTACGTAATGTATTTATTATACTCTAACCCTCCTTCTCTCCAAGTACACTGCTCCCCTCTGCTTCCAGGGGTGTTTTGTTTTTATTTTCTTACTCATACCTATGTTTGAGGATCTAGATGTAACTTAGGACTGGCCTTGAATTTGCAATCCCCTTATTTCAACAGGGAACACAGGAACTACAGGCACAAGCAATGACACCAGCTTAGTTTCCCCATTTTTAGAGTGTCTTTTGCCATCTATCACATTTTTAAACTAGTGTGTACATGTTTGCATATATGTAGAAACATATGAATGTGGAGGGCTAAGGCTGATGTCGGGGATCTTCCTTTTTATTTATGGAGACAGGGTATCTCAATGAACCCAGAGCTAGCCAGTTCTAACTAGCTAGCCACCTTGCCCCAGTGAATGCTGGGACTGACAACTGCCTAACACGACTTACCCAGTATTTCCATTGTTGCCTGGTACGAGCTCCATCCACTAAACATCTCTCCATCTCTCTGTAAACTTTGTTTTCTTGTGTGTAGGTGTAGATACTGTGAGTATGTATTTTGTTATGTCTCTGTGCACGTGCATGTACAAGTGTAGAGACCAGAAGTTAACGTTGGGTGTCTTTTTCTATTACTTCTCCACCATTTTGTTGTTTTCACCTTTTTAAAAAACTTGCTTTTCATTCTTTGTGTCTTTCACATCATGCATCTCCATCCCATTCATTTCCTCATCCCTTCATCTACCTTCTGCCCTTGCAACCTTCCTCAAAATAAAATAAAGAGAAGAAGAAATCAGTCTCCTCATGGAAGCGTATCCTAGATTGCCAGGTTGGTCTTGAACCAGCAATCTAGTGAGGCAGAAATCAGTAGGAATAAACACAATTCATTAAGAAGTAAGTATGATGGCTCAGTGGTTCTTGAAGAGGACCCAGTTCAGTTCCATCCCCACCTATGTTAGGTTGTTCACAACTGCCTGTCTGCCTGTAACTCCAGTTCCATGGGATTTGATACCTGTTTTGTTTGTTTTTTGTTTTCCATCCCTTGGTTTTTGAGACAGGGTTTTTCTGTATAACAGCCTGGCTGTTTTGGAACTTGCTCTGTAGACCAGGGTGGCCTTGAACTTACAGAGATCTGCCTGCCTATGCCTCCCGAGTGCTGGAATTAAAGGTGTCTGCCACCACCACCCTCTTTATTGACCTCCATGGAAACCTGCAAATGTTCATGCATGACAGACACCCCCCCCACACACAGAACAAATAATTAAAAATAAAACCTTTACAAAAATACATATAAGAGTGCTCAGGCCTCCAAGTGTCAGGCCAGTCTCCTAACTCACAAGACAACACTCAGACTATATTAACACTGGACTAACACTTCAAGGAGAACAAGCCAGTCAAAGTCACACAAAGTGGAGGCTGGCCAATTTCTTTATGTCCACTGAACCACTGTTGTCAACCACTGTTCACTTAAGTCACCACAGAAACAAGTAAGGGCAGAAGACAGACAGCTTTACCTCCTGTGGATTTACCGAAGTTAAGACAGAAACTTCATAGGACTGCCTCCCTGACTGCATGGTCACCAAGTGATGTGTCACATCAGTCACTGAAGACAGGGGACCTGAGGATCCTTCAGTAAGCACCTCTGTGAAACAGGAAAAAGTTCAATGAATAATGAATCCACATGTACACTCACTGCTTCATCAATCATTAAAAATGCTAAAATCTGTTCCCTGAAAAACTCAATCCCAAATTATTATTTTTTCAT
Organism: Phyllotis vaccarum; assembly: GCA_033318265.1. Classification (NCBI taxonomy): domain Eukaryota; kingdom Metazoa; phylum Chordata; class Mammalia; order Rodentia; family Cricetidae; genus Phyllotis; species Phyllotis vaccarum. The sequence goes on from JARWLC010000006.1 coordinate 63,490,661, forward strand.
TGTTAGTAGATTTGAAAAGTATTATAAAAGTAGGGTGGGAAGTCAAAAACTTGGTTATTAAAAAAAAGTGACAAATTTTCAGTGTAATTTAGAATATATTTTTATATATATTACTTTTACTTGGTATTACTATTACTTGGATTAAAACTATACGGAATAGAGCAACATTGCACAGGCAGGCAGACCAGAGAATGAGTGCTGGCCCTTTTGGCCGTCAATACTGATGTTTTGAGCAATTATGTCCAAATCAAGAACCTGAGCTGGCTTCAAAATTCATACTGAATGTCCCTTCCTCTCTTGAAGTTGCTTCTTCAAGGCCAGCAAAGCTCTCTATATACAACTTCCGTCTTCAGATGTGGTCTGCACTGGGCTGCTCAGGAAATAGGTGTTCCTGCATAGCACATTTTGGGCCTTGTAAGCTCCACACAGAAGTTACAAGAACAGGTCACTTACACCTCAGACTAGGAAGTAAGGAGTGACTAAAACACAGACTCTTACACTTAGTAGACCTTCATCAGAGATCACCTGGAAAATCTCTTGGAAATAGTTTTACAAATAAACCACTTAGCCCTCAAGCAAATTAAAAGATTTTTCTGGAGGCTTTGTAGTTTGGTCTGTTCTTACAGACTGTACTGTATAATGAATGTTTGCAGATGTAATTTTATCTATTTACTCAATGATGTTTCACACATTTATGCTGTTTTAACTTCACAACTAGAGCTTATAGCCCCTACCTCCTACTTTTGTCTTTCCCATGGTGCCAGGCATACAGTAGGCACTGAATAAATGCATGCTGACCTCACCTGGTAAGTTTTTCAGAGAGGAGGGCCTGGCCTGTGTAAGCTGGGTGAAATTTCTATACCAGAGGAGCAACTGTTTCCTAGAGAGCCCTTTTCTCCAGAAGATATGGCTTTTGAAGGTATGGAGAAATTGCTTTGTATCTCCTCTGTAAAACCTGGTTATGCTCTGTTTAAATGTTTTAAAAGTTAAGCTCTTCCATAACTGCAACAGGAAAGACAGACACAGTTGGGCTAAGATGCTAAGGATTACAGATAACTTTATCTTTTAAATTTCTTCTTTATTCTTGTGTTAACATATTTAATCATTTAAAGAAGAAGATTCATTTATCCACCCCAGAGAATAAGTTCAAATACTATTCAATCTCACCATCATCAAGAGGTGATAGTGAAGCCTCCAGTTTGGAGATAATCTACTCCTTAACCCCGTGTTACAACTTGTTTTCCCCAAATGAAGAACTAGAAATCTTACCATCATCAACTCCAAGAATAGAATTGGTATTTGGTAGATTCAAGGACTCTCCACCAAGGCTGGACTGGGAATTCATAGACACCAGGTTTTTACTGGGTACTGAAGTTTCTTCAAGCAAACTACTGCCCATTAGTGGCTCAGCTGCACAGAGAACAGGATGTGAGAGACATACAGCAGGCAGGGCTGTGCCTGGTCCTCATCTCCCTCCACAAGAAAGCTGACTACCCCTCCCATAACTGTAAGTTGTTGTCTTGGGTGCATCCATTCCACTCACTTTCAGATAATAAGAATAACTTGACAGGGGAAGCCAATCCCTAGGGATATGTCTGAGTTAACACTGTCCGGTGGGGAGGGGCTGCTCTGAACAAAGCTGTCAGCAGCACTGATCAATAGGGATAAGCATATTTGTTTAGGCAGCAACTAGATCACCACCAGGAGATCAGCTTGTAACTGAGACAAAATGAGGACATTCTTTGAAAGGAGTATTTGGAATTTTTAAAAGAGAGACATACAAAAGGAAAAGGGGTTCTCTCCATTTTAAAGTAGGGTAATGGCTGCCAAACTGTTGAATAAAAAAGGTTAAATCTTTAGTTATATAGAAATCTTTTATGTCCATGTTCCCTAAAAGCTGAATCACAGATCACCTAGTTGACCTCAAACTTATTAGGAGAATATTTACTATTTTTTGTTTTCTGAGACAGGGTCTCAAGTAGCCCAGGCTAGCCTCAAACTTGCCAACATAACTGAGGTTGGCCTTGAACTGTTGATCTCACGTCTGCCTCTGTGCCTGGATTAAAGCATGTACTACCAAGCCTAGCCTTTTTGTTTGTTTTCTAAGGCACGGATGGATCTCACTATGTTGCCCAGATTGTCCTCCCTCCTCTCCAAGTGGATCTACAGGTGTAAACTATTAGAGAAACTGTTAATTTGTGTGTACCTTTCACAGTGTGTGTCCTCATCTCATTACCAAGCACCTTTACTGTGAGGGGATGAACATGAACAAGAAGACAGACGTTTTGAAAGTTTGCAGATGACTGTACTGTACAGCAACCAAGTCCTCTTCCCCAAAGCTAACTAATTTCCAAATAGCCAGCAGCCCAATAACGTGGCTGTTGAACACAATTCTCCACTCTGACCATTCTCACCAGCTGGTTCCTGTTCTTGATTCCCAGTTGTTCCCAGCTGCAAGTGATGCTTTCTCATATGCACATTTCTGCTCCCACTCTGAGAAAAGGTCTTCCCACAGACTTGGCACTGATGAGGTTTCTCTCCTGAAAAAAGAACTATGTTAAGACAGGACAGCCCAAAAGATAATCATTACACGAATTTTAGTAATGAAAACCCAGAGCCAGATATCAGGGAAAAGCTGAAACATCAGAGAGAGGAAACAGACCACAGTCAATTCTCACCCAGCCAGCTTCTCAGGCCAAACAGGGTAAGTGCTATCTTCAAGGGTCCTCAACTTGGCTGGTAGCTCCTACAGAATGCCTGAATCTCTGCTCCTCCTGCCTCACATATCTTCCCTGCCCAGTTGTTTTTCTTCCGGTTCAGCTCTGTATCATAATCCTAGAGTTAGGATTAAAGGTGTGAGCTACTACTGTTTGGTTGTTAGACCTTGAACTCACAGAAACACAGAAAGATCTGCCTCCTGAGTGATGGGCTTAAAGGTGTGGGTCACCATTCTCTGATTTTATTAAGTATACAATGTATCATCACAGACAACATGTAGTTCTGATGGCAATCAAGAAGACAGAGGATTTAAGACTCTTTGGCGCACAACCTCTTTCACAGGAAAAGCAGGAAGACTAACCCAGGAGGGCTTAGCACATGCATTGGCTCCAGCACTACTTCTTTCTGGACCAAAGTCCTGCTGGCCTGCCAAAACAGCCTCTTCAGTGTGCTACCATGGCACTTGCAGAAAGTATGTATTTCCTTTCCAACAATCTTCTATCAGCCATCAGAATTCATATCTACTTCAAGGATTCACTACAACCCTGGATTCATAATATCCCACATCCTATTTCCTGTCAAGACTCAAGATCTTTAACACTTGCAAACAATTCCTTTAACATAACAGAACTATCATGTCTGTTTATAAGTGCCCAACAGTCTTCACTCACCTATCCAGGTGACCACACTCAGAACAGAGCTCAAAGCTAATTTCCATAGTCTAACACCCATGTTCACAGCAGTCTGGCAGGTAGTATAGAGGAGTAAAACAGGTTCAAGGGCACCTGATATTCAGTTCTCACCAGTTTTGCCATGTGTTGATGGAAGCCTTGTTACATCAGATTTTTTTTTTTTAAAGCTAGAATTGAGGATTTTAAAATAAAATCTTCCAACGTATAAATGCTGTGAACTAATTTGCAACTGGTAAAAGCATTAGGCAGAAATTTTCATTGCTGATGAGAATGCAAAAACCCATGATATCTATGGAATCAAATCTGATATTACCTACAAATTACAGATGCTTCTGTCTTTCCCCTAGAAGTCCCATCTCACTAAATCTGTTCTTAAATTACAACAAGAAATAACCTACACACAAGTTCAGTGCAGCAGGCTTTTAAGTGGATAATGATTTAGACAACCCCAATAAGTGTCTTACAGATTAAAGTTATATTCTTTAGGAGACTAAAGGCAGGAAGGTTAAAAAACATGGTGAAGGCCAACCTGGGCTACAACAGTGAGTTTTAGGTCACTCTGAACTACAGACTGAAACTCCCATATCTTTTCTTTTAGGTATTTATTACAGACACCTCACTTTGTAGACCCAGCTATCCTGGAACTCACTATACACACAGCTCAGGCTAGCTTCAAATTCATGGCAATACTTTTATATTAGCCTCTGGGTGCTATGCGATATACTACCAGGCCTTTCTGAAGCCTTAATTTTTAAAAAAGAGCCACAAACAGCTAGATGTAATGGTACATGTCTTTAATCCCAGAACTTGAATGGGAGATTTTCGTGAATTCCAGACTAGCCAGGTCTATACCATGAGATTCCCCTCGAAAGGAAAACAAACAAACAAACAAAAACTCAACCAGGAACAAACAAAATCATTTATACTTCTTTTTTCAGATTTATTGATATGAGAATATGTGTGCTTCTCTGTGGGTTTATGAATCACTCACATGCAGGTGTCAGCAAAGGCCAGAGGGTATGAAATATCCTGGAACTGGAGTTACAGGAGGGTGTGAGACACCTGATGAGGTGTGGAGACCTGAATCTGGGTCCACTGGAAGGACAGTAAGTGCTGCTCTCTTAACTACTGGGACATCTCTGCAGCCTTCTGTTTCATGTCTCTGTACTAGCCATAAACAACCCCCAAATAAGTAAAAAACAACAACAATTTAATCTGCAGTAGAAGTAACCAAAGCACCAGTTCCTCATTCTGAAAGCTCACAAAAAGACCAGGCCTGGGAATGCTTGTCAATAATCCCAGAATTTGGGAAGCTGAGGCAGGAAGATCACTTAAAGTTCAAGGGCAGCCTGGTAGATGAGGCTTGTTCCAGTCTAGGCCTGCTTGAGCAAAACAACAAACAAAAAAACAAACCACAGGGTGGCTCACAACTATCTGTAATGATATCTGGTGCCCTCTTCTGGCCTGAAGGCATACATACAGGCAGAACAGTGTACACACAATAAATAAGTAAATCTTAAAAAACACACCTATGGAAAACTACCAATTAACTATGGGGCAAAAACACAGCTGAGAGGTTAAGAGGACCTTAAAGACCTGCTTGACACCACCTGAACCCAGTCATCAATTCTGTCAACCAAATCTTGTGTGGATCTTGGTGTGACATAAATGAAGTACACAGTACCATATATAATGTATTCTTGCACCATATTTTGAGGTTCTGAAACAATTCCATTTTTAGAAATATAGGAAAAGAAGCTATAAAATGAAGAAGCAAGTGCTGGGAAACAACCCAGTGGTAAGAGTTCTCACCCAGCACGTGAGGCACCGAGGATGCTATGACCATAGGACCTAATAACTCAGTTCTGTAACAAATCTACCAAACAAACAACACTATAAAAATATTTAGGTTCCATGAAGATTTAATGGCCAAGAGTAAGCAATAGTAAACCCCAGCGGATCCTTGTTTAAAAGAACTAACTTCTGGGTTGAGGCCGAAGCTCAACAGTTAAATGCTTGCCTATCATGGAAGAGGCTTTGGAATCAATTTCCAGCAACACAAAATAAATAAATTTTAAAAATAAAGCAACTGAAGTCATTTTGGAGACAACTGGATGGAATGGAACATGAACTGAATATAAGTTCAAAGCAAGAAGTTATTTCTAAACAGGCCTAGAAAGTGTCTATTTTTCTATTCTGTGTCTGACTATACCTTTGACATAGTTTTACAGAAGTACAACAAAGCACTCTAGAATCAAGCAATACACATGTGAAGTCCACATCTGGCCCACAAGATCTACATGTGAAGTCCACATCTGGTCCAAAAATTCAGCCTGGCACTTGTACTTGGAACTTATCATTGTATAAAAATTGCCAGGGAGCTGGAGACAGAGCTCAATTGGTAAACTACTTGCCGAGCGTGCGCACAGCCCACACCTGCACTCCCAACACCAGGAGGTAGAGGCAAGATGAGCAGAGGTTTAAAATCATCCTGTGCTACCTAAGGCCCATCTCAACAAAACAAATAATAAAACAGCTTCAGTGCTGAGATCTCAACTAGAAATGCCTTGCTGTCTTCATCAAAATCAAGTCTTCTTACCCACCCCCCCCCCCCAGTGCTGACTTCTGTTTGGAAAGATGGGAAAGGAGAGGGGAGATAAATATCACTTTAGGTTTTTTATTAAGATAACAAAGTCTGGCTGCTATAGAGTATTTTCAGAAAGTTTGAAAGAAGACATTTTTATCAGGGGAGATTAAGTTATCTGCATAGAACGAGCAAGAAGCTGACAGATGCAGGGAATTTAATAATACAAAGCAGAAAGCAGGTCACTAAGTCTTCCCTTCTATACTACCGGCTACCATGAAGTCCTAATGGGCAGAGGCAGTTTCTGTTAGAATGCTGACTAAAGCAGGACTACCAATGCCTTCTCAGAACACAGAGGATCCCAGATCATGCTGTAACTGATATCAGTCTTCTCACTGTGCTCTGAACTTTTTGAAATCCTCCCCAGAGGAATGAAAATGTCAATACTGAACCTATATCAAATATAACATATCCAGCACAGATCTCAAAAAAAGGGTCTGTATTAGCAAGTTCCTCAGCAAATCTAAAGAGAACAGTAGAGCTAACTGATGAGAAGACCTTTTGAATATAATTACTGAGGGCCCTATCAGTCTTGAGCTCTATTCCCTTATGATGGAAAGTGTTTCTTAGAATACTGCACAGCACCTTCCCACCCTTGTCTCTTACTGTGATTGAAGTCTATGAAAATCACAGGTTTTAGTACCTGAGTGAACTACCAGGTGTTTCCGGAGGCTTGAATACTCAGCAAAGGAACGGCCACATCCCTGGGCTTCACAAAGGAAAGGCTTCTCTCCTAGAGACAGAAAGTGAGACAAAGGCTCAGCCTTCTGAAGACTGACTATCCTTGTGTTCTGCTTTCAATGACTTAATCATTCTGGTTTCCTTAACTTATGCTATATAATTTCAAAGGGGGACGCAGCTAATGTTGCCTCAATGTTCTGGAATACAGACTACAAGACAGCCTTCTGATTTTTTTATTCAGGTTTCTTTCTTGGGATAAGTACCATTTACTATTTCAAGAATGCTGAAAAGAGAACTAGTCATTCCCTAACTGAAAGCTCACGCCAGTTTGGAGGGAATCGTGTTTGGAACACTTGTGGTTTGAGCTTGGACTTTAGTTTCTAAAGGCCTTTAAAGCATACTTCCTATCATTTGAGCAAAGAGGCAAAGAATGGCACAAAGCAAGGAAGAGGTATACATTCTCACCAGTGATCTGAGCTCAGCAAATGAGCTGACAAAAAGACATTATGAAATGGCTCCAAAAGCACCTGTAGTATCTCAGATTAAGAAGCAAGAAATCTTTATTTGGCTCCTTCCATTCTGAGATTTATCCTATTTCTCATGCTGTGAGCTCTAACAAGAAAGTAAACCCCCCAAGTTCAGGGGTTGTACCTTACCTCATATTTAATGCTCTGTAACATTTGTATGACTCAGTAAATACAATATACAATGTTCAGAGAGACTGGAAAAACAGGTTGACTTCACTGTTAACCTCTGACAACCTTACATTTCTTCCTATAAGTTAGGCTTCTGGAGAGAGAAATCAATACTATCCATTCCTCACACAGATGAAGCTGGATAAACTTTAATGATAATGGATGAACAAAATGCACAAGACACCGAAATTAAAAAAACTTTTCTTAAAAGTCTAGGAACACTGCACCTTCATTTCTATTCCCACATTGCTTTCCTAAGTATAAGCAAGTGGCAAGTGAGAGCAGGGCCAAGGAGACTGATGAAGGAATGCAGAGCTGCACACCTGTGTGTATGCGGCGGTGGTTCTTCAGGTTTCCAGCTGTGGTGAACTGCTTACCACACCCAGACTCATGGCACATAAAGGGTTTCTCCCCATTGTGTGTCCTCATGTGCACCTTTAGCCTCTGCAGCACATAAAAGCTTTTCCCACAGCCTTCTGCAGGGCAGATGAAGGGGCGCTCGTTTCTGTAAAGACATCAAGCAACAATACTTGAAAACACTTTGTGCTTGTGGTGACATTTCTACTGACCTCTCAACGCACACAATAAACCCCAAATTTGTGTATACCAAAATAACTCAGCTTATTAAAATTATAAAAATCCAATCCCAACTCAACACTAACTTCACAGATTTAAGGTAACGTCCTAGGCACATATATTATTACTGTTGTTATTTTTACTTATTTTCATACGCATGGGTGTTTTGCCTGCTTTGATGCCCATGTACCCTATGCACACCTGGTGCCCAAGGAAGCCAGAAGAGGGCATCGGATCCCTGGAAGTGGAGTTAAGAGGCAGCTGTGAACAACCTTTTGAGTTCTGGAAATAAAACCTAGGCCCTCTGGAAGAGCAGCCAATGCTCTTAACAGCTAATCCATCTCACTGGCCCTTACATAAGTTCTCAAATAATTTTGTAATGAGACAAGAATTTTTTATCTTTAAGTTATTTAGGTACCAAACGCCTTACTGAAATTTTTATCAGGAATGAGGTGATGAGACACGGAGGCAGAAGAATCAGGAATTTGAAGCCATCTTTTTTATATACAGTGAAGTGTGAACTTGCCTCAGATAAAATAATATAACACAATTCTTTGCTCAGGCAAGTTTGGTGATGCACACCTATCTCATCACGTTAGGCTAGGAAAAGAGTGGCTGGAGTTCAAAGCCAGCCTGAGCAAACAGTGAGGAACATGGGACAGGACTGGGACTATAGCTCAGGGGACAGTACATTTTTAGCAGATTTAAAAGCCATGGTTTAGATCAAGGAGACTTCAAATTAGGTGGCACGCTTGTAAACCCTACACTTGGAAGAATGTGCAGCCACCTGGACAGCATAAGATTCCATCTAAAAACAAACAAGAACCAGAGATCTTGGCTTCTAAGACAAGGTCTTGCTATGGCCCAGATGCTCTCAAACTCACCAGCTTCTAAAGACTGAGATTACAGGCTCTATGTGATCATCACACCTGACTGACAGAGATAGATAATGTTAGCCGGCATAACCGTGGCTTGTCTACCGGGGACAAGCTCCTCTATGACCTGCTCACCGATGAGTCTTAAGGTGGTACTTGAAATGTGCTGGCCACACAAATGTCCGGTCACAGCCTTCAACCGTGCACTTGAGCCTCTTGTCCACCTGCGGAAGAGGCCCGCAATCTCTGGGCTGCCCGTCACCAGAACCAAGGTGGACACTCTCTCCTGTGACAAATGACATTTATAATTCAGAAGAATCCTACTTAGATACTTAGACTTAAACAATAAACTCCTACATTTCACTCCTAGTGATCATTACTTAAGATATCTACTTGCTTCCTATATATTGGCCCGAGAATATGCTACATCCCCACCCTGAGAATTACCCACATTTATCACATTTTATTTAACAAGATCAAGTCCTGACAGCTCCCTTTCATATTATTTCAGAAAACAGAATTAAAACTATTGTGTAGGAACCAAGCATGGTGGTACACATCTGTAATCTGACCTTTTAGATGAAGAAATAGGATCAGGATTCAAGGTCATCCTTGATTGAGTAGTCTTAAAAAGAACTCTACTCCAAAAAAAACAAAACCAAAATCCCACCATTTTGTAAAACACAAGCTGGTAGAGAAGTAACAGCCAGAGTGGAGGCTACAGAGGTAACTTGAAGTTCTACGTAATAAAATCCTGTATGTTAGCCAGGTATGGCACATGCCTTTGATCCCAACACTAGGAGGGCAGAGGCAGGCACTTGGAGAGGCTAGTCTGGTCTACTGAGTGGGTTTTAGGACAGCCAGGGCTACACATGGAAACCTCATCTCAAAAAACCAAACAGATACGTAAATAAACACATAAGTAAAATTCTGTGTTTTAAGACAAAACCATTGTTCTGGCTGAATTTATAGCAGATTTTTGTCACAAATGCCACTCTTAAGATTTCCATCTTTTGATTCAACTTATTTACTTGCTACCACTTGAAGGATTGGAACAACCTTCCAATTTCCTATCTTACCCCTCTTTAAATATCCAGTGTTTAAAAATGTAAAACTTCAGGTGAGATTTAAGGATGTTAAGCAGACTTTTATAAGTGAGAGAACATCAACAGGCACACTGTCCCATAAACAGAGGGGAGGAGTAAACAATGGCTCCGCTAGAGTCACAGGAAGTCAGTTAAAAATGGATACAAGCTCCGTATCAGCAGGTGCTGCTCCTTTGCTTTTACTACTTCAAGATACTGCTGGACAGTAACAGAACAAAACACTCATAGTCATTCATTTGGCCAAGAGGATACTGAGTTTCTCTGTATTACATACAACTAAGGAAAGGGACTTGTGTTTCCAAATTTGCCTCTCAAAAGCCAAAAGCAGGATATAATGTGCTGCACTTAATATCACAGCCCCAAACACAGCTGATTAAATATCTGTCCCAGCTAGCAATCTTTCTCTTTCTATTGCTATATTTTACCAAGCTAACAGTTATAGACTAATGAATTGTTCTAAGACATATGTCAGGGCATAATTTTGAATGCTTCCTGCTGCCTAACATTAACATTTTCTTTCATGATATTACTCTCCATTTGTTAGAATGCATTTAATCAAAGTTAAACTTTAACTAGGACTAAAATATATATAGCATAAAATTTCCCCATTAACTTCAGAGATCCAGCTAATCAGCTACTAATGAAGGGTCTATGAAAACCCTGTGTTAATCTAGAGACTGACGCCAGTAAACAGCTTTCTACATTCAGTTTCGTATAGACATTAATACCAAGGGCCAGCAATGACTCAGTGGGTAACGGTTCTTGCTGCCAAACTTTAAGATGTTCATTTTGTTACTAGGACCACATGGTAGAAAAGAGAGACCCAACTCCCACAAAATTGTCCTCTAACCCCTAAAGGACGGACACACAAACACACACACACACACTCTCTCACACACACACACTCTCTCTCACACACACACAGTGGAACTGAACTGTACTTTTGTCTTATGCTTGCACTACTTTGTATTCAGTGATATTAAATCATTTAAGAAATAAGGTAACTCATACTTATTGTTTATTTTCTGAGATGGAGGTCTCACTATGTTACTATGTCTGTCCTGGAACTCACTGTGAAGACCAGGCTGGCCTTAAACTCAGAGGGATCTGCCTGCCCCTGCTTCCCCAATGTTGGAATTACAGGTGTGTGCCACTATGCTCACCCCTTTTGGCTGTAAGCTAACATATTCTGAGTAGGAAAAACATTCATAGAATACTTGATTGAAAAGCTTATACCTAATTATTTAGTCTCTGCAGTGGCTCCAACAGGTTAAAATATACTGATTTTTATGCTCTGAAGATGAGAAAATTAAAATCATGCAAGGCAAGAAACCAGTAAATGATGATGTCACATCTGGACCCCAGGCCTGCACTGCTTCTCATTGGCAAATGTGGTAACTATTTTCTAAATGTGAGTAGAACGGTGAAGGTTTCAGGATTCAAGGATTAGAAAAAACATCTCATGGAAAATCCTTCTCAAATGGTTCGAATAAATAAAGAGCACTACAATGCAATATGATAGTCACAAATAAAACAATTATTTGAGATGAACAAAAAATAGATTTTTTTGTGCAGGAATTATTGTTTGTAAAAATGCAATATTCTGAAATCTGTAGAATTCCCAAGTTCTCTAACATACCATTTAGCTTTTTGTTTCTACATGAACAATAATTAAAATAATCATAAACATATTCCTTATTACCAACAAGAGCTCCAAACACTTGTGAACTGACAAATCTGTGTTTAATCTTGGCTTGATTAGTGACAATACTGACACAGTAATAACTTAATTATCTCAGGCTAATGAGAATACAGAAGGAGAACTAATCAAAAGACCTAAAACCTAATGGTATGTTACATAAATGAAGGTTTGACCGGTGTGGGATGATTTGAATGTGCCCATCCATGATTCTTAAGGATAACATGTACATCCATATAAGTACAATACCATGGACACCAGAGGAGTTGCTCTGGAACTGAAGTTACAGGTTATGATGTTAGGAACCAAACACAGTTCCTCTGGAAAATCAGCAATCACCCTTAATTGCTGAGCCACCGCTCAAGCCCAAGACAGTTACATTTCTAAGCTGCCAGGTGATACTGATGATTTGGGGACAGTATTCCAAAATAACCAACAGCACACATCAAGTTGTATAGGCTTGCTTAGCTGAAAAGAAATAACCACAGTCTGAGAAAATAGCTCAGTGGGTGAAGTGCTTGTCACACAAGCATGAAGTGTATATCACACAAGTTGGGTGGCCAGAACCCTTATAAAATGTAGAGCCATGTGGTGTAATTCTAGTAGTGGGGAGGCACTTTAGCCTCCATATGCATATGTATGTACACACACAAATTTAGAGATAAAATAACTAACACAAAGCAATCATCTAATCCACAAAACTGCCATAAAGAGCAATATAGTTTTAGCAAAACAGTATGAGTCAGACTCAACATTAACTGTATAGTTGTATTTTTAATAACTGATAAAACTATTTTAACTTTTTTGAGTTAAAGTTCATATAAAGTTTGTATTTTTATATATTTAAGGACGACTATAATAAAACATTCACGATAACCTTAGAATCTGTACCAATTTCTCCTTTTTTGGAGACAGGGCCATTAAGCCCTTGAAAATCCTCCTGATTCAGCCTCAGACATGCTGGGACTAAGGTTTTGTACCACCATTCTCAGACTCCTATGTAGTAGAATTGGGTTCTGTGCCATTGTAAATAATTGTCCCACCCACTGGTTTAATAAAAACACTGATTGGCTGAAGGCAGGCAGGAAGAGTGAGTGGGGCTACCAGACTGGGAAAACTCTAGGAACAGGAAGAGCAGAGCAGAGATGTCAGAAAAGCCAGTAGATGCAAAGGACAACTATGCTGCTGAGAAAAGGTGCTGAGTAGCCAGGCTGAACAGGATAAGAGTCATGGGTTAGTTTAAGAGCAAGAGCTAGCTAGAAATATGCCAGAGCCATAGGCTGATCAGCATAAAATTAATACAAGCGTCTGTGTCTCTGCGGGTCTGCCAGTCTGGAACACAGGCCGGACAGACCAGAAACTTCATACTACACTCCTAGTTGTTCTCTAAGACACTAAATACTATTTAAAATTGAAAACTCAAAACCTAAGTTTAGTTGATTTGGTAGACAAAGCCAACTTATTTTATAAAATAGAACAGCTTATTTTAAGGTTTCCATTCTCATCAATAAAATAATTTGATTATACACAATTCAAAATATAGCTACTGTATTTCTCAAACCAGTAGAGAACACGGGAGAGGAAAACAGCACAGGGTTCTCACCATTGCTGCTGGTTTTTGCACTCTTTGCCAACTGTGCCCGAGTAGCAGCAATCAAACTGTCATGGGCCAGCTCCTGGACCCGCAGGAACCATGGGATACTACTGTCCCCATTCTCGCCAGAGAGGAAGTCATTCCCTGAATCCTCTGTCTCATCCTGCACAAACACAAAATGCTCAGCTGAAGAGCCCAGACCTGAAAGAAGGACAGTAACATAGGTAGGTTAGCCACATCCTCTAACAGCCCTGGCCCAGAGACTCCTTCATAAATAACATCATTCTAGATCTCTCTTTCTTTCTTAAAGTTTCTGTTCTCATAAATAATTGAGGTATCATTCTTCCACTCAGCCCACATTCTTATTGTTAACTCTGCCTCCTCTTGTTTCAGAGGCATAATGTTCCTTCCTGGCAAGCAAGCCACCTACCATTTGAAATATTCCAAATCCATGCTCAGTCATTCTCTCTTGTATGCTTTAATTAACTCTCTTTGGGGCAGAAAAGATAGCTTGGCAATTAAGAACCTTGGCTGTCACTGTGTAGAGTAGGCTGGCCTTAAACCCACAAAGGTCTGCCTGCCTCTGCCTCCCAAGGGCTGGGACTAACGGTAAATGCCACCATGCCCAACAAGTTTATTACTGGCTTTGTTTGAAACCGGGTCTCACTTTGTTGCCTAGGCTGGCCTCAAACTTATCTTCCCACTTCAGCTACAGGTATGTACTAAGTTTCAAAACAACTCTACCTTCTAACTTGTATTTCACATTCCATTCTTTCTCCACATCTATCTTTCAATAATTATTATTTTTGCAAAGGTCACCAGATAGACATTTAATCTCACTAGTCCATCCTATAGTATTTAATCATTTAGTAGCCTTTCTCTTTTAAAATATCTTCCTTCCTTGGTTTCCCACCTGCCACTCTCTCAGTTCTCCTCTCCTTATTGTTCTGTTGTTCTCTTAAATATCCCCCTCCTCAGGGTCCTATGCTTGCCTTTATTCTACATATGCTTCAAACTTCTCTAAAATCAAATAATCCTCTCATACTTTCGGAATGTGATGAGCAGCCAACTGCCTATTTTATACCAAATCTCTCCAGAACTGAGAACTCTAGATTCCCAACCCCCCTCCCTCCACTACCCCAGTTTTCAAGACAAGATTTCTCTCTGTAGTTTTGAAGCCTGTCCTGAAACTAACTCAGTAGACCAGCCTGGCCTCTCCCACAGAGACCCACCTGCCTCTGCCTCCCAAGATCTGCCAGACTCATGGATTCCTATTTTTAACTCTCTAAAGGTACTCCCTCCAATATGAAAACACCAACAGACTCATTTGGGACTAAGCATCCTTCCCCAAGCCTGTTCTTGTGCTTACTATCCCAATCAAGGGCACCACATTATTTATCCAAACAAAAAATGTTTCTGTTGCAGGGTGTAGTGGCACATTCTATTCTTGCATTCAGCAGTATGAAACAGTGCTACACAGAGAAACCAACCATGTCCAAGGCCTTAGCATTTTGATACACAGGACCTAATACCCACTATGCCTTACAGGAACAGACAGCACTCTCATGCCATAGATAAAAACAGGGATGATAAAAGCTACAATATGGAGCAGACTACTCTTACAGGTGGCAAAATTTACAACCAACCACCTCACAAACTTAAAGAGGAAATGCAGAGCCATCAGTCTTTGCGCTTCTATAGTATATTCAACTAGTCACCAGATCATACCAACTCTCTAACCAAATAATAGATTCTTAGCATCTTATGAATATTAAATAATGGCAACCATTAATTTTTTTCCCCTAAAGAATGAACAGTTAGAAAAGATGAAAACATACCTGTTCTTGTTAGGTTTAGAAGAATAAAAGAAGTGCTATCACTTGGCTGTAGATCCTGCAACAGGCTAGGCGACTCTGGAGTGGACAGAAATTCTGGGGACTTCTGTACAGTCTGAGCCCTTGTCTCTTCTCCATCTGGGCCTACATTCACCTGAAGGCTCCTCAAAACAGCTGAAGAAGGGACCTCCTTGGAGGAATTAGTATGACTTGGAGTATCATCTAGTGAAGGAAAATACCACAGCTTTATGTACCATTCACCTCCATGGAACTCCCACCTTTTCAATAAATAGTACCCAAGACACTAAACTTCAGTTAGTTAACAGCATCTCATAAGAGTATACTGCATTCTCATTTTACAAATACAAAAACTGCCTTAGAATAATTACAGGAGGAAAAACAGCCTGGTAAACCACTGAGATTCTGTAGAGTAATCAATATGTTTCATTATAGTTTCATTTCATATATAAATAATTTAAAAGACTTTCTCTAAAGAAATTTGTTCTAAACTGGACATAGTGGTGCATGTTGTTAATCCCAGTACTTGGGAGGCAGAGACAGGTGGATCTGTGAGTTGGAGGCCAGTCTGGTCTACAAAGAGAGTTCCAGGACAGCCAGAACTACATAAAGATCAAACAAAGAAGTTTGTTCTAAGGGACTGCCTCAAAAAAACAAAACAAAACAAAACATTTTTAACATAAAAAACTATTTTAAATGAAAATGAACATTTAAAGGAGAGAGGAGAGGAGATAGGTATAACAGCTCTATACAAGCAGGAATTACACTATGTGGTGAAGTATACAGTATTTCCAGAAGCTTTCGTTCATCTTTATAAAAGGCAGGTAACACTTTTTTCTCTTTTAGGCAGATGACAAATAAGACCTAATAGAAATGGATTACTACTAACCATTTTCATTAGATACTGACCTAATGAAGTTGCACAATAATGTGAATATTCTTAATATAACATGACCATGCACTGATTAATTTAAAATGTAATTCTATGCTGTGTGTATTTTACCAAACACACCAAAAATATTTTAAGAATATAAAATTTATAACAGCACTGTTCATCACAGCACAATACTGGAAAATGATCATCAACAGAGACATTAACTAAAGTGTTGTGCTATGTTTATATGGCAGGATACTACGACTGATACCAAACCAAGCTACAATAAGAATGAACCTCACAAAGACAGAATAAAACAGGGTACAAAAACACATATTAAAAGATCATATCATTCCATTCATTTAAGGTCACAAACCAGCCAAAATTAAGTTATTTTACTTAAAGATGTATACCAGAGTGGTTAATTTTAGAAACAAAAGAAATACAAAAATAAAAGCAGTGATGATGCATTAAAGAACAGAGGTTTCTTTATTAAGGAGAGTCTACGGAGAGCTTGGCAGCTAATGTTCTCGTTTGGGGAGGTCAGTATATGGATATTCCTTATATTTATTTCTCAAGGTGTACATATGTGGCTTTATACTTTTCTATATCCACCATATGTCACAGCTAAAAATATGAGGGCCAATAATATGGCTGTGAGGAAAGCCATTTGCCACCAAGCCTGATGAGCTGAGTTCAATCCCTGGGATCAATATGGTGGGAAAAGAAAACCACCTCCTACAAGCTGCCCTCTGACTCCCACACATGCATCATGGTACATGTATTTAGTATGTGATTCAATTGGCTTAAATTCCTTTCGAGATACACACACAAGTACAATTGCTGACAAATCTGATAGTTCTATCTTTAGTTTTGAGGAATTTCCATAATTTCATCAGTGCACAGGGTTTCCTTTTCTCCACATTCTTATTAACATTTGTTCTTTTGTCTTCTTAAAATATATAATCATTCTATGGGACCAAGTACATTTTTGTTTCTATTTAAATTCTCATTACTTTATTATCCAACAAAATAAAATTGGGATGGAAAATTGAGGATGGCAGGGAACTTAACAAAGACTTATTAGCACCTAGAAATTTGTACAGGTTGAAAGAGAGATTTAGATAACATGACGCACAATACACACTATTAGAAATACAACAAATGATGTGAAAGAGCTAGGATCACATAGAGAAACTTCAAAAGATTCATTTTAGTGTGTGCACATATTCTTGACTATTCACAATTAGAACCCAGACTAGGGTATCAAGCCATGACTGCTGGCTCATGCCTTTAATCCTAGTATTGGGAAGCAGAAACAGGTAGATCTCTGAGTTCAAGGAAAGTCTGGTCTACACAGCAAGATGTACTCTGAACAGCACTGTGTATCTTTACAGCTGAAGTTACAGCTTTTTTTTAAAGACAGTTTTTCTGTGTAGCCCTGGCTGTCCTGGAATTTACTCTGTAGACCAAGCTGTGCTTCAACGCACAGAGATCCACCTGCCTCTGTCTCCTGAGTGCTGGAATTGAAGGTATGTGCCACCACTGCCTGGCCAGATATTAGGCGGAAAATGTTACATTTGTTTATAGAGTATGTGCTTCCACATTCATGCTATGCTGCACATGTGGAAGTCAGAGGACAACTTTCAGGAGTCAGTTCTCTCTACCATGTGGGCTCCAGGGATCAAACTAGGGTCACCAGGCTTGGTGGGAAGATCTTTTTTGTTCTATGGGGATTCAAACTTCAGCCCTCAGGCTTGCACAGCAAGTGCTCTTAAGTCTTTACAAAACATCACTAAGGGATGTAGTCAGAATTTCTAACAAATAATTGTCATCAACAGGCTAACAGTGTCCTGCCCCTGCTTAGCATTAACATTCTAAATCCTACAATATTATATAAGGTCAATGGTAGCAGACAGCCTTTAATCCCAGCAAAGGCAGAAGCAAGTAGATCACTGTAAGTTCCAGGCCAGTCAGGGCTACACAGCCAGACCATCTCAAAAACAAAACAAAAACAAACAAGTAACTTCCCCAAAATGAAACTATATAAGCACTCCCTCACCTATAGTAGACTTTATACCGTTCCCTCCATCCCTACAGCCTGCCTTCTCACCCTTTCTCTGGCAATGTTAATGATGTTCTTCTTTCAGTCTTTGTCTCCTTGGCCTCTTAGAAGCCTTTATCGGATTGAATTTTCTTGGGTCTCAAGCGTCCAGGCTATGCTGATATTCACCTAAATACTCTTATACATTAGCATCTTGCCTGATACTGTAGCTTCAAAAAGGAGTCCCACAGTGCTACAGTGACCTTTCTGTCTCACTTTCACATACTTATTCCTGTGGTTTAAACTACTTAGGCACTTGTGACTTCCACGGCTGCTTTTTTCCCATGACTCTTAAATTTTACTTTCAAAATCAAACTATCCATTCTACTCTTGTCACAGAGCAGGCTAAACTCTTAAGACGTCTTTGTCCTCTCTGTAGTGAACATATTTTACCTGGCAACATTAGCCGACTGCATTCTGAGGCCTCGGTCACTGGAAGGAGGGATAAGCAAGTGATGTCTTTAGCTTCTGATTCTACTAGCCCTTGTCCCAGGGGGATGGAGGTGTTCTGAACAAACTGAACCAGGAGCTGGGGAGGGGAGAGAAGCAACACTGAGAAACAGAGGCTGCTAGGAATGAATCTCCACTTTTAGATTTACCACGCAAGCAATGACATAATTCAGTCTTGTTCCGAGTCTCAGCCACATACATAGAAAAACTAGACAAACTACATTTATTAAGGTGTTTGTGCTACAGAATAGTTGACTTTTAAATTAAGTTAATCTGTTATTATTTACCAAATTATGAAAGTATACTTTAAAATGATGAGTTTGTTTTGTTTTGTTTTGTTTTTTAACTAACTGCACTGTATTGATTTTATCTTACAGAGCATTTTCCTGGGTATTGGTTCATTAATCCCTATATTTAATTCATAGTGAACATGTATTTTACAAATGAGGAATCAATCTGAAAACATTGACTTGTCTAAGATGACATAACGAGTTAGAAGTTCCCGTCTTTCAAATTAAGTAACAATTTCAAATTTGGTGACTTTCTTACTATGAAACACAGATTTACTAAAATTAAGATAGGAAAATGAAATTATAAAATGCTTAAATCTCCCAATAATGTTCAGAAATAAAGTATTTTCAATTATATATATAAAATAAAGAATTTGTGTAAATAAATATATACATACATACCACAACTACATAAGTATATTTTAGGGATATAAAATATTTTATTATATAAGCACGTTAGTATTTAATTAAATACTTAAGTAGCAAATGTAAAAATCTACAAAAGATAGAAACAGAACAGCGAAATCTTTGAGAAAACATTTAGTAACAGAAAAATTGTAAAACTAAGAGTAAAGATTACAGTAAAAATCATCTGGCTCACAGAGTCAAAAATGTTTGCTATTAAGCCACTTGAGAAGTTGTTTCCTGACCAATGGACAAAGAATAAACTCTGAAAATCCACCAAAGAGAACAGCTAAGTGAGCTCACCTCTGGTTTGGATTCTAACTCATCTGATAACATTGATTCAGCTTCTGAAATCCTGCAGCTGTTCCGGGAACAGGTCCAAATCTAATTCAGAGTCAATGACACCTTCCTGTTGTACTCATATCCCTTTAAGAAACATTATGCTTTTCCTGTAAGATGCTGAACTAGGTTGGTAATCAATTTAACCTAAAATAGGGTAAAAAAGAGAAAGACACAGCATTAAGAGCAGTAGGAAAATGTAGCTAAATAAACAAAGGCATGTCTTTATATCTAAAAATCACAAGCAAAGAATTCAGCCTATAACATTTGTTTTAAAATAGACCAAGCCCAATAAGTATCAAAACCTATAAAGGCATTATGCTTTGATAAACTATTTCTACTTCTTTTTAAAATTTATCTCATGCATGGTTATCTTGCTGTGTCTCCAAGTGTCCAGAGTCCAACAGAGGGTATGTAGTTCAGTGGTAGAGCATTTGCCTAGAATGTGCAAATATCCGGGTTTGATTCAAAGCAACACACACACACACACACAGGACTGTGAAGCTCATACAACAAAGAAAATTGATTGCAAGTTTAGTTTCCATTTTAACACTAATTACAACATGCATAAGAAAAAGTAGAAAGAAATTCACACAGCTGTAACAATAGTTATACTGTGTAACAGGCCAGAGTGCCTTCACTTTTCTTGGTTCTAAAAGGCAATGATGTTTTGATAATTTAAAACATAAGCCTAGCAGGGGCATGGTGGTGCACACCTGCAATCTCAGCATTCAAAAAGCCTGGACTACAGTAATACTTTCTCAGGAAAACAGAAAAAAATCACAATCAAGTCTAGAAGTGTAACTCAATGGTAGAGCACACGCAGCATCATGAAGGTGCTCTGGGTGCACTTTTCAGCACTATCAGGGTGGGGTGGGCTGTTAAGTACTTCCTAAAGTGCTCTTAGGACACAGAAACAATCCATTTCCATTCTCCCTCCCTCATCTTTTCTCCTTCCTCGGTCACTACTGGAGACTGGGGTCTATCCATACTAAGAATAGACTTTGCTAGTCTCCAAACTGAAAACTGCTTAAGTCCCCTCCACTCAAGTACTTTGGCAGATGTATTCACTTAATTTGGTGTAATTGCTATTAAAATTGGGAGTAAAAAATATACCCAGGATGGAAATCTTCCATTAATACCAGGGTAGATTGGAAAGTTAGACTAAGACAGACATTAAGAAATACTAGAAGTCGGTGGCACATGCCTTTAATCCCGGTACTCAGGACACAGGGGCAAATGGTTTTCTGACTTCAAGGCCAGCCTGTCTACATAGTGAGTTCAGGACCAAACAGAGAAACCCTGTCTTCTAAAACAAACAGAAAGAAGGAAGAAGGAAGGAAAGGAGGGAGGGAGGGAAGGAAGGAGAACTAAACAAACAAATACATACATACTGAAATTGGGCATTTAAGATAGCTCAATTTGTGAAGGTGGCCTCCATGCCTGACAACCTCAATTCAATCCCCAGGACCATGTGGATATAGAGAGATAAGAGAACTAACTTTCACAAGTTGTGCTCTGACCCCACAAATGTGCACACACAAATACATACATATAATTTTTAGAAGAAATACTGGAGTTAAAGTTTTTGCTTGTTGATGTTAATAACAGTCAGCAATCCAACTTACATGTAATGTTCCTTTTACTTACTACATACAACAAAGTACCATAAATGACCAACTTTTCTTTCTATGCACATTTTTCTTCCTCAAGCACTACAATAGCTTATGTGGTTTATTCACTGGTCTTCATGAGGGGAAGAAACCAAGGTTCAATAAATTAGCTGATTAAGTTATGAAGCTGCATAAGCAGGCTGGCATGAGTAGTTGGCACAAATAGGGACCGATTACATCTATATTTGATTTTAAACTTTGAGGGCTTAGCAATTCCTCTTCTCCAATTCTAGCTCACATAACAAACCAAGAAATTACCAAGACATTACTATTTGCTCAAGTTATCAGTAAAGTGCATCCAAAGTTCAGATTCTTGAATTGTAGAATCTACTATATCTTTTTATTTTAGTGTCTTCATTTTAATAATCTTTGAAAACAAGTAAGGCTACTCTGGAACAACTGCAACATGCATATTGTAACTGAATACATAATCCTAGTGTCCAAATTTATGGCTTGTGTAGGCACTTAATGAAGAAATAAAGTAAAATGCACTAGAAAAGGCTGAGCTGTCAGGAATCTGTCTGTTCAAGATCGAGGTGTGGTCACAGGCATCTGTAATCTCGGCACTGGGGAGACTGAAGGAAGAGACTAGGGAGTTTGGGGTTACATAGCAAGATCATACCTCAGAATGAAAAGAGGACGGTGGTTTATCAAGTTCTATGTGGACTTCACCTCTAACACAGAACTTGCTAAGTACACCAGCTAACCAGCAGTACAAAGGCAAACAAATAAGCCAGGTTTGCTGCTAGATCCAATTCCATTACCCAGTTGATTGATTTCAAAAGCTTCAGTGTAAATTTTTTTTCTAGAAATGCAAAACTTTTCCAAAAAAATAAATTTTGGACCAGATACAGTGGCACACACTTTAATCCCAGCACTCTGGAAGCAGAGGGTGGGTGAGGCCAGCTGAGTTCCAGGACAGGTAAGGCTACATAGTGAGACCTTGTCTCAAAGTTTCACTGAGACAGTTCATATAATATGAATGTTACCCATTTTTGAAAGATTTTAGTTTTTATTTATTGTACATGGCTGTTTTGTCTACACACTGGCTGTATACCACACATACATATATATATAATACCCATGGAGGCAGAGGGTGCTGGATCTTCTAGTACTGAAGTTATAGAAGGTTGTCGATCACCATGTGGGTGCTAAGAACTAAATCCAGGTCCTCTACAAGAGTAACAAATGTTCTGAACTGCCCAGTCACCTTTCCAGATCCCACTCTCACACATTTTGAAAAGTATAAAATTAAACCGTCTTTAGTATATTCATAAGTGTTCGATAACATACACAATCAGTTTTGTTTTTGTGTGTTTGTTTTTTGGAGGGAAAGGGTTAGGACAGGCTCTTGTATAGCCCAGGCTGTCCTGGAACTTTATGTTTCTGAGGCTGGCCTTGAACTTCCGGTCCCTCCTGCTTACACCTTCCAGCACATTGAGATAAAAGGTGTGCAACACCATGCTAGGCTAATTTTACATTTTCCCAAAAGAAACCCTGAAATCACTAGTACCTAAGTAATCATTAGTTTGAAGGACTTCATACAAGTTTCCCTGTGAGCACATAAAAACAATGGATTTTAGATTCGACACAGAATAAGTGACATAGCAGAGGATATTCGAGCCCTAACCCTTTGCTCTTTGACTTTTCAATTGCAAACTTTCATTAAGAATTACTTTCTGAGGAGTTCTACATATATATCCATCAGCATTTCAAACCAAGATTTCAAACCCAGATTATCATCTCCCTACCGAACCTGTTTGTCTTGAATTATTCCTTTTACTTGTTGCCCAATCTTCTTCCCACTCAGCTGCAGATTCTAGCAGTATCTCTCATTCTCCATATTTAAATAATCCTAGCCATTAAGACTTCCCCAAATCATGTAACTTCCTATTACATGACGCTATTTAGACATCTCAGTATCTTTCAACTACACTATTAACACTTCTAACTGGTCACCTTGCCTTTAAGAGTTACCTTTTCCTCGGGGCAGGCAGATTGGACTCAAGGCTAGCCTGGTCTACAGAATGAGTTCTAGAAGAGTCAGGGCTACACAGAGAAACCCTGTCTCGAAAATCCAAAAATAAAAAACTTCCCTTTCCAATCTTTTACCCACTCATTATTTTTCCAAAACACAAGAATGTTTATCACCCCTCATACTCAAAGTTTAGTGTCTCAGAATAATGGCCAAACCAAGGAGGTTCAATCTCTTCCCCGATATACTCCCCCCGCCCCCAAAAAAACTAGAAATTGCAGAATTTACCCAAATTTGACACCAAGAGATCAAGGTTTAAATTAGAAGCTACATCTTCTGATGCTTGGTTACCTTGTATTCTGCGATACACTGCAATAACCAAAGTGTAATTCCTCAGTGCCAAACACCAAGAATTGTCCGCCTTTACTACAAAATACTTTTTCTTCTCTTTGCACGTTACACTGGCCCCTGTGACAACGTCTAATGTAAAAGTATGAACTCTGAATCCCATCTCAATAATATTTAACACTCTAATGGTACCTAAGTACATTTCAGAGCCTCATTCGCAAGTAGGATAAAGTTTAATAAACTAATTGTATCTTCACTTCAGAGGACGGGTTCAACGGGAAAAAGACATCCAGACTACAAACATTCGCTGCCCACACACCGGCCTAAATAGCAGGCAGAGGGGACACCTGCGGTCCGGCCTTAGTCCCCAGGTGTCCCCCTTCCAGACCAAGGACGTGAGTGGACGCCGGAGAAGGAACCGGTAGCTCTGGCTGAAGCGCCGGCAGGACACCGCTAGGGACCCTTCCCGCCAGCACAAAGGCCTCAGCCGAAGGCCCGAAGGTCCGCGGGCAGGCCCAGCGGCCGGTGCAGTCCGGAGCCTCCGCCCCGGGGACTCGCTAACTCCGGTTTTCCGGGGCCCATCTGACTTACAAGTATCCTCCCGCAAAAACAAGCCTAGGAGCCAAAACAGCGAGCCCCAGATCCTGAGAGAGGTAGGGCCGAAGCCGCGGGGCTTCGGACCGGTCGCTCCCGGCCTGCCAGACGCCGGGCGGGGGAGGGGGCGGGGGGGCTGGCCTCCTTATGCCCTTCGGGGGCGACCTCGGCTCTAGATCCCCAAACCCCGCGGTGGGCTCCCTTCCCTCCGGGACCCCCTACCCGAGCGGGTGTGGCCAGCCCCCGCCCGGAGCTCACCTTCCAGTCCAGGGCAGCCGGCCGGCCGTCAATCAGTCCCAAATTCCGTCCACACACGGCGTCTTCCGGCTCCCGCCGGAAGCAGCTCCAGAGCGGGACAGGAAGTTTGGCCACCCCCCTCGGGCATACCCACTCGCGCTCTTCTCCGCCCCGTGGGTGTTCCTCGGGTCGAGGTGCTGAGCCCCGGGCAGCTGCTTGGGCCGACTCCCACCTCCCCGCACACTCGCTAGTCTCCGGCCGGTGGAACGGCAGAACCCCCGCCCCCGCCCCCTCTGCTGTGCCCTTCAGGACTCTCGGGTCCGCGGAGTCTGAAACCAGGTCAGTGCATTCTAGCGTGACGTCAACCTACTTCCCGCTGAAGTGGATGAGTGTGGGCAGCTTTCTCCCCAGCTGGGGAGTTGTGACACAGGAAACGAAAAACAGTGCCCCTGAAACACCAAAACTCTTCATGAAGAGGACCCCGAAATTTTCACGGCCCGAGGAGGGACCCGCAATCAAGCCCTGCATTAACCATTGGGCTGGGCATTTATTTAGGCACGCGTACAATTTGGGAACATTTAAGATTTCCCCAGAAATCTTGGATGTCTTGACTGAGGGCTAAAATACCTGAGTTCCAAAGTTAATATAGTACTTGATGAAACTTTTGGGTTTGACCTGGCTTAGTGGCACAGCCCTGTAATCCCTGCACTGGGAAGTTCTAGGTCAGCTAGAGCTACATGGTGAGACCTTGTCGAAAAACAAAATAACAAAACAACCAACCAACCCTCATGATGTGGCACATAAGAGTAGGGAATTAAAGATAGTGCCCGTGGGAATTAATGTTCTCTTAAATCGCTTATTTTCGTGTTTAAAGATAAATCAAGAACTAAATGAGCTAGGGAGTAGTAATTTGGGTACAAAACATTCCGGGCCTTGCGGGTGAAAATAATTCCTCGGTACACAGCCACGATGGGCACTGAGAAGCACGGTTGTAACCCCATTTGAGAATTGGCATGACAACGACAACTGGGCTACAGAGTATCTTAAAAAAAACCTTGGGGTGGCAAGGAAATGTCTACAATGAGCTAAAGTCTTAAAGATTAAGAAAAAACAAATTAGATTTGGGAGTTATCAGCATATGAAGAACCCTCCAGAAAGAAAAACTGATCGGGGCAAGTATGTAAAATAAGGTTAGACCACTGCAAAACTGGATTGGATAATTACAAATCAATTTGAATGTATTTAGTGCAAGTGTAAAGGACATTGGCTGTGTAAAGAAGTAGCCACAATCACACTCCGAAAACATCGTCCGTTTTACTTTTCTAAAGGTAGCGTTACAATAATAAAACAAACGAGACACATCAATACATCTGAATAGTCATGTCTACAACCACTGGTTAATTTACTTGGTCCTATCCCTTTCTGGAGCTTTTTTACTTGGGGTTTGTTGGGAGTTGGGGGTTGCTATTGAGGATTAACCCCAAGGCCCATAGAATACTAAGTAGTGTTCTGCCCTGATCACGCCCCCAACCCACTTCAATCAGTGAAATTACAAGTGATGTTTATATCTATCTACTTGCTCTCCAAAGTTTCCCAAAGTACAAGCCTTTACCACTAGCATTCCACAAGTAGACAAGCAGGTGGAGATCTTTGAGTTCCAGCCTAGCCTGGATTACGTAGCAAGGCTACATAAAAGATTTTCTTTAAAAAAAAAAAAAAAAAAAAAATTCTAAAGTAAACACATGCTTTATTAGGCTTGCTACACAGCTTATGATTTGGCAGATGAAAAATAGATCATCTTCTGGGTGTCAATCTGGTCTCTTGATCTTCCCATCAACTCAACTGACTTCATGTATCTTCTCAGAACATTCCCAACCCAAAACCCTCACTGTCTCCCCCTAAAATTGTTCCACAATCTGATACTCGAAATGCTGCCCCCAGCCCTATGTACTTGTTACCGTTAGAAGCCTCTCTTTTAGCAGGCTGGAGAGATAGCTCGGCAGTTAAGAGCACCTGCTGCCCTACCAGAGGCCCTGCATTCAAGAACCCAGCACTCACATGGTGGCTCAAAACTCTCCATTTCCAAGGGATTCAATGCCCTCTTCAGGCATCAGGCATGCATGTGGTATACAGACACATAGATACATAAAGACTTTTAAAGTCTCTCATCCATATAAAATATTCTCAATTCTAATACTCTCACTTTAAGAATAATGTTAAAAATTTCCCCAATTCAACAAATGTTGATCTTAGAACTAGTAAAATGTTTTAAAAATGATCCCAGAACTCAGGAGGCAGGGCCACAAGAATCACAAGTTCAAGGCCAATGTGGACTTCATATTGATATCCTTTCAAAAATAAAAGAGAAAAACAAATGATACTAACTTAAATCTATTGTGGCAATAGTTCTCAACCTTCCTAATGCTGCCACCTTTAATGCAGTTCCCATTAGTATGGTGACCCAACCATAAAATTATGTTGTAACTATTCCATAACTAATTTTGCTACTGCTATGAACCATAATGTAAATATCTGATATGTAGCATATCTGATGTATGACCCCCCAAGGGGTCACAACCCACAGGTTGAGAACCACTGTATTACAGTTAGCAATTACATGTTAAATATATAGTTAATATATGACATTGAAGATCACACTTGAATGAAGAACTATCTGCACTGTAAGATTGATTTTTGTGCAAAGTAGGAAATGGAGGGTGGGTTTCCTTGTGAAGATAGCCGGAGACTACAGAGAAGAATCTTCTGAAATGCAGACGACCTGCTTCCCCGTGTTGCCCCCGGTCATCATGGACTGAAATGCAACTGGAAAAAGAAAAGAAAAGGTCTCCTCACAAGAGCCATGTTACTGTGTGTTCACTAGCACTCTGACAGGCAGGGTAGCTTGAGTAATTTCTTCAGTCATTTTTCTCTCTCTGTTCTTGTTTGTTCAGAGAAGCCCTGGCTGTCCTGAAAACTGGCCTCGAACTGCCCCTGCCTCCTGAGTGCTGGGATTAAAGGCCTACCCCACCACCACCCTGCTACACAATAAACCTAAAAAGGAAAATCACTGGATCAGACAGTGATGGTGCATGATATTAATCCCAGCACTCAGGAAGCAGAGGAAAGTGGATCTCTGAGTTTGGGGGTAGCCTGGTCTACAGAGTGAGTTCTATACAGTAGCCAAGGCTACATAGAGAAACCCTGTCTTAGGGGGAGTGTGTGTGTATTTAAACCTGGAGCTGGAGAGATGGCTTAGTGATTGATGGTGCTTGCTGCTCTTGCAGAGGAAGCAAGTTCAGTTCCTAGCACCCATATGGCAGCTAACAACCATTCCTTTCCTAGGACCAATACTGTTCTGAACTCCATGAACACCAAGCATGCATGCGATGTATATACATGCATGCAGGCAAGACACACACAGAAAAGATTTGTTTGTACGAGTGTTTTACCTGCATATATCAAGTGTGCAACGTGTGTGATACCAACAGAGACCCAAAGAGGGCTCTAGATCACCTAGAACTGGTTATGAACTGCCATGTAGGTGCCAGGAACTGAACCTAGATCCTCTGAAAGAGCAGCAATTGCTTTTAACCAATGAGCCATCTCATGTGATTTTTTCAAAAATATTATACATAGAAGGAAACTCTCATGGTATATGCATGTAATCCTAGCATTCTGGAGCTAAGGCTAGAGGATCGTGAGTTTAAGGCCATCTGGGCTGTACATACTCAAAAACAACCAAAAAGAGTTGGGCAGGAGAGAGCACACTCTGCCACCCTCAGATATGTTGCATTTTAGAAACTTGGGGAAACATTCCATCTGAATACCAAGCTTGTAAATTGCCCCAACCTGGCCTCAAGGGTTAATAAATTTTGGAATTTGAGGGAAGGAAGAAGAGGGGGAAAAGAGGAGACTGTGTTTCAAACAAATGCAAACAAAAGATACAAGTAAAATACAAAGCAATCCGATTATATTCTGAAAACTATAGTTGGGCTGGGTATAGTTCAGCTGGTGAAGTGCACACAAGAGGCTCTGGGCTAAACCCGAAGCTCTTCATAAACCAGGACTGCAATTTCTACCTATGGGCCTTAGGCAGGAAGATCAAATTTCAGTATCGTCTTAGCCTTGGCTGCCTAAGGCCTTGCTGTGGGATAATGCTCTTATACACTGTAAAGATTTGTCACTTATATCGAGTTGATAAAACGTTGACTGGTCAGTAGCCAGGCAGGAAGTATAGGCAGGGCAACCAGCTAGGAGAATTCTGGGAAGAGGAAAGGCAGAGGAAGCAAAATGAGAATGCTGAACTGAGAAAAGGTACCAAGCCATGCGGATAAAATAGGTAAGAATTATGAGTTAATTTAAGCATCAGAGCTAGTTAGTAATATGCTTGAGCTACTGGCCCAGCAGTTACTATAATATTAAAACTGAGACAATTATTTGGGATGCAGCTGATGAGTATTTGAGAGTTTCTTGTGGGACAGAAACTTCCGACTCCAAGATCTGGCCTCAAAAAGACTGAAAAACAACACAAAGCCTACTGCTATTTAAAATGGAAATATCTAACTGGTATCCATATAAAAAAGGTACAGAATCTGAAGAGTGGAGGCAAATAAATAATGGGGCTAAAATATCAGCAAAACAATTTTTAAATAATTAAAAATTTTAGAAACATAACAAGTTTTACTGAGTAAATAGAGTATATACTTGTTAAACCAAATAAGTAAAATTTATGGTAAAACACAAAATGTTGGTTTGAAAATTTATTAATTTTTTTGAAAAAGGTAAAAATCAGTTTGACTAAAGCCTTTTCATTTGAAATTAACAAGAAAATGTCTTAAGTCTATGTTAGGACAAAAACAAAAAGGGAATTTAGAAATTTGATTAATCTTATGTCTGAGAAACTGTTGCAGAATATTTGTTTACACTATAAACATGTATCTTTGCTAAGATGCCTTCTGATTGGTTTAGTAAAGAGCTGAATGTCCAATAGTGAGGCAGGAAGAGGTTAAGCAAGACTTCTGAGGCCAAGAGGTCTATGGAAAGAAAGGTGAAGTCTCCAGCCAGGTGCAGAGGAAACAGGAGGTGCAAGATGAAAGAGAGAACACCATGTGACAGGGCAGAGTAATATAAATGGCTAAGTGTTAAGAGCTAGTTGAGACAAGCCTAAGTTAAAAGCCAAGATTTCATAATTAATACAAAGTCTCCATGTCTTTATTTGGCACTGATGGCAGAAAAGAAAATCTGTCTACAAGGAACATTTAATCTGAAGTTACCTAAAGCCTATAAAAGCTTTCACAGTCCTTATATTTTTATAAGATGCCTAATAAACCAAAGAAGTGTGGTTGTGTTGTGTGTGTGTGCGTGTGTGAAATGTGAAAACTACCCCTTGATATGATTTGAGTATGAAATATCTCAACAAGCACCTGTACACTTTAAATGCTCCGTCCTCAGCTAGTGGTACTATTTTAAGAGGTTCTGAAAACTTTATCAAGTGGGACTTAGCTGGAAAAGGCAGATCAGTAGAGTTGGGCCGTCCACGTCTTCTGCTTCCTATCCCTCATGATGTGAATGTACTCACCACCAGGATGATAGCCTACCCAAGAGCGTGGGGCCAAGTGACCATGAACTGAACCCTCTAAAATCATGAGCAATAATTCCTCCCTAAAGTTTTGTTCCAGGCATTTTGTCATGGTGATGAAAAAGTGACTAATATGCATATTAAATATCACTGAGTGAGCTCTACTGTGTTTGACGGCAGCAGATAACAGAACTACATATATAGGACAGTTTCACAGAAGTCATTATTTATTTGTCTGTTGTTTGGGTTTTTGAAACAGGGTTTCTCTATGTGTCGCCTTGGCTGTCCTCAACTTGGCTCTATAGACTAAACTGGCCTTGAACTCACAGAGACCCACCTGCCTCTGCCTTCTGAGTGCTGGGATTAAGGTGTGTGCCACCACTGCAGTTTATTTTATTGATTCTTACTTATTTTTGAGATGCTCTCATTAGCTAAGAATGACCTTAAATTGATTGTACTGCCTCTACCATCCAAGGTCTGGGTTACAATGGTTGCTAATATGCATGACTTGTACACTGTTTCATTCATGGTAGACATTTATTTTTATTTTTGAGACAGTCTTAGGATGTGATATGTCCCATCCAGGCTACATGGGCTCTGTCATTTCTAAAATGTTGAAAGCTGTTTGCAATGCACTTTCTGTTTACTCAGATATTATATCCTTCCAGGGTATTTGATAGAATTGAAGACTAAATCGCTATAATTATACTTGTCCTTAGTCATGGTAAAAAATAAGATATGAAATGCTAGACTCACAAATATAGATGGTAGAATATTTTCTTTACTTTTGCTAAATACAAATAAACTAAACATTGTAACTGTAACTTTGATAACTTTTATCATATGCAATAAATTTTTTTTTACTACATTAAAGCTAAAATCGTCCTTTTTTGATTAGACAGAAAAGGGGAAGTGATATGGGATGTCTTTTTGTACACTGTGAATGTGTTGCCACCATTAGTTTATTAGGAGGCTGTTTTGGCCTATGGTAAGAGACAGCTTACAGCCAGATGGGAAATCCAAACAGAAATGCAGAAAAAGAAGCGTAGAGTCTGAAAGACGCAATCCAGCTGCCAGGTAAGCCACCAGCCACGTGGCAATGGATGGATGAATACAAATGTTTTAATGTAACATATAGGAACTAGTTAGTAATAGCCTGAGCCATAGATCAAACACTTTGCAATTAATATAAGCCTCTGAGTAATTATTTTATAAGTGGCTACAGAACTGAGGATGGAAGAGATTCGTCCAGACCTCAGGGCTAGGCAGGACCAAGAAATTTCCAGCTATGGTCTCATTAGCCTAGAGTGACCTTAAACTGATTGAACTACATCTACCATCTGAGGTCTGGGTTATAGTAGTTGTTAATATGCATGATTTGTACACTGCTTCATTCATGGTAGACAAGCACTCTATCAACTAGCATAATCCACAGCCCCAGGAATAAATTATTAACAAGAAAATAAGATGGGTGTAGTGGCAAATGCCTGTAATTCTAGCACTTGGGAGGTCAGGAATTTAAGGTCAGCCTCAGCTAAACAGGGCTACACAAGACCCAGTTTCAGTAAAGCTCTGCTTTACCCCCCTCCTCCGGAGGAAAGAAGACAAGCTCAGTCTTTGAGGCTTTGCCTCACACACACAAGGTCCAGGTTCAGTTCTCCATCACTGCATAAACAAAAGCAGTCTTTCCGTTTCAGTTAACCTGACCTCAGTGTCTCCACAAAGGAGAAAGGGGTGGGGTGGCTAGGGTTTAGCACAGTGGTAAAATGTGCTTAACATGAAAGAGGCCATAAATTCCTTCTCTAGAACATAAAAAGAAAAAATACCTAAGAAGTAGCATTAAAAAAGAAAAATCAGTGCATGCACTGAGCACATGTATAAAATAAATCTTCATCTTACCTCCCATGTTTTCCAGTCCATTTATCACAGTCTCTTTGATCTGTAAATCAAAACAACTAGATTTAGGGTTAATGGTTTCCATAAAAGGAAGAAATACAATTTAGAACTTCATATACAGTAGGAAAGTTAATAGCTAGCTCCAATTTTTTCAATAAAATCATAACCCTATACTCCTGTTGTCTTATTTAAAAACTGTGTTTTCACATTTATTTGTTTTGTGGGTGAGTATGTTGCACCTGTGTCGAGCTGAGCCCCCCCCCCCCACCAAAAGAACACCTGACACCAGGAGCTGGATTCTGATGCAAACACACGAGGGTCAGTTTATTCTTTTGGACAGGTTTGAACCCAGGCCAAAACTCTATGTTCTGATGCAATGGAGGAATTCAGGCCCGAGCTCTGGGTAAGAGGGTTTTTTAAAGAAGTACATAAGTGGGGTGTTACACGTCTTGGCATTTCAGGATTGGGTAAAGAGGTATGGGGTAGAGTAATTCTTAGAAACTATTGGTTAAACTTTCGGTATGAACCCAAGTTTTGAATCTATTGGCTGTCAAGTGCATTCCTGAGATTTTTCTTAGATTCTTCTTAGACCTGGGCCCTGCCCTCAGGCACTAAATGGTCCTTCCCTGAGATAAAGTTTTGTAACAGTAAACCTGTGCCCTCACAAGTGTACACATACTAACGGGCATGTGGAGAGAACAGCTGGTCCTGTAGACTAGGCTAGCTTCTAATGCAGAGAGACTGGACTGCCTCTTCCTTCCTACTGCATAAGCTACCATACCCAGCTCAGTTCTTTCTACATTTCTACCACATGGGTTCTGGGGATCAAACTTAGTTCATCCACTAGGCAGCAAGTGTCCACTGAGCCATCTCATTGGTCTCCCTCTCCCACTAATCTTAAAGTGCTCAGGCTATGGAGCTGCAAATGACCTTGAATGTATGACCCTTTCCTGCCCCACCTCTCAAGTACTAGGATGATAGGCCTAGGCCTGTGCCTCTACGCTTAGTTTTGTTTTGGATTTTCTGCAGGGTGGACTAGCCCTCATGCAGGCTAAGCAAGTACTTTACCAAGTTATACCCCCAGTCCATACACCCTCATAGAAAAAAATCTACATGTACATATATACAGGTTTGCCTATTTTCAGTTTTCAAGAACATTTTACTTGTATTCCAGATTATTTTGGGCAGTGGTATCACATGCTCTTAATTCTGGTACTCAGGTGGCTATGATTTCAAGGCCAGCCTGCTCTATAGAATGAGATCCAAGACAACTAAGGCTACACAGAGAAACTCTGTCTTAAATAAGTAAATAAAAATTAAATATATATATTCTAATTTTCCCCAAAACTAAATCAGAATAACCACAAAGGAAATGAATATTAAAAGGATATTTACTGAAACCTATAAAAATAAGGAAATAGGTTATATAAAACCAAAGTAACATAATTGTATTACTGAGTTTACAACTGTTCTGTACTTCCTAGAATGCAGTAATGACTCATTCTAGTTGTATAAAATTTAACAAATTCCCATTTTAAAAATTCCAAAGATTATCCTGGCATGTGCTTATATGACTTTTAAGAAAGCACAATTTGGGGGATGGAGAAATGGCTTATAAGTTAAGAGCACTGGCTGGTCTTCCAGAGGACCCAGGTTCAATTCCCAGCACCCACATAGCAGCTCATAACTGCCTATAACTACAGTTTTAGGGAATCCGACACCTTCACACATAGATGCAGGCAAAACACAAATGCACATAAAATTTAAGAAAATTAATTATTGGGGAAAAAAAAGAAGGCACAATTTCTGGGGCTGGAGAAATGGATCAGTGGTTAAGTGCCCTGGCTATTTTTCTGTAGGACCCAGGTTCAATTCCCAGCACCCAGATAGCAGCTCACAACCATTTGTAACTCCAGTTCCAGGATATCTGACACCCTCTGTGAGAACCAGGGCAAGCAAGTGATACACAAACATTCCTGTAGACATAACATCCATACATATAAAAAGAAAAAAATGAAAAAAAAGTCAGAATTTCTAAGTACAATTCCACAAAAGGAGAACTATCTATTGACTTTGTATATAATCCATGGAAAGTAAAATTTATTGTTTAAAACATTTATATTTTTTTTATGTGTGTTTTGCCTGCATGTACATATGTATGTGTGCTTAGTGCCCTGGGAGGTCAGAAGAGGTTACTGGATCCCCTGAAACTGGAGTTATGGACAATCTGTAGCAGCTATGTGGGTGCTGGGAACCAAATCCAGGTCCTCTGCAAAAGTAGCAAGTGCGCTTAACCGCAAGCAGCCTGTACAGTCCTGAACTCAATAAAATATTACATAAAGGTAATAAAAGGGTTTCTCAATCAGGAGATTATGGTCATCTGGGAGGAAATTTTATTTCAAGATTAACTTTTTAAACTATATGTCTGTGTGTCTCTGTGGGAGAACATGCACGTGAATGTGGTTGCTTAGGCAGTTCAGGGAGGGCCACAGAGCTCCCAGAGCTGCCATTACCATCAACTGAGTATACAAGCTGGACAACAAACTTGGGTTCTCTGCAAGAGCAATGTATTCTTAACTACTGAGTAATTCTCTAGCCTGTCTTTTGTAGGAATTTTTTTTAATGAAACAAGTGATTGCTATACTAAGTCAAATAAAATAGAAGTATGCCAAATGGCAGAAAAAATAGACTTTATAGCTAATAGAAATTTGGACTGGGGACATCAGATGGTGGGCTTGGTTAGCTTAGGTTCAAGCACAGCACCACATAAATTGGGCATGGTATAGAGCATGCCTATAATCCTAGCACTAGTAAGTTAGAGGTAGGAGCTAAGGGTTCAACATCATTTTCAGCTACTTGTCAAGTTCAAGCCCAGCCTGGGTCACATGAGACCTGGTTTCAAAAAGCAGACCTTACCTTTAGCTTTCCTTCTCTAAACCACTGACTCAGCTGCAGAAGTCCAGGCTGAAATTTATCTTTATAATTTAGCACAGTAAATCTCTCTCTGTAAGTAAAGAATAAAATGATTAGAGAATAATCAAGAATGAGGGCAGTGGTCACACACACCTTTAATTACCGCACTTGGGAGGCAGAGGCAGGTGGATCTATGAGTTCAAGTCCAGCCTGGTCCATAAAGAGAGTTCCAGGACAACCAGGACTGTTAAACAGAGAAACCTGTCTTGAAATAAAATCTTTCAAAATGGTAATACCTGTTAGTCTTAAATTATTATATAGCCATGTCAGTCTAGTTAGATAGTTTTAGGTGCAGTTAAGGGGTAAGTACACTAAATTGTGACTGTTTAAATCTGCTTATCACCTACAACCCTATTTGGCAAAAGAACTGTTTTTCCTTTGTGGATAACCCTCACATGATCTGTCAAAGCCAGAAGAATCAGTTTTCTGAGAACTAGTTACCAAAATTTAAATATTGAACTTTCTTAGATACATACTTTTCAATCTTATTTAATAAGGAAAAAAGCTACAAATGAATACATTTCAGACCTTTGAAATTTAAAGTCCCAGCCCCATGACAGAAGTAGTAAGGGGCAAAAGTAAAGGATGCACCTTGTGATGTTTCTTTCTTTCTGGATTGCTTCTACAGCAGGGGACAGTGGAGGAGGGTAAGGCACATCTTTATTGTACTGAGAAATCTGACCGCACAGGATGATGTGGCTGTTGTGATTCATCTGTAGAGAGAAACACTGATGATTACACCTTGAGACACTGTTTCTACTGATGGATTTATGACTTCATCACTGAAAGCTACTTTACCACACTTAAGCCTTTAGTGCCAATTAACTTCATTTATTTTGAAGATTTACCTATTAAAGGTATTTTACTTTTGTATTTATATGTGTGTGAGCACATGCATGGGTGGGCATAGGGACACCTCCATCAATTTTATGTTCACCACATGCAGGCAGATGCCTGTAGAGCCGGAAGAGGGCCTGGAATTACAGATGGTTTCGAGCAGCTTGATGTGGTGTCAGGATTCAAACTTAGTTCTCAGGAAGGGCTGTAAGTACTCTAAGTGCTGAGCCATCTCTCCAGCTCCTACAAGTTTTATTAAGTCCACTCTAAAGGAATAAAAGTTTGGTAATCAACCAAAAAATTACATTAGTTGCCACTGACCTTGCTGCTTTTTTGTAGCATATTTAGTTTTTAAAGCTTAATTTTATTATTTTAATTATGTATATATGTGTAGGTCTGTGTATAGGTACCATAACATGCCCCCAGACCTTAGTAGGCCCTGAGACCTTAGCACAACTGACTTTATGAGAGAAATACCACTCGGGCTGTAAAACTCAGCACGTTGACAGCACCACCTGCCAAAACAAGGGCCTAATCCATCAAAGTCCATAGTTCTGGGAAAGTCTCTAAATCTACGAACCTTGCCTTTTGGCTTCTGTAGTTCTGCTTCTGGCTAACTGTTCTTGTTAACTGAAGTATGTCAATTAAAAGCCCATCCTGAGAAAGGCTGGGGGCCACACTGGGATCTGAACACTGGCCAGCTAATAAAGACTTTTTATTGGCTTAAGTCTATGCACAAGTCATCTACTCTGGTGGCTGCCCTGCCCCCCCCCCCAACAGATACGTGTATGTAAGTGCAGGTGCTGATGAGACCAACACAGGTTGTTTGAGCTGCCTGACATAATGCTGACATAGATTCAAACTTGGGTCCGCTACAAGAGCAGTACACACTCTTAACTACTGAGCTATCTCTCCAGCCCAGTCATAGAGTTCTTTATATTTAAATAATATAATTTCAACTACAAGTAATTTGACATATAGTCAAGATTTATTGATTATTATCAACTTGATATTTTACTACACTGTAAAATATACATATAAAATAAATATACAATAAAAATACATAACATCTATAATCTATGAAATCTCCCCAACTCAAGGGTTATGGATTGGTAGATAGTGAATTACAGATCAGAATCTCACTATTTTGAAATTGTAACTCTTAATTTTTCACAGAAGTAAATTGAAGGTGAAAGTATATTGCTAGGCAGGAACTGAAATTTAGAACACAAATGTGCAATCAAATGTATGTAAGGATCAAAAAGATCTTTTGCATAACTTAAATACAATAATCATGTTATTTGTCAAAATGAACACTACAATTTTATAGCTCCCCTCAGTATCAAGCAAAAACAGACCACAATAAACAAAATATAGTATCAGCGTTGTAACAGAAACAAATCAGCAAGTCACCTGACTTATCACTGTATCACTGATGTCACCTCCAACATTGTCAAAGTAAACATCCACTCCAGCTGGGCATGATTCCCGGAGCTGTTCCGCTACATTCCCTTTTTTATAATTAATTGCAGCATCAAAGCCCAGTTCTGAAGTCAAAAAGAGGCATTTCTCATGTGTTCCACAAATGCCCACCACTCTGGAACAGCCAAGCAGGTGGCCAATCTAGGGAAATTTTTTTGAAAATTAATGGCTTTATAGTCACACAAACATAAAATGTCAAAGTACACAAGATATTGCAAGTAGAAGAGAGTATTTGTCCTGGCTGATCTTGATGTCAGCTTGACATAAGCTGACACCATCCGAGAGGAGGGAACGTCAATTGAGAAGATGCTTCCATAAAATCTGACTGTAGGTAAGTCTGTGAGGGCATTTCTTTAATTGGTGTCTGAAGTGGGTGGCGCTATCCCTGGGCTAGTGGACCTGGTGCCTATGAAAAAGCCAGTAAATAGCACTCCTCCACGGCCTCTACCTCAGCTCCTGCCCTGACTTCCCTCAGTGATGGACTGCTCCCTGGAAATGTAAGCAGAATAGACTCTTTCCTCCCCAAGTTAGTTTTGGTCATGATATTTCATCACATCAATATCAACCCTAAAACAGTATCCTTCATATTTTAGGTTTGATTACAGTGCTTTTAACTAAAAGACTTAAAGCATGGTGACATGCTTGACTCCAGCACTTGGGAGGCAGAGGCAGATGGGTCTGTGAGTTCAAAGCCAACCTGGTCTACATAGGAAGCTCTATGACAGTCAAGGTTACACAGAGAGACCCTGCCCCCTCCAAAAAAAGAAATTGAGGAAGAGAGGGAGGGAGAAAAATTAAAACCAAAGAGACTGAGAACAGATAATATAATCCTTAAGAAACAAAACCCAACAATAAAATTTACAACTTTAATGTAATTTTTAAAATAACTAATCAGACTCAAAATATCACTCTTAAAATTCAGTAATTTTTAGGGCTGTGGAGAACATGACTGACAGGTAAATGCAGCGTCCTGTGTCCCATGCTACAAAGAAACTACCGCATCAGCTGCCATGATGGAACACCACAAGCAAACTAAAGAGAGGGAGACAATCCGGGTTTACATTTCCTGAGGGCAGGGAGACATGGTGGGAGGAGCAGGGAGCACCTCAGCCAGCCTGGAAGAAAAGATACTTCAAGTAGGGTGAGGCTGTGAACTCTCAAAGCCTGCTCCCAGTGACAGGCAGACTTCCTCCAGCAAGGCTCTCCAACTTCCCAGACAGCACCGTCAGCTGGGCAGCAGTGTTCCAGTGACTGAGAGAACGGGACAGCTCTCACTGAAGCCACTAAAATGGCTAATCCTGACGGTCAACTTGAAGAGATCTAGAACCATCACCACAAAAGCAAAGCTGGGTATGTCTCTGACAACTTATCTATGTTAGGTAACTGAAAAGGGTAGACCCTCTGAATGTGGGGTACCATTTATGTGCTGGGGTACCACACTGAGCAGAGGAGAGAGCAAGCTGAGTGCAAGCACTCACTGCATTCTGCATCTTGAGCAATGTGACCACCTGACTGGAGCTCCTACTGTCGCCATGTCCCTGCACCATGCACCATATCAAATAAGACCCTCCTTCCTTGGACTGCCTTTGTCTGGCATTTCATCATAGCAAAGAGATAACTAATATAGCTACTATTTATAAGACACTGAGCTTCATATAGTTCTTTCAAAACACTTATTACACACCTACAGTTCAATAGATGCTTTTTACTATTATCCCAGCATGTGGAAGGTGAAAGTAGGAAGAATGGGAATTCAAGGCCAGCCAGGGGACAAGGGACTATATCAAAGTATACATAAATAAATAACCTTCTTGCCTTGCAGTGGTGCACGCCTTTAATACCAGCATTGGGGAGGCAGAGGCAGGCAGATCTCTGAGCTTGAGGCCAGCCTGATCTACAGAGTGAGTTCCAGGACAGCCTGGTCTACAGAGTGAGTTCCAGGGCAGCCTGGTCTACAGAGTGAGTTCCAGGGCAGCCTGGTCTACAGAGTGAGTTCCAGGGCAGCCTGGTCTACAGAGTGAGTTCCAGGGCAGCCAGGACTGCTACATAGAGAAACTCTGTTTTGAAAAACCAAAATAAATAACCTCTTGAGAAAAAAGAATTCTTAGTAATTTCTTTAAAATAAGAGATTGATTTTATGTTGTTTGGTACAGACAACTAAACATAGAGCTTTGGGCACACTTAGCAAGGGCTTGAACCACTGAACTACAACCCTCTTTATCATTTTTTATAAAGATATATTTCTTTGTTTTGGGTGCATGTCTGGTTCTCAATAAGCCACAAGACAGCACTGGGTACCCTGAACTGGAGCTATAGAGAGCTCTAGGCCACTCCCTGGTGCCGAGAACTGAGCCTGGGTTCCCTGTAGGCAGCGAGTATCCTCAGCCACTAAGCCTTCTCTCTAATCTCTGCTTCTTTTTCTTTTAATTATAGGAATTCCAGACAGATCTGTATGACTTTCATCCCTATATGGATTACAGAACTACTGAATTTTAAATCTATTTTAATTATCAGAGAAAAAGACACAAAACCTGTTTTTTTCATGTTATCAACAGAATTTAAACAGGTAACAATACCATCTCTGCCAACAATGTGCAAATAATGACATAATAAAGATATTTTAATTTAAGAGGTCTGGAGAGATGGTTCAGTAGTTAAGAGCACTTATTATTCTTATAGGAGACCTGGGTTTGGTTCAGAACACCAATATCAGGAGGCTCATAAACACTTGTCACTCCAGTCCCCAGGGATCTGACACACATACGTGCATGTATTCACACATACACGTCAAACAAAATAACAAATCTTTTAATTAAGATCATCTTTATCCTTGACAACTTCATATATGTACAGCTTACAGTTTGGTTAGAGTCAGCTAGGTTCTCTTGATCATTCCTTTGGAATTCATTTTTCACTATAACAGCCCCCCCTTCATGTCTTTAAAAAATTAACCATGAAGAAGTTTAATCAGTGTTGGCTGCATGTGCATGGGTGTGCAGGTATTTGCGGTATCATGGGCAGCTTATAAATGGATAACCATAAAATTAATTAGTTACTTTTTGTGACAAACTTTTATGTATTCCAGTTTGGGCTTGAACTCACTAATTAGCAGGGGATAACTTTGAACTTCTGATCTCCTCTACTGAGGAGGAAGCACTGAGATTACAGGTATGCATCACCACACCTGTTTTATGTGGTGCTAGGGATCAAACCCAGAGCTTCATGCATGCTAGGCAAGCACTCTACCAATTGAGCCATGTCACTAGCCCTCAATTTTATATTCTAAATTATACACATGCATTTTGTGATGTTTATGCTTTCTATCTTAGAAAAGTCAAGTAGTTTTTGGAAACTTTACCTGCCCAGCCAAAGATCCACATGCACCTGCTGCTCCACTGACAACCATTGTCTGATTAGATCCAGCAGATATATGACCTTTTTCCTGTACCCCAATCAAGGAAGTCAAACCAGGCATACCTATAGCTCCAAGAAAATATGAAAGGTGGCCATCCACAAGTTTTGGGTCTACCTAAAATATAAAAGATGCATACTATGTACAAGACTTAAATAACACTTTTATGCCAAGAAGTTAGAGAGTTATAGACTGAATAGTGTTCCACATCCAACTTCATATGTTAAATCTCTATATCCCTCTAAGTATAATAGATCAAGACCTTGAAGGTGATATTTGAGGTTAACTGAGGTCATAAAGTTGGGAGGGAGACCTAATCCCATATATGTGTGTCGTTAGAAGGAACAGATATTACAGCCCTCTGTAGTGGATTTATGATGTTACATTGTAAATAATTGTTCCCCCTATGAGTTTAATAAAAAGCACTGCCAAAGGCAGACAGGAAGTGTGGGCGGGACTACCAGACTAAGAAGACTCTGGGAGCAGGAAGAACAGAGCAGAGATGCCACAGAGACTCCAGAGTTGCCAGACAAGCCAGAAAATGCAGAGGACAACTATGCTGCTCTGAGAAAAGGTACCGAGCTCCATGGCTGAACAGGATAAGAATCATGGGTTAGTTTAAGGGTAAAGAGTTAGCAAGTTATATGCCTGGGCCTTAGGCCAGTCAGCCTAAAACTATTGTAAGCATCTGTGTGTCTCTACGGGTCTAAACCTTGAGGCTAGGCCCAAAAGTCCGGGCCAGAAACCTCATACCACAGCCCTCACAGCCTTGAGGGTACTGATGACACAGCAAGAAAGCGTTTCCCTTCAGGCTGAGAGAGCCTACCAGAAACTAAATTTTCAAGAACCTCAATCTTGGATGTTTAACCTTCCGAATAGCAAGTGAGTCCTGCTGGTTAAGCCACCCAGATTGTGTGGAGTTTTTAGTAGTCCATAGCAGACCATTCTTTGGTTTTGTTATAATCCTATCATATTTGTAAACATTAAAAAGAAAATGATGAGGGAGCCAGGAAGAGCAGTCAATGTTCTTAACTGCTGAGCCAATTCTTCACCCCCACAGAGAGTGATTCTTGTGAACCCCTAGTCCCATGATCTATAAAAGAAAATGTTAGACATTTTGGACGAAAATTCACTAAGATTTTTGTTTTATGTCCCCACAGGAGAACTTAGTCTGGGGTGACATGACTAAGTTACTCCCTAGTTATTTCCATTATTTAGCAGACAGGAATCTTGCTGAATCATGTTGTACTGTGGGAATTACAGTAACCTCATGCAGGAGAGATGTTTTATCTGCTTGTTGGTAGGAGACTCCCAATACATTTTCCCTGGCTGTGTTTAGAATTTTACTCAAAATTATTCTCTCTCAAACAAAATAATGTGAATGTAGAAATGAGAATAGAGAAAGATTTTCAGAAAGTTTTATATTATACATCACCTTTTCAAGGCCATTGCCATCTAGAATTGCTTTAGTTTGCCAGGGCCAATAAAAAGAAGTCACAAAGTCGCCTTTAGCCAAATGCATGTGCTTGCTCTCTTCTATAACTCCAATACCTCCACCGTCAACCACCTGGGACAGCTGCCAAGGCGCCAAGTAATCCGTACCCGTGTCTTCATTCATCTTACAGCGCTGCAGAGAGGAGAGCCTCCGTTAAGGGACTCTTGGCTTACCCAGCAAAACATCTAAACCTCTCTTGCCCCCCCCTTTTTTTTAAATTTTATTTTCCAAAATTGGGGAAAACATGTACCTAGCTCTTACTAGTAAAAAAAAATACAGCTGAAAGGAAATTTAGACCTGTTCTAAATTAGGCTGTGTTAATTAAAACAATATGATTCTGGCATTAAAAAAATGACATATAAATAAGGCCGTTGAGATGGTTCACTGAGAAGGGCACTTGTAACCAAGTCTATCTGATAACTGGAATTCAATCCCCAGGACCCACATGATGGAAGGAAGAAAGAGCCAACTCTCAGAAGTTGTCCTCTGGCCTCCATATGTGAGGCATGGAAGTCATGCATAAGCACATGCAAGTATGCACAAAAACACATACACATAAATGTAGTTTTTAAAGATTTAAATATGAGTGGAATACATTAAGGAAACCATCTAGGGCTCAGCATTTCCTTTTGGAAGTTTTAAAGATTCAGTGTTGGGTACAGCAGTGCATGTCTGCGACTTCAGCACTGGTGGGGTTAGCGGTTGGTGCCAAGCAGATCCTGGAGGCTTGTTTACCACCCAGTCAGTAAAAGCCTGTTGGCCTGAGTTTGATCCCTGAACCTACAGAAAGGTGGAAGGAGAGAACTGACTGCAGTCCTCTGGCCTCCATATGGATGTCACAGCACATGCTCATTTAAAAAGTGTGGTGGGACCGCAGAGATGGCTCAGTGGTTATAATACAAATTGTTTACAAACTCAAAGATATGGGAAAACACTCCAA
The DNA here is from genome assembly GCA_033318265.1 of Phyllotis vaccarum. Taxonomy (NCBI): domain Eukaryota; kingdom Metazoa; phylum Chordata; class Mammalia; order Rodentia; family Cricetidae; genus Phyllotis; species Phyllotis vaccarum. Next base: position 63,533,696 of record JARWLC010000006.1, read on the forward strand.
TTTATCCTATAAGGCTGGTGCGACGGCTCAGCAGGTGAAGGTGCTTGCTGCCAAACCTAAGATAAGTCCCCAGGACTCAAATGGTAAAAAGAGAAAATAGACTTGCAAGTTGTCCTCTGGCCAACTCACACAAGCACACACCCACAAATAATATAATAAAACATTTTAAACAAAAAACACAATTGGGAGGTGGCAGTGGCGCACGCCTTTGATCCCAGCACTTGAGAGTCTACAAAGCAAGTCCCAGAATAGCCAGGCATGTTATACAGAGAAACCCTGTCTCAAAACACCAAACCTAACTAAGCAAAAACAGAACTGGAAGATTCATGCTTGCTATTTTCTACACTCACTACAGTCCGAATAATCAAGGTAGCGAGGCACTTTTGGATAAACACATATTAAAGGGATAAGATTTGAGTCTAGAAATAAACTGTCATTTATGGTCAACTGACTTACAATTTATTTTTTTAGACAAAGCGTTGCTGTAAATCAGGCTAGCCTCCAACTTACAGTGACCTTCCTGCCTCAGCTTTCCAAGTGCTGGGGTGCAGGTATGAACCACCATAGTCAGCTGATTTTCAACAAAGGTACTATACACAAAGTACAGTCTTTTCAACAAATGATATTGAAACAATTGTACATCCACTTGCAAAAGTTTGAAGTTGAACCCTGTGAAGAGTTATCTAAGGTATCAGTGGGAGGTTGCAGTTCAGTGGTGGAGTGCTTGCCTAACATCAAAGGCCTGCATCCACTCCTCAGTACTTTAAAAAAAGGAAGGAAAAAGACTTAATTTTAGATGTCTATCTCACTAGATTTGAGATGCTTATTGTCCTTAACGGTGTGTTCTGAGGAATCCGCATATGAGCTGTCAGGTTCAAGGGGTTAGATTTGCCTTCATAGCACCATCTAGTCAGGTGTCAGGGGCTGGACTATGGAAGAATCTGTCCCGGAGTGGACACTTTTCTTCTGCCTTTAGACTTCAGAGCTGCAAGTTCTCTGGCTTTGGTCTCTGGGACTCACATTTCCAATGGACAAATGCAGCAGCCTCCCAGGCTCCCAAACCTTTGGCCTCAGAGTAAGACTTTCATTATCCATTTCCCTGGTTCTCAAGTCTCCTTCACACTTAAAACTGAGCCAGCCTACAGGCTTCTCGGGCTTCCTGGTTCATCGATGGACTTCAGTCTCCATAATTGTGTTTGCTTATTGACCTAGAAAAACCCCTCTCATCTCTCTGTGCTTCTGTAACTGTATTTGTCTCCCAGTTTCTATCTCCTTGGAGAACTAGAAGACAGACCCTTTTCTCATACCACATACAAATATTTACTCAAAATGGGCCACACGTGTAATTATAGAGCTAAAACTATAAACCTCTTAGAAGAAAAGTTAGGGTAAAATCTTGATAATGTTGGGCGAAGCAAAGCCTTAAATATGAGACCAAATGTATGTAACTAAAGAAAAAGTCATGAATGAGACCTTCTCAACATGGGCCACCTTCATGCCTCAGCAGTGAGTATATTGTTGTCAGGAGTGGTGACTCGAGCCTTTGATCCCAGCACTGGGAGGGGTGTGTGTGTGTGCAGAGGCAGGGGGATTGCTGTGAGTTCCAGGACAGGATCCAACGAAACCCTGTCTTGAAAAATCAAAGAAGAAAGAAAAAAGTATACTGTCATTGTAGCTGAGGGCAAAGACAATCCATAAAACAGAAAATGGTTCCTCTTTGTTGTTTATTTCTCCAAAGAGGGTTTCTCCGGTAACAGCCTGGCTGTTCTTACAGAACAAATATGAGGTACTAGGGCTTATGTCTAGAAAATAAGACTATAAATCAAAAATACAGACTATTTTAAAAAAATTTTCCATGAAACTTGAGACATTTTTCTGTATTTTTTCAGATTCATTGTTATTTTTTAATGTGAATAAATGTTTTCCCTATACGTATATATGTGCACCAAGTATGTACCTGTGTCCAAAAAGTTCAGAAGAGGGAATTAGCCCCCTGTAACTGGAGTTATGGGTAGTTGTGAGCTACCGTGTGGATACTGGAAATAGAACACGGGTCCTCTACAAGAGCAGTAATTGCTCTGAACTTCTGAGCCATCTCTTCAGCCCCAAATAATTCAATTTTAAGATATTCAAGTACTCTAGGTAGATATTTCTTCACAGACATATAAGTGGCCAATAATCAAGTGGAAATATGCTTAAAATTAACCATCAAGAAAAAGGAAAAAAACAACCCACAGTGAGATATTTCTTCAAGTCTGTGTCTATAAGTGTCAAAAAGATGAAGTGTTTATTTAGCCTGTGTGGTGGAGCATGCCTTTAATCCCAGAACTTGAAAGGCAGAGACAGGTGAATCTGAGTTTGAGGCTAGCCTGGTCTGGTCTGCAGAGTGAGTTCCAGGACAACCAGGGCTACAAAGAGAAATCCTGTCTCAAAAGACCAAAACAAAACAAAACAAAAAAAACAAATGACATGATTTCTCAAATATTCCTTCGTGATATAAAAAGCACAATAAAATTCTGATGCAGTAACACTAAAATACAAGAACAGAATTATTTTCATCAACTTACAACACTGTTTCTTACCATGTACGGATCCACAGAGAGATAGAGTGTTCTGACTTGAACTTGGCCTTCACTGATATTATCTGGTAAACTGACTTCTTCCATCCTGAAATTCTCTGCCACTGGATTTCCATTTTTCCCTAGAATTTCAAGGGAAATATGAAGCTAAAACATTGCTCTTCCCCCCTAGACAGTCTCACTATGTCACCTTGGCTGAGTTCTCCAACTCAGAGAGGTCCTCTTGCCTCTGCCTCCCATGATGGGATTAAAGGTACACACTACCACGCCTAGAAAAGAAAGTTACTTTCTCATACATTTATTAATTTCTAAATGTTCCCCTAGAATTTAAAGTACTCCATTCTTATTTAAGCAAGAGTAACTCAGGATAAATTTTCAAATAATTCCCTTCACTCTCAAGTTCAGTAATATTCTTGTAAACTAATTTTGTTTTTAAAAAAACGATTATAGGCAAATAGCATACTCTGTTTCAAAATGATAAGATGACGCTGAAAATGAAAATCTCTCTCTCTTGTGTGGTCAGATGATGGAGCACACTTTTAATCTCAGAGAGATTTTAATATCGGGAGGCAGAGGCAGTGGACTCTGAATTTGAGGCCAACATGGTCTATGTGGTGAGTTCCAGACCATCTGGAGCTACATAGTGGTGACCTTCTCTGCAAAAAAATGGGAGGGAGGGAGAGAGGACAGGAGGCTGGGGCCAGGGGACACAGGATGACTAGAGAGATGGCTCAGTATCTGTTATCTTCCAGGGTCTGGGGTTTGATTCCCAACACCTACACAACCACTAACAGATGGAACGCTAGTCCCAGGGAGTCCATCGCCCTCTTCTGGCCTCCATAGGCACTGCATGCACATGGTACACGTGGGTAAAACCCCTATACACATAAAATAAAAATAAACTCTAAAATAATTTTTTTTGAACTCAACATTTTAATTGTGGAGTTAAAATTTACAAAGTAATAGAAAATTCAAAATGGAAGTTAGGTATCTCCTATTTTCATTTTAAGAAACAACAGAGACTTACATGAATATTTACTATTTTGTTTTTAAAGTCTTAAAAATAAGGTAATTAAAAATCTTGAGGTATAAGAAAAACATTTAAAGCCAGGAGGTTGTAGCACACCTCTTTAATCCCAGCACTCAGGGAGGCAGAGGCAGGCAAACCTCTGTGAGTTCAAGGCCAACCAGAGCTACAAAGCAAGGTCCAGGACAGCCAGAGCTACACAGAGAAACCTTGTCTTGAAAAATCAAAAAAAATAAAAAATAAAAAATAAAATCAGGAGAAGCTATCATCACTAAAGTGTATTCATCTTGAATTATGTTTAACATGAGCAAACTTCCTTTCAAAAAAATATCAGATTTCCAAGGTGGACTCCAATGTAAATGTGTTAGGCTAACTGTCCACTACATTAAAACTGAGGGTAGGAAACAGGGTAGGCCACACAACAGGGGCCACACTTCCTGGATTACTTCCACTCATGCGTCTATGACTTAGGTAGATATGAGTATTGACATAAAATGGTATATGTCATGTAAAACAGAAAAGCAAATTTTAACAATCAGTTTTATCTACATGGAAAAAAATCCAAAATTATATACTTTCAAATGGCCTTGAAAAGTTAACATCTGAAAACTGAATATGACATTGTTTAAAAAGTTTCATATACGTTTACTAGTCTCTCTCTCTCATTTTTTTGAGACAGGATTTTTCTGTGTAGCCCTGACTATCCTGGAACTCTCTCTATAAACCAGGCTAGCCTCAAACTCAGAAATTCAAAATTTACTAATCTTAATTAACTTACTACGTTAGCCTACCACACTGACATCCTGTTAGTTTTTATTTTTCCATTTCCAGTAATAATTGCCAGAGACCACAACTGCTCATTCATCACAGAATAATACATACCAGGTCGGGAGTTCAGTACCACTCTTTGTATAATCATCACTCAGTGCAGTAGTCTCACAAGACTTCTATATTAAATAGTTCCTATAATTATAAAAAATAATTAGAAAGATATGAAGTATTCAATTAAAAAATTTAAAACTCTGAATTCAAAGCCAGCCTAGTCTACAAATCAAGTTCCAAGACAGCCAGGGCTGTTACACAGAGAAACCCTGTCTCTAAAAACCAAGGAAAGAAAAACGTAAAATTACATTTGTGCTTCTGAATGGAGAGGAAAAATCCCATTTGAAATCTAAAAAACGGGCTACAGAGACGGTTGAGTGGTTCTGAGCACTGCCTGCTCTTCCAAAGGGCCCACGCTGTTCAGTTCCCAGCACCCTCATGGCAGCTCACAGCTTCAGGACTGGGGATCTGACACCCTCATACCGGATATGCACAGGCAAACATCAGAACACATAAACTGTCAGTGTGATCCTAACGTAAACACATGGAGAGAAAGAGCTAAAGTCAATTAGGATTATTAGCCAATAGGATCAAGTTCACTGAAAATTGAAAGAAAGAAAGAACTAGCTTAGTCTTGGATATTTCTGAGACATTTGTCTTCATGCCATTGGGATTAAGTTTCTTAATAAGGCTTGATTATGAACAAACATCCAACAACAAAAACCCAGTTCAAGCTTGTCCAGATAGGCAGCTAGTCAAGCTATGAATATAAAAGAGCACTAACTCAGGGACTGGACACACAGCCCAGCAGCAAAGCCTTGCCTAACTTGTAAAACCAGGATGGGACCCCAAATATCACAAACCCTAACTTGGGCCAGCAAGATGGCTCAGTGGGTAAAGGCTCCTTATGCCAAGCTCTCCAGGACCCACGTGACTTCCAGAAATTACCCTTTGTCTCCACATGACACCCACATAAAATAATTAAAAAAAAAATCTTTTAAAGCAACTCTTTAGTTGAACATAATGGTACATACTTTTAATCCCAGCACTTGGGAGGTAGAGGCAGGTGGATCTCTGGGTTCAAGGCCAGCCTGGTCTAGAGAGAGTTCCAGGACAGCCAGGGCTAGAGAGACCCTGTCTTGAAAAATCAAAAATAAAATAAAACAAAACCCTCTTCAGCTGTGGTATAGCCAATTTTTCAAAGGTTCCTTTGTGTATGAGTTCTGAGTGTGTAATGCAGACGTACATGTGTACAGATACATGTGGGAGCCAGAGATTAAACCCAGATTGTTCCCTAGATGTCATCTACCTTGTTTATTGAGATGGGTATGGAGTTTATCCATTAGCTGCTGGCTGGCAAAGGAGCCCCAGAGAGCCACCTTCCAGTTTTCTCTCATAGGTTTGGGGTTATTTGTTGTTGTGTCTTACATTTGGGGGAGGGAGTACATATACTGTGGTGGTCAGAGGACAATTTGCAAGAGTCATCTGTCTTCTAGCAGTATCAGGGATGAAGAGATGGCGTGCTCGGCTGTTAAGAGCACTTGCTGCTCTAGTACAGAACGTGGGTTCAGTTCCTAACACCTACAAGGCAGCTCAATCATCTAACTCCAGTGCCAGAGGATCCAGTACCCTCTTCTGGCCTCCTTGGGCACTACAACATACATGCAGGCAAACATTCATATACATAGTACATTTTTAAAAAACAACTGGAGATACAGGTTAGTGGTAGATACTGCCTGGCATGTATGAGGCCCTAGGCCTGAGACCCAGGACCCAAAGAGAAAAAGGAACTGAATGTCTGATGCTAGTAACATTCAGTAAGATAGGGTGAATACAGAAACACATCCTATTCCTTTAATTTCTATAACGTATTGATAATCTCACTAGTGATGGCAGAAATGGCTAGTTGCTCTCCGATTCACTCTTCTGGGGTACACCTTGTCAAGATAAAATACTTTCCAGCTTTCCCTTAAAGTAAGCCCCATTATCATCCTGTTTTACTCAAAAATCCTTCAGTTATAAGCAACATAAATACTGTGCCATTATTAACAGAATCAGCTGCACAGATAACCTCCTGCCCCTGACATCTATTGCTCAATCAAACTGCCTAAACGCCTTGCAGATGTTTTACACTTGACCAAAATCAGGACTCAAGGTTCGAGAATTGTGTTGGGGTCCCTCATTCCTACCTACTCATGGCTGCTCTGTTTCTTCTCTCTCTTGCCTGTAGAATGCCCTGGCTTACTTTCTAGTTTCTTATTTGAAAGTGACAGGTAGATTTAAAGGCCCTATGAAATTCAGTTTTTCTCCCTTTCCCCCCAACTACTAGGGACTGCACCCAGATCCAGGAACACTGGAGGAGTGCTTCAGATTCATTTTTTTTTTATTTTGGAAAGGGGGGGCAGGAATTTTTAAAGATGATGCAGTCTTACTTCATCACATCATTTAGTCCATAAAGGACTTTTTTTTTGAGATGGAGCTGCTTGGTGCTCAAATTCCAGAGCTGGAGCTCAGTGCTTCCCCCGCCCCTGCCTCCTAACTAGCTGTGACTACAAGGACATTGCATCACACCCAGTCAGACACATTTTCTATGGAATCGCTATGTATAGAAACCACATAAAAGTTAAAAAGCAAGTTTATTCCAACACAGTTGGTCAGACTGTCCTTGAATGGTTATTAGGTGTACTATGGTTGGCTAAATTTTCAAAGGAATGTTTCAAAGTCGTCTCAGGTTCTTTTGCTGTTGTTGTGATGAAAGACCCTCACAGAAGAGACTTAAGGAAGGGGTTTACTCTAGGGCACAGTCCATCATGGAGAAGTCATAGCAGGTGTTTGAAGCAGCTGGTCACAAGACACCGGTCAAGGACCAGAGAACAGTGGACGGTGATGTCCAACTAGCATTATCCTTTGTATTCAGTCCAGGACCCAAGCACAGGAAATGGTGCCGATCTTAGGGTGAGTCTTCCTATTCACTTAACTTAAAATCAAGCCAACTCTTCACAGGGAGGCCTTGAAGCTTTTCTACTCAGTGACTCTGGATCCTGACAAGTTGATAATCAGTGTTAACCATCAATCAGTGAAGTTTCACATTTGTTCTATACTTCCAGCACTATGCTTTATTTCTCTAAAATATACATAATAGAGCCAACTGTGATGTTTCCCACCTGTAATCCCAGCACCTAGGAGGTAGAGGCAAGAGAAGTGAGATCAAAGCCAGCCTCAGCTAATAACAAAATTTGAGGTAAGCCTGGGCTACTGAGACCCTGTCTCAAAAAAAAAAAACAAAAACAAAAACAAAATAACACAATGTAAAATAGCCGGTATGATGCTATTTGTCTGTAATCCCAGGACTCCAAAGGCAGGCCTAAGGATCTTAAGTTGAAGGTCACCTAGACTATATGGGAGATCCTATCTACAAAAGAAAAATCTATGGCTTGGCATGTAGCTCAGTGGTGAAGTATCTCCAAACTTAAGCAAAGCATTCTGCTAACCCTCCACCACAAAAAGAAATGAGTATGTTAGATGTGCCTAAACACTGTTTGTCATCATGAACAGGGTCCTATTATAGTCCTTCCTTGTTTTAAGTAAGAAATCTTCACATGCCAAATACAACTAATTAATGAAAGATATCTGCAATCCCTCAGCAGCATAACAGTCAACACACAAACATTATACAAGAAACCTTGATTTACTCACAAAGTTTCCATCTGAAATAAGACAGACCAAATTCAAGATCTGAAGGGCAGTGGGTTAAGAGTCATCACAGAAGAGGTGAAAGTGGGTGAGGTAAACCTCAGCAAATCCCATTTGCCTGTTTAAGTCAAGTGGGTTTGTAACTGGTGTTACTATTCCAAAACAATACCACCGAAAAATATGGTTTGTCATAAAAAATGTCGAGTGTCTATGTAGCAGTCTAAAATAAGGAAAAATTCACTGAATTCACAAGAGCAGAGAACATGTTCTGTTTCTAGCCAAGTGGGACCTTGGAAAGATCTTCTTTCAGCTTAGTTCCTGAATGTTTCCAGGTGCCCAAAAACTGGGTGAATGAAGTTTTGCTTGCTCTGGGTATGCTAGTGTACATTTGTAATCCCAGCTATTGGGAAGAAATGGAATGGCAAGTTCAAGACCAGCCTGGGCAAATCCTAAGAATCTGTCTCAAAATGAAAATGAAAGACAAACTGGAGATATAGCCCAGTAGTAAGCACGCATAGGGAGACGGGGTATGGGTTCGATCCCCAGTACAGAAAAAATAAATCAGCTTGCTTAAACACAACCACGATGAAGTTGAAAATGTCTCCTCTTCCCAGAATATATAAGGAGGCTGAATGACACGTCCAAGGTCACACAACTTGGCCCTCACACTTGAAGCCATTCTAACACACAACTTTACAACACGAGTTTCCTATAGGATCCTATGGAATCCAATCCAGGTCCAAGACCTTTTAATAAAATACGCCTGTGTTTAGCCGCATCTAGCTCAATCATTCTGCCAGAGGACTCAGATGACCTTCCTTTTGCCCTCTCTGCCATCATGTGAGAATTCCTACATGGCTCTTAACCCTTCCACGGAAACCCAACCTTCCTTCCACAGCTCCTACTACCAACCACTTTCGCAGAAATTACTAACAATCTGATCAGAATTTCAAGCCGACTGCCTAGATCCTCCGCACTAAGAACTTTTTAACATGATGTAAGTATATAATACTCTTGCCTGGCACACAGTAGGTACAAGAGACGCCCTAACTTCGTGCTGTTTACCCTAACGAGTCTTAAAAACGAAGGGCACCCGCTTATTGGACATTCCCTAGTCTAGTGACCCAGGGTATACCGCCGGGGTCTCCAGGAGCTCGGTGAGGACGCCAGCAAGTCACCCGGGTTCCTTCCTTCTCCGCGGGCTTCATCCAGCTTCCGGTGCTCGGATGCGGTGACCCCCTGCGCGGCCGGCCGCATGAGATCTCGCGGGATTTGATTAACAACAAGGGGCCGGCGGGCTGCACGACCTTAGCCCTAGAACCATACTACGCACGCGCAGTACCAATGTTGACTCCGCACCCCTTCTCCGGATTGGATTTTGTAGTTTAGAAGCGATCTCAGGTCCCCAGGGTTGTGAGAGGTGGAAGAAATATTTAGTCTGTTGCTCGTCTAGGCAACGCCCATTGGTGTTCCGTGGCCGTCCCGCCGCCTGGACCGGGAGAGCAAATGTTTAACCTTGACCTGGGAGTTCACATCCAGTGAGTTCAGGACAAGTTCCGGGTGTCGTCCTTGGCTCCCCCAGATGTGAATCCACACCCTGAAACCTAGACGGGCGCTCTCACATTCACCTACAACCCTAGCCTCTAGGAGGAATTTTATTCAATGTGCTCCCTGAATCTTTGGTAGGGAACTCAAAGTGAGAGCAATACCATCAAGACTAACCCTTGTTTTGAAGGTGGGGAAACTGAGGACTAGAGCAGTGTTTCTCAACCTTCCTAATGTTGTGAGAGACCCCTCAATCATAAAATTATTTTATTGATACTTCATAATTTTGTTACTGTTATGGATTGTAATGCAAACATCAGTTTTCAATGGTTTTAGGCAGCCCTTTCACGAGGGTCCTTTGACCCCAAAGGGCTCATGACCCATAGGTTGAGAAACACAGGACTAGAGATCTAGTCGGGTCATCTACCTTGAAGTCACATAAAGATAGTGCTGGAGTTATAAGCTGTCCCTGGATTGCTGGCCCAGGGACCTTTAGTCTTACACACACAAACACACATACACACACTCCAGACTGCTTAAAAATGGTTTACAGAATGTATATTGATTGCTCAGTTTAATCATTAAGCTCCTTTTTATAAACTGGACTGGACTGAACAAGGCTTGTTTCTAGGATAACTTCGGACATCCAGGAGCTGCAAACCCTACTAACAAACTGTTCTGAATTAGGTGGCTGTAGGAATCGTTAACACTGTATCCCAGCAAGAATTAATGGTGAAGGACTACCGCTGTATTAAAGGGTAGGTGAGCCAGGCTGTGGCGGCACACACCTTTAATTCCACTGAGGAGGCAGATGCAGGAGGATCTTTGTGAGTTTGAGGCCAGCCTGGTCTACAGGGTGAGCTCTAGGACAGCCAAGCTACAGAGAAATCCTGTCCCGAGAAACAAACAAACAAAAAAAAAAAAAAAGAGTGGCTGAAAAATGAGTACCGACCGAATGGGCAGACATCAGATGAACTGGAGCCACAGTAGCAGCACATGTGAACTTTCCACTTTGAATCCGTAAGGGCTAGGAGACTGTTAACACTTTACAAACACCTTCCAGCAAGACCTGATCTCTTAGTGGTCAGATGAATAAACCAGAGAAAAGAGGAAATGCTCCACTAGAATAAAATTGATGGTCGACAATAAAGGTAGTCTACAGCTTAGGTCTAAAACCCAAAGAGAAGAAACTTGGCTTGGCCTCTTTTGATGTGAAGTTTTTTTTTTCTCTCCCTAAAATGAGTTCCAGGTCCCAAAAGTTCAAAAACTAAATGGAAGAGTTCAGGTCATTTTTAATTTTTTTGCCTCCCTTCTGGATTTACTCTTAACGCTAAGAATTACTTTTATTTGTGTGATACTTAACTTGAATTAAACCATGTGTTAGATGATTTTTTTTCTTTATATGATTTAATTTTCGTATGTTTTGTTTTGCATCAGGGCGCCTCTACATATAGATCTGGTCATCCTGGAACTCATGTAAACCAGGCTGGCCCGGAACACACAGAGATCCACCTGCCTCTTCTGAGTGCTGAGGTTAAAGGTGTGTGTCACCACTGCTGGCTTTGATTTTATTTTCAAGGTTACTGTATTACTGTCATTCCCATTTACTAATGTGAAAATGGAGGTTATCAATTATGCACCAAGTAGCTAATAAGGAAAGGAACAAGTCCCCGGATGAGACCAAATACCTAGTTCTTTTTCTGCGTTTGCTGGAACTTTGGAATTCCCTTTCCTTCTCCGTAGATCTCTACGCTGCCTCTATGCCGGTTCCATAGACAAATGTTTTCCAGACTTAACAAGGGAGGTGTCAACATTTCTCACCTCAACCTACTGTGAAATAATTGTGATTATATTGTGGCACTCAAGCATTACTAATAAACATAAACATTTAATCTGTATGTTTACATATTCATTCACTGAACGTTCTTTTAAAATTAAAATGACTTCATTCAACTTCCTGTGTCATCTCTTTCAGATTGCAAATTACTCAGGAGAAGGAATTAAAGTTGTCTAACCTGCTGAGTACCTAGCACTCCATGCATCAGGGATAATTTGACACTAAATAAATACATTTTCATGGAAGTGATAATTGTTCATCCTGACACACATGCAAACCCAAACATATGCTCTAAAGAAATAGCACAATCAAATAAGAGACAAAAGCCACGCCTGTCTCTCCATCGCTTGTAATATAATGAAGGGCCGTGTATTATTGTTGGCTTTGCTTTTCCCTACCCCCTAGCACCTTTTGATCAGATCCAGCCTAGAAGGTGCGTGATCAGTGTCAGTTGCATAATATTCATAAGAACTATGTCAAAAATTATATGCTATTAGCTGGGAGGAAATGACTTAGTACCTAAAGTACTTGCCATATAAATGTGAGGATCAGCTTTCAGATCCCCAGAACTCATAGAAATGCCAGGGAGCCTAGCAAGAGAGACAGGAGAGACAGAGGATCCCCAGAGCAAACTGGCTGAGACTTTAAATCTGGTTGAGAGACTCTTTCTCGATGATTAAGGTTAAAAAGCAATTAAGGATAATTCCTAACACCAGCCTTGGACCACCAACACACACATGTGCCTACACCAAAATAAATAAATGAATGAATAAAAATTTAAAAAGTAGGAAAAAATACATACGTGTGTGCTGGAAAGCTAAGTAAGCATGGTGGCACACACTGTAATCTTAGCATTCTGGAAGCTGAAGCAGGATGGTTGCAGATTTGAGCAATTGAGAGCTATAAAATGAGATCCTGTCTCTAATAGAAAATACTAAAGATAATGTATTTAGTTTTTTTAATGGTCATATAATTCACATATTAAGATCCAACATTTATTTATGTTTGAGTGTCTTTCCTGCATGTTTGTACACCAAATGCATACATAATGCCTTTGAAGGTCAGAAAAGGGTATAGGACCCCTGGAACTAGAGTTATGGGTGGTTGTGAACCACCATGTGGGTGCTGGGAACCAAACCCAAGTTCTCTGCGAGAGCAACAAGTGTTTTTTTTACTTCCGAGTATCTCTCCAGCACGAATTCTACATCTTAGACAATCTATCAATTTTTAGAATATTCAAAATGCTGTGTCATTATCCACATTTTCACATTGTATAATATTTTTTAATCACTCTTTACCTATTATCAATTACCTTTTCCAGCTCCTGAAACCACTAATCTAATTTCTATCTGCATAGATTTCCTTTATACATTATCATCAATTATTATTATAAAAGAGTATACATTATATTTTATTATTGCAAGAGCTTAGCACTGTAATTGAAAACAGTAATGTAATTCAATTCTGAATTCATGCTTAAATGTACTGTCTTGGAAAATTGAACATTTAGGAAAAAAAATTAAGATTTTTTAAAAAAATTTTATTTTATGTATGGGACCTTCTGGAGCTGGAGTTACAGATGGTTGTGGGCCATATGATATGGGTGTTGGGAACCAAACTGCAGCCCTCCAAAAGAGTATCAAGTGTCCTTAACTACTGAGCCATCTCTGTAGCCCCAGAAAAGTAAGGGGTTTTGTTTGTTTTGGGAAGCAGTTTCTTACTATGTAGCCCTGGCTGTCTTGTAACTCACTATGTAGACCAGGCTGGCCTCAAAGTCACAGAGATAGTCTGCCTCTAGGAAAATTTCTGTCACAGGGTGCTTTCTCTAGGAAGCATGCTCTAAGCAGTTTAATGTGCTGGCTGTTTACTAGGGAATGCCTTCAAGATCCACACCCATGGAAGGAAAGAAAAAGGGACTGGACAAAAGTAGCAGGTGAAATCCACAGGAAGCCAGCCAGCTCTAGGAGCCTAGCATTAAAGTGTGCAGGGTTTCCTCTTGGACCTGAAATATCCCCAGTTGCTTTCAGTCAAAGTCATTATACTTAATGAATCTGATTTCATACTGTAATTTTCTCTCGCATACATCCTAATGCAAGACTGATCTTATAGACTTTAATAAGTTCCCGATCCTAATGTTATTAATAAAAGTATAATTACTTCTTTGGCTTCCACTAGTAAAATTTAGTTTCACAAGCCTACTTTTTGCTCAGAATATAGACTAATGGAATCCAGAACTTGACCTTAAAAACCCAAAGTCTAAGCCAGGCATGGTGGCATACAGCTTTATTCCCAGCACTCTGGCAAAGGCAGGCAGATTTCTGAGTTCAAAGCCAGCCTGGTCTATGGTCTATGTAATGAGTTCCAGGACAGCCAGGGCTGTATAGACTGTCTCAAAAAAAAAAAAAATTAAAACTTGAAAGTCTTGAGCCAGGTGTGGCAGTGCACACTGGTTGACCCACATTTAAGGCCATCCCCCAATACATAGCGAGGCCTTGACTCAAAGGGAAAAAAAGGTTTTCAAAATCGGCAAGAGGTCAATAGGAATTTTCCTCTTCCCTGTGCTGGTGATAGAGACACTTTTACGTGCCATAAAACCACTTCGAGATAGGTGCGGCACACATCTTTAATCCAGCACTGGGAAGGCAGAGGCTGGTGGATCTCTGTGAGTTTGAGGCCAGCCTGGTTTACAGAGTGAGTTCCAGGACACCCAGAGCTACACAGAGAAACCCTGTCTGGAAAAACAAAAATAAAACAAATGAACATTTATTCATCAGGGCTGAGTCAGTAATTCAGGGGCACTGTTAGCTAGATCCCTCCTAAAGGTCTGTAGTCAAAGTGTGAACTAGACTGTGATCTCATGAAGAGATGCAGAAATATTTGCTTCCAGGTCTTCTCTGTCCCGCGCCCACTTCCACACGGCACACACGTAGGATCCTTCTGCAGTAAAGCTTTAATGCGTCTTGAGAGAGATGGAGAGGCCACGAGGTAGGAAAGCCCAACTTTTATATAGACCAAAGACCTCTGCCTTGGATGTGTCACCTTTCTATAGGCTGCAGCTCATTATCCCACATGACACCACGGGAGAGGCGGAGAGACCAGTCTCGCGAGAGTATCAAACGCATGCGCTCTTGTTTTGTTTACTGACTCAGGCGGGTTGGCCAGCACCGGATATCGGCACCACCTTGAGGAGCTGGGGCCAGTGGCTCCCAACACTTCGCTTCCTGAGCTCTTGGATTAATTGAAGGTCCAGTTCCTTGTGGACTAGCATCCTTGGCTTCTTTCCACATGCGCCGTCTCCATAAGACAGAATTAGGCCAAGAGCACCAGCAACTGACTAAAACATGCTTGCACTAAATACCTTCTACTTCTCCACATCAAATGCGGAGAGGGGATGGGGGAAGGAGAACATGGGCGAAGGCAGATGCTGCATCTTGTAGAGCATGCCCATGTGCTGAGGACTGAATCCGGTTTATTGCATGCACTAAGTATGTCCCTCTGAACAACTTTCCCAGTCTCTCTTCTGATCTTTAAGGAATGTTATAATGTTCGATGTTCCATTTCACCCATTTAATTTCTTAAAGTCAACTCTGAATAAAAAGCCTTTAGGATCAATGTCATATAGGTGCAGCCACAGCCTCATCAGGGCATGAGCACAAATGTTCACCCTCAGAAATGTGCAGATCCCCTGAAACTGTAGCCTCATGTGAGTAGATCCAGCCCTTTTACCTCCTTTCTGCTGACCTGCCTGTGAGAAATCATCTTGCTTGACAGTCACCGAGTGTGGACATGATTCTTTCTTCCAGGTTGTACATCCTTCAATGGCAGAAAAGCTGCCTATTCTTTCTGCTTTTTAAAGACAGGGTTTCTCTGTGCATCAGGGGCTGTCCTGGAACTTGCTGTGTAGACGAAACAGGCCTTGAATTTGGAGATTCACCCGCCTCTGCCTCCTGAGTGCTGGGACTAAAGGCGTGTGCCACCACTGCCCAGAAAGTGTCCATTCTTATGGCCCACCCTATCCTGACAGAACCTTTACACACTGAGCTGTGGTGAGGTAGGCCTAGGTCAGAGCATTCCTCAGACCCTTAACAGGAGCTCAGCAGTTCTTCAGGCATAAAGTTAGATTTACCAATCTCTTCATTTGGCCATAATCACAAGATTAGCCAGTTTATTTTTGAATCCTAAATAACCCACAAAAAAGTTAAGATTTTGGGGTGTACCCAAGGTGGTGGGTGTAGTGATCCATACCTTTCATTGGGAGGCAAGTGAATCTCTCTGAATTTGAGGCCACTCTGGCCTATATAGTGAGTTCCAGTTGAGCCTAGGCTATAGAAGAAGGATCTGTCTTTTTTTTTTCTTCCCCCAAGGCAAACAAACAAAAGTATATCCAAGAGAATATCTGCAAAAGAATTTTTTAAAAAATGAGAAAATGCCTCTTAATTTAACCCCAGCATTACAGAAAAGAAGGTGAAGAGGGGCTGGGTACTGTGGCTCACACTGGCCAGGTGGACTTTTCAGATTCTTGGATTTTATTCAAGGAACTGAAATAAAACCCACAGACTGCCAAGTAGCATGGAAAATTTATTTGAAGAAACACAATAAAAAGATCAACAAGGGAACAGTTGGAGATATTCCAGGACACCCTTTTATGCTAGTTGGGAGAAGGAGAGTTTAGTTCTTAATGGGCACAGTGGTTCTCTGTTTTGATTGATAGGTTATAGGTCTTATATTTGAGCCTAGCCTGTAACGGCTGAACCATCTCTCCAGCCTGGTTATAGTTCTTATAATAATTTTTCTGCTGTGCATGGCCTTACCCATAATGCATCAGATTTTATGCATACACATAAGATAATGAATAGAATATTTTCCCTAAAAGTTTGCATAAGGACATAGTTTTGTCTCACTGCTCTGCACCCCAAACCATATCAGGTTAAATCACTCCACTGACATGTACCATGTACCATGATATATTGGGGATATATTTGAGTAGAAGTAGTGTAAGTTTACTCTGGAGGCAGAGGCAGGAGGATTTCTATGAGTTCGAGGCCAGCCTTCTCTACAGCATGAGTTCCAGGGCAGGCTCCAGAGCTACACAGAGAAACCTTATCTCAAAAAACAAACAAAAAGTGTAAATTTGATTATCATTGGGGCAGAAATAGGTGTGTGAGATTCTAGGTGCATTTTTGAGAGAGGGGCATGAACTAGTGTGTGTATGTGTGTGTGTGTGTGTGTGTGTGTGTGTGTGTGTGTGTGTGTGTGTGTGTGTAATATGTGCAGGTAAAGGAGCTAGGTTGCCAAGTACGTTATTAGGAGAGGAAGCTGTACATAACCCTATCTAAGTACAGTCCCAAATTGCTAAATTTATGCTTCCCTGCCTCACCTATAATCTTCAGCACTTGGGAGGCCCACTTGGTATGCATTTGCAGGTAGCCTGGACTACATAATGAGAGTCTATGGTAGTTTGGTTGGTTGATTTGGGGTTTTTGTTTTGTTTTGTTGACAGGGTATTGCTGTATCACCCAGGCTGGCCTGGAATTCTCAATGTCTTCTAGGCTGGCCTCAAACTCCCAATGTAGCTGAAGATGACTTTATTTTTATAAATTGTCAAAATGATTCTTCTATTTACATAAATAAAATCACCTTTCTTAGAATTTTTTCTAAATTATTATTTTCCCACCAGGTGTGGATTACCTCTGAGCTTGATTGTGCCTGTGTGGTTTCTATGGAGAGATAGCTGGGCCTTTTGTAATAATTAACAATAAACCTTACTCATATAATTGATCTCTACTCTTGGTACCAACCAAACATTAATTCCCTCCTCTCCTTTCTCCTCTGCCCCCCATCTCCTCCTCCCCCCTCTTCCCTTCCTCCACATTGATGAGTTTTATTTAATGTTTGTTTTACGTCCCAGGGTCTGTCCCGTCCATCCGTCCCATCCCCCCCCCCTCCCCGTGTCTCCCTTGTTTCTTTGTGGTCCGTAATGCCAGCTGAGGTTGTCTATTAAATGCATTCAAATTTATGAATTTATGGATGGGCATGGATTCTTCTGCTGTTTCCCCAAAGATCTGAGCTGTACATTAAATCTGGGGTGAATCACTTCACATTTGTTCAGCATTGCTGTGAGGTTCGCAGCAATTTCCCCAACTCTGTAATCATAGATGATCTCAGATCCACCAGTGTGACTGTGCCTCATCATCACAGTGTCTAATGTGACTCTGGAGCATGGCCCAGTAAGTCTGACATTTGCCTTTCTGCTTGGCATTGTTCAGTCTCTCGAGAGCATGACATCAGAGAGGACAATTGTGTGCACCATTACAGCTACACAGAAGGATGAAGCAAAGAGCTTATTATTCTGGGTCATCTTCTTTTTTCCTTCCACGCTTCTGGTGCTAGGATGAACCCAGGGCCTTGCACATGCTATGCAAGCTCTCTGCATCTGAGACACACCTCCTACACATTCACCATTGTTTTGTGACAAAGTAACACCAGATCTAAAATATCAAAAACATAATGCTGAATAGAAAAGGCAAATTACAGGGACCGGAGAGATGGCTCAGTGCTTAGGAGCACTGGCTGCTCTTAAAGTAGCTTTTAAAGATGACTTTCAGTGAGCAAAAGATTGGTATTGGTGAAGTTTTGATCAGGGCCACTAGACAGGTGCCGAGCCAACAGATGCTCCCCTTTCTCTGTCCCCTGTCTCTGCCTGGTTTACATGGTCTGGTTGCAAAACAGTGCAGATATTCTTATCTATAGAAATGCAAATGAGAATGAACCCTAGACTACTCCCTCTTACTCAGATGGCACCGGGCATCCATTAAACAAATAAACAAATTCATTTCAGCGCTACCGTTCATCTATATGGATACCTGCTTTGAGCATTACCTTAGAGTCAGTTGTATTATTTTACTGGTCCCTTACCAGTTAATGTTTAGCACGTGTTAGTTTCCTTCCTTCCTTCGTTCCTTCCTTCCTTCCTTCCTTCCTTCCTTCCTTCCTTCTTTCTTCTTCTTTTTTCTGGTTTTGTTTTGTTTTCAAGACAGGGTTTCTCTGTGTGGCCCTGGCTGTCCTGGAACTCACTCTGTAGACCAAGGAAACCCACCTGCCTCGGCTTCCCCAGTGGAGTCCTGGTCAATAAACAATAACCTCGCCCACCCAGCATCCTGACGTCAAGCTCTATTTAAGAAGACCCCTCCCCTTCTCTTCTTCCATTTGTTCTTTCTCTTCCCCCTCCCCTGCCAGAGATGGCTCATCCCTCACTCTCTCCCCCCTCACCCCTCCCTCTTTCTCTCTCTTTCCCTGACCTCCCCTCTCCTTTTCTTTATTCTAGTGAAATCTCCACATGAGCGCAGAGAGTGCAGCCTGGGTGTCTCTTTCTGCGCTACACCCTCAGCACTGCCCAGCTACACGGGGCCCCTTATCCACCAGCTGTCTAGATGACCTAACACTGGGACTAGAGGCGTGCACTACCACTGCCCATCTTTTTTTTTTTTTCTTATGATGCTGAGAACCAAACATCCTAAGCAAGTGGTCGAACACTGTGCTGCATCCTGAGTGTGCCATGTATCAGTTATGAATCATAGTTTTTCATTTTTTAAAATGATTTTTCTGTAAGAGGAATAGATACGCTTTCATCTTCTCTTCACCTAGTGCTTAGAAAATAATATCCCATAAGGTCCTGTTTTGGTATATTTAGTATTTGTTCAAGGTCTTCATTTTTTCACTTTTTTTCCTTTTGCTTCTTTGAGATAGGTTCTCCTGTAGCCCAGGCAGGCCTTAAATTTCTCACTTATCTCTATTTCAATACCCCTTTTTCTTCCCAGTAATATTTTTATGTTTATTTTATAGACCGACTCATAAAATAGACATTTTCCCCCTCCTGTCTTTTGATAGGTTTTGGCTTATTTTTTCATTGTTGGTTTTGTGTTTTGAGATAGGGTTTCATGTACCTCAGGCTAGCCTCAAACTTGCTATGTTACTGAAGATAACTTTCATCTTCTGACACCCACACCCCACCCTCATCTCCATCTCGTAAGTGCTGGAATCACAAACGTGTACAAACCACACACCATGCTGTTTATGTCCCGCTGGGGATGGAACTGAAGCCTTCTGTGTGCTAGGCAGAAGTAATCTATTATCTGTGCTGTGACCCTCTGTGTCTCCGTATCTTCATTATAAGTCTCCAATATTACATAAAGCTGTGGTTAGACAAGCGTGTTATGCTTTTCTTCTTGATGTCTCTAATTATAGGACTTTTGAGACGAGGTTAATGTTCCACACAAATTACACAAAAAAGTAGCTGGTTACTCCCTGACCAGACACTGGGCCCTAGAAATTATTTAGTCTCATTTATTCTCTTCTTTATTTTTCATGTCGGAAACTGTTGTGGTTAGGGTTATCATTACTGTGATGAAGCACCAGGACCCAAGCAACACTGGGAGGAAGGATTTATCCAGCTTACCCTTCCACATCACTGTTCATCAGCAAAGGAAGCCAGGGCAGGAAATCAAGAAGGGCAGGAAGCAGGAAGCAGGAGCTGATGCAGAGGTTGTGTGTGTGTGTGTGCGCGCGCGCACATGCACACCGTGTGGTGACATCTGGCTCTAGTTTTTATTATAAGACTGAGTAGAATTTGTGTGATAATGTTGTTGCTCTTTGTGGCTTGCTCAGTCTGCTTTCTCACAAACCTAGGACCACCTGCCCAGGGATGGCACCACCCACAACAGCCATATCTTATAGAGGCATTTCTCAGTGAGGCTTCCTCCTCTCAGGTGACTGTGGCTTATATCAAGCTGACATAGAACTAGCCACAGTATACACACACACACACACACACACACACACACACATATAATTTTAAAGAAACATCTTTATTTTCTGTTTGTGATGGGGGCTTACACATGTTCTTGGATACAACTTGCATTGTGGGAGGGAGTCTATGCTTTCACCATGTGGGTTCTAGGGATCAAATTTAGCTCATCAGTTGCCTTTACCTGATGAGCTTGATAGGCCCGTGTTAAAGACTTTTAAAAACTCTATTTTTAAATCTTCCTCTATTTTCTTAGCAATTGGAAATATGGCAGTCCTTTACTAAAAAATTAATACTTTGGAAGCTTGGAGGCTAGGCATTGCAGTACGTGACTTTAATCCCAGTTTGGGAGGCAGCAAGTAGATCCCTGTGATTAAGTTCCAAGCCAGCCACGGCTGCATAGTGAGACCCTGTCAAAACACAACAAAAACTAATATATCAGGGTTTTCTTTATGATTAAGGTCATATCTGTCTAGTCTTACTCTAAACATGTGAACATGTGCTATGTCTCCATGCAGTCATGAAGTGATGCCTCAAGGTCAGGATCTGGCGGTAATGACTGGATCCCAGGCACCTGGAATGTTATTCCGGTGGGTTTGAGATGTAAGGCTTGAAAATGAGTCATTCTGGCATTGCTCATCTAGTGGTCAGGTGGCTGTTTAAGGACTTCCTCCAGGGCATGTGGAGTGGCAGCAGTATTGCCCCAGTGTTAGTTTGTCAGCATCCTTGACCAGCATTGCCACTGCAGCTATGTTATGTAGGCAGGGGGAGGGGGGTGGGCATCCTGAAGCTATGGGTCCAATTTCTGGGATAGCTAGCCACAGGTCTCTTCCAGGGCCCTATGGTCTGAGTGGGTGCTCCTTTTGTTACCCCTTTATTCTCATCTATAAACAGGTAAAAGGCTTTGTTTATAGCAGGGCTGGGGCCTCTAGGAGTTTCTACTTCAGGGCATCAAACACCCTGTCTTTCTACTCCATGTGAAATCAGACGTGTTTTGGTGGCCTCATGTAAAGGCTTAGCCAGTTCGGTAAACCCCAGGATCCTTAGGCGGCAGAAGCTCAGGAATTCTCTCACCTGCTTGACGGTTCTAGGAATGGATATTTTTAACACCATCTCCTTGCTAGCATCTAAAGAGCCATCTCTGGTGCCCCTTCAAGAACATACCCCAGGTACATTACCTGTGATCTGCAGATCTGGGCTTTCTTGGCAGTGGCTCAATAACCCAAGTCTCTCAGGGCCCTCAGCAAGTTCTCAGTTCCTTTCCTGCAGGTCTCTCTATTGGAAGCTGCAAACAACAGGTCATCCACATATTGCAACAAGCTTATATCAGGGTTTGGGGTTCTGTACTCACTCAGATCCTCATGGAGGGCCTCATCAAAGATGGTGGGGGAGTTCTTGAACCTTTGGGGCAGTCTAGTCCAAGTCAATTGGCCGCTGATTCTATCTCTGGAGAGTGCCACTGGAAGGCAAAATATTGTTGGCTCTTGGGGATGGGGCAGGCTGAAGAAGGCATCTTTTGGGTCCAGGATTGAATACCATTGCTGTTCCAGAGGCAATGTACTCAGTAGGGTATAAAGGTTTGGCACAGCAGGGTGTATATCTACCACCCTTTTATTTACCTCTCCTAGGTCTTGCCCTGGTCGGTAGTCATTAGTGTTGGGCTTTTTGACTGGTAACAGTGGGGTGTTCCAGGCAGACTGAACCAGCTTATTACCCCAAGGGTTAATAACCTCCATATGTGGAGGTTATTCCCTTCTTTACTTCTTGAGACATGGGGTACTATCAGACTTTGACTGAGTCCGTGTTTGCTGGGACTTCTACATAGATCAGGGGTCTGTGCTTTGTTAATCCCATGCCCCTAGTCTCAGCCCATGCTAGGGGAAACCTCTGCAACCATTTCTCAGTTTCTGGATCAGGGGCTGCTGGCTTCTGATGGAGTCTATATTCCTCAGTCAGGCTAGCTGTCATCAACACCTGTACTGGTTTCCCATTTTGATGTAAAAACTGTGGCCCTTCATGGATCTGGGTTTTTATTTTTGACAAAAGGTCCTGGCCTAATAGTGGGTAGGGGCACTCTGGAATAACTAGGAACGAATGGGTTACCTGTTCCATTCTCAAGTCCATTGTTCTTCGGGTAGTCCATGAATAAGATATGGGACCTGTGACCCTTGTACCCAGGTTTTTCTGGTGGACTTGGGTCCATCTGGTGTCAGCAGGATTGGAATTCTCTGCCCTATGTTCATCATGAATCTTACTGGCTTCTCCTCCACTCTCAATGTTAACCTAGGCTCAGGGAGGGAGTCCGAGCCCATCAACCCTAGGTTGCAGAGAACACATGGGTAGCCAGGGGTGTCCTCTCCTTTTTCTTGGGACATTTTCTTGCCCAAAGCCCTTCTTCCTTGTAATATGCACATTAGTTCTTCCCTACCTTCGGCTTGGGTCGAGGTCGCTGGTTACCGTGCTGGTGTGAGCCGACTGGTCTGACTCCAGCTGCCAGGCCACGAGGATTTCTTTTAATTCCTCTCCATGCTGAGCCTGCTGTTGTTTTAGTATTTTGGCTAAACTTTTCTCTTGCCTTTATTTCTTTCTTTCTTTTTTTTTATAGCTGCATCCTCTCTTTCTCTCGCTTCTTTTTCCTGTTCATCTGTCTCTCTCTTATGATAAACCTTTTCTGCCACTGCCATGAATTCCCTAAAAGATTTCTAGCCTAATCTTTCCAATGACTGTAACTTCCTCTTAATATCTGGAGCCACCTGATTAATGTAGGCAAACATCACCATCTGAGCAGACTCCTCAGTCTCAAGATCATATGGCGATGGCGTGTTCTCTCTCGACAGGCTTTTTTAAAACCTTTTTGTTTGCATTTATAGTAATTGACTTTTTAAGTGATAAAATGGAAACCAAACACAAATATTCATAATAAACAGTATGATAATCATTATGATAGGCTCATTTCCTTATTTATGTTTTCCTTCACTGGTTGTAATACCTAATTGTTTAGCAAAAGATCACAGAAGGACTAAGCACCCTCCATTGCTTTAAACAAATTCCCTCTTTTAAAAAATTATTTACTCACCGATTTGTTGTCTGTTAATGATTCAATTGATTGTGAAGTAGGGCAGCTACCTAGTGTGAGAGCAACCCAAGGAGGGGTCCACAAAGGAAAAGGAAACAACCCACCAGAAGAAAAAAGGCCACTGTCTGAAAAACTTACCCAGATGAGAGTGAAACAGAAACACGTGTGGCTGGTCTGCCTAAGAGTGGATGCTAACCTGGAACAGAAAGCCTAGCCCACCCGTAATTACTCCTCTGGCCACATGTTGCTCTGGCTGGCACTGTTTTTTTTGGGGGGTAGGGAGAAGAGGAATTCACAGCCCAATGTTGGATGCCAAGTGTTGCAGGAATAAAGGAAACTCATGGCCAGATCTCTGGGAAAAGTGGAGACATCAGGAGAGGAAACACCACAGTCAGATCTCACCCAGCTGTCTTCCAGCTTCCTCAGCCTTGCTCCTCCTGGCTTCTTCTGCCTGCTCTGTCTTTCTATGCCTGCCTTAAATACTTTCTTTGCTCAGTTAAGACAAGGCCCCACCACTGCCTGCCTGGGAGCCTGGAACTCCTTCTGTAAACTAAAATGACCTTGAACTCAGGTTGGATTAAGAGCGTAGATCACCACTCCCGGGATATTCCCTGTGCTGGGATAAAAGGTGTGAATCACCACTGTCTGATCCTCCTAGACTGACTGTGGGTAGATCCCTCTGATATCTCTGAATGTTTTTATTGTATTTGAAAATATCCCCACAGTTATCCATTTATTTTTCTTAACATGTACTTTGTTGTTGTGAGCAACCTCCTTTAGGTCTTTCCAATGAGCTAAGGTCAGGTCTAGAGGGGAGCAGGAAGTATTCCTCAGTCTGACCTGGTGTGTGGGCAAACTAGAGACAAATGAAATATACTAACAAGACAGTTAGACAAGACAAAACAAGGGCCCATAACAGAATACTGCATTTCAGAGGAGGCTTTGGCTATCAGAGGTTTGGAAAAGAGCCCTGTTACTGCCAAAGACCATACAGCGGGGACAAGAAAATGTTTCCTTGTCCCCAGAATTCTGAGGGAACCCTCTCGGGTCCCCAAAAGTGGAGTCTTGAACTCGAGACCCCTACCCAAAAGTAGGGACATCTCCCAGTCCCTTCAGGTACGCTTTACAGGTGCATCCACTAATATGAAACCTGAAACCTTTCAGATTCAGGTACAGACATTGCCAGCAACCTAACATTTCAGACTGTAAAACAGAGCCAAGACAACAAACATGAACAGTCAGGGTAAACTTACTCAGTCAGCCAGTGTAAACCTTTGGGGTTTGGGGATCTCTGGAGATCCCAGACAAGCCTCCAAATGTTGTACCCTGGTTGTGAGACACCCCCCCCCCAAAGAGACCACCAGAGGCACAAACTCCCCGAAATGCAAAAGCAAAGTTTATTAAAATGCAGTCTGTGACAAGGACCTCATCCCAAAGCATAGGCATGGCAGTGGCCGGAGGAGGTACCCACCCCTCTGCAGGATGGGTTTTAAGGGCAAAAAACACAAGGCAATATATCAATTAGAGGTCTTAAGTATGGATACAATTCTGATTAGCTCATTTTTGGAGAGGGGATTCTAGAATTCCTCTGTTATCTTAGCAGGCTGTTTATCAAACCTTCCTCTTTAGACTATCTCCTGGGTTGGGACATTCCATTCCATCTGATAGCAGTTAATTAGCTGCTACCTCTGTTTTGTACTTCGTACTTCAGCAGAATGCAGGCCTGTTTCAAATTGGGGTTCAGGAACTTTTGCTCAAAATGGAGGCACTTCTCTGGTTCTTCACTAGCTAGCCTAGGCTACAATGTGTGAACCTACCTTAACAACAAGTCTGGAGATAAAACAGAGTGTATTCAGTTAACTAAAATAAAGTTTGAAATAAGGAATTTGGACTCAGTGGATTGAGGCATTTGTCAATAAACCTGAGGACTGAGTTTGATCCCTGGAGCCCCCATAGTAGAAGGATAGATCTAACTCTTGAAACTTACTCTCTGACCTTCAAGTACTCCCTGGTACACACATGCACATATACATTAAACAAACAAATTTTAAAAATGGGAACAGGAACTCTGAGTACAGTATGTTGAGGCAAAAGGTGAAACTATTAGGTTTCCCAGACAGTCCAAACACCCAGAAATGAGCTCAACCTGGATTATAGGAGGATTTCTGCCAGTTAGATAAAAGCCAGAATTCCTCAGGAACCTGTGAAGCTAGTTCACAAAGGACATGTTTCCCTGACCTCTGGCAGTTGGGTTCCACTGACATACACCTGCGGTTGCTCTCAAGCCCATGCTGGACACAAGCACCCTTATAGAGGGATTGTGTTGTTTCATGGTAAATAATTGTCCCACCCACTGGTTTAATAAAAAGCGCTGATTGGCCAAAGGCAGGCAGGAAGTGTGGGTGGTGCTACCAGACTAAGAAAACTCTTGAGAACAGGAAGCACAGAGCAGAATGCCATAGAGAAGCCAGAAGAAGCAGAGGACAACCATGCTGCTTTAAGGAAAGGTACCAAGCTGCATGGCTGAACAGGAAGAGTCATGGGTTAGATGAAGGGTAGAGAGCTAGCAAGTTATATGCATGGGCCTTAGACCAATCAGCCTAAAATTTGTATGCATCTGTGTGTCTCTGTGGGTCTGCCAGTCTATGGGTCTAAACCTTGAGGCTAGGCCTGAAAGTCCAGGCCAGAAACCTCATACTACATGCCCTCACTCCCAACTCACAAGCACTTGTTATAAATCTCAAAGCCACCACTCCTAGCTGGCTTCTCAGGTCCGTCCCTCCAAACACAGCTCCTGCTAATGCCTCTACGCTCTCTCTATTCTCTATCCCCTGCTATTATCCCCTCTCTCACAGGCAGCTCTGGCCATATCCATGTTCAGTCTTCTTTCTCTTGTCTAGGCTCCTCTGAGGCCCCTAGTTGTTCTTGCTCACACACCACGATAAAAACCTTAGCTATATCACAGGATAGTCATGTCAGCCATGTCTTTATTGTCCTCCTTGCTTCAAAAACCAGGTCATATAGAACTTTGTAAGCTATGTAATAGATTTCAGGTTTGGGGCTAGGGAGTAGTTCACTGGTGCAGAGCTTGCCTAGCATTCAGGAAGGGATTGTCAAGAAGAGGAGGAGATTATCCTAAGAACAATGAAGAAACTACTAAAAGCTTCGTGTTTTCTCTTTTTTTGTTTTTTGAGATAAGATTTCTCTATATTATCGGTCCTGGCTGTCCTGGAATTCACTTTGCAGACCAGGCTGGACTTGAACTTCCAGAGATCCACCTGCCTCTCCTTCTCAAGTGCTGTTATTAAAGGAATGTTCCACCACCATCTAGCTTTAGTGTTTTCTTTCTAAAGGAACTGAATCTGATTATATTTGCATTGCTCCTTTGTTGGTTGGTTGATTCTTGAAGTAGGGTCTTCCTGTGTAGCCCAGACGGACCTCTCTTTGAGTTTGAGGCCAGTCTGGTCTGCAAAGCAAGTCCCAGGATAGACAAGGCTACACAGGGAGACTCTTTATCTCAACACACACACACACACACACACACACACACACACACACACACAGAAAGAAAAGAAAGAGATATCAAGATATTTTGCTAAAATGGATTTTAGATGCATTGGACTGGAATCAGGAAATCTGAGTAAAAAATAACAATGACCTAAATGACATCAACAATAGAGGGAATGGAAAGAAAAGCATAAATGTGGATATTTAGGAGTCAAAGCCAATAGCGCTTGAGGATATGCAGCCTGAAGTAGAGCTAGCCAATGAGGAGAGAGTACAATGGGTATACAGAGCTCAAGACAGACAGCTGGACTAGTCTAATGTTCAAGTTGGGATCTGTGGGACAAGATAAGATAGCTCAGGAAGAGGAAGAGACACTCAAGGAGACACCCCTAGCTCCCACACAGAAAGAACCCCCGAGCTTTGGGGACAGTGGGATGCTTAGTCTTGACTGTCAACTTGAGATATGGGGGGGGGGCTTAAATCACCAAGGATACAAACCTCTAGGTGTGTCTGTGAGGGGTTTAACTGAGTGAGGTTGGAAGACCCAAGGCAGCCTCATTGCAAAGGTGGGGGTGGGAGGTGGGGGGAATGGGAGTAATAGGCTAAGTAAGAAGAAAATAAGTGTTGGTCTCCGTTCATTTCACTGCTTCCTGACTGTAGATCGTATACCTCAGAGTCCTGCCAGCATATCATCACTTCTGTGATGGACTACTCCCTCAAACTATGAGTGGAAACAAACCATTCCTTCCTTAAATTATTTCTGTTGGGTGCTTTGGAACAATGCTGGAAAATATAATACAGAACATAAGAAAAAAAAGAGTCTTCGAAGAAACAAGGAGAGAGCGAGCAGAGTGTGGAAGGGAAATGGTGTGGCAGAGTACCAGGGAGGTCCAGGGAAGAGACTTCTTCAGAGAGGAGGCCATGGAGAGTAAACTCAGTAGGCTAAGTACTGCACAAACCTGAGGGCCTGAGTTTGGGTCCTCCATGACTCATGTAGAAATCCAGTCATAGTTCTAACTCCAGGTTTGGTATGGGGTAGGAAGATACAGGAGGATCCTGGGGAGCTCACTGGACAGCCAATCTAGATCAAACAGATTCAATAAGGGACCCTATCCCAAAAAAGAATTGAGGGAAACACACAATGTCACACACACAGACACACAAGGACAGTATAGATTTTGAGTAAAGCTCAGTGGTAGACTGTCACTGGAGGGTATGAATTCCATCCCCAGCTTCACAAAACAATAAAAAGAAAACAAAGTTAACAGTGCCCGAGGCTTCAGACAGTCCAAGGAAGGTGAAGAGATCGCTTTTGATAGTTAACCTTGAGGAAATTATTGGAAACTGTAACTTACCTTACTTTGGTAAAGTATCAATGTTGTTTTGGCTACAAAGCATAGCCTTGGGAGAGAAGGAGACTCCCTTATCTCCCCAAGTCCAAGCAGGTTTGTTTCAAAGTACCTCACCCCCAGTTCAGGGATGGGCTGCCCCCCTGGTTTCCGGAGAAAGAATAGCCCAAGAGTAGAAGCCAGAGAAGCACCACGCTCTTGAGGACAGCCCAAGGGAGAAGTCCTTGTGAACAAGGTTACTATTGTTTGTTACATAGTAAGTCTGTGGAGGGGATGAGGAGCCAGGAACCCATTGATGGAGAAACCTGAATCAGGACCTCCCACTGAGCACTTCTTTCCCCAGGCCATTTCTGCTGAGTGTTCTCAAGCTAGTTTGATGGTGCTGCCTTTCTTTGCTCTCTAGTCTGTTTGTTGGATTTTTTAAGATTTGAGATTTGATCTTATTTTGCAATATGATGCTTCTGATACTTCTATTTGCTTCTTGTTATATGTTCTGTTGTTTTTTAATTTTAAAATTTATTGTGCATGGGTGCACATTCCCGTGATGCACTCATAGAGATGAAGGACGCTGGGACGCGAGGGGAAGGAACAGGGGCGGACTGCGCTGCGAGAACTGGCATAGCCGAAAGTGCCTCAGGGTTGAAATTGTCCTCAGGGTTGAAATTGTCCGTCCCATATTTGTTAGCTCAAACAAGACAAAGACACAGAACGAAAGCAAAAGCGCGCACAGTAAGACAACAAACAAAGACACAAAACATCTCCAAGACGCACGGAACATAAAACACACAATTCCTGCTGGCCCCAGTTCACCAATCTTCCGAATTACTGGCAACAGAGTTACTGAATCAGAGTCAGCCAGACAGGATGCATCCAGGCATCCCTGGGGGGTCCTCTCACTCCCGGGCGTCCCCTGGAACTAGCCCTGCAACTTTTCCACATGTCTGTCAGTTGCAGAGAGGAAGAAAGCTCACGCTTCATTTCCTTAGGGCTATAGCCAATATCTATAATATCTCTAACACCCCTAGGCGATCGCATTCCAAAAGGCCTTACTTACCCCGAGAGAAGGCTGTTAGAATCTCCCACGGTGGAGAAATCTCGGTGGGACCTCCATATGTAAAGTGTGGAGAAACTCGCTGTGTGAAGGAAGACATTTCTCATGTAAAAAGCAAAGGTTTAATATTTACCGAGTATACACAGGGCTCAGCTCATTGAACACTCAGGAACAGAGAGAGCGCCAAGCTGAAATCAAACAAAGCTTTTATAGGTCATGGGGGGGTTGCTACCTGCAGGAATGCATGTGGCAAGTGACATATCTCAGGAATGCAGGAAGCAGATCTTGGCTTTGTTTATCAGGAGGGAGTGATGAACAGCCAGAAAAAGTTAAACAAATTGCTCCTTAACAAGGTCAGAGGACAATATTATGGAGTCTGTTCTGTCTCTCTTTCCACCTTTATGTGGGCTCCAAGGACAGAACTCAAATCGCCAGGCTTGTGTAGCCTTTACTCACGGAGCCACTCCCCAGCCCCTTGTTCTTCCACTTCTGCCTGCTATATGCTTCAAACATCATTTGAAACCAAAAGTATGTATATCGTACATCATCCCCCAGACCTTGTTGTAGATCCAGTGGTTCTCAAACTTCCCCTTTCCAGACCCTTTAATATACCTCCTTGTGGTGTGGTGACCCCCAACCATAAAAATATTTTTGTTGCTACTTCATAACTGTAATTTTGCTGTTATGAATCACAGTGTAAATATTTGTGGTTTCTGATGACCCTTGGTGGCCTCTGTGAAAGGGCCATTCAGCCCCCAAAGATGTCGTGCCCCAATGGATGAGAACCACTGCTATAGGTCATTCTCTGGGATGTACAGAACAGAGATCTGAGAGCATTCCTCCAGCATGGTGAATGATGTCACCATAGTGATGTAACATGCTCCCCATCATTCTTGCTCCTTTACCTATATAACTTTATTCTTGTCCTGTTTAACAATTCTTTGCATATATTCTTTCACTGTTGATTTGAGCCTGGAAATTGTATCTCGTTCATTTTCAGAGCCTGGGTGAGCAGCAGCCTTTGACACCTATATGAAACACAAAATCAATGGGTGTGGTAGGAAATACCTTTAATCCCAGAGCTCTGGGAGGTAGAGGCAGGTGGGACTCTGAGTTCAAGGACCTCCTGGTCTACATGGTAAATTCCAAATCAGTCAAGGTTATATGGTGAATCCCTATTTCAAATTTTTTTAAAAATGTAAACCAGGTATGGTGGTTCATGTCTATATTCCATAGCTTAGAGGTGAATGCTGCAGTAGGTTCATTGAGAGTTTGAGGACAGCCAGGAATCCTGGACTACAGAAAAAGACCCTGTCACAAACAAACAACAACTATAACATAGAAAAACTTGTATTTGTTAATTTAATGAAATGTCTAGGGGTTTTCCTTAAAAAAAAGTGTTTTATATTTATTTAATGAGTAGGGTAGTTGTTGGTTGTTTTTGCTCTTTTGAGGGGCCCACCACCCAGCTCCCCAAAAATCACACACAGAGGCTTATTCTTAATTATAAATGCTTGGCCTTAGCTTGGCTGGTTTCTTGCCATCTTTTCTTAACTTAAAATTCTCCCATCTATCTTTTGTCTCTGAATTTTTACCCTTCTCTTACTTCTGTGTATCTTACTTTCACTTTTATTCTGTGGCTGGCTGTGTGGCTGTGTGGATATGTGGCTGGGTGGCAGGGTGGCTGTGTGGCTGTGTGGCTGGGTGGCTGGGTGGCTGGGTGGCTGGGTGGCTGGATGGCTGAATGGCTGTGTGGCTGGGTGGCTGGGTGGCTGGGTGGCTGGGTGGCTGGGTGGCTGGGTGGCTGGATGGCTGAATGGCTGTGTGGCTGTGTGGCTGGGTGGCTGGGTGGCTGGCCCCTAGTGTCCTCTTCTCCTGTTCTCTTGCACTTTCTTTTTTCTTCCCAGATTTCTTCTTCTATTTACTCTGTCTGCTAGCCCCGCCTCTCCTTTCTCCTGCCTCCCTATTGGCTGTTCAGCTCTATTAGTCCATCCCTATTAATCCATCGGGTATTCTGGACAGGCACAGCAACATAGCTTCACAGAGTTAATCAAAGGCAGTATAAAAGAACACCACACATCTTTGCGTCATTAAACAAATGTTCCATAGTACACAAAAAAGGTAACACACCTTAAAATAATAATCTACAACATGGGGGGAGCATACTTTATACCATAGTACGTATGTGGAAGTCAGAGGACAGCTTGTGGGGGGTCGGCTCTTTCCTTCTACCATGTGAGTTCTAGAGCTTAAACTCAGGCCACCAGGCTTAGCAGCGAGTACTTTTACCTGCTAAACCATCTTACCAAGGTCTGGAGGGGTGTCATGGTGAAAGAGCAGAACCAACACCATCCTGAAAACAGGCCTCCAATCTTGCCATAACTTCTGTCAGCGTTCTGTAACCGTTAGCAATTTTGTACCTATAGCCTGACCAATAGTTTCAAAAGATTACTGTTTGTGGTGTTTTTTTTTTTTTGTTTGTTTTGTTTTTCCTACATAAGCCCTTTGTAACCAGGGTTCAGGGCTTCTTTCCTTCACTCCCTTGGAAAGTGAGGAAAAACAGGAAGTGGGCTCCATGGTTTTGCTGGGGGGTTATGTGATGTGGGCACAACAGTGGCAGATAACAGCAATTGTTGCCACAGATGACCTAGGGCCGGTCAGGCAAACTGGTCCTGCTGTTTCTGTGCCACATCTGCTGAAAGGGGACCAAGCTACTGTGCTATTAGCCTTGACCCTGTCCCCTGCAGAGTCCTTCTAAACTTCTAGGGTTAAACACCTGTATTCCCTGTCCCCCTGCCTCTGTTAACTCTGAAACTGGTGAGCCAGTTAGTCTTGCAGGGTCCTCCTCATGGAACCTATCTGTCACCAATCCTGGCGTTCACGGTGAAGTTGCAGGCTAACCTTGGCAATGTACACTTTGCCTCATTTTGCTTTAATTGTACAGTCAGTACTATAAAATGTTTTGAGTTTTATAACCTTGTAGCATTTTAGGTAAGGTTGTGTTTGTACCTGTGTAGAGTGAAAGGTCTGTTTTGAATAAACCTAGGATTAGAATGCATATTGGGGAAAAAAAATACTTGTTGCTCTTGGAGAGTCTCCGTATTCAGTTCCCAGTACTTATGAAGTGTCCCATAACCCTTCATAATTCTACTTCCAAGGGCTCCAACACCCTCTTCTGACTTCCCTGGGCACCAGGCTTGCAGGTGGTGCACTTATATACATGCAGGCAAACAGTTACACACAAAATAAAGTAGAATAATTTTTTGTTCTATTCTTTGAGATGGGATTTCTCTGTGTATCTCTGGCTTTCCTGGAACTCACTCTGTAAACCATGCTGGGCTCCAACTCACAGAGATCCGCCTGCCTCTGCCTCCTGAATGCTGGTATTAAAGGCGTGTATTACCATCGTCTGGTAAAATAAAATAATTTTAAAAATTAAACCATCTTGCCAGTTTCTAGAGGTTCTTTTTTGAAACATTGTTGCCTTCAAACTCACAATGATTCTGTTTCTGCTTCATGAGTATTGGGATTACAGGTATATGGTATCATATCCAATAGCACCAGACTATTGAGAACTTTAACATTCAGGGCACAATTTGTAATCCTCACAGCATAAGACCCATAACAGAAAGATCATATTGTCGTGGCCCATTTCACTTTATCTAAATATTTTCTTAATTGGGTTAATTTTACATTTCAGTGTGAATTGGTATGTAGCACTGTTGCTAAACTTGAGTGTTGAATTTCACCCCTCAAAGATTTTTTTCTTCAGTAATGGGAAAACTGGATTATACATTAGTATAGGACTAACACTCATGCTCATTATATTTCACACACATATTTTTAAAAAAAATTTATGTGTATAGATGTTGTGTGTGTGTGTGTGTGTGTGTGTGTGTGTGCATCATGCATATGCCTGATGGCTACAGAGACCAAAAGAGGTATCTAATCCCTTGGGGCTAGAGTTATAGTCATTTGTGAGCTGCTGTGTGGGTGCTGGGAACTGAACTCTGGTCTTCTGGAAGGACAGCTAGTATGCTAAACCCTTGGGCCATCTCTCCAGTCACTTCACAAAGATCTTAAAACAGGAGTTGAGTAGAATGATTGCTTAGATCGGGGGTGAATGGAGGGGTTTCTTTACAGAAAAATCAGGAGCATCAAAACTGGCATTATTTACAGCCCCCTCTTTCCTTTTCTATTTCCAGACTTAGATTGTGAGAATCCAGGAGGAAATAGGGTCTACAGAGTGAATTCCAGGACAGCCAGGGCTTCTCAGGAAAACTATAAATACATACATACATAAGGACCTAGGCCTTTGTACTTTCCAAATAAAGGAATCTGTGTTGCTATTGTTGTTGTTGCTATTATTATTATCATGTAGAGATATGTGCTGAGACAAGGTCTAGCTGTGTAACTCAAGCTGTCCTTGACCTAAAGATCCTTCCACCTCAGCCCCCTGAACGCTGGCCGACCTGCACTTGTATCTGGTTTCACTTTCCCCTTTTCTCATGAATTTAAGTGCCTGTGAAAGGC
Organism: Phyllotis vaccarum; assembly: GCA_033318265.1. Classification (NCBI taxonomy): domain Eukaryota; kingdom Metazoa; phylum Chordata; class Mammalia; order Rodentia; family Cricetidae; genus Phyllotis; species Phyllotis vaccarum. The sequence continues at coordinate 63,567,518 of JARWLC010000006.1, forward strand.
ACTGCTGATGAGGCAAAGTGGCAAGGACCAAGCCCTGAGGAAGGGCCTCGGGGGTCTTAGCTAAGGCTTATTAACAGAACCAGAAAAGCTAGGGATGGCTGGCGGTCCCCCTGGAGGGCTGAGAGGTATTCCTGGCCATGCCAGTCTTCCCCGAGGGAACTCTGGAGACAGCCATTTGTTCCCCTGGCAAGATATTCCAATGTGTTCTGGTGCTTTTGATGGGTTTCCAATTAGTATTCATGAGTCCCTTGGATCGGTCCTGAGTTTATTCTTAGACAATGAGTGCTCTTGGGGAGCCAGTTATCAATATCAACCACATGGTTAGGGGTTGGGAGCTCTGAACCAGTATGATCTCCAGGAACGGGAGGATGCCAGAGACAGAATTACACAAGATGTCCAATGTCTACTCAGCTGCATCTAGATAACAAAAGCTAACAGTTAGTCCCTCTGAAGAACGGCCAACACCTACTGTCCCACCTACTGAGGACTAAGGCAGGAGACTCACCTGGGCCCAGAAGTCCAAGACTAGCCAGGGTAACAAACCAAAATCCTATTTTAAAATAAAACCAAAATCAACCTCCTGTTCAGTGGAAGATTGCAAAGATAGATAACTAATCTTTCAAAAGTGAAACTTTGGCAGAGGGAGAGATGGCACAAGGGTCAAGAGCACTTACATTCTTGCAGGGGACTGGGGCTCAGTTCCTGGCACCTATACTAGGTGACTCACAAATACCTGGAACCCCAGTTCCAGGGATCCAACACCCTCTAGCCTTTATGAGCATCTGAATGCACATGGTGCATATAAACTCATGCAGTCACATAGAGATATAAATAAAAATAAGAATAATAGGTAATACCTTAAAGAAACACACAAGTAAATTATTTTTGTTTGTTTGTTTTTGGAGACATATCTCCCTATATAGTCCTGGCTGTCCTGGAACTCAAAATGTAGACCAGGATGGCCTAGAACTCAGAGACCTGCCTGCCTCTGCCTTCCGAATGCTGGTTTTAAAGGTGTTCACCATCAAATAACAATTTTTAAAAACCAAACTAAAATCAACTTGATTAGCAAATCATTTTTGACTAACTATATGATACAGAATTTGTAATAACCAACTAATAAATAATTGAATATAATAATGTAGAATGATACTTAACTTTATGAAGAACAGAATCACAATTTTACATCATGGCCAATGATGTTACATTCTGTTTAAATGTGTATTAGGACAAGAGATAGTTTTACAAAAGATGTAGGGACTGTACATAGCTATCCATCATCATCAGAGCCTAGAACCGAAGAAATAGCTCAGCAGTGAAGAGCACTGGCTGGTCTTCCAGATGACCTGGGTTTAATAAAATAATAAAAATAAGAAAATATTTTAAAATAGTTGAAGACTATATTCAAATTATCACTAAATGTCTCCTCAGAATGGTGCCCATAATTGCTCACAAGGAAAAAAGTAACTGAATCAGGAAATGTTCAAGAAGGGATTCAGTATATGCCACCCACAAATATAAACTTTGGAATATTGATTATTTTGAACCCAAGAAAATTGAGAACCAACCAGCCAATTTGGGAAAGGTTCATGGTTTCACACTCAATCGCCTAGATTTTTCCTTTCCTGGAGGAAATGGGCTTCCTTGAAGCCAATCCTTATGAGCCAAGATATCTGCACAGTGGAGAGGGCTTTTCCCCCTGAGACACTTCTACAGGCGTGAAGGGTAGCCTTTGCTCACCATCCATTTTCTCCCACTACCTTCCCAAAATTTCTCTCCACCACCTTCCCAGGAGCCCCAAACCCCTGCTCCTTCCTGTAGCTGAAGATAATTACATAAGCCTCACATATCCGGCTCTTTTGACTAATTTTTGAAGGACTCTTGTGCTTATTTGAGGAATAAGACTTTTTGGTTTTTGTTTGGAGGTTTTCTTGTTGTTTGCTTTATTTTGTTTTGGTTTTAGACAGGGTTTCTCTGTGTAGTTCTGGCTGTCCTGGAACCCACTCTGTAAACCAGGCTAGTCTCAAACTCACAGAGATCTGCCTGCCTCTGCCTCCCAAGTGCTGGGATTGAAGGTGTGAGCCACCACCACCTGGTTTGAGATGTCTTTTTCTTTTGTTAATCTGTTTCAATAACAACTTATGTAAGACCCCCCTCCCTTTTGCTTAAGCAGCCCCCTCTTGAGAGCCACAGCACGCTTGCAAAAACAATAAATAAACGTGCCTAAGACATGCCAAACACTCCCCAACCAAGGACAAACTATTCCCCTGTGGGCTGTACATCTGCTCTTAAAACATACATCCTGATACTGGAGACACCAGCATTCCTGCGAAACTTAATAATAAAAGCTTTCACAATGTCAGCAGGGCAGAGGGAGAAGAAAGATAATAGTTACATGGCTACGTGATCTGGCTCCAGTCAAGGACCAAGGGAAGTTCCAGAGAGAGATAGAAGACAGAGTTCCCAGAAAGATAAACAGCAGGCCGCCACCTGGGGGTGGGTGATATCAGGCAGGCCAGATGGTGACCTGGCCCTCACCCCCTCAACAGAATAGCTTCATTCAAACCAGGCAATGAAAACCTTGTAACTATGCTTTTGCTTCTGTACACCCCAACCCCATAAAAAGGCCCTGAACAAAGGGCTGGGCGCGCAAGCCCGCAGGTACCTGTGCTATTCAATAAACCTCGTGCTGTTTGCATCTGATCTGTGGCTCGGTCCTCCTTGGGTCCCAGGGTCTCTTCCTGAAGAAAGGTCCGTTTCGGGGGTCCCCCACCCCCGGGGTGGTCTTTCACTTATTTAAGCAAAGAGCCTATGAGGCCAAAGGGAAGTGTTCCCCCATCCCTGACCACTAACTATAGTGTGCTCAGGAACAGCAAACTCGGGTTTCAGTCATCCACCCATGGTGTAACTTTCTTTGCCTTTTTCTGATATCATTAACAAACAATTGCATGAGCATGCAGGTTTTAGTTGATTTTATCATTCCATCAGTCTGAGCAAAAAATTCGTTAAACTATAGTTACAGTAAGATCTTTAGAAAGGTGTGGAGAATAAAATCAGTCATTGTCTTGGGGGAGGGGGTTGGTGTGTTTGGTTGCTTGGTTTGGTTTTCCAAATAGTCCTGGCTGTCCTGGAATTCACTCTGTAGACCAGACTGGCCTCAAACTCACAGAGATCCAACTGCCTCCACCTCCCAAGTGCTCAGATTAAAGGCGTATGCCACCACTGCCCAGGGTCTTAGGGTTTCTTTTGCTGTGATAAAACACATCTGGTACAGATGTCCCATTTATGGCTGGGCACTCTACATGTAAGTATCATAAGCAACTTGAAAAAGAAAAAGTTTCATCTTACAGTAAGTAGTTCATCATTCAAGGAAGACTGGGCAGGAACCTGGAGCTGGGACTTACTGGTTTAGTCCTTTTGGTTTGCTCAATCTGCTTTCTTATAATACCCAGGACCACCAGCTCAGTAATGGCAGCTCTCACAGTGAGCTGGGCCCTCCCACATCAATTGTAGAGCAAGAAAATGCCCTACAGGCTTGCCTACATGCTAATCCTAAGGAATCATTTTCTTAATTGAAGATTCCTTCTTCCCAGACGATCCCAGCAGTATCATGAACATCTAAATGACAAACCTGCATAAAAGTCCTTGACAATGGTTTGAGGTTATTCTCAGGAAGAACTTCCACTAAGCCTCTATGTTCAGAAACAAGATTGCAAAGAAGCCAATTGCTGAATACTGTGTGGAGCAGCCAAATGTCAAGCCAAATGACAGACACATAGCAAAAGTGGACAAGTGCAAGAATAAAGACAGAGCGGTTTTTGTTGTTTTGTGTTTTTGTTCTGTGGGCGGTGGAGGCTCCTGTGCTGAATAGGTTACTAAGGATTTTCATTCTGCTGGGTGCCAGCTGTTTGCAGCCGAAATGGCCAAGTTCATGAAACCTGGGGAAGTGATGCTGGTCCTGACCAGAAGCCACACTGAATGCAAAGCTGTCAGCATGAAGAACATCGATGATGGCATCTCAGACCACCCTTCCAGCCATGCCCTGGTGGCTGAAATGGACCGCCATTCCTGAAAAGTGACAGCTGCCACGGGCAAGAAGAAAACTGCCAAGATATCAAAGATCAAGTTCTTTGTGAACGTGTATAACTACGATCATCTCGTGCCCACGTCTCCTTGGATAAAACTGTTGACAAGAATGTCTTCAGAGACCCTGTTCTGAAAAGCAAGGACCAGGTCAAGTTTGAAGAATGATACAGGGAAGAACAAGCAGTTTTTCCAGAAGCTTCACTTGCAAATATATGTTTCTTTCCATCATTAAAATTTATTTTAGAAAGAGAATTTTCATTCTAAGATATTCTAACCAAGAGGAAAGTCATGGTAAGTAGCTCCTTAGATGACTGCAGATTCCTGAGAGCACATCAGCTAGCACTCTCTCTCTTTGTCTTTTGTAGACTCTGTATGTACTGGTCAGTGTTCTATGGCTGTGGAGAGACACACACGTGACCATTGAAACTCTTCGAAAAGAATGCATTTAGTTGTGGCTGGCTCACAGTTTCAGAAGTTCAGTCTATTATCATCATGGTGAGGAGTATGGCAGCATGCAGGCAGATGTGGTGCAGGAGAAGTAGCTGAGAGAGTCCTACATCTGGATCCACAGGCAGCAGAAGGAAACGAGAGACTCTGGACCTAAGGACTTTTGAAACCTCAAAACTCACCCTCAGAGACACACTTCCTCCAACAAGGTCACCCCCCCCATCCTTCTCCATAAAAGCCGCTCTCTGGTGACTAAGCATTCACATATATGTGCCTATGGGGACCATTCCCGTACATGTACAGGGCTCACATACCAGGTATGTGCATGGGCCACCTCTTTCCAGCTCTTTACATGTCAGCTTCTGCAGAAAACATGACAGTTCCCTAGAATTTGTTTTTATGTCCTGAATCAACTTTATAAAAGCCAGACACCTTGGGCTAATTTTATTTATTTCTTAGCTTTTTGGAGACAGTGTTCAACTCACATTCTTTCTGCCTCGGTCTTCACAGTGCTGGGCTTACAGAGGTGAGCTACCATACCTGGTTCCATGGGCAGACTTAGATTCTGTAGGTTCCATGTGGAGCCCCTCATGTCTGCCTAGATTTGTCTGAAACCCAAGAGCCAGCCTGTGTAACAAGTATGCAGAAGCCACTGGTATGAGATCCATTGAGACTGATTTTTGTTTTTAACTCATCTTTTTTTCTCCATGCTTCTAAAATGGGGGGGAAAGTAATGGTTTTTTGTTTGTTTGTTTGTTTTTGCAGGTTCATGACTGAGGTCCTCATTTATATATATAAATTATATATATATATATATATACATATATATATATATATATATCATTATATATAAAAGGCATTGTGGTTGCTCATACCTTTAATCCCATCACCCAAGAGGCAGAGGCCGGCAGATCTCTGAGTTTGAGGCCAGCCTGGTCTACATAGTGAGTTCCAGGACAGCCAAGGCAGTTTTGGAGAAACCCTGTCTTGAAAAAAACAAAAAGAAAAAAAAAAGTTTGTAGTATGAGGTTTCTGGTGCGGACTTAAGGGCCTAGCCTCAAGGTTTAGGCCCACAGACCCGCAGACCCGCAGAGACACACAGATGCTTACAATAGTTTTAGGCTGATTGGCCTAAAGCCCAGGCATATAACTTGCTAACTCTCTACCCTTAATCTAACCCATGACTCTTATCCTGTTCAGCCATGGGCTTGGTACCTTTTCTCAGAGCAGCATAGTTGTCCTCTGCTTCTTCTGGCTTCTCTCTGGCATTCTGCTCTGTTCTGCCTGTTCTCAGAGTCTTCTAGTCTGTTAGCCCCGCCCAAACTTCCTGTCTGCCTTAGGCCAATCAGTGCTTTTTATTAAACCAGTGGGTGGGACAATTATTTACAATGGAATAACACAATCTCCCATAAAAGTTAGCAAAGAGAAAAAAAACCAGAATCATTTAGTAAAATGTTTATGTGGCATGAATCTGAAGAGTCAAGAAAGGCTTTTTTATTTGTTAATATATTTTAATTTTTAAAAAAATTTCATACATACAAATAATATATTTTGATCATATTCATCTCCACTTCCTGCCTCAGTTTCTCCCATATCCCCCTCCCAACTTCATGCCCTTTAAAATTTTTTATTTACTTTTATTTTTCATTTTTATTTGTTTTTGGAGACTGTCTCTGTGTAACAGCCCTAGCTGTCCTGGAACTTCTTTGTAGACCAGGCTGGCCTTGAACTCACAGAGAGCCACTTGACTCTGCCTCCAGAGTGCTGAGATTAAGGTGTGCACTGCCATGCTATTGCAGGAATCCTAATTAATCTTGTAATAAAAACCCAGAGCCAAATATTGGGGCAAATGCTAAAAGATCAGAGACAGAGGAACAAGCCACAGCCACTTCTCTCCTTGCCAGTCCTCAGCTGAAAGGGGCAGACCCTGTCTCCTTCTGCTTTATATTCCTTTCTCCACTTTCTGTTTCAAGCTTCCTGGTGCTGCTGGGATTATAGGCATGTGTCCATTAGAGGTGCTGGGAACAGAGGCATGGAATCCCAAATGTTGGCAATAAACTGTGTGCCATGGCTCTGTTTCTCTCCTGAATTTGTTCAATCTCATGTCCAGTGTGGCCTTGAACTTTGAGATCCAGACAGACCTTGGCTTCTGCCTCCCAAGTGTTAGGATTAAAGGCAGGTGCCACCACTCCCTGACCACTGTGGTTAACTCTGTGACTGACTCTGTCCTTTGATCTTCAGGCAAGCTTGATTATATACACATATCCCCATAATGCTCAGTCCATTTTTTTTTCAATTTTTTTTTAAAATCACCATTGAGGTTGATTAACGTTGCCTCTGTGCATATGGGTATCGGACCACCCAATGGAGCATGGACAACCTACCAGGGACCTCACTATTAAAGAGAACTGACTCCCCTCTCATAGCAACCACCAACTCTTAGTATCTCCACAGCTAAGAGTGGGGCTCCCTGTACCCCACGGTCACCCATCCTGGAAAGCTCACTGGCCTGATGTGTGCAGGCCACCGCAGCGGCTGTAAGTTCAGAGTGTAATAACCCTGTCAAGTCCAGAAGACACTCCTTTGTCCCAGTCCTCCCCACCTTTGGTCCTTACAATCTTCCTGTTCCCTCCTCTTCAATGTTTTTAAGCCTTTGGGGAAGGGATCTGGTACAGATGTCCCATTTAGGGCTGGGCACTCTACAAATGCTTATTCTCTGCACCTTGACCAGTTGTCTCTGTATTAGCCACTGTCCATTGCACAAAGCTGCTTCTCTGATGGGGACTGAGCTGCACTAATCTATAGGAACAGAGATATATATTTAGAATGTAGTCTGATACTGTGTCTATATAGTGTCACCTTTAGGCTTTTGGACAGATTTACAGTACCAGGCATGAGTTTCCTCCTCCGGCCTTAAGACCAATCAGAGGGCATTGGTTACTCCCATAATATTCACTGGTGGGCATATCTCACGTGTGATTCTAGTTGTAGCTGGCAAGATTCACAGTTGGGTAAGACTGTCGAAGCCTTTATACCCCACCAGCCTGCACAGCATCTTCCAGTATTATGAAAGATGGCCAGGAAGGAGGAAACTCCCAGGTCAGTCAGTACAAGTTTGATTTTTCTAAGTCCTATGTCTTTGAGTAAAATAAAAAATAACATTATATTTATTTCATTTTTTAGTGTGTATATACTCATGGCGTACATAGCACATGTGTGGAAGTCAGAGGACAACTTACATGAATCGGTTCTTTCCTCCCATTACGTGGCTTCAGGGATTAAACTGAGGGCATCAGGTTTGGAAGCAAATGGGCAGCCAACTCAAGAAAGGCTTCCTCTCTGTCCGTCCATCTATTTATCATCTATCTATATCTACATATGTCTATCCATCTATCTACTTATTATCTATCTGTCTATCTATATTTACCTATCTCTATATCAACCTATATCTATCCATCCATCCACCTATCTCTCTACTTATTATCTATCTACCTACCTATCTATCTATATCTACCTATCTCTGTGTATGTATCTGTGTATGTATGTATGTATCTATCTACCAGTTTTTAGGGACAGGATGTCCCTTGTAGCCCTGAATGTCCTGGAACTTGATCTACAGACTAGGCTGGCATCAAACCAAGAGGCCTGCTTGCCTCTGCTGGAATTAAAGGCTTGAGCCACTACACCTGGCTGAAAGACTATTTGCTGTGGGCAGCTGTGCAGAAGTATAATTAAAGGACTCAGGAAGGTGATCTTTTTTTTGAATGATTTATTTATTTTTATTTCCTGTCTATTTGTTTTGTCTGTATGAGGGTGTTGGATCCCTTATAACTGGAGTTACAGACAGTTGTGCGCTGCCATGTGGGTGCTGGAAATTGAACCTGGGTCCTCTGGAAGAGCAGTCAGTGCTCTTAACCACTGAGCTATTTCTTCAGGCTCCAGGGAGGTGATCTTTGATAGCAAACGGGGCAACTAAAGGTCCACTTGTTCCGGTTCTTCCTTGTATCTCTGTGTCTTCAAAGATAAGGTAGCTGCTCTAGGGATGAAAGGTGAGGGGTGGGTGGCAGTAGCTTTTCTGTTTCTGCCATTTTTTATTTCCAAGGGACCATATAGAGGTAATGTTTCCTGTATTCTATCACCTTTATTACTTGTAATCTGCAAGTATGCTTTGGTGCTCAGATCTTACCTCTGTCAACCCTGAGTTTGTGGCTAAGGGGCTATATTGTTGTTGTTAAAGGTGGTGTGTGTGTGTGTATTTAATCAAGTTTATTGGCAGCTCTTACGATGTGGTCACGGAGGTAGGGAGGAAAGCTTACCAGGTTCAAGACACTTGGAATATTGCTGTGTGTAATCAGAAACATCATTTTCTCAAGGGGTCTCCTAGCAACAGAGGCTTCACACTGATATTGTCAGACCCTCCCCAGTCTACTGCCACAGGAAAAGCATTCAAGGCAGAGAGAGCAGTGGCCTCTGAGGTGGAGGCCCTCCTTCAGCTCCAACTGCTGTTACCACTACTGCTACCCCATGAGACAAAGGCAGGAAACCGCTGCAGGCAGGGTGCCTGGATAGAGCTTTAATGCTTAATTTATGGCCCTCTAGCCAGCATTTTATATTTCCCATCAAGCAGGAGGTTTATGTTTTATTACCCTAGAGAAGGGTTGTGAAAGGCAAAGTGTCTTTTTGGTTCTTATTAACCAAGTCCTGGGAAGATCTAGAAAAAGGAACAGAAAGGGAAAGGGGGTTAAGTCTGAATGGTATCCACGTGTGGTTTCCAGGACCCCATGGTAGCAGCAACCAAATGGAACAAGGGAATGAAGATGTCACCAGATCTGAAGGAGCTTCTGAGGCAGAGAGTGTTGACCTCTGTAATGGTATCAGTGACAGAAGGACATCTCCAACTTGGACTGATAAGATCGTGGAATCTTCCTGATACCAAGGTGGGAAATACCAAAAATGACTGGTTTAAGTACCCTACTAGCCTGGCACAGGAGGACTCAAAGACAGAAGCCCATGATATGGAAAACAGAGGCCTGACTGTGGACCGAGAGTTCTCCTTTCTGAAGTTCAGAGAACAATAGTTTTCATATAGCTTCACTGGAGCTACATCTCCCAGAACACATCCATCACTACCTGCCACAGCACACCACACACACACACACACACACACACACACACACACACACACACGTGCACACAGTGAGGCTTGACTACGAGGGAAGTACTGAGAGATGCTGTGAGGCACAGTGAAGCAGCAGCCAGGATGCTCTGCAGGCTTCACATTTGTCAATAATGCCCCGTCCCCCCCTGCCTCACCTTACCTTTGGTGTGACCAGATACTGGGCCTGTATTCCTCAGTCTCCCTCTGAGGCTTCCTAGGGTACCTCCTAAACAAAGACCTTGCACTGAAATCCTCTTTGCATAAGGCTGGGGGGTGGGGTAGGGCAGGGGATGCTCCCACCATGCAGCTGCAGGCTCTAGAGCTAAAGAAGGCATCTGGCTGGCCGTGTTTATTAGGAAGTCCCTGAGAGGTGTCCCAGATACTAAGGTTTTAATTTTTTCTGGTGGTGGGGCTGGGTCCCAGGTCCTCACATTCGAGGCCAATGCGTTTACCATTGAGCTACACCCCCATCCCGCACAATCATCCCCGTAGAACAAATGTTTGTGTATCAGATGCTATTGCTGAAGATAAAGAGGCACATGGAAGTGACCCAAATACATCTGAACCCCCATTTCCTTCCTTAAGATCTACAGTATTGTATCGTGGTCAAAAGCAGCACAGACCCGTCTCCAGCAGTCTTGCAAGCAGCTAACTCTTTTCTTCAATACCTGAGTCAACTGGGAAAGAAGTTACAGAAATTTCTCAAGCCCCGAAGTTTCACCCATGAGGCATTTGCTCAAATCTGTCTTCAGGTCTTCAAAGTCTCCAGTCCCTTTGGGCTCTTTTATACTACTGTCCCCACCCTACCCTGGCTCACTCACAAACCAAGAGTTTCCTCAAGAAGTTGGGGAAGGGATTGGATTGAGAATGGAAAGACAGATTACTTTATTTCAAAAGCTCTTGTCTCTGTTACATGTGGAAGTTAAGCAAACCACAAATTCAGTATCTGCTCACGGGAATCAGGTGTCAGAGAAAAACAGGATCCGGCCCTTCACTGTGCCAGCAGCCAGTCCCTCAGGCAGGGAGGTATTCTAAGGAGGCTTGTGAAAGGCCTTCAGGCCCATTAGGACATTCTTTATGGTCAGTTTCTCAGGCCACTGTTTTTCTATTTGCCCTGGCACGGCTGTGCTTGAAGTTCTCATCATTCTCATTGTCTACACTTAAGATCTAGTCTAGTAAAAACGGCTTCTCAAGTTGGCTCACCTCTAACCCCTTTCCCGGTTTATTCTTTCTGGCATCAATGCATGAGGTAAAAGTTTATGTGGTTGACGGAGTGCCAAAGCTACCTTTTCTTTGCTAGTGGAGGAGAGGAGAAGGTAAAATCAGGTCATGTGCAGCAAACAGCATCATCCTCACAATAGTTGTGCCTGTTTGGAGCTTAGAAAATGATACCCTATGCCTGGTACTTTGGTATATTGAGTACTTTGAAATTTAAAAAAAAAAAAAAGTCCCAGGGCAGGGGATATAGCTCGGTGATAGAGCACTTATCTAATATTCAACACAAACACACACACACTAAGTAGATAGATAGATAGATAGATAGATAGATAGATAGATAGATAAAAAGGTTTTAAGATTAAAGAATAGCCAGGCAAGGTGACACACACCTTTAATCCCAACACTCAGGAAACAGAAGAAGACATATCTCTGTGAATTTGTAGCCAGCCTGATGTACATAGTAAGTTCCAGGCTAGCCAAGGCTATGTACTAAACCCCATCTCAAAAAACAATAAAAGGATATGAAAAAATAGGTTACTCTCTCTGGTTGCTGACCTCGGATGGAGTGTGACCAGTCTTTCCATGCGGTGGACTGTAGCTGCTCAAATGACAAGCTGAAATAAACCCCCCTCCCTTGAAGTTGATTTATGTCCTGTATTTGATCACAACAGAGAAGCTAACAAGGGAAATCGTTGCTGAGAGGAAACTGAGGGCAGCGCCCGAGCTAAGTTAGTGTGGTTCACAGGCCTCTGTTTTGCAAGAGGAATATGGAAATGGTTGGACCTTTGAATTAGAAAAGCCCTACAATGTTGTGACCTGCCCATTCTGGAGAGTGTAGAAGACCAGACTTTGGAGAGAACTGTGGATGCTGGACAGCCAGACCATACGGCTTTTCAGAGAGTAACAAAAACTTATTGAGACCCAAGCTAGAGGCCATTCATGTTACATTACGGAAAAGAATGTGGCTTCATTCTGCAAGTGTCTTGAGAACGAAAGCGTGGCTGGGTTCAAAAGTAATACGCTAGGCTGTGAAGACGGATGTGTTGCAAGGTGCCTGCTCTGTACATGCAGAATTAAATTTAATTCCTAGAACTCAAGTTTAAAAGCTGGCAGGACAAACACCTTTGTAATCCCCAACACCGGGAGGTAGGGCTTGGGGGCAGTCAGCTTAGCTGATTTGGTGGGCTCTATGCCAACAAAACACCCTCTCTCAAAAAACAAGGTCAGGACTGGAAAGGTCCTTTAGTAGTTAGAAGCACCTGCCGCCAGGCCTGGACTCAATTCCCAGAATCCACATGAGGAAAGAAGAGAATTGACCCAAAAGTTGTCCTCTGATCTCCACATGCATGCTGTAGCATGTTCTGGATTCCAGTGTAGCCACAAGCCTTTCTCAAGATGTGCTTTTAAGCACAAAATCACATTTTGGGTCGACACACCTCAGTTAGCAAGAACAGTCAGTCAGAAGGGGCTACAGAAAAAAGCAAGGTTGGTGCATTTAGAGACTTTCCCAGACTATGGTGGAATAGGTCTCTATTTTTATTTTGGCAGGTGGTACTGTCTACATGCTGAGTTTTATGGCCTACATGGTCATACTTTTATCATGAAGTCCGTTGTGCTGAGGTCTGGGGGACTGTTAGTAACAATGTCACAGCAGTACTAAAGAATAGAAGTATTTTTACATATGTATTAGAAATTCTGATGTTGTTGGGCAATGGTGGTGTGTAATTGGAAATTTCTCTGTCCCATCTGGCTGGTCTGCAGACAGCTATGAAATAATTACTCAGAGGCTTAGTATTACAGTAATTGCTGGGCCAGTAGCTCAAGCATATTACTAACTAGCTCTTCCACTTAAATTAACCCATAGTTCTTATCTACGTTTAGCCACGTGGCTTGGTGGCTTTTCTCAGTGCAGCATTCTCATCCTGCTTCCTTTGCATGTGGCTGGCATCTATTTCTTTGCCTTTTCTCTTCCCAGAATTCCTAGTCCAGTTGCCCCACCTAAACTTCCTGCCTGCCCACTGACCAATCGGTGTTTTAATAAACAAATACAAGTAACAAATCTTTACAGTGTACAAGAGCATTATCCCACAGTGGTGCATGCCTTTAATCCCAGCAACTGGGAGGAAGAAGTAGGTACTTCTCTGAATTTGAGGCCAGCCTTATCTACAGAGCAATTTCAAGGATAGCCAGGGCTACACAGAGAAACTCTGTCTCAAAAATAAATAAATAAATAAATAAATAAATAAATAAATAAATAAATAAACAAACAAACAAACAAACAAACAAATAAATAAATAAAGTAAAGAAAAAAGAAAGAGAAGAAGGAAGGGAGGGAGGGAGAAAGGAAAGAAGGAAGGAAGAGATTTTGATGTCATATTCACGTCTGAGGAGAAAACAAAAAAACTTTAAGATGGTCTCAGAACCAAAGTCTCTCACATTCTCCTCACCTCTATTTCTCTAACTTAGGGAGCGTCTTTTAGAAAGTATGTAACTGTCTTGAGCCTTCTCTAGCATTTCATCAAATGGGAAGATTCACTCTTAGGGAAGGAACTTGCAGTTGAAAGCAGACCCAGAGTCCCGAGGTCCCTGTTCTTGGGCTGTTGTCTAGACCCAAGGACCACTTGTCTCCTCTGGATATAGTTCATTCATTTTCAAAAACCACCTGCACTGGCCACTCCCCTTTCCCATGTGGCCATAATAGAATCTCACTGGAATTCTGGGTGCTCAGTTTTACTCCTCGGGATGTGTCCATTTGCATAATAAACAAATGTGTGTGCATTTTTACTTGTCAAATTGTTTATTGTTTACATTTTATCAGATCAGTGGTCAGACCTTCAGGCAGCAGAAAGGAAGAGCCCTTTATCCCTCCCTGTACTTGGGCAGGCTGCCTCTGAAAAGAGGGCACAGCCATGGCTTGCTGTACCAGGAGCTCCACTTTGCATTGGAAAGGGTCAATCCAGATGTGCAGATTTCTTGAGGCAGTTAACAGTGGGCAGAGGAATTCAGGGGTCTTGAGCTCCTGCAACCTTGTGCCTTCCAGCTAATAAAACATAGATGCATGACGTGGGATGTCTTTCTGTACACTGTGAATTGCTATTGAATAAGAAAGGAACTGATTTGGCCTATGACAAGGGCAGACAGGAAATCTAAGCATAGATAAAGGGGAAGGAGGGCAGAGTCAAAGAGAGACACTGTGAGCTGCAGGTGAGAGAGCAAGATGTGAAAGAACTGGTAAACCACGGGCCACATGGCAAAACACAGATTAGTAGAAATGGGTTGCGTTAAGATGCAAGAGCTAGCTAGCAATAAGCCTGGGCTATAGGCTGAACAGTTTATAATTAATATAAGACTTTGTGTGTTCATTGGGGACTGAACAGCTATGGGACCTGCCGAGCAGTACACAGAAAAATTCAGCTACAGATGCAGGGTGTCAAAATATATATATATATTTTCAGAAAGAAAGCCCTAATAACCAAACCCTATAGTGTTCTATTAAAGCAGGAAGAAAAAAAAAATTAAAACACCGGGTCTTATGGCACTTGTCTGTAATCTTAGCTGCTCAGAAGGCTGGGACAGGCAAGATCAGGCAAAGGTCAGCCTGGACAATTACTGAAAAAGTCCTGTCTCAAAAAGGACAAGTACCAGCCAGCTGATGGTGGCACATGACTTTAATCCCAGTACATGTGCAGTGTGACATGTGTGTCCCGCCCCGCATCATATGCATACACACAATGTGACAATAAACAATTTTTTAAAAGTAGTAATTATCAGGCCCTAGGATGTTCCTTTGGATTCTCCAGGTAGTCACAATTGATAGGATCCTGACTTTTGTGATATAAATTTCCTTCTTTATAATCAACCCCTGTATTTGAACATCATATAAGAACTCCCAGGCTAGAGAGATAGCTCAGAGGTTAAGAACACCGGCTGCTCTTCCAGATGTCCTGAGTTCAATTCCCAGCAACCGCATGATGGCTCACAACCATCTCTGATGAGGTCTGGTGCTCTCTCCTGGCCTGCAGGGATACATGCAGACAGAACACTGTATGCTATGGGGCCCAGAGCAGCTTGCCAGACAGACAGCAAGTCCTTGCTAGCACCTGGTAGTTCCAGGCGGGGAGCATAAAAGGACACCATCCAGGGAGGAGCCAGTACCTAACAGGAAATACCTGACATTCCAAACATTCTCTTCCTGAGCAAGGGACAAAACCAGCAGATAGTCTCCAGGCACAGGTAAACCTTAACTATCACTGCTAAATGTTGAAACATCCCTAGAATTAAAAAAAAACCAATGAATTCATAACAGATTCCCCCTCCAGTCCAAGTGTGGACTAATCCAAGTACTATAACTCTGCAGCTCTGAAGCCCTAGAGCCCTCCCCCAAATAAAACCCTTGCCTGGAGCTGCTCAGGGTACCTCCTACTCCACTGCAGTGTAGGACAGAGTGACCCACGCTAGCTTGTCCATAAAGAGACTCTGTTGCATGGGGCAGGTCTCTTGGTGGTCTTTTTGGGGGTCTGTTCTCTGAGCACTACATAAACATAAGAAATAAATCTTAAAAACAGAATTCCCACTGAATGCATTATTTAGTATCTACAGAATTTTTCCTGCTAACTTTATGTCTGTGAGATTCAGACAATTCGCTGGCTCTAACTATGACAAATTCACTTTCTTTGCTGTATCGTATTCCATGATGTATGAATACTTTACAGTGTATTTTTCCACTCCACCCTTGATTAAAAGGATTGTTTCTAGTTCAAGTCCATGATGAACATGCTGCCAAGAACATTCTTGCAAATTAATCCTGGGACACATCTGCTCTTTTCTAGGGTGATGACCTAGTGTGGCTTTGCTTTAATCCTGGCTTAGTGCAATTCATGCCTCTTCTCTGTCTCCTCTTTCAAAACTAGCTCTCAGGAAAGGATCATAAGTCCACCCATGCTAAGGATAAACGGCCAAGAAGGATTAATATGTATCCTGTTCCATATAACTATGAGAAAAGATCAAATAAGTCAATTTCTAATTGTAAGATTTTAAGTATTTGGAGGCTGATGGGGAGAGATTCCAAAGCTGACCCTGGTGGGGACAATAAAAACATCCTATGGTGGTAAAACAACCAAAAATAAAAATAAAACCAAAAGCATGTAAACAAGACGTCAGCCAAGGACTGCATTCTATTTGAAAGGTCAAAAACGAGACATAAGAAGTGAAGTCCCTTCTTCAAAGTTCAGACAACAATCAATGGCCTACCAGCTGCTGCTGTAGTGCTGCTGTGTGATTTGAATAAGCAATGTCCTCTACAAGCTCGTGTTTGCACACTTAGCCCCCAACTGGTGGTGATGATAGATTGGGACATTGTTGAACCTTTGGGAGGCGGGGCCTGGATGGAGGAAGCGGATCTCTGGGAGGGGTAAGCCTTGAGGTTTGACAGCAGGACCCGGTCCAGACTGAAGATGTCTTGTGGGGCATTTCCTGTTTACCTCCCCGATCGCCTTCTCCTTCATGATAGTAAGAGACTGGAGAGATGGCCCCAAGATTAAGAGTGTATATTGCACTGCAGGATTCAGGTTCTGTCCTCAGCACCCACGCAGAGTGGCTCATAGTCTCCTAAAAGTCCAGACGGCAAAGGCAGAGGCAGAGGCAGAGAGGACAGAGGGCAGAGGCAGAGAGGGCAGAGGGCAGAGACAGAGGCAGAGAGGGCAGAGGGCAGAGGCAGGTGGATCTCTGTGAGTTCAAGGCCAGCCTGGTTTACAAAGGAAGTTTCAGGACAGCCAAGGCTATAAAGAGCAACCTTATCTCAAAAAGAGTTTTTAAAAATTATATTTGTTTATTTATATATCCATCTACCTATTAATTTATTTGTGTGGGGGAAGGGACATCATGATGCTCATGGGGCAGCCAGAGGGTGATTTACAGGAATCTGCTCTCTCCTTACCATGGAGATTCCTGGGATTAAACCCAAGATTTGCCAGCAAATACCATTACCTGGTACACCATTTCTCTTACTTACTTTTTTTTTCCCCACTTTTCTTGAAAAGACGTGCTGTAGTCTGTCTCATGTAGCCCAGTCTGGCCTGATTTTGCCATGCCGTTGAGGATGACCTTGAACTCCTAATCCTTCTGCTTCTTCCTTCCAAGGGCTGAAAATATAGGCATGTGCCACTCTGCCTGACTTGAGGGAAAGTCTCTTAACGTATAGAACATAAAAATGATAGAATAAACAACTGTTCCCATGGTAAAAATACATCTATAAGGCATTTAGAATAGCTAGAACCCAAAATAGTGTCTGGGTTCATCAGGGAGAAAATAGATGATATGGCCCACTTCTACCGTTAGCTATCCAGACATCTTTAAAAGCATGACAGGACTACTGGGATGCCTCAGTGTGTTAGCACTCATTGCCAAGCCTGATCACCTAAATTTGGTCCCTAGGACTCTCCCGTGGTAGAAGGGAAGACTCGTGACTCCCGCAAACTGTCCTGTGCCCTTCATGATGTGCTGTGGCACTTCCCATACACAAAGTGAATAAATGGAATTAAAGGAAGAAAATAAAAAGAGTGGACAGCAGGATGGCTCGGTTCTTTGGTGTTTGTTTTAGTTTGGTTTTTTCCAAGAGAAGGTTTCACTGTGTAACAGCCTTGGCTGCCCTAGGACCGAGGCTGTTATAGCCCAGGCTGGGATAGCTCAGTTCTCAATGGCAGAAGGAGAAGTTCAAGGGTGACCCTAACCTCCACACACCCCACCCACACTTCAACAATACAGGAATTTGTTAATATGATTGACTCGTGTGTTACAGTTTATAAGAATGTGTAAGGGGGCTGGAGAAATGGCTTTGGAGGACCTGGGTTCAACCTCAGCACCCATATGGAGGTTTGCAACAGCTCTGACACCCTCTTCCAATCGATCTTCCTGAGCACAAGGCATGCACATGGTGCACAGACATACATCTGTGTAAACACTCATACATATAAAATAAATCTAAAATTAAAAAGAATATGTCTGTAAGATATGAAGGGCAGAGGAAGGGACCGTTTGGAGATAGGAGACCAGTTACGGGAGACAGGAAAGTGTAATGGGGGCGAATGTGGATGACCTAGGAGAGGGCAATGAAACCCAAGATTTTGTACAATAAAAGTTAATAAGTTAGTTTGAAAATGTAAAGGAAAAAAAAGTTATTTTAAAAAGGCAGTACATGCCAATGCATTACAATATTTTCTACATATTCTATGCATATGTAAATGCCTCACAAAGTCTGACTAGTTTTCTCAGTTGTGTGTTTAGAAAGTGAGTAGGGAGGGGCCGGAGAGACAGCTCAGTGGTTTAGAGCATTGATAGCTTTTTCATTGAACCCAGGTTCAATTTCCAGTACCCACATAGCAGCTTACAACTGTCTGCAACTCCAGGATCCAACATCTCTACAAAGACATACATGCAGGCAAAACACCAATGCACATAAAAATAAATAGATAAATAAATAAACATTATAATAAAGAACATTTCTAAAAGAAAAAGAAAGGAAGGAAAAAAGGAAGGAAGGAAGGAAGGGAGGGAGGGAAGGAGGGAGGGAGGAAGGAAGGAAGGAAGGAAGGAAGGAAGGAAGGAAGGAAGGAAGGAAGGAAGGAAGGAACGAACTGGGTAGAAAACGTGATTAGTTGGTCCCGGTATGTGCTTCCAGAACAGTCTGAGTAATGAGGCCAGTTTTTCTGAATGTCCTAGGTTCCCAAACACCACCTCTCCAGGATCCCCAGCCTTGAAGAACCGCCCGGCCAGAGCCTGCAGTTTCTCCTCTTTTCCAGAAGGGGGCAGAGGCACCATGAATGGTCCACTCTGGCAAAGCTCCCCGTGACCTGAAATTTTAGGGCGGAGCCACGCCTGCAGGAGCATTGGGACTTTTGTCCCCCTTCTCGGCCATTTAGGGGAGCTTATTTTCAAGGCTATGCTACAGAACATAGATCCAAGCATGTACTTTTTTTGGCTACATGTAAAAATGCTGAACATACATTTGAATTCACAGTAAAGAGGGGTTAACTTACTTTAATTGTTGTTGAAGCAAAATAAGAAGCATACAGTAGACAAAAATCGTGTTATTGCCTTAAGAAAGTGCTAATGTGGCCAGCCATGGTGGTACACACCTGGAATCCCAGCGCTGGGAAGCTGAGGGAGGTGGATGCGACCCAGGTGGAGTGGGTTCAAGACCAATCTGGATTAGATAGTTCAACCTCATCTCCAAGGGGGGAAAAATTCTGGAAGAATGAACTGAGCTGTCTTTGAACAATACACGTTGTAACTGACTGGAAAGAAGGAAGGGTTGGGATGGCTAGGTTTTAGCTCATTTCCCCCAGGGAGATTGATGATCTCACTGAAGAAATCCATAAATTTAGTCCTTGTTAGCAATGGTGTTAGATGGTTGGTTCAAGAGGCAGAAGGTGCTGGCCCATAGTCTCAGCATTTTAAAGAATGAAGCAGGAAGACCAACATTTTGGGGTTCTTCTGGGTGACATATTGAGGATTTATTTTTTAAAAATACTAATAACTCTATATGTAAAGATACATCAGGTTTAAATTATCTTTCTTTAGCACCATTCTTCCAGGTGTCTGACTAATTTTCTCAATTGTGTGTTTAGAGAGTGGATAGGGAGGGGCTGAGAGACGGCTCAGTGATTAGGAACATTGACACCTCTTTAGTTGAACCCTGGTTCAATACTTAATTAATTTCAGAAAACTTAATCATACACAAAAGGACAGGCTCAAACAACTGTGAAGCTGAGACTTTGAAGAGTAGCCCCATGCAAAAACCGATGCTCTCAGAAACTAAAACTAGCATTGACTTCCAAAGATGGACGGATGCAGGCGAGAGAAAGATGTGGTATCACTTGCTCACGGACACAAGGAAGGATTCCAAACCCAAACATTGTGTCGGATGAAGTGCAACTGAATAACCAAAACCACAGAAAATGAGCCCGAGATGTAGAAGGGCAGTCAGGCTGTGGGGAGGTGACAGCTTGCCAATCAGAAAGACCTCCCACAGAGGGTTCTACGTTTGTGTTTTCTCTTCCTCAGGAGTGAGGTCATAGGGAAGCGTCAAGCTTCACACCACCTCCAAAGTCAACGCCTGCAGTACCTCCCATTTTTGGTCTAGGCACAGTCTGGCTGGAGCCTAGGAAGTATGTTTTATTACACGGGTGTTTGATTTTGACATGATGGAAGTCAAAGGTTGTTGACAGTGTGGATACCTTTCACAAAACTAAGTGTGAACAATTCTTGTGTCAGGGGAAAGTAGCTTACTGGTACAATACTTACCTAGCATATGCATGACCCTAGGTTCAATGCCTAGCACCAAAAAAATTAAAAGTAAATATATGATGGGATGGCTCAGCTTGCCACCAAGGCTGACAACCTAAGCTCCTGGGACCTACATAATTGAAGAGAAGAAATGCAAGGTGTCTTTTGATCTACACGCACACACTCACATTCACACATTCACACACATTTACACACACACTCACATACACATACATACATACCACACACACACACACACACACACACACACACACACACACACACACACACACACACACACACACGGCTTTTGTACTCCTTTTCCACAAAATAAATGAATAAATGTAATTTAAAAGTTTCAAAATTAAGGAGCTAAATTCCCAGTACCTGTCAGGCAGCTTACACTGCCTGTGACTCCTGCCCCAAGACCTGTGACTTCTGGGACACACACTCATTCATGCAAACCCTCCACATGAGTGAAGAGGTCAGAGGCAGGCATTTGTAACTCCTGTGATCGGGGTTACAGAAGACTGTAAGTCCCCATGTAGGTGCTGATCAAACTGAGGTCCCTAAAGAGCAGCCAATGCTCTTAACCACCAAGGCACTCCTCTAACACAAACCCTGTAGGTGCTTTAAAGCCATCATATTTTAGAAGTCCACTATTTTAAAAGGGTAAGTTTTACCAGATGTGGATGGTATCTCAAAAAGCTAAGTAAACAAAGCAGAAATGACTAAAATAAACACAGGAATGAAGGGAGTTCAAACACTGGCTGATCCCCTCTGTCAGATGGGCAAGACCTGGAGCACTGAGCATTTTCCTGGGGGCGGTGATCAGCCATGGCCAGGTGACCAAGTTTCAAGGGAGGAATAAGGGCCAATCAGGAGGTTTAAACAACGCCC
Organism: Phyllotis vaccarum; assembly: GCA_033318265.1. Taxonomy (NCBI): domain Eukaryota; kingdom Metazoa; phylum Chordata; class Mammalia; order Rodentia; family Cricetidae; genus Phyllotis; species Phyllotis vaccarum. Next base: position 63,588,609 of record JARWLC010000006.1, read on the forward strand.
AGGAAGGTGTCAGAACTGGCTGGGGAAATCTTGGTAGGTGGCAACCCAGGAAACTGAGGCAAATGAAATTGAGCCAAAGGGCTGGCCAGGAAGGTGGGAGCTGAGACATCCCCCAAGTTAATAGGGGGTAGCAATTTTTATGAGCTATCTACAGCCAAGTGTGAGCAGGGAAAAAGCCCTTAGGAGCACCAACAGGAAATAGTGGTTTTGGTTTGTTTTTTTTCCCCTCTTCCTCCCTTCCTCTCCTCTTCGACCCCTCGCCTTCTCCCTCCTTTGTTCCATTCCCAGTTTCATAATTCTCTTCCTTTCTTTCGTCCATCTTCCCACCCCCACACACCCTCCCCGTTTATGAGACGAGATCTCTTATTTATAGCTCTGGCTGTCCTGAAACTTACTATGTAGACCAGGCTGGCCTCTCACTCCTAGAGATGCACCTGCTTCTGTGTTGTAGAGTATTACTTTAAGGTGTTATTTTGTTTATATTGCATTTCATGTTTAGCTCAGTGAAGCCATATTACTTTGCCTGTCTGAAACACCTTAATAAAAAGCTGAATGGCCAATAGGTTGGCAGGAGAGAGAAATAGGTGGGGCTGGAAGGTAGAGGGGATAAACAGAAGGAGAAATCTTAGAAGGCGCCAGAGAAGGAGGACTCCAGGTGCCAGCCATACAGCTACACAGCCAGCCGTGGAATAAGAAACAAGGAAAGGTACATAGAAATAGAAAAAAGGAAAGTCCAGAGGCAAAAAATAGAAGGGATAATGTTACAAATGAGGTTTCTGGCCTGGCTTGCTCTACAGTTAGGTCCCGCCAACCTGCTGTCCCAGACCTCTTAGCCGCCCATTGCTTAGACCCCCCCCCCCCCAAAATGACTCAGACACTTTTTATTAACCTGTGTGCCACATGGCCTGTGGCTCACCTGTGTTCCTTACATGTTTCTTCTTTGGGCATCTGGCTTGATCTGTCTCTGACTCTGCCCTCCTTCTATCTATGCTCTGATTTCCCCGCCTACTTTTTCTACAGTGCCTGTCATGGCCAAAACAGTCCCTTATTTAAAGATTGATATTTACAGCATACAAAAAGACATTCCCACATCATCTCCCTGCTTCTGTCTAATCAAAAAGGAAGGTTTCAGTCTCAACACAGCAAAATTACATATAACAAAATAGCTATCAAGTAAGAATTACAGTTACAATATTTAGTTTATTTGTATTTAGCAAAATTAAAGAAAATACTCTATCATCTACCTTGTACTTGTGAATCTAAAGTTTTATATCCAATATACCTTTTAATATAACTAAGTTTGGTTATCACAGATGACTATTAATCTACATTTCTTAATTATACATTATAATTTTAAATCAGTTACATAAACATACCTTAAACAAGAGTAGAAAAATACATACAGCATAACAAAATTGACCTTAAATTTGTATCAATAAACTAAAGTCCATACTGGTGTAAATATCTTGAGAGTAACAGCTCATTTTTTTGATTAAAGTAAATTCAATAATCCATTTTTTAAAAAATAACTTATATACCATATCACCTTTTTATTCTTAGAAAGAGATTAACTATGACCATTAAACATTCATAATGAAAACAAACATTTATAAACAATATTTTGGGAATTTGGGCATAGTTTTCCATTACTACTTCCTGCTGATTAAAAGGGTGCTGGTAATTTTACAGGTTCTTGAGACTGGATCTTAGTCTGCAGCCCTGAAGCTGATGTGACCATCTCTTCCCATCAGAGAATTTTCAGGGGGTCTTGGTTGATGAAACCACAAGAGTCTGGAAGCAATACACAGGTTCTCATCTTCTGTGGAAACAAAAGCAAAACTCTTCCAAAGAAATATATATCCTTAGACATAAATTTCAAAGTCAAGATACCTTTAAAATATGTATTCTTGTTTAACTTAGCAGCCTTTGCAATCCATTGTCTTTCTGCAGTTAGCTCATTAGCAGTTAAAAAATTTAAAGAAAAAATAATAACCATAATCCAGACTCTGTGTCTAATTTCCATCTTTACATGGCTTATTATATTTTTATACTCTATTTCTCCTTTTAAGACTTCCTCTACCCTCTTTTCTCTCTGAAGCCCATGTACATTTTACACACATTGTAACCCATTTATAGTTTTTTACAGTTTTTTTTTATCTAAATCTATTTTGTTGTGAATCCTTAATCATTATCTAACCAGAAGAGCTTTTAAAATACTTGTGCTCTCTTAAAGAGCCATGTAGTTTTTGCAGAAAAAGCTGAGTCGGGAAGTTCTCTTAAAGGGGCCACGCATCTCTATTTACTGCCAGCAAACAGAGCAGACCCAAGAAAATACTGCTACCATAAAGCTGTTGTTGACTCTGTTCCCCTTTTTTTTCAATATAAACAGAAAACTTAAATCAATCACACACTACTAGTCTTCTGTGAGACTTTGGGAACCAGCCTGGTTGCAGCTTATGCTCCCTGCTGTCAGTCTGCGCCATTTTGTCTGTGGTCCGGACACCAAGCCATGTTATCTCTGTACAATGACCCACTTCAGATACACAATTTGAAAGGTGCTTTGGCTCCGTTTATGTACTCTAGAACCCTTTCTAATCTTTCCTAGGCTTTATGTGGGTATTCGGTCCATGTTAGGATGCTATCTGTTACAAATGAGGTTTCTGGCCTGGCTTACTCTACAGTTTGGTCCCAGACCACTTAGCTGCCCACCACTGCTTAGGCCCCCCAAATGACTCAGACACTGATGTTAACTTCATGCTGTTTGGCCTATGGCTTAGGCACATTGCTAGCTAGCTCCTTCATCTTATCTCAACCTATTTTTATTAATCTGTCCGCCAAGTGGCATGGCCCATAGCTCACCTGTGTTCCTTACATGTTTCTTCTTTGGGTGTCTGGCTTGATCTGTCTCTGACTCTGCATTCTTCCTATCTATGCTCTGATTTCCCCGCCTACTTTTTCTACAGTGCCTGCCATGGCCAAAATAGTCCTTTATTTAAAGATTGATATTCGCAGCATACAGAAAGACATTCCCACATCAGGAAAATTTGAGTTAAGAAAAGATGGCTAAAACCAAACCAAGCTAAGGCTGGGCATTTTTAATTATAAATAAGCCTCCTTGCATGATTTATTTGGGAGATGGGTGGCAGGCCCCCCAAAAGAGTAGAAACAACAAAAAATACTGTGCCTCCCAAGGTGGGATTAAAGGTGATCACTACCAGCCCTGCTTCTCCCTCCATACCACTTTACTACTATTTTTTTTAAAGATAGAATTTTACTAAGTAGCTCAGGCTGACCTAGAACTTGTTATGCAGCCCAGGCTGGCCTCAAACTCTCTACCTTTGTGCCTCAGCTTTCTCAGTATAAAGGAGTGTGGCATCAAATCAGGCACAAATCGTGGTTTTTGAGGAAACTGGTTTATGGGGGTAGAGTGAATGCTGTTTCCAAAGTGGTTTGTGACTTTCAGTTTACTCAGGAAGCCTATGTCTGTCTGCTCTATTAGACCCAGACAATCAAAAAGGAGCAGGCAAGGCTGATGTGGGATGTCTTTCTGTATGCTGTGAATAAGCTTTATTACCATTGGTTAATAAGGAAGCTATTTTGGCCTATGGCAAAGAAGCTTAGAGGTAGGAGGGAAATCCAAGCATAGATAAAGATGAAGGAGGGCAGAGTCAGATAGAGATGCCAGCAAGATGCAAAGGAACCAGGATGAGAATGCAGCACTGAACAAAAAGGTACCAAGCCTTGTGGCTAACACATAAATAGAAATATGGGTTAACTTAAGAATAAGAGTTATCAAGCAATGAGCCTGAGCCATAAACCAAACATCTTGTAATTAATATAAGCCTTTGTGTGATTATTTGGGCTTAAGCAGCGTCAGGTCCAGACCTCAGGGTTTAGGCAGGACCAAGAAACTTCTGACTGTGACTACACAAGGTAGTACTTGCAACCTAGTAAGAAAGACAGACAGAAATGTCTTTGTAGGACAGGTACTGAGGTGAAAGTAGATGCCAGAGGAGACAGATCGCTAAATGTAGGCAAAAGGCAGTAATCAAACACCTAACAATTTGATTCTGTGAGTCAGTTGGTAAACAGAATCCTGTTTTTATTTTATTTCATTTTATCTACAGCCCTAGCTGCCTTGGAATTTTTTATGCAGACCAGGCTGACCTTGAACTCATAGAGTTGTGCCTCCTCTGCTCCCTGAGTGCTGGGATTAAAGGCAAGGGCCACTATACCTGGCTCTGAATCCTGTTTTAACTGTAATATAATCGTTTCACTGAAGCACCTCTTTTCCACCCCCTTAAAGAGATATGTTCAAGTCTTAAACCTCCCACCTAGACCATGACCTTATTTAGAAGCAATCTTTACCAAAGTAATTAAGATGAGGTCATATCAGAATAGATGGATCCTTAATTCAACATGACACCAGTGACAAGAATATGGTCACATGAAGACAGACACACATGACAGTGGAGGCTGAGGTCAGAGAATTGTAAGCTGTAAGCCCAGGCAAATCACCAGAAAGAAGGCAGAGGAATGAGGGATCCCAGGTCCCTAGCAGAGGGGTCATGGCCTCATCTACAACCAGATTTTGAGGATGGCCACTCCTACACCTGAATTTTGGATGCCTAGCTTCTGGAACTCTGAAATAAACATATTGTTGCTGTCCCAACCAGTTTGTGGAACCATAGAGCTGCAGCTCAGGCAAAGAGTCTCCAATGCTGCAGTCATCCGCTGGCACAGAAACACTGTCTCTAGTCTGAATTTGAAAAGAGAAAATTCCCCAATTGCTTCCATTAAAAAAACGATACATGCCCTTTAATCCCAGCACTCGGAGGCAGAGCTCTGTGAGTTCAATAAAAGCTATGAAGACAACAGTCCATTTGCCTTTGTCTTGAGTGAACAGTGAGTGGCACAGAACTCAGACCCTCCTAAATAGCTGGTCCTCCCTGGAGAGACCCTTGGTCACTCCCCTCACTCTGTCAGGGTCTTTTTCCAACATGATCTTCTTACTGGGCTATGAGCCTTATGGCAGCTTCTGTAACACATTGCAAGATGTGCTACACCGGTGATCTCACAGAGTTGAGCTGCTAGTGAAAACAGGAAGTGGTCCAGGCTTTCCTCCACTGGGGGAAGTGAGTATCTCTACACCTGAGAAAGTGAATCTGGTGCGGCTACCTCAGGGGACTTGGTTCCCTCTTTATAGGTTAAATTGGCAATGGCTAAAATTGGTGTTGCAGCGTGTGTTTGTGTGTCTCACACATTTTCTAACTAGTTCTATCAGAGGATCCACTGTCTCTACAAAGGACCAAAGCTGCCCAGACTCATTCAACCAACAGTCTCCTTGTTTCCCATGTGTACAGAGACAGGGTTTTTCTGTGTAGCCCTGACTGTCCTGGAACCCTCTTTGTAGACCAGGCTGACCTTGAACTCACAGAGATGCACCTGACTCTGCCTCCTCCCAAGTGTTGGGATTAAAGGCATGTGCCACCACTGCCTGGCAGGTTACAGGCACTTTAATGGACAGTGAGAAATCTCAACCCAGAACCACAGACATTAAACTATGAAAGCACTTCTCAACCTGTGGAGTGAAACCCCTTTGGGGGGGGGTCCCATCTCAAATATTTTGCATATCAGATATTTGCATTACTATTTATAACAGCAGCAAAAAGGCAATTATGAAGTAGTAACAAAATAATTTTGTCGCTGGAGGTCACCACAACATGAGGAATTGTACTAAAGGGTCAAGAGTCATAGCCTTAGGAAGGGTGAGAACCACTGGCCTATGGGCTCGTGGTCAGGTGTCTGAGATGAACAGAATCTGTGGGTAGGAGCATGGTCTGAAGTATGCCTGCCACCCTAGGATATCTTGAAGATCTATCCCAGCATCCAAGTCAGCTTGTTTGAGATTTGAGAGCATTCTGAGCAGGAAAAGGTGTCATATGCCACATGACTGCCACCGCCCCCCACCCCTGGCTTGTTTTATGTCAACTTGATAAAAGCTAGAGTTGTTTTGAAGAGGGAACCTCAGCTGAGAAAATGCCTCCATGTAGGTCAGCCTGTAGTGCACGTTCTTAATTAGTGATTGATGGGGGAGGGCCCAGCCCATTGTAGGTTGGTGGTTCTGAGTTCTATAAGAAAGCAGCCTGGGCAAATAATGGGGAGCGAGTCAGTAAGCAACACCCCTCTATGTGCCATAGGTCTCTGTCCTGACTCCCTTTGACCATGAACTAGGATATGGAAGTGTAAGCAAAATAAACCCTTCCTCCCAGGTTGCTTTTGGTCCTGGTGTTTCACCACAGCATTGAGACCCTAACTAAGACCTCCCACATCTGCTTTCTAAAGTGCTTGGGTTTCTTCTCCAAAGACCCTCTTACATTGCGTTTGCTGTAGCTCAGCTCTGCTCTTATCTGGCCCTGTAGCTAGTCAGCTTCACTCCCCAGTCACCTGGAGACTTCTCTCAGGATTGTCTACAGGGAGTTCAGTGTGTATTGAAAGTGCTGTCTTGTAGAGTGTAGGGCAGGAAGCAGAGAGAAAGCCTGGAACAAGAGTCCTCTGTATCTCAGAAGCCAAAGGCCAGGTTGACTTATATGGCAACACCCCCACACAGTACCCCATGCATACACTATATCCCCACACCACATAAACACACATCATATATACATACACAGAGACCCCCCCATACACCACATACATACACACACCCTATATACACACAAAGAGCCCCTACACATTCCATATACACATACATACTCCACATACACACACCACACGCACAGATACCCCTCCAACACACAACACACAGATACTCCACATACACATACAACACACCGCATATATACACACCACACACATACATCACACATGCACACAGAGATACTCCACATACACACACACATACCACATATACACACACCGCGCATGTACACACACACACACACACACACACACACACACACACACCCCACATTCACAAACACACACACACACACACACCCTTTCTCTTGCTGTGTGATGTTGAGACTCTGCACTAAGGGGGTTATTTCCAGATGTGCCCCTGGATCTTGGACAAGAACCATAAGCAAAAGTCTTTTTTTTTCTTCACTCTGTAGTATGTGCTGCCTTTGAAAACAGAAAACATGTAATTTACTATTTGTTGAGAAAGTTGGGTATCAAAGCTTTCCCTAGGCCGAATACTGCTGATCTATTGACTTGGTGTCATTCCATGTGGGGTCGTCTGCGTACCTGATATTGACACGATGACATTCCATGTGATCCTCTATGTCCCTGACCCATTGACAGGATGTCATTCCGCGTGGTCCTCTATGTACCAGGCTTGGTCCAATTTAGAAGCTTCAACAGATTTAGGTCAGGCCGTTTTGGCCAAGCGACTTCTGCAGTTGGCTGGCTTAAGAAATCAAAATCTAGGCTGCCCACTTAGATTTGAATTTAAAATGAATGTTAAATACTTATTTAGTCTATCTCAGAATATTTTTGAACTTAATTACACTAAAAATATTTGATATTTATTTAACATTCAAATTTATGGGCCTTCTGTGCTTTATCTGAGAACCCCAATGATTAGAGGCTATTTTAGGACTAAGTGTTAAGATACCCCAATCTGGACAGGTTTGATAAAGGGAGAATCCTTCTCAGGAGACTCAGATGACCAGAAAGGGATTGGGGCAGGGGTGGGGGACAAGGAGAAAAGGTCATCACTAAAAACAGGAAAAAACAGTACAGGGAGAGGGGGGGAGGGAGAGGGGGGGAGGGGAAGGGGGAGGGAGAGGGGGAGGGAGAGGGGGGAGGGAGAGGGGGGAGGGAGAGGGGGGAGGGAGAGGGGGGGAGGGAGAGGAGGGAGGGAGAGGGGGGAGGGAGAGAGAGAGACCAGGACACCAGGACAGAGACAGAGAGAGATATACAGGGAGAGAGACATACATACACAAATACACAGAGAGAGAGATACACACAGACACACAGACACACAGACACACACACACACACACACACACACACACAGACAGAGAGAATATAGTTAGCTATGCCAAATGATACTGAGGGTTAAGTTTGATGAGAAGACAGATGGACCTATTGGATTTAGCAGATAGAAGATTCTAGCAGCCGTGACAAGGGAGACTTTTGTAAAGTAGTAGGGGCAGATGAATGAGCAGGGTGTGAAGAAGGGAACCAGGGAGAGGCAGTCATTGGAACCACAAACAAGAGCATAAAGCAGAGCCAAGGGAAAGAACTCTGTGTCATGGGTTCTGGTGACTGGGCTGAGGGGAACCTTAGAGACTCTTCACAGAACCCACACAAGAAGCAAGAAACATCTGCAAGATGGTGAAGAGCCGACTGAACCTCTGAGACAGGTACATGGCTTCTCACAAGCTTTGCCCCTCTATCCTCATCCTAGATAAAGCACATGGACCAAAAAACCTGACATTTCCAAAACCAAGAAGGCAGGACACACTCTGAGGCCCTGAATGGGTACACACTGAGCCCTGAATGGGCACACACTGAGGCCCTGCATAGACACACACTGAGGCCCTGCATAGACACACACTGAGGCCCTGCATAGGCATACACTGAGCCCTGAATGGGCACACACTGAGCCCTGAATGGGCACACACTGAGGCCCTGCATAGACACACACTGAGGCCCTGCATAGGCACACGTTGAGGCCCTGCATAGTAGACACGCACTGAGGTCCTGCGTAGGTACATACTGAGGCCCTGTATAGGCTTACACTGAGGTCCTGCATAGACACACACTGAGGCCCTGCATAGACACACACTGAGGTCCTGCATAGACACACACTGAGGCCCTGCATAGACACACACTGAGGTCCTGCATAGACACACACTGAGGCCCTGCATAGACACACACTGAGGCCCTGCATAGATGCACAATGAGGCCCTGTATAGGCATACACTGAGATCCTGCACAGAGGCCCTGTATAGACACACACTGAGGCCCTGCTCAACCTCCAGGATGCCTTGGTGTAGGTTACAGCTCAGGAGGCACATAAGTGTTCCTTGCTGCCTGACTGGATTTAAGTGACATTCAAAAGCACTCTCTGGTCACCCCAGGATTAGCCACATGTCTCAGCAAATGATTTAAAATCATTACTTGTCTCTTTTGGTTTAACCTCAAATGTTGGAAATGTCCACAGCTTGGCAGGCTGGATGGTACAGCTGAGCATCGAGAGGCCATGTCCCAACCGTCTGTTACCCCACTTACTGCCTGCCTGCTGTTCTTCCCACTGCTGAGGAGTCCTGGATCTGACTGGCAGATTTAAATTTCTTTCCAGAATCTCTTGGGTGGTGGTGGAGGGGAGAAGTGACCAAGTTGATTTTAATTGCTTTGCTTGGACATATGGAATTTCTCCTCCATCTCACAGGCCCAGAGAGTTTTAGGGGCAGAGATTAAGGACACTGTCTTTGATTGTTCTCCAATCAGAGCTGCTCAATGAATTTCAAACTGTGTTTAGCAACTCTGGTGTAGGGGGATTAAGTTGTTCCATTGTAAATAATTGTCCTGCCTATGAGTTTAATAAAAAGCGCTGATTGGCCAAAGGCAGACAGGAAGTGTGGGCAAGGCTACCAGACTAAGAAGACTCTAGGAACAGGCAGAAAGAAGCAGGAGAGAGAGAGAGAGAGAGAGAGAGAGAGAGAGAGAGAGAGAGAGAGAGAGAGAGAGAGAGAGAGAGAGAGGGGCCATGGCTGAACAGGATAAGAGTCATGGGTTAGATTAAGGGTAAAGAGTTAGCAAGTTGTATGCCTGGGCCTTAGGCCGATCAACCTAAAACTATTGTAAGCGTCTGTGTGCCTCTGCGGTCTGTGGGTCTGCGGGCCTAAACCTGGAGGGTAGGCCCAAAAGTCCAGGACAGAAGCCTCCTTCTACACTCTGGTGAGTGAGTTAGAGATGTCAGTGGAATTAGAATTTCTTTAAAATGTATTTAACTCTTTCTATTTTTCCTTCTTCTTTTCCTATTCTTTTTTTTCAAGACGGGAGTTTTTCAAGACAGGCACATCCCTGTCTGTCCTGGAACTCACTCTGTAGACCTGAAACTCAGAGATTCACCCACCTCTGCCTCCTAAGTGCTGGGATTAAAGGTATGTGCCACCACTGCCTGGCATGTTTAACTGTTTCAGAAAGAGCAACTGAAAACTATTTAGTTCAAGTTCAGATGGCATGGTCTGAGCCCAAAAGTTCAGACTAGCAGGGGCAATACAAGTTATCCATCCCCAAGGGTTTAGTCCATAACACTATAAATGAGTTAAATACTTATTTTACTGTGCTGATATCTTAGTGGTTCACACTGCATTCCCAGGCAAACCAATTCTTTGAATCTTATTATTTTTACTAATTTTTTTTTTTGAAGAAAATTATTAAACAAGGAAACTCAACATCTGGGTTAGGGTTCTCGTATTACCCTCTCCCTTTCCAGAACTTTCTTTCTCCTTAGAGATGACATATCTGTCAAGACTGATGGATCAGCATTTATAGACAGATTATCAACATGTATCTGGAATGGGATTTTTTTATTTTTTTATTTTTATTTTTTTAGTTATTAACCAGTGACCTTGTATTGATTTCATGATGCTCCTGGCTGTGACCATTTCCTAGGCTTTTGATGGCCTTGTAGCCTTAGGAAATATGTTGGGATAGCTTATAAGTTGGCTTTCTAATGGGACTTGCCTACTGTTTTTATTTTCCTCATGAGGAAGACTTGGGTTTGGGGATTTGAGCAGGAGTGGGGGTTCATGACTTCATATCAAAGATACACAATGTTAACATGATTCATAATTGTTGATATTGACCTTGCTTGTTTGTTTTCAGCCTCCCCTCCCCCCCTTTTTAGTTTTTGGAGACAAGATTTCTTTTTTTATGTAGCCCTGGCTGTCCTAGAACTAGCTCTGTAGACAAGGCTGGCCTGCCTCTGCCTCCCAAGGGCTAGGACTAAAGGCGTGCACCACCATGGCCTGGCCTGGTTTTCATTTTTAAAAACCTTTTATGTGAGCAAAAGAAGGGGTTCCGTGGTTAAGAGTGGGTGCTTCTCTTGCAGAAGGCCCAAGTTCTTTTCTCAGCACCCATATTTGGTGGCTCAAAGCTGCCTGTAACTTTAACTTGGGGGCCGATACCACTGATCTTCATGGGCACATTACTCAGGCGCAAACTACCTCCCTCAACTAAAAGCTAAAATAAATCTCTTATTAAAGAAAAAAAAATGTTATGGGGGCTGGAGAGATGTCTCAGCAGTTAAGAGCACAAGCTGCTCTTTCAGAGGACCCAGGTTCAATTCCCAGGACCCAAACAGCAACTCACAACTGTCTGTAACTCTAGTTCCAGGGGATCTAACACCCTCACACCAATGCCCATAAAATAAAATTACATAATTTTTTTAAAAAGTTACATAAATACATGGGCTGGAGGTGTGGCTCGGTGGTAGAGTGCTTGCTTAACAGGCATGAGGTTCTGGGTCCAGTCCTCATCACTGAACATAAATAAACACTATATACACATTTGGATAGGTATAGACTCATGGGTATTTATTTAATACTTAAGCATTATAACCCCAAAACATCTTATTTTGTTGTATAACCTGCCCACGCCTTGGCTGTTAGAACCTCCTGTCATTGACTTCTGCATTCTTTTACAAATCTCTATCAATGTAGCGTTTCATTTCTTAACCATCTTTAAAATTTTTGGTTTAATTATTATGTGTGCGATGGGGGAAGGGTGGAGATCAAAGGTCAACTTTGTAGAGTTAGCTCTCTCCTTTCACCTTTGAGGGGGTTCCAGGGAGTGAGCTCACGTCTCCAGGCTCCCATCTCTGGGTGGCAGGGACCTTTCCTGCTGAACCATCTTGCTGGCTCTGAAGTTTTGTACAGACTTTCACACAAGCCACAGGTTTCTGTGGCATCGCCAGCCTAGTCTGGCCCCAATGGGTGTGTCGAGGGCATGATGCAGTCTTGCTCGGGACTGTCTGGGCATGTTCTCCTCTGAAGATCAGAGTCGTGGGTTGCTCAGCTTTCTGCTTTCATACATGGAAAGCTCCATCCAGCAGGCCCACTAACGTGAGAAGACAGAACGAGAGAGGAGCTGTCTTGCTCCTTAGGACTTGTGCGGAGGTTGTAGATGTTGCTGCTCGATTTTGTATTTATGATGGATGGTACAGTTACTCATTCAATTTCGAAATAAAGAATTTTGCTACTTTTTTTTTTTTTTTGAGCTTCTGCCTTGGTTTGAGAGGATTTTAATCTCCAAAGAAACACCAGAGGACTAAGGATGTACTTAATTAGTATGAATGAAGCTCTGAGTTTAATACCTAGCAATGCAAAATGATAAATATATAAACAAGGAAAGTATGTGTGTGTTTGTGTATGTGTATGTGTGTGTGTGTGTGTGTGTGTGTCTGTCTGTCTTTCTGTCTGTGTTGTATGGTGTATAACGGGAGAGCAACCATTAACAGGAATTAAGAATACAAATCTAGCTGGGTGGCAGTGGCACACACCTTTGATCCCAGCACTCAGGAGGCAGGTGGATCTCTGAGTTCGAGGCCTAGTCTACAGAACAAAGTTCCAGGACCGCCAGAACTACACAGAAATACCTCGTTTCAACTATCCTACAAATGAACTCAAATCTTGGAGTGAGACTGCCTTTGACGTAGGACCTTGAACATGAGAAAACCACTCACTCCTCCATACCTCAGTTATAAAAGGAGAATGTTACTAAATGGTCCACCTCAAAAGACTTCCATGATTTACCATATGGACCATGATGGGGACTAGGCCTGGTCTTTAGTGAGAACTATGCCATGGTTTCTATCATCATTCATAACCATCCAGATCAGAATCTCCTCAGAGCCATTTGTATTCAAGTAAAACACAAAAACCAGCTCACTGCTAAGACTGACAAAGATTGCTCAGCCTCTGACTTTAAAATACAGCAGCAATTGGCTAATTTAATTTTTTTTTTTAGAAGAGAAAAATTATAAAAAAGGATGCTGAGTTGCTCACAGGCTCTGGGAAAGCTGGAGGAACAGAGTCAGGGCATAGGTGGGAACAAGGCAAAACAGTGCCACCTAAGCCCTCCAGTGACCTTGACAACCTGTGCTGTACTCAAGGACAGGGCCTGAATGACATTCTTGTTGCTATTCCTCTGGGATCTCAATGTGGGATGTCTTTTTGTATGTTGTGAATTACCATTGGATAATAAAGGAACTGTTCTGACCTGTGGCAAGGCATCTTAGAAGTATGCGAGAAATCTGAGCATAGATAAAGGGGAAGGAGGGCGGAGTTAGGGTCAGAGACACTGTAAACTGTTGCCAAGTAAACAACATATAAAAGTATAGGTAAGCCACGGGCCATGGGGTAAGACAAATTAATAAAAATAAGTTATAGTAAAATGTAAGAGCTAACTAGTAATATGCCTGAGCCATGGGCCAAGCAGAATGTAATTAATATGTGTCTGAGTCATTTTTGGGGGCTAAGCAGTGGTGGGTGGGTCTGGACCTTGGAACTGGGTGGGGGACAAAGCTGTCATAGTCCAGTGGCCACTGTCCCTGGACTCTGTGGTCGGTGTGGGTTCTTGATTCATAGTTCCTGGGCAGTATACCTAAGTGACTGAGTGCAGATCACATGTCTAAGTCCATGGCTAAGGAAGATTAGCAGGCAAGTGTCTGAAATTGCCTGGTATGGGGTGAGGGAGTGGGGGGTGCTATCTTCCACTGTACTCATAAGATAGACTCTTCCACAGAATTTGAGAAGGATTCCACAGCCGAGTAGCCATAGAGTGACAGACCTGTCATCCTGCTTGCAAATATGTCCCAGCATATCAACATCACTGATAGATCAGGGATATTAAGTACTTACAGTGAACACACAGTTTAGAACTGCTGCTCCAAAGTTTGGTGTCCTTTTTTTTTTTTCATTTATTTGCTTTGTTTATTGGTGATTTTGCTGTTCTATTTTTCTTCAGAAGCATCAGCACCTGGCTTCTGTGTGGGTTGAACTCAGGCTGGCACTTTGCATGGAGGCTGTGAATCTGCGCTTTGAAAGATGCTGATCTACAAAAGACAGCAGTAGATGTTCCTACTGACTAACACAATGGAAATTCTAGAACTCACTATGTAACCGGCTGCCTTCAAACCCAGAGATCCCCTGCCTCTGCCTCACAAGTGTGGGTGCTGAGACTAGGACCATTCATTGCACCCAGTCATGTTTACTTTGATGCTGTTTGGTTTAGCTGGTTGTTTTCTAGACAGGGTTTCTCTGTGCAGCCCTGGCTGCCCTGGACCAGGCTGGCCTCGAACTCACAGAGATCCACTTGTTTCTGCTTTCTGAGTGCTGGGATTACCTGCTCCTGTTTTTAATATGTGTATATATGTGGTGTGTGTGTGTGTGTGTGTGTGTGTGAAACATTTATCTTTATATTAGAAGTTTGTAAGCGCTGGGCATTATCCCAATGCTCCATTTTTTTTAAAATGAAGAAATAGAGACGAACGGATGAGCCAAAGCATATGAAGCCATTGAGCTGGTTTAGTAGCCAATTCTAGGCCTTGTGCCCCAGTCCTCTGTGTTGCCCTGTTGCTGATTGCCAGGAAGCAGGCCAACCATTCAGCAGCCAGCCGCACCTTCCTTAGGCAGGTCCAGACAGGAGCCCTCTGGCTGCAGTGGTGACTGCTGCCCCTTCTTCTTATCCACCCCCTGGATGAGGAAACCCAGCACATCCCTTCTTTCTGTCTTTTATCTCTTATCTGGAGAGAGAAAGAAAGAAAGAAGAGCAAGGACCACAGCCCCCACCCTGGGCTTTCACTTTAGAGGCCTTCTTTCTGCTGGGCCCTGGGCCAGCAGTTGTCACCTGCTGGACTCTGACCTTTGCCAGCCTCTTTGGCCTCCGGTCACCATTGCTCACCTCTTGCCCTCATCTTCGGCTTGCTCTGGGTCCTGCCTTCCTATTCTAGTTCCCAGTCAGATCCTGCCTTCTGTGTGCACCTAGTACTGTCTCATGGGCCAGCCAGCCAGATGTGAACTGGCCCAGGCACTCTACAGGAAGCTCTCTGGCAGCAGGGTTCCAAACCTCCCTTCACTGGCCTCCTGAGCACTCAGCAGCTCCTGGCCCAGCAAACCTTGTTGAAGCGATGCGTGACCTGTTCTTTTTGGGTGTGGTCCACACCTCATCATGACTAATTAGACCAGAGGGTGGTGGAGGGGCTGAGAGGAACGTGTGTAATGAACTGTGTGCAAAGATTTTCCTTCCACACCACCTGGGGGCATTCCTGTCTCGTTCTGAGAGTGGATATTTAAGATCTGAAAGCTGAATGCCATCAGGGAGATTTGAGGTGTGCCCTCCTCAGGCTAGAGGGGGAAAATGGTCTTGGGAATCTAAAAGAACTTCAGTACCAGCCCGAATCAGCTGAGCTAAATCAGAAAGGAAGATATACCTTCCTGCCCCCATTCTAAGATCCGTATTCAACAACACAGGTGTTGGGTGCCATACTAGGCTCTCAGGGATTTGATGGTGAATGAGACTCCCTGCCCTCAAGGAAGACAGAGGGACTTGGTATTTGCAGTAGATAATTATAACAGCTAACATTTGTTAAGTGCTCACTATGCCAGACTCTGTGCTCAAAGATATTGACAAGATATTGTTTTCTGTAATTGTAATTGTCACAGTATTATTATTATTATTTATTACTATTATCTCCTTCTTACAGAGAAGGACCTGGAAGCCCAGAGACATTAAGTAACTTGCTTAAGGTCACACAGCTGAGGCAAGAGGCATACTTAGAATTTAAATCTAGGTATTTTTGGCTGAAGTGTTGGCTTAACAGTCAAGAGCACTTGCTGCTCTTTAAAAAGATCTGCGTTCAATTCCAAGCACTTACATAGCAGCTTATAACTGTCTGTAACTCTATTTCCAGGGGATCTAATGCCCTTCTCTAATTTTGGAGGATGCCAGGAATATGCATAGTGCACATACATACCGTGCAATCAAAACATTCATACACATATAAAAAAAAATCAAAATACAAGTAGTTTGACTGTAGAGTCCTATGCTTGCAATTGCCCTGCCATGGATTTGGCTCATAATAGAGGAAAACCCAGAATACTACCTGATCATATGGAGTTACATCTTACATAGGAGGACAAGGGAATCCTTCATGAAGATGTGACATAGGGCAGAGTCCAAAAGAAACTGTCAGAAATAGAATAAAGGGAGAATGTGATGTAATGGCTTCCTCTGAGATTGAAACATTCCATTCTGCAGGGAAGATCCTTGAACAGGAAGGTGAACAACTCAAGATAGTTTCAGGAAGTCCCTGAGTCTGACTGGATTCACTATCTGGTCCCTGCCAGAGTAAGCAGAGTCAAGCTTCAAAGACTCCTTTCAGAGGTGCCCAGTTCCCAAGATGACTCATAGAAACTGAGCTGCAAAGACAGCTCTGGGACCACACCAGCTGCCTGGAAGAGGTTTAGACCAACTGAGGCACCTGGAAAGGGCACTCTCCAACCTCCTGAGTTGCCTGCACGCTATGCAGTGAGCTCAGGTTTCCAGCTTTGTGAATTGTCACCCATGCTGGGGTGGGCCTTGGTGATGCAGCTGTCTTCAAGATATTTCTGCTCCTTTAAGAAATCTCAATAAAACTCATTGATTCACCAAACTGGACTTTGTTAGTATCTGTACTTCAGCCCGTCATAAGTTCCCTATCTGGGAAATGTTTGTCACACAACAAAGAGGAAAACACATTCCCAGACCAAGGGAACAAAGGGGAGGGAAGAGGCTGCTCCTTGACAACTGGTTAGTGAGAGTCAATGATGTGTCAAGCACATCCTTGCAGTGACCATAAATCATGTCACATCACTGGCTTAGATGGAAAGACTTGACAGAGGAGAGGCTGGATGGCGTAGGAGGCCCCTGTAACAAAGACACCTCAAATCCAGGGTGAGAGGTCAATACTTTATCCACAGTTGGGTGGGGCAGAAAGTGGGGAATATTGCAGGATACTCAGGAAGGTTCCACAATCAGGTTTCACTTCAGAGACAGAACTGGCTTTTCACCAGACTTGGAGAAGGACTTCCCACTGTCCTTGGATACCAAAAAGGCTCTCAAAGTCATTCAATCAACAAGAGGTGGTGGCTTCGGTTGAGGGCTGGCAGTAGCACAGGGAAAAGCAGTCTGGGTATGGCTACTCTCCAACAGGAGATTAGCTTTCCAATCAGAAGACCAGGACCAAGACATCCCTCCAGGTCTCTAGGGGTCAAGGGTCAGTGCTGGTTCAGTGCCAGTTGGCCAAAATCTAAAGGAAGCTGATATTAGAGATTTATTTTTAATTGTGTGTGTGTGTAAATGGGTACAAAAATATGTGAGCACATGTTCCCTTGGAGTCCAGAAGAGAGTATCAAATCCCTTGGAGCTGGAGTTTCAGGTATGGGTCCTGGACCTGAACTTCCATCCTCTGAAAGGACAGCAAGTACCCTTAAGAGCTGAGCCATCTCTCCAGTCTTAGAAGCCCATATTAATAGGAAAAGCTCAACAGAAGGTAATTTACACTTTATCTTTTAATGAATTAATTTTGGTGTTAGGATTGAACTCGGGGTCTTATTTATGACAGGCAAATGTTATCCAATGACCTAGATATCCGCACTCTAATTTACTTTAAACATCTTTATTGAGATATAATTCACACGCTATTCAGTTCAGCCATGTAAACTGTATCATTCAAAAACAGAGAGAAAACCAGGACTGGTTTTAGTCCCAGCAGTGAGTAGAGCAAGAACATCCTGGTCTACATAGTGAGTTCCAAGACACCTGGAGCTAAGAGCAAAATATGTCTTGGAGTGGGACAGGAGTATATGATTAAATTGTTTTTAATCCAGTCAGGCAGGGGTGGTGCACGCTCTCAGCACTTCAGAGGCAGCAGCAGGCAGATCTCTGTGAGTTCTAGACCAGCCTGGTCTACAGAGTGAGTTCTAGGATAGCCAGGGCTACAGTGAAATCTAGTTTTAGGGGGAAAATTGTTTTTATACACATATTGGAGTCATTTCCCTAATCATTTTAGAAGAGTTTCCATAATTAACTTGCTTTTAAAGGAAAGTTTTTTATTATCAACAGGAAAAACTTGTGTCGTCTGCCATCTCTAGAAAGCAAAATAAAGATAAATAAAACAACTAGAGCTGGACAATGTTATTAAATACATTCTAGTCAATATGGCCCTTGGTTCATATAAAATTGAGACTTCTTTCTTTTTGCAAAAAAAGGAGGGGGGAGCTGTGGGTGGGAGGTGTCAAAGGCTTGTGGAAGACACACTAGCTGGAGTGAGACCCTCTCAGTGTCATCAACAGAAAAATCAAAGGAGAACTTAAAAGGGGAAAGTGGCTTCTTCACAGTGGACATGAGACCCACATCCCCAAGGCATCTAAAGTCATCTTGTGTTTATATGTGCTACTGGAATCCTGCAGGTAGAGGAAGAAGGTGCCTTAGTCTATGCTGTCACCAGGAGTGGCAAATGGGCTCAGCACTCAGGCACCTTCATTTCTTATGCCTGATTTGGCTCCTCTGTATCATAGTCTTCTTTGCAATCATGATTTTGAATTAGGTCAAGTGCTCAATGTGTATGCCATACAGCCCTGTCGCAATGTATAAATAGGAGCTTTATGGCTAGAGGATGCCTTGGAAACAGCCTAATTCTATTCATTCCATTTTTACAGGTAGGAAAACCAATGCATTTGTTCACCTGAACATGTTGAGAACTGCCCCATCCAAAAAGAAATGCACAGCACGTGTCAAGTTCCTACTTCATAGCCAATCTAGACAGCCAATTGACTGGAACCTACAGCTCACAACACAGCTGCTAACAGCCCAGAATTACAGTCATCCTCCTCTGGTATGTGCTTAAAGCAGCTTCCGGATCTCTCAGCCTGCCACTGGATCCTGCCCTTCTTCCCAATTTGCTCTTTAATTTGATCTGTCTTTAGCTCTGAATGAACTGGGGATCACAGGCAGGAGGGGAATTAGCCTGTGGACTAGGGAGGTGTGTTATATGAGAAAGAATGACAGGGTGTCCACAACAGTGGAGAGTCAGGAGTTCTGTCCTGCTTACAAGCCAACAAATGAGCCTGACAGTTTCATGGACACAGGACTTCTGGGTACATGCTGGGCAGTGGTGGTGCCCAGCTCTTGGGAGGCAGAGGCAGGTAGATCTCTGTTAGTTTGAGGCCAGCCTGGTCTACAGAGCAGGTTCCAAAACAGCCAGGGCTACATAGAGAAACCCTGTCTTGAAGACCCAAAAGAGAAAAGAAAGAAAAACCATCTCTCAAAAAACAAAACAAAACAAAAAACCCAAACAAACAAACAAACAAAATCCAAAAACAAAACAAAAACCAAAACAACCTCCCAAAAAACCAATATCCCCCCAAACCCAAAAAACATCTTTACTTTTAGCAATAGTGATCAATACCCCGGCTACCAACAGTTCTTTGTGTTCCCTGAGCCACAATTCAGGAAGCAAAGATGGCCGAGTGACACCTGGGCATAGCATTGTAAGTCTTGCCACAAGAGTGAAACCCTAAGTTTAGAGAGGCGAGGTGGAGGCAGGTGCCCGAGTGGACTGTTCTTCTCTTCCCACAGTGCTTCCCACTGGTTTCAGCTATGGAAAGAGCAACTGAAGGTTTGCTTGTAGATTTTGACCTTTGTCTCACTTTTCAATGTCTTCGAATCACTGTCTCCATTGGCTTTAGATAATTTTTAAGTCATTGCTTTGTGTGTCTTTAAGAAAAAAAAAACCCAGAAGCCCATAATTGCACAGACTGGAGAAGAATGTAGCTTTCCAAATGCTATCTGATTTCTGGAAATAGTGCATTCTGGGAAAATCCACGATTGCCACATTGCAGTTGATTGTAGGATGTTCACTCTGCTCTTGCATCACCTCCATCAACATCTAAGGTAAATATGGTAAGGCTTGCCAGTCACCAGGATGCAACAGAAAAGATTTCTGACATGATCTTGTCTATCATTTGAAATCATGTTGAGACTGACCATGAAGTAGGTTTTATTTGAGATACGGATGACATTGCTTTCCTTTCTTTTGAAAATTTGATATTGGTTAAAATTGATTTCAATATTGGTTGAATGTTTTGAGTGCATGTGTATCTGTGCAAACATATGTGCCTGATGGCATCAGAGGACAAAAGAGGCACCAGGTCCCCTAGAACAGGAGTTACAGATGGTTGTGAGCCACCATGTGGGCCCTGGGAGAAGAACATTGATCCTCTGAAAGAAGATCAAAGGCTCTTGGCCCCTGAGCCATCTCTCCAGGCCCAATGGCACACATTTCTAGAGAAGATGCTTTGTAAATATAACTAAGACCCAGGATCCAGGACCTTGGCTGTCAGGCCCAAGGCTGTATGTTCCTCTATCTGAAAGAAGAGAGAACTGGGGACAAGAAATCCGGGATACTGTTGGTATCAGAGCAGGGACTGGCTTTGGTTCACAGAGGGATTCTGTAGGTCCCGAGGCCCTTTGCCACCACATCAGGTGGGAGGTAACTCATCAGCTGGACTCAGGTCTGTCTTAAGGTCCTGGCAGGTGAGTCAGTAACCACACCCTTCAATTGGGTGCAAAGGGCAAAAAATATGTCAGGAAACCAGGCAGAGCCCAACATTACAGAACAAAGGCCATTCAAGTGAAATAACTCTAAATATTCTAAAAGAGGTGTATGGGGGATACAGATCCTCCAGGGGTTGTGACAGGCTGTTCTAAGTGGAACTAATATATGTATGGTTGTCCAATGTGACTCTCACTGACTTCTGAGGAATTCAATATGGAATTGGGAAGTAGGAAGGATAAATTAGGAAGTATGCAGAGTCCTTTGCTTTGTCCAGGCAATCCAAACTACAGTTTTCATACATATTTCCTCGAAGCTACTGTGAAGAACTTTTGATTACAAAGATCCATTCCCTACAAAAGCTGTTTAGGGAGACCTCATCCCTTGCTGGAATCCCCAGATATTACCACACACAGGGAAGGAGGTTTTCTTCTTTTCTGAGGAAGCTATAGGCCCCAAAATAATCTAAAGATGCTTAACCCTCTTGGCAGTGAACTCAAAAGGCACCTCCCATATTATGCTAAGGTTGATGCCCCAGAACCAGCATTTATGACTGGCAGAGACTTCAGGAAATACTTCCTTCCCACTGTGCAATGAGTTCTGACCTTTGAGCTGGGCCAGCCAGCAAACACTCACCCGACTCACACAGGAAGAAACAGAGTGACATGGAGTAGGAGGTTCAGGCATTGCTGGCCAGCCTGGATCCCAGGAATGCTGTGCATAATGCCTTGACTCTTGACCTTCTCCATTCATCGAGAAGAAGAAAGATGTGCAGCCTCTCTGAAGTCCTGGGGTTGTTGAATACACAGAATACTCACAGAATGTTGTCAGTTCTGGCTTATAGCTCTTGACTGCTCCTGCACTTGGCCTCCACATTGTGGCCAGCCAGGTGAATGATAGTCAGCATTCTGTCATTATGATAGAATACCTAAGATAATTAATTGACTTAAAGAAAAAAAGGGGGGGGGGTTATTGTGGTGGGTTCAGAGATCTCAGGACCTGCTTGTGTAGCCCTGCTGCTTTGGCCTTTGGCAGCACACTGCATCATGGTGGGATCATGTATCAAAAGATGACTATTTACCTAATGGCAGGCAAAAAGAGAGACAGGAAATGGCTAGTGCCCCAATACCTGCTTCTAGTGATCTCTGGATGTTCTACTATCTCCCAGTGGTAGGAGCAGAGGACCAAGCTTTCAACTTTTAGGTCTTTGTGGGATAGTTAAGATATGTAAAAGGCAGTAAGTCTGAGAAAGACAATGGGGTGTGCTGGCTGAATCCACAAGCTTGCATATGAATTGGAATTGGTACCAGTGAATTTCTAGCAGCTGTTGCTCTGGAGGTCTCCTGGTAACTAGGCTTCCTGGGATTTTACCTGTTCTTCCACAGTCTGGCTTCCTGCTCAAGTTCAAAAATGAAATCAAGGGCTTTTAATACACAGCACAAGCATTTTCCAGGAAATGTCATATTTAGAAAATCAGTGTCTTGCCTCATTCACACTCTACAGCGACTGTAACAGACTACCAGAAACGTGGTAGCTTAACAATATATTTTAATAAATAATTATTTATTATTTACTTTATAATTATACAATAAATTGTTTTTGTAATAAATAAATTATATAATTATATGATAAATAATTATTTATTATTTACTTTATAAACCTTGCTGTTTTTAGGTCAAAGGCGGAGCACAAGCTCACCAGGCTAACATAAAAGTACTATACGCTTCTTTCTGAGGCTTTATGGGAAAATTTGTTTCTTTGCCTTCTCTAGCTGCTAGAAGTCAACTTTTTTTTA
The DNA here is from genome assembly GCA_033318265.1 of Phyllotis vaccarum. NCBI lineage: Eukaryota > Metazoa > Chordata > Mammalia > Rodentia > Cricetidae > Phyllotis > Phyllotis vaccarum. The sequence continues at coordinate 63,611,015 of JARWLC010000006.1, forward strand.
TTGGCCTTTTCTTTCTTTGTTTTTTTTTTTTTTTCTTCGTTTTGTGTGTGCACAGAAGTCAGAGGCCAACCTGGGGGAGTTGGCTCTCTCCTCCCACCCTGTGGGTTCCAGGGTTTGAACTCAGGTTGTCAGGCTTGGCAGAGAGCGCCCTTACCATTGAGCGTCTGGCCAGTCCCCTTCCCCCCTCTCTCTTCTTTTTGAGACAGAATCCTTCGATGTAGGTTGGCTTCAAATATGTCCATAGTCATAGCATCTGTACCAAAGATGGGACCTGAAGGCAGTCTGTGGACAGCGCAGAATCTTTGTTCCTAACTGATATACTGAGCTACCATTTGCCCGAGTTTCTGTTTGCTCTGTAGGACTCTGTTGTGGTTTTGTGGACAAGTTTGTGATCCATTCTCCAGCTCTGCAGTTGTTTCTCCTTTTCCTGTGAATTCCCACCTGCTGCAGGCTCATGATCCTCCCCAGAGCTTGCTACAGGGTAATCTCGCCCTCTGAGGGCAGTCCCAAGCTAGCCCTTGGTAAACGCTGGCACCGGGAAAGCTCGGGTCTGTCTGCTTTCTTTTAACTTTATTTATTTTTAGTGTGTGTGCTTGTGTGTTTAGCTTACGCATACATATGAGAATGATGTGTATGTGTCTCCTACCCATGGTGCCAGGGAAGGGCAATCGGATCCCCTGGAACTGGAGACATGGAAGGTTGTGAGTCATCCTGTGGGTGCTGGAACCCAGGTCCCCTGGAAAAGCAATGCCCCTTAGCTACTGAGCTGTCTGCCCCTTAGCTACTGAGCTGTCCACCCCTATGCCTGTTTTTTAAGGTTTGATCAGCAGTATCATTTCAACAGGGCTGCAATCAACTTTAAGAACAGTTCCCTTCCCGCATCCTCAGTGTTTCTGAAGCCCCTCTCTGTGTTTGAATTGATTTCCAATAGGTGATGCCCCTTTCTGGCTCCCATGTAAGGGCTGGCCAGGAAGAAAAGACAGGATAAGCCTCGGGTTCTCCCTTCTCTCTCGGTCTCAGAGATGGCTTAGGTTCACTGTTCTGGGTAGCAGGTCTCTATTCTGGTAAGAGAGACCTCAAGAAACTCCATCTTTGATTTATTAAGAATGAAAGATTGGGAAAAGTCTCAAAGGCAAAGCCAACTCGTACATTAAACTATACAACGGGACAATACCTTAATGCCCAGCCTATCAGAGGCCCTCTGGTGCCCGGCTCTTACCATTCTACTCACCCAGATCCTTTGTACTTAATTTTGTCTGAATATAGGAGCTATATTTGACATTCTCGCCTGTGCAAATATACATCTATATTGTACCTACCCAAACAAATACTACATGATACATTGCTTTACTCAATACAGCTCATCTTGATAATTCTTCTTTTTTTCTTTAAAGAAAAAAATACAGGTAGGTGATGGACTAGATCCTGTTTCCCCAGACTTGTTTGAGATCTCCTGCCTTATATAAAGTTGGAGTCTAACACTGTTCATGCTGTTTTGTGATTTTTATGTCATTTTCTCCCACTAGGGAGAGACTTTTCATCCCTAGCACATTTAGTAGTAGTCATTCTGTAAATGGTAACCGAGAGATAAATGGAAAATGCCTATGTGGTAAACACAAAAGAGATAAGGTCCCTTTTGTTGCAACTACACCATCTGGGCTGGTTGTGAGGGGTTCAGATCTTGCTAGTGAGTTTTTTACCTGTACCTTTGGGGTTCACAAAGGATCCCTTTAATAATAATAATTAAAAAAAAAACACTACATACTTTTTCACAGAAGACCTAAATGCATAAAGAGTGAGGACCAGGTATTTTAGCCATCTCCCCCCCCCCCCACTCTCTCATACAGACACACCTTTTTTTTTTTTTTTTTTCTTCTTGAACTGATCCCTTTGCCTCCATCTCCATCATGGTAATTTAATCACATAAATCTGAGAACACTCAAAAGTCAGGGCATTTGACATTTTTGCAAAGCCAGACTCTAGGAAACATGCCCATTGCTGAGGACATTGGATGTGGTTTAAGCAGCAAAGCAAATGACCTAACAAGGAATATATGTGCTGAGCCCAGTTCCTGTTAAATTAATAGATTCACGTTCTGGCACATTCACCACCTTACGAGTCATAGCAACCGGATGACAGCATAGTAACACAGTGGTTGCAGCCACTGCACAAGAGAAGAGTCAGAGCCCAGTGTCCCTGGGGGAAACCAGAGCTGGCCAGCCTCTCCAATCGCCAGTCTTTGCAGGAGGGATTAAGGAGAGGGAATGTTAGGGCAGTCACAGGCAGATGCTTACCCTGGTCAGGGCTAAAGGAGAATGGCATCTTTGCTACTTCCTAAAACTTTTTTTTTTTTTTTTGTATTTGGAAAGTAAATAATATGCTCTAGCCAGAGAGGAAGTATGCTAGTGAAAGATTCAGTCACATGATCAGCCCTGGAAGCAGCAGGGAAGTGATTTTCATCAGAGTGAGTGACTGGCTCTTTCAGGATCACATGCTTTTCTTTCTAGTTTTCATATTTATTATTATTATTATTATCATTATTACTGTTAGAGTATTTAGGACTGATTGAACACCAGGCCCTGGGAATGCTAGTCAAGCTCCCTACCCCTGGAATATATATTTTTTACTTTTTATTTTGAGACAGGATTTCACTGAATGGTCCAGGATGACTTTGAATGTGTGACCATCCTGCCTCAGCCTCCTGAAATGGATTTACAGGCCTATGCTACCAGGCATGACTTTTAGTTTTTATTTCAAACTTCATTTTATTAACTTATTTTTGTGGTGATTTTTTTCTCCCTCTGGGGATCAAACACAAGATTGTAGGTGTGCCATGTAAGCATTCCATCATTAGACTATTTTTCCTAGCCCGAAGTAGTATAACTTTCTTTTTCTAATTTTTCTGTTTTGTTTTTGGTGGTCTTGGGGATTGAATCCAGGGCTTCATAAATGCAAGGCAAAAGAGTTCTTCTACCTCTGAGCTACATCCCCAGATCAATTCTGTTTTCAGATTCTTCCCAGGAACCTACCCCTTCTGGCTGCCAGAGTTAAAACTTATTTGTCATGTTTTCCTTCTAGAACCTAACTTCCACAAGCCAGGATCTCAAAAATCAGTGTAGATGCCCTGAGGAAGAAGGAAGGGATGCCTGGACAGATGTAAATTCTAGTGACTCAAAGCTATCTGCATGTGCTGTGCTGCGAAGTATGTGGCACCCAACAGCAGGGCCACCCGTCCACACCCTCTGACCTAGTTTAAATGGAAAGATAACCTTTGTGCTTCTGCGAAAGGAGTGAAGACTTAGATTTAGGCATTATACCTAAATCTGTTTAGGGCCCTTCTTTTATTCTTCATGTTCTGTTTGCAGAGGAGGAATTACTAAGGGCGTGTGAAGTTGACCTTGAGCCCCCATTGTTTTATGTGTTGAAATTCAGCTTAGCTGGGGACTCTGTGGCAGTTAATGGACAGCTTGCACAGGAACTGGGTTCAATCCCTGGTATCGTATGCACACACATGGACACACAGATGGGCTTGTGGTTCAGGCATCCATGTAGTTTGGCTGGGGTGAGGTTATTAGTGAGTTGCTTCCTGGGCTAAGAGACTTTGGAAGACTTGGGTAATGGGGGTGGGTGGTAGGGGAGTGGGGTGGGGAGGTACTGAGGGAGTCTAGGGTGGCATCATCCTTTTCCAAACTCACTCAAGTGGTTGCTAGTTGGTCTCACTTCCTTTGCATGGGGCTGACTTAGAACATGGTGGTTGGCTTCCCCTACAATGAGCGAGACAGAGACTGTCCAAGGTAGAAGCTACAGTTTTCTTTATAACCTAGTCTCAGAAATGACACCACATTTCTTCTGCCATATTCTGTCATTAGAATTGAGTCAGTGGAATTAAGAAGGATTGTGTAAGGGTGTGAATACCAGGAGGCAGAGATCATTGGCAGGGAGCTGTCTACCACATCCTCCTCACAATGTCCTGGGACTCCAGCAAATGCCACACTATTCGGTGACAAAGCAATGTGTATGTGCATGTGTGAATGTCAGGCCTTCACACATTTGTGGGCTCTGCTAATTACTCCTGGGCATGCAGAAATACTGAATATTCATGAAGTTGCCACAGAGAATTAGAATCACATACTGAACAAAGAAATACCCTGCTCTTGTTTTAGCAGATTCGGAGTAACACCATTTTCTTTAGAAACCTGGTCATGGCCACAAGGAATTAGTTTTATTCCAAAATTAAAACAGGCCACGCCTCTACCATGCTTTCATTCCATCATAGTGTGACATAACAAAAATGTCAAAGAATTATTTTTAAGTTCAATGATATACTTACTTCTTAAAATAATTATCTTTCATTCATCATACAAATACACTTTGTATTTGTAATGAAACATTAATTCTTAGTAAAAATCAGACAGAACCAGTGCATTAGCAGCAGCATGTGGAGGCATCCATATTGCCAGGAGAGCTTGGGTCTACATGCTTCTAATTTTTGGGTGAGTTTGTGGCTTCCCCTGAGGTATTAACCAGACTGGGCTGGGGGGCATTTTAAAGATGTCATTTTCTATCAGTCTTTCGACACAAAACTTTCTTCACTCAAGCTTCGGCTTTTCTGGGTTTTAGTGAGAAGATTAAGCATGGAATGGGAGGTATTATCAGGCCAGTGTGTTAGTAGGAGCAGAGTTTAGGGTAAAAAAAAAAAAAAAAAAGGAAACTCGTCCAGCTTTAGCTGAGGTCTTTGAATGGCCTTTTACAGGTCTCTGTTTTCCAGGGCAAGCTTCAACGGGGCTAAATGTTTCTATTGGGAAAGCCTTGCCCTACAGTTTGGGCTGCTTTTTTTTTTTTTTTTTTGAAAACCACAGCAAAGGCTAGACTAGTCCTCCTCTCGGCAGCCTGAGGGAATTAGGAATCTTTCCTTGGGCTCTGCTGTTTGACTGCTTTGTTAATGCTTACCCGGGACTCAAAGGGCAGCTCTCTGTTGATGTAATTTTTAATATGCTGAGAGAAAAAAAAAATTTGGGCAATGATAAACTTCAAAATTACTATCGCCTCAAGCTCCTCTTTTCAGGATCCACCTTGTAAATCACTTCTGGCTTGTGATGAGTCCTGAATGCACCAGGCTCCAAAGACTCCAAAGACTTTGACACTTGAGTGCCAAAGGAAGAGGTGGAAATCTGAAGAAGAAAGGAAACAGAATGGCAATTTCCCGGCCTCAACTTGGGTGATGATATAGTTCCTGAAAACACAATGCATGGTAATGTCGTGAGCATGTACAACCTGGGAAAAGTGACCGAATAACCCGTGCAGACCTTTAAAGGCATGAAGACAGGAGACGAGTTTAAAGTAGGCCCAGTATTATTTAGCGGAAATAGCTCACTACTATCACACACGCCCTCTCTAGCCCAAATACCAAATGAACATCTTTATCTCCTCTCTCCCTCTCGACTGTGTGTATGTGTGTGTGGGAGGATGTCGGTGGGGGACTTTTTTCTTTAGGGTCCCTTGCACCACTCCAACGCCACCTTCCAGACCCAAGCAAGGGAGAACAGGGCGCTTCGGATTGCACTTCCACCGAGAGCACAGGGGGCCGCTGGAGTGAGGCTTCCCCAAGCGTCTGCAGCGCGGGGCACAGACTGTCGGGCTGGGGGGTCGCGCCGAGCCCGGGCGCGGGCGGGGCGGGAGGCTGCAGGGCCCTGCGCGCCGCCGTGCTAGCTGCTGGGTCACATCCCGGGGCCGCGCCGCCCCGCTCGGCGAGGAAGTGACGACTGCGCCGTCCCGACAGCAACAAAGTTTGAGTCTGCGGGTCGCGCTCGCCTGCGTCCCGCGCCCCCTCGATCCAGCGTGCTGGTGAGTCGCAGATACCGCGTGCCCTTCCCGCCGCGGGGGCGCAGACATCTAGCTTGGGGAAGAACCGGGGTTCGTTCGATCTGGGCGGCGCGGGCCGGGCCCTGGGGCGCGCGCGGGGGGGGTGGTGGTGGTACACAAGAGGTGCAGAGCGGCTGAAGTCTGAGCCGGTGTCGCACCTGAAGTAGTTGCTTTGCCCCGGGACTTAGGACGGCCCAACTCCCCGAGAGCGACTCCTGAGAGCAGAGATGCCTGGAAGGGGGCTCCCAGGACCTGCTCCCCATCTTTCCAGGCTGCCGGCAGCTTCTTTTCCAGCCCTTCCTGGTGTTTCCCTAGGAAACGTTCCCTTCCTTCCTCTACGCAGCTCTCCACTCGGTTGCAGGAAGGAAGCCACAGGAACTTTCCCTCTACTTTTGTTTGCTCGGCCATCCAGCGACGAAGAGCCGAGTAACTCAGAACTTGGCGTCAACAGTCCTATCCATTTTCCAGCCAACAAAACCCGAGTTGTCTCCAAACCTCTTTTGAAACAAGCCCCTCCCAACTCTGCACTCTTCCCCACCACGCCCCGAACCCCACAGTAAGCTCTCTCAGGCCTAACACTTTGCAATTTAGCCATAAAAACTGTCAGCACACCCACGTACATATGTGAGTGTTTGCTATATAAAACTCAGAAAGCCGCTTCCAGTGGACTCCGTCGCATCTTGTTCTTTTCTGTGTTCTAAAACTGCTAGGGCTGCAGGAATGTGCCTGGGAACTTTAATGGTGGTTCATGCCGTCCAACGTAGCCTCGTGGCTCTGGGTCTTTAAAGAATAGCTGAGAAGTTTATGATATCTTTGCCGATTAGCGAGGGGCTTGGCGAGGCCCAGAGGCTGGCGCCCGGGCTCTCTGGTTTGTGCCCACAGTTGCAGCAGGGACATGGTGATGTGTGTAGAAATGTGTGTATAGGCCATGGAGATGGGTTGTCTAGAGGTTGAATGGTGAAGTCCCTAGCTGCAGCTTCCTGCCTGTCTGTAATTACAGCGTGATTGCACAGTCAGGCTTTGTTGGTGTGGATGTTTATACACATGCTATTGTGCAAAACTTGGTGGTGGTGAACAAAACGCAGATTTGCATTGCAAATGCTCAGGACAGATCTGGGCCTGAACTACAGTCCCTGAATTCTTTTTACCTTTTAACTTTGCTTGGGTGATTTGTTTCCTTGCCTTTCTCTTAACCGCTGACAACTTGCTAATCTGAGTTCAGAGCCTACTCAGGAAAGCAGGCTTTTTCTACTACTTACTGTAGAATATCTTAAGTAGCTTGTCCTGAGAAAATGTGGGATTATGTCAGCAGGAAAAGGCCATAGGAGATGACTATCAACCTTGAGTTAACAGAGAGCCTATTTGAATTCGCAGACCAGTAGCAGAATTGGGGCTAGCTATAAAGAAGAATCACAGGTCATATATATCTGAGCTAGCCAACCAGACTTTGAGCCTTGAAGTATCAGCTGCATAAATTTAGGTGGATCCTAATTCCTTTATTGTGTTCTGGGCAAAGGGGAAACATGCTTAATGGCTTAAGGAAGTGTCATTGGGGCTTTGAAGACAATGTGTCTGTGTTGTGGATGGGTGTGGGGGAGAGGGTGACTCACACATTTTCTCTAGTGTGGTCCCTACACCTACTTCCCCAGCAAGGTCTGCAGCACAGGCCAGGTCAGGGATCCTCATAACTATTCAAATGCTGCTCTGCAGGAAGCAGACTGTCTTAGTTATACTTCTATTGCTGAGCAGAGACACCATGACCAAGGCAACTTATAAAAGGAAGTATTTAATTGCAGACTTGCTTAGAGTTTCAGAGAGTGAGTCCATGGCCTTCTTGGTGGGGATCCGGGTGATAGGCAGGCAGGTATGCCTCTGGAATAGTAGCTGAAGGCTTACATCTGATTCACAAGCAGCAGATAGAGATGGGGAGAGTGGGCTTGGTATGGGCTTCACAAAACTCAAAACACACTCCCAGCAGCACATCTCTTCCAACAAGGCCATACCTCATAATCCTTCCAAAACAGTTCCACTAAGAAGGGACCAAGCATATATGAGCCTGTGGGGGCCAAGCCTGCCCATAGAGGGTTAACAGTTTTTTCTTCCGAACTTCAACTGTAGTAGAGGATCAGTACAATTTTTCTATGACACAGTCAAAAAACACGTGCTGGATTTGTGCAAGGCTATCCTTCTGTTACCTCAAACGTCAATCTTACAGTCTGTCCTAGATTGAAGATTCACCGGACAGTGCTTTCTCCTGTTAGGTTACTGTGTGACTGCTTGGTACCAAGTTCCTGAAATACATGAGCACTTTGTTCAGAGTGGCAAATACTGGTGCCTCTGGCATGCTAGGGTTCCTTCATAGCTGGAGTTCTTCAACAGTGGAATTTCACTTGGAAGCCAACTACTGGTTTGCAGCCTTGTGCCAGATGTAAGTCACTGGTATAGTGACCATTTGTTAGACCAAAACATTAGGTCCCAGTCTCCGGCAGGTTTCTGTGTGCTTTCAGAGACTGGAGGAAAACATGTAAAATCAGAATAGTTCTGGAAAGCCTAGTCCCTTGACTTGCGTAACCCAGGGATATTGAGTTTTTACAGAACTTGTCTGTCAAGGTCCTTATCACCTGACCAGAACTGCTTCAGTGAGGTCCTAGTGATACTAAGAATCTTGGGTGGAGGATGTCTCCTTCTGACCCTCAAAGAGAACTGTGGCTTTATGATCTTTTATGTCCTTGCACAGAGACTAGAAATACCTAACAGCTCTCCTGGTATGGCTGGCGGAATGGCAGGGAGGGGCCCTTTGCAAGGCCCCTTGGAGCTGTGGAGTCATCTGGAGCAGTCTGCTTTTCCAATGTAGCCTGGCTGAGTTTCTCACAGAACTCAGACACTTTGCCTGGCTTACTAGGCTTTGCCTCTGTTCACAGAACTTGCCCAGAAGTATAGGCCTGATGTCCTCACCCACCTTATACAAATGCTGGTTTATAGCTTGATGCTGCCACTCACTTCCCTGTCCCCGAAGCAGACTGCCTGCTGCCTTGCCGCACACAGTTAGAAACTAAAACAGCTCTGAGTCAAAACCTGATCATGTAATAAATACTTTTATTGTTCCAATAGGAAATGCTGGGGGGAGGGGGTATGTGGAGTTGGGGGGGATGATGAAGTTCAGCAACTCCAGAAGAAAAAAACAAAAATAAAAACACCCCAGCAAGATGCTACCAGGGAAGCAGATTTTTGTGAAGAAGGTGGTCTTAGCGTGGAAGGCCTTTTATGTGAGCCAAGCTGAAACTGCCATTCTGTTCTGGCTTCTCTGCCTCCTTCTGGCTGCCTCAGGCCCTACACAACGCAGTTTTTTGACATAACAACCCACCTCCAAAATAGGAGGTGGAAAGCCCTCTCCGAAGAGGACATTCCAGACTCTGAAGAAGGTGCTGCAGTCTTCCAGATGCTACAGCTGGACCTTCCAGATGGCGGTGCTGAACCTTCTGTAAAGAAGCCATCATTTGGCTTCTTGTTCCCACTGAGACATTTCTTTGTGAGTCCCTTAAACCTTTTTCTGGTCCACGACACACAGGGCAAAAGTGTTAGGACTTCATGTTTTAAGTACCACTTGAAACACATAACTTTTGAATAAGTCTCAGATCTTTCTTAAAGGCCTGTTCGCAAGGGTCATCTTCCTGCTCTGCTCCCCACTGTTTGATAGTAAGAATCAAACATTCTGGGCTGGTGGTCAGGGCCTTCCACATAAAGGTCTGGCTTCTGCTGTTCTTCAGCCCCAAATCACAGCCCTGACCCAATGACCCACTGTGGGTGTTTGTCCAACACTTATGGCAAGCATTCTGGCCTCTGATGCTTTCCTGGAGACCTGGAATGGCTCACTTCCTCTCTCTCTTCCACTTGCTCTGTCTTCCTGTCTTCCTGCTCTGTTTATGTTTTCTTCCATAAGTGTTTCTCTGCCTTCACCCTATGGGACTGTGCCCGAGACTGGTAACATCCACTCGGGCCTTTTGCCGAAATCAACCTTAGTCCTGGTCAAAGAATTTTAAGCTTCTCTTTGGAGCATGGCTTCACTCAGACCATCTGTTTAGCTTCTTCAGTGGATGAAAATCATCAATTTAAAGCTAACTTAGACATCCTTGTTTTGTGTATATTCCTCGATTTACAGCACATCTTGGTAACCATGATGATGATAAGGATGTTGAGATGATGTGATGGTGATGATGGTGGTGGTGATAATGGTAATGGTGGTTGGTGATGGTGATGGTGGTGATGGTGGTGGTGATGGTGATGGTGATGGTGATGATGGTGGTGATGGTGATGGTGATGATGATTATGGGGATATTTTCAAATATAATAAAACAGTGGAGATATCAGAGGGATCTACCAACAGTCAGTCTAGGAGGATCACACAGTGGTAACTCAGATCTTTAATCCCAGCACAGGGAGTATCCTGGGAGTGGTGACCTACACCCTTAATTCAATCTGAGTTCAAGGTCATTTTAGTTTACAGAAGGAATTCCATGCTCCCAGGCAGGCAGTGATGGTGGCAAGCCTTAACTGAGCAAAGAAAGTATTTAAGGCAAGCATAGAAAGACAGAGCAGGCAGAAGAAGCCAGGAGGAGCGAGGCTGAGGAAGCTGGAAGACAGCTGGGTGAGATCTGACTGTGGTGTTTCTTTGATATCTCTGCCTTTCCCAGAGATTTGGCTCTGAGTTTGCTTTATTGGTGCAACACTTGTCGTCCAACTTTGGGGCATGAATTCCTCACCTCCCTACCCCTACCCCCCCCCCCCAAAAAAAAAAAAAACCCCAACAACAACAAAAACTTGGCACTTGCTGGCCCGAGCAACACGTGGCAGGAGGAGTAATTACCGACTGGCTAGATTTTCTGTTCTGAGTTAAGCTCCACTCTTAGGCAGACTGACCACACATGTTTCCGTTTCACTTTCATCTGGTAAGTTTTTAGACAGTGAGTAGCCTCTTTCTCCTGGTGGGTTGTTTCTTTTTTCTTTTGGACCTCTCCTTGGGTTGCTGTCACACTAGGTAACTGCCCCACTTCACAATCAATTGAATCATGATCAAGACAAAAAATTGGTGAGTAAATCAATTTTTTTTTAAAGAGAGAATTTGTTTAAAGCAATGGAGGGTGCTTGGTCCTTCTGTGATTTGTTATTACAACCAGTGAAGGAAAAGATAAATAAGGAAATGAGCTTATCATAATGATTATCATACTGTTTATTATGAATATTTTTTATCACTTAAAAAGTCAATTAGTATAAATGCAAAGAAAAGGGTCTTTGAAAGGCAGTCTTTATACAATGTACATACTCTGGATTTATGTCGCATGGCAGCTTTAAATGCCTGGGACTGGATTGAAGAAATAGGAAAGAAAACTGAATCATTCACAAAAGTAATTCAAAGCCCAAAAGAAACTTTTACAGACTTTTTGCACAGATTAACTACAGCAGTAAACAGAATGATACTGGACTCAGAAGCCAGGCGAATAATAATTGAATCACTGGCTTTTGAGAATGCTAATGCACAATGTAGAAAAATACTTAGACCATTAAAAGCAAAGTCAGCACCCTTGGAGGATTGGATTCATGAGACAATTAATCTAGAGTCTTCTGACAGTGATGATAACTGGGTAGAAGAGTTTATTTCTAGAAGTATAAGAAAAAGTCAAAATATTAAATGTTACAGTTGTGGAATGCAAGGTCACATAAAAAGAGATTGTAAACAAGGCTTTTCCAGAAACAATACTTTTGGTAGGAATAATTCCAAGAGAACATCCCTCCCTTCTGGAGTATGCAGAAGGTGTGGAAAAGGAAGACATTGGACTAATGAGTGCAGATCAACAAGGGACAGACAAGGTAACTTTCTGCCCTTGGGAAATGCCCCACGGAGGCTTTCAAAAGCCCCCATATCAGATCCAATCCAATCTTACCCTGCCATTGTGGAGGAAACACCTTTCCAGAACAATTAAAAAAATTAAAACCTATTTTAAAAAGACATACTACATTGAATGATAGAAAATCAATAGAAAAAGAATAAAATTCAGGAAAAATTATAAAGCGAATATTTTGGCAAGCTTCTATCAATGAGCAAAGGCCAAAATTAAAAGTACAAATAAATGATGTTATTATTGAAGACACAGGGGCGGATGTATCAATAATTTCACCAGAGTCATAGCATCCAAATTGGCCCCTTCAGGATGTAAATGTTCAGTTTTTGGGTATTGAGTCAATATCCCAGGTAAAACAAAATGCAAAATGGCTTGAATGTATAGGACCAGAAGGACAGAGAGAAATATTAAAGCCATATGTGGCTAACATTGCTATAAATTTATGGGGACGAGATTTACTACAACAATGGAACACACAGGTTAATATTCCTCCAAATAAGCCATAAACCTAGCACATGGTTCTATAAAAACATTAGAAGGTATTATGAGAAACAGTCACAGACCATTCAGGTTATAGAGAAACAAAGCAAACAGCCGCTGATCTTTCAAAAACACCCACAGCACTACCTCTAAAATGGCTAACAGAGAAGCCTATATGGGTTCATCAATGGCCTCAAACAAAAGAGAAATTGCAGGCCTTACAGCAGCTGGTAGAAGAGCAGTTAAATGCTCAGCATATAGAAGAATCAGCCGGCCCTTGGACTTCTCCTGTATTTGTTATTAAAAAAAAAATCTGGAAAGTGGAGAATGGTAACAGACCTAAGGGCGATAAACAAGGTGATCCAGCCAATGGGCTCTCTACAGTCTAGGATTCCTTTGCCTTCTCTGTTACCTAAAGAATGGCCTATTATAGTTATTGATTTAAAAGACTGTTTCTTTACAATACCTTTACAAGAACAAGACAAAGAAAAATTCGCCTTTGCAGTGCCCACTTAAAATAATTCTCAGCCTATAAAGAGATACCAGTGGAGGGTACTCCCTCAAGGAATGCTGAATAGCCTCACTCTGTGCCAGTATTTTGTACAAAAGCCAGTAGAACAAATACATAACAAATTCCCACGATCTATAATTTATCATTACATGGATGACATCTTGTTGGCTGATTCAAATATTGATACCTTAGAAAAAAATTTTGAAGAAGTGAAAAAAATTTTGCCTGCTTGGGAATTATAAATTGCCCCAGACAAAATACAAAGAGGGGATTCCATTCATTATTTAGGTTACAAAATAGGTCAACAAAAAATTAGACCCCAAAAGGTACAAATCAGGAGAGATAGATTGAAGACACTTAATGATTTTCAAAGATTACTAGGAGACATTGCCAATTTACGACCAACTATTGGAATTAAAAATGATGAACTGGGTAATTTGTTCAAAACCTTAAATGGTAACAAGGACTTAAATAGTCTGAGAGAATTGTCACCTGAAGTTGAGAAGGAATTGGTTTTAGTGGAAAAGAAATTACAGGAGGCACATGTAGATCCAGACCTTAATTACATCCTAGTTATCTCGCCCTCTAAGCATTCTCCTACAGGAATTTTAATGCAAAGGGAAAATGTTATATTGGAATGGATATTTCTTCCACATAAACTGAGTAAGAAATTAAAAACATATGTGGAAAAGATTTCTGAACTTATTTTTAAAGGAAAATTAAGACTTTGCCATTTAACAGGGATGGACCCAGGAGAAATTGTTGTACCTTTAATTAATGAATAAATTGACTAATTATGGGTAGAAAGTGAACCTTGGCAAAGAGCCTGCAGTAATTTTTTAGGAGATATAAACCACAAACATCCTCAAAGCCAAAGAATTGAATTTAAAAAGAAAACTAATTGGATTCTTCCTCGTATTGTATGAGATAAACCAATTTCTGGAGCCCCTACATTTTATACTGATGCAAACAAATCAGGAAAGTCAGGTTACAAATCAGAACATAAAAGTAAAGTGGCTCTAAGCCCTTATAATTCTGTTCAAAAGTCAGAAGTATATGCTATTTTGATGGTATTAATGGATTTTACAGAACCTCTTAACATAGTCACTGACTCTCAGTATGCAGAAAGAGTTGTTCTACACATTGAAATGGCTGATTTTATTACTGATGAGTTAGAATTAACTTCATTATTTATTCAGTTACAAGAAATTATCAGGACTAGAGATCATCCCTTCTATATAACACACATTTGATCATACATTCGATCCCATACGGGTCTGCCAGGTCCTTTAACACAAGGTAATGATGAAATTGATAAATTATTAATAGGAAATGTACTAGAGGCCTCAGAATTTCATAAAAAGCATCATGTCAATAGCAAAGGATTAAAAAAATTTCTCTATCACTTGGCAACAAGCCAAAGAAATTGTAAAAAGGTGTCCTGTAGTAGTGAGGTTTCTTTGGTCCCGGGCGGCCAGAGGTCCGAGACCCACAGACCTGCCACCCAAGACCGCTTATCCGCCCAGCTGCCCACTGCTCGAACCCCCAGAAATGACTCAGATGCTTATATTAACTTCATGCTGTTTGAGCAATGGCTCAGGCACATTGCTAGCTAGCTCTTATATCTTAAATCAACCCATTCTCATTAATCTGTCTGCCACGTGACCCGTGGCTCACCTGTGCTCCTTACATGTTGCTCCTTTGGCGGCTTGCTTGATCTGCCTCTGCCTCTGCCCTTCCTTTCCTACCTATTCTGATTCCTCCTCCTACTTCTTCTATGGTGCCTGTCATGGCCCAAAACAGCTCCTTTATTTAAAGATTGAGATTCACAGTATACAGAAAGGCATTCCCACATCAGTGTCCCACCTGTTCTTTCTATAACCAAACTTCATTGCCAGCAGGAAGTAATCCTAAAGGTATACATAGAAATGAAATTTGGCAGATGGATGTATTTCATTTTACAGAATTTGGGAAATTAAGATATGTCCATCATACAATAGATACGTTTTCAGGATTTCAATGGGCAACTGCTTTGAGTTCAGAAAAGGCTGATTCTGTAATCACAAGTTTGCTAGAAGTTATGTCCATCATGGGAATACCTGTTCAAATTAAGACTAACAATGCCCCAACATATGTCTCTAGTAAAATGAAACAATTTTTGCTTATTATAATATAAAGCATATTACAGGAATACCACGCAATCCTACAGGGCAAGCAGTCATAAAGAGATCAAATCGAACTCTAAAGGATATGCTAAATAAACAGAAAGGAATAACAAAGACCTCTAGAGATAGAGCACATAGTGCTTTATTAGCTTTGAATTTTCTCAATGCTAATGAGAAAGGAACAACAGCTGCTGAAAGGCATTGGACCATAGAAAAAATAGCTGAACTAAATCAGCCTGTTTATTTCAAAGATGTACTAACCTCTGAATGGAAGCCAGGGTATGTGCTACGTTGGGGAAGGGGTTTTGCTTTGTTTCCACAGGTGAAGAAAAGTTATGGATACCATTAAAATTAATAAAGACTCATTTTGAACCATAGAAACTTCATGAAAATAAGAATTGATAGCTCATCCACCCATGTGACAATTCTTTAAGTTGTAAGAACAAATAAAGGGTGTGGGCAGGTTTTTGTTTTTGTCTTTACAAAACTGGAAATACTCATCTTCAAGAAGTTAAAGACCTTGGATATCTAGACGTCTAAAGCAAAAGGAGGCTATTCAGAAAAAATGACAAGCAGCAGAATATCATCAGATCTACTGGTACCAGTATACTTCATAGGGTAAAATCTCATTGCTTAACCTTTCTCTATTTTTTAGTAAGTTGAAGTCCCAGTTTAATTATAATTTAAAGCTGGCTTTAGAGTTGGAGTGTGGCTCTCTCCTTCTCTAAACTCAAGCTTACTTGTTAAAGGAAAATATAAAATCTCTGCATTATATCAGAGGAGCCACCTGATATGGGACAGAAGAATAACAAAAAATAAGGGACTATTCTATTGTTACTAATCCTATGCTGAAAACATTCTTATGTATTTTGCTTCCTATACATTGTGTTGGGTTTTAGCCTCTTATCAGTTTTCTGCAGTGATCCATGACAATGTCTAATTGCAAACTTGAAGTATCCAAAAGGAAGATGGGGACCCACAATGATGATTTCACATGGACTCTGACAAAGCCACTAGGTTGACAAACACCAACCAAAGATCAGATTTGGACTACAAACTGCTTAGGACAATTTCGAGGCAGCTTGCTGAGATGTACGAGCTTCACAGACTACTATAGCCAGGACTTGAGACAAGCCATGCATTTTCCTGGTATGCAGAGACTGGACAAAAAATGATACAGCTACTTATTTCAGGACTTGACATTTAACAAAACTTTTCTTTTCAGGATCCCCTAAAGATACTGTCGCCCCCAGACAGAAGGAAGTAAATTTAAGAACATGGTACCCACATTCCCAAGAGGTGGAGTGGGTTGTTTTTGGTCATTCAATGGATTATGGATGATTTTTACTGTTTAGATTAATTGGTTAAAAATTGCTAATGGTTATGGTTAGAAAAAAGTTAAACAAGAACGATTAGATTCAAGACTTGTGTTTAAAAGAACAATAGAAAAGGGGGATACAGATATATATAGGATATAAGGATAGATTATTGAATCTTCTTGTAAAAGGATTTACTAGCTTTAAATATTTTACATTCTATTGGATTTTTGTATATTGTATACAAATTGTGTATATTGAGATTAATTGTGTTACTATACAACTATCTCTGTGCTTGCTCAAGGTATTATACTTATAAGTTGCTAGTCCATGAAAGTTTTTATTACCAACTAATTAGAATATAAAGTAATGCAAGTTAGTAGTTAGACATTACATTCAAACATAGTCATATTAGATATGTTTTGAAGATCAAACAAATATATTTTAGATGAATAGGTCTTCTTCAAACACTTCAGAGATCCATAGAATATGGCATTTGAAATATTTTAAGAACTTAGACTTTTCTGGACAGTAAGACAGGTCTGCTCCTGGCAGCACCAGCCTACTTCAAGTGAAAAATGGGCATTGAAGAAACTCCATATGGAGTCTACTTTCTTTGTGGCAATGGTTAGCCATTGAACAAGAACCTGTTCTTGTATTGACTGCTTGACAGTATGCTGTTTAAACTGGACATGTAGGTTCCCTAGGAAAGTGACCTTTGAACTTTGACAGAACAAGCCAAGATGGTCCTTCAGGTTCCTGCTTTTCAGAGGAAACTGTCAGATATTCTTCAGGACACAAGGAGAAGCAACTGATGAACTCTACCAGAATGGGCAGAGCAGTCCTTCATATTTCATGATTCACTGAAATGAAAAGAGACTCTGGGCCTGTAGGCTGAAGATAGATGCCACAAGTTTATAAAGGAACTTTGGGTGACTGTCCAGGCAGATAGGTGTCATCTCTGTCATTTCTAGATTTTGGAAGTTGCTTGTACTTCCTGTTTACTTGGGTAAATATTATTTCCTTCTTTCATCTTTGAGGTAGTTGAAGATGAGATAGTTATAGTTTTCTAGTGACAGTTTTAGAAAAGAAACTTAGATGTTAAAGTGTATAAGTTGAAGAGACATCAAAATAATAGTTTTTAGTTAGTAATACAAGTTAGAGAGAAAGTGAATTAGGTATAATCTTTGGAGTTATCAAAATAGGATAATTAACGAAATATTTTCTTTGAATTGTCAATTGTTAATGGTCTGGATATTACTCATTTATTGTTTGTACATATTGTATATAATTATTGTACCTATTGTATATGGGTTTTCTTATGTTAGCTATAACCTTTTTTAAAATTTGCCATAAAAGGGGATATTTTCAAATATAATAAAAATATTTGGAGATATCAGAGGGATCTACCCACAGTCAGTCTAGGAGGATCAGACAGTGGTAACTCAGACCTTTAATCCCAGCACAGGGAGTATCCTGGGAGTGGTGACCTACACCCTTCATTCAATCTGAGTTTGAGGTCATCTTAGTTTACAGAAGGAATTCCAGGCTCCCAGGCAGGCAGTGGTGGTGGCAAGCCTTAACTGAGCAAAGAAAGTATTTAAGGCAGAAGAAGCCAGGAGGTGCGAGGCTGAGGAAGCTGGAAGACAGCTGGGTGAGATCTGACTGTGGTGTTTCTTATCTGATATCTCCACCTTTCCCAGAGATTTGGCTCTGAGTTTCCTTTATTTGTGCAACAGATGATCGTGGAGGTGATGATGGTGGTGGTAATGGTGGTGATGTTGAGATGGTGGTGATTATGGTGGTGGTAGTGATGATGGTGATGATGATGGTTGGTATTATGGTGGTGATGATGGTGGTGGTGGTGATAAGATGATAGTGATGATGGCAATGATTCAAAGGGCTATAGTTGAATTTGTCTACTTCTGTATAGATCTTTGCGTAAGTTAGGCCTCAAAACCCATGATTCCTGATCTTACTTGCAAACAGTTCTCCAGGCCCGCCTCCTTTGCCTGTTAGCTTCTATCTGGGTCCCCTAATTTTTACCTCATTTACTTTCTCCGTGTCTAGCACTTCTTTTCCTCTGGGTGTCAGACAGTATGTGTCCGGCATTGGTCCTCACTCCTCCTTGATCTGATTTGGGGGGGGGGGGTTGTCCTGTCCCCGATGCCCTGCTATGCCTTGGGTCCTGTCCCAAGGGCAGGGAGCTCACTACCTAAGTTTGCTTGGCCTTTTGAGGGAACCTGAGGCAAGACTTGAGATGGGCTGTTTCCCAGGTGGCTGAAGGCTTGCTTTTTGCAATCAGGGAGTGATTATAAGTAGAAAACTGTGTCTTGTGTGTGTGTGGGGGTCCTAGCTAAGCTCTGACATGGGGCTTTATGGAGAGGATCCTTGTTCTTAGGCTGTGACTCTCAACCTTGCCTCCTAAGTTAGATGTTTAAAAGACACTTGTATATGATGTGTGTGAGTGAGTGTGGGCATGCACATGTGTGACATGGTGCATGTGTGGAGATCTGTGCTCCCTTCCACTTTTAGATGGGTTCTGAGAATTGTCTCTACGTTTACCTGCTGATCCATATCCCCAGCCCAAGATTTTTCTTCTTTTTTTCAATTCTCAAGATACTATTCACATAATATAAAATGCACCTTATAAGATTCTTTTTTGATGTTTTTTGTTTTAGCTAGAAATAAAATTTGGTAGATTTTCCTTCTCTCTTTTCTTTGCAAAAGGGGACCCACGCTCTAATGCTCGTCTCTCCATTAGACAACTAAATTTGACCTTTCCTTCAGATTCTCTTTTCCAGATGTAGACTTAGCAAATAGAGGAAAATAGAAATCCATACATGGAGGTTTGGAGAGTGTTCTATCCCAGTTCGTGTGAGGCTCTTCACTTTCCCCAGGGGCTAGACTGTATTCTGCTGTGTCAATGCTGTGATTTATGCCACTGGCCTCTTACAGAGCAGTGCTTGGATTATTTCCAACTTTGCAACTGTAAACGCTGTTGTCAACTAATGCATCAAATTCACTTTGGATTGGAGATTCTTAATGGCTACACACTGGTGTGGCTGAGATGTTCATAGCAAACCATTTCTGGACTGAAGCCAAATAGAATTTAAGTAAGTCAGTACTTTTTAGAATCTGTGCTTTCACAAAAATAATGACCTTGGGGTCTTAAGGACTGTCATCTACCTGCCCTCGTTTAATAACAACTGTGGTGATAACAGCATCACCTGAGATCTATGGTGCTGAAGATTTGAAGCTGGGAAGGCTGTGTTCAAGCTGTCATGTTTAACAGAGATGATAAGATACCTCTCTAAGGCCACACAGCCGGCGAATGGACTTTCCATTTCCATCAGCCATTCCTGTGTTGGTCATCTTAATGATCATAGTGAACCATTTCAATATGTCTGTCTATAAGCCAAAGATCCCTTAGGCTAGCACGCACGGTATTAAAAAGAAGATACCAGGAAGAAAAATCCAGCGTTGGAAGGGCAGTCTTTAAAAAGTGAGCAGGATGTATATTTAATAGGCTGCTCTCTGTTATGTTATCCCACTGCAGTTTATACTGTCTCCTCCTCCCTCCCTCCCCTCCCTCCCCACCTCCCTCCCTCCCTCCCCTCTTTTCTCCCCAGTCTTCTGTTTCCTTCCTCTCTTTCCTGGGTACTCCACCCAAGATTTCATACATGCTAACTACCTGCTAAGGGTAAACCATGCTATAACCTTAGCCCTTAATTGACTTTAATTGCTAGCAACTTGATAAGTCTCCCAAGCTTGCTAGCTCTCTCTCTCTCTTTCCCCTCCCTCCCTTCCTTCTTCCCTTTCTTTCTTATAATTTTTCTGGTTTATTTTTTTATGCACATTAGTGTTTTGCCATGGGAAGTTTTGGATCCCCTAAAACTGGAATTACAGACAGTTATTGTGAGCTGCCATGTGGGTGCTGGGAGTTGAAGGTCAGTCAGTGCTCTTAACTGCTGAGCCACCTCTCCAGCCCCTCCTCCAAGCTTTCTAACAATTTAGTTGGCCAGCAGTGTGACTTAGCATATCCTAGGTGCAGACTGTGGCGTGATAAATACCAGGAAGATAGAGAAACTGTCACATTTCCCAGAAGGCATAAAGAGAAGGTCCAGCGATGCAGACATGACCCCCTGAAGACAGCTGGTTAACATAGGGCCAGGATTATGGGACAGCTATAGAGATCTCAACACTGACACGATGGCGGGGGGGGGGGGGGTGTCCCT
Organism: Phyllotis vaccarum; assembly: GCA_033318265.1. Lineage (NCBI taxonomy): Eukaryota > Metazoa > Chordata > Mammalia > Rodentia > Cricetidae > Phyllotis > Phyllotis vaccarum. The sequence continues at coordinate 63,631,484 of JARWLC010000006.1, forward strand.
TATGCTCATAGAAGCCCCTGTAACCCAGGTGATGCTCAGACACAGGGTAGAGCTACTTGAGGGTAAATCTGTCACTATTGTGAGGATGGAATTTGGTGGGATCATAAGCAAGGTAAAGAATACAAATAGAGAGCCGGGCAGTGGTAGTGCACGCCTTTAAACTCAGCACTCAGGAGGCAGAGGCAGGTGGATCTCTGAGTTCAAAGCCAGCCTGGTCTACAGAGTGAGTTCCAGGACATCTCCAGCAACATGGAGAAACTCTATCTTAGGCTGTGTGTGTGCAAATATAATTGAGATTAACCATTGAATGTCCTTTAGGGGACACCAGATGTACAGTAGGCATATTTGCTCTTTTTTTTCTTTTCTTGAGACTGGGTCTTTCATTGTGTTTGGGCTGTCTTAGAAGTTGCTCTCTGTTCAAGCTGGCTCCCCAGTGTTGTGATTACAGGTATACACCATGGTGCCTAGATCACAGAGGCGCTTGATATTTAAATTTATCTTAACCTGTTCTATTTATAGAAGGTGCAGAAGCCGAGATTGAAGACCAGATGAAGAGGGATGTGTAGTATGACATGAGTGTGACTTTAAATGCATTGTGTCACACAGTGTGCTGATTTTGCACCCCAGCAGGCTTGGGGCTCATGCTTACCCTTGATTCAAACAGCAGGCTTACATAGCTATATTTTTCTTCCTCTATTATGTTCTGCCCCTCCCCCCCAGTCATCCCCTCTCCTGCCCTGCTCTCTTTGTTCCCTTCTAATAAACTTGATTATTTGACTTTGTATTATGTAAATGAACATGGTAAGAGAGCCCATTGTGTGCCTCGTGGGAAGATGATGGGGGCTGTAAGTTAGGAAATAGCTATATGGAGTTAAGCAAGACAAGCTCTTCAAATAGGTGTGCAGGGGATAACAGAGAGGTTTATGGAACAGGTTCTCAATTATAGTTTGTTTATCTAGGATTGCAGATGAAAACCGTATGTTTGGGTTACCTGTACTTGATGTGGGGCTGAGAGGGTGCGGTGCCCATGTGTAGGGATCCCTCGCTCTAAGGCTGTGGCCTACTGTGACCTTCTCCTTGCCTCTACTCCTCCTTGAGGTTCCCACTGAAGGCTAACAAGAGGCTTGCAAGTGGCCGATATGAATCTGTGTCCTCTTCTGCATACCCTCTGAGGTACCTTAGGAGCCAGCAGCCAGCAGGGACCTCGTTTCACGTTAGAGGAGGTAGAGGCTCAAGATTTCTCTTGCTACCCGCATGTGGAGTCTGACTTCCCCAGTTGAGAAGGAAATTGGTGATGGCCATAGCAGAGGTAACCTTGCACTGTGTAGTTTATAAGGTGCATCCCCTCACTGTCTTCATCCTCTCTCTCATACTATATTCATTTATGGAAGGTACAATGGAACCGGGGATACAGAGATGAAGAAAGTGAGGGTACAGTGGTACGGGAGATACCTTGATGAAGAGAGTTCAAGCTTCCACTTCACATCTACAGTCTGTGAGAGGACAGTTGATCACAAAACCCAGGAGCAGTTAAACATTAGATCTTTGGGGATCAAGGAAGAGTGGAGACAGGCAGGAAAGGCCTAGGAAGACAATACATCTTGCAGGGTCTGCGCACTATGCAGGCTGCTGAGGAATTAAAGAAGGTGGTGGGGCTAGTCTTTAATCCCAGCCTTCAGAAGGCAGAGACAGGTGGATTTCTGGGTTTGAGAGCAGCCTGAGTTCCAGGAAAGCTGGGGCTGCCCTGAGAAACCACCTATCTATCTATCTATCCATCCATCCATCCATCCATCCATCCATCCATCCATCCATCCATCTATCTATCTATCTATCTATCTATCTATCTATCTATCTATCTATCTATCTATCTATATCTAAATAAATAAACAAACTAAGCAAACCCTGCCCTCACTCCCACCTAAATGAAGGAGAGGCTGGCTGAGATGAGGAGTCTGAAAGCAAGTAGACATCCATTGAGTGGCAAAGGGAGTCAAGGCAGTGTAGAGACAGAGAACAGCTCATCGAGGCCCAGAAATACAAATCTGCTTGGGAGCAAATTTACTTAGATGCTTTGTCTTTAGAGTAGCAGGTGAAACATCAGGTGGATTACTGGGTTGGAAGGGCCAAACCCCACTAGCTGTATTTGGCGGGGAGGTTCCTTGCCCAGACCAGTTTGCCCCCTGGATATCCCTCTCAGTTGTCCCAAAGGTTCCTCCACCTCAGCATGCCTGAACTCCACTCAGATTTTTCCCTAAAATTTGTTTTTTCTTCTGTGTCTTGAACAGAAATCTGAGCTCACCTTTGACTTTTTCCTTGCACAGAACATCCAGTGGGTCCATCAAGCAAACACCTGACATCTCCTTAGCCAGCTTTCTCCTTCTCTCAAAGACTGTAATATATCCTCAATGCTGCCTTTTGGGCCAATCTTCCCCAACCTCCAGTTAACCTCATGCTGCAGTTGGAGTGAACTTTGGAAAGGATACCCTCATCCACCCACACCCCTAGGCAGCCCCCCCCCCCATCTAGTTTTGCCACTCAATGGATGTGCACTTGCTTTCAGACTCATCTCAGCCAGCCTCTCCTGGCTGTAATTCTAGACAAACCTGACCATCTCTCTAAACTCTGGTCTGTTCAACATTCTGGAGCAGATTTTTTGGGGGGGGATCACCAGTACATAAAAACCAGTGGGAGCTCACCGAGAAAATGACACCATACAGGAGGATGTAAGGGAATCACTGGTTAAGGACTTTGGCTGAAGAGTTAACAGTAGAAACTGAGAAGGCTCTGTGTGAGGTGAGGTGAGGAAGGAGCAACAGGAAGACGGATGTCAGGAAAGCCAAAGGGAAAGCTGGACATTTGATGAGAATGAGGACTGTGATTTTGTGCATGAAATGACGGTGCATTGCACTGTGAGAGAGTTCTCCACTGGCGTCTCTTAAATTGGGTTAAAGCCGACCTGCTATTGATTAATGGAAGTCAAGCATTAGAAAGACATTCCTGGTTAAAGAATTAGATTGTTGAAGCTTTTCTGTGTGTGTGTCGTGTGATATGGCTTCTCTGTGAAAAATGAAGGGCATCACCTGCCTGGAGTTGAGATGGTGTGTGCAGGATGTACAATCCTCAGTCCGACTCCATCTTTCCCTGAGCTGATGAGGAAACAGAGGAGGGCCCAAGGCAGCAGGGACCCTTTTTGTTTCTGATACTAATACCTTTTTACTTTTTTGATGCTCATTGGTTTTGCCTACATGTATGGAGAAGTACTGGATAGCCTGGCAGTTGTGAGCTGACATGTGGGTGCTAGAAATTGAACATGGGTCCTCTGGAAGAGCAGCCAGTGCTCTTAACCACTGAGCCATCTCTCCAGCCCCCCTCCACCCCAATACTAATACCTTTAACGCAGGGCGTCTGTTCAGATTGAGAGCCAGAGTTATATCTGGCCTTTATAGCACTTGCCAACAACCTGAGAAGGTTATTCTTGGGTGACTGTGACCCTTTGGGATAGTTATAGGTGTTCTAATTAGAATCTTCACAAAGGGAAAGGCAGAGGCAGCCCCCCTCATTCCTCCTCCTAATCCCCACCCCCACCCCCATGCTGGGAATCAAACCAAGGGCTTTAATGTGCGCTAGCCAAGTGTGCGCTAGCACACAGAGCTACATTCCCAACTGAAACACAGAGGCTTGTGTGAAATGTTTCATGGATCACATTTGTCTGTGTGTAGAAAGGAGACACAAGGGTAAATCCAGTTCTTAGGTCTACAAGTAGAAGCCGACTCTAGCAGAACTGAAATTTACTGGAAGGTTATCTGGTGTCTCATTGGATGTCCTGGAGGACATCAGAAATCAATCAGGATTTGTGGGAAGTTGGATAGCCAGAATCAGAGCCAAGATGATAAAGATCCTGGCCTGGGAAAATTGTTGAGATCAAGCCCGGATGGTACCACCCCCTCCAGAATGAGTTCCTTTGGGTTCCACTCATGCTCTATTCCAGTGGTTCTCAAGCTCCTCAAGGCTGTGTTCCTTTAATACACTTCTTCACGTTGTGATGACCCCCCCCCCCACCGTAAAATTATTTTGTTGCTACTTCATAACTATAATTTTGCTGCTGTTATTGAAACGGATGTAAACATCTGATGTGTAGGATATATATGTGACCCTGCAAAGGGGTCTCGACCCACAGGTTGAGAGCTGTTGCTCTAGGCAAAGCCCAGGAAGTTTACCTTATCTTTTGTTGTTGGTCTCTAGAGCCAAGCTCCGGAGCTTGTGGAACTCTTCCTTCCCCTGGATCTCAATGCCCATTGTCTGAAACCGAGGGAGGGTACACATGCTAAGTAGATAGATGTCCTGTCCCCTAGAGTCTAGAGCCTTTCTAGTGCTTAAATTAGGTTGTTTGGAAATGCTGGGTGTGGGAGAAAGAGACAGGGCATCTTTCTTGGGCTTTTTAAAACTTCTACCTCTTGATTATAATCTTTTTGGACATTTTTCCAAATCTTTAACCCTCGACTGAGCTTTAGGATTCTTGTATGCTCTGGAGAGCCAAATGTCTCCTTAGCAATTGGCTTTCTTCTCTGGAATTGGAGGCATTCCAGTGGAAAAGGATGAACATCCCAGCATGTGGGGAGGCCGGCACATTTGACTCCATTTGGAAAACTTCAGTGCTGCCCCATGAGAACAGACGCCAAAGCATGAGCTCTCTAGGTAACAGTTACGTTGAATCTTGTTCGGCTTCCAAAGCTGCAGGAGATGATAAGGATCATGAGCTTGGAAGGCTCCCCTACCATCTTGCTTTTCAGACCCGAGGTTAGTGTTTGGCCTCTGGTTTGGTTTGTGAAACAATTGAGATCTCTGGTGCCCCAGCAGTGGGCACCCCTCCAGTTCTGAAGATGTCAATCTAGGTTAGGATGTTCTGCCCAGCGTTTTTTTCCTCAGATAGGAGCTAGTGCGTTGTCCGCCTGGAGCCATCATCATCTCTGTCACATCCTCTTCAATTTTCCCAAAAGTAACTGTGAACTCCAGCCCCTTCCTTGTCCTCACATTATCTCTCTGAAGCAAGGCCTCCTTGACTAAAAAATATGGCCATTTGGTCCCAATAACTTAGACAAATGAACTAATTTCTGTAAAAAATCAAAAAGAAGAAAATGCAGTGTTGAATTTACCAGTGCTTAGCCGTGGTGACCATCTGCAGTAGTTCAGGATTTTTCTCCTGACGCTGAAGCTTAGTGACTAATGTGGGTCGGGACCGTCAGGTTGGTGGGGGAAAGGTTGCATTCCTGGTCATATTGATTTTGAGCTAATTTACGCTGAACTAGCCCATGTATATCCAGATGAAATAAATTGTGTTAAGAGCAGCATTAAGCCCGAAATGAAATCTCAAGGGACCCGAGTTATTCTATTAAAATACAGCTTTGGTCATGTCACCCTTCTCAACGACCTTTAGAGCTACCCACATGCTGCAGGAGAAACCCCACTTTCCTCAGAACAGCACCAAGGCTCCTAAGCCCCAGCCTACCTTCGCTTTCCCCCTATTGCCTTAGCATAGGCCTTTCTGTTGGAGCTGGGCCCTCGCTCCTCCTGGACCGATCTCCTCTCTGCGTTTGCCCATTGTTCCTTCCAAATGGAATGTCCTCCTGCCCATTTCCCTCTTGGCAGGTGTCCACAGAGCCAGCTGGACGTCACCTGCTTCCACATCGCCCTTTTGAACCACCACCTTTGAGTTTCTGGCATCAGACTCCTTTTCCAACTGTGAGATGTTAGAGTCAGATGCAGATATGCCTGGGGTCTCCCTGGCCCAGAATTGTGCCTGGCACGCAGTAGGTGTTCTGCACGGAGGATACTAAGGGCAGCCTGAGGGGCTGTGGGTGTAGTGGGATGGGACCTGGTGGTCAGGTGTGCATGCGAAGCTGGTTACCTGCAGGACATCCCGCCCTCCCCCCAGTCTCATTCTCTCTTAGTCCCTGCTGCGGTACAAGTGACCCCTTGATGTTCTGCTATTTCTTTGAGATTTTCAAGACCCTGGTGAGGTGAGAAAGGGAGAGCATAGGAATCACAGCAGCTGGGCTTGCTCACTCTGAGAACTCAAGAAACATCCTGACCCGGTCGGTCGGTGTCTGTGGCAGAGCAGACTTGCCTTCCTGGCTGCCCTCAGAGGCCCCTCAGTTCTCCAGCAGGGCAGTCTGCTGGCTCTGCACAGAGAGAATGAGGGAGAACGAGTTAGCCCACACCAGTTAGCTCACACTGTAGGAAGAGAGATGCGGTCCTGCTCACTCTAGTCGCTCTTCCTGTTAGAGGGCGGGGAGAAACCTGTCTTCCTGATAGTGACTTCAGGGTGTAGCTTGAGCCCCAAAGCAGGAATGTGGGGCCTTTATGCATCTATAAAATGATTTGGAAGAGGTCCTTCCTATTTGGAGATTCTGGAAGCCTGCTGTTGCCTGCCAGGTGGTTGCCATGGTGCCCTGTGGTAGGAACCAGGGGTCTTGTGGAGACAGTCCTCCACCAGATAGATACCTTGGGAATGTTTGGCCTTTGGAGAGTACTGTAGGAACCATCTTTCTCACCATAGCTGCTGAATTGGACTGTCTTTCTCAAAGCCAAGACAACCTTGGGCAGAACTTGAGTGCATTGCCTGTTCAGTGCTGAGTGCATGACTTCTAAACCCTGGAAGTGTGTAGTGTTTCCTCTGCCTTTTAGGAGTCCATCTTTGCTCTTGGCAGATCAGATCTGGGGCTGTCTGGATGGCAGATGTTGAGTCTGGTGTCCAGATAGGTTCAGCTTATTGTAGGATGGCCAGTGTGTGGACACTGCCTTAGTCTGTATCCCTGTGGGACACACCCTTCTTCCTTTCCACCCAGACCTCTACTGTCCAGCCATTAAATGTCTCTTTACCATTCTGTATCAATTCTATATTAATATATATTACCAACAAATCAGTTCTGCCATCTCAATCCAACATCACAGGACATTCATTCATGGGATATTACTCCAGATGCCAACCCACTGATGAACTGGAAAACAGGCACTTTAAAAACTATTTATTTATTTATTCATTCATTCATTCATTCATCCATTCATTCATTCATGTATTTATTTATTTATTTAGTGCATTGATATTTTGCCTGCTTGTATGTTTGTATGAGGATCACCAGGAGCTGGAGTTGCAGACAGTTGTGAGCTGCCATGTAGATGCTGGTGGGAAATGAACCCAGGTCCTCTGGAAAAGCAGCCATGTCTTAACCACTGTGCCATCTCTCCAACTCTGGAAAACATGCATTTTAAGAATAGATTCAGGAGGCTAGAGAGATGGCTCAGTGGGTAAGAGCACTTGCTGTATGAGCATGGTCACTGAGTTTGGATTCTGACACTCCCATAGAAAGCTGGGCCTGGCCATATATACCTATAATCCCAGGCCTGGGCATAGGCTGGAGGGAGGAGGATCACTGGGGCATAACTGGCTGTGTGCACGTGCATACACAACCACATAGATACACACACTCACATGCGTTTAGGGGTAAGGAGAGATAGAGTTCAATCTTAGCATCGGTCAGCGGTGATAAGATGAGGAAGATTCACCCTGACAGCTGCAATTGAGGGGTATTGTCACAAGAACTTTAGAAAACAGACAATCCTGGTAACTCACAGGGAATAATGTAAGTTTTTAAATGCCAAGCTTGAAGCTGTAAGGAAATGCTAATTGCCTTTCACCTGCTAGTGCTATGTTTGAGAGTTAATTATAAGGAAATAGTTCTAAAAAGGGACAGAAAGCTATAAGCATGGAAATATTTGCAGCAGTGTTGTTTAAAATAGCAAGAAAACTGTTCACGGCTTCGGGGTTCCATGTGGCTGCATAATTTATGATACCTGGACTCTGGGGAGCCTTGTGCTGCATTTATAAGAAGATGGTGCTAATTCATGGAAGAATTTTGATGAAAATAAGTGAAACATGAAAATGCCTATGCATATACTAGGTGAATGCTTAAAACTTGAGTAAGCTTGGCCATTGTATGAATGACATAATGCAGACATTGGGTTTAGGTGACGAGATTATGCTTGAAGTATTTGTATATTTGATGTATAGAATTTACACTTTTAAAAAGATTAGGCTCAACATCAAAGTCTTTGGAAATGGGTGGACAAGTTAGGGAGGGACTCTGAGCCTCCCATCTGTTACCACCAGAAAGACCCAACTGCTCTGGCTTATCAACCACTGTTGCTGCATGCTGGGGCTGGAGAATTCAGATTGGCCTGACCTCGCAGGCTGGCTAGCCATGCACCATCAGGGTTCAGGGCATGAGGACCCTGCCTCCTGTCACTGGTTCAGGCAACCCCAAGTGGCTCAGAGACCCAGAAGGTTGTTCACATCTTTGTTTCCAGGGAACCAGCCAGCAGGATAAGCATGTTGCCCTTAAGGCTCTGAGCCACCCACACACTCGCAAGCCCTAGCCACAGATGCCCAGAGCCAGCTCTCTCTTCTGCACTCCCTAATTGGCAGAAGGAGGGTGCGTTCTGCAAACTGACCTCCACAGCCCAGTGTCAGCCAGGTGGGGCCCTAGTGAGGTAGTGTCTTGGGTGTGTCCACTGCTGTTCATATTTTAGTATTAACTGTGGAGCTGTTTTTAGTGTTGGCCATATGAAGCCTCCGCCTTCACCCAAACCACCTTTGGCTTATCAAAGAGAGTGTCAGAGTCTCCATATTGTCACCAGTTTGCAGATTCATGCTGCACTGCAGCTGAGAGATACCCTTTTTTTCTTGTCAATCGGGACATTTCTGAATTTGTGGTGCCCTGCCAATGACCCTACCACTCTCATTAGCCCTTTGTGTCGCCCTTTCTTCAGAGTAGGGAACTTTCTTGACGTGTAATTTCTGTTTGGAGACACTTTCTTTGTTCTCTTTCCTTGTGACCAACCCAGGATTGTGACACCAACAGGAAATGAAGACTCATTGGTGGGGGTTTGAAGTCTTAGGGTGGGCGGGGTTACAGAGCTCTGGGTGTATCTCTAGTACACAGGTTGGAACTTGGTAGAACAAGGGCCACTGTAACAGCATTTGGAGATAGGCTTAGATGTGTCCAGACCTATCGAGGATCCCATTATCTTAAGCATATGTCTGCTAAAACCAAATTCTAAAACTGTCAAAGATCTAGGAGTTGTTTGGTCTCTGATCAGATTGAAATAGGGCCTTGTGGCTGGAAGTTTGTTAGGGTCAAAGAGGAATTGGAAAAAGTGTGGGTTCAAGGCTTGCGTGGATCCTCGTGAGATGTGTTCAGGATAGTTTCATGTCTCCGGGACAGGCAATGCTCCTGAGTGTGACTGGAGTCAGGGTCCAGGCTGTCATATCTCCCTTGCACCAGCTTCCATTTCTAGGTGCTCTGGTTCTAGTCTTCACCCTACATGAGCTCATGTCTGATCACTGATGGTGGTTGAATATTAAATCTTGCAGAATCTAAGTAGCAGGCCATCTTCCTGCATTCAGGACCAGCCCATCTCAGTTCCCTAATTTAGAGACCATGCGTGTGCCTAGGGTTGTCAGCTGCTTCATTTTTTTGAAGCTTGAAACACATTTCCATAGAAACACGGCTATAAATGGTTTCTAGATTCCTAGGCTAGCCCACAAAGAGCTCTGGTATCACCTTCAAAGCTGCTGAAATAAGATATTAGTAAAATCTAGAGCACACAAACAGCAGTTAAGAGTCAGCACCAAGAACGCTTCAAGTTAAATGGTGTGGGTTTATTTATTCATTTCTTCTGTGACAGATGTCTTTCAGCACTGTCCGCAAAGTTCTGGGGTCCTTCTGCTCACGGCCTTTACTGCTCCTCTGCCTGTGTGCGTTCCTTTCTTGTCTTCATCTAGATGCCTGAGTCTATCTGCCTCCGTGGGACCTTGGCTCCAGGGTATTGATGTGTGGCTCCTCATCCTGGTCAGGATCTCCATCAATCCTTGTTATTTACACTGCCCTCTTCAGCCGGAGAGGACAAAGATTACATAGTAACAATTTGCACTGTTCAGACTTCTCACCTGATCGCCTCTGATGTTCCTGGGAGCGTCTGTTTGCAATCTGCCTCTACACATCTCTCTGGGTGAATTTTGTCACTTCATGTGATTTTCTCAGATTGGTCCCTGCATTGAGCCCATTCACATTTCACTCTGCTGCTGTGTCACATCATACCATAGTCAAAGTAGACTTCTGTTTTTTGGCTCTATATACAGTTGCTGTTGAGCGTCTCAGGATTGTTTTCACAGTGTCCTCATCATAATTACCCGGACCAGAGTCTTAGATTCTTGTAACACAGTATCAGGTCACATTCTAGGAAGGGTGAAGCTGGTTACAGTATAACTGCAGTATGTGTATAACTGGTTCCCCACAGCCCTCTCAACAGCAGCCTTCTTGTCTTAAATATTTATTTATTTTCAAGTTGACTCAGCTGTAATGGGGCCTTAATGGTGTCCTAATTTGCATATCCTAAAATCGCTGCTGAGACTACATTTTTCCTCCCGATGATCTGCTCAGTGTTTCCGCATGTGTCAACCCTGCTCATCCCCTTCAACTGCAGAAATTCCTGCTTACATGTATGTATCTCTTGCTTTTCTCTTGGAAAATATGGAGTCCCTCCCCCTTCCCCACCTGGGTGGGGCCTACTTCTGTTTGTCTGATTCAGCCTGAGGGGCTGACCACTCTAGTGACTCTGGGTTTCAGCCTTTGATTGCTGAGGTACAAAAGACAGGCCCCGGGAGCCCTGGGATAGAGGCTGAGGTGCAGGAGGTTAAAGGGAGGCAGGGGCTTATTTGGGGAGCTTCTGCAGGGGGGTTCAGAGGTGACCTACTTGAAGTGTGGTTGCCTAGAGAGAAACCTCAGGCTTTAGAACCAGAGAGGGCCCTGGAGTTCATCTGGTCTTGGGGTCATGCGCTTATAGGTCAGCAGGGAACTGGGAGAATGAAATGACAATCTGGTACAAATGGGATGATACATGACAGTAACCCATGACCCAGGAAAAATCAAGAATAGCAGAAAATTAGAATGTGTAGTGTGCAGCACAGCGTGCCTGCCATGACACCTCTTGTACTACTCCAAGGGGAGTTAGATGTCGTGATGCTCCAACTGATTGGTTTTTATTTGTTTGTTGTTTTGCTTGTTCGAGACAAGGTTTCTCTGTGTAACCCTGGCTGTCCTGGAACTTGCTCTGTAGATCAGGCTGGCCTTGAACTCACCGAGATCTGCGGATTTAAATTTATTTAAAATTTTTAAGGTTTATTTATTTTTATTTTATGCGTATGGAGATTTGCCTGAATGTCTGCTTGTGTACTTCTGTGAAGTGTACAAGAAGGCCAGATAAAGGCATCAGATATCCTAGAATTAGAGTTACAGATGGTTAGTAGCCTCTGTGTGAGTACTGGGAATTGAACCCAGGTCCTATGAAAAAGCAAGTCAGTTCTCTTAGATGCCAAGTCATTTCTCCAGTCCCTAACTCTCCTTATTAACAAACAAAAAACCCAAAACCTTGGCAGTAAAGTCAGTTAAAAATAAAAGATAATCTGTGGATCAGATAAAATATCTCTGTGAGGGAGAATGGATTACCAGGGTCCAATCTACATTCTCTCTTTTATTCAACTTCCTTATTTAGAAGACAGAGAATCTGTGTTCCAGGTCAAATTCCATCTGTATGACCTTGGGAGATGGGCTTTGCCTTTTCCAACCTCAGCTTCCTTTTCTATAAAATGGGATAATGGCTTCCTCCCAGGCTGCTGGTCAGGCATGCCTGAATTAAATGTGATAGGTAGGCCCTGTGTAGGAGCATCCTCAAAATGGAGGAAGAATCAAGCTTAGATCTTTGTTCAGGTTTCTCAGTCCAGAGTCTGAACCACATCCTATGGAAGTGCTTTCATTGGTATTTCTTGAGGTACCTGCACACAGGAAGTTTTCATTTCCATGGAAAAATGTAGGCTACTTTATGGGAATCTGAATGCCTACCGGCTATCAAGCTTAGATACGAGGACTTGTAATGCAGTGGACCTCATGTTGTAGGCTCTAGGACCCAAAAGACATGTTAGTAATAATAGTAGCATACACCAGTGAACCCAAGGAATCACTGATTCCATTTATATATATGTTTGTATGTATGTATGTGTATGTGTATATATATATGTCAGTCTAAGAGAAAATGGTTCTGGAAGGTTGGCTTAGCAATTAAGAGTGCATACTGTTCTTGAAAGAGGACCTGAGCTAGGTTCCCAACACCCATATCAGGTGGCTCGCACCACATGTAACTCCAGCTCCACAGGATCCAGTGCCCTGTATTCACATACATGCACATACCAATACACTTTAAAAATAATAAAATAAAATAAAATTTAAGGAGGAATTTTTGGTACTTAAATCATACATACAGACCTATGGACCCAGTATTGAAGGTAATTTAAGAGGGCAGATTCAACCCAGGAGTTTGAAACCAGTTTGGGCAACATAGTAATACTGTCTCTCACACATAGAAACCAAAATCCAACCAAACAACCACAGCAAATACACGTTATCCATTGTCACAAGCATACTGGTTTATTTCAGGGGTGTGTGTGTAATACATCATAGAATTAATGAAATAGAATAGCCATGAAAGTAGCAATTAAATTATGACCTATTTATTGATTCCTATATATGGTTTTATTAAAGTTCTTGCCAAAGGTATTCACTAGTACCCACCAAGTGCAGACATCAGGGTTACCAAGGTCTAAGCTGTGCCTTTGACGAGCCCTGATCTGGCTTTTGATGGTCTGACCCAGAGAAGGTCAGGAAACAGAGTAGATGATGTGTAGATGATGGAGTAAAAATAACATAAGGACCACTGTAGAGGAGCAGAGATCTAAAAGGGGTTTGCTGAGGAAGTGCTGGGAAGGGAAACAGCATTAACTAAGCAGGATATGATACTGCAGCTTGAGGTCACCAGCAGACCTGCAGCACAGTCCCACCAGGGGCTCTTGTGGTGAGGGCAGAAGCAACCTTTTAGCCAGCACTCAGCTACCAGCCTGGTGAAATGAGAGGACTCTTAGCACCATGTATGTCTCAGTTTACCTTGATCGGAGGAATGAAGGAAGAAGGTTCCTCAAATGTGCTGTCAGCCAGTTGGCTGGGAGGTGAGGGCATGGGTTACCTGCAGACGAAAGGAGAATGGGAAGCAGGAGTGATGGGGAAGCATCTGGGGAACCTCAGGTCTTCCGTCTGTGTGGGGTCTGGGACTGGGAAGCTGGATGGAGTTAGATGGTCCTGAGAATATGAGTGTCTTAACGGTCTGGCTCACAGCCCCAGCTTTATGCAGTAGGTGGTAGGATCTACTAAGGAATAGGCAGGCATTCTGATGGCCAGAGCAAAGAGACCATTCAAGGAGGCGAGGAAATGATAGTCACTACAAATCTAAGACCTAGCGTGGGCCAAGCATTCAAAACCCTCTCATTCACACTTTGCAGATGAGCAAACTCAGTGTTTATGTAGCCTGCTCAAGCTTATCAGGCTAGTTTGAGCCAGCATTTGGACTCAGGTCTTAACCTGTGTTTTTAACTCAGATACTACCGTGACTATGAATTTTGGATTCCAGTCTATGAGGTGTGTGTGTGTGTGTGTGTGTGTGTGTGTGTGTGTGTGTGTGTGTGTGTGTGTGTGTGTAATTTTAAAGCATGCTCCATTGCACACATTGGATCTCTGGGGATCCCTTTCTTTCTGGCTTACTGCAATGAATTCTAGCCACAGCCAATAAGGTAGTCTGTCCAGGGCTGGTTCTGCAGTGGGCTTGTGACTATGCCCAAGTGAGATATCTGGGAAGCTGGCAGCTATTGTCCCTTGAAGAAAGGGTGTCTCTGTCCCTTGACCCTGCTGGCCAGCCCTCCCTGGCAGCCACACCTGTTTTGTTCTTCTCCCTGCACCCAGCCAGATGTCTCTCCCAGAGTGACAGCAGCAACTGGGGACATCTATAGAAGCTCCCTTTCAGGCCTGACAAAGGCACTCAAGAACCTGGCTAGGCCTGTAGGGGAGGGGCAGGTGGGAAGTACCCAGTGATGCAGACAGCTGGGGGCTGGTGTAGCAGGCATTCCCCAGAACAGGTGAAGTAACTGGGAACCAAGGAGGAGGGTCCCTGGTTTCTCAGGGGTAAAAGAAAGTGTAGGGGCTTCTCACCTTAATTTCATGACTGGGTTGGTTTTAAGCTGTCCATTCATTCAGGAAGGACCTGGTAAGGCATGAGGGGAAAAGAGAGCCATCAGAGGGTGTCCCTAGTCAACCCGAGCTCTCTGTGTTATAGAAAGGAAGACATGGTGTGGGGGCAGCCTCAGAGCGATATCTCAAATAAGACACCAGATTGATGTTGGAAAAGCCCCTCTGGCGGAGCCCAGCAGAGGGTCATTCTAGGACCAAGGGGGGCATTCTAGGTGGGAGTGTATGTAAGGATATTTCCTGGAATTAAGTTCTTGAAAGGAAGAAAGTATTGGGATGAATAAATGCAGAGAAATAACAGTTATAGCCCCTTAGACTGTGGGGATATGTTTCAAATATAATAAAAACAGTGGAGATATCAAAACCAGTCTGGAATATCAGAGGACAGAGCCATCTCTTCCAGACTTTGTTTGTTGTTGCTTTTTGTGTTTTTGTTTGTTTGTTTGTTTGTTTATTTTTTTGAGACAGAGTTTTCTGTGTAACAGTCCTGGCTGTCCCGGACAGGCTGGCTTTGAACTCACAGAGATTCTTTTGCCTCTGCTCCCCAAGTGCTGGGACTAACGGTGCGAACCACCACTGCCTGCCTGGGAGCCTGGAATTTCTGCTGTAAACTAACATGACCTCAAACTCAGATTTGCTGGGATTGAGAGCGTCGGTCACCACTCCAGGATATTCCCTGTGCTGGGATTAAAGGTGTGAGTTACCACTGTCTGACTGTGGGTAGATCCCTCTGACATCTCCACTGTTTTTATTATATTTGAAACGTATCCCCACATTAGACTGTGGTGGAGTTGCTCTAGGCAACACAAAAGAATGGAAAACTGAGAAGGCCCTTGACGTCTGTCCAGAGATTATGCAGCACGTTTAGACAGGATCTAGATTCAGTCCTGGTTTCTTATCTTTACCACAACTTTCTCTCTTTTCTTCTAACTCTAGGCAAGGAGATCCTATAACTTCTGCTAAGGGAAATAACATTAGGGACATAAAGAACCTGGCACTGTGGACTTTCGGTGCCCTCGATAGTATTTGTGCCCCCAGTGAAGGCACCAACACTCCACGTGTCTTCCTCAGTGGAGAAGGGGAAGAGCAGAGAAGGAACAAGCCCGCCAACCTGGGGACTAGAAAGCTTTTTGTTTAAACAGTACTGGTATGTAGCTCAAGCCCTCAGCCCTTGATCTTCCTGCCTCTTCCTCCCGAGTTCTGGATTAGAGGAGTATGCTCCTTCACCTGTCCCCCTTTCCCTCACTTCCTCCCCTAGCATCTAAAAGCAGGGCCTCATGCACTGAGCTACATCCCAGCCCTAAAACTCCCCATTATTTTGGAGTGAACGGAGGTAGATAGGAGGGTAGTAAGACCCTGGGCTTCTTGGCAGCCCCTTCTTACTATTTATATTATTTACTGCAATTCAGCTCATGTACCGTAAAACTCACCCTTGGAAGAGTTTTAAAAATAATCTCTTTATTTGTATGAACGTTTAGGCCTGCATATGTGCGTGTACCAAATGAGTGCCTTGTGACTGTGGTATCAGATCCATTGGAACTGGAATTATATATAGATGAGTCGCCATGTAGATGCTGGGAACTGAACCCAGGTCCTCTGCAAGAGCAGCAAATGTTCTTAATTGCTGAGCCACCTCTATAGCCTCCCTCTCTCCCCTCTCCTGAAGACGTAGGGTGATGGCCACTCAGGAGAGTGCTGCCTTATTCTGAGCTGTTGTGAGAGTTGACAGCATCCCAGAACACCTCTGTAAGGCTACACTCTACCATCAGATGGACTCAGGGCTGGGAATCCAGTCCAGGGTGCTTACTTCCTGGGGTGCTTCTCTCCCCTGTGGTTTGTGAAGAAGTGGGGTGGTAGTCTCAGAAACACCTCCTTACCTCCTACCACTCCCCCAGCTCTAAAAGGTTACCTACCTTCTTGGTTGCCCCAGAGGCTTGTAGGAGGGACTGGAGAGATTCTCAAACCAAAACTTTCACTTTACGAGTCAGTGATTATGCTTTGTCATATCTGCGGGAAGACTGACCTCCAAGTCTTTCCCAGAAAGGTTGTGGCTCCCTCTTGCTTGGTGGGAGGTAGGCTTCTACCATGTCAGGATGGCCCCCTCCCCTCCCTTCTGTGGCCCAGTTTTAGAAGTTTAGCTGAGTGAAGAAGTGTGCTGTTCAATGTAAGTGGCTCCCTCAGGGCCACTAACTTCTCTTTCTTATGCATCTTACTCTCTGCCTCTCCTCCCCCTGCGACCTCCGTGGGGGGGGGGGGGAGTCCTCTGAGACCTGGCTGAGCTGTGCTCTTTTCTGAGGCTTCCACTGGTTCCCTTGGGGCCAGGACCTGGCTCTATGGTGACAGACTCTTCTAGGAATGTGCTCTCTAGCGAGGTTGTTTGGGGGGGATGTCCCAGAACTGGTTTGTATTCTTTCTCAGGGGCTCCCTGTGGGCTGGCCCTGGTTAGCTACAGGGGCTGAGCCCTCAGGACGGTTAGGATAGCTGCAGGTTTAATGAAGGCCCTGGTAGTAGTGGACACTGAGACCAAGTGGGCTTCTTTTTTTCTCACCTAGATGAACTGTGACTGGGAGGAAACTGGCAAAGGGAAAAACCATTTGTCTCTTAGATTCAGCCAGGATCACTGAGAGTCTAGCCTTACCTGGGGGGGGGGGGGCATGTACTTGAGTACCCCAGTCCCTCAATTGGTCACTGACCTACTCTTTGGGAGATGAGAAAGAGAGGTGATAGATTTTTGGGCCACATTGTGACCTTATACAAAGGCATGCAAGCTCTCTGATCCCATGTTCCCATCTGATGAATGTAAAATACTCTCACACAGCTGTTCCATAGCTGTTGGGGAAAGTGTTTGGAGACTTCTCAAAACGGATGCTAAACTGGGGACTCTGGACTTTTCCTTCTAGAAAGGGGTTTCCCAGGTTTTTCCATTCATTTTCCATAATCACAGAATTATAGATCTTCAACTGGAAGGGATTTTAAGAGGTCATCCAGTCTAGTCTCCTGGCATACTTACTGGTATTTTGTAGCTAAAATTCTTTGACTGGTCTGTCATAACATAGGACAAATAAGCCCTTGTCCTCTAGGGAAGGAGTGCCTTCCAGGTGCAGGTAGCAATGGAGCCAGCAAAGAGGTGGAGGAAGATGGATGGGAAAGCCGTGCTTCTTAGGTCTTGCAAATTCCTATGAAGGTTTCCTATTGGATGTCTGTGTCATCCACTCTCTAGGTAAGGGGAGGCCCAGGCTCTGCACAAGGTGAGAACCATTCTGCTGTCCTTCTACTTTTGAGATAGGAAGGGATGGACCCTACCGGTTCCAGGGAAGTGTCTCTAAGAACACACTGTGTTCCTCAGTAGTTTTTCCTTTGAAGAAAAATCCTTCTGACTCATCTTATGAGGCAACATAAACAGGAAAATACACCTGACTTTCCCACAGCTCTGGAAGACCTCTTGGGTTCTCATCATCCACCAAACGGGAAAAGAGGCATCACATGTTCAAACTTAAAATTGTGTCAGGGACGTCAAAGGAAGGCAAGGGGAGAAGGGCTGGGATGTGGCCTAGAGTCAACGCTACCCAACTTAGGGCTGAGTTGTGAGAATTCAACTCAGGAGCTTTTCTTCTCCTAAGCAATGGTCACGTGAGTCCTTTATAGGGACGGGGCTGGTTTCTCTATAACCTTCACACCACGGGCAGGCTGGTGGCTTAGAAATTGAAACTCAGCAAGACTGTTTTAATAAAGTGTCTGAGAGGATTGTGCATGCTTTACCATCTCCAAAGCCACCGTTTTCTTTGTGGAGGGGAGATTCCACCATGACACCCCCCCCCCCCGCAGGCTGGAAAGAGACTTGTGCCCTCTCCACCATGAGAGTCTCCCTCCCTCCCTCCCTCCCTCCCTCTCTCTCTTTCCTGGCAGGCTGGATGGGTTTCCAAACATTTCGTCACTGTCTCCTCCTGACCTTGGTGTGCAAGGAACAAGCCGCGTGGCCTGTTGGTTACAGAAGAGCCTGGGGCAGGGGGGCGGGGTAGGGGGGAGCTCAGGCCTAGACTTGGGGTGGAGGGTGGCCGCAGCCTCGCAAGTGGAGGTGAGGTCTGCTGGAAATCCCCAGCCCCGGCAGCCGCCCGAGGTTTAAAGACGCCTCCCCGGCCTTATTTGGTCGCAGGAAGTGGGCGGCGCGGAGCCTGCAGGCGGAGAGGCCGCCCAGAGACAGTTGTGCTGATGAAGTGGTAGAGCTGGTTCCTGCTCGCCGCCGTGCCGCGCGCGCCGGCCAGCCACTGGGCGCTCGGCGCTCCCAGCCTCGAGTTGTGCAATCCTTTGTAGCACGCCAGCGAGTCCTCCTCCTTCGCTCTTGCCTCTCGCCCTCTCTCTCTCTCTCTCTCTCTCTCTTTTTTTTTCTCAAGCTGTGAGCTCAACCGATGAGTCAGAGCCGTGCAATCCTGACACTGCATCGCAGGACTGGGGGTGACACGCAGGGAGGGAGAGCGATCTCGAGACGGACTGTAAGGGTTCGGGGCGCGCCGAGGCAGCCGTGTCGCGAGCCGCGGGTGACAGCACGCACGTCCCACCCGGGCTCTGCCAGCAAACTTCCCAGCTTCGGGAGGAGCGGGCTTGGCGAGAGCTGTGCGAACGCGGCGGGGAGGCGAGGGCGCCTGTTTGTTTTTAAAATCCGGGAGTGCGTGCAGGCGCCTGGGCTCTTCGGAAGGCGACCCAAGGCGGCGGCCCGCGGCGGAAGGAAGGGAGACTGCTGAGGCCGGAGGCCGAGCGGGAGCTGGGTAAGTGCTGTTGCTGGGGGGGGGGGGGGTAAGCTTGCAGGCGGCACGGCCACCGGGACGACCGTGCAAGGAGGTGGCTGCACCTCTGCAAACGCGGGGCTTCTGGCAGCCAACTTCTGCGGCCTGCGGGGCGGCGGGAGCGGCTGCGTGGGCCTCCGGAGCCCGTCTCCGCCCGGCCCGTCCCCGGAGCCCGCAGCTGCGTGTGCAGCGCAGCTCCACCGTGTTTGTGCAGCTACGCAGCTCGTTCGCGGCCCGCCCACCCAGGCGCGGCCCCGGCTGGAAAGAGCCTCTCCATAGCCGGTCCCAGCGGCTGGGAACCGCAGCTGCTGCTCCTGCGCGCGCGCGAGAAACGTGGTGACCGCAGGGGACCCGCTGGCGTGCCGGCCCGGGGAGGCGCGACGAGAGACTCGCGAGCTGCGAGAACTTGGAGCGGGCGTCCCTTCTCGTCTCAGCGTGCTGGGCTCTGTGTCGCCGAGGGGGGGACTTTGCGGGGACAGACCTCCGGGAGTGGGGGGATTGTGGGGGCAGGGAACTGGGGCCGGTGCTGGAGAGGCCTAGGCTGAAGCTCTGAGCGCGCGCGGGCTGGACGAGGAGCGTGGAGCCGCCTCATCCCCGTGCGCCCGGAGCTGCTGGTGCACCTCAGACCTGTCATCTGGCTCGGCCGCCCCCGCACGCCCGCGTCGCTGGCCGGGTGCTGTGTTTCATAGTGCTTGTCGTGAGCTTTGGAGCCCGGGTTCGTCTGGGCCCTGCATATGGCGGGCTCGTTGGAGTTAATCATTCCCCGCCTCGCAGGCTCACAATGAGGGGCATGTGGACCTCTGCTGCGCCCCCCTACCCGGGCCTTAAAAGTAAAGACTTCGGAAGCTGAGGAACTTTTGAGTTGCTGGGTTTTCAAGCCTCAGAACCAAGGCAGACCTGGAGGAGGCGTCTACCCCCCAAATAGAAGGCCACTGAGTGTCCCAAAGCCATCTCTGGCCAGAGTCTCTGGAAAGATGAAAGGGGAAGTTTCTTGCCTCAGTTTAAACTTTGTTGGCTACAAATTCGGCAGCTACTTCCTGCTTCCACCATCCCACTTCGGACCTATTTGCCCAGGGGAGGCAGGATAGGGCAGCAGTGGCTGCTGGTCTTTGAGGCCACCATGGCACGTGAGTGTAGGGGATCCTAATGGCAGCTGTGACTGGGTAGGGGAGAGGTGGCTTCATCTAGCCCCGGGAGCCTAGCCTGAAGGCTTGGTTATCCTGATCCTGAAGTTTTAGGACTAGGATGGAATTTTATCTCTGACCTCTGACTCCAACCTGAGTGCTTATGCTGAGGGGGTGAAACCTTCAGTCTGAGTCCAGAACCACCCTGGGAAAGTGGGATATATGCACCTTTAGTGTCGGAGAAATGCTCTCTTTGGGCATGGTCAGGTGACTCTGGAACCCAAAGGGACAGACATTTCTGTTGTACTTATGGGGCCTCTCTTTCCTGCTCCTCTGCTGGGTGTAAACATTCAATTACTGTGATAAACTATCTCATTGCACTGCCCTGGCCCAGTCTCCTTTCTAATTGGATTGGCCCGTGGCTGGTCTGTAGCTCCCAGGGGTCAAGGAGTAAAAGAGCCTGGAGAATGTCCCCAGGTTTACAGCTTGCTCTGGGAAGGCCTGTGGGAGCTTTAGGCACCAGGTTAAAACCCCCTACTCAATTCATGAAAGAGTTCCTTGGAATGCCCGGAAGAATGCAAGTTTAACTTTTAAACATGAGCTTTTAAAAAATAGCCCAAGTCTTAAAATCCTGGGCTGCTGCTTTTACTAAGCGGAAGAGGGGAAGCAAGATGCCGTTGTAAATGCGATTGAGGGTTGTCCCGTGGCTGCAGAACCTGGGGAAGGGCTGGTTGAAATCAAGGCCTTTGGAAAGAGATAGGAGTAGGTAAAAGGTGGAGAATCACCTTGCTAGTTTCCTGGGAGCCCAGACCACAAATCTTTAGCCTTGATAGCATGTCACCCAAAAGGAAGGTTTGCTGATGCTGGCTGAGGACATGAGTAGTTGGGGAACCTGCTGCTTATCCCTTTAATCCTGTTTTATCTGTCACTGCTGAAGGCCTCCGTCTGCATACCCAACTATGATTTTATTTGCACACATATATGGTATCAGAAGCATAGGCTCTCCTTTATAGAATGGCTATGAGGACTCTGATTTAATACATGCAAAGTATTGATAGTTTCTGCTTTAGTGGAAGCTTAGAGCTGTTTCCACAATGCCTGGTATCCCCTAAGAGTTTAGTATCTGTTACACACACACACCCCAAAGCCATGGCTAATGGCACATCCCTTTAGTCCCAGATACTTGGGAGGTAGGTGTGGGACAGTGGTGTGGGAGGATTATTTGAGCTCATGAATTCAAGGCCATCCTGGGTGGGCTGTGTGGTCTCTGCTTCAAAAAGAAAAAATGGTTTTGCTGTGTGGAGGGCCAGTGAGTCCTTCATGTTCTGTAGGGACCACCTCGCTGAATTGTTAATTCCAAGAGGATCAGTCCACAACAAATGACACTGGTGTTGGTTGGTACAGCTTGTTCCTTGACGTTACTCTGTATTTAGCCTCCGGGAACTTGTGTCCCTGTCATTCTGACCCCATGGGGACCTCAGAATGAGTTGTAGGGCTTCCTGTCTGGAGGTCTGCTAAACTGACCATTTCGTTTGGCTAGGACAGGTTCTCTTTCTCTCTGTGTATACAGGTGTTCTGGTGCAGGGCCGGCTGGATGGGGGGGGGGGGGCTGCTGTTTCCTGACTCTTTGAAGACTGCAGGAGAAATTGCTTCTGCACATCATAACTCTGTGAGGCTGGAGGAGATTGCACCTTGGGCTGGGACTAGGAATGCTGAAGTCCCCAGTTCTTAGTAAGGGACCTGCATTTTCACAGAGACTGTGAGCTCATTTTATGAATCACAAGCATTACAGCGTAACTTCTGTGTTGGAGGCTGCTCTTTGGAATCCAGATCACCTTCCTCCCACCCCCACCACTTACACACTTATGAGCTCTCACAGTCACAGACTTGGGAATTGTAACCGTTGGGGGGGGGGAATCAATTCAAATTCCAGAGCCATCGAGCAAAACTTGTCCACACCCACCTGCTTCTTCCTCCACACTGGAATGCCATTCCTGGATGGTGTATGGACAGTCACTTGGCAGTGACTTAAGGTAGCCTGGTGGGTGCATGGGAATGACCCCCCTGAGCACCCAGGCTTATACTCTACCTTTGCTACCTTTGCCACTTTCCCTGTAATCTTGTATGTTACTTAACTTCCTGAGCCTCAGTTTTCTCCTCTGCAAAATGGAGAGAATAGTACTTTGTTCAGTTGTTGTAAAGGTGAAACAAGATTATGCATGCAAATTGATGGGCTGATGTAATAGTAAGTAGGTTTGTAATGGATGCTAGCTATCCATTCACTAGGTGCAGGTCCAGCTCCAGTTTGCCTTTCTCCCTACTGGGAAAAAAAAATGAAGGGTGTCCTGCTTGTGGTAGGAAATCAGCGTGGTGGGGGGCACTGTAGCTCGCTCAAGTAAAGCTTATTTTTTAATTCCTTAGGTCTTGAGTAACAAATGGTTTACTTCAGACTACCCAGCTCCATGCTGTTACAAGAGACTGTCCCTGGAGAAGAGGGTTAATGGCCCAGTTTCCCAGAGGTCACATTGTGCTCTGGGGAACCTGTCCTCCCAGGCCTCTGACCGAACAGCTCACCTGGGTGGTCATAGGTGCTTTGCAGCTAAGGACAAAGTACTTATTTTTTCCCTCACCTGTACCCTGACAGTGTGACCTGGATGAAGGTTTAGGTGGAACGTGGGTGGGAGTTGTCCCATGCAAGAGCACTTTGGCCCTTTCTCCAACTGAAGAAGGAGCCAGGATGAGAAGCATATGAAATATACACACTGAAATGGTGTATAGGAAGAAAACTGCCACATGTCAGTCAGCGAAGAGCTGCAGCTTTGCTGGGTGGGCATGAGGGTGTCCCTGCCACAGCCTGTTGCTTTCTGTGCTGATGGGCACTGGTACAGAGAACCAGGGCAGCTGACCCATGGCTTCCTTGGCAACTGTGGCTCTTCCTCCTTCTCCTCTTCCTTCTCCTCACACTGTGGCCAGCCCAGGAAGGTGCTCCCTGTTTTTGCCTTTCTCCCAACCACAGGGAGCTTGTGGCTAAGAATGCTTTTTCCATGCTTTGCTTCTTCCTCCAAGTTTCAGGGAGGGGGAAGGGAACAGCCTGGGTGAGATCTGTTTGCCCAAGCTGGAAGGGAGGGAGGTACTGCAGGCCTGCAGCCAGCCTGGGATTCCCTGAGGCCATCCACATTGTTAGGGAAGCTGGACTCCAGAGGAATGCCATGAGGGGATTTGGGCTTCGTATTTCCCAAGTTGGGTAGACAGAACAGTTGCCAAAACTTGCCATTTGGGAAGGGAAGGCTACCAGAGTGCATGCAGAAAAAGGGCGGGTGGGTCAGCACTTCAAATTCCTCCTAGCAAACTCTTCTCTCAGCCTGGGGCAGCTCCTGGGGCAAACACCTGTGTCCTCACCTGACCTCACTGGGTCTGAGGTCCCCTCTGGCCTTAGTTCATAATCTTGGGCTCCCACCATGGGGAGTTATTCTGGAGCTGGAAAACACTTGAGGGGCATCCGGCTAAACCCCTTCCTTACCACATAGGGAGGCCAAGAGAGAGGCCACGAGCTGCTTGGGGTTGCCAGTTCTCATTTCACCGAGGGAGGGTGGGAAGAGGGGCTGTGCTCATCCGGTATCCTCCTCAGGGTCACTGTCCTCCCAGTTTGAGAGTTGGATGGGCTGACGACTGTGCAGGAAGAATGCAGAGGAATACTGTCTCAGCTCCTGGGTGTGGCTCTGTAGTTGTGTGAGTGTGTGTGTGTGTGTGTGTGTGTGTGTGTGTGTGTGTGTGCGCGCGCACACGCGCGTGTGTGATTATGGAACTGGATCTAAGTTTTCACTTAGGAGAGGAAGAAGGGGGGGGGTAAAGGCCCTTCTTCGCGGTGGCTGCTGCCATCCCTTCTGTCCCCATTGCAGGCTTGCACACTTGAGAGTAAACAGCCCTTTCACATTACTAGCTGCAGTCTTTCCTTGCCAGCTCTGGACAGAAGTGCCAAAAATAACCAGGCGGGTACTTCCACTTGTGGGACACTCACTGCCATGGCTTCTGGGCAGGCTTACTTACTTTCTAAAGCAGGCTTAACGTCTACCCTCTCTGTTGTTACTTCCTGTGGCCGGCCACCCTTCCTCAGCCTCTCACAGGCCATGGCACCTTTTCGTCGCTTTACTTAGAGCAGGTTCAGGAGGGTGGTTCCTCCTTGTGGGCCTGAAAGCCCTGCCAGTGTTCTCTGGAGGTGCTTTTGTCCCACTGTGCCCCTGCGGTCTCTGGGGACACAGTTGAGTCTAGAGGAGGAGGCCTGTGCTGTGTGCGTTCTGGAATTCTTGCCAGCCCTCTCTCCTGAGTCTGTTGACCAGATGTCTTACATGCCTACAGAGCTCCACACTGTTGCTGGGACTCTTTGTCTCTTTGTCCTGCCGGGCCTGCCCAGAGCTTCTGTCAGCCAGCTGTAAAGGTGAGAGACAAGGCATTCGTTTCTCTCAGACCCGGCAGAACGGGGAAGGAAACAGTATTTATTGAGTACTCACTTCGTGCAAGCGTTTCATCTCTGTGTGTTGCCTCATCTAATCCCACAGTAGCTTTAACACTGTTGTGCCCACTTTCTGATAAGGAAGCTGAGGCTTCCAAAGGCGAGCGTGGGACAGGCTGCACACTGCACCTGTTCAGCCTTCTTACCACAGAGCTCCCTTCTTGTGACTGTTTTCATATGCACAGGGGACAGTCCTTCCCCCATGGAATGCAGTGATATGGTAAGAATTAGGGCATCATTGGACTGATTGGTAGGGGATGTTTGTTTGGGACTGAGAAGGGCAGGAAAGATCCCTTTGTGCCTCCCTCTCTATTACACTTAATGGGGCAACCAGAAACCCAGTTTTGAGCTTAGGTCTAGAGCTTACTGGATCATTCACACATCCTTGGAAGGGAGTGATGAGGCTTAATTTAGGCTTTCCAGATGGCTTCTCTCTCATGAACCCCAGCCTCTACTGTCCTAATAAAAGCTCTGGAGACTACAGACTAGGGGTTAGGTGGGTCTTGGGTCTTCCTAACTGCAGGGTTTGACCTAGGGCCTATCATTCCTGCTGGCTTGGCCCAGATCCCAGAGTGCCTGGTTGGTGTGTACTTGGGGCTTAGACTGAATGTTTCTGCGGGAGCCTGGTGTGGCATGCCAAAGGCCTCTGGGTGTATTTCAGGAACAATAAAGAATAAATCAACAGAAGAGAAAAGGCCCTACAGCAGCTGCTCAGAGACTGAAGAAATGCAAGGAATGTGCCAGCATTTGGCAGAAGTCCTGCATCTTGACCAGGCCTGAGAAGGGGCCTGATGCTGACAGGATGCTTGAGTGAGAGAGACGGGCAGCTCTCTGCACCTACCATGCAGCCCTTCTGAGAGGTTCCAGGCATTCAGTGAACCCTGCTTTCCTGGCAGCGAGCTCCTGTGTTTCTTGGTCCCTGGGAAGGAGGATCAGGGAACACATTCACTTCCATACCAAGCCTGGTAACTAGATGGCCCTCTGTAGAGCTGGTCAGACAGGAAAACCTGGGGGTGAGGTAAAGGCTTAAGACCCCATACACTTGACTCCTCAAGCTAGGAAAAGATGAGCCAAACAGTTGAGGACCTGGCAGATCTGAAGAGATGCTGTGATGGTTTGATTAAGAATGCCCTCCATTTGAATGCTTAGTCACCAGGGAGTGGCCCTATTTGAGGGGGATTAGGAGGTGTGGTCTTGTTGGAGTAGGTGTGGCCTTTTAGAGGAAGTATGTCACTGGGGATGGTCTTTGAGTTTTCAAAAGCCCAAGCCTGACCTATTGTCTCTTTTTTTCTTCCTGCTGTCTGTGGATCTGAATGTAGAACTCTCAGCTACTTTTTGAGCTTTGTGCTGGCCTGCACGCTGCTGCCATGATCCTTGACATGATAAGGGCTAACCTCTGTAAGCAAGGTCCAATGAAATGTTTTAGAGTTGTCTGGGTCATGATGTCTCTTCACAGCCCTAGAACAGTGACTAAGACCCTACCAAATGTGAGGGCATCCATTTAGCAGCCCTCACCTACAGCCCTACTCATATAGTCAGTCATCTGTATGTCCTTGGGACGAGTGACTGTGGGTTCATGTTCAGTTTACTTCTCAGTCATGAAACAGGGGTCTCTGCTGTGATCTTGGAGTATATAGTTACTAATCTCCCTCTCTTGTTTAGAATATGTCTGGAACAACTTTTATTTAAATTCTGGGAGGGAGCCATAGAAGCCCATGCAGAGATGTGGTTGCCTGTGGCTGGATCTGATGCTCGGTGTCCTAGTACTAGGGGCCATAGGTACTGAAAGGAACCGAGTGGACTTAGACCTTGGAGCATCAGGGGAAGGATAGGAACTTGAGACTTAGGAGTATTTGGGTATCTGATGGCCTGTGGAGAGCAGGCTTTATTTTGAAGCCACTCATGAATATATAGTGCCGGGGAATACAGGAAGCATGTGGCTTCTAGAAGGAAAAGACACAGATCTTCCATAGGATCCCCAGGTCTGGGAATCACTGTAGCCTCTTCAGAGCCACTCACCCTCTGGGCCTTTCCCAGCTGGCCACATTTCTGGAGCATCAGAGTGGTTTTCACAGTCTTCAGGGAGAAGTTGTTTCTTGGAGGTTTCTGTTCACCTGGTGTTTCTGTCATCAGTTTCAAAACAGCTCTGTGTGGTATCCAAACAAGAGGCCAAGCCTGAGACTCCAGGAGAAAGATTGCAGAAAGAGTTAGTGAGACAGGCAATCCTGCCTGGTGCCAGCCCTGGACTTGCCTCTCTGTTCTTTTGACCTTTGACCCCTTGGAACTTTTCATGTTTGTTGTGGTAAAGAGAGAGAGGAGGACATTAGTTTCGGTGAGGAATAAATAGTTCTTAGTACCTGCTTGCAGGCAGCTCCCTAAGTGATATTAAAGGGAAGGATTTTAACTTTGGCACCAGGTTTCCCCAGAGCCTTGCCAAGAGCTGGGGCCTTCTTACTTAGAGACATGAAGTATTGTTTTTTAAGTCCTTAATACTGAATCCCTGCTCTGCTCCTGGCTGTGTGTCCTAAGACAATTTTCGTTCTTCTTTCTCTGAATTACTATGCCGATGAGGAGTTAGGTTGGGTGAACATGGACATCCCCTTGATATTTGGATGCTGTTCAGCTTTCCCAGCCGAGCTCTGTTTTGCCAGTTGGCTCTGGAGAGAGGCCCAAGCCATCCTGACATGATGGGAGGTTCTGACCTGCAGCTTCCAGCCTTCTGTTGGCTCCTGTCTCCCCACTCTCTGAACTCTCTGACATTTGGGGGTTTTCATCAGCACCTCCCAATAGGGACCTATTTCTAGGAGATTTGGATCATTTTTTCTTATTCTTTTTTTTTTTTTTTTTTTTTTGAGACAGAGTTTCTCTGTGTAACAGCACCAACTGTCCTAGAACTCACTCTCAACCTCACAGAGATCCTCCTACCTCTGCCTCCTAAATGCTGGGATTAAAGGTGGGAGCCACCATCACCAGGCTTGAATTATTTCATGAGAAGAGAGTGATATACTACACCCTGGTTGAAAATGTTCCCCAAGAAGAGCATCCCTTGGGTGGAGTGGGGGGGGGGAGGCAGAGGCCACACTGGCTTTGTATAGTTATCAAAAGCATTGTTTATTTATTCTGGGAACTACAGGTTTGGGATGTTGGAAAAGGGACCTTGGAGGCAGACTGCATTTGAATCTTGCTGCTGCCACGTTGACAGTGGAGTCAGAGTGTGTATTGAAAGGACAGGATTCATCCTTGTATGATTTGTAAGGATGGATCGTGTCAGTCAGGGTTTTCAAAGTGCCTGGCTCAGGTGTCCTGTAAATGTTAGCTCCAGTCCTTTGGGAAGGAAGTGCATTTTAGGACATTCTGTAGACTGGTTACAGAGTGGGAATACTGGCCTGTGGGAAAACTGCAAGATAATCTGTTATAATGCAGAAGCTGCTTCATCCCAAAGCTATTTATTTATTATTTTTAAGACAGGGCCTTAAGGTCTCACTATGTTATCTGTGGCTGGCTTAGAACTCACCAAAATCCCCCTGCCTCAATGTCCTGAGTATTATTAGGATCAAAGGTGTGTGCTACTACACCTGGCTTTGTGCAAGCTATTTTAATGTTTTAATCAGTGTGTCTGGTGTGAGAAATGGGCAAGAAGATACCTATGTGCTTGCAAATGTTCAAGATCTACCATGCATGGAGAACATAGGTTGAAGAGGAAGTGGCCTTTACAAGCTAGGAGCCTAGTTACAAGTCTTTTAACTTTTGTTTTCTGCAAATTTCTCATTTATTATTTGTTTTCGAAGTTTAGCTCATTTTGATCAAAGAACATAGTTTGTATAATTTCAGTTCTCTTAAATTTCTTAAGAGTTATTTGGTTGATCCAGGAGGTGGTGGTACACACCTTTAATCCCAGCACTCAGGAGGCGCAGAGGTAGGTAGATCTCTGTGAGTTTGAGGCCAGCCTGGTCTACAGAGTGAGTTCAAAAGGACTGGCAGGGCTGTCACACAGAGAAGCTTTGTCTTGACCCCTCCCCGTAAAGACTGACTTGATTTATGATCCATCCTAGTGAATATGCTCTCTGAAGAGAGTATGGTGTTGTTGGGCAGACGTTGCATAGGTGACTTTTAGATAGAATTGCTCGGTCTCTCACCCGCACTTCCTTTTTCTTGTTGATATACTGTTTAATTACATTGATAATAGAATATCGAGACTGAGTTTAGGGATTCACATCATTATCCTCTAACCCAGGAGGGTTACATCGAGTTCTAGACCACTTTGTCTCACATACACACAAAAAGTAGAATATTGAAGTCTTTGATAACAGTTGAATTGACTGTTTCCTTCTTCAATTCTGACCATGTTTGCTTCATGTTTTTGGGTGCATACATGTTTAACTGTGATGGTTTCTTGATAGAGCATTATTATCATGACAAAACGTTTTGCTTTGTCTCTAATAATTTTTGTCTAAAGATCAATTTTGCCCAAGTATTGTACAGCCCTTACAGTTCTCCTTTGGATACTGTTTCCATGGTATTTTTTTTCATTCTTTTATCTTGTATGTATTTGTTTAGTGTGTGTGTATTTTGTGACTGTGTTAAGTGTTCTCGAGTGTGTGTGTGATGATAAGGTCAGACGTCTTCTTCAATCAGTCCACCTTATTTATTTATTTATTTTTTTTAGATAATCTCTCACTGATCTGGCTGGGCTGGGTGGCCAGCAAGCCCCAAGGATCCTCTGTCTCCACCCCGGGTTATAGGTGTGTGCTGTTGTGTTCAGTTTTTTATGTGGGGGCTAGGGATCAGGACACAGGCCCTCATGCTTACAGCAAACACTTTACTGACTGAACCATTTTTCTTTTTCTTGGGATGAGGTGAGTGCTGGGATAGGGTAAGGCTGAAACAGAGCCTTACAATGGGGCCTTAGATAGCCTGGAACTGGCTCTGCCCACCAGGCTGGTCTTGAACTCACAGAGATCCTCCTGCCTCTGCTTCTCAGAGCGCTGCTTTCTCTTTTTATTCTTTATTTTTAGCCTGTCAAGTCTTTAAGTAGAGTAGAGTACCTGGTAATTCACACATCATAGGATGAACTTTAAGAAATTCTGCCAACCACTGCTCTTATTATTACTTTTAATACTGCCTTTAAATCAGAGCATTTAAATACCTTGACATTTTAAGTAGTTGTTGATGACGTTGAATTTACGCCTCATTTTTGCTATTTTATCTTTATGTCGTATTCTATACTTTCTCCATTACTGCCTTTTGTGTTACATTTGTTGAGTATTCATTCCTGGCCTCTAAGCTTTAAGTGAGATGCCCGCACCTTAAGAGCTCCATTCAGATAAGAGCAGATACAGACAGGCTGCGGGGTATAATATATATGCATATAATATATATGCGGGGGGGGGGGCAGCTATATGCTTGGAGTCAGCAGCCTGGCTCCTCACATGCGAACCTTGGGACAAGTTCCTTTTCAGAGTCAACCTCTGAAACAGTGTCTATACGAGCAAGCAGTGCCATGCAGATGGTGCTGGTGGCTCTGCCTCATGGGGCTGATGCTTATTATTACATCAGTGTTTCTTCCGTTCCTGTATCTCCCTATGTCCTGTGTGTAGCCCGTAAGTTCCTCAAGTGCGGAAATCAGTGAGTGGAGATTATGGACCAGATAGCTAGTCCTCTCAGATAGCTAGTTCTCTGTCAGGCCATCTGCTGCTCTCTCCGCCTGCTTCTAACCCCTTGAAACACTATGAGTAGTGATGGGCTGGAGACAGTGTAGGAGCTGGGCTTAAAGGCAAAGCTTCAGCAGAGGGTCACCTGTCCTCTGTGTTTAACCCCAGCTCTCCCTCTCTGCTGCGTTATAGTTGAAATGTGTTTCTGTGTCTTCTCTGCCCACTTCACTAGCAGCTCCACAGGATAAAAACTATGCCTTGTCTCCCGTGTCTCCCTCCAGCCTGGCATGTAGCCAGTGCCATCAAATGCCTGTTGAATAGATGAAGGGGCCCAGGCAGACCTGCACAGCTGCAGCAGGGTGTGTGCAGTGGGGGATGAGACGGGGCAGGCGATGTTAAGCAAGGCCCCTGTGACTGGCCTCCTCTGTGTCTTGGCTCAGGGCCGAGGTTGGCACCAGCGCGCTCAGGCAGCCTCCAGAGAGCCCTGCCCTAGACCTACTAGGGAATCAGACCTTTCCAGAAGGGACAGACTAGAGCAGACTAATGTGAGCATTACTGGGTATAGAGTGTGTTGTGAGGGGGCAGATAGAGCCCCACCCAAGGTGCAGCCACCGAGGACATGGCTGCAGCGTTACCTGCCTATCATTCTCTCTGAGGCTGAGCGTGTGCGTGTGCGTGTGCACGTGTGAGTGTAGAGGCTAGCCGTCAATAGTAGGTGTCTCTACCTGATTTTTGAATCGGGTATTTTAACTTGGAGTTTAGCAATTGGCTAAACTATCTGGCAAGTAAGTCCCGGGAGTTTTTCTGTTTCTACCTCCCCATACTGGGATTTATGAGTGCCCTGTCATGCCCAGCTACTGATATGAGTGCTGGGTATCCAAGTGGAGATATTCATACTTGTGTAGCAAGCGCTTTACTGAGCCACCTGCCCAGCCCTATCTTTTCTTACAAAGGTTGTCACTATCATTGCCACCCTTTGGTCCTTGAGTTCTTTGGGAAGGGTTTTCTATACAAGGTGGTGACTCCACTGAAGGTCAGGTCAGTCCCTTCGTGGAGGCTATGCTGAGTCTGTTCAGCTTCAATATCCCTTCTCTCTGCATGAGCTTCCCCCCCATAAAAGAAAACTGGTTTTCCTGGTCCCTGAGGACAGCTTGCTGGTGGTGTTTGTGGGGCAGTGGGAAAGGGAGGCAATTAAGGTGGTTACTTAGGCTGGAGCCTAGTGTCTTTATCAGGTCAAGGATTCCCCTCTCATACATAATCCTTTAAAAGCAACTCACTGTTGGCCTTTTTTGCTGTCAAAGCTCATACTGTATTCAACTTGAACTTTGGCCAAGTTTCTGAGTCTGGCTGGTCAGCTTCGTAACTGAGACCCTGGGGACTCCCTTCCCAGCCTGTCAACCTAGGTTCTATATCTCTGACCTAAAGTTCAGTCTGGAGAAAGGGTGACCCAAGGACTCTGGATGGGGAATGGGTCAGTTTCCGGCCTCCTGCCTGCTCTGCTCTCCCTGGTCCTCAGGCAGACAAGTCAGCACCTTACTCATCAAAGCCCCTTCTCACTGGCTTACAACCCTTTGAGAACAGAGCTTCTGTATCCCAGTGGTCTGGAGAAACTGGGCTCTCTGGCCTGAGTGTGAACTTCTCGTTGAAGTGGAGTAAGGAACAAATGGCACTGGATAGTTACTGTGTCTAGAGGGAAGGTTTGTCCAAGCCCTCATAATTCTGACTGGCCCAAGATGGCATTTCCAGAACATGTACCCAGCCTGACTGTAGCCACAGATCTGAGTTATCTGAGAAAGGGCCATTCATTCAGAAAGTGAATCTAGACTAGAGGGACAGCTAGGCCAGGCTGGGCCTCTTGGCATGGTTCTTTAAAGTTTTAGACAGATCTGGTGTCTTGAGACCTAGCCCAACCATGTCAGGGCATGAGGTAAATAGACTTAAAGGCCCTTGTTCTTGGCAGGGGTGAGAAGCCTTAGGGGCAGGAAGGCTGGTACTTTTCCAGGTGGCTTGCATGTAGTACAGGGCAGTGAATGATGGTCCAGGAGCAAATGACTCATGTGCCCACCGCTAGAGATGGACCTGTGTTCAGCTTTGTTGGAGAGGACATGGACTCTATGTGTGTTGTTGGGAGAGCT
Source organism: Phyllotis vaccarum (assembly GCA_033318265.1). Classification (NCBI taxonomy): domain Eukaryota; kingdom Metazoa; phylum Chordata; class Mammalia; order Rodentia; family Cricetidae; genus Phyllotis; species Phyllotis vaccarum. The sequence continues at coordinate 63,663,868 of JARWLC010000006.1, forward strand.
AACGCCTTTATATGGCCTCAGCAGCCTGGGGAGCTCTGCCATCTTATCAGGGAGATAAACTGGTCTCAGGACTAGGCTGGACTCCAGTCTGGATACCTGACTGTGAACACTTTTGCTTGAGTAAGTTCTAAAGTGCAAATCTTGGGAGCAATTCTGAATGAATTGCCCCCTAGGAAGTTCCAAGGCACAATGGTGGTCTGCACCATAGGTGTGTGGTGGGATCCGGTAACAAGATAAGCTGGCTGCATAGTTCCTCTTTTCGCCTTGGGGTCAGAGAGCTTCCCAGAGGAAGCGGTGGCTAAAAGATGAGAGGTGGAAATTCAGGGGCACAGCCTAGTCAGAGACTGGCACAGGAGGAAAGACAGTTGGGGAGGCCTGACCACATCTTTCATGCATGAAGTGCTGGAAGAGGCTGTAGGAGCCAGAGTCTGAGGACTTTTGAGCAGGGTAGGTAGTTCAGACTTGCCCCAAGGCAGCCTCTTCAGAGCTCAGATATATGACTTCCTTGGAGGTCAGGGTCTTGTAGAATACCCTGTTTGTGTCTTATTTATTACTCAGTGGGAGACCCCAAGCTCTGATTTCCCTGCTTCCTTGAGCTGGGCTTGTAGGACTGGGACCTGGGGTTGGTAGCCACATATCAGGTGTCTAAGGTAAGATAGTCTAGAGTTCAAGGCTAGCCTGAGCTACAAAGCAAGGCTGCCTCAAAATAAACAAGTCGTTTGGAGTAGGAACCTTTAGCACTCTAAGGACTAGGAGGGCTTTCTAGCTGGTTCTTGCCTTTATTTCAGAATTGAGGCGGCCCCCCCCCCCCCCCCCCCGTGACCCTGGACTGAGCTGGGCATCTCTCTGATGACTCACAGAAGCCCGTTTCTCAAATGAACAAATTGAATGGCCAATGTGGCTGATGAGTGGTCCAGTCTTCTCTGTGACCATAACTGGTCCTTCTCCCCTGTGTTGAAGGGCCTGATAGATTCTCCTGGATGGGCCAGTCATAGTTGGGCATGCAGGGAGGCTGCTGTGCTACTTGAGGAAATGCCAAGTCTCTTTATAGAGTTGTAGTAACCATCACACAGAGCACCTTTAGGGCCTTCTGGCACCTTCTCAGGTGTCTGTGAGACCTATTTTGGGGTTCAGCACTGCTTTATTTTTCTTGGTACACCCTGTGCCCCTGCCCCCCTTCTGTAGAGAGAAAGTGCTTTTCACCATAGATCTGAGAACCTCACTGGTCCCTGGCCACTGATAATGACACTGACTGTTTTCAGCCTAGGAAACCTGCCACTCTCTGGTCATAGGTTGGTTGCAGCATAGAGGCTCCTAGAGGAAAACAGCACAGAAGGGGGGAGGCATGACTGTCAGTCACATAGACTGAGTGGTTGCAGTGCCTGGGGCCCCATGGTGGCTGTGGGTTTCCTTCTGCTGCGTTTTTGCATCCGTTGTCAGAGGCCCCGCAGCTGGTCCCAGGGGGTGACCTGCCAGCAGGGCTTCCTCTTTACACAGTCTTCTTAAACCTTCAAAGCCAAAGCAGGGATTTGGCCTGTTGGCTGGCAGCCTTTGGAGAAGGTGGCTTCCTTCTTCCTCACTGTGAGGAAGGTCAGGCTGACCTATACCTGAGGGGCTGAGGAGACTGTGACAGGAAAAATGAGAAGTGGCTCAGGCCTGCTTGAGCTGCCAGGGCACCCTGAGAGCTGAAAGGCCCACAACCAGTAACCAGGACCGAATGAGGGCCCGAGGTGCCAGTATGAAAAAACGTAGATGTAGGGCGGGCCAGCGTAGCTGGCACAGGTGTCATGGCTCCTGTGACTGGACCTTATACCTGCTGCCTCTGTGGTGAAGCTCCTTCCTGTTTCTCAAGTTCGAGGGTCTCAGTTATGTTTGGGAAGAGTGGGGGAGGGTTACCTGCCAAAGCTCCAGTAGGTGCTAGTGAAGAGGCTGTATCCAGTAAGCCCTTGCCCTGGGTCCAAGGAAATGTGAACATATAGGACCTAAGATCAGAGTGCTGTGTGACTTCATCTGGAGTCAGACGTGCCTGGCTTCAAGTCCTGGTGACATAATCATGTGTGACCATAGGCAAATTACCTTTTTCCTGCCAGCCTTACCCAGCTTACCTGCAAAATGGGGCTAAAATATCCATAATTGATAACAGGAATTTTAAAAAATACAAAGTACTTTGGTCCTTCCTGGCACAGGCAAGCCACATTATTACTGTTCGGGCTACTTAGAATTTGGCTGCAAAGGTGGCCCTTTCTGCTTCCCCATAGGTCTCAAGCACTCTCTTCTCTTAGGCCTGTATGTTTGTGGCCCATTTGCAGGGCAGGAAGGGTATATAGCAGTGGAGATGTCTGCAGCAAGTTTATGGGGTGAATCTGCCTTTCCCCAAACTAGCCCCTCACCTGATTTGTTTTAAGGAAGTCCCTGTCCCTCCTGTTGTAATACTGAATGATGGGTTTTCCTGTGTGCAGGATAGGAAGCTGGACATCTCCCCTGCCACCCCACAGACCTGTGAACGGGCAAAGAGCAACTAATCTGGAGTTCTCTCTAGACTCCACCTTGAATCCACCAAACCCTGCACAAGGCACTCAATAGCCATTCCCCTGCCTAGGCCCCCACGTGTAGCCATGCCTGCCTGCCACGTGGGCTTCCCCCTATTCCAGGCCCCCAAAGCCCACGCTGTGGCTCCCACAGATGAATGTGAGCATCCCTGAGCTTGCAGCCCCTTAGAGGCACGTGGCCTGCTGGGCTTCCCTCTGTCCTGTCTCCTCCCCTCTCACATGTTCATTCATCCTCTGCCTTGCTGGAGACAGTATCTAGGTTGCCGGAGCTTGGGTCTCCCTTACAGTCCCACCCTCACCCAACCTTCAGCTTCATGGGGCCCCAGGAGGATCTTCTTTCTCTGGCTGGCTTTTGGTTCTCTGCTGTGAATTGGTCTGGCTGCCTAAGAAAGGGGTTTTAAAAGGCAAGAGAAAGACTTGTTCAAAAAGCTTGTTACTCCGGTCCCCAGCCCCGAGCTCTTGTCCACATTCTCCCCTTCCTGCTGGGGCTAGGGTGGGCGCCTCACCGCCCTCTCGGCCCCTCTTTCCCTGCAATTTATACACAATAAAAACTAAAGTGCACAGGCCCGGGAGCCGAGGAAGGAAATGGAGGAGGAAGTTACTCCCTTCTGGGTGCTGGGGGAAAGTGAAAGGGGGGGTGTCGGGGGGGAGGGGAAGCGCGGGGGGGGGGGGCGCCGGGCAGTGAGTCAGGCGGCCGGGCTGGCTGGCAGGCCGGTCCTAGAGCCAGGGCTAGAGCTGCTGCGGAAGCGTGCAGAGCAGTGATAGCGTGTGTCTGGGAGGGGAACCAGGGCTAGGGGTAGGCAGGGCTTCTTGTGGGCAGGACTTGTGACGCCTGCTCTGTTCCCTGCTGGTTTTCTGGGAACTGCCCCACCTGCTAATGTCTGTTGCCTTCAGAGCTTACCAGGATCTGCAGATTCATCTTTGCCCGCCTCTAGTCTTGCTGCCTTCCAGACCCAAGGCCAGAATTTTGGGGAGGAAGTGAGCTGTTAGACTTCTTACCAACTTCCCAGGGAGAAAACAGACACAATCCTATCTGAAGAAACAACAAAAACGTAACGATATAGCAAGCAGCTTTTGCATTGTTATAAAGTACAGGCCTGGATTCTGTTCTGTAGCAAGTCAATATAACAATCGCCTTAAACATCAAGTTAGAGGGGGTTGGGGGCTCTAGGCCAGACTCAGGTGTACAACATGTGCTTAACATATGAACCCTCATCCCAGAAACTCCTTCCCAAAATTATGGTAACAGAGACAAGCTGAGCACTTTACATCACGAGAAGTGTTGGGGGCCTAAGTTCTAGATCTCTGTACCCTTCGTATTTGAGTTAGATTCTGCTTTAGCCAACCACTCTTCAGCAGTGGAGGGGAAGGAGGTGGCAGCCGGCAGGCAGGCAGGCAGCCGGCAGCAGCTGCTCACTGGCTACTAGACTAAATTGGGCCCCTGTCCAGCCAGGGTTGCAAAACAGGTTCTGTTCTAGTTTGAGAAAGATTCTGGCCGCCAGAGCCCCACCCAGCAGCTCTTCCCAGGGGTGGGGCCTCACCTACATGCCTCAGCATAAAAGGCTGCAAGCCTAGCTCTCTGGACCCTGGGCTTTGCAAGAGCCTGGTGTAGCTACAAAGGATGGGAATAGTTGCTGTCCCCTAATTTCAAGTGGCGTGTTGGAGGCAGCACTGACCTGAGAAGGATTCCTCTGGGTCAGGGGCTTTTGTATAGACAGACATGTAAGAAGGACTCCCTGGTGCTGGAACCTAGTTTGGTTTTTGTTTTTTCTTTTTCTCATTTTGCCTTGGGGCTTGGGCTACATGGCAGCTCCTCTTGGCCCCTCAGCATGTGGCTTTTTACAGGGCACAAATTACACACACTTAAATACAGCAGATGTGGAGTCTAGCCAGAAGCTGGTGGGACAAGGGAGGAGTGACGGTATACCCAAGGACCGCTGATCCTGCCGCCTTCCTGCCCCTGTGTACAGTGCCCTTCTGTGACCTGAGGCAGGGGGACACTGGTGCTCATGTCCAGGGATTCTGTGGCTGATGGCTCTCCCCACTTTCTCCTCTACAGGCTCCGGGATCCGGTAAAGCATCATGATTGGGGACATGTAGCTGGGCTCAACAGCCTCTCCAGAAGAGGAAGAACCGGCGGACATTTCTTGGAGACCGTGTTTTCCTCTTCCGTTCTCCGGCCCTCACTGGGACTGGGGCCAGGCTTCCAGCAGGACCTTCTCCCAAGGGATGGGCAGCTGCTGAAGGACGACTTGTTGTCAGGGCTTAGGTGGCCACACCATGAACCTCCAGGCCCAGCCCAAGGCTCAGAATAAGCGCAAGCGTTGCCCTTTTGGGGACCAGGAGCCAGCTTCCAAGGAACAGCCACCACCCCTGAAGGCTCCACCACAGTCCCTCAGAGAGAAGGAGGAACAGTACGAGACCCACGAGGGTCCAACAGGGATTGCCTCTACCACCCAGCCTGTGGAGCTGCCTCCTCCCAACAGCCTGTCTCTGCTGAACTCTGTGGTGTATGGATCTGAGCGGCCTACAGCAGCCATGTTATCCCAGCAAGCCCAAGTAAGCTCAGTAAAATGGCCTAATTCTGTGATGGCTCCGGGGCGGGGCCTGGAGCGTGGAGGAGGTGGAGGCATTAGTGACAGCAGCTGGCATCAACAACCTGGTCAGCCTCCACCCCACTCCGCATGGAACCACCTGTCTCTCTACGGGGGACCTAAAGGGAATCCTCATCCAGGTGTGGGGATCTCTCCCTACTATAACCACCCTGAGGCACTGAAGGGGAACAAACCCGGGGGTCCACAGCTGGATCACTATGGAAATGCAGTGCAGCCCATGGTACCACAGAAGGTGCAGCTGGAGGTGGGGAGGCCTCAAGCACCTTTGAACTCTTTCCATGCAGCCAAGAAACCCCCAAACCAGACACTGCCCTTGCAACCCTTTCAGCTGGCATTTGGCCATCAGATGAACCGCCAGGTCTTCCGACAGGGCCCACAGCCCTCCAACCCCACCACCTCCTTCCCACCTCAGAAGCAGCCACAACAGCCACAGCAACCGGCCACCCTGCCCCAGATGCAGCTATTTGAAAACTTCTACTCCATGCATCCTCCACCTTCACAGCAACCCCAGGACTTTGGCCTGGCACCAGGTGGGCCGCTGGGACAGACTCACTTGGCTCATCACAGCATGGCCCCCTACCCTTTTTCTCACAACCCAGATATGAACCCAGAACTGCGCAAGGCCCTTCTGCAGGACTCTGCCTCACAGCCTGTGCTACCTCAGCCCCAGATGGCCTTCCCACGTCGCTCCCGCCGTCTCTCCAAGGAGGGGATTCTGCCTTCTAACTCCCTTGATGGAGCTGGCACCCAGCCTGGGCAGGAGCCCACAGGCAATCTGTTCCTTCATCACTGGCCTCTACAGCAGCCACCACCAGGCTCTCTGGGGCAGCCCCATCCAGAAGCCCTGGGATTCTCATTAGGACTAAGGGAGTCACAGTTGCTGGCTGATGGGGAGAGACTGGCACCCAATGGTCGGGAGCAGGAGGCTCCCCCCATGGGTAATGAGGAGGTCATGAGGGCAGGGGGCCTAGGGGACTGTGGACAGATGATACGAGGTGGGGTGATCCAAAGCACAAGACGGAGACGCAGAGCATCCCAGGAGGCTAATTTGCTGACACTAGCCCAGAAGGCGGTGGAGCTGGCCTCACTGCAGGTAAGAAGGAGGGCTGCTTCTGGCATCAGGCATGGTCTGGGGTGGAGGGAGAAATAAATGATGCTAGGCTTTTAGGGCAGTTTTTCAGTTATTTAAAGGAAATAAAGGTTTTTCACTCAGTAAGCCCCTAGAGGAGGTAACCATACCTGCAGGGATGCTGAGGTTTCTCCACACAGAGGTTGGTGGGTAGGAAAGTCCTCATTGGCTTCTTTATGTGGAACCTGAGGATTGGCAGTAGGGGTTGCTGAGAGCCAGTATTCTGAGAGTGTGCTGGTGGTTACATAGATGATGCGTATGAAAACATGTTAACTATCATCTAAAATACATTTGTTTGGTTGGCTATAAATCACATTGCAATAAAGCTAATTTTTTAAAGGCAGAAAGGGAGGAAAAACCAAATCGAATTTGAGCACTTGTGTTACCTGGGGGTTTCAATTTTATCTTACACTTTCTCAAAACTAACTTCTCATCAAACCCAACAACATGGGCAGGTCACTCCCGGGTTTCTTTAAAGAAGCTGAGCCTGCTGGGGATATGCAGGATTGTGCAGTCCAGAAAGACGCCTCTCATTTGATTGGCATTTATTCTTTTCCTTCTGTACAAGGGGCAACCGCTGTTGTCTTTAGGTCCAGATTGAATTTTAGGGTCCTTCTCTTTATTCAGATATCCATGTGGAAATGGCTTCATCTTGCAAGAGCAAGATCCTTTGTTAGGTGTCACATCCCGAACGCTAGATGCTAAACATCTGAAGTTATTTGTGCACTGAAATGTCCACTTGGAATCACCTTCAGGCCAGGGTGGTCCAAATAGGCAGAAGGAGGCTATGGAGAACATCTGAGATGTACAGAAAGAGAGGTGGTCCAGGAAAGGCCAGGTCATCAGACCAGTGTGTGGGTGGTCAAGTTGCTGGATTGAATGGGCACGGGAGTCCTGGATCAGCAAATGGGGATCATCTTCTGACCCTCACTGCCTCCCTGAATTTCTCTCTTCTCCAGGATGCCAATGGCTCTGAAGAGAAGCGGAAAAGTGTGCTGGCCTCAACTGCCAAGTGCGGGGTGGAGTTTTCTGAGCCTGCCTTAGCTGCCAAGCGAGCCCGAGAGGAGAGTGGGATGGTGCCCCTCATCATTCCAGTGTCTGTTCCTGTGCGGACGGTGGGTCCAACTGAGATGGCCCAAGTGGGAAGTGTCGATGAGGATGGGAGGGGTCTTGAACAGTACCCCACTGAGCACAAGCCGTCGGTCATCGTTACCCGTAGGCGGTCTACCCGACTTCCTGGGACAGATGCTCCGGCTCAGGTATGAGGCTCTTCACTAAAATCCTCTAGTGCCAGAGCTTCAAGTTCTAAAAACTCCAAGGGAAATAGTAGCTACTTCAAGGAACCCGGGGAGATACTATTTTTTTTTTTTTTAATTTTATGTTTGTTTACCACGTGCATTCCTTGCCCTTGGAATCCAGAAGACAGCATCAGATCCCCTGGAACTGTCGTTAAGGACAGTAGGAGCCACCATGTGGGTACTGGAAATGAAACTGTTCTTCCTCTGGAAGAGCAGCCAGTGCTCTTAACCATGAATTCTAAGTCAAAGCATCCCTTTGATGAGTGTTGGCAGCACCGATCTGTTATTTTCTCTGTGTCCTTTAGGATTATGGTATACAATTAGTTTGCCATTTTTTAGCCTCACCTTTGTCTTTTAATAAGGACATCCATACAATTTTAATTCTTCTATTTACTTATATGCACAGTCTGCAATATGATGGTGTATGTGTGTGTGTGGTGAGGATATTTAAAATCTGGTCTCTTAGCAATATTTCTAAGAGAAATAAATTAAAACAGTAACAAAAGCCATCATGACGTATAATAGGCCTCCTGAATTTTTATCTCTGGTTCTTACTGAAATTATTTCCTTGGATCATCTCAGTGTTCCATCTCAAGCCCTTGGCAACAGCCATTCTACTGCCTCCATGGAGTTCCGCTTTTCTAGACTGCACTGATAGAATCTCTACCGTAATTACTGATAGGCTTAGGTTGAACTCTGTCACCTGCTGTTGGCTCTCTGCTTCCCTCCTGTCTTTGCTATGACCTGCCCCTCCTTCATGCTTTAAACTCATTGGGGTTCACCCCCATTTCCCCTTTGTTAACATATTAGTTGTATTCTTAATTCTTGTTTAGTGGTTACTGTAGAGGGCCTCTGGCCTGGATTTCTGCAGAGTGACCCCGTCACACAGCTTCTTTTAACAGAGCAAAGCCGGCACTGCAATGTAAGCTAGTTCTTCTGAGCGCTTTGTATTAGCTCCCAGCACAAAGCTACTCCTAACAGCTCTGCTGCTTCTTTTTATTTTTGTGTGAATGGGTGTTTTGCCTGCATGTATGTCTATCTACCATGTATGGTCCTGATGCTCATGGAAGCCAGAAGAGAGTATTGGGTCCCTTGAGACTGGAGTTACAGTTAATTGTGGTAATTACCATGGAGTGGGCTAGGAGTTGAATATGGGTCCTCTGGAAGAGATATCAGTTCTCCTACCTGCTGAGCTATTTCTCCAGACCCCTAATTTTGGTTTTATTTTTCTATTACCTTAGCACTGGATATCTCGGAAATAGCAGCATTTGTGTGTTATAATGTGTGTGTACATACATACAGATGCGAATGCTTGTGTATGTGCACCTATGGTGGCCGGAGAAGTGTCTTTCTCAATTACTTTTCACCTTCGTGTTTGAAATGGGGGTCTCTTAGTGAACCTGGATTTGGTGCTTTATCTGGCTAGCAGGCCCCAGGAATCCTCCTGTCTCCACTTTTCAAACCTTTGGGATTCGATGTTTGCCACCACATCTGACTTTTTAAATGTGGGTTCTGGGGATCCAAACTCTCATGTTTGAGTGTCAAGCACTTGCCTGGCTGAGCCGTCTCCCCAGCCCTTCTATACTTACCTTTTTTCTATGAAATATTTTTTCCCTTCAATTTTGCTCAATTAACATCTCCCCCCTTAGACGTCATTTTAAAGCCTTTTATAAAATCTTTCCCGCTTCTAGAAGAATTCATCTTTTTGTTGTTTTTTGTTTGTTTGCTTTTTGAGACAGGGTCTCTCTCTGTAGTCCTGGCTGTCCTGGAACTCCCTCTGTAGACCTTGAACTCAGAGATTCGCCTGCCTCTGTCTCCTGAGGGCTGAGATTAAAGGCATGTGCTACTACCACCCAGCTCAAGAATTGATTTTTATATGCTATTTTATTTGCCAGATCTAAAGCCGTGATTTCATGGCCAGTTATTAAAATTTACCTGAAAGGCCAGTTCGTACGTTCGACTGTGTACGTTCGACTGTGTGACCGGCCAATTCTCTTCCTCCAAAGGGCATTTATCTCGACTCCTGATGGGTAGCCAAGGGCCCTAGCAATTCCAAGTCAATTTTACTTCATCAGAAACAGATGAAGTGATGTAAGCTTTATTCCCTGGGAGGACAAGCCTGTTGGCTACTCACCTTCATCCCGAGCCACAATTTTTTATTTTGGTAGCTCTTGAAGTTGTTAAAACATAGTCCTTAGCTCCCCCCAGCTAGTTGCTTTTTGCAGTAACAGGATTCACCTGCAGGTATGAGGAAGCTCAGTTCTGGTGTTCACCTGTTTGATCCCGAGTCCACCTCAGGTCTCAAGTCTTTAAGTCTTTGTCAAGCTGTCTGTTCTGATATCTTCAGGAATATTTGTTTGGTTGGAGAGCTAGCTTGCATGCTGTTCTCCATAATAGGAAACAGAGGCAGGGCCTCCATTAGCAGGTAATTCATTCAAGCTTACTGGCTCTCTGAGGTCTTGTCCTGTGATAGGGGAAGTTTGTGTTAGCAGCTGGAAGCTGAGGCCTGGCAGCTTGTCTTGAGAGTGGTTAGGAAGGGCCCTGAGCTCGTCAGCACTTCCATTTCGTATGTGAGGAAACAGGTCCAGAAAAGTCCAGAAAATATTAGTCTGCTTTTCATCACTGTGCCCAAGGCAGGCTAACATAGTGAAGAGTTTTAGTTTGGCCTGTTGTTCTAGAGGTACAAAATCCAGGGCCTTTTCTGGTGATCTTGTAGGCAGAGTTTCAACGTAGTTACAGAGCCTCACAGAGAGAAGGATGGGGAACACATGTGTCTGTCTATATCTCTGGTCTCTGTATTCGTCTGAGGATTCAACAGGTGGCTCCACTGTAATGACCTTATCTAAACCTAATCAATTACCTCCCTGCCTCTAAATACCATCCTGACTTCCAATTTCCAGCTTCTTAATACTGTTGATATCAGGCTTTGAGGGTTAAATCCTCACTTGAGTGTGTGCTTGGGGTGCAAATGATATTCAGCCTTAGCACTGGCCACTTGGTACAGCTTAACGGGTAGGGCCCAGGCCTGACATCTGCAGGTCCTAAGTTTTGTCCCCATCAGCAATTTGTATTAGAGGCTGGAAGTTTTGGTATGGCAGCTTATTTTGATAGTCAGGAAGGAGCTTGTGGAGCTCTGCAAACCTAAGCCCTGACCTAAGGTCACACAACCAGGTAATGGCAGAGCCGACCCTTGATTACATGTTCTGAGTCTCTGCCTGTGAGGGTTTCTGCTACACCAGAGAACTCCCTTGGAGTGGGTAGAACCTGTTGCTCCCTTAGTCAACGTGACTGACTTGGTTTACTTGTGCCCAGAAATGCCTTAGGAGCTGCTCACCATGCAGCTGTTTGCCTCCCTTTTGAGAATGTAAGGCTATTTCTTATGGTCCTGGTTTCTTTTCTTTATAGAAGCTCATAAGGCATACCTTATAGGTGAGGTGTGAGCCAGGAAAGCCAGCCTCTGACAACATGGGTGGGCTAACCTCTGACAGTAGCAGACCTAATACTCAAGAGTTAATGTTCTGTAACGCAGAGGCTCCTGTTCCATTCTGTGGGCCAGTTCCCGGCTCAGGTTCTGGCACACGCCACAGGCTTCTATCACATGCAGAATCTGGACTTTAAGTAGTAATAACAGAAATGTTACTACAACCACAGAGTATTGATTTCCATATATTAGCTCATATTACTATGCAGGAGGTGAGCCATCCTTCTTCAGTTTCCCTCTCCAGGCTGAGGAGCTGGAGGAGGAGGTTGTGCTTAGGTGTAGAGTGCTTGCCTAGCATACACAAGGCCCTGGATTCGTTCTCCATTATCACATACTAGCGTAGTCTTCATTGCTGCCAGATCTGGTAGGCATTTCCTGTGTGTGTCTACACTGAGGGTGATGCTGGAGGTTGGAAGGCTAGCTAGCTCAGTGGTTAAGTGTGCCAGCTGCTCTTCCCACAGACATGAGCTGGTTCCTGTCGCTACTGAAGCAACTCATAACCACCTGTAACTCCAGCTCCAGGGGCTCCCACTCTCTCTCATGAACTCCTTGGGTACCCACACACATATGGCAGGCACTCACACAGACATAATACACACAAGTAAAAACAAATTCAGTTGTTTTATAAAAACGTGAGGGTGCAACAAATCTGTTGTTTGCAATAGCCAGCAAAGGTGATAGATTCTGTCCACGCAATAGGGCCTCTGGGTCCTTCCCAGCTGAACTCTTTCCCTAACATACATTAGGGAGCTATGGCCTGGAGCCCTGTTTAGAACTAAGAATGACTTCTAGATTTTGACAGGATTCTTTCCTCTTATTTCTTTTTCTTTTTTTTTTTTCTTCCTTTTTTAAAAAAATGTAAAACAAGTAGCTCCCAAGACCTCTGGCCTTTCGGTGAAGTTTGCTAGCCTAAAACTGCCTGGGGAGACAATAGGCCGGCTGGGCTTTTGGGCTGCTTTGGTGGGTACAGCAGGCAGATAGTTTCAGAGATGACATTGGCAGACTCCAGTCAAGACCACAGGTTTCTGGGGCCACACAAAGGCCTGAGCCTCCTTGTTCTGTTTCCAGGCTGAAGACCTGAATGTCAAGTTGGAGGGGGAGCCTTCCATTCGGAAACCAAAGCAGCGGCCACGGCCGGAGCCTCTCATCATCCCCACCAAGGCCGGCACTTTTATCGCCCCTCCTGTCTACTCCAATATCACCCCCTACCAGAGTCACCTGCGTTCTCCTGTCCGCCTAGCTGATCACCCCTCTGAGCGGAGCTTTGAGCTGCCCCCATACACCCCACCCCCCATTCTCAGCCCCGTTCGGGAAGGATCCGGCCTCTACTTCAATGCCATCATATCAACCAGCAGCATCCCAGCCCCCCCTCCTATCACGCCAAAGAGTGCCCATCGCACCCTGCTCCGTTCTAGTGAGTGACCTCAGTGGGTGTGTTGGGTCTATGTGTGGTTGTGGTGGGGCTGGAGGCTGGAAGAAGGAACTCTGTTTTCTCCTCTTGGGGTGGTGGGTAAGGCGTGGTCCTTCTGCTTGGATTCTGGTCCCGGGTCTACTGTTTACTATCACTTCCCTGGGGGCAAGTCCAGCTGCACAGACCTCACTCAGTTCCTTTATTATTTAGCAGGGATTAGATTAGTCATACCTAGCTGATGGTGGAATTGCTGATATTCAACCATTAGACTCACAAACAGCAGTCTCCTGTGGTTCAACCTATTAGCTACCTCCCTGGGTTGTGGTGGGAATCAGATACGTTAGCATTGTTTATATTAGGTGACAGACCTGGTCTCCTAGGCCTGTTGAGCAGTTGTGGTCAAGAGCAGGCCTGGGTGTTAAGAGACCCTAAAAATGCCCATTTTGCAAAGTGGTTCTTTTCCCTTGGAAAGTGTACAGTGGTACCACACAGGTGCATTCGGCACCCAGTTAACCTCTGACCCTAGAGCTCACCCATGGTTCTCTGGTGCCTCCTGGTGTCTGTGGATGGAAATTACCTTATGCTTCCCAGGGAAGTTTCTCTTCCTGTCTGGGTTTGTGCCGGAAATCACTTAAAAAGAGCAGACTGGTAGCCAAGAAGATGTCATTCTGCCCAAGAAGTGTTTACTGAGCATTAGGTACGAACCCAAGAATTGCAGTTTCCAAGAATTTCAGGCTCCAAGAATGCATGGGACTCGTATCTAGTCTAAAGAAAGTACAGTGCGGGATCATTAAGGAATTGACAGGAAAGCTTGGGAGACAGAAGTGCAAAGGTTCCTAGCCATGTGGGACCAGCACCCAGTGAATGGAGCTGATACTAGTTTCTAGCCTGAGGAAGCCTGGTTAGATAAGGAAAGAATTTGCTTAACTCGAACTACAGAGTGGGAGGGGCAGCCTGGGCAATGCTAGCAGAAGGAACAGGGGCCATGAGAGTCTGGGCAGTGGCAGGTATAGATCCATGGGAAACTGCCCTGAGAAGCTGAGGGTTTCAGGTTTTGTCTCAGCTGCAGAAAGGCAACAACAGATAAGGTTTTGTGAGTTGTTTTGTTTTGAATAAGGGAGTGTCTTGATCCAGGCCAAACCTTAAGATTAATTTGGATGAGAGTGGTGGTGGTGGGGAATCCAGAGAGGAAATGAGAAGAGACCCCCTTTACCATCTCCCCAGTGTGCCTCCAGTTTCAGCCTCTTTGCTAGAATAAAACCAAAGTAAGACATAGTTCTCTACTGAAGCTTGTATAGAGGGGGAGCTCCTAGAAGCAGGAGCTGGGCTCAGATGGTCTTTCTGACAATAAAGCTAATGGTCATACAATACCAGGCTCTTACCTAATTCAGAATTCTCATTCCCAGGAGACAGAAAGAAATAACCCCTTTTTGCAGATGTGAAAACTGAGGCACCCACATATTTAGTAAAGGGCCTGAGTTGCACAGTTATCAGGCTGCAGAGCAAGGACAGAAGGTGTCTGGGTTTCAAGTGTACTCAGTCACCACAGTGACACGCCTGAAGGAGTCATTTACCAATATGCTCTTTACCCACAGATAGTTCTGAAGTCACCCCACCTGTCCTGTCTGTGATGGGGGAGGCCACCCCTGTGAGCATCGAACCGTAAGTGCAGCCTTGCCCTGGGGCCATGCCTGTGGGTAACCAGGTGGGCCCGATGCTTTGCAGATTAGCTTTGGGAGCAAGAGGAGGGTTCTGTGGGGCCTGCGCAGAGATAGTCTGTTGGGCTTTACTGATCTCTGCCAGCTTTTGTGTGGAAGCTGCAGGGAAGGGAAGGACCAGGTTGGCTGGTGAATTTGTCACTAGGGAGAGCTGAGTGAGGGTGAGGGGTTCAAGAGACTTCTTATCTGTTAAATGTGGAGTAGCTTTTCTACTCTTTAGCCTCTGGGCCTTGCCTTTCTATTTATACCAGATCCTCTACACTCAGCTAGGGCCTTACTGCATTTGGTACCTGCCAGCTGCACTGTTGTTTGTTTGTTTGTTTGTTTGTTTGTTTGTTTGTTTCCCAGGGAGAAAGTCAGGTTCACTGTCCCCACAAGCTAAGGCCTTACTCTTTGCCTTTCTGCCCCTGCAGACGGATCAATGTTGGTACCCGGTTCCAAGCAGAAATTCCCATGATGAGAGACCGTGCTCTGGCAGCTGCAGACCCTCACAAGGCTGACTTGGTGTGGCAGCCATGGGAGCATCTTGAGAGCAGCTGGGAGAAGCAGAGACAAGGTAAGGAAAGATCTCCAGTGAGCGGGGCATGACAGGCTGGTGGACAGATGGGCAGGCTGGGTCCTGTAAGGTTCAGCACTGAACATGACTTCCATTGTCCTCCCAATGCTCCGGGGAATCCAGTGGATGACTTGCTGACAGCTGCCTGTTCAAGCATTTTCCCTGGTGCTGGCACCAACCAGGAACTGGCCTTGCATTATCTGCATGAGTCAAGAGGAGACATCTTGGTAAGAAAGCCTCATTAATGTAGGGGAGTCCCTTGGGAAAACAGATACTGGTTCCTCTCTATCTCCTGCCAGTGATTTATATTTGCTTATATTTAATGGGGAGGGGGGTCTTCCTTTTTTCCACCTTGTCTTCTGTCTTCCTTCTTTCTTTCTCCCCCCCCCCCCCTTCACTCTCTCTTTCCCCCCTCACAATCATGGCTGTCCACCTTGCCTTGGCCTCCTGAGAACTAGGGTGACTTGGCATGGTGATTTGAGGTAGTAGCTTCAAGGGGTCTGACCAAGGAAGAGGATATTGGGATTTGGCCTAAAAGAACTTTAGTCTCAAACCCTAGCTGGATGTGAAGGTCGTACTGTTGAATTGAATCCCTAATTCTAGGTCAGTCAGAATGGTCACCAAGGGCATACTGCTTGCCTTGGTGGTTGAGCAATCCTGCGGTGATCTCATAGCCTCACTTCCTGTGATTATGCTATCCTCTCATGTCCTGTCTCACAGCAGTTAAGGCAAGCATAAGTGCTTGCTCTACCCAGAGGCTTGCAAAGGCCCTTTGCATGCTGCCCAGGCCCGGGATACTTCATTCCCCATTGGGACTGTTGTCAGCTTCCTGACAGCCCTTTCTCCCCCTCCAGGAAACGTTGAATAAGCTGCTACTGAAGAAACCCGCACGGCCCCACAACCACCCACTGGCAACTTATCACTACACAGGTGGGCCTGACGGGGGTGGTCATGTGGTCCAGAGCCTCGGGGGGGTCTCCAGAATTGGGGGGCCCTGCTTTGTGCTGAGTCTCGGCCCTGAATGAGAGTGGGGACAGGTAGATTCAGCCAAAGGTCAGAGCCAGGAAACCAATATCAAAACCAAGCTGGGGCTGCCCGTACCCTTAGAGAAGAAGCAGGGGTGGGTAGGCAATCCAAGTAAAAAAACCCAAGCCGCAGGTACAGAGGTCGGGAACCTAGGGAGTGCAATCAGCTGATTTCAGGTACCTGGAACTTAGTCCTCAGAGTGCTTGTCTTAGCCTGGATGCTGTACTATAGGAGGGACATGGCACAATCATGTAATCCCAGGAGCTACCGCTGTTGAGCCTCTATTGGGTCCACATTTATCTGTACCAGGCAAAGCCCCAACAGGTTGTTCCCACCTTTTAACATCTAGTCTTTCTTGAATCTGGAAAGATAGGTTCTAGTGTTCATTCCCGACAAGCCAGGGTTAGTGAGGCTTCACGAAGCGGGTGAAGAAGAAGAAAGCAGATGTGGGTGGCCTCACACCTTTCAGTGAGTCGAGTCATACAGTGTAGATGCTCACGTTCCTGCCCGACTCACAGCCTGGTCCTCTCTTTGCTCTTCAGGCTCTGACCAGTGGAAGCTATCGGAGAGGAAGTTATTCAACAAGGGTATTGCCATCTATAAGAAGGATTTCTTTCTGGTGCAGAAGCTGGTGAGCAGGCGCGAGCGAGGGGGTCCCCTCACTAAGTGGCCAGGTGGCACAGTGCTTGTCTAGTGTGCCTGAGAGATCCTGCTCCATCACTGACTGCACTTAGGTTGCTGCCATTTAGCCTCAGAGACAGCTCTGTAAATTACAGCTTGCACAGAGGATCCTCCATTGACCTCTGAGCTCTCCAGACAGGACTTTAAGCTTAGAAGTGGCTGAACCTGAGGGCCAAATAGGGGAGTGTGAGAGAAAATGTGTGGGAATGTATTGTTCCAACCAAACCCAGTGGTCAAATAGATCTATGAAATGGGAGGGCAGATGTCAAAGTTTGAGAGGTCCATGGAGATGATCTCATGGTTCCAGCATCATATCGCTTAGTGTTCACACATGAAAAAAACAGAAATTAGGATGGTAAGTGACTTGCCTTACCATGCACAACCCGTTGGTGGTAGTTAGTAGCCAGGGTAGGAGGGGCCTTCTGCTTCCTCTCTGGGTTTTCCCTGAATCTCCCTCAGCATGACGTTTCTCTTCCTTACTTCCTTTCTTGGCGCTACTCTCTGGAGAGGAGTAAAACTGTTTCCCAGATTGATGAAGTGAGTTTACATTGCTGAATTGGGGCCGGCTTTGGATGTGGAAAGATGCCTGGATGCTTCTCTTTAATTTGAAATTTGCTAAAATGGAAAAGAGTAATTTCACAAATGCCTCGATGAGCCAGCCTGAGCCAGGCATGGTGGTGCACGCTTTTAATCCCAGCACTAGGGAGCCAGAGGCTGGAGGCAGAGGCAGGAGCCAAAGGCAGGAAGATCTCTGTTAGCACTCAAGAAAATGCTGCTACCAAGACGCTGTGTTTGACGCTCTTCTCTCTATGTCTGTATGAACAGAAGCCTCGTGCTGAGCCTTCTGTATGTTTTAGCTCAAGCCTGCAGGCCACCACATCTCTGTACCAAGGGTCTTGGTACATAACTAGGAAGCTGGTTTTTACTCCATTTCTGTTCAGGCTTGATGTGGATGTAGGAGGCACCATATTTGGATGTTGTTTGTAGACAGAAGTTTCTGTGTCTCATCCAGCCTGGTCTAGAGCAAGTTCCAGGACAGGCTCCAAAGATGCACAGAGAAACCCTGTCTTAAAAAGCAAAAATAAATATATAAATAGATGCCTTGCTGAGAAATCTCCCATTTTCTTCTTTCTCTGTTTGCATCTATAATGAAACACGCCTATCTATCTTTTCAGCCTCTATTTCAGCTAATCACTGAATGTAAACTACAGTTGGGTCTGGGAGGGTGTAGGCCTGTACTCCCAGGTATTTGGGAGGGTGCGTCAGAAGATTTGTACTTCAAATTGTTTGTTACTGAATTGAGGTCAAGGCCAGCCTAGTTAATTTAGTGAGACTCAGTCTCAATTCAAAAAGAGGAGGTGGGGTGGGTTAGGAGTACTATTTAATGGTAGAGCATTTGCCTAGCCACATGTGTTTAGGGCCACATGTTCAATCCCTAGTACAGGGGCAGGGGGCTTATTTTAAAATAAAACTGCCCTAACCTGGCAAACAATTTAAACTACATATTGAGAAGCTCGTGTAGAAATCAGGGTGGTGAGCCCTTTTCACCTGGGGACTCTGGGAGGAGCTACGTGAAGTTTCTGAGGGATAAGAAAGCTCAGTTGCACAATTCTGATTCAGCCAAAGTTCCTGAGCCCCTGCTGACCCTGCTCAGACTCTCATCATGGCACAGCCCTCAGATCTCCCCAGAAATTCTGTTCCTGTCCCTTATGTGTTACTCAGTGAAATGGTGCAGAGACTTCCATTAATTCCTTTGGTCAGAGGCTTGTTACCGAGCAGGCGTTGAGAAATGGGGGTTTGGATTTAGTTCTTTGCCTAAGGCTAAAGGCAGCATGCAGAGATGAGAAAGGAGAGTCACATCAGCTCCCCCTGACCTAAATTTTGGCTTTATTCAGATCCAGACCAAAACTGTGGCCCAGTGTGTGGAGTTCTATTACACCTACAAGAAGCAGGTGAAAATTGGCCGCAATGGAACGCTCACCTTTGGGGATGTGGATGCAGGTGATGAGAAGTCAACCCAAGAAGAAGCGGAAGTGGATATTAAGGTGAATCCTTTCCCAGCCTCTACTGCCCCTTACTTGGTAACACCTGGGGCCAGGACCTAACTGGAAGCTTGAGGCCAGACTCTCCTGGAGTTTATAGAGGGTAGACAGGAAAATAGGGTCCCACATCAACTGCTGGGATCACATTGATGCTGCTGATGTAAATACTGGAGCGGTGACCGGCTTCACCTTACTGCCTCCTCAGGGCTAACGCCCCTTCTGAGCACTGAGCCTTCTTGTACCACCTTTTCGATTTCCTGCTCTGTTGGTGCCTCAACATGTGCTACTGTTACTAATTCTCTCATGTCCGTACTACTTTTATTAATCATTTTCTTGAGTCAACTCATTTTTTTTCCTCAAAAGGGAAGCTTTATATTACAATCATAAACAGATAACCAGTATTATTTCCTATATATAGAAGGTACTGAGAAAAATAAGTACACATGAAAATCCTGTTACTAAGTACCAGCTACATGCTGTATTCACATGCCTGCCAGGACTCTGAGATAGATCGCTGGGTCTAGGGAAGCAGAAGAGGCACATTAACACCATCCCTGAACTTGTCCTTGAAAAGATGCTGTGATTTCATTCTGTGCTATGTATCCACGATAATTGTCTCTAAGTTACAAGTCCGCACTTGGTGGCAATGCTATCAGGGAGTACTTTTGTCCCCATATTGCAAATGGGAAGTAGAGATAAAGAAAATGTCATAAATAAACTGTAGCTCAGAGCCACTGCCTGGCACACACTGAGGTCACTCTGCCCAAAGGGTGTCCAGGAGATTCTGGGCATCTATACTGGAGACCAGGTGGTTTGTGGGGCCTGGCATACTCCCTTTATAACCCTGGCTCCATCTTACTCTGAGGGCACCCAGGGTCAAGACTACCCTGTTCTGGGCCAACTGGCCATGGGAGTTCTGTGACTGATGACAGAGACCCAATATAAGAGGCTACCCTGGGCCAAGATAGGGCGGCAGGACCAGCAGGTGCTCTGGAGCTGTGGTTAGATTCAGAGTCTCCATCCTGGAATGATTGAGCTCGTTTTTGCCCCCCATAGACTTCTCAGAAGTTCCCAAGGGTGCTTCCTCCCAGAAAAGAGTCCCCAGGTGAAGAGAGACTGGAACCCAAGGGGGAAGTGAAAGACCCCAAGAAGGAGGGGGAAGAGGAGGTGCAAGAAACCCAGGAGAAGGGTGAGCAGGAAGAGGGGAGAGAGCGCAGCCGGCGGGCCGCTGCTGTCAAAGCTACACAGACACTACAGGCCAATGAGGCGGTAAGTGACCTCCACCTTCACTCTCCAGCACAGACCAGGATGGTAGAGCGAGACCTGGCGGTGTGGGTGAGGGTAGAAAGTAAGGTCGTAGTGAATCTTGTGGTTATAGCTCAGGAAGTGGACCAAGTACTTTAGACTAGAATGTCTGAAATAGAGCCGAGACAGAATACCAGTAATGGCCCTTTCTGTTCTCTCTTGAGTGTTCCATGTCCATTATCTGGCCAGTTCCTCATAATAACCACAGAAAGTGCTAACTCACATTTGGCAGATAGGGGAATCAGGTCCAGAGATGCCATCTGACGTGCCTGAAGGCACGCCCCAAGTCTTTGTACTCTGAGTGGAGTGGAGTGCCCTGTTCTCTTCACAGGCATCTCACCATGCCTCCTGCCAGGAAAGCTCTCCCAGGACGTCGGGGAGATGGGATGCCATTTCTACACTTAGGCCTGTAGAGCGCCTGACGGCCAGTCACAGCTACTTTTGCTTCTTCTCTTTTGGCTGCTCTCCTGTGGGAGCTGCGTGGTGTCCTTGCTCTGAGGGGAGACTCAAGGCACATTTATCACTTCTGATGGCCATCTGGGATTCCTATCCTGAGGCCAAAGCAGAATCCCCCTTGGGGTACTCACCTGAACTCTCTTGATATCTTTCTGTTTCTTTTGTTTTCTCTTCTGGCATTTCCTCAGCAAGTGACCATCACATCTGCCCCTCTCATTACATAGGCAAGTTCTAGCGACAGGGCTCCTCTGAGGAACTTGTCTCCTCACCACCTGGCACATCCTGTGAACACATTTCTTTCTGGCATGGAGACATGATACATGAATACAGAGCCTATTCAGGCCTAGAGCCACCAAGCCACTTTGCAAGCCAGCCCAAGCTGCAGTGGTCTCCTGGAGGCAGCTAGGGGGTCCTGTCACTGGAAAGCCTCAGAAGGCTTACTAGAAGACCCTTTGGCAGGAATGTATGAGTGTCCAAGCCCCTTTGTTCTCTGAGATGCCAGAATTCAGAATCCGCACTCCCCTCTAAAACACACCCTCTTTGTTGGTTCTCTCTCCAGGCCAATGACATCCTCATTCTCAGGAGCCACGAGCCCAATGCCCCGGGGCCTGCAGGTGCTCAGACCTCGGAGAAGCC
The DNA here is from genome assembly GCA_033318265.1 of Phyllotis vaccarum. NCBI lineage: Eukaryota > Metazoa > Chordata > Mammalia > Rodentia > Cricetidae > Phyllotis > Phyllotis vaccarum. The sequence continues at coordinate 63,684,771 of JARWLC010000006.1, forward strand.
AAGGGAGGGGCCAGGGAAGTCTCGAAGGGCACTGCCTTTCACGGAGAAGAAGAAAAAACCCGAAGCATTTAATAAAACCCAAAACCAGGAGAACACTTTCCCATGTAAAAAATGCGGCAGGTAAGATGTCCCCCTTGTTCCCATAGGGACCCATCAGAGTGTTGGGACAGGAACCTAGATGAAAGTTGGTATGGGTGCTGCTGGGAATGGGGCACTGTGAATCTGTTTTGATTGGGTCCGTGGGTTTCTGGGGTAATGACATCACAGGACAGGCAGGTTTGAAGTAGGGAGCAGCATTTCCAGTGGGGGCTAGGTGCCAGGGTTGTAGTTTGAGGGTGTATTGAGAGGGCAGCCCTGAAGTGATGCGCCCCCATTTGAACCTCACTGCCGCTGCAGGGTGTTTTACAAGGTGAAGAGCCGCAGCGCTCACATGAAGAGTCACGCAGAGCAGGAGAAGAAGGCCGCGGCTCTGAGGCTGAAGGAGAAGGAGGCTGCAGCTGCGTACCAGCAGGCACTGAGGGAAGAGAGCAGCCAGGCCGAGAAGGGCTGAGACTCCACTGGACCCTCCAACTGAGCTCCCCCTGCACCCTGCACCCAGGAACCTCGAGAGGGAGCCAGGAGAGGGTCACGAGGACTTTGCTCTGCCAAACAAACGTAATAATGGAAAATAAACAGGCTCTTTTATTTACAAAGGCCAAGGACAGTGTTAAGGGCTGCAGGATCCAGTTCTCCCAGGATCCAGAGCTGTGCTGCTTTCCCGGAGCCCTGCGAGGCCGGGCCCCTTGGAAGGGGGAAGGCTCTTCGGCTGCTCTCTGATCTCTGCCGTTGCCCAGTCTTTGCTCATCTCTCCCTCTTTCATCCCAGGTCCCTAGTGAACCACCATGGCAAGCCAAGCACAAGCCCACCCCATGGCAGATTATCCTTCCCCAGAGGACCTGGAAGGCTGTGCAGGTCTTGCCCCAAGCCCCAAACAAAAGGACTCCTTAGAGAATGGTGGCCTTAACACCTGTATTGTCCCAGTACAACCAACCGTCTTGAGCTGGAGCTGCTCAAGTGACATGGCTTCAGGTTACCACCTCCCTGGGGAAGTTTTAACCTCTTTGCTGCTTGGTAACAGCCCGTCTGAGGCTGGAAAAGTTTTCTCAGACATTTGGGGAAGGGGCTGGTGTGCATTTGGGAACGGTACAGAAGGTGCAGAGCCAGGCCTGAGAGATCCTTTGCCAAGCCTGATGACTCCTTTTCCTGCTTACCATTTTATACCTTTGGGTCCTGGAGGCCACTAAGGAGCCTCAAGCGGGTCCTAGAACGGCCTAGCCTGCTCTTCGGTGCCAGTTTCTTCCTTGTTTGACTTCTTGCAGTAGCTGCCACCTAACCCCCCTGCACCGGACTCAAATGTTGATATTCACAGCCTCTCCCCCACCCCCCATCCTGCATGCTGGATATTTCTGGATCCTTCTCTTGGAGGGGTTGTCTCCTAATTAGATTAGACAGGAGCCTTCATTCCTTGTCATTTGGGAACTATTTATTTATTCTTAATATTTAATTTTTAACATCCTCAGGGACCAGAGGCCTCTTGCTTTCTGGAGGTCCAAGTGCATTTATCCCAAAATAAGGCACCTTCTTGGCATCCCCACCCCCAATTCCAAGTCCCTAGGGTTCCTTACCTGTTACTCTTGCCGGTAGGAATGGTACTGAATGGGCTGGGAAGGTGGGGAATTAACAGAGTCACAGAAAACTAGCAGATGTGGGTGAGATCAAAGGCAGTTCTCTGGCCTGTACTTTCAAAGTGCTTGAGGGAGTTGGCGAGAGACCAGAATTCTAGTTTTGTTTATCAGCCTGGATTCTGGCTTGACGACACCATATTTGGCATGAAATTACTGAAGGGCCGGAATGTCCTGGAGGCCTCTTGCTTGCCAGTTCTGAGGTGGCCTAAGTTATTTTTCTGATATCATTACTCAACTTCAGTTGTTCAGAAGAAAATCGAAATGAATATGCTTCTGAGTGGTCAACATGTTTGTGAAGAGCTGTTTCTGTAGGAAGTAGCCTACAGCCCTGTTGGAAATTGGAAAGTAGATGTTGAGTTTTGGTTTTAAGCGATGCACTATTGGGAATTTTTTATGTTCACTTATGCATTAGTATGGTTCTGTGAGAGCTGCCTGTGGAAGTAATGGAAATGTCTCCCTAGAGACCCAGACAGTCACCTAAAGCTTCAGCTTCTCAGTTTCTTTCATAGGCTTTTACAAACTCAAGAGTCTTGAAATTGCAAAAATTTGGTAACCTCTACAAGCAAGAGAACAACACATTTAGGCTTTCTTCTAAATCATTTGGATAATGAGTGCCTTCACAGCTTAGCCCCAAAGTGCTACTTATGGTTCCCAAGGTTTTTTTTCTATTTAAACCATACTTGGCTCAGGCCCTTTGGACATGTGATATCAGACATCCTTAGCCACGAATCTGTTCTGCTCAGTGGTACCAACTAGTCCTTGGAAATCTTAATTTAAAAAAAAAAAAAAAAAAAAAAGTCTACTTTTCTAAGTTCATGAGACCAGATGAAGATAGTCAGGAAAAAAAAAAAAATCAAGATACTAAGATACTAGCTTTTGGTCTCATCAGACACTTTGAGAAGAGTCCATGCTCCAGGATGCAGTGTGAAATCTGCACTATTTCAAGGGCAGATAAACCTGTGGCAAGAGGCTGACACAGGACTTCCTTACTGGTGCTTTCTCATAAGGAACACACTGGGCTTTTTGTTTCTTGGTTTTGTTTTTGTTTTTTCTCTCTTTCTCCTCTTTCCTATTCAGAGCTTTTTGCTTTAAGAATAAGTAGCAACTCCAGCTTTACATTAGCCTCTCTGTTCCATCTCCCTTTACCTGTCCCTCCAGCCTCCACCTGCATTCAGCAAAGGGCATGAACTGACATAGTGCCTGTGTTCTGGACTATTTCCGAAGTTTCTTACCCATCTGAGGAGACAGTGTCCTCCACGCCTTCAGCAGCCCCCTCCTAGCTGAGGTATATGCCTACACTTCTGCCACCCCACCTCCAACCTTGGCACAGAGGTCCTGTGCTGCTGATGTCTAAAGGGATTGCCTATATTTAACTGCCTCAGTGACCTAGCCTCTTTCTTCTCATGTGCCAGATGTTAAAGATGAAGGAGGGATACAACACATATTCAAGCCTCAGCTGTTTCAATGTTTTTATTGGGGCTTACTTTTCTGGGTTATTTATTACTAGACTGGCAAAGCCTAACTCCTTAGGTTTTTACGGGAAGTATGCATATTTTTATAAAACAGTTATATCTAACCCACATTTGGCTGTGTTTGTTGCCTCAAAAAAAAAATTGCAGCTGTTAGAACTTTTCCTCATTTGTGTCTTACATTGAAGGTTTTGTTGGAGAGGACAGAGCACAGGAACAGCCTTGACAGTCTGTAATTATTGTACATATATTTTAATAGAATAAAATAAGTATATTCCTTTTATTTTGAAACAAAATGATCAGACACTGCCTTTCCTGTGTTTGTTGCCTGTGGCATTCTTTTTAAAAAAGACTGTTACATATTAAATATTGTACATATATATAAATATTACCTCTTTTGCTGTACAGTTGTGATAGACCAGACTGAAAATTTTATTTTTTGTGTGCTTTTTATAAAAAAATTAATACACTAAAGAGAATCTTGCTGATGTGATTGTAATGTACCTATGTAACTTATTTACTTTTGAATGTTCTGTATCTTAAGACCTTTTATTAAATAAGGTTTCGAAAAATTCATTGTTGAATGTCATATTCTTATAAAGATCTTTTACTATTTGGGATTAACAGGCCTTGTTTTGCCTGAAGGGAAGTAATTTATCACACCTTTCTGGGTCTTAAGTATTCTGTTATGGCATCCTGTACACTCAATAAAGCCATGAGAATGTTTGCAGTTTGCCTGGCTACAAAGAAGTAGCAACGGGTCTTTTTTTTATATACAAAATTTAGACAAAGTGTAGTCTCTCACAGGAACCTATAGATAGCATTTTCGTCTGCTTCCATGGGAGCAACAGAGCAGCTACCCACTGTGATCAGGTGGTACACAGAAGTCAGTGCTGAGTGTTTTCACAGGCAGCATAGTATGAATGCATAGACTGAATGATTAACAAGAGGAAACAAGTCCATCATGGATGCATATTAATAAGGCCAACTTAAATTCATGGCAAAATTAGATTAAAAAACGATGCTTAAGCAGTATTTACTGTTAAAAGAGAATCTGAGGAATACCGTGTGTGTATGTGTGTGTGTGTGTGTGTGTGTGTGTGTATGGAGGGGAGTACGCCATCACAGAATAGACTCCTTAAACCCTTTGGTACTATAGCAACCGCCAGGTCCTCTGGAGCCCGCGCATCTCGCGTTGTCATGGATACGGTTGCCACGGCGACACTGGTGCGTGGACCGGTCCCGCCCTACACTGCAGTTGCACGGCTGCAGCCGTTGCGGGAGCGCGCTGCTTCAGACGCTTAACAGAGCTGTTTCCAGCCGGGCTCCCCGCCTCCCGCGCCTCCCTGCGGCTTCGGTCTCGGTGCACACCAGCTGTCTCAACCGCCGGCCCGAGTACCAGCTCTCCCCGCGGCTTTCAAGCCACCGCCTCGCGCGACCCTACGCCCGCGCCTACTACAGGCCAGTCGGGGAGAGGGGGGAGGAGCTGCCACGCCCCGCGACCGCACCCGGCCGTCTTCCACCGGTGACGCCACGCACAGCTGCAGCCAGCCCGTGCCTGCTCGGACCAAAGAGGGCGACATCTGAGTGATAGGCGGAGTTGACCTGAGGCTCCCGGCATTGAGTTTGGCATCGGAAGGAACAAGACAAGACTCTGGTGTCATTTGGTAATTGTGCCTACCAGGGGAAGGGAGGCATGTTGTTCTGTCCTGGGTCCTATAGCACTGTGAGCCAGTCCAAGTGGTGTTTGTAAACTGGCACCTGTAATAGTTAGGCAAAATGGCTATGACACTATTGGAAGACTGGTGCAGGGGAATGGACGTGAACTGTCAGAGAGCTCTGCTGGTCTGGGGGATTCCTGTGAACTGTGATGAGACTGAAATCGAAGAGGCCCTCCACGCTGCGATGCCTCAGGTGCCCTATCGAGTACTGGGGAGAATGTTCTGGAGGGAAGAAAATGCGAAAGCAGCCTTGTTAGAGCTCACCGGGGCAGTGGATTACTCCCTGATCCCTAGAGAGATGCCAGGCAAAGGGGGGCTCTGGAAAGTGGTGTTTAAACCCCCCACATCCGATGCTGAGTTTTTGGAAAGACTGCACCTCTTTCTAGCTAGGGAAGGGTGGACCGTGCAAGATGTTGCTCGTGTGCTTGGATTTCAGAACCCTGCTCCCGCTCCAGGCCCAGAAATGCCAGCAGAGATGCTCAACTGTATTTTGGATAACATTATTCAACCTCTTGTTGAATCCATATGGTATAAGAAGCTGACACTGTTCTCTGGGAGGGACATTCCCGGGCCTGGCGAGGAGACCTTTGATTCGTGGCTGGAGCACTCGAATGAAGTCATAGAAGAATGGCAGGTGTCTGACATAGAAAAGAGACGGCGGTTGGTGGAGAGTTTGAGAGGTCCTGCTGCTGATGTCATTCGCATCCTCAAGACCAACAACCCTGCCATAACCACCGCAGAATGCCTGAAGGCTCTTGAGCAGGTGTTTGGGAGCGTGGAGACCTCTAGAGATACACAGGTCAGATTTCTGAACACTTACCAGAACCCAGGGGAAAAGTTGTCTTCTTACGTCATTCGTTTGGAGCCTTTGCTACAAAAGGTAGTGGAAAGGGGGGCCATTGATAAAGATAATGTGAATCAGGCTCGCCTGGAGCAGGTCATTGCCGGGGCCAATCACAGCGGGGCCATCCGAAGGCAATTGTGGTTGACCGGGGCTGCAGAAAGACCCGCACCTAACCTCTTTCAGTTATTGGTGCAGATTCGAGAGGAAGAAGCCAAAGAGGAAGAAGAGGAGGCCGAGGCGGCCCTCTTGCAACTAGGCCTGGAGGGACACCTTTGAGTTCCTGGATTGGCCTGGCTGCTTTTGTTACCGGTGTGCAGTTTTACAAGCTCGCCTCTCATAGTAAAGACCTAGCCTCCTGTTTTCGTTTTATTTTGTTTTCTGAGGGATGGGACAGGGGAGTCGGGCCGTCTGCATATTTGTGGAACAGTCCCCGGATTGTGTGATTGGCAAGAGCTGCAATAGCAGAGGTGGGTTTTACTGTCTAAAGTGAATGCTTGACGAAAGCCCTCCTGGTGATATCTTTGACAGTTGTGAACAGTGTGAAGCTGTGACGCCTCCTGTGGAATTTCAAGTTCAGATGCTTAGGGCAAGCCCGCCCCTCAGGCTGTACAGTAAACTGTTATATTTGTTATTGTGGATAGTCTACTGTACACTGTCCCTAATTTATAGAGATGGAAAGAATGTGAATCTATTAGATGATATCACTCATCTTGAAAATTCAGATCTCTGATGTCTCATGGTTCAACATCAGAATCAGTTCACCTGCTAAGTACTCTAGGTCTAAAATGGCGTGTTAGAAAAAGGCACTTTTATGGAGCTGCACAATCAACTCTTCATGGTGTAAGATGCAGATATAAATTATGGGAATTCATGGGAATTGCCATGAGCAAGGTATATTCCTCCCACTTGAAATATTTGTCATTTAAATATTGGTCATGTCGAGGCTAAATGTTCTAAATTTGAAATTATCAAATAGATGTATATGAATAAAATTTGAAAATTCTCAACTTGTTTATCTTGACATGTATAAAGATTTATAGTGTAATTCAGCTCTGTAAATTTTATCCTTACAAGGATTTTTGCTCATGTCAAAAAAAAACAAAACAAAAAACCAAAAAACATTAACCCCTGTTCTGAGCTTAGATTGCAGCATCACCTACACATTGTGCTGCTGTCTCTTTTTCAGTCCCACTCTGTAGACGAGGCTAGCCTGGAATCCACTCTGTAGCCCAGGCTGGCCTCAAGCTTGTGACAATCCTCCTGCTTCAGCCTCCACAGGTTACAAGTCTGCACCACCATACCTAGTCAGCTATTTATCTTTTTAGATAGTCTCACTATGTAGCACAGGTTAGTCTTGAACTTGTGATCATCCTGCTTCTTCCTCCTGGGTGCTGGGATCATAGGTCTGTGCTGCCACAGCCAAGTTTTACAATACCTCTTAGTGGGTTCAGTTTTAACATGACTTCTTCAAGGCATGTGATAATGGTTGAAGAGATGAAAATATATTTCTATGAAATTTGACAGAAACTTGAAATGGGGCTTAGGTTTCTAGCAACCTTGTTTCAGTGAAGAAATATGGTCAGGTTATATATGTGCAAAGTGAGTGTTTTGAGATGAGGAGCAAAGTATTTCCCTGCAGTCACTTGAGATGAGAAAAGGTAAAAGGCTTAGAAACATGTTTTCTTAACTCTAGAAATCCTGTGACTGCAGATGCCCACCTCTGAACTCCTGCATAAATCTGGAAGTTCCATGAAGCTGGTGTAACAATATAAACCACATGTCTGGGCTGCAGAGATGGCTCAGTGGTTAAGAGCACTGGCTGCTCTTCCAAAGAAACTGGGTTCAGTTCCCAGCACCCACATGGCAACTCACAATTCTAGTTGTAGGGGACCCAACACCTATGGCAAAACACCAACGCACATCAACTAAAGTTAAATAAAAAATATTTTAAAAAATAAAAGAAATAAACCACATGATTGTCTGTTCCCGAGGCTCTGCTTCATGGAGGTACTGGTGGGTTAATTTGGGCAGATCATAGGGTGAGGGGACTGGTACCATTTGTTAACTGTGACTATTAATTTGTGAATGCTAATATTGGTATGTGTCTTTCCAGAACTTTTCTTTCTAAAACAGTGTATATGTATGTATCTGTGCAGCCATAGTGTGCAGGTGGAGACCAAAGGATAACTTGCAGGAATCCATTATTTCTTTCTACCATGTGGGTCCCTCAACATACAATTCTATCCCTTAAACTTTTATACATGCACACACTTTGCTCTCGTGCACTAACCAACCACACTCTCAACTCCTGCCTGTTACACATTCTTGAAGACAAATGTGGATTCTGCATATTTCATGTTGTCAGCACCCTTGGTTCCTCATAGGGACATAGTACACTTTTTGAGAGTGGGGCACATACATGTGAAGGACATTAAAAAAAAAAAAAAAAAAAAAAAAAAAAAAAAAAAAAAAAAAAAAAACCTTGTAGGAGTCAGTTCTCTCTATGTAGGTTTGGAATAAAACTCAGGTTGGCAGCTTTGATGGGAAAGCATTTACGGGCTGTGTCATCTCTCCAGCCCATATCATCCTGCCAATGAACCCTCAACGGCTGCTACATCATTTTGTTCAGTAGCAAGGATTGAATCTAAGATCTCATGTGTGCTGGTCAAGCACTCTGCCGCTGTGCTACAGCCCCATCCTTTTTTTAAAATGAAGTTTCACATTGTATAGAGGAAGCAAGCTTTCCTGAAAACTTGCTATATATCTGAGGTTGGCTCTGAATTTATAATCTCTTGCTTCATCTTCTCTGGTGCTGGGATTATAGGCTTGTCCCAACATGCATGGCTTATGTTTTCTTTTTATAGCTGACTAATTGATTACATCCTATGAGGAAAGGTATTTTTACTATTTATATATAACAGCTGTGCATATCTACAAGTGCATACATCCATATTTAATACAATACATAGAGCAATGTCAGGATCATGGATGCTCATCCCTCTCTCTCTCTCTTTAGCTGAGCTTCCTATGTAGTCTATGCCATCCTTGAACTCCTGCTTCAGTCTTCTGAGATACTGATAGATACCACACCCTTTGAGCTAGGAAACAGCGAATTAAAAGTATTTATGACCTGATTTGAGGTTCTCTCTCTTTAGGCTCAGAAATTTTTAAATTCTGCTTTTCTTAGAAAGGTATATCCAAAGAACTGTGATAATAGTAGAAATTACATGGTAGTTCTATTCTGTAATAAAATTATGTTTGGGTCAATAACACAGACTATACACTGGCAAAGTGCATGATACTACCAGTACTGATGGTCACCCCATGTGCAGGTGCCTCTCAGTTCACCTTTAGTAGGGATGATCACATGCAGGAGGAACTTGCTGTCCCTGGAAGCACTCTTCGGTGGACACATATTGGTGAGAGAGTTAGGTCGGAAAGGATATTCTTACTGTAGTAAGTGAGAAAGAAATTAGTTCCAGTGGGTGTTGTAGTGCATGCCTTTAATCCTAACATTCGGGAGGTGGGCAGATCTCTGAATCTGACATCATCCTGGTCTATACAGTGAGTCCTGAGACACACAGGGCATTGCATTGAGATCTTGTCTCAAAAAACAAAAGAGTTAAGTCTCTTCACCGCCCCCCCCCACCATTGCTATCTCCCTCCCTCATCACCTCTTGTGTCTCTCTCTCCACTGGCCCTATCTCCACATGTTATTCAAAATCTGAATTGCATCAAAAATCAAATATCATGGGAGTCACTCTATGTTAATTAACTAAAACATAATAACCAAAGGACTTCTTTTCTATAAAATAACATGATTTATTACTATTTTAAAACAAGTTTCACAAAATAACATTCAGAAACTCAATATTACTAAATAATTTAACACACAAGTTGAGTCATAAAGTCATGCTACAAACATCCTGTGTATAAAAGATTACCAAAACATTAACAGATGTTAAGATATTCTTCAGAATGAACATGGTTCTAGAAGCCAAAGCTTTCAGAATGATGCCCCTGGCCAGTAAGGACACCTGGGAGAAGCAGCTGGTCTGTGTGTTTTCTGCTCGGCTGCTGACAGCAGTGGCCCCAGTGGGAGACAGCCACAGAGATCTTCCACTGTCTCCCAGGGCTCAAGAGGCCGAGCTCCTACCCACATTATGTAGCCAACACCAAAATCAATTTTTAAAATCTAGATATGGGCTGGGCATGGTGCACACACCTTTAACTCCAGCACTGGCAGAGGCAGACAAATCTCTGAGTTCCAGGACAGCCAGGGAAACCCTGCCTCAAAAAAGAACAACAACAACAAAAAAATCTAGATATGGAAAGAAAATATCCACAGTTTATATTCTGAATAGGAATGGTACTTTACACCATCCCAGAGGGATGACCTTGGACACAGCAACCCAAATAGGAAAGGCAGGAAACTGTAACTGGCCATGAAGTCAGCAATTTCAGCTGAGTGGGCAAGGGCTGAAGCTTGAGTCTTGAGCCCCTGTGTGCAGGCTAGATAGAGCTCCACCTCCCCTTTCTACCATCAGCCACACTCATACATTTAAAGTGCAAATTTACTAAAAAAATAGTCTATTCTCCACCTCCTTTCTAAATTTGTTAGATCATAATTTGACTCTCTAATCTGCCCAATATGGGAAATTAATGAGAATTTGATTAAAATTTCTCCACATGTCAAGTGAACCAATTTCTATCAGCCTAGAAATCTAGTTTTCCTTTCTTATAACTAATGATGAATAACAGGCAGGGAAAGATACATACACCGTGACTACTAATGTAACCCTAAGTTTTAAAATGTCACCTTCTGTACTTTTACGGGATTGGTGAGTATGTGACACTGGGTAAAGATATAGGAACAAGGCAGCTGTCAGAAACAGCTCCAACTCTGCTGCCTCAGATCTTGCTTCATTTCTCATGGATATCAGCTACATAAAGAGTGTGTGTTTAAGGCTGACTCTGGCCAAGGAAGCTTGCTATCTGGTTTTCTCCCTTTACCGCTACTTACTGTTCACAGCCTCAGTGAACCATGAACTACAAGCTCAGTCAGACACGATGACTCCTCCCGACACCTACCTCTCCCCTCCCTGCTACTCATTTTTCAAAGTGAATGATTAAATCCAAACTTGCTGGGCTGGCCACCTACCTTTTCATGTTAACCTTAAGAAAAACCCAGGTAAAAGTTCCAGTTCTGTTTTCCATGTCACCAACTCTCAGGTAATGACAGATTCAGTTCTCATCATGCCTTATTTTGCTTTCACACCACTGTCAAAGGTGTCAGAAGAAACACCTACTCAACAAGAAATTTCCATTCCAGAGCCACATGTAGGGACGCTCCAGGAAGCATGCTAAGTTACCGACCAGTTAGGGACAGCATTCTTGTGACCACAGTTGTACTTGAAGTCTGCACCAGCTAATTAATTTCCATGCATAAGCAATTGGACACAATGCTTTCTAGATTAAAAGACTGACAGTCTGCAAAAAATGTGCATAATGATACATTTTTAAAGTATATTCCAAATATTAAGCTTTAGAGCAGAAACAAAATCTGAAGTTAGGATCTGTTTACAGTGAGGGCTAAATCATCATTCACTGTCCTAAGATGAGGAGGGAACACGAGACTGAAGTTGGAGCGGCCAGACCTGAGTTTCTCAGACTGTGTGGAACATGAAACTGAGCATTACACAAGGGATGGCATGTCCTCACAACAACTCTAGTGGCACCTGACTACAGAGTTAAGGCGAACAAAACCTAGGCAGGAATGTTGGAACAAGAAACACTGGTTCTTATCTAGGGGAGCATTTGACCCCTGCCCCCACTCCAGGGGACAGTGGGCAACGTTTGGAGCCATTGTTCTCATATCTGGAAAAGAGGAGCTTCTGACATCTAGGTAATAGAGGACAAGGCTGTGTCTAAATAGCCCACAACAGTGAATCATGCAGTCCAAAATGTAAACAGTACTGGTACTCAGGACCTCTGGTGTGGTAAGCAGACACACAAAAGCCTTCCAAGGCCTGGCTAGATAATACAGCCATTAGATCAGAATTAAGAAACACATAAAGCAGAATTCTGACATACCATATCATACTGACTGTGAAAATTAAAATGCTGGGCAAATTTTAGCATTCTACCATTAGCAACAGCAAAAGTCACGTGAACACAGAAAGCATCTATTCCAAGGTGGTCCAGTCTCCAATGTGAATGACATAAGCCACTGCATCTCATATTAACCCCATTTTTAGCAGTAAAAGATGACTAAGAGGACATCCGTAACTGTTTCATATATCCAACCTTCCATTCCATCCCTAGTTGAGTGCATTTAGCTTTAGTTCCAAAAACAGAGGTGCATCAAAATCATCCCAATGTTTGTGGATAAGAGCTGAAATGGTTTTTTGTGTGAAATGGACACAGAAAAGCACCTTACATATCTCTGAGAATCACCACTGATTAAAAGACATTAAGAAATGGTTGAGGGGTGTTTCTCAATTATGGAATTAAAAAAAAAATCAAACACGTATACTGTAAGTCATTTCACAGATCCAGAGTAAAGCCATCCACTTCCAATGCTTTCCGGAAGTATAGCCATACACAGTAACAGGACTCGCCTGGGTAAACTACAAGTAACAACAGAGTTTCCTCTCAGCTTGTGAGCCTTTTGCATAACCATGGAGATTGAAGCCTCACTCCGTAGTTCACAATAGATAGCAATGGTTTTGAATGTTTAAGCCTGGCAGGACAAAATTTCTTCCCATCAAAAAAGTTTAAAAGACACATATAAGGTATTAGACTAGGTATTCTTTTTAAAAATGTACTATTTCATGTGTATGAGTGTTCTGCCTCCATATATGTCTGTGAACGTTCCCCAGGAGGCCGAAAAAGGTGGAGTTCCAGGTGGCTGTGACCCTCCACATGGGTGCTGGGAAGCAAACTCAGATCCTGAGCTGTCTCCAGCCAAGACTAGGCATTCTTTAGAGCTGATTTGGGTTTAGAGCTGATTGTCAAAGCAGTGGTCCTTTTGATCAGTTTGACTTAGAGGAACAAAGTCATTCTTACTTATTCTGTTAAATTCCTCAATTCAAGAATATTTGTGCAATCATTAAAAGGAATGACTCTGCCCTCATTCACATGGAGATAGAAACAAGAATCGGCAGCCTCTGTTGAGACTTTAGGCACAGTTTGGCAGGGGGGTCCTGACTTCTTTTTGTAATTGATGCTTCTATCACAGCCCACTAAAGACTTCATCTGATGTTGACGACGTTTTACATTTTACATTTTTCGGGATATTTTTCTTACATGATAAATTATAATCACCACACCTAACTATTGCTTTGCAGATCAGAGGTTAAGACACCTCCAGAGTTCCACAGGCAACAATATCCAACATATTGTCATTTGCCTGTGATCCATCCCACAACATCTCTCTCTTCCCTCCACAGCACTTACATGATACACTTTAAGAGCTGTTTAACTTAGATCTTCTCAAAAATATGTTTTGGAAAACTATTTCATTTATTTAGAAGTACCAAATTCAGCCTTTATGTCTATACCCTTAAAGCCATAAAGCAAAGGGCACTGGGATAAATCATTAGGGAAAAGATTTTATAAATCTCAATGGTAGATATTTGGAACTATTGACTACTGCTTTAAATATTCAAGAAATTATTTTTTTAAATCTGCATAAGGCAAGGTCCACAAGAGTTAATGTGGTCACATTACTATCAAGGGAGTGATCATGCCAGTGGCATTAGTCGCTGACAGGGATTGTGGGATGTCTGGTTGTACATAATAACCCAAATTCCAGTTGACAGTGCACACATTTTTGGAAAAAAGTAAATATAAGGGGAGCTAAGAAGACCTTGAGTCAGTCACCCTTCCTCTTACCAGCATTGTCTCCATTAGATGCGGACTCTTGGTCCTAACAGGAGCTTCCCATCACTGTGCTGCCTTTGGATGCATTTGTGCTTCTGAGTCATAGGGCATGAACCTTTACAGACTTCAAGACTTTAATGCCTGGCCTTAAAAAAATACTAAGCAGCTGAGTACAGATAGCAAGTCCCTCTGCTGTTAAAATGACTGATGTGTAAGTTTTAGGAGACAGGTGATGTGGTCCATAACTGGACAAAACTGGGAGATTGGTAGCTTCCTAAGTGGGCTGGGCTACTGGTTTGAGGGAGAAACATCAAATAGGGTTTTAAAGGACAGAAGTGAGAGACGCGCTTTATCTTAAGAACTCCGCCTTCACAAAATCTTTAAAATAGACAATTATACAAAATGGATCTATTGTTCTCATAACATTTAAATAAATTAACACAAAGTGTAAAGTACAGCCTTAGCTTTCATCTTCCTCATCCTCCTTAATTACTGGAGTACCTGAAATAAAAAAGACAATATTATTTCTGGTCCCTTTTCTGTATTTTGAGTCAGGATCTGTATGCAGTCCTGGTTGTTCTGGAGCATGCTATGCAGACCAGGCTGGACTTGAACTCAGGGATCCTCCAATCTTCATCTCGAGTGCTGGGTTTTTGTTTTGGAGACAGGATCTCTCTAGTAACCCTGGATGCCTGGGAACTCTCTAGGGCAGGCTGGCTTTGAAGTCAGAGACCTGCCTGCTTCTGCCTCCAGTGCTGGAATTAAAGGTGTGCACACCACACCTGCCTTGTCTCATCCTTAAGGGAAGGGCTTCTCTTCCTCTATGCAACCCAAGAAGAAGCAAAGATAAATGAGCTGAGGGCTCTAGAGTTCAGTAAAGGTGAACAGAGTGGCTGAAGTCAAGGCGCTAATGTGACTTCTGTTTCCTTTCCCTCCCCCATCTGCCCTTTACTTGGTGCTGGGGATTGAAAAAGGGCCATACACATGCTAAGGACACGTTCTCTATCACTCAACCGCTCGGCCTTCTTCTCTGTAATGTGAACTACTCATTCATACAAATGCAGCCTAAACTATTTAAAGGGCCACAGGGCCAACTGTGCGCTCCTGTTCTGTGGAAGCCTGTCTGCCTCATGATTATTCCAGCATCACGTCATAAAGGGGAGAAAGGAAACACTTGGATTGGCTCATTTAAAGCTCGGGAGCAGACTGAGCTAGAGACAGAAAGCAGCAGAGACTGGGGGGAGGGGGAATGAGCGGTGCAGAGAACACAAGAAACCTTAGTTTACTGCATTCATCTTTTCGTATGTGTGTGTTCATGTGTGTGCAGGTGTACACGCATGTGTGGGCCATGTGGGTGTCCTCTTTGCTTTTTCCTATACTATTTTATTTACTTACATTTTATTTTTATTTTTACATGGCAAGCTCCTGTCTCAGAAAAAAAACAAAGAACGGAACAGAACCCCTAAAGTAGATCCTGTGGATCTGTGAACATGAGTATAGTGTCCCCGGAGACCAAAAGACTGTGTCAGATCTCTCAGAGCTGGAGCTGTATGTTTGTGTGATGCCTAGCTCATTATGTGGGTGTCAGGATCTAAACCTGGCTCTCACGGTTATATAGCAAGTACTTTTAACCACTGAGCTACCTGTCTAGCCCTTGTATCTGGTCTGTATGTGAGAGAGAGAGGGGGAGAGGGAGAGGGAGAGGGAGAGAGAGAGAGAGGTGCCTCTCCCATGAGCCTGGAGCTTGATGACTAAAAAAGGCTGTCTAGCAAGCAAGCTCCAAGAATCTCCTGCTCTCACCTCCCAGTTGCTGGGACAAGCTTGCGCTACAGCACCTGTCCTTTTCACATGGTATTAGGGTCAAACACAAGTCCTTACATAAGGATTTATACTTGCCTTATACTCATAAGGCAAGCACCTGACCACTGAGCCATCACACACACCAGCCCATGTTTATTTTCTTGACAGTGGTTATGATTATACATGTTGAAACTTATCAAACTCTATACTTTTGAATATGTCAGGTTAATTATGTCAATTATACCCTGATTAAGTTGTTTCTTGAATATAGAAAGCAGCTACTTAAGGGCCTTGTGAAAGCTCTAATTCCCACCTTAAGAACAGAGAACTTTTTCTTCCTTGGAGAGGCATATCAGAAAAACCTATGTATATTTTTTTAACTATATGCATTTCTCAGCTCTCTCTAGAGATTCTGAAAGGCTGTCCCTCTAGCCCAGTGAGTCTCAATTTTCCTAATGCTGCCACCTTTTAATACAATTCCTCATGCCACAGTGACCCCCAACCATAAATTTATTTCACTGATACATAACTGTAATTTTGCTACTGTTATGAATCATAATGCAAATATTTTGGAGGTAGAAGTTTGCCAAGGGGTCATGGGTTGAGAACCATTGCTCTAGCAGGATGAGCCTCACTTAATAATAAATGCTGTAGTTAGTTATCTGTTATGGGTAAAAGGTTCGACTCTAGAGCTCTAGAGAGTAGTTATAAAGGGGGATGAAGAGTCACAGAATAAGAGCGAAGCACAGTGAAGCAAGGGTGGAGAGCAGACCGCAAACATGACTGTCAACGCAGCATGGAAAATATGCCCTGTGCAGCATGGCCACTGGCTGTTCCTCTTTCTCCCATTCAGTAAGCTGGGCTAGTCAGCTGTGTGCACGATTGTTTTAGGGACAGAATAGGAAGCAGAAAGAAACCAGACATGCTTTTGTCTCTGAAAAACTTAAAAAGGCGAAAAAGAATCTGTTAGTGAACAGACACAAAATAATGTGAGGAAGCGGGGGTGATGGTTTTTCCCAAATTAGAAGGAAACTTCCAGAGGATGGCAGGAGAGAAGTTCTGGGGTAGAGGAACTCTGGCCCTGGTGTTTAAAACCACTGGGAGGGAATGAATGCCTGTGATTTTATCTAAGGGGAGGATCCTGTGATCATCATAGACCTCATTTAAAGACCAAATCCAACAAGCAAGCAAAAGGCCATTTCCATAACCCAGGGTTTGGCTGTTGCGGGGAGAAGGTAGGATGAGTCCTACAGAAGTTTGGGAACGGTGACACTGGCGCCTCTATTACACTAGCTGGGGACCACTGACCCATGACTTTTCCTTATGACTTGCTCTGTAATGATGGCATCACCCAGAGAGATATTACGAGTGTCTTACTATAGCTGGGTATGGTGCCTTTAATCCTACAACTTTTGAGTTTTGGGCCAGCCTGGACTACAACCTAGACTATACAGTAAGACCCTGTTTCAAAAGACAAACAAAAACCTAACAAGCAAAAAAGAATATCATACTAAATTTCTTAATAGCCCAGCTGAATTAAATTAGAAGATGGAGTTAAAGTCAAAATAAATTTATACTGAGATCTTTTTCATGTTTGAATTTCTGGACTATTTAAATATTTCAAGGTAACTGCAATGGAATTGAATACTTTATGCTAAGATCAATGTCTAACAGATTATTATGTTAATTCTCATAACAACACTACGATAGATCCTTGAACATGGTTACTAATGATATTATTGTATCCAGTTTTTATATTACAAATGAACAAGGTTTGATGAAATTAATTTACAAGTACAATGTCTCAGAAGCTTTTAAGTGTTAGAGCTGGGACTTGGCCCAGTTGGTCAAGGATGTCTACTGACATAACATGGATCTCAGGTCTGGGAAACTAAACTCTGAGGGCAGGAAGTAAGGGGGACAATCTAATTCTGATTTAATTGTGAAGGCAGCTATTTGTCACTTATGCCTAAATAGTCAGAAAAATAAGAGCCATTTGAGTTGGGAGTAAGCCTAGTTTCTATTAAGATTTAAACCCAGGGTAATCTTTGTATCAGTCTAAAATTCCTAAGAGTTTCTTATTATACTTGGCCTAAAACTGGATGATCAAAGCGCACAAGGACAGAGTAGCCTGAACAATGAGGGCCGCTTGCTCTTTACCACTGTCCTATGTCAGATCGCAGGCTTGGTGCCGGGCACCCCACTCACCATCCAGCTTCTTCAGCTTCGGCACTCTCTTGGTTGCTTCCTCGATCCAGTTGCCCTCAGCAGAATGCTTCTCCTCCAGGGGATTGCCTACGAACACTAGGTCTTCCAGGCATGGCAGTTCAGCCAGCTTCACAAATTCAGCTGCAAGCACACAGAACACATCTGAGTTGGTGAACCGGGGTCATGATCTTATGGTTTGGAGACAGAATTCAATCACTAAATCCACTTGTGGACCATGCAGGACGGTAGTTTAAGATTTTGAAGATTAAGGAAAACTTTACTATGTAAAGTCATCAGTTGAGGAAATCATGGGATGGGAGGGAAAATGAGTATCCACTACCTCTACCTTTAATGCTGCTCTAATGTTGGGATGAACAGAAAAGGGTCGGTGTTGAAAAGGACAGTGAATTAATCTGAGGCACTGCATCAGTGGAGGCTAAGCCAACCCACCTTTGTCTCTGAATTCAGGAAGCAACTCCTTCAAATCCTTAGTACAGAATTTACAACCATTCTAGAAGTCTTACTCAGGCCCCTCTCCACTGTGACTGAGCACTTGAACAATGTTCCTGTCCCACATGAATTTCAAGTGTTTGACATAGTTCATGGTGTATACAGCATGGTCTTAGAGCATGCTGAAAGAGTAACATACCAAAAGAGGTAAAGCAGTGTAGGCATCAAAACAGTCTTCCACATTTATTAAATCGAAATGACTTTCTTTAGCCTTTGGATGCATTTTTTGTGATTAACAGAGTCAGGACTTATGCAATCATATTACTGTAAGTTAATGTGTGTACATGTGCATGCATGTACGTGTGAGTGCACACATACGCATGTCCGTGTGGATGTGAATGTGGAGATCTGAGGTGGCATTGGGTGTCTTCCTCTTTGTTCTTTGAGGCAGGATCTCTGACTAAACCGACTCAGCTTGACTGGCTGTTCATCAGCTCCAGGATCCCGTCTCCATCTCCCCACCACCAATTGGATTACAGATATCCACTATCTATTCCCAGCTTTGTCATGGGTATAGGGGATCTGAACTCAGGTCTTCATGTTTGTGAGGCATTTTCCCTCGTCTAAGTAAATAGTTAAATATGTACTTCTTATATTTAAAATTTGGGAATTCCTACAGTTATTTCCAAAGCTGTTTTCCCTCTGCATTTAGAAATCGCCTAATTGGATGTTTTCTCTTTTTATTAGCGTGTTGTGAGGTAAGTCTCACTTCCCCAAACCCTGTCCTGCCTCAGCCTCCTGTGTGTGTGGGTACATCACATGCATGTCCAGCTCCTGTTGACTATTTTCCATAAACAGGAGGTGGGAGACTAGCAAGAGGCGCTCTCAGCTTACCCCAGTCTTTTACCAAGTTATTAGACATGTAGAGAATCTTCAGTTTCTTCATTACATGGATCCCCTTCAATTTCTCAATAAAATTGTAGGAGATCCACAGCTCTTCTAACGTGTCTCCTACTGCTTCCTGGAAAAGAGAGCAGCTGATTTACATTCTCATTTTTATCCCTTGTGCCTGTCTGTCCTCAGAAACCAGTGGAATGTCTTTTAATGAGACCCGAGACTTGTCTGTCTGCTTGTTGAAAAGCTGATACTCTAAACATTCTAGTTCATAAAAGGAACAAAAGAGAACATTCCCTCCCCTATGAAGTAGATCTGAACCCTCATCTCCAATTGCTTTTCAAGCATTCAAGAAGAGCTACTGGAATCACCAAGAGGAGAAGCCATGGCACTATTCTATCATTTTTATTGAACAGCAATAAAAATTCTTTTCAAATTACTTTCTTATAGGGTTTACTATTTGGTCCTGAGAAAGCTTGATCGTAGACAAATCAATTTAGTTTATTTCTATTATATAAGGCTCTATCTAAGGTCTCATTTACATTAAGTCCCAGAACCTGCTCTAAAATTCAGGTTTTCCCCAGCATTTATTAGAGGAAAAGTTATTATTAAAGCATTAACAGAATTTTATATTATAAGAGCCCTTATATCCAGAACATGCCACGACCATTTTCTATTTGTATCCTATCTATCCATCTCATTACCCATCCCTCAATCACATTATCACTGTGTATATGTGCATCATTCCTTAGGAGGTGCCTACTTTATTCCTGTGGACAAGGTCTCACCAGTTTGGCTGGGATGCTGGCCAGCAAGCCTCAGGGACCCCAGCTCTGGGATTATCATCACAGGTCATCACTCTTTTTAAGTGGGTTCTGAGGGTCAAACACACCCTCCTTATGCTTGTGGAGCAAACACTT
Organism: Phyllotis vaccarum; assembly: GCA_033318265.1. Taxonomy (NCBI): domain Eukaryota; kingdom Metazoa; phylum Chordata; class Mammalia; order Rodentia; family Cricetidae; genus Phyllotis; species Phyllotis vaccarum. Next base: position 63,704,685 of record JARWLC010000006.1, read on the forward strand.
TTCCAGCCAAGTTATCTCTCCAACCTCATCTTATCATTTCGATAGATAAAATTCAGTTTTAAAACCTGGTGTTTCTATTATAGCATAAAAGTTATATTATGCTGCTTCTTAAATGTTAAAAAATTACCATTTGCACAAAGATTTTCTGTAGACATTAAACAAATGTAATCATCTTTTCCTTTTAAAACAAAGTACTTGGTAGGGCTCACTGCTTCTGTTATGCATCTCCCTTACCCCTTACAATTTACACGCACTCACATGGAAATGTCTGGTGGGCCCATGTCTAACGCTGGGAACTGTCCCTTAAAAGACTATGGACAGAGTGAGATCCTTAATGCATTTTCCCTAATGGTAACCATGGAGAAAAGGTGAGAACAGGGTAACCAGGGTTAACTCATGCTCATCTCAGTTTTAGCTTTCCAAGTAGAAAGTAAAGGAAAAATTAACCAGTCTATCTTGACACTATTGGAACTTAACTAAGTTTTCTAAACTAATATTCTGATATCTTTTCTTAAAGGACTAATTACAATATCACATATAACTTTTAGAACAGAAGAATATTTGTCTTCAGTTAATTTAAATTTTATTCTATATAATTTTACTGCCTTGGATCCCCATCTTTCTCACTTCTCCATGAAGTGTGATGAGGTAGCAGAAAAACATACATTGAATACTGAGAACTTAGGCCTCAGTTGAGTTGTAGCTCAGGGTGGAGTGTGGGCTTTGTGTTCACCATGGGTTCAGTCTTCAGCATCGCATTGTGAGTACTGAAATACAACAATTAAGGGTCTTCCCTTGTGAACAGTATGTTAGAGGTTGTACCAGTGGAAAGGTTTTATTGGCTATTGTTAAGACTTCTAATTCTGGACCATATAGTGACAGATTATTATTATTTAATTAGTATAAAAAATTCAGATAATATACCATCACTTGTAAGACTTTAGAATGTATAATTTCTAAATACTTAAGACTGTTTGTAACTGATTACTCAGGGATATAAAATAAATAGTCCTGTCCCCACCAGGTAGCTCTGGGGCTTAAACTGGGCTTTACACATGCAAGGTAAGCATTCTACCACTGAGTTACAGACCCACCTAATGCAAACAGCCTTTTATCTCATATACCATTACCTATGGAAGGAAAGTCACCCCATTCATTGCAGCAATGAAAACTATAAATTTCCAGGAATACATTTTTGCTCAAGAAGGGTCTTAAGGAATGAAAACTTATAACTTTATTGAAGAAGAACAAAATAAGCAAATCTTCCTGCAAGAAAAATTTTATTCCTATAAAGCCATCAATTCCTTCAAATCAGTTTACATATCTAATGAATTTTTATTAGGATTTCCAAGGGGATTAATGCTCATGAGTGTGCAAAGTGATTCTCAAATTTCTCCAGAGTAAACACTCAGGAAACGTCATAAATGTTTTGCAAAGGAGAGAGGACTTGTCCCAGCAGATATCAAAATAATATAATGCTAAAGAAAAAGAAGGCAGCAGATAGGTAGTGGGAATTTATAAAGGGAATGAGAGGCCTCTAACCAAGCAGGAACTCACTCACACATACAAGAGTTTGGAGGGCAGCATTTCCAAACAGTGGAAAGGGGACTTGGAAAAACCTTGTTTTTATTTATTTCTATGGGCTTTGTCTGCATACGGTGAGCACACAGTAACTGCCACAGACAGAAGAGGGCAGCAAATACCTGGAACTAAAGTGACAGACATGGGACTGGAATCACTCAGGACCCCTGCCACAGCCACCACCTCTCCAGTCCCCAAGAGATTCTTCTATAAACGGCTAGTCATCTAGAGAAATGGGAAGGGATAATGTCTGATCTTTGGATAACCATAAACATAAATTCTGGATAGATAAGACATGTAAACTTTGTGTATTTAGTGTATGTGCAAATGTGCATGTGTGCGTGTGTGTAGAGAGAGAGCGCAGAGGTCAAAGCTGCATGTCTTTCTCTTAGTCTTCACTTAGGTTTTTGAGGCAGGGTATCTCACTAAACCTAGAGCTCACCAATAAGCTAGGCTGGCTATTGAGCCTCACGACCTTCCTGCCTCTGCTTCCCAGTTCAGATTACAAGTGTGCCCTGTGCTTCTTTACATGCTGGGGATCCGGACTCAGGTCCCACTGCTTATACATCAAGTACTTCACTCACTAAACCATATCCTGAGTTCTAGTATAAGTTTTAAATACTATAGATGTGTGATATCGCATGTCTGTGGCCCTAGCATTCAGAAGACTAAGGCTGTAAGCTCACAGACAACCTAAGTTGCAAAGGCCTGGCTTCAGTTTGCTTCACCACACTTACTAACACCCGATACACAGTCATCTTTCAGTATTTCTCCTATGACCATAATGTGAGCTCAATGACAGCAAAGACTATTTTATTTTTATTTCTTTTTTTTCCCTTTCAAAACAGTGTTTCTCTGTGTAGTCCTGGCTGTCCTAGAACTCACAATGTAGATCAGGCTGGCCTTGAACTCAGATCCGCCTGCCTCTGCTTCTCAAGTGTTGGGATTAAAGGTGTGTACCACCACACATGGTTCTCAAAGACTGTTTTAAAATCTGCCACGTATCTAGTGTTTAGACCAGTCCTTGGCTTCAAGCAGGTATTCTCAGGCTTAGAGAGGCAGCTCAGTGGTTAAAAGTGCTTGCTCTGTAATTGTGAGAAGCAGTTTGGATCCCAGCACCTACAAAATAAGCCAGACACCCATATGAATGTCTGGCTCTGAGGGCAACTGAGACAGAGGATCCTTGAGTCTTGCTGGTTTCTAGCATAGTTAAATATACAGACTCAAGCTTCAGGAAGAGACTTTGCTTCACCAGATACAGGTGGAGAGCAGTACTCATTTACCTAGAGATGGCTCAGCCAAGCTCAGCACCAATGCTAAGCTTGAGGACTTGAGTTCAGTCCCTGGGGCCCCCATGGTGGAAGAAAGAAGTGGCTCTTGGAAGTTGTTCTCTGATTTCCCGATGTATAACTCTGTACATACATACACACATACCCACACTCACACACATGTACACACTCTCACACACACACTCTCTCTCACACACACACACACTCACACACATACTCATATGCACACATTCTCTCTCTCACACACACACATTCTCTTTCTCACACACACACACATTCTCTCTCTCACACACACACACATTCTCTCTCTCACACACACATTCTCTTTCTCACACACACACACATTCTTTCTCTCACACACACATTCTCTCTCTCTCTCTCTCTCCCTTTCTCTCTCTCCCTTTCTCTCTCTCTCTCTCTCTCTCTCTCTCTCTCTCTCTCTCTCTCTCTCTCTCTCTCTCTCTCTCTCTCTCACACACACACACACACACACACACACACAGAGGCCAGTGAGATGGCTCAGTAGGTAAAGGGTTTACTGCCAATCCTGATAAGCCAAGCTTACTCTCCTCTCCGGAACACACATGATGGAAAAGGAAACTGAGTCTGAAATATTTCTCCTCAGACCTCCATTAGCATGCCATGGCGCACATACATACATACAAACAAAAAACCAAACAAATGTAGGCATTCAGAAAACATGTCCAATTGATTTCTTAATGGACTACATGAAAAAGATTTTTGCTCACTAAATTTAAAAAAAAAAGACAGTGAGCTGGTGAGACAGCTCAGAGCATAAACATGATTTCTTCTAAGTCTGATGACCTGAGTTCAAGTCCCAGAACCCATGTGGAAAGGAACCAAACCCCTCAAGTTGTCTTCTGACATCCACATTCATGCCATGACCCAAGCATAAACACACATGCACATGAAATAAATAATTTTAAAATAAATGATAAAAATAAAAAGAAATACAGAATGGCATGTATAATCTCACTTTACAAACTCATTAAGGAATTGAAGAAATAAAGCAGTAAGCCAAAAATCAAGCAGCTTGAACCCATCGGTGGTTTGTTGGCGATTGTTATACTTGATTTCTAATTGCAAAGCTTCTACAATATAAATTATTAAATAATAACCTACCAGTCCATTGAGGTTCTTTATATTGTTCCTTCCTAAGGACAAAATCCTCAAGTTTTCTGTGGAAAGAAGGCATTTTGTTTATGAGAAATATACACACAACTATCCTAAGTCTAGGAGAACAATGCTCTAAGACACTTTACAGGATAAATATCTCTACACAGTGAGCTGAAAAAGCTCCACACAAAACAGCTGCCAAGCTTGATGACCCACACTGGAGCAGACCCCACAGGCAGGTCCTCTCATCTCCACGCTCATGCAGGCTACTGCTTCAGTTTCAGAGACATCAAGAAGAAGAAGAACCTGAAGTAGCCTAAATTATTAATGAGTCAGAAAAATGGAAACAAGCCTCATAATGGTTAACACTTCCCCTAAATACTCCATGGCATTGAGGGATGGGGGTGCAGAATGGCTTGGAATAGACCCTGTGGGCTAGAATACGAGAGAACCCCCTAAAAGGCTCATGTGTGGAAAGTCTTGGTTCCAAATGCAACAGTGTTCAGAGGTGGAACTTTGGGGAACTGACTGACTCTGATCTCACTAAGAGATGAATTCCTCGATGGACCCATAATATGTGACATTAGTGGCAGGTGGTGGGAAATAGGAAGTGGGGACTAAGGGAAAGAAGCAGGCCAGTATGGGGACACCCTGGGAAGACATGTCTTGTTCCTGGTCCCTTCCTCTCTCTCTTTTGGGAAGCACAACCAACCTTCCTCTGCAGTGACATCCTGCCATGGTGTTCACCTTGTCTCAGGCGCAAAGCAACAGCCTAGAAGAGCTTCCTGAAAGCTCTGAAACCATCAGCCAAAGTAAATCCTCCCTGCTATAGTTTCTCCTGATAGTCATCATGGGGTAAGGAGGCTGACTGACGGAAGACAGGAAGGTTCCCGAGCTGCAGTGCCTCCTCCCAATGTAATTATTATAACCATTCTCAAGGCAGTGATCACAATGGTGAAGATCTGGGAAGCCCTAGAGAAGAAGTGAAATTTAATTGTGGCATTCTTAATCTCGACCTTAATTTCTAACAGGGGTTTGCTTGGGAGATGATGAGGCTATACACGAGAAGAATTTTCTAATACAAAAATAAATAAATAAAAATTTTAAAAATGGTATAGCCAGGCATGGGGGTGCACGATTTTAATCCCAGCACCCAGGAAGCAGAGGCATGTGGATCTCGATGAGTTTGAGGCCAGCTGTGTCTACATAGTGAATTCCAGGCCAACTAGGGCTACATGATAAGATTTTGTCTTCAACAACAAAAATAGACAAACAAGCAAACAAAACCAACAAATAAGCCAGAAAAAAAAAAAAGAATATTATGTTTACGTTTGGGAGGATGAGGGCAGCACAGGCTTTTGATGACTGATTTCAGTATTAGACAACTAATGTCTCTTAGGCAAAGGTGAATGACTAAAAGGTCTCTGTTCTGGGAGAATGGTATCTTCAGGATGACGACTCTGGCATCAGATAGGACAGTTAACTGAAGAACAGACAGACAGAAAGGATCACTTTGGATGCTGTCACAAGAGTCATGGGTGTGGACCTTTAATAGGTCCTAAATCAGATTAGTGTGTTGTGGGCTGGGTGATAGTTAAGTGTTAGCATGAAGATCTGAGTCTGATTCCTGAAGCCCATGAAAAAAGCTGGTATGTTGTGCACTTGTAATTGCAGATCTGGTGAGGGAAGACAGGCAGATCCCTAGGCTGGCTGGCTGGCTAACCTAGCCTGTGTGGCCAGCTCACAGCAGGGCAGATGGTTTTTAAAGAATGATATCCAATGTTGGTCTCTGACCAAAACACACACACATACACACACACACACACACACACACACACACGGACACACGGACACACGGACACACACACACACACACACACACACACGGACACACACGGACACACACACACGGACACGGACACCCATTCAAAACACACACAGAAATATAAATTTAGTGTGTTAACTAAACATTTAAAAAGAAATCAAGTTTTAAAACTCATACTAGAACTTACAAGAGCAAATCCTGTTTTCCAGACTATCCCAGTTTACACGTGTATATCCGATTTGTATATTTATGGGAAAGTATAATATGTTCAAGTGTATTTTTTTCTGCAAAACTTAAGGGGACGCTAATGAGGCTCTACACCATAGGTTCTGCTCCTGGGAATGGAAAGCAACAGTCACCTGAGAGGATGTTCACAGAAGAGAATAAACAGAATTCAATGTGGACTTGGAGCAGGGCCATAGACTAAATAATGGCTCCCCCAAAGATACCTAGATGCTAGTCCGTGGAGCCCATGACTGCTCCTTTGTAAAGCAGAAAAGCTCTTTGTAGATGGGTTCAAAGATTTTGTGATCAAGCCAGTACTTAGAAGGCAGGGACAGGCATCTCTGTGAGCTCGAGGCCAGCCTGGTCTACATAGCAGGCTCCAGGATAGCCAGGGCTACAGAGGAAGACTGTCTTGGAAAACAAAAATAAACACAAATAACCAAAAAAAGGAAGAAAGGAAGGAAAGATCTTGAGATAAAGGATCATCCTTACTATCTGGGTGTGCCAGTGTGCTAGTCTCCTGATGGGAGAATAGAAGGCACTTTTGACTACAAAAGTAGAAACTGGTATCAGGCATCAGAAGCCAAGGAATGTGGCAGCCACCACAAAACGGAACAAACAAGAAGAAGGACCTTCCTAGAAGCCTTACAGGAAAGCCTGAGTTTTGGCTCAGTGAACTAGGTTCATATTCGCAACTTCTAAAACTGAAAGAAGGCGCTTCTGCTGTTTAAGTCATCATGCTGCAGTCGCCATGGAAACTAACAGAGGAAGGAAGGAGGGAGGGAGGCAGAGGCAAACGGGTAAGGAGCAAAGGGAGCCCGGGGCGGTGGGGACTTACAATGTAAATACAGCAAGTTCAAAACACAGACAAGACAAATCTGAACAAAAAAATACACGAGAGAACCTGCCGGTCATCTCAACTCTAACTCCACAGAAGCTTTAGGGACTTAAACACTCGGGTCTCGTGTGGTCCCTCATTTTCCTTGGTTTAACCAAACCCAAGATATGGCTACATCTAGTCTCTGTCATCTGGCATGTACTGTGGTCACAACAGGTGCCAACATCTGGAACGACACACACGTCGCTGGAATGTTTGTCCAATAGCTAGAAATCCAGGAGCCATCTGTTCCTGTGGATCACTTACTTAAGCCGTTCAGGTTGGCAATTTTTTCAATGCAGTTTGTAGACAGGGAAAGCTTCCTTTAAAAGAACAAAGAAAAACTTTAGTCAATTTGAAAACCCTAAATGGAATATCAAAAATTATAATAGTAATAGCCCATGGAAGATTTTTAATTGATGTTTGTTTTTATACTGAATCCATTTTCCCCCTTCACACAGAATTTATTCCTTCATTTTGCAATCTTACCCCATTGATTACAAACTTAATACATATTCATTATAGAGAATTAAAAGCAACCTTTTTAAGGGCAGTTTGGTGTTATCTATTAAATGTTTAGTACGTGCATTCTTTGATCAAATATTCTATAGTCTTCAAGATATTATTATTTTGTATTTTATGAATGAAATTGAGATGCAAATCTATTAAGCAATTTTCCCAATATTACACAGTTACAAAGTGGCAGGGCCAAAATTAAAACCCTAGAACATGTATCTTACCCTCATGATTTGACTTGAAGAGGAATTATTCATTTTTAATCTGCTTGAAAAAGCAAAGGCAATTACCATATAAATACTCGGTAAGTAAAGGGCCGATGCCGCGTGCTTTCTGCTCACCCACTCTTGAGCACCCACCAGGCTATGACTGGAAAGGATTGTTTAATTTCTCTTTAGGCAGCCTGTTCAAAAGGTGTCTGCAAAAACTATTGACAGCCAGGCTCTTTCTAAGTGGTTTCTGAGGTGATCTGTGTAGCTCACAGGCCTCAAACACATTGCCTTTCAGATAGTTTTATAATAAAAGCATATTTAATTACTTTGAAGTCATAGAGAAAGCAAAACAATTTTTATTCTGTGCTTTCATCACAAGGAACAAGTTGCACTTGGTAAAACATGTTTGCTTTTCCTTTTGATCCTAAGATATCAGTCTAATAGCTTCGCAGATAAGTGTCCAAGAACTATCCATTTGCTTACTGTAACTAAGATGCTAAGGTTTCATTAGGAGACCTTCCATTTCCGTGAAATTGGGACTGGGTTAATCTCCTACAGAAAAGGCAAGTGAAGGGATCATATAAACACGGGGTGAAGGGAGCCCAGGAACTCTAGACAAGGAAGTGTGAAAACATGGGTATGATGTAGCACAGAACCCTGCTAAAAACTGTACAGAATGTTTAGAAAATAAATGAAAATAATTAGTATCAACCTAATATTTAAAGTCCTGAAAAATAAGATTATAAAATGGGTATAATTTGATCCCAATTAAAATTTTTTGTTTGTTTTTTATGAACTTGGATCTCGTTATCTGACTCTGTGCCAATGACTCCTGCCTCAGCCTTCCAGGGGCCAACGTTTCAGACATTTGCCACCATGCTCCACCTAACTGGGATTATTCTCAAAGTGGTAATACTAGTCCTACAATGCACTGCAATTTAGGTTGATGTTAATTACCTTTTCATATTTATTGTATATTATAGGTATTTTAAACTGTATTTTAAAGTTTTTTTTTTGTTTTTTTTTTTGTTTTAAAGAGGTATCTCATAGGCATCTAGTAAATAAACATGATTTTGATTTTGGTAGGTAACTAGAATGTTAAATTTTGTTTTATTATTTTATTGCTGTATGTGGGTGGAGCTCTAGGCAAGGCCTCTTCTAGCTTGTTTGAAAACCTCCAGCCCACTTTTCAACATTTGTATGTGTGGTGTGTGCCTGTGTGCACTGGTAGAGGCCTGACATTGAGGAATCTGCTTCTGAAACCCTCCATCACTTCTCCACCTTATTCACTGAGGCAGGGCTTCTCAGTCAAACCCAGAGCCTGCCAACACAGATTCCTTCAGGGTTGGAATTAACCAGCATTGATGTGGGGTCTGGAGATCTGAACTCCAGTTTTCAATGTTTGCAAGGGCTTTAATCACTGACCCATCTCTCCAGTCTCCATGATAAGTTTCCTAGGTTAACTCTGAATACCATCCCCCAGGCTTAGAAAGTAGATAGCATAACAAAGCAATACATTATGGTGTTATTTAGCTTCTCTCAAAAGACTAGACAACTTTATCTACAAACACTGTATAAAAACTGTACAGAAAAAAACGTGTATTGTTCAGTATCATTCTATCAATAATCCTAACAACCAACACTTTTTCACATTTGTTTTTGTCAGGGGAGAAACTACAATAAACAACACAGAAACCACAGAGAGCAACAAGTTTGTCTATGAAAAAGGAAGAAAACTCAACAATAATAGAGGATATGAAAGGGGGACTTACTCGCAACTACCAAGTGTGGATAGAGATGCATCCATCTTCTCTATTGGGGGGATCTGGGCGTACAGCTTTATCTCTTTGGCCTCAGATGGCCTCTGACCTGTCTTTTCTTCCTATGGGAAAAATTAATTTGACACAAAATGATCCTTTGTATAATGTGGAACAGAAGAGATCAGACTTTCATAAGGCCTTTCAATGTTTGTTTCAAAATAATTATGCTTTAATAACTCAGATTATTATTCACCACTCACTGGCATTTTTACTTACTGGTTTTAATAGCCATGTTTCTATATATCTGGGCCAGATAACTCTGGAGTTTTCACAAATGAAATAAGCAGAAAAAACTCCTATTTTTAATAGTTTAAACTCTCGAAGAGCCTTTCAAATAGCTAAGCGGTGGTGGTGCAGGCCTTTGATCCCAGCACCCAGGGTCCCAGGCATCATCACGCCTCTACTCCTTCAGCCCGAGAGCTGGCCCAGCATGTTACATGGCTGATAAGGTCCTTGTGCTTGCACAACAAACCCTTTCCCAAGTCATCTATCTCCCCAGCCTCTCTGTGCTCATTTTCATCACATTTATAGGTTAGGTCATAGGAAGCTATGGCTTATTTGTGCTACCATGATGATGAGCCTAGAGGACTCATCAATGCAAAAGGCACTGAAGGGTAAGCATTTCATCTCCTCACTCATGCATGGAAGCTAAAAGAGTTGATCTCATCTTTTAGAAATCAAAAGTAGAATATTGGTTACCAGAGGCTGGGAAGATGGAGCAAGGAAAAACAAAATGAGCCAGTTAGGAGGAGGAGGCTGGGGTGTTCTCTGGCACAGGAGACTGACTATGATAAAGCTGTACATATATTTCAGATGAGATTAGGTGCAATCAGGATGGTATGGCATAGATTAAGTATATCTTTTTAAATGCTATAAAAGAAATTTTGTATGTTCTTGCCACAAAGAAGTAATAAAAATTTTGAGGTCAGAGTGATGCTAATTAGCTTGATATAATAATTATCTTCTTTAAATAGGTATCAAAATGTCACATTGTATTCCATACATCTGTATAATCATTATATATCAATTAAGATGTTTAAATGTTAAAAAGAGAATGATAGGAAAGAATATGCTTAATGCCTTCAAAGACAAGGACTGTTGGCCATAATGTAACTAGAAATGGAATCTATGAATTAAAACCAAATAAAGCCAAAACAAAATGTTAGCTATTATGAATAACTTCTTAAAATACAATTTAAGGAAGATCAAATCTGAGTCTACACTCTTTAACAAATTTTATGAAATATTTAACCCAGCAGAACTCTGTGTGTGTGTGTTATATGTGTTGGCATGCATGTATGACTGTGCCTGTGAAAGCCAGAGATCGATGTCCTCTTCAATTGCTCTCTTTTCTACTTGTTTCTATATTTATTTATGTTTTTTTTTGAGGCAGGGTCTTCTGTATTCCAGGTTGACCATGAACACATTACACAGTCAAGTGTGGCCTTGAACTTTTGTTTGTCCAGCCTCCATTTCCTGAGTGCTGACAGAATAGGCATGCACCACTGTGCCCTACTTCATTGTGCTGGGGATCAAGCCCATGGCTTTATGGATACCAGGAGAGTATTCTACTCCATCAGGCCTGTTTCATCCCCTTCATCTATCTACCTTCATTTTTAAGACAGTGTCTCCTCCTGAAACTGGAGCTCATAGATGCAGCTAGACTGGCTAGTAATTCCCAGGAACCCTCCCATCTCTACCTCCTCAGCACTGAGATTTACAAGCTACTGCATCTAGCATTGTATGTGGTTCTGGGAATCTGAGCTCAGGGCCTTGTGCTTGTGCAGTAAACACTTTACAACTGGGCCATCTCCTCAGGCCCAAGAACGACTCTTTAAAATGCAGCTTGAATAAGTACAGAGACTTATAGCACTAACATAGAAATCCTATTTTCCCAGATACCTAGGCCACTGAAAGACTTTTATTCAAACAAAAGTCCAACTATAGAGCAGGAGAGATGCCTGGTTCAGTGGTGAGGATAGTAATTCAGGAGTGACGTGTGCATGCTATGGTGGTGCACTTACCTAGTATATTTAAATTCTGGGTTCATCCACTCCCCAGCACCATATGCACAAAGAAATCCCCAAAGAGATAGTTTATCCAGTTTCCCCCATGGTAATGTTCAGCAGAATGGAATATGTCACAACCAGGGTACTGTTTTTTTTTTATAAGACCCATCCTACTCTACTCTTATTTCCCCAATCTGCCTGGTACCGTTGGTATATATGAGAGTGTGTGATTTATATGGTATGTTGATGCCTATGCAATTTCATTACTGGTGTAGGCTCAGGTATCCCCGACCACAGACAAGATAGCTGAGTAGTCCCAACATCAAAAGAATCTCTTGTGTGGAATGGTCAGATGCTAAAAGCAGTTCACGTTTTCCTTGTAGATTTTAAAGAAGGAAGACTCCTCTACTCACCCATCGGGACAGGGCTTCTTTGATCGTTGTTGCTTTCGCCTACAAGGAGGAAAAGAGGAGAAAGACAGAGAGAGGTTGTCTACGCTGTGGCTTGTTCATTTGCTTTTAATGCAACAATAACCGGCCCCGGCTTCTACCACTAGAGCATTCAGTTCTTTCTCCGAAACTCTAAGATATAAGCAGGAGGATCTCTGTGAATTCCAGGCCAGCCTGGTCTACAGAGCAAGTGCCAGGACAGTCAGGGCTACACAGAGAAACTGTCTCAGGAACCACACCTTACCCCACCCCCAAAGTTTATCCCAACAATGCAATGAGCAAAACAGACCGATCTCTAGGTGTCACTCACTAACTAATGAGTTGGGGGGAGGGGTTAAGTTTATTTGAGTAAGTGCAGGAAAACATAAATTTCTACACAGGATATTAAAAGCTGTCAGTTGGGAGTTAAAGGGAAATTCCTACTTGTGGTGATTTTATTAAATATATATCACCACACCTACTTGATAAAAGCTAAAATAGCCTGAAATAAACACCACACCTGGGGTAACACATTTAGTTTAACAACTGTTCATTGTCTTCTATGTTGTATTTTTCTTTGGGGGTCTTGAGATGACAGGCACCATCATGCTTGACTTTCTATTTGATTCTGATATATGAATAAACAAAACAGATTCCTGACTTTCTAGAACTTACAACTATTAAAAGAAGTAGATACATGTATATAAAATATGCAATACACTTGTATAAATCTGACATATTTATATAACAATAGATATACCATATGCATATATGAAATAAATAAATATAAAGAGACAAGTAAATATAAGCAAAGTAAGTAATGTATTAAAAGATAAAAGTCATTTTAAAAACTAGGGCACTGAGGTTAGTAAATGGTATGAGGTTATATGCATATATGTGTAGAGGACATTTATTTTAAAAAAGACAGTCAATATAAACTAACTTGGACAGTAACATTAAAATAATTTTCTCTAGGATCCCAAACACATCAAGGATGCCCGTCATCACTACTAGCTTAGCACAATACAAGAGCTCTAAGAAGTACAAATTGGAAGGGTCTAAAAGAGGAAACTAAACCCAAGTGCAGGTGATGGTCTGTGTAGAAACCCAAAAAGAATAAACCACTGTTAGCGCCAATATTTCAGTAAGTGAAGCACACCACTGACGAGTTCACGACAGAACTGGGAGAAGACATTTTCCACTTGGAACCAATAAAAGACCATGGCAGCACCTACTATATACACAGAGCTACTCAAATTCACAAACAAAGATGTTTCAATTAGCAAAACTATGAATTAACAGTTCATAGATAGCTAAACCCAGGTCAACAACACAACTTTGAAAAATTGTATTCACTGAAAATCAGAATAATTCAAAATACAACAAAAGAATATCATGTATACACACATATATGTAGACACACATTCTTAGATTAGCAAACGTTGTGGAGAATCTAAAGAAAGACAAACTCTTAAGCAATGATAGAGGAAGTGAAGACTGCCCCACGCATCCTGGGGCACATGGACTCTTTGACTGAACACTCCACTTTTATTTACCAGTGAAATCCTTAACTGGACCCATTCATAAGGGACACATAAAAGAACACTTTGACAACATTGCTGGAACAGAGTTAGAGGCAATCTAGCTAATTATTGCAATATAAGTTGTTGCTGTAGATACTGGTTCCTCTTACAGATCGGAGCCAAAAATTCCTAAAAGACTAAGAGGACATTATGAGTGGGTTGAGCTGGCCAGGTAAGTGGAGTTCATATAAAGAATATAATCTCTACTCCACTCCAGACAAAGAGGGGCTGCCAAGCGTGGTGGAATTTGCCTGTGATCCTAGAACTCAGTAGGCTGTGGATCAAGAGCTTGAAATTGGCCAAGGTTACACAACAAATTCAAGGCAAACCTAAGCTACTCAGAAAGAACCTGTCTTCAATAACAGAAAAAAAGCGGTCATCAGTTATCTAAAAGTGTATTTTGGTAATATTAAATGTGAACAAAAATTATGTTCATAGTAGAACATAGCACTTCTAATTTTTCAGAAAGGCCAGAAACCTGAGTTTGTTTTTAACATTTGTGAGTGTGTGTTGTGTGTGTGCATGTGTATATGTGTGTGTGTGCATGTGTATGTGTGTGGTGTGTGTATATGTGTATGTATGTCTATGTGTGAGTGTGTATGAGTTGTGTGTGCATATGTGTGTGTATGTGTGCATGTGTGTGTGTGTGAGTATGTGTGTATGTATATGTATGTGTGTGTATGTACATGCACACATGGGCAATGATGTGTGGAGGTCAGATGAGAATTAGTTCTCATTCTCTAACATGTGGGTCTCAGGGTATGCCAGGGCACATGCTTTAAAAAAATCAAGTACTATGTAGGCCTGCATTTCTGAGGGAACCTGGCTCGCCAGTATGCAGTCAGAATGAGGGAGTATATGACTTCATGATTTTAAGACTCTGGGCTTAATCTCTGTGCACTGACATAGCACTGGAAATACACACCCACACCTGCTAGTTATACTGCTCAGTTAGTTTCTTTTCTTGGGCAGTGCTAGAGATTCAACCTAGGGTCTCACACATCCTTGAACCACAGGGGAGGTATATTCATTACCCCCCCATGTATTTATCTCAGACTGGGGGTCACCTTGAACTTTTGAGTCTTTTGCCTCTGTCTTCTGAGCATTGGGATAACAGGCAGATCCTTCTGCCTCTACCTCCTGAGTTCCTGGGTAACAGGCCACTCTGACCTATATATGTGGTGCTGGAGATTGAATCTGTAGCTTCATGCTCTTAACAACGGAGTTACATCTTCAGACTCCCAATATTCACTCTTTTTCTACATCTCTACTTAGAAAGTCAACTTCATACTTCCCTGAGAAGTTTTGGCTGGGCTGGATCTGAAATCGGTTTTTGTTTGTTTGTTTGTTTGTTTTTTGAAAAAATCAAGTATGTAAACAGAGGAGCTCTCGTTTTCCTTGTTGACAAGCATCTTCAGTTAAAATTGTGGCTTCAGGAGAACTTTGCACAGACCACTGGTAGACTGCAAACCTAAATCAGCAGTGTTTCTCAAGGCGTGGTGAGTGCTCCCCAATTTCAGAATTACTTGAGACGCATAGTTGAAACACCCCTGAACCAGTCATATTAAAAACCAATAATCTGCATTCCAACGAATACTTATTCATATTGGAATTAAGAAACACTAATACATCCACGAGAGTTTTAACAGTGTCACCTAATAACAGGACTCACCTTCACAGCCATCGAGGGCAACCAGGCACACATCTAAGGTTACTAAGGCTGCTGCAGCTGGGACCCTCAGCAACCAGCACCAGCCCCCGCCCCTCCATCCAGCCACGGGGTGAACAGAGTTAAAATCACAGTTACACGGAGAGATCTCTTTACCACAGCCCTCATCGCATCATCTTTCCCCTGCAATCCGCCTTTCTGAGAATTTCCAGCTGTCTTTCTTTTTCTTCTGTCAGAGGCCCCCCAGCTTAACCCAACTTCCTGTCAGCCTCCGGCCTCCCTCTCCGCAGACCACCCCCGGCCCCGGCTGCTCCGGCCTCAGGCCTGCCACTCCATGGGGCCAGCATTCTCTTTTTCTTTCCATCCGTGGTGCCAGCGCCCCGCCACCCTCCACACCCCACAGTCACCCCCTTTTCCACTCCCAATCTCCTCTCGGGTTTGGCTGCGAGGCCTGGAGAGTACTCACCATTCCGGCGGTTGCTACCGTCACTGCTCCGGTTGCTAGGGCCCGCCGGGGTCAGTGCGCAGGCGCACCTCTGGAGCTCTCAGCTCCTGCTGCACGGGCAACGGTCCTTTCTCTCCGCCCTTAGGGTGGCGCGAGCGGAGCATTGTGGGACGACTGGTGCCCCCCCACCCCCAACCGGGGTCCTCCAATCCCGCTATGCTGCACCGGTGCTGGTGTAGACCAGGATTCAACTAGCCAGGGGAGTAATCGATGTGCTTTTCTAGTGCCAGTATTACCTTATGCTTGAAACTTTCAAAATTCTGATAACATTTGCATTTCCGATATAAAGAGCTTTTAAAAAAGTCCTTCCCTGCGAAACCGACGGGAAAGGTTAAATTGTTTCCAGCAATTCGCTTTGCTGTCTTAACTCTGTATACCCAAAACTACACTCCAAACTTCTCTTTTCCTTACCCTAGATCCTCTAAGGAGAACTCAGGCGCCTGAACTCTCAGCTGCACACTTAAAGTATTACAAAACGTTGTTTTTGTGCAACCGAGGTATCTTTTTTCCTTCCTTAAGAAATCGGCTAGAAAATGTAAACAGACGCATGTTTTAATTATAGAGTTATAGGGGCATCGAGAATAGAGCTGCACAGATACACAGCTAAGAACAATTGATGCCGCCTTTCTGGGAAGGTTGTTGGTGATATGTATTTAAAAGCTTAAAAACCTTTTGTACCTTTGTGAACAAACCGGAAATTCTCAGTCACCATCCAGAAGAAGAGTCAATGAAGTACCTGTATAACTGCCCCAGCACACACACATGTTCAAAGCCTTATTAGGAAAAAGAAACCCAAATGTCAACAAAAGAGAATTGGTTAGGTAAGTAGTACTAAACATACAAATGATAGAATAATGGTTTTATTAAAATATTGTGGAAATATAACTATTCATGTGAAAAGTGTAAGAAAAATGAGAAGCAAACAGACTTGATCTCAACAAGCTGAGACGGCTTCATTGAAACAGCGAAATCCCCAGCCTTTTTCTGGAATGAAGGCTGAACTCACTTAGAGGGGCTAAGGGACGTGTATAAATGCATTATATAAGAAAGGCGAGGAAGTTACAGCTGCTTCTGTTGATTTGTTTCTTTGTTTGTTTGTTTGAGGTTATACTGGGAGCCAGATGGGTTGTTTTTGATACCAGAGCCCATTGTTTCTGTAGGTGGAGTGGAATGGTCAGGTTGGGGGCAAACCATTCTTTATGGCCAGGGGCTATTTCCCAGTATAGCTTGATTCCCTTCCACATGACTGGATGCTATTATCCAACCAAAAGTTATTGGTATTTGAAGTAAAAATTCAAGTTGCCAAACAAAATAAGTAATGGAATCCTTTTTAAAATCTGTGTAGTGCACATGAAGGTGCAGAAACACATATTTAAAAGAGCATAATAAAGTTGTAATAATTGTTATCCACAGAATTGTCTCTTCAAAATTCATATGTTAAAGTTTTCTTTACTATCCATGCCACAGTATCTAGAAACAGAGCCTTTAAGGCTAAGTAGGGCCATAATCTAGGACTCATGTCCTAAGAGCAAGAAACACTGACCAGCAGTAATGGTGCACACTTCTAACCCCAGCACTCAGGAGGCAGAGGCAGGAGGTCCTTTGTGAGTTCCAGGACAGCCTGGTCTACACAAAATCTCTGTCTCAAAACACAAACCAATCATATCCTGGAGCAGTCCTGTCCTGACTTTATATTTCTGATATTGAAACCCCTGCTTTAAACATTTGCCACTATCCCAACTTCATATCATCAGACGTCTACCTGTCTCTGCAAACTAATCCAATGTACTTTGACACATTTCTTATCATGAACACTGTGAGGTAGGTTTGTGGCCTGTGCCTTTAATCTCAGCACTGGGGAGACAGAGGATGGAGGGATCTCTGTGAGTTTGAGGCTAGCCTGGTCAACACAGCAAGTGTCAGATCCTAACCCCCCCCCCACGCCCCACCCCCACCCCCGTGGCAGTCTGGGCACAACTCAGGCTGAACTTTAACCCCGTATACACTCAGCATTCCTCAGCAACCTTGTAAAGTGACTTTCTGTTTGTCAGGAAAAGCCATTATTTTCTTATCTGGTCCTACAGGTTCCCAACCTCCGGAAAGGGCATTTAGTTTTCTATTAAGTCAAATAAGCCTCCAACAGATCAGAACCCCATGCTAGTTCCCAGGCTGTGCCAGCTAACCTTCCTCCTCCCGTCCCGTGGGTTTTGCCTCTCCTTATCTTTTTTCCTCTCTCCTCTTTCTGTCCCGATAGCCATGGCAGACTCCCCCAGACTCCCCCAGATGCCTCTGGCTATCCTCGTTCTCTTACCTACAATAAAAACTCTTCCCCTTAATCCTGTGGGTTCTTTGCTCTGCAATACAGCAAGCTCCCGGAAAGCCAAGTTTGAGCGCCCCCCCCCCCCCCCCGTCTCAAAAAAGAACAAAACTAACAAAACTATAAAGTAATGCCTTGGGTTTCAGATTTTCTAAGGCTGAAAGCATCCCCCTAAGAAACATAAGAATTATGTAATAGATAATTACACTTTTCTTCTTTCTTGCTTTTTAAAAAAATCTTTCAAAATCACTAAATAAATTCTAAAAGTTGCTCACCAGAAAAATGTGGTTTTGTGTCGGTTTGTAATTATCTCACACCTGGATAAAAGAAAGTTGAGAGAAAATTTTAAAATAATATTGAAATAGTTTCCCCAAATTCAGCAAATCTGGACTCTGATAAGCATAGCTAAAATGTTAAATGATGGAGATCTGGAACAAATATGTTTTTAAAAAAGTCCTTAATCTTTGAGCAAAGGTGTGTATTGAATAAAAGAGAAGAAAAGTTGTCAAGAATAACGCTATTAGCAATTTGCAAGTTAGTTGCAATAGCCATTAATCGTTTATATATATGTGAGAGATTTATTAGCTCAATTAGAATTATCATTTTATCAAATTTCCAGATTTCAAATTTTCAGATTACCAAATTTCCAAATTTCCATATCTGATTTCCAGTTCTGAATATGATTACCATTATAGTCATTTGATTGAAAAAAAAAAAAACCCTAATCTTTCCCTCACTGTATTTTTGGTTCATTGTAGAATAAATCTCTTGCTAAGTGTGATGGCATATACCTAGAATACCAGAATCTGAGAGACAGATGCAGGTGGATGTCTGAATTTGAGGGCAGCCTGGTCTACATAGAGAGTTTCAGGCCAGGCACATAATGAGACCCTGACCTAATTTTCAATAATAACACTAACAATAACAATAATAATAAAGTGAGTTCCTTGATTGCTTTATCTCCTCGATATGGGGTGTGTCATTTATTTCTCCAAGCAAATATATATCTTCTAAATAATTACCTTCCACAACAGTAAATCAAGTTTATCTAAACCACGTTTTATTTCCTAAGCAAATAGGCCCTACAGAAGGAGAAAAAAAAAAAACCCAAAAAAACAGAGAACAGCAGCCGCAGTAAGCCCTAATTACAACTTATTGATTTATTCACTCAGCCGATGTTCAAGCGATGCCTAGAAGACCAGAGCTCAGAGCTCAGAGGATTTGACTATAGTTGAACATTGTAGTCATCTGATTGTTCTGAAGCTGTAGCGCTGAGTGGAAAGGGCCCCTGGGGCTGGATGGCTAGCTGAATACATGAGCTCTAGGTTTAGTGAGAGATACTCAAAAATTATATAAGAAAGGTGAGGGCTGGACAATATTGCATCAGGGAAAGGTGCTTGTCAACAAAGTTCTCAGAGAGCGGCCATCCTGGCTACCTTGAGGCTAATGCCTTATAGACAACTCAAGGTCCATGACTGATCACATGGTTATCCGTTAAGATAATTTTTGTCTCAGAGTTGTTTTTAAGACTTGTTTATTTAATATGTATACACACACCAGAAGAGAGTACTAGATCTCATTATAGATGGATGGTTGTGAGCCACCATGTGGTTGCTGGGAATTGAACTCAGAACTTCTGGAAGAGCAGCCCATTCTCTCATCTCCTGAGCTGTCTCTCCAACCCTCAGGGTCGTTTTTATTTAAAATAGAGGCTTTATCATGAAAGCTGAGGTCCAGGTTTCCAAGTTTGAGAAGTTATTCAAACAGAAAAATGGTTTGGGTATTCATGTTTATGTTTATCCTAACAGTGGGACAGATGCAAGACAGCATTCACGATCTCATACTCAGCCTACCATCCCAAGAAGAGAATCAGAAGCAAAACATTGATTTCTGACCCAAACTATTCATAAGTCACATCTCTAAAATCTCTCTGTAGCCACCAGGGGACACTGTTCTCTAAACTTGCTTAGTGGAAGCACCCATGTGACTAGGAGTGTGTGTGTGTGTGTGTGTGTGTGTGTGTGTGTGTGTGTGTGTGTGTGTGTGTGTGTGTGTGTGTAAGAAAGAGAGACAGAGAGAGATCTTTGTCATCACAGTTCAAATTGAAACACTTCAATAAAATACTAAATTGAACAGAAACATACAGAGGAAATCCTCTGACTTGAAAGTCATGAAGTTTTAAAACTGGTCTAGCTGAGGAGGGCACAAACTTTGGTGGGCTGTTTGTAGTTGACAGTTTTTTTAAGTTTTATTACCTTCATTTATTTAGGGGTGTGTGGGCACTTGGGTGCCGTGTGGACATCAGAGGTTAACCTGTGGGAGTCAGTTCTCTCCTTTTGTGGGTCAAACTCGGATCATCAGCTTTGGCAGCAAGTGCCTTTATTCATGGAGACATTTTTAAGGCTCAACTTTGGATATTATTTAAAAAATAAATTTTTATATTATTTATTATTGCATTGTTTTGTATGTGGGAAAAGACCCAAACACTTATGGTATATGTCCTTAATACATTTTGGTTTTGAGAAGGCATTTAACTCACAAAATAAAACCATACGTTTTATTCTTATATGTATGTGTACTTATGTGTATAAAAATGGTTCCAGAAATTATTTTATCAAGTTAGCAACAGTATTATCGTCCAGGAGATAAAGTTAGAGACCACTGTGCATTTAAGGCCAAATAAGGGTTGTTTAATCCAGTGACGGGGAACAGGCTATTACCACAAAGAACTCTTGAGCTCCAAGCTCAGAGGCTCAGCATTTATAAAAGGGGAAAACCCCACCAATACCAGAAGAACCATAATGACAGCATTTTCAAGAGTAGGTCAGGGGACCATCGTAACATCTGTTCAATCTACACATTCAGGAGTCAGTTTGGCTATATATCTGGGCCACAGTCTGGGCCATAGGAAGTCCGAAATGTGTTGCCAAAGTGCATGTGACTGTTCAGAGCGACCAGGGGCTAAAAAGCACCTGAGCAAGTACAAGGTGAAGTTAGGGCAAGACGGGTCAGTTCAATGGTAAGTCGCCCTTGGAAGAAAGCTGCCATTGGGAAATGAGCTAAAAATAATGCTGCTTATCTGCACTCCTTGAATCTTATACAGTGAAGAATATCTATATACATAATCTGTGTGTTTTCTGTTCTGTTTTGAATATGAAATATGGCCCCACATTGTGTGTGTGTAGATATATATATGAGATAAATGTAAATTTTTTAAATAAAATGAGCATATAAAATAGCCTAACTTAAGTGATGATACTTTGGAGGAATTAAGAGGTCTGAATTTCCAGTTGTCTAATAAGCTGATTTAGACAAAATCAAGCACCCAGCTACATCTGCAGCTGCTTTCTTCTTTTCAAACATTCTGAGTCTAGAATTCAATTAAGAATCCAGATAGGACTTCACTAGCTCGGCAGCCCGGGAAGACTGTGAACTTTAAACCTTGCCTCAGCCTTCTAAGTGGCTAGAATTAAAAGACCACTAAGTCCAGTAGCACAGATATTTTTTTAAATATCCACTGGTTAACCCAAACATGTATTTACTTTTAGAACTGTCCAATTAGCCTTTTTTTTTTTTAACCCAGAAAGAAGTGCATTCAAGAATATTGGGTTTACCAAGGCAAATATGACAAGAGGTTGAATTTGGTTATGCTTTTAGAAATCTATTTTAAAGTATCTAAAAACAAAATTTTGTACATATTTAGGGGGTGCCATGTCATGATGGTGTGAATGGGAAATGTCCCCCATAGACTCACATATTTGAATACTTGGTTAGCTGTTGCTGTTTGGGGGACATTGTGGAGCTTTCAGGATATGAAGCCTGGGTGGAGTAAGAGTGTCACTGGGGGCAGGCTTTGAGAGTCTCTAGCCTCCTCACTCCCACCACCCTACCTCTCTGTCTCTGTGTGTGCATGTAGATTTCCTCCTAGGAATAGAGGGGTGATTGGCCAGCCTCCTGCCCCAGCCACTGCTATCATTGCCCTCTCTGTTATGATGGACTCTAGCTCTGTGGAACTGTAACCACAAGTTGCTTTGGGTCATTGTACTTCGTCACAGCCACAGAAGTGATCTGATACATGTGTGATGATTTGATACATGAGTACATTATATAATGTTTAAGCCAGACTACCCATATATTCTCAAATATTTATCATGCTTATGGTAAAAAAAAAATCAGACTCTTTTTATTTCACTTTTCAAAACACAAGGCACATTATCATCAGCCCCAGTCACTCTGCCATGAATGTCACATGCTTCTTACTTGAATTTCACTGCAACTTAGTGCCATCCATCACTTTCTTCATGCCCTCTTCTCTCTCCAGACTCACTTAACCATCATCTTAGCTTCGCTACACACACAACCCTATTTGCTGTTTTTCCTTTTTATAAGTGTCATTGAACTCACTGTAGGTTTATCACACCTGCTTTGTGCCACTAAGCTCTAAGAAAAATTATTAGCAGTTTTTAAAAATCATTGTTTTTAAAATGATTACTTTTTTACATGTTTGGATCTAAACTCTTCGACTTGACCTTTGGAACCTTCATTCTGTGGCTATAACCCGAGCTGAACTTGCCAGTAGTTCCCACAATGCAGCTCAGCATTTTTAGAAGGTAATATCTCTGGGTGGATAGGGTCAAATAATCAGTGAAATTCATGGAGTCTGGGATAGACAAATTTAGTCTTTTACCAGTCATATTGTGTGTGTGTGTGTGTGTGTGTGAGAGAGAGAGAGAGAGAGAGAGAGAGAGAGAGAGAGAGAGAGAGAGAGAGAGAGAGAGAGAGAGAGAGAGAGAGAGATCTCGTAGGGGCTTTGCCATGGCAGCTGTGAAAACCAAAGGTCAGTTTGGAGAGAAGCCATTTCTCTTCTGTCACGTTTCCATGGGTTCTGGTGACTGAACTCAGGTCATCAGGCTCGCTTCTTGAGCAGCAAGCACCTTTATCCACCAGGTCATCCCCACTAGTCCCAGATGTGCTACTTAACGCTTCTTGCTTTCAATGGCCTCATGAAGGGAAAAAAAAAAAAAAGAAAGAAACAGCTAATACTTCCAGGCTAAATATGTAAATGCCTATGGGGCTGTCTGATTTAATCTCAATGAAGTATTTGTATTTTCCCACCTTATGGCTAAAGAAATGGAGGTTAGAGAGATTAACAGCTTACTCAAGATCAGTCACATAGTGGCTGGCAGGACCTGAGTGAGATGTAGACCTACTTGCTACTATAGAGGCATCTTTGAAGTTACTACTTTTATATTACATGATGCTTTTAATATGACCAAGAGTTTGGGAGAACTGGTTTCTAAGATTTACAAATGTTGGACTTTTGTATAACTATTTTGTATCTCATCCTTAGTTTCTTTACAGCAGCAGGTCTGCCTAGGAATGAGATAAAGCAGAGATTCCCAGGATCATAGAAAATTATAACACAAGGTGAATGATTTGACTCAAAGTAAGTGTTACAGTTGACCATAACTGTTACCTCTGAGAAATTCATTTTTTATTAGCTAAAATAGCATGGTTTTGTGTAGACCGAGAAAACCATGGGATTTGACCTAAAGTCTTGGAAGAACTTCTTGAGCTCAGCGAAGACTCTCTGCTCTGGAATCTCAGGACTCTTGATAATACTTCAACTACAGTAGGGTGACGGAACTAGTCTTCAGAGTTGTAATAAGAGCAGATGGTACTGGGAGACAGTGCAGTTTTGTGGGCATAACTTTATAGCTCTGGCTCACATTTCATGGTCATGAAAATCTTCCTATCAAGACACTTTTTCCAGGCAGGAAAATACCACACAGTAACTGGTAATCCAGACACCAAGGCAAACATAAAAAGTTTATTCACCCTAAGGGCCGGGTGGAGTCTTGAGTAAATTTCAGGCATGTTAAAAACTGGTAAGAACAAGGTAGAATCCATTTATTGTATATGACTTTAGCAGCCAGGTTCTGGAGGCTCAGATAAAATCAGTTAGGGCCCAAAGGGGATGTGAGACTTTAGAACAATACAGATCAGTCCTCAGAACAGAATGACAGTCTCCTAACAACAGGGACTCTGACAAATACTTCTTACATTCTTTTACCTCCGGTTAAGGTTGATCTTACAGATATGGAGTTAAATAGATCCATTCGTTAAAGATCAAAGGTCAGAGTAAACCCAGAAATGAAGAAGAGGTGTTCAAAGGCACAGAGTCCAGGAGAACCCTTACAGAGAGGCTGAGCTTCCTACAGAAAGCTACTGGGACTGGGGATATATCTCTCTGTTGGCTGAACACTTGCCCTATCATACATACAGCCTTGAGTCTCATCCCTGACAATGCCTAAAACTAGGCATGATACCGTATGACTATAATAGCAAAGGAGAGGCAGAAACTGAGTATCAGAAGTTCAAGGCCATCCTTGTCTACACAGTGAATGTGAAACTCAATGGGGGATCTTGATGAGACTACCAAAAAAGTCTCCTTAGCACTCTAGAAGACCAAAGGAATTTGCATGATTAGAACGTTCACAAATGGCATTTGATAAATAATTGCAATGTTATATCTTGCTGTGCTTCACAGGTTTTTCACCATTGAGATGTTTTTGAAAGAAAGTTTGAATTTGTTGCCAGGCATCCACTTGTGCCCTTGAGTGAGCCCTTGGCTCACCTCCATAGAATACTGCTTCACCTAACACTGCATGTACAGAAGCTCTGGAAGGCGGGAAATAAGGGGGGTCAATACAGTGACCAGTATCTGGATAGTAGATTATCTGGGGTCTGTCTTTTCCATGGGCTTGTAGACGTCCACTGGCTATCTGAGCATAGAATTCACTTTTCCAGTTATGATCATCCATGCCCACAATAAACAGGAAAGGTCCCTGGGCCTTTTCCAATGGAATAAGACTTTGGTGGTTAGGTTCCTCTAGTGGATTATTCCAAATATCCACCAAATCCCAAAGTCCAGACTCCATGGTCTTTTGTTTTGTTGGGTCACAGCCAAGGTCAGGAACAAACTGATCTTTGTAATGAAGAGGAGCTATTGTGTTAGCTACACAGGTGTTGATAAGGACAGTTGCCGTGATGTTCCTTAGAAAAGCAGCCATGGAGAGGCACAGGTCACCACCTTTGGAGAAACCAAGAAGCCCAATGTTTGGGCCTTTCACCTGGTGAGGAGAGAAAATAAGTGTGGAGTTCCTTAGTAGAAAGCATGCAGTGTTTTTATATTCTCCAAATTCCTCTCAAATATAATTTTCTTGTCCTCTTTATACCATAATCTACAATGTTCAAACCTGCCCACTAATAAACAAATTGATTTCTGAGTATATACACCATCTAATGCTTATAAAGAGCAGGTCAAGAATATCATACATAAAGACCCTTATAAATTAAATTAATAAACTGTTAAATATCTCCCTACCTTGATTAATATACCTCATAAAAAATATAAGGTAAGCTCAATTTAAATTATTAGAATTTGCTGAGCAGTGGTGGGGCACACCTTTAATCCCAGCCTCAGGAGACAGAGGCAGGTGGATCTCTGGCTTTGAGGCCAGCCTGGTCTACAGAACAAGTTCACAGGATAGCCATGGCTACATAGAGAACACACTTGTAGTTCTGTATTGATGTAGCAAGAAGCCCCAGTCATGGCCCCCAGGCCCTGGACCCCCACCCTCCTTCTTTAACAATCACTGACTCTTCTGTGTACCTTAAAGGGCCTTCCTTATGTCTGGACCCACAGCTTATATGTTTAAGGCCTAGGTGCTTATGTTCTGGTCAATGCAGGGGAGAATCATAGGGCTTGGACACAGGTCAGAGATGCCAGGCAGAGAATGTGGGAGTTCCATACCTCAAGAGTGTGGTGAAGTGTAGTGGGATTATGTTACATTGTAAATAATTGTCCTGCCTACTAGTTTAATAAAAATGCTGATTGGCCAAAGGCAGATAGGCAGTGTTTGTGGAGCTACCAGACTAAGAAAACTCTGGGAACAGAAAGAACATATCAGAGATGCCACAGAGACACTAAGTAAGAGAAGCCAGCAGTTGCAGAGGACAACTGTGCTGCTCTGAGAAAAGGTACCGAGCCCCATGGCTGAACAGGATAAGAATCATGGGTTAGTTTAAGGGTAAAGAGTTAGCAAGTTATATCCCTGGGCCCCAGGTCAATCAGCACAAAATGAATGTAAGCGGCTGCGGGTCTACAGGTCTATGGATCCAAACCTCAGGGCTAGGCCAGAAAGGCGGACCAGAAACCTAATACAACAGTTAAAAGCATGTAGTTCCAAATAGACAAATTTCCTTGACCCATCAGACTCCTCACCCTGTGTAAAAGAGTCTAGCCAAAGGAAGACCATATCATGGTAATGTAAAACAAAGGTCCCAGGCCAGGAATTACTCTTTGTAGTAGTAGGTTTCTGATCCAGGCTTTCGGACCTAGCCTCAAGGTTTAGAAACACAGACCCACAGACCCGCAGAGACACACAGAGGTTTACTATAGTTTTAGGCTGATTGGCCTCAGGCCCAGGCATATCACTTGCTAACTCTTTACCCTTAATCTAACCCATGATTCTTATCTTGTTCAGCCATGGGGCTCGTACCTTTTCTTAGAGCAGCATAGTTGTCCTCTGTTTCTTCTGGCTTCTCTCTGGCATTCTGCTCTGTTCTTCCTGTTCCTAAAGTTTTCCTAGTCTGGTAGCCCTGCCCACACTTCCTGTCTGCCTTTGGCCAATCAGAGCTTTTTATTAAACCAGGGTGGGATAATTTTTTTACAATGAAACAATACAGTCCCCTACAACTCTTGCCAGGGACTAAAGGGTCAAATATGCCATGCATTATTTTTTTAGTGCCTTATCTCCCCTTAATAAAATCATCACAGTTCCGGATCATCTGACTGACCTGGAATTCACAGAGGTCCCCCTGCATCTACCTTCCATATGCTGGGACTAAAGGTGTTAGCTACTATGCCTAGCTCATTTAGGTTTTAATAGCTCTGCCTAGAGTTGTCCCTGAACTCCAACATAGAGCATCCTACAGTCTTTACAAACATCATATCCCTTAACATTAGGATGTTCCAGGTTTAAGGGGTTAAACTCTCTCCCACTGTTTAGGTTTCAGATTTCTGAGAAAGGAAAAGTTGGTGCTTCTTCCATGAAGGGCCATTTATCCACAATACCCTTGCACTCAGGAAGGAGAGAAAATAAGGCCAAGGCCTAAGTCAGATCAGCCTCACAATGTCTCAAGGACAAATCCAGCAGCTCTCTTCAGAGTCAGGTCTGCACTTGTCCAGGCTTGTGTAAGAATGTCCAAAAATAATAAGACTAAACCTCAGCCAATTAAAAGTATACTAATGTAACTGCTGCCTGCTTGAACAATTGTATTTGAGATGTTTAAACTCCCCTTAGCCATGCTTAAAAGCAGATTGCACATTCATCTGGGGGTCATCGCCATTTTGTACTGGTGTCAACCTCTGCGTGCTGGATTAATAAATGCTCTTTTCTTTTACATACAATCTGAGTATTGGGTCTCCTTCAGCATTTCCTCGGACCCTTGCAACTCTAAGTTTAGATGGCAGCAAAAGTTTGTGTCTTTCCACTTACATTCACAGAAAATATTTAAAATAAATGTTCTGCTATCAAATATCTTATAAAAGCATAATAATTGTCTTAGGGTTATCACTGCTGTGATAAAATACCATCACCAAAAACAACTTGGGGAGGGAAAGGTTTATTTGGCTCACATTTCCACATCACATCATTAAAGGAAGTCAGGACTAGAAATCAGATGGGGGTAGGAACCTGGAGGCAGGAGCTGATGCTGAGGCCATGGAGTAGAGCTGCTTACTGGCTTGCTCCCCATAGCTTGCTCAGCCTGCTTATAGAACCCAGGAACATCAGCCCAGGGGTGGCACCACCCACAAGGGGCTGGGCCCTCCTCTGTCAGTTCCTAATTAAGAAAATGCCCTACAGGCTTGCCCACTGCCCAATCTTACAGAGACATTTTCTCAACTGAGGCTCCCTCCTCTCTGATGACTCCAGCTTGTGTGGTAAGAGGTTTCTGGCCCAGACTTTCGGGCCTAGCCTCAAGGTTTAGACCCGCAGAGACACACAGATGCTTACATTAATTTTAGGCTGATTGGCCTAAGGCCCAGACATATAACTTGCTAACTCTTTACCCTTGAACTAACCCATGATTCTGATCCCGTTCAGCCATGCGGCTCGGTACCTTTTCTCAGAACAGCATAGTTGTCCCCTGCATCTTCTGACTTGTCTGGCAACTCTGGAGTCTCTGTGGTGTTTCTGCTCTGTTCTTCCTGTTCCCAGAGTTTTCTAGTCTGGTAGCCCCGCCCACACTTCCTGTCTCCCTTTGGCCAATCAGCGCTTTTTATTAAACTCATAGGCAGGACAATTATTTACTATGTAACATCATAAATCCACTACAAGCTTGTGTCAAGTTGACATAAAACTAGTCAGTACAATAATTATCACACAGCATTGTTGAGGGTCCTTATAGAGCATCAAAAACTAGACTGTACAATAATATTTATCATGCTTACTGCATCCATGAGGGTCCTTAAATCAAAAACACTACACCTATTCTGATGTCACAAATGGTCTCAAAGACATCTCTTTCTTAGTTAAACTTTTCCCACTAACAACTCATTAATGTTAGTAATGAGGAAAGTCAAACCTCCAAGATGTCAGCTGCCCTACTTGGGCAGTTGTGGGAGGTTAGCAGTTCTTAGTGCAGTGCTTTGGAGTTATGGTAGCGATCATATCTTAAGAGATACAAAATAAATGAAATAAGAATAATCTTAGCAACTGTTGAGGGGGTGATTGAATCTCCCTTCATGTTTCTAATGCCCGGTATCCTGGTAGGGCTTTGGGCTCGGGTGCTGAGTCCTCTTTACCTCTCCTATGTATTCAGGACAGTACTGAACTCACCTTTGGATGCTTTAGCATGAAGGCCAAGGCTTCTTCAAAGTACTCCAGGTGCACATCGCTCAAATATTCAGGGAGATCTTCAAATCTGAAGTAAGCCAGAGCAAGTACAGCAAAGCCGTGCCCAGACAGGAGGCTAGCTCTGTATTCACACAGGCCACCGCCACTTCCAAACAAGTCGATGATTCCAGGTACCCTCCCCTTGCCTGTAGTGTATGTACCACACATGACATCACAAAATGCTTTAGCTGCTCAAAAGATATTTGGGGATTCAGAATTTGGAAATCAGCAGGAAAAAGTCTCTGAAGTCAGGGATGCAGTGGCTGGAAATATTTGCTAAACTAGACCCTTCCTGTTGTATTAATTTATTTGGAGACATGGTCTTACTACACTGCATTAGGTTGCCTGGAACCCTTGACCCTCCTGCCTCTGCCTCACAACAAAGGAGTTACAGACGTGTAGCACCAAATCTAGCTTTTTATTTTTTCCTGACAGGCTCTCACTGTGTAGCTCTGGCTAGCTTGGACCTCATTATATAGACTAGGCTGGCATCAAACTCAAAGATCTGCCTGCCTCTGCCTCCTGGGATTAAAAGTATGCACCACCATGCCTGGCTATTTGTTTTTAATAACCTACAGAGGAAAGAGAAGTTGAACAAAATGTATTTTTTTCTCATGAGTTTGTCATAAATAATCATAAATTAAGTTTAAAAATAATGTCTTCCAACAACTTTTTCCAGTTTCCTGAGAAAATATCTGAGCTTTATGAGTGTAAAGCACTCTTATTTAGAGCAGGGGTTATTAGAGGATTTGCCCATCTCCTTATCTTTTTTACCTTTAAAGAAGGGCACCCTACACCAGCCAAGCTGTTTTGACCCTGATTATTTATATATACCGTTTCTTTTGCTGGCTGTACTATTTTCTCTCTCTCTCCTGATTTTGCTCTGCTCAACTTCTCAGTTTGCCGACTTTAATTTAGACTCCCCTTCCAGTCTTTCCACATGCCTTCAAGGCTGAGTTGGATTAGTCTTACACATGTTCTCACTGGTGTCCTGTGCCTCTCTTTCAGAGTACCTGCCACACTGCATTCTGTGTATAAGCGTAATTTCTATTAGGCTATACATTTTGCCCCAAATTTTGATATTTAGCTACTTTTCTATTTCTGTGCTAAAAACACCAAGACCAAGGCAACTGATAAAAGAAAGTAATTTAATTCACCGTTTCAGAGCATTGGAATCTACGATAATCACGGCACTGGAACCGTAGCCAAGAGCTCATATGTTGATCCACAAGCACAATGCAGAGAAAACTGCAAATATCGCTGCCTTCTGAAACCTCAAAAGCCACCCCGGTGGCGTGGCATACCTCCTTCAACAAGGTCACACCTTCTAATCCTTTCCAAACAGTTCTATCAACTGGGGACAAGATATTCAGATATATCAGTCCATGGAGGCCATGCTCATTTGTACCATCACAGGCCATAAGACAATGAAACTTCCTGTTTTTTTTTCTCTCTCTCTTTCCTCATTTCCCTCTGGCTGTTTAAGTCTCCTGTAGTTCATACTAGCCTCAAACTTGCTTAAGTTTGAGTTTTTTGATTGATTGTCCTTAATGAAAACCTTTATAACACTGTATGGTTTGAATATACTCGAATGCTTCGTCATCAGGGAGTGGCACTACCTGAGAAGGATTAGGGGGTGTGGCCTGTTGGGGAAAGTGTGTCACTAGAAGTGAGCTTTAAGATTTCAAAAGCCCACACTAGATCCGGTGTTGCTCTCTCTGCCTATGAATCAGGATGTAGGTCTCAGCTACTGCTCCAACACCTGCCTACATGCTGCTGTGCTCCTAGTCATAATGGACTAAACCTTGGAAAATGTAAGCAAACCCCCAATTAAATGCTTTCTTTCATAAGAATTGCTTTGGTCATGGTGTTGCTTCAGAGCAGCAGAACAGTGATGAGGATTTATCCTTACTGGGTGACTGAATCAAGTCACGGTGATTTACAGAGTTTCTACTAAAGCTGCATGGAAGACCTCCAGAAGTAGAGAGACAGAGAAATGGAGTGGGACCCAGTTCCAGTCAAAGGAGTTCCCACTGTACCAAGTAGCTACTAGTTAAGGTTGGAAAGTGCCCAAGAGCTGTAAAAGCGAGGCATATTCTCTTACTTTGTACAGTCACCAAATTGAGTTTCAAGATTCTGTGCTCTGCAGTGACTCTAGTACTTTTCTGTGGTTGGAAGGGGTATGCCAGTCATTGTCTTTCCACTGTTTACATACACTGCACCCTGTTTTTCTTAGACCAGGGTTTGTCACATCAGCATACTCTCCATGTCTTAGTCAGGGTTTCCATTGCTGTGAAGAGACACCATGATGCCCACAGCAACTCTTATAAAGAAAAGCATTTGACTGGGGCTTGCTTGCTTTCGGTTAAAATTAGGCTATTATTGTTGTGGCAGAAAGTATGGTGACATGCAGGTAGACGTGGTGCTGGAGAAGGAGCTGAAAGTTCTATCTGGATCCGCAGGTATCAGGAAGAGACAACGAGACACTAGGCCTGGCTTGAGCTTCTGAGACCTCAAAACCCACCCACCCCCTAGTCATGTACTTCCTCCAACAAAGCCACACCTACTTCCACAAGGCCCCACCTCCTAAGAGTGCCACTCCCTATGGACCTATGGCAGCCATTTTTATTCAATCCACTTCAATTTGTATATGTATGTTATATGCACAAGAGTTCTTGTGCTTGTATATGTATGTGTTTGTCCTGATGTGTATGTGTATGTCCATGTCCTGGTGTGTGTGTGTGTGTGTGTGTGTTTGTGTGTGTGTAGAGGCCAAAGGTCAATATTGGGTGTTGGGTGTCTTCCTCAGTTACTTTTGGAGACTGGTTCTAAACCTGAAACTCACTGGCAGGGTAGAATTGCCAGCTAACAAACCCTAGGAATTTTGCCCAGGCTACAGTTACAGGTATTGATTCTGATGCCCAGCTTTTTTTAACATGGGGGGTACTGAGCAACTGAGGACCTGAACTCAGATCTTCGTGGTTGCCAAGCAAGCACTTTGCCGTCTGAGCTATCACAGGATCATTTCGTTTGGGGGTTGTTCAGTACTTGGTGGGAAGGGTGGCAGTGTCGTTGGCCTCTACCAGCTAGATGGTAACAGCACCTTCAACCTTCATTTTTGACAAACAAAAATCTCTGCATATATTGCCAAATGTCTTCACAGAAGTGCAAAAAATCACCCTAAGTTGAGAACCACCATCAGCAAGTTTATGGTGGGGGGAGAGGCTGCCAGGGATATTCATGTGCATTTTAATGATTAGGAAGCATTGTCTTCATTTGTGGGTTTAAGGCTCTTTGAAAGTTTGATGTAAAAGGAGGCAAAAGTCACTCTTACTACAGGCATAAGTTATTGATTACAAGTTATTGATTACTTAAACTGCACCCACGTGGCCGGCCGGCATTTAGTGGATTTCAATAATGTAAATTGAATGTCCTTTTCAGCATGTAGCTGAGCCCCCCCCCCCCCCCGAGACTTAGTAGAATTTTTTTTTTCATTTAAAACGATTGACAGGCTTTGGAGAGTATTAGTTACACAGTTATGTGATTGTTCTGCCAGATCTATGCAGGACCAGTAATTAGAATGGGCTGCTGGTACAGGAGGGAGGCAGCTCACCTGGAGGCAGGAAGAGCGAGGCGCGCACACGGCCCTCGCGCACGGGCACGCGCCGCACCCCGGGAGCCATGAAGTGACGCTCGTGCACCGCCCGCGCCAGCAGCCGCCCGCCGTCGGGCTCGTGGCCGTCCTGCACCTCCAGCTCCACCACGAAGGGCGTCTGCACGTCGCGCTTGACCAGGCGCCAGAAAGGCCGTTCGGGCTCCATGGCCCAGAGCAGCCCCATGGGCTCGAGCCCCGCGAAGCTGCCGCCCAGCGCGGGCGCGCGCGCCAGGTCCAGGCGGCCGTGGGCGTCGGCGCGGTAGCGCGCGTGGGCGCGGAAGAGCGCGCCTTTCTCGTCGCGCAGGGCGGCGCGCAGCGTGACGGGCTGCTCGGGGGCCAGGCCGTGCACGGCGATGCTCAGCGGCTCGTCCCAGCAGCTGCGGCCCGCGGGCTCCAGGCTCAGCGTCACCGCCATGGGGAGTTTGGAGCTCAGAGACTGGAGGAGAGCGCCACGCGAGGCCGGAGTGGAGCCTGGCCGGCTTGGAGCGGACCTGGTGGGTCTCGTGCTCAGACAAAACAGGGACAGAAATCGGGCTGATGTCGACCGGCTGACCGGAGAAGTCAGAGAAGCAGTGAGACTGAGCCCGGTGATCCTGCTCACGTGGTGTTGAGTGTCAGAGTCCAGCTCAGAAGAGGGAAGAATCTTTATTCCCGATTAGCTCCGGCCGTCTTTATTCATACAAGCTCTTTTTGTTTTGTTTTTGTTTTTGCTTTTCGAGACAGGATTTCTTGGTTTCTCTGTGTAGCTTAGGAGCCTGCCCTGGAACTCGCTCTGTAGATCAGGCTGGCCCCTCGAATTCATAAAGTTCTTCTGTCTCTGCCTCCTGAGTGCTGGGATTTAAGGCTCCGCTGCGCTGGCTCTTTATACAAATTCTAATGCATACAAACACGAGCAATTTTAAATCTTTCTCTTTAATTATTTTCAAAGAATCAGTAACATTTATTTATATTAGTTTTTTTTTCCACTTCCTTGATGTCACTGACCTTTACCTCATATCATAATACAAGCCAAATAGATTTTTTGTTTTGTTTTTGTTTTTTTGAGACAAGGTTTCACTTTGTAACAGCCTTGGCTGTCCTGGAACTCACTGTGTAGATCAGGCTGGCCTCGAAATCACAGAAATCCACCTGCCTCTGCCTCCTAAGTGCTGGGATCAAAAGCGTGTGCCACCACCTCCCCCAGCGCCAAACGTTTATATCTAGCCAGGCACATTCCATACTGTACCCTGGCCAGAAACAAACATGAGGTGACAAAGTAAGATATTTAAGCCCTGTGATAATATTTTTGTAATCAGCTGACTATTGTCATGCCTAAGATATCATTTTCAGATAAATACTAGTTTCTAAGTAATCTGTATCACTTTTATGTGGACTACAGTTATAATCCTAGTCTTTATAAGTTCTTTAAAAAGTAATGATTAATACCTGTAGGCGGAGTTTTACTTACAAGGCACCAGTCCAAGATTAATATTTATTAAAACATAAATCAACACTCATGATACAGGTAACAGCTTAAAGTGGCACCTGAATAGGGACTGGAGTATCCAAGCGACGGACGAGCGATGGACGATGGATTCCAAACCGATCTCTCCAGCAGCCAGGAACCAGGAACAACAGAGCTCCCAGGGTCTCAGCAGCCCCTTATCATTAGGGTTGGCCACACCGCATCCAGGAGCCCGGAACCCTGGATAAGTGTCTTCGGACCTTATCAGCTGACATCTGAATCTCACCACATCTCCCCCTTTTGTCTAACTAAGAAGGTTCTAAATTAAGACTATGTACAATAGGAATTATTATGAGGTAGTAACCTTAAATACCTATGACACCTGAATCTCACCACATCTCCCCCTTTTGTCTAACTAAGAAGGTTCTAAACTAAGACTATGTACAATAGGAATTATTATGAGGTAGTAACCTTAAATACCTATTATTCAACCCCTTCAAGACCTGAGAAGGAAGACGTATCGCTTGAAATTCAGAAGTACATGGAAGTAGTGGCTTCCAAAATTTGGGAGAGGACAGCAACACAGCTACCTGGACAATCACCTCTGGTTTTCTGTGCCGTTGGAGCATCTATCATATTGGCTACAGGCCTATGGTATCTGACAGATCTTTTCACAAGCAGGGAAATTTTGGAGGGACTGTCTTATCCTGTCCAGGCAGGTTTCATCAGTCTCCATCCATCAACTTGTTCATCCAGCTTGGACATCATGTGTGTACTGTCAGCAATCAAGGTAAGGGCAGTTCCTTACCCAACCGGCCATTCTCTGCCAAAAGGAAAAACTCCAAAGGAGTATCCTCGATGCCCATACCATCTCGGGAAAGGAGCAGTGACACCAGGAGTTGTCGTGTCTCTCATGGCCGAATTTCAAATGTTAAATGGCATATTCTCTGGGTCTATGAAGTGGTTGAAGATTCCTGTCTATCTGTGATATTCTAACCTATATCTGAGATGACTGGGATATGGTACCTTAAGTAATGTTGACTGCAGTTTTTATTGTCTTAAGGAATAAACCTTGTACTAAAAATTAGAATACTTATATAAGGGGTGTACAATCCCTGAACCATGACTTTTAGTATGACTATCAAACATTAGCCAGGGGTATATTACCATGTAAAGTGGCACAGCATTTTAGACATGTATATACATATATATCATCTAAACAGAGGTATATAAAACATCTTGTGCATATATTGTAACTAGTGCAATCATACATTATATCTAGTATAGTTAAATGAAGGTAGTAATTGCACAGTGTACATGACAATAATGTGCAAATATTTTAAAAAGAGATAGAAGCATAGAAAATATAGCAATTACAGATTCAATTTTACATAATAGTTACAGATTCAGATTTATATCGAAGTACAAGTTGCTTTGGTCATATAAAGCAATTTCAGATTAAACTTTGTACCAATGTACAAATTATCACAATTAAATATATAAAATGATTTCACATTTGTATCAATATACAAATATCTATGCCAGTGCAAATTGTCTTTAGCTTAGCCCATATATTTAGCAAGAATTGTGTATAGGTAGGTAGAACAATCTACCTTTATCTATCCTATCTATCCTCTTTCTCTTCGTCAAAAGAGATCTTTGATGCTATATTATAGTTCTGTCCTTCACCCAATTTCAACTTATAACTATCCTATTAGAATAATAATTACCCACAACTCTCAGAGCACAAAACTTATTGGGAAAGGGGGCGTAGTCTTTCATAAGGTTGCTTCCTGCTGACTTAAGGGCAATGACATCTCTTTGGGATCCTGTAAAAGCTAAAACAATGGTTAGATTTTAATGGACTGACTATATACATCTATAACCATTCTCAGAATAGTGGTTAACTCCATCTGGAATTCTAATTAGAAGTGTGATCTGAAGGATAATCATAGAGAGCTATCTTGCAGCCGTTTTTGAATAATCTATTTCTGAAAACAATCATTGATTGGTGCGCACCAGGTCCTTGATTTTTCTATTTTTGCCTCTGTCTGTCTGTCTACCTGTCTCTTACTCTCTCTCATATTCTCCCTTTTATTCTTGTTTTACTAGTAGGAGTTGTTGCGGTGGGGGCCCCATCTCAGTTCCAGATTCTTTGTAGATAGCTGATAGGAGGAAATGTTATTTACAATGGAAAACTTAAGCATTGTTGATACTCAAAGAAGATATTCATATCTTCTATGACTTCAGGAGATTGTCTGCAGACAGGATGTTTGAAAGGTACAGATACAGAGAGAAACAAGGTTTAAGATGAAGTCACAATAATATTGGTCCCTAAACATTCTGTCTTCTGTCTCACACCAGGTAGCTTTTCTGATATGAGACAGAATACTTCACATTTTCTTTACCAATACGCTTGGGTTTAGAGAGGGAAAAGGCCACTTTCTCCCAATCCAAATACAGCCCTATTAATAGTCAAATCAGGACCACTTTTTTTTTTTGAGGTGTAGATGCAAGATGCAAAGCAGTAAGAATTGAGAAATTACCCAGTAGTGCATATGTGTATCAGTTGGTCTCATAATCTGTCATTTATATTTCTTCATCATCGATCTCTCCTCGATTGCAGGTGAGTAATTATTCAATGTCTAGTCAATGTCTTACAAACAGTCGTATCCATTTTCCTGTAAAGACAAAATTGAGACCCTGCCCCAGGTTTGTTAAATGTGTTTTCCTTACCATGTATCCATTTGTCATATCAGGGATGAGCAATTACTTCTCCTCAGGAAGGGACTCCTTTTCGAAGCGGACTTTTATTAGTTTTGTTGGTACCCATATCTTTTCTTTCCCTGTTGAAACAAAAGCAAAACCCCTACACCATTGAAGCACATATCCTGGCTTCCACTCTGAAGTCAACACATCTTTGAAGTAGATGAGTTGATTTATCTCAGAAGATTTCTCTATTACCCAATGTCTCTCAGCAGCTGATGTTCCCTTTTCATCAGCGTTAGGAAAATTTAAAGTCAATAAGGCACTGTGCAACCTCTCCCTGGGTTTTCTCATTTCTTTCTTCTGTTTTTAAAGCATCTCTTTCAACGTGCAGTGAGATCTCTCCACAACTGCCTGTCCTGTAGGATGTGTGGTATCTCTGTAATATGCTTTATATTATAGTATCCAAAAATCAGTTTCATTTTTCAGGAAACTAAGCTGGAGCATTGTCAGTCTTAATCTGAGTGGGAATTCCCATTATGGCCATGGCTTCCAAAAGGTGAGTAAGTAACAGCATCAGCATTTTCAGAACTCAGGGCAGTCGCCCATTACATTCCAGAGTAAGTATCAATAGTATGATGTACATATTTCATCTTTCAGAATTCTGGGAAGTGAAACACATCCATTTGCCAGATCTCATTTCTCTGTGTACCCTTAGGATTACTTCCTGCAGGTAAAGATGGTTGGTTATAGAAAGGGCAAGTGTTACAATTCCTTACTATTTCATTTGCTTGATGCCAAGTGATGGAAAAACTCTTTAGTCCTTTGCTTTTAACATGATGTTTCTCATGAAATTCTGTGGCCTCTAGCACGTTTCCTATCAGCAACTGATCTATTTCATCATTACCCTGTGCTAGAGGGCCTGGGAGACCCGCGTGCGCCCTGATAT
This sequence comes from Phyllotis vaccarum, assembly GCA_033318265.1. Taxonomy (NCBI): domain Eukaryota; kingdom Metazoa; phylum Chordata; class Mammalia; order Rodentia; family Cricetidae; genus Phyllotis; species Phyllotis vaccarum. The sequence continues at coordinate 63,742,396 of JARWLC010000006.1, forward strand.
GTGTTACGTACATAGGATGTATCCTATCTCTGGTGATATCTTGTAGTTGTATGAACAGTAAGGTCAAGTCTGTTCATCAGGAATGAAGTCAGCAGTTTCAATATGTAAAACAACTCTTTCTGCATATTGAGAGTCAGTAATTACGTTGAGAGGCTCTGTGAAATCCAACAACACCATAATAATTGCATATAGTTCTGACTTCTGCACAGAGTTATAAGGGCTCTGAGCCACCTTAATTAAGTCTTCAGACTTGTAGCCAGTCTTTCCTAAATTCACATCAGTATAAAATGTAGGGGCTCCAGAAATGGGTTTATCCTGTACCACATGAGGAAAGATCTAATTAGTTTCCTTTATGAATTGAATTCTCTTGTTTCGAGGATATTTATTATTAATATCTCCTAAAAAGTCACTATAAGCCTTTTGCCAAGGTTCACTGTCTGCCCATAATCGATTAATTTCTTCATTAGTCAAAGGCACAACAATTTCTGCACGGTCCTTTCCAGTCAATTGGCGGAGTCTTACCTTTAAAAATCAGATCAGAAATTTTTTCGATATATGTCTTCATCTTCTTGCTTGACCTATGTGGCAGAAATATCCATTCTAATATAATGCTTTCTCTTTGCATTAAGATTCCTGTTTGAGATTGTCTAGAGGGTAAAATAACAAGTATGCAATCTAGGTATGGATCCACATGATCTACATGTGCTTCTTGAAGTTTCTTTTCCACCAACTCTAATTCTTTCTCAGCCTCATCAGATAATTCTCTTGGACTATTTAAATCCTTGTCACCGTCCAAAGTCTTGAACAAATTAACTAGCTCATAGTTTTTTATGCCAATCATGGGCCGTATATGAGCAATATCTCCTAGTAACTTTTGAAAATCGTTAAGAGTCTTCAATTTATCTCTATTTAATTTTACCTTTTGTGGTCTAATTTTTTGTAAACCTATTTTATATCCTAAATAATTGATAGAATCTCCCTTCTGTACTTTTTCTGGAGCAATTTGTAGTCCCCAATCAGGCAATATTTTCTTTAATTCTTCAAACAATGTTTCTAATGTTTTTAGGTTTGGGTCTGCCAACAAAATATTATCCATATAATGGTAAATGATAGATTGTGGGAAGCGCTTGCACAGTATTTCTAGTGGTTGTTGTACGAAATATTGGCATAAGGTGGGACTATTCAACATTCCTTGGGGAAGGACTCTCCATTGGTACCTCTTAACTGGTCCTGAATTATTAAGAGTAGGCACTGTGAAAGCAAATTTCTCTTTGTCCTGTTCTTGTAAAGGTATGGTAAAAAAAAAAAAAAACCTTCAAATTGATAACCGTAATAGGCCAGCCCTTAGGTAACAGAAAAGGCAAAGGAATACCCGATTGTAAAGAGCCCATAGGTTGAATCACTTTATTAATTGCTCTTAGATCCGTCACCATCCTCCATTTTTCAGATTTTTTTCTTGACAACAAAAACAGGAGAATTCCATGGACTGGTTGATTCTTCGATATGCTGAGCCTGTAACTGCTCCTGTACCAATTGTTCCAAAGCCTGAAGTTTTTCTCTCGTCAAAGGCCATTGTTGAACCCAAATAGGCTTTTCTGTTAACCATTTCAAAGGCAGTGCTGTGAGTGTCCTTTTAGGTTCTGTGGTTATTGGGCAATTCTTTTGTACTACCTAAATGGCTGGTGATTTTTTTTCATAGTACCTTAAAGCATCACTTTTGGAAACATAATTGCGTCTCCAGTTGATATTGGAACTGGGAGGGATTTTAATCTGAGTATTCCATTGCATTAGAAGGTCAAGACCCCACAGATTCACTGGTATGTCAGCCATATATAGCTTCAACTGTCCTTTCTGACCTTCTGGTCCTATGCATTCAAGCCATCTCACACTCTGTTTTACCTGAGATATTGTTCCAATACCCAGAAATTGGATATCCACTGCCCATAAAGGCCATCTTGGATGCCATGATTGTGGGGTTATGATCAAAACATCAGCCCCTGTGTTGACTAAACCCTGGATATAAATATTATCTATCCGTATTTTCAATTTTGGTCTTTGTTCATTTATTGAAGTCTGCCAAAATATTCGTTTTGTGATTCTTTTTGGAACTTCTGATTTTTCTTTTTAATTTACGTTATTATCTAATACTGTATGATTTTCTAGATCAGGCATTGGATGCCCTATTCATCCTGAGAATGCTGGTCTTCTACTATGACTGGATATGACCTTAACATCCTCGAATTTGGAGTCTGATTTTTGGGGGCTTCCTGGGGGAAGCTCTGAAAGGTGTTTCCCAGTGGTAAAGGGTTGCCTTCTTTATCCCTGGTAGATCTACTCTGGATCTGATATTGCTCTATGTACAGCCATGGTAAGCCTCTGTAGAAAGTCAGTATAAGGCTCTTTTAAGCCTTGTTTGACCTTAGTATAAGGCTCAATTTTTTGACCAGGGTCCAAAATCCTTTCCCAAGCATTCAGTGCAGCAGTACAGCATAGTAATAAAGTATGCTTTTCATAAGTAGTTTGAGCCTTCACATCAGCAAACATGCCTTCACCAAGGATTTGGTCCTGAGAAGCAAAGAAACCCCTAATTTTTCCTTGTTGTTCTAAGGTCCTGGCCTCCTCTCTAAACCAGCTTCTCCACTGCATATTCTGACTTTGGTCCAAGACAGCAGCCGTTAGCTGAATTCAATCAATTGGTAAAATCCATTTTTTTTTCTGACCATGAATTTAGAAGCTGCTTTACATAAGTAGAGTGTATACCGTGCATTAATATTGCCTCTTCAAAATCCTTGATGTCTCTCATATGTACTGGCTCATAACTATACTCTACATATTCTGAAGATCCCCCAGATGCTTTCTTTGTCTGAACAGTAGCCGGGAACAATAGTGGTGGTGAAGGGGGTAGCTCTGTCACGTTTACTACCTTAGGTAGAGTATCTCCAGTACCATAATATCCCATTGGGGGTTGACCTGACCTGTTCTGAGCATAAGATGCATCACTACCCCTTTCCAGTATTGTAATACAGTCCTCCCATTCTTGGATTTTGGATACTACTGGTTCCCATTCTTGGATTTTGGATACTAATGGCTTCCATTCCTGGAGTGTAGATACTATTGATTTTTTTAGAGCTTGATTTTCCTGATGAAGTAGTCCTTCCAAAGACTTCACTGAACCCGAAATTTTTCGATTCCCATTATTAACATAATTAATGATTTTCTTGTTTTCGTCATTAATGTAGTCAAGTTTCTTGTTTTCATCATTTATATAGAGCCTATATTTTTCTTATACAGTTTTATCCATTTCACAAGAGGAAGCCTTATCTGAAAGCTTGTTGTAACCAATTTCCAGAGTATCAATCTTATCTGCCATTTTAGTGTTTGAAAGTTCCATGTCATATCTTGGACAGCAACTGTTGATTTACATTTTTTACCTGTTTAACCTCATCTATTTTTGTGTTTGATATTTCCATATCACATATTTTGGACAGGAATTGTTGACTTCCATTCTTCACCTCTTTAACCTCATCTGCCACTGTAGCGTTTGAAATTCCCATATCACGTAGTCTGGACAGCAATTGTTGATTTCCGTCATCATTCTCTTATTTTGAAACACAAAATAGAGAAACAAGCCAAAAAATAGTAGGACTGGGGTATTGAAGCCTTCAAGATATTCATTTAAAAATTTGTCAATCACCATGGAAAAATATGACCTGAAGTCATTAATAGAATAATTATCAGCCATTGCATCAGTTCAGGTGTAATGACAACTTTTGGTCCACAGGTGTCACAATAGCGTTCAATGCACTGCTCACAATATGGCAGATGCAGAGACTCTGAGCAGTAGGAGGCTACCTACAAACCCTACCTGGTTTTGAAGGGCCCCAGCAGGCAGAATACAATCCTTAGAAAAAGCAAAATCTCACAAATTAAGACAGGATGGCAATCTCAAAATAGAAGGGTTTTAGTTTCTTTTGTTCACTGTGAATGTGCAGTGGAAATTACAGTTGCCCGGGTCACAATCAGCGACCACTTGGGCTGGCTGGGGGTGGGGGGTGGAGGGAGCCGCCGTACAGGCAGGCAGTGGCAGGCCAAGAGAACAGTGGACCCATGCTACCAGGTAGGTGTGTGCTGTGCTGGTAGGCCAAGCGCGCAGAAAACTGTGCCTGTGCACTGGGCCGGCAGGCTGAAAACTGAGCCTGTGTGCTGAGAACCGCACCAGGCAAGCAAGAGGGAGCTTTAAGCCCAGGCACTGGAGTGCAGGCTCCCAAAGCTGAACAGTCTGTATGTCCCCTGCCCTCTTACAGTTTTCAAAACACAAAGGGACCCTGTATACCCAAGGGCACATGCCCAAGGACGTTGGGCGCCAGATATAGGCGGAGTTTTACTTACAAGACACCAGTCCAAGATTAATATTTATTAAAATATAAATCAACACTCACAATACAGGTAACAGCTTATAGTGGGACCTGAACAGGAACTGGAGTATCCGAGCGATGGACGAGCGATGGATGAAGAATTCCAAACTGGTCTCTCCAACAGCCAGGAACCAGGAACAACAGAGCTCCCAGGGTCCCAGAAGCCCCTTATCAATAGGATTGGCCACACCCCCTCCAGATTGGCCACGCCCCCTCCAGGAGCCTGGGACCCTGGATAAGTGTCTTCGGACCTTATCAGCTTACATTCTAGTCTTTATAAGTTCTTTAAAAAGTAATGATTAATACCTAATTCTTTAATTGTATGACTAAATTTCTATTCTTCCTGGAAATTTTTGCATGTACTTTTCTTTTAAGGGAACTGGGAGTTTTAGATTCCTTGTTGGTATTTTACATTCATTCTGGCCACAGAGAGAGGTCTGACTTTTCATGCACCTTCATCTTTTCATTATATATTTCTGTAAGCTTTTAATGCCATCTTCTAGAAAACCGTTTTTTCAATTTCTCAAGTTCTTTGGAGTATATTTATCTCTTTTTAGAATTGAATGAGCAATAATCATTAGCCTTAGTGAGGTCCTCTTGGTTTCTGTAACAGAGAAGAGCTTTTGTTCCCAGTAAACTTGGACACCATCAGGACTACCAAAGCAGAACTAAGAGTTACCATTAGAATAAGCATAGAGAAAGTTAGGAGACCTGAAGCCCAAGAGTTCCCTTGGATGAGCACAGTGGTCTGCAATCTTGTTTCCACGGGTTCTTGCCAAGTGGATGGGTCTCCAAGGGCCTTGCTGTCTAAGGAGCTTCATTTATGTGCCATTCCAGGGGTGACACCATGGCTTCTGCCAGTTGAGGATTGGTAGTGACACTAGTGGACTTTGCTGGACTAAGCAAAGTCCAGCCCTTGCAAAGATTCAGTAGAAGTTTTTTAAAAAAAAAAACAAATTTTAAATACCATATTAATTTTATTTTAGACTATAATTGCTACTCTGGGGAAATATGTAAGATTGGATAATTTATAAAGAACAGAGATTTATGTCTTATGGTGTTTGAAGTCTGGAAAGTCCAAGTTGGAGTAGACTCAATATTTGGTCACATGTCATCCAGTAGCAGAAAGTAAACACTCAAGTTTGGAGTAATGACCCAGAGACAGGAGAGTCATTGTAATTCAAAGCCAGCCTGGGATACCTAGAGAGATCCTGCTTTAAAGAAACTCATAGACAAAGCATGCAACAAACATCCTCCAAAGAGAAGCCAGAGATAACCTACTCCATTTACCAGCATGGAGTCTAGTGCAGTGGTTGGTAAGTTTCTACCACATGAGATTTGAACGACATTTTGGAATAGCAAACTCACATGTGAAAAGAATAGGTCGATTGTGTAAAGAGAATTTATACACACAATCATGTGGGCATGTCCTTGAAAGGGCAAGATGCAGAAATGGATCTCTCACTACCAGACCCCTGCAGCCACTCTTCTGCTCCAGACATTGGTTTCTTTTCAAAAGATAATTTGTTTTAGTCAGGTTTGGATTACTACAAGATATTCCAGGGTAATTATTTATGACAAGAAAATGTTTAAGTTTCTGTAATCCAGTTAAGATCTAGAGGTGCAGTGGCCGGCCCTTCTTATAGCAGGACTGAACCAAACAGGGCCAGTTGGTTTTTTATTTTGTTTTGTTTTGTTTTCCCAGGAGCCAGTTTGCTAAGACCTGTGCCCCATGTTACCCCACCATCCTATGTGGACTTATGTCTGGCTTCAGTCAGACCCTCAGGAAGTACGACCAGTCTGGTAGCCAATCAAGGGCCTACTCAGCCACAAGCAGGAACTGTTCTATTTTCAGTCAGACAGACCCCTGACACTGCAACTATAGTTGTTGACCAGATGTCATGAGCTAATCATGAAATGACTCCCGTACCAGTAAGGGTCTATACCCAATCACTTCAAAGTACATGTAAGCACAGGTGGAATTCTTCTAATTCTGCTTAAAAGGAGCCAGACAGCTTCTCTTGGGGGTCACCATTTGCCACTGTGTCAGATGGTTGAACCCAGCATGCTGGAATTTTTTTTATTAAATGCTCTTGCTGATTGAATATGTGACTGGTAACCTTTTATAGGGCTTCTCGAAGACTCTAACAGGGGCTCCATTGTGGAAGGCCTCTAGTCCACCTATATATACATCACATGTTTGAAAGAAAGACATTAAAATTCCACAACTCCATTCCTGGGCACATTCCCAGTGGCCCAAAGATCTCCTAGAAGTCATCACCTTTTAAAAATTTCTTTTCTTTCTTTGATGTATGATGTCTTTCTGGACACTGTGAATGTCTTCCTACCATTGGTTAATATAAAGAAGCTGTTTGGCCTATGGTAAGACAGTTTACAGCCAGATGGGAAGTTCAAGAGAGATACAGGAAGAAGGAAATGGAGTCAGAGCTGACATTGCTAGCTGCTAGGGGAGCATGATGTAATGGAACACAAGTAAGTTATGACTTTTTTTAAACTTTTTTTCTGGTCTAATCTATGTAGTGTTCTGTAAGCTTTTTGTGCCTTCATAGGCATGTCCTTCTTTAGGTTGGGAAACTTTTCTTCTATGATTTTGTTTTTTATATTTTCTGTGTCTGTGAGCTGGTATTCTTCTCCTCTTCTATCCCTATTATTCTTAGGTTTGGTCTTTTCATGGTGTCCCAGATTTCCTGGACATTTTGTGTTAGGCCTTTTTGGGTTTTAGTCCTTTCTTTGACTGATGAGTATATTTCCTCTATTGTATCCTTCACACCAGAGATTCCCCCATCTCATGCATCTGCTGGAGATGTTTGCATCTGTAGTCCTCGATTGCTTACCCAGATTTTCCATTTTCAGTATTCCCTCAGTTTGTATTTTCTTTATTACCTTTATTCCAGTTTTCAAGTCTTGGCCTGTTTCCTTTTCCTGTTTAATGGCTTTTTCATGGCTTCCATTAAGGGTATTTATTGATTTCTTTCAATTTTTTGTTTCTTTTCCTCAATTTCTTAAAGGAGATTTTTTTCATTTTATCTCTAATGGCCTCTATCATCTTTATAAACTTATTTTTTTAAGCTCATTTCTTCTGCTTCATCTACATTGGTTTGTTAATATCTTTTTGCAGGACCACTGGGTTCTAGTGATGCCATATTGCCCTTTATGTTGTTGAATGTATTCGTACACTTGCATTTACCCATCTGTTCTTCCAATGGTGTGGGTGGTGCTTGTGCCTATATGGTCCATTGATGTTGCCAGAGAGTGCTATTCGCTGTTCGTGGGAAGGATGCTGTGGTACGTGGGGGTGGGTATCAGAGTGAATCATGTGGGAACAGAGTCCAGTGGGTGGTGGTGCAGCCTGCCTAAAGGTATCTCCCTTGCTGGCCAGGTGCTGGGGTCTGTACCAGAGCCTCTCAGATTGTTCTTTAACTGACAGTAGCATACTAGAGAAGAGTAGCTGTATTCTAGTTCTCATGGTTCACTTTTGCCAAATGTAGGGCATAAACTCTTTATCCTGTGATTGGATGCAAAAATCTTCCTGTCATATTGTTGCTAAAGACACATTTCTGTCTGTAAGTTCCCAGTAAATCTATTTAATCCTGGAACTGTCTGTTTCTTTCTTTGGTCTCTGGCACCTACCACTTTTGGCTCCAGTTCTGGCACATCAGAACCAGATTTCTGAAACACACCACATGCCTCCTGAGTGCAAATGATTTAGAAGTTTAGCTGGGCCATTTTCTTTTTGTTGTTTGCATTCATCCCAGATTCCCAAAATTAAGTGAACCTGGTAGTGTCCACCACAGTCCTTCAAGTAGAACAGAGTGTACTTTGTAATCGTCCATGCCTTGACTTCTTAAGTATATTTTCTACATTGTAATCTTTAAAAAGAAATTCTAAGATTATCTTATTTTTTTCTTCTAAATTGGCATACAGTATCCCTAGATATCCAGCATGAGCACACCAGTGAGGACATTTTTCCGAACTTTTGTCTTTTGTCACTGGATATGTAATAACTGTTAAAAACTGTGGCTCTTTTTTTTTTTCAGGTTCATGTGTTGGTTTTTCTAATAGTCTTTTATACCCATAAACAAAGACTAAATTTCCAGTTTTTGTTTTGCATTGGGATTTTGCTAGACATTTCACATTCTCTATTACCAGAGACATCTACACTTCATTCTGTGGTGAGTATCTGCACACTCACGCTAAGCCCATCATATATTCACTGCTGGTGGCTCATTCCCTCCTAGTTAACCTTTCATCCAATCACCCTCACATTGACTTGGAGAATGCAGGACTCAGTGACTTTGGTGTATGCAAGCCCTTCCCCTTCAACACAGAGCAAAGGGAAAAGTACAGTCTGAGAGATGAGGCAATCTGGCCAGAAGACAAGTCTGAATCTTTGTGACTGACTGCTTTGTTCCCCATCCCTATATATGCCCATCTACTGACCTCTCAGACTGTCAGCTTTCTGAATAAGGCATGGTTTAAGGATTCAGTTCCTGTGTCTGCCTCTTGGATGCCCTGAATAACAGGTTGCAAGGGCTCAATTATCACTGTCTTTTCTTTCTGAGTTCCAAGGCTGCATTCTCTGAATGGAGGCAACTGTATCAGCCCTGTGTAAAATGCATGAGACCCTACATTTCAACACTGGGCTTAATTTCAGGTTACTGAGCATTCAGAATAGAGGGAAACAGTTTTGCTCCAGCTTCCAAAAACTAAAAGCTTCATTTATCTTCTCAATGGAGAGTGTTTATTATGATTGCTGTAAGGCTTAGACTTTCCCTCGTTTTCTCTTCCTCTTTTCTGCCTATTTTGGAACTTTGAATTTAAAAGGGAAATAGAGGAAAGAGGGAATACACACACACACATACATACACACACACCCTCACACACATACACCCTCACACACACACCCTCACACACACATACATACACACACACCCTCACATACACACACCCTCACATACACACACACACCCTCACACACACACACACCCTCACACACACATACCCTCACACACACACACCCTCTCTCACACACACACCCTCGCATACACATACCCTCACACACACACCCTCACATACACACACCCTCACATACACACACACACACACACCCTCTCACACACACCCTCACATACACACACCCTCACATACACACACACACCCTCACACACACACACACACCCTCACACACACACACACACCCTCACACACACCCTCACACACACACACACCCTCACACACACATACCCTCACACACACACCCTCTCTCACACACACACCCTCACATACACACACACCCTCACACACACACCCTCACATACATACATACACACACACACCCTCACACACATACACATATACACACACACATCCTCACACACACACATCCTCACACACACACACCCTCACACACACACATCCTCACACAAACACACACCCCTCTACAAAAGTTGTATGCAGCTATGGACTAGTTGTTATCCATTTATCTCTTCCCAATGATCCTCCTGCCTCAGCCTCCTGAATGCTGGGATTATAATCTTGAGCCACATGTTTGGCAAGAGCTAGGGATTAAGCATGTTTCCTGACCCACTCTATTAGGTAAGTTTTATACACAGTGCTTTTTAACATGCTCCTCCTGCAACCTGCCCCAAATCTGGAAATTTTATAACAAACTAAATAACCAAATAAAATAAGGAGCTGCAGATCTAAGGAGTGTAGCTTCATACAGAGAGGGAAACAAGAGGGCACTGAACTCCACCACACTGACTGTACTAGAAATTTCTGTAAGATGCCCTTTCTTACCTATAAAATGAAGAGCACAGTAGCCTACAGACTGGCCAATATTCAGTGACAAGCACATGGTTGGTGATGAACGGAAGGCACACTTTGCACTTCAGTGACAAATTTCTTAGAGAAACAAACTGAAAAGGAGGACGCATTAATTTTGGCCTGGTCTCAGAGGTGTTAGTGTAATCACTGGCTTCACGGGTTCTCGGCCTGTGAACAAGCGCTTCATTGGGGATGGTGTGCAGGAGCAAAGCATTCATGGTTATGCAGCTCAAATTCAATTGATCTTAGTTATAAAAACCCAGAGTCAGATATGGGGGTAAATGCTGAAAGATCAGAGAGGTAAAGGAGCAGCCACTAGAGAGACTTCCTAACTCCGACAGCTCCTCAGGCCAAAGTGGGTGAGCTCCTGTCTTCAGAAAAGAGAGAGGACTGTAAGACTGGCAGAGACATGAGCTGGCCCCCTTTGGCCTGAGGATTCAGTTAATCATAGAGCCCAGACAGTGGTGGCTCACACCTATAATCCCAGCACCGGGAGGAGGAAGCAGGAGGATCAGGAGTTCAAGACCACCTTGGACTGCACTAAATTGATCCAGTCTAATTAAACACAAAGCCTTCAATCCCAACAGGAGATGCCTTTGATCCCAGCACTAGGGAGGTGGAGACAGGAAGTGATGTGGCTGGGCAGAGAGAGGGATATGAGGTGGGAGGAGACGGGAGCTCTGCCCACTTTGGCCTGAGGAGCTGGAAGAGGTAAGAAGTCTCTCTAGTGGCTGTTCCTTTACCTCTCTCCTCTTTCAGCATGTACCCTGATATTTGACTTTGAGTTTTTGTTATTAAAACCAATTAGAATTTGAACTGCATCGTTAGAAAATTGAGAGGGAGATGCAAGGGTCAGGACAAGCAGTATCTTTTAATGGAGTGACCCCAGTGACATACCTCCTCCAGTGTGGCCTCTCTTCCCAATAATGTCATCAAATCAGTCATTTAACAAAGGATCGATTCATTGATTAAGTCAGAGTCCTGGATATGGTCATTCCCAAAAGCCAATTCACTGGCAACCAAGTCTTTAACACAGGAACCATGGAGGATACTCGTATTCAAACAAAACACCCAATGTTTTTGAGAGTCAAAAGGAGAATATATATTGGGATTTGATTGCTTTGAAAACAAAGTAAGAGCCAGGTGATGGTGGCTCACATTTTTAATGCCAGCACTAGGAGGCAGGTGGCAGATATCTGAGGAGACCAGCCTGATCTACAGAGTGAATAGGGACAGCTATAGTTGTCATTCAGGAAAACCCTATCTTGAAAAACCAAAATAAAATAAACAAAATTAAGGAATCAGAACACAACAATAATAAATTAAGATACCTTTATTTTAAATATAGTTAAGGGGTTAAGAAACAGGTTTATTGAACTATTTATAACGTGGTCTCATTTTTAATATATTTTTATGATACCATTGTTAAAAATCACATAGCTCAATCTAAATATTTTACCAGCTTTTGAAACATTAAAGTGTGTGTCTATAGTATTAACAGGAACCCAAATATAGTTTCTTTACCAGAAGAATCCTTATTCACTTGAAAAGATATCACAAAACTAGATGTGTATTTGCTTTAAATATTTTATCAGTTTTATATAATAATTAAAGTTATGACTTCCGTTCTAAGGAGAAATTCAAACCTGATAGTACAATATTTTATATTACAGTCCTTTGGTTGATATTCATGGGGGATTGGTACCTGGACCCCTAAACTGCAATGATCCATGTACTTGATATAAAATGGTGTGGAATTGACTTGTAATATGAAAATCTTCTTTAAAACATTAAGACCACATCCAGAGTACTTATGCTCCTAAGTGTAACACAAACACTGTACAAATAGCTTCTATATTGTTGCATAAAGTTTAAGAAATAATGGCTCAAAAAGGCCCTTGTATGTTCAGTATAGATATAGTATGTTTTCAAATAAGTTTAATTCATGGGTGGTAGGATCTGCAATGTGGAACCCACAAACACAAGAGGCCACTGCATATGCTCTCTAGTGGAGTAGCCAAAGATTTGTTTACTACCAGTCTCTCAGCAAATAGTTATTGGACTGCATTATATAACAGGCACTGCTAGCCCAACCAGTTGCATGCTGTGCCAGGTAGCAGATAGGCTTCTCAACCTGTTCAGTTTCCTAAGGATCATTCCCCTCTAAGGTACAGTAGGGTAGCTCAGTGGCAGAGTGCTAGCCTTCCACAGACAAGCCCTGGGCTCCATCATCGGCACTATGAGAAAGTAGGAACCACTCTGTCCTCCAAACAATAAGGAAGGCAGGCCATAAAACCTTTGAGGGGAAAAGTTAAGACTTTATTAAAAGGAGAAAAATGCACACACACCCTAACAGTGGCAGCCACTCTCAGGAGGGATCAGCACCAGAAATATCACTACCCAAAGAAAGTTACAGTTTTGCTGTGACTGTCCTGAATTCACCACCCAAATGTTTGTGGAAAAATGCCTGGAGTTTCTGCCATGCATCCACTTGGGCCATGGCATGAAGCCTGGGCTCCCCTCCAAAAACAACAGGCATGCTAAAAACGGCATGTAGGGAAGCCTTCCACCAAGGAAAATAGGGGGGTTCAATGTTGTGCCCTGTTTTGGGGTAGCAGATGATCTGGGGCTTCTCCTTCCCATGGGCCTGTAGGCATTTGGAGATCTCATTGGCGAAGAACTCGCTCTTCCAGTTACGGTCATCCTGACCTACAAGGAACAGGAAGGTCGTGTCAGACTTTTCCACGGGGATGATGCTCTTCTGGCCTGCTCCTTCTAAAGGACAACTCAGGACATCCAAAATATCTTTAAGACCATCTTCAGTTATCTTGATTTTATTTAGGTTCATGCTCAAAGGGGGAAGGATCTCATTCTTGTAGTATAATGTTCCAACAACATTGGCCATGCAGCCATTGATTATGACAGCAGCTGTGATGCCTTTCAGGAAAGAGGCCATGGAGAGACAGAGTTCACCTCCTTTGGAAATCCCCAGCAGGCCAATTTCAGGTCCCTTGACCTAAGAGAGAGAGAGAAGGAAGGGCATGTAGAGGGTAGAACAGTTAGCAGAGCCAACCTATGAATGCAAGGCAGCCCTGAGCCTGAATATTACTCTACCACACTGTGGCTTTTGACAGGTGATTAGGTCTCTTCAAATCAATGTCCTTAGTAGTTAGGCTCAACTCGAAGTCCTATAGCATAACTAGTCTTTCTCTGTTGTGCCTGCCAGCTCCCAAATAACCCCACAGAAACTTCTTATTAATGCTTAATGAATGCCCAGCCTTAGCTTAGGCCTGTTCCTAACTAGTTCTTATAACTTAAGTAACCCATATGTTTTAGTCTATGTCCTTTACATGCTTGGTTACCTTCACTCTACTGCCCATCTGCTTCCTCTGAGCTTGGCTGTCTACTCTACCTTTCTTCTTTTCTGAGACTACTCTGTTCCCAGAAGTCCTGCCAAACCTCTTCCTAACTAGCTATTGGTCATTCAGCTTTTTATCAAGCCAATGACAGTGACACATCTTCACACAGTGCAAAGGAATATTCTGCAACACCACAGTCTACATGAAGGTCAAATAAGAACCAACAGGTACATTCCTAAGCATGAGTGTGTCAAAGGAAACATGGACAAGTCGGGAACATTTTTTTTTTAATCTATGATGCATTTTCAGTGGTGGGCACTACATTCACATGGATTCATGATCATCCAAAAAGCACCAGTAAACTCGGAAAGATTCTGTTTATGAGTAAGAGTTCAAGATGCATGTGGAGGTACTGGGGAAAATGGAGATGCTTCAAACAAAAAATTCTTATTCAAATTAAGATTTTTTTTTTAAAAAAAGTGTTTAGAGGAATGAGAGTTGGAAAATAAATTATTGACAGGCTCTGGAGAGTGGGGACAGGGTTACTGAAGTTACACAACTTCATGATTGTAGGTCAGGCAATGTGTCTATGTGGGACCAGTAACTAGGCGTTCTCTGAAGGGTGTACAAAACTGTAAGTTCCCAGACAACGACTCTACTGTTTCTAACAGGTAAATTTTCAACCCTTGCAAAATGAGGCTCCTCCAATCAACTCTCACTTCTGTTGGTCTTTATGAGTGGCCTCTTAGTACCCCTGTTCTCACTGAATGTCATCTTTTTTTCCACAACCATCCCTGCCTCTAAATTCATGCCAACCTGACCATGTCTTCCTCTATTGTTTGCCAAGTGAATGACATTTATCAGTTAATGATAGGTCCTACTTAAGGGCTTCACAACTATGAGTCATTTAGTGCTCAGAACCAGACACTGAAGACACATTCATGCAAAGCAGTAATGCCACTAAAGGACCCAGCCCTTTTGTGGTAAGCCTGATCCAAGTCAGATTTTTTTTTTTTTTTTTTTTTTTTTTTTTTTTTTAGATTTGTGGGGTGTGTATGTGTGTATATGTCCCAATCTATGACCATGTGTGGAGTTATACTTAGAGGCCAGATGACTGCCTCTTGTTCCCTGGAGCTGGGTACAGACAGGTATGAGCCACTTGACCTGGATGCTGGCAACCTAACTTTGGTCCTCTGGAAGATCAGCAAGTGATCTTAATGTCTGAGCCACCTGTCCAAACAGGTATCCTCCGCTATATGCTGAATGATCCCAGGAGAATCCTTTTCCAGACTTACCACAATACCTCGCTTCTATCTTGTGGTAGGAGAATCCCTCTCTAGACATACCACAATACCTCGCTTCTATCTGTGGTATTCGGTCATCAGCCTGAACAGACCAATTCCCTGAAATTACATCCAGTTCAGAAATTTATTTTTCTTTCTACTTTGAAAAAAAAAATGAAAATTTGATTGTCTCACAATATCTGAGCAACTGGGTTGAAAACCTTACCGTGGTGGGTAAGGGTTCTAAACCAAAAGACAAAAATAACAGCCAACCTGAGGGTGACTGAGCAGGTAGTTCACTGCTTCTTCAAAGTACTCCAAGTGAAGGGTATGTATGTCCTTGGGGAGGTCATCATAGTTATAATAAGCCAGAGCCATGACAGCAAAACCCTTCCCAGCCAGCAGACTAGCCCGATACTCCAGAAGGCCACCTCCAACTCCGAAAAGGTCTATGATCCCAGGAAAGGGTCCAGTTCCTTAGAGAAAACAAAATCAAGAATAATCCTCTGATGAATTTTAGAATTTGCTCTTTCCTTTAAATGGGAGCAAGGAAGGGGGTTATGGGAATCCAAACCTCCCGTCCTACTCTAAGAGAAGGCCTCATTGGATATCTCATCAGAGGAGCTTCTGAGTAAAGGAGAGGGAGGGGTAGTTAACCATTTACTCAACTCAACAGCTCACTGAGTGCACAGAACCTCTGAGTGTCCTTCTTTATGGATGTCAGCTGCTGGCTGGATGCTGGGACTAGATGCATGACTCTTTGTGTAGCATCCCTTGGGTCTCTCAGTTTCCTGGTCCCATTATTCCCACGTCCTAATCCCCACCCTCACCTCCCCCACACGAACTTAAATCACAGAGGAACTTTGAGCAAAGAGAAGGTGGAAAGCCGCTCACCTGGAGGCAGGAAGAGCGAGGCGCGCACACGGCCCTCGCGCACGGGCACGCGCCGCACTCCGGGAGCCATGAAGTGACGCTCGTGCACCGCCCGCGCCAGCAGCCGCCCGCCGTCGGGCTCGTGGCCGTCCTGCACCTCCAGCTCCACCACGAAGGGCGTCTGCACGTCGCGCTTGACCAGGCGCCAGAAAGGCCGTTCGGGCTCCATGGCCCAGAGCAGCCCCATGGGCTCGAGCCCCGCGAAGCTGCCGCCCAGCGCGGGCGCGCGCGCCAGGTCCAGGTGGCCGTGGGCGTCGGCGCGGTAGCGCGCGTGGGCGCGGAAGAGCGCGCCTTTCTCGTCGCGCAGGGCGGCGCGCAGCGTGACGGGCTGCTCGGGGGCCAGGCCGTGCACGGCGATGCTCAGCGGCTCGTCCCAGCAGCTGCGGCCCGCGGGCTCCAGGCTTACTAGTGGCATCATCCTGACACTGAAAAATGAGAATGTCCTGTGATATCTCTTAACTTCTGGAGTCAGTGATCACGAGGAATCCCTCCTCCCTACTTGTGTGCTTTGGCAATCGTGGTGTTTCTTTAGTTTATAGGGTGTGGTGGCCTGTATGCAGAAAAGCTAAGCGACGGTAACGACTATGTTTTTCAAGGTGATGTTGAAATACAGATGCAAAGACTGATATGAAAGAATTACTGCTCCCATACCAAAAACCAATAGTTTTGCAAAAGTACCCCAGGATACTTTAACTATGGTCTTAGAAACTTAGCCTGTTCTGAACCTTCCTTACTTGGGGGGTGTTGCTAGCCTTTCCTTGTGCAACCTGAAACAGAAGCTGGAGCCAAGTGGAGTCAGTCCACTCTGAGTGAAGGCATGACCCAGTCGATTAATGGCTTGGGAAGGTAAGTAGCAGAGTCGCTGAAGGCAGTAACCTTATTCGAAAAAGGATGGTAGGGACAGATTTATGAGCTAACCTGGGATAACACTCAGAATGCTCTCAGCCTAGAAAGACAGGGCAAGATTTTTCAACTCAATTCATAGGTTTTGGTTTTTATCAGTCAGAATGTTAACAAGTAGCAGGTGCTTATAAGACTGGGTCACTTAAGAACAGTTTGGAGATACCACAGCAACATTTAAAAAGGGTGGTGGTGGCTAGTAAGGCTTGCTACTTCACTGAGATCCTCACACGGCAGAGGAGCAGAGCTCTCCAGCAGCAACTGCAACCTAGTGTCAATGCAGACAGGCAGCATTTTCCCCCCCAAAAGTAAGGGTTTTTCCTTTGTTTGTTTGTGTTTTCCTGGAACCATATGATTAATCATTATCCAGAAATATAGATTCAGGTTGTTTCCAAACCTTGTTCCAACTGGTAATAGTTCCATGATATTTTTATGGCCACAAACAAAAGAATGTCATACACCAAGGCACTCTTAAGATATTTTGATGCAGGTATCAGCTGGGTAGTTTACCTTATAGCAGATTATCTACTATTGGCTTCAGATGCTGCCTGAGGGTGTTCTGGGTGTGACTGGTAGAAGCTAGGGGGTCTATACGTTGCAAAAAGGATTTATCTAACAGCCACCGGCTGGACATGAGCTTAAACAGAGTTTTTTTTTTAAGGTGGCTAAAGGTAGTGCATGATACTTTGGCTCTGCACGTCTAAGGACTGCAGAAATAACATCAATAACATTGGTGTGCCCTCCCCCCACCCTGGGAAATTTAGTTCATATCGGGAAGGTGATGCAAAAGAGGTGATGTTGAACTCTTCATCTCAAAGTGTGAAGTGTGCCTCTGTTTGTCTGAATATGTCAGCAAGGAAAGGAGATGCTGCCCAGCACCACCAGGTAAAACCTAATCATTGCCTGCACCACAGACCATAGAGCATTTCTGAGACGCTGAAGAGGTAGTTTAGTGGATACTGCCCTTGTTCAGATCCTTAGAAGTCTTGTAAAAGCCAGGTTGGCATGTAATAACTGGGACTAGCTGGCTAGCTAGACTATCTGGAATCAGTGAGCTCTGGGTTTAGCAAGAGACACTACCTCAGTAAACAAAGAGTAATGGAGGAAGACATGTGAAGTCAATTTCAGGTCTCCATGTGGACATCCACACATGGATACATGCACATCACCACTCACACATATGCTATCATACATGCAAATGCTCCTACACACACACTCACTATCATATAACATATTTGTAAAAACAAAACCAAAAAAACCCCTTCAGGACAAGTTAGAATGAAGCATGATATGGTGGTTTGAATATCTTTCTGCTCCCATAGCAATAGTTTTGCCTCAGGGATATTTTATTTGAATGTTTAGTCATCAAGCAGTGGTACTACTGAGGAGTAGGAGGTGTGGCCTTGTTGGAGGAAATGTGTCTCTAAAGGTTTCTGAAGCCAAGGCAGGCCCAGTGACATTCTCTTTTGCTGCCTGTGGGTCTAAATGCAGAGCTATTAGCTACTTCTCCAGCACCATGTCTGCCTGCGGGCCACCATGCTCCCCTGCCATGATGATAATAGATTAAACCTCTGAACTTAAATGTTGGGGTTTTTTAAAATAAGAGTTGCTGTGGTCATGGTGTCCCATCATCACAATAAAACACTGACTAACACATGATTAGCCAATTTATTAAATAGAGATAAAAGAAAGTACACCTTTTAGATGTATACATGAGCATGTTGAGAGAGGAATACCTTTACATGTCATCATAATTGTTATATACATGATTCTGTGGATTTTTAAGTTGCACTGTTCAAAGATACAATTTTACAAGAAGTTTTAAAGACTAAACAAATTTTATTTATTTTTACTTTTAAAATGGGGCCCAGTTTGATCACCAAACTCACATTTAAAAAGTAAGTGCAGTGTGTGCTTATAGATCCATCACTGGATGTTATGGGAGGCCATCAGAGAGGATCACTTGGAAACATTATAGTCAAAATTGAAAGTCTTTATTCCAGCCAGTTGGGACCATACCCAGGTATTCAGGGACCTCAGTGTGCTGAGTGTCCAGAGCATGGGTTTTTAAAGGCAAGAACCACATCTTGGAAACTTGCTTGGCAGCAGCATGGGAGCTTCACAGAAGCAAGCAGTTGAAGCTAAGAGTGGTCTGCTGTAGGGGTTCCCATACAAACACTCAGAGTTAGCTGGGACATCCTGACCTTGGGTTCCTAGAATAGAGTTGGATAATTTTCCATGGGACTCCCCATAAAGGAGGTCAAATTCTAGTTAAACTTGAAATGGCCTCAGCAAGAGTACAAGATGGAGGAAGTTCTGCACTGTCTTGTCCTGTCATAGGGAGATAAAGACAGGAAGATCCTTGGGGTTTGTTGGCTCTGTCACTCTCACCTAATCTATAAGCCACAGATCTCAGAGAGAGACCCTGTCTCAAAAAACAAAAAACAAACACACAAACAAAAAACCAAAGTACACAGCTCCTGATGTCAACCTCTGGCCTTCAAAAGTACATACACACCCCACATGCTAACAAACAAAATGACATAGAATAAGGTAGAAAAGACCAGTTATTAGACACTGATTTATTTAGTGATTCACTTAGAGCACTGTTTGTACTGCCTGTTTGTCAAGCATGACGTCACTTACCATCTGGAACAGAATGACCTGGAAAACTAGCTATGGTCGTTGCCCTTAAGAGCCTGCTGACAGCCATATGGGCTTCTGTGAAGTCCTTACTCACTTGACTGCCTCCCTTTGTGGTTTTAGAGTATAAAAGAAGAACAGACTGGATCAGAGTTAGAAGCCTTTCAGGAGCTGTCCTGGGTGTCCTGATGACATCTTCCCTTCTCACTGGTGTCAAGGCACTCGTTCCAGAAAGATTCCTGCAGCATAATACAGTATGTGGTTTCTGGCCGGGACCTTTGGGCTTAGCTTCAAGGTTTAGGCCTGCAGACCCGCAGACCCACAGATGTTTACAATAGTTTTAGACTGATGGGTCTAAGGCCCAGGCATATAACTTGCTAACTCTTTACCCTTAATCTAACCCATGACTTATCCTGTTCAGCCATGCACTCAGTACCTGTAGGGGATTGTGTTGTTTCATGGTAAATAATTGTCCCACCCACTGGTTTAATAAAAAGCGCTGATTGGCCAAAGACAGGCAGGAAGTGTGGATGGGGCTACCAGACTAAGAAAACTCTTAAGAACAGGAAGCAAAGAGCAGAGCGCCAGAGAGAAGCTGGAAGAAGCAGAGGACACCTATGCTGCTCTAAAGAAAGGTACCCAGCTGCATGGCTGAACAGGAAGAATCATGGGTTAGATGAAGGGTAGAGAGCTAGCAAGTGATATGCCTGGGCCTGAGGCCGATCAGCTGAAAACTATCAAAAGCATCTGTGTGTCTCTGTGGGACTGTGGGACTGTGGGGCTGTGGGACTGCGGGTCCTAAACCTTGAGGTTAGGCCTGAAAGTCCGGGCCAGAAACCTCCTACTACAGGTACCTTTTCTCAGAGCAGCATAGTTGTCCTCTGCTTCTTCTGGCTTCTCTCTGGCGCTCTGCTCTGTTCTTCTAGTTCTCAGAGTTTTCTTAGTCTGGTAGCCCTGCCCACACTTCCTGTCTGCCTTGGCCCAATCAGCACTTTTTATTAAACACATAGGCAGAGACAATTATTTACAATGGAACAACATAATCCCCCTACAGCATGAGGAATTTTCTTTCTTTCTCTCTATCTCTTTCTTTTCTTCTTCCTTTCTTTTAATTTATTTTATGTACATTGATTTGAAAGTGTCAGATCCCTGGAACTGGAATAACAGACAGTTGTGAGCTGCCATGTGGTTACTGGGAATTGAACTGGGGTCCTCTGGAAGAGCAGCTAGTGCTTTTAAGTGCTGAGCCATCACTCAAGCCCCAGGAATTTTATTTTTTTAAACAAAATTGTAAGATGTGTTTTTAAAAAGATTTGGTGTGTATGGTGTATGTATGTGTGTGTATGACGTGTGTTGTATGTGTGTGGTATGTATGGTGTGTGTGTGGTGTGTAGGTGTGTATGGTGTGTATGTGGTATGTGTGTGCATATGTGTGTTTGTGTATGTGTGTTCATGTGTTCCTGTGTGCATGTACGCATGCTTCCAGAGGCCAGATGAGGGCATTGGATTCCCTGGAACCTGACTTACAAGTGGTTTCAAGCCATCTGATGTGGGTGCTAAGAACTAAGTTCTTCTCAAGAGCAGCAAATGCTCTTATCTACTTATCTATCTTTCCATCCACTAAGATGGTTTTATGCATACATTATCTAGATTTTAGTGAAACCTTAGTTTTGCTGGGATACTCAGTGCTGGTCAGCTGAAAATTTCCTGGTGATTAAGAAGAGACCAGCATTGTTGAGGTGAAATTGTTCAGAAAGTTCTCCTGAGAGGTAGCATCCAGAAGCTTTAGATATAACCAAGGCTGTTTTTGTATTGACAGCTGAACTCCAAAGTGTAAGACTCATCCAGTTGATACTGGTTTTGAGGGCATGAAGAGGTCATGGGGAGCAGCTGAGGCTTGGCACTGTGTAGCAGGAAGGGCTGGTATCTCTGAAGAGAGACCAGGAGAGACTCTGGGTGAAAATGCATTCCAGTTGCAGCAAGAGACCTCAGCAGTTTTGGAAATGCCAGTGCCATGGGATGACCACCAAGATCACCAACAGTAGTGGAGTAGAGACAGCCAGGCCTAGATGACAAGCTGTGTATGATGCGGATAAGCAGAGAGTTCGAGAGGTAACCCAAGCCCCTCAGAGGAGCCCAGGAAATCCTGAGTGAATCCCAGATGACTGGGTTTAAATTGTTCATGCTGTTGTTTTTACTTTGTTCATATTGTGATTGTGCCCTGGTTCTTCCCTCTTAAAGAAAGAATTTAGCTTAATTTTGATTTTTACAGGAGCCCACAGCTGAAAGACTGAACTTTTAAGGAGAGTGGATATTTTAAAGAGACTGAAATTTTATTATATTTAGATTTGAAAGGACTTTAAAAGTTATTTCTGTCTTATATTTTGATATCAGAATGAATGTGCAATCTTGGGGATAAATGAGAGAGGAGATGCTCTAATTGAAAAGTGATGTACTATTTGTCAAGTTGACAAGGGGTCAGTTGCACTGGTCAGTTTTATATCAACTTGGCACAAGCTGGAGTCATCAGAGAAAGAACCTCAATTGAGAAAATGTCTCCATTAGATCCATCTGTAAGGCATTTTCTTAATTAGTGATTGATTGGGAAGGGCCAAGACCATGGTGGGTGTTGCCACCCCTGGCTGGTGGTTCTGGTCCTGGGTTCTATAAGAGAGCAGACTGAGCAAGCCAGTAAGCAGCATCCTCCATGGCTTCTGCATCTGCTTCTGCCTCCAAGTTCCTGCCCTTCATGAGTTCCTGCTCTTACAGCTTTTAGTGATGAACTGTTGCATGGACCTGTGAATGAAATAAACCTTTTACTCCCCAAGTTGCTTTTGGTCATGGTGCTTCATCACAGCAATGGTCACCATACCTAGGACAACGGTGGGGATGCTCCTAAACGGGATCAAGAGTGGTCTTAGGACACTGGTTTATGACTGGGTCGATATATGGCCATCTTGCTATTTTGATGAGCAGACAGTATTATAGGGCCCCTATTTTCTTGAGATAGACATTTGGATAAGACGCCAAGGATTATGAGGAATTAGATTTCAGATGTCTATCAGACCTTTTGCGACACTAGGACCAGGCTCCAGTAGTCATAACCTGGCTGTTAAAGTCTAGGAGCTTTTGTTTCTACACAGAGCCAAGTTTCCTAACTAAACCAGTTTCAAGTTACATAAGGATGAAATCTCTCTTCTTTAATCATTACATTGAGTATCTGAAATACCCTGGTGTTAGCCAACCTGTTATTTTTCTAGGCTCCTTTTAGTTACTTTTTTAAATCATATCTATTTATTAATCTCATGTGACTCACAGAATGCTTGCAAAGGTATGAGGACAATATGCTGGACTCCTCTGCTCTCTTCTACTCACAGGCCCTAAGGACTGGACTCGGTTGTCAGGCTCAGCAGCAAGTGCCCAACCTGCTGCTCCATCTTGTAGATCCTGCATTTTAAGTTTCATCTATATTCATCTTTTCCTGCTCTCTACTAGTCTAGTCTTTCCACAAAGGATCAAAGTTTTACTGCACCATGAAAATTTATTTGGCACTTTTAAAGGGGAAGCAAATGATTTTATTAAAACATCCTAACAATTTTTTTTACAATATTTAAAAGGAGAGCGACAGTGTTACCTCAAGAGAGTATTAAGTTTTACGAAAGGCTGAGTATGCAGGAACAATGGCTGCATCAAGGAAAAAATGGGGACACCCCCTTCCTTTGGCAGTGGGAGGTTCAGGGACATCCCTTACTGGAGCAATTCGGAAAGAAAGTACAAAGGCAATTTGCTATTCTTAGATGACACATTATCTTTGGTTTTTATAAACTTCCAAACATAAATGTGTGGTGAGGACACCAAACGTGGGGTGAGGGTGATGCAAAAGCATCAAGAATTATTATTAGTCTACAAATATCTACTTATCATCCATACCCTTCATTAAGTAGGTAAGTCTATGCTTTTTTAAATCATATTTCCACCTATGCAGAATAGGCCTTTGGGAGAGAACAATAGGGTAACCACTTTTCCTAGACGCCTGAACTAGTTTGCTTCCTAACATAAATATGCCATTCAATTATGCCATGTTATTTTCAATGACATGTGAAAGATCTAACATCAAATCGGCTGTCTCAACAGTAGGCTACTAAGCTTGGCAGCGAAACAGTCCACAGTGGGTTGCTGGCTGAGCCCACGGCTGCTTGTGAAAGGCAGGTTTGTAGTGCAAAAGGAAGATACGGCCTTCTTAAAAAAGACCAGCTGAGTCCTTCCTGGCTGTTGTACAAGCCACAGACACACCGTGACAGTATATCTGGCCAGTTAACAACAGAAGCAGAATCCAACTGACCTGACCGATAAAGTGTCCATACTTCGTGTCAATGAGGATTTCACCATCATGTCCATGGAGCTAGCGATGGACTCCAGAGCATTGCATAATGGAGCTCTGCTTGAGAATAGCCATCTTCTTTGACAATGTCTTCTGCCTCATTGTGAACCCTGTGTCTGATATATAAGCAGCCAAATGTGTTTCCCTGCAGCCACCTTCCACAAAACCCCACAGTTCCTTGATTGTTAACTGCAAGATATGGGTTGCTGTTTGACGTGTGCGCTTTGGCTCCTCTCAGGCAGTGTCATTTCTGCTGCAGAGAAGCAGGCTGCAGATAGTCACCCCATTAGGAGTAAGATGGAAAAGATGTTTGGAGCCAAATCTTGTGGAGCACAAATAAATCTCTTACAGTCCTGTAAGTAGCAGGAGCTATTGTGTTTAGGGAACCAATAGGCTTGCTTCTGTCACTTTGTATCAGTCACTCCAACTCCATGGGGGGAGGGGGTAATGGAATGCTCACTAGGGATCTGTTTCAATGATTGTGTAACTTTTTGGCACAGGACAAGATCTACATGGTCACTGACTAGTTGTAGTCCCAGATTAAGCAACCATTCAAAAACTGCATTCTCAAGGGACACTTGGTAATGGACCACTACACTTCCTTCCCTGGCATTAGAAAAATCTCGGGATAAAAACACACAGGAGAATGCCACCTTGAGGGCATTTGACTTTTGGGTGGGTAATAATCTCCCTAATTGAACTTCTCACATTTCAATGAGCAGTAGAATCTGTAACTCGTTGGCTCTTTAAGGGGACAATTATACTCTTCCCTAAAATGATTCAGTCTTCTGCACTTCCTGGAATTTTAAGCAAAAAAGCCTTCAAAACCAAAGTACTGATGTTTCCTTTCTGATGAGTATACAGGCAGGTTTGCTGGTCAAGATACTATGTACTAAGCCAAGGAAGATATGTGTACTGCTGAATTCAACTGGGATTCAACAACTACAGGCTTCAGGCTTGAGATAACTAGAGCAGAAATGCAGGAAGTATTTATTTAACTTAATAACTTCCATGGGTGTCAAGCCTAGTGTCTGAATATTTTCAATCAGTTTACAGCACAGAATGGCTTTTTGTAACTATGCCACAGTCACTGAAGCAGGACACACGATTCTACACAGATGCGGTTAGGACCTTTAATATGGGATGGGTGACTGAAAGGATTAAAGCACGGCTGAGGACTGTGAAGTTGTACACACACACACACACACACACACACACACACACACACACACACACACACACACACACACACACACAACCTCCCAAGCCTTTGTGCAGATGCTTCAGCCTCCTTGAAGGGCCATAGCACAAGGCCAGGATTCCTTTCAAGACAGAAAGTGTGGATCTGACTCTCTCATCAATGGTTCGGATTTACACAATGATGGCTTCTTAGTTTCAAAACGAGACATCCTGCTTCAGGTGGAACGTGTACGGGCTGCCTTAGTCTATTCACGTTTCTCATTTATTGCACTGACATATGTTTTAACATTAAAAACTATTTTTCATGGATGAAAGCCTGCACATTCAACATTTCCAGCTATAAAATCAAGTTGTTTTCAGAAAGTAACCAGTATATAAGTCAATAAGCTTAATGGCATTAATAATTCCAAGTATTTATTTTGCTTCGTTTTTCAATATTCTTTTGTCTCTGAACTGCGACCTCACAGACTCTTTTGCAGCTATCTGTATAAAGTATGTTTCAAGATGGACACCTATGAAAGTCACCCTCACAAGAAGCCAGTCCTTTCTAATCCAAGTGGGGTTTTCCATTTTTTCTATTATCAAGTTTAGATTCAAAGTTGCTTTTTTCTGAAAACCACAAGCCTGCTACTTCTCTTAGGTTTGGTTCTTCTGTGGACTTGCAAGTGCTGGGCTATCTGGTTCAGGAATTTGGCTGCTTTTGAGGTTCTGTGCCACCCCAAAAGTATGAATCCAATTTAAGGAACCATAACAATCAGAACTTTACATTCTCTCCAGAGACTGTGAGAGCTCATAGTCTGTTGACATTAGTACCCCTCCCCACCACCGGCTGCACCCCGCGGCCATGCCCACCGGAGCACAGACGCCATGCTGTCACAATAAACACGGCAAAGCCCTGGACCTTTGCCCAGAGAGGCTAGAACGCGCACGCGCAGCTCCGCTCCGCCCTCTCTTCCGGTATTTGCTGGAAACTACGGCAAATGAGAAAAGCCTGCGGTCTTCACCAAGTGCGTTCTGTGGTTGCAAACTATCAAAACTGAAAACGTTTCAAAAAGCATCATAACATTAAGAAGGCGACAGAATTTGTGACTTTCTGCTCTCTTGATAGGTATTTCCGGAATGGATGAAGAAGTCACCTTGGTTGCTTTTCGGAAGCTGACCAATCACAAAGCGTCTTGTTTTGTCACTAAG
The DNA here is from genome assembly GCA_033318265.1 of Phyllotis vaccarum. Taxonomy (NCBI): domain Eukaryota; kingdom Metazoa; phylum Chordata; class Mammalia; order Rodentia; family Cricetidae; genus Phyllotis; species Phyllotis vaccarum. The sequence continues at coordinate 63,768,548 of JARWLC010000006.1, forward strand.
TTCTCAATTCCTACCCCTCTCTGGCATTTTTTTAAAAAATCTCTTTTTATCTTTTCCTCACCACAAATCTAGAGTCTAACAATTGCGATTCATTTGTTCATTTATTTATTTATGGTTTTTTGAGACAGGGTTTCTCTATGTGGTTCTAGCGGTCCTGAAAATTGTTCTATACACCAAGCTGGCCTTGAACTCAAGAGATTCACCTCCCTCTGCCTCCCGATGCTGGATTAAAGGCATGTGTCACACTGACTGGCCATTTGTAATTTATCTCTCACTTTGGTTTCTCTTTTATTCTTTTCTTAAATTTATATTTGAGAAATTCCTTTTAAATGCATGGATTTATTATTGTGTGTTTGTGTGCTTAATGCGTGTACCCATGGACATAAGTGGGCCATGGAACAGATGCAGAGGTCAGAGGACAGCTTTCCTGGGGTTGATTCTCTCCTTTTCTGCCTTTCACGTGGGCTCCTGGGATTGAACTCAGGTTGCCAGGTTTGCCTGCAAGTGCTTTTTCCTGATGCATATTCTCATTTGCCCCATTTAAAAAAAAAGAAGTTTTAAAGAAAAACTTTAAAACTACATTTATTTATTTAGTGTATGGTGTGTGTGCATGCTCACAGTGTGTGCTATAAATGCATGGTCGAAAGATAACTTTTGGGAGTCAGTTCTTACCTCCTACCATGTAGGTCCCGGTGATTGAACTCAGGTCATCAGGCTTGGTAAAGGCACCTTTATCTCTTGCCTCCATTTTGGAAAGTTCTTTAAGGAATTAGACAAAATTACTCATTTTATTAGTTAAAGAGCATATTCTCCACACTTCTGGCGACCTTCTGGCACTGCCATCTGAGCCTTCCTCCCCGGGCAGGGAAAGTTAAAGGTCACGGGAGAAGCTACTCCTCTCAGTACGCATGGGCCTCTGCAGCTCCCTGGCACCCGTTCACAACCCACAGCCCTTCTTTTGCACAATGCCCAGCTTGCTGCCAGCTCCCAGACTAACTATCCTTGAGGGCTTGACTGGTTCTTTTGGACCTCACTGGTGTGGATAAGGCCAGTTTCTTCTTGCCAAAGGGAATTTGCACATCGTCTTGTTATAAAACCCCGACACTGATTCTTTCCCCAGTCCTTTGCCCTTCAGCGTCTGTAAGTAGATTTAAACACTCACTGCCCAAGTTCTAGACATGGTATTGCACATTCTAGAGAGAAAGGTGTGTATGGAAAGTTATCCTACCTAGACATGGCAGCAACTCTTGAATGGAAAAAAAAAGAACAGATTTTATGTTTTCTTTCTGTATTTGGAATCACATGTTTATCAGAATTGTTAACTTTAAGTATCTTATTTTTTTTAAAAAAAATATATGGGTTTTTTGCCTTCATGCATATTTATGTACCTTGTGCATGCCTGGTACCTGTGAAGGCCGGAGAGAGCATTGCATTCTCTGCAACTAGAGTTACAGGCATTGTAAGCCACCATGTGGGTTCTAGGAATTGAACTTGGGACCTCTGGAAGAGCATTCCCTGCTCCTAACCACTGCGCCATCTCTCCAGCCCTCAGTACCTTACATTTTAATAAAGACCTAGAAACAAGTAAACTCAACAAATATTAAAACATGTTTCTTGGTTTCTGAACTCATATGTTTTTTCATAGGAAAAAATGTTTTAAGTGTAGAAGACATTTGTTAATATAATCAGCTATAACTGTTTCATAGAAAGTTTAAGAAGGCAGGGATACTTGAATTTACATTTAGCAAGCAATGTCTCAACATTAAAACTTTAAAATGAGTCAGAGATTTTATGCATATGAATTATTTAACATAATTCAAAATGTTAATTTTATAATCAATAGTTCATTTATAAAAAAATATATCTCATATACATCTCCCTAATGAATCCCTTATAAAGAATTTTATCTTAATCTCACGACAATTGCAATATTAGGCAACTCTGGTCATTGTAATGAATTACTGTACCTGAAGGAACCAATGGATATAGTATGACATCAACATTTGCAAGAATAAAATCCTGTCTGGACAGCAAGCCCAGGAAAAAAAAATATCTACCAGTAATTATCAAGACATCTTTATTGGAGAATTATGGAATTATCCCATGCAGTGATGGTGCCAATCCTCCCCTGAAGAATGCAAAAACAACAGAGTTCTCAATAAAGTCTGGCCACGCCCCATTCAGGGTCCTGAGACCCCAAAACTATGCCTCTAAGTCTCCTCAATAACGTCTAAATCCTACCACACATCGTCATTGATGTTCTGTTAAATAGATTTAAGATCAGCTCAATTAGCAAAGGTTTACTTAAGTCATGTGAACTTTCTAATTTGGGGCTGATTACTGTAATTGTAACAGTTTTGATTTCTGTGAATGCTCATACATAGAATTTCTTATGGGATTAAAAAAGACATGTATTTTTATTTTATGAGTATTGGTGTTTTGTCTACATGGATGCCTGTGTACCACATTCATGCAGAGCCCACAGAGGCCAGAAGAGGGTGTCAGAAACCTTGGAAATGGAATTCCAAACTGGTTGTAAGCTGTCATGTGGGTGCTGAGAATTGAACCTGGGTCCTCTGGAAGAGTAGTCAATGCTCTTAACCACTGTGCTATCTCTCCAGCCTTCTTTAGGGGATTTTAACATGAGGATACAGCAAACATACTGCTAATAAACAGGTATAACACACATAAATACATATGTGCTCCAATGGTATAGCTTTCATTTCAGAAATTAGACATGAGCCAAAATCAAAGATCAAGAAATATAGATGCACCAATTTAAATAAATAAATACATATTTAAATAAAAAGACAATTGAATCTGCTATTTTTTAAACAAAATGGGAGGTATGAAAGTTATCTGTTCATATGACCAAATTTTAAGATTTTCATTTGTCCTGTAATCTAATCCTTTGAAGGGTATAAACCAAGTTGTTCGGGAAGCTTCCATAACATGCTGCTTTTTAACACCCACCCCTTTTCAGTCTCAAGCGAGCTCAGTGCTTAGCTCTTATACATCCTTCATGGTATAACTTTATATATGATCTTAATTTCACCTCCACAGCACTGAAGTATATTGCCTTTGTTATGCTGAGATAGAAGGAATGTGGAACAAAGACTTGGGGAAATCAGTGACTCTATTGACTGGTGAGTTTACTTAATTCAATGGGTGGCCCTTGCTTCCTCAATTCTCTATACAGAGCTTTTGGCCAAGGTAGAAGGCAAGGTTTCCATACATTTTTGCTAAATAGGCTTTCGCAGTACAGTACTACATTATAGTAACTGAGATCAGCTGCAGAGCATTTAACTGGATCAATGTTAAGGGATTTCTTGGTTGCTATGGAGCTAGAGGGGAGCAGTGCCTGTTAATAAGCAAATGGTCCAATCAAGTGACTGAATGTACAAACAGTGATTACATATTTGCATGTGTAAGAAGGTACCAGGATAGCATCCAACTGCCACATCTTGAAAGGCCTATTAGAGACCATGGGTTGTATTCTGCTGCGAAACTATATGTTTGTGCACTGTAAATATCTGTCTCTGTAAATATTGGTTTAATGAAATGCTGATTGGCCAGAATCTAGACAGACAGAAAGTATAGGAGGAGCGACCAGACAAGGAGAATTCTTGGAAGAGGAAGAGCAAGGCAGAGGCTTGTGAGACACAGAGGAAGCAAGATGAACACTGCTCTGAGAAGAAGGTACCGAGCCACGTGACTAGACATGGATAAGAATCATGGGTTAGTTTAAGTGGAAGAGTTAGCAAGTTATATGCCTAAGCCATAAGCCAAATAGTTTATAATTAATATGAGCCTTTGTATGATTATTTGGGACTAAGTGGCTACAGGACCGGCTGGGCAGGACAGAGAAACTCCTGACTACAGTGCTCACTGATATTTAGAATTGTTTTAGGACAGTGGACTGGGAGTTAGGCACATTTGGCTCCTTTCCTGATTGACCATCCCAGTATTGTTTCATGAAGAAGATTGGTGGCTCCAGCCTCATGTCCATGAAGAGGGAGCCCCCACGAGCTGTGCAGAAGAAAGCCTTTCAGGCAGGGAACTGGTCCTCTTCCTACCTCACATCTTGGCTCTGACTAGAATGTGCCATTAAATGTCAGAGGTGGACAAGACCCACTCTTCTAAGGGCCTTTGCAGTGGAGTCTCTGCTTTCTCAGAGGTACACATTTGGGTCTTTTACAAGGTACTAATTTTCTAATATATGCAAGTATAAAGTATGTTACCTTTTCTCACAGACCTTGAAGGTCCATCCTCTTTTGTCCATTAAATACATTTTTATACCAATTGAATGCCAGCTATCATATGGTATACTCTTTATTAGAACACATTTGAGTATTTCCATCATAGAGTCTCTGAGCCTACCATTTACAATTTTTTTTTGAGACAATCTCAATATGTAGCCCTGACTGGCATGGAACTCAGTATGTAGAAGGCTAGCTTTGAACTCATGGAGTTCTCAACATGGGTGCTGGGGACCAAACTGATTATCTGGAAAAGTAGGAAGTGCTCTTACTTGCTGATCCATCTCTCCAGCCCCTATTTTTTGAGTTTTAAGGAGGGAAATAATCAGGAATTGCTTACTTAAAAAGGACCACCAGGAACCAGTGCACAGGCCTCTAATCCCATCCCTCAGGAGACAGAGTTAGGTGGGTTTGTGTGAGTTCAAGGCCATATATAGTAAGTTCCAGAATAGTGAGGATTATATAGAAAGACCCTGTGTCAACAAAACAAAACTAAAGATTACCAGGGTTGGAGGTTTAATGTTTAAGAGCACTGGCTGCTCTTTCAGGGGACCCAAGTTTGATCCCCAACATGGCAGCTCACAACCACCTTTAACTCTGGTTCCAGGAGATCCAATGCCCTTTACCTGCCTCCATAGGTGCTGCACACTCATGGTGCAGACATTCATGTAGGCACAACACTCATACATTTACAAATATTTAAATAAAAAAGAACACTAGGTGGCATTGGAGAGATAGCAGGTGGTTAAGAGTCCTTGATGAAGAGGACCTGGGTTCACTTCCCAGAATCTGCAGGACACCTTACAACTGCCTGTAACTCATGTTCCAGGGTTTCAGATGCTCTATTCTGGCCTCTGGGGGCACCAGACATATATGTACACATAAAAAGAAGTTCATTGGTGTGAGGTTGTTAAGGGAGCTAGAGAAGGCAGTCATGGTGGCACAGACCAACAATCCCAGACCTCCAGAGGCTGAAGCAAGAAGATCATGAATTCAAGGACAGCCTGGACTTAAGAATTGTTATTATTACTTGGAAACTATTTGTATCTAGTGATATAATTATTATATACATGTTTATCACTGTTAATTAAAATTACTTCTGTAACTAAGCTAACTTATGCTTTATCAACTTTTGAAGCAACAAAATCTTGTGTCCTTTTATATAAACAGGGACCTAACATAATTTCTCAGGAAAAAAATAACAATCTTATTCATCCCCCCAAAAGCAAAAATGGTTACGGAATTTTCTTTGAAATATAATTATTTTTGTTTCTTATTAGTTGATAACTAAGATGGTACTTTGTTTGGGAGACAAGTGGACCAGTTTTGGATCAGTATATAAACAGTTGTCAAATGGGTTTCTGCAAGGCAAGATCAATAGTCTGCTACATGGCAAAGACCAGTGGACCCTGGGACAGTACAGAATACTGCGGAGACCTGTAGTGGATTTATGATGCTACACTGTAAATAACTGTTCTGCCTAGAGTTTAATAAAAAACGCTGATTGGCCAAAGGCAGACAGGAAGTGTGAGTGGGGTTACCAGACTAAGAAAACTCTAGGAACAGGAAGAACAGAGCAGAAATACCACAGAGAAGCCAGAAGATGCAGAGGACAACTATACTGCTCTGAGAAAAGGTACGGAGCCGCATGGCTGAACAGGATAAGAATCATGGGTCAGATTAAGGGTAAAGAGTTAGCAAGTTATATGCCTGGGCCTTAGGCCAATCAGCGTACAATTAATGTAAGCATCTGTGTGTCTCTGTGGGACTTTGGGGCTCTGCTGATCCAAACTTTGAAGCTAGGCCCGAAAGTCTGGGCCGGAAACATCATACAACAGGGACCGCATGGCCTGCATGCTCTCTTCTCTTTTATTGGTTATTCTCTTGTCGGTTTATAGTTTCACTTTGTCAGTCATGCACAGGGAAGGATGTAATCATTCCCAGTTTTTTCTCTAATATTTTCCCCTAAAATTCTTTGGTAGCTGATTTCTCAGGTTTTTTTATGGAGAGGCTTAGGCATGCAGGACCCTTTTGTAAAACAAGGGAAGCTAACTGTATGCAAGTAGTTTATGGTAAAACTATTCTGTAAATATGCTTTGCTAACTTTTGAATGATATTGTAGTTTATGAAAATGTGAGCCTGTGTTTATCACCTTTTTGCTTTGTAAGGACAGATGTACCTGGCTAGCAAAATGCTGAACATTATCTTTGGTTAAAAAGTTGTTTTGATGTAGATGGGAAAAAATATTTGATTTTTCTTTCTGGAACTTAATCTTGGAGGGTGGGAAAAAACACACTAGCTTTTTGAAGTATAAATAAAGGCAGCTGGAGCTATTCAGGGCCAGCCACTTGGGCAAAATTTGATGGTTAGATACCTCATTTCTTTGCGCCAACACTCCTTCTCTGTCTCAGGACCTGAATCTGGGCTGTGGTAGGACCACAGCAATACTTCCAATCCTAAAAGAAGAAATTCAATATCTACCATCACAACACGTTTGGTGTTAGAATTGTCCACAGGTATTCATAAGGAATTCTGGGACTACTACAGACGCCAAATCTGCAGTGGCTGATGTGTCTCATACAGAGTAGTGTTTCCCAATACCATACATGTAACTTTTAAGTCACTTGCAGATTACTTAGAATGTGCACCACAGCATAATGCTGCCTTAGGAATTGTGGTGTACTGTGTAGAGAAGATGTGAAAAGGTCTGCGTATAGAAATCTACAATCAGTGTAATTCACAAGATAGAGCCAACATAGACAAAAGACTATTTTTATACTTTCAAAATCATGTATTTTTATTTATGAGTATGTGTGTGACTGTGTCTGTGTGCATATGAACACGTATATGGGTGCTCACGGAGGTCAGAAGAGAGTTCTAGGTCTCTTGGAACTGGAGTTACAGTCAGGTAGTTGTAAGCTGCTTGGTTTGGGAGCTGGGAACCAAATTTAGGTCCTATAAGAGCAATATGTGCTTTTAACTGCTGAGCCATCTTTCCAGGCCCTGCTGATGTTTGTTTTACACAACAGGTACACATTTATTTATTTTTTAATCAGTCATTTAGCAAATAATTACTGAACTCCAGGATGCAACAGTGGCTCAGCCTTTCTTCCAGAGCTATTAACTCTTGTCACCTGCACACTGAGCTTGGCAAGAGATCAGTTCTTGCCATAGTCACCCCCTCCCAGACTGATGAGGCCTGCAGTTAAAAATGAAATTAGGGGTAAAGCCTCTACACTGATATAAAAGAGAAACACACACACACACACACACCAGTGGAGGCTATTCCCAGCAGAGACCTGCATTAGAGATGTTAAGTAAAATAAAACTTAAGTAAAAAAAAAATCACAGTTTTGATGGGATTGTTCTCTCTTCACCACCTAAGTATTTGTGGAAGAAAGTCTGGAGTTGCTGCCATGCATCCAACTGGGCCATGGCATGAGGCTTAGGCTCCCCTCCAAAGGTGATGTTAGCCCCCACCAGGAGGTGCATGCCAGCCTTGCACAGTGGGAAGTACGGAGGCTCAATATAATGCCCCGCTTCTGGGTAGCAGATGATCTGGGGCTTCTCCTTCCCATGGGCCTGTAAGCGTTTGGAGATCTCATTGGCATAGAACTCACTCTTCCAATTGTGGTCATCCTGACCTACAAGGAGCAGGAAGGTTGTGTCAGACCTTTCCACGGGGATGAAGCTCTTTGGTACTACCAAAGGGCTTTGCAGAGCATCTACAACATCCTGGAGGCCATCCTTGGTCATTCTGACTCGATTTTTCAGGCTAGTCACAGGAGGTATGGTCTCGTCCTTGTAGTGTATGGTGTTCCCAACAGCAGCCACGGAGCCATTAATGATGACAGCAGCTTTGATGCCCTTCAGGAAGGAGGCCATAGCAAGGCCAAGTTCACCCCCTTTGGAAATGCCAAGCACCCCAATTCCTGGACCTTTGACCTGAAAAAGACACAGAACAGGAGAATGAGCCCACATAAAAGGTAGGACAGTGGGTGGTACCGCTCCTGGACATCAGGTGACCCTGAGCCTGAGAATGACTCTATATCATCCTGACTCTGGAAGGGTCATTAGGCATCTGTCAAGCTCAGAGCCTACCTGCCGCTCAGATGAGAAGTCACAGGTCAAGCCCTGGTTGAGATAATTAAATGGCTGTTTTGCTATTTGCCTGGTATATCTGTGTATATAAAATCACAATCGGGTATATATGAACAAAAAAGAATCAACATAAGCCACTTTGGAAGATTTTGAATCACTATTAATTTCTTTCTGTATTCATTTTCTTTCCAGGAAGTGGTAATAAGTATTGACGTGTTTATACTAACATTAACTAACGTTGCCATTGTTAGACTGATCTAGACAGTGAGCAATCAGATGATGCTCCAGTCTTCAGAATAAGGTTTTTCTCTTTCATTTTGTTTCCCATCCGTCCATTCTCTTACTTCATAAATACAGAATTTAAAATCGCTTTTCCCTTTCCACCAGCTCTCTGTCCTGTCCCCACACTGTATCTGTGTTCAGGTACAGACATGGCCTTGTCTTCCTAGCCTGTCCACGCCATGTCTACACCCTCTAGTATTTGCTGAATGGATGAATACAGACTTATTAGTAAATGACAGGCATATTCCAAGAGTATGAGTCATTTAATGCTCAACAAACCTGGAGGCTGGGCACGAAATCACAGACACAAGACGGTGCCACAGCAAAAGTGATAAACATTCATGATTTATCTTGATTACCTCAGTTTGGGCGGGAAATGGACATTGCTGGAGGTAATCTTCTGCCCTCAGCAATCTGGGATGTTGGCCATCCTATGAAAGATTCAAACTTCTGTGTACCAACCTGTTCATGGCCCCTGAGATCATCTCATTTAAATATACTTTGCTCTGTAGATTTGGAAAAAACTAAATATTAATTGTTGTAAACCTTCAAGCTACTGGGTTACAAATCCAACTTTGACTCGAGGAGGTATTTAGGACCCCAAATTTTAAACTGGAATACTCTAACAGCCAACCTGAGGGTGATTGAGCAGGTAGTTTACAGCTTCCTCAAAGTACTCCAGGTGAAAGACATTCATGCCCTTGGGGAGGTCATCGTAGTTATAATAAGCCAGAGCCATGACAGCAAAACCTTTCCCAGCCAGCAGACTAGCCCGATACTCCAGAAGGCCACCTCCAACTCCGAAAAGGTCTATGATCCCAGGAAAGGGTCCAGTTCCTTAGAAAAACAAAACAATGCCCCCTGCAGATTTAGTTTCCAAAGGTCTTAGTATCTCATTCTTCTGTAAATGCAAGGAGCAGGAGGAAGGACAGGGAACAGACAAGCTTCTTTTCTTTTTGTGAAAGCATGCCCCGTTGGGTGGAGATCTGGGACCTCACCTTGCCTAGAAAATGTCAAATGGAGACTCTGCCCCCCCCCCATTGGCTAGACTCACACTTGTGGGTGATCCAGCTGTCCTCAGGTTAGTAGCAGGGTTGCACGAATCCTATTTGGTATTAGAATAAAAACCCGGAACCAGATATTGGGGAAAAGCTGAATTATCAGTCAAGGAACAAACCACAGCCAACTGGCCTATCGAATGGAACTGTCAGGCACTGGTGCCAATGAGGGCAGGTGCCTGATTACTAAAGGGGATTTCACAAACCCGACCTAAGAATGTGCCACCACCACTTCTCACACTGAGAATCTGACAATCCTCCACAATCCTCATACTCAATGTCTCTGAGTCCTCAGCCTAACGGGAAGCAGGTGACAGGCCAAGCTAAGGGCTGAGCATCTCCTCCCCCTTATCACTTTCAACTTTTTAAGGTGTCGGTCACCAGTCCCTGACCTGTGCGGCTAACTCTGTGGGTGACTCTGTCCTCTGATTTTCAGGCAAACTTTTATTAGATACACAGTATATCAGCACATAGGAAGGAAGCATTTCAGGGTCCTCAGGAAAATCTGAACTTTAAAAATAGCATTCTGATTGGGAGATGAGGCTAAGACAGGAAGGAAATACAATTGCCCATGAGGTGGGTAATAACTTCTCACGAAAGAGAGACCTTTTATTATGAAAAACTTTGAGTTTTCGATTTTTTGCTTCTTACTGCTTAAATATGTAAACGAACATATTAAAGCTTTTTATAGTTTTAACCAAAGAACCACTTTGTCAGTTTTTAACATGACTTCCAAACCACTGGAACTTGCTAAACTAAGTGTTTACTGTTCTCGAAGAAGTGCCACAACCTTATCCTCAGACCTTCACTAAACTACCACCCTGCCTTTATTTCAAAGGGTTACAAACAATTGACCAAATCTCCGAGAACATCTCTCTGTGAGTCACTGAAGTTAGGTTTATCCTGGGAAAGTTATCTCAGAATCAACAGCCAATCTCCACGGCCCTCGACACCCACGCTTTCAGATTCTAGACTCAGAGTCCTGCAAGTGAGAAAGTCTCCAAGCGCTTGCTCTGGTTCACCTTGCCTGAAGGACTGTCTTAGAGCAGCCGACGCCAACCGTGCATGGGCACAACCACCCATGGGTCTCACTATCACAGAGAAGATTTCTTTCCCTGGGCCCGGGTGAGCTCCTATGCTCTGCTGGCCTAAGCAACTTCAGATGGTGCTTCTGATGTGACTGGCAGCTCAGGACTCACCCCGCCATGAACCCAAGCCCAAAGGCTTCCTGGAGAGTGTGTGAGACCGTAAGAAGGGGGCCCAGGCCCTGCACCCCTAAAGTGAAAACTCTAGGAGGGAGGGAGGTCCGCTCACCTGCAGGCAGGAAGAGTGCGGCGCGCACACGGCCCTCGCGCACGGGCACGCGCCGCACCCCGGGAGCCATGAAGTGACGCTCGTGCACCGCCCGCGCCAGCAGCCGCCCGCCGTCGGGCTCGTGGCCGTCCTGCACCTCCAGCTCCACCACGAAGGGCGTCTGCACGTCGCGCTTGACCAGGCGCCAGAAAGGCCGTTCGGGCTCCATGGCCCAGAGCAGCCCCATGGGCTCGAGCCCCGCGAAGCTGCCGCCCAGCGCGGGCGCGCGCGCCAGGTCCAGGTGGCCGCGGGCGTCGGCGCGGTAGCGCGCGTGGGCGCGGAAGAGCGCGCCTTTCTCGTCGCGCAGGGCGGCGTGCAGCGTGACGGGCTGCTCGGGGGCCAGGCCGTGCACGGCGATGCTCAGCGGCTCGTCCCAGCAGCTGCGGCCCGCGGGCTCCAGGATCAATATAGGTGCCATCCGGTTTGGGGCAGTAAAAACGTGTATTGCTTCAGATTCTGGCTTTGCCTTGGTACTTCTAGGCCTTCCAGGACTTGCTGTTACAGCTTTATACCCTTCCGGCTTCTTTGGCGGCAGTCTCTGTGCTCCCTAGCGTTTGTTAGATGCTACAGTGCAGGAGATGAGTAATGATTAATCTTGATTTAAACCCTGGTGAGAAGTGAAATAGTTTATAGAAGAAAGATTCAAAAAGCTATCGTTGCAATATTCTGGATTGTGCCAAAGCATTCCAGGAAATTATAATTTTAGTAACCCATGTAAAACAGGACCATATGCCCTTACTTTTTTTTTTTTTAAATACCCGTATCAAGCCTTTTCTAGACTCAGCCTTTCTGTCTCTATACTTTTCAAAACCTGGAGCCACTTCTATAGAAATCAGACCTCCTGGGGTGCAGATTGATTCTGCTCCTTGGTGGCGGTTGTGTGGCTGTTTTGAGATACTGTTTCACCTACTTCAAGCTGACCTTGAATTTGCTATGTTATTGAGCATGGCCTAGAAATCCAGAACCTCCTGCCTCTACCTTTGAGATACTGGGATCTCAGGCCTGGGCCACCTCTATGCACTCCTCCAGTTCTTTATCAAGATATGTAATTAATTGTCTTTAACTTAAACCATATCCTGGGATAATTCAATGGGCTAACACGTTTAAACTGTGCTATTACCAAGCAGGGAATTGCTGTTTTCCAACTCAGCTAAATGTCAGATAAGAGTTCAGACAAGAAGAAAGTTTAAGCAAATGGGGTTATTTAAAAGTTTTGTAAATGGACTTATTACAAAAGCATGGGTAACTGGTATGTATAAACAGAGACCAAAGTTAAAAGGTTAGGGTTAATGTAGTCAGAAGTTTCTAGCCTAGCCTAGCTCTGAGATTTGGACCCACAGTCCAAAATAACCACACAAAGTCTTATATTAATTACATCCTGTTTGGCCTATGACTCAGGCATATGACTTGCTAACTCTTACTCTTAAATTAATCCATGATTAGCCACGTGACTCAGTACCTTTTCTCAGAGCAGCATTCTCTTCTTTCCTCTGCTTCTGCCTGACATCCCTGTCCTGCTCTTCCACTTCCCAGAATTTTCTTAGTCTGGTAGCCCCGCCCATACTTTCTGTCTGCCTTTTGGTCGATCAACATTTTATTAAGCCAGTAGGAGGGACAAATATTTACAATGTACAAGAGCACAACCTCACAGCAAGTTACAGTTGGGACTAGAGAAGTAAAAGAGCTTAGAGCTGGGCACAAGACAGCTGAGTTGGGCCAACACTGGCATTGGCAGTCAGACTGCCTTCCCCTGAAACTCTTTCCCCAAGCAACACAGGCAGGGCTTTGTTGCCCAATGGTATATTCTTGATTCTAATGCAGCTCATTGTAGTTGACTAGATTTTAAGGGTGGCTTCTAAAAACAAACACAAAACATGACCCATTCCAGACTGTCCCTACTATGAGCTAAATATGAGCTTACCAAGGAAAACCACAGCTGTGTGTTGGTAGCTGTGATAATGGTAAAGGAAAAGGACCCGTGGTAAAGCTATGAACTGATGGATCTCATAACCTAGAAACAAGGGGAGAACAGGTTAAATGACTAGCAGACCCCAGCAAGGTCTAAGACTGGCAAGACTGTGAAAGGTCAGAGTAGAGCAACCTGGCCAGGGGTAATTACCAGCAGACAGACAAGGTCAAGATGCAGAGGTCAGAGATGGACAGAGAGGACATCAACCACCCCTCACTAGGAATGCGGTGCAGGGAGAGTCTGTCACCTCCCTAGTTGGGCCAGGAGAATGTGCTTAGAATATGTGCGTTCCAATGGCTCAGCTCCCCAGGCTCAAAGAATTAACCCATCTTAGTGGGAATTACCCCAGCGTTGGCCCCTCTTTCTGTTGAGTCCTGTAAGAAGTCCCTCGATTAAGTTTGGGGATTTGTCTTTTCTTTTCTTAAGGACCTCTCCAGAAGTCTGCATAAGCAGAACTTCCCAGAGCTCTGCTTTCTGCCACAAATCTTCCATCTTTATTCTTTAAGCTTTTTGCCTATAGTATATACTCTTCAACTTTTGGTGGAGAATTCCACTCTCCAAGTTTCCTCAATCAAAGACCCAGAGCTGACTTCTGGGTTATGCCCACATCAGATGAGAAAGTCTCTCTCAGAGTTAAGGATATTTCACACCCCCTTTTCTGCAAACAGACAGACAGTCTAGGAAGCCCTCAAGGGCTAAGGAAGAAGACCACTTAACAGGGCCTGCAGCTTTTCTAGCATGCCACAAGCAACCTAGGCAATGATTCAGCCTGGGGAGAAAATGCACCTGGATTTCCACCCTCTCTTGCCCTACAATGTATTTCTGCCTGATTGTAATCTTAGTTACAAACTATCTAAACAAGGAGCAGAGGGGAGAAAAGTGATTTGAAGCTCAATTTTTAAAAGTTGTACAAATAGGTCTCAGGTCTGAAGTTTCCTCTAAAAGGCAGCTGCTGCCAGATGTGAGGAACTTGGCTTGCAAAGAGCTTGCCTGGTTAGTATATCCCTCAGCACAAAGGCAGAAGTATATAGATAGGCAGAACACATAAAGCCACCTCTACTGCCCTTGCCTGTGGCTTTCCACATAATGAAGATGCTAATGGCTTCTGGAACCTGAGAGAGAAGCAGCTGGGGTGACCCAGGTCTGCCACTTATAGTATCTTTTAGGGGAGCTTTTGTTCTAGGGATTGTATAAAGAGGTAAGTGTGCTGCACAGGTGCCTCTCAACCTTCCCACAGAGGGCTGTGAGAGGAATTGCCCGTACAGTCCACTGATTCCAGGCATCTAGTGAAATGCTGCACTAGATGTCAGGCTGTCTCCACAGTTAACCCAAAATGGGGGTTTCTGTGCTCTTAACTATGGTCAGGATTTCATGAATAGACAGAATAGTCATTCTAATCTAGAATAGCATTTCTCTTGCTACTTATGATTCACACCCAGAGGATTTCTCTCTGAGACGTCTCCAAAAGTCTCCATGACTAAGACACGGGGATCTGGGTTCATTGTGGAAAAAGCAGAGTTGCTAAAACTGGCTTCAGGGTGGTCAGAACCCATCCCGACTAGAGAAACTTCATTGCACTGGGGTTGAGGCATTTATTTGCCACCAGATACACATTAGGAAAAATTTTGGAAAACTGAAATTTCTTGAAGCATAAGTGAGAGAGATAAGGTCTGTCTGCCAAGTGGGGCAAAGTGCTGTCCATATGTAACATGTATTGCAGCCAAAAAGAGGCGTGGCTAGAAACATTCATCAAAGGCAAGAGATTGAAAGGACCAGACGCCATTGTTCAGAATAGTTCTGAGAAATCAAGTTCTCTGAATTTGTTTCCTGGAGAAACCAGACAGAAGAAATAGATTCCCAAAACAGGCCGGGTTGAAGGGCGAAGTCCCCAGGCCTGCACTCTTTCCTTACCTGAGCAATACTTCTGTCTCCGCATGAGTAACCGGAAGGACTCTAATATCATCTATTCTGTTCCTTTCCAATATTTTTTTTATGAAGAAAATCATTTCAAAATGACCAAGCCTATTTCTGTTCTGTTTCCAGTGAAACTTATCTCTCTGCTTGGCTGATGAAAAGATGTTTAAAGAATGAAGGGTTGCCTGGGTCTAGAAAACCAACACTGTAGGTGTTTGTGCAACTCAGATGGAAAGAAATCCTGGCAGTCAGGAGCCCAGGCATACTGAGCTCTGAAGCTTTGAATGGAGAGTATTCAGGCAGCCGGGAGCCAATGAACACCACAGGCCACCATAAGCATAGGTAGCAGCTTGCAGCCCTGCTTCAGGGAAAGGCTTTCCCAGTGTTAGCAGCTCTGCTCCAGCAGGGGAGGCCTCCCTGGAGAAGTTGCTACCGACCTGCTCTGTTTTCCCAGAATGTAACAACTCTGCTCAGCTGAGCCAGCCAAAGTGTTAGAGCTCTGCTTCCCCTTCACTGCGCTGTTCTCTGTTCAAGGCTTGTAACAACTCAGCCCAGCCAGGGAAGGTCCTCTGGACTACGAGAGTGTTACAGCTTTGCTCCCTCAGCTGCTCTCTGTCCAGGTTCCTTACCTGCTGCTGCTCCAGCAAAGATGATCTTCACCCACACCTCATTCAAGAGATTTATTGGGAGGGAAGGGTCCAGGAGAGTGTGGCTGCCTCAACCCAGGGTGGGAAAATACAGTGGGGGAAGGGCTGCAGGAGCAGGGCTTATATAGGACTTGGGGGATGGAGCTTTTTAGGGAGGAGACTTCCAGGGTTAGGATTGGTCAGATTTTTATTTTTTCTTTTTTTTTAGCCTTTTTATCCTGATTTGTTTGGGGACCAAATGCTTCCTTCACTGGCTCTTTTGGGCTTTTGGGCTCTAATTTCAGGGCCAGGGCACATTTCTTTCACTGGCTCTGATTCTAGGGCCAAAGTGTGTTTCTTTGGTGCTGGTTTCAGAGTCAGGGTGCGTTTCTTTTTGATTGTGGTTTCAGGGATAAAATATTTCTTTCACTGGCTCGGGCCTTAGACCCAGAGTGGGTTTCTTTTTACTGACTCTCTGCATTCATGGCTACAGTGGGTTCCTTTTACTGATTCTGGTTTCAGAGCCAGAGTGGGTTTCTTTGGCTGGCCACTTTTCCCTACAAACACCATGAAAAATCTAACTTCTTGCAAGTCCCATGCCATCCCATCCCATCACGTGCCCCCCTACCTGTCATATGAAGTTTCTGGCCTGTGATCCAGACCTACAGAGCCACAGACCTGCAGTCCCACAGAAACACACAGACACTTGTATTAATTTTATGCAGATCAGCCTATGGCTCTGGCATGTTGCTAGCTAGCTCTTGCTCTTAAACTAACCCATGATTCTTATCTTGTTCAGCCACAAGGATTGGTACTTTTTCTCAGAGCATCATAGTTGTCTTCTGCACCTGCTGCTTCTCTGGCATCTCTGTGGCATCTCTGCTCTGCTCTTCCTAGGGGTGGTCCTCTGTGAGGCTAAAGTCTTACCAGAAAGCTAGGCGATCAATGGTCTTTTCTGGAGACAGTAGTTCACATTTTGCCGACTGGAAAGGGGAAGACTTACCAATCAAAGCTGGTGTTATTTGAACAAGCTGCAGCAGGGCAGTTGGAAGGTGGCTTGCTAGTGGCCCTGGATCAGGATCTCCTGGCCTATGTGCACCTAAGCCCAAGAGAGAGCCTATCAGAGTCACAGCACCAAAATGTTGGTTTTGCATGTGAGATCAGACACATACTGTTTGTTGTTTCACATGTGAGATAGACACACACTGTTGGTTTCGTGTGTGAGATCAGGTACACACTACCAGATGCCACACAAGAGTATATTCAAGGGAGTGGCTGAGTGGGTATTTATTCAGTGAGTACTGGGGAGAGGGGGGAAGAGTAGACTTTCACAAGGCAGCTCCTTTAAAGAAAGCAGGTGGGCACAGATATGTGGCCACACCTAGGGGTGTGCCCTCTGTATACAGTGTTCTGCTGGTGCCATGTTGGGTTTATCACGTGGGGGCTACATGCCAGAAATTCTTATTTCATCCTGCACCATGTTGGGTTTACCATGTGGCTACTATGTGCCATGAATCCTTATACTGTATATCTCTTATTTCTTATACCTTTCCATTTAAAATTGATCTTGAAAACATACCTAATATGACTATAAGTTTGATTATAATGTCCAACTACTAACTTACATTTTTAATATCCTAATTAGTTGGTAATAACTTTCAAGGACTAACTATTTGTATTGTTCTGCCCAGAGAATGACCCCCAGAGAGATAACCAGAGTTGGGGAATCTGAAATGCAAAGGTTTATTGAGTGTACAATGCAAGCCAGGCAGGGAACTTGTCCATCCACACATTCGGTAAAAGGAGGCTAGGAGGAGTTGAGATTACCTGTATCTTTTATAGGCAAAAACAGTGAACTGGAGTAAAAAATGAGGAAACGAGAGTTAACTTGGCCTCTCTTCAGGGTGGGTCAGGATTGAGTTTCTATTGACTGGCCCCAAGGCAGGGTTGGAACATTTTGCAGTTAAACTAGGGCCCTAGCCCAGATGCCCTTTTGCAAGTTTCTCAGAACTTAAGGGGGATTTAGCCTGAGCTTTCCTTGACCTGTTTGCTACATGGCTGCTGACTCTAAGATGGAGGAACATTTGGTTCCTTAGTATTACATTGTTAGATAAACTCTAGGTACAATACCTTGAACAAGCAATGAAATATATGTATAGCAACAAAATTAATCTCAATTTTGTATTAATATACACAATTTGTATACAATATACAAAACGTTTAAAACTAGTAACTGTTTTTTAAATGTAGATTCAATAATCTACCTTACATCCTATCATGTCTGTATCCCCCTTTTTCTTTTTTTTTCAAACAAGATCCCTGAATCTAATCTCCCTTGTTCAGCTTTTCCCTAACCCATAAAGATAGCTTCCCTTCAGCTTTAAATATCTAGATGCCCAAGGTCTTTTGACTTCTTGAAAATGTGTATTTATGGTTTTTTGTAAAGGGAAAACCAAAATCCCTTGAAGATTTTTCCCCAACCCTTGAGGGATTTTTTTACACCTTAAAGAATTGTCACATGCGTGGATGGGCGGTCATTTCCTTTATCAAGAAGTTCCTCCAGTTCAAATTGAGTCTATTAATTCTGATGGTGTCCATAGCTTTTCTTCACCTTTTCTCAGAGCAGCACTTAGACTTCTTTCCTCTGTGTCTGTTGGTGTTTCTCTGCCTTCTCTGTGGCATCTCTGCTCTGTTCTTCCTGTTCCCAGAGTTTTCTTAGTCTGGTAGCCCCGCCCACACTTCCTGTCTGCCTTCAGGCAATCAGCAAATTTATTAAACCAGTAGGCAGGACAATTATTTGCAATGTAATAACATAATCCCACTACATTCTTGTGACAAAGGATGTCATCTGGCTAATTTAGAGGGCTTTTCCTGAAGACACTGTCACCCTCTTTAAGTTCATTTACTTTGCTGTGGCTCTGAGGTTTATCCCCTTTTCTGGTAAGTCAGTGGAACAGACTCCTGTGCTGTAACTCTGATGTCACTCATGTCCCCAGGTCTGATCCTATTCCTATTGTATAGAGCTTCTATGAGTGACATCGGGGAGCACTTGCTTTTCCATTCTTCAGAACATTTGAATAAACATTAATTTCAAATATATCCTATAGTCAATAGTACCACATCAGTTTCTGAATTCTTATATTTGGTCTATGGTGTATGCGTTAGGGGAAGTTGATGAACTATATAAGCATCTCTGCTGGTTTTGGAAATTTGTGTAGCTGTAAAATGTTTTCAAAATTAGAAGTTCAACTCCTTTGTGGTAGTTTAATCACTCTTAAAGCTGGCACAGTTTTATTCTGTCTTTGTGTTTTGTAGAGAAGGAAGCTTCAGGGTAGACAGCTTGTGGTACTCCACCTTGTCCTCTATCTACTGAAATACAGCTTATTAAAAGAGGTTTCAAAGTCCTCACACTTAGCTTGAAGTGAGTTAGCTTTCTGAGCCTGTGATAAATCACATGAATTAGTCCCTTATTAATGCATGAGACAAAGGTGATTTTAACTTCTGAATTTGGAGGTCTCATTCCACGGTAGTTTGACTTTGTTGCTTTGGGCCCTTGGTTAGACAGAATACCATTGCAGGACATGGTGGTAGAGCAGAGCTGCCTCCTGCAGGGCAGCTGGGAAGCAGAGAGTGAGAGGAGAGGCAAATCTCCCTCAAGGGCATGCTCCCTGGGGCCTCACTTTCTTCCTTCAGGTCCCACCTCCTAAAGGTTGTGTTGTGGAATGCCTTTCTGTGCACTGTAAATATGCTTTATTACTATTGGTTAATTAGGAAGCTGTTTGACCTATAGCAAGACAGCTTAGAGGCATGTGGGAAATCCAAACAGAGATAAAGATGGAGGGTGGAATCAGAGAGAGAAGCCAGTGAGAGGCAGAGGAAGCAGGATGAGAATCCTGCACTGAGCAAAGAGGTATCAGGCCTCATAGCTAAACATAATATATATGGGTTAACTTAAAGTATAAAACTTAGTAAGTAATAAGCCTGAGCCATACATAAAACAGCTTATAGTTTATATAAACTTTTGTGTTATTTGGAACTAAGCTGCTGTGGAACTTGGGATCTGGACCTCTGGGCTAAGCTGGGCCAGAAACTGCCAACTACAAGGTTGTACCACTTCCCATTAGTGCCACAGACTGGAAACTAATCTTTAGCAAGTGGCTTTTGGAGGACATTTGAGAGCCAAGCATAATAGGGAGGTTGCTTTGACTAAGGATAATGGAAGGGACAGTTTTCAAAATGATCACTGCTGCTATGTGCAAAGCCTTGTCATCCTGGTGTCCACATCATTTGACTAACATCTCAAAACCCTTATCTTTAAGTCACCTAGTTGAGTATTTGCCAAGACCTTTTCCCTAATTACAGTTGATACTCAAGTTGAGAAGTTAAATGTTTCCTGGACTATTGATTACTTTTATAACTTTATGGGATGGTCAATAAGGATTGCCATAGAGCTGAGATATGCATCTGTTGTATAAACAGAAGACAGGAGTGGTGGCGCATGCCTTTAGTCCCAGCACTGAGCAGGCAGTGATTTCCAGGACAGCTGGGGCTAATAAAGAGACTTGTCTCAGAGAGATAGACAGAGTGATAAACAGATACAGAGACAGGGAGACAGACAGATCAGATAGTGGAGACCACAATGCAGGAAAACTGTTCAGAAAATAGGCAGGAGAACAAAAACAGATTTCATAACTGACCATCAAAACCTTTGCAATTTGTTTACTAGGAAAAGAAAACTTTACTGAGAAAATCTGGCTCCAGTGGTGTGATGTGGGCACACCTTTAATCCCAGCACTCAGGAGGCAGAGGTTAGATGAATCTTATAATTGAAGGCCAGCCTCATCTATATGGTAGGTCCCAGGCTGGCCAGGGCTGCTCTGTCTCAAGATTAGGAATGAGAGGAGATAAAGGAGGAGGAAGAAGAGGAGAGGAGGGGAGGAGGAGGGGGGAGCACACTTGTCACCCTGAGGGAAAAGCAACTCACATACACAAATAATACGGATGAATATAACCTTCCTGTCTATTAAAAGAGAGGGCTGATGGGATGGCTCCTTTGGTAAAGACATTGCCACCAAGCCTGAGGATCTGAATTCAATCCCCAGAGCCTACATGGTCAAAGGAGGCAGGTGATTCCTGCAAGTTATTTTCTGCCCCCCCCCCCAACATGTACAGATGTTAACACACACATGCAAACACATATTCCCCCCAAACCTATTGCTATTATTTTAGAATTCTAGTCACTGTATAAGTGGAGCTGTAGACAGAAGTTTCTGGCCTGGCCTAGTCTGTGGTCTGAACAAATCTCTCCCACCCACGTCCCACATCTGCTGATAAAATTGTGAGAACCAAAGTCTGATGTGGGAATGGCTTTCTGTATGCTGTGAATATCGATCTTTAAATAAAGGAACTGTTTTGGCCCATGAAAGGCAACACAGAAAAGTAGGAGAAGAAATCAGAACATAGGTAGGAGAAGGGCACAGTCAGAGACAGACCTAGCCAGCCACCCAAAGGAGCAACATGTAAGGAACACAGGAGAACCACAGGCTACATGGCAGACAGATTAATGAGAATGGGCTGAGTTAAGTAAGATGAAAGGGCAAGCTAGCAAGATGCCTAAGCCATAGACCAAACAGCATGAAGTTAATATTAGCGTCTGAATCACTTTTGGGGGCCTGAGCAGCAGACTAATTGGTCCGGGACGGTAGGTCTGTGGGTCTGGACCTCTGGCCACCTGGGGCCCAGAGACCTTATTGTAACAGATGGAGTCCCAACGTGGGCCAAATACCCACATAAAGCCCGAGAAAGATTAGAAAGGGCTCTAGAGCACAGAAACTGAGCCAAAGCAGCTTTTAAATTGAGTATCTGAAGTGGGTCATTGTACAGAGATAGCACTGCATCGGGGCCACATTCAAAATGGCGGCAGTGGACTGGAGGCAGGGAGTGTAAGCTGCAGCCAAGCCAGTTCCTAAAGTCTCACAGTAGCATGTGATTGATTTAAGGTTTCTGTTTATATTGAACAAGAGGGAAACAGAGTCAAAGATGGTTTTTTAGTAGCAGCATTTCTTGGGTCTGTTCTTTTTGCTAGTGGTGAACAGAGACTCAGCCCCTTTAAGAGAACTTCCTGACTCAGCTTTTTCTATAAATACAATGTAGCTCTTTAAGAAAGTGTGAATATTTTAAAAGCTCTTCTGGTTGGAAAATGATTAAGGATTCACAATAAAACAGATTCAGATGAAAAAAAACCCTGCAAACAGGTTACAATCTATGTAAAATGTACATAGGCTTCAGAGAGAAAAGAAAGAAGATAGAGAAAGTCTTTAAAAAGAGAAATAGAGTAATACAAATATAATGAGCCATGTAAAGATGGAAAATAGACACAGAATCGGGACTGTGGTTATTATTGTATTTTATTTTAATTTTTAAACTGTTAATGAGCTAACTGCAGAATGACAATGGATTGCAAAGGCTGCTAAGTTAAACAAGAATATATATTTTAAATGTAACTTGATTTTGAAATTTATGTCTAAGGATTTATTGCTTTGGAAGAGTTCTGCTTTTGTTTCCACAGAAGATGAGAACCTGTGGATTGCTTCTAGGCAATTATGATTTCAGCAACCAAGACCACCTGAAATTCTCTGTTGGGAAGAGATGGTCACATCAGCTTCAGGGCTGCAGACTAAGATGATCCAGTCTCAAGAACCTGTAAGATTGCCAATGCTCCTTAATCAGCAGGAAGTAGTAATGGGAAACTATGCCCAAATTTCCAAAATATTGTTTATAAATGTTTGTTTTCATTATAAATGGTTAATGGTCATAGTTAATCTCTTTCTAGAAGACAAAGGGGATATGGTATATGAGTGATTTTTAAAAATTAGATTATTGAATTTACGTTGATGAGAAAATCAGCTGTTAGTCTCAAAATGTTTTACATTGGTATGGATTTTTGGTTTATCGATATAAATTTAAGGTCAATTTTGTTATGCTGTATGTATTTATCTACTCTTGTTTAAGATATGATGTTTATGTAGCTCATTTAAAATTGTAATGAATAATAAAGAAATGCAGATTAATAGTTATCTGTGATAAAAAAAAACTTATGTTAGCTAGATTTTTTTGGTATACAAATATCTATTTCAATTAGGTAGGTAATCTTCAAATACTTCTATGGTATTTAAAATAATTTAAGGACTTAGGCTTTTCTGTACAATGAGACAGATCTGTTTCTGGATGCACCAATCTATTTCAAGAGAAAAATGGGCATCGAAGAAACTCCATATGGAGTCTACCTTCTTTGTGGCAATAACCTGTTCTTGTGTTGACTGATTGACAGTATGCTGTTTAAACTGGAGATGCAGGTTCCATAGGAAGGTGACATCTGAACTTTGGCAGAACAAGCTAAGATGGTCCTTCAGGTTCCTGCTTTGCAGAGAAAACTGCCAGACATTCTTCAGGACACAAGGAAAAGTTACTGATGAACTGTGCCAGAACTGTCAGAGCGGATTTCCTGCTTCACTGAAATGAAAAGAGACTCTGGGCCTGTAGGCTGAAGATAGATGCCCCAACTTTGTAAAGGAACTTTGGGTGACTGTCTAGGCAGATAGGTGTCATCTCTGTCATTTCTAGATTTTGGAAGTTGCTTGCACTTCTGGTTTACTTAGGTAAATATTATATCCTTCTGTGGTCTTTGATGTAGTTGAAGATTAGATAGTTATAGGTATAGTTTTTCTTGGTTATTTTAAGGTATATTGGACATGAAACGTAAGATTCACAATGATAAGGTAGATGATAGAGTATTTTCTTTAATTTTGCTAAATACAAATAGACTATATATTGTAACTGTAATTCTTGTTTGATAGCTATTTTGTTATATGTACTTTTGTTATGTTAAAATTGAAACCTTCCTTTTTGATTAGACAGAAATGGGGAAATGATGTGGGAATGTCTTTCTGTATGCTGTGACTATCAATCTTTAAATAAAGGAGCTGTTTTGATCTATGAAAGGCATGATAGAAAAAGTAGGAGGGGAAATCACAGCATAGGTAGGAGAAGGGCAGAGTCAGACAGATTAAGCCAGCCGCCGCCCAAAGGAGCAACATGTAAGGAACACAGGTGAGCCATGGGCCACGTGGCAGGATAGATTAATGGGAATGGGTTGAGTTAAGATGCAAGAGCAAGCTAGAAATATGCCTAAGCCATAGACCAAACAGCATGAAGTTAATTTAAGTATCTGAATCATTTTGGGGGGACTAAGCAGCAGTGGGTGGCTAAGCGGTCTGGCACTGCGGGTCTGTAGGTTTGGACCTCTGGCCACCAGGGGCCCAGAGACCTTATTGTAACAAAAGTCCCTCTATCTTGAGGCCTGGAGCTATTCTGGGGACTGAGAAGTTTCTAGTCCATCATTCTGAGAAGTTTTTAAACCCCCAAGGCCAAGTGCCGGAGGTCCTGGGTGATCAGAGGACATTCTGGCCCAGCTGCAAAGTATCTTTTCCCTATCCTAAGACAACCAATCAACCAGCAGCTGCCCACCGGATAGATGATAGTTAAGAAACTTCTCTGGGCAATAGAAAGTATCCCCTAACTTCCCAGCCTGATAATGGCATTTCTGTGCTCTTTGATCTTGTTTTAAAAAGCCCTGCTCTGAGTAGGGAGGGGCTCACTTCTCCACTGGCACTGCTGTGTGACAGTCAGGAGCTGAGTTCAGCTGTACAGAAGCAATAAACCTTGCTTTGCATTTGCATTCAGAGAGTCAGTGTGATTCTGGGGACCTTTCTGGGGGTCGCTGAAATGAGCAGAACAAAAATAATTACTCAGAGATTATATTAATTTCAAACTATTTGGCCTATGGCTTGGGCTCATTACCAACTAGTTCTTGCAGTTTTACTCAACCCATTGGTATTAATCTACTGTACTGACACATGACTCTTGTGGCTTCATTGTATCTTGCTTTCTAGGCAGCAACCTGCCGTGTCTCCTTGACTCTGCCATTCTCAATCTTCATCTGTGCTTGGATTTCCCTCCTGCCTCTAAGCTGCTTTGTCATAGGCCAAAACAGCTTCTGTAGTAACCAATGGTGATAAAGTATATTCACAGCATGCAGAAAGACATCCCACATCAAGGGGCCAATGAGTTGTCTCAGTGGGTAAAAGGATTAAATATAGACCTGACAACAGAGGTCATCACTGGGACCCATGATAGGAGAGGCAGACTTCCAAAGTTGTCCTCTACAGCACACACATATATGCGCACATGCTCACATGTGTGCACACATACTAAAGATTAAATTTGTGAGTTTATTAAAAAGAATCTAACTATTTCTTACAACATGAAGCAAATGAGCATCCCGTGTAATCTTTTGAAAGCTGTGGACCAATTTTTAGGTCAAAACAATATCCATGGTAGTTTAGTTCTTAAACCCTTATTTTTCTGTTTTTATTACTTTTTTACAGTCTCAAGTTTAGGGTATAACTCTTATATGTTTACTTTTTAGCTTGAATGGGACAAAAATAAGGCTTCAAGTGGCCTTGAATAGAGAAACAAAATTTTTCTTTGTTAGTTTAGTCAACATGAATGAGAAGCACTTTCAGAAAAGTGTAATTTGGAAAATTATTTAAAGACTCTCTCTACTCCAATGAGATGGCAAAATAATCACATTTTGTGGTTTTGGGGTGTGTGTATGGTGTGGGGGAGTATGGGGAATAGGGTGGCATATGAACACATGTAAACTCAGGCATACACATGGGCCAGAAGAGGCTAGCTGGTGTCCTCCATCGCTCTTCACATATTTCTTTGAAGCACTGCTGTAGTCAGAAGTTTCTCGGTCCCGCCCATCCCTGAGGTCCAGACCTGAAGTCACTTAGTCCCAAATAATCACACAAAAGCTTATATTAATTACAAGCTGTTTGGCTTATGGCTGAGGTTTATCAACTCTTACTCTTAAAGTAACCCATGATTCTTGTCTATGTTTAGCCATGTGGCTTGGTACCTCTTTCTCAGCGCAGCATCTCATCTTCCTTCCTCTGCGCTTCTGGCATCTGCTGCTCTGCTCTTCGACTTCCCAGAATTCTCCTAGTCTGTTGCCCTGCCTCTACTTCCTGTCTAGCTTCTGGCCAAACAGCATTTTATTAGACAAATCTTTACAGTGGCAAATATTTATAATATACAAAAGCATAGTCCCACATCTGCCACCTCTTTTTGGACCTGACATTTGCCTTTTCTAGGCTAGGCCAGAAGCTACCAAGCCCCAGTGATTCTCCTGTCTCTTCCCCTCTTAGGCTTCAGTTACAAGAGTGGTCAGGGTGTGTGGATTGTTATGTGAGTCCTCAGATATGAACTCTGGTCATTGTGCTTGTTCAGCAAGAGTCATATAGCTGTTAGGCCATCTCTCCAGCACCTCTAAGCAAAGTTTTATTCTGTAGAGAGATTAATAGCCCACTGGGATTCTAGTATCAACTCAATATAGAAAGTAGAATATGAAAAGATTTCTTTTTCCATTCATTGCTATGTTCATGGCTAAAACTTCTATAATGAAGGATGGGTTGATAAAATAAAGGCATACAGAATTATTTACTATATGGTGGCAAGGACCATAACTCAGTAATAGAGTAATAGACCATTGTGTATGTGACCCACAGGACCCAGAGGTTGATCTACAGTTCCTCAACCCATAAGGTTTATTAGTATTAGTATTTGAATATGTGCATGCATGCCTCTCTCTCTCTCTCTCTCTCTCTCTCTCTATATATATATATATATATATATATATATATATATATATATATACACAAACACACACACACATATGTGTGTGCACGTGCACATGTGGAAGTCAGCAGACAATTTTAGAAATCAGTGTTCTCCTTCCACCATAGGTTTCCAGGACTGAATTTAGGCTTGCACACAGGCATTTTTACCTGCTGAGCCAGTTCACCATCCCAGAAAAAGTTTTTTGACATGGGAGTTTTCAGAAATGAAGACACACCTGTGTGTTTTCATGTCTAGATGAAGAGTACATAGGCATGTAGAATTATCTTGGAACAAAGCAGATAGACCTAATGAGGAATCCAACAAGAGCCTTTGAATCATCTGCCTTTGTAACCCTGTACCTTCAAGTACAAGGACATTCCTAAGGAATGATAAATAATACCTTAAACACAAACAAAAAACAGCACCAAGAAGCTACAATATCTAATCTTGAATACTTTAAATTAAAAAGAATTACACTTTTGTTTTTGAGACAGAGTTTCTTTGTGTAGCCTTGGATGTCCTAGAACTAACTCTGTAGACCAGGCTGGCCTTGAAGTCACAGAGATCTGCCTGCCTCTGCTCCCTGGTCAGAGCCTGCCAATGAGTCAACTGAATATCTGGGTAAAGGCGTAAGGATGAAGAGAAGACAGAGACAGAAAAGAGTCCAGGAGGACTCTGAGTCAGCGCGGCAGGCTCGAGTTTGCTTCTGAGCTTGCTTATCTACGGACTGAACAATGCTGACATTTCAGACAGCATAGGCACTATCTTAAATAAAACCACAGCTCCATTCTGTCCTTGAGTCAAGGAGCAGGCAGTTTCATTTTCTGCTATGATGTACCTCTGGCTGGCATCAACAGTCCGTATTTAGCTAGATAATGTGTTCTTTCCCATGAGCCTCATCAGCATTGGTCTTCAACACTAACAAGCTTGAACTCTCTTGTCTTGCAAGTCAAAATG
The DNA here is from genome assembly GCA_033318265.1 of Phyllotis vaccarum. Classification (NCBI taxonomy): domain Eukaryota; kingdom Metazoa; phylum Chordata; class Mammalia; order Rodentia; family Cricetidae; genus Phyllotis; species Phyllotis vaccarum. The sequence continues at coordinate 63,795,810 of JARWLC010000006.1, forward strand.
GACTCAAGATTCAAAATGGAGTTACTGTGGGCTCCCACACTCCCCAGTGCTAGGACTGAAAGTGTGCTGGAGCTATATCCTCTTACTAATGAAATAGTACTCGGCAGTAAACCCCTTTCCTAACTCCGGAAGCAACACTGGATATTACCTCTACTTCTAAAATATTATGTTATAACTAAACATATCACCATTTTAAAAAATGATGCTTTTGAAAGTTTTGAAGTTTATCTCTGGACAGCAAAAACAGAGCCATTAGGTTAGGGATGGCTATCACATCCCACAATATTAGGGACAATACATTTGTGATACTAAATCAGGCCCATTATATTTGAAGTATATCATGCCAATCATGGAAACAGTAAGCTGTACAAAGGAAATGTTTGTATGGTAGCCTGTTGTGGAATATTATTTTAACTAGACAAAGATGTATCACATTTGTTTATGGTACGGAATATCACTTTAACTATGTAAAGTGTGTTGCGTTTGTTTTACCTTACCTGCATAAGGCACCTGATAGGTCTAATAAAGAGCTGAATGGCCAATAGCTAGGCAGGAGAGGGATGGGTGGGGCTGGCAGGCAGAGAGAATAAATAGGAGAAAATGAGAGGAAAAAAGAGAACCAGGGAGTAAGAGGGAGACACGCCCAGGGCCAGAAACCAAGCAGCTGACAGACAGACAGACAGACAGACAGACAGACAGACAGACAGAAGCTGTGAAAATAAAATACACAGAAGGAAAAAAAGGTAAAAATCCCTGAGGCAAAACATAGATGAAGAGAAACGGGTTAAGTTATAAGAGCTAGAAAGAAATGAGTCTAAGCTGAAGTTAAGCATCGTAACCTGAAGGTAGTCCAATGTCATACGTGGTAGCTAGCACAGGAGACTGCAGGAGAAAGTATTCTAGCGAGCAGGAATCTCAGCTGTTGGGAGCCAGGCACATCCAAGGCATTCTCAGAGGCTTTGATGAAAGGAGAAAAGGAAGCCAGCTCTATGTCCTTGCCAAAGGGCAGACTTTAACCAAGGACTTAAGGTTTTGCTTTCTGGGAACTTCCTTTTTCCCTTGATGAGACTGGAGTTGTGTGCTTGGTCTGTGACACACCTGAGATCCTGCTCCTGGGCAGCACTTCCTGGCCAGCTTCCTGCTGACTGTTCCATTGTGGCATTTCTGTTGACTTCATCCCATTTCTCCCCTAAAAACTCTACACAAGATGCAGCTCTACTTCTTAATAAACTTGCTGGGCATATGTCACCAGTTTGCACAAGACTTCCCAGTCCCAACTTTCCTATTTTCTTTGCCTTCTTATGCCCAAGCCTCCACCTTAGGACCCTGTCACTGAAGACTCCGAAGCTACATGGTTCCACTTCCCCTCTACTGGTGGGTGCAGTCTTAAACATACACAGACATGGGGTGCAATGTCTTTGACATCAAACTTGGATGCTGTCTCTTTCAGTACATATGTACAGTGCTGCTCAGCATATCTGGTTAAAGCCTCCAAGTGGACAGAAAGGAGATCACACTAAATTATCTTTGGAGCAGAGTTTCCTTAACTATCCCACAGGGAGGGGCTCCAGCCTTGTCTTTTCAAAGGATTCTTCTGATTTACATAATAAAATGGTCAAGGCTCTGGCAAATATTCTATCCCATAATTCTCCCAGAGACAAAAAAGTCACTGCCTTAGTTAGGGTTACTATTGCTGTGATGAAACTCCATCATCAAAGTAACGTGGAGAGGGTCTGTCCAGTTTATACTTCCACGACACTTCCTCATCATCGAGGACCGAAACTCAAACAGAGCAGGAACCTGGAGGCTGGAGTTGACGTAGGGGCCATGAAGGAGTGCTGCTTACTGGCTTGCTCAGCCTACCTTCTTAAGTACCAGTCTCAGAACCACTAGCCCAGAGATGGCACCACTCACCATGGGCAGAGATTTCCCCTTGGGTCACTAAAAAAATACCCTGCAGTTGGATCTTATGGAAGGCGTTTTCCCAACTGTCGTTTCTTCCCTTCAGATGGCTCTAGCTTGTGCCAAGTTGACATAAACTAGCCAGGACAGTCACTAGTTTTTAAACTGAACTATGACCAAAGCATGAACTAAAGAGTTCATTGTGGTACGCTCAGGAGCCAAAAGCTAGGCAATCTGTGAGTTTGAAGCCAGCTTCCTCTACATGGCAAGTTCCAGGACAGCCAGAGCCACATAATGAGGACCTGTCTCAAAAAATAATACAATAAAGCAAAACAACTTCACCCACCACCAAAACACTACACTTAGAAGAAATCGTAAATTTTAATAAGGGATTTTAAAAAACAAAACATTACTACTCATTGTATCATATGGATCTGAATCTTCACATGGCACATGTTATGTTAGTAAAATACTGGTTGACTAAAACCTTATTCAGTAAAGTGACCTATAACCCATTAACCCTACAACCATGAATTTAATGTTATGCAGCAAAAAAACAAACAAACTGATTCACACAGTTACTGAACATGAAACATCAAAATTTAACCTTGAATCTACCATGTCATCCACAGACAAGCCCGCTACAATCTAGAGGAAGCTCTGCCCTTGGTATTGTCCAGGTGTTTGCTGAAGAAGGATAGAATTTGCTTCCATGCATCTACCTGGGCTTTAGAGTGAGCCCTGACCTCCCCTCCCCAAAGCACAGCTTTGTTCACTATTTTGTGCAGCGAAGCTGGGCACATGGGGAAGTAAGGAGGCTCAATGTAATGCCCAGTCCCTGAGTAAGAGATTACCTGGGGCCTTTCCTTTCCATGAGCCTGTAACCGTTCCGAGGCTATCTGAGTATATAACTCACTCCTCCAGCAACGATCATCCTGACCAACAATGAAGAGGATGGGCCCCTTGGCCTGTTCTATTGGAATCATACTGGGGTTCTTACAACCCCCCACAGTATCATTCCGTATATCCACAATGTCCAGAATGCCAGAGAAAGCAACCTTCACTCTCCTCAGGTCGTGGCCCAATGGGGGTACCGTAGTCTGCTTGTAATGTATGTGTCTGTCTCCACTGAATGCAGAGCCATTGATGGAAACCGTGGCCGAGACATTCTTCAAGAACGAAGCCATGGAGAGGCAGACATCAGCCCCTAGAGAAATACCCAGTAGTCCAATATCTGGGCCCTTTACCTAGAAAAAAGAAGACATAAGAGTAAAAAATGTATCCATCTAGATGTGATGTAACATGCCTATGATCTCAGCACTGGGAAGGTGAAGGGAGGAGGATGCGGAGTTCAAAGTCAGTCAGCTAACATGGAGAGTTCAAGGCCAGTCTAAGCAATCTCAAAGAACCAAAGAGAAAGAAAGAAAAAAAAGAGGGGATGGCTTGAAGAGTAGAGGTGCTTGCTGCCAAATCTGATGAGATGAGCCAAGTTCAATTCCTGGGACTACCAGGAAAAGAGAACTGACTCTTAAGTGGTCCTCTTTACCTGTGTGCTGTGGAACACCTCCCCAAACACACACACACATGCGTGCACACACACAAACACACACACACACATATGCATGCACACATACGCACGCACCACGCACACACACAAAGTTACTACAAAAGAAACTTTCCAAGCACCCAAAAATGTAACTATAAGGACAGGAGAGGTGGCTCAGCGGTCAAGAGCACTGGTTGTTCTTCCAAGGGGTCCTGGTGTGATTCTCAGTCCCTAGATAATAACTGTTGGTGACTCCAGTTCCAGAGGGTCTGTTGCCCTCTTTCTGGCCTCTGTGATCACCACATGCATGGTGATCAGACACAGATGCAAGTGATATACTCGTATACATAAGATAAAAATAAATACATTTTTTTTTTTAATGAAACTGGAAAGACTGCTAGGTCCACTCTTCACATCAGCTCAGAGGGGACCTCTGTTTCTTTTTAAAATAAAATTACGTTATATGTCCAGGCTGGCCTTAAATGCTCAATCTTGCCTCAGCCTCCAGAGTGCTAGGAATACAGTAAAGTGTCACCAGGAGGGCATGGGTGTCTTTCTAAATATTGAATATCTACTAAATACATGGTAAACAAACCTAGGAAGTCACATTTAGGAATTGGGTATAAATGCTGAGTGAGCCATGGGAGCCTGACAAGTTCAAGATCTCACTCACAGCCTGAGTTAAGCCTTTATTTGGCTGTGTATTGAATCATGTGGCCCAAGACTTAAATCTTATGTCAACCTCCATCCAACTTAGGGCTGGAAAATGATTAACTTCATAGAAACATAGACTTCAAAGTTCAATTTAGTAGTTCTGAATTTCTGAAAAGTGTGGGTAAGTTGTGACTAAATTTGAGAGGAAAATTACAGGTTATAAAGCTAGCATGCTAAGAAAATAATGAAAAGCTTAATTTTCATGACAAGAGGAGTTTTACTATTATGAAATAAAATTTCACATGATTTTTTATGAAGAATTCCACATCAGGAAGGTATGTGACCGAGAAAGGAGAAATACTAGATGCTCAAAGTCCAGAAATTCTCCCAAAGAAACCTCCTCTATAAACAAAGAGCAGTGTAACAGAGGACACCTGGTTCAGGGGACAATCTCTGGTATTCCTGGGGAGACTCTGGCATTCCCGGGGACACTCTGGCAATCCAGGGGAGAGTGCCTAAGTAGAGGGCAAGAGAACCTGGGGGTGTTGAAGCATGAATTGCACCGCCTCTTCAAAGTAGTCCATTTCTATGATGTTCAAATCCTTAGGGAGATCTTCAAAGTCATAAAGGGCTAGAGCCAATGTAGCAAAGCCATGGCCAGCAACAAGGCTGGCTCGGTATTCCATCAGGCCCCCTCCAACACCGTAGACATCGATGATCCCTGGAAAGGGTCCTTCTCCTACAGAGGAAAAATGACAAGGCAAAAAGCATCATGCGATTCAAACAAATGTTTCTCTTTTAGAAACCTTCCTAAATCATTTCGTTGGTTTCTATGAATCCAATAAAAACAGATCCCTGTGTCACTACTGAATGGCAACACACACAGGAGCAGTAGAGTGAGAAAAATCTAAGCAGTCTCATGGATGATTTCATCCTCTTATGGAATCCAGACTGTGGCCCAAGAGCCACAGGAGAACAGTAATGAATGTGGCCCAGCACAAAATCATGAGTTTACACGAAACATTGAAAGGTTCAGTTTTTGTGTGGTTTAGTTTGTAAGTCAATTCTACAGTTCTAGGGGGTTAGTGCTATAAATAACACTATTCAAAAGGTTGGACTTTGTTGTGGAGTATTTAACTATGCTAAGATGTTGCTGCTTTGCCTTGCCTGTCTAAGACACTTGATTGGTCTATTAAAAAGCTGAATGGCCAATAGCAAGAGAGAAAATATAGGAGGACCTTCTGAGAAGGAAGAATGAGTAGGAGGATTAATTTAGGAATGAGTTGGAAGGGGGAAAAAGGAGATGACAGGGAGAAGCTAGAGACAGGACAGACAGACATGGAAGAAGCAGGAAAGTAGGACCTACAGACTGAAAGAAAGGTAGAAAGCCCTAAGGCAAAATGTAGATGAAAAGAAACAGGTTAAGTTAAAAGATCTAGTAGGACAAGCCTAAGCTGAGGCCGAGCATTCATAATTAGTAAGTCTCATTGTCTTTATTTGGGAGCTGGTTGGCAGCCCCCAAAAAATTCCAGCTACAGACATTTTAAAATAATTCTGTGATAAGCTATTTGCATACCTCTACAGATTGGTTGTTGTTATAAGTGCTACACCTTTGGACTGGCAGGATTTAGACTGTCAGCCTAGTGCTCTGCTGGAGAACTGCAGAGAATGGAAAAGGGGGGGGGGTGCTGGAGAGATGGCGCCAGTTGAGAGCCTGCCCTGTGCTTGTGGGAGTGGAGTTCATTTCCCAGAGCTCAGTAATTGAAGCTCATAAGCACCTTTAACTTCAGTTCAAGGAATCCAACGCCCTCTTCTAACCCCTATGAGCATCAGCACACACAAAGCATATGCACGTAAGTAAGCGCGCGCGCGCGCACACACACACACACACACACACACACACATACACACAATTGATGCAAAGTTGAATTCCTGTGGCATTCACCTTTGTGTGTGTGTGTGTCTCTGTGTGTGTGTGTACACAAAAGCTGATTCTTGGTAAGGAAGTCACTGAAGATAGAGATGGACGTGAAGAAGTGGAGAAGGAAACTTAGCAAGGACAAGAGAAGGCAATGCAGGAGTGTCCTTCCCTACCATTGTTCTAACCATTCTTCCTGGGGCCTTCTGTGGGATAGTGAACTGTATCACACACTAGGAAGTCCAGTACCCCTCCACCCATCTCACCCCCTTACCCCCCCCACCCCCCACCCCCCTCCACTCCCCCACCCCCCTCCACTCCCCCACCCCGGACACAGGCCGCGCGCGCGCTCACGTTCCTTTACTCGCGATTCACTCACCAGGAGGCAGAAAGAGCGAGGCGCGCACACGGCCCTCGCGCACGGGCACGCGCCGCACCCCGGGAGCCATGAAGTGACGCTCGTGCACCGCCCGCGCCAGCAGCCGCCCGCCGTCGGGCTCGTGGCCGTCCTGCACCTCCAGCTCCACCACGAAGGGCGTCTGCACGTCGCGCTTGACCAGGCGCCAGAAAGGCCGTTCGGGCTCCATGGCCCAGAGCAGCCCCATGGGCTCGAGCCCCGCGAAGCTGCCGCCCAGCGCGGGCGCGCGCGCCAGGTCCAGGTGGCCGCGGGCGTCGGCGCGGTAGCGCGCGTGGGCGCGGAAGAGCGCGCCTTTCTCGTCGCGCAGGGCGGCGCGCAGCGTGACGGGCTGCTCGGGGGCCAGGCCGTGCACGGCGATGCTCAGCGGCTCGTCCCAGCAGCTGCGGCCCGCGGGCTCCAGGCTCAGCGTCACCGCCATGGGGAGCTTGGAGCTCAGAGGCTGGAGGAGAGCGCCACGCGAGGCCGGAGCGGAGCCTCGTGGGTCTCTAGGACTCACAAGAGAGGGACAGGAACCAAGGTCTGACAGTAATTTGGGCCACAAGGGCCCAGAGGCTTCTGCTTCTAGCCACTCCCATGTGCTGTTGTGAAAATGATTAATGACAAAGTGAATGAAGCAAGGCAAAGTCCGATCTTTATGTGGATCCAGCAGCTCTCTAAAAATGTAAAACAAAGCCCAACAGCAAGAACTTTGTAGTGAACTCTAACTTTATACCATTTTGGTATAGTCTTAAGACTAAACTCTCCATGAATACTAGATCCTCCAGCACAGAATCTATACAAATTGAACAGAATTAATAGCATTATGATTGCACACCAGAGCTCGGATCACACACACACACACACACACACACACACACACACACACACACACACACACACGGATTTATTTATTAGAGTGCCTTACAGGCTGAGTTCCAAGGAGTCCAACAATGGCTGTCTCCCACGTAAGGTCAAGGATGGTATTGTTCACTGCACCAGACTGGATGTCTCAGTTCTCCATCTGGTGCTGGAGTCCCAGGGAAGCTCTGGAGAGCCGCCATTTTCAGTTCATGTTAGAATCCTGAAGAAGAAGTCGGTTCTTACTCCAGTGAGGAATGGCTCAGGGACAGGAGAGATGAGTTTGCCAGTAAGAGCGAGGGCAAGCAGGCAAAATAGAAAAGCCCCCTTCTCCCAAGTCCCTTTGCATGGGCTGCCACCAGAAGGCGTGGCCCAGATTTAGGGTGAGTTATCTAACCTCAAAACTTCCGGATTTAAAAATCCCATTTCAATCCATCAAGAAAAATCCCTGGCCAGGTGGTAATATCATGTGCCTTTAATCCCAGCAACCGGGAGGAAGAGGTAGGTAGATCTCTGTGAGGTTCAGCCTGATCTATAGAGTGAGTTCCAAGACAGCCAGGACTGCATCACAGAGAAACCCTGTTTCAAAAAACCATAAATAATAATAGAGAAAAATCCTTCACAAGGGTCCCCCTGCTTGGGATTTCTTAATCATCTTTGATTCCATGTTTAGTTAATCAAGTTGATGGCCTCGAATGATTAGCTGAACAGCCACTTTCTCTTTGTCCCAAGTCCGGGAAACAATGACACACAAATGGATCCCTGGACAGAGAGGCCAGCTAGGGGGTTGCCTAGTAAAAGTGGGTCCTAAGGGGTACAATTAAGGGTGCCTTGGGAGATCTAGGGACTAAGCCTGTTGGGGGGGCGGAGCATAGGAAATTCTCTGAGGGGAAGTTGGCTTCATCCAAAGTCCAGTTATCAGTGAGCTGTGGAGCTGTCTCGGGTGTAGGACATTTGCTGACATCCCACTGATACCTAGTAAGGCAGATGTTCATACTGAAACATCCTGAAGCAAGAGTGCAAATGTAAGCAAGCCCCAGGCTGCCAACTGAGGCAGTGTTCTGCCCATGTGGAAAATGTACTGGGAATGAAGGGTGTCTACCCAAGTAACATCAATAAAAGGGTTAGAAGGAAATGATGGGAACCATTGTTTCAAATAAGTCACTGCACTGGGAGCAAACAGACCAGAGTGTAGACATGAGTTATCTGCTTTGGGATTCCAGTCATCAATCTGAACTGAATAGTTTCTGGGGAGTCTGTAAACAGGAATCAGGTGGTGTTCAAATGAAGTTCCATGTGATTTTTCCTTACATGGTCAATCTTATTGTCTTTATATTAAACAACCTGAAGTTAAGCATTCCAGTACTTTCCTTCTGCCTCCCCAACTCTACTTTACTAAGAAAATACTTTTAAAATGGGAAATGCTGTTTATTCTTTATTTTTTTTATTAGGCTATCTATAAAACCCACCTCTTTTACCCAGCTGATGGGAACACAGTAAAGAATAAAGTATGGCCTAGTTCTAGAGAGGAAAGCTAATTATATCTTTAAATTGTTGTGAGTTGTTCAGTGATGAATACTATTGTACTGCCCAGTCTCAGCAACCCACAGAAAGGTCCCCAGAATCACACTGACTTTTCAAATACAAATGCAAAGCAAGGTTTATTACAGCTGTGCAGCTAAGCTCAGCTCCTGACTGCCACACAGCAGAGCCAGTAGAGAAGTGAGCTCCCCCCCCTACTCAAAAACAGGGCCTTTTGAAACAAAGATCAAACAAAGACCATAGAAATGCTGTTATCAGGCTGGGTGGTGAGGGTAGTTTCTTTACTGTCGCTGTCAGGTGGGAAGCTGCTGCCTGATTGGTTGTCTTAGGAGGTGGAGAAGATGCTCCATGGCTGGGCCAGAATGTCCTCTCATTACCCTGGACCTTGGGTGCTTGGCCTTGGGGGTTTAGAAACTTCTCAGGATGGGGGACTAGAATTTTCTCAGCTCCCAAAATAACTCCATGCCTCAAGGGGAGGGACTGTAGTTTCCACACTATGGGAGTGATTTTGAGGGCTTATATAAATACACAATGTTATGCTCCCCGTGTGTGTGTGTGTGTGTGTGTGTGTGTGTGTGTGTGTGTGTGTGTGTGTGTGTGTGTGTGTGTGTGTGGACATTGTGTGAATGTGCATGTGTGTGTCCACTTGTGTGTGCAAAGCCCAGAAGTTGGCATCACTGTCTTTCTAGAAAGCTCTCTACTTTATTTGCTGAGTCATGTTCCCTCACTGAAATTGAGGTCTGGCCAGCTTCCTCTGGGATTGCCTGTTTTTGCCTCCAGAAATCTGGGGTTACAAGTCTGTTGACATACCCACTAGGCAGACACTCCAGGAGTACTGGGGATCTGAATTCCAGTTGTGAGCTTCATACTGCAAGGCACTATCCACTCTGTTGGTCTCTTTTAAATCAAAACTGTTTACTTTTCTGTGACTCTGAGATAAAAATCGGCAGTATTCAAAATTTTTGACAAAGCAATTGAGAGTAAAAAGGAGTGACTAGAGAGGGGACCTAGACCTTGTCCTGTTTTACATATCTATGGCCTGAATGAGCTCACAACAGGATTTCTTTTTAGTAGGCAGTTTATTACCACTTGAATAAATGATCTCAGAAGAGCTATCATAATTTTAAAGAGACCCACAGCCAGATCTCTGTCAATGGTAATCCCGGATGTGGATATTTGTCCTGTGGTGTGAAAGATTTTAGCGATGTAGGAAGTCAGAGAGATCTCTACTAGATATGTGGAGGCTGAAAAGTATTGTCAAAATTAAGAGGTTACAAAAGCAGCAAAGCATAAAGAGTCTAATTGCTAAGACAGTGCCCTAGAGGACTCTTAGCCCTATGCCCGATCTATAGGGCTAGAGTAACCTGCCTGCCTCCCATCCTTCCCAGGCAGATTCCTCAAACACAGCTGCTTTTAAAAAGAGGTTTCTAGACCCAAGCCACTGGACAGAGAAAATTGGTGGTGCATTTATTATTTGGGTCTTTTCCTGTGGGGCTCTGTTAATCCCAACATCGAGAATAGGACCACTACCACAATTTGAATCAAATTTAAAGCAAGCTTGATTTTTTTTTTTTTAATTAGGGTGCACCCAAGAGCTGGCCAGCAACTGCCTCCTAAGTCAGGTCAAAGAGAACATTCCCAAATCCAACTTTCAGGCCCCCTTTCAGGAGTAAAATCATGAGTTGTTTTACAGAAGAGAGACAATGGAGCAATAAGGAAATACAGAAAACTTTTTTAAAAAGCATCATGTTCTCACCATGTGGTTAGGGAGGGTAAGAGTATTCTTAAAATCAAGGTCATGGGTTGGGGAAGGTCAGGTCCAGGAAACAGGTGGGCAACTCAACTCTTACAGTAAATAGAAACTTATTTTTAATACAGCATAATGGCTGCTGCCTTCAAAATGGAGTAGGGCAGGTTCCTCAACTCTGAATCCTCCTTTTTGTTGTTATTTCTTTTCTTCTTTTTGCTTTTGGTTTTTTGAGACAGGGTTTCTCTGTGTGTAGCCTTGGCTGTGCAGGAACTGGACCTGTAGGCCAGGCTAGCCTTGAACTCACAGAGGTTCACCTGCCTCTCCTCTTGAGAGGGTGCTGCGATTTTTTTCTATTTTTTTTTTTTTTTCCGTTTGTGGTATTGGAGATTGAACCTATGGCCTCAAGAATGCTAGGCCAGGCTCTACCAGTGAGCTATCCCAGCCCTCACCTTGTCTTTAAGGGAGATATCAGAATCAGCTTTCTATTTGGGCGAAACCACCTGAGTAAGTCCCTTATTAATACATGAGACAAAGGATGATTTCAGCTCCTGGCTTCGGAGGTCTCATTTGACAGTAGTTTGACTTCATTGCTTTGAGCCCTTGGTTAGACAGAACACCATTGCAGAACATGGTGGTAGAGCAGAGCAGCCTCCTGCAGGGCAGCTGGGAAGCAGAGAGTGAGAGAAGAGGCCAACCTCCCTCAAGGGCATGCTCCCTGGGGCCTCACTCTCTACCTTCAGGCCCCACCTCCTAAAGGCTGAACCACTTCCCGTTATGGAAACTAAGTGTTTATTTAGCAAGTGGCCTTTGGAGGACATTTGAGAGCCAAACACAACACAGCAGTGAAGAGATAGCTCAGTTGTTGAGGGAATCTGTTGCTCTTGCAGAGAACCCAGGATGGGGTCCCCAGCACCCACATGGTGGCTGATAACCATTTGTAGCTCCAGTTTTAGGGGATCACCTCTTATGACTTTTCAAAGCCCTGGGGTGCATTGCTACACATACATACACGCAGGCACAACACCGACAAAATAAAATATGTAAGCCTCAAAAACAAAATAAAAAACACCAAACACAGTAGGAAAGTTGCCTGAGTGAAAGACAGTTAATCAAAATGGAAGCTTTCAAAACAACCACTGGTGATCTGGATAAGAAAAACTTAGTCATTTTCCTAATGAGACCCCTGTTGGCTTGTTTTCCAGAACTTTGATCTTTAAGTCACCGACTTGAGAGCTTGCCAAGACCTTTGTCCCTATTTCAGCTGATACACAGGTTAAGATATTAAATGTTTCGTGGAGCACTGATTACTTATGCAATCTTATCCAATAGCTAACAAACATTGCTACACCTGGGCTGTCGATCTGTTATATAAACAGAGCAAAACACTGACAGAAAAAAATGTATTATTTGCTGAATTATCTGACTACATGTCTGTGTGTCTACAGAACCCTATAATTTAGGGTCATAAAAAATATATTCATCAAACACAGGAACAGAGCATCTAATCTGTAATATCATACATTCAAGGGCTCAGAGTGTGAATAACCCTAATTAACAAGTACAAGGCTCTAAGTTCTGTTCCCAGGACCAAAAATTAGTAATAAATATAATAAATGTCTTTTAAAGCTATGGATGGACCAGCCTGATTCTTAGGGTAAAAAGCTAGTTTGTTATACAGTGAGAATAAGTTGTTTCTATTTGCAACAAAATTCAAGGTTGACTGACACACACCCTACCCTGATAAGGTGTTCAGTCAAGAAACCTTGAGACATTCTACCAAAATGATCAGTCAAATAATCTGTATCTGCTTCTCTAAAATTCTCTTGCAAAATTCTTAAATTACAAAATCCCCGGTTTACACCTTTTCCCTATAAAAGGAGGTCTGTACTCTCAAATTCCCCTTTAGAGAGTCATAGCTATGCATAGTAAATAAAACTTGCTTAGTTGGCTTTAATTTGGATGGGCAGTTTCTGTTCTCTCTTACTGGGATCAGCACTATACCACATTCAAGTCCTGTAAGAGCCACTGCTCTCATGTTCAGACTGGCCCCTGTGTCCTGCCTTTCTCCTGGAATGCTTCCTTAAAATGGGATCATTGAATATCCCTGTGATTTCTGAGTGTTTAAATATTCTCCTTAAAAGCTGAAATGTTGTGGAACATTTCAAGGTAAAATTCAAAGAGCCTGTGCCCACTTTCATCACACCTCCAGGAAGGGTGAATACACGGGAGTTTGTCTGTGAGTTCCTTGACAGCTGCTCTGATCCTTGCCGTGATCCGCATTGTGATATTCCATGTGCCTGGTCTTACCACCCGTGATGTCCTAATGCAGCCTCTCCCCTTTCCCTTGCAGTAGTGAAAAGGAATACGGAGATCCTCTAAAAGAGACACCACACAGTCGCAAGTGTCAGTATGAATAAAAGACTAAGATAGTACAAAACACAATGATTTGCTTTGGTAGCCAAGCAGGATTGAAATGCGGACACATGTATGAATATATTCCATGGCAAGACATGGTTTTTAGGGTGAAATGGAGAGAGTTATATGAGATAATCTGAAACAGTTAATCTTATCCGCACAGACTAATAGACATGGGTCAGAGAGAGTCAGTCCAAAGTTAAGAGGAGAGTTGCTGGATAGATGTTCTTAGCAAGTTATTGTTGGTATTAGTAGTGTTTTTCTGGAATCATCTGTCTGAGGTTGCAGAGGCCTAAAGTTCTGTCCAACTCTTAGGATGGTATTAGGCTGTTGTGTGTGAGAGTCCTTTTTTTTGTGACCCCTGATTTCATGTAAATATATATTTTATTTTGTTAGAGTTGACAAAAGCAACTCTAACTGGGTTCTGAACAGTTTCCTCTTTCCCCAGTTGATCAAGTTCATTTCTATGAAAACACCAGTGATCGACCACATAGTTGGTTGTTAGGGCTTGACTGCCTCTCTTGGGCAGGGTGGACCTGTCCTGGTCCAATCTTCTCGTGTCAGGGTGAAGTGACTGGGACAAGCCTACATAGCTTTATCATAGTGAACAAAGGGGAGGTTTAGGAGTGGTTCTGCAGCTACATTGTTCTGCATCTATTTGCAAGCAGATGCCAATTGAAGAGAGTTTTTCTTTTTTTGAGACAGGATTTTTGTTTTGTTTTTTGGGGGTTTTGTTTGTTTGTTTTGTTTTTGAAACAGGGTTTGTCTGTGTATTCCTGGCTGTCCTGGCCATGCTTGCCTCAAACTCAGAGATCCACCTGCCTCTGCTTCCCAAGTGCTGGGTTTTAAGGTGTGTGCCATCACCACCCAGTCATCTGGATCTGTAAATTCACTTTATCTGTTCTTTAGGTAATGGCCATCTCTGGTGGTTTGAATGTGATTATTGCCATAGGCATTTGTATATTTGCACTCTTGGTCTATACTTAGTTGGTATTGTTGTTTGGAGGAGGTCTGGTATGTATAAATTTGCTGAAAAAAATTATGTCACTGGATGTCCCTTGAGGTTTCAAACCTTGTACCACTCCCAGTTTCTCTCTGCTTCATGCTTGTGGTTCAATGTAGTGGGAATATGTTACATTGTAAATAATTGTCCTGCCTACTAGTTTAATAAAAACATTGATTGGCTGAAGGCAGACAGGAAGTGTGGGCGGGGCTACTAGACTTAAAAAAAAAATTCTGGGAACAGGAAGAGCAGAGTAGAGATGCCTGAGATGCCACAGAGACACCAAGAGAAGCCAACAGATGCAGAGGATAACTGTGCTGCTCTGAGAAAAGGTACCGAGCCCCATGGCTGAACAGGGTAAGAATCATGGGTTAGTTTAAGGGTAAAGAGTTAGCAAGTTATATGCCTGGGCCTTAGGCCAATCAGCCTAAATTAATATAAGTGTCTGTGTGTCTCTGTGGGACTGTGGGACTATGGGTCTTTGAGTCTGGGCCACGGAGCCAGGCCAGATAGGACAGAAATTTTATACTACAGTGAATGTGCATTAGAAAACCTATTAGAAGAAAGTCTTTATTTGTCTCCTAGTTAAAGGGTACAATACACCATAACAGGAACACTGAGGCAACTAGTCATACTACATCTGCAGAAGTGATAAATGTGCGTGTTCGGCTACCTTCTCTTCATACATGCCAGGGTCTCTGCCCAGGGATTGGTGGCACACACAATGGTGGGTCTTCCTGACTCAGTAACCTGGTGTAGATAATTTATCCCCCACAGGCATGCCCGGAAGTGGGTCTTCCAGGTGACTCTAGAGCTCACCAAGTTGACAGTGGATATCCACTGGCAAGCAAGCCCATCTTTACTGCAACAGGCTGAAGCTTGTGGCTTTCCAAAGTGAAACAGAGAGAGTGGCCCCAGTGTCAAGTGTCAGGTGCTTTATTTCATCCCTTCCTCCTGCATCGCCTCCTTCCTGATCTGCAGGTTTAGAGTATGTTGCTTTTTTCTCATATTTTTTTTAAAATTGGCTTGAACTAGAAATTATTAATTCCTTTCTGAGATGGCCTCAGTGTTGTTTGGGAGTCTCGTTACTATCAGTCATTGGCATCACCCTGTTCTCTCAAGTTTAAGATAATCTGTGGTTTGAGAGGAAATTTTTCTGTAAGAGCTTGCACAATTTCTCTTCTCCAGTTGTGTCCACAGCTCTGCTGCAAGCTCTGGGAACTTTTATGTGCCCCTTTCCCACATCTTCCACCCATGTCTAACTTCTATGGAACATCAGGGTAGAGATGGTTTGGAGCAAAACTCTGACTGGGCATGGTGGCACATGCCATTAATTTCAGCACTTGGGAAGCTGAGGCAGGTGGATCTCTGAGTTTGAGGCCAGCCTGGTCTACAGAGCAAATTTCAGAACAGCCAGGGCTACACAGAGAGACCTTGTCTGGAAAAACTGAGGGGGAGGGAAGCAAGCTCTAGATTCTTATTTTTCATCAGGAAAACAGGTTGTTCAAAGTATTGTACCTATACAATTCATTTAACAGTGTAATACAGGGCTGGAGAGGTGGCTCAGAGGTTAAGAGCAATAGCTGCTCTTCCAGGGATTCTGAGTTCAATTCCCAGCAACCACGTGGTGGCTCACAACCATCTATAATGAGATCTGGTGTCCTCTTCCATATACTGTATACATAATAAATAAATAAATAAATCTTTTTTTTAAAATAAATAAATCTTTCTTTTAAAAAAAGAGGATTCCCACTATCAACCCTCTCTCTCTTAAAAAAAAACAAAAAACCAATGTAATACAAATTGCTAGTTCTTTAAAGTTATTATTACCAACTTATTAGGATATAAAGAAATAAATGCAAGTTAGTAGTTAGACATTATAATCAAACTTATACTCATATTAGATATATTTTCAAGGCCATACAGAGATATTTTAGATAGGTCATATTTAAATATTTCAGAGGTGTTGCACGAATAAAGGAAACTTAGAGCCAGATCTCAGGGAAAGGCTGAGATATCAAAGAGAGGAAACACCACAGTCAGATCTCACCCAGCTGTTCCAGCTTCCCCAGCCTCACTCTTGCTCCTCGTGGTTTCTACTGCCTTCATCTGTCTTTCTATGCCTGCCTTAAATACTCTCTTTGCTCAGTTGTTTTACATTTAGGTTAAGATTAAAGGCATGGTAATTACCTTTACACTCACAGAAACACAGAAAGATCTCCTCTGTCCTAGAGTTATAAGATTAAAGTCCTGACATCACCACTGCCTGCCTGGGAACCTAAAACTCTCTGTAAACTAAGCTGGCCTCAAACTCAGATCTGCTGAGATTAGGGGCATAGATCACCACTCCCAGATATTTCCTGTGCTGAGATTAAAGCTGTAAATCACCACTCTCTGATCCTCCTAGGTTGACTGTGGGTATCTCCCTGATATTTCAGACTAGTTTTTATTAAATATAAGACATATCCCCACACAGAGGTCTACAGACTATGGTATGTAAGATATTTTAATAACATAGATTCTTTTTATTTTTATGACAATAAGACATCTGCTCCTGGCAGCACCAATCTACTTCAGAGAAGATGATGGACACTGAAGAAACTCCATATGGAGTTGACTTTATTTGTGGCAAAAGTTAGCCACTGAGCAAGAAAGTGCCCTTGCCTCAATTACTGACAGTATGATGTCCAAAATGGACAAGCTGGACACACACAAAAAGAACTGCTGAACATTGCCAGATCAAGATAGGAAAGTCTTTAAGAATATCCTGCTTCCCGGAGAAATTTGAGAGATACACTGTAGGCTGAAGATGGATTCTCCAACACTGCAGAGGGTGATTGTCCAGAAAGCCAACTGTTTCATTTTTCACATTTTTTGGAAGTTGCTTCCTTGTATTTTCTGTTTACTTAGTTAACATCATTTCCTTCTTGGGTCTCTGAGGAAGCTGAAGATGAGATAGTTATAGTTTTCTAATGACAGTTTTAGAAAAGAAACTCACTAAGAGATTAAAGTATCTATGTTTTAGAGACATCAAAAGATATTTTTCAGTTAGTAATACAAGTTAGATAGAAAGTAAATTAGTACAATCCTTTGGTCTCACCAAAATAGGATAAATAATAGAATATTATTTTTTAATTTGTCAGTTGTTCCTAGACTGGACATTACTGATGTAATTATTATTTGTATATATTGTACAGAGTTATTGTACCTATTGTATATAGTTTTTCTTATATTAGGTATAACCTTCTTTTTTAAATTTTTAACACAAGAGGTTTTTTTGTTTTGTTTTGTTTTGTTTTTTAATGTGGGCTGCCACCAGAAAAGGTGGCCCAGATTTAGGGTAGGTCTTCCCACATCAAATGACCCAATCAAGAAAATCTCCCATATGCTTGCCCAGCTGCTTGAGTTTTAGTTGATCCCAGGTGTAGTGGAGTTGACAACCAACATCAGCCATCACCATGTCTTCGACATCAAATGCTCAGACATACCTCTTCTGGTAGGTTTGTACAAAGCCGCAAGTGCATCATGAAGGAGGTGAGGAATCGGTCCCCAATGTCACATTGTGGATCTCAAGGTCTGTTCTTAAGCAGGAAGATGGAAGAGAGCATGGTCATTTATTGTAGGTGTAGTTTGCTTAATTGTTCTGTAGACAGAGGCTCCAAATGCGCCCACTCACAGGGCTCTTCCCTCTTCTGTAACAGAAAGGTTACTTGTCTTTCCTCACATTCACACTACTCCTGCAGGCTGGTAAATATTCTGCCTTGTTGCCAATAGTTAGAACATTAGACAACTCTTTGTTTGAACAAAAAAAAAAAAAAAAAAAAAAAAAAAAAAAGCCCTCACCTTTGAGGAGCTAGAGAGATGGCTCCTTGGTAAGAACACTGGTTGCTCTTCCAGAGGATCAATGTTCAATTCCCAGCACCCTCGTGGTAGCTCGGTTGTCTTAAGTCCGTTTATAGGCGACCCAACACCCTTGCCAAGCCTCCTTAGACATAAGGCATGCAAGTGATATACCACAGGCACACATGGAGGCAAAACAGGAAATTAAACTAAGCTGAGAGTCAAACCCATCACTAAAAAATAAAAGGAAAAACCAAACACCAAATACAACCAAATCCCCCAAATTTAGAAAATATAAACGGTGGGGATACTTTTTTTAAAACTTTACTGTGTTGTTTAATATATACCTGATAAACAAACATGTGCTAAGTTGGCAAAATACTGTATTGACCAATAAAACCTATTTAAGTAAAGTGACCAATATGTCATTAAGGTCTCAAATATGAATTTAATGTTCTCCAGCCTTATCCTTAGTTTTTATAGAAAGGCTTCCTATGTTGTGGTAGGTTAACTTAAGAGGAAGTCATGGTTTTCAGAATAGCCATTTGCTGGACAGTAGATGCTCTGGTGGCCCTCTGCTGGCTCATAGTCCATTATCTCAAAGTCTTTAAATTACCTAATTGAGCACCTCCCTGACTTTTACCCCAGCTGCAGCTGATATTTGGAAATTTGAGTGCTGAGGGGTATTATATTGGTTACTTTTGTAATTTTGTTAGAATGTCAATAATTAGAAGTGGACTGCTT
Source organism: Phyllotis vaccarum (assembly GCA_033318265.1). NCBI lineage: Eukaryota > Metazoa > Chordata > Mammalia > Rodentia > Cricetidae > Phyllotis > Phyllotis vaccarum. The sequence continues at coordinate 63,814,379 of JARWLC010000006.1, forward strand.
GGCCAAGTAACTGTTGTAGAAACAATATGAATTAATGTTTACCAATTCTGACAAGGTGTTGTCAACACCATCTAGTTCTCTATATAATTCTGCCTCTAACCATGAGAGGAAGAAGAGGGTTTAGATATTCATCTTTGGGAAAATTGTATTATCAGTTTGTTGCAGTGGGGTTTCTCGGTCCCGGGCAGCCAGAGGCCCAGACCCACAGACCTGCCGCCCAAGACCCCTTAGTAGCCCGCCTTTGCTGCTCAGGCCCCCAGAAATGACTCAGCCACTTATATTAACTTTGCTATTTGGCCTATGGCTCGGGCACATTGCTAGCTAGCTCTTACATCTTAAATCAACCCATTTCTATTAATCTGTCTGCCATATGGCCCGTGGCTCACCTGTGTTCCTTACATGTTTCCTCTTGGCAGTTGGCTTGGTCTAGTAGTTAAGATTCTGCGCTCTCACCATGGTGGCCTTGAGTTCGATTCCAGTCAGGGAACAAAAGAGAGAGAGACCGGCTCCCCAAGATCTCAGCAGCCTTTTATGAATGGGGTTAGCCACACCCCCTCCAGGAGTCCGGGAAGCATCTTCGGACCTTATCAGCTGACACCTGAATCCCACCACATCGGTTTCCCTATATTTTATTGAAACGTAAGTCACTTAGTAGTTGTTCTCCATCCCACAATTTAAGTCATGGAAATAGCCGTTCTTAGAAAGCACAGGCCTGGAGCATCTAATTCTTGAAGTTACATCGAAAATGAGTGTTTAACATAAGTCTCTCTTCCCCAGCTTAGCATCGTTGGCATGACCTGCTTCTATCCTATATTCTCTTATCCTAAAAGAAGAGCAATTGAATATGTCCTCTGGCTTATCAGTGCTCAGCCTTTTATCATGCACAGTTGAAATGCTGCTGCAAAGCACTCCAAGGAGCAAGGTCACTTCCACCCCCACAGTCCAGAGAGCTAACTGAATGGGGCTTTGTCTGTGGCTGAGTGCCTTCATTGCTGCCTTCTTCCCTTACCACGGTCCACTTCTTTGTGGAGATGGTAGCCATTGCAGAATCTCCCTTTCATTTGTGTCAGGGAAAGGAACTATGGTTATTTTACAGAGGAATCACCACACAGCGTCAGCCTAAATAGCTATCACTAGACTCCAGAACGTGTCAGTCTCCATCTGAAACAGAGTGGTGATGTACTAGGAACACTCCTGCCACTGTGATTATATTCAGGGATGCCGAAGGGAAAGGAGAAGCGTCATATAAGATAACTTGGTAGAGAACAATGACATTGAGCAGAGCTGGGGAGACATTACTAAAGAATCATCATTCTAGGTGCAGTGGCATATGCAGAGGTAAATGGATCCCTCTGAGTTCAAGGCCAGCCTGGTCTACATAGTGAGTCCCAGGCCAGCCAGGGCTACAGAGAGAAACCCTATTTTGAAAAACCCATAAATTATTGTTATTGTTGTAATGTTGCATCTGCCTTTACACAGGTCACACAAACCTGTCAGAGTCTTGATTGATAGCATCAGGCAAGTGTAGGAGTGAACCCTTTTATAACCTTTGAACTGACCCATGCAACTTCAATTTGATTATAAGAACTTTCAAATCTACCGTTCTCACTTTTATTAGGCTGTGTGTGTGTGTGTATTGATATGTTTCCTGAATTTTTATCTGTGTACCACTTGGGTGCCTGGTACTCATGGAGACCCAAAGCATGTGAGATACGCTGGAACTGGAGTTACAGATAATTGTGAACCACCACATGGTTGTTGGGAATCGAGCCATTGGAAAATTTTAACTATATCATTATCCTTCCAAGTTAAGAAAAATGAAAAGGAAATTAGACAGAGTCAGAGTCTCATTATGACATAGTCTTGTTCTTACATGGACTTGTCATCTGTATTACATGTCTCTGTTTATGATGTTAGATAGTGTGGTGAGCTTTCTTTGTGTTCTCATACCAGGTATGAAATTTAGCCCTTGAAATTTCCTGCTAACTGCCCACCTTTGGCTTATCAGCCCTTAGGAAAGTACAATTTCTGTTCCTATTGATTTTATTGCAGAAAACAGAATTGGAAGAATCTGTAAGAATTTAAGACCTACATAATCTATAGTCAGATAGTTTAAAAACCTCTGAAACAATGAACAGAGAGCCAATGAATACATGTATTGTGATTGAACACTGAATGGAACCAGCCTAATAGAGAAGCTGTGACTGATAGACTACAGGGCTGTAGGGATGGGGTCACCCGAGCCTGTTACAATAAGGTCTCTTGGTCCCGGGCAGCTAGAGGCCAGACTCACAGACCTGCAGTCCCAGACCCTTTAGCCGCCCGCTGCTGCTTAGGCCCCCCAAGATGATTCAGATGCTTATATTAACTTCATGCTGTTTGGCCTATGGCTCAGGCACAGTGCTAGCTAGCTCTTTCATCTTAACTCAACCCATTTCCATTAATATGTCTGTCACGGGACCGTGGCTCACCTGTGTTCCTTACATGTTGCTCCCTCCTTTGGGTGGCTGGCTTGATCTGTCCTGATTCTGCCCTCCATCTCCTAACTATTTTTGATTCTCCACCTACTTCTACGGTGCCTGCCATGGCTGAAACAGTCCTTTATTTAAAGATTGATATGCAGAGCATACAGAAAGACATTCCCATATCATAAGCCCTTTGGGACCACATGATGCCACACAACATCTGGATGTGCAGCCCCGAGGTTTGCGTTCATCTTTCTCATTTTAGCCTCTTGGTCTGATCTTTTCATACCATTCTTGTTCCTTTAAAATAGGACTGTTTCCTAGGTGCCATTTCATATTTCAAGTAGCTTGGGTTTGTTTTATTTTATTGGTTTATAGGCACACTCACAGTTAAGAGCCTTGAGTCTTGGAAGAAAGTTGGAACCTTTAAACAATGATAATTCTGTTAAAATTGTGAGGACTTTTGAAGTTGGAGTAACTGGATTTGCATCGTGATTCAGTAATGAGTGTTCGGGGAAAGAACATTATGGTTAAATGTGAATCATCCTCCATGGGATGATCCTCCTTGTTTAAAAACTTGGTGCCCAGCTGTCTGGGGAGGCTGTAGAATCTTTGGGAAGAGGAGTTTGCCTAAAAGAAGTAGATGACTGAGGTAGGTAGGGACTATAGCGCGCCTCTTTCCAGCCTGAGCTGTATGTGTCCTGATGCATGAGATGTGAGTACGTTGTGCTGTGGATTTCTGCAGCTGTGTTTTTGCACACTTGGTAGACTGACTGTGCCCTCCACAATGTGGCCTCCAAATAAATCCCTTTTAAAGTTGCTTCTGTTGGATATTTGGTCACAGCTATGATGAGAATATCCAATATAACTGTCTATTCACTGTCACATTCCTGAGCCCTCTGAGATTTGTGGAGGCCAAAATCTCTTAAGTGTCACATTGGAGGGGTTTTTTCACATAAAAATAAATAAAAAGTATCTTGTATTCTTTATGCCTTTGAAGTTTTAGCCTATGAGTGCCTTGTCAGGTCTCCAGGGCTATGCTAATTACTGTCCTTGTTCTTTAGAAACCTGAAAACATTTCCCAAATGTCTCCTCTAAAGTTAACCTGTGTTTCCACAGGGAAAAGAGGTGTGTCAAACACAAAGCCTCAAGCAGGCATGCTCTACAGACCGGCTTCTCTTTTTTCTCTTAGGCCCTACCATTAAACTCAAGATCCTCAAGGGTGTTCTGAAGTTCTGTAACACAGTGAAACTCAGAATTCTGTATCAACTAACAGTATCTTTACTAATATTAAATACAGTGATAAATGTTTGCCAGAAATACCTATGGCAAGGGTAGGATAGGGAGATGGGTCAGCATTTAAAGCACTTGCCCCAAGCAAAGACTACAGGATCCCTAGAACCTAGTAACGCCAGGTGAACTGCAATTCCAGCCCATGAAAGTACAGACAGGGGATTCCAGAAACAAGTTCGCCTAGGGAGAGCTCTATTGATGAGCACTGGGTTCAATTGAGAGGCCCTGCCTCAAAGCATAAGATAGAAAAACAATACAAGATTCCTGACATTGTCCTTGGACCTTCATAGACACACATGTGCACCTGCGTCCACACATACACCCACATAGTACCTACATACAGAAAGAAACAAAGAAAAGAATTTGTGATAGGTGTATAAAACCAAGTGAGTAGTGGGATGGAGGTGCGTGTTAGGGAGGTATTAATTCTTTGAAACAAGACCGTCATGAGAAGATCTGATGGGAGGGACATTAAGCTTGGAGAAGCTCTAACCTCCACATAGTTAAACATATATACTTCACAGCTTCTTCAAAATGCTCCAGGGATAGAATCTCCATGCTTTGGGGGAGGTCACCATAGTTTTAAAAGCTGGCACTATCTTAGGGAAACCCATCCCAGCCAGCCAGCACCACACTCCAGAAGGCCACCTCCATCTCCAAAATGTGCACAGTTTCAAGACAGGGACCAGGTTCTGGGGAAGAAACAGAACTAAAACAGAGCTAAAACAGTACTTTAAGATGAGTTTAAAAATAAACAGACTGAAACTCTTTGCAGGGGCATCAAAGGGTATTTGTTGCTATTTTACTAACAATCAAAATTTCCTGCAAGACTTCTGGTCTTCCAATATCCAGTGAGTGGCCTTGGCTCTGTATGTCTCTTGTTACTTAGAACCTCAAATCTCCATGGATATTTATGAAGAATATTTGGTATTTTTGACATTGAAAATATTTTGCAAATGAACTATACCAAAAACACTGTCTCTCCCTTCCCCAGGACAATGGTAGCTGCCACTAAATATGCATGGCAATCCAAAACATTGTACAATGCTGGTGTAAAATATAAAAACTATGGATTATGAAACCAGTGGGCAGTAGGCTCACAAAGTCAAACCTATTTTTGTTGTGGGATATTTGTACAAAGGTGCATTGCTGCGATTGATGTAATAAAAAGCTGAATGACAACAGCTAGGCAAGAAATGTAGACGGGACTTTCAGGGACGGAGAGGACTTTGGGATGAAGTCAGCAGCCAGATGGAGAGAAAATAGGATGTGCAAGATGGAAGAGAGGTAATGCCATGTGACAGACATAGCTTACCTTAAATGGGTTACAAGAGCTTGTTGAGACAAGCCTAAGCTATATGTCAAGTTTTCATAATTAATAAGAAGTTCCCATGTCATTATTTGTGTGCTCGAAAAGAAAAGTATCAACATATTCTTATCATATGATTCAGCTCTCTCTGTCTGGTGAGGTATTTACCCAGTAGAAATGGAAAACTGTGTCCACATAGTTGGACATGGTGGCACACACATTTAATCCCAGCACTTGGAAGGCAGAAGCAGGTAGAACTCAGTGAGTTCATGGCCAGCGCGGTCTACATAGTGAGTCCAGAGCAGCCAAGGCTACACAGAGAAACCCTGACTTGAAAAACAAAACCAAAAATCAACAGAAGCATGAGGTAGACAGCACTCTGCACTGGACAGTGATGCTGTGGGGTTCTTGTGCCCTGGTCTTCCCTGAGCCCTGTCTGGAGTGTGCATGGGTGTCTCTTGGCTTTATAGTTTCACCATACACCGGCATGCTTTAAACACTTCCTTTATTTCCACCTAGATTGTGAATTTTATCTCAATGGATACTGAACATGCTGTCTTGGGATTTGAATCTCTCCTTCAGCGCTGCTCTGGAGACTCCTCGTGTTGCTTCTTAGAGCTGTGGTTCACTTCCATTGCCTGCTGGATATACCTCCGTTTACTCCCCTTGATTGCTGATGGACATTAGGGCTGCTTCTGTTAAAGTACCACAGTCACATATTCATCTCTCTTAGTAAAATCTAAGCGCGTTCCAGAGTGGAAACACTCTGATGTCCCCAAAGTATCTTTTCATTCAGGCCGGACAACAAATGGTAAGGCCAGACACTTGAATCTTTGTCTCTCTTGATGCTATGATGTGCTCTGCAGTTTTAGTTCATAATTCCTTGATCACTAGAGGCTGAGTAAGTAACCACCACCATTGGTCACTATCCCTTCATCAAGAATACCTAAAAGTCTCATAGGACTTCCTGATGGAGAACCCTCCCTACTGTTACAGATCATCTACACAAACCTAAACATACGGTTTAGGGGGAAAGGGTGCAAACGAGAAACATAGGTGTCTTATTGTGTGTGTTTGGGGTGGTGGACATGCAGGTACCACAGCACCATGTGGAGGTCAGAGGGTTCAAGGGGTGGAGGGTCTCGGCTTTGATGGCAGGCATCTTGCCCAGCTGATCAGTCTAGCTGGTACTGTGGTTGTGGGAAATGGAAGCTGTGTGAAGTGTATCAGAGCCTCTAAGACGTTTTCAAAAATAAGTACAAAATTACTCAAAGTAAAAACTTTAGAATAGTGATTAATTGAATGAAACACTCTCTGGGAGTGAAGCCACCACAGGATATTTTGGGTACTGTCTTTTCACGTTGCTGGGTTGTTGGAACCTTGTCCATCTTAGATCCTTCCCCCTCCACATCCTCAATACTGACTGGCCCAATGGATGGACATTTCTAGGCATTTTCATCGTTAAGATCTTGTATCTAAATTATACTAAAATTCATGACAAGTTTTTGTTCCAGGCTTCTGGACTTGGGCCTCCAGAGTCTTCACAGGAGTCTGATACTGAACTATGAAATTGAGGTTCTATGTCTCCCCCTTTACATAGCCTCATCCTTTGTCACCATTCAGAGAGGTTAGCTTAAAAAGGTATGATTTTCCACACAGCCGCTGCTGCCTGGGTAGAAAAACATTATCCTGCTGATCCCACTGCTGGCTCACTTCCCAGAGCTTTGAACAGAAGTTACCCAGTTGACAGCTTGCCATGAACTTTACCCTACTTCTAATTCACCCAGAACGTTGGCGAGGGTGACTCTATCAGGTGCTGTGATGGTGACTTTTTTCACTGATGTGATGTTAGGAAATCACAAAGTCACCTGACCAGGTACCAGGGTCAAGCCTTTGTTACATGAACAGAGTGGAAGGCTGGCTTACACTCCTTCTGTGCTCACTGCCAACACCACCCTCTCCCAGCAAACACTCCCCTCAAAGTATTCAGAAACACGAGGGTGTGAATCTTTAGAGGAAATGGCCTGTCAGTTCTCTTCAGTTTAGGAAAGAGTAAACTGCATTGGAACAGCCCACCTGTTTAAAGGCCTCCATTGATCATTCCTGGCTCCCTAACTGCAGCTGTTCTCACAGCTCCCAGAATCAGGTCCCTGGTGACCTTCAGGGTCTCACCAAACAGGAGAGCGCCCTGTGAGACTTCCTCTCCTACCAGGGTCTTGTCAGTTTTCCATGGTCTTGTCAGTTTGTCTTTTTGCCTTCATCCTAGGGGATCAGGCATTCTAGAACCCACAGGAGTCAGGCCCTGTGTGCCACTGGATGTCCCACCCAGTCACCGGCCTCTCTCAGCACCAGCCCTCAGTAGCTTTTGGAGCCTCTGCCTGCTACCCCGTCTCCTCCTGGACACTCTGTGGTGACTTACAGAGCAGAACTAAACAAATGTGTCCTTCTGCCTCCTTTATGAGTTCAGAACTCCTAGAATGTGGTGTGAGGGGCACATATTAATGCTCCCCGCCTGTCCTGCTTTCTTTCAGGAAAATCCAGACAAACAGCCAGGAGGCACAGTGGCTCCACTTCTTCTCATCTGAAATTTTAAATTTTTCGAGAGAGACCTTTGTCTCATGTTATTCTGGTTCTTGGCTATTCCAGACCCCACTCCTTTGGGGATGATCTCTAACCATTTGGATCTGTGCATTTGCCCAGAGAAAGCTCACTTCTTTTAGCCTTACCTTTAGATGGGGTCCATTTGGCAATGACGCCATAAAGATGTTCACCTTGAGATGGCAGCCACAAGACACAAAGCCAGTGGTACCTTTCCAGTCTTGTCAGTTTGTGGAAAAAAAGATCTGATCCTCTGTTGACTATTGACAAAGAGCAATTTTAACTAAGACATGTCTACTTGATGTCACTTGTTCCTTCCTAAGTAATGGGAAAGCTGATCTCTTTTGTATTTCTGGCGCATTTCCCCAAATATAGGTGTTTAAAATGTGTTCAGATTAACAGGCACAAAATGAGGCAAAGTAACAAATTATCTCCTCAGTTTGTCTATTAGAAGTATTTTGGTTGCTTCCGAGTTATGGAAATCATGAACGAAGCTCCTATAAATATTAGTTTGCAATTGTGTGTAGTTGGACAGTTTCTCTGTCCCACCTGGTTGGTCCCACAGCCATTTAGTCCCAAATAATTACACAAAGGCTCATATTAATTACAAGTTGTTTGGCTTATGGCTCAGGCTTATTATTTGCTAACTCTTAGTTTTAAACTGACCCATGGTTCTTATCCATGTTTAGCCACATGGCTGGGTACCTTTATCTCAGCCCAGCATCTCATCTTCCTACCTCTGTGTCTCCACGGTGTCTGCTGCTCTGCTCATTCTTTTCCCAGAATTCTAGCCCCACTTCTACTTCCTGTCTAGCTTTTGGCCAATCAGCATTTTATTAAACCAATATTTACACTGACGTATTTACAGTGTGCAAGAGCATAGCCCCACAGCATTTGTGTGGACATGAATTGGGGTAAACACCAAGAATTGTGTTTGCTGGATCATATGGTGGCAGTGGCAAGTTCACCTCTGAAATGGTTACACCCATCCTCATTCCTACCAACAATGACAGTTTTTATCACTCATGGTTGTTGATATTTGGTGTTGTCTGTGTTTTATATTTTATTTTAGCTATTCTAATAGTAGCTGCAGAGCTCATTTTAATTTGTAAATATTTAATCAGATTATGGTCAGCATTTTTTCATACGCTCATCTGCCATCTCAATGACTTTATTTGTGAGGTATCGGCCTATATTTTGTATCCAATTTCTAATTTCTAATTGGGCTCTTTCTTTTTTGTTGAGTTTTAAAAGTTAATTATATGTAGTCAGAAATTTCTGGCCTGGTCTAGCCCCAAGGTTTGGACCTGCAGTCCCATAGCCGCTTAGTCCCAAATAATCACACAGAGACTTTTATGAATTGCACGCTGTTTGGCCTAATCTTAAGCTCAATATGAGCTAGGTCTTATAATTTAACTCAACCCATTCTTATTACTCCATGTATTGCCGCTTGGGTCCATGGCTTTACCATTACATCTTGCTCTCTGGGTGTCTACCTGCAGGAATGCGTTCACTCTGCCCTTCTCCTTTATCTCTGCTTGGATTTCCCACCTGCCTCTAAGCTGCCTTGCCATAGGCCAAAACAATTTCTTTATTAACAAAAGATAACAAAGGATATTCATAGCATACAGAAAGACATCCCACATCAATTATATGTTATAGATATATATCTTCAGTTACATACTTATTTTATTATTGTTTTTGGCCTATGGCTTCTCTCTCTCTCCATCTCTCCCTCCTTTTTGTCCCCTTCTCTTTTAAATTTTTTTACTACTGGCCAGGTGGGCTATCTCAGGTATCTTTAATCCCAGCACTCATAAAGCAGAGGCAGGCAGATCTCTGTGAGTTTGAGGCTAGCCTGATCTACATAGTAAGTTCCAAAACAGACAGGACTACAAAGTGAGACTCTGCCTCCTAAGAATTTTGTTACTTTTCATAAACCTTAACTAGTGAGATTAAACAAATAATTATATAATATATGAGGCTTTAAAAAACAATAATATGATTGATATCTGGAATTAGAGTATGGTACCCACCTCTGAAACTTCCGTGTGCTCCAATCTCATCATACTTAAAGTGAACACCACCTTCAAATCTGTACTCCTTTGGAACCTTCAACTGTGTGTGTGTGGGGGGAGTGGTGGCTAGAGGGAAGGGGTGGCTGGAGGGAAGTGGTGGCTGGAGGGAGTGGCTGGAGGGAAGGAGTGGTTGGAGGGATGGGATAGCTAGAGGGGAGAGTGGCTGGAGGGAGGTTGGCTGGAGGTTGTTCAGTGGTTAAGAGCACATGCAGTTCTTGCAGGAAACTGAAGTTTGGTCCCAGAGCCTATCAGACAGCTAAGAACCACCTGAGGGCCCATCTACAGGGGAGGGATCTGATGCCCTCTCCTGCTCTCAACAAGTGCACATGCACCTCATGTAAAAATTTTAACATAATTTCTAACTCCTCAGTTTTCTTTGTAGTTTTAATGTGCCTGACCCTGACCCCAACCCCAGCTCTTCTGGTTTTGCCAGTGATTAAAGCTTACACAGAGAAAAGACTTCCCTTGAACTTAACCAGTTTGCATTTAATGGAATTTGAATTTTATAACTATGTCAAATTTTTTAAAATAGCATCTTGGGGCTGGAGATATGGCTCCACAGTTAAGAGTGTTTGCTGGTCATGCAGAGGACCTGGGTTTGGTTTATAAAGCCCATGTGGTGACTCAAAACCATCTATCACTCCAGCTCCAGGGAATCAGATGCCCTCTTCTGACTCAGCAAAGACACCAGGTACACAAATGGCACACATACATATGTGCAGCCAAAACACACATGCACACAAAAGTAAATCTATCTTAGAAAATAAAAATGGGGGGGGGCAGAGAGATGGCTCAGGGGTTAGGAGTACTGACTGCTCTTCCAGAGGACCTGGGTTCAGTTCCCAGCAGCTACATGGTAGCTCACAACTGTCTGTAACTCCAATTCCAGGGGATCTGACACCTCACCAATGCACATAAAAAAGTTAAATTAATTATTTAAAAATGATGAATAAATAAAAATTAAAATGAACATTTCTGTATGATGTGATCTATACAACATAATTCATTTCTGTGTGCAAGCCAGTGTTTGGCACATATCCCCGAAGCTTTGCTCCACCAGGGTTACCTAGGTTTGCACCATTTTCATTACTCAGGAAGAAATTCTTCATTTGCCCAAAATTTTCTCTCTACCCAGACACATAAAACCATTAATTTGCTTTCTCTCTGTATTTTTGCATATTATTATAAAGGCAGTGATATAATATTAAATCTTTTGTATCTGGTTTCTGTGACTTACATAGGTGCTAGAGATCCAAACACTTTATCTCCCCAGCCCTGGATATGTAGCTACTTTTTGGGGGGAGGAACAGGGTCTCCCTGGCCTTGAACTATTTGGTTTGACCTACTTTTTAGGTATTATTAACATTTGTTTGTAAGCTTTTGTATGGCCACATGTTCTTATTTTTCTTGCATTTATATTAGGACTGGAATAGTGGATCATGTGGCAAAGCTATGCTGAACCTTAGAGAATAATACCAGATCTCAATATTGTGTGCGAGTTATTTGTCTTTTTATCATTGCGTTGTAGAAATTCTTTTATTCTTTAATTCTTTTATTTTATGGAGACTGGAGTAATGAATGACTCTGTGGATAAAAGCATGAACTCCTCTTCCAGATGATTTGAGTTCCATCATCTGGGTTCAGAACCTACAAACATCTGTTACTCCAGTTCCAGAGGATCCACTGCCCTCTTCTGGCCTCTGTGAGCATTACATACACATGGTGCACAGACTTAGGTGCTGGTAGAAGAAGAGAGGGGGGAGGCAGGGGGAGAGAGCGAATGCTACATCGTGTGTGTTGAGCTCAGAGGACAACGTGGCACGGCAGGCATGATAAAACTTCTTCAATATGATACTGTGATATACGTGTGGGTTTTAGTCTACTCGATGGTATGATTGACATGAAGACTATGTATTCTATAGACACTGTGTCAAAAGAGCGATATCAGCCTGGTACTTAAAAGGAAAATTTGTTACCAGTGATGGAATCTGAGATTTCAGGGGAAACTGAAATTTAGGAAATCTTGCATGCCCTTACCGTCAGCTTCATAGCTTCTGATATGGATGCCAGGCTTTGTGTTTTGCTCTGTGGCTTCTTTTCCTTTTTTCCTCTGAGACAGGGTCCCTCTGTGTGGCCCTGGCTGGCTTGGCACGCCCTCTGTCGACCAGCCTGACCTAGAACTCACAGAGCTCCACCTGCCTCTCCCCCCTTCCCAGTGCTAGGATTAAAGATGTGCGCCACCATTGCCTGGAATGTTTGTTTTTGTTCATTTGTTTTTCATTGTTATAGTTTGGGGTCTTTCTTTAATAATAATATTTATTTTTCCTCTTAGTGAGATCACTCATGAATATTAATTAACATGAATTTGATCCCTGTAATAAGATGTATCAAGGCTGTAATTTGAGGCTCAGCTCCCACTGACAGTAAACAGTTGCCATGGGCAACTCTACCCATCTCTGCATCCTTCACTCGCTCCCCAGCCCAAGAACCTCATCTCATTCTTAACCGTTCATTGGATGCTTTAAGATCATTCACCCAGGACTTTGTGTTTCCACAGAGAACTGATCAAGATACTTGACCCAGACAAGGAAGCCTGTACATTTTTACTTAATGGATTTAAAATAAGTTTTTCTAGCTCGATTTATGCCATATATTAGTGTAAAATGAGTGTGAAAATGCTTCCTTGGTTCTCTTCTCTGTCACTTTGCAATAGGCCGACAGCCCTGCTGTACCACCTTCATTTGGATGTCTAACACGTGTCCTTTTCTACCGCTTTGATGAATTAGATACTTTTCCTGCTGTTTCAACAAACAAACTCTAGCTTTCTTGAGTGCCTCGTGGAAAACTTATGAGCAGTTGAGTCTTGATTGCTGAGTAAGAATTAAACAAATGTAGGTGAAAATAGTTCACTAAAGAACCTTGCAACCTATTATGTTCTATAAAGTACATCTACTTCCCAGTGCTCAAGAGGCTGATGCAGAAGTATTGCAAGAGAGGGAGGGAGGGGGGAAGAGGGAGAGAGAGAGAAAGGAAGACATCTGGAGTTCTCTATCCCCTGCCCCTGCCAAAACCTGGCTATGATTCTAATACATCCAATTTTTTTCTCACACACTCTTCTCATAAAAATACTGAAAACAAAATTGCTCTTTCCTCCCAAATCTCTGCATCCTGAAGCCGAAAAGTTTGATGCAGACTTTAGAGAAATCTGTGTGGGAAATGTTTGGACCCATTACATGTAGAATACTCAGAAGGTGCAGAGGAGGCAGCAATCAGGAGGAACTCACCATCCCCGCTGCCTCTCTCTACCCGAATCTCCTGAGGACCCAGCAGGCAGAAGGTCCCGGTGGCTCAGGAGCTGAGTGTACTTTTTCCCTTGGTCAGACAGATGATGGGATAGAGGATTTTTACTGTGACTCTCATACTTCTCCCTATGCACTTCATGAGACCTTGCTTCCACGTTTCCTTCCTATACCAAAGGGGCATCACTAAGGTGGGGGGTAGGGGGAGAGACCTCTGTCATGTCAGGGGTGGCAGTACATTCCTATCACCTCGGGACTTAGGAGGCTGAGACATGAGGGTTCCAAATTCCAATCCAGCCTGGACTATATAGCATAGTGAGGACCTACATAAAGAGGGTAGCAGGAAAAGAAAGGGGGAAGGGAGCCTCCTTACCTAGACAAGGAAATAAAAAAAGAATGTGAGCGTGTATCCTATACTGGTTGTTGAGTTTTGACAGGAGTCAGGGTTATCTGAAGAAAGTGAGCCTCAGTTGAGAAAATCCCTGAAAAAGATTGCCTATAGGCAAATCTGGGAGCATTTTTTTAAAATTAATGACTGATGTAGAAGAAGCCCAACACTTTGGGTGGCGCTACTATTGGTCAGGTGGTCCTGGATTGGTTAAGAAAGCAGGCTGAGCTATGAACAGTGATCTTCCACAGCTCCAGATTCCTGCCTTGAGGTTCTATTGACTTCTTTGATGATAGACCGTGAAGCCAACTAAACCCTCTCCTCCCCAAGTTACTTTTGATCATGGTGTTTTATTACAGCAGTAAAAACCTAAGTTCACACTTTCTTATGTTCCTCACTTCCCAGTTAATTACCATCAGGTTTCCCCTGAAATGCTTCTAAGCTATATACACTTTCCATAACACACACAGAGCAGTAAAACACACAGGTTTCCATACTGCACTGAGACTTCATTTCTGAAGGCTCCACTTTTTAAATAAGTTTATATGGGTTTTTTTTGTTGTTGTTGTTTTGGGTTTTTTGGAGGTTTTTTTTTTTTTTTTTTTTTTTTTTTGGTTTTGTTTTGTTTTCTCCTGACAACCTGTCTTGTGTTAGAAGGACTCAACCATGAATCTAGCACTGGGTAAAGAAATCCCTTTTCCTGTGCTCATATGACCAGTAGCTGACTGGCAGGTCGCTGTGGCTTAAATGTGTAGGGACAAGAGCACTTGCTTGCACCCATTGTCTTCCTTGCCTCAGACAGGTTTGAAGGTTGACACAACATGGAATTCCTCGAATCCCTTCTTGTCCAGCTGCTCATTGTTTCCTGGACCAAATGCTCATAATCCCCATGTGTTGCCATGGTATCGAGCTCATCCCACGAAGGGGATTCTTTTCCCATTGCTGGTTTGCTTTGTAAGATCAATCTTTGTTGCAGGCTGTTTGATCATACTGTGAACCCTGAGATTGTGTTATTTACTGGAAAAACCTATTTCTAGCTATCGTGTGGCCCAGCCCTAGCATACACCTTTTACTCGAGTAAATGTCAGCTTGAATATTATAAACAGAATTAAATAAAATCAACCAAAGGTCGAGGCAGAGCAAGCAACCAGTTACCAGAAAGGAAAAAAAGGGAGGAAGAGGAAGTAAGGAAGGGACAGAGACAGATGACAGGAAGTAGAAGGGAGGGACAGAGACAGATGACAGGAAGTAGAAGGGAGGGACAGAGGCATGACAGGAAGTAGAAGGGAGGGACATCATGTTGGAGTCATTTTGTTTGAGAGACATAGGAGAAAGGCCACTTCTTGAGATGACAGCAGAGTTGGAAGGTGAGCAGGGTGCTTTCTCTGCATCTCTGAACTAGCAAGTCCCCACTCCAGCATCTGGCTCGCAGTCTTTATTTGTAAAATAGAACAACTGAGATTTTTGTTGAAAACAACAGATGTTCTTAATGGCTGTGTGTGTAACCAAAACCTTCTCACTGCGGCCTACACACACGTGTCAAGGATCTGAAAAGAGGCTCCCAAGTCACCTGAAGCCAATTCTTCAAAAGAAGATAATAGTAGCAACATTGGCCAAAGAATTGAAGAACATAATTTTTAATGACACAATAGTGTGACTACTCATGATCTTTTTATTCTGGGCACTATTTCTTGAATAGGTACAGTTTCCATATAACATTTGCCTGTTTTCCTAATGCACTGGGGATTGAACCCAGGGACTTAAGCACGATCATCAGATACTTTCCTATTGAACTACATTTCCAGCCCTTGAATAAGCACCATGATCAGATGAAGTAATCTTAATTGATGTTCTTACAATGTTTTTGAATCTATTTACCCCAAACCATCAGATAATGGGTTGTATTTTAGGAGTCACCCCTAACTCTTACTACCTAAGTGTTTATGAAAGAAAGTCTGGAGTTGCTGCCATGCATCCAACTGGGCCATGGCATGAGGCTTAGGCTCCCCTCCAAAGACAATGTTAGCCCCCACCAGGAGGTGCATGCCAGCCTTGCACAGTGGGAAGTACGGAGGCTCAATATAATGCCCCGCTTCTGGGTAGCAGACGATCTGGGGCTTCTCCTTCCCATGGGCCTGTAAGCGTTTGGAGATCTCATTGGCATAGAACTCGCTCTTCCAATTGTGGTCATCCTGACCTACAAGGAGCAGGAAGGTTGTGTCAGACCTTTCCACGGGGATGAAGCTCTTTGGTTCTACCAAAGGGCTTTGCAGAGCATCTACAACGTCCTGGAGGCCATCCGTGGTCATTCTGACTCGATTTCTCAGAATAGTCACAGGAGGTATGGTCTCGTCCTTGTAGTGTATGGTGTTCCCAACAGCAGCCACGGAGCCATTAATGATGACAGCAGCTTTGATGCCCTTCAGGAAGGAGGCCATAGCAAGGCCAAGTTCACCCCCTTTGGAAATGCCAAGCACCCCAATTCCTGGACCTCTTACCTGAGAAAAAAATATATACATAATATAAAATAGGAAAATTAGTCCAGGAACTGTATTAAACAGTGACTAGGCCCAGCTGAAAAGCTACATGGACCAGCGTCAACATCTGGACTCTACTTTCAAAACCATTCTAGCAGCTACCCTAAAAAGACACTTGGACTCCTCTCTTTGTCCACTAGTCTGTTGAGACAATGGACCCCAAGACACTAAAGAAAACCAACACTCCTGCTGATGAGCTTTCATTTAACGTGAGCACTGATGGATGTGGTCCATGAACATAAATGAACACTCCTGCTGACGATCTTTCATTTAACATGAGCACTGATGGATGTGGTCCATGACTCCTGCCACACATCACTGGTGTTCAGAGGATCACCCCACATCCTCTCCTACCTCCTCAGCCTCCTGGGCCCCAAGGAACAGGAGGAACGTCGCCTTTTCTCAGTCCCCAGTCTACCTATTCCCTCAGCAACCCTCAGATGTCCCACAAAATCTCCGCGGCCGTCTCTAGCTGTGTTTGGGATGCTGTTCACTATCTTCCTCCAGGGTTGGCCTCTCACACTTCAGGTCCTCCTCTCCTTCCAGTTTCTCTATGCTGGTTCTCCTCAGGTCCTCCCTGCTCTGGCCACTAATTTCCCCACATATCTTTTGGCTAACTTCATAAAAAATCAATTTCTCTTTCTCTCTCTCTCTCTCTCTCTCTCTCTCTCTCTCTCTCTCTCTCTCTCCCCCCCCTTTCTATTCTTCACCCCTACCCTTTGGCAACAATACCCTTTAAATGTAACTCCTCATTAAAATACTAATTACATGATCAAATGATGTTTTAATTACCCTACTATGAAAATTTTAAATTGTCAACTTGATACAATCTAAATTTACTTGGGAAGGGAGTTAAAACAAAGAACCTAGGCTGGGTCTCTAGCTGTTGATTGTCAAGTTGACGCAGTGCTTCCACTGCTCACACAGGGACACAGGACACAGGGGCATAGGGTACAGGGACAGAGGGGCACAGGGCACAGGGACTCAGGAGCACAGGGGCTCAGGGAGACAGGGGCATAGGACACAGGGGCACAGGGACTCAGGGACTCAGGGGCACAGGGGCACAGGAACACAGCAGAAGAGAGCTGCTGAACACATCATTTAAATGAGCACTTGTAGGGGGATTATGTTGTTCCATTGTAAATAATTGTCCCTCCTATTGATTTAATAAAAACACTGATTGGCTGAAGCCAGACAGGAAGTGTAGGCAGGGTTATCAGATTAAGAAAACTCTGGAAACAGGAAGAACAGAGCAGAGATGCCACAGAGAAGCCGGAGAATGCAGAGGACACCTATGTTGCTCTGAGAAAAGGTACTGAGCTGCATGACTGCATAGGATAAGAATCATGGGTTAGTTTAAGAGCAAGAGCTAGTAAGTTATATGCCTGGGCCCCAGGTCAATCAGCATACAATTAATAGGTGTCTGTGTGCTTCAGTGAGACTATGGGACTGTGGGTTTGAAAGTCTGGGCCACCAGGCTAGGCTGGAAAGTCTGGGCCACCAGGCCAGAAACCTCATACAACAAGCACTGGCTGGGGCTGGCCATACCTTTCCCTTTACTTGTATCAAACCTAGAAATCTCAAATGGACTTGGAATCTTTGTGAAACAGAGAGACAGGCTGTCATCAATTGCTCATGCTGTGAAATCAAGCACAGGAGGGGATATGACAGGGGCCAATAAAACTTGAGGGAGATCTAACCTCGGGATGACTGAGCAGGTAGTTCAAGGCCAATAAAACTTGAGGGAGATCTAACCTCGGGATGACTGAGCAGGTAGTTCACCGCTTCCTCAAAGTAATCCATGTGCATGGTTTCCATGCCCTTGGGGAGGTCATCGTAGTTATAATAAGCCAGAGCCATGACAGCAAAACCCTTCCCAGCCAGCAGACTAGCCCGATACTCCAGAAGGCCACCTCCAACTCCGAAAAGGTCTATGATCCCAGGATAGGGCCCAGGTTCTGGGGAAGAAACAGAACGAAACATTACTGAAAATGTTCACAGTGGCATCAATGGGCATTTGGGCTTATGTAAGACTGACAAGGTTTTCAAAAGACTGTGAATACTGGCAGACCTATCCTCAAGCACCTAGACAGTAGCCGGGGCTAAATCTACATCCCCTTCTACACCTAAAGCCTCAAAGCTCCACAAGTTTGTATAAAGACATTCAGGGATATTTAGAAGATGGGGGGAGGTGATGATGATGGCGATAATGATGATATGTATGCCTATCATGCATGGCCCAGCACACACACACATACACACACACACTTTTCTGTTCTCCATCTTCTATACGGGACAATGCCAATTGCCAGTCAGGAGCTGCAGCAACCAGAATTATCACATGATGCAGTTGTAATGCAAAACAGTGCAGTCTGTAGAAAGTAATCGATGGTGGCTCACAAAGTCAAACCTATTCATAACCATAGAATTCAGCATTTCCCTCTGAAGTATGGATAAAATGGATGGGAAATGAAATGAAAAACTGTTCATACAAGAACACAGTCCAACACAGAGTTCAAGTGTCCATAGCAGCTTTATTCGTAATCCCCAGACTTTAAACAAACCTGAAGTCCTTCAGCTAGTGGATGGATACAAACTGTGCTGCCCCCATAGAATGGAGCATTATGAAGGAACAGAAAGGCCTGATGGGTAGAAGGCCACATGAATTTGAAATGCATTCCACTGAGTAAATGAACATAGTTGTACTCAGAAGGCTGCTTATTCATTCGGCATGATTTTGTGACCTAAATATCTTCACCATTTATAAGGGGGGGGGTGTCTTTCACATATCCAATTTAAATAACTCAATATTATGGTTAATCATGATTTCAAATAATTGGATCTGGACTCAATAAGACGCACCCCTGGGCATTTCCAGAAAGGATTAAATGAGGAGAAAAGACCCTCCCCATAGGTGGGCAGCACCTCCTGCTGGCAGTCCAGACACCAAGCAGTCTGAGGCAAATGTAATCTAGTTTTGCTTGCCTGTCCTGTTTGCTGGTAGGTGTATCTCTCCTCTGGCTACCACCTTGGCTGACACTGGAAACCCAGATTCTCTGGCCTTCCAACATGGCTCTCTAGGAATCCTAGAGGCTTTCCTCATCAGATTGGGATGGTTGAAGCATCCAGAGGGTCATAAGGAGCGACAAACTCCACAACTACATTCTCAGCTTCTCCAGAGTAAACAGCTATTGTTGAACTACACAGCCTGTAGCTAATCGAATGAGTCAGTTTTCACAGGATATAATCATCTGTCAACTGATTCCTAGAGATCCCTGATTTAGACTCCCAGCAAACACCTGATAAGCACCAGAAAGCCCTACGTTTGCCTGTTCCTTCTTCGGCACCACTGTGGATTTTGTGTACTGCCATCCCTCAGTATCACCACCTCTTATGTGTGTGCCCTACATACTTTGTTTTTATTCAACAAGGCACTTGCTGTGAAAGTGACAGCCTGTGTTCAAGCCCCAGGACCCACAGAACGAAAGGTGAGAACTCAAATAGACTATACTGTTGCACGAATAAAGGAAACTCAGGGCCTGATCTTTGAGAAAGGCGGAGATATCAGAGAGAGTAAACACCACAGTCAGATCTTACCCAACTGTCTTCCAGCTTCCTCAGCCTGGCTCCTCCTGGATTCTTTTGCCTGCTCTGTCTTTCTATGCCTGCCTTAAATACTTTCTCTGCTCAGTTAAGGTGTGACACCACCACTGTTAAGATGACCTCGAACTCAGATTGAATTAAGGGCATAGGATATCCCCTGTGCTGAGATTAAAGGTGTGAGTTACCACTGTGTGGTCCTCCTAGACTGTGGGTAGATCCCTCTGATATCTCCGAATGTTTTTATTATATGTGAAAATATCCCCACACTGTACTCTAATTTCCACATGTGTACCTACATGTACACAAAATAAATACATAGTTTGCCTGCCTGTGCCTTGGTGATGGGCAGGGGAGACACACTGTCTGAGTCTGTTAAAATCAGTGTTAATAAGTCCCTCAAGTTTATATTGAGGTATATAAGCTTGATGTTCTGCTGTCCATCTTCCTATAAATGATCAATGATGTGAGGGTAGGGCAAACTGATTCACTAGTCAACAATTATGGATTCTTTTTTTGCAGTCTTGGCCACCTTGAACAAAGGAATAACAGTCTAACAGCTTTCTTTCTCTTGTGCCAGAACCAGCCATCTTGAACACTCCATGAGATGACCACACGAAGATCATGGCTAGTTGTTACTGTTGTGGAATGCTAGCTGAAGACGTGTTACATTTGTCTACACTGTGGAACACTTGTTTGACGATGCAAAGATGTGTTGCGTTCTTTTGTGTTGCATCTGTTTAACTCTGCGAAGCTGTGTTGCTGTGCCTGCCTAAAACACCTGATTGGACTAACAAAGAGCTGAGTGGCCAATAGTGAGGCAGGAGAAGGGATAGGCGGGGCTGCCAGGCAGGGACGATAGATAGAAGGAGAAAAAGAGAAGACAGAGGATCGATAAAAAGGGGAGAGGAGGATGGCAGCTACACAGCAAGCCATCGAGTAAGAAGGAAAGAAAGGCATACAGAATAGAGAAAGGGAAAAGCCCAGAGGCAAAGGGATAGATGGGATAATTTAAGTCAAGAAAAGCTGTCGAGAAATAAGCCAAGCTAAGGCTGGGCATTCTCAGTGCATTTATTTGGGAGCTGCGTGGTTGGCCCCCAAAAGAGAGAAAAAACCAAAACGAACAAGCAAACAAAAACCCCAGCACATCAGAAGATGTGGCTGTGGCCAGGGCCTTGGAAACAACTTGTGCCAGATTTTTTGTTATAACCATTTCCACCTTGGTGTGTGTGGAGGGGGATATTTCCCCTGCTAGTCTGGTAGCCGTACCTGAAGGCAAATTTGTGTTTGATCTAAAATGCAAATCTCAGTGACAGTGATTGGTACTAAGAGGCCAGGCAGCAATTGGTCAAAGGATCCTTCTGTAACAGTGTAAGCAGGCTACGAAGCAAATCCTCTGAAAGACACTTTTTTTTTTTTTAATGCTGCTTCCCCCTGGTGCAGCAGCATTAGGCAAAGGCTTCTTTTGAGTTGCCTTGTTGGCCTACTATCAATGAAGGCTATGCTGGTAACATAAAGACAATACTGAGTGATGAGCCAGAGCCAGGAAAACAGCAGCAGTTGGGAAAGCTCAGCATGAAGGAGAGCAAGTTGTAAAACCAAGGTAGGCTGCTGCCCTCATCCCTCACCCCTCCTGTGTGGTGGTGTGTGTGCCCAGCAGCTGGCACCCAGCTCCTGAATGGATACCCCAACTTTTAAGCAGCTGGCAGGTTTGTCAGTCTGGAGTTCCATCCTCTGAGCATAATCCTGGCAAGGAGCAGGCTTCTTGAGTTGGCAACAGTCACTGTTCTGGGAAAGGGTTCAGGCAGCTGGCTGAAGAAGCAACCAAACTATTTAAGAGTAGCCAGGGTGAGAAGAAGAAACACGGAAATAGATAACAAAAAAGAGTAGCAAGCAGGACTAAAGAAGAACAAAAACTTGGACGTGGTGCTGGTGACCAGAAGATTCCGGAGAGCCTGGTCAGTCTACAGTGGTTCAGGGTCTTGCACCTAGGGATGTAACATTGGCCTTGGCCAAAAGCAAAGGGACGTGATACCCAAGGCCTGCAGGACTGTGACACTAGAGGATACCACTAATTACTGCTCCTTCTTCCCACTGCCGTGGCTCCCTGCTACTGAACTCTGGGGGGAATGACAGCGATCGGAGAGCTTGCCTACCTATGATTTCAATTTGGGTTGAGCACAAGAATCTGGCAGTTGTGGGTCAATTATTTTGACTCGTAGAAATGTGCCACCATTTATTGATCAACTCCATTATAGGAGGCATTTGGACTATTTCCAAACAATAATCTTTCTGGTGCACTTGTGTCATGAAATGGGAGAATCACATATTAATCTGGCTAGTCGAAAACTAGTTGCTTCCCAGAGTAAGTGAATGATCCCTCGTCTCTTTCTAGCTATGCACTGAGTGGCCTTTCCTCCAAGCATTCAACATTAATTGGAAATGTTAGGCTTTGGAGGCTTTGTTACTCTTGAAGTTATGCAATATAGTCCATACTTTTATTTTGCATATTGTTGGTCACTAAGGCTAAGTAAACATCCTTTATGTAAGACTACGCAATGATCTCAGACTGCCGCCAGTCAACAGAAGGCCCTCCTCTGCTTTAACTGCTAGTTGACATAAATCTCAATGTCCTGTGGGAATGGAAAGAAAAGCAAGAAACATCCCTTGGCGGTGTGGTGATGACATCTTTAATCCCAGTACTCAGGAAGCATAGGCAGGTGAATCTCTGAGTTTGAGACCAGCCTGGTCTACAGGGTGAGTTCCAGGAGGGCTAGAGATACACAGAGAAACCCTGTCCTGGGGAGAAAAAAAAAAATCCCCCTGTTCTGAAAAGAGGTTTTGCTATGTTGACCAGACTGGCCTGAACGCCAAAGCTCAAGACAGCCTTTTGCTTTGGTGTCTCAACCTACCAGCTATGATGCACAGCTCAAAACAGATTTAACATTGAAGGAATATTTAAAGATCGCTTTGGGTTTTTTGAGTCAGATTTCTCTGAGTATGTTTCTCTGTCCTGGAACACACTCTGGAGATCTTTAAATTCAGGCTGACCTTGAATTTAAAGACCTGTCTGCCTCTGCCTACCAAAAGTTGGGATTAAAGGTGTACGCCATCTCCGCCCCCTGTATTACCACTAGTTTTAATTCTATAAGTATTTTGTCCCTTTCCTTAAAAAGTCTTGTAACTTAGCAGTGGAATTGAAGAACCATCTTCAGGGAAATAGCATCATCATAACAAGCTCCTTCCAGTCCGGTCAGGTCTCTTCCCCACTGAGTCCTGGGTCTTGGGAGGTCCGTGCGCCCCCCCCCCCCCACACACACACATTCCACTTAAATCACAGAAGAACTCTGAGCAAAGAGAAGGTGGAAAGCCGCTCACCTGGAGGCAGGAAGAGCGAGGCGCGCACACGGCCCTCGCGCACGGGCACGCGCCGCACCCCGGGAGCCATGAAGTGACGCTCGTGCACCGCCCGCGCCAGCAGCCGCCCGCCGTCGGGCTCGTGGCCGTCCTGCACCTCCAGCTCCACCACGAAGGGCGTCTGCACGTCGCGCTTGACCAGGCGCCAGAAAGGCCGTTCGGGCTCCATGGCCCAGAGCAGCCCCATGGGCTCGAGCCCCGCGAAGCTGCCGCCCAGCGCGGGCGCGCGCGCCAGGTCCAGGTGGCCGCGGGCGTCGGCGCGGTAGCGCGCGTGGGCGCGGAAGAGCGCGCCTTTCTCGTCGCGCAGGGCGGCGCGCAGCGTGACGGGCTGCTCGGGGGCCAGGCCGTGCACGGCGATGCTCAGCGGCTCGTCCCAGCAGCTGCGGCCCGCGGGCTCCAGGCTCAGCGTCACCGCCATCTCGACTTGGACGAGATGGGGCGGGTGGACTGGGACTCCTGGAGTTGTAGTCGCGGGCGGGACGATTTGCTCCGCTCCCATTGGTTGGCCTCGGACACATCCTACGATCTGTGAGACTTCTTTGTGAAAATCCTAGATTCCCGATTGAGAAGGAAGGTGTTTGCTAGGAACAAAGACTCGCCCAGAAATCCACAAAGTGTGTGTGACCCAAAACACACTGACAGCCGAAGCTGAAAAGATTATAATCTGCAGAATTTAGAAGAACCACACTTAAAATTCAGGTGATTCCCAAGAAACATGCATGGTCCAGTTCTCTCTTAATCCTCGGTCTCTGACCAAGAATTTCCCTCGAAATTCCCCTGATCTCTGTATCTCTTTCCAGGGCAGTTCATCGTTTATGGGGTCCAACTGTTCTTAGATGCTGAGGACCTTTAGAAAAGCAGTTTTCTGGATGCATTTCCAAGTATCTGAAAGACTTGAAGACAGATGCACTGCTGATAGCCTGAGCATCACTTGGGAAAGGAGGGTCGCATCCCGTGTCGTCGTGACCCCTTGCCTCCCCTCCCCCCATATCTGCCTGCTATCCGAATTTGGATTTCTACCACTGGGGGTCTTTCAGTCTGAGTTCTAGCCAGAAGCAAGTGGTCCATGCAATCTTGGCGATAGGAGGAAGTTTCACAAAGGGGTTTCGGTTTTTTACAGAGGCGTGGGAGAAAGTCCGGAACAAAAAAACACAACAATGTTTGGTACAGAACTGTGATTCGGACCTAAACAGAAGAGGACTGCCTAAGAGGAACCGAAGCCTCTGAGTCAGAGGCAAGAGACCTTGGATGACACACAGGTGTGGGTAGATGGAATACTTTGATTTCATGCTCCCTTGGTTGGTATCTTGCCAGTGCCTCTGCTTGGCTGAACCCTTAGCCCTGCAGCTCAGCTCCGCATACCTCAATAGTTAGTGGGCAGCGTGGAGAAGCAAGGATATGCAGGTAGAAGGTGTCCGATATACAGGAGCTCAACAAATATTTACAAACTGAGAAAGAGGTTATCGCAATGGACCTAGGTTCAGGTTTTAGTGACCTTTCTCCCCATTCCTGCTAATGAAGCAATTGCTGCTGAGTATTTGGAATATCTGTTTTTAAGAGACAGTAATACTCAGCTTGGGAGAGAGAAAAAAAATTGCGCGCGCGCGCGTGTACACACACACACACACACACACACACACACAGAGCAATTGAAATGTGCGGGCAGAACAGAGAAAAGCAGATTCTAGTCCCCTCCCATCATGCCTCAGAGAGTGTAAAGACACATACAGATGAGGCTCTAATGCATTTGGGGAAACAGTGCAAGGCCTTGTCCTGGGACTGGCTCCTGAAAGCAGCTTCACTGGGAGGTTGTGTTCCTAATAGCTGGAAGATGTAGTTGCTTTTCAGACTCAGGGTTGAGCGTACCATATCTAGAAGGAAGTTGGCCGACACTGAAGGCTCTCTGGGCCCATGAGAAATCAGTAAAACTATAGAAATTCTAGTTCTAGTTCACTGACTAGAAGTAGCTGCACGTACTACCCAAATATATGACATGCTGTCTCTCCAGGATTAAACTGAAGCATTGTATTCTGTGGATTTCATTGGAAAGATCGTAGCCTTTGCTTAACTTGGTGCTGAATTTCTCTTATTATTTCAGATTAAGGAAACTCCCTGACAGATTTCCTTCCAAAGTCACCTGAATTTGTCCATAATTAAGTGACATTGGTTTTCCGTTCTGAGTTCGATATTTAAATGTTGAAATGTAGAAACTGTGTCATCTGGGTCAGCTCCACCCCTAGACTTAACCGGATTAAGACACTTGTTTAAATCTCATTTGGACACATTATGACAAATGTGAGGAGACTTGAAATCAGTCTTTCTCTTTATCTGTCTCTGTTTTGTTTGAATGGAGCTGCCAGTTACACAGACAACCTTGGACTCCTGATCCTCCAGCCTCCATCTCCCATGTGCTGGGTTATAGGGATGTACCATCATATCCTGCAAAGTTGAAATTTCTTGAGGCTAAATTATAAAGCAAAACAGACAGCCAAGTGAGGCAAACTGCTGTAGAAAAGCATATGGAGACTAGGAAAAACACAATAGTAGGAACAAGAGAAGATATTAGGGCTGAAATTGTAGGAATCTATTTTTTGGACAAGCATCTGCATTGGGTCCTGTTCCATCGGGCCTCCTTCTATGCCAGCACCATGCTGTCTTGTTACTGTGACTTCATAGTATGTCTATTTTTTTAAAGTATTTTATGTGTTTGGGTGTTTTTTGTTTGCCTAGCTGACTTTTCATTTGTATGACTGCATGTAGCCCGGTGCCCAAGGAGACCAGAAGAAGGTATTGGAGTCTCCACAAATAGAGTTGCAGATGGTTATGAGCTGCCTTGTGGGTGCTCGGACTTGAACCCAGGTCCTCTGGAAGAGTTTCTGGTGCTCTTGAGCGCTTCAGCCCCTCCACAATATGTCTTATAATTCCGTATTGCTTTGCTGCCAAGATTTCTTTTTGTTCATGATTGGTTTGACTATTTAGAATCATTTGTGTTTCTGTATGAATTTTAGAATTGTCTTTTCCAGCTATGTGAAGACCCATTGTCATTTTGATGCAGATGACACTGAATCTGTGGATTTCTTTCTGCACTGACTATTGTGCCAATAGTAACTCTCCCCAGCCATGAACAAACAGGTCTTTCTGTCTTCCTGTGTCCTTAACTTTTATCTTCAGTGTGTTTTGTAATGTTTATTGAAGAAGTCTTTTCTCCTCTTGCTTAGCTTCACTCCTGGGTTATTCTCACACTTTTAGGAATGGGATAGTTTCCTATTTTTCTCTCAGCAAAGCTCATTATTGATATATGAAAGAGCCACTGACTTGGTGGGCAAGGTGGAGCACAGCTGTAATCATAGTGCAAAGGAGAGGAGACAAAAAGACTAAGAGTTTGGGGCTAGCCTGG
The DNA here is from genome assembly GCA_033318265.1 of Phyllotis vaccarum. NCBI lineage: Eukaryota > Metazoa > Chordata > Mammalia > Rodentia > Cricetidae > Phyllotis > Phyllotis vaccarum. Next base: position 63,840,760 of record JARWLC010000006.1, read on the forward strand.
ACTTTCTGTATCAAAAAGGAGCAGTGCTGAATTTTGTTTTTTGTTTTTTGTGTTTTGCTATTTTGCTAATTTTTTTGTTGTTATTTGAGAGTCTTAGACTGATCCTTGGGATTTTCTAAGCACAGAATCACATTTCCTACACCCGGGGTAATATTTGTATCTAGAAAAATTATTGTGCAACTTTTACCCTTGATAATTTGCTGTTTTATAGGCAATAATTTTCATGCTTTTGACCATCCTTGTATCCCCGGAATGAAATCAAGCCTTTCTTTCTCTTCTCCTCCTCTTCCTCCTCCTAGTCTACTAACAGATAGTTTATTGAAGGGGAAAACCCTTCTTGTGAGAGCCCATATAATGGCTCTGTTGCCCATACTGTCTTTCCTGACTCGCAGAGTAAAAGAGTCACAGGGCTCAGCTGTTCTAGAGTTCATGAGTTCACCTTGCTCCTTGCTTTATAGCCTTGATGACTGTAGTACTAGAATTCATTATCTTGCTGCTCAAGCTGGCAGAACGTACATGATGTAATGGTGAAGCTGCCTGCTGCCTGATTCAAGGACAGCACAGGGTTTTCTCAAGATAGTGTTTAAATGCCTGTGATGTGCTTTGTTTGAATCCTGACTTGAAAATGTATACAAGCACTTTCAGGGTCTTCGTGGTTTCAAACCACAGGTCCCTCCCAGTTTTCTTTTCTATCTCCTATTATGTCTTCAGCCGCATGCCTGCCCCTAATGACCCTGGTGAATCTGCTGCTGGACCCAACACCCGAGGGGAGATGTGGGTCACAGCTTTAGAAGTCAAAGCCTTGATACCCTGGTTTGTAGTTTTCTTTCCTTCCTCTCTTCCTTCCTTGCTTCTTCCCTTTCTCTGTCTTTCATTTTAATTTTTCAGATCTTTTGTAATGCTACTGTGTGAAGAATTAGGATTAACACTCACTCTCCTTTAAAATGTTGGTGAGTTCATCATAAAGCCACACTGCCTGACTTCTCTCAGGCTGACTCATTCAATCTCATTACTTGCTGACTATTAGGTTTTATGACCTCTTGGTTTAATTTTGGTAGGTCATATGTGTCCAGAAATTTGACAGTTTGTTCTAGATTTTCTAACTTATTTACATGTAGTTTTAAAGACTCTTCCCCATTACCCCTTTCATTTCTGTGGTGCCAATATTACAGTGTGTTGCAATGTGTTACAATGTTCTGTTTTCACCTCTAGCTTTGTTTATCAAGGTGGTCTCTCTCTTCCTCTGTCTTTCCCTCACTTCGTTGCTTAACCTCTAGGTTTGTCGATTTTTCTTTCATCAATTCTTTTTTAACTGATTTTTTGTTTATTTCTTTCTGCTCTGATCTTATTATTTCTATATTTTTACTGATTTTGAGTTTGGTTGGTCCTTGGTAGCATTTGTGTGTGAGTGTGTGTTTGCTTATTTTATTGGGGGGGGGGGGCAAAGTCTCAAGTAACCCAGGCTTACTAGATAACCAAGGATGACCTTGAACTTTTTTCCCCTCCACCAAGACAATGTTTCTCCTGGCTGTCCTGGAACTTGATTTGTAGACCAGGCTGTAATAAAGAGTGGGTTTAAGCACAGGTAAGACTTTGTCAAAAAATAAAATATTAAGAGGAGGCTGGGAATATAGCTCAAGGATACCAGGCTCTTGGTCCAATGCAGGATGAAATATTCTGTGTACCTGCTAAAACCATTTTGCCAATCATGCCATTTAACTGATGAGTTTTAATTCTATTTTATTTTGTTCTCTAAATATTCATCCACTGGTCAGAGTGAGTTTTGAGGTCCCACCGTTACTATGGTTCAGACTCATTTTCCCTTAAAGTGTTCCCTAAAATGGCAACATTTGCTGATGATGTTATGGGGAAGTGAGTCATGGGGGATCTAACTTCAATGAATTAACCCATTGGTGAATTCTTAGGTGAATAAACTGTTAGGTATGGAGCGTAGTGGGAGGAAGTGGAACCATATATTGAAGAGTACATCTTGATGCTGTCTCCTTCGTGTCTCTCTACCCCCCATTGCCATAATGCCTCCTGTTACCTTACCAGCCAGATATGGACTGAAAAAGGCTGTGAGCAAAAATAAACAAACAAACAAACAAACAAACAAGTCCTTCCTTTCTTTAAAGTTTACTTTTATTAGATTTATTTATTTTATGTCTAAGTGTTATTGTGGAATATTATTTTAATTATGTAAAGATGTGTTACATTTGCTTACGCTGTGGAATGTGACTTTAACTGTGTTACATTTATTTATGTTGCCTTTGTTAATGATGTAAGATGTGTTACATTTGTTTGTGCTGCTGCGTTTGTTTCACCTTGCCTGCCTAAGGCACCTGATTGGTTGAATAAAACGCTGAATGACCAATAGCTAGGCAGGAGAGGGATAAGCAGGGCTGGCAGGCAGAGAGAATAAATAGGAGGAGAAATCTAGGGGGGAGAGAGAGAGACAGAACACTAGAGAGAAAGAGAAGAGGAACATGCCTGGGGCCAGAACCTGACAGACAGAAGCAGAAAAGTAGAACAGAAAGAAAGAAAGAAAGAAAGAAAGAAAGAAAGAAAGAAAGAAAGAAAGAAAGAAAGAAAGAAAGAAAGAAAGAAAGAAAGAAAGAAAGAAAGAAAGAAAGAAAGAAAGAAAGAAAGAAAGAAAGAAAGCAAAGGTAAAAAGCCCCCAGGTAAAACATAAAGAAAACATAAGGCTGAGCATTCTTAACTAATAATAATCCTCCATGTTATGATGCTAGGTGGTGGCCTAAAAGAAAGACTGTTACAGAATGTTTTGCCTGCATGTATATGCTTGCTGCCTGATCAGTTCAGAAGAGGGCATAAGATCCCCTAGGTCTGTATGGATGCTTGTGAACTACAATGTGGGTTCTGAGAATCAGATCCCAGGTCTTCTGTAAGAGCAACAGTATTCTTAATCATTGAACCATCTCTCCAGATCCATTTTATTGTTTGTTTTTCAAGACAGGGTTTCTCTGTGTAGCCCTGGCTGTTCTGGAACTCTGTAGACCAGGCTGGCCTCAAACTCAGAGAACCTGTCTTTGCTTCCTGAGTTCTGGGATTAAAGGTGTGGACCACCACTGCCTTGCTGGTTTGTTGTTGTTTTTTAATCAGATATTTTGTTGAAGTGATAGAAAACTAACAAGTGTTGTATAAAACCGAGTGTGTCTCATTTGGTGTATAAGAGTTTCGTATTCACAACCCAATCCAAAAAATGGACTATGGAACTAAACAGAGTTCCCAAAAGAATAAATACAAGTGGCTGGTAGATATTTAAAACAGCGTTCAGCATCTTTAACTACCAGAGAAATGCAAATTAAAATACTTTTGAGGTTCCATTTCAATGCAGTCAGGATAGCTATCATCCAGAAAGCAAAAGCTGATGAGAGTGTGGAGAAAGGGGAACTTTTATTTGATGTTGGTGGGAGCATAAACTGGTGTAGTCACTTTGAAAATCCATGTGGGGAGTTCTCTAAAAGCTAAAAATAGAGCCACCGCATGCCTCAATTATGTCATTCGTGGACATATACCTAAAAGATTGTATGTCCTGCTACTAAGACACATGTACATTCATGTTCACTGCTGTTCTGTTCACAGCAGGTAGGACATGGAGTCAGCCTAGATGTCCATCAACTGATGACTGGGTGATGAAAATTTAGTACATTTATTCAGTGGAATTTTACTCAGCTGTGTTACAATGAAGTTTCTGGCCCAACTAGCCCCACAGTTCAGACCTACCCACCACTGCTTATCTGAACCACCAATCCCAAAGTCCCAAATAAACACACAGACGCTTATATTAGCTTTGTGCTGTTTGGTCTATGGCTCAAGCACATTGCTAGCTAGCTCCTTTATCTTAACTCAACCCATTTTCATTAATCTGTCTGTCATGTGGCCAGTGGCTCACCTGTGTTCCTTACATGTTGTTTCATTGGTGTCTGGCTCCATCTGTGTCTGACTCCACCCTCCTCCTCCATATGCTCCTGTCTCTGGCTACGATGTTCGCCAAGGGCCAAAACAGCTTCTTTATTTAAAGATTGATATTCACAGCATACAGAAAGATATTCCCATATCACAGCTGTAAGGGAAAAATGAGCTTTCAGGTAAATGTATGTCTCAAGAAATTATTCTGAAGAGGGTAACCCAGGTCCAGAAAGACAAATGCTATATATTCTCTCTAGTATGTGGACCTTAGCTTTGAATTTTTAGATTTCTGTGTTCAACTTGGAGCATTTGTAGAGGGCAGAAAGCTAGAAAACAGCCAATAAGGATGGCCTCAATGTAGGAGGATAGTAGAACACATATGAAACCAAAGAAGGGGCACTTACTGGGGGTAGAAAGGTTTACATGGGGATGGGGGTAGGGAGGATGATGAAGAAGAGGAAATAAAGTGGGTGGGGCTAACCAAAACTATGATATAGGAAGAAGCCACATGGAAAGCTACTTTGCAAGTCAGTTTAAAATATATGATTTTAACAAGGGTCTGAAGGGAGGTGACCTGTATGAGTGGATAATGTTACTTCTAGAAACCATAATAAAAATCTCAGTGCCAAGTCTCAGATACCTCTTTATGACTTGTTGGCCACAGAGATCACAGAGGCCCCCAAAGAACACGGGCTATTGCTATTGTTCTTGGTCCCCACCAGCACTAGATGATAGATAAACGCTGGAGACACCACACAGTTTGATTGCAGGACATGTAGAAACTCAGTTTCTTCAATGCTGGCCAGCATCCATGGTGTTGCAAAGTACTACGTGGGCTGTTTAGGGAGAAAAGTCATCAATAGTCAATACACCATTGTGAACCCCACAAGCCACATCGTCAACTTGTCAGGCAAGATGGGGACACCGAAGCAATAATGGCATGATTTATAAGAATAACCATCTTCTTTCTGATTGGATTTTAGGCTTGCCCCATGGGAATAATTCGTGGCTGGTATTATAAACTCAGTCAAAACCCCATTCTTGGAGAGGTCGTAAGCTCTGGGGGAGAAGCTATCACTATTGTTTTGCTATAATGACATGGTGTCAAACCTGCCTTCTGAATATTTTTGTTTCTGTTTGTCATTTAGTGCTACTCTGTCTTGGACAGAGAAGCTTTTATTTGTCATGGGAGATAGTTAATGCAAAGATTCATAAATGCCCAAAAGCTGAGAGTGGCTGTTGAGTGCTCAGACCTAAACTGGGCATCTATATAAATCCCCTTCAAGGCTCAGGGAACATCATGAAAGATGGAGCAGAACAATGCAAGCTCCAGAGTTGGAAAGGATTTCTGTGAAAGGCTGGCCTCTGGATATGGCATGGGTGTTGCATCCATAAACTCATAGTCATGACCACACAAGATCTGCGGAAGACTGGGCCCATCAATATTCTGTTGTGTTTGGGGGCTCATAATGCCCCATGTCTTAGTGAGAGTTACCATTGCTGTGAAGAAACATCATGACTAAAGCAAATTGGGGTGGAATGGCTTATTCATCACTGAAGGAAGTCAAGACAGGAACTCAAATAGGAAAGGAACTTGGAGACAGGAGCTGATGCAGAGGCCATGGAGGGATGCTGTTTACTGGCTTGCCATGGCTTGCTCAGCTTGCTTTCTTATAGAACCCAGGACCAGCAGCCCAGGGATGGCACCACCCACCATGGGCTGGGTCCTCTCCCATTGATCACTAGTAAATAAAATGCCCTACAGACTCATGGTTTTTGCTCTAAAATATGTTGGTCCAATGGCTTTAACTGTGGTGTGACCCTTCTCTAGTGAAGAACTGAATATTCTTCCATTGCCCTGGAAAGGAACCATTCAATAAATCAATAAATCAACAATGGACTTGAAAGTCCTAATAAACAACAAGAAGACAGATTTAGAGGAAGAAAGCATATCAGAGGTTGAGGCCTCAAAAATATTACAACAAAAGCAAAGGAAAATGAGGAGGCAAGAGACTATTCAAGATCTCTGGGATAGTTCTCCACGGTCAATGTCAAGCCTCTTATGGCCGGTTACTTCTGTGGTCCTAGAACTTGGGAGGCTGAGTTAGGAAGATGTCTGTGAGTTCAAGGCCAGCCTCTGCTATATGGGCCATTTTAGACCTGCTCTGATATAGAGACTCTGTCTCAAGAAAGCAAATAGTGCTGGCTAGATGGTTAAGATAAAGACCTGACTGCACAAGCCTGGTGACGCGGGTTCAATCCCTGAATCCACTGTGGAAGGAGGGACAAACTCCAAAACACTGTCTTCTTTCATACAGGTGTCATGGCATGCATGCCCAAATTGCATACACATGCCACACACACACATATATGTACACAATAATAAGAAATAATAAGAGTAAAGGTGGAATGATCAAGCAAATGTCTGATTGGCATATCCAAGGAAGGACGAAAGGCTTAGGTCATAGAAAATCAAATGAAACAGGAAAAAAGTTCTCACAGCTGGGAAAGACAGAGGTCCCCAGGTGGAGGTGACATAGAAACCCCAAACGGACAGGACCAGAACAGAATCCCTCTGTGTTGTATTATCAGCATCACCCCTCTTCTGTGACCCTTATCTCTAGTCTTTCTAGAAGTGAGTAATCTGACAATGTGCTGACGTGCCTCACACACAGGACCTTGCAGAACTGTGGTATCTGCTCCTCTCCCTGTGTGATAACAGGAGAGGACCTCAGACTTCCCCTAGCTGCCCTCCCTGTGAATGAATGGATTGATAGTTATGGTGGTTTGGAAGAAAATGGCCCCCAAAGGGAGTAACACTATCAGGAGGTGTGTGTGGCTTTGCTGGAGTAGAGATGACCTTGTTGGAGGAGGGATGACCTGTGTCACCGTGGAGATGGCCTTTGAGGTTTCCTATGCTCTGGATACCACTCAGTGTCTCCAATGACTTCCTGTTGCCTACAAAATGTGGGGCTCTCAGCTACTTCTCCAGCTCCATGTCTGCCTGCACACCGTCATGCTCCTAGCCATGATGAGAATGTACTGCACCTCTGAAACTGTAAGTGAGCCTCTCCAATTAAATGTTTCTTTTATAAGAGTTGCCATGGTCACAGTGTCTCTTCACAGCAATAGAAACCCTAAGACACAGCTAAGGTTTGGAATAAACATAGTCCTGCTGAAGGCATTGGAGTCCTGTGTCTCTCCCCCTTACATAGCCTCATCCTTTGTACTTACGGGAGGACACCACCATTCAGAGAAGTTAGCTTAAACGCTTCGATATACCTTTGTATGATTTTCCACACAGCCGCTGCTGCCTGGGTAGAAAAACATTATCCTACTGATCCCACTGCTGGCTCACTTCCCAGAGCTTTGAACAGAAGTTACCCAGTTGACAGCTTGCCATGAACTTTACCCTACTTCTAATTCACCCAGAACGTTGGCGAGGGTGACTCTATCAGGTGTTGCGCTGGTGACTTTTTTCACTGATGTGATGTTAGGAAATCACAAAGTCACCTGACCAGGTACCAGGGTCAAGCCTTTGTTACATGAACAGAGTGGAAGGCTGGCTTACACTCCTTCTGTGCTCACTGCCAACACCACCCTCTCCCAACAAACACTCCCCTCAAAGCATTCAGAAACACGAGGGTGTGAATCTTTAGAGGAAATGGCCTGTCAGTTCTCTTCAGTTTAGGAAAGAGTAAACTGCATTGGAACAGCCCACCTGTTTAAAGGCCTCCATTGATCATTCCTGGCTCCCTAACTGCAGCTGTTCTCACATCTCCCAGAATCAGGTCCCTGGTGACCTTCAGGGTCTCACCAAACAGGAGAGCGCCCTGTGAGACTTCCTCTCCTACCAGGGTCTTGTCAGTTTTCCATGGTCTTGTCAGTTTGTCTTTCTGCCTTCATCCTAGGGGATCAGACATTCTAGAACCCACAGGAGTCAGGCCCTGTGTGGCACTGGATGTCCCACCCAGTCACTGGCCTCTCTCAGCACCAGCCCTCAGTAGCTTTTGGAGCCTCTGCCTGCTACCCCATCTCCTCCTGGACACTGTGTGGTGACTTACAGAGAAGAACTAAACAAATGTGTCCTTCCACTTCCTGTGGGAGTAGAGAGCTCTAGAATGGGAACATGGTGTGAAGGAGGCTCACTGATGCTCACAGCCTGTCCTGGTTTCTATGTATCATTAAGTTCTTTATAAGATCAATCAGGTGTTTCTTTCTCCAGCTGCTCTATTGTTTCCTGGACCAAATGTTCATCATCCCCATGTGTTGCCATGGTATAGCACTCATCCCATCAAAGGGACTCTTTTCCCATTGCTGGTTTGCTTTGTAAAACTCATATTCTTGTTGGACATGTGTGTAACAAAAAGCTTTTCACTGCTGCCCATGTGTGCACTAAGCATCTGAAAAGAGGCCCAAGTTACCCCAGAATCACTTCTTGAAAGACAATAATAATAGTGACATTGGCCCCCAAATTGAAGGACACAATCATTTTCTCTGTAATAATCTTACTTTTATTTTAACAAAAATGTTTATACTTAAGGTTTCCCTTTAATGCATAATATAAAAGAACTCTTCTTGGATAGGCACTATTTTTAGGTTGCATTTTTATTTGTGTGTATGAGTGTGTGTGTGTATGTGTGTGTATGTGTATGTGCGTGTGTTTGCGTGTATGTGTATGTGTGTGTATGAGTGTGTGTGTGTGTGTGTGTATGCATGTATGTGTGTGTATGTGTGTGTAGACAACTTGTCAGAGTTGTTTCTCTCTTCTACAATGTGGGTCCTGAGAAAAGGAAAAAATATCTCAAGTTGTCAGCTTGGCAGCAAACACCTTTATCCACTGAGCAATCTCACCAGCTCGATAGGCACTATTTTTTATAAGAAAGCATTAATTTCTTTGTCTTATGGCACTGAGGAATGAATTTAGGACACTATTTAAGAAAGACAGATGCTTTACCCCTGAGCTATATTCTCAGTCCTTCATAGGCACTTATAAAGAAAAACATATGCTGGGCAGTGATGCACGCCTTTAGTCCCAGCACTCAGGAGGAAGAGGCAGCCAGATCTACGGAGTTCAAGGCCAGCCTGGTCTATAAAATGAGTTCCAATCCAGGGATACACAGAGAAACCCTGTCTCGAAAGAAAGAAAGAAAGAAAGAAAGAAAGAAAGAAAGAAAGAAAGAAAGAGAGAGAGAGAGAGAGAGAGAGAGAGAGAGGAAGGAAGGAAGGAAGGAAGGAAGGAAGGAAGGAAGGAAGGAAGGAAGGAAGGAAGGAAGGAAGGAAGGCCTTCAAGGAATTAGAATATGTCCAGATAAACTAACCAGAAGAGAGACTCTGATGGTATGTTACAGGTTTTCTCTAAAACCATCAGATAATATTTTAGGAGTCACCCCCTAACTCTTACTACCTAAGTGTTTGTGGAAGAAAGTCTGGAGTTGCTGCCATACATCCAACTGGGCCATGGCATGAGGCTTAGGCTCCCCTCCAAAGGTGATGTTAGCCCCCACCAGGAGGTGCATGCCAGCCTTGCACAGTGGGAAGTACGGAGGTTCAATATAATGCCCCGCTTCTGGGTAGCAGACGATCTGGGGCTTCTCCTTCCCATGGGCCTGTAAGCGTTTGGAGATCTCATTGGCATAGAACTCGCTCTTCCAATTGTGGTCATCCTGACCTACAAGGAGCAGGAAGGTTGTGTCAGACCTTTCCACGGGGATGAAGCTCTTTGGTTCTACCAACGGGCTTTGCAGACCTTCCACAACATCTAATAGGCCATCTTTGGTCATTTTAACTCGATTTCTCAGAAGAGACACAGGAGGTATGGTCTCGTCCTTGTAGTGTATGGTGTTCCCAACAGCAGCCACGGAGCCATTAATGATGACAGCAGCTTTGATGCCCTTCAGGAAAGAGGCCATAGCAAGGCCAAGTTCACCCCCTTTGGAAATGCCAAGCAGCCCAATTCCTGGACCTTTTACCTGAGAAAGAAATAAATGAAAATGGAGGCTTAGTCCTGGAATACTGGGAAAGCCAGAGGAAGCAGGCCTAGATCTGGGCTCCTCCTAGTTACATTACAACTCTATTACAACCTGGAGACATTTATCTACCACCCCAATATCTTCACAATTTGTCATCATTCTTGGTGACTGCAATAAACAGGATTGTTTACCACACAGACTTAAAACTCCTGTGATCTTCTCCTCTAGCCCAGCTATACCAGCCATTCCCACTTGCACAACCCTAACCGCTCTCATTGCCAGCATGATTTGTTTTAGGTTTTTTTGTTTTTTTTTTTAAAAAAAAAAAACAAAAAAACAAAACAAACAAACAAACAAAACCACTCTCTTTTAATCATTGCACCCTCTGGCCACGATCTTCACTCCTTCCCTCTAGCCCTTTTTGCTGTGGGAATATGGTCTGGTGCATTGTTAATATTTGTCCCTCTTACTGGTTTAATAAAAAGCTGATTGGCCAGAAGGCAGACAGGAAGTGTGGGCAGAACTACCAGACTGGGAAAACTCTGGTAACAGGAAGAGCAGAGCAGAGATGCCACAAGGACACCAGGAGAAGCAGATGCAGAGGACAACTATGCTGCTCTGAAAAAAGGTACCGACTGCATGGCTGAACAGGATAAGAGTCATGGGTTAGTTTAAGAGTAAAGAGTTAACAAGTTATATGCCTGGGCCCCAGGTCAATCAGCAGAAAATTAATACAAGCTTCTGTGTGTTACTTTGGGACTACTGGCCTAGATCTTAGAACTAGTCTGGGCCAGAAAACCATATATTACTCCTCCTAGTAATGCTTTTTCTGTCTTGCTGGGGCTTTAACAGCCTCCTCTTCACTGCAGATCACCTACAGTCACCCACCAGCCCTTCCACTTCAGTCTGTTCATCAGCACAGTGCTCCCTGGCAAGCCTTTCCCCCTCCTTTAGCCCCAACATCCCTGGTTCACATCGGCCCAGAGAAAGGTAAATCCTGGTGAAATCACTTGCTCACTTTCTCCAGGCCTGAGTGGATCTAACATAAATGAACACTCCTGCTGACGATCTATCATTTAACGTGAGCACTGATGGATGTGGTCCGTGAACATAAATGAACACTCCTGCTGACGATCTATCATTTAACGTGAGCACTGATGATGTGGTCCATGACTCCTGCCACACATCACTGGTGTTCAGAGGATCACCCCACATCCTCTCCTACCTCCTCAGCCTCCTGGGCCCCAAGGAACAGGAGGAATGTCGCCTTTTCTCAGTCCCCAGGCTACCTATTCCCTCGGCAGCCCTCAGATGTCCCACAAAATCTCCGCGGCCGTCTCTAGCTGTGTTTGGGATGCTGTTCACTATCTTCCTCCAGGGTTGGCCTTCCACACTTACTTCAGGTCCTCCTCTCCTTCCAGTTTCTCTATGCTGGTTCTCCTCAGGTCCTCCTGCTCTGGTCTTTTCTATTTTCTCACAACCCATGCCCCAGCTCACACCAGTTGCAACTTTGTTCTCTATCCTGGTTTTCTGCAAAGCCTATGGGGAGATGTTTGCTCCTCTTTTCTTCCTTCCATCCCTATGCAGCTCCTTCGGGGTGGGGTTGGCACTGCCCACAAGGACCGTACTCAATCCAGTGTCCTCTGGGCTACAGGCAAATGGCTTTTTGCCTGACCTCTCAAAGCAATCTTTTATTGCCTCTTGTAGCTTCCATAACAACACCATTGAAAGGTTCAAACATGATACCTCATTGAAGTACTAGGAATTAAGTGATGAGGTAATTACCCTATTTATTAAAGGAAGAAACACAAGTCCCAAAGTCATAGAAATTGGTAAAATCAGGGCTGGTGAGATGGTTCACTTGCTGCACAAGCCTCATGATCCAAGTTCTCAGAACACATATAAAAGGTGTTCCCACAAAGGTATCCTCTAACCTCCACACATTCATGAACACACATGTTCTTGTATGTGCTCTCTCTCATATACAATGTCAATAATTTTTTAAAAGAAATTGGGAAATCTATTCTCAAATTTATCTCTAGATGCAGCCTCACTGGCTCCTCTTCTCCAAGAGTGCCAATTAAACCACTTCCAGCCACTTTAATTTCTGGTTATAAGATTATAAAACAAGCAAGGATTCCCACATCCGCCTGTGCTGTGCTGAATCTAGAAAGCCCAGAGCACCCTGGTCTCCTATTGTTGATTGTTACGTTTATCCAGTACTTCCACTGCTGACACAGGGACACAGGGCACAGTACACAGGGACACAGGACAGAGGGGCACAGGGACACAGGACAGAGGGGCACAGGGACTCAGGGATACAGGGGCACAGGGACTCAGGGATACAGGGGCACAGGGACTCAGGGACTCAGGGACACAGGGACACAGGGACTCAGGGATACAGGGACACAGGGACACAGGGCACAGTACACAGGGACACAGGACAGAGGGGCACAGGGACTCAGGGATACAGGGGCACAGGGACTCAGGGACACAGGGACACAGGGACTCAGGGACACAGGGACACAGGGGCACAGGGACACGGGGACTCAGGGACACAGGGCACAGGGACTCAGGGATACAGGGACACAGGGACACAGGGACACAGGGCCACAGGGCCACAGGGGCACAGGGACACAGGGACACAGGGACACAGGGACTCAGGGACACAGGGCACAGGGACTCAGGGATACAGGGACACAGGGACACAGGGACAGAGGGCCACAGGGACACAGGGGCCCAGGGACACAGGGACACAGGGACTCAGGGATACAGGGCACAGGGGCACAGGGACTCAGGGACACAGGGACACAGGGACTCAGGGACACAGGGACACAGGGGCACAGGGACTCAGGGACACAGGACACAGGGACTCAGGGATACAGGGACACAGGACACAGGGACTCAGGGATACAGGGACACAGGGACACAGGGACACAGGGCCACAGGGCCACAGGGGCACAGGGACACAGGGACACAGGGACTCAGGGATACAGGGCACAGGGGCACAGGGACTCAGGGACACAGGGACACAGGGACTCAGGGACACAGGGACACAGGGGCACAGGGACTCAGGGACACAGGGGCACAGGGACTCAGGGATACAGGGACACAGGGACTCAGGGACACAGGGACACAGGGGCACAGGGACACAGGGATACAGGGGCACAGGGACTCAGGGACACAGGGACACAGGGATACAGGGGCACAGGACACAGGGATACAGGGACAGAGGACATAGGGGCACAGGGATACAGGGATACAGGGGCACAGGGACTCAGGAACACAGGGATACAGGGACAAAGGACACAGAGATACAGGGACACAGGGGCACAGGGGCACAGGGATATGGGGCACAGGGCATGGGGCATAGGAACACAGGGATACAGGGGCACAGGACACAGGGATACAGGGGCACAGGGGCACAGAGGCACAGGACACAGGGACTCAGGGACACAGGGGCACAGGGCACGAGGGCACAGGGGCACGGGTCACAGGGCACAGGGACACAGCAGGAGAGAGCTGCTGAGCATATCATTTGAATGAGCACTGGCTAGGGCTGGCCCTACCTTTCCCTTTACTTGTATCAAACCTAGAAATCTCAAATGGACTTGGGATCTTTGTGAAACAGAAAGACAGGCTGTCATCAATTGCTCATGCTGTGAAATCAAGCACAGGAGGGGATATGACAGGGGTCAATAAAACTTGAGGGAGATCTAACCTCGGGATGACTGAGCAGGTAGTTCACCGCTTCCTCAAAGTAATCCATGTGCATGGTTTCTACGCTCTTGGGGAGGTCATCGTAGTTATAATAAGCCAGAGCCATGACAGCAAAACCCTTCCCAGCCAGCAGACTAGCCCGATACTCCAGAAGGCCACCTCCAACTCCGAAAAGGTCTATGATCCCAGGATAGGGCCCAGGTTCTGGGGAAGAAACAGAAGGAAACATTACTGAAAATGTTCACAGTGGCATCAATGGCATCTGGGCTTAATCTTGGATGAATATGTTTCTACTGATCATCAGGAGGCTGAAGGAACTCCTATCTCAAAACATCAGAGTGGCCTAGGATAATTCCACAGTTTCCTCTCCACCCACATTCCCTTCTATATCTAAGGCTCAAATCCACAGACTTTTACAGAAAGCTTATGTTACTTTTAACATTAAAATACACTAAGGGCTGGGGTAGAATGCTATCTACCTCTTATGGCATACTAAGTTTGATTTCAAACACACACACACACACACACACACACACACACACACACACACACACCAACTATCCTCAGCAACCATGCTGGTGTAATGCAAAACCATGTATCCTGTAGAATGCACTGGGCAGTGGGGGTGCACACCTCTAAGCCCAGCACTCCGGAGGCAGAGGCAGGGGGAATCTCTGCAAGTTCCAGGCCAGCCTAGTCTATACAGAGCAAGTTCCAGGATAGCCAAGGCTAAACAGAGAAACCCTATCTTGAAAACAAAAAAATTAAACCTGTTCTTAACATGTGACCCAGTCACCCCTCACCTATTTACCTAAGTGAAAATTTTGGTTCACACACAGACTTTTATGTAAGCATTTGTTAACAACCTCATTCATCATTTCCACAGACTATAAATGAACCTAAAATCCTTCAACTGGCAAATGAATCATCAAATCAGAGGCTGATGGGTAGAAGACCCCAGGAATCTCAAATACATTCTGCTGAGTAGACATAGACTCCAAAAGGCTGCATTTCCATTTTGCCTGATTTCCCATTTGTATAAGGAGTCTGTCTTCCATGTGTCCACCTTAAACAATATCCCAGCAAGCAGCTGGCAGACACCTGCTCAGGAGTAGATGAGTAAGTACTGAGATGTCAGAAGCCCTAGTAGGTTCCTTCCATTACCATGGATGTGTGCGCACTTCTCCACAACCATTCACAAATGTCATTTAAATATCTTGTTGATTTTGCCTACTTTGCCATTTTGTTTTGTTTTGAGGCAGACCATCAAACATCCCAGCATGACTCAGTATTGCTATGTAGCCAAAAATGACCCAGAGCTTCTGAATATCCTGCTTCGACCTGAGTGCTTGGATTACAGCCCTGTGCCACCACCCTGTGCTGGGGATGAAATCTAGGGCTACTCGAAGGCTAAGCAAGCACGCTACTAACTTTGACACAGGTTCAGTCCAACCTTGTAAAGTTTATCTCAATGGCATGATATTAAATGGCCTCTCCTAGGAGCTGATTGCTTCATTCATCACTGCTTTCGAGTACTGTTGATTCTCCTGCCTGATTTGCTGGAACCTCCACATATATCTAAAACCCAGGAGAATTTTCAAATATTTGAAAAACTGGGCGTGGTAGTGGAGTGCTTGCCTAGGCTGAGTTCTCATACCACCCACCACAAGGAAAACAGAGAAGAAAGTCTAAAAATTGCAGGCAGGTGGCTGTAACACTGCTTTATAGTAGTGGAATCGAAGAACCAGCTCCAGGGAAACAGCATCATCATAACAAGTTCCTTCCAGTCCGGTTCAGTCTCTTCCCCACTGAGTCCTGGGTCTTGGGAGCTACTTCACCTCCCCAGCCCCCCTCCACTTAAATCACAGAGGAACTTTGAGCAAAGAGAAGGGTGGAAAGCCGCTCACCTGGAGGCAGGAAGAGCGAAGCGCGCACACGGCCCTCGCGCACGGGCACGCGCCGCACCCCGGGAGCCATGAAGTGACGCTCGTGCACCGCCCGCGCCAGCAGCCGCCCGCCGTCGGGCTCGTGGCCGTCCTGCACCTCCAGCTCCACCACGAAGGGCGTCTGCACGTCGCGCTTGACCAGGCGCCAGAAAGGCCGTTCGGGCTCCATGGCCCAGAGCAGCCCCATGGGCTCGAGCCCCGCGAAGCTGCCGCCCAGCGCGGGCGCGCGCGCCAGGTCCAGGTGGCCGCGGGCGTCGGCGCGGTAGCGCGCGTGGGCGCGGAAGAGCGCGCCTTTCTCGTCGCGCAGGGCGGCGCGCAGCGTGACGGGCTGCTCGGGGGCCAGGCCGTGCACGGCGATGCTCAGCGGCTCGTCCCAGCAGCTGCGGCCCGCGGGCTCCAGGCTCAGCGTCGCATTTGTCCGCGCAGGGGTCCAGGTGGTCCCCGGACCCGGAGCAAACGGCAAAGGCCCTGACAGTCGCGCCCAGCTCTTCCAGCCCCATTGGCACAACCTGCTTGTTCGCAGGACAGCGAGAGACGAGACCACCATTTTGCTTCTTCGCTTCACCCCTGAGTTCCTTGGGGAAGGTTAGAGATCCTCTAGCGGCCGGCTGCCTGCTTGCAGTCTAAGTATCCGTTGGGTTGGAGCTGTGGCTTGCAGAGTTGGGAGAGCTCAGAGCCTGCCAAGAAACAAAAAGCAAAAGTAATAACAACAGACTTTGACTAAGTCACCTTGCACAAGACTCCGTTATATCCGGAACCTCCTTTCTAGTACTGATTTTCAGGTGCTCTTTGCCCCATGAACAGTGGGCTGGACTAAGGCTGGCTTGTAAAAGTCCTCTCACCCCAGGAGACCTCCGGTCGCAGACTCAAGAATGTAAGATTAAAATGGAGTTTCATCACGATGTGGAGTAATGGACACTTGTTACTAATCTTAG
Source organism: Phyllotis vaccarum (assembly GCA_033318265.1). Classification (NCBI taxonomy): domain Eukaryota; kingdom Metazoa; phylum Chordata; class Mammalia; order Rodentia; family Cricetidae; genus Phyllotis; species Phyllotis vaccarum. The sequence continues at coordinate 63,857,266 of JARWLC010000006.1, forward strand.
GACTCTTCTTTCAAAAATTTGCACCGTGATGTTTTGCTTTGTGCATCTGCATGTGCTTAGCCTGCATGTAAGTCCCATGACCGACAGACTTCATGTCTGGAGCTGTTTGACCCTTTACCTGGATTCAATACACGAGTAAAAAAATAGCCGGATGATGTCATAGTTATTCCTCCTTACACTTTGCTTTCACATTGGCCCTGTAGGCAAATATTATCTCCTACTCATCATGGACTTTACACATTTCCCACTGTTTCATAAGCTATCATTTCCAACCAAAGATAGACGTTTTTTTCTTCCAAGGCCTTGAACCTTAATAACAAGGATAATTGCACATCTTTGTTTTTGCAAAAACCTGAAATCATATAAGCTGTACTTGTTTCTCCTTCCAAGACTACTGTGTTAGTTTTTGTCAATTTGGTCCAAACTAGAAACACATCTCGAGACAGGAAACCATAGTTGAGAAATTGCCTCCAACACATTAGCCCATGTGATATGCTGGTGGTTGATGTGGGAGGGCCCAGCCCACTGGGGTCGGTTCTACTCTGAGCAGATAGATCACCCTGGGTTGTATAAGAAAGCCGGCTGGGAAGTGGAGAATGAATTCGGTGATTAGGAGCATCAGTGCCCTTCCAAAGATCTGGGTTCTATACAATCTGTAAGTCTAGCTCTAGAGGATCTGAAAAATATACATCTAGACAAACACATACATAAAAACAATTTTTTAAAAAGGAAGAAAGGAAGAAAGAAAGGAAAAGAAAAGAAAGACAGTTGGCTAAGTATGAGCAGAAGGAAATCAAGCCAGTGTCCTCGGTGGTTCTTGCTTCCAGGTTCCTGCTTGAGTTCCTGCCCAGACATCAATGATGACTGTAATCTGGAAATGAATGCCAAATAAGGCCTTTTTTCCTCTAGTTGGTTTGGTCGGAGTTTTATCACAGTTCTAGAAGGAGAGACCAGGTCAACTACTCAGGAACTTTCCCAGTCAGGAGTCACTGAACTCTAGCTAACCTGCCTGGTAATCTGGAAATGCCAAGGTCTTTTGGGGTTAGCTCTTTCTCAGCACGATGTAAGAGCCTCTGGAGTGGGGGTCAGGAAGGGTTTGTTTTGGGATTTGTTTTACAAAGAGTAACTAGGAAATCCAGTGAGTTCCCAATCAACAAATATGAAAGTTTCTCAAAACTCACCTTACAAAGAAGAAAATTTAACCATTAGTTGACAATAATACCCCAACCAAACTCTCAGCTTCTGTGAATGATTCAGACCTAGATTCTGAGGGTCCGTTGCCTGGTAACCACTATAAGCATCTAAGCAGCTTTGGAACCTAAGGATCCAAGGAAGGTTTAAGATGCAGAACCCTGCTTTACTTTAAGACTGTGCTGTGAGACACTATGCCACTTGGAAGGTAATTTCAATCACTGCAACGTTAGCGAGATCCGAAGTCTTCATCAGCATCAGCTGTGTGGGGAGAGGGCGGAAGGCAGCTGAGAAGACTGGAGATGTGTGTAGGCTCAGGAACCAAGCAGCTACCAGACCAGTGATCTTAGGCCTCCTTTTGCTTTGGCTGGGGTTTGGACTCTAAGATGAAGGCCCTAGAGCAGACTGGTTTTGTTCTTATTGCTTTGCTCTCATTGCGTTTTGTTTCATAGGGGTTTGGTTTTGTTTTATGGGTTTTGTGTTTTTTGGGTTTTTGTTTGTTTGTTTGTTTTTGGTTTGGTTTGGTTTGGTTTTTGGTTTTGCTTGTTTTGGAAACAGGGTTTCTTTATGTAACTCAGGCTGTCCTGGACCCCTTTTTTTAGACCAGGCTGGCCTTGAACTCACAGAAATCCATCTGCCTCTGCCTCCCAAGTGCTGGGACTAAAGGCCTGCAACACCAACCCCCAGCTGAGCAGGCTGTTTTTGTGACATTATGAGTGAAACAGACAACTGTCACCTCAAAGGAATAAAAGAGTTAGTTTATTCTGAAGCCAAATATTAGTGACCACAGCCTGGGAATTTAGGTTTCTCTAAATACCATGTTCCAATAAGGTAACGATTTTATGACAGTTTGGAAGGGGGGGTAAAAAGGTCATAAATCCATAAACATTTCATATACATTGGTATAAATGGGTGGGTTACAGCAACACCATCTGATAACACTCAGCCTTTAGGTTGGTGAAAGCGAGTAGTCTACCAAATTATTGCAGTTCACCAGGTCTCCCCCAGTAGTCATAAGATGTGAGATTAGACAGAAAGGTAGAAAGGAATAGCGATTTGGGGCGCTAAAGAAAGCTCTAGGTCAGTGGAATTAGGCTCCGGGCCTGCAATACCGGAGCCTAATCTCTACACTCTTTGACGTTCTGATCAGTTAATCTGCCTTATAGAAGATTCAGTGGGCCCTGGGGCTTCTGTCCAGGACCTTTTGTTCACAACTCTTTCCAGTGTATTTTCTGGAGACAGCTGTATGGCTGTGTGAATTGTGATGAGAGATGGAAGTCTCAGGTTCAGACGGGAGAGAGGCAGTTTGGAAGAAGCCAGGTTAAAAGCCTGGAGTTCCTTGATTCTGCTTTTCCCCATTAATCAAGCTTCCCTCAATCAAAGCAGGATGGAAAACAGGAAAGATTCAACACAAGAGCAGCGGAGCCTTCATTCCAGAGTTTAGTTGAAACCTCTCACTGAATGGGCAGGACTAAGTGCTTAAGGCCTTTCTTCCTTCCCAGGTGTATACCTACATCTTCTTCAAGTTTCACCAGAAAGGACAAGCACTAGCCCCTCCCCCCTGTGTAACCAAATGTTATAACAGGAAGTGGCCAAAGTGTGCGGTTTGTTTGGGGAAAGAAGCTGTGGTGTTTTGAATGTGAGAATAACCCCCATAAGCTCATGTGTTTGAATAATTGGTCCCAAATTGATGGAACTGTTTGGGAAGGATTACTGGATGTGGCATGTCTAAGGAGATATGTCACTAGGAGAGGACTTCGAGGGTTCAAAGGACTCATACTACTGTCAGTGTGTGAGCTCTCAGCTGCTGGCATTAGGGTCCTGGAGAAGTTCTACCAAAAAACCCCGCAATCCCCTTATGCAATCAGCAAGAGCCTGCTGGGGGGACCTGCCATCCCATACAAAAGTAAGATTGCAAAGACTCCCCAAGAGGGTTGTGTGGGCTCCTTTTAAGCACAGCATAAAGGAGGTTCCTAGGGCAGTTAGGCCACTTTAGATATGATTGGCTTAAGCAAGTGGCAATCATAACAGTACATTCTAATTGGCCAGGGCTAGTCAGGGGCTGGTCAGTGCTACAATTTTCCATTTTGGGGGTAGGCCTGGATGAGTTCTTACCTTGAGCTTGCTGACTCCGGAGGCTGGCTGACTGTGGGAGCTGGCTCAGGCCTGGTAGGTACTAGGCCTCCTCCTCCTTGCTGTCAGGGGTGTTGTTTATGGCTCTCAGAACCTGCTTGTTCAGTCTTAGGAAACTGAAATTGAGGCCTGATTTCTGAGAGAAGACTAAGCAGCCTGTTATGGCTCAGTCCTCTCACTGACCCAGGCTGTTGTTTGTCACCATGGTATCTGGTCATGATTGACTGAAACCATAAGCACAGTGAAATATTTTCTTTTATGTTTGCCATAGTCATGTTTTATCGAAGCAAGAGACAAATAACTCATAGAGAAGCCACTGACTAATTACCCTTAAGAATAAGCTCTATTTGGAGAGTGACTTGGGGCAGAGGGGTGGTAATGACATGGGAGAGCAGACAGGAAACATACAGCACTATGACAGACAGCATAGCTGAGACTTGGAGATAAAGATCCCTCCCTTCAAAACCAGGAGGGAAGCTACATTAAGAGAGAGCCTTGTGCAGATAGCAGCCAAGCATGCATGACAGGAATCCTGAAGGGAAAGAGGCCCTTCAGCTCCCAAGGAGCAAAGAAAATTCCATACTTCTATAGGTTTTCAGGGAGTGGAAGGAAGTTCCATACCATACAGTGTAGTCCGGCTAGCTTCCGCGCCAGGGCTGGCGTTAGGTGGGACCATCTTGAAGCTGTGAGGGAGAAGAGCTGCAAGGTCTTGGCTTCTTATCAACTCTTTCCAATAAAGGGAAGAAAGGGTGGAGACAGACAGACAGACACACAGAGTCACAGAGAGACACACACCCAAACACATACACTCACACACAAAAAAACCCAAACACAGAGAGAGAAACCCAAACGCAGAGACACACACACTCATGCACACCGATGAACAGACAGACAGACAGACAGACAGACAGACAGACAGACAGACAGACAGACAGACAGAGTGAGCATAAGCATGAAGGCTGGAGCTTTAAAAATGGACTTCTTATGTGTCTCCTGCTCAGTCAGCCATCATATCAGATAACAACATTCCTTGAGAATGTTTGACAACTGATACAAAATCTTGTTACATTGTTACAAAATTCCTTATGCCACAGGGTAAAGGGCATATCTGGAAATACTCAGTTACTCTACATGGGTGGCAGGGAAACCCATTCTCATCCTGTTCCTAAAGTTGGTGGCCTCAAAGGTTGATGACCTTGGGCCCCACATTACCCAATTTAACCTCCACAAGTATACCTTGGCATATGTATCCCCTCTCCCAATAAAATAAATTATATAACTGTGGTAAAATAATAAAATAAGATGCTCAGGGCCAAAATACTTCTTGACATAGGAGCAAGATCCACACTAGTGTGTAAGAAGAACACTAATACCAAACAATTAATTTTCAACCAACCAGAGCAGGCACTGTGTCAGAGATATCTCCCTGTGACCAGCCTTTACCTTTGCCCTAATTTTTCTAGTCCAACTATTTAAATATCAAATGCCCTTGTGGCCATGTTGGCCTTGTGGCTGTGAAGAAATGAAACAATCTAATGTTTTCATAAAAATAAAATCCCAGAGGGATATAAAAATAATCTTATGTGACTTACTTAGAAGTTATTGACTTTGGCCTGTAAGCAAATGTTCTAGATGAAATGACCCTGACAGAAAGAAACCTCACAGGGTCAAGTCTCATTCCTTGAAGACAGTGCCCTGGAGACAGAAAGCATGTGCTGCATGCCACAGAAGAAAGGGAGGGTCATCTGGCCTGCTGGCTCATTGGGACATTTCAGGAACAGGAGTTTGAGAAAGTGAGGGAAGTTCTTGGCCCTGGGAATGGCAGGTCCTGCTGCTAAATAATGGGAATAGAACTTGGCCCAAGGCCAGGGTGGACTAAGCTACTTGATTCATAACCTCAAGTATGACAGAGTAGCCTGGTCAGCAAAGTCTGTGGGTAGGTAGGAACTCAACTGACCAAGTATGTCAAGTTTAGATGCAATGCCATTTCATATAGAGGACATGAAAGGAAGCTGCACTGTGGGGTGGGTGGAAGAGAACAGCTCCGGGATGCAGTCAGCATAAGCAGGACAAAGTTATCCCCCATCCCTTGCTCTCTGAAGGGTGGGGTCTAGCCTGGAACTCCTGAGCTCACTCTGCTACCCCACAGTGCCTCCTTGTAGCTGGGACAATACTAGGTGTGCTCCTTACAAGTGGTTTAAACAGAGAAATGGAAATGTTTGATAAAAAGATGAAAATGCGGGGGTACTGTTGAAAAGCCGTGATCGCTCATAAGGCTACAAGGGCCTAAGCTTTGTAGGCAAGTGTGGGAATTTGAAGCAAGAGTCTGATTAAGAAATATTTAGAATGTTGTACTGTTTTGTCTAGTCTTTAATTTCCCAGGACTTCCTTGCACCACTAAGGGCTCCTAATTTCTGCCAGTGTATTCACTGTCCCTCTCTGGGGTGCCTGCAGGCCCTGCTTGTGAATAGGAGGATTGGAAGCGAAACATGACCAAGCCCCATAAGAAAAAAGCTTCCTCCATTCGGTGCCCTGAGCCACAGCCCCCTCGGCTGCGATGGGGCATGGTCTTCCTCTACTCGAAACCCACGGACAAAGTGGGGTGTACTTCTGTCTCCAGAGTGCCGCCCGTCTTCCGCTTCAGCCCCCAGCACTGTGAGCGTCTCAAGAACCAGTATGTGAAAAAGGCGGCTGCCGACCTTTCCTTCTCACCAGACGTGAGGTGGCAGCGGGGACTGCCCAGCATGCCTTTCAATCAGTACAGTTTTAATCACGTCTACAACACAGATGACGTCATCCCACCTCCGCAGGCCAAGAAAACCCACGCCAAGAAACCTGCCTACACCAGGGCTCCGCATACCTCAGCCCTCTTGGCAGGAGACAACACTCATTTTGCAAAGACACAAAGCTTTGTGGGTTCTAAAAAGAAGCTGAAAAAACCAAAGCCTGACAGCCTGGACCAGAAAGCATCTCCCCAACGCACCCACTATTCCAGCTTGAAGCCAGATATTCTGGAACTGTCACCCTCTCTAGATGAGAGTCTGGAGGAAAGGGAAACATGGCTTCCACCCGGTGAGAAGGAGGCCCGAGGCTGGGAAGCCATCGTGCTGGGGAAGCTGGACAAGCGCACAGCGCGATGGATCCAGAACAAGCGTCCGCCGAGGCCTGGGCACTCGCCCAACAAATGGCAGGGCTTCCTGCGTCAGCAGTACGACTGGAGCCACATACGGGATGAGCTCACTTCAGAGAGTGACCTGGAGCTCCTCAGAAAACTGGAGGCAGAAGAAACAGCAGAATTTGAGGGTGAGAGTGTCACCCTGCCCCCCGAAGAAATCAAGAAGCCAGAGCTGCTGCTTCCAGTTTTCTACAGGTAGGCTGGCCTCAAGTAGGCCTAGTGAAGTCCGTGGCTCCCCTTCGGAGATCCCTCCCCATGGATTCTTTATTTGATAGCGTCGAGTTTTCCCTAGTGTTGACAATCAAACCCACCCCTTGCACTTGCTAGGCAAGTGTACTGCTGCAACTACACCCCAGCCCTCTCTATACTTCAGAATACAGTTTCCCATCAGCCTCTTGTCCACCACTGCCTGCTTTCTGAGATCTCTTTGAAGTGAGGTTTCTAAGCCTCTATATTGCTGACATTCTGGGTTGGACACTATTCTATCATAAGCAGCTGCCCTGTACTGTACAGGATGTTAGCAGCATCTCTGGTCTTCACCCACTGGACACCAGGAACAACTTTGATCGTTACCAAGGATGTCTCAGTTGTTCCGCCCCTCAATTACCACCGAGAATGTCTCAGATGCTGTCAGGACAAGATCACACCTTACTCAGTCATCCTCTTTGCTTCTAGTAGCTGAGCTAGCTCTCAGGCTCACTAAGGCTTCTTGCAGTATATCGAGGTTGACAGTAAGAAGGGCAGAGGGCTCATGACACCAAAAACAACCAGACTCAGAGCCAAGCAGTCCGAGAGATGACTCCACATTTCTCAGATTGCTTCCTCTTCATTTCCAGCTAGACTGGAGATAGGAGCCATTATGATCTCCCTGGCATCCAAAGAGCAGCTAAAAATAAGTGAAAAGGTAGTTAGTTAGTTAGTTAGTTAGTTAGTTAGTTAGTTAGTTAGTTAGTTATTGGACCAATACAAGTTGTTTTTGTTGATGGTAATATTTCAGATAGTCTGTGGAAAGATGAGAATATAATATAAAAGAACAGATGTGTCCACCTAGTAAACAGATAGTAAATTCCCACACAGATTCATCACGGTAATGGAGAAGGCAGCTTCCCTTCTCCAAGTCCATGCCCCTTCTAAGGGAACCAGTGTTAAGAACTGGCTACAGACCGGGTATGGTGGCACATGCAGAGAAACTTTGAGGCCAGCCTGGGCTAAATACTAAATTGTACTCCAGCCTAAGCACCACAGCAAGGCCCTTCTCCATTTCCCCACTATACACATACAAAAGGAAAGGAAATAGAAATTAGGAAGAGTTGAACAGGAAGCCCAGCCATCTCCTTCAGTGTCTGCCTGTGATTGGAGGGGGAGGGAGGGTAGATGAAGACAAGCTCTCTCAGATGCTCCATATTCAAGTGGCACCACAGGGAGAACGCTGGTCACTGGGCACAGTTATTTAGATGTTTCTATGTAGAAGAGCTTGGGGGATGGGAAGGCTACAGTAAGTCATGGACCTAATCCAAAGGGAGGGGGCATCTTTCTGCTTTTCCTTCTTTCTCACCGTTGCCAAGGTTACCCGGTTACTCCCCACAAGTACAGACCATTGAAATCCTACCTGGCAACAACATGACAGCGGAGGAGATCAAAGAAGAGAGAAGCCACTTACAGTCTCCAGTTCAGAACCCCTTCCGGCAGGTGAACCCCAAAGCTGGACAGTTTGCTTACTCTACAGAGAACACCTTTGAGCAGGAGATTTACTTTGGTAATGGTGCTGGGCTCCAGGGTGGAGGTGTGGGCCAAGGAAGTGAGGACATCACGGGACAAGAATAGTTGTGGGTAGAAACAAGAGTCTCCAGATGCATCTCCCAGTGCTAGTCTGCGATTTGTGGCAGGGGCATCTAGTGAAGAGCCAACATCTGTCTGCCTTTCTGTCTCTCCATCGCATTAAGGAAGAAATGGAGGAGAGGCTTGTAACAGGAGATAGAGCTGACTTTAGGAGCACCCTAAATACCCTCTCTGCCCCCATAGACCTGCTATGTTTTAAAAAAACAAACAAAACTAAACAAATGGGCTTTGAAGTCAGGCAGATTTGTTTAAACACTGGCTTAGTCCTTCTTAGTAACCTTCAGCAAATTACATGATTTCCCCTGAGCACAAATCAGATCTTACTTGTAAAGCAACGCTAACAAGAATGTACTTTCAGTATAGTGGACAGGAAAGCAGCCTCAGAGCTTCCCAGGGCTTAGCACACGGAGGGTCTCCACGATACCTTTTAACATTGCTAACCTGTCAATGCTCAGCCTTGCAGAACATGATTTAGGATTGCATGCTCCAAGCTGTTTCTTCTTTACCACATGCATCATGCTCCTATCCTGGCTGGGTCTTCTTAGAGAGCTTAACAAAACTATTCTAAGGGATCCACAGATGGTGGGGTTAATGAAATGACCCTTCTTTAGTGTGTAGCACTGCTTAGAAATGAGTTTCTGCTTCACTAATGGAAAACCCTCTTAGGCTCTCCTGTGTCTTTATGAGACGTCCCTACAAAACTGCTGGCTGTGACATTTCTAAGCAATCATCTCCCTTTAAGAATGTCCCAAGGGCTTAGATTAGGGGAAAAAGGAAGGGCTGGTCACTCACTGAATCTCTCTTTATAGATGGAATGAAGATTGTTCACCAGATTGGTGGAAGGAAGGACCAAATTGTCTTGGAAAACCTCAATCGGTATGACAAGCACCTATCTAAGGTCTTCCCGGAAAGCCCAGAAAAGTGGAGTTTGCAGCCTGTTCCTGAAGCACGTAAGGAACATGATCAGAAAGCCAGCCATGGGGGGGGGGGGGAAGCGAGGCTGTTTCCTTAAAATCATGGACACCACCAGTCATGAGGGTACTCCCTTCCCAACTAAAAAAGATCTCAGTAACATTGTAAACTACTGATTGCAAGATGGTAGAACTTACTTCCAGTTGGAATCTGTTATTACTTAGGTATGAATACATGATGTCATCTCAGTGCATCCACAAGAAGCTCAGCAGACTCACCTCTGTGGCCCTGGGCTGGCTCCACCCCATGCACCCTATACTCAACTCATCCTTGCCTCAAGCCCGAGGGTCTTTTTGATTTTTTTCTTTTAGTTTTTTTGGCTGTCTTTGCGTGTGGTGGTGTATATATACATATGTGTTGGTACCCAAGAGTAGGCATGTGTGCGGAGGCCTGAAGCTAATGTTGGAAGTCTTCCTCAATTCTTCTTCATCTTCTCCATTGAGCCAGGGGCTCTCAGTTGACCCCAGATATCAGTGATACAGTTAGTCTGGCTAGCCTGGTTGTTTTTAGAGATCTCCTGTGTCAGATTTTCAAGTGCTGGAATTCCAGGCAGGCCACCATACCTGCCCACCTTTTATTTGGGTGTTGGAGATTCAAACTCTGTTCCTCATATTTGTATAGCAAGTGCTTTACCCACTGAGCCATTTCCTCAGCTCTTTTGTTTTTCAAGTACAACATTCTTCACTTTGCAAGACAAAGGTGGCCAAGAGACAAATATATACAACAAAATGTACCCATCTTCTAAGAGACTGTCTCTTTAGTTCCTATGATTCTTTGTGCTGTCAGGGTCTGGATATTTCTGGGGCTGAGCATGTAGGTAGGTATATTAGTCACTGTTCTATGTGATGATAGGACACCGTGACCAAAGCTACTCTTATGAAAGAAGGTGTTTAATTGGAGGTTTGTGTGCATTTTCAAAGGCTTAGTCCGTTATCATCATAGCAGAGAGCATGGTCACAGCATGATGCTAGAATACTAGCTGAGGATTACATCCTGGTCTGCAGGGTGAAAAGGTGTAGACTGGTTTGGGCTTCTAAAATCTCAAAGCCCACACCCAGTGACAGACTTCCAACAAGGCCACACCTACTCTAACAAAGTTACACCTCCTGATCCTTCTAATCCTTTCAAATAGTGTCACTCTCTGGTGACTATATCTGCCTATATGAGACATTCTTATTCAAACCCCGACATTACATACAGCACTTGCAAGCACATCCAAGTTCCTGGGTTCCATAGTCAAGCAGTCAGGTGAGACCTGTCTCTTCGTTACACAGCTTTTAAGCACAGGAAAGGAGTCCAGCGCTGGATTGCCTTGCCTACCCAGGTCAAGGGCCTTCTTCTGCAGGTGGGTGAGGAGGACGAGTCTGCCAAGACTAGGAGAGTGAAGAAGCAGGTCCAGCCTCTGAAGGAAGATGTGACTTGGGAGCTGGCAATACTGAGGAGGATGCTGCAGGAGTGGAAGGCTTCCTGGGCACTCAGTAAGTCAAGGAAGAGCCTGAAATAGTGCATATTTGTGAGTATGTGTTCCCCAGTCTTCAGAAGTCCAGATGTCTTATAAAATGTAAAAGGCTAATTGGCTCATTAATGGGTCTGGATAAGAGCCTTTCAATCAGCAAGCATTAGGTGAACGTTATTTACACCTATGCTGGATTCCTTATGTGTGAGAACTTCGGTACTGCATGGGGACTCAACTGTGTTGCAGTCTTTCTGATCAGAAAAATGAGACATCAGACTTTTGCAGAAAGCAGTTCATTGTTTGCTAGCACCGTCTGTGAGATTTTTCTCAAATGCAGAGCCACAGGCATCCAGGAACAGAGCTTTGTATACATTCTTTTGGCTTAATCGTCTCTCGTCTAGAGTGACTTACCTTCTGAATGGATGGCTACTTTAGATTAGTGGAGTTACACTACACTCATGAACACTGACCAGCCCACATGGCTGTTGCCGGTTTTTCCTCCCTTTGGCTCTTGGGGGCCCCTACCACAACCACACAGAGTAAACTTCACAGACCTGTCTTACCCATGTCTGAGACATGCTAGATAAATGATTCATAACAGGAAAGACAATGTGCAGCTACCAAAAGAAACTGCAGGTGCCTGTAGAACTCAGTTGTACAAATGAGGTTATCATGAATCTACTTTCCTCAAAGAACTTTACAGAGAAGGTTGGATGCCTCTACCAACCGAGGCCCTCATCCCTGTTTTTGTTTTGTTTTTGCAAAGGGAGACTTCCTAAGTTGCCCAGACTGGTCTTGAACTCATCATTCACATAGTTGGTCTTTCTTTGGGGCCACCAGCCCTCAAATAATGACATGAAGATTTATTATTAATTATAAAAGCTTGGCCTTTAGCTTAGGCTTGTTCTCAACTAGCTTTTATAGCTTAAGTTAATCTGCTTTAATTAATCTACATTCTGCCACATGGCTCTTTACCTTTCCTCCATTCTGTAGGCCAACTCCCTCTGTGCCTTGCTGGCAAAATCCCCTCTTCTTCCCAGAATTCCTTTCTCTCCCTGGAAGTCCCACCTATTCTCTCTTGCCTAGCTCTTTATTAAACCAATCAGAAGGCACCTTAGAGACACATCTTTACAGTGTACAAAAAGATTATCTCACAACGGATTCATGATCCTCCTGTTTTAGCCTAAGTAACTGTGTGCCATCATAACCAGCCAACCACTAGATTCTATTACCCATTTATTTTCCATGGAAAGTTATTTAAGCAAAGATAAATAGCATATAAGATTAGATTGGGGGAAACTACCTGAGAAATGTATGAATCATCATAGAAATAACTTGCCAAAGGAGCCTTTCTCTGAATCCTTTATTATATGCTAATGTGTTCCTTGCATTGTCCTAGGAAGAGGGACTTCTTGTCTGCCCGTTGATTACCCAGCATCTGACCCTAACAAGCACTTCTCTTTCCATTTGTCCTATGACGTAGTTATTGAATGGCATCATGAGACAGTAGAAAACCTGTTGCGGGGCATAGTAAACATGTATGATGACAAGAGGATCCAGGCCATCATCACGTGTGCTACCGCTGCTGTGGAAAGGCCCCGGATTGCCACCAACCAGCAGGACTCGGGTGAGAGCTAGGACTCAACTGTTTGGAAACATCTGAACTAAGAGAGGCTCTAGCGATTGCTTTAGCTCATTTTCCAGATGAAGAAAGCAAGACCTGGGGTCTGCCTACATGCCAACCTCATCCCAAGAGATGAGACTGGAGTGCTGGATTCCAGCTCAGTGCCCTAAGGCTCGGGGCCTCTGGCAAGCTGAGCAAGCCGTCTATCCCAGGGCTTTTTGTATCAGACTCATCACATCTGTTTGCTCAGTGGCTTGCAGTGAAGCCCATATTTCACACCTTGAGGTGTCATTTATAGTAGTAAAAATCCTAACAGCTGGGGGCAGGCAGGATTGTTCAGTGGTTATGGCCACGAGCTGTTCTTACAGAGGACACAGGTTCTGTTCTCAGCACCCACATGGCAGCTCATAACCATTTGTACTTCTGTTCCAGAGGATCTGATGTCCTCTTCTGGCTTCTGCTGCCCTCTCCATACAACATATTCATACATTCAGACAAAAATAAAAAAAGAAGTTAAAAATCTTGAAGCATAAGGACTGAAGGTATAACTCGGTGGTGGGGTATGGCCTGGAGTGCACAAAGCCCTAGGTTTGAGGTTCAGCAAAGAAAGGTAGGAAGGGAAAAGGCCAAAAAATAAATCACGTAAGTGAATTTGATGGCTCTTATATCTTAAAAATGGGTTGGGAATGTTCCCACTTGTGCAGATGGTTTGTAATCTTCTAGGGAAAATCATGTCAACAGCGTTCCTCTTTACTAGCAGTAACAGGAAGGAAAGCTTCCCTTCCGCTAAGGCCAAACTATAACCTGGCAGACAAGAATCATTAGGCAGAAGCCCCACCCACTCCTCTGCACTGCATGTGCCTTCTCAGAATCCATTACCTGAAGCCGGTGCCAGAGAAGGAACAACCTTCTCTGAGCTGGAGCCATCGCAGGCTCACTCTGTCCTCATACCTACAGCTGGGCAGTGACTGCCTGCTCACACTTCTGCTGTTCCTGCAGATAGGGTCAGGGACTGGCCTTACCTTTTCCAACTTCTTGGGTTTTTAAAGGTTCATCTACTCATTTCCTACTTATTGACTTGTAGACATGGACACTAGTGCTCTGCAGATTGAGCTACAGCCCCAGCTTCCCCCAGGTTCTCCAGGTTTGCTGCTCCCTCTGCTGGAATACTGTGTCCTCACCTGATAACCCCTCAGGGCTTGGCTTCACTCAGTGCCCAGCTAGGTGCTTTTATTGTTATTTTTTTCTTGTTTCTTTGAGCAACAGATATTATTATAACCTCAAACCAAGCCTGCATAGTCTGTGGTACTTGATGGATATGTTCTGAGAGACATGTCATAAATTTCACCATTGTGCAGACAAACGAGAAATACTATAAAGACAATTCCATGTCACTAGAAGACAAGCCTATGGGTCCACTATGCTGTATATGATCCATTGCTGACTGAAACATCATTATATGGCACATAGCTGTACATACACAAACACCTTTGTCCTCTGAGTCATAATCCCTTTCACGGGCCCTAGACATCTAGACTTCCATCTTACTTACTTAAAAAATAGCCTTATTATTTTTTTAAATACTCAATAGAAGTCTATTTGCTTACTTGAAATGCAAACAGTTCCAGCTGCATTCCTTATTCAAAATGCTTGGGACCAGAAAAAAAATTGGGTTATTTCAAAGATTTGTAGTATTTGAATACACATGAATTATTTTAGTATGGTGTTTCTGGCCCTGACTTTTGGGCCTTGCCTCAATGTTTAGGCCCACAAAACTCATAGACCCGTTGACCTGCAGACCCGCAGAGACACACAGACACTTTCAGTAGTTTTTGGCTGATTAGCCTCAGGCCCATGCATATCACTTGCTAGCTCTCTACCCTTCATCTAACCCATGATTCTTCCTGTTCAGCCATGCGGCTCGGTACCTTTCTTTAGAGCAGCATAGTTGTCCTCTGGCTTCTCTCTGGCATTCTGTTCTCAGAGATTTTCTTAGTCTGGTAGCCCCGCCCACACTTCCTGCCTGCCTTTGGCTCATCAGCGCTTTTTATTAAACCAGTGGGTGGGACAATTATTTACCATGAAACAACACAATATCCCTACAAATTATCTTGAACATGAGTCTAAACATGATATTTGCATCTCATACGTACCTTATATATGTATCCTAAAGGTAACTTCATACAATATTTATACTGTATCCACACTTTTGCTGAACATAAAGAGAGTTGTGAATATCCCACTTGTGGCATTGTGTCTGTATTTTGGAACATTTGGAGTACTCCAGATTTTGGATTTGGAGATCAAGGGTCTTAACTAACATGTTCTGAGCAGATGGCATATGGGCCTACAGCCTAAGTAAAAAACAACCAAACAGATGAACTGAGTTTGGAAGTATATGCCTAAAATCCTAGCACTTGAAAAGTATAGGTGGAAAGATCGGGAGTTTGAGGATAGACTGGGCTATAAGAGACCCTCAAAACAAAAGAAGCTGAAAATATAAAACCAGAGTCACAGCTCTGCTGTTTCTTGGGATGATACTTGCGGGCAGAGAAACTCTTTTCTCCTTCTGCTTAAGAGTTTAAAGTTAGTGCCCTTTTTCTTCCCTAAGCTTCTGCTTTGTTTTTATTGATAGTTCTGGAGACTGAATCCAGTACTTTATGCCTTCAAGGCAAGAGCTGCACAACTGAGTTAGAGTGTTTTCCTGTTTATAGCAAAAATCCTTATGACAAAAAAAAGCCCCAGTTGATAAATCACATCAGAGCTAGAAAAAAGCTATAAATGAAGGATAAAATACCTGACCAGTAGTATACTTTGGGGCTCCCCGGATACCTTATTGCACACATGACCTCCGATGACCCTAGAACTGTAGCTATTAAAGAGATACCATACTCATGGAATGTAAATTTATCCAGAGTGCATGTTATAGGAAAGATGGCTCAGTGGCTAAGGGCACTGGCTGTTCTTCCAGAGGACCTGGATTTGACATGGTAGCTCACAACCACCTGTAGCTCCAGTCCCAGAGAATCCAAAGCCCTTTCTGGCCTCTGCAGGCACTGCATGCACATGGTGTCGACATGTATATGGGCAAAACTTCTAAAATAAAAATAAAGGTTAAGAAAACTATTTGAACTAAAAAAAGAACCCCAGATAAAAGTAATGCCTGACATCGTTACCCAGCTAAGCTTAAGCTTCTAGAATGTTCCTGAATCACAGTGTTTCTAGCAAGTATTGTTGTTTGTATAAATCTAAAATACCCCCAGTTGGATTCTACAGGGTTACCTATTTGTCCACAAATCCAACCAGAGTTGAAATACTGAATTAGACAATGAGTAAATGGGGTGGGTTTGTTACTATGGTGAATGGCTGGGGTTACTATAGCCAGCTGAATGTGCTTTGGCTTCAGTACTAGAGGACAGATAAACAATTGTTAACTAGTATATTAGCCCATGAATCTTTTCAACATAAATCCTGTGCATTGTAGAACATCAGCTAAACAGTGATTTAGAAAGCCCTCGATGTAGGGTAGATCTTGGTAAGGATGCTGAGAAAAAAGCAAAGGACTGGTGTTCTCTTTTATTGCAGAACCAATTATTCCAGATTTGCCGGAGGTCCTACTGCCTGCTCTAGAGGGTGCTTTGTCTGACAGGAATCCCAATGTGAGGATGGCAGCAGCAATATGCCAATATGCCATACAGTCACATAATCCCACTGCCCGGGAGATCATGCAGACTGCCCTCGTGAAGGGTGAGTAACCCCCTGCTTCTTTGGATCTGGGATACGGGATAGAGGTCACCTCACTCCCAGCTGCCCCAGTCTTGTCCTTTTCACTATAATGCTGGGATGTCTGCTGCATTTGGGTCTGAGTTTCTGTTAAGCACATGGAGACATCAGTTCTTTTAAATAGTTTTACAAAACAAGTGCCATGAATTTGGAACCTGGACTGAACTTTCACAGATGCATTCTATAAACCATGTCCTAAAATGGATGAAACTGGAGAGATATATTCACTAAAATAAGCTACATACTAAAAGACAATTCCCCAGTTTTCTCCATACAGAAATGTAGATGAGTGATTACTATAGGTTAGGAGTAAGGAGTGGAAAGTGGCCAAAGGCACACGGGTTTGGCTGTATGCATATGCTGAAAGAGCACCCTGAACCCCACTAACAATAGCTAATACATGCCAGCCAATAATTTCAGAGCTAGATTTCTAGGTCAATGGCAGTATGATTGCCCAACACATTAAGACCCAGAATTTGATCCTTGGTACCAAAAAGTAAATACAACAAACAATGGCCTCTTACACAACATTTTATTATTGAAAAGATAAAATAACACAATAGCTAAGTGCATTTTGAAAGTTTGTTCATTTAAATCACCTCTGAAAATCACATCAGGCTTCGAATTTCTGCACAGTAACACCTAGACATTATCATCTCAGAGTTAACAAAGCTGTCAGGTGAAAGGCCACTGACCTGTCTTGAGATGAGCTGTTGCCTTTGCATGGGAAAACTGGTTGATTAGTCTGGCCTTCTGTATATGACTAATCCACTGCTTAATTCATCTGTTTGAGGAAGAGACTTCTTTTCAGGCCCCTCTAAGCCTTCCCAATAGCAACAGAAAGAAACAGCTGCATTTCTTTGCTAGGTTGGGAGAGTCACCCAAGAAGAGCTTTTAATGTTTTAGCTAAGCTTCATGGCACACGCCTTTCATTCTAGCATTTGAAAGGTGGAGGCAGTCAAGGTCAGGACTGTTGCTACAGTTTGGTGGTATAGGGCTTTGCCTGACATGCACTAAGCCCTGGATTCTATTGCCAGTACTGACATCCCCCAAATATTCAAGGTCATCACTGCCACACAAAGGGTTTAAGGATAGCCTGGATTAAATATAACCCTGTCTTCAAATAATTTTTTTTTCAGTTTTTTTGTTTTTATATAAAATCTTTCTTTGTTTCTTGAGTCTAGGTTTCTCAGTATAAGAGCCCTGGCTACCCTGGAACTCACTTTGTACCCCAGGTTGGCCTTGAACTCACCTGCCTCTGCCTCCCAAGTGCTGGGATTAAAGGTGCACCACCACACCTGGTTTTATTAAGAAAATCTTAACATAGTCCCTCTGGTTGAAATATGGGAGTGGATTTCCAGACTTGGTGGCATATTGGAAAGTGAGATCTCAGGCAGATAACAGTTGTAGGTACCAATTCAAATGTGGTTCTCACTGGGAGAACATTCTGAACTCATTTTTTTTCAACCCACCGGGGCAGGTAATAGTGTGGACAGCTGGGCTGCAGCTCAGTGCTTGGCTCTGGAAGGCAATGCCACTTACGCAGTGATTAAGAGGATTCTTTACCAGCTCTTTAACAAGAAGAATGAGGCCACTGAGGAACAGTCTTGTACCCTCCTGAGCCATCTCAGTAAAAAGACGGTACGTGTCCATCCACTTGAGAGAAGGAAATGAGGTCTTGGGGAGTAAATGATCTATAGTTGGTACACATAGGAAATCAAGAGTGCAGGGGCTAGGAATGTTAAACATGGGCACGTACACCAGGTGTAAAGCTGGATATGGAGAAATCTACAGTGGGGTGTGGTGTGGTGTGAGAAGCTAGCTGAGAAGTTTCTAACAGCATAAAGGTTGAGTCGTGATGTGCAGACTCGTGGAAGCTTATCACAGAGACTGCCACAACTTCATTACTTTGGATAGAAACTTGAGACACCACACAGACTGAGGCAGACACGAACCATCCCAGGGACTGGAAACAGTTCAGGTTATTAGACCTGTGCTTTTATGGTTTATAACTTGAGTCAGATTGCTTGGGTGGTAGAGTGCCCCATCTCTTATAAACCCACTCTGTCCCTTAATGGGAATAAGCATTGATCTTGGGGCATATATTATGATAAAGACATGTTAGGACATAATTTCTTCAAGATTCTGGTATCTCTAAGAGTGAGCAAGACTGTCAATGCAAGCCTCCTTTTTCTTCAGACTCTGATCCACACAATGCTTGCTGTGGAGCTGAACAGCAGGCAGTGGAAAGATCGCATTGTGGCTTGCCAGGCTTTCTCTCGGATCAGTGGGAATATCTGCATTGTAAGTCTTCTGTCTTGGCTGCCCTGGAGTCTTCCTACTTTTTGCTTCTATCTAATAGCTCATTGCTGCCTCTTAGTCATAACTTGAAGTACCTCTAAGTATTGTGTACTTCTCTCACTTTAAGCCAGTGCTTCTTGGTGGGGTGGCAATCCACAAACTGTGACAGAACCACTACCAAATATATATATACATACACTAACCGAGAGAGCTTATAAACTTGATAGTAATCTGACACTATTTCAGGATCACTAATCAGTCAATGCTACATTCCTCCCTTGTCCTACGCTGAATATTGGTTTTTGAGAAGTAGACCGCAAAGCCCAACAATCCAACTAAACAAATGCCTGTGTTGGTTCCCTGAATATTCAGCACACACACAAAGACATGGTCTCTGCCTTAAAAAATAGTGGCACTGCAATTGGAATAAGACTAACAATACAAATGAATTGATGCTGACCCCTCTGGTGGCCAGCGAGACTGTCTCCCTGAACCGAAAGACCTGCCAAAGACCTGCATGGAGTACTAGTGGACTCCAAGCTTTTGAACTCAAGAGTAGTGTAGACAAAGCACTTCTCAATTTTTAGTATTAAAGCAAGCAAAACATGGGGAACATTTACAGTTGACATAAGCAGATGCAAGTCCAAGGAAGGAGTACACCTGGTCCTGTCATGTCTTATCATCATTGGCTGTGTGAAAAGACCAATATTCTTCCCAGGCCTTTGTTTTTCCCTCAGATAGTGTGGACAAGCCAGGGCATTCCCTTCATGTCCTTGCTTTCAAGTGTATTCGCTTATCATAGTTTATGCAATTCTTTCTAGAAAGCCACCTTATAAGAACAACATTCTGCACTGCCCTATCCACAGCTCGGTCAGGTCACAGCTTTCTTACACAGGCTCCCACAACTTGAGAGCAGAGAGAATGTAAGGTGCATTCGTGAAATTTTCAGGAGACTGGTGTGCACTAAATGTAAGTGGCAGAACAACTTGAAGGTGTGGAACTTGCAAGTGAAACCTGAACCTTTTTCCTATTGCATTCTACTCATGAGCTGAGTGGATCAGTTCCTTCTTCCTTAGTGTTGCTCCATCTTTTTATACCACACTGGGTGCTGTCAGGACAGCCCCTGACATGGCTAGTACTGCTTAGAAGCAGGTACTGTCCATTCTTAATCCTCACATTTTGATAAAGGACACCATATGGTCATTCAGCACAGTAACCTGAGAGGGTTTGAGAACAGGCTGATTCTTTCTCACATGCTATAGTTTCCTGCTGCTAAGACACTAGCTGTGCACAAGTTACAGATGATGAGGACTTCATGGTAATCTGCAGCAGGACACTAGTGGTGCAGACTACTATCTTACCTTGGTAATGCTAAAACTAGCTATAACAAAGGTGGCTGTAAGATACTGTAGTATACATAGGGGTTTCCTATGCTTACAGGGGCAGACAAAACTTTACCAGGGAGACTTTTGAGCTGAACTCTAAATAGGAAAATACCTGGTACCAGCTGGAGGTAAAAAAAGACGCTTCAAGCTGGGAAACTAATTTACACAGTTACATCACCAATCATAACTGCAGTAATGTTTTCCCTTCCCAATAAGAGAGAATTAATTACCCTAATATGGTGACCAACTGTCCTGATTTGTACCAGAAAAGTCTCAGGCAATCTGGAATAAGGAGGTTGCTTAATTACATAATACTTTGGATTATCGATCTCTCACACTCATTATGTTGGTGCCAGTTTAAGAGACAAGTCTGGGAGAGACCTGGGTTATGAGACCAAGCATGAGCACTTACCAGATATCCCTGGGCAAGTTAAGCAAAACCCCCAGTGTATCATCTATACACAGAAATACCATCTGCCCAACTGGATTGAGAGATTAAAGAATAGGAAAAAACCTGGCATCAAGTACAAAATTAATGAGCCAATTATCATGCCTATTGATAGGATATGAAACATAAACTAATCCAGCTGATGTGGCATGACTGGAAGAAGGAAGTAAGGCAAGCAGCTGCCAAAGCACTGGGGCAGCTGAACCTTGGCAAAGAAGTACATGACATGATCAGGTAAGATCCCATCACCGTGACTCAGAAGCCCTTCCTTCTTAGGAGTGCCTAGATGATCTGCTCTGGCCAGCATCTGCTGAGCTCTGTGTATGATCAGCATTGCACTAGGTCCCACTGCAAAACGTTCAGTCCCTGTGGGAACCACCACCATGGCTAGCCAAAGAAGCACTGGATATCCTCTAAGGGTGAGGCAATCTTTCAGGTATCTGAGGGAAGACACAAGTCTGATGAACAAACACAATGTACAAATACCTAATTAGGAAAACCAAACTATACTAAACTGGAACAATGGCATATACCATAACTGCCACATTGAGGCCAAGTGCCATGGAGATGCAGTCATTCCAGGCTGGAGACAACTGCCATGAGCACTGAATTTGCAAGAGGAGGTGCAAGGTGACACTTTATTTGGTTTTTGAAGACACCTGGATGTCTACTATCTATTACACCTATTACCATATGCTAGGTAATAGGAGTTCAAGAAAATAAGACACCAAGGTCTGAACCTAGTGAAACTTTAATGATTATAAACCTACTAGGAAAAGGTATGGCTACATAACTGGGCCCACAAAGCGAGAATTCTATCCCGAGGGCATGATGGAAGGGAACAAAGCACAGAAAAGCTTAAGGGAAATAAAAGCCACTTGTGTCTTACAGGACTAAGCTGGGTCAGGGAAATTCCCAGGAGCGGGTTGAGGCCCTCTCCCTGATTCGTGTGCTCAAGCTCATGACAGCCAAGCTTCTCCCAAGCTTCCTGAGCTGCTTCTCTGATGAGTTCATAGCAATTCGACAGGCAGCTTGTCTGGCAGCAGGTGCCCTGCAGATCCGTGACAAGATGGTAAGTCAAGGCATGTGGTCATCTTAGCTGATGGACTGGAAGAGAGTCACTATTTCGGCTGTCCCCGGTGCACTCACTATTCTGTGGGAACGCGAGACGAAGAGCCTGACAGGAAGGTGAAAGGAGACACAGGCCACATCAATCAGTAAGAAGCATTTAGCCTAGCAAGCCCAAACTTGAAGCATGCCACCCTCTCCATTTCGTTCTCATCTCAGCTAATTAGCTTCCTTTACCTGGTCGCTGATGACTTAAGGGTTAATGCCAATGAATAGTTTATATTCCATTATTAGGGGAAGCTGGACAGAGGTATTCAAAAAGGTCTAAGTGAAGCATGGTGTCATCTTTGCACATGGGAGATAAGGCAAGAGGCAGAAGGTTCAGAAATTTGAGGTGAGGGGCTGGAGAGATGGCTCAGCAGTTAGGAGCATTGACTGCTCTTCTGGAGGACTGGGTTTTTATTCCCAGCACCCACATGGCAGCTTACAACTATCTGTAACTATTATCAAGAGCTCCAATGCCACCTTCTGTTCTGAGGGCATTTACTACGTAATACATGGACAGACACATGTAGACAAAACAACCGAACACATTAGAAAGCCAACCTAAGCTACACAGTAATGGTCTCAAAAATGTGTGTGTGGTGGGGAGAGTCTGGGGCTGGGATATAGTTCAATAGTAGAGCATGTCGTTAGTATTATGTATGGCCATAGATCTGTGTGCTGAGAAAAATACAGAGTAGACAATTGAGCTGATTATTGTACAGGCTGACACTTGAGGCTGTAGACTGTCATTAGAATTGACAGAAGGTTGCTTTTCCAGTTCAAGCATCCCTAGAAATAACTGAGGCCCATTTCTGGTCCATTCTTTGGTTCTTCTCACTGAACTCTTTTTTTGTTTACTGTAGGTGGTTGAATGCCTCCTGAATCTGATGCAAAGAGATCCCTACTGGAAAATCAAGGCTTTTGCCATTCGAGGTATTTCAGAAATAATAGCGCCAAGTCCAAGACTTGAAATACTTTCTTCATGCTAATAGATACCTATAAACTCTGGTGAGACAGCCATAGGAGGGTGGAAGGAACTGTCTTGGCTTCTTGGAAATCTCTGGACTGAGAGTTACTTTAAATGTTTAAAGATCCTAAGTCTAGGTCTACTTAAATATGTTAAGCAAAGGACAGACTGCACAGTCTGTACCAACAGAATTAAGTATAAGTTTCTAGTAGATATCCACTATTGGATATATCTTGCTTTCCCTGGAGATTTCAACTATAGCATTTGGTAAGAGTCAAACCAAGTTTAAGACAGTTACAGAGCTTGAAACTTGATCTTTCCAGGTTTTTCCCTAGAACCTCTGCTCTGCTTCTTCTGAAATGGTCTTTGGTAGACTTCTAACAGAACCAGACCTAGGTAATCCTGAGAAATAATTGTGCCTTTCTCCCCTACCGTCTACCATATTAAATCTGCCCCCATCTAATCCCTGAATAGCAAACTAGTCTATGTTTATATCCATTAGGCAAGGACAGTATGAAACACTCCTCTTAGGAGTCCTTTGGAAGAACTATCCCAGTGTAGCCAGGCATGGTGGTACACACCTGTAATCACAGCTCAGGAAGTAAAGGCAGAAGGCCAGCCAGGGCCTCACAGCAAGGCATCAAACCTCACACACGCTGTGCAAAGCTTTGCTAACTCTTTAAAGTTTCTTTCTAAATTCCACTCCTATCTAATAATAACTTCCATCCCCAAGATAACTGTCTGCAACACTCAAATTCCTTTTGGATGCTAGGATTTAGTCAACTTAAGTCTTCAATGACAGTGGAACATTGCCCTGTCACCTCCACAGCTTTGGGACAGATTGGGCAAGTCAGTCCCCAGCTGATAAATCTGCTGCTCTGGGCTATCCACTATGAAGACTCACCAGGTGTACGGCTGGAAGCTTGCCGGAGCATCCTAGCCCTGAAACTTCAAGGAAGCCAGGTCAGGAAAACCTTTCTGGATGTGCTGCTCCTGGAGGACCATGAGGCTGTTCTTAAGTAAGCACTAAACCTCTGGTTTCTGCCATGACCTCCCGGACTGCCAATCCTCCAATCCCTGATCTCTAAATACGTTCTGCCTCTACAGGCTAAGCGGGTAACAGAAAATCCCGCCACTGGATTGTCACAGTTCCTGTGCTATTTCTCTTCTTCCAGGGAGTTTTAAATTATTCCTGTGTTTAACAAGCATTAATCCAGTTTCTGCTGAGACAACAGAGCCAACAAAACCGGGGTTTCAAGGCACATATGCATACTCTAAGTGCTGTGCCCCCACCAGCCCTTCTTTCTTTGTCCCAATCTTCCGATGCAGATAAAAGTCTACATTATAAAGCTGTGGTGAAATTAATGAAATGACATTTGGTACCTCTCGCTGTAACTGTCACTGCTTACACACACACACACACACACACACACACACACACACACACACACACACACACACACACACACACACACACACACACACACACTCCAGAACTGCACAACAGCTGTGCAAACTATCATATCATCTCTACAGAGAAGACTCAGTTAAACTGCTGACAAGTGCTTAGGGTTCTTGCCTAATTCCAAATCCTACATTGGTTAGCACCAGCTTTCTTTTTAAGGACAGGGTACAACAATCTTTTATATCTTTCAGGGAAATTTACCAGGCAATGAAGACACTCAACTTAGAAAACGAAGGAAACCAAGAAGCGCTTCAGGAGATCAAGAACAAGGCAAGTACAAACTGTGTTTTCAGGAGAAATCCCGGCTCCCAAGCTTTACCAATGACTATCTTTTTGTTTGTTTGTTTTGGTTTTTTGAATTTTACTATGTAGCTCAAAATGACCTTAATGTTGGGATCGTCTTGCCTCAGCCTCCCAGCTCCATGCTTGGCGTAATCAAATTAGTGTAATGCTTTTTCCTCCAATACAGTTGGCGGCTTGCTTTTTAAAACGTTTTCCCCCTTAGATTGCAACACTAAATCAAAAGGACTTGCTGACGGAGAAAATATTGAAGATAGAAGTGGCTATACAAAACGTAAAGGAAAAAGCAAGACGTATTTACTCACCACCCAAAGAAGGCCAAAAGCCACTGGAACTTACAACATTCCTTCATGAAATTTTTGAGAGTAGGTTTCTTTTGGGCAAACCCATCCCTTGACTCTTCCAGGACCTAGACATTTGGGGACTTCATGGGAGCCCTGTATGGCTTAAGTTGGGAAGGCTACTTATTCTTTTGATTTCCATTCACTGACTCCACACTCCTGAGGTTTCCATCTGCACATCCATCTGCAATTATGTATAATTTGAAAGGTAGCTCTATCTGAACTAATTTTAAAAGGACACGCTAGAAAAGCACAAGTCTTTAGAAAAACTTCTACATATATTTGATTAAGCACCCCAAAAGACCTTACACATTTCATCTTTTATAGTGGTCATCTCTGGGAAAATGCACCAGGAAGGAGAGCAGTCATTTTAAGTTCCAACTTAAGGGAAAAAATAATTTCTAAAAGCTCTCAACCTTAAAAACTAAACCTATTGGTTATGATGACAGGATCTTAAAGAGGCCTAGATACACTCTAAATGATGAGGATCCAAAGTCAAACTATACCAAAATATACTTACAAAATCTGTAAGCAGCAGCTTCAGGTCATCTGGGCAGTTGCCTACCAGCCACCACCCCAAACCTGGGACTTCTGGTTCCAAGTGCTCTTTCTGGTGCACCAAGATCTCTTCCATCAATCCTGAGAATATGCACTTGCCAGATTTGGGGAAATTTCATCCAGCTGCCAGGGGAAAACAAATGAGTGGAGAGTAACTTGAACACCAACCCTCCCTGGGGCCAACTTGCTAAAAGCTCAGTGACATGACACTGTCCTGGGAGCAGTACCAATCAGTCACTGATTTACACTAAGCACTGACCAAATGAAATATAGACTTCAAAGCTCTCTGCTAGTGGAAGCTTTTCCATTAGGACTGACCTGTTTGGAGTCCAAGTAGCAAAACTAAAATGAGCAAATTACCTCCAAAGCAAATGACCCTAACCAGACAGGCTTCTCTTCTTCAATGACTGCAGTGCTGGAGACAAACCCAAGGCACTGCACATGCCAAGCATACACTTGCTCACCCATCCCTCTCTTAAAAAGTTAATATACTCCTCTGACAACATATATCCCGTTGCTTTCATCTTCTTCCTTGTCTCACTTTTTCAAGCTACCCCTCCCCCCAAAAAATCTAGGCTTAGAAAAGAGAAACGGTCTTTGGCACTTTTTAATAAATCTTCTAACATTCATACAAATTTAATATACAGCATACTGGCCCCATCCCGCCCCACAAACTGATGAAAGAATGCCAAGAAGCAACTTCCATATAAAAATCCCTAATGTCTCAAGCAGATGGGCACAACCAATGCCACACAATACACTAAAGCCTGTTGGGAATGCAGTTGGTACTCTGAGGTGATAGGGGTCATTACTTCTGCAGAAATAGCTTTCCCCCCCTGCTCCAATTTCTGTTTACTTCTGTACCTAGATGAAGAGATTCTTCCAAGAAGAAGGTCTGAGCTTTGTGACACTGGGGCAGTCATAAAGGTAAACATAACCATACTGATGCTTAGCAAGGTAAGAACATGACTTCTCTAAGGGGGAAAAAAAAGATGGTAGTGGAGAATCACATCTGCATTCTTTCCAGCCATCCTCAAGAAACTAATTCTGAACCAGAGGTGTCTTGGTGAGCAGCAGCCCCTTATCATACAACATAGTTGCCAAGGAAAGCTGGTCTTCCACACTGTCACAGGGCAGATCCCCTACTCTCAAAAACTCTGGGTAGGAGCGAAGCAAGAGTTCCATGGCATCAGCTTGCTGAGGAGAGATTTCCAAGCACTTGGGTTCCTCCAGATGATAAACACGAGAGTTTTCCACAGTGTAATAGAGGAACAAATGGCCTCCCTCTCCCACCAGCCGAGCTATGCCATCTTGAAGCATATGAACTTCTGTTTCTGTTGTCAACTGGGCCCCCACATTTATAGGTTCTCCGGCTTCCCAGCGAATTGGGAGCCCATGAACACTCAGTGCTTTTTCCCTATCAGTCAACACAGGGGGCAGGGAATCGTGGATGAAGTCTTTAGCTCTCTGGTCCGCTACAGCATCGACAGGGGCAAAGTGTCCCAAGCGAGCAACCAGGACCCGCACCTTCTCCATGAAAGCTGTTCTTCTTGGATCCTTAGAGTCCGAATGCTGGGCCCCCATATAATCCATGAAGTCTCGAGGCAGACCCCTTCGAAACTCCACATTTTCTTCTATCGCTGATTGCACTGCCAAGGGAAGTACAGCCTCCAGGAAGTCACCCCAAGTATTGCGCTGGTAGGTGGACAAGGTGAGGTGCAGAGAGTGGACTCCATCCTGACATTCAGCTTGATGAATGAAGCCCCGAGGAAAATAAAGCAGGTCTCCAGGTTCCAGCACCGTTTGTAACACGGGCTCACCAAGGTCCTCCTGGCTGAAGTTGGGGCTAGATGTCAGAGCAAGCTCCTCACTTGGGTCTCGAGGTCGGTAGACACGCCAGAGTTTCCGACCTTCCAGCTGCAACACGAAAGCCTCAATGTCGTCGTAGTGGGGAGCAAAACCCTGTGAGTTGGGGGGCGTGAGGTAAACGTTGGAGCCCGCCATGCTTCCAAACTGTTCCTGGAGCACGGCCAAAAACTGCCACACCGTGGGCGAGAAAGCTTGCGGGCAGAGAAGGCGCAAAGAACAGCCGGCCCGATACAGGGACCACGCGGTGGCGGGAAGAGCGCGGCCCGGTGGATTCAAGGTCTCCCTACGCCCGTCGATGTAGCGCGCGGCGTCCAGATGCTGTCCGAAGTGCACGTCCTCGTAGCGCAGCATCGAGTCCAGGTCGGCGGTAGAGAACAGGCCTTCGTAGTAACTGTGGTCCTGCCGCCGCACCAGCACCGCCTCCCGCTCCCACAAGCGCCGGTAGAAGTGGTCCGGAGGCATGGGTGCCAGGAGCCACTCGAAGAGGCGGGCGGCGCGCCTCCGGCTGCTAGGGATGCCGTTCAACTCCGCCAACACCTGCTGCAGCGGCGAGTCCCAGGGCCGCTCCGGGTCGTGCACGTGCGGGCCCGGAAGCGGTACGGGAGTCCCCAGGTCGCGGGAGAGTGCGGCCCGCCCCTCCACGCGGCGCGGCACGGATGCCGGAGCCGGCCTCGGGCGCACTGGCACCCGCCGCTCGGCAGGACCCTCCCGCTCTCCCGCGGCCGGCGCCACCTTGGAGTCCGGCTGTTCGCTCGGCAGGGCGCGAGCCCTTAGCGCGGCCACGCGGGACGCCGCATTCTTCCGGTGCCTTCGGATCTTCCGGGGCCGTAAGGGCAGAGCCAAGACCGAGCTGCTGCGGGGCTGCGGCTGGCGCCGGCGCCTCCCCCGCCCGCGCCTCAGCAGCGCCGCGCTGTTCCGAAGCTCATCCATGGCGGGGCGGTGCAGAACCCACAAGGCCCGCGCTCCGGCAGCCGCGGTGCTTTCTGGGAAGAGGGCGTGCCCTCCAGCCACCTTTAGGTAGACCACGCCTACCGTCCTGCTGGGTCCTTTGGCAGGCCAGGTTAGTTTTAAAGGATGTGCTACACACTGGAAAAGCAAAAAACCCTACCAAATAAAACGATCCCTTGTTGACCGAGCAGTTTAAGAAAGCGAGGCACTCCAGAAGAAAACTTCATTTCTTTTTTATTTGTTTTTGAGATAGGATCTCTCTACGTAGCTCTAGCTACATAGTCCTTGAACTTGCTACGCAGACCAGGCTGGCCCCTGCCTCTACCTTCCGAGTGCTAGGATTAAAGGCATGCCTCACCACGTCCTGCTTCCTACTTTTTAGTCGGCTTCCTCCAGCCAATTTTGTGGCAGGAGTTTTTGTTCCTCAGCCATTTCCTGGTAGAATGAATGAAGGCAAGGTCTGATATTCTATGTGACTCATAATTCTTAACCAGTTCTCTTCACTGCAGAAAATTTCATTGTTGGCCAGATGGTGGTGGCGCACGTGTTCAATCCCAGCACTCTGGAGGCAGAGACTGGTGGACCTCTGTGAGTTCGTGGCCAGTCTGGTCTACCAAGAGAGTTCCAGGACAGCCAAAGCTGTTACACAGAGAAATGGGGGGGGGGGGGGGCGGAAAAAAAAACCCAACACCTTCATTGTTAAGTCTTTCTCCATTTCGTTTCTCTCTTTCCTTCCTCAATTACAAATCTTTGCTATATCTGGTAGTTGATGCCTGTAATCCCAGCTCTTGGAATGCTGAGGTTATAGGGCGAGACCCTTGTAACCAATATTCTTTCTCTGAAAAGGAAGTTTGTCAGTGTTTTTGCTGCATAGTACAGCCTGGCCTCAAACTCCAGTCTTCCTGCCTCAATCTGAGATTGCAAACTTGTCCAGTAGGTTGTTTCCCATCCTCCTCTTTTTCAAGGTTCTGGCCTTTTTTTTTTTCTCTTAAGGGTGTGTATGTGTGTGTGTGAGTGTGTGTGTATCCACAGATAGCAAAATGAAGCCCGATCCCCTGGAACTGGAGTTGCAGGTGTTTGTGGAACCCAATCTCTGGACCTCTGATCAAGCAGTAAATGCTCTTTAACCACTGAGCCACCTCTCCAGCCCGCAGAAGACTGCTTCAGCATGCATTCGTGTGTGTGTGTGTGTGTGTGTGTGTGTGTGTGTGTGTGTGTGTGTGTGTGTGTGTGTGTGTTGCACACACATTTTCATGTGGAGACCACAGGTCCAGGCCAAGCATTGCCCTAGTTTTCCATCTTATTTTTTGAGCTAGGTCTTTCACTGAACCTGGTGCTCAGGGCTTGGGTATTGACTGGCTGGTAAGCTGCAGAAATCCTCCTGTCTTTACCTCTCCAGTGGTGGGCCTGCTGGCCAGGCTTGTTTCCTGGGTGCTGAGGATCCAAACTCAGGTCATCACACTTGCACAGCCAACCCCCACTGAACCACACTCCCCCACCTCACCCCCAGCCCTGAGAGCTTCCTACCTAGGTAACATAAAGGCACAGACTACTGGAAGAATTCTGATATTAGGTCCCCTGGATAGATGCAGACAAAGGACAAAGCTGAAATGAACTTAGGGATATACTGGGCTTCTCTGCCTGTGTTTATTGACTAGAAGACTAAGTCGTTTCCACGTGCTGTGCACATATCTTCTCCTCCCAGTCTTTCCTGTGACCTCATCTTTTTCTTTTTTGACCACGTTGGGATTTCCTTAAATAAAGAGTCTTGCTGCTATCTCTGTCCTTCTCATTTCCCCTCTAGCTGGGAGTTGCCTTTTGGGACCTGACTTATCTTTAATTCCATCACTTTTCCTGTGGCTTTACTTAGTTCTCACTACAGAAGTAGCTATTAATAACTATTTCCATACGTGTACATCATTGAGTGACTTGAAATAATACCCTTAATATATTGGGGATGGTGGTACTGTGACAGGCTATAGCCCAGATTGGCATTCAGCCTTCTCAGTCCTGAGATGACAGGCAAGAGCTACCATACTCAGCTCTGTAATATTTTCACGAATGGGCTAGGGAGAAGGAAATTAGGCAAAATAACTTTCATAAGGATTTGTCTAGGGCTTACTGTGCCAGTGTATATGTATATATTTATGTGTCCCTTCATACCTCTATACATAATGTGGAAGAATGGATGAACAATTATATCATGATAATCTAACAATGATTTTTACTGTTAAATCCTAATGATATTGTTAAATCCTATAAACTTTGGAGGATAAGCCACCATCATCAAAAGTCACCAGTATGTTTCATAAACTACTTCTACTTCTCAGTAAGCCATCTTTTCATTCACCCGGGACTGGAGTGATGGCTCGGCAATTAAGAATGAGTGAAGCTTCTTTAGAAGACCAGAGGCAATGGCTTACAACTGCTGTAATGTCGGCATATCTGACGCCCTCTTCTGGCCTCCATAGGCACCTGCATACATGTTCACATACACACCCACAGTCACATAGACAAACACATAAGTAATGAAATATATCTTAAACAAAGAATAAAAATGTAAAAATTTATTTTTATGATATGTACCTGTAGTTTCAATTACCTGGGAGGCTTAAGAAAGGAAGATCACATGAGGTCCAGACCCACCTGGGCAAAATAGTAAGACTCGGTCTCAAAAAAAAAAAAAAAAAAAAAATCCTCACATGCACAAATATATTACATGAAGCTCATTGTTTATAAAGAGACAGCCTGATCGTATGAAGGCATTTTCCTCATTGACATTCCCTCCTCTCTGATGGCTAGCTTTTGTTAAATTGACAGAAAACTAGCCAAGATGAGCAGGCGTGTAGAGGTCAGGGGGCAACTTGCGGGAGTTAGTTCTCTCTTTCCACTGTGTGGATACCAGGGAGCAAACAGAGATTGATAAACAAACAAGCTAGCCCTCCAAATTGCCAGGCAGATGGCTAAATGTTAACTGAGCAGTTCAAGCCTCTTCTCCACATCCCACTGGCCAGAGTCAAGGAGACAGACTTTTTCCTTAATTTTATAGCTTTTAGCTTCTCTAATAACATGGGTAAATTGGTCTGCTTTCTCACTTGAAACTGTATGTTGATATTTCTCCACAGAGTATGATGCCCCAAGTGCCGAATCCCTGGCTGAAGAATTCTATTGTACCACTCCCAACACAGAGAAGTCACTCACCATTTTTCAGGGATCTACGGACTACCCGGGAAAAAAGGATTGAAAAAGGACCCTTCGGATCTGACTCAGATCTCTAGCTGGGCAAATTACTCAGAGAAGATTGTGGAGCTGCTCCTGTGTAGGATGAAGGCTTCTTTTGCTCAGCAGTGGACAGGCCACATTCTATCTCTTCCACTGATACTGTACAATATCCTCAGGATGCTTACAAAGATAAACTGTTTATCAATCAGCTTTACTATTATTGCTGTTATCATTACTGTTGTTGTTATTATTTTAAATAGAGTCTCTCTACCTAGCCCTGGATGACCTGGAACTCACTATGTAGACCAGGATGGCCTCAGACTCATCTGCCTGCCTCTGCCTCCCAAGTGCTAAAATTAAAGGTGTGTGTCACCATGCCCAGCTTACTATTATTTTTTGAGACTAGGTTTTTCTATGTAACCCACGTTGCCCTGGAATTTACTATATAGTCCAGGCTGAATATGAGCTTGCAATCCCCCTGCCTCAGCCTACAGAGTATGGCACTACAGTTGTGTGCTAACGTGTCAAATTTCTCTAGTATTCCTTTTGTGGCGGGAGGGGAGATTACTAGAGGTTGAATATAGGACCTCACACATTAGAGGACAATTCTCTACCACTAAGCTACAAGTATAGCCCTTCTCTCTCTCATCTCTCATCTCTCCTCTCTCTCTCTCTCTCTCTCTCTCTCTCTCTCTCTCTCTCTCTCTCTCTCTCTCTCTCTCCCTTCCTCCATCCCTCCCTCTCTCTGTATGTGTGTGTGTGTGTGTGTGTGTGTGTGTGTGTGTGTGTGTGTGTGTTTGTATTTAGGATGGGTTCTTAACTATATAGCCCTAACTGGCCTGGAATTCTCTATGCAGACTTGGCTAACCTCAAGAGATCTGCCTGCCTCTGTCTCCCAAGTACTAGGATTAAAGGCATGTGCCACCACACCTGACCCTTTTTAACTTTTTTGAAGTTTTGAGACAGTATTTACTCAGTTGTCCAGGCTGCCATTGTTGACCTCATTCTATAATCCAGGCACATTTTTGCCTTGGCCTCCCTAATAGGTGGGATTACAGAACTGTGGCTCCAGGCTTGGCTTACTACTTGGTATCCCTTTGAGCACTGTTTTCACAGGGTTAAATGTTGACTCCATGTAGTAGGAGGTTTCTGGCCCAGACTTTCGGGCCTAACCTCAAGGTTTAGGTCCGCAGTCCCACAGAGACACATAGACACTTTCATTAGTTTTTGGCTGATCAGCCTCAGGCCCAGGCATATCACTTGCTAGCTCTCTACCCTTCATCTAACCCATGTCTCTTGTTCAGCCATGGGGCTCGGTACCTTTCTTTAGAGCAGCATAGTTGTCCTTGGCTTCCTCTGGCTTCTCTCTGGTGCTCTTCTGGCACTCTGCTCTCAGAGATTTTCTTGGTCTGGTAGCCCCGCCTACACTTCCTGCCTGCCTTTGGCCAATCAGCTCTTCTTATTAAACCAGTGGGTGGCACAATTATTTACCATGAGACAACACAATACCCCTACATATCCCCTTTTCTCTTTAAAACAAAAGGAACTCCAATTCTAAAATTCTTTTCCCCCCTTATCTATAACAGCTTATAAGCAACACTGTAAATAAACACAAACATCCATAATCCATGTTTTAGGAATGTGGGCGTCGTTCTCTAGGCTACTTCCTGCTGAATGGAAATCCAAAGAAAAATGTAGGCTTATGGTCAAGTCTTTAGTGGAGTAGTCTCTAAGGCTGGGTCATCTCAGCCAGTCTCCTTGAAAAATTGTTTTGGATTCAGAGCTCTGGAACTTCAACAGAGGAAACAAGTATATCTCCCCAATCCCTCTTACTAGACTAGAAGTATAAGACTCAAAATCTTTCATAAGATATACAAATTGCTTTTTGAAACTCCCAGGTGGTGTGTGTGTGTGTGTGTGTGTGTGTGTGTGTGTGTGTGTGTGTGTGTGTGTCTGTGTCTGTGTCTGTGTCTGTGTCTGTGTGTCTGTTTATATCTACATGTATGTCTCCATGTTCAATTTTGTTCTACAGAAAGCTCCTTAACTGCAGCCCACAAGGAAATATAAAGGTAATATCACAGGATGATAAAAATAAAAACCAACCCCTTCACACTGCACTTCTGAGTGTGAACACACTTAAATCCCTAGGATACAACTCCAGAACCAGAAAGGCTAGTTAGCAATTCTCGTGAATTCCCTTAATATATGTAATGCTTTAAAGATTTAGGCCTTGAGGAGCAGCTGAAATCTGTATCTGTGTCAAAAGATAGAATTCTATAAGTACACTTGATATCCAAAAATAGCTATAGAAATGGAGAAACTCAGATTATAAAAGAGGCGTGAATCCAGTTCTCTTTCTTAAACACTCGTTGCTATTTATACCCTAAAAAGCAATGAAACACTCAGCAGTGGAAATAGCAGCAGATGGCTGGGCATGGTGGCTCATGTCTTTAATTCTAGCATTTGAGGCAGATGTCTGTGAGCTCAAGGCCAGCTAGGGCTGCATATTGAGGCCCTGGCTAGAAAGATAGGGTATAGTTGGAAGTTTCTATCCTGCCAGCAACTCCCAAATACCCTGTAGCGGCTTCCCAAATAATTGACTCTGAGACTTAATTAAAATTATAAGTAAATGCTGAGCCAGTAACTAGTTCTTCACTTAAATTAACTCATAATCTTTATCTATGTTTAGCCTTGTGGCTTGGTACCTTTTCTGAGCCCAACATTCTCATCTTACTTCCTCCGAGTCTGGCTGGCGATTGCATCTCTATCTTTTCCCAGAATTCTCCTAGTCTGGTCACCTCGTCTATACTTCCTGCCTGCCTACTGGCCAATCAGCGTTTTATGAAGCCAATAGGAGTGCCGTCTTTACAGTGGACAAGAGCATTATCTCACAGCAGTGGGGAAGGGAAGGAAGAGAAAGAGCTGGGATGAGAGGAAGGAACGAATGGCAGTGTGAGACTCTCCCCTCCACACACACACACTCTCTCTCTCTTCTGGTAGTACTGTCAGCATTAAAATATGAAAACCAATATCCCCCCCCTGTGAACATTTGACTGTGAACCATAACAGGGAAGAGCTTTAGGAAACACCAAGTAATGCCATACAAGAAAACGTTTACTTCCTTTGATCCTTTGATGTAACTCAAACACTTATTATTTATTGTTATTTTTTGTAGTGCTGACCTAGGACTCCATGTCTCCCCTACTCCAGGACTCCAAACCCTGAACATGCTAAGCCAAAGCTCAGGAACATTCCCAGTTCCGTGTTTTTATTAACTGGTTTATACATTTCACTGAAATGAAATACTAACCTAAGATGCTATCACATACAATATATCAAAGTTACTTCCACATCTAACCTGAGGATTCCAGGCTCTGGCTCCCAGGAGAGATTTGAGACAATGAATGATTCTTTGTGCATATTTTCTCAGCCCCTCTAATCTTTGAATCTGTCCTTTAATAGTGAAAGGACTTTATTGTGTACTCTTTGCATCGCTGGCAAGAGCTTGAGAGTTGAACTGAACTCTCCAGTCTGTGAGGCAGCAGGCCATACAGAGGGGCTCTTAGGCCATCAGCACTCTGGGAGATGAAGCAGAAACAGAAGAAATGGCCCTTGTTCTCAAGGAGTTTACAAGGGGGGTTTATAATACACACATACAAGATTCTTTCAGGACAACATGCTCAATCTGGTAGGATTTGTGAGGCACATAGCAGATGTGCTAAGGGAATGAGCTGGGGAAATCATGAAAGCCTGGGAACTTTCATCACATCTGAGACTGCAAAACTTAAAGGCAGAGCATGGAGAAAGGACCTTCAGGTGAGGGGAGGGGAGAGAAGCTGGGGAAAGGAATGTGCTCGGCAGAAGCCAATGGCCGCCTCTGAGTTCCCTTCCAAAGTTGTTCACTTGTACCTTTATGGCAGAGAAGCTGGTGTCCCTTTGCCTGACCCTCATGGTTCCCCTTATCTCTTCATCCTAACCAATGTGGCCATTCATTAAGGACCTACCTCTCCTTGCTGGCCGATTTCCTTTTCTCACAGAACGTCTCCATGGTCTCCTTTTCATCCATTTCATTAACTCACTGGTTGACTAGGTAAGGGCCTTGTCCCCATCCTGACATAAAAAGACGCTTCTCGTTGGCCCAGCATGGACACCACAGCAGCCACAGGACAAACAAACAAACAAAAATAACTGTGCCTTTTCTTAATCCGGATCTAGGAAAAAAAGTCATCCATTTTAAACCAAGATGTGTGTTTCTCTTCGTTCATACATTCCATCTAAGTTAGCATTTCTCAGTGAATCGCTTCGGTAGCCCGGATCAAAGGAAAGGGATACAGGGAAAGAAAACACATAGGCTAGAATTTGCTTTCTTCTTCCCACAATTTCCTACAGGTAGCATTTCATTCTCCCACTGACCCATTATTTCTTTGATTATTGTCGTTTTTACACTATTGTGTATGTGTGCACATGTATTTGGGTGTCATGGCACAGGTGTGGCGGTCAGAAGACAACTTTTGGGGATCAGTTCTCTCCCACCATGTGGGTCACAGGGACTAATGAAAACCTCCTGGAGTCCAGCCCCGGAAAGAATTTTCTCCCAGAGGTTCAGGAAATGAGCTTCTTCACCAGCAAGTAATTTCCTACTATAGTCTCTTCTCAGGAATCAAACTTAGAGCAATTCCTTTTCAATATCTCTTTATTGGTGCAGTGACTTTATAACACGATACCGTGGCGATGGCATGGCCAGATGGCGATGACACAGCATGGCCACAATGAGTGCATAGGTCTTACATACCCCAACCAGGCCAGTTCCCTCACAAGGCCTTTAGGAATTGCTAGGTGACTGAGTTAACAATGAAAGGCACCTGGCAGCTCTTTGACCTGCTAAAGCACTTTCCCTAGGAGAGATTTAGTGAAGACTTAGTTTGCATTCCTAAACTTTCAAGATAGGATCTTGTGTTAATGAGTCCAGGGGCCAGGAGGCAGGCCTTAGAAAGCTTTCTTGGCTTAATTGGCTCTGGATAGCTCTCTTATCAGTAGGGGAGGTGATTTTATGACAAGTTAGTGAGTTGTCTGTGGCAGACCTTGGATGCCAGAGAGAAGTTTCAAATGAGTTAGTACTGTTTTCCTAGCAAAAGTAATCACAGGGAAGGCAGTGAGTCTGCTCTGGGCAGGAGGAATAAAGGTCTGGAAGATTTTATCTGTGTGACTGTTTTTCACCGGGATGGGGGGGGGGGGGATACACACACACACACACACACACACACACACACACACAATTCTAAGGAAATAACAAATTGAGGGGGCTGCCTTCATACACAGAAATCCTCTCTAGGAAGAGGTCAGCATCTGCAAGAACAATTAGCACCATGACTCTCTAAGATCTTGGCTTTCCCTCCATCAGGGGTCCTTGGCTGTGGTGGGTCAGCCTTGTTGTGCCAACGTTCCTATTCCGTATTTCTGTGACTCCCAGCAAGGAACCAAGCTTAGGTCATCAGGCTTGGCAGCACCTTTACTAACTTATCAGTAAACATTTACTAAATTCATGGACTAGTGCTCACCGTTGGATATGTCAGAAAGTAGAAGATGAACTGAGCATTCAGTAATAGAGTGCTTGGCTAGGGTCTCTGAAGCCCTGCGTTTGATCCCCAGGGTTACATAAACAGGGCACAGTGGCACTCACCTATAATTCTAGCACTCAAGAGGTGAAGGCAGGAAGATCAGGAATTTAAGGTCTTCCTCAGTTAGACGATGAGTTTGAGAACAAACTCATCTAATAATACATAGTGAGTTCTAGGCCAGCCTGGTCTGCATAAGATCCTGCCTCAAAAACAAACAAAAAGTATATTTTGAGCTCAGTGGTAGAGCTCTTGCCTTGCATGTATGAGGCCCTAGATTCAATCCCTAGAAACACACACACACCCTGCAAAAATCAGAGTTCTTATGTGAACTCTTTCCAGAGCTGCATGTTGGCAATTACTTGAAAAATATTGAAAACACTTCCAACTAGCATTGAGCCAGAAATATCTGTGGCCAAGTCAGTCCCTCTGACTGAGTCTGTGACCTTCTAATACTGTCTTTTCATAGGATGATTTTCTAGACTATTGCTCCCTTGGCTGAACCTAGTTTCCTCAACCTGTTCTTACATGCTGCCAACAGCCAATCAAAGAGACATTCACCATAAAATTTGGGGAAATTGTCCTAGCAATTACCCAAGCCTGGCGTTGACTGGCTTTGGCCTGGTCCCTGTGTGTGATTAAGAGATGACCCTCCCTTCCTGAACCAGGGAGGCCCCGTTCATTTCCTGTGTCTGAAATGAGCTTTAGTTTGTACCGGATGGGCTTGGAACAAATCTGTGCTCCTCTGTCCTTTCAAAGTCATCCATGGTCTGAGGAACACTGTGGGAAGCCAAGTTAGAAAAGGTCTCAGATATCAGGGTTTGGACCCTTTTGTTTCCCTTTCCCAAGCCACTATTGCCTAGCAGATGAGTGTGCTTCAGATAAGTGAGTGGTAGGTAGTCAGCTCTTTCCTGAGCCTCAGTAGTGGACTATTAGTTAGTTTCAGTTGTCTCTAATATATTCCTGATCCCAACACACACACACACACACACACACACACACACACACACACTACACATACACATGCAGATGCACACATTTAATGTTTATCTTATAGCAATTTAATTCAGAATTAACCTCATACTGCTAGCTTATCCATTAGTAGGACAGCAGAGTTTAAAACTCATGAGTTTGGAGAGACAATGAAGAGAGCAAGTGCCTTCCTTAGACTGTGCTACCTCACCAACCCCCAGCTGTCTGTATAGCTTCATCTCACAGGCTGAGTAAATCCTTACTGTCCCTCACTTTAGATGCCTATGGGAGGAAGCTATTCCGAGTATATCAGACTTATACAAATCTCTGTAAAGACAACATCAGATATGGGGGGGGCGGGTATGGGAGAATCTTCTCTACCTACTAAGTGACTTTGCAGCAACTACCTTACCCTCTGGGTTTTACTTTCTTCAACTACACAATGAAGAGATTAGTAAAAAGTTACTTCATGGGCCACTGCAATGTTTCTGAACCTGGTTTCATATATGTGTGTGTGTGTGTGTTTGTGTATGTGTATGATTTGTATGTGGGTATGATGTATGTGTGCACATATGATGTGGAGTTTGTGTACGATGTGGAGTATGTGTATGGGTATGATGAATGTGTGTGTATATCATGTGGAGTATGTGTGTGTGTTTTGAGATAGGGTCCCCTGTAGCTCAGGCTGGCCTTGAACTCTTGATTTTTCTTTCCGAGTTCTGGGATCACAGGCCTCACCACCATGTCCAGCTTCTGGTTTCATATTGAAATCACTTTTTAAAATATCACTGCTAGAAAAAAATGTAAAAACCAAGAGATG
Organism: Phyllotis vaccarum; assembly: GCA_033318265.1. NCBI lineage: Eukaryota > Metazoa > Chordata > Mammalia > Rodentia > Cricetidae > Phyllotis > Phyllotis vaccarum. The sequence goes on from JARWLC010000006.1 coordinate 63,895,763, forward strand.
GAGACAGAGAGAGCCTGACCTACATCCCCTGCAAGTTAAATCAGAATTTCTCAAAGGTCAGAACAAGACATTAGCGTGTTTCCCTTTTATTATTGTTTGTCTGTCTGTCTGTTTTTGAGACAGAGTCTCACTATATAACTCTGGAACTTGCTCTGTGTAGACCAGGCTCACCTGGAACTTGTAAAGATCCACCTGCCTCTGCCTTTGGAGTGCTGAGATTGAAGGTGTGTGCTACCATGCCCTCTATAAAGAGGTTTCAAAAAGCTTCACAAGTCATTGTAAAACACAGCCAAGTTTGAAAATCACTGATAAGAGCTAACTATGGTTATGTATATAAAAGCAGGCACTTTGTCATTGTCTAATTACCCCCCCACCCCAAAAAATTAAATTTCAGGTCAGCAGTTAACTATACTTTGGCCCATGTTATAAAAATGCACCACTAGATGTCAGTTTTCCCATATAAGTCACTTCCTGATAACTTCTGGTTGTCCTTTCTTATGTGACAACTCAGTCCCATCACATCAACCATTTGTTACTTAGAGTGGCCAGGCACAGATCCAGTGACTCTAGAAACATGATTTCTGGTTGTATTGCAAGCAAGCAAAGTGGATACTGTCTCAATTACGAGGATCCTATAACACAGCAGGAGTGGCGACCATGCACACCTGTGATCCTAGCATGAGGTTGAAGCAGTAAGGGCCGGGTTTAAGACCAGTGTGTCGTACACTGCAAAGTCAAAGCCAGGCTGAACTACTTAGATGTTCTCTTGAACAATGACAAAATAAACTGGAGAGACAGCTCTGTAGGTAAAATGTCTGTTGTATAAGCTTGGGGATCTGAGGTCAGTTCCCAGAATCTACATAAAAGCTGGGCAAGGCAACCTGCATCCGTAGGCTATAAAGACAGGAGGATCCTTGGGGCTTGATGGCCAGCCATATTCTAGCCAGTGAACTCCATTGTAAGCGCAAATCCCTTGAGTCCATTCAGGTGTGCTGGCCAGTTTTATGTCAAGTTGATGCAGGTTACAGTCATCAGAGAGGAAGGAGCCTCACCTGAGAAATTGCCTTCATAATATCAGGCTGGAGGCAAACCTATATATAGGGCATTTTCTTAGTGACTGGTGTGGGAAGGCCTAGCCTACTGTGGGAAGTGCCATTCCCTGGGCTGCTGGTTCTGAGTTCTATAGGAAAGCAGGCTAACGTTGATGGTGGTGCACACCTTCCTTTAATCCCAGCACGCAGTAGGTAATGATAGGTAAATCTTTGAGTTTGAAGCCAGCCAGATCTACAGAGTGAGTTCCAGGACAACCAGGCTACACTACACACAGAAAGAAAGGAAGGAAGGAAGGAAGGAAGGAAGGAAGGAAGGAAGGAAGGAAGGAAGGAAGGAAGGAAGGAAGGAAGGGAGAGAGAGAGAAAGAGAGAGAGAGGGAGGGAGGGAGGGAGGGAGGAAGGAAGGAAGGAAGGAAGGAAGGAAAGCAGGTTGAGCAAACCATAGGAAGCAAGGCCATAAACATCACTCCTTTACAGCCCCTGCATCAGCTCCTGCCTCGAAGTTCCTGCCCTTACTGCATCTTGATGGTGAACTGTTATATGCAACTTTGAGTGAAATAAACCCTTTCCTACCCAAGTGGTTTTGGAATTGCTTTTGGTAATGGTGTTTCATCACAGCAGTAGTAACCCTAAGACACCAGGCTTGGGAGTGTACACCTTTAAACCCAGCACTTGGCAGGCAGAGGCAGGAGGATCTTTGCAAATTAAAGGCCAACCTGGTCTACATAGCTTCAGGCCAGCCAGGCTAAGTAAAGTACCAACTTTGGTTTTTTGTTTGAAAAAAAAAATAATAGGTCAAAAGCAATCAAGAAGATAGCTGACATTGACCTCTGGCCTCACACACATGCAAACAGATATTTAAACACAAAGATCCTGCGATTTGTACGACTTGTACGAGACTACACAGCAGAAAAATCCTATCTGTTCTTGTGATGGTATGGCTTGGAATGGCTTCTGCCTAGGTCCTTAGAAGTGGGTAAGACTATACACATAGTTCTTATCTCTTGAATATTTGCATCTTTCACTTAAAGATACCTTTGAGAAGGTCTGCACTCTCCTGTGGCTGTTCATGGCCTCAGAAAGGCTGTTCTAAGGGAGTAAAGAATAACTTCTGTTTGGGGTTTTTTGGGGGTGTGTGCTGATACAAGGTTTCTCTGCACAGCTTTGGAACCTATCCTGGAACTGACCTCAAACTCACACAGATCTACCTGCCTCTACCTCACCTGTTCTGGAACTAAAAGCGTGCACCACATCACACTGTGAAAAACATGGCACTTTTCCTGGGATGGCTGTTTCACTAACTCCAGCTACTAGAATAAAATATAGTCGAAAATGTTTTTGAAGATTTATTTTATGTTGTATGTGTTTTGTCTGTATGTCTGTACGTACACTACATGCATACTCTAGGCCCTTGGAAATCAAAAGAGGTATGAAATTTCCCCAAACAGGAGTTCTGAATGATTGTGAGTGCCATGTGGGTGTTGGGAACTAGGGACCTGGGAACCCAGGTCCTCTACAAGTGCTCTTAATAGCTGAGCCGTATCTCTAGCCCCAAAATAGTTTTCTAGCCTACTAAATTGCTTATAGACTTGAGATCTCTTAGTCCGATGTTTTACCACCATCTATTTTTTTTATATCCTTAGCAATCAACTACTGGCTCTCTAGAGAATGTACCTAACTTAAAATGTTTTTATTAGTCTCTCTCTCTCTCTCTCTCTCTCTCTCTCTCTCTCTCTCTCTCTCTCTCTCTCTCGTGTGTGTGTGTGTGTGTGTGTGTGTGTGTGTGTGTGTGTGTGTGTGTGTGTGTGTGTGTGTGTGTGCACAGAAGTCAGAGGACAACTTTTAGGAATCAGTTCCCTCCTTCCACTGTGGGATCTGGGGATTGAAATCAGATTGTTAGGCTCATACAGTGAGAGGTTTTACCCACGTTGACACCCAAGAAAATATATAACTCTTATCAGTAAATATCGCCTGAATAAAAGGATACCTATTAAACTATCCAAGAGGAGCCACAGGAATTTTGAAGGAGTCTGCCTCTTCTGAATAAGCAGCCCTGAATCCTTCCTTCCAAAAGTAATAGTTCTTTGTTCTAGAAACCTCTGGTTTATTCCAGAGGTTGGAAAGACTCAGAGAGGAAGACTGTAATTGAACCAGAGAGCAGAGGACTATGACACTACTTAATTTGATCTACAGATTCCAAATCTAATGGCTACTCTGGAGTTTGTTCCCAGGTCACCAGCTGTTATCTGTCTCTGAATGAACCAACCAAGCAGTTAGTCACAGTGATTACCAGGCTGGCTCAGCTCTGTGGGCTTTTTCCAGTAGGTTTTTTTTTTGTTTGTTTGTTTTTTTTTAACTTTGGAGGACAGGTTGTTAAGGTAATCCAGTTATAGTTAGGGTTCCTGGACCCTAGTTTAACAAACTCCATGAAATTCTCTGGAACTGGTAGAGGAGCCTGGGGTTCTCATATAGGACCAGTGTGACAAAGTAGCTCCTTAATAATAATGCACAACCTTCCTCATTCATGGCTCTGCAATTCACAAATTTGCTCAGATCTCTGTATTCTGGTTATATCTATCCACTTTCTGGGTAATGAATTTTGTGCAGTTACTACCCATAGTTTAAAACAGTAGTCTTTCTCTCTCTCATCTTCTTTTATCCGTTGGTCTATCTCTCTGCATGTGTATATGTGTATATGGACATACATACATACATATCCTAAGCCTAACTCTACTATAACTTGAAACACTGAAGTCCTGAGACTTGACCTCCACATTCCCCGCATTCATTATGTCCACGGTGTTTATGATACTTAGCCTCAGCTCCTCTCTCCTGAGAGCTAACATCACATGCCTGGTCTTTGGGGTTTATAAGCAGCATCAGCTAGACCTTTGTCCACTTATGCAAGAGCAAATAATTTGCACTTGTCCCTAAGATGTCTATGACCTGAAATCACTGCTTCTTAGATGGATCACAAGTGTGAGCTTGTCTCCGACTTGCATTAAAGGTCTGTGGTGAGTCTAGTCAGCCTGTTAGCACTGGAGAGACCAGGAAGGGAATATCATTTCACTGGAGAGCTCTGTAGCAAAGGTGCCTCTCTGAAACAACAGTCTGGATGCTTCAGGAAACAGAAGAAAGAAAAGAGGATGTGATGGAGTATTTATGGTCAGGTATGAATAAAGAGACAAAATACTGAAATCATGGATCTGTCAACACAAGGATCTGGTTTACATATATGTATGTGTGTGTGTGTGTATCTTGTTCTTATTATTCATTTCTTATTTAGGCCATTTGGCCATAACCACATTTGACACAACCATTCTGGAATCTCCAAGCATCCTTCAGAGAATCAAAATGGATTTCTTGTTGTTATTGTTGATTTGTTTGTATGAGACAGGACCTTTTGATGTGGTCCTGGTTGGCCTCTAATATGTAACTCTGGACTCAAGCAATCCTCCTGCCTCAGCTTCCAGAGACCCATATATCACTAGATGTAGGCCAAATCTTAAGCAGCCTTTATGTACATGTAAAAGTGTAAGAGAGACGGAGAAGTGTTATAGTCTGTACATTATCCCTCTAGGTAAGTTTGGCCTGGTGAAAATCAGTCTGCCTGGAAAACTTGTTTGAATTTGCTTGGAAATTGCTATATTTTTCTGATAAGGTTCTGCTTATTTCTTCTTCCTTACAAATGGTGTGTGTGTGTTTGTGTGTGTGTGTTTATGTGTGTATCTGTGTGTGTCTGTGTGTGTCTGAATGTAAGCAGGTACATGTGTAGTCTCTCGTGTCTTCGTGTCATGTATGTTCATGTATGAGTAGGTATGCAACCTGTGTTCATGCTGAGGGGCCAGGCCAGAGAAAGACCTTGGGTGTCCTGCTGCCCACCTTAATCTTTGAAGTCAAGATCTCTCACTGAACCCAGAGCTGCTGGGATCCCAACTCCAGGCTTTGCGAGCTGTTCTTAACCCACTAAGCCGTCTCTCTAACTGACCTGGTTGTGTTCTCTAAGGACCTTGCTGTTGGTCCTCTTGTCAACTGATAGCAGTAGAATAAAAGCTCTCTGAGTCTACCCAAGATGAAGATACTTCAGTCTCTGATTCCAATACAGAAACTCAAAACACCTCGGTTCCTCTATGATCAGAACTCTAAGTAATGATAGCTTCCCCTAGCAACTTCCTTTCATCTAGAGATTTCAAAGCATTCTGAAAACATTGCCCATCCCCGAGGGAGCTGATTAAGCCACATCACTGCCCTTCATCTTTTGCATGGAGTCCTCCTCCCCACAAACCGGCTACTGAGCTGGAAATAGTGTAGGCCTCCTGATTTGAGGGCTCACTGAACGCCCACTTTCTCTCTTGCCTACCAACTATTACGCAGTTTGTGATGTTCCTACAGGGCACAACTTTTCTAGAGGCCCTACATCAGATCTGCCATCATCTCACTTGTCATCACCTCCCACTGACTGCATTTTTGGGTTCCCTGGTGTCCTGGCAACTAGGCTGTGCCTCAGCTGTCCTGGATGTGAGAAATGCTGTAGACTTTCCGGGGAGTCTCCATGTCTCATTCCCCTTGCCCAAGCAGACCATCCCTTTTCATCAAAGCATTGTCCCCTGCAGTTTTATTTTCCTCTCTTCCTCTCCAGCCTTCTTCTGGACAGGACACGAAAGACTATGAGCTTGGGAAGAAGGAGAAACAGGATTGAAGTTTGTTCTCTCCCCCTGAGGGACCTGGACTGGAACCTTGGCTTGAAAAGGATGATGAGATTAGAAAGCTGAGGCTCCACTTCCAGCACCCCTCCTGAGGGAGTTAACTTGTTTTTGCTACAGGAGGGGTGGTGACTCAGCCCAGACCATAAATGGGGAAGTCCTCTCAGAGCCCTGAAAGGGAAAGCCACAGAGAGGTCTGGATCTTGCATGTCAGACCAGAAAGGTTTTGCTGAGTCAGGAGAAATTGAGTTCAGTCTTTTCTTGAATCAGGAGGCAGTAGGACAGCTCCGCACAGAATTTCCCAAAGGAATGGCACTGTCTACAGGAATCCAATAGAAGCAGGCAGTGGGATCCCAAATTCTAGAATGACCCACACATACTAGTTAGTGGGGAGCTTTATTTAGGCATTCTCCACCACTATCCCTTTACCTACAAATTACTGTAACCACCAGTGATCACGATATGATAATTAGCACATGCCTTTTTTTTTTAAGACCCAAAAATAAATGACCATGGTAAGGCTACTCCTAAGAGACGGTTTCTGACTCACTCATTCATTCACTAAATACTTAGTGATCTACTGATGGCTAGACCTTGAGTGAGGCAGTCATGACGATCCTTGGTTTCACAGAGCTGCCACACTGCTGGATGGAGAGGAACTAAGCAAGTGTCCCCACAGGAGGTATTTATCACAGACACACATAATCAAGTGGTGGCTGAGAGGTGATGTTGGAGCCTCACCTGCAACAGTATCTTTGAAGATGATCTGTTGGATGGGTGGGAATGGTCAAATGAAATCCAATTTGGGGCAAAAGCTATGTGATTTGTGAGAGTTCCGGGAAATAAAAAGTTTAACAAACCCCAAGCCGCCTCTTTGTGCTAATACTCCAATATAACTACCAGGCTAGACCAATTCTGTCTCCAATTTTGTTTCTGCACAATGTGAAGCTACTTTGGGAAAGTGAAATTTTACTAGAGGGGATGATGGAGGTGGGGGTGGGACTACGAACTGTGGGAGAAAGCTGAAGACAGCACCAGGGGAACAGACACCATCAGCTTCTGAGGGCTGAGGTGATGGCTCAGCCAGTAATAGACTTGCTGTGCAAACATGAGAACCTGTGTTTAGAGTCTCAGCAGCCATGTAAAAAGTCAGGCATGCGATGCGTATGTTTATAACTAACTCTAGCACTTAGCTCCTGCCTGCTGGCCAAAACCGAGAGCTCTAGGTTCAGTGAGAAGGTTCATGTCAAACAATAAGATGTAGGAGCTGAGCAATGACTCAGAGGTTAACTGCTCTTCCAGAGGACCCAGGTTCAGTTCCCAGCACCCACACAGTGGCTGCTTCATGCCTATCCATTAACTCTAGATCTCCTGCTTCAGCACACTCTTCTGAGCCCTGAAAGCATGTGGTGTACATACAAACATGCAGGCAAAATGTTCATACCGATAAAATAATGCTAAGAAATGTTTTAAAGAGAGGGAGGGAGAGAGAGAGAGAGAGAGAGAGAGAGAGAGAGAGAGAGAGAGAGAGAGAGAGAGAGAGATGGAGAGAAACCCACTGCCAACCCCTGGTCTCCATACACACATGCACACACATCTCACATATATCCACATGCACAAAAGAAAATAACCTCGTGTGTTATTTCTAAAATCAGACCCAGTTCTCTAAGCCACCAGGATGGTCTGTGTCAGTGATGGGAAATAGGTTTGTCTGTCTCCACTTGACTGACAACATCCTTTTTTATCTCTTGCTGATAAAAGACACTGATGTCCCTTCACAGGAAACTAACAGGAAAAGAAAGAAAAAGCCTCCCACTAAATACACTTCCTGAGGGTGAAACCAAGAGGCTGCTCTCGCTGCAGCGAAGGAAAAGGCGGAGTAAATAAACACAGCATCCTCATGTGAAGTCTGCTCTCTTTCCCTTCTAAAATTGGCCCATCTGCTAAGGGACAGACAGAGCTCTTCTCAAAATACTAGGAGGTATTGAAACTCACAAATCTTTTCCGTCTCAAACAGAGGAAACACAAAATTGAAAGAAAAAACAAGAGTCACCGGAAGGGGAACTTGACATTGGTACATATGTCTTCCTTTACCCTTCTGGACCATTCCCAGCAACTTCTGCTTTGACTCTTTCTGTGAACAAATGTAATAATGTGTTGGGAATATGTCAGGAAAAGCAGCCAGAGTCAGTGGTGCTCAGAAAATCTGTGGGCTTTAAAAAATAAAAATCTCCCCACAAACAAAACCATAACAGGACAAAAACAGTAGTCTAGGCTGGCCTTGAACTTGATATTTAGATAAAGATGAACTTGAACTTCTTCTGATCCTCTCCCCTCCAGAGTAAGGAGATCACATCAGGATACCGCCACACCTCGTTTATTGCCAGAACTTTGCTCAGTGCTAGACAAGCCAGCTACTGACGGTTTTGTTGTTAACCCACTCAGGTGACTTGATTTTTGAACTGACATTACCTAAGACTGTTTATTGAGCTCTGAGGTAGGACACTGCAGCAGATGCTGCTAGGGATGAGTCTGGATCTGGAGCCAGCTCCAGCCTGAAGATTCCTAAGGTGTTTATTTGTGAGGCTAGTGTAACCTGGTAGGATAGAGTATGTGAAATATGAATATGGCAGAGGAGCAAGGAGGCAGGGAGAAAGAGATGGGGTGGTGGTGGTTAGTAGCTATTCTGGCCTGAAAAGATGACATGGAATTGGTTGCAAAGACTTGAACTTTTGTCTATCTATAGAAGTTTTTTTTTTTAATTTATGCATGTACCTGTTGCAAGTCCATGCCATCATGTATGTGAAGGTCAGAGGACAAATTTCAGGAACCAGTTCTGGTCTTCCACCCTCACGTGAGCTCTGAAAGGTCTGGGCCTGCATGGCACCAACTGAGTCATCTTACTGGCCCTGTTTGCCCCCCCCTTTTTTTTTAAGGCAGTTTTTGCTAAGTAGCTCAGGCTGGGCTAGAACAGAAGTTTTTAGTTTAAGAACCATTTATACTTCGGTATTTTTACTCCCCACCCCCATAGTCTAATAGTCACGGGTGAACCTTGAGAAATGACTCAAAACCAAAATAATGGGGTTTCCTTAATTATAGTTCCTCCTTTCTCTGGCTACAGGCCAAGCCTCAATATCTTCCTCCCTTATAAGGAAGTCAGCTTCAACCAGCTCTGCGAGATCACTCTGTCCTTGTAGTGATCATGTTGCAAACTAGACTCTGCTTACAACTTTGTATGACCCAATTTCATCTCATGGTTCTGAACACTTCCAATCCAGGTGTGGAAGTGCCCTTATCCTTTCTGTAGACACATGAAGCCTCCTCTTTCTCTGGTCAGGTGAGGATTGACACACCATAATAGACAGTGACCAACTTCTTTTGGAAAGGCAAAGATCACACTTCTGAGACATTGCTTATTCTTCCTGGCACACTCCCCCTTCACCAGAACCTGGATGGAGCCAGAGGCACATGTTTCTTTGAAATGGAGGAACTCTCATGATTAGCCTGTCCTGCAGGTTTTGAGCATGCTCTCCTTTTTAGAAGGCATACAGGAAATTAGACTAGGTCAGGATTTTGTTGGTAATCTTTTATGAAGCCTAAACCCAGAGTTGTGCTTTGGCAAGTGTAGGCTGCTCACTGAAAAATGCAACATAATGTATGGAAATGAGATCAAACTGTAAAAGTCACCAGAGTTGAGAGCCTGTCCTTCCAGTGGCTTGAAGAAACAACCAGGTATCACACACTAATAATGTTAAATAATAACTAATGGCTATTAAATAATAATGATGTGTCAGAATTGAATGATGTTATATTATCTCATTTATTCCTCATAAAAGGTTTCTTTCTAGTAGTCAAGAGAGAAAACCAATCATTATGCACACTTATTAATAATAACATTAATAGTAATAATAGTTACCGATATGATGCATTACACACGGCCTTATATACGCTGGTACTGAATTGCATATATTCTCTTGTCTCATTTTTAAATAAGCCATACAGGTAAGACTTATTATTATTTTAAAGTCGGCAGGTTCTAAAATGGTTCCTGATAATAAGCTTCCTGCTGGTGTTTATATATGGTGTAAGCTCCTTCCCTTAAGTGTAGGCAGGGCCTAATAGCACACTACCAACTAAAAGAATGTGGCAAAAGTGATGGGACATCTCTTCTTTGAGGAGGGTACAAAACACTTGTTAACCTCTGTCTTCTGTCTGGCCTTCTCTCTTGCCTTCTTGCTGACTCCGATGAAGTAGCCTCCCTGTAATGTCATGATCCATAATAAGTCTTGGAGGCAAGGCACTGACGGAGGCCAGCTGTCCGTAGCTCCTTCGAAACTAAGGCTTTAAGGTAAATTCATAAGGAACTTAATCCTACCTCGTAAGCGAGCCAAGAAGCAGAAGCACAGAATGACCATGACCCTAGGGAGATTCAGAGCTAGAGGACAGGGCAAATCTGCACCAGGATTTTGTACTCAGAGAAACTATGAAGTAATAATTGTTTTAAGGTGCTGAATCATAGGGTGGTTTGTTATACAGCAGAAGATAGTGAATGTACATTTCATTTCGGAAATGAGTAAATATGGAAAGTTTGAGAGATTCAAGATAGTATTACTTTAAACCTGATATGGTGGTACACACCTTCAATCCCAATACTTGAACAGCTAAGGCAATGGGATTGCCATTAAGTTTGAGGATAGCCTGGGCTACATGATGAGACCAGGTCTCAAACAAAACAAAACAAGAAAAATCCAAGTTTAAATTTACTTTCCTGTAAGTTTCCATGTGACTGGGACAGGAGAGTCCTAGAAGGCATTCCGCTCTGAGAAATCTTTGGAAAGTAGCCATGTTTCCAGGAAACTGTCTGCACAAATGTAAAACAGGGATGGGCAAATGTTTAAATACTGTTAAGTACTTTGCTTGGCCCACTCCCTGCTGTAGAAGAATAGCTGGCCCACCCACAGATTTGATGATAGTAACAAGGGGCTCCCTTTCAGTAGCACAAGGGCAGTACTATGAGCTAACAGTGCATCCATTTTTATAAGTAAGCACACTATTTTACCTCTAACATGCAGATCGGGTAGAAGGGGCATGTAATTTTTCTTGTCCACGAAAACAGCCTTGAACTCGGAAACCACGCCCTCTGGTTCCAGTGTGGAAAGCAGATTGGCACTTCCATCTTCTAGCTCTTCAGCTTGGGATGCTCAAAGCATCTTCCCCTTGTGTTCAGCCACAGTGCACTTTTATGAAGACATGTGCTTGGGTTGGCTATGTCATCTGCTGACCCAGCAGCAGGCTTTGAACTTGGGGACGGTTTCCAGGAGGTGATGGAATAAGAGCACTAAAGGCTGCATTCCCCCCTTAACTGGTGGCAGATGCGAATTTTATTGTCGCTCTTATGCAAGCTGGTTAAAGTCCACAGATAGCATTGAGGGGCAGGCCTCCAAGCTGGCTCAGCTCTCTCACAGGCTTCTGGACAGTTTCGGCTTCCCTTCCCTTTTCCTTTCAGGTCTGGTCTCTTGCTTTTCTCTTCTCCTTTCCTCTTTCTTTCTCCTCCCCAAGTCCCCTTTTTCTTTCTAATCCCTTTCTCCTTGTTAGCCTCCTTCTGAGAGCCCTCCCTCAGGAAACCACCTCTTATCAAATAATCTTGGCTTGCTTCCAACTGCCGGTGGCAGGTAGCTCTGGCCCTTGTCTGCTCTCAGGAGTGATTTACTTCTACTCTTCTAACCCATTTAGAACTGGAATTGTATCTAGAAGCGGGGGTGAGAGAGTTGAATTCTACCGGGAAGAAATAGAGCTTATCCCAGGCAGGATTTTGTTTCTTTAGACACCCCTTACCCCCAAAAGGAGACTTGGATGCTGTCCCCCTTGAAACATGATGCTGTATAAAAGGCAGAAGAAAAATAGCGTTGGTACCTGTGAAGGCCCAGGGCATACTACAGTATTCCTCAGATACTGGGGTGCCACACCGAGGCCTCGATTTTGTACTCAGTTGGTGTTTATGAAAGATCCATTTGCCCCTGTGATACCTGCTCTCATGGTCTGAATCAGGAGGTTCAGGACAGGCATATACACCACAGAACTGCAGACAAGCAGGCTCCAGGACTGGAGCTTCTTAAGGGTGTGGGGGTTGGGAGTGTGGACAGGTACACAGCACAGGGAGGAAAAGGGAAGCTGGTGAGGTAATGATGTCACAGGGTTTCCTTGTGTGAATCAAATCAAACTACCACAGAGGTCAAACAAGAATCTTCCTAGTTCTGCATAGTTTTGGTAACACAGTATCTTTCTGTTATTCCAAGGTGTGTGTCTTTGTTTTTATGTTTCAAGGCAGGGGTTCTCTGTATAACAGCCGGACCTCAAACTCACAGAGATCAGCCTACTTCTGCCTCCAAGTTCTGGGATTAAAGGCATGTGCCACCATGCCCAGCAAATTATGTCTTAAAGCCCTTTTTATTTAAAGTGTTTGCTCTTCTTGCTGTTCATATTCATTTACATTTTCTTCTATTTTACAAAGGGAAATGATAAAAGTAGATGTGTAGGAATGGCCAAAGGCACTCAAGCAAACCTTTATTTTAGTGGTTGAAATAATGAGTGGCTGACTTTTGTGGCAATTATCCACCAACATCTGTGATAGCCATTCGAGATCCTGAGCTTAGATGTCGGGTCCCCTTAATGAGACTGGCCTAATTCTATGTTCTGTATGGCACCTAGTCACTGTGGCTGTGCAAGAGCCATTATTACCCAAAGTAACATAATAATAGCCACGCCCTCCCATGACGTTATTGTTTCCTATCTGCTAGGATATTAATTGCCTTCTAACTTGCTCTAAAATTGGTAGTCCGGCACACCGCCAAGGCTGAGAAGAGATGGAGGCTGCTAGCAACACACTGAAAGGCTGTATAAAAGGATGTTTGCATTCTCAGTGGGCAGTTTCCTATTTGCATGTGTCACTTCATGGGCTATGTTCTATCAGGCCTTCCTTATTCTTGACTTCTATCTTATCATGGTCAGTACATGGTCTTTCCTTCAGTGAGATGATTCAGACATCTTCTGAAGTTATTTTGGCTTTTCCACGTTCCTTTTATGGATTTTCTATGAGTCACTGAATTGAATGGGAAGTTATTTCTGAATTGGAAGGTGAGGATGAGAGAGAGGGGAAGAAGGTTCCGGAAGATAACTAGGGAAAGAAAAAAACCACCTTATTGTTATGTATAGTTATTGGAGGAATAATTTCGGCTTAGTTTGGTGATAGAAATGTGCAGTTTATTTAAACTCAACTAAAAATACAGGTTAGAAAATTGACAGCATTCCCCCAGCCCTCTAACAAGCTGTACAGTTTTAGATTCTGACTAGTTTGCTCTGCAGAGGACAGAAGGTTAATAAATAGAAGAGATACGGGACAAGTTACAGCAAAAAGGCAGGGCAAAGTACAAAATTTCCAAAGTCCACTCCTGGCTTCACGGAAAGCCTTCATTCTAAGACCTTGTATTTGAGAAGTACAGGCCTCCTTACAGTTTACCACCACAGGTTTGCATATTCTACGTGGAGTTGTGGAGAAGGTATATTTAAATCTGACTTAGAAATGGAAAGAGTAACCAGGCCAGCATTTCCTTATTTAAGAGCAGGAAAATCGGTAGGAATGAAAAAGAAAAGTAGAGAAAGCTAATGATGAATATATTTCTAGGAGCAGAGAATTTTTATAGCAACACCAGATTTCTCAAAAATGCCTACTGGGATTTGTAACCAAATGAATAAGAAATGCAACCATATATTCTCGTGTATTGTACCAAGTGTGTGTGTGGGACTCTGCAACTCATTCAATGGCTCTAATTTAGACTGCTAGGAATAGAAGAGGTAGAGAGGGAGGGGAAGGAGGGAGGGAGGTAGAGGAGGAAAAGGGAGGGGGTAGACATCAGTATCAGTCATAGGAATAGAGGAATAGAGGGAGAGAAGTAAGAAGGAGGAAGGGAGGGAGGGAGACGAGGGGGGCAGACGTTAGCATCTGTTAGGGAAGTGGGGGGAGCGGGGGGAGGGGAGCGGCGGTGAAATTCTCATTTCCAAAGCACCATAAGGGTAAGTCGCTGCGCGTTTATTCAAAACTTGCTGATGGTTGGTTACTTGGCAGACCCAGGAGAGTGGGTCTGCAAGCTTCGGAGAACTCTCACTATGACAGACACTTCAGTTTCTCGAAGTGACGGAAGCACTTAATAAAGGGCCGTGCTTTTCCCTAACCTAAAGCATGGAGACTACCGGAAAGAACTTCAAGGAAATTCCAAGAAAACAGGAGTCGAATTTTAATCCATGAGATACCTTTCTGCTGAGGAATAAGACCGTTCTTAAACATAACCTGTGAAATCGGTGTTTTGCAAGCGCTACCTCCGCGAGAAGGCAGAGACGCGCCCCCCCCCCCCCCCCCCCGCCCTTCCCCCGTAGGAAGAGAACTGGAAAAGGAAGAGTTTACAACGCCAGCCCCACAACAAAGAGTTAACCCTTCCCGGTAACCTCGGACGTGAGCGTCTGCCCCTTCTTTGCTTTCTACTGCGCAACCAAACTGTGCACAGGGCTTGAACCAACCGCGGCCAGCACACCCCTTGTCAGTTAAGGTAACAGACACTGTCAGTAGCCTATCATAACTTCGAACTGCCCAATCATCAACCAATTACAACTAAAGCTTGATCTAGGCCGGTCCAGGTCCGGGCGGGGGCGAAGACCCCGTCCAGGAAAAGGGGCGGTAAAGACACGATGATTGGCAGGAGTCTTCAACCAATCGTAGAAGAGAGCCTCCGCCCCTCCATCCAATGGGCAAGTTAGAAGTGTGGTATGGGGCGGGCCTGTTGTCATGGGGGAGGTGGTGGCGCTTGGTGGCTACTGGCGGCGGAGGTAGAGTCTGAGGCGCCCGAGTTGTGCGGGGCCAGCGGCAGGTGAGTGCGAGCGAGGCGGGCCTGAGGTGCGGAGGCGGTGCGGGCCGGAAACTCCATAGTTTTGCGCTCCGGAGACGGAGGCCGTGGGCCAGGGGCCAGGGCTGCGGGCCGGGTCGCGTCGTGGCCGGGCGCGGCAGGAGAACGGCTGGGTTCCTGCCGGCGGAGTTCGCGTTGGGAAGGTAGGTTGGCTCGGGACCCCGGCGGGGCAGGCCGGGAGGTCCCCTGGGCAGTCCAGCGGCTCGGCCACCGGGGCAGTGACGGGAAACGGGCATGTGTGCGGCTTCCTGGAGAGACGGAGCGCCTGGGGTCTGCGAGCGGGGCGACCCGGAGCGAGCGGCCCTGGGGCCGGAGTAGACGAGGGGGATACCGGGGCTTCTCGGTGCGCTGGGAGCCGTGGGGACTGAGAGAACTGGGAGTGGCCCTTGACGGAGAGAGGTGGGAGGTGGGGTGACCGGGGTGACAGGGAGCGGAGTAAAGACCCCGAGTGGAGTGCAGCCTCCCCCCCCCCCCACCCCGAAGGGCAGTGATCAGAGGTGGAAGGGTCTGCGGGGTGGAGACTTGAACTAACTGCTCGGGGGAGGGACCGCAACGCCCTGCCCCCCACGGCGGGTCTGGGACTGGAGTGGAGGCTTCAAGCGGTAGGAGTTGGGATCTGGGACTAGGGTAAGGGTTCAGCGTCCGAGTGGAAGTTCCCCTTAGCAAAATGGGATGCAGGTAAGAGGGGAAGAGAATTTCCCTGGCGAAAGGAGTTAGTAGATCTGGGAAAACTTGAGGGGCAGTGGGTGAGTGGTCTTGTGGAAGCTGGCCAGGACAATGGTGCCAATGAGGGCTTCTGGAAACAGGAGACATTAATCATACTAATACGCCAAGCGGGGCCAGCGACACTGTCCTTAAAGACAAGGTTAAAGTGTCTTGGAGGCTGGGGCTTTAGAAGTTACTTTTAGGATGACAGCGAAAACACTGGAAAATAAGGACATCAGTAGGATGGGGAATTTGAGAGGAAAATGGGAGGAGTAGCTGAACTACAGGGGGGAACCTGCGACTTGATCAGAAAGAGGATATTCATGAAGCGGATAGGCATACCTTGCTAAACTGAAAATAAAAATTCTACTATCACTCACCGGGTAATACCAACAGCTTTTACTTAATGGGATTTAAATTATATTTGTTTATTTATTCATCCATTCATTCATTTTTGAGGAAGGGTCTCCTTCTGCAGCCATGGCTTCTATATAGACCAGAATGGCCTTGAACTCACAGAGATCCCTCTGCCTCTGTCTCCTGAGTGCTGGGATTACAGGCATTAAAAAAAAAAAAAAAAAGTATTTGTAGAATTTTTGGAGTAGTAACTGGTGTAGGACTCAGTACTGGATTGTTACATAGAAAGATCCGAGGTTTTAAAATAAGTTGCTTGCTGGCTTAGTTGGCTCCGCCTTCGGTTTCTGATTCAGTAGGCCTAGGGTGGGGTTCAAGAATTTGTAGTTATCCCAAGTGATGCTTAATGTACTTTCTTCAAGGGATCATACTCTGAGAACACCTACTTTAGTAGCAGTAACCTTAAAATACTGAGATACCTGCCTGTATTGCTGAAAAGACAGTAGATGCAAATTACGGGGGTGGGGGGAAGATTGAGAGAACATCTTATTATAAAGGGTATCCCCCCACTACTGTGGGTGATACTCAAATCTCACACATACTAGGTAGGTGTGGGCTCTATCACTGAACACTACTTCTCCAATCCCAGAATTATTTTTTAGCATCTTTTAAAAATTGGGTTATGATTACTTAGTAATTTATAAGATCATTATTGTACCACCAGCATTGTAAGTAAAACAGAATATACTAGCCTTGCATTTGGTGAAGAAAAATATTGTTTAGGGAAACATATCTATTTGTTTTAGGTCACAATGTAAAATGTATTTCTTGCATTTCTTACAGACTTCTGAAAAGTTTGACAGACTATTTTGAGTCATGCATAGGGCAGAAGCAAACCTTCAATATTAAGGAATTAAGTTATTTATTTTGTAATAGTTCTCAGGTAGTCTATTAAGATGTGTCAGTTTGATCTTATTATATATTGTATTGTGCTCCTGATTCCCCAGGACCTTTTTGGATCTTGAGAGTCTTTGGCATGAGTCCTTAGAAGGAATGTGAGGCAGAGCAGCAGTGTTTTTGAGGTAGCCCTCTTCTGTTTCACTGTGCTCCATGTTTACCAGCTTTTCTTTCTTTAACACCCCCCCATAAAAGTCACATGTATAGACATTAACATCAAGCAACTAACTCTAGATTGAACTGGTGTTCGAATATCTCATATGAAAGATAAACAAGCACAAAATAAACATTTCAAGAGAGAAAAATGAAAAGATAGCTAATTTTTAGAGGCTAATCTCAGTAGTGATGAGACAGAACAATTGCTGGAAGATAGTGGCCAGCCTGGGCTGGAGAATGAGAGCAGGGATGGGGTGGGGGTGGGAGAGAAAGTACTTAATCGCTGACATACTTGTAAAGGAACTTTTGCTTTGGTGGATTTTATTTTCCTTGAGAGTGAATGAGGTTCAGTGTATCTTGTAAACTTAACTTGTCTGAGAAACCTAAACGTAATTAACAGTATGTATTTAAAGTTGTAATAAGACTGTGAATGTTTTGTGCTACTCTTGGATTAGTTTTTTCTCCTGAAAATCAGATGGCTGCTAGGCATGATGCTGCACTCCGGGGTTGATGTTAGTTGGAGGCTAGCCTGGGATACATAGCAAGCCATTCTATTTTTTGTTTTTTGAGACAGGGTTTTTCTGTGTAGCCCTGGCTGTCCCAGAGCTGGTTCTGTAAGCCAGGGTAACCTGGATTTCAAGAGCTACCTGCCTTTGCCTCCTGAGTGCTGGGGATTGAAGGTGTGCACCACCACACCTGTAGTGAAGCCCCTTTCTCAGACAACAGAAATGGTAACACCAAAACCACACCACAACTGATAACTAGGTGGGACTGATTTAGATCTGTTTTTATGTATTTAAGAATAAGGGAAACAATTTTGAAAACTGAAAAAGATGATCCTTGCAGTTCTCTTTAAAAATCTTTAATCCAGGGGATTATGTAACCTTTCATTAATGTTTTATGAAATTGTGAAGAAATATTGCTGCAGCTTTGCATCAGTATTTTTTAGTTTTTCCCCCCCTTTTAAATTTTATTTCAGAGATTTCCAAGCTTAAATTTGATTCCAAAGAAATTCTAAATAGAAAGCCAGAAAACACATAATCATTTTATATTTGATTTCAAAAATCGTCTTTTCACAAAATAGATTCATTATTTGAGGGTTGGGTTGGGTGGACAAACTTCCAAAAATATTCATTTTCTTACATTGAATTATATGCAGTATTTCTACCACTAGCATGATTGTTCTTTAAGTCTTTGTATGCTTATATAGATCATTAGTTCTATACTAAGTGATGGAAAAATTAAAATCTTAAGTGTGGAGAAAGTACAAAAGTCAATTTCTCATAATGTTGGACATTGAGCACTGGACTTTATTCAGTTATGTATTATTCACCTATAATTTAATCATACTTATCTAGGAATAGCTTTGATTGCTCAATTCATTTTACAGTGAAATTTATTAATCTGTTACTGAATAAATGATAAGATTCTATATCCCAAAGAAACCATTTCCTACTGTAATTGAGACTTACTTTTGCTTATCAAGGCTTATTTAGACAAGTGATTTTTAAATACAGTTTTAATTAGTAATAGTTAATTACTTTATTTTCTATTTCAGGTAGGTCTCTCCTTCCGTTATAATAGCTTTTGCTCAGCCTTTTCTGTTTCCTATTCTCAGCTGCTCATACAGTAAATCTTTGGAAATACTGGTGCCTGGAAATCCAGTCTGTAAAAAAGCACAGATTTCCTCTATCTGGTTTTTATTTTACTTCAAGAATTCCTGTATCAAAAAAGATCCTATAGTAAAAACTTACCACCTTTTTGAAGAGTATTATACTCAGTAAAGTACTTGAAAAGCTTTTTAAGCCTTGGTATTAGAAATTGTGGATTTATTACATACTATGAATTTCATCGTTAGATGTAGACATACTGTACAAGGCTTTAGGATACATATTCAGAAGTAAGTCACAGGTGAGAGGGATTTTGGAGAATATAAACTATGTACTTTGAAGTCTTGATGCAAAAAGAGGGTTGAAATTAAGGGAGAATGATAATACTGACATTCTTGTGGAGTCTGGGGATCTGCAGGAGATACGGCTAGAGGAGTGAGCTGTTCTTGGCAGTTTTCCTGGAGTGACATATGTAAAGGAGAATGATCCTTTACAACTTTTTGCATGGACTTATTCTTAGTTCTCTAGAGTTTCTGCTACTTCCCATAACTCTTTGTTTTCTTCCACTCAGGAAATAAGGCTAGAATGCAAGTAAATAGACTGAGGTTTGTGAGTCCTGGAGGATGAGAAGATGGGCAGGACCATTTAGATTTATTGCTTCCCTCATCCCTTAGTGCTGGAGATGCTTGGGTATGCTAGGCAACAGCACTGAGCTACAGCCTTGCCTCAGGCATGTAGATTTATAAGAAATCTCAGGACTAACCAAGGAGCTTTTGTGTTAGCCATTAATGTTCAGTGACTTTCCCTTCTCTCCCCACCAAAAGCTCAGTTTCTTTGAATTTAGTGTTAGCATTTTAAAATTATGTATGTGTGCAGACTTGGCAATGAGTTCCTAACTGGGTAAGCTGTTTCATTCCCCCGTTTTGTTTCTGAAGTACTGGGGATCAAAACCAGGGCCTCCTGTATGCTAAGCAAGTATTCTACTGTTGAACCATACCCCTACTCCTCTCTACACTTGTTTGTTGCTACCATATGCTTTTATTTATTTTTAAATTTTAGTTAATTGTTTTTGAGCTGCTGGAAATCAAACTCATGATTTTGTATGTGCTAGGAAAGTGTTTAAACTCCGAGTTTTAGTCTTAGCCCCAAGAATACCGTAGGATGATTCCTGAGCATCTTTTAAATTGTTTAAAGTTTTATTTGGAAGTAGGGTTTAAATTCATAGTTCAGTCTGGTAAAGATAACTTGCTGTGTAGCCAGATGGATTTAAACCCGTAATCCTTTTGCCTCAGTGGCCTGAGTACTGGGCTGGGTATTACAGTTATGTACTAAGACATAACATCTAACCCTTAATGTTCTTTAAACTAGTTATCAAAGTCTTGAATTATCTTACTAGAAATGTAAAGCTTAATCATGGTACTTGACTATATTGTTTGTATGTTAATTCAGAAAATGATTATTGGATTTTTTTTCCTAGTTTTTTTGTATGTCTATTTTGCACTTTTCAGACAGGGTATTATCTACTTTAGGCTGGCCTCAGACTTGTAATATAGCTGAGGATGACTTTGAACTTCTGATTTTTGTATCTGCACCTTCAGAGTACTAGAATGATAGGTACTGTGTCCCTTTGGAAAGATATGTACTTATGTATATCTTAGTACATTTCAGTTGTATTGTAGATAATATTACTACTTTTATTTTTTTATGTGTATGAGTGTTTTACTTCCATTTATGTAAGGGCACTGTGTATGTCTTGTGCCTTCAGAGGTCAGAAGGCATTAGATTTCCTGGAACTGGAGTTACAGATGGTCTTGGGTCTTGGGAATTGAGCTCAGGATCTCTAGAAGAGCGACAAGTGCTCTTAACTGTGGAGCCATCTCTCCAGCCCCCCCCCCTTTATTCTTTTTAGTATAAGAATGTATTAAAGTCTGGTGATAGTGGTGCACTGTCCAGCATTTGGGAGGCAGAAGCAGATAGAGGCCAGCCTGGTCTACAAAAGAGTTCCAGGATAGCCAGGACCATTAAACAGAGAAACCTTGTCTGGTGTCTGGGGACCCCCCCCCACACACACACACAAAAGAATGTATTAGTTACTTTCCTCATCACTGTGACAAATTCCCAGAAAGAAGCAACTGAAGAGAAGAGGGGTTCATTTGTAGCTTACATCATGGCTGGGATGGCACGGTGGCTGGAGCTCCAACTATAGCAGTAGGAACCTGTGTTGTGCCTTGTTACATCTTGGCAGATTGTGAAGCAGAGAGCATGGGCTGGAACTGGGGATGACCTGTATAGCCCTCAAGACCTACTGCCTAGTGACCCAATTTCTCCAACAAGGCCCCACCTTCTAAAGGGTCTACAACTTTCTCCAAATAGCGCTACTTGGATGCCAGGTGTTGAAACACAGAGCCTAAGGGACATTTTACATCCAAACCACATTTTTTTTTTTTTGGCCTTGTCCCCCCCATAGATTCAGGTACCATCTCATAGTGTGGAATATAATATATTAGTTCAACTTCTAGAGTCTATGTAATTGTAACAGTATGAACAGTTACTAAAGTCAAAAGCACAAAGTCTCTTCTGATACTTATGGCAAACTCTTAGCTGTGAGCACTTATAAAATAAAACAGGCTGCATACTTCCATTCTACAGCGGAGGAATGAAGTTAGTAAGGAGAAATTGACAGGAGCAAGACTAAAACTTATCAGGGCCGACTATAAGTTCTGTAACTGCATATCTGACTTCTGAGTTTGGAATTTTGTACTTCATTGGTTTGGAGCTCTGCCCTTAGTTCTGTCAACTGTAGCACATGTGGCCTTCATTTGGGCTGTCTCTTCTTAGTACCTGTATGTAGTCAGCTCCCAAATAACAACACAGAGACTCACTATTATGAAAGCTCAGCCTACAGCTTAGGCTTGTTCCTAACTAGCTCTTATAACTTAAATTAACCTGCTTATATTAATCTACGTTCTGCAGGTGGTGTTATCTCTCTTCCATCTTGTACCGCCTGTTTCCTCTCCATGTCTCCTGGTGTCTCCTCCTATCTTCTTTTCAGAGCTCTCTCTGCCCTGAAAAGTCCCACTTATACTTCCTGCCTAGCTATGCCCATTCAGCCTTTTAATTCTACTAATCACAGCAATACACCTTCACACAGTGTACAAATAACCCACAACACCTGTAACTTTTTCAACAGATCACTCCTGTTCCTAGTATCTCTCCTACCATGCTAGGTTTCCATTACAATTTAGGCATCACCCTCAACACCTTCTCAGGGCTTCTTTATAGAGACCTCTCTGTTTACATATTGCCTGGCCTCACTGCTTTTTTTATTTTTCCTGGAACCTTAGCACAAGCATGCCTCCAAAATCAGCACCACCTGTATAGTACCAGGTTCTGTTGTCAGCTCAGCTAGCTTGGTTCCCACATATTCTAGTTGAACAGTCTCTGAGTAACTGGGTGGATGAATTCTAGGTGGCCTTCTAGGATCAGGGCTCCACTGCTCTGGCACTCTGTTCAAACACGTCTCCGTCCTTTTTAATAGAAGATTTTCCAAAGGAGTTTGTATTGTTATACCCCAGAGCTTCCTACAGGTGGAGTCTTGCAAAGTGTGTGGGTTTTCTTAAGTATATATAGTCAGTTTAATAACTGAATATGGTCATTTGTCCATATTCACCTTGTATGGAACTTTAAATGTTCTCATGCTTATTTCCTTGACAAACTACATTTTCTTTTCATATATTTCTGCTCCATTTGGCTTAGAATTCTCACTGGAAACCTAGTGGAAGACAACCAGCAAGAAACATGCCACAGCCTATATGTTATGCTGTGTTGAAATTTTCTCTGCCAAACAATTAATACATTTTGAGTTCAATCTCACTCAATCAGGATATAGAATATGGCCAGATTTTTTCCCCAGAATGTAGCATGAATTGGGCCCGTAGTCCAATTTCTATTATATCTTTTTCTCCTCAAAACTTTATGAGTCCATACTGTCTGCATATCTAATGGCATCCTGTTCTTCCATATTCCAACCAGAATGGCCTGTTAAGCTTTGTTGACAGCCAAGACTTCTTCAGTTCACTGGTCTGACTCTTCCACATTCTTTCCACAAATTAGTTCCAAAGGCCTGTAACCACACAGTCAGGCTAATTACAACAACAGCCCCATTCCTGGTACCAATTTTCTGTATTAGTTAACCTTTGTCATTCTGGAAAAGTAAGGTAGGAGAAGTTGATTTTGAGTCATGGTTTAGTGGGAATACAGTCTATCTTGTCAGGGAAAGCATGGCTGCTGGGGCTCTGTCCCTGATGGTTGGTACTTTTGGCATGGCTTGTTGCATTTAGGCAGACCAGGAATAGAGAGAACTTGGCCTGGAAAGAGGTTGAGCTATAACCCTTCAAAGCCTGCCCCTAGAAACCTACTCATCCAGCTAGACCCCACCTCCTAAAGGTGGAACAATCTCCCAAAACAATGCCAAGAGTTCAACATATGAGCCAGTAAGCAGTGAATCCAAATGATAACACATTTTAGTTCTTGGTATTCCTTAATTAAGATAAATCCCTCAGTTCCCTTCTTAAAACAAAAAGACAAATCTGGAATCTTACAGAGCCACAATTAGCCTAATTATTCCAGAGGCATATCTGTATCTGTCATATAATAAGTTGGAAAAGATGTGATTTATGTCTAGATGAAGTACAATAGAATGGACAAAACCCAAGTATTATAATTGTATAAACAAATTCTCTTTATCTTATTAATTTATTATGGTTTATAATAATTTGTTTATTAATTTATTATAGTCTGTAATAGTTTATAAGACCCCCCCACCTCAGTTTTTTTTTCATGTAATTTATTTACTTTTAAATTTTATTTGCATTGATATTTTGCCTGCATGTATGTATGTGTGAAGGTGCCAAATTTTGGAGTTAGGGACAGTTCTTAGCTGCCATGTGGGTGCTGGAATTGAACCTGAGTCCTCTGGAAGAACAGTGAGTGCTCTTAAACGATGAATCGTCTTTGCAGCCCCAGACTCAGTTTTTTTTTTTAATCTATAAAATTTAATTTATTCTATACTCATTACCAGATTGATGTTGATAAATAAATGAGAAACATTTTGTAATAGTCTTGTTTGTGGTAAGTATCAAATGCATGATACTGGTAAACTGTTATAATTGAAAAAGGCTTCTCTTTGTAAGGTGGGCTAGTATCCCAGATATTTTAATTATATGCTTTTTGGCAATTAGGAAAAGAGTAGACTTAAACATTTTACTGGAGAGGTAGCTCAGTGGTTAAGAGCACATACTGCTCTTGTGGAGGACCAGAATTTCATCCCTGGCACCTATGTCAGGTAGCTCATTTCCTCCTAGGGAATCCAGCACCTTCTTTTGGCCTCAATGGGTGTTGCACTCTTTATAAACATTCAGAATAGAGAAACAAATATATACACAGTTGAAAATAAAATCTTTAAAAAAAACCAAAAACTTACATTTTAAAGTACTTAACTATTGTTTTTTGTAGTTTTGGCGGTTTTGTTGTTGTTGACTTGGACTATAAAACTCATGGCCAATGGGCCAGCATTTTATTGTGTTTTTAGAGGCTGTGTCTCTAGCATGTAACCAGATCCTCTTCCAAATAAATAACAATGGGAAAGAAATATCAATGCTCTTTAGAAAACATTCAACATTGTAGTAATAATTTTGTTAATGTCATTGCTTTATTGAATAATCTCATTTAATGCTACTATTAAAGGTTTTATTTGTTTGTTTTAAAGAGTCTAGCTCTGTAGCTCTGCTGGTCCAGTACTTGTTGTTTATTTAGCCCAGGTTGCCCTTGAACTCATAGCACTTCCCCTGTCAGCATTCCAAGGTCTGCAATAATCAGATAATTTATTTATTTTTATTTTCTGTGAATTGGTGTTTTGCCTGCAGGTGTGTCTGGGGGAGGGAGAGTTACTCATAGTTGTGAGCTGCCACATGGTTACTGGGAATTGAACCCGGGTCCTCTGGGAGAGCAGTCAGTGCTCTTAACCGCTGAGCCATCTCTCCAGCCCCATGGGAAAATATAGATGGTAGGAAAGATTTGCATATTGTGTCTAGTAAGAGATGTATATCCATAACATATAAAGAAATTTTATAAAATTACATGTCCACACAATTCATATAGGTGAGCCAAAGAGATGATTTGTTGGTTTGCTCCTGGAGCTGGAGAGATGGCTCAAGAGTTAAGATTACTTGCTGCTGTTGCAGAGGACTTAGGTTCAGTTCCAGCAACCACAGTAGGTATTCACAACTGTTAACTCACTTCCAAAAGATCCGTTGCCCTTTGGCCTCTGTGATGACCCACACGCATGTGGTATACGTAAACTCTTGCAGGCGTGCGCGCACACCCACATAGATTAACATAAAAAAAAGTTCTTGATACTCTTCCAGGATTCTATTCCCAGCAACCACTTTAAGCAGTTCATAACTGCCTATAATTCTAGCTTCAGGAACTGATGTGCTATCTGCTCTAAAAATGGAAGCAGTGGGGCTGATAGATGACACAGTGGATAGTGGCATTTGTCCCGGAAGCCTGATAATCTGAGTTGATCCGGGAATGTATGTACAGGTAGAAAGAACTAACGTCACAAAGTTGTCCTCTGACCTGTATGACCTGATGTGCATGCTGTGACGTGTATGTCCCCACACATCCTATAGAGCACTAATAGCAGACTCTTTTGTTTAATACAGTGTGAACTGAGGGTGCAGCTTGTCATTACTCTGTGAGGTACAAAAGGCTGATCTCCAGTACTGTCGAGAAAAAATAAGTGTCTTCAACTTGTGAGATGAATTTGATGCTTTGAAAGAGACACTTGTATGTACAAATAATTGAGTTAGACTTAAATATATATTTATCATATGTATTAAGAATATATATATATATACACATATATAGTTTATTTGGTTTTTCACAGGGCTGGGGATCAAATTCAGAGCCTTACATTTTAGGCAAGTGTTTTACACTGAGCTATGTTCTCACCATTAAATTGAGCTTTTAATATTTTCTTTATGATTTAAAAAAATATTATATTTTTTACATGTATGTGTGTTTTGTTTACCTGTGGAGGATGACAGAGGGTGTCAAATCTAGCTGCCATGTGGGTGCTGGGAGTCAAACTAGGATCCTCTGGAAGAGCAGCCAGTGCTCTTTAGGACTGAGCCATCTCTCCGGCTGTGATTTTAATATCTCTTTTGGATGTCTTGAAAGCAAAAGCAAAAAGATCTATATATTATCAATCTCTCTACATTATTTGTCTTTTATTGATATGTGTGTGTGTGTGTGTTTATTTTGTACTGGGCTTTATATGTTTTATTTTATTTTTCTAAGATTTCCTTACTTATGTACTCAGTGTTCTACTTGCATGGACGCCTGCATTGCAGAAGAGGGCACCAGAAGGCATTATAGATGATTGTGAGCCACCATGTAATTGCTGGGAATTGAATTCAGGACCTCTTGAAGAGCAGCTACTTAGTGCTCTTAATCTCTGAGCTATCTCTCCAGCCTGTGTGTCCCATTTCTATTTGTAGGCTTCTATTTCAGAATATGAGGCCAGTCCTTTGCCAGATGTGAACTGATTTCCTGGGAAAACAAGTTGTTAGCTTGACTTGTCGGGTCTTTCTTTTGTTGCTTTTTAAAAGCTGAGTTTTGTTCTGTGGAAAATCATTAACTCATCTACTTATTTTTCCTAACTCAGATTAAATATGTTGGTATATGTTTATATTGTACTGAATTTTGTATTTTTCATTATTATAGATTTGTTATCAGACCCCGAAGAACTTTGATTTCATTTGGTAAATGGAATACTCATATCTGAAATTATACTCTTATTCTCTTGGTCTTTTCCTTGTGTCCAGGAGTCCTAGTTGGTGAGGAGTATGGATCTCTCATTTATTTTCTGTCTCCCTCCCTCTCTCTTCCTCTCTCACCTTTAATCCCAGGCCTGCACAAAAAAAAAAAAAAAAAAAAAAAAAAAAAAAAAAAAAAAAAACCCTTAAAAAAAAATAAAGTGGAATTTAGTATCACTATCCTTCTGTTCCTCCAAAGATGCCTACCAACAAACCTGCTTTCTTTATTAAATGTTCTGATGGAAGCTCTGCCTCAGCCCCTGCCATCCATATTATATACTCAAAGAGTCTGGAATGATTGAGTGGAGAGCCCAACCTCTCTTTGTCTCCCCAGCTATTTCTAATTTGGTCTGATTTGGATTGTTGTGTCTGTGGAGAGGCTTGTCAAGGTTCGAAAACATATCATAGAGGTCCTCAGGATGATCAGGAGTACATTCATGGGTTTAAGAACTTTCAAAAATTAATCCCTGACATGGTGGTCCTACGTTTAATCCAAGTGTGTCATGTCAGGAGGCAGAGGCAAGTGGATCTCTAAGTTAGAGGCTGGCCTGGTCTACGTAGCCAGCTTCAGGCCAGTAGCAACTATATAGTGAGACCCTCTCAAAAAGAAAAAAAAACCAAACAAAGTATATTTTATTGCCAGTCACAACACTTAACTATGCAATGATACATGAGTGCCCAGGATCACACTAATTTGTGAGGGAGTCAGGTCTGTTGTATGAGTAAAGGAAACTCAGGGCCAAATCTCTGGGAAAGGCAGAGATATCAGAGAAGAAACACCACAGTCAGATCTCACCCAGCTGTCTTCCAGCTTCCTCAGCCTCCCTCCTCCTGGCTTCTTCTGCCCGCTCTGTCTTTCTATGTCTGCCTTAAATGCTTTCTTTGCTCAATTAAGGCTTGCCACCACCACTGCCTGCCTGGGAGCCTGGAATTCCTTCTGTAAACTAAGATGACCTCAAACTCAGATTGAATTAAGGATGTAGGTCACCACTCCTGGATATTCCCTGTGCTGGGATTAAAGATGTGAGTCACCACTGTGTGATCCTCCTAGACTGACTGTGGGTAGATCCCTCTGACATCTCCACTGTTTTTATTATATTTGAAAATATCCCCACACAGCTCTTTCTTTATCAGTTTGTAAATCTCCTTCACTTGTCAGGCTTCACCTTCAGCCAGGGGATGATGGGGCAGAGCTGACTAGGACTGGAATAGGCTCCCCCTGGGAGCATGCATGTAACTCATTATGGCAAAGACAGTCTGGCATCAAAGAGTCTTACTGTGGAGCTCTGGCTGGCTTGGAATGCAGTATTTACAGATTGGCTGTGAACTTAACTGATCTTCCTGCCTTTGTCTCTTGAATGCTGGGCATATGTCATCACACTTTCCTTCATGCGTATTTTTGATAGGCCTATACCTAATTTTTAAACTTGTTTTTTTCTCTTCTCCCACTTTGAGATAGACGAGTCTTTATACCTCAACCTCCCAAGTGCAGAAGTATAGGCCTGTATCATATATCTGAGTATACTGAAGAGTTTCAATTGTTTGTTTGTTTGTTTGTTGTTTTTGAGACAGGGTTTCTCTGTGCAGCTCTGGCTATCCAGAACTTGCTTTGTAGATCAGGCTGGCCTCAAACTCATAGAGATCCTCTTGCCTCTGCCTCCTGAGTTGGGATTAGAGGCGTGGGCTGCCACTGCTCAGTGGAACTTTAGTTTTTAATTAGCATCTGAAGTAACATTTTCTTTTGGCATTTTCATACATATTTAATTTTGATTGATTCTGTTCCTTTTTCCTCTTTCAAACATGTAATGCATATTTTAATATGGTAAGTACTTGAAAATAGTCTACAGCTGCTGTGAACTGTTTCATTAATGGGTATATCATTTGTGCAGTCACTTTTCATAGCGGTAACATTTAGATTGTTGAATTCCAGTTATATAAAATTTAAGTGAACATTTTCAAATGTGTTTTATGTGTATGGCTGTTTTGCCTGTATGTATATAAGCAAACCACATGCATGCCTGGTGCCTATGGAGGCAGGAAGAATTCCCTGGAACCAGAGTTAGAATTGTGAGCTGCCATCTGTGTGTTGGGAATTGAACCTAAGTCCTCTAGAAAAGCTGTCAAGTGTTCTTACCCACTAAGATATCTCATCAGACCCAGAGGATATTGTTATAAATAGTTTTTTGTCCATATGTCTATATTCTTCAGAATAGATTCTTATAAGTAGGATGGACAGTTTAAAGCATATTAACAGATTTTCAGGCTTGAAAAAGCCCTGCACAGTTTCTTTCCGGAGGTGGCACCAGTTCGCATTTCATTAACAGTTGAGACTCAGACAAGGAGCGTCATCATCATCATCATCAATTTCATTGTTAATATAATTTTGGGGAGGTTTTTTGATTCAGAGTCTCATTGTGTGGCTCTGGCTGTCCTAGAACCACTGCTCGGCTAATAATTCATTTTTATCTAATGCTCATTGGTATTTTGCCTGAATGTATGTCTCTGAGAAAGTCAAATCCCCTGGAACTGGAGTTACAGGTGTGAGCTGCCATGTGGGTGCTGGGAATTGAACCTGGGTCCTCTGGAACCAGTCATCTGAGTCATCTTTCCAGCCCTGAAACATTATTTTTAATATTTGTTACCATAATGGGGAGAAAGTAGTAACTGACTTCTGAAGTTTGTGTATATTTGATGGGTTCAACAATGTTAATCATTGGAACACTTAAATATGATCATAGGGGTTGAAGTAGAGACTCAGTGATAGAGCCTGAACTTAATCTGTGTTCAGTCTCCGGCACCAAAAATACAAAATAAATAAATAAGATTATTAACTTTTAAGTATGTTCTTTTTAGTGATGAAATCAACTACTTAAAAAAAAAAAAAACTAAATCGGTATAATCTGTAATTACAGTCTCAGTATTTATCCTTATACCCACAGACAAGTGTAGTCTTCGCACCTCCCAAGGACGTTTCTCCTTGCAACAAACAAGAAAAACACAACCCATCAAATGCAGAGTTGTGGAGCTCAGTCCCAACTTACATATCTACAGCATAACCCTGAACCTGAGGCTCAGGGAAGCATTATAGAAAAGGTGTATGCATATGTACAAAGGGTATCTCCTTAGCTACTCTTTACTGTATTTAAACATCTTAAATTTTATTTTATTTTGTGCATATGGCTATTTTGTGTATATCTGAGCACCACATGCATGCCTGGTACCAGTGGAGGACAGAAGAGGGTGTTGGATTTCCTGGAACTGAAGTTACCTACAGCCAGTGCTCTGAACCTCTGAACCATCTCTCCAGCCTCATCCCTCTCTTCTGACTCCTTTTTTGAGATAAGGTATTTCACTGAACCTGGAGCATATTAATTCTGCTACACTGGATGGCCAGCAAACCCCAGGGACCCACCCTCCTCTGTCTGCCTCCTCAGTGCTAGAATTTTTGGTGTGCACTGCCATGCTCTGCTTTTTACGTGGTTGCTAGGGATCTAAACCCAGGTCTTTATACGTGCACAACAAACACTTTATTGATTGAGCCATTTCTCAGGTCCCTAAATATCTTAACAAGTGCATTTTATTAGCATATATGGATCTAGAATTATTAATTTTATCTGTAAGAGCAAAGGCTAATTTTTTAATTAAAAATAAAATAAAAAGCAGTTATTCCAAGTAAACAACTTTTCAAAGTTTTATGCCATAGTGATAATTCATATTGAATTTTGGATTTAAACATTTGCTGTTGATTATTAGGAGTTTTGATAACTTAAATGACAAAATGAATACTTACAGCTGTTTTATAGAGCTGCTTGTTACTTTAATCCAAAAATCAACTGTTAATTTCAAAATGTTTTACATTAATATAAATTTTAGCTTATTAATACAAATTTAAGGTCAATTTTTGTTATGCTATATATATTTTTCTACTCTTAAGATATGATGTTCATATAACTGATTTAAAATTATGTATAATTTAAAAATAAAAATTAATAGTCACCTATAATATCCAAACTTATAGTTATGTTAAGATTTTTTTAATATACAAAAATATATTTCAATTAAATCTTCAAACACCTCTAAGACCTACAAAATATGACATTTAAAATTATTTTAGTAACTTAGACTTTTCTAAACAATAAAACAGATCTGTTCCTGATAACACTAATCTATTTTTAAAAAATAGACATCAAAAAAACTCCATTTAGAGTTTACTTTCTTTATGACAAAAGCCTGTTCTTATATTGACTGCTTGACAATATGCTGTTTAAACTAGACATACAAAACCCATAAAAAAGTAACCTAAAATTTTACGAAACAAACCAAAATGGTCCTTCAAGTTCCTACTTTGTTGCAATGGGGTTTTTTGGTCCCGGGCGGCCAGAGGCCAGGACCCTGCTGCGCCAGACCCCTTAGCTGTCTGCTGCTTCTCTGGCCCTAAAAATGACTCAGACGCTTATATTAACTTTATGCTGTTTGGCCTATGGCTCAGGCACATTGCTAGTTACCTCTTACATCTTAAATCAACCCATTTCTATTAATCTGTCTGCCACGTGGCCCGTGGCTCACCTGTGTTCCTTGCATGTTGCTCCTTGGGCTTGCTCGATCTATCTGACTCCGCCCTGCTTTTCTTACCTATGCTCTGATTTCTCCTCCTACTTCTTCTGTGGTGCCTGTCATGGCCCAAAACAGCTCCTTTATTTAAAGATTGATATTCACAGCATACAGAAAGGCATTCCCACATCACTACTTTACAAAAAAAAAAAAAACAAAAAACCCTGTCAAACATTCTTCAAGACTCAAAAAAAAAAAAAAAAAAAAAAAAAAAAAAAAAAAAAAGAACCGACTAATAAACTAAACCAAAATAGACAAAACAAATTTTCTGCTTCACTAAAATAAAAAAAAAAAACCCTCTGAAGTCTATAGGCTAAAAATAAATGCCCCAACTTTATAAAAAAATCTTTAAATGACTGTCAAACAGACAAGTGTCATCTCTATCATTTCTAGATTTTAAAAGTTACTTACACTTCCTGTTTACTCAGATAATATTATATCCTTCTAGTCTTTGATAGAGTTGATAATTAGATAGTTATAAATATAGTTTTTCTTAGTTATTTAAAAATATTAAATATAAAACTTGAAATTCACAAAATAAGATAGATAATATTTTCTTTAATTTTGTTAAGTACAGATAGACTAAATATTATAACTATAATTCTTACTTAATAGCTGTCTTGTTATATATAATTTTACTATGTTAAAATTAAAACCTTCCTTTTTGATTAAACAAAAATAAAGAGGTGACATGAGAATGCCTTTCTGTATGCTGTGAATATCAATCTTTAAATAAAAGAACTGTTTTGGCTGTTGGTGAGCACCATAGGAAAAAGTAAGTAAAAAAATCAAAATAAGTAAAAAAGAGAGCCTAAGCAACAGCAAGCAGCTAGGTGCTCTGGGACAGCTAGTCTGTGTGTCTAGACCTCTGGCTGCCCAGGGTCAAAAAACCTCAATGTGACAATTTAAGAATATACAGGGAGGGATTGGGGAGATAGCTTATGGGGTATAGTGCTCATTGTGCAAGCATAAGGACCTACATCAGATCTTCAGCATCTATGTAAACAGTTGTCTGGTGGCATGTTCCTATAACCGTAGTGTTGGTTGTTCTAGACAGCCAGATCCCTACAGCTCCCTGGCCATTCACTGTGGCCAGGATGGTTCAGCAAGAGACCGGTCTCAAAAAAGTAAGGTTAAAAGCAGTCCGAGAAAGCCACAAGTGTCAACCTCTGGCCTTTTTGTGTGCACACACAGTTGTGAGTGCACCTGCACATGTATGCACACAGGCATACACACAAGAATATGTAGTAAAAATAATTGTCATGATGACACATCAGGGAACCTGTTTAGATCTTGTTGAAGGCCACACCTGAGACTGACATTACATTGTTCAGTGGCTTAGAAAGAGCTAGCATGCAAGAGCTAGTTGATAGGTGAAGTATTTTCTACATGTGGGAAAACTTTGAAATGGAAAACAGTTTGAATTTTGAGTAACTAAAGTGATGTTAGAGCTTCATGTGTGATGTAAAGAAGAGAAAGACCTGTGTGTGTGCATGTTGTATGCCATGCTGTGAAGTCTGCAGGCAAAGTGTGGGAGTTGATTCTCTCCTTCCATCATGTGAGTTCTGGGGATTGACCTAAGGTTGTCAGTCTTGTAGTAAGCATCTCTACCTGTTGCAGCATGTCAATGCCTAAAAAGTGTCTTAGTTAAAAGCAGCATTAGATAGTTAAGGAAGGAATGAAGAAAATTCTCACTAGAGGAGATTGTACAATAGTATTGTTGTGTTTGAGGTTGGTAATTGAAGTTAATCATAATAATTAATCTTTCTGGATATGTGATTTTTCTCCAGTGCTTTATTGAAGTCAGAGGGAAAGTTGTTTGCAGTTTTGCTAGGAAAACAGGAAGGGAAGAGACAAGGGTAAAGTTAGGAACAGGAATAATTGTATTGCTGAGCTGTGAAATCTAAGTGGGATGAAGAAGGAGTGAACCAGGGACTGATAAGAAGAGAGTGGAGAGGTCACAGTTTCACCTCATTACAAACAGATTACTTCTGAGAGCCTAGATGGACAAGTGAATTGGAGGAGTATAGCTTTACGATAATTTAAACCCACATTGTAGCCCAGTGGATACTGACTGTTAGACTTATTTGTGTGATTTTAAATATGACATATTAAAGACTTAGAAATCTTTGTCTATTTGATAAATGTAAGTATTAACCAACTTACCTTTTAGTTTGTACTCCTTTAAATTGGTCACAGGAAAGATAATTCCTTTGATAAACGTTTGGATATATTTGGGATCTTTCTGGGAAGTTTGTGAAATAAGGCCTTTTTTTTTTTTTTTTTTTTTTTTTTTTTTTTTATCGCTCTATTGTTGTGAAGGGGCACCATGACCAAGGCAATTCTTACAAACGAAAGTATTTAATTGGGAGCTTTCTTACAGTTTCAGAGGGTTAGTCCATGGTCATGGCTAGAAGCAGGCAGGCATGGTTGTGAAGCAGGGCCTGAGAACTTTACATATTGAACCCTAGGCACCAGACACAGAGAGACAGAGGCAGAGAAGCAGAAAGACCCTGAGCCTAGTGTGGGCTTTTGAAACCTCAAAGCTTATACCCTCCTTTGGCAGACCTTTAAGGTCACACCTATTCCAACAAGGTCACATCTACTCCTTCTCAATAGTCCACCAACTGGGAACTGACATTCAAGTATATAAGTCTGTGGGTCATTCTCATTGCAATTACCATGTCTAAGTCTCCAAAATAAGGTCTTATTTTCCCCTAAAGTGACTTAAAAATTCATATTTATTGTTGGTAAATAAACTTTTAAAAGCAGTTTGCCATGTTTTCATACATAGCTAACTTATGTTAATGATAATGATCTTATAATGATCATAATGATCCAACTGTACTACTAGATATGTATGTATGTGAAATGAAAACAGAGTCACACAGAAGCTTGTATGCTTTAGTGCTTTAATTGCCTCAAACTGGAAATTATCCAGATGTATTTTTAACTGGTGAGCTAAGAAACTTTGGCGTGGGAGATTATGTTGTTACATTGTAACTAATTGTCACACCCACTGATTTAATAAAAAACACTTGATTGGCCAAAGGCAGGCAAGAAGTATGGGTGGGGCTACCAGACTAAGAAAACTCTGACAACAGGAAGCACAGAGCAGAATGCCAGAGAGAAGCAAGAAGAAGCAGAGGACAACCATGCTGCTCTAAGAAAAGGTACCAAGCTGCATGGCTGAACAAGATAAGAGTCATGGGTTAGATTAAGGGTAAAGAGTAAAACTATAGTAAGCCTCTGCGTGTCTCTGCAGGTCTGTGGGTCTGTGGGCCTAAACCTTGAGGTTAGGCCCAAAAGTCCGGGACAGAAACCACTTACTACACTTTGGAACCTCCACACAGTGAAAGAATATTTTGCACTTTGATTTACAATATGAATGAACATACTCTGCTAAGTGAAAGAAGCCAAACTCCTAAGGCTGTACATGATTTCACGAAAATATTTTTGTATATGTAAATTAATTATTTAATTAATTAATTTTGTGATGGGTTTCTTTATGTAACAGTCCTAGCTGTCACTGAACTCAGTTTGTAGACCATGCTGGCCTTGAACTCAGAGATTCAGGCCTGCCTCTGCCTCCTGAGTGCTGGGATTAAAGGTGTGTGTCACCACCGATTG
This sequence comes from Phyllotis vaccarum, assembly GCA_033318265.1. Classification (NCBI taxonomy): domain Eukaryota; kingdom Metazoa; phylum Chordata; class Mammalia; order Rodentia; family Cricetidae; genus Phyllotis; species Phyllotis vaccarum. The sequence goes on from JARWLC010000006.1 coordinate 63,930,375, forward strand.
GCTTAGATGTATTTATTTTTATTTATGTGCCTGCCTGCCTGCCTACTATGTGTGTATAGGTATCTACAGAGAGCAGAAGAGGGTGTCAGATTCCCTGGGGCTGAAGTTATAGATAGATGTGACTTGGGTGCTGGGATCCAAGCTTGGGTCCTCTAGAAGAACAGTAAACCCTCTTAACCATGTTTCCAGTTACCCTTTATGATATTTTAAAGCAGGTAAAAACTGCAGGGACAGAAAACTAGTAGTTTCTAGGCATTGAAGGAGGATTTGATTGCACATGGGTGTGGAGAGAATTCTTTTGAATTTTCTGTATTTTTTTATCCTGACTGTTGTAAAGGCTACACTGAAAAAGTTGGGTTTTAATATATGTAAGTTATAATTTAAAGTTCTAGCACATAAAGTATTTTCGAGCCAGGCATGGTAGCATATATCTGTAATTTCAGTGTTTGGGAGGCAGAGACAAGAAATTCCTAAGTTCGAGGCCAGCTTGGGCTACATAATGACTTAGACTGGCCAGGGCTACATAGAGACGTTGTCTTAAGAGGAAGAAATATTTTAACAATTTTGTAGAAACATATCTCAAACTCTGTTTTTAGATTCAGTTATGTCACTTGGGGGAGGAGAATGTGGTATGTAGGTATCATTAGCACTGGAAAAAAAATCTTTGAAGTTCTTGAGACATTATGCAAATATTACATGTCATTATGCCTAACAGGCCTCTCATAAGTGTCTTTAAGTGGCTCATGCCTTTAATTCCAGCAGGCAGAAGCAGATGGAAATGGATCTCCTGAGTTTAAGGCCAGCTAGAACTACAGGGTGAGACCCTGTTTCTTTTCTTTTTTAAGATTACAGTGTCAGAAGAGACTTAAGAGACCTTTAGTGTAGTCTTATTTCTAGGTATTACCTGAAGTTGAATAGCTAATTAGTGGCAGAAACGGAGATGGTAAATTGTGGAATAGTAATTTGGTGTTTATTTGACTAAAGCATACACTTGGAGCTCTTCTTAGTGCCAACAAATTAAGATACTTATTTAGCTTTCCTCATGTGCCTGGTGGGCCTCCAAACTCATACCTGCATTATAGACAGGGTACTCAGTGAGTTGTCTAACCTCTGATAGATTGTTTTCATTCAGGGTGAATATTCTTAAGTTTTTATCTACTCTAGTAATATCCTTTTTTATTGATTTATCCTTGGCAAAGTTAAAAATTTGAAAGTTCTTGGTTTTTTTTTTCTTTTTCAAGTCAGGATTTCTCTGTGTCGCTAGCCCTAGCCCTGTTGTCCTGGCTGCCCTGGAACTCTTTGTATTTTAGGCTGGCCTCAAATTTGGAAATCCACCAGCTTCTCCTCCTGAGTGCTGGGATTAAGGGTGTGGGCCAGCACCACCCAGTAGGTAAGATGTTTGTCACCTTATTTAGGTTCATGCTGTCATGGAAACAAGAGTAGTCTAGAGGCCACAGTGAGACCTGTTTTCCCAAGGCCTTTAGTTTCTGTTTTATTTTTGTTATAGTTGTTGTTTTGAAACAGGGACTCTCAATGTAGCCCAGTCTGGCCTTGACTTGTGATCTTTCTGCCTCTACTGCTTAAGTGGTGGGATTATATGTCTGGCCTGGGCCTAGTGTGTAATGGGGACAGTACTGCTGGTCTTAGACCTTGGAGGGTATGAGCTTTGCTGCTGTAATGATAGGATAGCTTTGGTAGGCAGTGAGCAGGAAGGAAGGAGAAACCTCAGATACTACATAAGGTATGATGCAGCTAAGTATGATTTCTGTCGAACATTCCTACATACCTTCAGTAGGTGAAAAACCCACTCACTTGATCATGATCTCTATTTTGTTTTATATTTAAACACAAAGGGATTTTTAAAATGTGGTTTTAATGACACTGAATTTTCCGAGAATGCAACTACTGAGTAAACTGAGGACAAGCCATACTTTGTTCAGAGCTTTACAAGAATTGCTGGCTTGTTAGAAAATCTTATTCAACTTGTTTGTCTAACTCTTCAATTTTAGCTCTCATGTTCATGACAATTTGATATATAAATTCAAGTGTTTATTTCCTTAATAATGTAAACACTGGATGGCTATACCTGAGCTCTTACATATTAACATTATTGAGGTAAAGATTGCTCTTTATTTTTCTTCTTATATATTAGGATGATTTTACAATGACATCTTACCATGCTTCCCAAGTACATGATTCTCAGGACTTTTTTTTTGCAGCCTTTATAGCTTCTGAAGACCACAGTTGCATGCCACTGTACCGTAATCTTTTAAAATTGAGAATGGAGGCTGGAGAGTTGACTCAGTAGTTAAGAGCATATACTGCTCTTATGGAGGCTCCAAGTTCAGTTCACAGTACCAGGTCAAGTAGTTCATAGCCACAAGTAACTCCTGACTCCAGGGCCATTTCATGCCTCTGACCTCTGCAGACACCTGTACTCAACATGCATGTACCCACACAGAGGTATGAACAATACACATAAAAAATAAAACTTTAGCCCAGTGATGGTGGCACATGACTTTAATCCCAGCACTCAGGAGGAAGAGATAGAGGCAGGGGAAATCTCTTGAGTTTGAGGCTAGCCTGATCTACTGAGCAAGTTCCAAGTCAGCCACAAGCACACAGAGAAATCCTGTCTCAAAAAACCAAAATAAATAAATGAATGAATAAAACTTAAGAAAATTGAAGATAGAAAAATTTTCTGCTTGTATAATATTTTGGCTTTGTGTTCTTGGTAAGAGAAACATGTACTAAACTGTGTTTTCATAGTTATAGGGTGATCCAGGTTACTTCTTGAGAAAGAAGTAAGAAGTCCTCCTGTATCAATAGGAATGTGTCACCCCATTTCTCTTTTTCCTTCTTTTTATAAAGTGTTTACTATGTTGATAAAGAAAATATAGCATAGCATATTGAAGTAATGAAGCATATAATAAAACCTGGTACTTTCTGTGAGCCTATCTGTTGCCCAGCTTAAGAAACAACAGTGCCAGTAAAGTTGGTATGTTTCTCCTGATTTTCATTCAACTTAACCACTAGAGGTGAAACTATTAAAGATTTATCTTTAAGTATATGTGTGTCTGTGTCTATGTGTATGCCTGTGCACTTGAGTGCTGGTGACTGTGGAGGCCACAAGATTCCTTGCAGCTGGAGTTACAGATGGTTGTAATGCCCTCAGATGTTGGAATTGGGAATTAGATGTGGGCCCTCTACAATATCAGTTCATACTTGTAAATACTAAACCATCTTTTCTGCCTTTAGTTTTGCTCTTTTTAAAATTATAACATGGAGCCATATTCTAGATACTCAGATTTTTGTTTGCTTTCTTTTAGTCAATACTGTGTTTTTAAGATTCACCTACATTGGACTGGAGGTGGGACTATGCTCTTGTACACTGTCAACATTTGTCACTGTAAATATTGGTTTAATAAAGTGCTGATTGGTCACGTAGCTAGGCAGGAAGTAGAGGCGAGACAAGTAGACTAGGAGAATTCTGGGAAGCGGAAGGGCAGAGCAGGAGGCTACAGTGAGATGCAGAAGTGGGATGAAAATGTTTTACTGAGCAAAAAGGTACCAAGCCACATGGCTAAGCATAGAAAGGAATAATGGGCTAACTTAAAGAGTAAAAATTAGCAATAAATCAGCCTGAGCCATAGGTCAAACAGTTTATAGTTAATACGAGACTTTGTGAAATTATTACTGATGGTCCAGACCTTGGGGCTAGGCCTGGCCAGAAACTTCACACTTCAGGAGAATGCCTAGCATGTTCAAAACTCTGACTTCAATCTCTAACAACTATATAAATTATAGTAGTACAGACCTATAATCCCAGCACTCAAAAATGAGAGGCAGCATATTCAGGAGCTCAAGGTCATCTTAAGCTCCGTAGTAAATTTGAGGCCAGATGAGGTTACATGAGACCATCTCAAAAAATGTTTTTAAATCTATATTGATATATGTAATTGTAGTTCTTCCCCCCCCCCCAAGAGATGTATTTTTTAACTACTTCAATTTTGTCTTCTAAAGGTGGGTTTTTTTTTCCTTATTTGGTTGCTAGTACATATTTTTGTAATGTCTTCTGTTGTGGAATATTATTTTAAGATGTGTTATATTTGTTTTAATGATGCCTTCTTAAATATTTAACTCTGTTGTGGTGATATGTTTCATATGTAATAAAAACCAGTCTCAAATATCAGAAAGATCTACCCACAGTCAATCCAGGAGGGTCAGGCAGTGGTGATTTACACCTTTAATCCCAGCACAGGGGATATCTGGGAGTGGTGCCATGCCTTTAATCCCAGCAGATCTGAGTTTGAAGCCAGCTTGTTTTACAGAGGGGGTTCCAGGCTCCCAGGCAGGCAGTGGTGGTGCCAGGCCTTTAATCCCATAACTCCAGAGACAGAGGAGATCTCTCTGTGTTTCTGTGAGCTCCAGGCCTAACTACCAAATAGTAGCCCACACCTTTAATATTAACCTGGGTGTGAAACAACTGGAGGAAGAGGATATTTAAGGCAGGTGTAGGAAGACAGATGAAGGCAGTAGAAGCCACGAGGAGCGAGGCTGAGGAAGCTGGAAGGCAGCTGGGTAAGATTTGACTGTGGTGTTTCCTCTCTTTGATATTTCAGCTTTTCCCTGAGATCTGGCTCAGAGTTTCCTTTATTCATGCAACACTCAGAAGCTATGTTACTTTGCCTGCCTACAACACCTGATTGGTCTATTAAAGAGCTGAATGGCCAATAGTGAGGCAGGAGAGAGGATAGGCGGGGCTGGCAGGGAGAGAGAGTAAATAGGAAAAAAAAAGAGGGATCCAGAAGCAGAAGAGATCAGGAGCATGAAAAGAATGTACCAGCCACGCAGCCAGCCATGGAATAAGAGAGAAAGTAAGATTACACATGTAGGGCTGGAGAGATGGCAGTTAGAGCACTGGCTGCTCTTCCAGGACCTGAGTTCAATTGCCAGCACCTACATTTGTAATGAGATGCTGTCTTCAGAACACTGAATACATAATAAATAAATGAATCTTTTTTTTTTTTTTTTTTTTTTTTTTTTAAAGGTTACAGAAGTAAGAAAAGGAAAAAGCTCAGAGGCAAAAGGTAGATGGGGATAGTTTTAGTTAAGAAAAGCTGGCAAGAAACAAGGCAAGCTAAGGCTAGGCATTTATAAGAAAGAATAAGTCTCTGTATGTATTTATTTGGGAGCTGGGGCCCCTCCAAGGAGCCAGGAGAGTAAAATAAAACAACAGCTACAGTCTTCAAGTGCACGTGGACAAGAATTTTTCTTCTACGGTGAATTAAAAAAAATTTTTTTGAGACAGAAATTATTTATATGGTACTAGACTGCCATAAGACTTGTGACCTTCTTGCCTTGGTTTTCAATCTAAAATGCTGGGATTGAGGTATTCACCATTATACTATGTCCAATTATAAATGTTTTTGACTGATTTAAAGAGTTAAAACAAATTATAAATCTTTATTTATCATTCATGTGGAATGTGCTGCTTTTTCCCATGACTCCTCTCCTAATTCTTGTTGTTACCTAAATTATTTCTTTTTAAAGATTTCAGTTATTTTTACCAGTTGAAGATAGATGTCCTGATAATCTTTGGAGACAGAATGTGTTGAGTTGGCATTATTTTGCTGCATAGGTTGTTAGGGACAGCATCCCTGGAAATTTGTACCTAAGCTGGAGTACTGTTTCCATGCCTAGAAATTTTCAGTTCTTGAGCCCAGTGGAGTTTCAGCTAAGACTGTATCTGGATTTAGCTCTTAAGTATCTCCCTTTATGTGATAAAGTGAATTCCTAAGATATGCCCTAAGTAGCTAAGGTAATACCAGAGTCACACCATTCTTTAAGGTTGCAAGGGGAAAGTACCATTGTTTTCATGGTTGTGTGTGTGTCTGTGTGTGTCCAGAAAACTCTCAAGATCTTCCTAATGACTCCTCCTCAGCACTGGGATTACAAGCAGAGGCCCCATGGCCAGTTTTTGTTTGGTTGGTTTTTTTTCCTTGGGTTCTGGGAATCAAATTCTGGCCCTTACACTTGCCTAGCTCTCCTCTTTTTGCGACAGAGTCTCAGTATTGGCTTGGGTTGTCCTCCTTTTCCAGTGTTGGGAGCACTAGTGGAGGTCAAAGGATGGCTTGTAAGAGTTGCCGCTTTCCTTCCATCGTTTGGGTTCTGGGAATCAAACTCAGGCTGTCAGCTTAGCAACAAATACCTTGACCTATTGAACCATCACACCTGCTCCTATTGTTTAGCCCCTAACTTATGATGTAGTCAAGGATGAACCTTGAACTTCTGATTCTCCAGTCTCCTTTTTAAATTTGTTTTTCAAGATATGGTTTCTCTGTGTAGTCCTGGCTGTCCTGGAACTCACTCTGTAGACCAGGGTGGCCGATAACTCAACCTCGAACCACCTGCCTCTGCCTCCCTAGTGATGGGATATGAAGTGTGGACCACTACACCCTACTGTTTTCACCTTGCAAATGCTGAGATTAAAAGAACCATTTGCCTCGCATACATACTGCATGTTTATGTGGTGCTGGGGATTGAACCCAGAGCTACTTGTATGCTAGGAAAGGACTCTTACCAAATGTGATACACCCCAGACTCTGATGTCTATTTTTCAATATAAAATCCTTTGTACTCATACTAAGTTAGTTTGCTTTTTACTGATCTCTAAATAGCAGGTCCTTTATTTCCTTATTCCTGGTTAATTTTAGATAGGATGTGGTAGATGGAGATATCCTTATTTTTTGTATTTGTCTTAATAAAAGGCTCTTGAACTGGGTATTTTAATCGGTATTTCTGTGGTATTAGTTGTTTTGTCTAGTTCTAGTCTAAATTAAATATTCATACCTCTTAATTGCATATAATCTTTATGTTACCCTCCCTCCATTTTCACAGGTGGTGGACAAGTAATCTGATTTCATCTGACTCCTATATTGTTACTTTTCTATTGTTAAGAATTGAAAAACACTTTTCATTTTGGAGACATCAGAATATCATGTGCATACATTTGTATGTACAAGTTCTTTCTAGACTTATTTAACTTTGATTTGAGGGGATCATCTAATGTCTGCTTTGTTCTCTCTACATTTTTTTTTTTAGTATATGTGTGTGTGCACATATGTGCAGGTGCGTGTGTATATTGAGACCAGAGGTCAGTGTCAGGATCCCCACCCCCCCAGGATCTTTCAGTAAGCACAGCTATTGAATAGACAGGTTGCCCAGAGGGATCCTGCCTCCCCTCACTGAGATTACAGATACCCGACACACCACTGCACCTGGCCTTTTTTATTATTTAATTTTATTTTATGTGCATTGGCATTTTGCCTGCATATATGTCTGTGATAGAGTGTTGGATCCTGGAGTTACAGACAGTTGTGAACTGCCATGTAGGTGCTGGGAATTGAACCTGAGTCCTGGAAGAGCAGCCAGTGCTCTTACTGCTGAGCCATCTCTTCAGCCCCCATAATGTTTTTTTCTTTAACAAGAGATTTATTTTAGCTTTTAGTTGGAGGGGAGGCTAGTGAGTAATGTGTCCACTGAACCATCTCTCCTACCCAGAGCCTGGCTTTTTTATGTAGGTGCTTAGGATTTGAAATAGAATCTCATACAGGCACTTTACTGATGGAGCCATTTCTCCAGACCTCTACATAATTTGACTGGTTCTGTTTTTCTTTTGAAAATAAAAGAAAATTGTGGAGTCTGCATTCTTAACTAAAGATCCTTTGTTTTATTTTTTATTTGTATGTGTGTGTGTGTGTATGTGTGTGTGTGTATGTGTGTGTGTGTGTGAGGGGGCTCATGTGTGTACATATAGGTATGTACAGATGCATGTGGAGTTTAGAAGTTGATACCAGGTGTCTTTTAACTTTACTTTTGAGACAGGGTGTGCCACTGAATCTGGATACCTACCAAAAATTATTATCCAGGACTGAGTAAAACTTAGATCTTAGGCAAAAATTCATTTTCTCTGAACTGTTTCTAGAATGAACATATCTAGAGTGTAAGCAGTCTTGGTGTTCATTTACTTTTAGAGAGTTTAAAGACTCTGTGTTGGTGTGTTTTTAGATAAGGCCTCAGTATCCAGTCTAGGCTGCCCATTTAGGCTTTAGACTGGAGGTCTTGCTGGCTCAGCTTCATGAGTACTAGGATTAAAAGTGGGGCCAGCACACCCTAGCAGTGAAAGACTCTTGTTTTTTAAGATGGGGTTTTTGCCATATAATGGCTCTGGCTGTCCTGGAACTCACTCTGTAGACCAGGCTGGCCTTGAACTCAGAGATCCGCCTGCCTCTGCTGAGATGCTGAGATTAAAGGTGTATATCATTATTTCATGAATTCTGTTTGGTATTATAATAAAAACCACTCACCACCACCGCTGGCCCTAATATTTTTAGGAGTAATCCATTTTCATATTTTCTTTTACATTTATCACCTAGCCTATTCTAAACCTAAAATGTCAAATAGATCATGCACACGCATGTTCATGCATTTGCATATGTGTGCATGTGGATGCATGAGAATGTATGTGTTTTGAGACACTGACGCACTCAGAAGCTGGCCTCAAGCTTTTGGTCTTCCTCCTTGCATTGCCTGTACCCTGGGATTACAGCCATGTTTCACCATGCCTGGCTTTCACTCATAAATTCTGTCTCCTTGACTAGTTTTGGGATTGGTAGTTCCTTGCAAATAGCTACAGAACAGTAAAGCGGCTTCCTTTGTTTTACTGTTACAGAAGCAGAAGTAAAATGTCCTGGAAGAATGTGAGGTTTTTCCCAGAACTCTAAATGTCCACTTTAGGTGTTTGGTCAAATACATGTCAAGTATTCTAACTAATACTGAGGTTTCTTACATATCTGAAAAGCAATTGTGTTGTTCCTTGTCACTTCTCTGTGTTTCATTACTATAATTAGTCTATTTTATAATGCAATCTTAAAGTTGAAAGTAAAATAATCAAAACATCATAGTCTGTTCAAGAATTAGGCCAATGAAGAACCAAACTGAAATGCATTGTTTAAAACTAATTTGCAAATTATATCTGAAGTTATTCTGGTAGTGGAATGAAACTCAGCTGTTATTTATTTATTTTATAAATAACATTATCTGAGAGTAGATAGCTATGCAAAACATGTTAATGCTCTTCAGCTTTTAACTCTACTTCCTTGTTCCTTTAAGGCCATATAAGCTCTTCGTATGTACCTTCCCCAAACTCAAAGTAATAAAAGAGAGCTGGGATATAACCAGGTCAGTGATAGGCCATAGATTCAGTTTTCAGCACCCCAAAGGGGTGGAGAGTGGAAAAGAAAGAAATAAAATTACAAAATACCCAACATCATCATCATTAGTAGTATTTTGCAGTACTGGGGATTGAACCCAAGACTATATACATGCTAGATAAATAAATACTCTGCCACTGGATCACTTCCTATGTCAGTTTGGTATTGCCATGCCATTGTAAAAAATCTGAGGGCTCTATGTATTTATGTTTAATGCACATAATTAAACATTATCTGGGCAGTAGTGATGCACACTTTTGATCTCTACACTTGAGAGGCAGAGGCAGATGGATCTGAGACCAGTCTGGTTTACAGAGAGAGTTCCAGGACAGGCTCCAAAGCTACACAGAGAAACCTGTGGAAGGGGGGTGCTTTATATTCTGTTAACAAAATTTTTTGCAGCAAATGTTCCTAGTTTTGGCAAAATCTGAGTTTTAAAAACAAAACTAAAGAAATAAAGGACTTTACTGTCAGATTTCCTAATCGGTTTTATTATTTTTTTTTTAATATCAAACAACTTTTATTGAGAATAGATTTTTCATACAACATGTTGATTATAATTTCCTCTTCTCCAATGCCTCCCAGATCCTCCCCATCAGCCTACTATCATTAGAAAAGTAAATAAACACCTATAAAAATAATATAAAAACAGTCTCAACCTCACTGTTAGTAATTTTGTGATCTTGGAAGTTTCTTAGTTCACTATACCTCAGTTTTTCTAGTTGTAAAATGACAGCATTAATAGCTCATTTTATGAGCCATCAGAATTAAATGATTTAACTCATAGAAATTGTTTAAGAAACTGTCAACTAATACCCAGTAAATATTAGCCGATGCCAACCAATTTATTCAGAAACATCATTATATCATTTATGGTGATTTATGTTGCTTCTTAACACAGGCATATTTTGATTTCAATATGATATATGTGGCTAATTGGACTACACACTAAAAATTACTATTGGGTAAAAGTCCTAAGAATGTTTACTTTCATATTATGTCCCAGCTAGTGTTTTTTCAACTTGAAACAAGCCAAAATTGTTTGAGAAAAATCTCCCCACTAGATTGGCCTGTGGGCAAGCCTGTGCACAGTGCATTTTCTTGGTTAATGATTGATGTGGGATGGTTTAGGCCACTACCGGTGGTGGTGCCACCCCTTAGACCAGTGGTCCTTCATGGTATAAGACACTAGGCTGAACAAGCTATGGGAAGAAAGCAAGGTAATATGTAGTGTTCCTTCATAACCTCTGCTTCAGTTCCTGTCTCCAGGTTTCTGCCTTGGGTTCCTGCCCTGACTACCCCAGATAGAGGACTACAAGCTGAAAGATGAGATAAAGCCTTTCCTCCCCAAGTTGCTTTTTTGTGATGTTTTATCACAACAGTAGAAACTCTATGATAGAAATCATCAGGGTTTTGTTTTGAGACAAGATCTCTTACTGTAGAATTGGGGATGACTTTGAACTCATGATTCTCTTGCCTTTATCTCCATTGTGCTGGGATTATAAGCATGCATCACTTGATAATTTGAGACAGGTCCTCACTCTGTAGCTCCGGCTAGTTTGGAGCATACTATTAAGTCCAGACTGGCTGTCACCTGTACCTGGGTGTGGTATCTCATGCCATGCCTATAATCCCAGCAATGGAACCTGATTGCTGTTTTGACTCTTATCACAGCATGTTTAAAACTACAACTATGTTGTCTGTTATACTATAATGAAAGAAGAATTTAACCTTAAAATTTAACCTAGAAAACTAGGAAAGGCAATCTCATATTAAGCACAGTTGATAACTTTATACATATTGTCTTATCATACCTGGCACCTGTTTAGATGAATTTCTGGATTTTAGGAATTGCTAATTTAATCTTTTATTTTAAAGACAGAACCGCTCCTAGGAATGTATAAAAGCTCTTTTAAAAAATATATTTATTTAATGTGCATTGGTGTCTTGCCTGCATGTATGTCTGTGTGAGGATGTCAGATTCCCTGGAACTGGAATTACTGATAGTTGTGGGCTGCCATATGGGTGCTGGGAATTGATCCTGGGTCCTCTGGAAGAACAGCCAGTGCACATAACTGCTGAGCCATCTCTCCAGCTCATATCACAGCTCTTAAAGCAGAGTAAAATGACGACCGAGTCTAGACCCAGACCCTCCAAATTGTAATTCTATCTCCTTAGTTTCCACTACATGAGAATCTGTGGTATAAAAAATCAGGCACAGGAAATCCATGACTTAATTAGGGGCAGTAGCAGCTCTTAAAAAAGTAGAGATATGGCCAAGTATATGGCCAAGTAAGAGGCGCACCTGTACATATTTTAGACAGGCCAGGGTCTCAGGGAGACAACTGGAACTTGAATGTACAGTATCTACCTCTCTATTGTAGCATGACTTGATTCCCATACTGAGTGAAACTTGTTTCTGTACCTTAGGAGACAGTTTTCTTTTTAACCTCTACATTTTAATTGCATTTGTATGTGTGCACGTAAATGATGGGGGTGCATACTATAGTGTAGAAGGCAATGGAAAACTTTGTGGAGAATTGATCCTTTGGTTCTACTGTGGGTTTCAGGGATTAAGCTCAGTCAGCAGACTTGCTCTTTTTCCACTGAGCCATCTTGTCAGCTGCCTTTTCAGTTTATGGAGGTAGATTATAAGGGATTGAAAATGAAAAGAGGTATCTATATTTAGAATTTCCTTTCCTTGCAGCTTTCAGATTTTGGAGCCTAAAGAACATCTTGCGGGGAAACTGCCAGTGCAACCACTTTGGCAACCACGGTCTTGATATATAGCTACAGACTGGAATCCTGGTGGCCCAGTCCTCAGAAACCTTCTTAAGACAGGTAGGTGAGTGGACATGTGGGTTCCTAACTGCTGAAAAGTCCTTCCTTCCTGTTCTTTTTCCTAAATCCATTTTATGTGTATGGGCATTTTGCTTGCATGTATTGTCTGGTGCCTGAGGAGGCCAGAAGAGTGCAATGGATTTCCCGGAATTGGAGCCACCATGTGGGTGCTGGTTATTATACCTGGGTTTAGAAGGGCAGCCAGTTGCTCCCAAAGGCTGAGCCATCTCTTCAGCACTCCTCTTCTTTTGGTTAAACTAACTCCTTAACTGCCTTTACATTTTTAACCTTTTTTTTCTTGGTAAAAAACAAAGCATCCAAATCTTAGATAGTGGGTAACATACTTTTTCTATTATAAAATATTTGTCAAGATACTAGTGGTAAAACTTAGGGTGACTTTGTTTCTTTAGTGTATTATTCTATAGCCCTGACTTCTCCCCTCCTCTGACCCCATTACTATGAATTGCAGGCTGGCCTTTAACTCACAGCATTTCACCTGCCCCTGCCTCCTGATGGCTAGGATAAAAGGTGTGTTTCACCACACCTGGCATGCCCATTTGTTTTGCTTATATATCTGCAATTTGATTAAGATTCTTGATGAGTTTGCTTGTCTTCATTAACGGTAAGAGGTGGGATAACTAGGGTGTGACTCAGTGGCTAAGAACTGGAATCATTTGAATGCTTGCTCCCTCCTGTGTCTGGTAGTGAATGCTGACTTGGCTGAGTTCTCAGCCTGGGCTGTTAGCCAGAACACCTACACTACACTTCTCCTTGTGACTGCTTGGCTTTCTTACAGCATGGTTACTGGATTCAAGAAAGAACATCCCGAGAGAGGAGGGCGAAGGCACATGATTTACTTGACTTAGCTTGGAAGTCACATAGTATACTTCATTTTGTTTTTGTTTTTTGAGAAGTTATAAAAGTTCATGTAGGTGAGGGGAGAATTGGGAAGTGGACATAAACCTCACCCTTTGAAGGCATCACATTGTAAGATCATTTCATAGGGAGTCAACTGTTCTTGCCATCTTCCAGGATTGTCACAGTTTGTATTTTTAAAATTATATTGTGTGTATATGCATGCATGTGTGTTGGGGGGGATGCACAAGTGCCACAGCACACATGTAGAGGTCAGGCAGAGCACAGAAATCAGTTCTCTTTCTACCATGGATAACCTTGGGAATGAACTAGGCATATGTACCTTTTCCCACTGAGCCATTTCCTTGACCCAGATGAATAATTTAATGTGGTAAAGTCATAGATTTGATCCCCAGTACTGAACCTTGTAGGAATTCAGATATGGTGGCATGCACTGTAATCTTAGTACTTGAAGGCAGAGGCCGGCACATTGCTGCAAGTTTGAGTCCATTCTATGTACATAGTAAATTCTAAATCATCCAAGACTTTGTCTCAGAATATGTGGGGGAGTGTGTGTGTTTGTAGGCATGCTCCAAGTGTTGTACATATTTATAATTCCAACACTACAGAGATGGAGACAGGAGATAATGATAATATGACCCCTATCTCAAAAAACCAAAGAAAGAGTTGGGACTGGAGAGATGGCACAGTGGTTAAGAACACTTGTCGCTCTTGCAGAGGATCTGGGTTCATTTTCCACCACCCACATAGTGGCTTTTAACCATATGTAATTCCAGTTCCATAGGATCTGATGCCTTCTTCCAACCTTCTTCATCACGAGACATACACATGGTGTAGTACATACATACATACATGCAGAATACTCATATACGTAAAATAAACAAATTATTAAAAAAAAGTTTAAGCTGTTCATGGTGTTACACACCTCAGAAGGCAGAGGCATTCTGATTTATTGACTTTCACAGAGTGAGTTCAGAAAAGCTAGGGCTACACAGAAACCTTGACTTGAAAAACCAACCAACCAACCAAATAAAACAACAACAAACCCCAAATATCTAGACGAAGAGTTGCGGGTAACTGTGGCCAGAGCCTGGGAACAATAAATTGTCTTTCTCAGGGAAGAACTTCAATTGGTTATCCAACACTCAGGTCCCAAGATCATGCAAGCAACAGTATATATAGTGAGCAGGTTGTTTTTAGGAATACCCACTCACCCACACCCCCCTCCACACCCACATACACATGCGCGCGCGCACACACACACACACACACACACACACACACACACATGCGAATGTATGTGCATGTATTCAACAAAGAGACCATACATTTGAGAGTAAGCCAAGGAGTTGCATAGGAGGGAAGGAGGAAGTGATATAATATATAATAACATGACATATAAGAAAAATTTAATTAGAAATAAACAAAAAACAAAATAAAACTTTATTTTTAAAAATAAAAGGGGAATTATGTAATAAATGGAAAAGAGGAGCGTTCAATAAAAATTTGAGTTCTTCTTGTCTAAAGATACTAAGGCACTTGAGGAATAAAATTCAAATATACATAATCATATATGATTTATAAAAGAACTTTATTAAGTTGTTTTGTACAGTTGAAGACTGTCTAGTCAGTTCAACAGTGGCCATGTGTATGCTTAGAAAGCCAGAGTCCAGGTAGCTTCTCAGTCCAAGAAGTAGGAATTAAGAACAATGGAGGTCAGTGACACAGCCCAAATTGGAGGCTGGAGGCCTGGAAGTCCCCCGCAGTTACTGGTGTGTGTCTGTACTGAAAGGCTAAAGAACTAGAATCTGATGTCCAGGCAGTGACAGCAGCAGCAGACCATTCACTCAGGAAGCATGAAGTTTGCACACACTGTCTGGCTTCCTTCCACCTTTTGTTCCATGCCGCCGCCCCTGCACAATCCTCTGTCCCAAAGCCTGTCAGAAGTGCCACCTATATTGAGGGCAGATTTTTCCTCCTTCCTTGCTTCTGTGTGTGTCAATCATCTTAGAAATGTTTTCATGGTCATACTTAGAAGTACACTTTACTAAATGTTTTAGGTGTTTCTATACCTAATTAAGTTGACAGTCAAAATTAATTATTAAAATCCATAAATAGAAAAGAAATATATTTTGGATTTTATTTTGTGCTGACAAAGAATAAATACACAATTATAATTAAGAGCAGAGATAAACGTGTACAAACAAGGCAAAGTATAAGATTTATAATTTGGATTTTGTTTTCTTCTTTAGAATATGCTAGTAATTTTACAGTCTACTTGGAGTTTTCTTCCTTATTTTAATTATTTGAGGAATTGGTGTTCAATTTAAATTTGATAAACTAATGTCAGTGCTACACACACCAAATGTTTTTTGTCTCTACTTCCTTTATAGAAAACTATGCACTTTTTTAGAATTGAATAATATTACTCAGTAAATTTCTAATAAATTTTTAAAAATCAGTGGTACAGAGTTGTATAATAGTTGGTATATTGTTGTATATTGTTGAAAGTTACCAATTATATAACTTTTCTGTGGCATATTATACATAGTTTGAATGCAACAGTATGATATTGTTAGACAGTGCTCCAATCACTACATAGAATTCTGTGTCCAGTTTTATAGTTTAGTGGAAAAATAAAGGAAGGTAAGATAAGATTTACCAGACTGGAAGGTGTAGTAGTGGGGGTTCTCGGTCCCAGGCGGCCAGAAGTCTGAGACCCACAGACCTGCCGCCTGAGACCGCTTAGCCACCCAGCCGCTCAGGTCCCCAGAAATGACTCAGACGCTTATATTAATTTCATGCTGTTTGGCCTATGGCTCAGGCACTTTGCTAGCTAGCTCTTATATCTTAAATCAACCCATTTCTATTAATCTGTCTGCCACGTGGCCCGTGGCTCACCTGTGTTCCTTACATGTTGCTCCTTGGGTGGCTTCAGCTCAGTCTGCCTCTGACTCCGCCCTGCTTCTCCTACCTATTCTGATTCCTCCTCCTACTTCTTCTGTGGTGCCTGTCATGGGCTAAAACAGCTCCTTTATTTAAAGATTGAGAATCATAGCATACAGCCACATCAGGAAGGCTTTATAATATTTTTTTAATTTTAACTTTAATTTGAAATGTTTTTAGATTCACTAGAAGGTGCAGCAAGAAAGCGTTGAAGTGCTCATTATCCTGTTCTTCCACAGACGTTATATAATTACATAGGTATGGCAGGAGATCCAAACTAGGAAAATAATATTAACTGCACTTTATTATGAAACCTTTCAGATATATACAAGGCTATACAGAATAGTATGTTGAATATCTTTGTATTCCCTCTGATAATTCAATAATTTTTTTAAATTACATTTATTTTCATGGAGGGGAGAGAAGACAGTGATAGAAAAAAGAGAGACAGACATACAGATGCACATGCCTTGGAAAATGGGTGGAGATCAGAGGGCAGTGTATAGGAGATTGAATTGAGGTCCTTAGGCTTAGTAACAAGTGCCCTTTATTTGCTGAGCCATCACCAGCCTACAATGGTATTTCCTTAGTGTTATTTATGTATCAGTCAGACCACATATATATCTCCCTTGTTGCAGAAAAGAAAAACAAGGTTTTTTTTTTTTTGTTAAGTTGTTCAAAGTAGTATGTCTAATCAGCAAAGAAGTAAAGTCTGAATGTGTATATATATAGCAGTTAATCAAAGATCTCTCACTGAGTGCTAGAATCAGTTATAGCAAGACCACAAAAACTGGGCCAGCAAGAAGGTCCAGCAAGCAGAGTGCTTACTGTAGGTATCTGTGCAGTTCAGATGGAAAGAGATCCTGGCATTCAGAGCCCAGGCATACTACTGTACCCTTGAATGGAAAATATTCAGGCATTTGGGAGCCAACGAATACTGAGTGTTACAGCTCGATGGAGAGACAGCCATGAGCCAACGAATACTGAGTGTTACAGCTCCACGCTCCATGGAAAAGTATTCAGGCAGCCGGGAGCCAATGAACACCACAGGCCACCATAAGCATTGGTAGCAGCTTGCAGCCCTGCTTCAGGGAAAGGCTTTCCCAGTGTTAGCAGCTCTGCTCCAGCAGGGGAGGCCTCCCTGGAGAAGTTGCTACCGACCTGCTCTGTTTTCCCAGAATGTAACAACTCTGCTCAGCTGAGCCAGCCAAAGTGTTAGAGCTCTGCTTCCCCTTCACTGCGCTGTTCTCTCTTCAAGGCTTGTAACAACTCAGCCCAGCCAGGGAAGGTACACTGGGCAGCTAGAGTGTTACAGCTTTGCTCCCTCAGCTGTTCTCTGTCCAGGTTCCTTACCTGCTGCTGCTCCAGCAAAGATGATCTTCACCCACACCTCATTCAAGAGATTTATTGGGAGGGAAGGGTCCAGGAGAGTGTGGCTGCCTCAACCCAGGGTGGGAAAATACAGTGGGGGAAGGGCTGCAGGAGCAGGGCTTATATAGGACTTGGGGGATGGAGCTTTTTAGGGAGGAGACTTCCAGGGTTAGGATTGGTCAGATTTTTTTTTTTTTTTTTTTTTTTAGCCTTTTTATCCTGATTTGTTTGGGGACCAAATGCTTCCTTCACTGGCTCTTTTGGGCTTTTGGGCTCTAATTTCAGGGCCAGGGCACATTTCTTTCACTGGCTCTGATTCTAGGGCCAAAGTGTGTTTCTTTGGTGTTGATTTCAAAGTCAGGGCACAGGGATAAGATATTTCTTTCACTGGCTCAGATCTCAGACCCAGAGTGGGTTTCTTTCACTAGCTCTGGGTTCAGGGCCAGGATGGGTTTCTTTGGCTGGCCACTATTTCTTACACTTACCACCAAGCCTGGCTGGTGATTTGAAAGAAAATGACCCCTATAGGGAGTGGCTCTATTAGGAGATGTGGCTCTGTTGGAGTAGATGTGGCCTTGTTGGAGGAAGTGTGTCACTGTGAGGATCAGTTTTGAGGTCTCTTATGCTCAAGCAATGCCCAGTGTGACAGAGTTGCTTCTTTCTTCAGATCAAGATGTAGAACTCTTAGCTCCTTCTCCAGCACCATGTCTGTCTGCATGTCGCCATGTCTTTCACCCTGATGATGATAAACTAAACCTCTGAAACTGCAAGCCAGCTACAGTGAAATGTTTTCCTTTCTAAGAGTGGCTGTGGTTGTGGTGTTTCTTCACAGCAGTAGAAACCCTAAGACACTGACTGACCTCAGTTTGATTTCTGGGTTCACATGTTGGAAGGAGACAACTGATTTCTGCAAGATATCCTTTAATGTCTGTGCATGCCACTGCGTCCCCTACTGTGCCCCAAATATATATATATATATATATTTTAAGTACAAGGCTACTTAAGGCCCGGTTTTGTACTAAGGCATTCAATCTTATAAAGAAGACATAAAAGAAATTTGGTTCCTATGACAAAATTATTTGAAAAGAGATTTGAGGAACAATGGAGGGAGCATCATACTATGCTTGGAGTATTGCAGAAGGCTTCAAGGGTGGAAACTTTGATATTTGAGCAGATGCCATTACTATTCCTTTAATTAAAAATTCTCCTCTTTGGGCAGTGGTGTTACAAATCTTTAATCCAAGTACTCAGGAGGCAGAGGCAGGCAGATCTCTATGAGTTTGAGGCCAGTCTACTCTATAGAGTGAGTTCCAGATTGAGTGAGTTCCAGCCCTGGCTGTTTTGGATCCCACTCTGTAGACCAGGCTGGCTTCAAACACTCAGCTTAGTTTCCTGATTGCTACAGTTGCAGACATAGGCAACTATTCTGGCTATTCTTCAGAAATTTAAAGGTGCACTGTATATCATGATTTAGATATACCACAGTTTTTTGTAACATTAGGTTTCTGGCCCGGACTAGCCTCACGACAGTCCAGATCTGCCTGCAGCCGCTCCACACCCCCCCCCCCAAATGACGCAAACAACTCCATGCTGTTTGGCCTGTGGCTCAGGCATATTGCTAGCTATTTCTTGCGTCTTAACTCAACCCATTTCCATTAGTCTGTCCTGCTACATGGCCTGTGGCTCACCTGTGTTCCTTTACATGTTGCTTCCTTGGGCACCTGAATGGATCTCTCCTTCTGACTCCACCCTCCTCCTACCTATGCTCTGGTGCTCTGATTTCCCCACCTACTTTTTCTACTGTTGGCCAAAACAGTCCTTTATTCATAGTATATAGAAAGATATTACCACATCAGTTTTTTCCAACTAGTTGCTGTTTTTAGTAAGCATTTTTATATTTAGGCTTTTTTTTGTACCACAATGAATAGTGAAAATGCTGCAGTGTGCATTCATTTCCATTTTTCTTTGTTTAGTTGTATTATGTACTTACAGGCCTCAGGTTCTTGGTCACTTTAGCAGTGTCAGGTATGGGCTTCATTTCATGATGTAGGTTTAAATCTAATTAAAAAAATAAAAGGTAGGTTACCCCCATGCCATTTGTGCCACTATTTTGTTGTCTATCTTAGAGGCAGGCCACTGTTGTAGTCACAGCGTTTGTAACAGGGTGATATTGATAATTGGCGTTTCCCTTCAGTACTGTGCAGAGTACTTTCCAACACCATGAATACTAGTCAGTAGAGTGAGGGCTCAAAATAGGGACAACTCAACTCAAACCTTTGTTTGATGACAAAAAGCAAGTGCTGTCTTCAGCAGTCAGGTCGTGGAGAACAACCAAAAGCTGTGGCAATAGCATGTGATGTTTGGGGAGTTTCTTAGGGGCACTTTTGGTCAACAACTCAAAAGATGCGACCTGTTCCTGTCGTGAAGGTTTTACTTGATGGCATAAGATACCTAGTTAGGGCATTGTCTCTCCTATTATTTGGTTATTCCATTTAGATTCCTTTCGTTCACATATGGTAAGGAAGCCTATTACTGTAAATTTACACACATATACATGTACTTTAGAGACTTCATGTATGTGTGACTGTATATATCTATATGTGGTTTTTTTGAGATGGGATTTCTCTTTATCTCCATTATATCTAACCTCCAATCCCTTTCCTACCTTATCTGAATCCTCCAAATTCTCAGTAAAATCTTTTTGGGTCAGTAAATACCTGTATATCTTTTATTTTTTATAATAGCTTACAGAGTCCAGTTAGTTTTCTGCATGTGTATTATTGTGAAGCCATCCACCAGTGTATGGGTTGTACCCATTATCCCTAGCATCTTGTTTGACCAGGACCTCTGCTGATGGTTCCTGATTTGGCAGTGCTTCAGCCTGGGAGGAAGACTTCTGGGAAGGGCAGAAGGTCAAGTGTGCTCCTTAGTCTCTCAAGAGCCATTCTTCACTAGACCTGCTATCCCTTAGTAGCCAGCAGCTGATGATAGCTCCTCATCTAGGGCCAGACCTTTTATGAGTCCCTCTCTCATCCCTAAAGGGCTGTTGATTGGCTTCATCTTATACTGGAGTTGCTTTAAGTTCATTCTCTACATGTGCAATTGAACAAATTGGCTTCCTGGTATAATATAATCATTGAAAGTTGTGGGGTATAGTGGCATATGCCTTTAATTCCACTACTTCAGAGGCAGAGGCAGGCAGATCTCTGTGACACAGTTTGAGGCCAGTCTCTTGGTCTACGTAGCGAGTTCCAGGATAGTCAGAGCTACATCGAGAGACCCTGCTTTTTTGTGTTTGAATAGAAACAGCCTCTATAGATTCAACGTGTTTGAATGCTTGGCTCCTAGAGAGTGGCGCTATTAGGAGGTGTGGCTTTGTTGGAGTAAGTATGGTCTTCTTGGAGAAGGTAGGCTTTGAAATCTTAAATGCTCAAGAAAGACCTAGTATCCTTTTGCTATTGCAGCAATAAAACCCTAAGACTTTTTTTTTTTTTTTTAAAGTTTAGTTGCATTAAAAAATGTTTGTGGGATGTTTTGCCACATCTATAATTTCAGTGCTTGGGTGGTACAGGCAGATGACCAAGATCATCCACTTCTTCAGTATAGTGAGTTTGAGACCATTCTGGGTTATATGAGACCTATCAAGTAAACCTCACAAGGAAGTTGCATTTTACAAGCAAGAGATTTTCTTGAAGTTTGTTTTAATGGTAAGTTTTCTTTCTAAAATACATGATAGTCTTCTGTCCTTTGCTTGATTCCTTCAAGTCCTTAAAATTGGGACTGGGCTGAGTACTCAGCAGATTCTCAGCAAAATCTTTGTGGGTTGGTAAATACTAGATCTTTAAAGTCTTTAGCTTGATTACTATTTCAGCTTTTGAATTGGAATTCTTTATTTCTATTTTTATCTTTCTCTCAAATTTCCTGGTAAGTAGTTAAGACTAAGAGGTTCTTTTGGAGTCCAGGCAGCCTAAAAATGAGTTATTCAAAATCTTTTTTCTTTGTGATAATGTGCTAACCAGACAGCGTAGCCACTGTATCTTAGTAAGAGAACCTATTACCAAACACCCAGTAGTCAGAAAACTGACCTGCTTAATGCAGATTTGATTTTGTTGTTTTTTTAAACCTGAAATTAGCATTGAATCAACCTTTTCCTTCTCTGGAGGTGGATAGAGCAGAGGTATAAAAGAGGATGAGAAAGGATACTGAACTTCTATAAAGGAGTAAATAATACAGCAAGTGAATAACTACCTACAGTCAGTTTGTTCAAAGCTATTCATTAAGTATTATTTAAAGGCTTCTAAAACAGCAGTTCCCAAGTCACATTAAATAGATAAAGGGGCATAGGTGATTCCTAGAACTTACACTCTAAAACTCTAGAAAAGCCCACTGGTTGTATTTTAGCTAGATTTCACAGTTACTTATTGTATATTATATTAGCTTTATATTAGTTTGACTTTTAAAGATCCTTTCAGTCCATTGTTTTCTGTTTGTACTTCAACTTTTACAGATACTGAAACAAAAAGAATGATCTGAATACTTACATATAGCCAATGACTGAGCTTTAACTTTATCACATTAACTCACTGTTATTCAACTAATTTATTATTTTTTGTTTTGATTTTTTTCTCTTTTTTTCCTTTTTTTTAGACAGGGTCTAACTATGTAGCTCTTGTCCTAGAACTCACTATGTAGAACAGGTTGGCCTCAAACTCATGGAGCTCTCCTGACTCTGCCTCAAACTCTGAGGTTAAAGATGTGCACCACTGTGCCTCACTCAGCTACTTTTTAAAACTAATCTTGGCATTACTGGTACCTATTGTTTTAGAGTTATGCTACTAACTACAGAAACAGTTATCTATAGTAAGCTTTATTGTCACTTGCCAGCTCACAAGTAGTGACACAGACTTTTTAGTTATGAAAGCTTGGCCATTAGCTTAGGCTGGTCCCACTAGTTCTTATAACTTAAATTAACTCATTTATATATTAATCTGTGTTTTACTATGTGGCTTTACCTCATCTCTGTACTTCACATCTTGCTTCCTCTGTGTCAGGCTGGTAACTCGACTTTTCTTCTTCCCAGGGTCCTCTCTGTGCCCAGAAATCCTGCCTATCTCTCCTGCCTAGCTATTGGCTGTTCAGCTTTTTATTACAGTAACCACAGCAACACATCTTCACACAGTGAAACAAATTTTTCACAGCAATTAGCTATATGTGACTATTTAAATTTAAATTAATTAAAACTGGATAAAATTAAACTCTAGTGTTGTGAAACATTTCTTTACACTGTGTGAAGGTGCATTGCTGTGATTGGTTTAATAAAAAGCTAAAGGGCCAGGAGCTAGGCAGGAGGTATAGGCAGGACTTCTGGACAGAGAGAGCTCTGGGAAGAAGAAACACAGGGTTGAGAATCAGATACAGAAGGAACAAGACATGCAGAAGGATGAGTAAAAGCCACAAGTCGTGTGGCAGCACATAGATGAATAGAAATGCGTTAATTTAAGTTATAAGAGCAAGTGGGACAAGCCTAAGCTATAGATAGGCCAAGCTTTCATAATTAATAAGTTTCCAGTTTGTTTTTTGTAAGCTGATAGTCCAAAGAAAAATCTTTAGTCAAACATCTATATATTTCTTAGGTATTGACTAACTAGTGGTTACCATATTAGTACAAATATACATGTTTGTAATTGCAGAAATATCTGTTGGACAAGATTGTTCTGAAGGCTCCCCTGTTCCATCTTATTTTAGTGATTTTTGTTCTTGGCACTATCAACATTTTAGGCCAAATAATTCTTTGTTGTGGAAGCCTATTTTATAGGATGCTCAGCTGCATGTCTCTGGCCTACCCACAGTCAGTAGTAAAATAAACCTGGCCATGAAGACAAAAATCTCTCCATAATTTATCATTGTTCCAGTAAGCTTTCTGTTACTGCAGCAGCTATCTAAGATAATCTGGTTTGACTCACAGTTGTGGATGTTTAAGGCTGTGGTCAGGTGGCCCTGTTGCTTTGGCCTATGGGAAGGTTTGTTAGTCATGTTTTCTTGACAACAAGAATAAACTGACAACAGTAACTTAAGAAAGAAAGGATTTATTTTAGCTTATAGTTTGAGGGTACAGTCCATCATGATGGGAAAATCACAGCTGGTCTATTGTTATCTAAAGTCAGAAAGCAGAATGATGAATGCTCTGACATTGCAGGGGAAGAACAGTGTCAAGCTCCACTCTCTGTTTGGGATGGACCCTGGTCCCTTGGAAACATATCAGCATCAGCACTTTTGTTCACTTACTTTGACTTTCTTTCTCTAGTTGCAAGTTTTGCTGGGTGGAATCACGCTCAGAAACACTCTTTTCTGTGTTCTCGGGCAGAGCAAACTTTTCCAGAATAGCACTAACTTCCTGAAGTACTGCAGCCTTTCCTCCAGAGCTTCCCTGGCTTCATCGTTAAGCTTCCTGGTGCTGTTTTTCTCTCCAAAAGAATTTTGTATTTTTTTTCTGCCCTCACCTGCTCTTTTCATTGTAGGCCTGCACAAAGTTATCAGTAACAACCACTCCTCAGAACACCATTATGTTGTCTTGAAATTTCCTCCACCAAATACTTTAACTTAGACTCAGGCAAGTTCTTAGGCCAAGATCAGAAGGCAGCCAGATTCTTGGCTAAAATATCACAGGAATGGCCTCTAGCCCCATTGCTGTTTTGTTTCCCTCTGAGCTGGGCCTCCATAGTTATTGCTCTCAGCACTGATGTCTCCTAGGCTCCTGCTAGGATGGCTTATGAAATTCTCTTTACAGCTTTCAACTGCTTCTCTAGTCCAAAGTTCCAAAGTTTTTCACATTTCTCTAAAAAACCCAGCATGGTCAGGTTCTTCACAACAGCCTGCTCTCTGACTTCAGCTTCTGTGTTAGTTATTTTATTGTTGCTGTAATAACTAAACTATGACTAAAAGCACCTTACAGCTTGTAGTTCCAAAGGGATATGACTCTTCATGACTAAGCATGGTAACAGGAGCAGAAAGCTGAGAGATCACATCCTCAACCACAAGATATGAACACAGAAGTAGGACATGCTTTGAAATTTTTCGTTCTCAACTCAGTGATATGCTTACTTCCTCCAGCAAGGCCATATCTCTTAAACTTCCTCAAATACTGCCACCAGCTGGGGACCAACTGTTTAAATACTTCTGTCTCTGTGTGTGGTGTGTGTGTCAAACTACCACAAATCACAAATACTCTGTTTTTCCTCTTTTGACTTATCACTGGTTGAGATAAGACCACTACATAATTTGAAGCCAATTTGAAGCAAGCTTTAATTAAATATTGGTCAGGGGGATGGGCTTTGATCCAGATCCACCTCTGAGTTTCTAGAAAATGGTCACACCATTGCAGTCCTGTTTCGTAGGGATTTTACAGGGTAAAACCAATATTTCACTGCATTTCTCATCAGGTCCGTTCAGGGAAAAGCATACATCCTGTTGTATTTCCTGTCTACCTAGCTCCTGTCCACACACACAATTTATATATTCATTTTCACTGTTCTCTTATCCTTGCTCAACTCCTTTTTCTCTCATTCAACTCCTTCCCAATGAGTTTTCCTCGTACTATCACATCTTTGAATTTGGTTTTGCTAACACACTGAGTTTTAGTAAGAGTTGCTTGCCTGAGCTTAAGGATAGAATGTTCTTGCAGGTATGGATCAGTTCCTAATGACTGCATCACCAGATATTTAAAATAGCTCTTTGTCCTACCCCATCCACGATGGAATGTTATAATGCCCCATCCAGTGCAGGTCTTCTTTAGGTAACAAAGCTGTTGTTAGTTCATATATTTTGGCTGTGTCACACCCTGAAGACAGAATTCCATACTACTCTTTCTTGTTTGGTTTCCCCTGAACCTGAGAGAAAGTAAAATAGATACTTATTAGAACATCACTTATTCTCTATACTTTGACAAGTTGTTAGTTTCTGCTTTGTTGCCTACTGTAAACAACTTTCTCCTTTTTATGCAATCTGGAACCCTAAACCAAGAAATAGTCTCACCCACTTCAATTAACCTAATCAGATAATACATCAGCATCATCTCTAGAGTCTGGTCTCCTTGGTGATTTTAGATCTATAAAAGAATCGTTAACTATTATAACTCCAAACTTCGTGAACTCAAAACATACTACTTTTAGCCATTGCCTTCCCTTTGTCTCAGTAGACTCATGACACTCTCACGATGCGAAAATACATTGTCTAACTTTAAAAGACCCTATATCCTTCAGCAGTTCTAACACCACTTACAAATGTGAATGTAGAATCTCTTGTAAGATTCAGTCAATCTCTTATGAGATTGTGAGCTTTTGAACAAACAATCCACAATTAAGTACTTCTAACACACAATGATACCAAGTAAACATCCCTATTTCAAAAGGAAGGAAATGGGAGCATAGGAAGGAAAGATGAGATCAAAGCAAGACCCAGACAAACCCAGCAGGGAGAACACCAGGTCATGTAGCTCCATGTCTGGCATCTGGGCCTCAAAGGGTGTTGTACAGACCCACTTCTCCAACTCTGCTGCTTATCACACACATAGCCTCTCTTTTGAGCAATGCCTGATACTTCCCTTAGTAGACGTTCTATTATTTCGTCACCTCCAATATCCTGGAGTCTTCAGTACACTTTAGACTTTGCTTTGTTTTGTTGGTTTGGTTGATTTGGTTTGTTTTTTGACTCTCTCTCTCTCTACATAGCCCTGGCTGTCCTGGAACTTACTCTGTAGATCAGGCTGGCCCTGAACTCACAGAGGGCCACTTGCTTTTTTTCTCCTGAGTTCTGGGTTTATGTCACAATGCCTGGCTTAGGCTTTATTTTTTGTAGCTTCACACAGTGGCTTCTCAGAGCTTCTTTGTTGTTGTTCTCGGGGATTCTGGTTCTGCCACACATTTGAGAGAGACTAAGTGACTCACTGAAACTATGGAACAAGATTCCATGACCCTCTTCTCTTGTATTTCTCCTGCCTTGAAAATGAGTACCACATGGGCAGTACTGCCAAAGGTCTCCTGCCAGCTGAAGATGTAGCCTGGCTTCTTTAGATCATAGTTCTAGCGACCTCTGTGTGCTGTGGAGGCTGAGTTTGCAGAATCACTTTCCTAGAGAGTTGTTTTCCAGCAGGGAAGCCCCTCTGCAAAGTTCTGAGTTAGGCCTTTCCATTCAAATAAAATTGTGTTTTTATAAGTTGGAGCTTTTGCCTTTGGGACATTTTTTCTATGATCTCTGTGAAGAGAGTGTTGTTTCTATCTAACAATTACAGATGATTTGTGTCTTATTTAAGGTTTCTATTGTGATGAATTATTAGAAACAATAGCAACTTGAGGAAGAAAGGGTTTATTTTGTTTACACTTCCAGGTAACAGTTCATCAGGGCAAGAACCTGACCGCTAGAGCTGAAGGTGGAGCGATGGAGGCTGCTTACTGGCTTGTTGGTCATGGCTTGCTCAGCTTGCTTTCTTAGAAATTGCCATTCCACAGGTGGCACCACCCACAATGGGCTGAACCTTCTAACATCAATCACTAAGAAAATGCCCTACAGGCTTGCCTAGGACCCTGTTTTTGCAGAGGTCATTTTTAAATCGAGGCTCCCTCCTCTCAGATGACTCTAGCTTGACCTAGTTGACATAAAAATAGCTTTGTTGTAAGCACCCTCTTTATCTGCAGTTTTAACCGTGCTTCCTAAAACTTTCTTCAACAAATTTATCATTTTTCTTGTTTTTTTCTCTCATTGTAGATCTGAATAAGAACAGTGGGCAGTAGTAACCATGCCATAGCCTAAATACTCCATTGTTGTGAGATATCTTCTGAAAAAAAAATTAGTACCTTTCAATTCAAGTATTCAAGGTCTCAGAACATAAGCAAAGTGCAGCAAGGTCTTTCAGTGTCACATAAATGGGCCACTTCTTCCCTTCTGAAGCTCCCTGAACCTGGTTGTTCCTGTCTTTCTCTGTGCATTATTTTATTTTTTTCTCTCTGAGCATTTTTATCTTCCTAGGCTCCTTCCAAAATGGCCTGTTAAGCTCTACTTAAGTTATAAAAAGGCCTTCAGCCAATAGTTGCAAACTCTTCTCACATACCACTTCCAAAGGCCTAAGAGCCACATGATCAAATTTAGTGCAGCAGTTTAGTGCAGACTTGTTTTCTGTTCGTTAGCTCTTTAATTACTGCCCAACAGAAGTAATTTATAGGAAAAAGGGGTTTTTTTGGTTCACACTTTAAGAACACTTCCCTCATAGCGGTGTGTGTGTGTGTGGGGGGGGAGTCATGACAGCAGAAGCTTGTGGTATCTAGTCACTGAATATCTCTAGTCAGGAAGCAGAGAGAGTGAAGGCTCATGCTGAGCTAGC
Source organism: Phyllotis vaccarum (assembly GCA_033318265.1). Lineage (NCBI taxonomy): Eukaryota > Metazoa > Chordata > Mammalia > Rodentia > Cricetidae > Phyllotis > Phyllotis vaccarum. The sequence continues at coordinate 63,958,056 of JARWLC010000006.1, forward strand.
ACTCTTCTTTGGTTCTGACACATTCAGAGTGACTCTTCCCACCTACCTCAGTTTAAGCTGGTTTCTTTGATGATTCTAGATAGTCAAATTGACAGTCAATATTAGCTATCCCATGAGGCAGCAGTATCCTGGTCATTATACATGGCATCACCACCTGTTTACTGACTGAGAAGTAAATAACAGAGGAAGAGGAAGGAGCTTGTGTCCCCATTCACATAAAGGACTTGCTTCAACGATCACAAGATGTCTCATTAAGTTTCCCCTCTAAAAGTCCCATAACTCCAGTAGAGCATTTGCTTAGCATATACTAGACCCTGGGTTCCAGACTTTATCCATTTTTTTAAAAAAATTGGAATAAGCTTTTTACCACATAGACCTTTGAGAGACATTTAAGATCCAGATGCCTGCAGGGAGCACAGTTTGTCCTGCTTGGGGATCATTGGTCTACATTAAACTCAGTAAGGACACTTAAGTCCTGTAGTGTTTGTTGCATTAAAGCTTAATGGCTCATAGTTCATAACTGGTGGTCTAGCATTTGGTGTGAATATGCTGATCTCTGATCTGCTAGTTTGCTTGAGGCCAGATGATAAAATAAAATTCATATGTTTGTAGTTTGATAGAATTGTATCCAATGTACAGGTAAAGAAATAGTTTTCTCTTTCTGTATGGCTAGTTAATTTGCCTGGCGATTTGAGTTCTGTAAGTAACCGGTGAGAACAAATCCTGTTGTGCAAATGCTTTTGAAGCCTCAACTGTATCACATTTTCTAATGTCTCATTGGCCATATCAAATCAGCATAACCACGGCAAAATTCTCTAGGAGTAGAGATAGGTTCCATCTCTTGATTTGAGGAGTAAAGTCACACTGTAAAGAGTTACAGATAAAGAATGTGCTCCCAGTTTTGCACAGTTTACTGTTTCTTTTTCTTGTGCCTCACGTAAACCCTCTCATTCGGTTATTCCCATCTGTTATAGTGGTGATTATGTAGTGTGGATTTGTCAGTTCTGGAATTCTAGAGTTTTTTATTGTTGTTTTTGTTGTTTGTTTGTTTTTATAAATTCCAATTCTCTAGTAAATTTTGTCACCTATTTTCCTAAACATACTAATCACAGTTATTTTCAAGCCTATACTTGGTAATTACAGTGTTTAGATCCTTTGGGGGTTTGTTTTGTTTTTCTGCTATCTGCTTTTTCTCTTGACTTTCAGTCATTTGGCCTGCTCTGTTACCTCTCCTAGTAATTTTTAAAATGAATGTCAAAACTAGTGTATGAGGAATGATAGATGCTCTTTATGATATGGCTCATTAGGAAGCATTTAATTTTCTTCTGATGGTAGTTAAAAGTAGAAGCAAGTAACCTTGATCCGTAGGCTTCAGATGGCTTCAGCCTTTGTTTAAGACTTCTCAAGGGCTGGTTTAAATCCAGATTCCATCACTTCAAGTGCTGCTCTTCAGAGGCATCAAATGGAGTCCTGGGGTGTTTGCCAGGACCTTTCTTTTCGTCAGATCTTGAACTTTTAATCTTTTCTCTTAGTTAACCTGAAGGTTCTGTTTATTTATTTCATTTATTTGTTTTTATACTTTAAGGTAGGCAGTTTGCTTAATTCTTATGCTCTTACCTCACCTAGGTTAGGATTCCCTAAATTACTCTGAGGACAGAAACAACACTGGATGTCTAGAGTTATTTTCCATGATTGTTTTTTCTCTGGGTTTTTAGCCCCTATGATGGCTAGATTTATGTCAGCTTGTCACACAAACTAGAGTTCTCTGAAAGCAAGGAACCTCAGTGAGAAAAGAACTCCATAAGATCTGCTGTAAGGCATTTTCTTAATTAGTGACTGATAGAGTAAGGCCCAGCCCATTGTGAGTGGTTCCATCCCTGGCCTGGTGGCCCTAGGTTCTTTTGAAAGCAGGCTGAGCAAGCCAGTAAGCAGCACCCTCCATGACCTTTATATCAGTTCCTGCCTCCAGGATCCTGTCCAGTTTGAGTTCCTGTCCTGATTTCCTTCAATAATGAACATTGTTGTGGAAGTATAAGCTGAATAAACCTTTTCTTTCCCAGCTTGCTTTTTGGTCATGATGTTTCACTGAAGTAATAGAAATCCTAACAAAGACAGCCTCTCAAATTCTGTCTGTTTCAGTAGGTCTGAACTCTAATTTCTGTCTCTTCAGCTGCCTTAGACTTACCTAAGCTCTTATCCTTCAGTGGGGATTGCCAGACTTAACTCTATGTTTTGCTTTTATCTAATATGCTTGGTAATCCCAATTGCTTTGTCTCTTTATTTGTTTTAAAGGTTTGTTTTATTTTTCATTACTTGTGTGGGAGTGTTGCCTGGGGAGGCTGGAAAAGGGTGTCAGATTCCCGTAGGGCTGGCTGTTGGTGGTTGTGAACCCCTGATGTGGTATTATGGACTGAACTCAGGTCCTCTACAGGAGCAGCAAAGCTCTCCCAATTGTTGAGTCATCTCTAGTCTCCTCGTTTAGAATACAGTTCCTACTGTTGTTCTTACCAGACCTTACTGGATAGAAGGTATCCTATAGTTAGAAATACATATCTTGGCTTAGTAAGAATTTAACAATAAATGTTAACAACTTATAAGATAATAAATCAATAGTTTAAAACATATGTTGATTCATTAATCTAATGTATGAGAATCCTGCCATCATACGGCTTATTGAATTTAAAATTTTATTTAAAATTGTAATAGACAGTAAGGCTGAGGCTCATGGCATTATGAACTTATGGAGGCAGCTGGCTTGGCTACAGTGTGCAGGTGACATTTGAGCAGAACTCCGAAGGATATACAGATTAACTTCAGAAAAAGGTAATGGCTTGTGGGAACTATGGGTTGAAGACTTTGAGGTGAGAAGCATGGCAGATTTAAAGTTTCACAAACGTCTGGGATGGTTGGCAGAGAAGTAAAGGCTAAATCATGTTGGACTTTGTAAGCCATAGTAAGGGTTTTTCTTAGAGTTTTCCCTTTTCTTCCGAGCTCTAATCTGATCATTACTCTGACTCTACTTTTTTCTTAGCTGTCTCTGTCCCAAGACAGACTTACTTAATATTCTATAGAGTATTATTGATAAGGTTCTAAATTTGGTACTATATAAAGTGTTGTAGCTGGTAATATAAGAGAAGGACCTGAAGTTTTTGTTTGCTGTTCTGTTGTTGCCTCAAGGACCTTGTGTTCTATATTAATTTGTCCAAAATATTTGTAAAAGAAGTATTTCTAGGATTTCTTAAACATTTCCTGTTTGATAACGTGCTTTCTTACAAAATAATACTTTGTAAAAATTATATTTGGCTGGCTTTTGTTTTACACAAATAGTTCTATGAATTTATTTTTAAATTTTGAATTTTAAGGCAAGTATGGTAACTCCTGAAGCCAGGAGAACTGTGCATATAAGGGCAGCGTGGGCTCCACTCAAACATTTTGATGCTTACTGCAGAACTGAGATTTTGAAGACTGTTATAGCGACAATTTATCTTTTTATTTATAAAATGCCAGAAGGATTCAACATAATAAGCAGTTATAATAAGAAATGTTGAATAGTATTATTTGTCAAATATTTGAGAGCTTACCACGTGCAAAACTGTGCTTTGTATTAGTTGGAGGAATGAAATGAATGAGGTATATTCTTTTCAAACAGGCAGTTGAGACAGTACTTATGACAGGAAGCATGTTAAGTGACACAGATGAAATATAGTTAGTTGTGGGAGGTAGGAGAAGAGGTGGCATTTAAGTATAAGCTTGAACAAGAAGGGGGTTTGAGTATGTTACATGTGACCAAGAAGGGCATCCAGGCAGAGGGGACCAAATGGGCGGAGGAAAGGGACTGTTGAGACTACCAGTAATAGACTTCACCTTGAGGATGAGGAGTAGGAGAATAAGGGGATACCAAATACGATACCAGCGTTACAACTTTACCATGTCTTTGTGGGGAAGGAGATTGAGACAGCGTCTCACTATTTAGTGTTGGCTGGTCTGGAGCTCACTGTATAGGCCAGGTTGAGTTTACAGAGTTCTGCCTATCTCTGCCTCAAGCGTCCCGGGATTAGTTTTTTGTTTTTGTTTTTAACCAAGTAAAAGTGTACTGTTTTAGCCCTAAATATTGTGCCTAGCACAACTTTATAATCTTTACTTTTTTATACTAAAAAGTTATGTCCTAAATAAGTTGTCTGATGTCTTCTGCTGTTGACATTGGAGTTCACATTCAGATTTATTTTAAGATTGTGCTTTCAGATTTTTCAGAAGTTAATCTTAAAAACTTAAAACCATGGGATCTTGACCATCAGTTTAACTGGATTGAAAGTCCACTAGATGGCACATTTCAGGACGTGTTGTAGAGAGAGTTGCCAGAGTCATTTAACTTCTGTGAGTCTCTTAACTACCTTAACATTTTATACCATGAAACTTGAAAGACTAACAGAAAACACATTTTCTGCAAGCAGAGCACATTCCCCCTCCCCCCTCTCTTTTTTTCTCTGCCCTCCCCTCTCTGAATAGCCATATTAGGCTTCCCTACCATGATGGCTCTACGCTCAAACTATGAGCCTTCCTTAAATGGGCTTGTTGGGTATGTTGTCAGAGCAATGAGAGAATAAACCAACACAGAAATTGGTACCGAGGACCAGGCTCCCATGGTAACCTTGCCACATGATTTCTAGGCTTTTGTATCATTTGCAGAAGGAGTATAGAACTCCAAGCTAGATTATTGTAAGCAGAATTTAATGGGGTGTTCTCATGGCAGTATGAAGTACCAGACTGCCAAGAGGAATATGGACAGGGAAGGCCTAGCTCATAAGGGCATTTTTTAAAAAAGTGGTTTCTAAAGTAGTAAAAGGGAATAAATAACCTGTTATTTCAAATGTATTTTCTATTAGTCTTTCAAGTTCCATAATATAAAATTTTAAGGTAGTTTGAGGTAAATAGAAATTTAACAGTGTGGGTATTATTGTTGATCTTTTCAAAAATGTTTTCTTAAATTTATTCACTTTATTTTTTACTTTTATGTATTTTCTGGATTGTGAGAACTTCGAGGTTGAAGATGGTATCACTGTTCTTCTGTATTCCGAGACTGAATATTGTAGTTATATTGTGCATAGTAGATATTCCATAACCACTTGATCTGAATTGTTCTTGAAAAGCATTTATAGCTTAATTTGCATGTACAATAGCTCTCATAAACCAGAGGCCTTGAATATACAGATTTCCATTTTGGTGCTGGCAGGATGGTTCAGTAGGTGAAAGCATCTGTTGCACAAACCTAGTGACCCAAGTTCAGTCACTGGAGCCCACATAAAGGTGGAAGAAGAGAATTACTCTATAGAGTTGTCTCTTGACTCCACACATGGTACGGTGCACATGTGTTCACACACCTTGTAAACACACACTAATAATTAATAAAATATTTTTTAAAAACAGAACAGATTTCCTGAGGCTGGAGAAATGGTGTGGTGGTCAAGAGTATTGCCTGCTCTCACAGAGGACCCGAGTTTGGCTCTCAACTATCCATAACTCCAGTTCTAGGAGATCTGATGCCCTCTTTTGACCTCCACAGGCACCAGGCACACATGTGGTGCACATACACTCATACACATAGAATAAAATAAATGAATCTAAACCAAATTTTACAAAACAGATTTTCTTTTTACTGTTTCATGTGTGAAAATCTAATTTTAGTTCTTAACTATAACTCTATAATATTTATCCTTAATTGGCCATACATGGAGGGGTGGCTCTGGAAGAAATATAGAACAGAAAATAAATTATAAATGACTTTTTAAAAAACGCATAGGAGAGTTTCTGTTTGCTACAAGGAAATGAAAAAAAAATTGCCTTAGTTGATACAAAAAAGGGGAAAAAATGGGTAAGACTTTAAGATTAATCATGAAGATCCCTGTCAGTTTTGAGTCGGTTTCTGTTGCATTCCACAGCTCTGGGCCCGTTTTCTGCCCTTTGTGTTTTTCTTCCATAAAAGCTCCTTCCTGACAGTGGCAGGGGATGATCCATTTTGACACAGACCTTCCTCTTTTGTGTCCCTTGATCCCTTGACTGTCCCTTTTGTGTTGTATTGCCAGGATGGGTCCAGTGACTGGATTTGAGTATATGTCTCCGTGGTGGGCTAGCTCATGCCTGCGAGGCCCTCACTCTGTCCCTAATGCTGTAGGAACACAAACAACAGAAATTTGAGTAGCTTATCTCTCTAGGCATTTGGCTTGTATTTATGGGAGTATCTGTTGTGTTTCTAATCAGTATGTGGATCTTCAAGCTGCTCAGTGACTCAGGGTGATGATCTGTGTTCTCTCATTACAGAAGAGCTGTTTTCTGACATCAATTAAAAACTTCTTTTTACTTTTGTGCCTCTGTCACTAAAGACAATCATATAAGACGTTTATTATTCTCATTTTGCAGATGAGGAAACTGGCACTGGTGAAGTTATGAAATTTGTTCAAAGTCACACAGCTTGTAAAAGGCACAGCCAAGATTCAGAGCCAGGTCTGTCCAACCTCAAAACTACTAATCAAGGCTAAGACACTTTGAAATAGCTGTGACGTACCAATCTGTGATGAGTTATATTGGTATTAATATTGCTTAAGTGTTCCTTAACTCCTTTGGAAAATTTTTAATGGTTAGGTTTTTGTCCTTCCTAAATTTTTCATTTGTTATGAAAAGCAATATAGTCTAGTAGCTAAGAGCTTGGTTTTGAAGATGGATAACATAGATAGAGATTCTGAAGCTTCTCTGCTTATGTGTGTGACACTGGGAAAGTTACTCAATTCCTTCTGTGTGTTTCCCTTTCTGTAAAATACCGATAGTGCTGTTGTTCACCTGGTCATTTGGAGCATGTAAGACACTTTTCTACTTGTCTACACGTGTCTTGCTGTATACCTGGCACATAGTAAGCTTTTAATAAATGTCAACTCGGTAATTTCATCTTTTAGCAGCTAATAAATTATTGAATAGGAAATAGTAAGGTTTTAGGATACTTAAGCCAAAATTAAACTTGAATAAATTATACCTAAAGGGAAATCACTAATTTGATGAAATTCAGAGCTGTTGTGAAGCATAGCATATTGGGTAGCTGTTTACAGGTCTGGCACCTACAAGGATCCTACATATCATATTGGTTACTTTTATGTCACAGTGATGATAACACTGACTAAAACAACCTAACAGAAGGCTACTTTGACTCAAAATGGCGGTGAAGGCATGGCAGAGCCATGAGTTCATCATAAGGGTGTGTAGAAGACGTTCCCATTTTTCCTATTTTAATTCTGTGTGTGTGTGTGTAATGAGAATTCCATCCATGAAATTCTTGTGTAATATCAACAATGTAATTTGGTCATCCATCCCCTCTCATGATTTATAAAAATATTTTCTTCCATTATTCTGTGTGTATGTGCCTGAGTGTACGTGTGTTCACAATATGGGTATAGGAGCACTTGGAAAGCAGAAGCAGTATCAGATCCCCTGGAGCTGGAGTCATGGATAGTTGTGAGTTAACCATGTGGGTGCTGGGAGCTGAACCTGGGTTCTCTGGAAGAGCACCTAGTGCTCTTAGCCACTCTTAACTGCTGAGCCATCTGTCCACCCTCTCACAGGTTTTTATGTAGTATTCCTGTCCCATCCTATCAGCTCATCAGTACTCTTAAGATTAAAAAAAATACAGTTTTGCTAATTATTTTACATTGTTTTATAACGAGAAAATTGGCTGAATAATCTAGCCTAGTGTTACTAGGAATGCTATGTTCATGTGAGTTTTATGAGGTTTTTTTTCTATTTATGATTCCTTAAGATAGATGCTTATTAACTATTCTTCCCCCTTCCTTTTTTTTTCTGTTGTGCTAACCAAATATGCAAGGCAGATGTATCCTAGTTTATTATCATCGTCTGTACCTTTCTGTTGTAAACTGTGATTTATCATCTGTAAGTCCACGTGTGGTTTAAGTTTTGAAAGTGTGTGTGTGCATATGCATATCTTTCTGTCACACCTAACTTAAACTATAGAACAAGATTCAACTATAATCAAGAAGAGGCACATCTACAGCACGGTGATCTAGACAGTTAGAACTAAAGGGCTGAGCCGGGTAAGCAGGCAAATGAAATGAGTTTCCATGTGATAACACCTCAGCGCCTTTTCCTCCTCATGCTGATGAGCCTTAAATGAGTAGCCAGTGATCCATGTCTTCATACCCACTATGATTTCTGGAAAATTCATTTAGTGCTGTAGGTAGAATGGTAATTTTCTTTGTCTCTTGTCTCTACTTTTCCTCCTAGCCCCCCCCCATGCCCACCCTCTTACATACACTTTAAAATCTCTGGAACTAGGAAGCGTCTCTCATTTATTTTTGATGATTTTTCACAATTAATGAGCATTTATTAACACTTTGAACAATATTTTTCTTCAGGTACATCTTGCAGTTGACGGTATCTAGTGTTGGTTTCTTGTCAGAGGCACGTTTTCTGTCTCACGATCGAAAGAGTGAGGACAGTACAAGTATGGCAGGCAAGCAGTTGATAGGAGAGTAGAGACAGCTCTCTAGTGACGTGTGAGTGATGGTTTTGGGTCAGAGGATGTTTGTGTCCCAGGATGGGCCAATTTGGTCCTTTCCGTATGCAAATTAGACAGTAAGCCAGGATGACTCTGGATAGTTAATTTATTTGTAAGAGGGGAATTCTGATCAGATGAGCAGGCATGTACAAGTTCAAGTTCAGGAAAGCCCACCACAAGGTCCGTGTGGGGAATGAAGAACCAGCAAGTAAAAAGAACAGAGGCTAGTGGTTAGCCAGTGTCTTGATGAGTCAGGGCTTTTTAGATTTCAGTTCCTTAGCTCACTTAGGTTGTTGGTTGTAAAACCTCAGCGTTCTTAGAGGTGACTACTGGTTCTGCCAAGACATAGATTACTGTTTCTCTTGGCTCTAGAACCTGCCTGCCTACAAAAGAGGGCTTCTTCTAACCCTACCATACCTCTGATAAAACATATATTTGTACATATACAGTACTTGAAATACCCCTTTTCTTGTCACATTAGTACTTAAGTCATATATAATCTTTAAAGGAGGAAATATATGTGTACACATACACATTATGGTGCTGAGATCAAACTGTTTTACTCGTGCTAGACAAATATATCCCCTGCATGAGGGTGTAATTTAATTTTCTTATCCTAACTTTTCTTTCATTATCTAACACAGTATTTTGTTGGACACAAAGTATTGGCAATTAAGAGAAGCCTGTAGGTCTGATAAGTCATAGTATAGACTGTAACAGTATGTTAGTGACCAATTATTCAACAGCTTCTAGGTGAGAAAAGTTAAATGTTATTCAGTTAAGATTATTTTGGGTAGAAGATACTTTTAAGGCAAGTTAAGGAACTTATTATTGAATCCTGAAGCATCTGAAAATACTCAAGGATAAGTTAAATTAATGAAACAAAAAAGTAAATAATTACAGTTTACCGTGAAAGAAACGAAGAGTTGTGTAATAAAGAGAGGTTGAGTGTAAAGGCCATGCCTTCAATTCCATCACTTGAGAAACAAAAGCAGGTGGATCTCTGTGGGGCCAGCCTGGTCTGTATAGCAAGTTCCAGGACTGCCCTCTGTAATAGAGATATGTGATAGAGGTAAGCTGGGTTTTTTATTTGTTTTTGTTTGTTTTGTTTTTAAGGAATTACAGAGGTGGGAGAGGTGACTGAGTGATTAAATATAGCTGCTGCTCTTGCAGAGGACCTGAGTCAGTTTCCAATACCCATATGAGAGTCCACAACCATCTGTAACTCCAGTTCCAGGAGGATTTGATGTCCTCTTCTAGCTTCCGTGGGAGCTAGGGATGCATGTAATGCACATACATAAATGTAAGCAATGCGCTTGTGTACAGAAAAAATGAAAAATCTAAAAATTTTTAAATAGATAAATCTTTTAAAAGATAAATATAGAGAAAATTATTTAGAAAGTAAAAAATGATAACCTTACCAATGAGATAACATTGAAGGTTAAACTTGGAAGTAAGAGGAAGAAATAAGCCCTTTGAAGAGTCTAGAAGAAAAACATTTCAGGAGAAAAAACACAGGCCCCCATAAGGAGTTAGTTACAAAGAGTGCCACTTCAAGCTAAGAGTCAGATAAAGGCAATATTTTAGTATCAGAATGTCTGGATGCTGTTTTGAGCATCAGAATCACTAAATGCTAAGTTTGAACTTGATTGAAAATATACTTAAGAGAGTCAGAGGGAAGGTTACATGGTGCCATAATCTATTTTTAAAAGATTATTCTGGAGGCTTGAGAAGGCTCAGCAGGTAAGGACACCTGCCACCAGGTTTAATGACTTGAATTCCAGTCCCTAGAGCCCTCATCATAGAAAGATAAAAACAGACTTTTACAATCAGTCAGTACATACAGATCTCTGGCTACCACCACATTCATGTTTGATGAGAGAGAAACAATAGAGATAATCCTGGCTTGCACTCTATGGTAGCCTAGATAGGTTGTGTTGGACTATGGTGGCTCTGGCAGTGTTTGTTGATAGCTTAGACTAGGGACAGGAGTGTAAGAAAGGGAGGGTTACAAAGCTACCTTCTCTTCTCCTTCTCACTTGTCATTTTTGGAACCAGCATATTTTTATTCTAGTCTGCCTCTCCAGACTTCAGCACCTCTTCCTCTCCTACACCACTTGACAGCTGCTTAGGGGAAGAGAGTCGGAGTAAAAGTAGGTTATCATTCTCAGGAACTCTGCCCTTCCTCACCACTTTTTTTTTTTTTTTTTTGCTAAATTGGCTTTTGCTGTATCAGAACAAAATTAAGTTTTGTTTTGTAAAGTAACGGTAAATTCTTGATTGTGTTCCTTATGAAATCATTTGTGAATGTGTGTTGTGGACTAAGGATGGTGGCCATATCTTTTTGCTATCTTTTGTTTTTGTTAAGTCTCCCTGTTGAACCTAGGACTGGCTTTGAACTCATGATCCTTCTACCTCAGCCTTACAGGTGTGCTAATACTACAGTGTCTGGCTTTGACCATATACATATGTACTTTTTAATATATAAAATGTTAACATGACTTAAGTTTATGAATCATAAATTCAATTCACTGATTGTTTTCCCAATAAAAAAACAAAATTAGGGCTTGGCAATGGCTCAGCAGATACAAGTTGAGTTTGATTCCTGGAACCCACAGTGGGACTGACTCCCTAAAGTTATCATCCATCCTCCACATGGTGTGCTGTGGCACTTTTGCACCAGCAGCCACACATTTGTCTCATGTACGCATACAGTAGTGATAATCCTAGAAGGTTTTAAAACATGGCTTTGTAATTACAAGAAGAGTTATGTTTGGACTTTTTGAAGTGCTAGGAATTGAAGCCAGGGCCTCATGCATAATAGTCAAGCACCTTGCCTGTGCCAGAAATCTAAAGCAAGGCAGGAGGAGTTCTTCAGGTATTGCATCACTTGGTGTTTGAGAGCATGGTAGCAGCAGGCAGACTAGGGCAGTGCTAATACTCTGTAGTGTTACTAGTTCATGTGCAGGAGCTAGTTAGGGAGGTCTGCAGGTGTTAGAGTTACTCTCTAGGCCCTGGGTGACAAATGACTGGCATTGCAACTTCCAGACAGGCCTGTGTCCTGGGATTTCAAATTTTCACAGCCTTTTCACTCTCTGGAGAGCAGGGCCTACAGTTTCACTTGTCTGGTTCGTTCTGGTCTCTTAACTTTCTTCAGCTGCTGTTTTCTATCCTCAAACTGCCTGCTCACTCTCTTAACTGTTTAGCTACCTCTTCTTGCTGTGGCCGTTGTCACTGATGCACTGCCAAGGAGGCAGTAACTGTCCGTCCTTCATCCCCTCCCCCCCCCCACTGGCAGCTGCCAGTCTTGAAGCCCCACTCCCTTGCCACCCCCCTGTCTGCAGTCCTTCTTATTTTACAGCTTAGGCTGTACTCCTAAAGCAGGCAAAGAAAGACTGTTGAGAGGCTTTCATTGGATGTTTGCTTGCATCATTAGGGAAGTGGGTGGAAATGGTTGTAGGGCTGCCTAGGGTTCAGTGAGGCTTGTGATAGCAGAAAACCTATTACATAATGTTTGAAACAGTTAGGGCTGGGCCAGACCTGCAGAAGCCAGAGCCAGCAGTTCCAGTTGTCTTGTAGTTTTCTCAAAGTGCTAGTACCAGTTCCAAAGAAGGGTAGTCCAACTGTCTGTTGAAAGGCAATCCTAGTACTAATAGTAATTTTAATAGTGCTTCAGCAATGCTTAATACCAGTCTAGATCCCCAGAAAGAGACCGGTGCCCCTCTTCTCTCACTCACTGAGCTGCACTCAACCTCTGGCCTTTAAAATATTTTTCTCAAACATCTCCAGGTTCAACTTTTTGTCTTCTGCTTTGGTTTTTTGAGATAGGGTTTCACTGTGTAGCCCTGGCTGGCTTGGCCTAGAATTCACTTTGTAAACCAGGCTAGTCTTGAACTCACAGAGATCTGCCTGTCTTTGCTTCCTGGGTACTGGGATTGTATAGGCTTGTGCCATTATGTCTGGCCATGGCTATCTTTAAGGAGTAAATATTGAAATCCTGTATTTAAGCAAAGAATTTTGTTGGTAAGGTAAAAATAAATAAGAAAGATACCCAAAATGAAAATAAGATAACAGGCTACTGTTTAAAGCAAGGACTAATTTGCAAGTAAAGAATCCTTTGAAATGAAAAGGCACAACACATTCAGAGTTGTACCTGACCTTAAATGTTGTTGGACCTGATGAACTGGAGGGAGGTGTGTTGTGAATGACTGCTTGAGTATGTGACCTAAGCAGTAACTACGGTGGAGGACTATATGGGAAGGAACTGGATCATTCAAGCTGTCATTATTTATTCCCAAATGCCAACTATTTAGACTTATTTCATTCTAAAATATCTTGCCTGACAGATAATTGAGCAAAGTAATTCTTAGTCTTAATCTAAAAAATTAGAATGATGTCTTCCTATATTTGTTTTCTTTTAAAGTGCTGTGAATGGGAGAATTTTCTGACATAAGTAATATGATATCCCAATTTACAGCCTATTTTTTATAGCTAAACTGAAATAATAAGCAAACTCAGATTTATCAAAAGCTAAATTTATATCAGAGCTAAATCAATGTCTCCTTTGAAAAAAAATGGGGTGGGAAGATTGAAAGAAAATCAAGCTGGTTATGTTATTACATACCTGCAATCCAGTGCTTAGGAGATGGGCAACAGGAGGATCCAAGATTGAGGTCATCCTCTGCTACAGAGTTCAAAGCCAGCTTGGGCTCTGTGGTACCTGATCTCAACAAACCAAACCTTTGTTTTCTTTACATTTCCCTAAATGTGTTTGTATATCAACTTCTAACAGAAAACTGGGAAGTCTTAAAATGAATTTTTTAGTTCTAAAGTAATTATATGTGTTAATTACCTGTTTATGATAAAGCTGTACCTTGTTGGTGTTTACTTGGCTCACTGTCTATGGGAAGTGCTGAACCAGTGTTAGAATTGAATACATTAATAGTTGTTTTTCTTAATTTTTTTTTTTTTTTGTGTGTGTGTGCATTGATGCAAGAATATCAGATTCTTGGGACTGGATTTACAGACAGTTGTGAACTGCCGTGTAGGGACTGGGAATTGAACCTGAGTCCTCTGGAAGAACAACCAAGTTCTCTTAACCACTGAACTATTTCTCCAGTCCCCCAATTATTTCTTATTAGGCCTCACAATTTGACTAATATTTACTGTAGGTCAGAATTTTTAGGAATCATAATTGATAGCAGATTGACATATCTATAGTCCTTTGGCCTTGATGAGTCCTTGCTTTTAACTTAAATTTTTAGTTAAAAATATACAATATATATATTATATATATATAGTATACAAAGGGTAATGGATTTGATCCTAGCATCCTCATACATATGAGTCGTTATATTTTGTTCCCACTCATTCCCTCCTTGTCCCCGCCTCTCCTCCAGCTGGTCCCTTCCTCCCTTCAGTGCCCTTTCTGCTTCCTCTCCGCCCCTTTCATGATCCTTTTCTAGTTTTATGATCCACACACATAGAATTTTACTTTGAGGTTCTGCATATACAAGAAAGAAAATATCCTTTTTCTTTTTAAGTCTAGCTTGTTTCCCTTGATGTAAGGTTTTCTAGTTTCTTGTAAATGTCATGATCCTATTTTCTTTATGGCTGCATAAAGTTTTATTGTGTGTATGTACCACATTTTCTTTATCATTTCATCTATGCAGCATATAGGTTAGTTCTGTTTCCTGGGTATTATGATAGTGTAGTGGGATAAATACAGATGCAGGTATCTCTGTGATATATTGACTTAAAAGTCCTTCAAGTATATACCCAGGAAAGATATAGCTGGGTCGTATGATAGTTGTTTCTAGGTTTTTGAGGAATCTCCATATTGATTTCTATAAATGCTCTACAAGTTTATGTTCCTGTCAGTGTGAATAAGAGTTCACATTCTTTATTTTTTTTGTACTTATTTTTATCAAATGAAGAAATTCCTTCACTGAAAAACCTTTAAAAACAGTCATAAATACTGAAATCAAAGAAAGGTGGCTATTACACAGATTCCAAGTATTACTATTTAAGTGTCTAAAAATTTGTGTTGTTTTAGAAATAAAAATCATTTCATTATTGATAGAAAAAAGAAGTAAAAAAAAATTCAAAAATCTGACGATTAAAATAGTCCAGTATTTCTTGGTTGAGTCTGGCATTTTATCTTATGTTTAAATGATTGAATAAATAATGTTTTTCTTTTGGGGCAGTTGAATACTCAGTGTATATGTTTTCCTATAATATGCCTTATAATTTTTTGGAATAGACCTTCAAAGAAACATAAAAGAAGCCTGCATATTTATATTCAGCCATGTTTATTGGGAGAATCAATAATAATAAATTGAGTAGATTAGATGATTCATTCTGCAGTTGTACTCATGAACTTGAGCTTTGTGGTCATCTGTATCTCCATAGTTTGGTCTACTAATGTTAGGTGTGTTTGTCATAATCTGGTCCTACATATAAGCTCTCTACTTATATTTTTTGGTTTGAAAATAACAAATTATTCCATAATAGGAAAATTCCCTAGTTGTGTTGGGTATATTGCAAAAACATATGTCACTGTACTATATAAGTAACTTAAAGTATTCACAATGTAATTTAAAATTTGTATGACTTTTCACCTTGGGAACTGTATTAGTTGGGGTTCTCTAGAGTAACAGAACTTATAGAATGGGCTGCCCATTCTATAAATATTTATATATCTGAGATTTATTAATGGTTTACAGCCGTAGTCCAGCTAATCCAACCGTGGCTGCTTACAAACAAAGGTCCAAGAATCCAGTAGTTGTTCGGTCCATGAGCTGAATATCTCAATTGGTCTTCAGTATATTCTGAAATCCAGAATAGGCTCTAATGCAAGTGAAGGAATGGACTTGTTAGTGAGGGCAAGAGAAAATAGGCAAAGAGTGAGGCTTCCCTTTTCATGTCTTTATATGTAGGCTTCAGGATAAGATGTAGCCCAGATTAGAGATAGGTCTTCCCACCTCAAAAGATCTAGATTTCAAGTGGATCTTTCCACTTCAAATGATTAATTAAATAAAAATCCTTCACAGACGTACCCAGCTATTCCTGGGTTTTGCTTAGTTCCAGATGCAGTTAAGTTGACAATCATTTGGCATCACAGGAATGTACCACGTAAGATCAGAGTCTCCTAAAATAGTTTAGCTAAGTTAATTTGTGAGTAAACTTCGTTTTTCCAAGTACTTAGAGTGATGGCCATGATTTTATGTTTTAGTTTATGCAGTTACATTTGGAACCAGCTAGTGGAAGAATTAAAATAATTTAACATCTTGGCTGCTTGGCTTTTTAGAATTGTTTGTTCTCCTCTCACAGGGAAACACCTTTTCTTCCCATTGTGTGTATGTGTGAGCATGTACTGTGGTGCTTTTGTAGGCCTTGGTCCTCTCCTTGTACCACGTGTAACTGCCAGACTTGATGGCGCCTTTACCTGCTTGAGCCATCTCACTAGCCAGGAAAGCCATTTTAAATGCCACTGTCATGGAACATATTCCTATCTTACCTACTCTAACTTATACCTGAAATTAGAAGTCTAATTGTGGCGACAGGGCAAAGAAAAGAAGAGGACACAAATGTCAAGATCAAAACCAGCCTTTAGGAGGCAGATGCCGGGCCAGCGGATGTGTGTGCATCCTAGGACAGCCAGGGCTACACAGTCAGTCAGTGAGATCCTGTCTGAACAAACAAAACAGTAGATGAACTATCTCTTACTTTAAACTAGGCAAAGAGTAAGTCACTGAATTTTAGAAATACAGCATATACACACCATTACAAACCTCTACAAACAGAGGAGTCAGACATCTGTAGTTACACATTTAAGTTTCATCTTTTACCAAAATGAATTATTTTCTCCCTAAATTATGGTTGTTTGATTTTCTTTGTTTTGTCGTTTATAAGCAGAGTATTATATTGTATACTTCTTCAGTTTGGCCCCCCTCCCATCATTATTGTTATGCGATTCATCCATGTTGATATTAAGCCTTTACATCATATGTATACTTACATATTCTTTATTTTGTCAGTGGTATTTAGGTTCTAAGGTTTGTTGTTAGTTTACTATTAAAGACAATATGTAATGTTAAACAGACATCATTAACACTATGCGGACATATGTAAGAATTTCTCTAGGGCATATTCTTAGAAGTGGAATTTCTATGCTACATTCTTACTGCTGTGACAAAAGACTCAAAGGATGAAGGATTTATTTTGCCTCGTGGTTTCAGAGGTTTCATCCCATGGTCTGGTGGCCCCAGCCCCATTGTTGTGGCCTGTGGCAAGGAAGGTGAAGTTGTTCGCCTGTGGTGGCAGCCCAGAGAGATGAATAGTCCAGGGACAAGGGTACTTTGCAAAAGCATGCCCAGGGTCCTCTTTCCTCCAACTAGGCTTATCTCCTAATAACTCATTCAGTTTTGAACTCATTACTAAATTAATTCATTGATAAGGTTAATGCCCTCATGCTTAAATCACGTTCAATAGTGCTACCAGTGGGGAAGACACATCCAAACCATGACAGTACTATCTGTGCAGCATGTAGTGGCTCCCAGTTCACTCTTAAGTAAATGGCTCTTCGTTCCTTTTTCTGATGAGGGTAAATTCTTTCACTAGAACCAGTGCCTTGTTTGGCATGTACAACATATAGTTCTTGAAGCCTTAAGTAGTGCTTTTGAAACTTGAGGCTTTTACAGTATTCCTCAGTAATCCACTACAGTGTGAATTATCAAGGTAGAAAAGGAGTCTTATGTAATTACAGAATTCCCGAACAAAAGCTTTCATTAAAGTGTTAAGTAAACACTTTATGAAATCATTTAATAATTTCATGCGTATGTTTTCACAGCTTCCTCCCCATACTCTCTCCTCATCCCTTCTCCCTTCCACCAAACCTGTTGTTCCCGATAAGGCTCCTTCCTTCTGCCTTTATATACCTGTTTGTTTAGGTGGCCCACTTCATTTAATTAGGATTGCTTGAATAAGGCTGGGTGGTAGGACTATTTATTTCAGCAAGGGCAACTTACTAGTGGCTTGACGTGATTGAGGAATATAACATCCTCTCCCAGCAGCCATTAACTTCCTGTAACTCCTCAGGTGTGGGGCCTCATGAGTGCCTTTTTTTTTTTTTAACATCAGAAATAACGTACAGATTCAAAGCTAATTGCACACATCTATACATGGAAGTTCTGCCATTGCTAGAATATTTTGTTTCTGTTTTAAGTCAGGGTCTCAATGTATAGGACACTATAGACTCCTGTCTCACCTTCCTGGGTGCTGTTCATTGGTGAGGATATACCTTTAGTGCACTAATTTCTCACCTCTTTAGTTTTGTTATGTTTTCCTGACTCTTTCTAATTTGTAGCTTGTATATATGAGGCATATGGTTCATCATTTTCTGTTAGATAAGTTTTGTTTGTTCAAGGTCATGGCTAGTGGTGTACTGTGACAAAGTGGCCATAGAAGATTGTTTGGGAGCTTAAACCTCTGTAGTTGGTGAACATAACAGGTCAGTAAGCTTTGTTTACAGTAGGACATTGTGTTTAAAATTTTCTTTTTCTTTGTCAATCTGCTTATATTTTATAAAGAGTTCTTTGGAACTGCTTTCTAGTTAGTCTCTTTTAAACATGGGCATCTGATATTTTTGAGACAGTTTCATCTTGCCAGTCTATAAACTTGCACATGAAGTGCCTTTTGTAATATTGTTTATACGGTGCCTAGTGGTGTTTATTATTTCTTGTTTTTATTTTATTTCTCATTTTGGAAAGTGGATTATGGCATGGGCATAATTGTGTGTATACATATAGCATGAATGGTGCATTTGGATTGTGTGTAACTTGCCATATAGACACATAAATTTAGGAGTGTTCAGAAATTATTGTCAAGTGTATAGCTATTTACCATGAGCAGTATAAAATGCAGCTAACTTGTGATTGATTTCCTGTTTGAAGCAGTTGATGGATGGGTGAGGTGAAAGAGAAACAGCAGACGGAGGCATTCAGATTTTATTCTTGGTCGTGTTCAAAATTACCATGGATCCTAAAGTTTGAATTTGGAGTTTGATGTTGAGTTTCTGTAGTAATTTCAACTCACCTCCAAGCCCTACAAACAAGTACCTCAACTTTAGGAAGTATAAAGGTGAGGATGGCATCTTAGATCCTAGCATAAGCAGTGGAATCTGACATGTCTTTCTCTCATTTAAGTAACAGAGGTGGTATGGAAATAAGATTATTAAATAAGGTAGACTTACCTGATTTTTAAAAGATGTGGTGCAGAAGTGTTGAGATACTGTGAAAACTTTAAAATGACAACAAACCCTGTGGTTTATATCTGACATCAATGTATTGGATGTAAGGATTCCTTGGTCATGTAGCAGTTAACGTGCTAGTCCGGGTGAGATAAGAATGCCTGGCACATAGCACCAGCCATAAACCAACAGAACACTATGGAGAGCATGCCCCTAGGCGTGACTAAGTAAATCGGTGCCCACTTGTTCTCCTATGTGGAAGTCTGTCTCTTTCTCTTCTGCTTCTCTCCCTTGTACCAGCTCAGCACCTCCCCTGAATAAACTAGTGTGGCATCTGGTAGTATGTGTCTGATCTCACTCGCGAAACCAACACCGCTGAATGTGTCTCTCGAGGACAGTTTCACAGACACCCTAGGCAAGCTTACTAACTTAGAACACTACATTATTTACTTTTTACCCTACTGTCATGCCTAATTCTTTGCTCAAATGTCATTTACTTGTGCTGGGGTCAAACCCATGGCTTTGTACTGCTAAGTACAACTGAGCTACACCCTTAGCCTACATTTCTGTTTTATAATTTAAAATGCCATATGGCCCGAGGCACTTCTAATCCCCTCCTTATTCTGTTTATCTTTTTTTGTTGTTGTTTATTTTTTTCAAGGGGGTGGAGGGACAGGATTTCTCTTAAGTGTAGCCCTACTGTCCTAGAACTCATTCTGTAGATTTGACTCAAATATCTATCTGCCTGCCTCTGCCTCCTGAGTGCTGGAATTAAAGGTCTGCAAAACCATGCCTAGCTATAGTTTGCTTATCTTTTTTTGTGTAGTTTCCCAAGACCTAAAGTAAAATAGTCTTTCTTGATTCCTGTAGACTACTTTCCCTACCAAGAGGCTCCTGTTGGTCAAAAAACAAATTTACTCGATTTATTACATCAAGAGAGAGAACCACTTTCACAGATTATTGGTTATTAGGAGAAGTTAAAAAAGAGTATTTAGCCAGACAGGTGGTGGTGTACACCTTTAGTTCCAGTGCTTAGAAAGCAGAGGCAGGTACATCTCTGAGTTTGAGGCCAGCCTGGTCTACAGAATAAGTTCCAGGACAGCCAAGGCTACACAGAGAAACCCTGTCTAAAAAGAGTAGGATTTCTTTGTTTTGTTTTGTTTTTTAAGCTATTGAATCATTGGGTTCTGTTTGATTTTGCTGTGTGTATATATGTGTGTGATGTGTGTACTTGTTTATAAGGATATGAGAGCATGTGAGACAAGAGGTCAGTGTCAGGAGTCTTTCCTGATTGTTCTTTACCTTATTGTTTGAATTTAAGTTTATCTCTGATCCTGGAGCTCAAGGTTTGCCCACCCAGTAAGTAAGCCCCAAGGATCTTCTGAGATAAAGTCTTACTGTGTGGTCCACACTGGCCTTGAACTTGTTGTAATCCTCCTGCCAGATGCAGAAATTAAATTTTAGGGTGGTAAGATTGCCCAGCATGTAAAGGTGCTCACCACTACCCCTGGTGATCTGAGTTCACTCCCTGAGTTGACTTCCACAGAGGAAGGATGAGCCAACCCCTTCAAGTTGTCTTCTGACCTTCAAATGTGCACCATGGCTTTCCTCCTGGCCACACCATGATGAAAGAAAGAAATTAAATGTTCATTTTTTAAATACTCCCAGGAATAGAATCCAGACATACATCTTGTTTGTTTCACTGTCAGTCCAAGCACTGGAATTACAGGCAAGTCATTGTGCCTTGCTTTGGTTTAGACAAGTCCTTCAAGGTTCTGAACTGATTTGGGTTAAACAAAGTATGTGGCACATGTTTAGAGACAGGTCTTTTCTCTGTTATCCTGTCATGAAAGCTGTTTGTCCTATGTGGGATCTATTTGTCTAGGTAAGTTAGTTCACAAGGATTTCTGCAATCAAACAGTCAAGCTAATAAGGGTTTACCAGTGTGGTTCTCAACCTTCCTAACGCTGTGACCCTTTAATACAGTTCTTTACGTTGTAGTGACCCCCCTCAACCTTAAAATTATTTTCATTGCTACTTCATAACTGTTACTTTGGTATTGTTATAAATTGTAAATATCTGACATGCAGGATCCAATCCCCAAGGGGGTCTTGACCCACATTTTGAGAACCATTGACTTAATAGGGTTATCATCTTGCCCACCCCCTCAAAAAAATCCAGAGCTTAGTTGTATCAACTTGACTAAATTCTCACTGCTGGTTTTCTATACTTCAGTACCCTTGTTTCCACCAAGGCCACCACTAGTACCCTAGTTTAAATTCTCATCATGACTTGTCTGTAATCTTTTCCTCTTCTGAATTGTTTTTCCATATTACTAGCAGGGTGATTAAACCAAATTGTAAGTCTGGCCATGACAGTCCCTGTAAATAGCTTCTGATTTCCCATGTGCCCTCAATCTCTCAAAGAGTCTCTGGTCTTACCTCTTACTGTGTGCTACCACCTAGCATTACATTTTCCAGATCTGTACTTTCATTGATGTAATTGCTTTTACTTGAGGTACTTTTATTCCTATAGCCCACCATCTGTCACTAATTTTGGTTCCTTAAAACTTAACTCAGTCTGTGACTGCTTCTAGGAAATAACAGGTTTCAGAGTTTCTGTATTATTAATGTTGTTGAGAGTTCATAAAGTAGTCTTATTAGTTTTTGTAACCACTAGCTTTAACAGTTGGGATAGATCAATGCAAAATAAGCTTTTAGGTTTTTGGATATTTTGTTTGTCTGTTTGTCTGGGGTGTAGCCCCAGTTGTCCTGGAACTCACTCTCTAGACCAGGCTGGCCTTGAACCCCAGGTCTTGCTGCTGTCTCCTGAGTGCTGGAATGAAAGGTGTACAGCATCACCACCTGGCATGCTTTTAAGTTTTTTATTGAACCACATAAATGAGGTGAAGAGGAGTGTTACCATAAGGTTTTCTGGCCCAGGATGGCCAGAGGTCCGGACCCATAGACCTTCAGCCCCCCCCTTAACTGCCCGCCGCTGCTTAGTCCCCCCAAAATGACTCAGACACTTATATTACGTTCATGCTGTATGACCTATGGCTCAGGCACATTGCTAGCTTGCTCTTTCATCTTAACTCAACCCATTGTCATTAATCTGTAATCTGTCCTGCCACATGGCCCATGGCTCTCCTGTGCTCCTTACGTTTCTTCTTGGGCAGCTGACTTGGTCTGTCTCTGACTCTGCCCTTCTCCTACCTATGCTCTGATTCCCCTCCTACTTTTTCTATGTTGCCTGTCATGGGCCAAAACAGCTCCTTTATTTAAAGATTGATATTCACAGCATACAGAAAGACATTCCCACATCAGAGGAGGTCTAGGGAATTCCTTCAATGGCTGGAGAAAGTAAAAGGCCTCGAGAGTCAACAAATAAATAAAGAAGTTAACTAAAGAATACTGGAGAAGAGAGGGTATAGGGAGGAAACAAGTATATAAAAGAGATAAGTGCATTCTACCAACCATTTACAGAGCAGTTAAGAAACATAAAAGTTTTTCTGAGGACAGAGGTACATCTTCCTGGGTAAGAGCACTTGCCACCAAGCCTGATGACACTGACACACACACAGGCACATGCACACACACGTGCACTGACTGACATTTAAATTATATCTAGTTACTTTTGTAATTGTAGAATAATGGAGTTTTTTTTTTAAAAAAAAAATTAGCCTGTAGAACAAAAATAATTCTCAATTCTTATAAAAAATTTATCTGTTATGTTAAGCTAGGATGGCTGTCTTCAGGTCAATGGTAGTTGTTCATTAAGAAGTAGCAAGCATCTGGGCAGTGGTGGTGCACACCTTTAATGCCAGCACACAGGAGGCAAAGGCAGGTGGGTGGATCTCTTGATTTTGAGGCCAGCCAAGCTTACAGAGCAAGTTCCAGGACAGCCAGGGCCACACAGAGAAACCCTGTCTCAAAAAACCCCAAACCAAGGAAAAATAGCCAACAAGATATCACTATTCCATATCTTTTACTTTGAAAATTTATTTTAGAACTGATTTGACGCTACTCTTCCAAATTGCTGTAGCTGTGAAACCTTTTCCTTAAACTTTTACATAGAAATCAGATAAAATGAATCCTCTCTGCATTTGTGGTGAGCACATGAAGCCTTTCCTAAGAGTTGTGTCCAATCTTCCAGACTCCTTAATATTTTCTCCTAAATAACCAGTGGTTGCTGGGCCTTTCTACTGCAAATCCTATAGTTACTTGAAGCATATTTCAAGAATCATGGCAGAAATACCAATAGCAAACCATTTGAATACTGAGAGTGATAAGATATTTAAGGATGTCTGCCTGGAAAGTAAACAGACTCTGCTGTGCCTGTGCCCAATTCAGACAGTGGTGGTAGTCCTTGTGACTTCTGTGCTCTATCCAACACTGATGGTCCTGTGGTTGTTGTGTAGATGAAGTAGTCTCTGCTGTGAGAGAGGTCGCTTTGTTGTGTTTTCAAATGTATCAGATGCCACACATGGTAGGCACCCTGTTAGGATGCAGGGCTAGGCACTGCTTAGGCGAGAGGATACAGCCTGCTAGTAAGGAGATACAAATGGCTCCAGGGCTGAATGAGTACAGTAATAGAAGTCAGCAAAAGGCTTTAAGCTTTAATGGACCTAGCCAAGCCAGGGTAAGGGCTTGCCAGACAAATAATGTATTTTTGTTAAATGCTAGCTTCTCTTGAGCTAACACTCAAACTGAAGTGGGTTTGTGGGTATTTTGTTTTGTTTTGTTTTTCTATGCAGACCAAGGAACTGAAAGGGTCTGGCTGTGGAGGACTGTAAGTAGCTTAGTGTATCCGGAACTTAGCATGCGAATGGGGGCTGGTAATGGAAGACATAAGACAAAGACTGTGGTTGCCATGCTGAGCATTTGGACTTTGTCTTGAGAGGGATGTGAGACAATTGGAGGACTTTAAAGTAGAGTAAGTGTGTGGTCAGATTGATGTTCTAGAGAGCTGACAGCAATAGGACAGGTTAGAATGAAATGGCCTTTATCTGAAGCAGAGTCTCAGTAATGGCCTTTTGCAATAAGTTAAGCAAAACTGTCTCAGAATAGTAGAGCTGGATGCCAGTCACATTTAGGCCTGTAGCCTTAGCTACCCAAGAGGCTTAGGAAAGAGGATCAAGAGTTAAAGGCCAGCCCCAGAATGAGTCCCTTCTTAAAGCATTTAGCCATTTTACTTAATATTATTTCTGAACTTCACAATGACCCTGCAAGGTAACATTTATTACCATATCTTACAGCAGTGTAAACTAAGGATTAGAGAATTTAATTGGCTTACTCCAGTCACACTACCTACCATCTATGGTAGCATAGTGTTCAGACTCAGGTCTGCCTCACTGCAAAGGTTCTTTCATTTGTGCCAAGTGCCCTGTTATATAAGCCAGACATTGACCAGAACCTCAGGCATATATTATTTCTTAACAGTATCCATTAAGTAAGTATATGCGAGCAACTACTCTGCCCTAGTTCCAGGAAGCTAGGAGGTAAACAGGGAACATGATGGATCCCATCCTTGCAGAGCTTATATTATATTCCTGTGGAAATATATAGTAATGTAAATAAAAGTTATCACACAGAAAAGGGCAGGACTTGGGGAGGTAGCTCCTTCCCCACTAGGGGTATGAGAAGTGAACAGAATCAAACAGGAAGATAGAAGTGACTGAGAAGGGCTCAGCCTGCTATGTACAGCCTGAAGTTTCTGACCTGTCTGGGCCTGAGGTCTAGAGGAATCTTGCCACCCATGGTCCCACAGCTGCTTAGTCCCAAATAATCACACAAAGGCTTATATTAATTTTAAACTGTTTGGCCTATGGTTCAGGCTGATTACTGACTAGCTCTTAGAACTTAAGTCTACCTATTTTCATTAATCTGTGTATTGCCACATGGCTCCATGGCTTTACCTGTGTTCTATTACATCTTGCTTCCTTGGGTGGCAGCTTGCAGCTTCTCTCCCTGAATCTACCCTCTTTTGTCTTTATCTCTGCTTAGATTTCCCACCTGCCTCCAAGCTCCCTTGCCATAGGCCAAAACAGTCTCTTTATTAACAAATGGCAATAAAGCATATTCAGCATACAGAATAGCCATCCCATATCACAGGGCTGTAGTTTCAATCCTTTGTCTGCAAACAAGATGGGGATGCATTTCTGTTTACTCAGGCAGTGTGAGCAATAGTGGCTATTGTCTAATATTCTTCAAATCAGGACTACTAATATCTTTCTCTTACACATGGAGGGTAGGGTAGAATATGAGAGTGAATGAAGAATGGATTAAGGGGCAGGAAAGAGATAGTAAAGCGGTCAAATCAGTAGATAAGGCTACAAAAAAAAAAAAAAAAGGGAGTTGGGCCTAGCATGCACATAATCTCAGGTTCAGTCCTTAGTACCACCTAAAACGAGGCATAGTGCTGCATACCTATAATCACAGCATTTGAAAGGTCAACCTTGTTGGCGGACAGTTGTGATTGTAGAGAATTGTAGTTGTCTTTAAAATGACAGTTCTGTTTAAACTTACTGTCTCTCTAAGAGGAACTGCACTAATGGCTCCTTTTCCTTTAAGCCATACATCTTCACATGGGACTTGAGAGTTTTGGGTGGGTTTTGTACTGAGATGGTGATCCAGAGTTCAGTAAGAAGATGGTAACTGTTTGGCACTTGTTCACTGTGTCTGCAGGTTGTAAGAGTTATCATGAACAAACTACGGCAGAGTTTTAGGAGAAAGAAAGATGTCTATGTCCCAGAGGCCAGTCGTCCACATCAGTGGCAGACAGATGAAGAAGGAGTCCGAACTGGAAAATGTAGCTTCCCAGTTAAGGTAAAAAACAAATGTCTAATTCTCTGTGGGGGAATATTTCTTTATAGTAGCCTATAGGATTAGAGTAACTGAAAGAGTCTTCCAAAAATCTCTCCAAATTCTGCTTCAGTGATGAACTTAAGTGAGAATGTATATATTGCAGTTAGTAATTTTCCTTTTTGTATTTAAATTATTTAAATAAGAATATTTTGCTGGAAAGTGGTGGCCCATGTCTGTATTTAATTCCAGCACTCAAGAGGCAGAGGCAGGCAGATCTTTGAGGTCAGCCTGATCTACAGAGTGAGTTCCAAGACAACCAGGGCTATGTGAAGAAACCATGTTTCAAAAAAAACAAAAAATTAATTATTTAATAATAATTTCTGCTACATGATCTGTAATTAGTATAAATAAGAACATGTAGTGTATGGGTTAGGGAAAACTGAACCTAGGGTGCTGCATATCCTAGACAAATACCCTGAGCTACATCCACAGCCCTTTCACTTAATTTGAGACAGGATCTCACTAAGTTGTCCAGGCTGTCTTTGAGTTTGTCCTGTAGCCCTGGTAGGCCTTGTGGTCCTCCTTCCTTAGCCTCCCAGGTAGATGAGATTACCTAGAAGCCTGTACTGTCATGTCTGGCTACATAAGATTGCCTCTAATGAGAATACAAGTTTCTGAAACGTCTAAAAGTCCTCAGTTATCAAGAATTATTTTCAGTGAGATATATTTAACAACTAAGAAGACAGGAGGATTAGAGCTTACTTTCAACACTACCTTAAAAAGAATATCAAAAGAAGCAAAAGCACCACTTCTCCCTACTCCCAGTGAAGGCTAGATGTTTTTGCTTGCTTCTCTCAGTAATGATATGACTTCTAGCTGATATAATATTTTATCCAGTCTCTGTATTCACGTTTATCATGCTTTAGACTTGCACTCTTCTCTGTCTTCATTTGTAGACTTGTTTTCACCCAGCATTTGTGATTAGATTTCTTTTAGTTCTGCTCTGGGTTTCCTGTCCTTATAATTAATTTTTTGTTCCATTAAGGCTAGATGGTTTATCTTGATATTCCATCAAAAAGGAAACAATTTTCTCTTACTTTTAAATTTATATAAGCTTTTTAAATTTCATTTTCTTCACATATTAATAGGTCACTAATGTTTACAATCTCCTATAGATAATTAAATCTCATATCTTGCATTTATTCTAAAAGTGTTTATTATGAGACATTAAATTTAGTGTAAATCTAAGGAATTTACTACAATTTTCTTTGAAGTCATTGCTCCATTGATATGTTTGACAGATAATTGCTGAATGTTTGCTGCCTGCTACCTAGAACAGGTAGTGTTCTGGGTACTGGGTATGCAATGAACAGTGCAGACAAAACTCCCTTCACGGTGTTTTCATGGTGATGTTCGTTAGAGAATGAAAAAAACAGAATATCTGATCTACCAGAAAGAAATTGTGGATGAAGGAAATAAACGAAGGTAGATAAAGTTTAAAATATGATGGTTAAAGAAGTCTTCACTGCAGGGGAAAGGAGTGTGTGTGTGTGAGGGGGAGACACGACGGGACTGTCATTTGAGAAAACACCCAAAGAAATTGAGAAAATAAGCATTGCAGGTATCTAAGGAAACAGAGCGAGACAAGGGAGCAGCAAGTGGGGTGGCTCTTTAGCAAGAGATGCCTGGCATAATAAGGGGTATCAAGAAGGCTGTTGTGTGCAGAACCAGAGGAACAGGTAGAAATGAAAGTTGGTTAAGTAGAAAGTAGATTGTGAAGTTTATTACTTTCAAATAATATCACACCTACCAGCTGTATTCTTTGATACAAATACAATACTTTTTATAAATTCTTAATTAGCTTATATAGTTCCATACTCACACTTATGTGTATAAAGGAGAAATAAATGCTGCAAAAATTGTGTCTAGCATGTATGGTCTTACCTTGGTTAACAGAGTAAACCAAGTTACTTGTCAAAAGTAACTGCACATACGTATATTTAAAATGGAATTATAATCTGATAAAAGATGACTCTAAGTAAGCTATTTTCTGTATTACAAGTCTCTGATAGTAGATGTGCCATGTGTTCATTCATGCTAGAAGTAGTTTTTCCCAGTTTTTGTTACTACGAATGCCCTCATTACAGTCCCTAAACACTCCACTGAAAAGTTATTTGCCTAGAGCTTTTTGTGGGATGGGAGTTGGGGCATACAGAGTCTTGTTACATAGCTCAGGCTAGCCTCAAATTCATGATTCTTCTGTCTCCCTCTCTTAAGTGCTTTATTACCAGCCCAACTCCATTTAAAGCGTTTTGACTTTTATTTATATAAAATAGGAAACTATTAAAGATTGTTGAACAGAGAAAATGCATCATGGGACTTCTGCTCTTGAAGGCTTACTCTGGTTCCTGTGCTGACAGTTTCTATACAAAATAAAAACAGAACACAGTCCATGTGACATACATAGACATTGGTACTGGAACTGAAGAAAAGGGTCAGTTTCTGGAATTATTTTTATCACCTTGACTACTCAGCTATGATTATGAGACATGTATATATTTTAAAGGAAAAGCTATAGCATTTATTGATGGATTATATTTGTGATGTATGACAAAGAGGAAAAAGAAAGGATGGTTCAAGATATTTATTTTGAGACAGCGACTCAGCCAGTCTGTACTGACCTTGAATTTACTGGATAGCTGAGGATGACCTCCAACTCATAATCTTCCTGTCTCTACCTTGCAAGTGTGGGATTAGAGGTGTGCACCCCACAGGGTTAAGATTGCTAATCTGAATGGGTAAAAGGTTAGATTTAGATATATTCTTTTGGAGGAGATTGTTAGGGCATTATATTTGTGAATGTGAGAATATAAACTCAGTTTTGGTGTTGTGAATGTGGTCTCTAAATTTTCATTTTGTTTTTTTATGTTATAGAAGTACAGGTGGCCCTTCCCCCTGCTTTTATTGCACAAACTCTAGTTAGTATATAATGAAAACCCAGAGCCAGATATTGGGGAAAAGCTGGAACATCAGAATGAAAGAGAAACAAACCACAGCCAGTCCTCATCCGCCAACTCCGCCCGCAGACCTGTCCCCAGGAATCCTCCAACTGAATGCCTCTGAGTCCTCAGCCAAAAGGAAGGAAAATGTCTGGAGAAGCTGAAAAACCCTCTTCTCTTGCTCCACCCAGCTCTCTTAATTTCATCTTTCCCGATTCTTAAAGATTTAAAGGTGTGGGTCGCCCTCCCTAACCTGGCTTGGCTGTGGTTGACTCTGATGTTTCAGATTAATTTTATTAAATCTATTACCACATGCTTTGTTTTTTGACATCCTTTCATACTACAGCCCTAAATGGCTGTTCCCGAACTTACAGCAGTCCTCCTGCCTCTGCCTCTCACATGTCCATTTATAGCCATACACCACATCCAGCTTGCAGTTGGCTTTTAAACACTAAATAATGTCTAGCAGCCTTGCCTAACGCAGGTGACAGTTGACTTGTTTTTTTTTACTGCTTCAGTCTATTTAAAGGGAACTCTCTTTGGTCCTGAGATCATGGACCATGAATGGCCTTCTTCTTGGGGTGCAGATTGTTGGTGTGGCCTCACTTCTTGCAGCAGTTGACTGCATAGAAGTGGGGGTACAGGCATACATAGCACTTGCAACAGATCATCTTGTTGCAGTTGTACTTCTAGGAAGCTGAGGAAAGTATAGCCTGCTGATGCCACCATGTAGGCACAGGACCAGTGAAAGAGATTCTTTCTGGATGTTGGAATCAAACCATGTGGCCATTCAGCTGCTGGCTGACAAAAACCTGCCTCTGCTTGCCAGGTGGGATGCTTTCCTTGTCTTGACATTCTTCACCTCGGGAGTGATGGTCTTGTCCTCAGAGTCTTCACCAAGATCTGCATGTATATCTGTGTGAGAGTGGCAGATCTTGGAGTTACAGACAGTGGTGAGCTGCCTTGTGGGTGCTGGGAATTGAACCTGGGTTTTTCTACAAGGGCAGTAAGTGCTCTTAACCTTTGAAGTGTCTCTCCATCCCCTAATTCTGGTTTGCTTGTTTTTATATTACATTTTAAAAATTTATT
Source organism: Phyllotis vaccarum (assembly GCA_033318265.1). Lineage (NCBI taxonomy): Eukaryota > Metazoa > Chordata > Mammalia > Rodentia > Cricetidae > Phyllotis > Phyllotis vaccarum. The sequence continues at coordinate 63,987,753 of JARWLC010000006.1, forward strand.
TTTTGGGTATATCTAAGTGTCTATGTGTGAGTGGGCAAGTGTCATGATGTCCATGTTCAGGTCACAGGACAGCTGCTGAAGTTGGTTGCCTTCTACCATGTGGGTCCTGGGAATCAAAGGCAGATTGTTAGGCATGAAAGCAGGCACCTTCTCCTGCTGAAGCACTTCTCTAGCCCATGACTTTGTATTCTAAAAGTCCACTAACTGTACATTCTTGGAATCTCAATATGATTAATGCTTATCACAGCCAGGGTGAGTTTACTGAGGGCACAACTAAATTCTTTAAGCTAATATTTTATTCAAAAAGTTCATGTCACTGTTTTAAAACATTTGAGCCATTGTAAATTTTCTTTCTTGTAATATTTTTTGCCAGATTTTAACGTAATAAACTAAGCCTAGCCAGACATGGTTGGCACAAGCTTGTGATCCCAGTGCATGCAAGATAGAGAGACAAGAGGATTGGGAATTGAAGGTCATCCTTAGCAATAGTCTAGACTGAGATCCTGCCTCATAAAACCAATAAAACCAAACAAATAAGGAAACAAAAAAACGAGGCATCACTCAGACAGGGCTTTGTCTACCTCTGATTTACTTCATTCACTGATGTACTTTTTAGGTGTTTCATCTGAGAGCATGGTGTTCAGCAGAGCCTGTTTCTCTTGTAGCTCCTAAATTCCAGTCTCTGTTTCCTTACTAAAGTGAAAATGCCAAGAACTCATTTTGCTTAACAAGTGTTTTGAATTGTTGGTTTTGGTTTTATCAAATTTATCTTTTATCTTACTCCCCCCCCCCCACACACACACACAATGCTTCACTGATAGTGTGGACTATTACCTGAACACAAAATAGCTTGTTACCCTTTTGGGGGTACATCAGCCATTGATGTTCATTGCCTGGGTTTATTAAATCATTAAGAGGTGCAGAAAAAGGTAGCTGACTAGGTTAAGGCACTCTCCAGGATCTGTGTGATGGAAGGAAAGAACTGACTCCCACAAGTTGTCCTCTGACCATGGTGCATGCATGCTCCAGCACACACACAAGCAAGGAAGGCTGGGCAGTGCTGGTGCACACCTTTGATCCCAGCACTCAAGAGGCAGAGGCAGACAGCTCTGAGTTTGAAGGCAGAGTGAGTTGCAGAATGTTGCTACTCCAATTCTCCTACCTAACCCTAACCTAAAATTCATTTACAGTCTGTGTATATAAGCTTCCCTAATAGTCCCATAGTTTAATTAAGAAAGGTACGGCAAGACAATAGTGAGGGAAGTGCTGAGCTTAAATCCTACTTGAACCATAAGTAGAGTTACCAAAATGGGTAAGTGCACCTTCTTATCAGCCACTTTGTTTTTTAAGAGTAACATTAATTAAATGCATGTAAAAGCAGTAAACTATGAGCCATTATTTCAACAGGACAGTTTCATGTGTACTGTATTTAACAGAGAGAGTGTTAAGTAGTTGGAAAAGACCTAGGGAGCAAAAGACCTGAGTTCTGTTCTTGGCTTTTTCAGTTTCCTTGTTAATATGATTTTGACTCTATTCATTTATTGACTCTTTGTAAAAAGAAAAGTTTGGATCTCTGAAGTTCTTTCCAGTACTGAACTTCCTCAGTTATATGTCATGACTCAGATGGAATTATACTACAAATTTTAAAGATGAGAATATTTTAATTTGCCTTATTAGTACACTTGGGTTAAAGACACATTTTATACATTTTCTAATGTTTGCATACTGTATTTGCTATATAAATAGCATCGTCTATATATGCATGATGAAATCTTCATAGCTTGTTATAAATGAGTGATTATTATGTTGCTTTTTGCTACTGTTGGGAAGTACTCCCTTTGTGGTCTCTCACATCAGGCTCCATGTTTTTTTCTCATGGACAACATTATCAAAGTGGGAACGGGATTCTTACTTTGTAATTTTTTTTCAAAAAAAGGGAAAATGATTTAATTCATGAAAAATGCAGTTCCACATAATAGTTTTTCTAGTGCACATTTTTATGAATAAAAGTCCCTTACTCAGGGAGTTTGGAGGCATAAACAAAAGAAGTTCCAGTGACAGATATTTTAGCCATTAAAGCATGAGTCAGCTGCAGTTTGTCAGTGAGATAATGTCTCAGAGAAGAAAAGAGACCTTTGAATTGATGTTTATTTCAGTGTACATGTTCTTCTCACAGTCTCCTGAGACTCAGGGCAGATGAGATACAACTTTAGGTGGCCACAATTTAAAACAAAAACAAGAACAAGACAGTTTTTGTGGATATGGAAAAATGAAGAGTTATGCCTCACTATTGGGAATGTAGAAAACAGTAGTCACTTCCTTAATATTCCTTAAAAAAAGAAATACCCTAGCAGTTGTACTCCAGGACAGGTACCCAAAGGAACGAAAGCAGGAATGTCTACACATCTGTATAGACCAGTGTTCGTTGCAGCCTTCTTCACAGGCACCAAATGGTAGAAACAAGCCAGGGATTGGTTATCAGAGAACTCAACAAAGAATGGTGTGTACAGTGGCACATTACTTAGCACTGCAAAGAATCTGGTTCTGATATGTAGTACTACATGATGGATTTTATAAATATTAAGCTAAGTGAAATAAGCCAAACACAAAAGGACAACACTATGCAATTCTACTTAAATATCTACACTGTCTAATTCATAAAGATGAAAAAAGATTAGAAATTACCATGAATTTAGAGGCAGAGAGAAGTGAGATATTATTGCTTGATAGTTAGAGTTTGTGTTTGAAGTATTAAAAAAAAGCTAAGGAAATAAATAGATGTGACCAATAGCATTTTGAATATAATAATGCTACTGAATTATACTGTTTTTAAAAATTTGTGTGTATGTATGCATGCCTGTGCACATACTATTTCTGCCATTTAGGATTGGCTGTATGTACCTTTATCCACTGAGCCATCTTTCTGGCCTCTGAATTGCATTCTTGAAAAAGAGAAAAAATGCTAAAATGTGTTTGAAGAGATCGCTGAGTGGAGCATTTGCTCTTGTAGGTGACCCATGTTCAGATCTCAGCACCCAATGGCAGCTCATAACCATGCATAACTCCAGTTCTGAGGAGTCCAATATCCTCTTCTGACCTCTGTGGTTACCAAGCAAATGGTACACATTCAGGCAAACACTCAATACACAGAAATTTTAAAAATTATATTTTAAAAACAGTGGCTTAAATTGTTAAAATGGATGAGGACTGGAGATGGCTTCATGGTTAAGAGAACTTGCTACTCACAGAAGATGGAGGTTCAGTTCACAGCACCCACATTGTGACTCACAATCACCTGTAACTCCAGTTGTAGGAGATTCAGTGGCCTTTTTCTGGCTCCAACAACACTGGATATGCCATGGTGCACATGTGTAACATGTAAGCAAAACATGAATATACATAAAACAAAAAAAATAACCTTTTTTTTTTTTAAAATTGTGATAATGGGCCAGACATGGCCCGAACATAGCATCTCAGTGCTTGAGAAGCTGAGGTATGAAGAACATGAGTTTGACGTCACCTACAGTGCATAGAAACAAGAAAGACAACTCTTAAACACATGAAAAATAAACAAAAACAACAAAACAGAGAAGGGGGGAAAAAAGACAAGCCACAAATGCAAAAACCTTTACATATTTGCAAATCATGTCTACAACAGACTTGAACTTCAAGTATACAACAGAATTCTCTAAACTTGATAGGAAAGCTAGGTGATCCATGCCTGTTATTTCTATCACTTGAGAGGCAGAGGCAAGAGGATCTGGGAGTCAAAACCAGCCTGGTCTCTAAAGTAAAATCCTGTCAGAAAAAAAAGAATGGGAAAGAAACAGACAAATCAAACCATTATTAATCTTATGCGATGTGGCTGAGCAGAGCATAAACACGCTTAATATTGTAAGTCACTAGGGATGTGGTGAATCAAGCTGCAAAAGACCCTGATTTGGTAGCATATTCCTTTAATACTAGCACTTAGGAATCAGGGTCAGGTGAACCTCTTAAGCTGAGGCCATCCTGACAAGTTCCAGGCAAGCCAAGGCTACATAGTGGATCCTGTTACCCCAAACCCAAATACTACAAAATAATCCATTGTGTTTGCTAGAATGGCCTTCTAGAGAGAAACAGACAGTATCAGTTGCTGGTCAAAATGTAGAACTCTTGAAAGGGTCACTCATTGCAGGGTGCCGACATTTTTAGGAAAGAAGATAACAGTTTCTAATAAAGCCAGACATGTGACTACTACCTAACCTAGCAATGTGCTCCTCAAATTCAGATGAAAATGAAAGGCTACATTATCATATCAGGGTCAGGGCTTCTGGTTTCTCATCTCTAAGTGTCATGCTGTATATAAAACGTAATTAGAGGTTATCTTCTCCATTCTCCTACAGAATCCAGTGTGGTTTTCTTACTAAGTTTAAAGTTTAAATTTTGTTTTTATGTATATTCTATCGTTTTGTTATAAAGACCTTTCATTTTGCATTTATTTCAAGACAATTCACCATTGCCTCCTTGAATGTTGTCATAATAACTGCTTTTAAAATCTAAGCATTTGTAACATAGATTTTTCTCCAGAGATGAATTAAATTCATGATTTTGCCATATGCCAGCTGAATTGTAAGACCTTGGGACTTGTTCAGTCTTTTTGAGATAGGGTTCTTGAGGATATAGCTTAGTTGGTAGGTCATTTATCTAGCATGTCTGAATCCTCAGGTTCAGTCCCAACACTGGGTAACATATACCTGTAATCCCAGTACTTGAGAGATAAAAGCAGGAGGATTATAAATTAAAAGTCATCCTTAGCTACATAGTAAGTTTGTGGCCAGCCTGTGCTATAGATGACCTGTTTATAAGTAACTATGTTTCATGACCCATATTTAAAAATGCTTAGAACTAGACATGTTTTTCAGATCTGTGTTTAGAACTTTGAACTATTTGCATATACTCATAGTAAGATATCCTAGGGATAGGTCTCAAGTCTAAATGTAAACATATATGTCATGCCTTATACAGATATCCTAATGGTAATTATATATAGCATTTTTAGCATACCTGATTTTGACTGACTACTTACTACCTGAGGCCATGTGTGGACTTTGCTTCTATCTATATATATCATGTCTGTATCTCATGTCTATATTCAGAAAATTCCATATTTTGGAAGACTTTGGACTTTTTTACTTAGATATGAAAATTGTGACTGTCTAGTTTTTAAAGCCTGTATAAATCTGTGGTGTGTACACCAGCCGTTGGTGGTGAGTATGAACTGGGAAATGCTCTATCGGTTCGGCTCTGAAAGTCTGACATACCAGGAATAGGAGCAGGTCCTTACTTGTGTAGTCCAAGTTTAGCCCAGAACTTCGCTTTCCCAAGCTTTTGTTCTCCTTAATAGCTTTTTGTTTCTTGAACCTTTCCTATAACATCTTCATTCTGTTGTTCTTCCTCCTCCTCCTCTTCCTCTTGACTAAACAGAGAAGATCTCTGAACTTAATTCTACTGCTTCATTGTCTGCACATTACCAGTAGGCTTCCCGTCGCTCCTTGGCTTTCTCTGAGTTGACGAGTTTCCGCTCTTGGTCCTTACATCAGAACTAGAGTTTGACCAGAGTTTCTTCATGTCCCGTCTCAGTGCTCTGGCTGTATTCTTTTACGCCAGAGGATCCAGAGAAGGAATGGGAAAGGTAAACTTGGAAGTTAGTGATGTCCTACGTTACAGCATTCTGACTTTTCTATCTTCTTTTTAGAACCTCAGTAGCTTCTCCAATGCACTCTTTAGTGGGAGGCTTGGGGTCTGTCTTCTAAGTGTTCTCCATCTATCTTATCTGGAACAGTATTCTGAATTTTCTTTGAGAAAGCACATGTGGAGCTAGGAAATGATGGTGCACACCTTTAATCCTAGCATCCGAGAGGCAGAGGCAAACAGATCTCTGAGTTTGAGGCCAGCTTGGTCTACAAATCAAATTCTGGGACATCCAGGGCTACATAGAAAAACCCTGTCTTGAAAAACCAAAAACAAAAGAAGAGAAGAACACTTCTAGGTCATGTATGATGAGGCAGGCACACCTCTAGTCCCAGCCACTCCAGAGGCTGAGATAGGAAGATCATGAGTTCAAGGCCAACCTGAGGAGCATAACAAGACTATAAGACGTGTCTGTAAGGGAGGGAGAGAGGGAACCTTTAGAATATGGAATCAGGTGCATATTGCCACCATACCCTTGGCTTTAACCTGAGATGACTCCTATAATAAGGTTTAGTTTAAATCAGGATCACCTTGCCAAAAAAATTCATTCTTACATTCCCACTGTCTCTAGGGTCAAGTGCAGACTCACTTCAGTATTCAAAAAGTCTCTTAGCCCTTATAGCTCATATTCTAGGCAACAGGAATACTGCTTATGTTTAGTTATCCTATTACACATAATTGTTTATATACTTCTCTTGGTCCATGATAATTTCTGAACCTTATAATTCCTTCCGCATCTGTGTGTATGTTCTGGCGCACACTCACATCCATGTACATGTACATGTGAGCACATATGTGCCATGATGCATGTGTAGAATACAGAAGACAGTTTGTGAGATTTGGTTCTCTCCTTCCTTTATATGGGTTCCGGGGATTGAATTCAAGTTGTCAAGTTTGTTAGCAAGCACCTTATCAGCTGAGGCATCTTGCTGGTCATGTTTGTACTTTTTTATGCTTGATGTACATATTTTGTCATAGGATTGTTTTTCTATGTGGAGATAGAGGAAGTGTACCTCACTTAGGTTATTATGCACTTCATTCAGGTAACATTTAGTGACTGTCATATACTTTTTAAAATTTATTCCCTTAATCTGAAATATTCTTAATTTTATTCCTATGAAAATCCTGAGAGAATAAAATAAGATTACATTCACTTCTCTGCAGTAGCCATGAGTTTCTTATGCCGGAGTTTCAGTTTCTATCCTCTGCTATCTACTAGATAAATAGCTTCTCAAACATCAATAGAGCTAACTCTTTTCCTTCTCTCCACAGTACCTTGGCCACGTAGAAGTTGATGAGTCAAGAGGAATGCACATCTGTGAAGATGCTGTAAAAAGATTGAAAGCTGTATGTATTTGGTGGTTGCTAATATTGATCTAATATATGCTGTCAGTATTTTCCTACAAGATTGTGCTAGTTGAATTTTAGCCACCCAGTATCCAGTAAAAATAATATGTTTTCTCAAGGCAAAAAATGTGAGCTCACTGAAAAAGAGAACATCTCATGTTCTATGTTCAAAAGTACAGATTATAAAAACCAGTCTTTTTGCTCCTACATTATCCAAATTATGCTTTTCACTTACTATAGCCCATGAGAAACAAGCAATATGAAATCTGATAGAAAATAATATTCTAAAACCAGCACAGAAATGTTACAGTTAACAACTTAATTGTGATACCTGGACAGCAACACTGTTAATTTTAAATCTATAAGAAAGAGGTTTTCAGGGACAAAAATAGAAAATACCTGAGTGATGCCTGATGGGAGGAAGTTCTCATGAGCTTGATTTCCTACAACTTTCTTTCTATATTCCTCTGGCACAAACAACCTACTTTCTTTTCCTTTTGCATAAACTTGAAATGTATTAACTCCTTTTCAAGATAAGTAATGTGTTTCTTTGTTACACCATAGAATACATCCTGCATTCATACTTGTGTACTTAATAAGGGAGAGAAAATATTCACTGTTGATAAAGTATCATATTGAAGTGTTGTTATTCCATATGAATCCTATATTCAATATGTCTAGGATTGTTCCATAACACTTGAAGAAGCCCTCTCTACAGCCTTCCCTCTCTCCAGTATGAAACCATTTCCCTCTTTGCTGTGAAATCTTTAAGCATTACTTCTGCATGTGCCTGTCCCCAGACAGCATTAAATTCATGTTACTTTGGGTTTGCTAGTATATGTTTGGCTACTAATGGGTGCTTTTTATTTCCCAATTTGCCTAATAACCAAAACTTTTCTGCTTTATTGACAACTTATGTTACCTCTTATGTATTCCTTCACTATGAAACATGTAAAATTTAAAAATATATAAAGGAGGCAGATTTTACTTTGGAATAAATGCCTGAATCTGTTGTGGAAAGAAAAGTAAAAAAACAAAACAAAACAAAAAAAAAAAAACCCCAACTAATTATAGAAAACAAAACATAAACAACTCTGTGCAAATGGTTATACATGTATTTACCTATATGTATAAACCCTTTTATCTCAGATTTGGACATTGAAACTTTTAAATGATAGAAACCCAGCAAGTTTCCTTGACTTCATCAGTGTTAAAAGGACTATGTCTATGTTCTGTGGTCCATGAAACTAGTTTGACAGATTTGCTCTCTTATGTAACTATTCCTTAATTAAATACAGACTCAGTTAAAAGAGAAATAAAAGTTGTAGTTTTTTTACTCTTATAAAATAATTCTCCATTCCTCTAGAATCATAAACTAGATGAGTTTAGTTCAGGATGCTTTAAAAATAATTATTTAACCTTCTTAAAGAATGTTTTTGTTTCTCTTTCTTTTTGAGATAGTTTCTTTGTATAGCTCAGTAAGCCAGCCTCGAGTTTCTGATCATGGCTTGCCTCCCTAGTGCTGGAACTATGGACATGAACCACCATTCCCAACCTAAAGAATATTTTCTCTCAGTATATTACTAATGATGGGGAAAAACAGACAAGCCAGGAAATGGGGGGAGAGGAGGCAAGAGAGACCGTTTAGCAGTTCAGTTCTCAGCCCTCTCCTGAGGTGGCTCTCGGCTGTCTATATAACTCCCAACTCCAGGGTTTCTAATGCCCTCTTCTGGCCTCTTTGATTACCAAATACATATGCAGAAACCCACATTCTGAAACACGTATAATTAAAAATAAAAATAAACCTTATTTAAAATCCTAGGAAGCAGATTAGATTGTCTTGAAACTAATAATAGTTACTAAAGTCTTAAAATTTACATTACTTGTGATTATGAGGCCACTGTCGAATTAGCCTTTAGAAAATCTTTCAATTGGAATTAGAGAGGTGGCTCATCAGTTAAGAGCACTGGCCACTCTTCAAAGGGACCCATGTTCAATTCCCAGCACCCACATGACTGATCACAACTGTCCATAGCCCTAGTTCCAGAGGATCTGGCACCCTCAGAGACATACATGTAAGCAAAACACCAATGCACATAAAATAAATAAATATTTTAAAAGAAAATCTTATGATTCTGGAACAATCTGTGGTTTTCTTTTTCTGTGATGAAAGTCAAACCCAAGCCTCACCGGTTGACTCACAGGAGTCAGCCACTGTGCCTAGTCACACCTCTAGCACTACTATCTAGTTTTGTTTTTTAAATTTTGGTGTTTGTCTTATTTAGGTTTTTTCAGACAGTCTCAACTTCCAACACATTATTCTCCTTAACCTCCTGGATGTGTCGATTTATTTAGATTTTAACTTTAAAAACAAATTAGAAACAGCTCTTTACTGTGTAGGCAAAATGTTTATTATATAAAGTACAAATGAACCCCAAGATTTATAAATAGGGCATAGGAAGATGGCTCAATGGTCAAAAGTACTGTCTGCTCTTCAGAGGACCCAGGTTCAATTTCCAGCATCCACATGGTGATTCCCAATCATCTGAGACTCCAGTTCCAGGGGAATCTGACACCTTTTTCTGGCCTCCAAGAGTTCCAGGCATACATGTGGTACACAGACATATATGCAGGCAGAACACCCATGCACATAAAATTAACTTCTAAAAAATATCTATTAAATAAAACAAGATCTCTTCAAATTCCAGGTGTAGCCAGCATTTGGAGGCTTGGTTTTTATTGCTGCTGCTGTTGGGGTTTTTGGCTTTTTTGAGACAAGGGCCTTCAGCTCTTCCTCCTCTGACCTGCACTTCCCACGTACCAGAAGGACAGGTACAAGCCACTCCACTCTGCTCAGCACTTAGATTAAAGCTATTTTGTTGTTGTTGAGTAGATTTTAATTTCACTTTTTACTTTTAAAACAAGATTATTGTTCAAGGCCTAGGACTGCTTAATAACATTTAATGTGTTTTTATATTCAACATAAATATAACCTAAATTTGCATTTTAAGAATTATAGTTATGTAGGGCCAGACAGTTGGTTATAGCTCACAAGGTTGTAATCCCTTAGCTAGGAGCGTGAAGACCAAGATCTCTGAGGCTAACTCACCAGCTGGTCTAGGTAATTAGTCCACTCCAGATTCAGAGACCCCACCTCAAAAAACAAAATAATATAGAACAACTAAGGAATGCACCTGCATCATCTTCTGTTATATCCAGGAAACTTAGGACAATTATATAGATTTAAATTGGCAAATATGTTAAGAAATCAAATTGGACTTTGCAGTAATAGGTAAGCTTCTGTTTATTATGCTCAATAAAACATCAGTGTTCTGTAGATAAGCTGTCTAGTGCTATGCTGAGACCGTGCAGTAAGTAGGAAGTCTTTAGGATGTTGTCTCATGAATCCACTTATCTCCCTGATTTTTTTTTTTGTCTTCTCATATTTTCACTAAGTAAAGATATTAGGCACCTTTTTTCTTTGACAGCATTCTTTTATCAGATACCCATCTAGGATCTACAGTCTGCTGTGTTTGATTTTTGTATTGTACCAAAATGCTATGTCACTCGTGTTTGGTTGTTATTGTACAGATCATAAAGTTTCTTGAAAGAGTTTTAAGTAAATGGAAACAAGTCGTAGGAGTGTATAAAGCTATGGAGGATTAAAAAAAAAAACCTTCAGAATCTATTTGAATGTCAGAGTTTTAAAATATGAAGAATTATATGGCTCAGATTCCAGTTAAACAGCAAAACAGACATATTAAGCCTGTCATGTGAATGACCTATTCTAGTGGTTTTAACCTTGTGGGGAACTGAACGAGTATAGCTGTGTGGAGACCTTCCCCAAAGTGGTCCATTGTAGTTACTTTCAGTTGTATTAGAGATCACCAGGAAAGTTGGCACCCCAGTGAAGAAAATGTGTACCCCAGGCCATTTCTTAGCATACCTCAGATTGATAAAGTAGCAATTATCTTTAACTCATTTATTTTGTGACATAACTCATTAATTGGCTACAAAAATTTAGATTGTATAGAATAAATTTCAGAAATGGCTATTGCTTAATTGTGTTGCCTTCATATTATAGGATGATAAATATTATCACTTAGCAGTGAGCTCTATAATTATTGCATCAGCCTTTGCCTTGCTTCACTGTGATCCAAAATGCCTTTCCTATAGAAGGCTATTTCATTCTGCTGCCTTTTGAATGTCTCTCTTTCTCTGGCTTGGTTTTAGATTTGTTTCATTATTTAACTAGTTCCTAGTATGTTGAGTTTTTATTCACTATTTGATATGATTGTTTTAATATATGTTCTTATCTTAGCAGGTAAAAGAATCATAACGTTTTTTAAAGAACATTAATATTTTCTAATCCATTATCTGTCTCTTATTCATTTGCATGCCACCTTTTTTTCATTAACATCTGGGTCTTTCATAAGAAAAAGAAAAAAAAATACCATCTTAACAAGAGCTTTTCTAAGAGCTGAATTAAATATTAACTGTCACTCCCCACCCCCACCCCGCAAGAATGATGAATCTTTAACTTTGGCTGCATCCTTGAAAGCAGAGCATTACTCATAGTCTAACAAAACTAAGGCCACCAAACTTGGCAGCAGAAATCATTTTAGTCTTGATGTAACATCTACCTGGATCGTGTGATTATTTTTCCAGCTTCAGCTTAGAGTAGCTTATAGAAATATTGATGCCATTTGTGACTTTCAAAACTTATGGGATAACATTATAGTGTTTAAGAGCACTAAATAAGTTCAGAAACTGGGAGACTCAAGTTGTTTCTTACTAGACATTGTGCAGCCATAAAAGTTGGTTATAAGTAAAGGATTAGGGGCCAGAGAGATGGCTCAGAGGTTAAGAGCACTGGCTGCTCTTCTGGAGGTCCTGAGTTCAATTCCCAGCAACCGTCTGGTGACTCACAACCATCTGGTACCCTCTTCTGGTCTGCAGGGACACATGAAGACAGAACACTGTATACATAATAATTTTAAAATTAAGGATTAAAGTTATAGTTTAGTCCTATGAAGGGAATATAAAGCTGGGTTGGTTAAACCTATCTACTTTGGATACCTTTTTCAAATTTTCCTAATAATCAGTTTGTGTAAATGGTGCTTTAAAACAGATGGTACAGCTAGTTTTTTGGTGGTGAACTTTTTTCTCCCTGCACTTAGAAGGCAGAGGTGGGTCTATCTCTTGAGTTTCAGGCCAGCCTAGTCTACATAGTGAGTTCCAGGCTACACAGTAAGACCTTGTTTCAACAAAACAAAACAACAAATTGATGGTAGGGCCATAGATGGCTCCCTTATCCTGATAGTTGGTAATTGTATGATTATATCTATGCAAGATTCTTTGCCTTTAAGAAACAGTTAAAAAGAAAATGAAACCCTGTTTCTTAAAGTTGGTTCTCCAGTATTTTTTCTATGCCCCAGTGTAAACATTAGCCTTAGGTCCTTCATAATGATTTATCCTGACCTGGAATAGCTCTTGCTATTTCTGTGTGTTGTAGAATTGATGAGCACACACATATGTAGACTTAGACTAATAGATGTGGACTACCTGTGAGTAAGCTTCCTGAATTAGAGTATAGCATGTGGAGGTATGCTCATGATTTAGCTTTATGGGTTGCCATTTTTATTTTTTGTTAAGTTTTGCAGTTTTAGGGCATCAAACTCAGAACCTAATGGCATGGGAAGTGTGCTGTACCAACAAGGTGATGGTTTGCTTAGGTCTGGGATCTCCTTCTGAAGGCTAGGCGAACCTGGACCTTCTTTGCAGTCTCCTGTTTTATTTTTATTTCTTTAAGAGTCAAGCTTTTACTATGATATCAAGGCTGACCTTCAATTCCCAGGTTCAACCAGCCTTGCCTCAGCCTCCTAAAGAGCTAAGATGATTGGCACATGCTACCACATGTGACTACTGTTAATTTTAAGTAGAAAAATGTATGTAGAACTAAGCCTCTATTTGCTATTACTGTGAATTTTAAATACAAAATCATGCCCAACTGGTATGTCCTGATCTTTCCCTCTGCTGCCAAATTTGGATAATCTTTGTTGAAAAAAATAGAGATTCCTAAATTAAGTATCTGCACTGCATGGATACAGGCTGTGAATTCCTCTCTTTCCAGGGACGCTTAGGTCACACAGTGTGTTGCCCTGCATTCATGCACCTTTCCTTTCCCTGTCACTCCTGGTGTGGATAACTCTTTACAACTCTCACCCCTCCCTTCTCCCGCTTTCCCTTATCTTCTATTTCTGTATGTGCTTAATTGATGTGAAACCCTGGGGCATTTAGCCTATACAGTAATAGCACTCGACTTGTCCCCTGTTCCTCCAGGAAAGGAAGTTCTTCAAAGGCTTCTTTGGAAAAGTAAGTTTGATGCCATGATTGTGCTTATTCTATAAGGAGTTACACACCAGTATAGCACTGACATGCAAACAGAATAAAACCTTGATTTCTACACAAACAGAAATAGATTTGACTGTATCTGAGAATTAATGAATTAGTTGCTGTCTATGGTTTTACCTGTTTTTCTTTTGATACTAAATCTCATCTCTAGGAAAACCCAATAAATGAATCAAGTAAGTTTTTTTTTGTTGTTGTTATTTTTTTTTAATGATCTGTTCAGCTCCTGCTATTAGATAAGCTATTTTAACTTTGAAAATGTTTTGTTAGTGTATTGGCTATATTTTTAACAGATCAGTTTTAGTTAGGGCCCAAGACTGACAGAAATAGAAGGAAATATTAGATTCAGGTAAAAATTTAAAGTACCTCAAATTTTATATTCAATATTATTATTTTTTAAAATCTAAGTTAAATTTCAGGAGAATAAATTAAAGTACATAAACTTATCTTTGAAGATTCTGCTATGATCTTATCAACCTGTATTGCTGATCTAGGAAAATCTATTGTAATTAATAGTCTACCAAAATCTGCTGTGTAGATGCTATTTATGTAGGTACTCTGGTGCTTTTTATTAATACTTGTTCACTGCTCAGATCTATAGAAATACTGTGTCAAGGGATATACCTCGGTGGTAGAACACTTGCCCAGGTTTCTGCCTCCAGTGAGCAAAATAAAATAAAAGGCAAGAGAGATTGCCATTTGAGCTATTGCTGCTCTTATAGAGGACCTGAATTCAGTTCTCAGGACCCAGTTTGGGTAACTCACAGCTAGTCCACAGGCCACCCTAATCTAGACAACCTCTCGATTAGATTTCTTTCCCTAGTATTTCAGACAGTATTGCCAAGCTGACAATACTGTCACAATGCCAAATTGATATGAGATATGAGAAAATTATGAATCCTTTAATTTTTAAATAATATTGAATTCTTCTTCTTTATACAGTGAAGAAGCTAAGGCTTGAGAGGTTAAATGACCTCCTTAATCCAAGATCCAATAAGTGAGAAGAGCTTGGATTTGAACCTAGATAATGTGTTTCCTGAGCCTGTATTCTTAAACACTGTGCTATACACAATCACTTTTGTTTTTCTATTTTTTTCTCTTATAATGCACATGCTAGGCCAGTATTATACCATGAACTATGTATAGCTTTTTTTTTTTTTTTTTTTTGCTTTCTCTTTTGAGGTATTGTAATCAGTTTCCTGTCTCAACTGCCCATTTTCAAATAACCAACACAGAGGATTAATATTACTTAAAAATACGTGGTCAATAGCTCAGGCTTGTTACTAGCTAACTCTTAAACTAACTCATTCTATGTATGCTTTTCCTTGTGGCTCATGGATTGTTACCCTATTTTTGTCATGTCCTGTTTGCTCAGCAGCTGGGTAGCATCCCTCCTGACTCTGCTCTCCCTCTTCCCAGCATTCTCAGTTTGGCTTTCCCACCTAATTTCCTGCCCAGCCACTGGCCTGACAGCTTTTTATTAGCCAGTGAGTAATACATATTCACAAGTATAGAGGAGGATTATTCCACAGCATTTCCCCCTTTTTGTCTAGTTAAAAAGGACGGTTTTAACTTTAATATAGTAAAACTATATACAAGAACAGTTACTAAGTAAAAATTATAATAACAATATTCTGTCCATTTGTATCAACAAAATTAGAGAAAACATTTTATTATCTATCTTATCTTGGTGAGTTTAAAGTTTCACATCTAATTTACCTTTTATCATAACTAAAGAAAACTACAACTATTTAGTCTTTAACTCCATCAAAAGCCCCAAAAGGATGAAATGTTACCTAATGACAGGAGCATCGGGCTGCCTGGACAGTCGCCCAAAGTTTCTCTGCGGCATTGAGCATCCAGCTCTGGTCTACAGGCTAACATATCTGACAGACTTTTCTGTGAAGCAGGAAATGCTGAAGGACTGTCCTTCCCTGTCTTGGCCAAGTTTGGCACTTGCCTTTCTTACATCCTGCTGGTCCACTTTGGACAGTAACTGTCAGCAATTTAGGGAAGGGCAGTGCCTTTGCCCATGCGTCTAGCTTTTGCCATAAAGAAAACAAATTCCATATGGAGTTTCTTCTATGCCTAACATCTTCTCTGAAGTAGTTGGTGCTGCCAGGAGCAGATGTGCCTCACTGTCATGAAAAGTGTTAGGTTTTAAAAACATTTTACATGCCTTATTCTGTAGGGCTTTGAGGTGTTTGAAGTTATCTATCTATCTGAAATATATCTCTGTATACCTGTAAAACCTAACTAACATGACCATAAGTTTGATAGATATGAGCGACTATTACAGGTCACTAATTACTAACCTGCATTTTTAACTATGCATTATATTTTTAAATGAGTTGTTTAAGCACAATATCCCAAACAAGAGTAGAAACGCACATATAGCGTAACAAAAATAACCTCAAATTTGTGTCAATATACAAAATTCCATGCCATTGAAAAATATTTTAGACTAGTGGCTGGTTTTTGTTGTTGTTGTTGTTGGGTTTTTTTTGGTTTAAAAGTAGATTCAGTAATCTACCATTTTACCCTATTTCTATATCGTTCCTTCTTTTTAGAAAGAGTTCCCTGAATCTAATCTCCTTTGTTCAGATTTTTTTCCCTGACCATTACCCATAACAACTTGCAACCAATCCCCCAAATGATAACAGACATTCGTTATTTATTTGGGGAATGTGGACAAAGTTCTCTAGACTACTTCGTGCTGATTGGGAGTGCTGATAATCTTTGGGGGACCCTGAGAAAAATTCTGATCATGTCCAAGTCTTGACTGGGGTATCTGTGAGGCTGAATCATCTTGGCCAGTAGCCTTGAAAGCTGTTCTGGATGCAGAACTCAGATGAAACTGCAACAGAGGTGATCTCAAACATTGGATCATCTGGGCCATTTGTCTCAGAGATTTTTCAGGGGATCTTCCTGCATCAAACCTGATTTTTCTTAACCCAGAATGAATCCACAGCCCTTCATTTCCTGTGAATAAAAGCAGTCTCTCTTTCCCCAAAGTAATATATCTTTTGACTTAAATTTTGAAATCAAGCTATTTTAAAGATATATTGATTGGTTTAATCTAACAGCTTTTATAATCCAATGTTTTTCAGCAATTAATCATTTGTTCATTAGCAATCAAAAAATTTAAAGATAACACAATTTCATATAATATCTAGATTTGTATTTTTCATCTTTATCTAGCTTACTATATTTTTATTACTCTGTTTCTTTTTGAAGGCCTTTATTTTAATGCTGTATTTTAATCTAAGACTATATATATATTCTTTTTTTTTTCTCTCTCCCAAGACTACACATTCTGTCTACATGAGCAAAAAAACTGCTGTGTAACTTAGGTTATGTTGTGCTGGTGCTGGCCCCTCCCCCTCAGTTCCCTGAGAGTCTAGTTTCTGGCAGAGTCATGTTTACTGTCCCAACTCTGGGAAGTTGGTGGATCTCTGCCACCACTGAGTAGCATGCCGATGCCTACTCATAAATACCATATGAATGTTTGATAGTGGGGCTTCTCAAAAAGAGCTACCCATTTTTGCCACTGTCACAGAGCTAGGAAGCTGTCTCTTAAAGGAGCCACGCTTCTGCTGCCAACAAACAGAGCCTACCCAAGAAATTGCAGCTTCTAAGAAGTCGTGCTTGACTCCATTCTTGTGTACCTAGGATCTCTTTTTAAGTTTTTGTCAGGTTTTACACAGAAATTCTGGCCCCATGTTAGATGATCATATTTTCTGTTCCAACTACTCATTCCCAAATAACCAGCACAGAGGCTTAATATTACTTAATAAATGCTCAGTCAATAGCTTACTCGGGCATGTTACTAGCTAACTCTTACACATAAACTAACCCGTATTTCTATTTATGCTTTGCCACATGGCTCGTGGCTTGTTACCTCATTTTCTATACGTTCTGTTTGCTAGATGGCTGGCTAGCATCTTTCCAGACTCCACCCTGCTTCCCAGCATTCTCAGTTTGACTTTCCCACTTAACTTCCTGCCCAGCTATGGGCCTGACAGCTTTTTATTAACCAATGAGTAATACATATTCATGGTATAGAAAAGGATTGTTTAACAGTAAGGTTTGATCTTATTAATTTGCTGTCCTTAAATTTAGTGATTCTCCTGTCTCAGCCTCCTAAGTAGCTGAGATTTATAGGACTGTGCTACCTACCAGGCTTCCATTCTCCTACCTGTGGGGGTAGGGGACTATTATTTTAGGTTTTTTCGACAAGGTCTCCTGCATCCGAGGATGGTTTAGAACTTGCTTTCTATCTAAGGATCACCTGAACCTCTTATTCTCTGCCTCTGCCTCTAAAAGTGCTGGGATTTCAGGAGTGTACCACTGTGCATAGTGCTGCAAAAACACAGGATGTTATGTCTGTTAAGTAAGCACTCAGCCAACTGACCTACATTCCTAACCATCTGACTTTCATTTTTAAAAAGTAATAATTGTCTTTGGATTTTATTTCTAGTAAATTACTTTTTTATTATACTTTTTCAAAAACCATTTTCCTCCAGTGGTTTAAACTAGTTCATGAAACACAGATAAACACTGTGCCACTGAGCTTGAGCTATGTCCCATTCTGCCTCTCTCCCTCTCTGAGACAGTGCCTTGTTAGTTAACTGGTCAGGGCTTAAACACATGTAGAAACTAGTCTTGCTTTCTGCACATCACCATGCCTGGTTCTAACATTTCACTTTAATTTAGAGATTTTTATTTGTTTGATTGTTTATTGAAAGAAGGTCTCTATTATTGTAGCCCTGGCTGTCCTGGAATTTGCTATGTAGACCAAGTTGGCCTTGAATTCACAGAGATTCACCTGGTGCTGCCTCCTACATTCTGGGATTAAAGACATTGTATCATCACACTCAGTTTATTTAGAGATTTTCTTAATAGTAACCAGGTGTTGTATACCTGTAATCCTAGCACTTGAGATTTAAAAAACACTAAGCAATTCATGAATATATATGGCTGTAAGAATTTTCTTGGGCTAAAGAGATGGTTTAGTAGTTAAAGGCCCTTGCTCTTTCAAAGACCTGGGTTCAGTTCCCTGCATACACATAGTAGCTCACAACTGTCTGTAACTCCAGTTCCATGGGATCTGATACCCTCTTCTGGTCTCTGCAAATATTAGACACTCGTGGTGCACAGACAAACATGCAGGTAAAAGTGCATTTAATAAAAATAAACTTTCCAAATTTTTTAGTGCTCTTCTAGGCCATGTTCCCATTCCAGGACATACAAAGCTATATGATAGACTCTGCCTCTAAATAAACAGTTTTTATGTTGTGGGGCGGGATCCTTTTACAGTAGACAATTTTGTTATATAACTTATAAAATTATAGTAAGTCAGATTCACTCGAGTCCAGGAAAGGAAGAAAAGGCATTATTTATGACACAGCCAGAAATGTGCTTCATTGGAAACACTTTTCTTTAATTGTGAGCCTCTCAGCGTCCCCCCCGCTGTCGTCTCTCTTTTCTTCTCTACATTAATCTCTGAGAAACAAGATAAAAAGACTTGATGTGTTGAGTTTGTTAGCTGACCTGGTGCCGAGAATGAATGTTTTCAACTTTTATTATTTTAACATGTAGAGTGTGCGTTGCATGTGTGTGCGCGTGCGCATGTGTACTTGTGCACCATGTAGTCCCCAGGTGTGGAAATCAGGTTGTCAGGCTTGGCAGCAAGTGCCCAGTAAGGAATCTTATACAGGAATATGTGATGGGACAGGCATGTTGTTACACAGGCAGTTCCATCTGTTCAGGAGACTGAAGTAAGATATTTGCACATTTAGGGGTTTTAGCAAGACCTTGACTTAGACTAAAAATGGAACATGGATGTAGTTCAGCTGTAGAACACTTGGCTAGCATGTAATGCCCTAGGTTCAGTCAGTATCCAAGAACTAACTAACTAACTAACTAACTAACTAACTAACTAACTAACTAACTAACTAACACTCTCTCTCTCTCTCTCTCTCTCTCTCTCTCTCTCTCTCTCTCTCTCTCTCTCTCTCTCTCTCTCTCTCTCTCTCTCTCTCCCCCCCCCCCCTCAATGATGAGGGAATAGTAATGTATGTACACCTTTAGTTCTTGCATGTAGAGGTAGAAGCTGAAGAATCAGAGTTCAAGGCTCATTTACATATTAAGATTGCAGACAGCCTGAATTACATGTACCCTTATCTTAAGAGGTATAAGGAGTTTTATTTGGTTGGTTGGTTTTTTGAGACAGAGTTTCTCTGTGTAAACAGTCCTGATGTCCTGGAACTCACTTTGTAGACCAGGTTAGCCTCAAATTCACAGAAATCCACTTGCCTCTACCTCCCAAGTGCTGAGATTGACGGTATGTGCCACCACAGCCCAGCAGTGGTCTTTTTATTAGTATAGCTCCTTATATAGTATTTTGGTCTTCGAGCCTGTATGGTCTGTTTAATGGTTCACTATAAAGAGAACAACAGTAATTTTTTACGCCACACACTTTTACTTTGAAGTACGTAAATGAAAGAAGTCAGTCTTGATTTCAGATCAATAAGTCAGAGCCAAGAAGCTACCTTTATCATCTCAAATTTTACCTCTTGACCCAACCACTCTTGCTCACCTCCATGATGATAGCAGTACTTCAAGAAACTTCAATAATAAAACCATAGACATCTGATTGATTACAGAACTGTACTATGTACATCTAAAAAGAAAGGGAGGGAACTAGACCTGAGCTTAACTTTTTCCAAACCAGCTAATTGCTCTCTGCACTGCATAGTATACTCATCTTTTGAAAAATTATACATACCTCATGCCATGTTTAACAGATACTTTATTACCAAATAGCTATATGATGCATTAGTTTTTTGTTTGATGTCTTGGCATTAAAGGCTTATACCACCACCTGGCATAAGATTATTTGGGTTTTTTTTGTTTGGTTTTTGAGGCAGGGTTTCTCTGTGTAGCCCTGACTGTCCTGGAACTAGCTCTGTAGATCAGGCTGACCTGGAACTCAAAGATCCACCGCCTACATAAACATTTGAAAGGAGTTTATAATATGTTTGAGAAATCTCGTGAGCTATGTAGTCTCTATTCCCATTTTATAAGAGAACCAACTCTAGATGAGAACTCCTAGGTTAAGTCTCTTCTTAGGCCATTTACCAGTAGTTACTTCCAGCTTTATAGCTTACAATGAGCCGTGACCTCTTTCTTGTTTACTGCTTACTTACAGTAGCTGCTGAATTGACTGGTAGTTGATGAGACTGCATCTTACAAGCACATAAAGACAAGCCCAAGAGGTCAGCTACTTAGTACATTTCACCATATGCTAAAATCAGAATTTTTCTGAAACTTGGTGCAGATATCTCTGACCTACCCTCTATTGATATCATCTCGTTCAAAAGCACTGACCTGCTTTCCTTAGGTGTACTTTAATTATAATGAATGGAGAAGTGTGTAACAGGATACTAGGCAGCTCAAGGATACAAACATAGGTATGGATTGCACTGCCTGCACATATTTCAGGTATTGGGTGCTCTAGCATAAAAACCAGGTTATCTCAGAGAAAGCAGCACACATTCTGTGTGAAAGGTAGTTTGAGCTCAGTCTGACTGATAGTTGTCTTGTCTGTTGAACTCTGTAGGAATCTTGAGTTTGTGAACTTATCTAGACTGGGATGTCGCTTATTTCTGACCTATAAAAATTACTAACAACGTTGTATTTGTACAAATTAGTTGTAAGTTAGCCATGAGCTGTATCTCCCCAACCTCTGGGTCCTTTTCTTCCTGTTTGCTTTTTAAATTCCTGAACTCTCCTCATACTCACTTTATATCCTCCAGTTTCTTCTTGATAATTTTTAGGATTTGCTTTATTTTTCCTTTTCAAAGTACATTTCAGCGACTGGGAAGATAGCTTAGTAAAGCAAACACAGGATCTGAGTGTGAACCCCAGCACCCATGTGAAAACGTTGGACCAGGCATAGTGGCACAGGCACAGTGATGATTCTAGTGCTGAAGAGGCAGAGACAGGACTCTTGGGGCTAATTAATTGGTGAGTTCCAGGCCTTGTCTCAAAGGAAGCAGACAGTATTTCTGTGGATGACACCTGAAGTTGTCTTTGGATCTCCACACACCGACACGCACACGCACACGCACACAACTATAAGTATATTAGGATAAATTCTTGAACAGAAGAAGGAACAAAAAAAAAAAGTAACCACAAGGCTTTTATATTCACCTTTTGTATCCTTTTTTTTCCTTGTGCAATGATCAGTTGGTCTTTTAAAGTTCTTGATCACTGACCTTTTCTATATTTAAGGGGATAAATTAATAATTTTCAGAAGTCAGTCCTCACATACACACTATATATTCATAGCATCTCAGTGGTTCTTGGGTCAACATTAGTATACAACATTAGGGAATGTGCTATCTATCCCTAATCAAAGGTAAATAAGATGTCTTGATTTTCATAGCATGATTATTCTCATGTTTTAGATAACTTTTATACTTCTTTTTTCCTTAAACTTTTGGAGTTTCCTAGCACTTGGGAGGCAGAGGCAGGTGGATCTCTGTGAGTTTGAGGCCTCCCTGGTCTACAGAGTGATTTTCAAGACAGCTGCATAGTAAGATCCTGTCTAAAATAAATAAATAGCAAAACCCTTTCAGAATTTATTTAATTAATTTTATGTGCATGGTGTTTTGCCTGCATGTACGTGTAAAAGCGTCAGGTCACTTGGAGCTGGATTATAGACAGTTGTGAGCTGTTATGTGGGTGCTGGGAATTGAACCCGGGTCCTCTGAAACAACAGCCAGTGGTTTTAACTTCTAAGCTATCTTTCCAGTCCCCAGAATTCCTTACTCTATTCTTTTTTTAGTCCTACTTCCCAGAAAAAATAAAACTGAAGTATGTAACTTTGTAGTAGAGCACTCGCTGCCATGAGTGGGATTGTGCTTTTCATCTTAGTGTCTCACCCACTTCCTGCTGGGATCTGTGCCCACGTGTTCTTGTTTCTGTCCTTCTGTTTCCTTTTGGTTTGGAAACAGGATTTCTCCCGGTAGGGAAAAGCTGACCTCTCAAAGTCCTCTTGTCTCTGCCTCCTGGGTGCTGGCTTTGACAAGTATGCCCCTTCATGCTCAGCTTCCATTAGTTTCTTACTGTTTGAGCTCCTACTCCAATCCCTTCTTTCCTCAATAGTTTTCTTTCTGCAGTGGATTATCCTAAAAATGGAACCAATTTTTAGAAAAGCTTCTTGGTGTCTTCAGGTCAGCCATCCTGTCTTTCGTTGGTTCCATTTAATAACCACCACTGCCTTGGCCTCTGGCTTCCACTAAAGCTGCTCCTTTCAAGTCCTTTATATTATTGCAATGTGTCTATCACCCTGATCCCAGACTATTATCAGCATTGGACTGTCTGGCTCTCCTTGAAACATTGTTTTTCTGGAGTATAGAGAAGGGCCTACTCTTAGCTTTTCTTATACCTCTGTCTAAATACTTCTTAATTGTGGATATTTCCCCACTTACAACTCTCCCTTAATGATGTCACCCAATGCTGTGTTACTGCTAGGAATTCTGCACTTTGTCCTGGTATTTCATGGAAGTGGTAAAGCATAGGGTCAAAGACAGATCCTGGAGCCACTTGTATTTAATTCTGCTGCAGGAAATTAGAAGCTTTGTGTTAATACCTACCTCAGCAGAAAGTCTTTACCAAAGAGTTTTTAGGAACCTGTAGGTCATTATACAGATATTCTTTCTGTCCTTGTTCCTCTCATCTCGTTCTACCCTCTTTATTAATTTTTTAAGAAACACCAGAAATGCTCCTATTCCAGGACCTTGGTATTTACTATAGCTTATTATAATATAATACACATACCTTCCAGACCCATATATGCATGACTCAGTTCCCCACTTCTGTGCTCAAGTCACCTAAATGAGGCATTTATTTACAACTGCCTTAAATCCCACCCCATTGTCCATACACATGCTCCCTGTTTCTTTCCTGCTCTGTTTTTCTATTGTCTCACCTGTCACTTACTTGTCTGTGTGTGTCTATCACTATGAGAACACAGATCTTTAGTTAGAGTACTATGTGGACTTAAATTTCTACTCTACAAGATTCAAGTTGATTGGATAAATAAATGAAATATATACTCTCAGGTTTACTCTTTAATACAAAGAATCAGACAATATTAATGAAATACTATCAAATTGTTCAATAGTAAATGTGGGGATTCAATAAAAGAAGCTTCAGACGTTTTGGAGATATCAGAGGGAATCTACCCACAGTTTATGTGGGGCGTTAGTAAAAGCTCCAGAAGTTCCAGAGCTCTAACCACAGTCAGTCTAGGAAAATCAGAATGGAGATTCAAACCTTTAATCCCAGCATAGGGAGTATCCTGGGAGTGGTGACCTATGCCCTTAATCCCAACTGAGTTGAGGTCATTTTAGATTATAGAAGGAATTCCAGGCTCCCAAGCAGGCAGTGGTGGGGCCACGCCTTAATTTACCAAGAGAATTTTTAAACTGAAGGCAGGCTAGAGTTGAGAGAAGCCATTCCAAGGGAAGCGAGGCTGAGGAAGCTGGAAGACAGCTGGGTTAAGATCTGACTGTGGTGTTTATTCCCTCTGGTATCTCCATCTTCTTCAGAGATCCATCCCTGAGTCTCATTTATTCCTGTAGCAAGTAAATGCTAGAACATAATGGAAATTTAAATGTGAGAAAGTATAATGAAAGCTTTCTGGAGATAACACGCCTAGGCTGAGGTTTAAACTGAGTTTTGGCTAATTAAGAATGGGAACTTTTAATGAAGCGTCTATTAAACATAGAGCCAACCCCAAGTCTGGGAGAAGTTGTGTTTTTGTTCCCTTATTGCTTTAGAGAATAGGCATTATATTTGTTCATTCTCCTCAGAAAGTCAAATGCTGAGTTTAGGACACAGTCTTTTTCTCAAATTTTAAATAATAGCTGAACCCAAGTTCCCTGTGAGGGAAAAAGTTCTCTTTTTGTTTTACTTTTTTATTTTTATTTACTTTAGTTTTTCGAGACATGATTTTTTTGTGTAGCTTTGGAGTCTGTCCTGGAACTCACTCTGTAGACCAGGCTGGCCTCAAACTCACAGAGCTCTGCCTGCCTCTGCCTCCCAAGTGCTGGAATGAAAGGCATGCTCTTTTTTATTTATTACAAGGCACACTGCATCATGATTACCTGGCTAATGTGTCATTATTACTCTGGTGACTGAGTTATCTGTGACTGTAAGTGCTGTTGCTGGGAACACTTGCTGGATCCCATTTGCTTCCCTGGTCTTCATGACATTTCCTTACTTTGACTTCCTTGAGAATATCTGCTTACCCTTCTTACTCTGAGGTGTCATATGCTATCCAGACCATCTTGTCTCTGAATATTGATTCTGCTTATGGTAGTGTTAGTGTGTGTTCTTACCTTATTAATGATCCTGGGAATTATAGGGTTTTAGATTTAGGTTAGAACCTTAGATTAGAACCTAAGATGTGAGTCAGTCCAAAATATTGGATAGGGTATAAATATGGGGGTGCAAAATAATGAATAATGAATCTTTCAAAAGATTCAGATAATGACTGAGTTCTAGAAAAATTTTCAGAGCATAGCCCACCATATTTGTCTTTGAAATCAGGTCTTAATGGAACAAGACCATGCCCATTTGTTCACATGTTGTCTGTGGCCTCTATTGTGCTATAGTGACAGTTGAGTAGTTGCCATCCAGATTATATGGCTGGTGGCGCCAAAGTATTTGCTAGTTGGCCCTTCAGAGAAAGGGCCAATTCCTGATTTAAACAATTTTAAAACTAATTCCTACAAATGTATTTTATTTCTTCCAGCTTAAGCAATAGTATAGAAAATGAAAGCGATGTAAGGCTCCTCTAATCTATGAAGTCTGTCACTAACCTGTTATGTCCATTGGTTTTTTCATCATATTTTTAAAAGTTATTTCTGCTTAATCACTTGGAGAAAGGAATGGGAAGGAATGTAACTAGTTCAGTCGGCCCAGTGCTTGACTAGCATGCTCAAGGTTCAGTCCCAACATGCCATACACCAGGCATACATAATAGCACACTGCTGTAATCCCAGGAGGGTTAAGGTAGATTGGGGGTTCAGGAGAGCTCAAGGGTAGCAAGAGCATGTCTCTCTCTAAAACAGACAAATAAAAGTTACAAAAAATGTGGTGCTCTTATTTGTAGCAGGTTTTCCATATTGGCTTTAGTCATCTGTAATTGACTCACTGCCTATTAGGTTTTTCTTCAATGCCAGAGCCTGGTTACTAGCCATATGGATTTAGATTAACAAAGAGTTTGAGGCCAGCCTAAACTGTATAGTAAGACCTTGTCTCAAGATTTTTAAAAAAGGGGGGAAGGAGAGAAATTAAAATTTAAGATTTACCTACAATAAAAGAAATAATAAAATAAAGCAGATAGTAATATCTTAATTCCAAGGTGGGTATTTAGAAAGTGGTGGTTTGAAAGTTATACTTTTCACTAGTCATGGGTTAGTTTGATCCTTCAGTCCAGATTTCACTAAATTCTTTTTTTTTAATATTTATTTATTTGTTTAATGTATATAGTATTCTGCCTACACGTATATCTGCATGTCTGAGAGGGCACCAAATCTCACTATAGATGGCTGTGAGCCACCATGTGGTTGCTGGGAATTGAACTCAGAACCTCTGGAAGAGCAGGCAGTGCTCTTAACCTTAGAGCCATCTCTCCAGCCTCAGATTTCACTAAATTCTAAGTTACTAAAATTCTGTTTGTGTTAAGTCCATTTGCTTTCTTTGAAAAATGGTAATCTTTAGCGTGAACATCTTTTTCACATCAGCATTAGCCAGTAGGAATTCCACCTTTACCCTTGAAATAATGGCCGAGCCAGGATGTGCTGTAGTGATAGTGATGACTCCTTCTTAATTTCTCACATACACATCATCACCACCACAGTTTATTAGTGTCTAAAGTATGCACTTTTTGGAGGGGGTATTTATACCTCAAATAAGTCCTACATTTCATGTTTATTCTGAATTGCCTTTTTTGTTAATAGGTTTTTATTCTTTGACAACTTCATACATAATAAAATATATTGCATTCTGGTTACTCTGACTTCCCACCCACTGCTACCAGCCCCTAATTCCCACATCTCACAGATAAGCCTCTTTCCCATAATTACAGCTCTGTCTTTTTCTGTGTCCCATAAGGCCATCTGTATGACTCTAGATTTAGCACTGTCCATTGGACCCTTACGGGTTCGCTGGTAGGCACACAGTTGGATACTATGCCCCTCCCAGAATCTATTCGATCGTATGTAATACAGTCCATTATTGCACATTTTTATGAAGGCATAAATGAAAAACGAGTGTTTCTGTAACCATAAAGTTGACCCAAGAGTGAGTTTCAGAACATTTCTGAATATTTTAAGGAATCTAACAAAGAGAAAATTCTAAAATGACTTATTTTTCCCACCTTCAATTGGCCAACCTTGACCTATCTGTTGCTGGAAATGCCGAATACTTCAGTTTATATAATAGTGTAACATGATGATTGATAAATCTGCAAATGAACATGCTAATAATGTATAACATTTAGCAGCCTTTTATGTCATTGAATAGCTGTCTTCTCTATTTCCCACAGCAAATATTTAGCAAATTCTTTGAATGTAAAAAGGGAAGAATTGATGTCCTTTATTTATTGAAGCTGAAAGTACAACTTAAAAAAATTAGCAGTGGCAGTAATATAAGTGGCTACTATATTACCTTTTTAAAAATTCCAGGTACTGTATATAATCTCTAATCTTTTTTACACATATACATATATGTTACACAGGAAGAAACAGAAGTTCTATCTCTTGCTTAGCTTGTAAATGATAGCATTGAATCCAGACTTATTTTATGTTTCTAGAGTAACTTGCAAATGCATGCTCACATCCACCTCTTAACTGCAGCTCCATAGGATCCAACACCGCCTTCTGACATCCATGGACATTGCACTCACAGGCACAGACATAATTAAAAATAAGAGTTTTTTTTTTTTTTTTTTAGTGCAAACTTAACACCAGTGAGATACTCAGTGAATAAGGGTCCTTGTTGAGTCTCCAGGACCACACATGAAAGGAAAGAACCAGCTGCTAGTTGTTCTCTGAGTGTACACACAGCACACACAATCAGATATGATGTGATAGATGAGGATGGAAATGGAAATGGACTTCACTGTGCTTCATTCTTTCAGTAGCTTTCAATTGCCCACAGAATTAAGATCCAGCTCCCCAGAAGGTCTGCAGGTCCTGCATGACAAGGCCTTCTGTAGTAGTAGGGTTCTCGGGCCCCGGGCGGCCGAGAGGTCCGAGACCCACAGACCTGCCGCCTGAGACTGCGTAGGAACCCACCGCCACTCAGACCCCCAGAAACGACTCAGATGCTTCTATTAACTTCATGCTGTTTGGCCTATGACTCAGGCACATTGCTAGCTAATTCTTATATCTTAAATCAACCCATTTCTATTAATCTGTCGGCCACGTGGCCCGTGGCTCACCGGTGCTCCTTACATGTTGCTCCTTGGGCAGCTGGCTCAATCTGCCTCTGACTCCGCCCTGCTTCTCCTACCTATGCTTTGATTTCTCCTCCTACTTCTTCTATGGTGCCTGCCATGGCCCAAAACAGCTCCTTTATTTAAAGATTGAGATTCACAGCATACATAAATGCATTCCCACATCACTTCCCCCTTTCTGTCTAATCAAAAAGGAAGGTTTTAATTTTAACATAGCAAAATTATATATAACAAAATAGCTATCAAGCAAGAATTACAATTACAATATCTAGTCTATTTGTATTTAGCAAAATTAAAGAAAATACTCTTATCATCTATCTTATCTTTATGAATCTAAAATTTCATATCCAATATACCTTTTAAATGACAAAGAAAAACTGTATCTATAACTATCTAATCTTCAACTACATCAAAGACCACAGAAAGATATATTTACCCAAGTAAACCAGAAGTGCAAGCAACTTCTAAAATCTAGAAAGGACAGAGATGACACCTATCTGCCTGGACAGTCACCCAAATTTCCTTTATAAAGTTGGGGCATCCATCTTCAGCCTATAGGCCCAGAGTCTCTTTTCATTTCAGTGAAGCAGGAAATCTGCTCTGCCCATTCTGGCACAGTTCATCAGTTGCTTCTAGAGTCCTGAAGAATGTCTGACAGTTTTCTCTGCAAAGCAGGAACCTGAATGACCATCGAGGCTTGTTCTGCCAAAGTTCAGAGGTCATCTTCCTATGGAACATGCATGTCCAGTTTAAACAGCATACTGTCAAGCAGTCAATATAAGAACAGGTCCTTGTTCAGTGGCTAACCATTGCCACAAAGAGAGAGTAGATTCCATATGGAGTTTCTTCGATGCCCATTTTTCTGTTGAAATAAATTAGTGCTGCCAGGAGCAGACCTGTTTCACTGTCCAGAAAAGTCTAAGCTCTTAAAACATTTTAAATGCCATATTCTGTAGGTCTTAGAAGTATTTGAAGATTACCTACCTAATTGAAATATGTCTTTGTATACCTAAAAACCCTAACTAACCTAACTATAAGTTTGATTATCAAAGGTGACTATTAACCTTCATTTCTTAATTATTCACTACAATTTTAAAACAGTTACATGAACATCATACCTTAAACAAGAATAGAAAAACACATACAGTATAACAAAACTGACTTTAAATTTGTATCAATAAACCAAAATCTATACCAATGTAAAGCATTTTGAGATTAACAGCTGATTTCTTGATCTAAGTAAATTCAATAATTTTTTAAAAAAATCATTTATATACCATATCCCCTTTTTCTTCTTAGAAAGAGATTAACTATGACCTTAAGCATTTATAATGAAAACAAACATCTAGAAACAATATTTGGGGAATTTGGGCGTTGTTTTCCATTACTACTTCCTGCTGATTAAGGGGCGTTGAAAGTCTCACGGTTGTTGAGGCTGGATCAGTCAGCAGCTCTGAAGCTGATACAGCCATCTCTTCCCATCAGGTTTTTTCAGGGGGTCTTGGTTGATGAAACCATATTTGCCTGGAAGCAATCCACAGGTTCTCATCTTCTGTGGAAACAAAAGCAGAACTCTTCCAAAGCAATAAATCCTCAGACACAATTTTCAAAATCAAAATACCTTTAAAACATATATTCTTGTTTAACTTAGTAGCCTTTGCATTTGCAATCCATTGTCTTTCTGCAGTTAGCTCATTAACAGTTAAAAAATTAAGAGAAAACACAATAACAACCAAAATCCAGATTTTGTGTCTATTTTCCATCTATACGTGGCTTATTATATTTTTATTACTCTATTTCTCTTTTTGAAGACTTTTTCTAACCTCTTTCTTTTCTCTCTGAAGCCTGTGTACCTTTTACAAACATTGTAACCCATTTACAGGTTTTTCTTTTTATCTGAATTTGTTTTATTGTGAATCCTTAATCATCTTCTAACCATAAGAGCTTTTAAAATACACTCTCTTAAAAAGTTGCATAGTTTTTGCCCAGGAAGCCGACCAGGAAGCCGAATCAGTAAGTTCTCTTAAAAGGACCGTGTCTCTGTTTGTGGCCAGCAAACAGAGCACGCCCAAGAAAATGCTGCTACTAAGAAACCGTCTTTGTTTCCTTTTTGTTTAAAATAAGCAGAAATCTAAAATCAATCACATGCTATCGAGTCTTCTGTGAGATTTTAGGAACCTGCCTGATTGCAGCTGCAGCTTACACTGCCTGCTTCCAGTCCGCTGGCGCCATTTTGAATGTGACCTGGTGGCCACGCTTTCTTTGTACAAAGACCTGCTTCGTATACACAATTTGGAAGCTGCCTTTGCTCAGTTTCTGTGATCTAGGACCCTCTCTAATCTTTCTCAGGCTCTAAGTGGATAATCGACCCACGTTGGATGCGCCATCTGTTGTAGTCTGCCATTGCTTCTTGCCCAGCCTACTTTCAACCCATTTGGAAATATTTTCAGAGTCCCAGACTTTGTACCATTTGCCTCAGTGTCTTGGACTACTGCCTTCTGCCTGGCATGTCTGTGCCATTTCTCTGCCTCTCTAACCCGATTTTAGGGCATCAGGAAAAATAGATTTGACTGTCTCTGTATGTTGCGTCTTATTTCCCACTCATATCTAGCACTTGATGTTTTATTACAGTTTCTTGGAGCATCTTTTCAGTGGTCTGTGAGGTCTTCCTGTGTTTTCAGTGACAAAAAAGTTGCAGACAGTCATCTGGCATGTCGTGGTGTCAGTGGAGAGGATGACCGGGAGTGGGTCCTAGCAGCTGGTTTACCTCATCCACAGTCAGGATCCCTGGGCTTGGGGACCTGGGAAGGAAAACGGCACTTCTTATCGCTGCTTGAAATGTAGCTCCAGATTCCTTTTGGTCTGTACTTCCATGACAATCCAATACATACCCTCAGCCTTTGTTTGTTTTAATTTGCTTATATCCATAGACAAGTTAAGAAAGAGCATTAAGCGCTATTGCGTTATCTCACAGAGGAAATAAATTACTAACGCATTCTCAGTGATTCTTGTTTGGCTAGGGGAAAAAAAAAAAAAAAAAAGCTGGTGATGGCAGGCAGAGACTCAGACAGGCAAATCACTGAGTTGAAAACCAGCCTGGTCTATAGAGCAAGTTCCAAGACAGCCAGCTGACAAACCCTGTCTCAGCAACAACAAAACAACCCTATTTTCTCAGATTTTAAATCTTCCTGTGTTTTCAAAATGTTTCCATGAATTTAATGTCAGATTAAAAACTAAGCTAAATGAGGCTGCAGTGATGGCTCAGCAGTTAGGAACTACTGGCTGTTCTTCCAGAGGTCTTGACTCAGCACCCATGACTGTTCACAACTTCCATTGAATCTGATGCCTCTTCTGCTGTGCAGATACACATACAATCAAAACATCCATGTACATAATTTTGAGGGGATAAATAATGGTTTTTAAAGATTGTTCATAGAGTAATAAAAATTTCTTGTCATTTTTAACATGAAAATTTCAGGTGACCAAGGGTCACACAGGTTTTCAGAGAGGACAGTGGAATGGTCAGCATAATGATTGAGATTTATCTGTTACTCTTTACACTAGACCTACAGAAGTTCCTGTGGTATAACTCCTTATCTATTTAATATTTATCTCAGCTGTTTTCTTTAAATGGGTGAGGAATCTAGTTGTAAATTCTTTGCTCTTTATGGAATGTCTTTGGTTTAGTAGTCTCTATCTTCTTCCTTACCTTGTGTGTTTCTGAAGTGACAACTTTGGCTTGTATTTTTCCTGAATTTTTCTGCAGTTTGGTTGAGTTATCTGGCTTTGGGCATCCTTTCTGGGCTTGGACTTCCTCTCCCCTTGTGACTTTCATAAAGCAGAAATTAGTATTTTCTGTGGAATATTTTAACATTATGTTTGTATGTGTCTCCCCCTTATCTTTTAAAAGACTGGAAAGAAAGCAGTGAAGGCAGTTCTGTGGGTGTCGGCAGATGGACTCAGGGTTGTGGATGAAAAAACTAAGGTAAGAGTTCATGCAACAGAACTATGCTTTTGTACTGTAAATATTAGTTTAATAAAAAACGCTGATTGGCCAAGTAGCTAGACAGGAAGTAGACAGGGCAAGCAGGCTAGGAGAATTCTGGGAAGTGGAAGAGCAGGGACAGACACCAGCGAGATGCAAAGGAAGTGGGATGAGAACGCTGCACTGAGCAAAAAGGTACCAGGTCACATGACTAAATATAAATAGAAATATGAGTCAGCTTAAAGTGTAAGGGTTTAGCAAGTAACAAGCCTGAGCCATAGACCAAACAGCTTGTAATTATTGTAAGACTTTGTGTGATTATTTGGTACTGCTGGTTTGGACCTGGGAGCTAGGCTGGGCCAAAGACTTCTGCCTACATGCTCGTGTGGATTTTTTTTAACCTCTAATGACAAAATGCAGTTAAGTTTTAATAGCTCTATAATATCCTGCCACATGTCCAAAGTGCAGTCTTTTGAGAGACTGTTTCAATGTCCAGGAAACTAGTAACTCATTTTACTTTATGAGAAAAACAAAAACAAACAACATTTTGTTCTATATGATGTAGCTTAATTTTATGTGCCCAGATTAATGTTTAATGCTAAGATAAGAGTTCTGTTTTTGTTCTATGTTTAATTTTTTTAAATCCATGAATATATAAGGTGGTGTATCTTCTTCTGTAATTTTTTAGATGATAGGCCACACCCTAAATTTGTCCTTGTTCCTTAAGAAAATATATTTTAGAAATGATAAATGAATCAGCCAACTCAAGGCTCAATTGAAGTGAAAATTTAAGCATTAAAAGTGAGAATTTAGGATTCAAACAATATTCTAGGCATTTTGTATTTCATAGAAAGTGACCCTAAATGCTTAAGATATGTATGGACACTTAATCATTACTAAATTTTCTTGAGACCTAAAGTCAGGAAACTTTTAACCAGAAATTTTTAACCAGAACTTAATTTGAAAGTGAATAAAGTTGGGCAGACAAAAAACTGGTTTGATGAACAGTTTATCTGATTTTTTTGTTTGTTTGTTTTGTTTTTTAAAACAGAGTTTATCTGTGTAACACCCCTGACTTGTATCTGTGTAACACCCCTTACTGTCCTTGAACTCTCTCTCTCTCTCTCTCTCTCTCTCTCTCTCTCTCTCTCTCTCTCTCTCTCTCTCTCTCTCTCTCTCTGTCTCTCTCTCTGTCTCTCTCTCTCTCTGTCTCTCTCTCTGTCTCTCTCTCTCTCTCTCTCTCTCTCTCTCTCTCTCTCTCTCTGTCTCTCTCTAGACTGGGTTGTCCTCAGACTCTCAGAGATTGCCTTCCTCTGCCTCCAGTGCTGGGATTAAAGGCTTGTGCCACCACACCTGGCTATGTCTGATCATTTTTAAGTGACCTAATACCGCTGCATTTCAGACTTTTGACCTTTCAGTTCAAAGTATTAATAGGCTTAAATTTTAACACATTTTTAAAACAATAATGATTTTTAGTATCTTTTAGAACTTGTATCATTTTAATTCATGCTTTGGATGACATTTATTTTTGAAAAGGGGTCCTGCTGTCTATGATCTGACACTCCCTCTGCCTCAGCCTTCCAAATGCTGGGATTGCAGGTTTGTGCTGCCATACCAGCAAATATGTCATATTTGTGGCTGTGTATTGGTTTTTCACTACTATTGGAAATTGATATTGCCTCTTGGAGGCTTGTAGCACCTGCTGTTATGAGTTTTGTTCTTTCCACACTGACTTATGATAGCATCTAGTGGACAGGTTGGGTGGGTGGTAGAGACAGGGTCCTTCTATGTAGCCCATAGAACACCATTGCCTCTTCTCATCTGGAGTTCACTGTATCAACCCTGTTTGTCCTTGGATTTGCATTAGTTCTCTTGCCCCAGCCTCCTAAGTACTGGGATTGTAGGCAAGAGCCACCATGCACACTGTAATCGGTGGCATGTCATCATTGGATCCATTTTCCCATCTCTATATTTTACCTATTGTCATTGACTAAATTCAGTGTTAGAATCAGTGCTTGTGATAAGGCCATGCCGTGATCTACACAAATTAATATAGATACAGAAGTCTCAACTTCTTTGAGCAAGAAACTATGTTGTGGTGATGCACGAATCTTTAGCATACAAAGAAACAGGAAATATGATTCATTCTCACAGAGAAAGCAGAGCCCCAACCCCAAAATAATCTAGGTGTTAGAAGCAGCAGACAAAACTTGTAAAGCAGGCTCAACTGCACTGAGGGATGGGAAAAAATGCTACTATTGAATAAATTAGAAAATCTCTGGCATTTATGAAAAGAAGCAGAAATCCTAGGGCTGGAAGACAAAATTATACATCTAAAAAAAGAGTATTTGAAGTGAAAAAAAAAAAAAAAAAAAAAAACACTGGGTGGAAGTACAGTTGTTTGAAAAAGGAAAAGTACAGAACACCTTGTTCTATGAGTTTAATTTGCATACTAAAGGTAGTAGGAGCTCAGTAATGTATGTTATTGCTATATTTGCAAATAAACCAGGAGGATTTAACATTGACTTATGTATGCATACTGTCAAATTGAACATGGCATTTACTGTGGAAGAGCTCCAAGCTAGACCATCTGACACATGTGCACTTTAAGATATAGAGATGAAGTAAGGGAGCCATCTGAGCAAAGAGGTGCTTCCTAGTCACACTCACTATTCCAGCTACTGGATATGCTTCTAACTACTGGACTCAGCTATTCCATAGCCCAGTCACAACCAATAAAGGGATTCTGCATTGCAAAATGAAAATCCTGGGATGCTTCTGAGAAGACCAGATAACTCAAATGCCTTCGCTTGCTCTGTGCTTTTATTTTCTAGGACCTCATAGTTGACCAGACAATAGAGAAAGTTTCTTTCTGTGCCCCAGATAGGAACTTTGACAGAGCCTTTTCTTACATATGTCGAGATGGCACCACTCGGCGCTGGATCTGTCACTGCTTCATGGCTGTCAAGGACACGGTAAGTCCAGCAGGTTTATGCCATCATGAGGATTCTAGCTGAGCTGCTTTCAGCTTGTGTTAGCCAGGCAGTTCCACTACACTCTTTTAGGTATGTGATGCTAAGGCTGATCATAAAAGTGCCTTTTTTGTAAGAATTTTTCCTTCTATTGAAGTAATTTTCACTCTTAGTCTGAGCCTGTGAGTGAGAAGTCACAAAGCCAAGCAGTTGGCTAAGATCCAGAGCCATTAAAGGGAAGAAGAGATGCCCTGGTGAGCTCAAGGCCTGAGACCCTGGTTCTTTCCCCAGTGCCACAAAGAAAGAAAGCAAAGAACAGGGTGGAGAAGGAAAGTATGTTGCCATAGTTACTAAACTTTACTTGGAGCTTTTCATAGTAAACTGCTTGCAGATTTTTTTTTTAATTATTTTATTTTTAAGAATAGAATTTTGGGCTGCAGTGATGGCTCAGTGGTTAAGAGCACCTACTGCTCTTCAGAGGACCAGGGTTCAAGTCCCAGCAACCATATGGCTCATAATCGTCTAAGCTTCAGTCCCAGTGATCTGATGTCCTCTTCTGGCCTCTGTGGGTACCAAGCGTGGACTGTGGTTTACAGACATACATTTAGGCAAAACACCCATAAACATGTTCCACACCTTTAATCCCAGCACCTGGGAGGCAGAGACAGGTGGATCTCTGAGTCCAAGGCCTAGTCTACAGAGCAAGTCTTGAAGAAAAAAAAAAGAAGCAGCAGCAGCCAAGGCAAGTTATGAGAAGGAAGCCATAAATTGGTTAAGGCTTCAGAGTCCTGATGGCAGAGCAGCAGAACAGCTGAGAGCCCATATCTAGATCCACAACCAAAGGCTAAAGTCAGCATTGTAAATGACCCAAGTGTTTTGAAACCTTAAAGCCAAGTGACACACCTCCTCCAATATGCTCACACCTCCTAATTCTTCCCAAACAGGTCAACCTACTGGAGACCAGGTATTCAAATAAGTGAGCCTGTGGGGGTCATTCTCATTCAAATTATCACAAGACCAAGTGTGATACCATACACCTGTAATCCCAGCACTCTGAAACAGAATTGGGGTGGGGGGGTCACTACAATGTGAAGGCCAGCCTGATCCACATAGTAAATTCTAGGCTAGACAGGAAAAAAATGTCCAAACATGTGCCTGAAATTCCAGCACTGAGATACGGAGGCAGGAGAATTAAGTTGAAGGCAGCCCAGCCTAGAAAGAGAGGTGGGAAAACAGGATGGGAGGGAATAATTTTATCTTTCATGTAAATAATCAAAAATCCTAACATGAAGCCAGTCATAGTGGTACACTTCTTTAATCCCAGCATTTGGAAAGCAGGCAGATCTTTGTGAATTCAAAGCCAGCCTGGTCTACGTAGGTGAGTTCTAGGACAGAACTACAGAGTGAGACCCTGTCTTTAAAAAAAAGAAAAAAAATCTTAAAATGAAAGAGTAGTCTTTTAGACGATAATAATCTACGTCATATAATATTAAATGTATAATTTCTGGAGTGATTTTTTTTTTAAGATTATTTTGATAGCTTTATGTTAGCCAGGCTGGCTTCACACTTGTTTTCTCCCCGAGGATGACCCTCCAAGCATCCACCTCCCAAATGAGGGAATTACATATATGAGCCATGACGCCTGGCTTATCTGTGAGTTTCTGTTTGGTTGGGTGTTTTTTGTTGTTGTTTTTGAGTTTTTTGTTGCTTGGGTTTGTTTTGGTTTTGGTTTTTCTGAGATAGGGCTTATCTATTGCATGAATTCTATTTGTATAATAATAAAAAGCCAGATATTGGGGGGGGGGGAGGTGGATTATCAGAGAGACAGAGAGAAAAAACACAGCTAATCTCACTCACCAATCCCTCAGGCCAAACAGGGTAGGTCCTATCTCCACAAGTGTTCAGACTGGCTGGATGGAAGTCCAAAAAGGGCCAAACCACTGCTTCTGCCTTGTATTTCTTCTTCCCCTGCCCCCCAGCTATTTTTCTTCCAGGTCCAACATTCCTAGAGCTAAGAATAAAGGTAGGTGGGTGCTATTACCACCTGGCTCTGTTTGGTCTTGAATAGATCCAGAGGGTCTCTGCCTCCTAAGTGCTAGGATTAAAAGTATGAGTCACCACTCCCTGACATTCATGGCTTGGCTCTGTCCTCTGATATTTCAAGCTATTTTATTAAATATATATCACCACATTTCTTCCTGTAGAAGTCCTGGCTGTACTGGATCTCTCTCTGTAGACCAGGCTGGCCTTGAACTCACAGAGCCTGCCTCTGCCTCCTAAGTGCTGAGATTAAAGGTATGTGCCACCACACCCAGCCTGAAAAGTATTAAATTCTTAAAGACCATAAAAGTAATAAACATGTAGAGATGGGAGGAGAGAACATCTTTGTCCTTACAGTAGCTATGCTTAGGTGTATGTGCATCTAAGAACCTAGGTACCCACACACCCCAGTTCTTCTTCTTTCATGATCTTATACCTCAACACCATTGTCTTAGAGTTAGCCTGCCAGTCTTCAGGTGAAGAGGTTATCTTACACACAGTGAGTATTTTAAACATCACCCCCTTAACCATAGCTAACATTAGCATGTAAGAATCAGTTCCGCTTCTAAGAAAGGCACAGGTGAAAACAAGTTTGCACTTTTGCCTGTGTGTGGTTGGGAGGTGCAGTTGTGAGTGAGAGCTAGAACACAGGGAAGGCATGAGGGAAAGGTTACAGCTGCCAGAAGGAGACTAAGCAAAGTTCTCCTTTATTTGAGTCTCCTTTAATAGGGAGATGATTTTAAGTTTATAACTCCTTACCCCCGATGCATTGTCTATAGTCAGGGCCCTGAAATCCCTGTCTCTCCAGTGGTTTCTTACAAGTGTAATGTTCCTGCAATTCCCCTTGCACAAAGAACTGGGGGGCTGGAGAAATGTCTCAGTAGTGAAAATTATGTACTGCTTTTGCAGAGATCCCGAGTTCTGTCCCCAGCACCCACTTCAAGCCTCTTACAACCTCCTAAAACTTCAGCTCTAAGGGGATCCAACACCCCTGCTCTCTGAGGGTACCTATATTCACACACACACACACACACACACACACACACACACACACACACACACACACACACACACACACACAATTAAAAATTAAAGGGAAACTGGAGGCTCCAGTACAAACAGTTCATTTTGCTTGTTAATTTCAAAGTGGAATTTGCAACAACTGTATGTGTATATAGTTGGTGCTGTAACTCTCACAGAGCTTTCAAAACCTGCTCTCTGCAGGGGGAAAGACTGAGCCATGCCGTGGGCTGTGCTTTTGCAGCCTGTTTAGAGCGGAAACAGAAACGGGAGAAGGAGTGTGGAGTCACTGCTACTTTTGATGCCAGCAGAACCACTTTTACAAGAGAAGGATCATTCCGAGTCACAACTGCCACTGAACAGGCAGAAAGAGAAGAGATCATGAAGCAGCTGCAAGATGCCAAGAAAGGTACAGTGTGTTCTGCTGTGGTGTGTTTAGTTAATGCAGACTCCCCAACAGAGACAAGTTTCCTACAGACAATAAGAACCCTTGGGATGGCAGATATAGCCCAGTGATAGAGCATTCCTAATATGGGTTCTGTTTTTATAATTCCTTATCCCCCACCCACACCATACTCTCAAAGAGAGATCTCTTAGCAATGTGTAAAGACCTTAAGGACAAAATTAAAAATCTTAACAAAAGTACTTTCTTCAGAGTGACTTAAAAACCATATTCTCTCCATTATAAGCTCCTCATAATGAAAGATGAAGAGCAGTTGAAGAAGCTGCAGAGAAATACCCTTTGTTCCCTGCCCATCCCGGAACAGATTTAATTCTGATGTGTCTGTGAGACACAAATACCATCAAGACCTACCATCTTGGAGGATGAAGCACAAGCCCCCAGGGTTTAGAGACAGAGGGAATACTGGCTATGATGCTGACAAGTTAGTGGTGAAACTGCTGATTAGAGTACTAGGATATCCTTAAGTGTTGATGTTTTTACTTTTCTATGAATGCTTTTGGGGGGGGGGGGGGGAGTATGCAGAGGCCCAGGGCCAACATTGAGTCCTCCTCATTAGCGCTACTTTATTTATTATTTTTTTTAAGATTTATTTATTATGTATACAATGTTCTGTCAGAAGAGGGCACCAGATTTTGTTATAGATGGTTGTGAACCACCATGTGGTTACTGGGAGTTGAACTCGGGACCTCTAGAAAAGCAGCCATCTCTCCAGCCCCATCCACCATTTTTCATTAAGACAAGGTCTCTGTTCAACACAGAACTTAGCATTTTTGGAGTTTAACTAGCCGGCTTGTTTCAGGATTGCTTGTCTTCTCCTGAGTGCTAAAATCTCAGATGAGCCACCATACCCAGGCAACAGGTATATGGATCCAAGCTCCAGCTGTCAGACTTGCCCCGAGCCATCTCCCTAGTCTCTCATCCACACATTTTTTACTATATTTACAGTACCAAACATCAACAACCCCCTCCTTCAGAGCAGGCCCCAAATCCAATTAGAAAGTAGTTGGTTACTCCCAAAATAGACCTCACATTGTTGCACCAGTGGGCACATCTTGCCTAGCCAGCCACTGTTGCTGCTTGCAGGTCCACTGCTGAGTAATACTGTGTATGACAACTTCCTCCAGCAGCCTACATAGCATTTTGTGCTATGAAGGCTGGCCACCAGGCAAAAAGCTTCAGCACAATTCTAACTTATCCTATGCCAGAGCATGCGTTTTTGACTATGTGTTTTACCCTCCCAATGATCCATCTTTTTCTTTTTCTTTTTTTTAACATTTGTACATGGGGGATATATGCATATGTAAGAGCAAGTACCTATGGAGTTCAGAAAAGAGTATCTGGATCTCCTGTGAGCCACCATGTGGGTGCTAGGAATTGAGCCTGGGCCCTTTGGAAGAGCATCAAATACTCTTAGCCATTCACTGTGTCATCTGTCTGGTCCCCAAACCATTACTCTTTCAAAGACCTTCATGAGAACTCCATTGGAGCCAGGTTATTTATGGCCTTTTTTTTTTTTTTTTTTTTTTTAACCATTTTAAAGATTCTTATGTACTTATTTTATGTGTAGGTATTTTGTCTGCTTGTATGCCTACACACCAGAAGAGGATATCAGATCCTGTAGAAATAAAGTTATTGATTGTTATGAGATATTATGTAGATGCAAGAAATTGAACCTAGGCCCTCTGGAAGAGCCAGTACTCTTAACCACTGAGCATGTCTCTAGCCCTGACTGTTCAGTCTTTTAGGGTGCGGGGGGGGGGGGGGGGGGGGGGTTGAGACAGGGTTTCTCTGTGTGGCCCTGGCTGTCCTGGAACTTACTTTGTAGACCAGGCTAGCCTTGAACTCACAGAGATCTGCCTGACTTCTGTTCAGTCTTAATTGAAGATAAGACAAGCAGGTGTTGCTGAACCTCCCATCTTCAGAGTGTAGGAGGTCTGAACCATTTTCCAGCCTATCTTCTGTAAAACATGGGGAATTGGATGAGTTAAAGAACAAGAGAGCTTCTGTGCTCTCAGCTCTGTGAACTTAGCTGGTGAAGCCTAAGATCTTTTTCTTTGGTTTTCTTAAGCAGAGACAGATAAGGCAGTTGCTGGTCCATCAGTGGCTCCTGGTAACACTGCTCCATCACCATCCTCTCCTACTTCTCCCTCTTTGGATACCACTGCCTCTCTGGAGATGAACAATCCTCATGCCATCCCACGCCGACATGCACCAATTGAACAGCTTGCTCGCCAAGGCTCCTTCAGGGGATTTCCTGCTCTTAGCCAGAAGATGTCACCCTTTAAACGCCAACTATCCCTGCGCATCAATGAATTGCCTTCCACTATGCAGAGGAAAACTGACTTCCCAATAAAAAACGCAGGTAAGGTGCTCTGGCTCTGAAGCACCATCACCTTCAGTGACAACACAAATCCCTCTAAGTTAGTCTTCTGTCTCTCTGGAACTGTTATATTGTGCGTCATTTCATATGAGAGCAAACTAAGGCCTATGAATAATTAATTCTCTTCCATACGTAGTTGGCAGAGCCATAATGGAATTTGTAGCTTGAACCACAGGTCTGTGGTTTGTCCTGATGTAGATGCTCTCTTTCAGCCAGCCTGAGAACCCAAACATTAAGAGTTCCAAATTCCTGTTCTTAACTGTGTTTCATAGAATCCAGGAGAATTAAAGAGGCTTTAGAAACATTTATAGGTCAGTAGTACCACTGTCAGAGGAACAGAAGAAATGGGCAAGTGTTCTTTGTGCTTGTGGGAGGTTGGCTTTGTAGGGAAGAAACTCTAAATGGCTCTCTTAGACAAATCTAATGCTTATTGTTCAGCAAAAGTTGCTCCCATTCATTCATCACCTCTGTGTGTCCTCTATTCAGCTGAGCCAGCCTGGAAGCTCTATCCTTATCTAGATCTAGAGCTAAAATGTTAGGTCTGGTTGGTGCTTTTATTTATACTTCCTGAGACATGACATGCTATCTTATAACTGAACATGAGGAAGTTCTGGTTCAATAGGCACTTCTACTAACAACAGAGAGGTAAGTTCTGTGGGCAAATAAACTAGGCTTAGAGAACAGGTAGAGGTAGGTGATGACAAGAAGTCTTTTCAGCTTTCAGCACCCTCAAAAACAAACCCTAGATGCTTTAAGTACCTCATTGCTATCTCCCTCTGGGGCTGATAAGGCATAAAAGTCTTTCTCTTCACAGTTGAACAAAGGTTCAGTACACATTATTTATTTGCTCAATGATAAGGAAGACTTCCTCAGAGTCTTTTATTCCCCTATACAGAATCTCAGACTCTTGGACGAATCTTCCTGCTTGGCTTCCCAGAATTATTATTAAGTAAAGTCTTTATTGTCCTACATTTCAATTCACTTTTCTTTGACATCACAGTTCATGTACTAGAAAATTTAAAGAAAATGAGAGGTGAATGTCTTGATTCAGAGAAAAGCTTTTGTATTTAGCCTTAGCCTAATTGTTTGATGGCTCGAGAACCTGATTGGGTCACAGCTTAAGAAGAAATAAAGAAATTTAGATATGTGCAAAGAAATACCTTAGTGCATGTGTTACTGATGTTTGTTTGCTTTCCTGCCTGAAAATTGAAGTGCTTATCAATTAATTTACTGAAGCTGATTGTGTAGCCGGACAGTTGATACTTATCCTTCTGCAAGGGAAAGAGATAAAGGACAAAACAGATGCTCACAGCACAGTGTCATACTTCTGTCTAGAACCATTTTGTTTGCCTTGCAGTGCCAGAGGGAGAGGGAGAGGCAGAGAGCATCAGTTCCTTGTGCTCGCAGATCACCAGTGCCTTCAGCACACCTTCTGAGGACCCCTTTTCCTCTGCCCCAATGACCAAACCAGTGACATTGGTGGCACCACAGTCTCCTGTCTTACAAGGTTGGTCAGTTGTTCTCCTTAAAACTACTCCTGTTAGCATGCCGCTGTGGACTGGAAGTTGGCGTCCTGAGCTTGCCATTATCCTCCACTCCCTGCCCAGCCACCTCGGGCTTTGTTCTCCTCCTATGTCCTATGTTGTCTGCTTTCAACATTTAGCATATATACACCTGTCTTTCATCTGCTAGTAAGAATCTCTGTAAGTTCAGTCCACCACTTTATTTGCCTCTTGACTTAAAGGTCAGAGCAGCCTTTGCAAAATCAGCAGCTTTTGGTTCCTCAGGGAAAATTTGGCATTCATTGTATGGAGACATTAGGAAGGGGGGTGTTAATTACAGCATCAGAAATCCTGCCAAACATCCTGAAATGTGCAATACAGCATCCACAGCAAAGAATTACCCATTCTAAAATGTCAGTGGTTGTTAAAGTTGAGAACTGGATTTGCCTCCTCTCTACTGAGAGGCTCATAATGTAGAAGCCTTTTTCTAGCTCACTGGTTCATTTTATGGTCTGTAACAAGTATTCTAAAATTGGCCTTTGAGACAACAGAGTTACACTGCATGGTTGGAGGTCCCTAATCCCACCTACAGATGCTAAATAAAGTCCTCACTCATATACCAACAGAGAATTTATGCAAGTTAAATCAGTGACTTCTGAAGTAAAGCTCCAATGATTGCTTATTCCCGTTTCTTTTGAGAGTGCAAAAAATAAAGGCCTGCCCTGAAGGACAGTGCCATTACCCCTGGAAGAAGCTGCAATACACCTTTGTTTTGGGTCTCTGTCTCTTTTGAAGCAAAGGCTTTATATGATAGCTTTTCTTTCCATCTTACAAAAATAAGCTTGAATTATTGAGCACTTAACAGTACCTGCCACAGTGGAAAATCCTCACATATTATCTTATTTAAGCCTCAACTAACTCTCTGAAGTAGGCAATAAAAATAAGAAAAATGGTTGGGTGTTGTGATACACACCTTTAATCCCAGCACTCAGGAGGCAGAGGCAGGTGGCCCTCTGAGTTCAAGGCCAGCCTTGTCTACAGAGTGAGTTCTAGGACAGCCAGGGCTGTTACACAGAGGAAAAACCTGTCTCAAAAAATGAGAGGGAGAGAGAGCGAGATGAGATGAGATGAGGTGTGGCGCAAAGAGGCTAAGTGAATTGCCCAAACTGTATAACTGAGATTTAAACTCAGAACTTCCTGAACCAATTACATCCCACTGGCCCTTTCTGTTTATAGGGTACTAGGTATAAAGCCTGAACAAAACACAACGTTTTGTCTTTAAAGGGCTCCCAGTATATGGCCAAGATAGTTCTGTTGTAGTTTGGCCCCAGGTAAACAATGCTATCACCCTAAATGTGGTAGTTCAGTCCTAAAGAAGCAGAGTTTATCATAGTGCAGGGAAGGCAGTTGTCTGCTCCACGCTGAATAAGATGGGGAACTAGAACACAGCCTAGAAACTGAGGAAGGAGTAAAAGGGAATGAAGAAAGAAAGATCAGCATTCTGAACATGATATTACATGAGGGGAAGACTTAAAGACATAGGTTAATTTCTTAGTAAATGACAAATGTACACACCATTTGACTTCTCATCTGTTTCTTAGACATACTATAGTAGACCCTCTTACTCATCGTCTGTTTCTGAAGTTTCAGTTGCCTGTGGTTAACCATTATCTCAAAATATTAAATAGAAAATTTAAGGAATACCGAACTCATAAGTTAATTTATTACAGAATGTTCTTACAACAATTGTTATTAGCTCTAGTGTTTAGCTTGTAAATGAAACGTTATCTT
This sequence comes from Phyllotis vaccarum, assembly GCA_033318265.1. Taxonomy (NCBI): domain Eukaryota; kingdom Metazoa; phylum Chordata; class Mammalia; order Rodentia; family Cricetidae; genus Phyllotis; species Phyllotis vaccarum. Next base: position 64,031,936 of record JARWLC010000006.1, read on the forward strand.
AGGTACAAAGGTTAAAAGCACAGTATTATATAGGCTTTGCTACCATCTGGTTTTAGACATCTGTAGAACATCTTGGGAGCTTTCCCAATCACAGAGTTATGGTGGTTTTCAGAGAATTAAATTTGACAATGTATATAAAACATTGCTAGCTTTTTAGAACATACTAAGAAATTATTATACTTAACCCATTGTTATGGTTGGCCTGATTTGATCTTTTGGGAAAGAGGGATGAAATATGCTTCATCTACTTAATTAATCTAAAACCTACTTACATGAATAGTCATGTTCAACTTAATTTGAAATTGTACTAGTTTGGCTTAATTTCCTCTCTCATATACATATTTTTGTAGAACAGTCATTTGATACAATCTCTTCTTTGTCAAAAGGTGTGTGTATCCTCTGTAAGATGGTGTGATCATCCCAACATGGGCTGCTCTGCCTTGTCTGTCCCACCAGCATTGTACATTGGCCTGGCTCCCCCATCTCTATGGGGAAGCTTGGACACCCTGCATGAATTAACTCCACCAATGTTGTCTGCTCCCATTATAGCTAATGGCACTGACTCAGCCTTCCATGTGCTTACTGCTAAGCCAGCCAATACTGCTCTAGCACCCGTAGCAATGCCTGTTCGTGAAACCAACCCTTGGGCCCATGCCCCTGATGCTGCTAACAAGGAAATTGCAGCCATACGTCCGGGTAAGGTAGCCACAAACATTGAAGTGGATTCTGGGAGCAGGTTCCAAAATTGACCAGTTACCTGAGTGAGGACTATAAAAAGTATATTCCCTCCCAGACTGAAGTAGCTGTGAAGAAAGGCTCTGAGGCTGGGGACAAAAGGACTAGATGGGAGGTTCTCAGGACTGTAGAACCTGGTACCAAAGAATTTTAGTAAGCCGTCATTTCTTGTGCCACCCCCAAAGAACCTTATCACTGGACTTAACAGCACACACAGCTGCCTGTAGATAAAGGGAGCCTACCAAAAGTGCCATAAAGAACAAGTGCTCTTTATATATACTAGCTTTTCTGGAGTGTTTTGAGGCAGAGTCTCACTATATAACTGGCTGAAACTCACTCTGTAGACAAGACCTGGCTGTCTCTGCTCCCACATGCTGGGATTAAAGGTGTACACCACTAGCCCTGTCTCTGTATTTTTTCTTTTTAATGACTCATGTTTTGGGAGTTTTGAGATGAAAGTGTTATGTAGCTCTAAACTCTTGGTCCGCTGTCTCAAACCCCTTGTTCTGGGAACGCAGGTGTGCACCATTGTCCCTAGCTCTTTCACACACCTATTTCACACACTATTATAAGCCAGTTTCTCTATAATGGATAACAACATGATAAGTTTTAACACAAGTCAGCTGCCTTGGCTCAGGGCATTTGAGCTATAGCTGAGCAGCCTAAGCATGCCTTAAAATAACAGCATATCCTGGCAGGTTCTGCTTGTCCCACTAAAACAGAGCTCCTTGGCTGGTGACACTTAAGTCCCTCTACCAGAACCACAAGTGTCCCATCATAGGGGCATGTTCCACATTTTAGGATCATTCACGTGAGTCAAGTGAGAATGGCCTCTAATTCTCTCTCTTTCTCTCTAGGGACTGAGTGGGGTCAGTCTTCTGGTGCTGCCTCTCCAGGTCTCTTCCAGGCTGGTCATAGACGTACTCCCTCTGAGGCTGACCGTTGGTTAGAAGAAGTGTCAAAGAGTGTCCGGGTCCAGCAGCCCCAGACCTCAGCTGCTCCTCTGCAGCCAGTTCTTCAGCCTCCCCCACCTACTGCCGGAGCTCCTCCAGCACCACCTTTCCAAGGAAATGCATTCCTCGCCTCTCAGCCTGTACCAGTGGGTGTGGTCCCACCTCTGCAGCCAGCCTTTGTCCCTGCCCAGTCCTACCCTGTGGCCAATGGAATGCCCTATGCAGCCTCTAATGTGCCAGTAGTGGGCATCACCCCGTCTCAGATGGTAGCCAATGTGTTTGGCACTGCAAGCCATCCTCAGGCTACTCATCCCCATCAGTCACCAAGTCTGGCCAAGCAGCAGACATTCCCTCAGTATGAGACAAGTAGTGCTACCACCAGTCCCTTCTTTAGGCCTCCTGCTCAGCACCTCAATGGTTCTGCAGCTTTCAATGGTGTAGACAATGGCAGGCTGGCCTCAGGAAACAGGCCTGCTGAGGTCCCTGCAGGCACCTGCCCAGTGGATCCTTTCGAAGCCCAGTGGGCTGCATTAGAAAGCAAGTCCAAGCAGCGCACTAACCCCTCCCCTACCAACCCTTTCTCCAGCGACTTACAGAAGACATTTGAAATAGAACTTTAGACAATCTCTGTCATGTGTCTTTTCTGTACTTAGGAGGACAGGGGCAGAGGAGCAGAGGATACTTTGCTTTCTTGATCAGTACACTTCACTAATCCTAAAGGTCCCAAGGAGCAAATCCAAGCCCAGAGTGCAATGAGGGGTGATGTCCACAGAGTGAGGAAAGCTGTCCTGGAGAGGACTGCCCTGCAGCTGGGCTAGAGATGTCAGGCCCTTCTCATACCCTTACAAAGCTCTGGCAACAGAGAGTCAGAAGCATCTGAAGAGGAATCTGTATTCAAAGCACATTTACTGGAATATAAAACATAACAGTAAGCAAAACAATCTCCCTTTACTTTTCCAGCCAGTCCTCCATTCCTCCCAGCACTGACCTGTCTTAGAGGGCTTGTGCAGGCTGGGAAGCAGGGCAGGCCGTGCTGCTGGCTTCACAGAAGGGTCTATCAGCAGCTGCCCAGCAGGGCTGTGCACTGGGGATAAAGCTGAGCTTCCATTTTGAGTAACAGAATAACTATTATAAATATATATATATATATATATCAAAAAGCCAAAATCTTTATTTTTATGCACCTAGAATATTTTAAATAGTTCTCAATATGAAAAAGTTGTATAAGTTGTAAGTAATCTTGCCAAAAGTGAGAAGGTTAGTTGTAAGAAATTGTACATAAGATTGATTTATCATTGATGCCTATTAAAGTAAAGAGGGAGGGTTGGGAAATGTAGGCAGGAGCCCTGGCTTGTCTGTGATCATTCATTATAACTAGCACATTGCAACAACAATCATACAGTCACTAGGTTGTAGTTTTAAACCTGTGGTGAAATTCTGTGTTATTTTAATGGAATCAATCTACACTCTAGAGACTGTATTATCTTTTATGTATCATTGCAGTTTCCATATGTTAATCCTTTATCATTAAGGTGACAATGACATAATCATATCCAGAAAGGGAATGCAGGCTATTGTGTTGGTTTGTAGTGTGAGTCTTAAAGGGTTTTGTTCTTGACATTTGTTCCCATAAGTTTTATAGGGATGAGGATTATCTGCTCTGTGTGTCCATTTCCCCTTCCTCCCCAACATAAACAGAACATCCCATGCCAGTTGCAGCTACTTGACCTCGGGTAACAACATGAGACCCCATCTCATTTTTACTTTTGAACGTTGGCCTTACAATCAAATGTAAGTTATATATACATATATATATATATATATATTTGTACTGATGAGAATTTATAATCTGCTTTAACAAAAATAAATGTTCGTGGTAGAAGCTTTTGCCCATGAAGGGCTGTTCTTATTTGCAAATGAGTTTATAATTATGTTTTTTTTTATTTAATTCTCTCTCTACTGCCAGTTTCTAGTTTGGGACTAGTATATCCTTAAATGTCATGGGTGCATCTGTGATTCTGATACTCAAAATTTGATCTGCAGCAACAGCATGAACTACACCCAGAAGCCAGAGACTTCGGCCCCAGGGGTGGAGTGGTGCTGTATGTATAGAGACAGAGTCTCACTCTGCAGCCCTGGCTGGCTTTGAACTCAGAGATCCACCTACCTCTGCCTCTCAAGTACTGGGATTAAAGGTGTGCACCACCCCTGCTTAGCAGATCACTACTTCTCAGCTGTAGCTGTACATTAGAATTCCCTGAATATGTGCTCAATGTGCCTGTGATCCCTCAGCAGTCGCACACACACACACAAAAAAAACACCTATAACACTCAGCCACTATTCACCAGGCCAGTTTTTGAGCAAGATGGCCTGAGACTGTACTTATTCATGAAGCTTTGTTTTTCCAGTCAGTGTAAGAGGTCTGATCCCATGGTAACCTTTGATTTTAGACAATCTTCTAGGGGAGTCAGAGGAATTAAGTATGTGGGGACATATATTTAATAAAAATAGTCAGGAATATTAGAGGACAGAACCATCTCCCCAGACTTTGTGTTTTGTTTTCTTGAGACAGTTTTCTGTGTAACAGCCCTGGCTGTCCTGGAACTTGCTTTGTAGACTAGGCTGGCTTCAAACTCACAGCAATCCTCCTGCCTCTACCTCCCAAGTGCTGGGACTAGCAGTGTGTGCCATCACTGCCTGGCTTTCATGGTTTGGCTGTGGTGATTCTGTCTTGATATTCCAGACAAATTTTATTAAATATACAGTATATCACCACAAAAGTGGGAAAGTCGGGGAAACTCATTAAGTGCAGGCCTCTTCTTTGAGCATTATTATTTAAAAAAAAAATCAGAGGTTCTAAAAGATGAAGGATCCCTTACTGCATCTCAAACTACTGAAACCACTTTTCCAATTGTGACATTGTGTGTGTGTGTGTGTGTGTGTGTGTGTGTGTGTGTGTGTGTGTGTACAGACCCCCCCACACACACACACATCCTTCTAATCCTGGGTTTTGTGGATTTGGAATTCTTTACTTTGAGACAGGCTTTCACTGTAGCCCAGGCTAGCTCTCCCTTGGGGCACTCCTGCTTCAGCCTCTCAAGCATTGTGACTATAGGCCTGCAACACCATTCCCAGTTTTGTATGTGTGCATGCACACACAGCAATCAGAGGACAACTTGCCAGAGTCAGTTCTGCCTTCCACTAGTGTAGGTTCCAGGGAACAAACTCAGGTCATTGTGTGTGGCAGTCAGTGCTCTACCGCGATCCATCTCACCAGCCCCCAGCCGCTCTTTTCAGCACAGTTCTGATTTTTTCCTAGCAACAAATATTCTGACCCACAGATTCCCACTTCAGGAAGCATGGCTCCTCCTTGCTGCTCAGAGTAAGACAGTGAACTGTGTAAAGGGGAGGCCACCCCAGGAGGGCTTCAGGGCCCATCTCTACAGGGTAGTTCTTTCCCAATATTTTCACACTCAGACCACAATGCTCTCTGACTTTTTTTCCCACATCCCTACATTAAAGCCTTATGATTGTGTTCCACCTTGCTGAGAACTCTCCCAAGCATAAGTGTGAACTCCATACAGTGATGGTATTGAAGCTAGCTCAGCCACAACCTAGAAAGATAAAAGAGCCTGAATGACAGCTCACCCTCCGACCTAATGGCTTCAGGTTCTAGCCCAGAATACTTGACTGAGCAGTTGCCACTCCTAGTGCCGAATGCAGTGTGCTAAGTGGATCCTCTGTACAAATTGAGCATCCCTCACTCAAAGACATACTTTCAGACATTTTTGAAGGCTGACTTGGCATTTGGGTGTTTCAAGCTTCAGAGAATTTCAGATATTTAAATTAGGGATGCTCCATTAGTAAAGTCTGCAAATATTTAAAAGTTGAAAACACTTTGGTCCCATGCATTTCGGATAAAGGGTCCTCAGTGCAGCAGAAATGATAGAGAGAAGATGTGAAGGAACAGTTCTGTGTAGGCAGATTCCTCTTCACAGCAGCCTGAGGTCAGACCCTGCTGAGCACTACAGGGGAAAGCTGGCACTGGCAGCTGCCGGGCTTAACCCTGGATTTCTGAGATGGCCAGTATCTGGAAGGTGACTCCCTCTGCAAGCCATGTCTTACCATCCCTTCTCCCCAACAAACTATCTGGAACTGGTGCCACAGCTAGCCTTCATCCCTGCTGCCAGATAGGCTGAGCATTTGGCTGGAAGCGGGAACAGCTGGCACAGCAGAAGCTGGAGTAATATTCATTGCCACAGAGCTGGGCCTGCAGGATCAAGGCACAGTTGGCCAGCTCCGGCTGGTCGATGCACTCCCTGCCCAGGTCCCTGGACTGAGCGGCTGGTGCTGCAGAAGAACAGGAGGAAAAGGGCTAAGGCGGCTCTCCTGCTGCAGCTTTCCACCTGGCACAGACACTTGATGAGCCATAAGGGCTTTCCCTTGCTGGCCTCACTAGTGGGCCTCCTGTGGTTCTCACCTGTGACTCAGCCCAGTGCACAGCCTTTCCCAGGCTCCCACTTACTGACTGGATGATCAAATGGCTCTTCCAGGGTAACTCCCTGCCCTTACTATCCAGAATGGAAGAGCCACGTGACAGCTGTGTTCTCCGACTGTTAGGAAGGATAGGTAAGGTCAGTCCTAGGAAAGCTGGAAGCCGGTGAGAGCTGTCACCCTCCTGGACCCAGAGCTGGTCTCCAGCTTTCCTGATTTCCACCTGAGAAAGCAGCAAATCTTCAAAGCCCTGTTAGCCATGGATGCAAGGGTATGCTCAAAGGATAGCCTGAGTGCCACCCTCAACCTTCCTAAGGGCTTCAAATTCATTCCACTGCCTCACCCAGTTACCCTCTCTCCTATACAGGCTCTTTGCAGCACTGTCCCCACAGCCAGGCATACATGTCCCTGTCTTTCAGAAGACGCCGTAAAAGGACCAGAGCAACTGAGTGTCCTTAGAAAGGTTTGTCATTCCTACTAGCATAACCAGAGCACTGGCTCCCTGCATTTGCATGGTAGCAAGCCCATGTTTGTATGCTGGGGTTTGGTTTTTTTTTTTTTTTCCAAAATCTGAAACTTTGATTTCACCTATGAGCTGTTGCAGCCCCCACTAGCATGATAGGTGCTCTGCATGGTGGTTAAGACTATCCCTTCCCTACTGAATTCCTTTGGGCAAATTTCTTGAGCTTTCTATGAAATGGAGAGGAAATAGGATCTGCCTCAAAGGGGTATTCTAAGGATTTAGAACAGCTGGGCCTGGAGACACGTGCCTATAATCTCTATTTGTGAGCCTGAGGCAGACCACAGCTTCAAGGCCAGCTGGGGCAACTCAGTGAGCCCTATTTCAAACTAAAAGTACCAAGAGAGGCATAGGCGTACAGTTCAGTAGTAGAGTGCTTGTCTATAATACAGAAACCACTCACGGCAGAAATGTGCTTACTGCTATCTTGACCCCACAGCGGTGTCTTCCTTTAAAATAAAATTTTTTAAAAAAAAGGGGGCAGGAACAGAATAGGCAGCAGGCTGCCTTTCATTCCTACAGTATTCTCTGCTCTTAATCCTCATGGGCAAAACAATTCAGATTTTACCCCAGTGGGTGAAGCCTAAGCCACCACCCCAGGCTAATGCCAAGTCACCAAGCCATGACTTGACAGCATGAGATAGTCACTATGTGACTATTAAAAAACCAACTAACGAGAATATATCTGTAGGCTGGTTGATGGAAGAAATACAGACAGGTAGGAAGGGGACAGCTGGAATTCTGAAGAGACGTGTCCAAAATGTGTAAAGGTTTCCACATACAGCAGAGGACAAGAAATGGGCGGCTCACTGCGGCCATGAGTGGAGTCACCAAAAGCCCACTGGCCTCCCTCACAGTGGACGTATCTACAACTGATCACAAATGTGAAAGTCCAGATCCCCTTTGGTTTGTTTTTGAGGTGGGTTCTGTTTGTTTGGATTTTGTTTTAACACAAGGATGTTGCCCACACTGGACTTAACTGGCAATCCTGCCTCTGTAACCCAAGTGCTAGAGCTCAGTCCTCATAATGATGGCTCTCTGACCATAGGAAGTCTGCATTCTTGGTCTTGTTTGCTCTGTTAGTGTATCAGTGAAATGGATTTTCTAGAAATCAAGGTGGAATTCCTGCAATATGGTGTTTTCAACAGGTGCTATTGTTTACACAGGCACACTGAGCCACTTGACTTCCCAGGTTACAGGGCACTAGGCTGGGCCCTGGGGTCCCAGACACTGCTTAGGGAATTCAAAGTGTGTGTTGGTCTCAAAGCAAAGCAACATTTCAACACACACTCAGCCTCGCAGCCCAAAAGACAGCCAGTATTGACCCCAACACTGTAGACCAAGCAGTTAGTGCCCATTATCTCCTGCAAGGTACCTTCTCCAGGATCTGCCCTAGGCTGTTTGGCCGGACCTGTTGTTCAGTTTCTCCCGAAACACTAAGACCTATGGAGAGCAGAGAGTGGACCCTTCTGCCCTAGCCCTATTGCTTAAACACACAGCTCCTTTGAACTTGAACTTTAAACAGGCCTGCTAGCACCTGGGACACACAGGCGGGGAAAGTAAAGCAGAGACTAGTCTTGGCTATATAACAAATCAAGACCATCCTGAGACACACAAGTAAATACTAAAACCAGGAGTCAACAAAAAAAGGCTAGGTTTGGTTCCCAGATGACCACGAATCTGCATTGTAGATGATGAGAACATCCCTGGAGCTCTCTGGGTATCTGTCTCATAGATGGTGATCCCACCCTCTGCTACTTTGATACCGTATAGAATCATATTTTATATAAAAATTTTGACTATACATTGTTTGGAAAGGAGACTGTACTAAACATTGAATCAATGCCTGTGCCTTTTCTTAAAAATAAGGTTTTTTATTTGCATATGTATTTACTTACTTGTCATGGTAGTCAGGAAAGAGCCTAGGGTCTTGCATGGTAGGTAAGAGCTGCAATAAGCCCCAGCCTCACACCTGCCACCCTGATTAGAATGGACAGATTTTAGGGACCCACCTGTCTTAAGCATTATCCCAGCCAATCTTTTTTTTTAAGACTGGTAAGTCTGAATGACAAGAGTTCTGAGGCAATTGTGCCATCCTGAACACCTTACTTCAGGTGGTGGAGTAGCCCCAGGAAAGTGGGGCTCTAGGGTGATACTCAATGCCTACTCACAACTGTGATATTAGGAATTAGAAAGTGAGCACAGGTGAGAGCAAGATCACTAAGCCTGTGACCTGCAGTACTCAGCCGGCCTTCAGCAAACCTCAGGGACAAGCCTCTCACCTGGTAGGGCCACCTTCACCTCTGTGCTGCGGCTCACAGCCTGGCTCCCACGGTAGGCACTGCATGTGTAAGAGCCCTCATCCCTGGGCTGCAAGTTGTGGATCAACAGGGTGCCATCTGGGGACTGGTGTACACGGTGACCATCTGCCTGTACTGGGAGTCCATTCCTAGAGGGGAGAGTACATTGGGAGAGTCTTCCAGAGCCTCTGGAGACATCCCTAGGAGGCCTGGGAGATAAGGAAGACATTAGCCAAGGCTATTCCAGAGCAAACCACCTCTCCCCATGAGGGCAAGTGGATGACACCTCAAGGAAGTGGGGACAGGTGCACTAAATTGGGAGGACATTGCCAAAATTAAGTGGCACAAGGAAGCAATTTGCCTTGGATCCACAAAAGAACCCACTCCAGCTCGTCGCTGACAAGTGCCAGGCCCTGCGGGGTGGGGGGAAGGTCATGCACCTTCATGGCACAGGGGAGGGTACAAGTGTGCAGGGAGCCTTCCACAAGAAAGGGGCTAGCTGACCTAAGGAGAGGTGGCAGCTGCAGGGCTGGCCCCCAGAAGGGGAAACTAGGGATTTGGGAACTTGAAGCCAGGCCATGGCCAGAGCAAGGAGAGACTGGAGGGAGCTGAACAGGACTCTCCGGGGCTCCCCGCAAGGGCTTAAGCAGGCTCTGAGTGGGACAAGCAGGACTTGACTAGAGTGAGGACTGGCTGGGGTGGCCTGAAAGAAGAGAAAGCAGGGGGTAGTTGGTTCTTTGTGCACGTGGAGAAGATGACAGGGCACTGATGTAGACACAGATGAAGACCAGATGTCAGAGGTGGAGAGAGGAAACTGCAGCCTGCTCACTGCATGATGATGGCTCTAGGGCCAACCTCTTTCCTCATGAGGACAGAGAGGTGACCAGGTCTCAGCTCACACTGTCCTCCCAAGTGGCAAGAAATGAATAGTAAGAGATCTGAAAGGCTGGAAAGTCCAGAGCCAGGGTGTGTCAGCATGGAATGACCTCAGCAGGGCACATCTCCAAAGCTGTCCAAGGCAACAGCTCTGAGAACAATAGGGAAGCCACGGGAAGGGAGTGTTTTGAAAAAGATCAAGTGGTCAGTAGGACACCAGCACAGATCAGGTAAATACAGACCACCCTGTGGTGGCAGGGGTGGGGAGGTGATTGGTGGCCTCTCTGTGCTGTGTCCCCTGCAACAGGGGCTGGATATAGGTAGAAGAATGATCAGGACAGACAGAAAGATGTACAACCATGCTGTGAAGGGGGACACTGAGCACTGAGGCCCTGGCATCAAAGCCACCTGAGAGGCAGCTGGCCTCCATTGTTACCATCACTCTCCATCAGTGCCTCCTCCAGGAAATACTTGTCTTTGACCACTTGCTGCTTCTCCTCCCAAGACCGTCCTACCCTCTCCTTAGCCCCCTGGGCTCATTCCTGACTCTCCCAGATCCAAAGCCTCACTTTCTTCTGTGCAAAGCCAGAACTGGGGGGAAACCTAGACCAAGGCCACCTCTCAGCTCACAGTGCCCTGAAGATCTGACATGTACTAAAGAAACAGAGACAAGAGACCGTAGCTAAATTTAAAAACAGCTGATCTGGGGTCAGAACACTGAAGTTTGGGCTTGAAAGAAGGCTTAGTTAAGAATGTGTACTTTTAAAAAAAGAAAAGGAAAAAGATTATGTATACAGTGTTCTGCCTGCATGCCAGAAGAGGGCACCAGATCTCTTTACAGGTGGTTGTGAGCCACTATGTGGTTCCTAGGAATTGAACTCAAGACTTCTCTGAAAGAAGAGCTAGTGCTTTTAACCTCGGACCCAACTCTCCAGCCCTCAAGAATTGTGTTCTTGCAGAGGACCATGGTTCAGTTTCCAGCAACCATGTGGTGAGTCACAACTATCTGTAACTCCAGTTCCAGGAGATCCAACCACCTTCCTCTTAATGACCTCCACAGGCATGCATGTTTTACACAAAGACACATGTAAGCAAAACACTCATACACATAAAATAAAAAAATTTGGAAAAAAAGAAAAGCCTGAAGTCTCCAAAGCTGCATGCAGCCCTGTGGTTCTCAATATGGAGGAGACAGAACATGTTTGGAAATACTGTTTACTGTTTTAACATGGGCAGGGAGGATGCTACCACGAACAGGCCTAAAACAGCAAGTTTGTCTGGCCCAATATTTCAGTGGTACTAAGATTAAACTGTAGTTGGTGGGTGTAATGGCATACAACTTTAATCCCAGTACCCAGGAGGCAGAGGCCAGTGGATCTCCATGAGTTCAAAGCCAGCCTGGTCTACAGCGTGAGTTCCAGGCCAGCCAGAGCTACATAGAGAAACCCTATTTCAATACACACATACTCTCAAAAAGGAAATTGTGTCACCCAGCCAATAGAAAAACTGTCCTCTGGGACTCTGCGGTGTAGGATGAGGGTACTTCAGTCTCCAGCCCTGGTGCCAGGTAGGCCTCAGGGAACAATGGCACAGTGGTGACAGTGACATTTCTGACAGAACAAGACTCTAAGGATATGTACTGTAAAATAGCACTTTACCTGGACCACCTAATGTTCACACTTTCTCCAGCCACCACACACAGAAGCCTTGCTGTGTCACCCTCTGGCACTGTCACAGAAGGAGGCAGGCCTGTGATTGTTAGTTCCCCTAGACAGGAGAGGACATTGTCAGTGGCTAACACAGACCCCTCCCCAACTCCACCCCACTTGGCCAGAAGGCCCACTGGCCACACTCAGCACTTCCTTCTTACCCAGAACGCGGAGCTGGACCCAGCGCTGGTCACGGTCCTGCCCATTAAAAGCAATACAGGTGTAGAAGCCTCTGTCTTCCATAGTCACTCGGCTGATGACCAGAGAGCCATCAGACTGCAGCTGGTGCCTGGGGACCAAACACAGCCAGTTGGCTTTGACCACATAGTTGGCTGAGCTGGAATCGAGAGCTGCGGGCAGACAGGGCCCCTACTGTTCAAAAATGTCTGGCCTTAGCCCTTACCATCCAGCTGCCAGTGCTTTAACTTGACAATAACTGACTTAAATTCAATAACAAATCATCTTGTGTTTTCTGATGTAAAAACGATTTGAGGCCAGGTATGGTGGCTAATGCCTTTAATCCCAGCACTCGAAAACTGGAAGCAGGAGGATTACCATGAGTTTGATGCCAACCTGGTCTACACAGTGACTTCCAGCCAGCCTGAGCTACAGTGTGATTCCCTATGTCAGAGAAACAGACGGGCCAGGAAGATTGAGTTCAACCCCCAGAATCCACACCTGGAGGTGGGATAGGCAGGCATGGTGGAGCATGCCTGGAAGCCCAGCATTGGGAAAACTGGAATTTCTGGCCAACCAGCCTAGTCCATTTGGCAAGTGCCAGGCCAATGAGTCACAGTCTCAAAGAAACAGGTGGATGGTTCTTAAGAATGACATCTAAAGTTGACTTCTGGATTATATACAGAAGGGCCCAGAGAGGCAAAACACAATTCTAGATTAGATTTCTAGTTTGTTTTTTGAGACAGAGTCTTACTGTGTAGCACTGGCTGTCCCAGAACTCAATATGTAGCCCAGGCTGGCCTTAACTCACAGAAGTCCACCCACCTCACCTGGGTGCTAGAATTAAAGGCTTAGATTTCTAGTTTTTACCATCTGCAAAAAAAAAAAAAAAAAGCCCCCAAAAAACAAACAAACAAAAAAAAAACAAACCACTAGACCCCTAATTCTTCAGTGAGCTGTGTGATAGCAAGTTCCTGTGTGTAAACTGTTTACAAGAAGCACATACTTCAATATGGTTCCCTGCAACTTATACAACAGTGAACAGGCTCCACACAAAATCAGTAAATATCAGCAATGGTGATCATCTAGGGGCATGTAAGATCTTATCTCCCCACTTGGCTGGCCTCCCATTTCCATCAGCCATACTTTGGAAATTCCTAGAAGCCCTGTGCTCCAAACTCTGTTTCTCCAGAGCCTGGAGTCCTGCTCTGCCCTTCATAGAATGTGTAGATGGAGAAAATCGGACAGGTGGGCAGGCAAGAGGCTGAATGAACCTAGGAGAAGAGACCAGCTGCCCGTCTCTTTGCCACTCAATGGTGGGGGCCGGGAAGCCTTCAGCACGGCAGGTCAGCCGGATCCGCTGGCCAGGACTGGCATCCACCACCCCAGGCTGAGTCCGGTCCAGACGCAGCCTACAAGACAAATGGTAAACAGCTAAGGGGCCTGGTTGCTACTTCTCCCCATAACATACTCCTCTGCATAAGCCCCTTTCTCCCTTTCTGGTCAGGGTGGAATCCCTAAAATTATCCATTAGTCCTGTTTGAGACACCACTGCTGTTAGGAACTGGGGTAAAGGCCCAGGGCTGGCTGACTAAACACACCCAGTGTCTCTCTCTCTACCTTTTCCTGTCCTGCATATCTGCCACCAGACCCTGATAGAGATTCTTCCTCTGTCACCAAATTCCCTGAGATGGAACCACCCCTCAAGGCCAGCTCAAGGAGCCATACTTTTCTAATTATCACCTCTCCAAGCCCAGGGTACTGGCTAGAAAAAATCCAACCACAGCACCCATTTTTCCTTATCCCCTATTGAGCGCATGGATGCTGAAAAACTCTGAATATATTATGGCACATTCAGAGAGCATTGAGGCATGGTGTGCTATTACCTGCTGGCAGGCCTGGGGTGTGAAGAAGAGATGCGTCCTTGGCCCCCAGCTTCTGCTCCTATTCCAGAGTCCCGAGGACCATGGCCAGAGTCTGGGTTTCTGGTCTGAGGGAATGGCCTTGGCTGGGCCTCGGACAACACTGACATGTCACCCCCTGTTATGAGGCCAAAAGAAGCAAGTATGAGCTTTGAGGAGTAGTGAATGAAAGAGACCAGCAAAGACCAGTGGAAAAAAGAGGATAATGCTGTCCCTGCCTCAGGAAGAAGTGACCAAGGAAGAACTTGGGCCTTTCTAGGGTGGGTCAACCCTGCTGAGGCCTGCCCTCCCTCAATCCCACTCTGTTTCGTGATAGCCTGGGAGGAGGGGTAGAGGGCATGAGACAGAAACCTGTGACTCGAAGCTGGATTTTCTGGGGGTCATGGCCTGGCCTGTGGCTGCCACAGATATAGATTCCAGCATCCTCCAGCCTTAAGGGACTGATGATGAGGGAGCCATCTGACTGTAGTTGGTACCTGATGGAGGGAAGACAGATGTGTTTCCAGGTTCCTGAGGGCAGTATGAGTCCTCTGGCACCCGTGCTACCAAAGAAGGCCAAACAGCCCCACAGCTCTTGGAGCGAGCTCTCCTATACTCCCAAGAAATGTCAGAGGTCCTCCACAGAGAGGACACTGCACATACAGGAGATAGAAAGTATCCATTGCTCACTACTGTGTCACAGTGAACCTCTCACAGGAGATGGGACAGTGTTTTTACACGCACCTGTCAGAGGAGATGGTCTGCCCATCTTTCTGCCACCCTTCCTGGAAATCCGGAGACGTGTTGCCAGGGCAAAAGAGCTTTACTGCCTGCCCAACAGCCGCTTGGACCAGGGAGGGCTCTGAGCCTGCCAAGCTGATCCTGGAAAGGTAAGAGGTGTGGGTCTGCCTCCTGGCACAGGAGCAGACCATCAGGGACTGTCCATTTGTAGCTATTTACAGGGCTAGAGTCTGATGGAAGACTGCATCCTTTCCAACCCTGTCATACCCCCAGGCATTGCCCCTCAGGCAGCTGTGCAGTAGAACAGGGAGCCCATGAAGGAAGGGGGGGCTGAGGAGGGCCACACATGACAGCCCATGTGGGGAGCTGACCTAGAGGCTCAGGCCCTGCAGCATGTGCTTTGGTTTCTTAATTCTGTTTATTTCCCCCAAACCCCTTATCAATATGAAGGAACAAGAATGGTAAGTAATAGAGCCCATATCAAAATGTATGATATATTACCACCATTTTACAGGGCAAGAAACTGAGGCTTGAAGCTAGCAAGTTTTCCTACCAGAGACCTCAGGGTACAGGAGCTAGAGCAGAGAATCTGGGATGAGATACTCAGCTAAACCTATATCTCAGGGTCTGTAGTGTAAGATGACACGCCCACCTGGCTGGGCTGTCTGTCAAACTCAGCCCTGGCCTGGGCCTCCAATCCCCTTACCTGGGAAGCAGGCCTCACCTGTAGGAGGAGCTATGTGTGGGCGGCACTGGTGGTCGAGCATCTCTTCCCAGTCCAGAAACTCTGTGGGGAAGTTCCTGATCTCCAGGTCCTTTCCCATAGGCTGGAGGGTGGGGCACCTCCCCTGGCCCTGGCTCTTGTCCTCTTGGCCAAGGGCTTCCAGGTGAGGGAGGTCTCGGGATTGTGGCTCTTGTCCTGTGCCAATCAGGCTCCTGCTGGCTTCCAGGACCATGTTGGCCACCATTCATGTGGACACGATGGCCAGAGGTCCCTGCCTCAGGATGGCGGGGCCCATGGTGCCCCTGACAGCTGTTCATGCACTCCTGCTCCGATGCAAAGTTATTGGCATTGCCATGGCAGCCGCCATACCAAAAGCGGTTACACCGGCCCACTGATGGCACAAAGTACCAACGGGCAGCCCAGTCTCCACACGACCCAGGAGCACTGGGCAGCAGACACCTCACTGGGTAGGCTGTTGATTGTGAATGGAACATGTCAGCCAAGGTAGCCAGTGGTAACTGCCCTCTCCCCTCAGCATTAAGGAGCATATTTGTCTTGGTTTATAGAGGACATTTTCACCCTTGCCAGGACCCCTAGCCTCCCCTAGAAGCCCAGAACACTTCAGGATCTGTCCTAGACTTGCTTAGGCTAAGTCACATACCAAACGAGAGCCCCCAGGAAGAAATGACCTTGAGTAAGTTCTCACGTTCCTTCCAGCCTGGGCCTCTTGGTGTGCACACATAGACCAGCTAGCAGCCAACTTCACGTGCCCTCCCCTGAGGGACTGAACATGCCCAGCAGGAGGCTCATCCTTGTCCTCATCCCCAGAACCATGCACCAGCCTCTAGCCTGCTTGTCATCACAGCCCCACTGGCCAGCATGGATAGACTGCTCTATCTCTCCATGTTCCAAGTGGCTATGGCTACCTGTCCTGATACCCACCCTTCTGCTGAGCCCTGGGCCACCAGCCTATCAGACTCAGATGCATAGTCCCCTGACAGATCCTTGCCCAGCCTCCACCTTCTCTATAAAACTCAGCTTCTACTCTGGGCAACACACACCCCATCTCAGGCATGGGCAAGCCCTAAAGCACTGCCCACCTTGCCCTTCCTGCCTTTACTTTAGAAGGAGCCTACCCCCAGACTTAGGAAGGACTTGCTCTTACTTGTGATCCCCATTTATTTTTGAGACAGAATCTTATTTATCTTAGGCTAGCCTTGAACATGGTATGGAGCTGAAAATGACCTTAAACTACCTGATCATCCTGCCTCTACCTCTCAAATACTGGGATTACAGACCTGGTTTATGTGGCACTGAGGATTGTACCCAGAGCTTTGTGCCTGCTGAGCAAACACTCTACCAACTGAGCTTTATCCACAGCCCTGGGAGCTCTATTTATAACCCTCCCCAACCAAGTGCAAACATCATAGGTTGAGAAGCAGTTGCTCAAAATCCTCTCTCTGGCCTGGTATCTAGCCTGTGCTCACGTATTGGGGAAATAAGTCAATGAGGTCTTTGGCTAGGGGTGGGGATTGAGGATTCAGCAAGACACCAGAGTCCACCCATGAGTAAGGATGAGAAAGGGGGACCCTCTCACCATAGCTGGGCTGGCCCACACAGCCTTCCCCCAAGGGGCCAGCTGCAGAAGCCACATTGTCATAGCAACAGCCAAACTGGGAACCACGACACTCAGTGGGTTCACTCTGATGGGCCTGGGGTTGGTGAATTTTGGGGACCTGGAGAGGAAGCCAGAGGTTGGGAAATTAGGAATAAGCCTTGTTTTCATGGGGAGAGGGAAGATGTTTTCATGCCCAGAGGGAGGATGGCAGGAAAAGGGACAGGACACAGCTCTGTCAGATGTAGAGAACCCCACCCAGGCCTGAGGGGAGATCAGGGGCCACCTCTGAAGCCATGTTCACTGAAAGGATAGCCTAGGATTCTAGGTTTGTAGGGCCCTTTCCCAAGGCTGAAGCCACAAAAACCCTATTAGCAATGAGTTGTGTTCCCGCTGTGGGAGCCACTTACCCTGGAAGCCACTGCCCTGGACCCTGGCCTGTTCCCAGTGTTGTCACTCCTGAAGCAGCCAGCCTGCTGGGGCCCCTCAGCTGCAGATACCCCATCAGGACAGCATCCATACCTAGAGAGCAGTACAACCACCCTCAGTGGTCAGCCCTGCCCCTGCCCTCCCATGGGCCCTGCTGCCTAACCTTCCAGGGTGAAAAGGGCTGATTACTTAGGAGGCTGTCTGAGAGAGTCTGTTCCTGTGCCCAGGCTCTGCTCACTCCCACTGCCACCCAGCAGCTGTCAGGGAAGACAGCAAGCTGTGCCTCTGAACCTCCTATCCCAAAACCAGAAAGGGGAATGCATTTAAGTCTGCACAAACATCGGGGCTCCCGGGAGCTCCCAAAAATTCTAGTCCATTGACCTTCCACCAACCAACATTTTTGAATCAAGGAAGGGAGGGCAGTCTCCCTTACTACCTTCCTCAGCAGCAGCCTGGCTTTCAGAAGAGGAAGCCAAGAGCAGAGATGTCACCCAGCAAACAGCTGGAAGTCATTGGCCCCAAATCCCAGGCCCTCAGGGGGCCTGTGCAAGGTAAGTCTCAGAACTGCAGAGAAGGCATTTGGCAGAGTGGGGTGACAGCCCCTCCCTGCAAGGCTGAAGGAGTGTGTAGAAGATGGGATGTGGCCAGCTTCACACTGAGCTCCTGAGCCTGGCACGGACCTGAAAACTGACACCACCTTTCATGCCTGCTCCAGGCTTCTGGCTATCTCTCCACAGGCTGGACACATTAGAAGCCCATCAGGAGGAAGAGAGCCCCATCTACCCCAAATGGCATAGTCAGGGTGCCTCAGGAATTCTAAGCTGGGAGAGCCTGCCCTGGGCAGGGATGCTGGCCCTGCCCAATGTAGCCCAGCCCCTTCATTCTCTTGCTTGCTGAAGAGGAAAAGCTGCCTCAACCCACCTGCTCTGAAGACACAAGGCCCCAGCCAGGGGACAACCTTGCCACTGTGGCCCAAGAGATGGTGTGTGACCATCGGGGCAGCATCCATGGGGGCTGTATCTACAGTCATGGGGTCCTGAGCCAGGCCTCAGGGGTGGCCGGTATGGAGGGTGCTGCAGAGTGGGGGCCCAGCCTGCAGCTGACAGGTTGGGGTCCTGGCCCTCCCTAGGGTTACTCTGGGCCCTGGGTCTCTCCTGGGCAGCCCATCGCTGGTCTCTAGCATCTAAACAGGAGGGAGAAAAATTACCACTGTGGTGCATTTCCATGCTCTTTGCCCTCATCCCAAGCCTACCTCCAAATCACGTATTTAAGTCTGCATTCCCTCTAGACCACTGCCAGATCACCCAGACTCATAGATGATAGGGCCCTGGGGCAGGGACCCAGCTTCTCACCTGAGACTAGGGACACTTGAGGGCCTGAAGGCATCCTGGGGTCTGAGGGGCGGGTCCGTGAGTCCTGTATGCTAGGCACCTCTGTAGGGGGTCAAGTAAGGGGTGTGGAGGACAGAACCAGAGAAGAGCAATGCCTGAGGTTAAATCAACACCCCAACCCCTGTAAACACAGCCCAGCTGAGACTTTGTATTGGCCTTAAGGTCACAGGAATCCTCCTGCCTCAGCCTCTTAGATGAGGGGATTACGGGTATGAACATGTCTGACTGAAACATTTCTTTCAGCTTTTCTACATGTTTAATTATTTTCTTTATCTTGTCCAACTTAGTAGATGTACCAAATCATTGTCCACTTAGACTGGGTGGCTTGGGGCCACGACACCTAAGCTTGTAGGGCACTTGCCTAGTATGAACCAGGCCATGGGTTTAACTCCAACACCAAGCCCAAAAGAGAAAAAAATGGATTTTTCATGGCATTTAAATAATAGTTTTAATAAAATTGTGATCTTTTTTAAATCCTAAAATGTCAAAGAAACTGGATTTTTAATGAAGAAGAAAGGAAACTAGCAGGGTATCCCCCATCCCCCCAAAAAACGGTTAGTGCTTTTTAATAGTGGTGAGGGCTTTCCTGCTCTTCCACAGTAAGTGTAGTTTGATGGAAGAATTAACATAGCTTAAGGACACTACAGTAAGAGGTGGGCTAGCAGAGGGAGTGTATGCTTTGCAGGAGTGAGGGCTGGATTCAGAACCCACAAAAAAAGTGAACTCTGAGAGTTCCAGCCTCAAATATATATACATGATTGTACAGAGGCTGGAAAGATCACTGAGCAGTTAGGACAGCCACAGACTGAACAGTCACCTACCGCCCTTGTCCAAGAGAGAGGAACCACACTCACCCAGGCCACACTGTGGTCACCACACTGGTGCTCTGAACCAAGTCTATGTTCTCCTGAGACCCTGCCACACACCTCCATTGGAATCCTGTTGTCCTCACCTGGAGCTGCCCGTATCTCAGAGTCCCCACAAACCAACACTTCAAGGACAAACCTACTTTTCTCAGTATCGAAGGCTACCTACCCTCCCTCCGTAGCTCAGCCATGACCCTTTCTCATGTCCATACACCACGTCCTTTCCTCTTTAGCCGGCATGCCTTGAGAAGCCTTCTTCCCCAGAGGAAGTGGGGTGAAGGGGTGTAGGGGAGGGCAGACAGGCGGAAGCAGTATGCTCTCTCCATTCATTCAGCCAGTCAACAAACAGTTGAGCATAGTTACTAGACACTGGGTACAGGTCGGTACACGGGGGAAGCCATTGACATAGCCCTTGGGAAGCTAAGAGCTGGCAGGTATAAGAAGCCACATTGGACCATACCGAGCAAGGAAACCAATGTAAAGGTGACACGTAAGACGACAGGCTGGGTGAGTCTGAGGATCATAGGATTCTGTACATAGATTTGGCAACAGCAGAGACAGAAGTGGCCAGAGATGCAGGAAAGCAGCCAGGGGAAGACCCCAAGCAGGAGGTATGCACTAAACAGGCAGCCAGTGGGGGGAAAGGGTACTCCCTCCCTGCCCTTACCCTGAGGAAGGTGGCAGGGCTGTCTGTTGCAGGGCCCCACTTCAGCAGGCTTGGATGATTGCAGATCCCGACAGTGATTGGGCGGCCCCAGAGTACAGGTGACATGCCGCCTCCGAGTACCCAAACCACAGCTTTTAGAGCACTGAGAACCCAAGATGGGCAGTGGAAAGAAAAAGAGATGACCCTGAGGTCAGGGGTACCCTTGAAGAAGTGAGAGGCAGTGTTCTTCACAGGTCTGCAGAGCCTCCCGGGGCCCCAGGAACCAGGGCTGGACAGTGGGCATCCAAAGGAAACAGACAGACACTTACTAGACTCCACGCGCCTACATGCCAGGCCTGGCCACGGAGCACAGGACAGGGCTCTAGCACACAGGGCTCAGTGGAGGTTGGCTGGTCCTTCAAGGAGCATGCAGTGGCATGGAGCAGAGTCTCCCCATTCCCCCGGCAGGTGACACTCCTCTTCCTGATACCAGTTCCACAGGTCACAGAACACTGTAAGGACAGGCTATCAGCAGGAACATTCCCCAGGGGAGCCATGTCAGCTGAGACAATAGGATCCCTACGGCCTGGCATAGAGGGCAGGTGGCACTCTGCGGTCTTATCTCATTCCTGAGTCCAGAGAGGCTAAGTCACTGCTCCGAAGTCACAAAGGTTGAAAGAGTATTTTTCATACTCCTCACTCACACTTCTTTATTTTTATTTATGTGTTTATGGCATATGCATACACCACTCGTGTGGGGGTGTCTGTGAGACTAGAAGGAGTCAGATCCCTGGAGCTGGAGTTATAGGCAGTTGTAAAAAAACCTGACACAGGTACCAGAGACCAAATTCAGGTACCTTTGGAAGAGGAGCAATCATTCTTAACCACTGAGCTGTCTCTGAAGGCTCCATGCCCTATATTTGCAACTTGGGTGCAGGAGGCAATGTTTCCCTCACCCCAAACACATCTACCTCTGTCATTTAGCCAAGACAAATGTCTTCCCATTCAGCCCTGGGATGCTAAACACAGGAGAACCCTGGGCCTGAGACTAGAAGTTTCATCTCATCCCAGCTTTGGCCACATCTTCTGAGACAAGCTACCCTCTGAGGACCTTAGCTTCCTTCCACAGCAGAAGACAAGCATCTCAGCTCAGGCCTGCTGCTTCCCAGGCCCAAAACACAGCTCCTAGTTCTGGGTAGGGCCTCACCTCTCCCCAGGGTTCCACGCTCCAGGCTGCACAGCGCTGTAGGTTGCAAGCCTGTGTGCTAGGGGGCTTTCCAGGTAGACCAGCACACTGGGTCTCCTCAGTAGCTTCCTGGCCACCAGCCCCGTCTGAGGATATGCAGTAGACAGGGCGAGACTGGAATCCACCCCCACAGGAGACTGAGCAGGGTGTCCATGGTCCTACCTTCCAGCTGACAAAAAAATATATATATAAAAAATAAAAAATAAAAAAACTAGTGTAAGAAGCTGTAATTCCCCAGTGCAAAGTGCACTGAGGGCCCATCTCACCCCCAAGAACTCTGTAGAGAGACCACCAGCCAGGCCCTCCTAGACATCCCCTATAGCTCACTGTCCCCTGAAGGGTCTTTATAACAGACAGCCTGACTATTGCCCCTCAGCTTTCATATCTGTGCCCCAAATCTCCATTTCTCCTTCTCACTGGGTCCTGGCATCCCAGGCAGACTCCATCTCTTGCCATCCTGTGTGGAAGCATCTCCAGAAAGGTTCTGCTCCTTGTACATAGAGAAGCCCTGCCTGGCTGGGGGTCCAAGGACCAGGGGAAAGGGAAGCTCCCAAACACACCATGCAAAGCCAAGCCCACCACCATCTCACCAGGCCAGGAGGATGAGGGTACCAACACCAGCCCTTCAGGAACCCCCTGACCCACGGATTACCTGTTCCCACACACAGGCTGGGCCCCTGAATGGCGCCACGCTCCCGGCCGGTGCAGGAAAGCGATCCTTCATGCACGAACAAAGGCATTTGCCAAAGTCTACTGGCCCTTTGGCCAAATTCCTGCCTCAACCCTAGTTATCTGTTTGAGCTCCCTGTTGCCTCAGACAGGGACTCTCTGGCATTGTCCCCAATCTTCCTGTTCCCAGCCTAGGCATTCTGATAACTGTGCAGAGACCCATGAATGGAGAGAACTGTCCTGGGCCTCATGTGCAAGCCCATTCACTGCCTCCCTCAGTGACAGCTGCCACCTGATGAGAAGAGCCCTGCCCCCAACCTCTTCAACCTATAACTAAAACAGTTTAGGGGCTCCCCTACTGTCCCACCCAAGTTCTTGGGCTCCACCATAGGTGGAAGGGGCTGGCAAGGCCTCACCGCTTGGTCTTTGGGCAAGGGTGAGGATTGCAAGAACGCCGGTGAGCTGGCCGAGGCTGGTGTTGGCACATGTGGTCTGGGTAGGCCTCATTGTCGATGGTGCAGAATACCAGGCGTGACTGGTGACCTGTTGCGAGCAGAGCCACACAGAGTGGCTAGCAGACCAGTCCTCTCCAAATGAACTCACTAGTCAGACACCCTTACAGACTGGACCCAGAGCTCACCCTGATTAAGTCCCATGTGTGCTTCTGGGACAGGTACTACCATTATAAACTTACAGAGGAGTACAGGAAGACTCAAAGAGCCTTAGGTGTGAGTGACAGACCTTGGTCACGAGCTCCAGGCCTGGCCTCCAACCACAGTGGGCAGCTCCTTCTAGAAGGTCTCCCTTATCCTAGCAAAAACTGTAGCTCTTCATGGGGACATCTAACATTTTCCACACATGGAGTGATCCCTCCCTGGTAGTGTTGCCTTGACGACAGGACTAACTTGCCAGCCTGTGTCATCTATTTGCCCTCCCCCAGACCTCAGTATTTACCTCCACCGCACTCAACACTGCAGTCTCCCCAGGAGCCATGACTCCAGCTGAAGCCTTGGCTGGGGTCATTCAGTGGCAGGTAGTACTCATAGTGCACGCCGGGGTTGGGCTCCTGGCTGATGAGCTGCAGAGAGTCTTAGCTGAAGTCCCCTGCCTGGCCCCCGGTAGTCAGGGCAGCCCACCTGTACAGGGTCACCTCCTTCTATGGCCCACTGACCTCGATGACCAGGGGCTCTGAGGTAGGGCCCCGCGCCTGGAGCCGCTCAGGGGCCAGGTCCCCCTCCACACCCCGTTCATACTGTAGGATCGTGCTGGCCACTGGCAGAGCCTGGGCTGCCTCAATGGTCCAGCGTCCATTGAGATAGTACTCTCCGCCAACACTCTTCACGGCTGTGGAGACCCAGTCTGTCAGGGGATGTAGGACAGCCAGCCACCTCTCTGAGCCCCAGGCTGCCCGGCTCCAAACCATCTCTCACCCAGGAAATTCCTGCTAGCTGCAGCTTCCTCAATACGAATACTGGTGGCCCCAGCAGGAATGATGAAGATCTGGTTGTAGCCTGGTTGGAACAAGATTCAGGTGAGGGGTGCTAGTTTGTTCCTGGAACTTCTTGGGGAGATTGCTTTTGGCAGAGGAACTAGCTTTACAAAGGTTGGGACATCTTAGGAGGAAAAAGATACAACATGAAGACAAGGGTAAGGAAGGAGGGATGAGAGCCGGCATCCAGTTAGCACTGTGAAATTAGACTGCACAAGTGGGTGAGGGTCCCAACCAAGGTGGGCACATGAGGAGAGTCTGTGAGAGGTACAGCCTTGCAGTCAACATTACCTGAGCCATATCTACTAAGTGCCATGAGGATTGTTTGGCCTCAAGCCTTGACCAGAGAAGGTGACAGGCAAGCCAAGGCAGGCAACAGGCCCCTTTGGCACCCCCTGTATGACCTTCGCCTGTGGGACTATGCTCTTATACACTGTAAAGATTTGTTATTCAAATTGGTTTAATAAAATGTTGATTGGTCAGTAGCCAGCCAGGAAATAATAGTTGGGGCTACCAGACTAGGAGAATTCTGGGAAGAGGAAAGGCAGGAGAGATACCAGCCAAATGCAGGAGAATGCTGCACTGAGAAAAGGTACCAAGCCATGTGGCTAAACATAGATAAGAATTACGGGTTAGTTTAAGAGTAAGAGTTAGTTAGTACTATGCTTGAGCTACTGGCCCAGCATTTACTAAGCTTCAGAGTTAACTATTGCAAAGCAGCTGCTGGTTACTTGAAAGCTTCTGACTGGGACAGAAACTTCTGACTACACCTACCTCTGCCGAGGTCATTGGCATCAAAGATTCCTGTGACAGGGTAGCAGGTTGAACCATCACCCCCACACTTTAGACACTTGTCTTCCTGTTTCACTGAGTCTAACTTGTGATCACAGCCAACGACCTGCAAGGGAAGTGAGGACAAGATGAGAGAGAAGAGACGTGGGCTTAGTTCCAAACGCCCCAGGCAGGACAGCAAGAAACAATGACTGACATCTGCTCATCTATCTGCTCAGACCCATACCCTGGTTCCTGATAATCACTGCCAGCCTCCTTGTGGAGGTCATCTCTCTCCCATTTTGGAGTTCCATCCTGGGTTTGGGCATGCTAGAGGGCTGTTCCCCCTTTCCTCAGGTGAACCTGGGCTAATGTGTCAAAGAGATGGGACTCCTGAGAGATGGCAGGCTGGTGTGGTAGAGGCCTACAGCTGCCATCTTGTTTCAGGCTCATGAGAAGAGCCTCATGAGCTTGAGGCTGACTCAGAGAAAAAAAAAAATCAAGAGATGAACAGAGAAATGTCTATCTTTACATCGCCTATGGTCGTCTCTTCACATTTGGTTGGGTTTGGTCATGGTCAGGTTTAACCATCTAGAGAGTTTTCTTTCATGAAGCTAATGTTTTCCAGGGCAAAGATGAAGTAGTCAGAGAACATCTGTAATGACTGCATTGCATTCTGGGAGCTAGTGACTTAAGCCACCAAGGTCCTGACAGCCACTTAGTCCTGCTGGTGCTGGAAGATACCAGCCATAAGAATCCCTAGCCAGCTTGGAAGCCAGGCGGGGTCATAACTCACTCTGCAGAGGCCGTCTACACAGATGTCCCGCTTGCCAGGCTCGCAGGGTGTCCCGTCCACCACGGCCTCCCTGTGTTTGTAGAAAAAGTTCTCCCCCTTGGGAATGCAGTTCAGTTCACACTTGTTTGGGGCTGGGTAGGCAAGAGGAAAAAGCTGACATTCTGACCCACAAGTATGGTTCAAATGAAAAATGTTCCCCATAGGCTCAAGCATTCGAATGTCTGGTCCCCAGATGGTGGTGCTGTTTAGGGAGGTTGTAAAGCTTTGAGGAAGTACAGCACTGGGGTAGGCTTTGAACGTTTATAGCCTTTCTTCCCTTCCAGTTTGAGTTCGTCCAGATTCCCAATCCAGCCACCAACCATTACAGACTCTCCCCCTGGAGTCAAAAGCCCAAAAAACTCCTTTTATAAGCTGTCTCTTATGATGTTTTACCACAGCAGAAAAGTAACTAACACCCGAGCATCTGTTAGAGGCTGGATGGGCAAGAGTCGGAATCTGAGACCCCAGCACATGGCCTTGCAAGAATACCCTCCACCCTACAAGGGAGGTGTGGGAAGCAGTCAAAAGTACACTCTTGTCAGAAGAGAGGCTTTTACAGCACAGAATCCCAGCCCCTCTCCCAGGGGGAAAGGGTGTTCACTGTGAATCTGTTTGCATCTTGGGGGACCAAGCCCAACAGCAGCCTCCACAAAGCTCCATTCTTTACTTGATTACTTTTGTTTTGGTTTTTTGTTTTTTTTCTAGACAGGGTTTCTCTGTGTAGCCCTTGCCATCCTAGAACTCTCTCTGTAGACCAGGCTGGCCTCAAACTCAGATCCAACTGCCTCGGCCTCCTGAGTGGTGTTGGGAATAAAGGCCTATGATTTATATTATATACTTCATTTTGAGACAAGGTCTCTGCCAAGTCTTAAGGGATGGGCACGGTGGTGCACATCTTTGATCACAGAAATCTGTAAGTTGGAAGCCAGCCTGATCTACATAGTGAGTTCCAGGATAGCCAGAGCTACACAGTGCACTCTACCCCTGCAACACACACACACACACACACACACACACACACACACACACACACACACACACACACACACAAAATCACAAACCAGGCTGGCCTTAAATTCCTTTTAGGTCTCAATGACCTCAAATAGCCCCAAAGTTCTAATAAGATCATAATTGTGTCCACAAGACAGCCAACCTCTATAATCTTTTAAGTTTAGAAAATAAAGATTAACTATTTGTTTACATGTGTATATATGTGTACATATGAATTCAGGTGCCATGGAGGCCAGAAGGTGGCTTGGGATCCCCTGGAACTGGATCAGTTACAGGTAGTTGTGATTTAAACTCAGATCTGTGAGGATATGTTTTAAATTTAATAAAAACTAATTTATGATATCAGAGAGATCTACTCACAGTTAATCTAGGAGGATCAGACAGTGGTAATTCACACCTTTAATCTCAGCACAGGGAATATCCCAGAGTGGTGACCTATGCCCTTAATCCCAGCAAATCTGAATTTGAGGTCATCTTAGTTTACAGAGGGAATTCCAGGCTCCAAGGCAGGCAGTGGTGGTGCCACACCTTTAATTTTATCCTGGATGTGAAACAACTGGGTAAAGAGAGTATTTAAGGCAGGCATAGAAAGACAGAGCAGGAGCCAGGAGCGAGGCTGAGGAAGCTGGAAGGCGGCTGGGTGAGATCTGACTGTGGTGTTTCCTCTCTGATATCTCAGCCTTTCCCTGAGATCTGACCCTGGGTTTCCTTCATTCGTTCAACACAGATCCTCTGAAACTAAGAGCAAAGGCTTAACTACCAACCCATCCTTCTGTCTGCCACAGTATCATCATTATTGTGCGTGGGTGTGCGTATACAATGAAGGTTTGTGTGTGTGGAATTCTCGGAGGACAGTTTTGGGGAGTCAGTTCTCTCCCCCAACTATGGGTTCTGAGATTCTAAGTCACATCATGAGGCTCAGGTAGCACTTTTATCTGCTGAGTCCTCTTCACCAGCCCCTACATCGCTAATCTTTTCAGTGTCTACTCTATATTCCAAGTTTTCTGTTGTATGGAAGCTATTTTCTTGAAATTTACTTTGGGGAGTGTGTGTGTGTGTGTGTGTGTGTGTGTGAGAGAGAGAGAGAGAGAGAGAGAGAGAGAGAGAGAGAGAGAGAGAGAGAGAGAGAGAGAGAGAGAGAGAATGTGAGATGGGAGCCAAAAGAGGGTATCCGATTCCTTGGAACTGGAATTATAGATGGTTGTATGCTGTCGGACATGGTGATGGGAACTGAACTCGGATGCTCTGGAGAGTGGTTAACGCTCTTAACTGCTGAGCCATCTCTCCAGTCCAATATGAAAGTTATTTTTAACATACACCTCAGGAGTACTGTATGCCAAAGGGCCCCAGGGGGCCACTTCTCTAGCCATGGTGACATCAGGACCACAGAAGGGACAATGTTTAGTGTTGGAAATTGGTGTGCATAGTCTCTAGGGATCCTTTGTAGAGAAAAGCAATGCTCTAGACTTCCCCTGAGGCTTCAATTTTTTTATGTTTAATTTATTTTATTTTCAGGCTGGGTATCACCAAGCAGACCAGGCAGGCTTGGAACTCCTGGAACTCAATATACAGCCCAGGCTAGCCTTAAACTCCTGACACAAGCACACTACCAAAGGCACCAGGTATGCACTCCAACATGGAGCTGTAAGCCCTATCCTCTAAGATGTCATCTGGCTATTCCAAAGTGGTTCAGATTCATACACAGTGGTGTTTTTTTTCCTGCATCCCATCCAGCATTTCCCCAAACCACATGCATACACGTCTGGGTAGATGGGATACAGTTAGACCAAGCTCTTTCCCACTTTTGGCACAGCTGGCCCCAACCAGCGCCATGCCTCCATGGGGCCTTCATTCCACACTTCTGTAGAATGGGGGAAAGCTTCAGAACAGAACAAAGCCAGGCTGGAGGTAGTCACACCAGAGCTTCGCTTCTGAAAACTTTTGCGTATGAAGGAGAAAAGGTCAGAAAGACCTTCAGCATGCCTGTGGGTGTGCTAAGGACTAGGTAGGTTTTCTGTTTGCTTGTTTGTTTTTGTCTAAGTGATTGGCAAGGCATCTTTGAGGGACGATAAGAAGTTTCCGTGTGTGTGCTCAGGAGAAGCGGAGCGGGATGGAGCTGCGACAGCCCAGCCAGCAGTGCTTACCGGCGTAGTAGGGCAGCCACCGGTAGCGCCGGCCCTGGAAGTCGGTGCCATCGAACTCTGCGCACTGCTCTGCCCTGAAGTCCCGCACGCCGTCTGGACAGCTCTGCATGGGAACGTTGGGGCCAGCGTGGGCACTGAGGAGGTTGCCATCCTGCCCTATCCACCCTTAGTGTCCTGGGGCCCGGGGGTCCTGCGTCTCTGTCCCATTCACCCGCCCCCGCCCTAGGAGGGGCCACCAGTTCTCCTTCAGTGCCTAGCAGGTCCCTGGAGCAAGCAGAGAATGGGACTTGGAGGCGGGGCCTCAAAGAGTGGGGCGGAGCCTCGGTGAGAGGGCGGGGTCTCGGTGAGTGGGCGGGGCCTCGGTGAGTGGGGCGGGTGGTGGGGAGCAGAGGCGCAGCTTTACCTCCGTGTGGCAAGTGCGGTGGCTGCGCGTGGGGCCCACGCAGCTGACACCTCCATCTCTCCTGTGGGGCGAGAGCACTGGGAAGACCTCAACATGCCCACCCATTCCTGGGCTCTCCTGGCCTCTCCACGGGGTACCCTGACGGGCAAGACTGGACCAGAGCCCAAGGCGAGATAAGGAGCGGATACACTCGGAACCAAATCCCTTGGGTAGGTGTAACCAAACCATGTCTATACTGCTCTTAGGCTGACTGTACCCTTAACATGACTTCTGGCCCTAAGGCCCTTGAATTTCACATGCTATATACTCCTACCTGTGGGTTCAATGTGTATCTTAGTAATAAATACTCCAGGATGTTTGCAGTTGTGTCTTTTTGTTTTGTGAGACAAAGTCTCAGGTTGACTCTGTAGCTGAGGATGACCTTGAACTCTGATCATCTTGCCTTTCCTAGTGCTAAGATTACAGTCCCGCACCATACCCCAGCAGGTTCTCAGGAAACAGTTCACAAATCCACCAGTAGGAGGCGCCTCATTACCTTTCCTTTGTACCGGATACCCCATCAGAGTCCATCAGAAAACAGTGCACCTATTCTAAAGTCTGAGGGGTAGGGGTGGGGGGCAGAGATGTCGGTCCTCTGCACTTGACAAAGCAGCTGAGGGCTAAGAAATCACAGCAACTAGGAACTGGTGGGGATGTGACAGCCAGCTCTAACCTGATGGCTCTGTGTTTTTGCTGTCCAGAAATGAACATTAGAGTGTTAAGACCTGAGTAATAATTTACACAGTCCCCATAGTGGCCAAAGAAACTTAATATGGAGCCTGCATTCCTTAAAGGGTCGTTGACCTTTTGCTCTGGATACCTGGGTGAAGTGGCCTGCAGGTAAAGTACTGCATGATGGGCTGTGGGGTATTAGCAGCTGCCTTTGCGGCTGGAAAACCTGCAATCGCTCTGGGAAGGGGGTGAAGTGGTCTTTTGATTACCACATAGAGGGGAAGTAAGGATCAACTGAGAGAAATAATGTTCCTGTCCAGCTGTGGATTCCACCGGTAGTTGTAATGCGCACCTTTCTGACGTCAGCCTTGAAACCTCACCGTAAGTAACCCCCTTCCACATGGCATGCTGTACTGGCTCCAATGCTGTCACCCTTCTGCTAACAGTCAGAATAAATTCATCTACTCTAAATTTGAATTGAGTCTAAGTCTCAGTTTTTCCCAATGGAGTCAAACGCCATACTGTAAGGCCCCCTCCCCAAGAAGTAGAGTTAGCAACAGCACGTTATAAGGACAGTAAGCAACTCGCCTAAGACATATTAACAGGACAGTAAAGATTAGCTTCACTGATAAAAGAAAAACTGCAGTTAAGAG
Organism: Phyllotis vaccarum; assembly: GCA_033318265.1. Taxonomy (NCBI): domain Eukaryota; kingdom Metazoa; phylum Chordata; class Mammalia; order Rodentia; family Cricetidae; genus Phyllotis; species Phyllotis vaccarum. Next base: position 64,061,946 of record JARWLC010000006.1, read on the forward strand.
CCTTAGTCAAGAAACAGCCCCCAACCAAGGATTCAGCTGGGCAGAGGGGGAAGGGAGGGGAAGCAGTTACTTAGCTATGTGATCAGGCCCAGCCTGATCAGGGAAAGAATTCCAAAAAGAAGATAAAGAACAAAAGAACAAACAGCAGGCCTGGGGGCGGGTGATAACCAGGTTGTTTGGTCAGGCCGGATGGCAACCTGGGGGCCCTCACCCCTCACCCCTCAACGGGCGATTTCATTCAAACCAGCCAATAGAAACTTTGTAACTTCGCCTTTGCCTCTGTACGCATGATTTTGCTTCCCTAACCCTATAAAAAGGCCCTAAACAGAGGGCTGGGCGCGCCAGCCATCCCAAATGGCTTGGTAGCCCGCAGGTCCTGCGTTATTCAATAAAACCTCGTGCTGTTTGCAGCTGATCTGTGGCTCGGTCCTCCTTGGGTCATGGGGTCTCCTTCCGAGGAAAGGTCCATTTCGGGGGTCCCTAACCCCCGGGGGTCTTTCAATACACACACCCTTTTTTTTAACCTCTGCAAATGAAGCCCCATTCCACTCAACCCACGCACACCAGGCGCCACAGCCACTGGTTTAGGGCAGGGAAAGTAAACAGGGCCCAAATCCTCTCAATCTAGGCTGAGTGTTGGATTCCAAGGTGATGGGAAATATGTTTCCCTATATGTACCATCGATTTTTCCACAATGAATCTATCATATAATGGCCCTGATTATAGGCTCCCACCCAGCAGCCAGCCATTCCTCACTTGCCTTCTTTTAAGCAGGTTTTAGATCTCCCCTCCCTACCTCTGGGAATAGCAGGGGCGCTCTCGGAAGCTGATGCCTCCTCCGCAGGTCCGGCTGCAGGGGCTCCATTCACCCCAGGCACCCCAGGTGTCACTCTGGCGCCTTACATTTTGAGCCTGTGAAAGAGATGCTCAGGCTGTGACTCACCCCCCCCCCCCCACACACACACACACTTGGGTCTTAAACCTAGAGTCCTGCTGAGATGCTCCCCGACCCATTCAAAGAGCCTGAGGATTCCCAGTACTGCCTGTTTAAGGCCACAAAAGTGCCACAGGGTACTCCAAAAATGTTCATTGCAAACTTAACCTGCTGTCTTAGGGAGTAGGAAAGTCAGCCAAAGTGTGACTGGGCTCTGAGAGCTGAGAAGAACCTGCAATTCCAGGGGCCCTGGGGGACGCACCTGGCAGCCAATACAGGCATTTGTGGGTCGACTCTAATATGGAAGGAGGGACCCTAAAAAGAAAAGGGTAGGAACCTAGGGGTATTATTCTGCCGTGGCCTACTCATCTAGCCAGGTAGCCATGTGTTCTGGGAGATTGCCAGAGGTGGCTGGGTGAGCGTGGCCGTAAAGGTGTGGCTGGGAGGAGGCTGTCTCCCCTATGCTATGGCAAGTTCAGAGCTTGGGCTTGGTGTCTCTTGGATGAAGCCTGTGGATCTGCAGACCCAACGAGACCTGTATGGGATGAGAGAGGTCATGGCAGGTCCTCATGGAGTGTAACCGAGACAGGACAGAACTTCAGTAGGATCCCCTGGAGAAAAAACACCCCAAGCCTAGTTGTACCTCTTCTGCTCTGGATATGAGCTCACTTCCAGAAATTTCTATAGTTCTAGCCTATTAAACTAGAATTTAGTGTAGGTTTGGGGGGGGGGGCATGGTATTCTGGTTACTCTGTGGCAGAGACTCCCAAGGGTATCCCATTATTATTTTCCCTGGCCCTTAGAATCTAGAAACTTGGCTTCTTGCTCAGTACCTACTCTTCTTAGTTTCCTGCAGCTTGCTGGCCCCTCCCTAAGTTCTCATTAATGGCACATAAATACAAGTGTTGGGCCGATGTCTTTAGTATTCTGAGAGACACAGTGTGAACGAGCATTTATCTTTCTCTTCCTCCTGCCCTTGTTTCTGATAGAAAACCTGAAGTAACGGCTAGAGCAGGAGCAGCCTTTAGACTGGCGAGTGATTTTGGAATAAAGGCCTCAAACTGTGTGGACTTCATGAGAGGAACACCCTGAACTTCTGACCCCTGACTGTTTATATGAGAGGAAGAGATGAGGGATCTAATCTGTCTCGTTGAAATTACACGATGGAAATTCATTATGGATGTGACATCTTGCAGCCAGCATCGCATATGGGCACATAGTAGGCACATTCTCTCATTGAATCCTCATTGCCTAATGGCTCCCAAGGAAAGTGATGCAGAGGAGCCAGTAGAACAGGGAACAGCCCCATATGCTAAAGGCTCAACACTCATCTAGGGCTGTGTCCCCACCTGTCTGTGGGAACAGGAAGCCAAATGAGACACTGAATCCTAAGGAGCTAGACAAGGGTGCAGAGAGGTAAGCATGTCCCATGTGCTAAGAGGGGACTTTATTCTGAGGTTGAACCTTTAGGAAATATAACTCCCATTATTTAGAAAGAGGTCAAGTGTGAATAAGAGTAAGTCCTTCCCCACCTTGGAGCCTCACAGCTAGCCAGTCTGAGGTAAGCAGGGAAGTTGGCTGATGTCTGACACCAAATATCTCGTTAGTCTTGTCTTTATAAGACCACAATTAGAAAGCAGAGCAAACCGCACTAAACTTGCTATTTACACACAGCCAAGCCAGGCCAACCAGACCAAAGATCTTGCCTCTTACTGTAAATCATCCACTCCTCCAGTTCTACCTAGAAGAGAACCTCCAGGCTTTCCAAACCAGTGAACCAAAATGCTCAGGTATTCTGGCAACAGAATGTAAACTGGCTTTATCCGGCTTGAGTTGCTGTTTTGAAAGAAGAGCTACTTTTTGTGTGGTAGGTGTTGGGGTAACTTTCCAGCCTGGGATTCTGGCCCATGTGACCTTCAAGCCTTGCTACCATGTGCTAAGTACTAGGCATGTGGCCCTTGCAGGCCTGCTACTTTCACATGTCTGCCTAGTGTTGACCCTGCCCAGGGTCTGTCTGGATGCTTGTCTAGGCCCCATGGTGCAACGGTCCCCAGAAATCCAGTTCTTCTGTACCCACAACAGTAGGAGATACTCTGGCCATGGAGTCATTTTAGGATGTCTGACACCCTAGAGGGCTTAGGGCTCTAAAAAACATATACCTGCCAGGTGCCTGAACTTAGGGCTCTCTAGAGAGACATGCCTGCCAGGTGCCTTTTGCAGACATTCCTTGCTTTCTGTGATCAGCACCTGTAGGTAGAGGCTTCCTGCCCATGCATGGGTGAACCCCAGTGTCTGACACCAAACCATGCTCTCTGCACCTTTCTACATACATGGCATCCTGAGCAGCACAAGCCCATTTGTTCTCCATAATTATCTAAACCCCAGATGTATGAAGCCAGGAGCTGGTGTGGCCCAACCCTGCTCAGGGCCTGTTCCCGCCTGTCTCAATCTGCTGCTCTAAGCACCCCACCCAACTTCCTCCTGCTCAGGAGCCCCCTTTCCTGCCAGGATGTATGGGAAGGGGACAGGGAAAATAGGCCAGGTGAAAGGACTCAGAATTATGCCTTTACTTATTTATCTGGTCATCTGTCAAGCTGATTAGTCAATTCTGACCAGATTCCCGGGGTGATCCTGCCATCACAGAGGGAGCTGAGCTGTGGGCCTGGACCATACCTCTGTACCACACAGAGGACAGGGAAAGTCTCCAACCTCATCAGGTTCTTTCATGCTGGGGAAGAAGAGGCAGAGGTCACTCAGGGTGTTTCTCAACAGGGAAGAAGGGACCTTATAGGATCCAGTGTACTTTGTAATCATTGATTCATCTATGTGACAATTTTGGTGTGCTGTGCTGTGGCTGTGCTGTGTCTGTGCCTGTGCTGTGGTGTGGACATTAGATCCATAGGATTTGGATGGTCTACGGCTTGGAGAATAGGCTGGAGTACAGCAGCTGTTATGGAGAGGCTCTGGGGCTCTGGGATTTCACCCTGAGGTTTTGATTCAGTCATGGAGACTCCTCCACCCGGGCCTTCACCTGCATGCAGCTAAGTCACTAGCAAGCATCAAAGAACTTCAGAGAGCAGAGTCTAGGGAGCCAGGGCTATAGGCTGGCACAAGTAGCATGTGAAAAGAAAATGAGGGAGATATTTTCAGTTCACCAACTGCCTGGTAGGCCTGTGTGTCAGAGTATGAGCTTCTGGGGGGCTACCCAGCCCCTACCACTGACACCCATCCTTGCCTGCCTTCCTCACTTCCCACAGGTATTACCTACCACAGAGGCAGCACCACTGTGTTCCTTCCCAAGGCAGCCAACCTAGCCCTCTGAGTCTCTCCTTTCTCACTTGGACCTTCTTGTGGATGGGCAGGACTATGAGCTCCCTGGTGCAGAGATTTCAGGCTACAATGGAACCTGGCTGCCTCTCTGTTCTGGTCAACACCCAGCTCTGCAGATCCTCTGCCGCCCCCCCCACCTTCAATGGTCCTTGCCTGTCCTTAGGATTCCAAGAAGTCATGTCCCTTAACCTCCCCTTATGAAATAGCTTCCTGATCACCAACCAGCTTCCAGAATCCACCTTTTAGATTTGTACTAACCTGATAGCCACAGCCATGTGTAGTTCAAAATTAAGCTCAGGTTAACATAAAAAACTCTTGAGTTGTGCTAGCCACAACTAGTGTGCAATAGACACATGGGATAATGCTCTTGCACACTGTAAAGATTTGTCACTCATATTGGTTTAATAAAGCGCTGATTGGCCAGTAGCTAGTCAGGAAGTATAGGAGGGGCAACCAGACTAGGAGAATTTTGGGAAGAGGAAAGGCAGAGGTGAAGTCCTCAGCCAGATACAGAGGAAGCAAGTTGAGAATGCTAGACTGAGAAAAGGTACCAAAACATATGCCTAAGCATAGATAAGAATTATGGGTTAAGCATAAAAGCTAGTTAGTAGGCTAGTTAGTTAATATGCTTGATCTACTGGCCCAGCATTTACTTTAATATTAAACCTCCGAGTCACTTTGGGAAGTGGCTGCTGGGTATTTGGGAGTTTCTGTTGGGACAGAAGCTTCAGACTACAGCTGATTGAACCTCACAGAGAGAGCAGAAACATTCTAGTCATCTTTTCAGGCAGCAGTTTAGTGGACTAGTCCCAGCAATACACGATGGATCTTTTCTCTTTAAAAAGGAAGTGCCATGGTATTTTGTGGCATTAGCCAGGCCAGTGGACTGTACCCATTCTTGCAGAATGCCCCATTAGGAATCTAAGCACCCCAGACAGGCCTCCTGGATACCCTGGTTTGTGAAGGAACTGGCAAGCAGCAGGCCCAACTCTAGTCTCCCAGGCACAGCCCACCTCCTGCCCCTCCCCAGAAGAGCCTCCCAGGGCCCGAAGGGGTTGTACTCACCCAAGAGCCTGGAGTGGAGGCCAGCAGCAGGACTGTGAAAAGGAGCCACTGCATTTCTACCTGCAGGGAAAGCCACAGAGAGGCCACTGCAGCTGGTGGCTCCTGCTATGTGGGCAGGATGTTCCTCCCATGGAGACCGGGTCTGCTGGGAGCATCAAGGTGCTCACCAGACAACATGTCATGCAACTCACACAGGAGAGAGAGAAGGCTTGGTCTGCAGCAGGCAGATGCACAGGAACAATTTGTTTTGGGATTCCAGAGGGAAAAGAATGGCTAAAAATACTGCTAAGTTGTTGAGGGACTGGGTAAGTGGGGAATCAAAGTAATCAGACCGTCAAACTGTGTAATCAATTAAAAGGCCATTTCATCCCATTTAAAAACTAATAAAAATAGATTTGTTGTTAGTTTTCATCTGAAATAAGGGTGTGCATGTATATATATGTATGCCCATGTGTGCGTGTGTGCAGGCATGTGATGACCAGAGATCATGGATGTCTTCCTCTGCTGCTCTCTACCTTATTTTTTGAGACGGTGTCTCTCTCTCTGGGCTTTCAGCTCAGCTTTTTCTGCTAGGCTGACTGGCCAATGGGCTGGAGGGATCCGCCCCTCTCCCCTCCCCCCAGGGCTAAGTCATGCTGCAGCGGCAATTTATAGAGACTAGAGTTATAATATAGTTATAGGGATTATAAATTTTAGGGGTGGAGTCTGGTCTGTATGCTTGCACGGAGCAAGCATTTCACTGACAGGGCCACCTTCCCAGCCTCACCATAAAATACATGGAAAAATAACTGTGCCTGACGATAGTTTAAAAATTCAATTTCAGCCAGGCGGTGGTCTGCAGAGCTAGTTCCAGGACAGTTAGGGCTACACAGAGAAACCCCGTTTTCAAAAAGAACTAACCAAAAAATAAAAAATAATTCAATTGCTTTTCCAGGTGTGGTATAGGGTGTGTGTGTGGTGTAGACTGGGTACCTTTTAGGCCCAGCTACTGTGAGGCTGAGGCAAGAGTTCAGGAGTTCAAGGCCAGTCTAGGCAAAAGAAAGTCAACTGCCTTTAAAATTTAAGGGCAGGTCTTGAGATGTAGCTCATACTTAACTCTGCTGATACCATGATTTGGATCCCCAGCACGCACCATGTTCTCATTCTTGTGCTCCCCCCCCCCCTCTCTCTCTCTCTGACACACACACAGTTTCCTGCTTTAAACCTAAGCCAACCCTTGTCTGCACAGGAAAGCTTCCTCCATAGTCTTCATAACAAGTGTGTGCATCCACGAACCAAGAGTGGTATGCAGAGTGTGCACTTGTACATTTGTGGTAGTGGTATGAGCATGCGTGCAGTAGGCACCTTCGAAGGATGGGGTGTGCTTACGTGTGTGCACATGTCTCTGAATCAGAGACACACAAGCAACGTGCATTTCAGTATGGAACATTAAAACAAGCGCTGACAGGTATGTCTAATATTAAAACCTGTGATTCTACTGATGTTCTGAATTCTTGTGGAATAAAAACAACGTGTGGTCGTTTTATAGGGATGAAGTAAAGCACGCAAAAGTTCCATACCCCAGGAAGGTATGGAAGCAAACCCTGGTTAATTTGGCATAAACAGCAAGTCATTATCAGCAGAGATTCCTGGGTTTGACAGCACCTCCTGGGGAGTTGAATGAGTACAGGAGGGGTGCGGGTGCCGCCATCAGGGGCTAGTGAGTGGTTGGGAAGGTGGGTGAGGTTTGCCTGCCAGACCAGCCTGGGTGAGCTTGACCAGGGGGACACTGAAGACTAAGGGGTTCCACTACCCGCTGGGGCTGCTCAGGCCTACGACTTGGTGCTTGAGTCCCGAAAACTTGGCATTTTTCCTTCTCTCAAATCAAAGCCACCCAACCTCACTTCCCGGGGGTGACGGAGTTTCCTTAGGGAGGGGGGGTGCCTGGCAGGAGCTGGTTGTGGCAGGGCTCTCCCATGGCAAGTCCCCAGGGGGTGCGCTAGGTCTGCAGGCTTTGCCTGGACTGTGCACCGGGTGCTAGGGTGGGGGAGGGGGATTTGCCGTTTCAGGAGCAAATGAGGGGTTGGGGGCGCTGACCACCCAGCCCGAGGTGGCCAGGAGCTGAGACAGGCCCTCCTCGGTGCTCACCTCGGCCACAGCACAGCTGGAGACAGGGTCTCCCGATGGCCTTTCGTTTCCACACCACCCCGACCTATCGGAGCCAATAAATGCCTACTGATGCCCAGGGCATGCCCTGCCCAAGGCACCCGCTTTCCTACCTGTCTCTCGGAGCCCGGGAGCCGCCACATCCGTGCCCAGACTGTCCTCTCCAGGACAGACGAAAGCCAGGGGAGGTTGGACTTTCTCTTCCCGCTGCTGGCTGTTTTCCTCCCCGCCCCGTCTGCTGACACCCACCTCCAATCCCTGAAGAAGCACAGTGCCCCCACTGAGAGGCCCCGGTGCCCAGGATTGCCCCGTGCTGCTGCTTCTTTTTTGGGTTCCTGCCAAGGCTTTTCTTATTCTCACTCTGTAGGCTCCGGGTCTTGGGTCCGTGCCAGCCACCTTTTCAGTCCCACTTAACCTTACTCAAGCCCCCCAGACCTTTGCCAAAACCCTTCCTCGCTCACTACATCTTACCCCACACTAACACACCTGGGGGTTCAGCCACCTCTGAGTTCTATATTTCTGCTAATGTCAGTACAGAGAGAGAGAGAGAGACAGAGAGACAGAGACAGAGAGAGAGAGACAGAGAGACAGAGAGACAGAGAGAGAATTTTCCCCATCACTTTGAATTTACACTTCTCATCCCTTAAAACTCTCTCTATGACAGGCATGATGGCCTTTAGTCCCAACACTTGAGAGGCAGAGGCAGGTGGATCTCTGGGAGTTTGAGAACAGCCTGATCTACAGAGTGAGTTTCAGGACTGCCAGGGCTACCCAGAGAAACCCTGTCTTGAAAGCAAACAAAACCATCTTTCCATGTTGTCTTTAAAGGGCACCCTACCCACTCCATCACTGACCCTGGCTGCTGCAACTTTGCTCTGTTTTGTTTGCTGGGATTGGAGGCGGGCACCACTTACCAGCTGCTGCAGTTCTAAAGAAGAGTCACACAGTACAATTCCGTCACCTGGAATCACCTGTGAATTGAGGCTAAGGCCTGTGTATCCACTTCGGCCACTGCCCTGGACCCTAAATAGCACCAAGGTAGAGGCTCTTACCACATCCACTTGTGGTGAATTTAATTTCCTACCTTCCTTTCCTACTCCCCCTACCCCCAACCCCAAATCAGGACATTCTTTTGTCAAGCATTCCTTTTCTGAAAGCTTACTCATCCCTAGAAAAATGCCCTGGGCCTGGGCCTGGGCCTGTGAAGGGTCCCTTGCTGACCCTGACATGGTCACTTCTCTGAAATCAGAGCAGTTTGCAACAGAGATCTCCATCTTCCTCAGAGCTGGGCCTGTGTTCAGATTGGCCTGGGTGAATCCCAGAGCTCTTCATTCTCTCCACCGCAGGAAGAGAACAGAGACCTGGTTTCAGGGCCCCAGGAATTACTTGGATTCTTAGGCAAAGATAAAGCTTGGCAGCAAAGGCTGTGAAATCACTTAGAACCTCCCTAGAAAATAAAAATGTTTCTTCATTCAAGAATCCTCACCCCACACCCTCAGCGGAGACCTTTCTGAACTTGATCAAAAGTCCCTATGACTGGGAGGGAGATCTTTCTCCTTCTACTGACTGCAGGAGCAGCCTACGGTTTTTCTGGCTGCTTTTCAGATGCCTGGACTTGGGTTCTCTTGTTTTGCTTTATCTTAAGGTAGAAGGATCTCATGGAACCCAGGATAGCCTCAGCGTGTACTGAGGATGATGCTGGTTGTCCTGAGTGCTGGGGTTACAGATCTCTTGCCCAGCTTATGTAGTCCTGGACACCAAAGCCAGGTCTGTATGCTACATCCTGGACAAGCCTTCTGCTAACTGACTACACTCCAGTCCAGATCCAGACTATTGCCTGTTTTTAAACCACTTGTCTTGGCCAGGGTTATTATGGCTGTGATGAAACATCATGACCCAAAGCAAGTCAGAGAGGAAAGGGTTTATTTGGCTCACGATTCAACATTACTCTCCAAACAAGAAACTCAGGGCAGGAACCTGGAGGCAGGAGTGGATGCAGAGGCCATGGAGGAGAGCTGCTCACTGGCTTGCTCCTCACAGCTTTTCCAGGATCACCAGCCCAGGAGTGTGGTACCACACAGAATGAGCTGCCTCTTATCATCAATCACTAATTAAGAAAATAACAGTACTTTCCTACTTTGACAGAGTGGCACATGTCTTTAATCCCAGTATTCGGGAGACAGAGGAAGGCGGATCTCTGAGTTCTAGACCAGCCTGATCTACAGAGAGTTCCAGAACAGCCAAAAGGTACAAGGAGAAGGAAACCAACCTCAAAAAACAGAAGAAATAAAGAAAAAGAAAATGACCTGTTTTATGGAGCTATTTCCTCAGCTGAGGCTCCCTCTTCTGACTCTAGCTTGTGTCAAACCGGCATGAAACTATCCAGCCCACCCCTACAGAATATTTATTTTTCACTAGACTTTCCCAGAGGACATATTAACCTTGTCACCACCACCCCACACACACCCAAAGGGTTAGTGCACTCACTGCTATAAAGATACGAAGTTTCAAGGACTGGAACCCACCTTAACTGGCAAAAAACTCTTCCTCTCTGAATTATCATAAAAATGTTTAAGTAAAAAAGAAAAAAAGAAAAGGAGAGAAGGGGCACCGGTGGTTTCAAAACGAAAAGACCATTCACGGTTCACGTCATACATTCAATCTTGGCTCTAGCATAACAGAATGGAAACTGGATTCCTATCATACAAAGTGTTCACTACAGCACACTGTATGCACCTGTTCCGAGCCCACCCAGCCCCCAATGCTTCCAGCTCATTACTTCCCAGCCTGTTGGAGCACATAGATCTCTTTGATCAACTCTGTGTATCAGGTGAGTAAACACAGACAGCTGAGGCCTGGCAGGTTGTCAATAAAATCAAAACTGTGTGAGGCGAAGGGGCTGCTGGGACATCTTCTGATGTTCTTCCGAAATTTTATAATCACCTTTCATGCAATCACTCCCAGATTGATAGTTAGTATGAGTCCTACCTTCCAGCTCTTGGTAGGTTGTAGAAGGTAGAACCTGTTCAGAGTAGACTCAAGGAGCAGATGAGCACAGTGCTCCCCCCGGGGGGGGGGGGGGATTAACAGGCACACAATATATACAAGATCCCAGAAGAAGCCATTGGGGAGATGGCTCAATGGGTAAGTGCTTAAGCATGAGTTCAAATCCCCAGGACCCATAGATGAAACCTTGGCCTGAAACTCTAGCACTGGAGGACAGACTGGAAGATTCTGGGGGCTCACTGGGCAGCCAATCTAGCCAAAGCAGAGAGCTCCAGGTCCAGTGAGAGAGCCTATGAAACATGAGGGTGAGCAGAACAAGATCCTGATATCAACCTCCAGCCTACACACACATCTGCACAGACACACACTTGTACTATACATACCAAAGAGAAAAAGATTCCAGGAGAAAGTGTAAAGCCCACCTCACCATTTTAAATCCCCATGCACCAACATCCAGCCTCTCACTGGCAACGCCAGGACCTCTCTGTCTGAGCAGGGTGGCCTGGGATGGCAATAGGTATGGCAATGTATTGTGTATCAAATAAAGTTTGCCTGAAGATCAGAGGACAGAGCCAGCCAGGCACAGAGTTAACCACGGAGGTCAGGCAGTGGTGACATACACCTTCAATCCTAGCACTGGGGAGTCAGAGGCAGAGACCCTTCTGAATCTCTCTAAATTCAAGGCCACACTGGGCTACATGAGATCAATCCAGTCCAAAAGATAAACAGAGCCTGGTGGTGGTAGCGAACACCTTTAACCCCAGCACTTGGGATCCCATGGCTGCTCCCAGTACTTGGGAAGCACACACATGCCTTTAATCCCAGCACTAGGAAATTTGAGAAAGGAAGTAATAAGGTTGGGCAGGGAAAGGAATATGAGGTGGGAGGAAGCAGGATTTCGACCCCTCCCTTCCAGCCTTGTGGTTGCCTTCGCTTCCTCATTCAGTCTGAGGATTCATGGAGACAGGATCTACCCCTTTCGGATGAGGAGTTGGCTGGGTGAGAAGTGGCTGTGTCTTGTCCCTCTGTCTCTCTGATCTTTGAGCATTTGCCCCAATATCTGGCTCCAGGTTTTTATTATAAAATCAATTAGGATTCGAGCAACAAGAAAGATCTGAGCCCTGAGAGGCAGGCAGACAAGGTGAGATGCCCTGTGTGTTAATGTGGGCAGGACAAGCCTCCTCCTTCAGTGACAATATGACATATACTTAGAAACTGCTTTTGACAAGTACTGACCTATCTATGCTCCCAAGCAGGACAAAAGCCTGGTACCTCTGCCTTCCTCTGTCTCCTTTGTGTCAAATTCTTGCTTACTTAAGCAAGTGCACATGTAAATCACTTAAATGTTTGTCTCAACACCATTGATGCCTGAGGTAGCTCAATCCATTCCATTAAGGCTTAAAGACCACAGATAAGTGTAGCTGAGGTGTTTTACTATCAACTTTTTAAAAAATTCATTAGTTGTATGTGTGTGCGCACACACTCACTTGAGCATCACAGCATGCTTGCACACTCCTCACCTGGGCATCACAGCATGCTCGCACACTCCTTAACTGGGCATCACAGAATACTCACACATTCACCTGGGCATCACAGCATGCTCACACACTCACCTGGGCATCACAGCATGCTTGCACACTCCTCACCTGGGCATCACAGCATGCTCGCACACTCCTTAACTGGGCATCACAGAATACTCACACATTCACCTGGGCATCACAGCATGCTCACACACTCACCTGGGCATCACAGCATGATCACACACTCACCTGGGCATCACAGCATGCTCACACTCCTCACTTGGGTATCACAGCATGCTCACACACTCACCTGGGCATCACAGCATGCTCGCACACTCCTCACCTGGGCATCACAGCATGCTCACACTCCTCACTTGGGTATCACAGCATGCTCACACACTCACCTGGGCATCACAGCATGCTCGCACACTCCTCACCTGGGCATCACAGCATGCTCGCACACTCACCTGGGCATCACAGCATGCTCACACACTCACCTGGGCATCACAGCATGATCACACACTCACCTGGGCATCACAGCATGCCTGTGGAGGTCAGCATTCAGGAGCTGGGCCCTGTTTCCCACTCTAGAGGAGGTTGGACCTGGGAGAATGAAGCCTGGGGAGAGGAGACCCACTAAAATCTCATGAAATAGCCATCTTGATTCAGAAGATCCGACAATTTATACCCTAAGGGTTAAGGACGATCACCTGAGTAAAGTTCTCATGAGTCCAAGCTGTATACAATCACAAGGACTAGCCACGTGTGGCATATAAACAAATAACAATCGCCAGCTATAATGAACTCACTCCTATCTGCTACACCTGAGGGGCTCCCAGAAGCACAGTCTGGGAACAATTCCATGGTTGTTGTTGTTTTGGTTCTTCAAAGTTGGTTTTTTTTTCTGTGTAGCCCTGGCTACCCTGCAACTTACTCTGTAGACTAGGCTGGCCTCCATCTCAGAAATCTGCCTGCCTCTGCCTCCCAAGTACTAAAATTAAAGGTGTGCACCAGCACCATGAAGCTTAATTTCATATTTTGAAGAAACTGAGGTCACAAGGCTTTTGTCTTGGTTTCTTGGAGTTTCCTCACAGGCACTCAGAATTCCCCTCACAGGGCTCCATCCCTGGACATGTTCCAACAGTCCCAGGGTCAAACTCAGGTTATCAGGCCAGGCAGCAAGTGCCATGTCATGGGCCCCTACTATCAGATTTTAGTGTCTTGTTCTAGAGTGCCCACCCCCAGAAGGTGCCCAGGGGCCTCCAGCCACTGTCATAAGCCTACAGCTATCTTCGACAGGAACGTGGAGCCTCATAGTAGGGCAGCTGGCAATGATATCAAGCCGTATGCTGGCATTTCTCATGGAAACTCAAGTGAGAAGGACCTCATTGTACACTCCTGCCAAACGGTGCTCTCTGTGACCCGGGCAGCACCTCCCCAGTCCTTCCTCTGTTAAACCTAAACCCTCAGTTAGAGCCCTGAGGATACATCTCTTTATGGGGTCCTTTTCCCAGTGTGTGAATTCATTCAATCTCCTCTCAGGCACATAACAAACAGCCTGTTGGGATGGCCAGACCTGAGACTTCGTCAACAACTAGCTGCTGTGGAGAAGAACTGTGACTTCCTTAAAGCTTGCACAACTGCTAAAAAAAAAAAAAAAAAGTGTGTTCAGTTGCTGAGATGCTCAGTGGTGAAGGGCACTGACCTGAGTGAGTTCAGTCCCTGAAATTCACGTGGTGAACAGAGAGCCCCAGCTTCTCAGCTTCTCCAGTCATTCTCTGACTGCCAAAAACAGGTGCAAGTATACATGTGCACGCACACAATAAATACATAAATTTTAAGAAAAACAAACAAAAACCAGTCTTTTCCATACCCTCCACCCCCAGAGCATTAGGTCTGTATTTCCACAGCTTTGCTGTCCCAGGAAGCTGCTCTCACATCCTAGTCACCCTCATCTGCAAACTTTCACAGTTTCAGATACTGGCGGTCAATTTTCATAGAGATATCTGAAAATTTCACACAGAAAATCCTAGAAATAGTTTGTAAGTTTAGATACTAATCTTTTATTATAAGAGAGGGTTACAGTTATTCTATTTTATTATCATAGTTAATCTCTCAATATTACACTTACTTATTTATCCTGGGGGCAGGTGAGAGAATGTGTGCACCTCCAAGGTCGGAAGACAACTTATGGAGGTCAGTTCTCTCCTTCCGCGATGTAAGTCCCAGGGATCTGATTCAAGGTGACCCCACTTGGTACCAGATGCTTTTAACTTCTGAGACATCTCTCTGGCCCTGTTCATCTTTTTTTTCAGTTCCTAACTTATCAACTAAGCTTCATCATGGATATGAATTCATAACAAAAATCACAGTACACAGCATTTGGGATTAGCAGCTGTTGGGGATCTTGGAACATGTCCCCTTGAGTAAAGGTAGCAATGGCATCTTCAGGCCAATCTCTTAACTGAAACTCTTGGGGCCAAAATGCATTACAGGAATGAGAAGTTTTCAGATTTCAGAAGTCATTAAAGTACAAGTTATGTAAAAACCCCAGTAGAATGGAAGGTCCCTTCAATCGCAAGCAAATAAAAGAACACACACACACACACACACACAGTAAGCAGGCATGCGGCACGGTTGGCATAAGCTGATCATTCCAGAATTTAGGAGACAGAGGCAGGAGGATCAGAAGTTCAAGGTCATTCTCAAGTATCTTGAACAAAGTTCAAGGCCAGCTGTGCTACAAAGGACCCTGGGTTTTTCTGTTTTTTGTTTTTTAAAAGGAGGGAGTGAGAAAGAAAACCAAACAAGAAAAAGACGTTTTTAAGAATTCCAATTTTCTAGTTTGGGAGTATTTTGAATTTTATAATTATCTGTACAAATTTAATACTGCAAAACTAACTGGATTCAGATGAGCCACATTCAAGAGCTATATTGGCCCCAGCATGGGTGGGACACTGCAGGCAAGCCCGGCTAGCCACACTCTGGGCAAGGTGACTTCCCCAAAGCCATTGATCTCATTTAAAAAGGAACCAATGTAAAAATGAATCACAGTGAACTAGAAAATTCCTAAGAATCCACAGCCACAAAGGCAGCAGGGAGAGGGAGGCAGCCTCCTCTCAGTAGGGAGTGGTCCAGGCCGTGAGGCCCCAACACCAGCCTCAACTGAGCATAAACCATGATCATCCGGCTCAAGCTCGGGTTGAGTACTAGCTGGTGTGTGACCTTAGGGACACAGGAAGACACTAAACACATAAAGCCCAGCTTCTGGAAACATCTGCTTTCAGATTGTGACTGGCTTATAATGGTGTCATGTCGTCACATGTGTGTGGAAGGATTAAAGTTCAAGGCAACTGGCCTGGTGTCACAAGAACCCAGAGGCAAAGGCAGGGGGATCTCTGTGAGGTCAAGGCCAGCCTGGACTACGTGACTAGTTTCAGGACACCCATGACTACATAGTAAAACCCTGTCTCAAAATACAAACCGAAAGGTCAAAACCTAGGGGCCACTGGGATGATCTGAGTTCCTGCCTCCAGGGTCCTGCCTTAACTTCCCTGGATGGTGGACTACACACTGTAAGAGCGAACAAACCCTCTCCTCCCCAAGATGTCTTTGGTCATTATATTTTACCACAGAACTAGAAACCCTAATGAACACACTGGCTGCCTTAGGGAAACCTGTTTCAAAATACTAAGTAAAAAGCAGGCTAGGATATAGTTCAGTGGTACAGTATATGTGCCTCTCCTGCATGAGGTCCTGAGTTCAGTCCTCAGTAACACACACATAGCATATAGCACACACACACATACACACACACACACACACACACACACACACACACACACACACACTGGTTAAAATGGCAAGGCTTAAAATATATATATATAACCAAATAACAACACAAACCATACATTATAAATTAAAAAGTCTAGTGACTGTCCTAGGATACCACAAGGACTGTGTCCTTGACACTCAAAGCCTTCTTCTGCCAGAGCAGTTTTGTGAGAGAATTGAGAAACATCAGACTCCACAATGTCCTGAGAACCATAAAGGCTGGTGACCTAATGCCTCCTCTGTCTGGGGAGGTCCTGGGGTCAGAGAACCCTGGGTAGGATGAACTCTTCCTTACTTGTATATTTGCCTTCTAATATTTTTTTCATATATTTATTAAAGAATTTTTCATGAAAAGTATTAATAAACTAGCATTTCTTCCTTGCTG
This sequence comes from Phyllotis vaccarum, assembly GCA_033318265.1. Taxonomy (NCBI): domain Eukaryota; kingdom Metazoa; phylum Chordata; class Mammalia; order Rodentia; family Cricetidae; genus Phyllotis; species Phyllotis vaccarum. Next base: position 64,078,165 of record JARWLC010000006.1, read on the forward strand.
TCTAGTTTTACATCTTGATATTTTTCTCATGTGTAAAATGGGGGTGGCTGACCTCACAGATGGGCGACCATGTGAGGGTTTACTTCCTGTGGGTCTGGGACATACTTACTGTAACTGCTCCATCGCGTCTGGCTTCCTGGGACAAGGGCCTTCCTCTGCAGCTCTTTGGCTGCAGGAGAAAAGCACAAGGAACGCCACTGTGAACGCCTTCTCTCCTACTGAATACTAGGACACTGGCCCAAAACAAACCCAAGATGTCAGGGAAATCTCCTAGGAGAGGAATACTCTTTGGGCACAGTTCTGACTACTTGTTTGTAAACAGTGTCCTTTAAACACATAGGGCCTGTTACTCCACGGCACAGACTTGTAAACAAGGGTGGAATGTTTGCTCGAATTCAAAACACATCCTTTACATCATTTGGAGTGAAAATCCCCTTCTGCAGACTCCTTCTACCCATTGCTGCACTGATTCAAACAGTTACTTGGCAACTCAAAGGACCCTAGGTTGGATGTCCCCCCCATTCCTAGGGATTGAGACTCTCAGGAATAGGTGGCTGCATGGTTGGATGCCATCATCCCATCTCCACTCCCCATGATCTGTGTGAATTTGCTCTCCTGTGGTTCCCTTATACAGCTCCAAGTCCTCAGAGCCTGGAAACATTGTCATCTGTCTACTTCCTGGTAGCAAACATTTACACAGAGGCCGGGTTGGCTCTGAGAATGACCAGGTAGGGTAGGAAAGACCTAAAAATGTCAAACCTTGGAGAAATCACAGTGAGATTCAGATCCTTGGTTCCTCTCCAGCCAGAAGCAAAAGCCTGAACAAAGCAATCTTTGGAGAAAAGGGCCTGGATGGTGAGAAAGATACACTGGAGATACAGGCCTGTAGGGAGGGTAAGCCTGGGAGGAGCTGCGGAAACATCTGGCTTGGCCAAGTTCCCAGTGGGGAGATTTAGCCAAACTTGTCTTCTGTCCCAGGGGCTAGGGCGAGGGGCCATCCTTCCCACCACCAGGATGCTGGAGCACTGCCAGGAAATTGAGAAAGCAAAGAAAAGCCTAACACTGTACATATCAGTGGTGGAGCCCAGAGTGTTGGACTTAGTATGATTCCACCACATCTAAGACTTGGCATCACCTTTTTTGGCAACAGTATCACCTCATAGGAATGTTTACCAACAGTGCATTTTGGTTTCAAAATACAAATTCATCCCCTCGCCCATTATCAGATGCCTGGGACATCTTGATAAATCTGAAATATCATTGTAAATATTTATAGAAGTTGTATATTAGTCTTCAAAGTGCCTGCTGCTTACATCGTGAACTTATCTTGGTACAAGAGGGCAAAGGGGTGTCCATTTCTTACCAGCTCAGAAAGTGGTCTCTGGAAGGATCACTTGCACAGGGGACAGGAGATAGACAGACTATCCCTAGAACAAGTGGGCTGCTCTAGAGCCATCTAACACATGAGGAGCTCCCTGGCTTAGAGGCAAATGTTCTCTCCGGCCAGCACAAAGGCCTGCCTTCAGTGGCGTGTTGGCCTGGGCACCTGGGTAGGTTCTGGCAAAGGTAAAGGACCATCTCTCCATGGAATTGGCTCCTGGATACCACTAGAAGTAAGCATAGAGAAAGATACCTCACACTTGCAAAATATGAAGTTGGGGCCCAGCCCCACCTCAGAGCACATATGAAAGAGAACACCCAGCATCCCTGAACCCCTCAGACTAAAAGGGGAGGTGTTTTGGAAAATCCAAGACATCACACATTGACTTCTATCTAGCTCACTAGAGCTGAAGCTATTCTGTCACATATGAAGGCAATTCTGATCAATAAAAAATAAAAAACCCATCGTAACCTAGTATGTTACAATTCTTAATGATATATTGAAAGCCAGGGAACAGGATGAAATTCCAAAAATCTTTCCTTAGGGATCTGAGACATTATTATCCAGCTATCACTGTGGTAATGCTGTGGTTTGATTATGAAAGCCTTGTCAGGGAGCTTTAAGCTTATATGCCATTTTGTTTTTTATTTTGAGACAGTCTCACTCTGTATCCTGTGCTAACCATAAAAACTCTGTGCAGCCAAGGTTGGGCTTTAACTTACAGCAATCCTCCTGTCTCAAGTAACAGAATTACAGGTGTGAGCCACTATACCCATCCAGGCTCATGCAATGACTATTTTGAGCTGCCATATAAGTCATTAGAATCCTTAAAAGTCTCATGAGTCTGTTAATATTCTCCTGCTCACTTGTTCAGTCATGATGTGAACAGATTCCACCATATTCCTACTGCCATAAATTACTCTGCCACTCATTACCGCCCCTTCCACGATGGGGACTGAAACCGTCAGTCTACATAATTTCTTTTCTCCCACAAAACGGTTCTGTCAGTGTTTCTGTTTCTGTAGTCACAGAGGAAAGGTTGTATATTTGTGCACTGTGTGAAAATTAACGCTGCGATTTGTGTAATGAAAAGTTGAATGGCCAATAGCAAGGTAGGAGGTGTAGGCGGGACTTCCAGGCACAGCGAGAAGTAGGAGGAGATAATCAAGGTACAGAAAGATGCCAATGAGACATGGAGGGAGTCAAACATACAGATGAAAGAAAGGTAGAAAGCCATGAGGCAAAACCTAGGTTAAGTCATTTAAGTTAAGAGATGGGGGACAAGCCTAAGCTAAGGCCGAGCTTTCATAAGTAAACGTCTCCGTGTAGTTATCTGGGAGCTGGCTGGTAGGCCCGAGAAAGACTCATTACATGAGGTCATTAGACTTGGCATCAGGCATCTTTATAAACTGAGCCATCTCGTTGGTCCAAGTGGTGTGGCCATGTAGGCATTAGAATGAAGGCTATATGGAACCATGGATGTCTGTGCCCAGATTTTCAAGGACGTACAGACAATGTAAAGCTGTATTGGATTTCCTGAAGAAAGCCTGACAGGATAGTTAAGGAAGCTGTGAGGAAATCCTGTTCACAGGCTGTGGTCCAGCTAGTCCAACAATGGCAGTCTACTACCAGGAGGCCAAAAGGTCCAGTAGTGTTCAGTCCGTGAGGCTAAATGTATCAGCTAGTCTTCAGTACACACAAGAATCCTGAAGAAGAGGCTCTAACACCAGTGAAAGACAGAGCATGCAAAGAGGGGTCTACATCCTGATCTACAGGCAGAGAGAGATTAGGCCTGGCATGTGTAATCAGAAGTTTCTCTGTCCCACCTGACTGGTCCCACAGCCATTTAGTCCCAGACAATCACACAAAGGCTTATATTAATTATAAACTGCTTGGCCTATGGCTCAAGGCATATTATTAACTAGCTCTTTCACTTAGATTAATCCATAACTTTTATATGTGTTTAGTCTCATGTCTAGGTACCTTTGCTCAGTCCAATATTCGCATATTCCTTCCTCTGAGTCTGGCTGGCCTCTGCTCTGCCTTTCTTTCCTCTCCCAGAATTCTCTTAGTCTGGTTGCCACACCTCTATTTCCTGCTTGCCTTCTGGCCAATCAGTGTTTTATTAAACAAATACAAGGAACAATTATTTACAGGATTATCCCACAGACATGGGTTTTTGAAACCTCAAAAAGTCTTCCAATGAGGCTTCATAGGTACTCCAAGGCCACACCCCCTAATCCTTCTCAAATGGTGCCACTCCCGAATATGGAGCATTTGCTGAAGTGATCTGACAGCACTTCGTAGAGCTAGTCCTGTGGGGAGTGGAGAAACCCCAAGTGAGGAAGTGGTGAGTGAATGTGTGCTGTTGATATGAGCACAACTGTGTCAAGAATGCCAGTGCCCCATATGAGTGGCAAAGCCTTCTCCCAAGAGGTTCAGATAAACAGCAAAGTCTTTTTCAGGGGTCTGGAGTGTGAATGTTGACAGTGCATGGAGCATTGTTCATCATAGCTTTCTCTTCTTAGATGTTTATGGCCTGAAGGTTGCCCCTCTTACAGAGGCTGTTCTTCCTTGATTCAGCAGTATACCATAAACCCTGCCTCCTGTTCAGCTGTATGCAATGGCCTTGCCTCCCTATTGAGCTGTATGCAATGGCCCTGCCTCCTGTTCAGCTGTAGGCAAGGCCCCTCCTCTCAGTTTAAAGAGCTGTTGTGGCTTCTCTATCACACTCCTGTGTCTGTCTTTTGGTCATTTCCTCTCAAGTCTCCCAGGAGCCATGCAAGAACTCAATAGAGCCATTGAGAAATGTGCTACAAACAACAGGGCAATAGAGAAGGACTACCTAAACCATTAGGGTCCAAATGATGTTACCACCTGTCTCAAATGCTGGACCCGGAACTACAAAGCTCGGTGTTGGTCACACTGGAGTTGGTTTAGTTTCTCTGTGCTGGCAGGTGCTCCTTGCCTTCGGAGAATGATGTTTACATTACATCACTGGGTTATTGAAAGTTTGCAACTTTGACTTCTAATTCACAGAGGTTCATAGCTAAGAACATGCATTGCATCTCTGTAGGGGCTTTGGACTTAGGCTGAACAATGTTTATACTGTTGAGACCCTGAGGACTCACAGAGACAGAACACATTGTGAGATGACTGTGAGCCTTTTGGGACCCCAGGTGGGTATCTGTAGTTTAATCCTCAAATGTGCCTGTGATGGTCAATTTTGATTATCACTTTGATGGGATTTAGTGTCACCAGAGAAAGAAATTTCTGGGTGTGGATGTGAGGAACTTTCTAAATTAAGCTAATTGATGCAAGAAGGTATATTTGTGGGCAGCACCATTCCATGGATTGGGGTCCCAGGCTGAAGAAAAAAGCTGAGTGGAAGCACCCCTTGTTCTCTATTATTTTGTTTGGAGACAGAGTCTCACTATGAAACCCCTCCCAGGGCTGGGACTGGACGCCTTCTCTACTCCCTGCTGTGAGAGTGCATGGGCAATGCCAGGTATTTGTCTCAGCAATGAGACAATGGACAAATACAGTCCCCACAGACTTGAGTTTTGAAGGCTTGTCCCTGTTTGTGGTGCTCTTTGGAGGGTCTGTGGAACCTCTAAGAGACGGGGCCTAGCTGGTAAAAACCAGGTCACTCACTATACAGGGCCAGCCGAGGAAGGTTATAGTTTTGCTTCGTTTTCCGCTGAGATGTGAACAGCCAGTGCCACACACTGCTCCGGCCTCCATGGTTGCTCTGCCTTTCTCCCACTGGGATGGAAACCATGAGACAAAGTAAAAGTTTTCTTCCAGTACTTTCTGTCACTTATGGTCACAGTGATATGAGCACATCTGTTACAAGCCAGGTATGATGGCTCATCTGGATAGTAAAGCTGGAATTCAAACTCTTCTCTGCCTACACAGAGAGTTCAAGGCCAGCCTATGCTACACAAGAATCCTGTGTCATAAAGAGAGGGCACTACAATGTGTCTCAGTGGGTGCTGTTAAAATTCCTTGGAGGGGGTGGGGTGGGGTGGAGGGAGACATAGGCAACATCTATCCCTCCTCCAGCCCATCTCAAGACACAGGTATGATTCTATCAACGTTTACTCAAAGTAACCAGTGAGCTTATTGTGTTTACTTACAGGACACAGGTGAGGGATTACTTACAAAGAGTGCATGCTCCTCCCATCCTCACCCTCCCACAATTGTCTCTAGCCCCTCCCAGAGGCTCAGCAGTTAGAGCAAAGTCTCATACAATTGATAGGGAGTGGCAGGATGTCCCGTTGAGGGTCCATGAACCCCCTTGGCAATGGCCAAGAGCACTTGCTCAATAACCTGAGTTTGATCCCTGAATCCATTTTGAGAAAGAGACGACCCACCCCCACTGTGCCAAGTTCACACACACACACACACACACACACACACACACACACACAATATGTATGGGTATTTTGCCTACAAGTATGTGAACCATCTGTGTGCCTGGTGCCCATGGAGGTCAGAAGGGGGCATTATATCCTTTGGAAGTGGATTTATAAATGGTTGTGAACCACCATGTGATTGCTGGGAATCGAACTCAGGTCCTCTGAAAGAGTAGCCATCTCTCTTGCTCCCTAAAAAGAACTTCTAAAAGGCTAACTAGTTTAGGTAGATACTGGGGTTGAGGTCATAGCTCAGAGCTGGAGCATGCTAGTATGGACAAAGCCCAAGGTTTTCTGAGTCTTATTTCCAACACACACACACACACACACACACACACACACACACACACACACACGTATATATGTATGTATACTTGTATAGGGATGTACTATTGCTAATTTCAAAGCCTGCTTTGGAGTTTTTCCCCTAGACTATTCCAGCCAAGATAAGAAAAAAGCGGGCCTTCTAATCTTCTAATTAATGGCTTTGCCAATCACAACAGCTTCATGGCAGCCAATAGCCACGTCATCCCTTTTTCGAATATAAACTTAGGTTTGTCTGGCTAACAACTGGTTAGGAGGAACAGTTAATTAAAAGATTGATACTTTCCACAGCGAGGAGCAAGACAGGTGGTTATGAAGGTCAAGCTTCCTGAGCAAACAGGTCAAAACCTTGAACTCAGAGCAATACTGAAATTCCACTGAGAATCAAGATCAAACCTGCTCTGTCTGCCATGCAGGCCAGGAAAGGCTGAACACTGCAGAGAATTCCTTAGGAACCGTCCTTAAATCCTTTGCTGTTCTGCCCGACAATCTGCCACTAAAGTGCAGGGGCAGGTGGAGAGTTTTTCTTACACAATTCAGCCTGTCCCAGCTAAGATGTGAGCACTTGAGAAATTAAAAATTAACATTTTTGTTTGTATTTTGAGATAGGGTTTCATTGTGTAGCTCTGGCTATCCTGGAACTCAGGCTGTAGACCAGGCCGGCCTTGAACTCACAGAGATCTGTCTGCCTCTGCCTCCTGAGTGCTGGGATTAAAGACATGCACCACTACTACTACTCCAGCTGAATTCATGTTTTTAAAGACTCAAAAGTTGTCCTAAAACGCTGGTTTATTGCAGTTCAAAATTCACTTATGTCGTAGCTCCCCTTCCCTCCAGAAGGGCCGTTGCCATGGTGTCTGGGTTAGCCTGAATTTCTGAGTTCAACTCATCCTGTGCCTTAGCTTCCCAACAGCTGGGACTGTGGGAGTATTGCAGACCCAGTTGCCAGCAGGATCATCACAGTTATAGGGATGGCTGATATCCTCAACAGCAGACAGGTGTGTCAAAAGCGTGCGAAGGAAGAATCTTTTTTGGTGTTAAGTCTTTGAGACAGGGTCTTGTTGACTTTCATAGCCAAAGCTGGCCCTGGGTCCTCCAACCTCGGGCATGTGCTGCCACACCCAGCCGTGATCAAAGGGGAATTATTCATGTTTCCCTAAAAACTTGGTTTTCCCACATTATTCAAATGTGGAATTTTCTGTTACTATTCCCTTACACCCACATTCCTCTCTGGAGAGTGAGCTGTTCTTTGTAACATTTTGAGACGTTTTGATTTTTAGTTCAGATGCCACTTTTTACTTTTTCAACCACCTTCGGGACGGCAGCTTTACCCGTCACACAGGCTCCATTTAATTTCTCTAATTCTGGGTTTTAAATGCTATCGCCTCTACTTAAAGTAGCAATTACATTTCTCAGAATGGGCTTTTCCATTTGCAAATCCATCTCCTAGAAACTTGATTTTTGCTGTCTCACAACCAAGGTCAGCAGATTGTGTGCAATTCACTGCCTCCCATTCCTTTCTTAGGGAAATTCTGTTGAGATCTGATTCAGATATGGTTAACTTTGTGTGTGTGTGATATGTGTATATATGCTATATGTGTGTGTATGGTGTTTCGTGATGTATGGTATGTGTGTGATATATGATGTGTGTATATGGTATGTTGCGGTGTGTGTATACAGTGTGTGTGACATGCATATATGATATGTGTCTGATGTGTGTGCATATGGTATGTGTATTAGGTGTGTGTGTGTGTGTGTGTGTGATGTGCGTATATGGTTTGTGTGTATATGTATTCTCATATGTCTGCAAGTGTGTGCCATCATGCTCATGTGGAGGTCAGAGGGCAACCTCAGTTGTTAGTGCCATGTCTTTAACCTTGTTTCCTGAGGCAGGTCTCTTCACTGCTCTGTGGGCTGGACCGTTGAGCTCTCCTGGGTTTTCCTGTCTTTGCCTCCCATCTCACCATGGGGAAGAGAGTCACATCTGGCTTTTCTGGGGCTCCAAGCTCCTGTTTGCAGGGCAGCACTACCCACTCAACAATGTCCCCAGCTCTGAAAAACTTTCTCAAGGGTCTTTGGAAGCATGTGAATTGATTGGCACTGTTGGTACACGTCTGCTATCCAGACATGGCCTAACTGTGACTGGTCTTACATGACAATCTGTTGTATTATGTTTCTGGCCCGGACTTCTGGCCTAGCCTCATGGCCCAGACCCACAGACCCACAGTCCTATAGTTCCACTGAAACACACAATTGCTTATATTAATTGTACGCTGATTGACCTGAGTCCCAGGCATATAGCTTGCTAACTCTTTACCCTTAATCTAACCCATGACTCTTATCCTGTTCAGCCATGAGGCTCGGTACCTTTTCTCAGAGCAGCATAGTTGTCCTCTGCTTCTGCTTCTCTGGTGTCTCTGGCATCTCTGCTCTGTTCTTCCTGTACCCAGAGTTTTCTTAGTCTGGTAGCCCCACCCACACTTCCTGTCTGCCTTTGGCCAATTAGCGTTTTTTATTAAACCAGTAGGTGGGACAATTATTTACAATGTAACATAATCACACTACATCAATCATTCTGTCCCAGCCTCCCAAATCCTGGGATTACAGGTGTGTACCACCAGGCTCAACCTAGGACCTCACCCATGCCAGGGAACTGTTCTGTTCTACCAATGGGCTATATTGAGATAATTCTCCCCACCTGTGTCTGTCTTTTGCTGCCCCAGGAAGATGCTTGAGAGCTGGGCTGGGAATGGGGCAGCATATTGCTCCGTGAGACTTTTGCCAAGATTGTGACTGCCCTCCTCACACACTCTCTGGCTCCTCAGAGAGTGCTTTTACCTGCTCTACCTTCTCTAGGTCCTTGAAAACACTGAAACACCATCTGCATTTGTTGCTCCGGATGTCAGTGCTAACACTGGGGTCCCCACAGAAGGCAAAGTAATTGTCTATCTGAAAGAACCCATCTCCAGCAGGACCTACTTGGCGTTGGTTGCTCCCTCTTCCCATCCATGCCTGGATGAACATGACAGCTAGGAGTACAGAGCTGTCTTGTACTTGACAAAAGGTATGTACCTCTTCACAGTGTCTTCCCAGACCCACATGCCAGGGAGAATAGTGATGAATCCATCCAGAGTCTGTCAATCTCAGTTGGCTGGGAATCCAGCAGGAAGTGCTCCATTGGGTGCAGTAAGCAGGGCTGCTCCCACAGTGAAATTTGAGCAGGCAGTAGATACAGGCTTCCAGAAGCAGAGCATCACAGATGACCTCTAGACCTATGCCTGGCTTCTGATACCAGCAGATTTGCCCCCAACAAGTGACAGAAGACTCGATGTCATCTGATGCATGGAGTGAAGCTTGGAGCAGTTCCACACGGCAGACCACAAGCCAGGGCCAGCCAGGAGTTATCAGCATCCTGCCTCCTTGGCTACACCAGCTCTAAGATACCTGATGCACAAAGTGGTACTTACCTCTAGTGGCGCTGTACTTCAGGACGCATTTTGCACAAGGGCAACAGCACCTGCCACTGGTCTCTAGTCCATCCCTAGCACTTTAGCAAGAACAAGCATCCAATTTCTGATTTTTATTCAACCCAAGAGAGGAGTAAAATGTTTTATTGGCGATAGCCCTCCTGAGGTTGATTCTGTTTGTATGTCTTTGGGTTTGGGTTTGTTTTTGTTTTTCAAGACAGGGTTTCTCTGTGTAGTCCCGACTGTCCTGGAACTCCCTCTGTAGACCAGGTTCATGTACACACAGACATATAAACCTAATAAATATATTTATTTATTGTGGCACGGTCTCACTATGTAACTGTCTGGTCTGGAACTCATTATATAGACCAAGCTCACTTGAAACTCACAGAGATCCATCTGTCTTCGGCCCTGCTGGGATTAAAAGCCTGTGCCACACCTGGTAAAACAAATTATTTAAATCTCATCTTTTGTGGATCCTTCCCTTCTGGACTTCTGCTTAATTTATGTAAACCAATATGCTGTTCCCCACCAGTTTCTTAAATAATGTGTATACACACACACACACACATACACAGAACCTCCCCCCCACATACACAAACGCACATATACACACATATACAGCTACCACATGGGTGCTGAGACCCAAACCAGTTCCTCTGCAAGAGCAGCCAGTGCTCTTAGCCACAGAACCATCTAGCCCCAGCTATTTTTTCTTTCCTATTTAAATGTGTATTATTGTTGAGTGTGATCTTTGTGCACCCACCACAGTGCGGTGCAGAGGTCAGAGGAAACTGTTCCAAAGTTGGTTCTCTCTCTCCACACTGTAGATCTGCTCAGATCCTCAGGCTTGTGAAACACTTTACCTGTTCAACTATTGTGATGGCCTTTTTAAGCAGATCCCGAGTCAATCCTCCAACCACCAAGATAGGATGTGAGGATGGCTGGCAGAACAGTGGTTCTTACCTGTTGATGTGGGAAATGCAGACTTGCTACCAGTCTTGTTCCACTCATGGAGGGCTCTTAACATTCAGAAACTGTTCCCAGCTAAGGCAACAAGCAATGAGACTCTAGCAGAATAGTCACACCACCTCTAAGATTTACAAAAACACATGATGCCCAAAGGTAGTGGCACTATTAGGAGGTGTGGCCTTATTGGAGGAAGTGTCACTATGGGGGTGGGCTTTGAGGTCTCTTATGCTCAAGCTATACCCAGTGACACAGACCACTTCCTGTTGCCTATATATCAAGCTGTAAAAGTTTTGGCTCCTCCAGCATCACGTCTGCCTGCAGGCTGCCATGTCCCACCATGATGATAATGGACTGAACTTCTGTAAGTCACCCGCTAAATGTTTTCCTTTATAAGAGTTGCCCTGGTCATGGTGTCTCTTCACAGCACTAGAAACCCTAACTAAAATACTCCATTTCTCACAGGAATGAATATTCAGATTCCAGGTGCTTTGGGCTGTTAGCATAACTGGCCATTCACATTTTTTTTATTTTGTTTTTATTTTATTTTATTTTTGCATCAGGTTCTTGCTACCTATATAGTCTGGCTGGCCTTGAATTTAAGTTGGTCCTTCTGCCTCTGTCTCCTATGCGTCAGGATTATAGTGTGCACTACCACCCGTCCTCTATCCCTTGGCAATTCCTTCTGAAGACAATGGCAAGCTGTGGCTTTTCCTGCCTCTGAACTAATGGTGGCGCTATTGTTTTCATTTATGTTTGTGACTGCAGGAGTCCATTCTCCTTCTACCAAGTGAGTTCCTGAGATCAAACGCCAGACATCAGGCTTGCACTTTCAGCTGAGCCATCCTACCAGACCCCCATCATGTATTTAAAGTGTTTGTAGTTTCAGGACAGAGAGAAGTAGGGTGCATCTTTCTGTTGGCTATGAGGCAATCCCTCTCCCCCTCTCTACAGCCTCACTGCATAGCCTTGGCTGGCCTGGAACTCAAAGATCCACCTGCACACACTTTAGATCTCTAGGTTGAACTACTTTTTATTATTATTATTATTTGGTTTTTCCAAGTCAGAGTTTCTCTGTGTAGCCCTGTCTATCCTGGAACTCATTACCAGGCTGGACTCAAACTCAGAGATCTGCCTGCCTCTGCCTTCCAAGTGCTGAGATTAAAGGCTTGTGCTACCACCACCAAGTGATCTATCGATCAATCTACCTACCTACCTACGGCAATGTCTCATTATGCAGCCAGGCTGTTATTGAACTCACAGCAATCCTCTTGGCTTGACTTCCTGAGTGCCGAGTGTTCCACTGGAAGCTCCACCTCAGCCTTCCTCACCCCTCTAAACCCTGCCCCCCTTTCAGAAAGTCTGCCAAGCAGTGGCTCTTCCCCTGGAACTGCTCATGACCACACTTACAGAGTATTTAAGCTTCAGTCCATAGACCTGCTATGTGATTTCTCTTTATTCCTTCCCAAGATCACCCGGGAGTGCTTTGCTCAGATTAAACCTGGTTTTATTAATTCAGCTTGATTTGGTTTATTGCACCTGTGGAGAAACCCATTTCCAGGGATTCAAAATACTTATAACTGAGTAAACAGGCATGCCCATGCCCAGCTTTGGGTTATTAAGAATGTAGGCTACTAAAAAATGTGGTTTCATTTAGGAGATGACAAGAGAAAGTATTGTATGTTTGGTACAAATGCAATTTTTTTTTTTCAAATATTTGATCTGTGGTTACTGAACCACAGATCTGTAACACAGAACCACAGTGGTTAGAAACAGATGGGATGTTGCACCCTTAAAGGTGTGATTCTGCTATAACCCATACTGCCCTGTTATGGAGAGCAGTAAGTTTCAAAATGTCTTGGCATCTATGAACCAGTACACAGGCTTCCACATCCCAATGCTCCTTGGAAGAAAACCAGCACCACTGGACTCATGCATTCTTTATTCACTTGACAAATACAGGAAGAAATCTGCAATCATCTATCAAAATTATATCTTACCAAGTTTGAAAGATGCTTATTTGAAAAGTTGTATTCACAGTCTGTTATGTACAAAGTAGTACACAAAGTAGCAGAAGCCAGGCAGTGACCATGTGAGAGTAAATGACACCTGGAAAGCCTCACCCTGGCACTTGCTATTCTGTATTGGCCTTCAACAAGTATACACTTGAATAGAAGTGCTTTCAGGGAAATCCATCCTGCTGTTCAGGCAAGAGTTAGGGCTACACTGCAGGGCCAGCCAGCCAAAGCCCCTGCATCTGAAAGGCCCATCTCTACCCCACACTCCTACAAATGGCCAGTGGGGACCCGTGCACCCATAGAGGCACATCACTACCCCACACTCCTGCAAATGTCACTGCCATTCAAGGGCTCATTTCAGCACCAGGGCATGTTCTGCAATATGCAAATTGTGGTTTCCTATCAGATTAGTAGACTGATGAGGTGCAGAAGACCCTGAGATATGGTAGCCTGTGGGTATCTAGCTGGTACTATCAATGAGGGTTGGGAAGAACTACATCCACTGCTTTTTTTTGTCAACTGCCCATGCTTGGATAATCTAAAAATATGAGAAGATTCCAGAACTGCTTTTGGACTCTTAATTTATCATCAAGATATGGCGTTATTTCCATCCTAAACGTGAAAGCAAATATCCAGTTTCCAAGCTATCCTCAAAGGCTGCATTAAGGACTGTAAGGAGAGATGGGAGAGGGAGCTCACCGGATGGATGCATTTTTGAGAGAATGAAGTCCTCTCATAGCATTCCTTTTGTAAGCCTCAGTAGTCACTGACCAAAGTAGCTGAGGTTAGTCAGGATGTCGTGTGGGGTCTGGAGATGTAGCTTGATTGGTAGAGTGCTTGCCCAGCATGCACACAGCCCAGGTTCGACTCCCAGCACAAGAGTAAACTGGGCATAGTGGTGCATGTGGGTAACAATTCAAGTTCAAGATCATCCTCAGCTACATGAATCTGAGAATTGCGTGGGGTTTAATTTCAGAAAGGGAAAAAGGGGAAGAGGAAGGAATAAGAAATGGAAGGAGAGGGAGGAATGGACGGTGGAAAGAGGGCAGGCAAGGCTCATCTTTGCAGCCTCAGACTTCCATACCATGCCAAGCTCACAGGAGAATGAACAATGCCTCTTTTTCGGCTTTTCTTTCAGGGTTGGTCACGAATGGGGGTCAGGGTCAGAGACTTCCTTTAGAAGCCTGAAATTGGAAGACCTTATTTGGCAGTTCAACAAATGGGATCATGAATAAACATAGGGCCAGCAAGATGGCTCAATGGGTTAAAGCACAAGCCTCCAAGCCTGAGGACCTGGGTTCAATTCCTGGAACCCACATAGTGGGGGAGAGAACCCAGTGACATGCTCTGTGCCTACACACACAGTAAGTAAATGATATAATGTGTGTGTTATGTATATGTACACACACACACCTCAGCATGGCAGCTTATACCTGTCATCCCCACTACTTGTAAGTTAAAGGCAGAAAGATCATAAATTTGAACCCAATCCATGCTACACAGGAGACCATATCACTCACACAACGTACTTAAGACCACAGACAGGACAAGCAGTAAACAGTTGGGCAGGTGTCACAAAAGGACACTAAACTTTCAACTGAAGTTTAAAACACCTTCTTCCTTTTGTGGTGGAGTCAGTCAATGATTTGCTTTTGGCTGTAGTCCTCTGTTCCATCATTTTTCCCGTTGGGAGAAATTTAGTCATTGAGAAAGCTGTGGCCTAGGACCCCTCTAAGGCAGCAGGATCACAAACAGGAAAGAGTCCTTCCTGTCGGTCATCTGCACGGCTCTCAGCTGCACTCTGCCCATAAACGCCCTGTGTGTCCTATAGGGATCAGACCCTAAAATTATTGCTTTTCTTCCCATTATTTCCCCACTGTGCTGACTAGATTCAGTGGCTTTATCCCAGGTGTTGCTTGGCTTTCAGCCACTCCTCTCCTAGATGCACACAAACATAGCCTGGATCCTCGTCATGAAAGTTATGACACACTTGGACCCTCATACAAAATGCTCTAGCTGAGGCCTGCAGAAGTGCCTTGAGTCAAAAGGCATGAAGACTTCCATGCTGCTGTCTGGGCTAGTGAGATGGCTGGGCAGGTTAGGGGTTCTTGTCTAGAGTGCATGCAGTGATCCAGCTGATGCACGTACACGTCGAGAGCTGACACCACAGGGCTGATCGCTGACCTCCTGTGGGCTGTGGCATGCCATGTGTGCCTGATAAAAATACTGCCTCCTACAACAAGCCCTTCTTTCCTTGTGTGTCTGTTTCCTGCTCTTTGCATCCACTGAGATGAGCCTGTTTTGGGCTTATATTCTTGGAATTGAACCCAGAGCCCCAGGGATGCTAAGTGTGCCATGCTTTTTACCAGAGCTCTGTCCTTAGGTCTTCTCTGTGTGTGTGTGTGTGTGTGTGTGTGTATGCTTGTATGGGTACTGTTCCTCAGCAGCCATCCACCTTGCTTTTTGACACAGGGCCTTTCACTTGCCTAGACCTCATTGACACTGGGTTAGCTGGCCAGCAAGCCCAGGGATCCATCTGTCTCCACCTTACCAGCGAGGGATTAGTAGGCCTGACTCCTAGAGTTAAATTGTTATTAGGATTAGTTTAGGCCGAGTGAAGTTCAGCTCATTAATGGAGCACTTGCTAGCATGCCCCAACCCCCAGGTTTGACCAACAGGAACACACACACACACACACACACCCCAGCACTATGCTTCGCAGGCCAGGCCAGCCTGGGAGAGCGCCAAGAGGCCTCTCTTGATCCATGTCCAAGTCTCTCACGTTCCCAGCTGATGTTCTGGCTGAGTCAGTCGGCTGCCACATGCACATGGGGATGGATTCCTGCTCAGTCTACATGCTGCCTAACAGACCCAGAGCACCAAGCTCACCCTCACTTCACACAATGGTGGATTCTGAGGCTCCTGAGAACACACGGCCCCTCACACCTGCCTGTGTAGTGAGCACATGCTTTTTCTGGCTGTGGGAAGTCCCTGCTCTTGGTGGTTGCTTTAGTCCAGACTCCAGGTTCTCCCACAGCTGACTAAAACCCAGCTTTTCTCCTAGCTCTTGCTTTGTTCCAGGCACAAATGGTTCATGAACTGACAATGTACCAGCATTGGACATTAATTCAAATTCTGTAGTTTTATTTCTAATTTTTCCAATGCTGGGGATTGAACCCAGGGCCTTGCTAGACAAACATTCTGAGTTATACTCCAGCCCTAGTTTAAATTCTGACCCTAACGGTGGGTTGCGTTGATAAAAGAAAAACCAGGACAGAGAGCTTCACCAGCCACTTGGCGCTTTAATTCTTTGGGCACAAATCCTATTTGCCTCCACAGGAGTTATGACAGCCAGGCTGCAGCCCTGATTCAAAACATGTTAACTGCATCACAGGAGGACGTGACCCTGGGTTATCAGGGTCACTTGCTACTTCCTAGAGCTGCCTATCTGCTATCAAAGGGAACTGTTGTGGGGAAAAGAAAGCATCTGGGGCAAACGTAAGCTTGCAAGTATGTCTAAAAATGAGGAAATTATGGAAAATCCAGAATTTACTTAAAGATGATGACAGAAACCATTGAGCAACAGTTCCATCGTTTGCAGAAATTATAAACTTTGCAACCCGAGGTTATGACTGAGGGTAAAGCAACCCCAAATACATCCAGACTGGCCTTGGGAAGAAGTGGCAACCACAGATGACAACAGTGTCAGTGCTGGAGAACAAAAATGGTCAAAAGCACTGATGTGACAGGAGCAAGGGCTGGTGTGGGGTGGTGTCCTTATTTAAAACTTACAAGTGGGCAGCAAAGAGCCTAAGAGTGAGGCCCAGGCCCAGAGCCACCTCCTCACAGAACCTCCTGGACAGTGCAGGATCCGGCTAATACATGTTTTATTTCCAACATGGTGTGGAAGGTGAAGTTGTGCGTGGTTCACACCACTTATTTAGCCTCTTCAGAGTTCCCAGTATTGGTAAAATCTGTGTCCAAGGGTCACACTGCTGGCAGAGCAAAACTTAACTCAATACATTTTCTTGTCCTTGTCCCTCAAATCTGGTGTAGTTTCTGCATGGAGGGGCATCCGTTTCCTGCAGTGATGAATGTTGGAAACTGTTTTCTGCAGACTTCTTCCAAAGTCCAATAGTGCAGGTGGCCAGAGGAACTTGGAAGGAAAACTGCGAAAGTCCAGCTGGAGTCTTGATTTTGTTAGATGAGGACATGGGAATGTCACCTACATCCTCCTCAGGTATTTGATAATCAAAGAAGAAACGTCCATGGGGACCTAACTGCAGATATGCTAGATATAAAACTGATGGAATGCAAGCTGGTCCATGAAGGGCTGCACAAGATAGTCTGTGGCGAAGTAGAAAACCAGCCCAAAGGTGATGGAGATGGGGAGAGCTGGCAGCGCCTTCTTGAAGATGGCAAGTAGTAGTAACGTAAGGCACAAGCCCTGTGGGAAGGAGGACGTACACTCAGGACTGTCAGCATTTCACACAGAGCTATTCTGTACCACATGCAATGAATACTCTCCTTCAGGCTTCACTTTTACAACAAAAGTTTCATGAAATCTAGAGTCATGAAATAAAAATGCAGCTTCTGGAACTGGACCTGATGCCACATGCCAGCTACTCAGCAACACAGAGAAAGGCAGTTCAAGAGAAAGGGAGGAAAGAGGGGATGGGAGGGGATGAGAGGGAAGAAGCAATCTGTGCTGGAGATGCCCAGGGCCCTGCGCATGCTGAGTGTGGCCCTCTATGAAAATGCAGTTGCTGATTTTTTTGTTCATTTATATATATAGCCTCACACTCTATATTCTTCTGTCTCTGCCTCCTAAGTGCCAGGACATAAGTGTGCACAATGCCTGGATTAAAATAGAATTTCTTTTTTAGATCATCACATATAACCTGGGGGCCTCAAATCTCCCGGAGAGCTAAGAATAACCTTGAACTTCTGGCCCTTCTCTCCACAGTGCTGAGATGTGCCACCATGCCTGTTTTATGTGATCAAGGATTGAATACAGGGCTCTCTATATGCTAGGCAGGCACTCTCGCAACAGAACTATATGCCTCAACTCCAAGCAGTAAGAAATATTTCTTCATTATTAGTAAGTCCGATTTTTGTTTTTGAGACAGGATCTCACTATATAACCTAGAATTTACCCAGGCAGAGATCCACCTGCCTCTGCCTCCAGAATACCCAGATTAAAGGTATATCTGCATCAACACACTCAGTTTTCCAAGTTTTGAAAGCCACAGGCACTATAAGCAAGATGGGATATGTACTGGGTTAGCCTTTCTTGCTCTACACCTGCTGTCCCAAAGCAACCCAACTGCAAACTGAGCATCAATATAAAACCACTGAACACTGTGCTCAGCACACAGATCAGGAGAGTCCTTACTGACTCCTATGCAGCTGGCCTCTCACTGTCATGTCTAAGGAGAGGTATAACTTCCTAGAGAATTTTTAAAAACTACTCAAAACAAATTAGTTACTCTGTCGAAGTGGGACACAGATGAGTACAGGGCTGCCCCCGAAAGCTAGTGCAAGAGGAGAGCATTAGCAAGTGCATGATGCTTCAGTTCACTGGACTCAGCAACAGGCTTCTCCACAGACAAGACACAGCTAGGCTGGAAGCATTAGGCAATTTTAATGTGTGGCCAGGGTGAAGAAATACTCAGGTAGGGTCTAATTATCCATTTTAAAACAGCTTCTCAAGAGACTGGAATTCTCGGCCTATCTGTTAGGAAGATGGCTCAGCAGGTAAAAGCACTGACCACGTAGGCCTGACAAGCTGAGCTTGATCCTGGAAGCCTGCAAAGAGCTAGTCCCAGCACTCCTACAGAGAGATGGACATAGGGACAGGACAGACAGGAGGCTTAGAGTGCACAGCTCAGTGGCAGAAGGAAAGACCCAGACCCCCAAAGCTCGTTCCCCCCTCATTTGCCACTGCGTATGTGCACAAGCACACTTAGACATGCCAGTTCAGCATCCTGACTGATTGTTGGCAGGGTACTTACGATTAATATGGCTACAAAGCAGGCTATGGTCGTGTTCCAGTCTCCACTGGCAGTGGCAGAGGCTTTGCCAACCAGAACACTGTAGAAAATGAAATCTCCTAATCCAAGTTTTACTCCCCCTAAAGAAAGAAAGATTAAAGATGTAAGAAAGTTTGTCATTCTTTCCTATGCTTTTCTTTTCAGACAGGGTGTTGTTAAGTAGCCCAGGCTGGCCTTGAACTTGCGAATCTCCTGCCTCTGCCACTCATGCCCTAGGACTAAAAGTGTGTATGTACCACCACACCCAACTGTTGTGATTTCATAATTCAAATTGATGACCCCAAGCTGGGCAGGGTGACAGGCACCTACACTCTGAGCCATTTGGGAGTCTGAGTAGGAGGATGGCTTAAGACACGAGATTGAGGCCTGCCTCACACTTGAGATTTTTGTCTCAAAAACAAATGCCACATGAATCGAAATCCCCCAGACACTGAGAAGTCAGTAAATGATCTACACAATTCAGGCTTTAGAAAGAATTTTTTTTTAAACACCAGTTTTAAATTCAATAACCACAAAAACTTAATTAACAATAATGTAGCTGAACTTCTACTTAATACCTAGCTTACACCCAGAACTTGCATCACTGAATCCTTACAGGACCTCGTATGCACCTGACTGAGGTCTAACCTGTGAAACCCTACTGTAAGGGTTGGATTCAGTGACATGAACACTCAGAGTGAATGACTGTCACCACAATTCACACCAGACCATGCTGTACTGGCAATAACCAAAGACTATTTGGGTGGGGGTGAGGGGAGGGTGATGACACAGTCTCACTTTGCAGCTCTGGCTGACCTGGAACTCACAGAGATCTCCCTATCTCTGCCTCCTGAGTGCTGGGATTAAAGGTCATCTGTAGGGGGATTATGTTGTTCCATTGTAAATAATAGTCCCACCCACTGGTTTAATAAAAAGCACTGATTGGCCAAAGGCAGACAGGAAGTGTGGGTAGGGCTACCAGACTAAGAAAACTCTGAGAACAGGCAGAACAGAGAGAAGCGAGAAGAAACAGAGGACAACCATGCTGCTCTGAGAAAAGGTATCGAGCTGCATGGCTGAACAGGATAAGAATCATGGGTCAGATTAAGGGTAAAGAGTTAGCAAGTTATATGCCTGGGCCTTAGGCCGATCAGCCTAAAACTATTGAAAGCATCTGTGTGTCTCTGTGGGTCTGTGGGCCTAAACCTTGAGGTTAGGCCCGAAAGTCCGGGCCAGAAATCTCCTACTACAGTCATCATCTTTAAAAATATATATACATATATGTGTATATACACACACACACACATATTTAAAATACATCAAAATGACAAGTAGCCATATCCCACAAGGCCTAATTCCACAGCAATATATACTACAGACATTTTCCCAGAATGCACTGTGGCAGTAGATGGGAAGCTTCTACCCTGCTGTTTGAAGGAATGTTCTACGTCTGAGCTCTAGCAACTAGAAATGTGTTAAAAAGAGCTCATCTTTGGAGCTGATTTGTGTGGGAGACCAGTCGGTCAGGATGCTTTACCTATTCATTCATAAGAGAATACAAAGGTCATCATCATTTTGCTCTCTCATTTCTATTTTTATGAAATTTGTCTCTTTTAGATGTTTCATATACATAACTAGATTACGTACTGACCTTTATAAAGTTGTTATAAGCTGAGCAGTGGTGGCGCACACCTTTAATCCCAGAATTTGGGAGGCAGAGGCAGGTGGATCTCTGTGAGTACAAGGACAGCCAGGGCTGCACAGAAAAACTCTATCTAGAAAAACAAACAGTTGTTTGGGGCTGAAGAGGTGTTTCAGTGGGTAAACTGCTTGCAATGTAAGCATGAGAACCTGAGTTTAGACCCCCACATCCTGCAAGCTGGATATGGTGCCTATCTGTAGCCAGCGCTGGGTGAATGGAAGGGGAAGGAGACACAGACAGACAGATGCCAGGAGTTTGCTAACCAGCCAGCTCCTGAGTCGGTGAGGGACTCTGTCTCAAAACCGTAAGGCTGCAGATACCAAGAAACCAGCAGAGGAGAAAAGTATAAAGTACTAAGGCCTGTTACAACTGCAGAGGAAATAGAGACAGCCCACAAACAAAAGGTGATCAAAGATGCCATGAGACAACAAAGTGCCAAACACGAAAGACACCTAACACTCCCATACACACACATAGGAAAAGCTTTGGAAGACATATGTATGTGCCTTTTAGAATCAAAATTCTAGAGTAAATAGACTTCTGTAACTACGTTTGCTTTAGCACACTATCATAATTAGATAGGGACTAAGAATATGCTGATACTCCATTGTTCAAGAGTGTGTCAATAAAATTGGGGTCAAGGGAGAATTAAAAACCCATGAAGGAGGGCTAGAGAGATGGCTCAGCAGTTAAGAGCATTGGCTGTTCTTCCAGAGGACCAGAGTTCAATTCCCAGCAACAACATGGCAGCTCACAACTGTAACTCCAAGAGCTGACACCCTCACACAGACATACATGCAGGCAAAATGCCAACGCACATAAAATAAATAAATAAATAAAAACAAAAAACCTATGAAGGGCTGGGTGTGGTATTGCACCATTAATCCCAGAACCCAGGAGGAAAAGGCAGGCAAATTTCTATGGGTTCCAGGCCAGACAGAGCTATATAGCGAGACACCCCTCTATACACACAAAAATAAACAGCCACAAAGCCACAACAGAAAAACAAAGAAAAAAGTTGTGAAGGCTAGAACTTGACAATGAACATACCTAGCACTTCAATATAGACCCTCACCGACTGTTAATGCCCCCCCGCCCCAGCACTACGGTACTGACTGCTCAGCACTATCTGCTTATGTTCTCTCTTCTGTGTGTATGCAATAAAAGGGGGGAACCCGAGTGGGGTGGGGGGTACACACAGTGTATAGAGGCCAAAGGTTGACACCTGGCGTCTTTTGTCGTTTTCTATCTTAGCTTTCCACTGGCCCTGGAACAAACTGAGTTTGGTCAGCAAGCCTTAGGGACCCTCCTCTCTCTCCCTTCCCAGTGCTGCGATCACGAGTGTATAGCTCGTGCTGACCTTTACTTTTCTTTTTCTTAAAATAAGAGTGTTGAAGATTGAACCCAGGTACTCATGCTTGTGTGGCAAACCCCCAATAAGCTACTTCCCCTGAACAATTCAGTGTGCTCTCAAGAAACCTATGACTTCAGGTAGAGACAACACACGTACTTTCCTCTGGGTCTTCACTAGTTAGGATACTGCCGGAAAGTTCCTGGACAGCAGCTCTTGACTCAGGAGTGGAGCGATGAGGGCCCAGGTGACTGTCCCTCTGGGCTTCCCATTCCTCACTGAAGCCACCATCATCATTCCCAGTACTAGCGTCCTGCGATTCCCTTTCTGTTCCTTTAAGAGAGAAGATGGCAATTAGAGCTCTAATACTTAAGCCATTTCCTTTACATTCCAGAGGGCAGAGTCTTGGTTAAGATGAGCACAGCAATTCTCCCATTCTTTTTCCTAACTAGAGTCTCACACCTAAGGATCTGTGACTTGGTACTGTCTATGAGCGCTGACATTTCTGTCCTCTTTTTAGGGAAGGAAGGAAGGGTTTGTCTTCCCTGCAGGCAGCCTGTGCATTGGCGCTTTACCTGCAGGTGTGTCTGTGGGAGGGTGTCAGATCTCGGAGTTACAGACAGTTGTAAGCTTCCATGTGGGTGCTGAGAACTGACCCCAAGTCCTCTGGAAGAGCTGTCAGTGTTCTTAACCACTGAGCTATCTCTCCAGCCCTATTCTTCAATTCTTTCTGACACAGGTTCTAACTGATTTTCCTTAGTGCCTTCTGTAGTATCCACAGTCCTTGGTCAATCGTCACCATTATCCAGTCCACAGAGGTACTTGACCTCCTTAGTGTAACACGACCACACTTCTCCTCAGATATTTTCAGTTACCCTGGACATGCTAGATGAGTCCTCCAGCCCTCAGCCCACGTCCACCCCGACTTTTACAACAGGATCTCCCTACACAGTCAAGACTGGCTTGAACTCACAATCTTCTCTCCTCTACTCCAGAGCTGCGAATACAGATGTCCTGACTACTCCTGGTTAAGGTTCTCATGTTATCTATTTGGAGGGTAGGGGAGAGGAAGAGATATTTTTTTTTAGAGCCTATTTTTTTAAAAATTACACACTAACAGCACCATCTTAGCCCAGTGTGGACTGGTGGCTTGGCAAGTATTTCAGCTCCTTAAATAGTTCCATGTGCATTTCCTGGGGGTGAGCAGTTTTTCTAGATTCTCTGTGGCATCTTTCACCATCACACACTTCCCTGCATCAGGGCTTCTCAAATGACAGTCAAGTGCTCTAGTCCTGAGCTCCAGTCAGGAGAGTATGACCAAAGAGAAGGTTGAAATTATGGCTTCACGACCTCAACTGCTTTATCTACAAATGACAATCAATGAACCTGTAAAACTAGGACATTTACAAGTATCACCTACTTTGTGTGTTATACTTGGGGTTCTTGGGTGCCCTTCTTTGGGCTTCTGGGTCTCCTTCAGCCATATTCACCAACCACACCATTGTTGCTGTTGAGAAAGACAAGGTGGTAGGTGAGTTCTCAAAGCAAAAGGCCATTATTTCTCTATGGTTTGAAACCACTGGTCTTTGTGATGTCATGTCAAATGTTAACCAACCAGAGTAAATGAGAATTAAAGATGATAAAAGACCGAAGGTCTAGAAACAAATAAAAAACTGAATGACTGGGGCTGGGAGATGGCTCAGCAGTTAAGAGCCATGGATGGAATGGCTGCACTTGGAGAGGACCCAGGTTTGATCCCAAGCACCACATAGTGGCTCAGAACCATCCATAAATCCATTTCCAGGAAGCCAATGCTCTCCTCTGACTTCTGACCATCAAAAGCACCTTAAAACTAAATGCACCAACACAGTATGGATCAAACAGACTTACAGGAATAGATAAGAGCTGGAAAGAGAGTTTCATTTCTTTCCTGAGCTGTTTCAACCAGCATACGAAGTGGTCCTTTGGGGCACAAAACAGCCACCAAATCTAGAAACAAAAAATAAAAATAAGATACAATAAGATACACTGACTGAGACATGTGCATGACCCATGCTGGGGGGGGGGGGGGCTTAGCCGAGGAGCAGGCCTAGTGCATTTTACAGCGAGAAGCTGGGAATATGCAACTACTTGCAGCTAAGCAAGTAAGAAAAAGAGCGACCTAACCAAACAAGCAAATCCACAGCTGTGTGTGTGTGATTATTGGGGTCCAGATGACAGAGCTATTCTAGGGCAGCTCTCTATCTGTGACAAGCACAATGGGAGGGAGTTATTTTCAAATGATTCCACCTATAACTTACAAATCCACACTTTCCTCAAAATATCAAGAGCCGAGTGGAGGAGCCATCCTTTCTTTGGAGGCAGTACAGAATCGGGTGTGCTGCTGTGCCCGGGCACACAGAGAGGACCAGAGGGCCTGCACACAGTCCCCAGCAGCTAAGCAAGTACACATGATTAAGGGACTTGCTACAAGAGGACAACACATGTAAATGACAGCGTCTCTGCCTGACAAAGTTTAATATTTTTTCAGTTTCTAGCCAAATAAATACTTCACAAATATTTAGGTCTCAGAACATATGTGCTTTGCTAAACTGACCTAGTTCACAAAAACAGCAGCTCAGAGAGGAAGCATTATGCCTAAATTATATCTGATTAGTAAGAGACTGTTTTCTTCCATAAACTACAATTTTTCTTGCATTTTCTGCATTATAGAAATCCAGAAAATAACCTAGAGATTTAAAAATAACGAACAGGTATGGCTAAAATTGTAAAGGAAGACTTAGCTGCTGACATCACTGTCATTCAGCCTTCAGTGGTCATGTCTCTGTAAATAATGACAACAATACAGGAGCACCCACCCCTCACACTTCCATTTGCTCAAGTGAGAAAAGGGAAATTTCCTCATTGCAACTAATGAGATTTTCAGCTGGTTTAAAGCTGCCATGTCCAGAAACTATCTTGGTTTAATGACATGTTTCCCTTACAGAATTTTGAAATAAATACATTCAGTTATTTTTAGGGCCAACAGGAATGAAAGAAAATTCATTTACTTAAAAGTCTTTAGAACACTTCTGACAAAACATCTTGATACTTTGTAAGAAATGGAGCAGAGAGTCACTGTCTACACTGGGTACACAGCTCTCCCACACTCAGAACACCAAGGATCTGAGGAGCTGCACCTGTGCTGCAAGCAGAGATAGGAGAGGATCATGGAGAAAAGGCTTAGAATCAGATTCTAGGTCAAGCCACATGGGGCCAGACAAATACTTACCTTTGCAACCTTCAGACTTAGCAATAAAAACAAAACAAAATAAACAGACAAAAACCTGTGATAGCTAGATTGCTGACTTCCCAGGATGGTATTTAATTGGTTTTTTTCCTATCACCAAATGGCTTCTGGAGATTGAACTCAGGTTGTCAGGCTTGGTGGTTAGAGCCTTTACAGGCTGTCATCTCACTAGCTCAGAACTGGCATTCCTATCTCAGTTACACAGCGACAGACGGCAGATTTACAGAACATCAGTAAGATGAGGTTAGTGGAAGAGTGAGGCAAAGACCAGAAGACTTTTCTAACCTCGGCTAGTTGCTCACCTATACAATAGAACCAGACCGGTTCTATTCCCACAGGCTTTTCCCCATCAATAAAAAGGAGGTGACAATTTCCAGTTACAGGTCACCACATACTTTTATGCTCTTTAGGATGGTAGTCTCTGAGAAGGGATCTCTTCTTGGCTTTCACGTGGGTAAGAGATGCAGGATAAAGCCAGACCCCCATCACTCATAACTAGAGTATTACTATGACTTGTTCAGAACCAATGTCACAGCAGTTATTAAAAAATGGAATTTTTATTATGTGTATGTATGTATGGCTGCATGTATGTGAATGAGTGCTATGAACTGAGCTTTGGTCCACTGCAGAAGTAGTATGCACCCTTAACTACTGAGCTCAAGTTCCAAAGGTTTGCTTTTATTGTTGAAATGATGGGGGTCTTGTTTTGTTTGGTTTGTTTTTTAAGACAGGGTTCCTCTGTGTAACAGACAGTTTGTCCTGGAACTCCCTCTGTAGACCAGGCTGGCCTTGAACTCAAAGACCAGAGACCCGCCTGCCTCTGCCTCCTGAAATACTATGCCTGGCTACAAAATGATATAGATTTTTACTGGTAACTTTTATGCCAGTTATTAACACAGAGATTGTCCTTGTACTTACAGAGAAGCAGACTCTTCCCTCCCTAGACCACTACGCATCCTTAGGGTAGATGTTTCGAGTACTCCACTCCATGGCCTGCTGACTTCTATGAGTCAGAGACCAATGGACTGACTCTGGACCTTTTAGTTATAGAACTCACTCTCATGGTCACATGTGAAAGAGTTTCTATGTAGCCATACCTTAGCCTGACTGTACACCTGGAATTGGACTGACTGTTGCCTGAAAACCTTTTCCCAAATTGTACTGTGTTCTAAACAGACTGACAATGAACTGCCTGGTATCAGACTCCCTGAAGTTTGGCCAGGTTGACGGAATCAGTCTGTACTGGGTTTTCATTTTTATCTTTTTGTGGTTTCCTTCCCTATATGACACCTCCAGTTATGGGCTCTATCCACAGGATTTGTAGATTTAGCTTCATATACAACAAACAAACAGGGATTGGGCTTATTTTATTTTACAAATGTAAACTTCATTCTCAAATTTTGGCTTATTTTTTGTTTTGTTTTTGAGAAAGGGTTTAAAATAGGTTGGTTCCAGACTTACTATGTTAGCTGTGGATACCCTTGAAACTGTTGGTCCCTTTACTTCTACCCCCCAAGTGCTGAGATCACAGTACACCACATTAGAAAATTTAATCTTTAAAGGGGTTATTTCACTGAAGTTGTTATATGATTTTGATCTTACAAATGAATTGAGTTGGGGCTGGAGAGATAGCTCAGTGGTTAAGAACATTGACTGCTCTTCCAGAGGACCTGGGTTCAATTCTTAGAATCTACATGGCAGCCCATAACTGTCTATAACTTCAATTCTAGGAGACCAAACACCCTCATTCAGACATGGATGCAGGCAAAATACCAATGCATATAAAATAAACAAATTATTTAAAAAAAAAAAAAAGTAAATCGAGGAAGGGCTGAAAGGTGGCTCAGAGGTTAAGAGCACTGGCTGCTCCTTCTAGAGAACATGGGTTCAATTCTCAGGACCTGCATGACAGCTCACAATTGGATGTAAATCCAGTTCCAGAGGATAAGACATTGTCTTCTGATCTCTGCAGGCACAAGGCATGTATATAGTGCATAATATGCTTACACGCAAAACACTCATACACAAAACAAAAATTTTGAAAAAAAAATGAATGGAGGGAAGTGAGATGGCTCAATTAAGGTAGCTGCCACCAAGGCCGATAACCTGAGCTCACTGTCCCAGGACCCACACGAAGGAAGGGGAGTGGCTCTCTGACCTCTATATTTATGCCAACACACGCCCTTCCCCCAAAATATAATTAAAACAAACTGAACACTTTCCATGTATCTGGCAGCTGCTAGCACTTCTCAGTACACACTCAATCCACTGAACTCTTATAACCCTGCACACTTTTCCCAACTTACAAGGAAATCAAAGCTCAATAAAACTATGATGATAGATGTTACTCTGCTGTTTTGTTTACTGTGGTCTGGGGACTAATGCCAGGGCTTCATATATACTAAGAGAAAGAGAAGAATCTAAGTCTTCTGACCAGCACACCTTGGCTCCTCCCATCAATTCAGCAGAGTTGAAAGGAGGCTGTAATAAACATTTTACAAGTCCCCACTCTCAGGACTGGGATGGGGCTCATGGCACAGCACCTGCCCAGCACTAACTAGTTCCAGGTACAGTCTTCAGCACTGTACGAGGAAAAACACTAGAGCTATGGGAAATAAGCATTAAGATTTTCCTTAAATCAAGAGAACTAGAAGAGGAAGGAAAACACACCAGTGAGTATTTCTGTGATGAACAAAGTGTCAGTCTTGAGTTTTACCATATACTGAAATCACAGCCAAGATGAGCCATGCGGTCCATTCAGGAAGGTACTTGATAAATACCAGGGCCATCAGGGCACTGATCATAATAAGGTATGCTTGCTGCAGTCGAAGTGGGCCTTTCCAGTGAATGGCAATCATCCCCACCACACCAAAATTCCAGATCAGAAGTGCAACTGTAATGTAGTCCACAGCAACATTGTAGGTCTTAAATACTTCCCTGAAAAAGATTAAACAAGAATTTGAAATGACTTATGTGCAGTAATTCTCATGTACATATTGTTTAGAACCAGGTTTATATTTTTACTATGGCCTATGCTGTACTTCCTTAAGCAACATCTTTTTCAAAAACAAAAACAAAAACAAAAAACTAAAAAACCCATATTTTCCTCAAGCAAAAGTGTTTTTAAAAAGAATAACTTATTTAACTTTATTTTATCTGCATTGGTGTGAAAGTGTCAGATTTCCTGAAACAGGAGTTACAAACAGTCCTCAGCTGCCATGTGGGTGTTGGGAATTGAACTCTAGTGCTCCTTCCTAACCCCTGAGCCATCTCTCCAGTCTGCAAGCAGAACTTATTTTAATAGGTGTTGTAGAATATTATTTTAAGATATGTTACATTTGTTTCTGCTGTAGAACACTTGTTTAATGATGCAAAGATGTGTTGCATTCTTTTGTGTTGCATCTGTTTAACTAACTGCAAAGCTGTGCTGCTGTGCCTGCCTAGAGCACCTGACTGGTCTGGTCTAATAAAGCACCAAACAGGCAGTAGCAAGGCAGGAAAAAGGAAAGGCGGGGCTGACAGACAGAATAAATAGAAGGAGAGAACTGGGAGGAAAAGAGGAAGAAGACAGGGGAGGAGAACACCAGCCACCCAGCCACGCAGCCACGCAGCCACCCAGCCACACAGCAGCCACCCAGCCACACAGCCACCCAGCCACCCAGAGCCACACAGTCACCCAGCCACCCAGCAGCCACCCAGCCACCCAGAGCCACACAGCCACCCAGCCACACAGAGCCACCCAGCCACCCAGCCACACAGCAGCCACACAGCCACACAGCAGCCACCTAGCCACACAGCCACCCACAGAGGGGGAGGGAGAGGGAGAGGGAGAGGGAGATCACAGAAGTAAGGGAAGGACAGTCTGAGACTGATACTACACTATTCACATTCATGAATAAAATCTTACAGGTCACACTTGTAAAAAATAACAACAAAAACTAAAAAGAATTAATCATATCACCCACAATACCATACTGTATCTTATGAAATCCTAGTCTATATCTGAAACTAGAAAGAAAACAGACAAAAAAGCTTTATAGCACAACTATGAATATTCTCATAATAAAACTTAAGGTATTTATAACTAAACATAATATATTTGTGTATATATATATATATACATATATGTACACACACATACACACTGCACAGAATATAGTTTGACACACTGTTGCTACAAAACAAACCCCAGTCCCACTGGTGAGAATAGTGTCTAATACAGCTGGAAACTGAGCGTTGGTGGCACATATCTTTAATCCCAGCACTCAAGTTACACTCAAATTCCCAATATATTGTTTATAAATGGCTACTGGTCATAGTCAATCTCTTTCTAAGGAAAAAAGGGGGATATGGTATAGAAATGATTTCAAAAGACAGATTATTGAATTTACTTTAATCCAAAAAACAGTTGTTAATCTCAAAAATATTTTAAGTTGGTATAGATTTTGGTTTATTAACACAAATTTAAGGTCAATTTTGTTATATTGTATGAATATTTTTACTCTTGTTTAAGATATTATGTTTATGCAATTCTCTTAAAATTGTAATGTGTAATTAAGAAATGCAGACTAATAGTCATCTATGACAACCGAACTTATAGTCATGTTAATTAGGTTATTGTAGGTATATAAAGATCTATTTCAACTAGATAGGTAATCTTCAAACACTTCTAAGACATACAGAATATGGCATTTAAAATGTTTTAAGAACTTTAGACTTTTCTGGACAATGAGACAGGTCTGTTCCTGGCAGCACCAATCTACTTCAAGAGAATGATGGGCACTGAAGAACCTCTATATAGAATTTACTTTCTTTATGACAAAAGTTAGTCACTGGGCAAGAGACTGTTCTTGCATTGACTGTTTGACAGTATGCTATATAAACTGGACATGCAGGATCCATAAAAAAGTGACCTCTGAATTTTGGCAGAACAAGCTGAGATGGTCCTTCAGGTTCCTGCTTCACAGAGAGAACTGCCAGATATTCCTCAGGACACAAGGTGAAGCCACAAACTATGCCAGCGTGGGCGGAGCAGTCCTTCAGATTTCCTGCTTCACTAAAAGGTATGCTAGAGACTCTGGGCCTGTAGGCTGAAGATGGGTGCCCCAACGTTACAAAGGAACTTTGGGTGACTGTCCAGGTAGCCAGATGTCATCTCTGTCTTTTAGATTTTGGAGATTGCTTGCAATGTACTTCCTGTTTACTTGGGTAATATTATATCCTTTGGTGGTCTTTGATGTAGTTCAAGATTAGATAGTTATAGTTTTCCTTAGTTATTATAAAGATATGAAACTTTAGACTCACAAAGATAAAACAGACACTAGAATATTTTCTTTAATTTTGATAAATACTAATAGTCTAGACATTTTAACTGTAGTTCTTGCTTGATAGCTGTTTTGCTATATGCAATTTTGCTATGTTGAAATTGAATCCTTCCTTTTTGATTAGATAGAAAAGGGGAAGTGATGTGGGAATGTCTTTCTGTATGCTGTGAATATCATTGGTAAATAAAGGGACTGTTTTGGCCTTTGGCAGGCATCTTAGAAATATGCAGGGAAATCTGAGCATATATAAAGGGGAAGGAGGGCAGAGTCAGACAGACTGATCCAGCCACCCAAGAATCAACATGTAAAGAAATAGGTGAGCCACATGCCAGGTGGCAGGGCAGATTAATGGAAATGGGTTGAATTAAGATGCAAGAGCTAGCCAGCAATATGCCAGAGGGTTAGGCCAAGCAGCATGTAATTAACATAAGCCTCTGTGTGATTATTTGGGACTGCTGCTGGTCAGGATCTCCGGGCTAGGCCAGGCCAGAAGCCTCTCCTATAAGCCTAGTCTACAAAATAAGTTCCAGTATAGCCAGAGCTGTTACAGAGAAATACCCTGTCTTGAGAAAACAAATAAGCAAATAAAAAAACAACAAAAAAAGAAGAGAGCTGGAGATTTATCTATTTACTCTCTAGAAGGATGTCTGGACTTACCTTTATTTATTTGGGTTTTTTGAAGAAGGGTTTTTTTTGTGTGTGTGTATCCCCAGCTGTCCTGGATCTCACTTTGTAGAACAGGCTAGTCTCAAATTTAAATACTGCCTTGCCTAAGAGCTTAAATTAAAGGCATGTGCTGCTACACCCAGCTTACCTTTATTCTTATAAAATGCCTTTTATTTAGAATGTTTGTGTAAGGTGACCCGAGCTAGAGAGAGCTCACCAACTCTGGACTGACAGCCAGGGAGCCAGCATGGAACCAACCTAGGCCTTCTGCATGTGTGTGACAGTTGTGTAACTTGGTCTGTTTATGGGGTTCCTAGCAGTGGGATCAGGACCTTGAACTGACTTTTGAGAACTGATTCCCCAGGCTGAGTTGCCTCTTCCAACTTGCTGCAGGAGAGAAGCTTGGTCCTGCCTCAACTTGATATGCCA
This sequence comes from Phyllotis vaccarum, assembly GCA_033318265.1. Taxonomy (NCBI): domain Eukaryota; kingdom Metazoa; phylum Chordata; class Mammalia; order Rodentia; family Cricetidae; genus Phyllotis; species Phyllotis vaccarum. Next base: position 64,109,535 of record JARWLC010000006.1, read on the forward strand.
TGCTTTGTTGACTCCCATGGGAGCCTTGGCCCTTTCTGAAAGGAGACAGAAGAGAAGTGAATGGGGAGAGGGAACAGGAGAAGAGGAGGAAGAGGAAAGTGGTTGGTATGTAAAATAAATGAAAAAATGTAATTAAAAAAATAAAATAGTGACCTGTGATGCTGGGATGAAATGTAAGACCTTGTGCATACAAGCATATGCTCCCCACTGGTTTATACTCCTAGCCCACTTTAAAAGAATGCTTAGCACTCTGTGTGTGTGGTGTATATAGCTCAGTTTGTCTATAAGGGCCTATGTAGAGCCCAGATGTTGGCATTCACTGTATTTTTAAAGACAATGTCTTGTCACTGAACTTGGTACTTGCTGTTTTGGCTAGCTTGGCTGGCCAGCAAGTTAAAGTAAAATGTTGAAATTTCCGAATAAGGTTGCAATGTATATTATATTAAATATTTCAAGTATAAAAAAATCAAACTAACCTCAACTCTTAGGGAGGTATGTATAAATTAATATAAAGATGTATAACAAATCTCTCTCCCCTTTGTCCCATAGTTCTGCTTTCCAGGCAAAACACTGCAGTATTATCCATTTTATGTTATCCTTCCACAGAGTCTAATACATACTTTTTTTATTTTCATGCAGGGTTGAAAATGGGCTTGCCCTCAGCCAGTAACAGAGGCTGCCTACAACTCCTGATTCTGCCTGCACACCAGGTTTATGGGGGGAGGCAGGAATGGAACCCACAGCTTTAAGCATTCTACCAACTGAGCTACTCCTCCAGCCCCACAAATACACACATTCTTATTAGATACAAATGACAGTCTGTTACGTACAGTTCTATGACAGGGTTGTTTCTTTTAAAATATTACTTATTTTAAAAATTACTTTAAAATCATTTATTAAATAAATTTAATAAAATTTACTTTATGTGCCTGAGTGTTTTGTCTATATAAATGTATGTGTACTGGTATGTGGACCTGGTGCCTGAGGAAGTTGGAAGAAGATGGTGGATCCCCAGGAACTGTGTTACAGAAGGCTGTGAGCCACCCTAAGGATGCTGGGAACCAAATCCAGGTCCTCTGCAGCCAGTGCTATTGACTGTTAAGACACTTCTCAACATCATTAGTCATCACAGAAATGAAAATCAAAACAACTCTGAGATACTATCCGTCAGAATGGCTAAGATCAAAAGCACTGATGACACTCCATGCTGAAGAGCGTGTGGAGCAAGGGGAACACTCCTGCACTGCTGGTGGACTGCAAACTTGTACAGCCACTTTGGAAATCAGTACAGCGACTTCCCAGAAAACTGGGACTCAATCTACCTCAGGACCCAGCTATACCAATCTTTGTCATATACCCAAGGGATGCTCAATCATACCACAAGGATACTTGCTCAACAATGTTCATAGCAGCATTATTCATATTAGCCAGAATGTGGAAACAACCGAAATGCCCCTCAACTGAAAAATGGATAAAGAAAATGTGGTACATTTTCACAATGGAGTGTTAATTCAGTAGAAAAAAAAAATAACATATTTGCAAACAAAGGATTGGACTAGAAAATATCATCCTAAGTGAGGTGTGTTGATATATTGTATATTAATAAAATGAGTCTGGAATATCAGAGGACAGAATCACCCACAGCCAAACCATGAAGGTCAGGAAGTGGTGACCCACACCTTTAATCCCAGCACTTGGGAGGCAGACATCTCTTAAATCAAGGCCTAATAGCCAGGCAGTGGTAGCTCACACCTCTGATTCGAGAGCTCTGAGTTGAACCAGGAAGTAAAATAACTAGGTGGGGAAAGAAATACAATGCAGGAAAGGCAGAAATTCAACCATTCTGACTGAGGGACAAGTCAGGCTGAGACACCCATGAAGATAGGTTCCGCTTGAGAATTGGCTGGGGTTTTTTGTCTCTCTCTGAAATTAGAGCTTTCCCCTAATTTCTGGCTCTGAGTTTTTATAATGATACTAAATAGAATTCATGCAATAGTGAAGTAATGCAGACTTAGAAAGACAAACATGGTATGTACTTACTCATAAGTGGATACACACGACGACAGGACTACAACAGAGGGGAGTGGATGGGGGGTGAGAGCATGAGGGAACAAGATGGTCAAGCTGGGGGAGGGACAGAGTGGGAGAGCAATGAAAGATATCTTGATAGAGGGGGATTTAGGGGGAAACTCCTAGGAATTTGCAAGGATGACCCCAGCAATAGTGGAGGGTGCCTGAGCTGGTCTGGCCCAGTAATCAGATTGGTGACCACCCTAACTGTCATCATAGAGCCTTCATCCAGTAACTGATGGAAATAGATGTAGAGATCCACAGCCAAGCACCAGGCCAAGCTCTGGGAGTCCAGTCGAAGAGAGGGAAGAGGGATTATATGAGCAAGGGGAGAGTCAAGATCATGATGGGGAAATCTACAGAGACAACTAAACCAAGCTTGTAGCTTTAGAATGACAGCTGTGGAGCCTGCATGGGACCAGACTAGGCCGTCTGCATGTGGGAGACAGCTGTGTAGCTTGGTTTATTTAAAGGGCCCCTGACAGTAGAATCAGGATCTACCTCTGGTTCATGAGCTGGCTTTTTGGAGCCCATTACATATGGAGGGACACCTTGCACAGCCTTGATGCAGGGGGTGGGGGGTGGGGGGTGGGTGGAGGGAGGAAAGGCGTGGTCCTGCTTCAACTGAATGTACCAGGCTATGCTGACTCCCCATGGGAGGCCTTATTCTTTTGGAAAAGGGAGAAAATTGGGAAGGGATTTGTGGTTGGTATGTAAAATGAATAAAAATACTTAAAAAAATTCTACTGAAGGGCTGCTGAGATAACTAAGTAGCTATGGAAGCTCATGAAGCCTAATGTTAAGAATCCTATCCTCAAGACCTAATCGGTGAAATGAGAAAGGAGAGACCTCTGACTACCACATGGATACTGTGGCTCGAGGTTCCCATCTCTCCATTTGGCTGGCAAATTGGCTCAGTGGGTGAAGCCTGACTACTTGAGTTTGATCCACAGAACCCAGGGTGGAAAGAGAGAAGGGCCTCCTAAAAGTTGTCCTCTTGTCTTTATGTGGGTGCTTGCATCCATGTACATACAAATAAGTTAAAAAGACAATACCCCTATTGATGCCAACTCATCTTTTATATTCCAGGTAAGACATAATGTGGAAAAAATGATTAGAGTAATTCATCAACAAGGTACATGGCTCCAAGGGTAGTGATGGATGCCAGAGTGAATGAAAGGAGAGAGCAGAGAACTGTATTACTTACCCCAAGTAAATGAATGAGAAAAAGAACAGCAGCAGCAAAGACGAGACAATAAGCCAGGCGTGGATGACCTAGAAAAGAGATAATTCACACATAACCAAGAGACTCCACGGTTCCTACCCACGGCACGGCACTCTTCAGTTTGTTCTCTCCGTGTACCGTCTGAGACCTGTAGCCTGGTACATGCACACAACAGCTGTATTACTGAGCTCTAACCTATGCCCATGTATACTTCTAAATGGCAGAACAAATGTGGCTTTGGGATCCGTGGATAGTCAGGATATAAAACAAAAATGTCATAAAGACATTTTATATATATACACACTTAGAAACAGTTAACATTCTTTTAAAGTTCTTTTCTAAAATAAACAAAAGACATCATTTGCCCAAAGAACACAAACATAATAATTTCTATTATTTATTCTGGCCCATAATTGGAAAGAAAAGAAAAGATGAACAAAAGAGTTAGGGCTAGCGAGATGGCTCAGGGGTTAGGAGCGTATTTTGCTCTTCTGAAGACCCAAGTTAGGTTCCCAGTACCTACACCAGACAGCTCTGGCTTCTGTGGGCAGCTGCACTCATGTGCAAACTCCTACATAGACATGCACACACATACATGTTAACAAAACATCAATAAAACAATTAAAAATGACTGCTTATCTACATTCCTGAAATTCTTTAAATTTTTTTGACATAAAATGTCAAGTTATGTTGAGTTATAAATCACGCATTTTCCTAGCATTCAGAGCCTGGATTTAATCTCCAGCATTGCAGGAATTAAAAATAGAGCAACAAACACCTATAGAATTTAGAAAACATAAAAACACTGAAAAGAAAACCAACATTTTTTTCTCACACAATTTTTATCTGCAAGTGTCAGCATGTATAAAAGCCCTTTAACAGAAGTTAAACAGTATACAGCTTTGTACTTATGCTCTTTGTAACAATCTGGTTGAGCAGGTGGGTAGACTATCACAAACTCATAATCCTCCTGTCTCAACTGGGCATTATGGGGAGTGCCACAACTGCCAGCTAGCCTTCATCCTTATTATAAACACATTCACACATTATATATATCTACATATATTTGATATTCTTTCTTCTCATCCAATTATTATTTCTATTAACATGAATAACCTGGGATAAATATTTTTCTTTCTGGATTTTCTTCTTTCACAGAAACTTAACACACTGGCTAATAGCTACAAAAGGGGCTAGATCAATATTCACCACATCAATATCCCAAGTATGTTCTTCTGCATTTTTAGTATGCATTTGATTCTACTACCGAGGAAACACATACACCCCACCCACTTGTCATTATTCATCCCGCCTTCCTAACTTCTCTCTTTAGGTATTTCTGACAGGATATTTGTTCCATTCTTTATACTTAACTTAGCTGTAATGAGGTTGTAAACTATTTAGGCTGATTCGCTATGATTCTCAAAGCCCTTTCTGATATCTACAGAGCACCCTCTGCGTGAGACCATCAAGGGAAGAGAGCCTTCTATTCTCTCTAAGCCTCAAGCTTAGCATCACTGGTAAAGGCTCTGAAAGTCGGGAACTCTGTTCTAAACCTGAGCTATCACAGCTTTAGAGTTCATCTGTCACAAATGTGTCACGAACAACTTTTCTGGGTCAACCCTGTGAGATTGTTATTTCCTTGTTTTGCCTCTTGCAGACACTGTATAGTCTAACTACTGAGAGGAGAAACCCCCAGGGTTTATTTTCAAACAGGTCCCAGCAAGCTTCTGAATGTCTGGCTCAAAAGCTCCTTCTATTTCACACTAGAAGTCAAAGTAAACAAAATTCTTCTATAGAGTTAACTGGCTGTGCTTCCTAAGACTGCAACATAAAACATAAATGAACAAGTATGGAAATAAGAACTGGATACACACACTCCAGACTTTTTCAAATTTAGCCTAATTAAAAGATGTACAGAACTGACTCAAATATGTTAAGAGCAGGCCGAGATGCGCCAGGATAAGCACATTCCATGTCTCTCCTCTGAATGCAAGCACACATGGAAGAATGCATGCCTCAGCTAGCTGGGTAGCAGGAGAAGCCCAAGACCTCCACACGAGGTCCACCAGAGTGGGCACCAGCAGGACAGAGAGCGTTCTGGGAGTCCTTCTCCTCCCTCTCTTTCAAGCCCAGCCACCAACCAGCCCTGAGTGGTAGCAAGTAGTGCTTGGAGCCCTTGGGAATCTTTATTCTGATGGGGAGTCAAGAAATCAGGGAAAGAGAAGACTTGCTCTATTTCTCTCATTTCCCCTCTTTTGGCCCCAACACCAGGGAAACAGTCTCTGTCTCGGGCTGAAGGAACCAAAAAGAAGTCTAGAGAAACCAAAAATCACCTCTGGAAGCCATTCATGAGCTCATGAGTCTATCTCCCAAGAAGCATACGTGGATACAACTCTTTTTCTTTTTTTTTTTTTTTAATCTTTTTATGTGGATGGGTGCTTTGTTTACATGTATATTTGTGCACCTGGGAGTCTGGTGGTGGTGGTAGAGGTCAGAGAGGATATTAAGTCCCTTAAACTGGAGTTACAGTCAGTTGCGAGCTGCATGTGGGTGCTGGGAACTGAAACTGGGTCCTTTCGAAGAGCAGCCAGTGCCTGTAACTGTTGAGCCATCTCTCAAGCCTCTGGTTTTTGTTGCTTTTTAAGAGAGGGTTTCACTATGAAACTCTACCTGGCCTAAACTCTTTATGTAGATCAGGCTAGCCCATAAACAAACACATACACACACAACTTCAGAAAAAAAAAATTAAGCTTTTTGATACAGGATAAACAGCTATGTTAACAATTCTGTATTTTTTTTTTTTGGGCCGGGGGGGGGGGTTGATTATTTTGTTTTTATATTGTTGTTTTTCAAGACAAGGTTTCTTTGTGTAGTCCTTCCTGGCTGTCTTGGAACTCGCTCTGTAGACCAGGCTGGCCTCCTCGAACTCACAGAGATCTGCCTGCCTCTGCCTCTCAAATGCTGGGATTGAAGGGATTGAAGGTGTGCACCACCACATGTGGCACTGAAATTTTTAAAATATTTTATTACTCATTTTTATTTTATGTGTCTGTGTTTTACCTGCAAGTACGACTATGAACCATGTGTGTACCTGGTGCCTACAAAAGCCAGAAAAAGTATCTAAACCCCTGGAACTAGTTATGCATGGTTGTGAGCCACTATGTGGGTATTAGGAATCAAACCTGGGTCTTCTAGAAGAGCCCTTAATCACTGAGCCATCTTTCCAAAACCATTGACAGTTTTTAAAAATTGAAAATAAAGTGTCATGATAGAATTCAAAGTAGTAGCATAAAATATTAGGAAAAGTCTCAGTTTGCAAAAGAGACACAATAGACAGAAACAGCAAGATGACGCGTATGATTCTTCAACTTCAATGAAAAGACCAGGAGGGAACAGAATGTCCCAACCTATTGTATGAGTTCAGCATTACTGCAGTAATAAAACAAAAGGCCAACCCATACACACAAACCCCATTCCCATATGTGCCCTAATTACACATATGAGACACAAAGTCAAAACAGTAGGTTAGTGTGGAGGCAGCAAGACAACACCAGGGTTGAAAGATATGGGCAAGTGCAGGGCAGGGAAGGGTGAGAGGACCCAATCAACACAGCCAGCAAAGGAGGGCAGCTAAGAAAAGCATGCTGGCACCGCTGAGAAATACCTCTCAGTACACAACCAATAGACTGTCTTTATCCACTGAAAACACTGAGCTAAAATGACATCATCTCTGTATTTGTAGAAATACAGTAGAGATTCTCAAAGCTGTTTTTCTAGAAGACATTAATCCCCATACTTGAATACAGTCTCAAATGCAGTGTGAAGTGACACAGAAAGGGGATCGCAGAGGGGATTAGCTCAGTGTGTGTTCACAGGAAAACTGATTTGTAAAGAAAAACAACCAACAAACCATGGGCCCAACAAGCAATGACTTCTATGTTAAAATATTGAACTAAAAGCTGTGTCTGGGATAACGAGGCAGATTAATTGGTAAAGGCACTTGCTGCTAAGCATTACAACAAAAGGAAGCCTCTCGTGTGGCAATTATTTTCCTCTGATCTGAATGTTAAATCATTCTGGATATAGTCTTTCTGTCCATATTTAAGAGGTGGGTGCTCATGAACCACAGGAAATAACTCCAAGGCACACATCTGAGAAGGTTCTTGAGGACTACCCCCAACCCCCAACAGTATAAAAAGAGTAAACAATTACTTGGGGTGGAGATTCTGACCAGCCCAAGTACAGAAAGAAAGACATTTGGAGAGTGGCTCACACACTGTGCAGGGAGGCACCTTTCAGAATTGTCCCTTATGTTGGAGTGGCCTTTTCAATGACATATCTGCTTTTGAATCACTGTTGCTCTATGCAGTTACCTCTCAGCTTTCTACTGTTAATAACCCCAAGAAAAAATTCACTGGTTCACTAAATTGGATACTGGCTTGTATCCCATGACATACCAACTTGGTATGTCATGGGATCCCCCTCTGGGGTGAGCAGATATGTATTGTAGGAAAAGTCTATCACACAACATGAAAGAAAAGAACTTGCTCCTGCAAACTGACCTCTGACTTCCACATATGAGCCATGGCACATACATGCCTACATCTGCACATATATATACATACACTAAGTAGGTGTAATTTTAAAAGTTTTTAAAATTGTATCTGAGGGTACAAAACTAAGCCTGAGATTAAATGATTTTATTTTTTAAAGGTTTATTTTTGTGTGCGTACGCATGCTTTCCCTGCATGTGTATGTGTGGTAAGAGGCTAACTGGAGTTAGGAATGACTATGAGTGGCACTGTGGCTGTAGGGAATTAAATCAATGTTCTCTTTGAGAGCTGCCAATGCTCCTACCTTTTCTCAGCCCTACATATGATTTTCTAAGAAACAAGGGGAAGGAAAAACTCCAATGCCCAGGACTCAGGCTGACGAGGTGAGGGAAACTGCAAAGGGACGTAATAAAAGTCAGAAAGCTAATTTACAGAACAGAAGCTAATGGCAAGAAGGTCCAGAAAAAAATAAGTCCTAAAAAGGCAACAGATATAACCAGAGAAATACTGTCAAGCATGATAAATAGTTTCTATGAGGCACAGAAGAGAAGGTACAGTTTTTAGGAATTAGAGACTAGATTTGAGAGGATTTTTACATAATGTCTGTGAGTCAATGTTCTGGACTAAAATTCCCAAAGTTCTGACACATTAGCTTCGACTCACAGCAACTGTAACCCTGCCTCCATGCCTCATTTGTAAAGCTGAGAGAATAGCAGGGCCGCCACATACACTGCTTGTGAGATATTAACTGAAACAAGGCAGATGCACACAGCTTATACAGTTTGCTATATTGTCATCACTGCATGGACGAACTTAAAACAGAGGAAGCAGAGGTAGCTTACAGATGGTGGTTTGTCTACATATAAAAATGTAAAAAAATACACAGAAATGAAGTATTTACCAAGATTATGTGGAGAGGGAGACCTTCAGGAAATACAATGCTGAGTTCACAGCTCTATATCCAAGTACACAGGTAATTTTGAAAAAGAAAAGCAGAAAATCTGGGTGTGGGAGGAGAGTAAACCTGGGAGAAGGCAGAATTCCACCCCTAATTAAATCTGAAAAGGAAGCAAACAAACAAAAAACCCCAAGCCTAGCAGTTGCGCTAAAGAACATGCCCACTAAGCCAAGAAAAGGACTGGCAGGTTGGCAAACACTGACACACCGACACAGACAGCAGGGAGAAAGGCACAGAAAACCCCTCAGGACAGAATATTCAGGAAGGGGAGGGCTTAGTCATTTGTTTCAGCTTCTGAATGTTGATGACCTGTCACTATAATGCACTTTTCCTCTTAAGTGGCCTCCAGAAAATGTCTTATCACGATGCTTACTCACCAGGCTAATACCACCGTGTACTCAAAGGTTCATCTAGCAAGGTTAGACTCTGAGCTTAGAGTTCTGGGCATTGAAAAAGATTTGCTTCTGACTCACAGTCAACTGAGTCTCACCCTATAAAGAATGTGTGTGTATGTGCATGTGTGCAAACACATTTTATTCTGAGACAGGATCTCACTATGTAGCCCTGGCTAGTCTAGAACTTGCTACATAGAATAGGCTGGCGTTAAATTCACAAAGATCTACCTGCTTCTGACAAATGTCACCACGTCTAGCTTAATTAAGGGTATCTTATCAATAATAATGATGATGATGGTGAAGGTTAAGCAGATACTCTCATTATAATTATATGAGAGTATAATCATAAATCTCTGAAAAATATTTTTGAATGCTAGAGAGATAGCTTAGTGTTTATGAGTTCTCAGTGCTCTTCCAGAGGACAGGAGTTTAGTTTCCAACGCCTACGTCAGGCAGCTCATCAATCCTCTAACTCTAGGAGACACAAGGCTCTTTTCTGGCCTGAACAGTTGTGGCAGACAAACATGTACACATAAATAAATACAAACTAAATCTTAAAAACAAAACAATGCTGGGTCTGGAGAGATGGCTCAGCAGATGCAGAGCATCTGTTATTGCAGAGGCCTGGAGTTCAGCTCCCAGAACCCACATGGTGGCTCACAACCATCTGTAACTCCAGTTCTAGTGGAGCCAACACCCTCTTCTGACCTGTAAGACACCAGACATATATGTGTGTACTCATAAGGTAAAATAAGTAAGTCTAAAAAGAAAATTTAAGAAAATAATTTGGCACACTAAGTTAAAAACTTGTAGAAAGGTGGTGGTGGCGCAGGCCTTTAATCTCAGCTCTTGGGAGGCAGAGGCAGGTGGATCTCTGAGTTCAAGGCCAGCCTGGTCTACAGAGTGAGATCCTGGACAGCCAGGGCTACACAGAGAAATCCTGTCTCAAAAAACGAAATAACAAAAAAACATTGTAGATAATTAAAATTTTAAGTTTAGAATTTTAAGAAAAGAACTGAAAAAGGTCTGTTCTTAAAGATAAAGACATCGCTTTTTATAGTAATAAACAGAGACAACTTAATGTCCAACACCAAAGAATCCACAAGATTTAAGTTATAATCACCAAGCTAGATTACATAGCCACAGAAATGTTTTCTAACACTTATGCCAAAGTAAATGTTAAGAAAGTGCAGGGCACTGGCTGCTCTTCCAGAGGTCCTGGGTTCAATTCCCAGCAATCACATGGTGACTTCCAATCATTATAGTGGGATCTGATCACATCTGGTGTATGTGAGGACAGGTCACTCATATAAATTTTTTTAAAAAAAGAACACATAAGAAAATCTAGGAAGACATTAGACTGCAATCTCTGGAGAGTTAACATTTATTATTCTTATTATTTGAGATTTTTAGGGTTGGACTTGTAATGACTTGTTGTTTTTCTGGGATTTGAGTATGAAGCATGTGCTAGGTGGCCAAAATTCAGGAGGCAGTCACTGAGTGAGAGAAAGAAGGAGGAGGAGGGAAGGGAGGCTGGCTGTTGGCTTGCATCAGTACTGTACCTTCTTCCTGTGCCCAGTGGCCAAGGCAAGAGAGCACACAAATGATGCTGACAGTTCTCAAGTGAGCTGCCAGTCACCAGTAAGGTCAGCAACAGCATCTGAAGGTGGCTTTATGGGATACTTAAATCCTACAGTGCTGTTTGTCAATAAGGATATACCCAAAAGTCTTAGGATATATCCCTTAGGAATGCCATAGACAGAATATAAACTGAAATACTAAACCATATGATCTTTTTGTTTTGTTTTGAGACAGGGTTTCTCTGTGCAGCCCTGCTGTCCTCACATACACAGAGGTCTGCCTGCTTCTGCCTCCCAAGTGCTGGGATTAAAGGTGTGTGCCACCTCTGCTGTGCCACATGACCTTAAATGAAAACATTTATTTCACAGTTATGCCTTTTGGTACTTTAAACACACTCCAGAATGAAAGGAAAAATAGCTAAAAATTAGATCCAAATATAAGGCACTTTTTTCTTTACTAGACCAAGTCAAATACATAACTAGATGAGAAGGCTATGAGGCAGCTCAAGAGGTGAATGCAAGTGTTTACAACCTTGAGAACTCAAGGAAAGATGGAAAAAACCTATTTTACAAGCTGTCCTTTCAACTGTGCATGCACACTCTGGCAAACACAGGCTCTCTCTCTCTCTCTCTCTCTCTTTTTCTCTGTCTCCCTCCCTCCCCTCACAAACATAATAACACAGTCTAAAGGAAAGACAACCGCTAAGCAGGTGAAGGCAGAGAGCATAGCTGTATGTCCTGCTCACCTTGTAGCACCTGTATTTATAAAGCACCACCAGGAGGATGGTCATAACCACGATGACGCTGATCATGATAGCAGCATTCAGAATCGAGTGCAGGGCTCTTTGGCCTACAGTCTCAGTGTCTTCTGTGAATGGGGTATAGATCCTGGAGGGAGGGAAGAGAGAAGGAGGGAGGGAGGAGAGAAAAGAAACAATACAAAAGTGTTGACAGATATCTCAAACCACATACTCCCTTTAAAACTGTACTTAATTGTGAGACTTTTTGATTTACTTAGTACTTAGGATGTACTTCTCACAGTTAATGAGTCAACTAAGAATTTTTTGGTTTGGTTAGTTTTTCGACACAGAATCTAATAAGTAACCCCAAACTAGCCTGGAACTCATGTATCCCAGGCTATATTCAAGTCTATACTTGAACATGTGATCTTCCTGCCTCTGCTTTCAAGTGTAGGGATTATAGGTCTGTACCACTCTGGTTCTAACTAAAAATTTTTGAAAGAACACACATATATACTGTTATTTTCAAATGTGTGTGTGCATGCATGCACGTGAAAGGCAGAGGCATCTAATACCCTGGAGCTGGAATTGAAGTCAGTTATGAGCTGCCTGATGTGGGTGTTATGAATCAAACTTAAGACGTCATAAGAGTAGTACACCCTCTTAACTGCTGAGCCACCTCTCCATACCTTTAGCTAGGAATTTTTAACCTAAGAAAAATAGCTATTCTCTAAAATAACTCTTCACAGTAAAGGAAATGGCTAGTCTGGAGAGATGAGCACAGACAGGAGACAGGCTCCATCTAGTGGATGATCTGTATTGAAATAACCACACCCAATGTTTTCTCCATAGTTCATTAGACTCTGTTAAATAACTAGGATCTGCCACACAAACTACCCAGGGTTTGAATACTGTCTTTTTATCTGTGTAGAGATTACAGCCAGAGCTTCTGCTCCTTGTTTTTCATTTACATAGAAATGCCTGTACTCCTGGTGCCAAGGCTCTTAACCCAATTGCTTTCCTTCTTAGCAGGCCAAGGAACTTTGAATATATGTTATATGGAAGTTCTTGAAAGTAGTGCCCTCTGCCAAGTGACAACTACGTCTCCTTCTCTCTGCCTTCCTGCTGTCTGGATGAAGCTGAGGCTCTAAGTCTGGATCCTGAAGGAACCTAGGACAGAAGTGCAAGGAAGGAGGAAGGCGCCTCATGAATAAAAGAACAATGGACCCATCCGGACCACCTACCCTTGCACTGCTCTGTGGGACAAAGAAAAGAACGTATCATTTGAGTTTCTATAGGAGGGTCACAAAGCTGGGTATGGTGGCACATGCTTACAAAACTAGCACTTAGGAGGATGAAGCAGGGGTAGTGGAAATTTAAGGCTAGCCAAGACTACATGGTGAATCCAGCCCAGCCTGGGACAGTGAAAACGGGTGCCGTGAGAATCACTAGGAAGATCTAGCTCTAGCAGAAGGCAAGAGAAGGACAATGGGAAATTTGTTGTTTTCAGGTGAGGTTGTGAAGCTCCGACTGGCCTGGAATCTGCATAAAGCAAAGGATGGCCCTGAGTTCCTGATTATTCCTTCTCCACCCCAAGCGCTAACATTATAGGCATAAACCATGCTTGTGTCTCAGTCACCACATGTTGATCCAGGGTTCCCAAACCTCTAAACTCCCATGAGCCATTTTCCAAATGCCAGGACTGCAGGCCCATGCCACCATGCCTGGCTGAAAAGAAAGAATTCAATTCAAGATGGCTCCAGCACTCCAAAAGGAAAAAACAATGGCCCCAATGGTTCTGAGACAGGAAAGACTACTGCCAACTTCTTCAGCACACAAATTCAGCCATTGTACCCATGGCCTCATCCTGGGAATAACTCTACAGTATTCTCCTTGTCACTTAAAGCATCAAGTAATCACCATCATCTCCACTAGCTCTTGCCATCAGAAAAGATGGACTCCATCATGCTCTATAGGATAACAACATGCTACGACACAGAAAAGCCACACTGGTCTTGAAACACTTGTACATACAGCTGTCCATCTTTCCGGGTGTAGAAGCTGACTGATTTGATGGTAGCCACGACCACCACCATGCAGAGGGTCACGGGAACAAAGAGCATGATGACATGCTTGGCTCCATATTTCAATGTCAGCTCTTCATCTTCTTCCTCATCTTGCTCCACCACCTGCCGTGAGTTACTCTGGGGTCGACCGTTAGATACTGGCTCGGGGTTGTCAAGTCTCCGCCTGTCATGATGCTGTTGCCGTTCCTGGCTGTCACTCTAAAAGCACAAGAAAATCATTCAGTAAATTAGACTCAGCACAATCAAGGCATTCTGTAAGAATTACACCTGGAATTAACAGTAATGGGTTACTCAGTGCTTAGGTTTGAAAAATATGAAGCCAAGAAAAGGCCAACTTATACACAACATACTGTTTTTTGGGGGAGGGTTTCTCTGTATAGCCTTGGCATTTCTGGAACTCCCTCTATAGACCAGGCTGGCCTTGAACTCACAGAGATCTGCCTGCCTCTGCCTTCCAAGTGCTGAGATTCATTATTAATAAGACCTTAAAAATATACATAGTGATGCTTCAAGATGTCTCTTTGTATCCTTTCTCATGCTGCCATATAAGACTACAATCATTTAAGAATATTTAGTTGAAATAAATTCTCCCAGCCAAGTGTGGTAACACATGCCTTTAATCCTGGCACTTGGGAGTTCATGCCAGTCTATTCTACGTAGTGAGTTCCAGGCCATCCAGTATTACATAGGGAACCAGACTCAAAAACAAAACAAGACAAGCAAGCAATCTGAACACAAATGGACCTACACAATTCTGATGTTCTGGATTCTCACTTTCCCAACCCTAATGCCGTAGGGAGAGAACATGAACACTAGGTGAATGGATCTTCTTAAGATCCCACCTTCCCTTAGTTAAGCCCAGGGTCATCTTGTTATGTTTATTTCTATTCTCTTCTTACGGTTACCAGCCCCTCTTTCTTTTGTCTGTGATGCTGGGGACTGAAGGACTGAACCTGGGTCCTCATACCTCATACAAGCTCAGCAAGTGCTCTGCTGTTACCAAGCCACAACCTCAACTCCTGGCTTTATTGTATTTCTGTGTGTATGTGCATGTATATCATGCATGCAAATGTGTGTATCTGTGTATGTACAGTTACATACCATCATCAGGCTTGGAGGTATGTGCCTTTATGATCCATCTCATTGACTCCTGGCTTTATTTTCTTATTTTTCAAATTTTACTTTTATTTTGGTATTTACTGTTCATTTGTTAAAACTTAAATTTTGTCAAAATGAATAAAAAGAGCAATAACAGAGCTGCTGAGACGGCTCAGTGGGCAAAGGCACTTGCTATTAAATCTGACAATCTAAATTCAGTTCCCTTAAACTACCGGATGGAAGAGAAGAGTCAACGCCCACTGTTGATATGGCCACTATTGGCAAATGAAGACTGATTAAACTAAGTGCTCTCAGGATGATGGTCTGAAAACAAGCTACCCTCAAATCTCAGGTCTGGCTACAGAGTGTGACTGTTACTGAGGAGTATTACAACTGTTCCTTAAAAACACATTCCATGGGCAGGGGCTCAGCAAGTAAAGGGACTTGCCACCCAGTGAAGCTAGCCTGACAACCTGAGTTTCATCCCTGGAACTCATATAAAGGCTGAAGAAGAAAACTAACACTCTCCAACACTGTCGTCCTCTGACCTCCACACGCTGCCCTGCCATGCCCACTTACACACACGGAGTAATACTACATTCCACATGCAGTAACAACATAAAAATTATTCCTCTGAAAAAGGATTGTGACATGTGCATATCCTTTAATCTTCAGTCACTCTAGTACCATTACTGTACAGGGGAGGAGACAGCCACAACTAGTGTCAGAGGCTCTCAACCCAGCTCACCCTGCCTCCAGAAAAAAAGCTCTTCTAATCTGCCATTTGAGACACAGCACAGGAGCTTGGAAGACTCTGTAGACTAAGGCTTCTTTGACTTCACTTGAGCACACCCATTTGTAATGGTTTAAATGAGAATGTCCATCACAGGCTCACGTTTGAATACTTGGTCCCCAACTGATGATGCAGTTTAGGAGATTTAGGAGGTATGCCTTACTGGAAATAAGTCAGTGGGGCAGGGTTTGAAGTTTTTAAAGGCTCTCATTCCCAGTACACCCTCTCTCTGCTTCCAGTTCCAGCCAACATGCCTGTCTGCTACCATACTTCCCTGCCATGATATTGATGGACCCTAACCCTCTGGAAGCATAAACCCAATAAACCCGTCCTTCTATAAATTTGCTGCGGTCATGGTGTTTTACCACAGGAATAGAAAAGTTGCTAAAATACCATTCTACAAGTAACCAGGAGAATCCTACTACAACCCAGGTACTCTGCTGTGGCAACACTGAAATCAGTCAGCTCTAGACTCTGAGCTGGGTGTGGTGGGACACACCTACAACTCTAATTACTCAGAAGGCTGAGCCAGGAGAAATCCAAGTGTGAAGGCAATGCAGTAAGCCCTGGACTCAAAATAAAAATTTAAAAAGGGACTGTAGCTCAGTGCTAAAGCATTTACCTATCATGAGCAAGACCTTGAGTTCAAATCCTGTACCACAGAAAGGGTCCTGGCTCTAGAGACTCTGCTCTTTAAAAAAGTTCTTGCTGACTTTAGGGATAGGCTCTAAAAAAACGTTATTTACCCTATCAAGGACTTGAGACTTTACCCTATAAGTAATACAAAGTCATAAACACTAAAGCACATTCATGCACGCACACAGAGACAAACTAGACTTCTATTTTCCCAGAGAAAGAAGAAATCAAGCCATCAACTGAAACTCTGCCATCTGTGTCACTTTTTACCCCGCCTGATCAGTTAATGTTCACCATGAACAAAAACACGTGTCTTTCTTGACACCACAGCAGTCTGTATGAACAGTTCAGTTAGGCTAAAGCTGGCATGACAGAGGGGATCAGGCACTCACTCCTGCACTGGATAGTATGGCCGATGAAGAAGAGTGTGACCCAATCCTGCCCTGTTTCAAGCCAAAACTGGTCTAGGAGAGTGTAGTTTAACTTAGCAGTCAATAACTGTCATCGTCCCCCACACCTCCTTAGTCCCTTGGTCTTTGTATTTTCAACTTTTAGAAAAATACAACACATTTTAAAGGTTAAATGGTTTTACAATATGAAAATATAAAAAAGTGCACAGTTAGTTTCTTATTTTAAGATTAAGGTCTCCCATGTGTCAGTGGTGTCAGAAGACAGAGGCAGGGGGATGAATTTCCACACAGGATCTGAGAACACTAGGAAAAACAACAAAATAATACGGCTCCTTTAAGAGGCGCTCTTGCGCAGCAGAGGACTTGAACAGCCAGCTAAGTGAAGACACCTGCCACAGTGAGGGAGGGCACCAACTTCCCAGAGGTGAGTGGTTGAATGCAGTCCTCAGCTGAACAAAGCTCACAGTTAAATGCTCAGGCGGGCCCACAGGTTAAGGCTCATCTCATGAACCTGAGGAGAGGCAGAGGGCCTAGCTGCTGCTTAGCAGTTAAGGTTTGACTCAGGAGGTTAGAGCAAACACTATAACTACACAGTAAAACAGGTCCAGACCAGGAGAGGGGTGGGGTGAGACACCCCACTAACAAACAATACATGTTAAATGTGTTACAGTGTATGTAGATGCTTAAAAAAAAAATAAGGGTATAGGCAGTCATAAAAAAATCATTTAAAAATAAAGTTATTAAAGAAAGAGTAAAGTACTATAAGAAGAACAAGCCATGTAAAGATGGGAAATGCCCTGGGATACTGTGTGGTACTTTTGTTGGTTTGGGGTTTTTTGAGCTGATGAGTGAACAACAGCTGCTGAGAGGCATGGGATTGTAAAAGGAACTGCTGAATTAAATGAGCTTAGATACTTGAAGAATGCCTTAACTTTAAGATGGAATTCAGAAAGTATATTAGAAGAGAAGTTATGCTTTTGTTCCCATGGGAGATGAAAGACTGTAGATTCCTTCAAAATTAATAGAGGCCAGATTTGACTGGAGGAGACCCCCTGAAAATCTTGGCTGCAGACATAAAGAAATAAACCTATCACAGCAGTGGTGGTACAAGCCTTTAGTCCCAGCACTCAGGATGCAGAGGCAGAAGGATCTCTGTGAGTTCAAGGCCAGCCTGGTGGTCTACAGTGAGTTCCAGGACAGCTGGGCTACACAAAGAAATTCTGTCTCAAAAAAGAATAGAAATAAACCTAGAAAAACTTCAAGGCATGAAAGACAGATGGTGTAAATGCTAATCTCTTGACATGGTAAGAGCTCTGAGACTGGATGAGACATAATAGATCTGGTTGGGTACAGAGTCCTCATGACTTATTACATGCCATCCTTTCATATCACACGGATAGAGATTTGATTATACAATCCAAACAAACTTAGAAAGTTGACAAGTATCTTTTACCTGCTCAAACATAAAACAAAAAAAAATCATCTTTGGCTGGCTTGTATACAATGCACAGTCCATACCTGTGTTAATGTAGATGTGTGTGTCACCTTTGAAAGTTTGTGTGTTTTCAGAGCAAGGTGACCTGACACCACTGAAGGCCCAGGTGATCCAGGTGATTTACCTCTGTTCTTAGAGTTGTGTGTTCAGAACAACTTCAAGGCTGCTGGCTGAGACGGTCCAGCCTCACAGACTATTCTAGCCAAGTCTTCAGATAAGACTTATACTTTCCCACTTCACATACACTAGACAACAAATGTTATAACTAGCTTTCTTAGGACATAACCATTATCTTAATTTTCTCAAGGTCCGCTGGGGATGCCATTACCCCTGGACAGTAGAAGCCGTCTACAGAACACAAGGCCCACATTCCTGAGAGGTGGGGTGGGTTGTTTTTGATCTTTCAGTGGCTTACAGATGATTGCCATCATTTAGTGGGGACATAGAAATACAGGATAAAAAGACAATTATTCATCTCAAATATTTTACAATGATATGGATCTTAGTATTGATATAAATTTAGGGTTATTTTTGCTTGTTATACTGTATGTTTCTACATATATATTATACCTATGTAGCTCACTTAAAAATGTAATATTAAGTTTTAGACCTTGAAAGCTATTATTACAACTAAAGCTTTTCATGACATTGAGACAGATCTACTCCTGGCAGCACCAATCTACTTCATAAAAGGATGATGGGTGTCAAAGAACCTCCATATGGAGTTCACTTTCACTGAGGCAAAGATGGCCATTTGGGTAAGAAACTGCCCTTGACTGGACTGCCTAACAGTATACTGTACAAAATGGACAAGCGGATGAACACAAAGGAAAAAGACTGCCACACTTGCCAGACAAGGTGGGACAGTCCTTTAAAATTAGTGCTTCACAGAAAAAGTCTGTCAGACATTTGTAGTAAGAGGTTTCTGACCCGGACTTTTGAGCCTAACCTCAAGGTTTAGGACCCAGATACGCAGACCCGCAGACCCACAGAGACACACAGATGCTTTCAATAGTTTTAGGCTGATCGGTCTAAGGCCCATGCATATCACTTGCTAGCTCTCTACCCTTCATCTAACCCATGACTCTTCCTGTTCAGCCATGCGGCTTGGTACCTTTCTTTAGAGCAGCATGGTTGTCCTCTGCTTCTTGCGGCTTCTCTCTGGCATTCTGCTGCTGCTTCCTGTTCCCAGAGTTTTCTGAGTCTGGTAGCCCCACCCATATCTCCTGCCTGCCTTTGGCCAATCAGCACTTTTTATTAAACCAGTGGGTGGGACAATTATTTACAATGAAGCAACACAATCCCCCTATAGACATTCTTAGGCTTGGAGGCCAAAGATGGATGTCCCACCAGTGCACAGGAACCCTGGGTGACTGTCCAGGTAAAAGCTGTTTCTGTCATTTCTATAGTTTGGAAATTGCATGCTCTATGCTTCCTGTTTACTCATGTAATAGTGAACTGTTCTCAGGTTTCTGATGGAGTTAAAGACGAGAGAGTTAATAGTTCTTGTCACCAAATTCATGAAAGAGACTTACATTAAAGTTTATAAGGCTGAGAAACATAAAAGTCTAAATTGTTTATCTAAGAAAAATGTTTTGAGGTCCAAAAAGAATTTTGGTTGGTAATATAAGTTAGGATAGAAAGTAAATTAGGTACACAACTTTGGACTCACTAAGATAGGATAGATAATGGAGTATTTTCTCTAAATTTGCCAGATGCAAATGGACTGGATATTGTCATTATTTCTTAATAATTGATCTTAATGTATATAGCAGCTAGCCTTGAACTCAAAGATCTGCTGCTTCTATCTCCTCCATGTCAGGATTAAAGATGGGCACCACCAGACCCAGCTGATTTTGAAAAAAATCAAAACCAAAGTAATATCCAGTTTGTTAAGTAATATCAAAATGTAATATACAATTACAGTAATAGTGGAAATGTGTCACTGGTACAAGGACAACGTGATCAATACGACAGAATAGAGCCCAGAATCTGTGAACATATACATGTGTGTCAGGGTGCAGAGACACTTTACTACAAGCAATCATCTTCAAAATACAGTGCTGATACAACTGAATGTTCATATGCAGAAAAGGGGACTGTGACCCCCACTATGTTGTGGGAGATTATGTTGTTACATTGTAAATAATTGTCCCACCCACAGTTTAATAAAAAGCGCTGATTGGCCAAAGGCAGGCAGGATGGGCGGGGCTACCAGACTAAGAAAACTCTGAGAACAGGAAACACAGAGCATAATGCCAGAGAGAAACCGGAAGAAACAGAGGACAACTATGCTGCTCTGAGAAAAGGTGCCGAGCCACATGGCTGAACAAGATAAGAGACATGGGTTAGATTAAGGGTAAAGAGTTAGCAAGTGATATGCCTGGGCCTGAGGCCGATCAGCCTAAAACTATCGTATGCATCTGTGTGTCTCTGCGGGTCTGTGGGCCTAAACTTTGAGGGTAGGCCCAAAAGTCCGGGCCAGAAACCTCCTACTACACTATGTTACCATATACAAGACCAACTTAAACTAGATCACAGAGCAGATTAAAGTTTATCTTTAATTCTGCATTGTCTAGGCTTGCCAAGTGATGCTCCTGCTTTCCAAATAAGTAGTTGGGACTACATGCATGCACCATGATGTTCAGTAACAGATAATGTTATTATCTGTTAATAATAACATAAAACTATAAAGGAGAAAAGTGTGGACAAAAGCTTTCAAAACTTGGGGACAGTATGATTTTTTTGATAATAAAACACACACATACACAAACCATATCAACAACAAAAGACAAAAAGCCACTTTATCAATATTCAAAACTGCTGTTCAAAAAACACCATTAATAAAAAGAGAAGCCAAAGATTAGGAAAAATATTTTCAAGGTATATAAATTACAACTTACATACTTCAGAATATAAAGAGCTTCCACAAATTAGAAAGAAAACAATTTACCCAAAAGAACAAAAACCAGGCCCTCAAACAAACGATTTAAAAACAGGCAAAAAGTGTGCCACTCCATCAGAGAAAGTGCCACCAGCGTGACAAACATAAAACCATTCAAGTTAAAGGCACAAGGAAATACTAGCGTATACCTTTTTCCTGCAAAGCTGAGGTCTGACCCTTGAGGACCAACAAGGACGAGATGGACCAGGACTCTCATACATGAGGTGACCAATCTGGAGAACTCCAGGATCTCCAGAAGTTAAACACAACCTGCAATCCTGGGTTATACTCTGCCCTTAGACATTTACCCAAGATAAATGAATTTCAAGTCTTATAAATGAATATCCTCAGCATATTTACAGTATGTCAAACTGAAATCCCTCAATACAGAAACAAGTAAATGACTAAAGAACTATGTATAAGCATACAACAGGATCCAACTCAGGGATAGAAGAATGACTATTATTTTTAAATTATGCTAATGGAAGAAGCCAAACAAAAAAGGTCTGCATGATTCTATTCATGTTTTATTATGAGTCTGTGAGGGCTGAGCCACCTCCATCCCAGCATGGCTTATTTATATAAACTTCTACAAGAGCAGAACCACAGTGTAGTGACAAAGCTTGACTGGAGACTGCAGAAGTCTGGAAGAGCATGAGGAATAATACTAACTTGGGGCAACTTGGGAGTCACGAAGTCTGTTCATTATCTTGACTGGTGGAATTTTAGGAGTATTTGTACATGTTAAAAGTCAGCACATGGAATACTCTAGCTTATCATATGCCAATCATACCACAATAAAGCCAGTTTTTAAGACTATCAGCCAGGTACAGTGGCACATGCTTATCCTTTCATGTTAAGGCATAAAGATCTTGATGGTGAAGCTGTTCTGGGCAATACAGCAAAACCCACCAAAATAAACTGAGCATAACAGCATTCACCTGTAATCCCAACACACTGGAAACTAAGGCAGAAGAACTGTGAGCCCAGTCTTACACAATAAGATTGACTCTTTTAAAATAAATGAAATAAAATTTAAGCATCTTCTTTCAGGAATTTAAAAATATACTTTGAGTTCCAGTATAGCCAGAGTTACATAAAACGACCCTATCTCAGAATTAAGGGGGGAGGGGCAACAGCTTTCAAAACTGTTAAAGTGAGGAGTGTTGGGGATCTTTCCTGGGCTGCCCTCTCCAGCCCACGGTCCTGAGAAGGCCCAGAGGGTTCTTAAAGGTATGGACTTCCCCTTGTAGTCCCCCTCGTGGATTCTCCTCTTTCCTGGGACTGCCTGGAAATGTTTGCTCAGATTAAACCTGGATTTATTAATTTGGCCTAATCTGATTTACTATGTCAGCAGAGAGGCTCAATGTTGGGATATGAAAACTTTTCAAGGAGATGATACTAAAAATACTTAAGGGTGTCCAAAATTAAAAATCTTTTAACTACTAAAATGATTAGACATAGAATTAAGAGAAATTTTTAAAAAGTTTTTCAGTAGGCATGGTGGCATATACCTGTATCTAAGCACACGGGAGGCTGAGGTAACAGAATGGCAAGTGAAAAGCCAGGCCAGGGTCATCTATACAGCAGGTTTCAATAGCCACAGTTACTACAGAACTTTTTCATTTTTTTTTTTTAAAGGAAGCAATACATTTTTCATTATGGAAAAAGGTTTGGTATTTTGGGGGGGGGGGTTTCAAGACAGGCTTCTCTATGTGACAGCTCTGGCTGGCCTTGAACTCAAGAGATCCGCCTGACTCTGCCTCCCAAATGTTGGGATTAAAGGTGTTCACCAGCACCTGGAGAGTTCAACTGGGAGCTCAGCTTCAATAATTACCATATACTGAGCACTGTGTTGCGTCTCTCTCCCCTATCACCTACTTTGATTCCTCTAGGAAACAAATCTCATCCATCATAAATACATTATTTGTAAAAAAAACAAAAACTTAAAAAGCTTCCTTCCATGCATGTCTTCCCTTCAATATATTTTTAGCAGTTTTAGTTCATAAGAACATTGGGTAGAGCCGGGCATGGTGGCACAGGCCTGTAATTCCAGCACTCAGGAGGCAGAGGCAGGTGGATCTCTGTGAGTGGGGAACAGCATGGTCTACAGAGTGAGTTCCAGGACAGCCAGGACTACACAGAGAAACCTGTCTCAAAAAACAAGAAATAAGAAGGGCCTCGGGCAGAGGTGCACATATTCTCCCTGCCTCTCCTACTGCCATCACCAACTAGTGTGACGCATGTACACACATTCCAGGGAGTAAATGTGGAATGACTTGTCACTGTCACCACAAGTCTGCAGGGTCCCCAGTGCTCATTCGTGTTATACATTCTTTGGGTTCAGACACCTGAATATGATATACATTCACCTTTATAGAATAATTCTCTACCCTAAAAACCTCCAGTGTTCTCTCTGCCTCTTTAATTCTGCTTTCCACTAAACGTATTATTTATGTCTATATGCAAGTGAGTGCATGAAAAGACAAGGCGCTGTATCCCCTGGAGTTGTTGGGATTACAGGTGGCTCTGAAAGAGCAGCAAGCACTCTTAGCCATGAAGCTATCTACTGTAACAGTGAGGTTGGCCTTGGGCAGCCAGAAGTCTAGACTCACAGACCTGTTGCCCTAGACATTTTAGTCACCTATAGATGCTCAGGCCCCTAGAAATGACTCAGACGCTTATATTAAGTTTATGTTGTTTGGCCTATGGCTCAGGAATATTGTTAGTTAGTTTATTTTAACTCAACTCATTCTTATTCATCTGTCTGCCATGTGGCCCGTGAATTTGGAAGCTGCTTTGACTTAGTTTTTGTGTTAAAACTCTTTTTAAACTTTCTCAGACTTTAGGTGGATATCTGGCTTATGTTGGGATGTTATTTGTAATAAGAAGGATTTTGGCGTTGGGCAGTTAGAGGTTTAGACTCACAGACTTAGACTGTTTAGTTGTTTGTTGTTGTTTTGATTTTTAATTATGATTTAGACATTTATATTAAGTTGTTTGGCCTATGGCTTAGGCATTTTATTAGTTATTTTATTTTAATTTAATTTATTTTTATTAATTTATTTTGTTATGTGGCTTGTGGCTTATTTGTGTTTTTATGGGGTTTTTTTTATTGGCGTTTGGCTCAGTCTGTCTCTGGCTCCACCCTTCCTTTCCTACCTATTCTAATTTTTTTGTTTATTTTTTTTATTGTGTCTGTCATGGGCCAAAACAGCTTTTTTATTTAAAGATTGATATTTATAGCACATAGAAAGACATTTTCACATCAATCTACTGATCTTTAACTATTTCCATAGGTACGCTGTTGCAATGGTGCGGTTTCTTGGTCTAGGGCGGCCAAAGACCCAGACCCTGGCGCACCAGACCCCTCAGCTGCCCAGCCGCCCTCTGCTCAGGCCCCCAGAAATGACTCAGACACTTATATTAACTTCACGCTGTTTGGCCTATGGCTCAGGCACATTGCTAGCTAGCTCTTACATCTTAAATCAACCCATTTCTATTAATCTTTCTGCCACATGGCCGTGGCTCACCTGTGCTCTTTATATGTTACTCCTTGGGCGGCTTTACCTCAGTCTGCCTCTGACTCCGCCCTGCTTCTCCTACCTATGCTCTGATTTCTCCTCTTACTTCTTCTATGGTGCCTGTCATGGCCCAAAACAGCTCCTTTATTTAAAGATTGAGATTCACAGCATACAGAAAGGCATTCCCACATCAGTGCGCTGTTTTGTTTTTCTTGAGATAGGGTTTCATGTAGTCTAAGTTGTTCTTAAACTTACTATATAGCCTAGGGTTGTAACTAAATTCCCAATGCTCCTGCCTCAGCTATGCAAGTGCTGGGATACAGGCTATGGACCACATTTAGCTCTCCTTTTAGAGTTAAAAAAGAAAAACTGTACATATGAATAATTTCATTTCAGTGGCAAAGGCAAGAATTTCTCATTACACAAGCACTGTGATGCTCAGAGAGGGTGGAGTCTCCCTACAGGACTCGGTTAAGTGTAGGAAAAGTGAGCTGATGCCATAATTTTAATTCAGTTGCCTCCTCAGTGGCAGAACATGAGCTGAGTGTGAGTCTAGCCACTCCTGCCCTGTACACCCTCAAGCCTTGTGTGGAGGGCCTGTTTTTCAAGTAATGAAAATGCATAACCATTTTAATCTAGCACAGTACCTACCTAGAACTTGTTCTATAGTTAATGTTCATTTCTTAACTAAAACAAGTGTTAGAATAAAAAAAATTAACACAGAAAATTCCCTCTCTAATTTCTTAAGCTACAGTATGAGCATGACAAGCAATGTGATTTATTTCTAGATTTTTAGACAGCATCTTATTGGAGGCCTGAACTCTACACATAGTCAAAGATCCTGGCTGGGGGGTGGTAGCGGATGCTTTTAATCCCAGCACCTGGGAGGCAGAGACAGGTGGATCTCTGTGCCTGATCTACAGAGTTCCAGGAGAGGTTCCAAAGCTACACAGAAAAATCCTGTCTTGAAAAAAACGAAAACAAAAGAAGATCCTCCTACCTCCATCTGGGATCACAGGATGTGATGATGGGAATGAGACACAGGTTTCACGCCTCTTACACAGACACTACCAACCAAGACATATTTGTGAATGTGTTTCTGAATACAAATGCATGTAGATGTGGCTGCATGTGTACATGTGCATATATATGTAGAAACCAGAGGTTAATCACCAGGTGCTGTTCCTCAGGGGGTTTTTGTTTCTGTTTTGTTTTGTGTTTTGAGACCATGGTCTCTCACTGAGATTCAGGTCAGGCTGGCTGGCTGGTGAGCTTCAGGAACCTGACTGTCTCTGCTGCCAGCTCTGTGACTGCAGCACCCACTGCCACATCCAGCTATCTCCCTCAGTCTTAGCCTCCCACTATTAGACGCATGCGCCCCCCCCCCTTTTCTGGCCAGTGTCTCTCTGAACTTACTATGTAGACCAAGATGACCTTCAACTCAGAGACCTGCCTCTGCTCAGATTTAAGGCTTGTGCCACTATTTCCAGCTCAATTTTAGGTGTTTTAAAAAACCATGATCTGTAACCTGCGTTTGCCATGTAATATTATACTCGATATTTTTCCTACTAGCTGTGTAAGTATACCACATTATATAATAAGTATACCACATTAATAATAACAGCTTTAATTGATAGTATCTATAAAACCAGTATGAACTAGACACTCTGCTAAGCACTCGGGTGGGTTATTTCATTTCACATTAAAAAGACTCCTACATTTATTATAAATTTCATTTAAAGATAAAGAAACTGAAGATTCAAGGTAATTTGCTAAAGATCACAGAAATAAGATGTCCTAAGAAATTAAACTGAGAAAATATGGTGAACAGACCCTACTGTTAGCAATTATTTTGTATTACAACTGGATAAACAAAAACAATGTCCCGGGGATAACGACTGAGATTATCTCCAAACTCTCATTGGTACAAGTAATGCTTTAGCTAAATTTGTATCTGTTTAGTGTTAGACATGTGGCTTTGTTTATGGTTAGTCAAACACTCTACCATTCAATTATATCCTTAGCCCTCAATAAAAATACTTACCGTTTTTAGCATTGCATGGTGATATTTTTTTCACTTTGTTTGAGACAAGAGTTTTGCCATCTAGCCCAGACTGGTCGGGAACTCGTCATCCTCCTGTCTTGGCTCCCTGAGTACCAGGGTTACAGGTACTATCAACTATGCATGGCCATTAATGCTTTTATAGCACAAAAATCCAGAGATTTAATGCCAGATTAAAAAGTATGTATACAGGGGCAGGGGAGACTGCTCAGAGGTTAAGAGAAGTCTCTGGTTGCTCTTCCAGAGGACCTGGGTTTGATTCTCAGCACCCATGTGGCAGTTTACAATTGTCTGTAACTCTAAAGCCACAGGCTCGGAAGCCTCTGGCCTCTGTGGACATATATACAGGGAAGATACATACACCTGCAGGCAAAACACTCATACACAAGACAAGTTAATTTTTATTGTTTTTTATTGTCATGTTTTCTAAAGATTTATTTATCTTAAACAAAAACAAAATCCAAAGCTGGGCATAATGGTATACGCCTTTAATCTCAGCACTGGATAAATAGAGGCAGATGCATTTTTCTGAGCTGCTTGGTCTACAGAGTGAGTTAAAGGACAGTCAGGACTACACAGAAAACAAGTAAAACAAGACAGAATGTGTGCAGCTGGGTGCTAGAGGTTCTTAATCTTAACACCCAGGAGGCAGGAGTAGAGGGAACTCCATTGAGCTCAAAGCCAGTTTGGTCTACATAATCAAATTCCAGGTCTGCTAAAGCTACCCAGTAAGATTCTGTCTTTAAGAAGAAAGCACTTGCTTAGCATGTGCAAGGTCCTGGATTGGATCCCCAGCACAGCCAAAACAACAAAAAATATGTACATTTTTAGATTTAAATGCTAAATCATCTCCAAAAGTTAAATGTATTTGTAAATTCAATTGATAACTGCCTTCAATAAACACTAATTTAATTCTCAAGGACAACACATCACAGGAATTCTTGTTTTTCTACACCTTAGAAGCAATGAGTGTTAATCTTTGTTAATTTACAATAATAAGTTTTATCATTATCAGGGATTGGGTTAACATGGCTTTTAAGTACTTATTTTTATTTAGATTCCTTCCTAAATATTTAATGTTTATGCTTGTTATGTTATAATAACACATATCCCCTGTATGGCAGCACATGGTGATGGATGCCAGTCCCTTGCCCCATGTGGTATGGTTTATTATGGAGAAGGGAGAGAGAAAGGAGGTCAGAGACTCTCAATCACTGGCAGGTGGGAGAGGGAAGGACAGAGGGGGGTCAAGGCTGGAATCCTTAAATGGAGCTTGACATCAAAACTCTGGGTGGGGCCAGTCTAATTGCCACTGTCCAGGGCTTCAGGAAGTGGGGCAGAGTCTTCGTAACTTTTCTACATTCATGTTCCTTGTAACTTCAGGAGGAATTTTTATCTCTTGTGGCTAGAGAGAGAGCTCAAAGGTTAAGAATACTAACTGCTCTTGCAGAGGACCAGGGTTACCAGTACCAGTATCAGAGGTTCACAACCGCTACTGCAAATCTAGGTCACAATGCTCTCTTGCACAGACAAAAACACGTAGGCACCTACCTCTGTCTCTCAAGTACTAAGATTAAAGACATGCATCACCACCATGCCTAGCTAAATAAATCTTTTAAAAAATAAAAATGTAAATAAATCTTTAAAAAAAGAGAATTGTGTCATTATGAATTATAAGCCTTTGTCTTTTTACTTTGTTCATGACAATTTTTGTGATATATTTCATACTTTTGTGTAACTAAAAAAGAAAACAAACTTACCCCAAATTCTGTTTTTCAACATATACAAACAAGTGCACACATATTTATAATGAACATCTACAAACAATTCTATCATGCATTCAGCAGAAGGAAAGGAAAAGGGCGGATTATCAATCAGTCTCCTAAGATCTCACATTTACTGTGTGGTTTCTACAGTTAGAAATATGGAGTCCTAGGCCTGCCCTGGACAGTGCATTAGAAGAGTAGTTTAACTGAATGTCTAAGATTAAGTGGAAAATGTGAAAATATTTATTAATTACGGACAACGTTTCCAAAACAGGAAGAATTCCATCTGGTACCGGCCTAGCCACCCTGATTCCCTGCAGCTGATCCATTACTCCAATGTGCCAAAGTAGACTATCATTTCCCTAAACATTAGTATAAAGTGCCGAGAGGTAATACTTAACATTATGGTGCTGTGTGTTAGTCTTGAGCCTAGAGTTTCTTTACAAATTATAAAGGTTTGTGACAAAAGTTCCCAATTTTACCGTCATGGAAACACTAGCATTTTCTAGAGACCACAGAGATTTTTCAGTTTGGTTTATTTTTCACCTAATCCAGACTTTCAGTATTTAGGGACTGTAAAGGCTGAGTCAGAGAATGACAGTACACTGAAGGCCAGCAGTGTTAACACGTATGTAACAGCATAAAGCGGCTAGCTTTAGGCTTCAATAACAGTGCTTTAGAAAAGTAAAAAAGAGCAGTGATGGCATACACCTCTGATCAGGGGCAGAGGCCGGCAGATCTCTGTGAGCTGAGGCCAGCCTACAGCTCCAGGACAGCCAGGGACGACGGAGAAACCGTCTTGAAAAAGAAAACAACAACAACAAACCTTAAAAGAAATGAAGAAGGAAAAAGGAGGAGTCAGGCAGGAGTATCTATTATCCCTGCATTCAGGAGGCGGCAGCCTGCACTGCATCACAGGACTGCACCTCAAAGAACAAGGTAATTACCAACTGTTTCTTCAAACTACAGCTAAATACCCAGTACTCCTATTAGAGCTCCTTCAACACCTAATTTTCATGATAATTTAGAACACAGGCTTTAATTATTCATAGCTTTTTAAACCTTGCCCTTTTTTCAGAAATAGGTGAACCATTACTCCAGTAGACTTTCTAGTCTCCAGTCCATCCACATCCAGCCAATCAATGGCATCAACAAACAAGAAAGCCTTGTCTACACTGAGGCAGTATAGGTAAGCTGATGGGAGGAAGGGAGGGAGGGAGGGAGGGAGGGAGGGAGGGAGGGAGGGAGGGAGGGAGGGAGGGAGGGAGGGAGGGAGGGAATTATGTAGTGGGGAAACCATAAAATCTCCACTGGACTCTTGTGACAGACAGGCAGGTCATGCTAGTTCTGCTAAAAACGGCTGACCTGAGTAAGGCTACACAGGCATAGAAAAAAAGGACAGACAAAGTACTGGTAAGTTAGAGACCAATGCAACCACAGAGCTGTGTTTTATCTATCACATCACTGCTCAAATTGGTTGGGATCAGCAAGGCCAACCCAGACTCTGCTTTTTTAGAATGTATTTCCATTCATTTAGCCGTGCAGAATTGGCTGTTCCTGCCATGCATCTATTGCCGTGGCACATCCAAAAACTTCTTAAGGACAAAAAAGGGTAAAGAAACTCTCCAGAAAGAACCCCAACCTATCTGGAATCCTACCTGGACAACACCCCCACTTAGTCCAGGAATAATCCCTCCCATTAAGCTCACCTATGAGGTAAATGACTCAGAATTCTCCTGAGAAGAACAACTACAGTGTACTTCTGCTCTAGAGTAAGACTTCCTTCAGTTCCCTGCTGGCTCATCTCTGAGCAACAATGGACAGAGATCTCCAAATGGTCTATCTCTGAAGCCCCCCAAGCCTCCTCTACAGGCAACAGATCTGCCCGGTGTGGTAAAAAAACTGGGAACTTTGTTTATTTGTAAACAAAGTTTTTATATGTTCACAAAAAAGGAAACATATCCATACAGTTTCAAAAGCTTGTCTTTGTTACAGACTCATAGTAAGCATGTTAAGAGTGGAGTGTAGAAGAGCAACTCCTAAGAAAGAGAGCGGAATGGGAAGGAGGTGTTGGTGGGGTGGGAAGGAGGTGTTGGTGGGGTGGGAAGGAGGTGTTGGTGGGGTGGGAAGGAGGTGCTTCAATCTTTTTCTCTGTTGTCTGTTGTTGTCATAAAACTAGTTTCTCTTTCCAAATTAAATGCAGAGATTTATTTTATTTGGTTATGATTTAATTGGGTTTAGGATCGATAAATACAAACAAGAGATGGGGTGTATGTAGCATACTTTTCTAGCATGTACAAACATCTGGGTTTGAACTGCCACACCAAAGAAAAATGTGTTTTTGTTGCTGTTTTTAAGAGATACAGAAAAAGAAAAATCTTAATGAAAGCAGCCTTTACAAACAAGGAGTATACGCCAAATAATTCAGCCTTTGACTTCAATAAATTTGGTTACTTATTTGCTACGCTCTAGATCAGTGGATCACAACCTGTGCATCACAACGTACAGGTTACAATCCTTCTAGGGTTGCATATTAGATAACCTACATATTATTTACATTATGATTCATAAAACAGTAGCAAAATTATAGTTATAAAGTAGCAATTAAAATAATTTTATGGTTGGAGTCACCAATTATATTAAAAGGTTCCAACATTAGGAAGGCTGGGAACTACTTCTCTAGATGCTTAGAACACTATACAATAAAAATTTAAAACTATTTGGACTTTAAAAAATATCAACTGTTTTCATCTCTGCAACTCTTACCAAGTCTCTTCACTATTAATAAGATAATACACAGCAGCCCCCAGATGAAAACCTATTTTTGGGACTCCTGCAATTAAAGAAGTTATGCTAGGGCTGAAGAAATATCTCATCGGTTAAGAGAACCCAGCATCCATATGGCAGTTCACAACTGTCTGTAACTCCAGTTCCAGGGGACCTGATACCATGACAAAATACCACTGCACATAAGACAAAAATGAACAAATGAGGCTTTGCTAAAGACATGTGACCTTTGGAACAAGAAATGCTTTAATGCTGTCTTCAATTATGTTTCCTAACAACATATAATTAATGGTGCTTACACTCACACAAGACTATCAACTATTTGAGTAAGACTTGGCTAGTCTTTTCCAAAATTACTCCAACTCATTAACTTGTGGTAAGAGTGACCAGTTCAATCTTGAACCTATTTGTTCAGGATTATAACAGTTTTAAAACTCGAAGTCCTACTGTCTAGTATGGGGCTACCCGAACTCTTTTGTGCTACCAAAACATTTAAGTTATCTGGGCAGTGGTGGAGCACATCTTCAATCCAAGCACTTGGGAAGGAGAGGCAGTCCGATTTTAGTGAGTTTGAGGCCAGCCTGGTCTACAGAATGAGTTCCAGGACAGCCAGGACTATTACACAGAGAAACACTGTCTTGACCTCCCACAAAAAGAAAAAAAAAAAAAACAAAAACAAAAAACCCTCACAAACAAACCAAGAAAAACAAAAACGAGTAAGCAAACAAAAACATTTAAGTTAGAAGATAACTGAGACTCTTTAGTAAATCATCTAACTTTACTGATGGGGAAGTGAGGAGTCCTAAATCTTCAGGCCTATTGTGGAGTCTGCACTCCATCAGCAATGATTAGCTAACAGGGTTACAAAGCACAGAGAAAATCTTGGGCCTGTTTGTGTATGTGCAAACATGCATGAACAGACATGCACTAGCACTCACAGAGGTGCCCTCAGAGACCAGAAGAGGGCATCAGATCTTCTGGAACTGGAGTTAAGAGGTAGTTGTGAACCACCTCATGGAGATGCAGGGAACCCTGGGTCCTCTGGAAGAGCAGGAACTGGTCTGAACTGAGCCATCTCTCCAAGTCCCTAGTACTCATTTGTGAGTCGCCTTTAATGACAACTTTTAATAATAAGTACACACTAGCCCCCAGATCCAGGCTTGTCAGGGTTTCCCTCCACCCTCTTGTACCTCAGGAAATTCTACCAATTCCCTATTCACTTCACAGGCCTACTGGAGTCTGCACTTGATCAGCAATGGCTAGCTAGCAGGGTTACAACAGATAGATTTCTGTGTGTGCATGTAGTCTGGGAAGAGTTTGTACACTGCACCACATACCACACCCCTACCCTGAACTCAGAACTTTAATGCTTTAACTCGCATTCTATAATCATTGTCACTAAATACTGAACACTGTCAAAACTGGCCCAGAAACTAGAAAAAGTAATAGAATGTCCTCACTTCTTCCTATAGGAGAATGGGATCAAACAAATAATGTGGCTCGTGAGGTCCTTACACCTCAGTGAGTTGGAGACAGTTTGAGCTGAGGGATATGATGCAGGCAGGACCTGCATCAGTACTTGTGTGGGAATCGCCTCATGCATGGGCTGGAGGACTAGCTCAGCACAGTAAGATAAAACAGGCCTGTGGGAGAAGTCCCCAGCACCAAAGCCATGAAACTTTAGCCCTGGCAGCAAAAATAGAGGTCGATGAAGTAGAACAAAGCTGCCCTAGCCTTAGCACCTTCCAGAGGTAGGTGAGGAGGACGATGGGAAAGCTTCAGAAGCTGACACTTACCTGGCTTCGGACGGTGCTGCTGGAGTGGCTGTCCTCAGACATCTGCGCATTCTGGAAGTAGGAGAGGGGTGCAGGTATCTCTGTCATCGGAGCAACTGTACAAATACCCTTTCAAAGGAAACAGAGCCTCTGGGGATTCTGAAAAGGGAAAACAAAACATAACTTCAAACTTTCAAATTACTCACTTATTTTTAAACACGCTCATGAATTACATTCTGTAAAAACAAACCTTTCTCTCATGTGTTTTTCTCCAGGCCGAGTTGCCTAAGGACCTCCAAGGGCTGCTGTCACGTGGTGGCTTCCTGGATTAAGTATGACATAGGATTTTACCAAGCCACTCATAAGTAGTCAAATCCAAGAAACTTGCTACATATGACCTTTGGCTGACAGATTTACTGTGTCGGGTATCGTGACAAGACCTCAAGCACTGAGATACTTCAAAACCAGGGAGTCACGGGATTTTAAGAGGTGTTCTCAAATTTCTTTTTCCTTTTCTTTTTTTGCTTTTTGTTTCGTTTTGTTGTTGTTGTTGTTTTGGTTTGGTTTATTGAGACAGGGTTTCTCTGTGTAGCTCTGGCTGTCCTAGAACTTGCTCTGTAGACCAGGCTGGTCTCAATCTCGGAGAGATACACCTGCCTCTGAGGCTTCTTGAGTGCTGGGATCAAAAGTGTGTGCCTTGGCTGGCTCAAATTTCTTTTTCTGTGCTGACAACTCTAAATTAATTTTTTGCGTTTCCATAACTAGTGTTTTCACTTCACAATCCTCCAGCAGTCACATTTCACCCTATATGACAGTCCCACCTCTAAGGGTTTATCATTTATAAAAGCAGAAGGGGGTGGGTGGGTGGACGCTGACTTCAGTGTTTAATTATACAATTACAGTGAGTTATAGTGTATTTGAGGCTCAGGGTTCAATCCCTAGGGGTGGAACTGGGGACAGAAGAAGCAGGTCCAGAGTTCAGTGTCTTGCTTAAGAACACTCTTAGGAGGCAGAGGCAGGTGGATCTCCTCCGTTTGTAGCCAAGCCAGGGCTATTTCGTGAGACCTTGTCTCAAAAACAGTAACAACAACAATAAACCCCTCATGTGGAACACAACTCTAGATTCCACCATGGAACAGCAGTGCATTCTACAGGCAGGATACGCTTCATATTCCCATTTATTTTTATCAGTCAACCCTTTCAGATCCACAGTTCCTTTCAAGAAAACCTTAGAAATATAGAAAAGATCTGTTGTGTAACTAAGCAATAATCTAATCAAAATATAGAATCAAAAATAATAGTATTTAAATATCATCATGGGAGTGTGCTATGGGACTATGTTCTTGTACAATGTAAATATCTGTTACTGCAAATATTGGTTTAATAAAATGTTGATTGGCCAGAAGCTAGGCAAGAAATAGAGGCAGGGCAACCAGACTAGGAGAATTCTGGGCAGTGGAAGAGTTGAGAGCAGATGCCAAAAGACTCAGAGGAAGGAAGATGAGAAAGCTGCTCTGAGAAAAGGTACCAAGCCACAAGGCTAAACATACATACAATCATGGGTTAGTTTAAGTATAGGAGTTAGCAAGCAATAAGCCTAAGCCATAGCCAAACAGTTTATAATTAATTAAACTTTTGTGTGATTACTTGGGACTAAATAGCTGTGGACTGGCTGGTGGGAGAGAAACTTCTGACTATGGAGGTGAGGTTACAGCTCAGTAGCAGAGCACCTAGGCCATAGGTTCAACCCTAGCAAGTAAAAATAAAACAAAACATGCATATATTGACGTTTTTTCAATGACCTGTTTCATGTTCACCTTTCTTGTTTTGTTGACAGGGTTTCTCTGTGTAGCGCTGGCTGTCCTGGAACTCACTCTGTAGACCAGGCTGGCCACAAGCTCACCCAAGATCAGCCTGCCTGAGCACTGGGATCAAAGCTGTGGGTGAGCACACCTGGTTTTCATGTTCAATTTTAACTCAGGATTGTCTACCTTCTAAAATATATATTCCAAGCCAGCCTCAATGGCACACACCTTTACTCTCAGCACTAGGAAAGAAGCAGAAGGATCTCAGTGAGTTCAAGGCCAGCCTGCCTGATCTACATAGCCAGAGAACCAGGAATACATCAGAAAGATCCTATCTCAAAAATGTATAAACAAAAAATACAATACATATATATATATATATATTCCATTTTTTTCTCCTAGGAAAAAATATATAAGCAGCTGTTTGTCCTTTAGTAAAAGTATAGGATTTATATTAATCCTTACTTAACTATATCCAGACAAATTGCCTTTCTAAGAGAGAGGTTTCCTGGGAATGAAACTCAAGGCCTCACTCAGCTAGACAAGCCCTCTACCAACCCTTACCCCAGCCTTCTTAAGACAAATTTCTAACACTCATTTATGCTCACCTTTCTCCTTCCTTCCATGAAAAATTTAGAAAGGAAGTGAGAGCATTTAATTAGTTTATTATGTTCCTACCCTTCATTTTACAATAAAAAATAAAAAAGGGCTGGGTGTGGTGACGCATACTTGATAATCTCAGTACTCAGGAGGCAAAGCTCCAAGAGTTTGATGCCAGCCTAGCCTACATAATGAGATCCTCTCCAAAAAGAAAAGATACCATAAAGAAGTCTATCTGTCCAAGGTCATATCTGGTAAACAAAGAAATCAAAATCTACTTACAATACACTGTACCTGCCTAAATTTTTTACAACGACTCAGACTAGGTTATAATAAACCCAGAACTCATAGTGCGGGGGTTAAAGGTGTGCACCACTACCTCAAGGCTCAATAAATTCATTTTTACTATTAGCAAAACTACTGCCTACAAGTAAACAAAATCTTTAATATCAGTAACTGCTTTCAGTATAAAGTAAAACCTGAGATGTCTAAAGTATTTCCCACAGACACCCTAGCATTTAGTGTCTAAAAAGACAAGCTACGATCCTCCTACAGTCTATCACATTCGAGCTCTCTCAGACACATCCTGTAAGAACCATCAATAACACAGCACATTCCCAATGCTATTTTCAAAGTTCTTTTCATAATCATTTTCTATTTGACTTGGGGAACTAGAGAAATGGTTCAGGGGTTAAGAACACTGGCTGCTCTTCCAGAGGACCCAGGTTCAATTCCCAGCACCCACATAGCAGCTCCCAACTGTCTGTAACTCTAGTTCCTCGGGACCTAACACCAATGGCAAAACACCAATGTACATAGAATAAAAATGAATAAATAAATGGGTGGAAGTTCTCATGGGGGCTACAGAGTTGGCTCTGCATTTAAAGGGCTGTCCTTGAAGAGGACCTAGGCTTGTTTCCCAGATCACACATGGTGTCTCATGACCATTCAAAACTCCTATTTCAGGGCACCTGGTGTGTTCTGACCTCCACAGGCTCCAGGCACACAGATGTGCACATATTTACATACAGGCTTACATACAAGAACTTCTAAAAATAATAAAAATTCTCATGAAGGGACAACTAACTCTCTTTTGAATCCTCCACCCCTTATTCCAAAAAGATCTTTCTCTCCCTTTCAATAAGTTTTTCTTTCTTTCTTGCCACCCCCCAAAATAAAAACTTTTTCATGAAGACTCTGCATTTACATGTCACAATCAACAAGCATCTCAGCCAAAGGCAAATGGATGTCTCTGTGCAGGTTACAGAGCAAATGAGTAACAACACCCGTCCAGAGCCCAGGGTCAGGATGCCCAGTCCAGGACTCTTCTGGTCACCCAGAAAAAAAACACAGGCCTCCCCTGAATGTCTGAAGATCACAGTGCGTAAGAAAAGCCTCCCCGACAGAACTGCTTTCAGAAGGGGTCCAGAAGCTGAAGCAGGCCACCCCAGATCAGGGAACACACACATACTACTGGTACAAAGAGAGGGGTAGGCCAAAACAGTTGATTTTGATCCAGGAATAGCTGAAAACAGGGATGGACCGCACTGTTCAGGTAGCATGGCAGAAGATACTTGAAAATTTGATAACATTCTCAACTGAGCAATGTGAACACCAAAAAGCCAGTAGCTGGAAAGTGACCTGCATTTCAGGAGAAGAGAAGGATGTATGTATGTAGATCTTGGTGTTTTCCACTCAGGACACCTGCTGAAGACAGGCACTACAGCACTTTACTGACATCTATCTCCTTTCTGTCCTACGCTGGGTGGAAACATAGAGGCCAAAATCAAACTCGTAACTATGGAGCCGGTGCTGCTGACTTTATATATACAATTGAGACTAATTCCTAATTATCAGAGAGTGCCTTACCAAAGACACTAACAAGCTTTGTGGCACACTGCTTGCCTAGTATGTGCAGACCCTGGGGTCCATCCCTAGTACTAGGGAAAACAAAGGCAGATATAAAAGTCCCAGAGCTGTGAATAATCTCAAAGCTTAGACATGCTCCACAGCAAAGTCTATGCAGGGACTGGGAGATGGCTCAGTGGTTAAAGTGCTCGCTGCACATGTGAGGACTGGAGAGGCATGCCTCAGAACCCACTTAAATACTTGGGTGGGTCTGGCAGCTTGTCTCTCATTTTAGAACACAGAAGGCAGAGACTGGGTATCCCCAAAGCAAGCTCGCTAGCCAAACTAGCTGCATCAGTGAGTTCTGGGTTTGACTGAGACTATGCCTCAGTGAATAAGGTGGAAAGTGATGGATAAAGAGCCAGAATTCAGCCTTGGGCACACAACTAAACAGGCATACATCCATGTACACACCACATATGAGGAAAAAAAAAAGTCTATCCAACTAGAAACCCTCTCTATACACTGAAACTTCAAAAACATCCCAGGAGCAATGTTTAAAATTTCAGAATAGGTTCCTAAAAGAAAACCCCATTCAAGGATGCAGCCACAGGATTGGGGAGGTAGCTTGTTCATAGAGGACTTGCCTAGCACACATCAATCCCTGGGTTCAATCTCCATACACATAAACCAGGTATGGGTTTGAACATGTGTAATTCTAACACTGAGAAGAATGTAGGCAGGAAAATCAGAAGTTCTGGGTCTTCCTTGGCTACACAGTGTGTATGAAACTAGCCTGAGCTACGAGATCTTAATTAAAGTTTAAAAATTTTTAAAGGAAAAAAAAGTACTTTCTCCCCTCTCACTGTATTCAAAGGTAACTAGACCTTTGAACCCCTTTTCTAACTCTTGAGGTAAATGTAAAGAAAACTGGCACACCATGAAAATCTCTTCCTGAATCAAAGAGCGTGTACTTAATGTCCCTAAGCCACTTGTCCACTTTCTTTCACTTTGGAAACTGCTAAAATTATTTTTTGCTATACATAAACGTACTTTAATGTTAAAAAGTTTTCAAGATGTGGGAAAATAAATAAATAAGTTTTCAAGGGTCAAAGAGCTCCTGATTTATATTCTTACAAGAGTAGGTAATGTTGCCATGGCCTGAAGTGAGGGTCTTATTTCTCAAGGGGGGGTGGGAGGAATCAGTCTACATACACACACACAGAGACACACACGTGCATGCACACGCACACGCACGCACACACACACACACACACACACACACACACACACACACATTTTCTCCCCATTCATATCTATCTTCTACTTGTTTGTCATTTTGATAGCTGTCCCTTGATAGGCAGCACAAACTCTAATGACAGTTTCTTGTTTCGTGTGGTTTTGGTTCAATGTTTGTTTTGTTTTTGAGACAGGGTTTCTCTGTGTAGCTTTGGAGCCTGTCTGCCTGCCTGAGTGCTGGAATCAATGGTGTGGGCCACCACCGCCCGGCCTAATTACAGTTCTGATTTATTTATTTTAGCTGATGGAAAGCAAATATACAAATATACAAGGCAAGTGGCCACCACTGAGTCATACTCTCAGCTCTCTCCTCGGTTACTTATTTGTTTGTTTGCTGGACAGGGTCTCACTATGTAGCCTGGCTGGCCTGGAATTTGGTATACAGACCAGGCTGGCCTCAAAAATCAGAGATACTCTTGCTTCTGCCTCCTGGGTGCTGGGATTAAAGATGTACCCTGGTATTTATATATTACTCCAAACAGGGTCTTACTCAATATGCTTGAACTTGAGGTTCTCCTGCTTCCAACTCCCATGTGCGAGGATTAAAAGTATTTACCATCAAACCTAGTTTTACTTGGGTTTCTAAAGGCTCACATTCAATAATAAACGTAACCAAGCCCTAGTCTGTATAGCCCAAATAAAAACCACTTAATTTAGGAATACCCAAGAGAGACTCTTGACTTTTAAGGTATAAAGAGGAAATCATTTCCCTAGCCCTACAAGAGATCTTTTGAAAGTATAGAGATAAAAAGAGCAAGGGTGGTAATGCATCTTATCGAGGGTGGTTTGTGCTCTGCTCTTTCCATCCCACTCCACCTCTGTGAACCATCTGTGGTAGATAAAATGATTACTCGGTAAATATTCTCTCCTTCACCCGGTATCCCTGAGGAAAAATAGCCTTCACAGCTTCTAGTTCAGGACCCTTGGATTCAACCATCACTGAAAATATTTACCATGGAGCTTTCTTTGTTCTTCTGTAATCAACACAGTGTTAACGCTTATGCACACAGCACTTGCCTTATATGGAGAGATGATTTAAATTGTACAAGAAGATTTGTGCATACAATATACATAGTAAATATATTTTTGTTCAGAACTTTTTCTTCACTGCCAGGGATCAAGTGTAGGTCTCTGTCTACTATACTACATTCTCAACTCCCAATACTAACTCAGATTTGGAGTCTAGTTAGTGGTCTTGGAACCAATCCTGAGATCTCTCTTTGTCCTCATGATGGATGAAGTTCATTATCTACTCTAGCCTTTAGGTGAGATCCTATAATGTACCTTTGTCAATGCAATCTTGGCTGATTGACACTGACATGTAAACTATGCTTGTGCAGATGGCCTGGCCTTCTGATCCAGCTGACATTATAGAAGACACGAGCATGAATTGGTAGTCCTTGCCCTCTCAATCTGGGGCCCCGTAAGATGCTCAAATCAGAATAGTCCCAAGTGGCCCACACACTTCTACCTTGAAACAGAGCCTTGAGTGAGATTTATGTGCTTCAAGCTGCTGGCTTTGGAGGTCTGCTATGGAGACTTACTGCCACAACTTGTTTTAAAACAATGGGAATGCTGGGTGGCTCAGAAGACACAATGAAGATGAGCTAAAGTCAGCTGAGGGTTTCTTATCTCAAACCTCCAGGACTAAACATATTTAGAATATAAATGTTTATGGATTTTGTAAAGCAATGTGATGTAAATATTCATGCTTGATAGTACTTTCAAGAGCCTCAGAATCACAAAAGTCAAATTCATCTAGGTCTACAGTGAAACAGATCAATAGCCACAAAGTATTAGGGTGGTATGTGGGATCTGGGGAGACAGTTCAGAGGGTAAAGCACATACTCTGAAAGAGGAACTGAAGCTCACATAAAAGCCAGGCATAGCTACAGTGCCTGTAATTCCAGTACTGGAGGTAGAGAAGAGGATCCAAGGAGACTGATGGCCAGCCCATCTAGCTCAAATAGCTTCACTTTCAATAAAGAAATCGTGGCTTTAAAAAATAAGGTAGAGGGCTGATAAGCATTTGCTGCACCCATCTGACAACCTTAATTCCATCCCCAGAACCCACATAAATGTAGAGGAGAATGATTCCACAACATTATCTTTTGTATTATCCTTTGTATTACAGTATACATGATCTCAAATAGGTGCTAACACACACATAATTGAGTTTTTAAATATTAAAGCTGGGTGGGTGTGGTGGAGCATTCCTTTAGTTCAGGCAGATTTCTCTTAGCTTGAGGCCAGCTTGGTTTACATAGTGAGTTTCAAGGTCCGCCAGTGCTATAAAGACCCTACATTAAAAGGGGGGGGGGGGGGGGATATATGATGGGGATGCTATCAAGATGGCTCAGGAAGTAAAGATACTTGCCCCACAAGTCTGGAGGCCTATGTTCAATTCCCAGCACTAAAGTAAAGGTGGAGAGAACGCATTTCAGACACTCGCACATGCACCATGGCACCACCATCATCTCCCAACCCTGAACACAAAATAACATCTATTTTGTTAAATAAGGTGATAAGTAATAGAGAAAAACACCCATTGTCCTTCTCTGGCCTTACATTTGCATGCACTCACATATATAGACAAAGACTGTAGCTTTGCATATAAAGTACACATGTGCACACATACACATGCCTACATAATAAGACTTTACAGTCTTCATACACACACACTATCTGCCTACACAGCCTATAAATAGGCTATAGATGATAATAGGTTCAGAGCAGATAGGACTAATCTCATTTCATTCACTGTTTCTTTGTCATCAGGCTGGCCCTATTTTCTTTCCCAGCCTTCCAAGTAGCTGGTGACTCCACCATACCTGGCAACTATAAAGATTCTTTCCCCCAATGCTATTTTAATTTTAATATCTCTGTAACAAAGTCATGATTACTGTGAGTCACTGTCTCAACTTTCTTTGGAAATAGAATACAACTAATTTTTAATTAAAAATGACTATTTACATCTAATCATCTTGTAAGCTTCTGGCCATTTATCATTGCTTAAGTTCTTCTTTTTTTACTCAACTTAAACAAGGAACTGGACCAGGCATTATGAAAACCAAACAAGAATTCTTCTAGCATCAAAGAGGAATTGGGTTTCTTTTACAGAACAAAACACTGTGACATGTGTCCAGGATAATATATCCTTTTTGTTTACTTAAGAGCCTCCTATCAAAAAGGAAGACAAGTTAATTTTTACACTGATTACATGTTAAAATAAAAATGTTAGCTACATTGGATTAACAAATCATTAAAACTAATTTCACCTGTTGTTTGTAAGCTTTACAAACGTGTCTTCTGTTGGAACACTTAAATCTAATTTTTGTGGGGTTCACTTTCGTCTTTCAGTGGTATAATGCTGCTCCAAATTTTCAGATCCTTCTCCAACACCAGGCCTTTCATTCCACGTCGCTGACAATGCTTCTCCCTCCCTGAAACCTCCCTGCCTGCTTCTGTGACACTGCACTATTGTGGCCTACACTCATTCTCAGCTGTGTCCTCGCCCTCCTTCCTCTGGGCTCTTTGGGAGTTCCTAAGTGTTCACCCACTTCGCTACTCCAACATCAAGCAGTAAATCTACTTGAGTGACTCGTGTTTACAGTTCTGACC
Source organism: Phyllotis vaccarum (assembly GCA_033318265.1). NCBI lineage: Eukaryota > Metazoa > Chordata > Mammalia > Rodentia > Cricetidae > Phyllotis > Phyllotis vaccarum. The sequence continues at coordinate 64,151,609 of JARWLC010000006.1, forward strand.
TCAGGCCATCTTCACCTGCTGACACTTCAAAAGTGGTATATTAAAATCACTTCCTCACTTCCTTATTTCTCTCTCATTCTCCCAACTTGAACTCAGTCGATCTCACACTTTAGCTGAACTGCTCGCCTGTCCTGCTCATGTTTCATCTATATTTCTGCTGCTTTAACTTTCATCTCTCCTAATAAAAGTACCTCAATTCTCTTATGCACTCCAGCTTTACTACTGGATGTGCCTGAAGCAAACCTCTGTCGACGGCAGTGACACATTTGAAAACGTGTAAGGGAAAAAAAAGCAAGCAGTAAAGACGCCTAGAAGCGTCCGGGATACACATGCATCGTGACAGTTCTGATGAAGGAACAAGTGCCATAGCCTCTCTGCCGGGCAATGGAGACACTAAGAAGTTAGCGCCGAGTGTCACTCACTTTGGACTAGGACACACTCGGGGCAGGAAAAGGAGTTTCACCAGTTGCTCAAGCAGACCCAGCCCAGGGTGCTTCCTCTATCTCCTCCACTCCCGTGCTGTCGACAGCCGCCCCCGACAGCAGCCACCTGCTCCGGGCCGCCCGGGAAAGTCAGCACTTCCGCACCAAAGCTCGGAGGGAGTCACTTTCGGCCTGGCACCGAGAAACCGGCCGCCCCCCATTTCCCAGGCAGGGTTCCTCGGTCTCCGCCCGGCCCGACCCCGCCCCTCATCCTCGAGGACGCCCGCAGCGCGGCCCGCAGGACTGAGGCCCCGGCCCTTGGCCGGCACCAGAGAGCGCATCTGGCAGGGACACCGTCCGTCCCGCACATCCCGAGCACGCACCTTCTCCTTCCGAGCCCGGCCGGCCGGCTCACAACCCAGGTTTCCGCCTCAGCAGCCGCTGTTTTGTTTCCGACGAGAACCCGCGGCCCGCAGAGCAGGTCGTCCGAGGCCCCGCCCTAGAGGCCTCATAGGTGTCGTCATTTCCGGCCTCCGCGACGTTAGCCACAAGCCCGGGAGGGGATGGAACTTCCGGCAGCGCGCGCAGACAGGGAGGGTTGGGGGCTGCAGCTGGCATTTCTCTGTTGGGGCTCCAATGCGGTGGGTCTACGATGGTGCGCTGGGGCAGCTGTAGGGCTTGAGGCGGGTCTAATGTTCTCCCAGACTACAAGCGATGACATTTTCCGTTTTTCGATTGAGACTGAGACCTGTGTGTTCTCAGCCGGTACCGTAGACAAAGATGGCCTTGAAAATCTATTCTTGCCTCCACTATAGGCGTGTGCACACCATATCATGCCCTGATAACATTTAAAACCGAACACTTGCCATTTCTTCAGTACATATTTGTACAGTTTAAGATGGATATAATTTGTGTCCTCAATAAATCAAAGCGATTAGAGGATAAACAGAACCTGAGAAACTAATATTTTAGGATCCAAATCTGGAAGAAGAAAAAAAAAACCTCAAAGATGCAAGCATCTGGAGAACAGAAAATGTTTCCTATTTTGATTTTGCATCCATACGATCTTATGTATTGTAAAGATGACTACAATGGTTATGTCTGTACTCCTAATACTCAAGTGAGCTGAGGTTAAACTGGGTTAGACCGGGTTAAATTACCTTTTTATTTCCCAGAATGCCTCGTTCTAATAGTAGAGCATCCATCTCCATTTTCTCCCCTCCTCAACCCTGCTTCAATATAGACTTCATGCAATATTTTCATGTGTAAAATTGTCATATTTAAGTAATCTTTCTCATCAGCTGAATAGCAGCTGGGAGACAAACCATACATACCGTCTTTATGCAAAGATGTTCAGAGTATTGGTATACAAAAATAATATAAAGCTAGGTGTTCTGCAACAAATCATAGTTCACCCATGTTATAAAACTCATGTGTGCATTATGTGCAAAGCCACTGTTGTGAAAGCTGTTAATACCAGGAGGACAGCGGCAGGCAGATCTCTAAGTTGGAGGCCAGCCTGGTCTAGAATTCAGGGACAGCCAGGGTTACCTTGGGGGAGCAGGGGGGCATACAAAAGAAAAGTTACTTGGAAGAGAAATGTTTATCACCCAATGGAAAATATTGCAGTTGTACTTAGTGACAGAATACACTCTGGAAAAAGAAAAGCCTTAAGAGTCAACAGTAACGAGATCACAGATGCCTTTTCCTGTTTTCTCTATTCCTAGAGCAACGAACACCCATAATGCACTACCCAAAAGACAGTGGGAAGACACTAGAGAAGACAAGGGTGATTAAACACTAAAAGACCCATGAAAATCAAGTAGATAGCAAATGTTTGGAGTGTCAAGATGTTTCACATTCAGACCCTCACAGGCACCAGTAGAAATACTGGCTGGCTACTAACAGGTTGAGTGAGGCATGTGATGTTTGGAAGGTACATATTAAATACATTCCTGGAATTACTAATGAAAAGAAGACAAAAGGCAAGTTGATTTTCTTGTGTTTTGTTCTTGAGACTGAGGAAAGAAACGGAGCTGGTATGTGGTGGGGTATGCCTTGGAAACGAATGCAGTATTGAAGCCATTGAAGTGAGCCTGTCTTAACAAAATTATTTAAAAGAAAAAAAAATTACCTGAACAGGTTCAAGAAATTGTAGGCATGGCCAGAAAAGGTCTTGTAGGTTCACACACATGGAGCTATTACAAGTAGGACTTTGGATGGCTACATTCACAAACTAGAGAACTAGAAATTCAAGAAACTATACCCAATACTTTCCCTAACAAATCTTTGATAGGCTTAAAGGTTATCTGCTACATGTTGTAGGCAAGTAGTCATTCAGTATTTCTTAAATACACTAAGAGTCTAGAAACAGCAAAAGCTAACCTAAAAATGACCAAATAGCCCTCAGGGTTTCTGCAATGGGGGCACTTACTTTCTCCAATAATCAAAAGTTGGAAACAGGAGCAAATTGCAGGTGAGAAAATCCAATAGTGAATTGACTAGTAAATAGCGAGGCAGAAACTGGGTCCTGGACGTGAAAGCATTACTTATGAGGGGAGCCTACAAGACTAGATCATGAATGAAGTCATCACTAAAAGGCCCTGCAGGTCTATTACCAATGACTCCAAGGTACTGCACAATTAACATTTACATGTGATCATAATTTGCATTTACTCAATACAGTAACACTACCATGATTCCTATTTTAAAAAAATACCTTCCAATCAAAAGCTTTAGAATCCTGCCTAGAAATAAACTCTTCCAAAAAAGAAATTTCTAATTCTAATTACTTCATTCACTGTAATCAGGTATGTCTACCAACAATGTAACTCTGGTGGGGAAACTGAGCCCTCCTTCAGCAGTTGGACTCTACAGTTCTCCTGTTATCAAAAAGGAATGGAGTATTGTTGGATTTGATTTTTGGGAAGTTGAGGGCAACATTGGCTACATTAACTAGGACCAGGCCAAACCTAGACAAAGACAGAAGAGGTAGAGGGTGGGTAAGGAAGGACTTTATTAAAATGAATCCCAATAAAAAGTACACAATTAGCTGGACAGTGGTGGCAGCACTGGAGAGGCAGGCAAATCTCTGTGACTTTGAGGCCAAACTAGGCTACAGAGTGAGTTCCAGGACAGGTTCAAAAAAAAAACAACAACAACAAAAACCACACACACACACAAAAACCCTTGCCTCAAAAAAACCAGAAAGGGGGGGGGGGACCACCACTAGACAGGGGTGGTGTTCACCTTTAATCCCAGCACTCAGGAAGCAAAGGAGTGACGCCAGTTTGGCTCTAAACTTTCAGGACAAACAGGGCTGTTACATAGACAAAGCCTGTCTGAAAAATCAAAAACCATAACAAAGAATACAAACCTAAATAGAGCAGGTTTCTTAGTGAGGCGGTGCATGCCTATGATCCCAGTACTGCAGAGGCAGAAGGACCTGTGGTTCAAGGTCACCATGTTCTACATAGCAAATCTCTTTTAGGAGAAAAAAAAGTTTAGCTACTACACAACTGATTCCCATTCTGTATGAGAATATAAAGATCATCAATCCAACTAATAGGTGGAGTAAGATTTATTTATTCTTGTTTTTATAATTTTTTTCCTGTGAGTATTTACAATCATTCCTAATTTGGTCACTTCAAGACTCAATTAGGGAGCTAGGCAGTGGTGCTTGTCTTTAATCCAAACACCTGGGAGGAGGACAGGTGGAGCTGTGAGGGAGAGTGAAGTCAGCCTGGTCAGGGTTCTTCTGTCCAAAACCAAAAACCAAACAAATGAACAAAAAAACTCAAGGAGCAAGTTAGGCAGTTAGAAGCTAGGCCTTTAATCCCAGAACTGGTTCAATGCTACCCTCCAGGTCTACAAAGGGAGTGAGTTCTAGAACAATCCAGAGAAACTATATCTTGAAAAACCAAAACAAAACCCACAACAAGCTGGTGGGGCCAGGCATCTACATAGTGAGCTCCAGGTTAGCCAAGGTTAGTGAGACCCTGTTTCAAATATAAAATCAATTAATAATAATTTTAAAAGGCAAGTTAAAAATAGAAAAAAGGCATGCTCTCAAATGCAAATGGATTCTAAAATTTTATGTGGTAAATAAAAAGCTGAACTAGAAAAATCCATAGCCATTCTTACATAAAAACCTTTATTCTGTACTCAGACCTTCATACTCAGTTCGACAAAAACAAGCCCCACAAACATTGGATGCCTAATTCTATGTATTTGCAATTTTATTTTCTTTTTGGTAGTTAAAAATATATACAGCTAATACTTATTTTGGCTCACGTGTTTGTTTCTTCTGTTATCTACCAGCGCTGGTGGTATTCATCCCAGAGTACTTGAAACTTCATTGTGAAGAAAGCATCAGCAATTGTTATTACAGTTTATAAAGAAGCACTATTACAAAGCTTGTAACAAAACATTTTAAAGAACAAACTATTTGGCTGGGATAGAGCCTAGAATATCTGCATTGTCCTAGGGCACTATTTGAGAGGGTTACTTTGTTGTTGATTAGTAGAACAGCTACCGATGTTCCTCAAGCATCACCATACATGTACACTTGTAACTCACCCAACACTTTGGACTGCAATGGAAGAAACCTGGGAAGATAGTAAGGTACAGGACAACCTAAATTAGATTGGGAAGCTCCCCATCTCAAAGGAAACATAAATGGCTATTCTCTTCTAAAAATCTACTTGGAAAGAAAAATGTCTCTGTACAGTTTGTCGGGATAAAATATGCAGGTTATCTGAAAAACAATTAAGTATAACTGATCACCACCTTGCAATTATAAAATTTTAGGTATTATCCACAGTACTAAATCACATAGGCATTTAACAAAGGTGCATATTAAAATGTGGGAAATGTACGAAAATTGTGGAGATATGTTTCAAATTTAATAAAAACCAGTCTGAGATACCAAAGAGAAGAAACACCACAGTCAGATCTCACGCAGTTGTCTTTCAGCTTCCTCAACCTCACTCCTCCTGGCTTCTTCTGCCTGTTCTTTCTATGTCTGCCTTAAATACCCTCTTCTTTCCACATCCAGGTTAAGATTAAAGGCGTGGCACCACCACTGCCTCCTGGGAGCCTGGAACTCCTGTAAATTAAGATGACCTCAAACTCAGATTTGCTGGGATGAAGGCCTTAGGTCACCACTTCCACACATTCCCTGTGGCTGAGATTAAAGGTGTGAGTTACCATAGTCTGATGCTCCTAGACTGTGGGTAGATCCCTCTGATATCTCAGATTGGTTTTTATTAAATTTAAAACAAATCCCCACAACTGTCTCCAACGTTTTAGCTACTCTTTATCCTAATATACTTAAAATAAATTTTATATTGGGGTCAAATTAGGGAAAAGCATTTTTAAAGTGGGATGTCTTTCTGTAAGCTGTGAATTACCATTGGATAATAAAGGAACTGCTTTGGTCTGTGGTAGGGTAGTTTATAGTCAGGTGTGAAATCCAAGCGTAGATATAAAGGAAGGAGAGCAGAGTCACCCAGAGACACCATCCAGGTAAACCAAGAATTACGAGGCATGACAGATTAATAGAAATAGGTTGAGTTGTAAGTCATAAACCAAACAGTTTGTAATTAATTTAAGACTTTGTGTGATTATTGAGACTAAGTAGATGCAGGCAGTCTGGAACTCAAGGTTAGACCAGGCCAGAAACTATTAGTACACATTTTGGTTTTAATGTGTTGTTTTCATGTGTTTTATAACCTGAATGAGCCATCGAACCATGAAACCTAAGAGGAATACATAGATATATCATAAAAACTATTAAGTCTAAATGATTTGTCTTTAAATATATTAAACTTTTATTTGAACCACCTTTTCTTCCCCTCACATGATTACCCCAGCTCTACTGAATGGCTGTATGATCCGACCGGTGAATGCCACGTAGTATAAAATACACAGTTCTAAAAGCTTCAGGTGAATGTCATTTCTAGTTTTTACAGCTATCAACCTAAGAGACTAACAAGGTAAAGTCAACCTACTTGAATGGTAATATTAGCTAAATAAAAACCTAGCATGAGGTCAAAGCAAATGTTCAATGTGTATAGAAGACTGAGAAACAAAATAAACTAATAAAACAAGGCCTTGGACTGGTGGTGGGATAAATCTTAAAAAATGGCTAGTAAGTAAAATAAAACAGTAACTGAAAGGATTGTCTTCCTGGAACTATCCTTTGAGAAACCAAAATTTAAAATATAATTAACAGTATGTAGATATAGCCAAGGATAATAGCCTCATCCAAAATAAGAGCTCCTTGATCTTCTGATCCCATAAAAATTCACTTAAAAATTTCAGCTCATAATTTTGAATTGTTTTCTAGTATATGTAATACACAATTATAACATAATGCCATTTATTTATAAGACTGAAAGAATGCATCTCAAGATCAAATATATACAATTTTAATAACTGAAATATTTACATAATGAAGCCATGTCAAGGTTCAACATTAAGAACAGTGTTTTGGATGTCCTCGAGATGTTTAAAAGGAGGAAAAAAAGGAAGGGAAAGAAAAACTTAGTAAATCAAGCTCAGTTACATTATCCTAACAAGCCGGTCTTTACCTTTTAATACACAAACAGGTAACAGCTGCACCTTGTTTGCTCTAAGAACTTTTTAGAACTTGGTAGTTTCAAATAAATTTTGTCCCTGGTAATCTTCTGAATTACCAAATAAAGTCCAAGGGATTCTCTAAACATGTCATTAATAAAAATTTACAGGCAGGAAACTGCCATGAATAAGGTATCTTTGGAAGAAAGATGTAAACAGTTAACTACCGTGGTGATTGACTATTGTGTTTTGTAAGAATTTCTTGTGTAAACTTACCTTATTTATTTATTTTCTGGCGCTAGGCAACCCAGGCCTTCTTTTATCTAAACACAGTAAGTTGTCCCACTAGGTCACCCCCTGGTCATCTGTTTTAAAGGAGGTGGGCTCCTCCCCTCCCTTAATACTTTTGTAATTAATTTTGTTCTATTAAAAAGAAATATACCCAAATTAAGCAAGAAACCTATGAGTAAAATGTTCCTTTAGAATCTGCTTCATTCTGAGCCATCAAATTGGAAGATAAGGCTATGAATGATGTATCATCCTATTCACAAAGAAACACAAATCTGGCTTAAACTGTTGCTTACTACGGAATACCACGCTCTGGGAACCTCACACTGTAATTATACTAGTTACTTGAGTTGGCACAATCATCACTTCTCCTTTATGAATCTACTGGTGAATTACAAAAATGTTTAAGGGAGCCCACCAAAAAAAATTTTTTAAAAAGACTTTTATACATACATTCACATTAACACATTAATACAGAGATACATTAGGATTGACTGCTAGTTTTTGCACTCTAATTTTGAACTCCATGCCTTTACAAGGGCTTGCCATTTCTGATCGGGGAGTGGGAGAAGATGATAATGGGCATGACTAATATTCAAATCATTCATGTTGGTGCCTATACAGTTCAGCTTTAGTACTAGGTGGAATCCTGCAAAAGAACTGGGGAATCATTTCAATATTTACAAGGAACAAATCAGCAGAACAAGATTATATGAGATAGGCTGTGTACAGTAGCTGCAGCTTAGAAATCACACCAGCAATTGTACCTGGTGAGTATAAAGAGAACCAGGGATTCAGAGGACTTTACAACCAAGTGCGTTCACAGGGCATCAACAAATTAGAGGACAAAAGAATTCACATTTTCTACATTAAAAAAATTACAGATCTCACAAATATCTTTGAAGACACAGAAAATTCAAAGTTCTTTCAAGGGTGTGAAAGAATAATTCTGAATGTAAAGAGTTTTACTTCACAAGACCAATTTTCTTGGCTTCTGTTTCATATATCAATAATCTCCACATTTTGACTATAAAAACTTCTGCTTCTTCATCTAGTACCTAGAAGACCAAACAAAGAAAGTAACAGATGTAAAAATAATTAGTGGTATGTCAAAGCAACAGTAACATACAAAAAATTCTTACCAAACATAATCAACATAACTTTAAAAATAATTCCAGTATGAAAAAGATTTTGAACAAAACATTTAAGTTACCAAAATAAAGACAATGATTCAGAAAAATTCCCTAACTTAATAGATAATAATTCGACTGGACTTTTGCTTACCAGTTTGATTTTGAGTCATACAGTCCAGGCTAGCCCTAAACCAACATCAAAACCAGGATAACAACTGAGCTCCTGCTTCCACCTTTTCCAAGTGTTGGGATTAAGGCATATACCACCACTCTTGCCTTCAATAATATTTTGGGATACAAGTTTCTTTTTATTTTAATGTTAATTTTATAAACATTACATTTCTATGTCATATGTCCAGCCAAGCTCCAATGATCTGCTGTCTCCACTTCCCAAATACTGGGATTGGACGAGCATGACACCGCACTCAGCATTTTAAATAGGTCTTGGGTATAGAACTCATGATGAAGCAGTAAGCATTTTATGTGAGCTATCTAACTATATGCATGATGAGAACGTTAATGTTTACAGAAGTTTCATCAATCTCTGTGTGCCTGGTCCATAAAATGAGTGCCCCTGCACAAGCACACTTCTACAATGTTGGTTGCAAAGCAACATACTTGAGTCTTATCCACATGTACCTGCCCACAATGAAAGCTTCTTTTAAAAAGCAATTTTTTACAATCACCTATATGTTTATTTGTTTGGGGTAAAAGCATATATTTCCATGGTGCTGAAATCTAGGTCCAGTATTTTTCTGCAATCCATGTCTCAACGTTCTTGGGAATCCCCAAGGAAATATAGTATGCACTTGCCATCATGTGGACTAAAATACTTAATCAGCTTGCTTGTTTTACCTTCATGAGACAATCTAAGAGGACCAGGCTGAGCTCCATCCACCTGCCGTGTCCTAAATGCGGAGATTAAAGAAGTGGAATTCCATGCCCAGCTCTACTTTCTTACCATCTTATTCTCTAATAATGACTTTTCTTCCAGATGCTTAATTCTAAATTATCTTCCACAATTTTATTGGCCTACCAATCCTTAGTTCACTCAAAATACCAGTCCTCATAATTGTTTCTTCTCTTCATAAGAGGCCCTCATATTTAATGCAGTTTTTTCACATGTAAACTGCAAATCCTTTCCTCCCTCTGCTTATAAAATCACAATGTCCAATTAAAAGTAACCACAGACCCTAATACAAAATCAACTACAACTAGGAATCTCATTTTTCAGCAGAAAATGCATAGAATTTGTAAAGCAGTTTGTTCACATAGATAATAAACTAACAATGTTTTTCTAACTTACCATGGCAACATCATCCAAAATGCTCTGAGGTGAACTATGTGCCATAACCTAAAAGAAAGAAATAGTTGTTATATTATAAAGTTTTATGAAACCCCTAAATGGTAGGGAAATTTCTTGTGCCTGAGGGAGTTTGCCCTACTTTCAGGCAGGGTCTCTTAGTCTTTAGCTCTAGGTTTGGAACTTTCAGGGCTCTTCCTCCCTAATGATGGGATTATAGGTATATGGGGGGAATAAAACAGGGTTTCTCTGTGTGGACTTGGCTGTCCTGGAACTAGCTCAGTACACTCATAAATCCTGCCTCTGCCTCCCAAGTGCTGGAATTAAAAGCATGCATCACTGTCTGGCTAAGCTTTTTATCTTGGGATCCTGTTCACTGAAGACAGTTCAATCACTACTTACAAGTTGCTTTTTTTTTAATTCCCCTTCTTGCTATGCAACCCAGCATGCTCTCAAACTTGTGATCCTTTGCCTCAGCCATCCAAGTGCTAGGATTAGAGAAATCTGCCACACTTTATTATGTAAACCTTAATTCTATCATAATTATAAGCAGAAAAGACAATCTTATGTTTGTTCTTCAAAATATTTTAAAAAGCAAACCTGGGGAAAATGACAATGTATACCATTATAAGAATATGGATTTCCCATTACAATAACCATCTTGGTAAGTGAAGCCACGCTGGAGGGCACAAACAAAGGAATACCTATCACTGGAAGGTGCCTGCCATTAACTCTAGCACTAAGGAAATGGAGGCAAGGTGAAAATCAGCCAGTGATACATCAAACTGTCTCCTTTAAGAAATCTATAGGATTTAAAATGTTACATACTGTACAATAATGGCCATGACACAATATTTCCATAAGGTTCAACTTGTCCATGTATAAATAGAGTAGGGTTGACATATGACACATGTATACCCTAAAACTATTACACGGTTAGAAACAGATCCACAAAACACAAACACAGTCTGCCATAAATGCTTATCAGTCACTACATCCTAAACACTATTAATGACAGGACTACTCCAAAGATGGGTGACTGCCAAAGAAAGAAATATTTTGTCATATAAATTTTTTTCAGTGTTTTCCTTTTTAAAATAGAAGCATTGAATTAAAGCACATAAAAATGCTCATAATGGTGGCTAATACAGACTTCATGCTCTCTACTACTATCATTACTGATACTGTGTAGCTATTAAAGCTGTTTACAAAGTTAAGTAAAATAGTGTTAATTTGGAATGTTGGACACATCACCTCAATGTAAATCCAGACAGAAAGTTCTTCTCTCCCTGATGCACACACAGTCAAAGGCACTTAGGTACGTGTTTATTGTTTGGCCCACCACCAATTATTTGAAGAGTCCACAGATTATGATTTATCTAGCACTCTCCCATACTCTGTCAATATTTGCGGGAAAAGGAGGAATGGAGCCAGGTTAAATAGCTTATTTTATCTGCTAAGGTATTGGGATGGTAAAGTCTACCCCTGCAAAATTCAAACCCAAAAAGTTGACATGGCATTTGCAGTAGAAAAAATAAAATGTAACTGAGAAAACAGACACCAATTCTGTCCTTCCTAACTCGGAAAACTGTAGTGTGATAGATGATGGGTCTGAAGTAAATAACAGGCCACTTAATTAAAATTATCACATAGTCTGCAGGATTTTATATTTTAAGAAATGTCTAAAATCATGTTGGGAACAGAGAGGGAAAAGACCAACCTTAGAACAAACAAAATCAACTAATGTAGCTTCTTCTTCACCTATGTATTCTATGATTTTCTTATTGATCCATGGCCGGATTCTTCTTTCCATCAGTATCTGCAAAACAAAACCTGGTTGAAGATCTTAAAGAATGAAACTTTTTCTTATTTTATAAGTCAGGGCTAGGGGCAAGGATTCAGGAGACAAAAGGCCAGAAGATCTGAATTTGGCACAGTGAGAGACTTCCTCAAAAATAAACAATTTTAATTAACATGACCCAGTGTCCTATGCTTAGGAATAACCAGAGAACTCTTTCATGGGGGTACCTGAACTTCCCGCTCTGTATACTTGAAACAGTGAATCAACAGTGATATTCACCAATAGATTAATGGATAATGAATATCTGTCACACATAAAAAAAAAATCTGTATGAAGAAAAAAAATCATAAAATCTGCACTAAAATGGATGACAAAGCATAAAACATTAAGTGTAATCACCTAAACTTGGAAGGAAGGGGATGGAAGGACAGACCCACTGTATGTCCCTTAGCTTCCTGTGTGTGTTGTAGAATATGGGGGAAATTTCAAGAGGAGGCTTTAAAAAGATAGTATGGGTGAGGAGCTGCAGCTAAAATGTAAAATAATTAAATAATTTATCTATCTATCTATCTATCTATCTATCTATCTATCTATCTATCTATCTATTTAGGAGTAAAGTAGATCAGGCAGTGGTGGCTGGATCTCTGTGACTTTGAGGGCAGCCTGATCTACAGTTCCAAAGACAGCCAGGGCTGATACACAAAGAAACTCTGTCTCCAAAAAAACAAAAGTAGGGGTAGTATTAGATAGTGAAGGACAGAATACAGCAAAATGTAAATTACAGCAATTTTTGAGAAAGATATATAAAGCTAATTGTCTTTATAATTTCAAGTATGTGGCGTCTTTGTTTTTATTATTCTGTGTGATGGGTAAGAACTTAAAAATGTAACTGGCAGGAAAAGCAAAACACATGGCTTCATATTAACTTGTTTACTAACTTAAGAGTGTAAGTAGCTTTTTTGTTTTGTTTATCGGGACAGGGTCCTTGAAACTTGCTCTATTAAGTACTACTCACAGAATCCACAATAGACCAATCCAGAGGATAAGCGAAGAGCTCAGGTTTGGCTGTGGGAATTTTCTCAATGAGACTTTTAATGTGCTTGCGCTTTTCTTCAGTGTTTACGGTGCCTTTGGTGGCATTTTTATCATCTTCACCATAATCCAAAGGAACAAGTTTCCTTTTTCGGGGCACATCATCACTATCTTCATCCTCAAATTTGTTGAAGACACTATCTACAGGTAGTTTCTTTCTCTTCACAGAATTAGGTTGGCCAGGACTATTGGAAGCACCTATAGTTAAAAATACAACTTTAGTATAAAAACATCATTTTCAATTGCTAAATTTAACAACCCTCCATCCCTCATAAAGTACAAATATACCTCCACAATTCTCAGAGAGATCCCAACTGTTTAAAAAAAAAAAAAAAAAAACTCTCTACTCACAAGCGCTAGAAAATTTAACTTTTCACTTCTTCTCAGAACTCGAGGCAGCTGGAGGTATGGGAGCACTAGCAGAACTACGAAGACAGTCGTGAGCTAGAAAGGCATTGATAGACTTGGCTGTCTATCTACTGACAAGCGCTATAGTATATGGATCATCTCTGCCTTACAGTGAAGGTCGTTGGACATGAGAGGAAAGGACAAAAAAGGAAGGCAACTCTAACATACCCAGTTTAAGACTTAGTCCTATTTTTGGCCTATGCTCCTCAGGTTGCTGTTGATCTGGTGAGTTTTCATGAGGAATAATAATACCACAAGGAGACTCATCCCCAGGAGTGTTGGGAGTTGCATTGCCACTGGCAGAGGACACAGATGGAGCCGAGCTGATGGGTCTCAGAGTGGGTTTGAGACAAGGCTTTTGCTCTGGTTCCTCCTCCTCTTCTATGGGCTCCTCTCGTTTTTCTTCTTTTTCTTGCTTTTCTTCCTCCTCCTCCTCGGATTCTGGCTCTTGCTTTATTTGAGGCTGTCTGCGCCTTTCTGCCTCTTGTTCCATCTGTAAACAAAACCCCACCTCATTAACTTTAGAAAAGAGTATTACTGTAACTCTTCCCTCTGCTTTATACATCTTAAACAGTTGATCAAAAAGATTTAATTGACCGGTGGACTCAAAACTAATTAAGATTATTGAGCACTAGGGGCAGGAGAGATGCCTCAGAGGTTAAAAGCATTAGCCTCTCCTATAGAGGACTTAGATTCCATTCACAGAACCCATGCAACTACAGCTGACAACTGTCTACAGCTCCAGTCCCACAGGATCCAAACCCAATAAACAAAAAACCATGAAGACTTGTTTTTTGTTGAGGCATAACATGTACAAATATGGAAACGTCCTACTATTACTTGAAAAAGAACTAAGATTGTTTAAAAAGTGACAGGTCTTAGATGCAAAAATAGAACATGGTAAATCCGTTAAGTCTGCTGTGATTAAAAATAGGATGAAGAGACAGCTAGGGATGAAGAGCATCTGCTGCTCCTGAAGACGGCCCAGGTTAAGTTCTCAGAAACCATCACCACTCCATTTTCAGAGACTCTGACCAGGAAGGAATGTGATACACATATTTATGTGAAAGCAAACCCATATACATAAAATAAAAATAACTAAATATTTTTAAAGATAAAAATTATGAAATGAAATATCTTTTAGTAAGAAAATACTTCAAACTATAGTCACCACAAATCACAGACTATTGTAAGGACAGCTTTCTATCCTAATTTTATTAAAAGATGGTTAACAGTAGTGGAAAACTTAATTGATGTGTAAGACATTTTACAAAGGTTTGTGACTTCAAAAGCCTGGGGGAAAGCTCCATTGGGTGGACGACTGCTGTGCATGCATGAAGACATGTTTGATGTCTAGTACCTACAACACCCAAAACAAGCACATGCACTTGTAATGTCAATAGTGGGAAGGCACAAGCAAATCCCTGGATTACTCCTATGGAAATGATACCTGAGACTGACTTCTGGCTTCCATATGTACACCACCCCTGAACTGTCATCCCACAACACACACGAACACACTACTAACAAAAATATAACATAGGTTGACTTTAAAATAATATGGTAATTTTAAAGCCAACAACTCGAGACGTCGTAACCCTCACCCTCTGGAGCTCTGCATCTGGGTCTGGATGTCCTTCTGCCAGCAGACGTTGCCTGATTTCCTCAAGCTCTTCCTTCTCTCTCTTCCTATCTCGTTCATCAGCTTCCATTTCTTTTTCCCTATCACGCAACCGTTTCTGAAGAGCACTACCTCTGAAGAGTTAAAAAGACTCATTTAATAATCAAATCATTGACTAGTAAACAGTGTCCAACTTTTCTCAATGACACCCCACATCTATCGAATACCCTACTCTCTACATTAAAGTGTAAAAAGTAAGCACTGAGTTGTCATTTTATATTCAATAGTGCCCAAAAGCCGAAAGGTAACATTCAAGGGAAAGACAGCTTTTGGTGCCTATTCCAGTGAATTCACAAAACTTTGTATTTTTTTCATGCAAGGTGTAAAGGTAATGCAAGAACTACTAAGACGTTGGGAGATGAGGGTGTAATCAGACAATACTGAGCACTTAGTACTTAACATGCAAGAGATTCACTATCCCACCAAAATGAGTGGGCATGATGTACCCGACTTAACCCCATCAATCTGTAGGCCAGGCAGAAAGTTGTAAATTCAAGGCCAGCCTGCACTATATATCAAAATGGATCATCCAAAAAAGTGGTACAATTAATAACTGCAGAGTAATATATAGTAATACAGAGATGGTAGGTGGGGAATAGATGAAACACTTTTAGAAAAACTGAAGACAAACTCTTCAATAGTTTTTTAAAAACTGGTCCTCCACCATAAGCTCCCCTCGGCACGCACATTCACACATAGCCATCAGTTTACTGGCTTACCTATAGTACTTTGGATCGTCTCTATCGTCGTCATAATCCTCGAGGAATTCTTTTAGTCGTTTAGCTTCCTTAGCCTTTGCACAAACAAAGGACAAGGTACATAAAACTCAAGTTAACGGACTATTTCCTTCCCTTTTCTTGAAAAGTATTATCTTCATTTAAAGCACTCACAATTTTAATACTTCTCATTTACTTAATATGGGTATCGTTAAACTATTAAATGAGTCAGTTATAAGACATCTAAGACATGAAAAACACACAGATATACAGTATGCAAAACAAATATCCTTTGAATATAATTTCCAAATTAATTATTTTTCAATGAAACCTAGACATTGGTCATCAAAATTACATTGAGTAGGTAATAAGTGATTACCTATGAAAGATTTAAATTTAAATAATATTCAGTTAAAGATTTCACATCTTTATGTAAAGCAGATAGTGGTTTCTGACTTAATCTTCTAGTACCTTTTAGCCACCTCAATGTAATGTCTTCTAACAGACATCCATAGAAACCATCTTATCTATTCCTGAGGCATAATGAACATTCTTCCAAAATACCATAACTCATATCTCAAACAATGACATTTTCCTTACAATAACTGCCTTATCAGCTTACATTTTTCACTTGTTTTAAACTATGATCAATCACTTTTGTATGGACCATCCCAAGGCTTTAAGTTGGGATATGATGAGTAAGTAATAAATCAAGGAGGTCTGTTGACAAGAATAACAGAATTCTTATGTATCTTCAATATTCAAAGTATAGCTACAGGCTATATAAAGTGCACAGAAACACAAATAAAACATCATTACTTTGGAAACGTTCACTTGTACTGAACATATCTGTTACTTAAACATGAGAAAATGTATGATGTGATTGTCTTTTAAATTCACAAACTACTTTTTTGCGAAGAAAATATTTCTACATAGAAAGGTTTCAGATCTGCTTACAGCAAGCACAACATTGTCTGTTCCTTCACCAAATTCAATCTCAACAAATACACCAACTGGTCCATGCTTAACAGTTATCAGTGTAAATGAAACATAAATCTAACTTTATGACCACACAAAGAATATGGTAGCATAAGAAAACTACTTGATAAATGCTAAGTATACTTTCTGATTAAAACACTACCAAGAGGAATTAGAGCTGGCTCAAGAGTGAAAAAGAGCACTGGCTGCTCTTTCACAGGAACCTGGTTCAGCCCAGCACTTACATGGGAGCTCACAATTCCAGTTCTAGGGGATCTGACACCCTCAGACACACATACATGTAAGCAAAACACCAATGAAATTTAAATGAACCATAAAAACAAGTAAACAAACCACAAACTGCACTAACAAATTCAACAATTTTCTAGAATTTTCCAGCTTGTGAGCCTGTGGATGTCACAACACATTTTCTCTCTTAACCAAGTGTTTGCTGTAGTCAACTTTCCCAGGTGAGGCATCGGGCCAGTATTTCACATTAATTCTAAATTTCTATAACCAACAGGGTAGATTGATTGATATGATGCAAATATTCATTAGTGGGCATCAAAATTTTGAAAAGTAGAAAGAGATGTGTACTGAGTCTGTGTCAAAGTTATTTAAAATAAGAAATTCAGGTGATCTGTGAGTTCAGGTCAGTCCGGTATATCCTGAATTACATGACAGCCAGAGCTACACAGTGAAACAACAGCAAAAAACAAACAAAAAATAAACTATTGAGAAGCTGTAAAGTATTTATAAGGTTTTTGACAGTAAAATTAAATGTTTTTAACTTGACAAGACACCTTTTTAAACCTAAAAAAACTCACCATTTCTCTTCTTCTTTCTTCTTCTCTTTCTGCCTCTTTCTCATATTCTCTGGTTTTCTTTCGTTCTCTGATTTCCCAATTCTTAAGGCGCTAAAAAAAATAAAGTTCCAAACCTTTAATTCACCAAGATTCTGCAAAGCATGGCTCAGAAGCCTATGAGTATAGCACACTGTATGAGGAAAAGCATTTCCTCAGTTTACCTCTTGATAAGCAGCCTCTTTCTCTCGCAGCTTTCTTTCCAGTTTTCTTCGTTCATATGCATCTTCTTCATCCTCTTCCCTGTCTCTTTTCTTGTCTTTCTCTCTTTCACGCTCACGTTCTCTCTCTCTTTCTCTCTCTCGTTCTCTTTCTCGCTCCCGTTCTCGCTCTCTCTCTCGTTCCCTCTCCCGTTCCCTTTCACGGTCTCTGCTTTTCTCTCTAAGGAAATAAAACATTAAATATATCATATATACTTTTAAATACGCTATTGTTTTTCTTTAAGGACTAAGAGAAGCGGTGACATGTATTATAAATCAATATATAACAAGTTAGAACTTAGTATTCAATTTTGGGACTGTAAATATCTCCATACTCAAAGGTACAAATCAGGTGAAGGATTTGTCTAAAATGACATTAAACAAAAAGTTAGATTTTAATTCTAACTACAAATTATAATCTACATTCTGAAGTCAATGCTAATAATTATTCATATATCAGAAAATAAATGTAAAATTACACAAAATAAACATAAGATTGAAAAGGTACTAATTCTGGATCACTATATGCTGACATACATAATTACATAGAAAAAAAAAATACTGCAAGGCATGGTGGTAACATCTGAGAAAACAGATGTGATGGGATTATGCTCTGTTACATTGTAAATGTCTGTCCCTCCTACTGGTTAGATAAAAATGCGGATTGGCAGAAGGCAGACAGGAAGTGTGGGCGGGGCTACCAGACTAAGAAAACTCTGGGAACAGGAAGAGCAGAGCAAAAGACACCAGCAGATGCAGAGGGAAAAAAAAGACAACCTTGCTTCTCTGAGAAAAGGTACCAAGCCACATGGCTAAACAGATTACTGAATATAGAATGAGTTAAGATTAAAGAGCTAGCAATATGTCTGAGTCATAGGTCAATCAGCATGAAATTAATCTGTCTGTATAATTATTTGGGGATAGGCCAAAGCAGGGCTCAAAGTGGGTCCAAACCTTGGGACTAGGGTGGAAAAGCCCAGCCAGAAACTTCTTAGTACAGACAGAGGTAAACTGATGTAAGGGCATTTTGGTCCTATAGTTTCTGGCCAGCCAGAGCTAAATAGTGACATTCTGCTTTTTTTAAAATTAAAATTAAAATTAAAAAAAAAAAAAAAAAAAAAAAAAGGCAGAGGGATTTCTGTAGGTTTGAGGCCAGCCTGATTTATAATGTTTGTTCCGGGACAGTCATAACTACAGAAACCCCACCCCACCCCCAAACCAAAAAGGATCAAGGGTATATTGCTCATTCCCAAATGAAATGTAAAGGTCCAATAAATCTTAAAAAGCCAATCTAGAGCCAGGCAAGGATGGGATGCATATGCCTGTTATTAGAGTATTGGGGAGGAAATATAGGAAAAGTTCAAGGCCATCTTCACCTATACAGAGAGACCAGACTAGGAAACATGTGACTGTCACAAGAAATTATTGTTTTTATTGCTAAATCACTAGCAATTAAGGAATCTGATGCTGACAAACGAGAAGAAAGGAAGTCTGGTATGCTGTGTGACTAAACAGCACTCCGTTTCTGGAGCCAGCACATTTGCTCTTATCTCCTTCTTGTATTTCCCATCCTCTAGGAACCATACACAAGAAAATTTTATAAATAAGAAAATTTAAAAAGCAAAAAAATTATGGGTGGTTCAAACCTATAACTCCTTTAATTCATGAGGCTAAAATAAAAGAATCAGGAGTTTAGACCCACCTAACTAGGCTCCTAGTCACCTGTCCTTTCCAAAACCACATACACAAATTGAGCATTTAATTTAGAATAAAACTACACGGCAAAAACTGGAAGGCTTGTTCTGCAGTTAAGAATACTACTGCTATTCTTGTAGAGGACCAGTTTAATTAATGTGAGTATACTACATTTACATGTATATTGATATAAACACACTTAAACTAAAACTGAATCTTAAAGTTATACTGCAAAATATATCATAAAACCCAGTGACAAATATAAGACAATATGCCACTGTTTTGTTTGTTTTTATTTGTTTTTTTTTAATGTGTGTAACCTTAAGTGGCCTAGAACTTGCTAAAGACCAGGTTGACCTCAAACTCAGAGATCTGTCTGCCTCTGCCTCCAAAAGTGCTGGGATGAATAGTGTGTACCACAGGGACTGTTTTAGAAGAGCAATTCTTTAAAAAAGAAATTGTCTGATTTCATATTCTCGATAAAGGCTGTATCAACGTGAAAAAAAGAAAGGACATGGGACTCCCGGGGAGTGACCATAATATTGTAAGGTTTAGCCTCCTTGGAGTAGGTATGACCTTGTTAAGAGTCTGGGGCTGAACTCTGAGGTCTCGTGTATGTTCAAGCTATGCCCTGTGTAGAATTCTCAGTTCCATGTCTGACACCACATTTATCATGGACTAAACCTCTAGAATTGTAAGTGAGCCCAATGAAATATTTTCCTTTGTAAAAGTTGTCATGGTCCTGGTGTCTCTTTCACAGGACTAGAGAAACTCTAAATACATTCTTTCCTCTCCAAATTTATTTTTGGTCACAGTATCAAAGTGGGCCTTCCACTTTAAGTTACATTGACATAAGTCACGTGTACTTTGAAAGTAGATTGAAAAAAAGATGAGTTTTCCCATTTCTTAATCACTGCTTTTATTTTATCTTTTCTCTAAATATTACAAATTATCAAAAAATCTAAAATAAAAAAAAACATCCTCAAAAAGGTAAAATTATTAGACCAGACCAAGATGGTTACAGTGACATAGGGACAGTTAAAACACATACCTCTCCCTCTAAAAGCAGAATTGACTGCTGAATGCAAATAGAGAAACAACCTAGCAACTCAAGAATATTATGGAACAATGCCCTAACACCAAGGGAAGAACTGGGTCTAGGTTACAGAAACTGGCCTCAGAAAGAGAGTAACTATAAAACAGAAAACTCTGCTTGGGAATGTACCCAGCAGGAGTGTTCACCCTAGCCCCAACATCTGATATGACACAATGGGACATGCCCATAAAAAGCCCACCAGTACACATGAAACTGAGGCAAAAGGATAAATTCACAATCAGCGTAGGTTACACAATAAATTCCAGGCTATCCTGATACACAAAGAGGTCATTTCAAAAACAAAATAGAGATATCTAACCAGTTAAGAGCACTGGTAATTCTTGCAGAAGAGCCAGACCAATATGGTGCCTCAGAACTACAGTTCCAGCTTGCACACACAAAATAGAGAAAATGGTTCCGATGGCAACAATCTTGGGTTGTATGAAGTCTCCTTACCTCGATCGACTCCGATCCTTATTTCGATCTGAGCTCCTTTCTCGATCACGGTCCCGATCTCTCTCTCGATCTCGGTCTCTCTCTTTTGTTCGGTCACGGTCCCTATCCCGTTCTCGTTCCCGCTCCCGTTCTTTTTCCTTTTCTCGTTCACGTTCTCTTTCCCTTTCTCGTTCCCGTTCTCGCCTTTCTCGTTCCCTTTCACGTTCCCTCTCTCTTTCTCTCCGTTCTTTCTCAATTTCCTGTCTTTCTTTTTCTTTTTTGCCTTTCTCTTCTTCCAGTTTCTAGAAACCAATAAAAGTACTTTTAGAGTTAGTTCTGTGGCTCTACTATTCAGACTTTCCCCGGCGCAATGCCCAATACTGGTAAGAAAAGCATCAAAGCACCGAGGCTTTAAATATTTTTGGCTTTATTAAATTGAAGCAATCAAAGGCTAGATTTCGTGCAAGATAATATACTCTACAAAAACAAACCAAGAATCTCAAATCTTAGGTTGGGAAAAGTGGGTTATGAGTTGCTGGGCACTGACTATATATCTAAACCATGATAAATGTGGTAACTCCCAGTAATTTCTAGAAAGATAATCAGCTAAAGTCAGGGGAAACAGTGATAATATTTGTAACTCTAGACATCTCACTACTTGAATGTTACTAGGTGAGGCTTTTACAGTGGGAGAAAATCAGTCAACTCATGAAACAACCATCTTCTGCCCTCTAGGTTACCCACCCTCCACAAGAAGAGGAAGCTGAATTCAGCCAGGATCTTTTATCTTAACTATGGATATATGTATTCCCACCATTACAAATACAAAAACTCTAAAAACCACTCACTTCACACAACATGTACATAATCGCAATATTTTAATTTAAAAGTTAAAAGCAGTATAGTTACACCCGCCATTATGCCTGTAAGACAATAAAAATATATATACAATGATAAATCCACCTTTGCAGGATCTTATGTTAACTTACAGATGGTGTGCTAGGACACGGATCGCCAACACTGGATTAACCTTGCCTACAAGCTATGTTTCTGGGAGGAAGAGCAAGTACACGGTTCACAAATACACCAAATAACAGTCAGACCAAGTGTGTATCCTGAAAGGTTACCAGTGTACCCAAGATTTCTATACAGACTAAGAAGGGGAGAAAAAAAACACAACAAAACCCCAATCAAGTAAAACAAAACAAAAACAAAACACGATTATCCCTGAATTTCACAGAATGAAATTTAAACTGCAACAATAAAATGTGCATTTTTCTTTTTCTCAGTCATGTAAAGCATTTAAAACTTTAAAAAGCAGTCTTACCTGTTGGATACTTTTTCTCTTGCTCATGGACCAAAGAACTAATAGAGAATTAGGAAAGAAAAGCTAGTGTATGAGGCATCAATATATTCAGCTGCTGAACTAAGTGTACAGGTAGAGCCAAGACTGAATACATTGAAATTAGAAAGGGAAGACAGGAGACACGGAGAGAGAAAAGTCAGAAACTGAAAAGTACTATAGGGGTCAAATCTAATTTCTAAACATTCCTAATGAAATTTAAAATTTATATTTTGAAATGATTCTAGACTACATAAAACTTACCTCAGTGTCATGCACTTAGGAAATTTATTTGAGATAATATACTTACAGATTTAGTATCTTTTGTATAAGTCCTCAATTTTTAAATTCTTGCTTACTATGCTACCTTATTTCTGATGTTTCTTTCAGAACTCATTTTAAAAGCTTAATTGTTCTATTTAAGCAAAAGTGAGAAAATCTAAATGCTTTCTACTGAGTTATTTATATATGCAATATGTGTATGCACACGAGCAGATATATAGCATATATGCATATATTTTAAGAAAGATTAAAGAAAGAAATGAAGTGATTCTTTAAAAAAGTAATGAAGAGAAAAAGAAAGAGGTAAAAAAGAGAAGAAAAAAATCAAAAATCTTACCTTATTCTCTCTTCAGACTCATCCGTGCTGTAAATGGACGCCCCCTGCCACGCTGATACCCTGACAGTCTGTGGTTATTTAATAAACTCATACCAAAACATGCAAAGGTTCACTGAGCTCATATATTTATTGCTAATAATTCAAATGTTCCCTTAACCAAACCACCCAAAGAACTGATTTTTTTTAATTTTTTTGTTTGTTTTTACTTTTCAGAACATTCCCCATGGTAAAATATTAAGGCAGTGAAATGCCTGACAGACCCTTATAATGCTCAATATCTTCTAAATTAAAAAAATTTTTTTACAAAGTTGATTTCTTCATAATTTACCAATAACATGACAGGGTTTTAAATAAATAAAAACACAAGGGGGTAAACCACACACACAACTGTATACCATTTTTAAGCTTACTCGGCTTTGAATTGGAATACTAAACACAATGACAATCCACAGACCACCATTGTAACTCTCAAAGCTCTGGGAGTGACATTTGTGCTTTTAGATACATTTAATTCCTGAAAAAGCACTGTATGTAAGCTACAGTAGGGTATCTAGACATTAGGTATTCAGCAATGATGGTCAACTGGGGATTTTTAAAGCAATGAGAAAAAGTAACACTCAATACTGGACAAAATGAACACTTAACACCACTGAGTTTATTACATGTATCTCCATCTAATCAAAACCAGTAATACCTCTAATGTCAAAATACATCTCATGCATTTTGCATTTCACCATCCGAAAGCACCACCTTCAATATCGGCAAACATTCACAGATGCACTGTCATTGAGAAGCTTTAAATAGGCAAAACTCGTGAGTGGGATTTACTATACAGAAATACCGATTTCCAAGCCAGTTACCCCTTTGCATATTTTTCTGAGGGGGCATCCATAAATATAATAAAAAACAGAAGCTCATACTTACATCCTATTCCTTGTTACTTTCCAAGCTGAGAGATTCATCTTGCATTAGTCACCATATGATCTCTATCATAATGGTGGGGGTCAATGAATAGATTAGCTTTATGGGAATTTACAGTTCTTCCATGCATCTATAATTTGGTAAGTCTGGTAATCACTGACCTATTTTTTTAAAATCTCCCCCACTCAAACTTAAGTCCACACAAATATAAATCTTAAATTTTAATCTCAGCTCTTAAAAAAAAAAAAAAAAAAGATTTTCCTAAGATTAAAGAACTGCCCACAAAAAAAAACAAAAAAACAAAAAAAAAAAAAACTAAGCTGCGTGTATGTTATCCTGTTGCCCCCTAACGTTTAATCTGATCCTGATGTCTCTGTTGAAATCTATGAAATAACTTGTTCATATTAAGGTGAGATGACTGTAGTCAGTGACTGAAAACAAATTAAGCAATGAGCACTTTTAAATATGGCACTAGTCTGCGTTTGTGTCTACCTCAGTAACAACTAAGCCTATAAAAGGCACTAAATCATACTCTAATGTAAAGTTGATTCTCTTGTCTGTTTGCATTGGATTCTGTAAAAAGTCTAGAGTTGTATCGAGTGAAAATACAAGAATACTACCTTGTGTGTGTCTCTGAATTTGCTGATCTCTCGTGATATCAAGTCTCTTTTGTCTTCTTCCATTTCTATAGCATTTATATCCTCCTAAAAGTAAGAAAGCAGAGAGGAATTAATATTTATATACATTAATAAAAATGTCATGATTCAGTATGTTGCACAAATAAAGGAAACTCAGAGCCAGATCTCAGGGAAAAGCTGATATATCAGAGAAGAAACACCACAGTCAGATCTCACCCAGCTGTCTTCCAGCTTCCTCAGCTTCTTCTGCCTGCTCTGTCTTTCTATGGCTGTCTTAAATACTTTCTCTGCTCAGTTAAGGCTTGCCACCGCCACTGCCTGCCTGAAAGCCTGGAACTCCATCTGTAAACTAAGATGACCTCAACTCAGATTGGATCAAGGGTGTAGGTCACCAGTTCCAGGGATATTCCCTGTGCTGGGATTAAAGGGGTGAGTTATCACTCACTGATCCTCCTAGACTGACTGTGGGTAGATCCCTCTGATATCTCAGACTTTTTATTAAATTTGAAACATATCCCCACATCAGTATTTTGTGCAAGTATACTACAAATACAACTAAGTAAAAACCATCAACTTGGCAGCAAAGCCTAATATAAAGTTATATGATGATAATAATAATAATCACAAGTCTGGCAATTAGTAAAACACATAAAAATCAAAGTCTACAGTTCAAACGAACCTTGGTGATGAGAGGGTAAGGGATCAACGGGGCCACTGGAAATCTACGGAAAATCTGCAGAGAAACCCACAAAAAGATTTTTTAAAAAACTGTTAACATTATGCTATAT
The DNA here is from genome assembly GCA_033318265.1 of Phyllotis vaccarum. Taxonomy (NCBI): domain Eukaryota; kingdom Metazoa; phylum Chordata; class Mammalia; order Rodentia; family Cricetidae; genus Phyllotis; species Phyllotis vaccarum. Next base: position 64,176,607 of record JARWLC010000006.1, read on the forward strand.
TTAAACTGACTACATGTTTACACTGGAACAATATATTACTTGTGATATTTTCTTAACTTCAAATTGTAGTAAAAATAATTTCCTTATCTTTAAATACCTCCTCTATCACCCATCATATCCTATCTTTTCAATAACCCAAGTACTAGAGTGGTGATGGCTAGAAAGTGGTGGCACTAAGGAGACAGAGGCAGGTGGATCTCTAGGAGTTCAAGTCCAGCCTGGTCTATAAATCAAGTTTCAGGACAGCCAGAGCTATTACAGAGAAACCCTGTCTCAAAAAAAGGGGGAAAAAAAATTAACAGGATTATTTTCCTATCTCTAAGCTATAACAAACAATCATACTTAATAAATCTGGCACTTGTCTACCATACCACTTATCTCTTGTCAAAAACCAGTATTTCTATAACTTAACTTACTTCCCTATCATTATCAATTAGTTATTTTTTTCCTTCCACATCAATGGAGGAAAAAAAAAAACTTGTCTTACCTGACAAACTCTATAAACATTTCTATACCAAGTAGTCCCACTTTTAGGACCAAATGAAAAATAATTAAAATAATACAACTGCATCTAGCCAAAGATAAAAGGAAAAAAACACTGAAACCCAAAATATAACCTTTTACTATCCCTTAATAACCAACATGTTCAGCTTACAGCGTTTCTCAACACAAACACTCTGAGTTTTAAATGAATACATATAATATTATACACGACTATGCTGACATACGTCCTCCTTCTTCTCCTTCTTTTTCTTCCTGGGGTGAGAGTCAGACTCCTGTGAGGGGGCATTTAGCTCACTCGAGTATTCACGTATCAAAACTTCAATAGCCCCTTTAATCATCTGGTCTCTTCTCTTTGTTTCCTCATCTAAGGCTTCTTCATCATCATTAGGGACAGCTTCTGGTCTAGCATTCTTAAAAAACCAAGACAAATTTTGGAAGAAAGGAAAAATATTATTCCAAAGAATATGAGTAAGTTAAACAAAGAAAAAAATACCAGATAGCTCTACAAAATGTAAACATTAGAAAGGCTAAGGACTGAAAATGATGACTTCTTTCTCCACATATGCTTTTACATATTAATCTTTAAAATAAACCCAAAATCAAAAGAAACCACCTATCTCTATATGTGTATGTGTGTTAGGGAAGAGGACAACTTGGGATGCTCCTTCTCTGCTTCCACCATATGGATCTCTTCAATCAAACTTCGGTGGTCAGGCCTAGAAGCAAAGCTCCTTTACCTAAGCCACCTCACCAGTCCAGCTTCTACAATTTCAATGGTGCAACAAAACCACACTTAGCCAGGAATGAAGGTGCACTCCTTTAATCCCAGTACCCAAGATGCAGAAGCCAGTGGATCTCTGAGTTAAAAGCCAAACTTGTTTATATATATGTTTGAAATAACCAGAGCTAACAGAGTAAAACCATGTCTCCACATGCTCTCTATATACAACATATATACTTCTTTTCCTGATTAGAACATGCAGTATCATTTATAATCAGACCTAGCCAGAAATGGTGGTACACACCTTTAATCCCAGCACTCAGGAGGCAGATAGATCAAAAGCAGCCTAGTCTATAAATGGAGCTCCAGGACAGTGAGGGTTATACATATAAACCCCTATCTCACACTAAACAACAGCAACAACAAAAAAATCAAAAACCATATACATACGACTTGGTTAATTATTTCTCAAACTTTAGTTAGAATCTAATAATAATCACTTAAGAGTAAATCTCTGATTGGCCAATAATGGTTCATGCCTCTATTAATGAGGCAGAGATAGGATGCGGGATTTGTGGGCAGTTGGGATCACATGAGACTTTTTCTTCCTTTCCAAATGGACACAAAAGCCTCAAAGAACAATCAGGATGAATCTGGAAAGGCCCCAAGTTAAAGGTGAAGAATTTAACCTTCATTCAAAGCTGGGAGTGGTGAGAAGAACAGCCTATGGCACAATGGTAGCTACTAGGCAAGCGTCCCTTACATAGGGGACCCTATCTCAAAAGGAAAATCTGTCTAGCAAAATAAAAAGCAATACTCTAAAATCCTGTTATTGCTTCTAAACATGTTCTAAAGCCCTCAGATAAAAAATTAATTTAGTTAATACTAAAAATGGAATGTATACTATGACCTGAAAATTTTTCATTTCGCTTCACATTCAACCCAACTGTTTACTCAAAACATGGGAAAAAAATAAGGAGGGGAGCATAAAAAACTGCTAGTGTACAAAGGCATTTTTCTAAAACTAAAATTATACACACATATCCTAAAATGGCAATTTACTTGGTAAATATATACTGAGTTTGCAGGTAACAGAAATCATGCTTGTAAAGCCAGGATCATAGCACATCAGTACAGGTCTTACCTAACATGTATCATCCTGGAATCAACCATCAATATATCAAGAGAAAAAGAACTGTAATTTTTCACATAAATACCAAGCTCTTGGTCATAACACATTCAAGTCTACTGAAGTTGAACTTTATGCTTTGTGGTTACTTAATATAACTTACCAGTTATTTAATAATAACCACTAAGTAAGTTGTTCCTACCATTAGATATATTTATAAAGTCAATAAGCCAACATTATCAGTCAACATTTAATGTAAACAAATTTTTATTCAGAGATAACTTGACAGAAAGTATAAAGCACAAATATTTAAATCAGAACTTTGCCCATAAACAATAGGCTCTTACAGTAAGAAATAGAAGGTTATGACAGATAATACAGGCATTATGTCAAAGATAAAACCACCCAGGCTATTAAGAGTTCCTTACTTTCTCAAACCTGCCTCTTCATCCAATCTTCTTGTAGCCAATTTTCTACTTGGCATCTTAGATAAAGACAAGATGCTTTACACAGGACTGCAATTAAACTATTAAAATTATTCATCAACAATATGTAGTAAACTGTAACTGTGGTGACTGTATATTTTAAGTTGGTAAAATAAGAACAATAAGGTCTTCAAATTTACACACCTGTCACTAAAATCCTTAATGATATTCTATGCCTCTCTGAAAGTTTTATTATATGAAAGAAAATGTTCCAGTAATATTTTTTTAAACAATGTCAACATGCAGTCCAAGCTGGCCAAGGGCTTCTATACCCTGCCTCTTAAGCGATGAGATTACAGCTATGTGCCAGCAAACAAAACCCAGCTCCCTGAAATTTGGCCTGTGGTATCTAATTCTACATTACCAAAACATTAATTAGAAGACACACTGTTATATGCGTGGTGCTTCATGCCTTTACCTCAGCAGTTGGAAGGCAAAGGCAGGTGAATATGTGTGAGCTCCAGGCCAATCAGACACACTTAAAATGGTTTTAAAAACAAACAAAAAATATGTTGAAAAAACGTGGAAAAAGAAAAGTAAGTTAATTTGGGATAGAAAGGTATTGGACAGGCTGCCAAATCTGACCCAATGTTTTCTCTTTGAGTTCCCAAACAATTACCCGTTTCCCAATTAAAAACGTCTACGTCCAAATTGCATATGTAATACTAACAAAGAGTAACAATTTTTTCTAGAGATACTCTTAAGACTAACTTGTATAAAATGAAACAAGTCCTTCCGGGGCAAACTAAAAGCAAATGCAGGCCTTTCAGTAAACATTCACTTGATGAATTTAGAAGCAATTATGAGATGTTCACTTGAAGCACTATTATCTACCAGAATGCAATGCACATGAGATTATCTGTGCTCCACTCACCAGTAGTTCATTCGCATTATTTTGTTTTAGTTTTACATAAGACTGGTGCTTTTCCTGGCTGATTTCAATCAACCACAGCCTCTTCCTCCCAAAGCTGTGTTTAAAGGTATTTACCAAGCATACCCAGCTCACTAGTTCTTCTTTTATGTGTATAGGTGTTTTACTTGCATATATGTACCACTTGCATGTCTGATGCTGTGGAGAAGAGGCCAGAAGATGTCAGATTCCCTGGAACTGGAGTTACAGGCAGTTTGTGAGCTGCCATGTGTGTGCTGGGAAATCAAACTTGGTTTCTCTGCAAAAGTTGCCTTTGTTAGTATCTCTTGAGCTATCTCTACAGCCCATCAGTTTATTCTTGAATGCATGGTTAACAAATACAGCTTGAAATAAATCAAGCAGAGTTTATCCATCTCTACAGACTTATTGCTGAGCAGACAGAAAGCAGCAAGTAGGGCATGGACTAGACGGAGAACACTGGTTAGCTGAAATAAAATACAATTTTACTAAATAGTGATAAAAAATGGAAAGAAAAAAACTACCCTAAAGACTTAAATATTTTCAGTCAGGTTAGCTGACAAGGAACCTTTTCTTGAAAGTCAAAATCAAAACTATATTTCAATCTTTCCTATACAATTTCATGTTTCTCTTTGACTCATTAAAACTATCTTTTGTTCTTTCTTTTACAGATCAAAAATCAGAGGAAAGCAAGAGTTGACCACAAAACTACTACTTCTGTTGCAGTGTGGTGGAGACAGGTGCATGTCTGTGGGTTCAAAGCCAGCCTGGTCTACAAAGTGAGTTCCAGAACAGCCATAGCTGTTAAGAGAAACCCTGTCTTAGAAAAAGAAGGGAGGAGGAAGGGAGCTACTGTTATTCAATAACTGTCCATTTAATTATTAATTTAGAAGAGATTTTCCTAGATAGGATAGGATAGGAACAAGAACAAAGTTAGCAAAGTTATTTCCCCTTCTGAAAAATCAGGGATATGGAAATGTGAGAATCAGAGAGGATATTAATGAGCTGTGAAACAATACCAGAGAGACAAGATGTGGGGGAACTTGGAGAATGGGAAGTTTTAAAGACAAGCCAATAAAGAAATAATGCTATTGTGTAAAAATGTTTTCCCAAATTGAAACATTGCATCCTGCAGAGAAGCTCCTTGAGCAGGAAGATTAACAACTGAAGATAGCAGTTCCCCCGCTAGAATAAACAATAAAAACTGAGAGCCCCTCTCAGAGGGAAAAAAGCTGAGCTTCAAGGAAATCTCAGAGAAGAGCTGCAAACAAACAAAAACACACCAGATTGGCTGCCTAGAAGAACAGAAACAAGCCTAGCTGTCAAGAAGAGGCTTAGACCAGAGTCACCTGGAAAGGACACTTTCCAACCTGTTGAGGTGCCTGTATGCTGTGCAATATGCTCTAAAGTTTCCCAGTTTCTGTGATGTCACCCATGTTGGAGTGGACAGTTGCCTTTAAGTTATTTCTGCTCCTATAACCCCTCACCCATATTCCTCTAAGTAACCACAATAAAACTCATTGGTTCATCATGCTGAACTCGGTGGTATACATATTTCTATCTGGAGTGAACCAACTGTGTATGTTGTATCTCTCCAGGAAAAGTTTTAGCTCACAAGAGCTATATGAATCAAAGGACATGGTAATTTTAAGTAAACAGACAAAATTTTAATGCGGAAATTGGATTGGGAATAAAGACTAAAAACATCCAACAACAAAGAAAAAGTCTGCAGGCTGCTCCCAGCAGGTGAAAGGCCTGACACAAAGGATTATAATCTCAGAGCCCTGGCACCAACAAGACAGAAGAGAACTTCCATGAGTTCTCCTGACCTCCACATGCTCACATTCACATCTACACACACACATACACACACAAATAAAAATAAGGAATTTTTAAAGATCTAATAAATAACATCTGACTGCAATTCCAACACATAGAGGAGGTAGAGTTCAACATCATACTAAACAGGGAGTAAGAGACCAGATCCTATATGGGGAAGGGGGGCAAAACAGCTGGTAAAATAACTAACTCAGCAGTTAAAAGCACTTGCTGCTCATAAAGACCTAAGTTCAGTTCCCAGCACACACATGGTGAATCACAACTGCTTGTAACTCCAGTTCTAGGAGACTCAAAATCTCTTAAGGTTTCCATGGGAAATGCATGCAAGTGGGACACATAAACACAGGTGCTCACTCTCACACATATAAAAACAAATGTCTAAACAAAACAAAAAACAGGAGATAAGCAATAAAGCAAAGCCTAACTATTATGCAAAATACAGGCTTTACTCTGTAAGGAAATCCAAACCACTAAGACTGGATCTGACAAATAGTAACAGTAATTAAAAAAACAGAATTAAGTGACAGAAGGCTGTTTATATAGAATAATCTTTCTTGATAGTCCCATGTCTCCGAGGCTAGACTCAAATTCCTGGTATAACTTATGAGCTTGAACTCCTGACCCAACTGCCTTAACCTCCCAAGTGCTGAGCCTGCACCATCACAGCTGGCTTTAATCCTGCTTTTCTATAATGAAAATGTTCTAAATAGAGCTATACACATGGGTGGGGGGTGTAGCTCCATGGTAGAGTGCTTGCCTACCATACAGGAGCCCTGGTCTCTAGCCTTAGCACTGAAAGAAAAAACAGAGAACACCAAATGCAGTCACACAGAAAATGTCTTCAAGAACTTGAGATCAAAGTGTCTACAATAAAGTACTTGAGGTGTGGTAAAACTTAATTTCCTTTTATACTATAATTTGCTCAAATTTAAAAAACTTTTTTTTAAAAAAAAAAATAATACACAAGCCTTTTATAAAGGGGGACAAGGAGGCAATATCTATCTTGAATAATGAAAGAGTGATGAGTGCAAAAGCTGTTTTATTTTTTGGTGAGAGACGGAAAGGAAGACAAAAGAAAAAAAATAATCACACTATATACTACTCAGGTTTAAGACTTGTTTTGTGAAGGAGACAATAGATACATTATCATGCAAAACACAAAAACCTCCTTTATCCTCACTTAAGTTAACAATTAAAATTTACAACTGGTTATATTAAGTAGTACCCCGACATATTAAGTAGTACTTATTTTCAGTCATTTTAGAATCCAATTTGTGCGTCTAAAAACGAGGATAACTAATAAACATTGTGTAGGTTGAAATATATTTTATACTTACTTACAAAGCTGCCTTAATGAATTAGCTCTGATTGGAATAGTCTTTACAAGTGTTTTCTCTGGCAAGTTAACCTTGTCCAGCCTCCCTTACTACCTTCATCCCAACCTGGAACAAGCAAACCAACAGTCATCCACCCACTGTGGGTAGATAAAACACTTATCTACAAACTATAAAATACACTCCTGCATAAACCATTAGCACATATTACAATGATCTTGTGAGTCCCCATTTAGATTATAATATGAAGTATTCACACTGAACTAGCACACCCAGACTAGAAAAGATATTGCATACCCCATTAGAAGCTTTCTTCTTTGCTTTCCATTCATCCAACTGTGCCTTTGTCTTTGCATCAACTTTAACAAGTAGTTTTTTCTCTCCAATCTGAAGGTCATGCAATAATCTGAGAGCACGGAGGGTAGATTCAGGCTCTTTATACTCACAAAATCCAAAAGCTAGCAATAACCAAAAAGTTGTAAAATATTAAGTTAGAAAGTGAAAAAAATAGCAACCAAGTAAATTAAAGACATTACTTATGAGGGTACCAAAGTCCTCACCCCCTGCTCTTAAGACTCTAATAACCATATTTACTAATAGAATCTGGTGAGCAAATCAATGAGGTAGGGGGTGGGGGTGGGTGGGTATGTGTAAATAAAAAGACCAGCAGAAAGAAGGAAATTTAAAATCAAACAAATCATTACTTACTAAGAGCTAAATAATAATGATAATTAAGAGCTAGATAATAAAATTTAATTAAATTAAAAAAACAAAAACAGTCAAAGGACTGAGAATATAGCTCTAACCATGCAGACTTCTGCTTGGTATGGCAGGACACTGCAGAAGAGGCAGAAGCAATTGAGGACTGAAATAGCTCTAAACTATCAAAAGACTCAGAACAAATTCCCAGTGAATTTCAATATAGAAAGCTCACATGTATCTGAATGAAATAAACATTTAAAAACGTGACATTAATGAAAAGTAAACAAGTATTTCAATATTAACTGGATAAGATATTAAAAAAACAGTATTTTTAAGTATTATTGTAGGTATTTTTCTATAGTTCTTCTTTCTTCCAACAAGGAACAAAATAAAATATTTGTTTCCAGAGTATATACTAAAATATAAAAAGATAAAATACTGGGCATTGTGGTATATATTTTGATCCCAGCACTTGGAGAGCAAGGCAGATCTCTGAGTTTGAGATTAGGCTACAGAGTAAGTTCCAGGACAACTGGGGGTACACAGAGAAATAAAGGGGGCGGGGGTGACAAAATGTATAGGGTTCCAATGAAATGACTGACGTTAAACTAATAATGACTAACGCTCTGTGATGATAACCTTGAAGTCAAACCATCTCAATTATATAAATGTATACAATTATCCATAATAGAGATATTTCTAGGGGGCTGGAGGGATGGCTCAGCAGTTAAGAGCACTGACTGCTTTTCCAGAGTCCTGAGTTCAATTCTCAGCAACCACATGGTGGCTCACAAGAACCTAAGAGATCTGGTGCCCGCTTCTGGTATGCAGACATAAATGGAGGCAGAATGTTATATACATAATAAATAAATCTTTAAAATATTTCTAAATCAAGACTAAGTAATATATATGAAGCACTAGACTTAACCCATAGCATCAAGAAGAAAAAGAAGGGCAGGAAGTATTTCTGTCTAGAATGAAAGGGAGTTTACTTTCAAAAGTAATAGGCCATCTGTGGTTGGGAAGTGTGAGGACCAAAGTTAGGATTCCAAATTAGGGCCCACATTAAGAGCATGAATAACAGGGTAACCTCTAGTAATCCCAGACCTCCAGAGATCAACATGAGGAAATCCTGCCCAAGTTTGCTAGCTATACTACCATCTACTAGTGTCCTGCTCAGCAAGAAACTCTAAATAAAGTAGGGAAAACACATACTACACTTAGGACAGAAAACAGATTCCCATGGACCCATCAGGCAGTGGGAAACCAGTTGTAATTCCAGCTCCAAGGGATCCAAGGCTCTCTTCCAGCTTTGATGGCACTGGGCTCACATGCAGTAACCCACACACAACTTATTATAAGCCACTGGATCTGTTCATTTTAATATATTAAAAGAGGGGGTAAAACTGAGTAATTTTAATTTTTCCTTTCCTACTGCCTGTTTCAACTTTTCAATCTCAAATCACAGCCAAAATTTTCTCACCAGTCTTTTAATATATCCTAATGAGAAGATTAAAGTAGACAGACTCTGGAGAGCCCCATCACAAGAGAACCTTCATCCAGCAAGGAGATGCAGAAGAGCACTGGGTCAAGCTCCCAGTCTAGCTTCAGAGAGGGAGACTATATGAGCAAAGGAGTCAAGATCATGATGAGAAAACCATAGAGACAGCGGACCGACCCAAGCTACTGGGAGCTTACTGACTCTGACCTAATGGCTGGGAACCTCCATGTTATTGAACTAGGCCCTGTGAATGTCAATGAAAGCTAAATGGTGTGGGCAATTTATGGGGCCTCTGGTCCTACCCTAACTGGATATACCAGACTGCATTAACTCACACTAGACGTCCTTACCCTCTCTGATGAATGGATGGTGGAATGGGTTGGGGGGATGACTGGGAAGAAGAGAGGGAGAGAGAACATACTGGGCAGGTTTTAAAAAAAAAAAACAAAAAAAAAAAAAAAACAACTTTAAAATTAAAAAAAAGAAAACAGTCAAAAAGAAAAAAAAAAGTAAAGTAAAACATGCTAAATGACATATACAAACAGACTAAAGTGGTGACAACAAATAAGGAAAATATACATACCTTGAAGTTTTCCAGAAGCACCTTGTACTCTCTTCCAGCTCAACACCAAACCACATTTCTTAAAAAATAAAAAAAATAAAAATAATTAAGAATTTACTAATAACAAAAGGAAATACCTTCAAGACAGGATCACAATTAAAGGCTTCATGGTAGCTCATCCCATAACCCAGGAGGCTGACATAGACAGCCTGGGTAACAATTTGAGACCCAGTTTCAAAATAATACTACCACCAATATGGGGGGTGGGGGACAATAAACAAACAGCTTAGCAATATCATGCCCAGCAACTAACCTCGCTAAAATAAATTACTAAGTCTCCCATAAACATTAGACATGTAACAAATTGCTTAAACAGAAACATAAAACTTTGGCCAGGCAGTAGTGTTACTCTTTAATCTCAGCACTCAGAAGGCAGAGAGACGAGTGGATCTCTCAAGTCTGAAGCCAGCCTAGTCTGCAGAATGAGTTCCAGAACTATACAAAGAAGCCCTGTCTCAAAAAACCAAAAAAGAAAACCCACGAATCTTTAAGAAAAAAGAAAAATGAGCCTTACTGACTCCTAGCAGAAGAAAACTGGTGGGAAGTATTCTCTTTCATTTACTCTATGGCTTGTTTTATGCACTATAGGAGTGTATGTGACTGATCATGGACAATGAGTGTTACACGAATAAAGGAAACTCAGAGCCAGATCTCTGGGAAAAGCTGAGATATCAAAATCAAATCTCACCCAGCTGTCTTCCAGCTTCCTCAGCCTTGCTCCTCTTGGCTTCTACTGCCCGCTCTGTCTTTCTATGCCTACCTTAAATACCTTCTTCGCTCAACTGTTTCACATCCAGGTTAAGACTAAAGGCGCGGCACCACCACTGCCTGCCTGGTAGCCTGGAACACCTGCCTTTTGTAAACTAAGATGACCTCAAACCCAGATTCGATGAGATTAAGGACATAGGTCACCACTCCCAGATATTCCCTGTGCTGGGATTAAAGGTGTGAGTAATCACTGTCTGATCCTCCCAGACTGACTGTGAGTAGATCCCTCTGATATCTCAGAATGTTTTTATTAAATCTGAAACATATCTGCACATATCCCCTTCTGTGTCAAAATTTAAAAAAAGGTTATAGCTAACATAAGAAAAACCATATACAATAGGTACAATAATTATACACAATATATAGAAGCAATAAATGAGTAATGTCCAGTCTACCAAAAATTGACAATTCAAAGAAAATATTTCATTAATTATCCTATTTTGATGAGTCCAAAGGATTATACTTAATTCACTTTCTTTCTAACTTGTATTACTAACTAAAAACTATTATTTTGATGTCTTTTAAACTTATACACTTTAACTTCAAAGTTTCTTTTCTAAAACTGTCACTAGAAAACTCTATCTCATCTTCAACTACCTCAGAGACCCAAGAAGGAAACAGTATTTACCCCAAAATCTAGAAATGACAGAGATGACACCTATCTGCCTGGACAGTCACCCAAAGTTCCTTTATAAAGTTGGGGCATCCATCTTCAGCCTACAGGCCCAGAGTCTCTTTTCATTTCAGTGAAGCAGGAAATCTGCTCTACCCACTCTGGTATAGTTCATCAGTCGCTTCTCCTTGTGTCCTAAAGAATATCTGACAGTTTTCTCTGAAAAGCAGGAACCTGATGAAGTACCATCTCAGTTTGTTTTGTCAAAGTTCAGAGGTCACTTTCCTAGGGAACCAGTTTAAACAGCATACTGTCAAACAGTCAATACAAGAACAGGTTCAGTGGCTAACTGAACAGTCCAGTGGCTAACCAATGCCACAAAGAAAGTAGACTCCATATGGAGTTTCTTTAATGTCCACTTTTCTCTTGAAGTAGATTGTTGCTACCAGGTACAGACCTGTTTCACTGTCCAGAAAAGTTTTAAGTTCTTAAAATATTTTGAATGCCATATTCTGTGGATCTCTGAAATGTTTGAAGAAGATCTGTTCATCTAAAATATATATGTTTGATTTTGAAAACATATCTAATATGACTATGTTTGAATGTAATGTCTAACTAACTTGCATTCTTTATATTCTAATTAGTCGGTAATAAGAACTTTCATGGACTAGCAATTTGTATTACACTATTAGATGAACTGAATAAGTATAATACCTTGAACAAGCAGAGATATTTGTACAGTAACACAATCTCAATATACACAATTTGTATACAATATACAAGAATCCAATCCAATATAAAATATTTACAGCTAGTAAATCCTTTTAAAAGAAGATTCAATAATCTATCCTTATATCCTATATTTATCTGTATCCTCTTTTTCTTTCTATTTTAACACAAATCTTGGGTCTAATTGCTCTTGTTTAACTTTTTTCTAACCATAACCATTAACAATTTTCAACCAATTATCCATAACCCATTGAAGGACCAACTACTTCCCCTGTACTTAATCTCTGCCCCTAATCTTCATTAATAAATCTTATATCCTATCCCTAGTCCCCCCAAAACCCAAAAAGAATTGTGACTCACAAGATGGGATGTTGCACACCTTTAATTCTAGCACTCAGGAGGCAGAGGTAGGCTGATCTCAATCTGTATGATTGAGACCTGTCTGGTATACACAGCAAATTTTAAGGCAGAGATATAAATTCTAAGACTACATCTCAAAAAGTAAAAAATAGAGGGTTAGAGAGATGATTCAGTAATTAAAAGCACTGACTGTTCATCTAGGTCTGGAGTTCAATTCCCAGAAACCATGTGGTGGCTCACAATCATCTGTAATAAGATCAGGCGCCCTCTTCTGGTCTAAAGGCATATCTGCAGACAGAACACTATATGCATAATAAATCTTAAAAAAAAAAAAAAAAAGTAAAATTAAATTGTGGCTATTCTCTAAGGGGAAAAAAAAGGTAACTGGAGTTTCCTGTTTTTGTTTGTTTTTCAAGACAAGGTTCCTCTGTGTAGTAGCCTTGACTGACCTGGAATTTACTCTGTATAACAGGAGGGCCTCAAACTCACAAAAATCTACCTGCCTCTGACTCCCAAATGCTAGAATTAAAGGCACTGTCACCCAGCACCACCCCTCAGTGAAGTTTCTAATTTTCACGTTATTTTAATGGGGAAAAGTATGAAGCTTAAAACATTAAAATTTGACAAAGCTGAGGTTTGTGGGTTTCTCATTTGATGTCAAGGATCACACAAACAATACAAATGGCTAATGCATTACTTATAAAACACTTTTTAAATTTCCTATAAATGGTAGTAATTACTGACAGCATGAGAAGCATCCTTTTGTATTACAAAGCCATCCAATACTATTCCATGTACTAACATGTTTCCTTCTAAATTTTTGTTGTTCTTGTTTCAAGACAGTTTTCTCTGTGTAGATCTCTAGATCAAAGGGGGGGGGGAGGCTCAGGCCTCAAAGTCAGGATATCCACATGCCTCTGCCTCCCAGGGGCTGAGATTACAGGTATTTGCCACCACCTCCTCACTTAATAATCTTTTTTTAATTTTACATTATCAATGTGTATGTGTGTCTGAGTGTAAAAAGTGTGGATGAGTGAGGACACACGTAGGCAGGCAAAAGTAAGGCTTAATAAATAAATAAGTGGATGAATGAATGAATGAATGAATGAATGAATGAATGAAAAGGCTTTGCCAGTTCTTTCCTTCCACCTTTACACACGTTCCAAAAATTAGGATCAAGTTATCAGGTTTTCAAAAGAAGCATCAATATGCATTATACCATCTTTTAAAAGATTTTTGTTGGGCTGTTTTGAGAGATGATTCAATGGTTAAGAGACTGCTATTCCAGAGGACCCTGGGTTCAATTCCCAGTACCCATATGGCAGCTTAAAACTCTATAGTTCCAGAACCAGGGGACCCAACACCAAACAGATTTTTGTTGAAAGCTGGAGAGATGGCACCTGCACTTTTTTTCAGAAGCCTTGTGTTCAACTCCCAGCCCTCATATGGTAACCTCAGTTCCAATGGATCTAACAGACAAACAAGTAGTGTATTATACATGCACACAGCCAAAATACAGACATAAAAATGATCAGTTGGGCAAAAGTAGGTAGATTTCTGTGAGCTGGAAGCCAGCCTGGTCAACGCCTATCTCAAGAAAACAAAGAAAAGGCTGAGGGGGTAGGAGCACAATTTTTAAGTTTTTTGATCTATAAACATGATATAATTTTTTAATCAAAAAAAACTTCAAGATACCTAAACATTATTTACTCTGAAAAAAAATTTAAAGATCATCACTGATGTTAAAAATCTAATGATCAAAATTTAACTGAGAAAGATTTTTAAAAAAATTTTTTAATCTAAGTACTCAAAAATCACAACCCATTAATTTGGAGGTTATTAACAATAAGAATATACATTCTTATCATGGTGAATTTTCATCACTTTCAAGTAACTCAGCATCACCAAAACTAGAAATAAAGACACCAGGAAATACTTGTGTAAAAAAATGTCTAATTTTCCAGGCCAAGCTCCAGGAGTCCAGTGGAAAAGAGGGAAGGGAGATACTACGAGCAATGGGGGTCAAGATCATGATCAGCTGATGGGTACTCATGAACTTTAAACCAACAGATATAGTGGGGCCTGACAGACGGTTGTATAGCTTGTACCCTAGGCCCCTGGTGCGTGAGCTGGCTATATGAAGCCCATTCCCTATGGAAGGATAAATGGCTCAACTGCCTCAACTCTAAGTACCATGCTCGGATGACTCCCCATGAGAGGAAGGGGAAAACAGGAGGATCTATGGTTGGCATGTAAAATAAATAAAAATAAATTATTAAATTAAAAACAAAAATGTATGCTACGAATCTGAGCAAATATGGAGCCAGATCAAGCTCTGAAAATTTTATAAGAGATATAGACTTGTGTCAGGGAAACAAGCAAAATAAATAAATGAAAATAAAACTAGAGAGTTTGTTCTATATTATACTATCTAAAAGAGGCTCATGATTAAATGAGACATGAATTCATTCACTGTATCATAAATTGAAAAAAGCAGTTATGATCATTACTGAGAAGGCTGAGTAAAAATTATAGATGTAATATGTGTTAAATATGATATAACAGCATTGTGATTACATGTAAGGACAATGTCAATTTGCTCGGGAAATACATATCTTGCACCCAAAAATGTTATATCATAACTTATCCATGAATTGTTTAGGAAATATGAAATGTATACTTAAGAGACAAAATTGCTAAGTTCACTTAACAGTGCTGGCGCACACCTTTAATCACAGAATTCAGGAGGCAGAGCAGCTGATTCTCCCGGTTTGAGACCAGCCTGGTCTACAAAGTGAATTACAGGGCAGCCAAGGCAGGTTACACAGAGAAACCTTGTCTCTAATCTGCACCAAAGAATACTACTATGTTTGCAATCCTGCTCTTTTTTCTGCAGAACTGAAATATTTTCATAATAAAATGCTGCGAGAAAAAATAATTGAGAAGGCATGCAGGTACAGGTCTTAGCTGCAGCTATCTGGGAGGCAGAAGAAGGTCCCCAGGTTTTGAGGCCAGCCTATCACAAAAAACAAACTACTTATTCAATCTTTTTCTTTTTTTCTAAGTTTTAAATTTTAAGTCTAAAAAGTAGAAAATAAATAGTTTAACTTACAGCTAGGAGCTGTCGGATAAGCATATCTGAGGCTTTCTCAGAAATGTTGCCAACAAAAACTGTAGTAGTAGGCCCACAATTTTCATCATTTTCTTTCAATTTTAAGCCTGGATGATCCTTTCTTGCTCCCAAGTGCTTCCCAACCATGGAGACAGTAGGTACTAGTACCTATAGTAAAGAAAGGCAAAAAAAAATTGATCTGGTAATTATGACATCATGCTAAAAATTCCAACTTTAAAATATAAATATACAGCATATTATAACAGGCCCTACATAATCTAAAGCATGTAGTATGTTTTCATTAATGTGATTCTTCACAAAGTTCCATTGTTAATTACCTTTAAAAGGAAACAAAAATGTCAAGTTTTTATGGTTACAAGTTTTTACATGTTTAAAACATAAATCATTTGAGATTATTATTTTAAAAAAACAAGAAATTTCATCACAACTATGCTCAGTACCAAGATGAAATTCATTATTTCTGCTAATCTTGTAGCAAAATACCGAAACACTGTATATACTTTTGCTTTTTTTAAAAAGGGTCCTTGTGTTATTAGCTTATTTCCACTTTAAGTTTGCAACTTGCCCTCATACAAAAGCAGAAATCTATGTACTTGACAATAAATGCATTACAAACTCAGTAGACTTGTGGTACATAGGGAAATGGCATAGTTGCTCCAAGACCACCACCACCCCACCCCACTCCCACCCCTGTCTGCCTTTCCCTATTCTACAACACAAAGGAAGTGTCATTTGGAGGCTTCTAAAATATTCAGCTAGACCAGGGGTGATACATATATATTCTTCTATCCTAGCACTAGGGAGACATTTGGCATCATGGATCTGAGTTCAAGGAGAACCTGGTTTACATAATGAATTCCAGGCCAGTCAGGATTAAATAGACACTGTCCCACAAAACAAAAGCAATAAAACAAAAAATAACCCAACTATTTGGAAGGTTTAGGAAGTGTAGCATTGTTGTAGGAAGTATGTCACTAAAGGTAGGCTTTGATAGTTTAAAAGCTAGCAGTTCTAGATTCTGGGTCTCAGCTCTTCATGCCACAATTTTCTGTAATATGGACCCTAACCTATCTATCCATTAATTGCCTTCTTCCTGAAGTTTTGTCACAGCAATATAAAATAAACTGCTCTTACAGAGGACCCAGAATTCAGCTCAAAACAGCTACTCAGGTGGCTCACATCTCCAAAATTAACACTACTGCACATAGTGACAAGTAGGACACATACAAATTTTTTAAGTTATCTAAGCTTACCAAAGTTTTATATTTTAAAAAGTACTAGCTTTATCCTAAATTTTAATTTTCCTTTTATATTTACAGTGTTGAGGCAGAATACTCAACTTGATAGAGTACTTTCCTAGTTAAAAAAAAGAGGCCTTAGGTTCCATCCCTAACACATAAACTAGGTATGGTTAGTGTATGCCTTAGAATCACAGCATTTAAGAGGTAGAGGCAAAAGGATCAAAGTTCAAGGTTTGAAATCCTCAGTTACAAATTAAATCAACAATAGCCAGAAGGTAAAAACCTGTCTCAAAAAAAGAAAGAAAAAAACTATACTTACAGTTGGAGCAGGAGCCATAATACTCATTGGTACAGGAATCATTGGTGTCCCTAAGAGGGGAAAAAGCATAACATATTTTAAGAATACAATTAAAAATAACTACAGGGCTAGAGTTCTAAGTAAGGTGTTTATTTCACAAGCATGAGAACTGAATTCATCCAGTACACACATGAAAAGAAAAGCATAGAGACCAGTGCTTATAATTCCAACAAGAAGACAACATAGAGACAGGTGGATCCCAGTGACCACTGGTCAGGCATCCTTACCTAAACAAGAGCCTCAGTTCCAGAGAAAGATCCTGCATTAATCAATCAGAAAGGGCTAGAGATGGGTTAGTAGATAAAAGTACCTGCTGCCAAGATTGACAACCCCAGTTCAGTTCCTGGTGACCTGGTGGTGGAAAGAGAGCTAACTGCTTCTAGTCACTGTTTGACCTCCATAGTTTGCACCTGAGCACATGCACACACACTAAATAGTAATAAATGGATAATAATCAGAAGACCCTGTGTTTGACAGCCAAGGCTACAAAGAAAAGTACTTACAAGAAAATACTCAAAGCTAGACATGTTGGCAAATACATTTGTAATCCGGCACTTAGGATATATGGCAGGAAGATCAGAAATACAAGAGCTATGCTTGGTTACACAGCAAGTTCCAGACCATCCTATGTCACCTGAAAGCCTGACCCAACTCTTGCAGTCTCCATTAAAGTGTGAGTAAAACTAAGAGATGAAATGTAGGGTGTGGTGACAATCATCTGTAAGGCTGAGGCAAGAGGATAACCATGAGTTAAAGACTAGCCTGAGCTACACAGCTCCAAAACGGCCTAGGATACAGGGTAATACCATTTCTTAAAAAACAAACAAAAAAGCTTGATACATGCCTTTAATCCCAGCACTCAGGAGGTGGAGGCAAGCAGACCTCTGTGAGTTCAAGGCCAGCCTGGTCTACAAATCTGAGTTCCAGGGTATCTGGAGCTGTTACACAGAGAAATCCTGTCTTGAAAAACAAAACAAAACAAAACAACCTAACTAGGCATCTCTAATCCCAGCACTTGGGAGGTAAAGGCAGGTGGATCTCTGTGCATTCAAGTCTGATGTACAGAGTGAGTTCCAGGACAGCCAGGGCTACACAAAGGAACCTTGTCTCGAAGGAAAACACACACATGCACACACACAGAATAAAAATGTAACCTTTAGTTTATGTCATGCATTTAAAATTTTCTAGAAAGATAAATCAACTACCATCTTGTTTCCCTTTAGTAGTACCAGGCTAGTAACAACAGTAAAATTAGTTGATGTGCTATACATATAGAAATTCACTAACTTTATTTTTTAAATTTTTGAATCTTATGAATATAGCACCTTTATATATGTATCATTTTTAAGGAATTTCAAGGACGGGTCAAACTCAGCCATACATACGAACCTACTGGTGGTCAAATCAGGTATAGAGGCTCTCAACTGTAACCCTAGCATTTAGGAGCATGAAGGACTGTTATGAGGTAAAGGTGCACCTGAAGCAACAAACAGATTCTTTCCTCAAAACAAATAATGTCACAGAAAAACCAGACATCAGTAAGACTACTATATCTTTACTAATAAATCAAAAGTGTATCATGTTCCAAAGGTAGTATCACAATGACAAAGACAGAATTTAAGTGTTTTTAAAAATATGATCTCACTTACCTGGAGGTACAGGTGGAGGAAAGCCAGGAAATTGTGGGGGTGGGATCCCTGGAGGGAGTGCTGGGATTCCCATGGGAGGGCGATTCAAATGAGGGGGGAAAGACATTCTGACTGCACCAGTCTAAAGAAAAAAATGACAAATCATTTTATTTGAAACCTTTCCAATTTTATATGCCTACATTGTTGACCTTCATTTTTAGAGTATCTGCAAAATTCTAAAGTTTCTTACCCAAAGGAGTTGGCAAAGACCCTCTTTTCTCTGTCTGTCCATTGAGAATTTTTTTAAAACTTAGATCTTTTCTAAAATAAGATCCCAAAATGTACACGAACTAAGTTCAGGATAGACTCCTACAATCATGTGGGAATACATATAAAGGAAGAAAAAAATTTTGAGGTTCAGTTAATATCAAAAAAGTAAATGCCAAACATCAATGAATCTTTTAAAACAAACTCAGAATCCAGGAGGGTAGTTAATTTTCTAAATGTTTAATACATTCGTGTTTAACCCAATAACTCTGAAAACTAACAATGTTAACAGTATTTGATGACTCAATGTTACCTAGTTCTTGAAGTCAAATGTGTCATTAATTACAAACTCAACGGGAAGAAGGCATTCCTGCTATCAGGTCACACAATAACTGCTCTAACATAAAAGAGTTCACAATCTGTAATAAGGTTAACAATTTTGTTTGTCTTTTCCCCTTTTTGGAGACAAGAATTTCAAGTAGTCAAAGCTGGCCTTGAATACTATAGCTGATGGCAACTAGAAGCACTTGACTGACCTTCCTGCCTAAGTACTAAGAATAACACATTTTAAAGCCAAACTCTAGCCAGGCCTGGTGGCACAAACCTGTAATCCCAATCCCAGGTAGAAGAATCTTGAGTATGCTAAACCTGTCTCAAAAATCCAAGGTCTGGGCTGGACAAAGAGGCACACACATCTTTATTCCCACCACTGGAGTGACAGAGGCAAGACTACATTGTCTACATAGTCAAGCCCAGCCTGGGCTACATAGAAAAACCCTGTCTCAAAGAAAGAGGAGGGGAGGAGCTAAAATGTGTTGGTCATTGATTCCAATAGAATTAGTTGGGGTTTTGTTGTTTTTTTTTGTTTGTTTGTTTCTGTTTTGCTGAGCAGTAGTTATTTCTGTGAAACCACTAGCAAAAATTCTTCCACCTATAAAAGAAAATCCCATATGCTGTAACTGAGAAAGCCTAACTGCTCAAGAGATTTTTCAAGCAGAGCATAGTAGCACATTGACTGTGATCTCTTTAGTTGGGAGGTAGAGGCAGAAGGACTAATTCAAGGCCAGACTGCTATGTAAGTAACAATGCTATGTTGGGTTTGAGACCAATCTGGGCTACATGAGATCCTGTCTCAAAAGTATGTTGTTTTACTCCTAGTAAATTATTTGAGTGTATACATTTATTTGTTTTGTTTTTTTCAGTTTAAGACATTCTATGTAACCCCAAGCTGACCTCAAGCCCAACATCCTTAGCTTTTCATTACTATCACCACGCCTGGCTTCTTTTTAATGTGGTGTCTTCTACTTTTTTCTTACATACCAAATCCCACCAGTTTGCTATGTTATGTTTTCTACATCTTTTTATATATAATATTTAATAATCTGTGCTGTTATAATGTATTCACACTTCACTGTCACCTGTATTTCTCCTTCAGTGTAATTGACATCTCTTCATAAGTTGTCTTTATAATAAAGTAAATTATATATAATACAGCAACACCAGAAACTTCAATCCTTGATTATTTACTTTATTTTTACAAATATTTAGAATTTTTTAAATTGTATTTATTCATTCCTGTGAGTTTATGTCTGTGACTTATATGAAGTCAAAGAAAAAGCCACAGGAGTCAACTCGCTATCACCTGGGTGGTGGTGGAACTGACCTGGGCCTGTCAGATGTACCAGCAAACACACCCTTACCATTTTGTGAGCCCACAAATAATTCTGCAATACAGATTAAAACTCTAGTACTAAATCATTCCCATCGAACTAATGTGTATATTTCTATCACCATTACAAAACTCTGAGGTTTAAAATCAAAACCACCTACTTCAGTTTATTTCCTCAATCCCTAAAGTTGACTATTTTTACCTGCTAATAAGCATTTCTTTGAAATAGAAAAGCATGTACTACATGCTCACAACTGTTCCTTAACACTGTTCTCTTGACTTTTTAAATACTCTGTAAGGGCTGGTAAGGGCTGGTGAGATGGATTAGCAGGTACAGGTACTTGCCACTCTAAATTTCATATCCAAGATCCACAAAGTGGAGAGAACTGTCTCCCACAAGTTATCCTCTGCCTTCCACACACGTGCCACTGAACACATGCCCCAAAAGAAATAAATAAAATGTAACTTTAAAAAGATTTTTCGAAGCAGTGGTGGTACATGCCTTTAATCCCAGCACTCGGGAAGATCGAAGAAGATCTGAGTCTGAGGCCAGCCTAGTCTACAGAGCCAGTTCCAAGACAGTCAGAGCTCAAAAAAAACAAAATACAAATAACTTTTAAAAATACTCTATAAAATTTAAGCTTAAGTTTCAGAAAAATGTTTTTATTCACAAGTGAGAGTTGTCAGAATGATTCCTCTATTAACAAAAAGGTGCTAGAAAAGCTTTAACAGAAAACTTAGGTAATCATCAGTATATCTTACAAAGGAAAGATACAAGTTTGTTTATAAGACACTAAGCATTTGCTTTCCCTGTGTTGCTTGCCTTTTTTTTTTTTTTTGTAATTATTACTTTTAAAATACCACACTAGGTAATGGGTTTCAATTACAATCTTCTACATGTGTTATTATGTACCATGTTCTCTTTTGTTCCCCTACCCCATTGAGTTTTTTAATAATCTGTATTACAAATGTTCTGCATGGAAAGGAGTGGGAAGGTTTGTCTGTTGAAACAGAAGGCTACTGTCCTACTTACAGAAGCTCTTGTATTATAATAATACGCTATCTCAGCACTTTCTTAGGAAGGCAGTTGTATAGTACCTGTTGAATAAATAAATTAATTAATGAACAGTAAACAATGCCTGAGGACTCAATGACAAATTTATTTAACGGCTACTACATATCAACAATAGTCCAGAGCCTACTTTTACAATGCTATAAACTTGGGCCAAAGACTCACTTTTACAGCCACTTCTTTCCCATCAGTATTAGATATATAAGCATTTTTAAAGTAAAGCTATAGTCTTCAGAGTTAAGCTATATTGTATGGTTTTTAATAAAGTTAATTAAGCAGATACATTTTAGCTTTATCAATACAATTATTGCATACATTCCTAATTTTTCTATGAAATACCTCCCTTTTATTTAAAGTTGTTCAAAACTTAACATGGGCTGGACTTCAAGGTGAAAAGATATTATTATAGTCAACAGCCAACATTTATAAAAAAAAAACTGTTCACAAGTTTCCTTTGAGAAAATAGCCCCCTCCTTGGGAAATTCAAAAAACAGACATTCCTGATGCCTTTGACAAAATAAATGTTCACTTTTAACACTTCAAATTATCAATAGCTTTATGCTTTATTAAGTGAAATGAAAATACAACCACAGCAAAGAGTACCAAATTTTATTTTAAATTTAAAATTAAAAATATACTTTCTTCTAAGTTTCAAAGATACTGGAAGTTGGTAGGTTTTAGAAAAATAATTTGAGGAAACGAGCTAGGGGTTGATTTACTTTCAGTTTCAGTAATCAGGCCTCACTAGTAGAGATTTGAACAAAGATCTGAAATAGGCTGAGGCAGGAAGCCCTAGTCATCAGAGGGAAGTCTTCCAAGCAAAGGAAAGAGAAGAGGAGGTGATCAAAGAGGATAAAGCTCTGTAGTAGCAGTACACTGTAAAGGTCTGGACTGACACTTTAAAATGGGACAAGGTTTCTAACTTAATATCATCTTTGTCACCCTGTGAAAGCTGGAAGGGAATAGTTACTGCAATAATACAAAGGAGATTGTGCCCTGAAGGAGGTAGGAGTGGCCACAGCAGTGGTTAACAGCTTGCTGGACTCTGGACATATATTTAAAGATTTCCTGAAGGTTATGTTGAAGTTACTTTAATACTAATTTAAAATGGTTCTCTTGTGGTGGGGTTTTTGTTTTTATTGTTGATTGTTTTTCAAGACAAGGTTTCACTGTGCAGCCCTGGCTGCCCTGAAACTCAGAGATCTGCCTGCCTCTGCCTCTGAAGTGCTAGGATTAAAGGTGTGTGGTTTTTGTTTGTTTGTTTGTTTTTTTAAAGTGTTTTTGGTTTTGATTTTTGGAGTTTGAGTTCTTTTTGCTTTAAGAAACTAGGTCTCTTCTATGTAGTATTATTATGGAACTCACTATGTAGACCAGATTGGCCTAAATGATGATGCTGCCTATGCCTCTTAGGTTCTGGGATTAATGGTGTATGGCACCATGCCTGGCCTAAATTTTTTTTTTTAACTTTTAGAAGATTCAAAATATTTTTATTTGTTAAATATGAAGCTTTATGTCCAAATATAACAAGCATTTATAATATATGTTCCCAATCTTTATCTAGTGTAATGGTGGTCACACAATTTTGTCAAGACTCACAAATTAAAATGTTAATTTTATTATGTATAATTTGTGTGTGTGTTTAGTTTTAAAAAAGAAAACAGACATAAAATAAATTTATACTGTTCAATATATGCATGTAGTCTACTCAATCTTTCCCTTTTCATCCCATTTTTTTTTTCTTTATTCCTGGGAATACTGCAGGTATACAAAGTACAATAGTACTCCATTGCATACTTATCCAGACAAAAACAAATATTACCAGGGAGACAGTGGCACATTAGCTCTCTTGGGACAATATATACCAAATTTCTGAAATAGTTAAGAATGAATGAACCAACAGATTTCCTCAGCAAACACTCCTAAGTAACTAGCTCCAATTACATTGCAAGCTCTCCTTCAAGAGCCATTTGTATGCGAAAGGGTGAGATTTTAGGAAACCTTTACAACTAAGGCAGTGGCTCCACAATAAATGTAAGTGACTATTAATTTAAGTTTCCTGTCCTGCTAACAGTCTGCACACCAGAGACTGAAGACTGTACTACTTTAAGCAAAGGGGGGGGGGGGGGGGAATCTGTGCCCAAATAATGATAATGCTAAAAAGAAACTTTTATAGCAAAACTTTTCAGCAGATTGGGGACATAACTCAGACATAAAGCTCTTGTCTACTAACACAGTCAACAGCAATACACAGAAATACTGGATAGCAAGAGGCAGGGAAGAGAATACTGAAGTGTTTTGAATTTCCAAAATATGAACAGGTCTTTTTTTCAGAAATTTCACTTTCAATGAGAAAAGGGCAGCATTGCCTATACAGACACATTAGTGATTGACACAAACTACAGTGGAATATACAGCCCTTCCCAAACAAGCTAGAGGGATACTTTTGGATGATTACACACCTCTGTACATTAAAAAAACACTGAGCTTTCTAAAGCTACTGTTTCTGAAAGAGCAGTTATCAATTCAGGACAACTACCAAAATCTAAGGCCTGAAGATTAAACAATACTGTACTAATGTTAATTTTCTGATTGTGATCACTGTGACATTTTTACATAATTTTAAAGGGGGGATTTTCTAAAGCTTTCAGGAACTACCTACAGTATCTGTGGCTTTAAGGAGCATCACATCACAGCTGCCACTTACTAGCAAATATGTCAAAAGGAAACTATGGAAAACAAAATCAAATGGGCAAAAATGTTAAAATCTAGCCGCTGGATTACATTTAGGATTGGCAGATGCTAAGAAATCTCAGAGTTGGGATGGCTGAGATTTCCTGTACTATTTTGTTAACTGGCTAAAGTAAAAGTGCAAAACTGCCAGGAGTTCTGTACTACACGTGTTTGAACCACCTGAGCAGAGTACGAGACCCTGCTCTGAAATCTTATTAAGATAAAGGAAAATGGCAATCCTAATAATTATTACTACCATTTTCTCCAAATACCTTAGAGAGAGAGAGAGAAAGAAGAGAGAAGAAGGAAGGAAGGAAGGAGGGAAGGAAGGAAGGAAGGAAGGTAGGTAAGTACAAAAGAAGCCAAGCTAGGACACATCCCTGTAATCTCACACTTAGGGATGCCAGGACAGAAGCTTGAGTATGGAAATTCTCTACCAAAACCCAAAAGTACAATGGTGTTCAAGGTTAAGAAGGAATCAAAATCCCTTTGAGGAACGTGAATGGTAGTTATAAGACAAGAGGTTTTTTTTAAAAAGACTAGCTAGAACACTAACTCAAAGAAACAGAACTTGCCTAACAAGTCCAAGGCCTTAGAATTGCTCTCCAGCATCACATAGTAAGTAACTCTCTACTAACCCTCAAAACAATTCTAACATCAGGCCACATGCCTATAATCCTGGCACTTGTAAAGCAGAGGTAGGTGGATCTTTGTGAGTTGGAGGCCAGAGTGGTCTACAAGCCGAACTGCTGGAGAACTAGAGGTCCTGTCTCAAAAAACATTTTTAAACAATTAAAAAATATTTTAAAAAAATTCAAGATGACTATTTTTAACAATGCTAATGATTTAATGTTAGTTATTTTCAAAGCTATAAAACAATTTCATTTTCCTTCAAATCATACATAAATAAGAAAAATAATCTAAAAAATTATCATTTAGTCCCAGCACTTGAGAGGCAGAGGCAGGTAGATCTTTATTTGTTCAAGGCCGGCCTGGTCTACAGATTTCAGACAGACAGCCTGTCTCGTTAGACAGCCAGAGCTAACAAGAGAAACCAAACCCTGTCTTGAATAACCAAATAATAATAATAAACTTAAAAAATCCTGCCAGCTCTGAACTTGTTAGTCAAAATTAACACATACAAATAGTGAGTTTAAATCTTCATCCAGAAACTAAATACTGCAAAAATGATAATCACAGAATGAAAATATTTAACCAAAATAATTAATATACACTAGCTAAACACAAGACAACCAAACATTTTCCCTATAGGCCTCTGGTATCCTATCAAAAGAAAGGAATAAAAGAATTTAGCAGTTAGGATATCTCTTCCAGGACCTGGGTTTGATTCCCAGCACCCATATGGTGTTTCACAGCCATTTTTAATTCCAATTCTAAGGGATCCTTTTCTAGTGTCTAGACACACCAGGCACAAATATACATGGAGGCAAAAACACCCATATACATAAAATAAATTTTTTAAAAATTGAAGAAAGGGAAATACTTTTGTGACACCTTCTTCACACAGAAAAAGGTAATTCCAAAACAATCTGATGTCAACATTTTATTTGCAGAAGTCTTCAACATCCTTTCTTTTCTTTTTTTGGTGTTGAGACAGGATTTCTCTGTCCTGGATTAGGCTGGTTTGAATGCAGAGATCCACCTTCCTCTGCCTCCCGAGTACTGGGATTAAAGGAATTCACCACCATGGCCTTGCTTCAATTTTCTTTTTAATTTCCAAAATTACTTGTACAATTGTTACCGTCTTTATGGATGAAGAAGTTAATTTGTTCAGGAGAATAAACTAAGTAGGTAGAGACTCCAAGTTCCCCCACTATCCTGAAATTACCAATTCGAAGAGGTTGCTTTCACTCTACAAGAAATTCCCTCACATAGCAAAGACAAAGAAAAGAACTTAAGAATGAATAGAACTATTAAAGTCTAGTGGGAATACAGAGAAAGGTGTAAAAAGTCTCTGAAACTTCTCACTCTAGTTCTTAAGTAACATTTACCAATATAAGTCAATATTGTGTTACAGGAATATTTTAGTGAGCATTTTACATACATTTTTTTCAGTCCCAAATCCAATCTATGAAGTAGATTAAAACTCTCATTCTACTGATGAAAAAAATCAAAAAGTTTTAAGAGCACACTGTCTGCTTAAATTACAAGAACTGAGAGCAACTGAATGCCTTTTCAGACCTCTCAACATTTTTGGAGTATCTTTTAAAAAACAGATAAACCTCTTAAAAAATTATGTTCGTAGTATGAGGATGCCCCGTTAATATGTCCTAATCGTTTCTAGTTCTATATACAGGCTTACAAGCATCAATGGTATAGAGACCCTCTAATTTGTGACATTCTTCAAGCCTAAAAAATGTACTCCAAAATCAAGAGAAGGAAACTGAAGAGGAGGGTGCTCAGAGACAATACAAAAAAGAAAAAAAAGGGGGGGGGGGGGGAAGTTATACAATACTGGCAGCTACCTGCTGCATTTTATTTCAATTCCAAAAGAACTGTTATGAACAAGAAACCCAATCCTCTTCCCTCCTTTCGGTCTGCTTTACTCTGCCCTGTATCAAAATGACATTTCAACGTCAATATTAATCTACTATTACGTAACTTAAAGATAACCTTCATACCCTATTTCGAAAAAAGTATTTAAAAATCAATACTTAAAACAAAAGGACGGCAATACACTTTAATATGACGGCTGGTGCTGCCTAGAATGAATGAAGACACCGCATCCTTCCAAACGGAAAGGGGACAAGACGGTAAAATTCATCCCTCTCTCCAGCCAGCCGGAAGGAAGCTTTAAAAAAAAAACAAAAAGTGGAAACTCGAAATCCAAGGAGGGGTGGGGCCCCCCTTCATTTGGCGGCGGCAATAAGGTGACCAGAGAGAAAGAAATTCGTTGGTGGCGAGCACCTCGCTAAAAGACTGGGCGCAGCCCGGATTAAAGGTGCAGCCTTGAGGCCCCGGAGTCCTTGGCCCCGGAAATCTACCGAGGAGTGGTTTTGGAGGCCCAATAGGAAAAGGGCCTTGAGAACCCGGCCTCCGGGCCGACCGATCAGAGGATCGTCGTGGCTAACCCCACTCCCAGACGGAATGTGAAGCAACAGAGAAAGTGGGCGACCAAAAAAAAAAAAAAAAAAAAAAAAAAAATTCACGGAGGCACGCTCCCGACCTGGGCCCGGCCTCCAAGGGCTCCTGGTCCCCACTGGTTTTTCGAGGCCTTGGAAGAGCGGAGAAGCCCCAAGCCTCGTGCCCGTCCCCTCCCCCACCCCACCCCCTCACCCCCCCACCCCACCCCACCAGGCCCTCCGCCAGCCACCCTGGCTTTGCCTCCTCCTCCGGCAGCTGAGGTACCCGGTCAACCGGTTTCCTCACGCGTTCGGAAGCCTGAACTCACCCGCCGCTGAGAAAACGGTACTGTCTTCGCGGCCTCTTGGGCGTCAGGTTATG
The DNA here is from genome assembly GCA_033318265.1 of Phyllotis vaccarum. Lineage (NCBI taxonomy): Eukaryota > Metazoa > Chordata > Mammalia > Rodentia > Cricetidae > Phyllotis > Phyllotis vaccarum. Next base: position 64,204,366 of record JARWLC010000006.1, read on the forward strand.
AGTGGGCTCCGCCGGCTCGAGGTTTCTGCGCTCCGCCGTACTGAGAGACTGGTTCCAAAAGCACCTACTCGCATAGGCCGCAAACACAGCCGCGCAGCGCGGGGAGCTACTGGAGGTCTTCCTCTTACCCGGCGTGCACTGCGCCAGGAGGCGTGGAGGGGGGGGGGAAACCATAGAGAAGATTGTACATAGATAGTCCCTACTGTTGCCTCTGACTCACTACGCACAGAAGAATAACCATAGAGAAGGAGCGCCTAGTGGGACCTAGAGAGGCTCAAATTGTAAATTACGACCCACCCTGCCATTTTTGATTGGAGCTGATTGAATCTTATGACTGCGCGACGCCATCTTGAGGTCAAGGTTCCGGCTCGTTACCCGCGCGGGGTTTGTTAGAGGTTTTCTCACTTTTTGGTGGTTCGTCTTCCAGGAATTAGAACCTTGGTTTCCTGGTTCTTTGAGGTTCGATGAACTGATACTTGGGCAGGACCGAGAACCTCAATAGAAAGCCCAGATGTCATTTGTCCTTCGAAAACAACTGATCACATCAAGGAATAACTGGCCACGGCTATGTTGGATTTTTTTTTTTTTTGACTTTATGTGCGTACACGCACTACAACTTAGGCGAGATAATAAGATCCAAGAGGTAACTAGATTCTTGATAGCTTCAAAAGCCTGTAAGAATATTTAATACAACTTTCTGTAGTGTACGAATGATAAAAAAGAATAATAAAAGAATGAAAAGTGAATATACATAAATTTATGGAGTTTATAAGCAGTATCTCCTGCCTTGTTTCTTGCTACTCAGAAGACTTATAATTAGTTCATGGGACTCTAAACCTGAGTGCCTGGTAGTATGTCAAAAAGTAGAGAGTGGGATTTCTTCCTGTCCTGAGAGAACTGGAGCCCTGAAGTAACTGATGACCAACCCTGACCACTTTTATCGTTCATACTCCTTGTCTGTTGTCTTCCTTAGTTTGTTGCTTAGACAGAGCCTACATAGACAAGGCTAGATTCTCAGAGATCCGCCTTCCTCTGCTTCTCAAGTACTAGGATTAAAAGCATGAGCCACCAGGCCCAAATTGTCTCATAGTTTTATTCTAGTACATATCACCATCTACCATACTAATATGTCTTATTTTATGATCCACCTGCTCCTTCCACATTTGAATGTAAACATAAAGAGAGCACAGATATCTTATCTACTGTAGCTCCAGTGAATATAATAGTAATTGGTATTTAACAAGTACTCACTAAGTATTTGTTGAATAAAAAATATTGGAGCCCACCTTTAGTCCCAGCACTTGGGAGGCAGAGTCAGGCAGATCGCAGTGAGTACAAGGAGAGCCTGTTCTACAAAGTGAGTTCCAGGACTGTTACACAGAAAGACCCTGTCTTGAAAAAAAAAAAAAAAAAAAAAATCAGCTGGGTGTAGTGTGGCTCGTGTACTGAGTTCCAGCACTCTAGAGGCTGAGGCAAAGTGGTTCTCTGAATTCAAAGCTAACCTGGTTCAAAGCTAGCCCTCTTGGTTCTAGGACTACATAAAAAGACCCTGTCTCAAAAAACAAACAAAAAAAAAAACCAAAGCAACAAAAAGGAAATTGTCATATGAGAGGTACCATAGAAAATTCAATGCAACAGTCGAAATAGGGAAGTTTGTGACACTGTTACCACCTTTAAATTGTATATCCACATATGTTTTTATTTACCAGATTCCTTATTTAAAAAAAGTGAACAATACCTGCTTCCCAAGGCTAGTGCAAGGAATAAGTTAACCAATGTAAAGGTACTTTCTACAATAAAATGTTTATTTGTATGAGTTTGACTACAAATATGTGTACCACATCCATTCCATACCAGCACAGTACAGAAAAGAACATATCCCTTGGAACTAAGTTAGATGGTTGTGAGCCATCTTGTGGACCTGAAATTGAACCAGGGTCCTCTAAAACAGCAAGTACCTTTAATCAAGCCAGTTCTCCACTACTTATATAATAACATTTGCTTAATAAATCCAGGATCAGTGAGATGGCTCAGCAGATAAAGATGCCTCCCATCCAAGACACCTTAGTTCAGTCCCTGAACTCACCTACAAGCCCAACACTATGGGATACACTTAAGTACACCATATTCACACACATAAATAATAAATTTGAACAATAATAACAGGAAATAAATAACTGGGCAGTGGTGGTACACACCTTGATCCCAGCATTTAGAAGGCAGAGGCAGATCTCTGCCAGTGGCCCTGTTAGAAGAGCAGCATGAAGTGGCAACTGAAGTTCAAGGTGTCAGCCCACCAGGAGGCAATCCCCTGGAATCTTGGTTAGACAAGAGACCACAGACCGTGGGACATCTTTTGCTTCTGCTATGCCTTTACATGTCTACTGCTGCTATCCCTTGCCAACAGAAGAGTTGGCTATGAAAAAATACTTTCTACTTGCTTATATTCTGTTAATATGTAACAAGTTACTTAGATATAAGTGTATGTGAGTTATTGGAGTGACTATTTTTAATTATGTAAGGGAAATGAAATCATGTTTTTACCTGTACTCTGTAGAATTTAGCAGAATCAGAATCACTATGGGATAGATAATAAAATGGTCAGCTGTTTTTTAGAAGTATCTTAACCTTGAGGAATCCTTGTGGAAAACTGATTGTTCTGCTGAAGGGGCTTTGCAGCCATCCTATGGCTTTGGTCACAGGACGTCTCTGGAACACCTGCTGCTCTTCTATTATTGTGTATTGAACACCACGATACATAATAAAGGACCAGAGTCATGGAGGCCTGTGCTCTCCTTTGGCAAGGCATATAAATTAAGATTAGGGACATTGGGACTTGAAATACTTTGTGTAACAATCAGTAACACTTGTATATGGCTGTCCAGTCCAATCCACTTTATTCCATCAGAAAAGGCTGGACCATGCTGTCACATGGGCCTTAAAATTTTGTCTTGGAGTGCCTTTTCTCATCAACCAACAATGGAAGAAGACGGAAGAATAGAAAGAGCATGGAAAAATAAAAAATAGAGAAAGAAATCATCAAGAGAGAGTGTGTCTTTTTCCCCAAACCTCTCAGATAGAAAAGTCTAGTAGATGCTATAGATTTCCCTTTGAGCCCTGTACTGCTGGAGGCTAGCCCAGGCTATCTATATCTATATATTGCTGCTAAGTTTGAGGCCAACCTGTTCTATAGAGCAAGTTCCTGGATAGCCAGGATTTCAGAGAGAAACCATTTTGAAAAGATGGCTGTGGTAGCTGGAGTTAGGCTCAGCTGTACTTGATGCTTTTGCACAGGAACTGGGTTTAGTTTTGCACAGGAACTGGGTTTAGTTCCCAGCATCTACATGTTGGCTCACAATCCTCTGTATATGCAGTTCCAGAATATCCAGTGTCCCCCTCTGACCTCTGCAAGCAGTGTTCAGGCAAAACATTCAGACACATGAATCTCAAAAGAAGAGGTTGTCTCTGACAGTTGGCTTTCATATAAATATTTGTTGTTTACGTTTACCCAGTGTGGTGGTTGTTAGGGAGTAGCTAGGATGTAGAATCCTGGGACTCAAACTTCAGAACATGCCTAGGAGGGGTCACCTAGACTGCTTAACTGAGGTGGAAGACCCACATATAAACGTTGTTGACACCATTCTAAGGGTCAAGTCAGAGCTAAATAAAGAAAAGCTGAGAACTAGTGTTCATGGTTTTCTGTTTCCTGACTGTGGAAGCCATATATGCAACCATCAGCCTTACGTTCCTGGAGCTAGGATTTCCCTGCCACGATGGACTATACCCATCAACTGTCGGGGGTGTGTATGGGGGGGTTACAGGTGGTGTGGTTGTACTGGGTGGATTTGTTTGCAACACAAGCTATATAATCATCAGAAGAAAGAGCCTCAGCTGAGGAAATGAGATCCAGCTGTAAGGTATTTTCTCATTTAGTGATCAATGGGGAGGGCCCAGCCCATGGTGGGTGGGGCCATCCCTGGGCTGCTGGTCCTGGGTTCTGTAAGAAGGCAGAATAAACAAGCCATGGGAAGCAAGCCAGATAAACAGCTGCCCTCCATAGCCTCTGCATCAGCTCCTGCTTCCGGGATCTGCCCTATTTGCATTCCTGTGTACTTCCTTCAGTGATGGACAGCAATGCTGAAGTATAAACCAAATAAACCCTTTCCTTCCCACTTGCTTTTTGGTCATGGTGTTTCATCATAGCAAATAGAAACCCTAACTAAGACAGTGGTGGTGGTGTCGGGCTATTTATTTTATCACAGTTACCAGGAAACAGGGGAAGTAAATAATATACTGACAGAATCTTTGCTGTTCTTGCAGTGGACTTAGGTTCAGGTCCCAGCATCCACATGACACCTATAAGTCCAGTTCCAGGGGATCAGACACCCTCTTCTGGCCTTCATGGGCAACGGCATCCATGTGGTACACGGACGCACATTCAGGCCAAACACCCATACACATATAAAATAATAAAATAATTTTAAAAATTTAAAACCATTGGACCAAGTCTTAAAAGGACTGCTGAGTAGCAACTACCTGACCAAAGGAAAGATAGAGAATATGCTGCTTTCTGTTAGCATGACTAGAAACCACAGTGAGCAGAATTGTCAATGAAGCCATCTTGTAGAACTCTGAATTTACAGAAAGATAAAAAAGAGTGGAGTTATCAGGAAATAGAAATCTGGTAGTGGTGGCACACACCTTTAATCTCAGCACTCAGGAGGCAGAGGCAGGTGGATCTCTTGTGTTTGAGGCCAGCCTGGTATACAGAGTGAGTTCCAGGACACCCAAGGCTACCATGAGAAACCCTGTCTCTAAAATAAATAAATAAGAAAAGAGAGGAGAGGAGAGAAAAGATGAATGTCAAGATCCAAAGAAGAAGAAAAATATTTCATAAAGATAAACAGTCAGTTGTCAAAACCTAGCAGAAGAGGCTGGAGAGTTGACTCGGTGCTTATTTCCCTTGCAGAGGACCTGGGTTCAAATCTCAGCACCTACAAGGCTACTTACAACCATCTAGAATTCCAGTCACAGAGAATCCAACACCATTTTCTGACCTCAATGAGCACCAGGCACGCATGTGGTGCACATAGCACATACACTCATACATGTAGAATCCTAAATTAAATCTTTAAAAACTTTAAACAGAAGCCAGGTGGTGGTGGCTCACACCTTTATCCCAACATCACTCGGAGGCAGCAATGAGGCAGGTGGATCCCTGAGTTTGAGGCCAACCTACTCTATAAATTGAGTTCTAGGACAACCAGGGCTACACAGAAAAACCCTGTCTCACCTCAAAAAAAGAAAGAGAGAGAGAGAGAGAGAGAGGGAGGGAGGGAGGGAGGGAGGGAGGGAGGGAGGGAGGGAGGGAGGGAAGAAGGAAGGAAGGAAGGAAGGAAGGAAGGAAGGAAGGAAGGAAGAAAAACCTGGTAAAAGGAACTTACTTAGTATTCTGAAATTAATGATAGAATAAAATATTCTATTAAAAAAAAAAAAAAGAAGAAAGAAAGAAAGAAAGCCTGGTTGTGGTACAAGATTTTAATCCCAGCACCCAGGAGACAGAGGCAGATGGATCTGAGTTCAAGCACACCCTGGTCAACATAGTGAGTTCCAGGACAGTCAGACTACACAGAGAAACCCTGTCTTGAAAAACAAAGGACAACAAACAAAAAAGGATAACGAATTAGACCATAAAAGAGGAAGTAGAAGGCCATGGATTGTGGAATACTGAAATATTGAAAAGGCTGCTCAGAGGCCAGCTAACTACCCAGCCCTTAGTACAAAACTATGGAATTCATTCCTTTCCCAGCTTTGAAAAGCCATAAAGGAGAATGGAATGCCGCAGGCCATCCAGAAAGAAGACATTAATATAGGCTTTATATAACTTTGCAGAGTTCCTCAAGACGTTTGTACTATCTGTTGATTTTTTTTGTTTTGTTTTGAGATAAGGTCTCACTATGTAGTCCTGGCTGGTCTAGACCTCACTAAATAAACCAGGCTGGCTTCAATCTCACAAAGAGCCATATGACTGCCTCCTGATTAAAGGTGAGCACCGCCACACATAAACTCAGTTTATTGAAAAAGTTTTCCTGCTGAGGATTTTAACTCAGTGAGTAGAGCACTTACCTAGTATATGTGTGGCCTTGGATTTGATTCCCCAGCACAACATAAAAAAACCAGTCAGTGTTGATACTCACCCTCTGTTCCCAGCTCTTGGGAGGTAGAGGCAAGAGGATTGATTCAGAGTTATTCTTGCTTAAAGAGTGAGTTTGAGGGCCAGCTGAGAATACGTGAGACTCTCTCTCTCTCTCTCTCTCTCTCTCTCTCTCTCTCTCTCTCTCTCTCTCTCTCTTTCTCTCTCTCACACACACACACACACACACACACACACACACACACACACACACACACACACAACAGGACAAAGCAACCCCTCCTAGGTGATTGCCAGGAAGACAGCTGTAGACAAATAGATATGAATATTCTGATCCTGTCCCCATCCCCAGGGGCATATTTGACACAAGTGTTCAGCAGCCTATTGGGTGACTTGCCAGGAAAAACTGCCTAAACAGGAAAATCATTTAGCTGAATCAACCAGATGCCAAACATTTAAACTGGAGACGTAGAAGAGATAATAAATTAGTAGTGGGAGGTACCTAGGTCATGGAAGTTGGACTGCAGCTTAGTAGTAGTGTTTGTCCACATGGGTGAGACCCTAGGATTGATCCCCAGCATTAGACCAAAAAAAAAAAAAAAAAAGTGACTACAAGATCAATCAACACCCAGCAGACAAGCGGACAGTAACACTACCTGGACTAGGTGATACACTGAGCCATCTCTCCAGTCCCAACAAATTAGTGTCTAATGGGGGAAAAAAATTGTGATATGTCTTTACAAAATAGGTAACAAAAAATAACTTTAGCCAACTACATATAAATCATCTGTTGCTTCCAAACAATTTCTTCCTAAACTTCCAAACATGATTAAAATGTCTGTGTAATTACAGATTCACCTTTGTACAATGTGGAGATCACTGGGTGCTTACTCATGGGCTGGATGTGGCTGGCAGGTGCTGGCCCAGCTCTCTCTCTCTCTCTCTCTCTCTCTCTCTCTCTCTCTCTCTCTCTCTCTCTCTCTCTCTCTCTCTCCTTCAGAGAGAGTGTGCGCACACAGGTACATGTGCACAGAAGAGAATGTGGTATCTTTTTTATTTTAATTACTCTCTGTGCCTATTCCTTTACCTTTAAGACGGTGCCTCTATTTCTGTTTGTCTGTCTATCTATCTATCTATCTATCTATCTATCTATCTATCTATCTATCTATCTATCTATTTCTACCTCCCTTTCTCTTTCTCTTTCTAGGGTTCAGACCCTCTTACCTAGGTTGAAAGCCAATAAACCCCAAAACTTCCCTTCTCTGCCAACCTCAGAGCTGGAGTTCCAGGCATTTGCAGCAAGAGTTCTTAACTGCTGAGCCATCTCTACCTCCCATGCACCATTCCTTTCTAAGCTGTGTTAGATTTTCTAAAGTCATTTAAGGACAAGTAGCAATATTGAGTGAAAGAGATGGCATCCTGTTCAGTATAGTAGTGCACATTTATAATCCCAGCATTCCGGAAGCAAAGGCAAATTCAAGCCCAGACAGATCATCACATAGTGAATTCCAGACAATCTCTAGCTACATAGGGAGTTTGGGCCAGCCTGTTCTACATAGAAAGTTCCAAACCATCTACAACTGCATACCAAGACTCTATCTCAAAACAAACAAGCAAACAAACGGAAATGAAAAGCAAACATATTTCCCAAGATCATTTTCAGTGACGATTAAGTTAGACTTTGAATAGAACAGAAAAAATGCATAGATAGACCATTGGCAGAGACACTTCATTTGGAAGGTGTGTGGAAATCAGGGAAGGCTTCCTGAAGGAAGTACTCTCCTGAGCTATGTCTTTGCCAGAAATTCAGAGAGAGGACAAATAACACAGCACAGGTACTTACACAGACTCTGGAGATCAAGGCTGGAGTTGCCCACAAAGTGGAATATCTGAGGTCTGCCAACTGAAGTCAGGACTCTGAAAAGAGAGATATGGCTTGTTATAGACTACATATGAAGGAACTCTCAAACTAAGGTTCATTTATTGAAAGTCTGACCAACTGTAGAAGTAGTGTTTAGAAACATACTTTAGAAAGTGATTGGATTCTAAGGGTTCTTATCAATGAATTAATTAATTGATGAGGTCATCACTGAAAGAGCTTTTGGCGTGGCCTATGGTGTGGTGCTCACCTTTAACCCAACCTCTCCCCAGATAGCAGAGGCAGGTGGATCTCTGTGAGTTTGAGGCCAGCCTAGTTTACAAAGTGAGTTCCAGGACAGCCAGGGTGGCACAGAGAAACCCTGTCTCAAAAAAACAGAAAGGAGGAAGGAAGGAAGGAAGGAAGGAAGGAAGGAAGGAAGGAAGGAAGGAAGGAAGGAAGGAAGGAAGGGAGAAAAAGGAAGGAAGGAAGGAAAAGGTTATTGGGAGGTAATAAAACAGTTGAAAGTTGGGTCTAGCTGAAGGAGGTAGGTTCCTGGAGGCATAATTGGAAGCTCATAGCTTGCCTTGGCTGTTTTCTGTTTGCCATGAGGAGAGCAACTGAATTCCACCTCATCACAGACATATAATCATGGAACCAGTTGACCACAGACTGAAAGCATGAATCAAAGTTCATCTTCCCTTTCTTTAGCTCCTGTTTTCCAAAACTGTATTATCACAGCACCGGCAAAGCTAACACAAATGTCTCATCTTACTAACCCTCTTAGGCTATTAGCAAAGGCAAACACAAGTTATCTGAGGAAGGGGAACTGAAGGCTGGAGAAGGGACTCGGTGGTTAGAGCATAGCTCTTGTAGAGGATCTGGGTTCAGTTCCCAGCATCTGCATTGCAGAGCTCTCAATCCCCTGGGGCAACCAGACTAGGAGAAATCTGGAAAACAGAAGGGTGGATTTGAGAGATGCCAGCTAGCTGCCAAGCAAGAAATATGTATAAAAATTAGGTAACAAACCATGAGCCACATGGCAAAGCATAAATAGAAATATGGGTTAATTTAAGTGTAAGAGTTAGCAAGTGACAAGCCTGAGCTATCGATGGAGCATTTATAATTAATATAAACCTCTAAGTGAGTATTTGAGAGTGGCTGTGGGGCAAGACACAAAAACTTCTGCCTACAAGGAAAGTTGTTTTGTGTTTTTATTTTTTCATGTGCTTGTTTTCTACATCAGGGTAATGCTGGCCTCATAAGTTGGGAAGTATCTCCTCCTTTTTTATCAAGGGGAGTAATCTGTATATAATTGATTTTCCCCCTTAAGTTTTTGGTAGAATTCACCCTTGCACAAATTCTATTTAGAATTATAATAAAACCCAGAGTCAGATATTGTAGGAAAGCTGAAATATCAGACAGAGAAGGAACAAAACACAGCCAACTCTCACCCAGCCAACTCCTCAGATTGGACAGGACAGGTTCTATTTTCTAAGTCCTCAGACTGGCTGGGCAAGCAGGCAAAGAGAAGAATTGTAGTGGGATTGTGTTCTATTGTAAATAAATGTCCCACCTACTGGTTTAATAAAAACACTGATTGGCTGAAGGCACACAGGAAGCATAGGCAGGCCTGCCAGACTAAAAAAAACCTCTAGGAACAAGAAGAGCAGAGCAGAGATGCCACAGAGATGCCAGAGAAGCCAGCAGATGTGAAGGACAACTATGCAGCTCTGAGAAAAGGTGCTGAGCTACATGGCGGAACAGGATAAGAATCATGGGTTAGCTTAAGAGCAAGCGCTTGCTAGTAATATGCCAGAGCCATAGACTGATCAGCACAAAATTAACACAAGCGTCTGTGTGTTTCTGTAGGTCTGCGGGTCTGCGGGTCTGCGGGTCTACGGGTCTGCAGATCTGCAGGTCTGGACCACAGGCCAGAAATTTCATACAATAAAGAACTTTTGCCTTTTACTCCTTATCTTTTTTTCCCAGCCCAGCTATTTCAATTCCTGGATCAACTTTCCAAGTGCTAGGATTAAAAATGGGTGCCACCACCAACTAGCTCTCTTTGGTCTTGAACTCATAGCGATCCAGAGGCTCTCTGCCTCCAGAGTAATGACATTAAAGGCTTGGATCACCACTCCCTGACCTTCATGGCTTGGCTGGGAGTGGCTTTGTCCCCTGATATTCCAGATTATTTGTATTAAATATACAATATGTCACTACAATTCACTAGCAGGTCCATGTGAGCTTTGCATCATCTTTTTGGGGAATATTCTAACTAAAATTCATTTTACTTAGAAGGTAAAAGGTTGTTCAGTCTGTCTTTCCTTTTTGATTCAGATTGTCTTTTCCATTTGGTAGCTTATACTCTTAGAGGCATTTGGCCATTTCTTGGAAATAAATGTATTTAATGGCATAAAGTTGTGGTACATAGTCTTAGTTTACAACCTTCTTAGTTAGACAAAAGGGGGAGATGTGGTGGGATTCAGGTGTCAGCTGATAAGGTCCGAAGACGCTTATCCAGAGTCCCGAGCTCCTGGAGGGGGTGTGGCCAACCTGGAGGGGGTGTGGCCAACCCCATTGATAAGGGGCTGCTGGAACACGGGGAGCTCTCTTCCTGGTTCCTGGCTGTTGGAGAGACCGGATTGCAATCCATCGTCTGTCCATTGCTTGTCCATTGCTCAGATACTCCAGTCCCTGTTCAGGGGCCACTATAAGCTGTTACCTGTATCATGAGTGTTGATTTATATTTTAATAAATATTAATCTTGGACTGGTGCCTTGTAAGTAAAACTCCGTCTACATAAAATTTTTAGTTATTGGGGTTGGAGAGATGGCTCAGTTGGTAAAGTGCTTTCTGCATAAGCATGAGGACTCCTGCTTATTTCCCAGCAGCCACATAAAAAGCTATGTGGCAGAGTACTTGTAAGCCTCGTGCTCAAGAGGCAAACAGGCAAATTGGTAGAGTATGCTGGCCAACCAGTCTAGCTTAATTAATGAGTAAGGGGTCCTGATGAGAGATTCTGTCCCCAAAAGGAAGTGGACACCACCCAAGGAAGAGACATACGGCCTGCACACACAGGAACATGCATGCACACTCATACCTTTCCTACAAATAAAATGATTATTACTTATTAATAGTTGTGTGTGTGTGTGTGTGTGTGTGTGTGTGTGTGTGTGTGTGTGTGTGTGATGCTGGTGATCAACCCAAAAGCCTTGTACTGCTGGTGATCAACCCAAAAGCCTTGTACATGCTGAGCAAGTGCTCTATTTATGAGATACTGAGATACACCACCAACCATGTACTCTTTCCATAGGCTGTCCTTGAGCTTTGTATTTCTTCAGCCTCAGTAACCCAAACACGAAGAATATAAACCAGTACACATCACCACACCACACTAGTACCATTTCCTGTCATCTTTATTATATCGTTTGCTTATTTTATATCTAAATTGCTTTTACATTTCTAGTTTTATATAACAGAAAACAAACCACTGATGTAACTCTTTTAAAAAAATGTTTCTCTAAGGCATTCATGTATTTAACTATGTTTTTACTTCAATTTTTTTTCTTTTAGATATATGTGAATTTTGTCTGCATATATGTCTATGTGACATACGAATTCAGTGCAACAACATCAGGTCCTCTAGAACTGGACTTACAGACTATTGTGAGTAACCATATAAGTGGCGGGAACAGAATTTAGGTCCTTTGGAAGAGCCCTTAACTGCTGCTGAGCCATCTTTCCAGTCCTGTGTGTTTATATTTTTATACCTGATATACTTTCTGATTTCCCTTTAGGCTCCTTTATTAAAAAAAAAAAAGATTTATTTATTTATTTATTCATTCATTCCTTTGTTTGTTTGTTTTGTAGTACTGAAGATACATATCTTGCATACGTTAGGCAAGTGTTCTACCACCACACTATACCCCAAGCTAGTCTGAAGTATTATTTAGAGGTATGTTGTTTAATTTCCAAATATTTCTATATGTTAATGTAGCCATTGGATATTAGTTTTGTGTAGTGTTTACATAGCAATTTTTTTTTGTAATTGGAGGCTTTTCTCTGTCCTGCCCCATCTCATAGTCCAAATAATCACTCAGAGGCTTATATTAATTATAAATGTTTGGTTGATGGCTCAGACTTATTACTAGCTAGTTCTTACATTGAAATTGACCCATTTTGATTAACGTATGTATCACCAAGAGACTCATGGCTTCCTGGTTAGGATTGAAGATGTGTGCCACCACTGCCTGGCTGTGTTAGGCCTTGAACTCATAGAGATCCAAATGGATCTCTGGCTCCTGAGTGATGAGATTAAAGGCTTAGGTCACCACTTCCTGACCTTCATGGTTTGGTTCTGTGGGTGGCTCTGTCCTTTAATATTCCAGACTATTTTTATTAAATATACAATATATTATCACAGAGAGCAACACATATTCATAGTGTACAGGAGGACGTCTCACAGCAATTTTTTAACCCTTTATCCTACTTATAATTTAAACTAGTTTCTTGTAGGAAGATACTATAGAACATTTTTTTTTATTAACTATTCAACAATTTTAGCTTTGTTGCTATAATATTTGGAAACTACATTTGGTCTGGTTTTCAATTTGCTGAGTTTAAATAGATCACTTTGTTGCTTGTTCTCTGCTTGACCTATATGTCCTTTATGCTTTTTCTGAATTATTTTGGATTAACTTAGTATATGTTGTCGCTCCTTTTTGAGAGGAAGGGCAGGGTCTCATTACATCACTCAGGTTGGTCTTAGACTTGCGTGGTTCTCCTGCCTCTGCCTTCCTAGTACTTGGGTCTACAGGCTTACATCACAGCAGCCAATCTATTATTCAGTTTTACTGATAATATTAATTATCTTTCTCACTACACATTTTGAGGTCTTGACATTCACAACAGCATTCTTGTCATAGTATATTTTCAAAATATATAATGCTGTTTTCATTTTTTTAATGAGTGTTAGTTTTTTTGACTGCTTTGCACCATGTGTGCTCTTGATGCCCAAGGAGGAGAGAAGAGGGTATTAGATTCCTCAGGAACTAAAGCTACAGATGTTTGTGAGCTGCTTTGTGAGTGCTGGGAAACTTGGGTCTCCTGGAAGCGCAGTCAGTGCTGATAAACACCCAGCCATCTTTCCAGCCACTATAATGTCATTTTAAATGAGTTTACCCTTAAATATTTTCATTTCTGGTTCCATTATTTGTCCTGTTATTTCCTTTTGTATATGTTCTGTGATACGATATTTTCATATTTATTTATTTTGTGCACACGTGTATGAGGTAGGTATGCATATGTTGAGGTCAGAGGACACTCTGGGGGAGTTAATTTGCTTCTTCCACCATGTGGATCCTGGGAATTGAAGTCTTTGGAGTAAAGATAAAGAACCTCATCTTACTTACTCTATCATTTGTTTAAAGAGTTAAGTACTGTTTAAAGAGGTTGTCTCAGACATTTCTGTGGCTATAATAAGTTATCTATGGTGCTTTTCTACCAAGTACAAGGCTCTAGGTTTAGGCTCCAACACTGAGGGGGGGCAGGGGGTCTGTGGCTAATTAATAAAGAACATAAATTTTCTTCTTACATTTTAGGGGACTAAAATTTTCAGATTCTATGTCCTGGAAAATTTAGAATCCAGGAGGCCTGACTTTCTGTTTTCAGAATAGAACCTCTTTGCTAAGTCTTTACATGGTAGAAGGCAAGGGCCAAAAAGCCAGTGTGTGTGTGTAAGTGTGTGTGTGTGTGTGTGTGTTTCCTTTCTTTTAAAGCCTTTTAATTTTTTGAGACAGGGTTTCTCTGTGTAGCTCTGGCTGTCCTGGAATTCATTCTCTAGACCAGGCTGGCCTTGAACTCACAGAGATCCACCTGCCTCTGCTTTCCAAGTGCTGGGATCTTTATGTGTATCACTACTACACTTTGAAGAGACATTTTTGAATAATGCCCAAAGTCCTATCATGAATACAGCTGTCTATGTTTCTTCTCCTTAGATTGGCCTTGAAGTTGCTATATAGCTGAAGGTGGCCCTTGAACTCTTTTACTCATATTACAGGCAAGTGCTGCCATACCTGATTCTATATTTTTGGTTTATTCTTTTATTATTGGAATTGTCCATATGGACTTTTCTAGTACCTTTCACAAAGAACGTATTTCAATTTCATCTAATTTAAATTGATTTGTATCTATTTTCTATTCTATAAATTATACTTTTGGTCTTATATCTAAGTAGGCCTGGCAATGAAGGCATACAATTCTAGCTTTGGGGGAAGCTGAGGCAAAAGTTCCATACCATCTGGGAAGTTTTGCAAGACCTCTTTCAGAATGAAAAAAATGAAAAGGTCTGTGATGTATCTCAGTAGTAGAGAACTTCTCTGATTTTACATGAAGCTCTGGGTTCAACCTCCAGGAGTGAAATGAACACAGTGAGATGGCTCAGAGGGTAGAGGCATTTGCTGTACAAGCATGTCAATCAGAGCTCAAGCCCCGGAATTCAAGTAAGCAAAAAGACAACTATCCTGACAAAGTTGCCCTTTAACCTCTGTATGTGCACAGTACTGTCCCAATTACCTAGACACAATAAAAATAAGTAAATAAAAATTTAAAGTAATATAATTTCAAAAGAAGGAAAAGAGCTTTGCTCAGCCTAAGTCATTGGATTTTTTATGTGTTTTATATTTTATGATTTTTATTCAGTCATGTTATGTGCATGTGCATATGCTAACGTGTTTGTGTGCATGTGCATGCAGAGGTCCACAGAAGCCAAAAGAGGGCGCTGGATCTCCCGGAACTGGAATTACAGAGAGTTGTGAGCCACCATGTGGAGGTTGGGGACCAAACCCGCATCCTCTGCAAGAGCAATATGTGCTCTTAACAGCTAAGACTTTTCTCCAGGCCATGAACTATATTTAAATTTATAATCCATTCTGAATTAACTTTTGTGTGAGTATCAGACTGACACCCCCCTCCCCTGCAGGATACCTTCACTACTACCCTTTCCCTAAGATTAAGCACATACCATTCTCTTTATTAAATTACTTGAGTAAATATTTATTTTGGGCTGGAGAGATGGACCAAAAGGTAAGAGCACTTGCTTCTCTTATAGAGGACCTGGTTCAGTTCTCAGTACAACCTGGAATCCAGTTCTGACCACAGAGGGCACCAGATATGCATTCAGTACACATAGATACATACATGCAAGCACTTATACAGAAGATAAAAATAAATAAAAATATTTTATTTTAATTATATGTACTCGTGTGTGTCTGAGTGTGGGTATGCGCATGTGAGTGCAGTTGCTTATGGAGGCCAGAGGAGGGCATCAGGCCCCGTGGAGCCTAAAGTTGATACCATGTGTCTTTCCTTGATCTTTCCCTATTCCATTTTATTTTTTTACTTTTTTGTTTTGTTTTGAGACAGGGTCTCTGGATTATGTAGCTCCGTCTTTGGTACCTCATACACACAGAGATTCACCTGCCTTTGCCATCAGAGTATTATTTTATTTCTTGGTTTTTCAAGGTAGGGTTTCTCTGTGTACTCCTGGAACTCACTCGGTACATCAGACCTCAAACTCAGAGATCCACCTAACTCTCCTCCCTCTCAAGTGCTGGGATTAAAGGCATGCACCATCACCCTGCATGATATACTAGTTTTAAGAAGTCTAGTTGGAAGTGGGGCATGGTAGCACATGCCATGACTGTAATCCAGCACTTATTGCTGGGAGTTCAAGGTTACACACGCACACACACACATGCACACAGAATTCCAGTTTGGGTAACACGGGTAATAGTATTGTCTCACTAGGAATTTTTGGGTATCTCAAGCCTGGTGAACTGGGTTTTTATGTGTCTTCCACTTAGAGATGAATTCATTTGGGGTAGTGTTAAGGAAAATCAAATTTCCTTGGAAACGGACTTGTGGGATCTGACAGATCCACTAAGCAAGTGGCATTTTTTAGCACCATTTGTGTGCTTCACTTTGTATACCTAGATATAGCCTCATGAACTTAGTGTGTGTGAGGTTCAGAAGAAATGTTCATTGTAAGCTCATATGTTTGAACACTTAGTCCATGGTTGATGACACTGTTTGAAAGGTTATAGAACCACGGGAAGGGAAGCCTTACTGGAGGAAGTATTTCATTTTGAGAGCTGAGAGCCTCACTCCATGTCCAGTCTTGGCTTCAAATTTGTTGCTCAAAATGTGATCTTTAGCTTCCTGTTCCAGCCACATGTGGACATACCTTCCTTGCCCTTATGGACTCCCACCCTGGAATCATAAACTAAGATTAACGTTTTCTTTCATAAGTCACTTTTGGTGATAGTGTTTTGTCACAACAATAAAAAGTAACTAATAAATAGTGTATTTGAAAATAAAAGTTGGGCTGGAGAGATGGCTCAGTGGTTAAGAGCACTGACTGCTCTCTTAGAGGACCCAGGTTCAATTCCCACATGGCAGTTCACACTGTCTGTAACTCTGAGATCTGACATCCTCCCACAGATATATATGCAGGCAAAACACCAATCAGAAAAAAGTTATAGATCAAGAATACCTGTGTGTCTCAGCACTCACGAGGCAGAGGAAGGTTGATCTCCTTAAGTTTGAGGCCAGTGTGTTATACATAGTGAGTTTTAAGACAGTTAGGGCTATGTTAAAGAGACCCTGTTTTAAAACCAAAACCAAAACCAAAAAAGCCTACCAAGAACCAAAACCCAAAATTAGTTGAAAAGAACGTGTGTGTGTGTGTGTGTGTGTGTGTGTGTGTGTGTGTCTGTTTGTCTGTCTGTCTGTCTGTCTGTCTTCTCTCTGGGTGTGTATGTGTGTGCGTGTGTGCATTTTGTATACTTTCTTTCTTTTTTATTTTTCTGACATGGTTTCTTCGAATAGTCCTGGTTGTTCCAGAACTCATTTTGTAGACAAGGCTGGTCTCAAACTCAAGCCACTTGCTTCTGCCTCCAAGTACTGAGATTAAAGGTGTGTTCCACCACCACGAGGCTTAAGTATGAAGGCTTTTATGCACATAAGTACATGTACATTTGTATCTGTTTTTAACGGGTTTTTATTTCCTGGGGCTAGAGAAATGCCTTCGTGGTTAAGAGCACTCTTTGCTCTTGCAAAAGATCTGGACTTGATTCCTAGAAACCCATATGGAATCCAGAACCCCAGTTTCAGGGAATCTGATGCACATATATGTTTGCAGGTAAAACATTCATACCCATAAGATAAAATCCTAAAAAAAAATTATTTTGTATTTCTTGTTGCAGCTAAATATCATCATCATCATCATCATCATCATCATCATCATCATCATCGTTGTTGTTGTTACTGCATCCTGTGTGCTGGGATTAAAGGCATGCACCACCCAGCTAGCTTCATTTTTCTAGTCATCATAGAGCAAGTGGGACAGAAGGCGAAGACCTAGTAAGAAGTCTAAATTTGACACTCGAATTCCCATAGAGGTGAATGGGGAGGAAATACACCCCAGCCCAGCAAACTAGAAAGAAAATCATCTTGGAATAGGGGGATTGTGATGGTGTGTGGACCCAGAAAGTGGAGTTTACAGTCCAAACGGAAATGTGTTGGTGACTGCTGGCTAAATAAACTAATAGCATCAAATTTTAGGTATTTCTCCCTGGGATAGGGTGTAAAACAGAACACAACAACCAAGTGTGGAAAGAATCAAAAAGAGCAAAAACTGACTGGAGATTTAAAAAAAAAATCTGATAAATTCAGGTAGCTGATATAAGAAAGGTTTCTCCATTGTTGCCAACTGTGTTTCCACAATGGAAGGCCTCTCAAGAGCTCTGGGTTCATTTTCTGCACAAAAGCAAAACAAGCAGCTTTCTTGGTTTTGGAAACTTGGCTCAGCCTATAAGAGCTCTATCTGCTCCTGTTGAGGGCCCAGGTTCCTGGAACTGGTCTGTAACTACAGTTCCGGGGATCCCATGCCCTCTTCTGACACCTGTGGGCTCAGGCACGCATGGGGTAGTGCACATGCTTACACTCAGGCACACACACAGTAAGAAACAAAAACAACTTTCTTCTACACACTAGTTGTCCTCCTTGGAGGGAACCGTTTCTCAGTTTGTTGTGCGGATTCTGGTTGTAATAAAGGAAACTCAGGGCCAGATATCAGAGAAAGGCTGAGATATCAAAGAGAGGAAACACCACAGTCAGATCTCACCCAGCTGTCTTCCAGCTTCCTCAGCCTCACTCCTGGTCGCTTCTACTGCCTGAAATCTGTCTTTCTATGCCTGCCTTAAATACCCTCTTCACCCAGTTGTTTCACATCCAGGTTAAGACTAAAGGCTTGGCACCACCACTGCCTGCCTGGGAGCCTGGAACTCCCTCTGTAAACCAAACTGGCCTCAAACTCAGATCTGCTGAGTTTGGCACTACGCCTGGTGGGGCATAGGTCACTACTCTTGGTCTTTCCCTGTGCTGGATTAAAGGTATGAGTGACCACTCTCTGGTCCTCCTGGATTGATTATGGGTAGATCTCTTCTGATATTCCAGACTGGTTTTATTAAATATTACTACACCAGTTTTAGGAATTTTTCTAGGGTCGCTATTATAATTTATTGTTTGATTTTTTTCGAGACAGGGTTTCTTTTTGCAGCCTTGGCTGTCCTAGAACTAGCTCTGTAGACCAGGCTGCCCTTGAACTCACAGAGATTCACCTGCCTCTGGAGTGCTGGGATTAAAGGCTTTAGCCACAAATGCTAGTTTTTAAAACAATACAGATGATTTAGTACTACCCAGGTTTGTGCTATGGTTTAAGAGAAAAAGCCTCACCCCAGGTGATCAACTGTTGACTCTCCGTGAAGATATCATTTCCAGCAATATAATTCTTATACATAGCTCATTCACTATTTTGTAGATTTGGCTTGACTATTGATCTAACTATGTCCTTAGAATCAGAAGGCAAAAGATTGCCCTGCTTAAGTCAGAAGATGAGGTCTTATCCAGCATTGTCAATAATTTGCTGTGTACTTTGGCAAGTAACTTAACCTTGGTTTTCTGTTTCAGGTTAACCATTACCGAGATAAAATCATACAACGTTAAAACTAGCAGAGCCCTTAGGAATTACGCAGCAAAATTTCTTTATTTTATGAAGAGATTAAGTGATTTACCCCAACCACCTATGTAGTTAGCTTTTCCAGACATTGCATACCAGTATCTTTTTTTATGCACCGTGTTTTCACTGTTATTCGAAGAAATAAATGAGAAAAAATGAAAGCAATAAATAAATCTAAAGCTATTTTTAAAGTCTGATAGGAGTTAATATTAGTAGACACTGTAATCTTAAAGTTTACTGGAATGTGTGCCCCAACTATCTTGCACGATTTAAAAATTAGAAGTTAAGAAGACTACACAGGGAAAAAGACAGAAAAAGAATAGGCAGGAATAAAATCAACAGTGAGTTTGTTGAATACCTTTGAAGGGGAAAAAAAATGCTCTCACGCACACTAAAATCCTCTCAGTCAATGTTTACTGTTCTTTTCCCACTTAGCGCATTTCTAAAGGAAAGACGTACAATGATAATGTGCATGAAAGACGTAAATGATAATGTGCATTTCCCGGTTTTATAAACATTATATTATTTGAATAATTTACAGAACTTTTTCCCAGGCCACTGCCCTAAACAACAGGCTGCAACCTGAAAACAAAACAAAACAAAACAAAACAAAACAAAACAAAACAAAACACATCTCCCCCAACCTCCAAACCAAAACACAGTCGCAACAGAGACTCCAAGTCCCGAAATGCTCGTCGGCCTGTCTGCTCTCCCTGTTCGTAAGGGCGACATTTTTATCTGGGAGTTGTAGTCATCTGCAGTTCGTATTTCTGGGCTGTTGGACAAAGGGACGCCCCCAGAAAACTACAACTCCCAAGAGGCCACGCGCGCCCTTCCCGCCCCGCCACCGTAGTGCTCCGCCCCCGGCCGCTCCTCCTTGCTGGGCTGAGCTGCTCATGCCTTCCTGTTGGTCAGAGCTGCGAGAAGTTCACTCTGATCAGCTGATTCCAACTGACAACAAGAGAGGAGGAAGCCTGGGAGGCAGCAAAGGAGGAGGGGGCGGAGATGTTTCTGAGGATGGATCCGTCGGGGCCCTAGAACAGCCTGAGATCCGTCGGCAACCCGCGTCCCCCGCATCGCCTTGCCGCGGCCGAGCTGCTCCGGGTGGGCTCTACGGGCCACCACTGGCAGGGCGGGGGCAGCTCGGCCCAGCCCCGGGCGAGCAGTGGTCCCGGGGTTTCGGTCGCTCCTAGGAGGAAGGGGGGACGGGTGCGGCCCGAATGGGGGTGGGGTGGCATAAACAATGGATTCTACTCCGGGATGTGCGGGTGTGGTGGAGATTTGGGGGGCCTTCTTTGTTCTTCGGCTCCGCTGCCACCCCTCGGGTTGTGATGGTGGTGTCCCGGAACAAGGTGGGGGTGAGGAACTCAGGATTGGGGAGAGGCGTCGAGGTGGGGGCCCAAGGGGGCAGATCGTTTGCTTGGCATGGTAGGGGTCAGGTATTCTGAAGGTTGATTTTCTATTTTTCTCAGTAGTGACAAGTTTTGATTTTTGTTTCCTTTTGGGGAGCTGGCTGGGCTTGTCTGAGGTTAGGGTGTAAATAAGGTCCCCTGGTTACTCCGTTGCCTTGTTTATCTGAAGATCAGATGGATAGATTGATTACTGTAAGGGAGGAGTATCTGAAAGGACTTTACACTTTGCTGTGCTGTTGGAATAGAAGGCAAAGCTAGGGGAATTAGCGTAATTGCATGAAGAAGTGATCTAGACCCCCTTTTCTGTCTCTCCGCGGTTTTTTTTCTTTAAAGTTATTTTTAAGTTAGTTTTTGAGTGTCAAGGGAAAATGAATTGTTTTGACTCACTATAGGGCCTGACTCCACTGTGCACCAGAATGCAGGAATACTGATTCCTGTTGCTCCTAGCTCTTGCTCTAGACAGAGAAATAAGGCATAAAAGGAAGCATGGAAGTTGTTTTAGTTTTTGAATGTGAAATTGAGACTATTATTGCCACCTTTAGAGTCCTTACCTGTCCAAAGCTGAAGCAGTCCACTTATAAAGATAATTGGGTTTGTCTAGGTCTTTGAGAGAGGTCTAAAGTTTATTGTTTATTTTTATTTATTTATTTATTTATATTTATTTATTTATTTATTTATTTATTTATTTATTTATTTATTTATTTATTTTTTAAGACTGCCTTCTCCACTCCTCACATGTAAGTAACAGGTGCAAAGGACTGTTTAGTGATTTTGAATCAGAAATTAATAAAATGAACAGATCATTTTGCCAACAACAAAGCTGCAAAATCTTTTAGAAGCTCTGGGCCTAGAAGTGGGTATTTTTATTGTTATTTTGTTCCTGTTTTTAGAGACAGGGTCTCTTTGTGTAGCCCTAGTTGTCCTGAAACTCACTCTGTAGACCATGCTGGCCTTGAACTCACAGAGAACCATCTACTTGCCTTTCCCTCCTGAGTTCTGGAATTAAAGGCATACACCACCACCACTGGCTGATAATGCTTTGGTTTTGAGACAGGGTTTCTGTGTAAGCCCTGCCTGGCCTGGAACACACAGATTCACTTGCCTCTGCCTCTGATGAAAAGTGCTAGTGCCTCTAGGCTGGCTCTTGTTTTCCT
The DNA here is from genome assembly GCA_033318265.1 of Phyllotis vaccarum. NCBI lineage: Eukaryota > Metazoa > Chordata > Mammalia > Rodentia > Cricetidae > Phyllotis > Phyllotis vaccarum. The sequence goes on from JARWLC010000006.1 coordinate 64,226,027, forward strand.
AAGATAAGATCTTTTGTAGGTAGTTCAGTAGCCTTGCTTGGCCTTTTGAGTGCTAGGGTTACAGGTGTGTCACCATACCTAGTATGGCGATTTTTTTTTTAGAAGGAAGATCCTTAATTTGGAGATGAAATTTCTAGTCCTAGAGTAAGCCATTGTAAGAGCGAGTTCTTCCAGTGGTTTTAGCTGGCATTTATGTTCTTTTTGTTCATTTTAAGGTGCAATTCTGCTTTTCTTCCAGATGACTGAAATCCTCTTCCCCTGTTCTGGGGAGCCCATTGAGTATATGGAACAGCTTCTCACCACCTTATTTCGTCACTACAACTTTGTGGCTGAGACCCAACTGATAAGCCTACCTTTGTGAACCCAGCAGACCTCTCAACGTGCATCATAGACACTGTCGAGTTCATTTTGACCACAGGCTTCTCTGCACTTTGCAGAGGATGAAGACTTTCAGACTCTCTCAGCATCGCTGCTGATACAAGAGACTTGGAGGCAGAGCATTAAAAATTTGAAAATTTGTGAGTGTGCAAAAATTCTTAGCCAGACAGGTTTTCTTTTTTAAAGTGTTCAGAACCCTGTGGAAGCACCTTCAGACTCAAAGCCTTTGTCTTCCTTCCTTCCTGGGAAAGTAGAGTAGTGAGTGTTTGGGGTGGTTTTTGGGTGAGTGCGTTATGAGCGCCCAGATGACCCCAGCAGAGAAGGGCCTGAATCCGGGGCTCCTGTGCCAGGAGAGTTACGCCTGCAGCGGGACTGACGAGGCTGTCTTCGAATGTGATGAGTGTTGTAGTTTGCAATGTCTTCGCTGTGAGGAGGAGCTGCACAGGCAGGAGCGCCTACGGAACCATGAGCGCATAAGACTCCGAGCTGGCCATGTCCCTTACTGTGACCTCTGCAAGGGCCCCAGCGGGCATTCTCCAGGTGTTAGACAAAGGGCAGCCGTGAGGTGCCAGACCTGCAAAATCAATCTGTGCCTGGAGTGCCAGAAGAGGACTCATTCAGGGGGTAACAAGAGGAGGCACCCCATTACTGTGTACCATGTCAGTAAGGTCCAGGAACCCCTGGAGGGGGAAGAGATGGATGAGGAGACCAAGAGGAAGAAGATGACAGAGAGGGTTGTGAGCTTCCTCCTGGTAGATGAGAACGAAGAGGTTCAGGTAAGTGTCCTGCCATGACGGGACCCTGTCAGTGTAGTGAGCTTCTCTGGGAGTTCGCTTTCCAAAACAGTCCAGGAATGCCCCTTAGAAGCAGTAAAAACCAAGGCCTCTGAAGCTTAAGTTTATTTAGTTTTTTAATGTTGTTTTGAGAAATTTCAGTCTGGAGCTAAGCTGGCCTGGAACTCCCAACAGTCCTTCCTAAATGCTGGGATTGTTGGTATGAGCAACTCACAGAGATCCTTCTGCCTCTGCCTGTGCTGAGATTAAATGCATGTGTGGACAACACCCAGCTGCCTTTTCAATTTTTGATGCAGAGTCTTGCTAGGTAGTCCAGGCTGGCCTTCAACTGGTGATTCTTCCACTTGAGCGTCCTGAGGTGCAGAGACTGGAGTAAGGTTTAGTTATTTACCAGGTGAGTAATCTTGGACCAGATCCCTTTCCTTACTCCTGAACGTCAGTTTTCTCATTTATACAGTGGGAACAGAGATTTTGAGGAAATGAGGCTGTGCAGGCTGTTGGCTACCAGCACGGTAGAAAAAAGCAGCATAGAACAGGAAGGAGGGCACTTAGAAAACCAGGAGTAATGTGACAGATAGGGACTGTGTAGCCTCTGTACTGAGGAGAAAACTTTACAAAGACAATATTCTTTCAATGGCCTCTTTTTAAAAAATAAATAATAAAGGCTTCTTAGTCCGTTATCTGTTGCAAATAATACAAAATATCTGAATCTGGGTAACTTATTTTATGAGGAATAAAGTTCCTTTTGCTCACAGGTTTAGAGACTGGAAAGTCCAAGAGTATCTGAGCATCTGAGGGCTTTCTTGTGTGGCAGGGGTATCAGGATTTTGCTCAAGTGTCTTGGCTTGATAAGTCACCTTCTCCCTTCACAGGGCTTCACTTTGATGGCCTTATCTCAATATGAGAATCAAATAGGGTGTATGTGTGTGTGAAACATGCAGGACTGGTTGTTGGTTTAGAGCAGTGGATTGTTCTTGCAGATGACCCCAGTTTCCAGCACTCATGTCAGGAGGCTCACAACTGCCTGAGTTCCACAGAGATCCAATGCCCTCTTTTGGCCTCCAAGAACACCGTGTGCACAAACCCTTACTACACATGAACATACATCCCTTGAAAAATAATTCCAAACATGGTGACTTCTAATGTGTAGACCTCACTGAGGGCTCCCAGAATGCCTAGAGAATCTTGGGTTTGATCCCCACTTGGTTCAAAGAGCTTTAAGCTTGGAAGAAGAGTGTGGTATCGTGGGGAATGCTTTTGTTGTTTTGATTTTTTTTTCTTGTTTGTTTTTGAGATAAAGTCTCTCTATGTAGCCCTCTTGGCTGTCCTAGAACCTCAGTCTGTAGCCAGATCTTCCTGCTTCTGCCTCCCATGTGCTGGGATTAAAGGCCTGTGCTTCCCTACCTTGCTAGGGTAATATTATTATTATTATTATTATTTTTTGAGTTGGCTTAAAAAAAATCTTGTATATGCATGTCCCATTGCTCATGTATGGAGAGATAATTTTTAAGAGTTGATTCTTTCCTACCACATGGTTCCCTGGGACTGAACTCAATGTTGGTGGCGATAAGCTTCTCAATGGATAAGCCATCTTGAGGCAGACTCTTTAGTTGGCTTTCCAGTGAAGACTGCTTTACTGTTGAAATCTGCATCCTAGCTAGTGCCCAAGGGCTGTGCAACCACAGAGTTATCTCAGCCTCACCAGTGCGTTCCCTCTCTGCTTCATAGAACTGTTGAGGGACTCAGAGATTAGGAAAAGAACTGTAGGCCTGGAGCCTCATGTCCAGTACCAGCTTGCTGTTGCCAGTGTCTGTGTGGTATTTGTGGCCCACTGACTTAGTACTTGTGGTGATGCTGACTCAATCCCCAGAGGGAGGGACATCAATATAAGCCACCATTACAGAGCTCCCCAACTATCCTCAGAGTATTTTTACCTCTACCTTTTTCCTGTGTGGATAAGCTGATGAAAATGAATTACGTCACGGTTCCTATTGTCTCCACTGTCCCACTGTTGCTGGATACTCTGCTAACACAGACTTCCCTGTATTGGTTAAGAGGAACTAATAGAGTTATGGAAGAATGACCCAGATGCCATTCTGCCTCCTTTGTCAGCAGTGATGTCTTCATTATGGATTATGCTCTAATTGGGCAACATTGTGGACTGAATATTTTATAAATGGAGCAGTTGGGTCTGGATGGTTCTTGTTTGTTCTGGTATAATGTCAGCCTCTGCAAGTCATAGTTTATGATATTGACACTTTCCTAAGTTGAAGATTTTTGAGGAACCAGTAATTATCATGAATATTTAATTTTCATGAATTAAAAAATTTGCTCATACTTAAGGTACATACTCATTTTAACCTAACATTTACCCTAATCTCTGGGTGGGGTGAGGTGGGGATGTGTGTGTCTTTTTGCATGCTGAGACAGGGTTGCTGGCTGTTGAAGCTAGACTGTCTGGTCTGAAAGTCCCTGGGATCCTTCTCCCTCAGCTTCCACCTTTAAATGTACCCCAGCACTAGGGTTGCTGGTACCTGCTACCACGTCTGTCTCATCTTCATCTCCTCTTCCTCTTTCTCCTCTTAGGAATCTTTTTAAAGACAACATCTAATGTAGCTCATCATATCCTCAAACTCTTCGCAGTAAAGGATGACCTTAAACATATTTTTTTTTCTTTTGTGACAGGGTCTCACAGGCCTTGGATATCATGTGAGTCACTATGTAGATAGACCAAGCTGGCTTTGAACTTGGACATCAGCCTCTCTGTGCCCCCAAAGGACAGCACACTTGGCTTGACCTTGGATTATGATCCCTTTTGACATCACCCTGTTGATATTACAGATTGTACCAACATGCCTGGTTTATGTGGTGCTGGCTATCAAACTCAGGGTTTGTGTCATACATAGTTGGTCAGCACAAGACCAACAGAGCTACATTTCCAGTCCTTCAATCAGTCTGTCCATTTGTTTACCTCTGTCTTGTTCTATCAGTATTCTTAAGATATTGTTTTTCCCAAAACAGGTTGGGGAAAAAAACAAAAACAAAACCTCCAAACCCTCAGTATCATCATTTTCAAATAAGCTGTGTTTTTTTTTTTTTTTTTTTTTTGTGAACCAGTATCTTTCTTTAGGGATACTTAGGGGGGACCATGTTTACCAGTGGCTACACCACTGAAGAGAATATCTTCCCTTCCCTAGTAACTATTAAATTCCTAGAGCACTCCAAGAAGGCATATTTATTTTTTTAATTAAAAATTATTTTTATTTATTTGTGTGTATGCGCTTGTCTGAGTTCATGTGAGCCACATGTGTGCAAGTGCCAGAGAGGCCAGAAGAGGGTGTTGGAGGGAAGCTGGCATACAACAGTTGTGGGCCACCTGCTGTGGTTGCTGGGAACCATCTGGTTTTTTGAAGGAGTGGTATGCTCTGCTCTCTTACCTCCAAGTCACCTCTCTAGCCCCCTCTTAGAGTTTGTGGCAGGCAGTTCCAGTTTCCCTCCCCTCCCCTCCCCTCCCCTCCCCCCCTTCCCTCTTTCTCTCTCTCTCTTTTTTTTTTTTTTTTTTTTGGAGACTGTTTCTTTGTAGCCCTGGCTGTTCTGGAACTTGCTCTATAGGAAGAACTCTGCCTGCCTCTGCCTCCTGAGTGCTGGGATTAAAAGTGATCAATGCCATCACAAGATAGTCCATGTTTCTTAGCAAGGGATTAGGAAGATAGAAAGAAATGTAATGAGATAAATCCTGCTTTCTGGAGATGCCATATCTTGGCAAGAATGATGTGGTGTGATATATATGTAGACTACACATTTAGCTGGTTTATGTTTATTTATTTGATCTATACAGATGCTCTATCTGCATGTACACCTTCATGCCAGAAGCATCAGATCCCACTATAATGGTTGTTACCATCATGTGGGTGCTGGGAATTGAACTCAGGACCTCTAGAAGAACAGCCAGTGCTCTTGACCTCAGAGCTGTCTTTCCAGCACCAGTTAGTTTATGTTTTATGTCCTATACAGCATCATATACAACAGATAAACATATTCTTAGATGTTGGCCTCATTTTTTTTTTAAGGCAGGCTGGTGAAGTGTTTCAGTAGCTAAAGTTGCTTGTCACTAGGAGAGAACAGACTTGGAACAGTTGTCTGCCTCTGATTTCCACATTTTCTCTGTGTACTTTCATGCACTCTTACACACAAATAAATGAAAAATTGAAAAAAAAATCAATTAAGAGTCTGATTATGTAGCCCATGGTCTTAAACTTCTGTATAACCCACTTTGTCCTTAAAACTTTCAATCTTGCCTCTGCCTACTAGATTCTGGGATTACAGATGTGTACCACCACAGCTGGCCCGGAAATTTCTTTTCTCTGTGTTTTAGTCTTTACTCAGAAGAGGTGAAAAAATATTTTTCCCCCAAGACAGGGTTTCACTGTTTAACAGCCTTGGCTGTCCTAGAACTTCTGTAGACCTGGCTGGCCTCCAATTCAGAGACCTTGTTGCCTCTGCCTCCTGCACTGAATTAAAGGTGTGGGCCACCACTGCCCAGCCTCACAACTGTGTTTTTAGTTGTTTTGTACATGCAGCTATTAGAAAACTGAACTAGATAATTTTCTAAGTTTTTGCTTAATTACTCTGTGAGAACAAATATTCCCCTAAAGTGAATGAATTCTATTCCAATCCACTAATGTTGCTTTGATTGATAAACTGATAACTGAAAATTTAAAAGCTCCTACTGTGGTGTTAGGAATTTTTCTTAGTACCTGTATAAGACATTTAACCTAATAGTCCTGTGTATTAGTTTCATGTTGCAGCAACAAATTATCACACAAATTATCTTTCTAACTTTAGAGATTAAAAGTTGTAAAATGGGTTAATAGGCTGTGCTCTTTCCAAAGCTGTAGAGGAGAATTTTTGTTTCTAATCTAGCTCTAAGACTTCACCTGCATTCCTTGGTTTGTGGCTCTGTCATTGAACTTCAAAGCAATTTCCAGTCCTTAGTATTTCTCTGCTTTGTCGTCACATTATTTCTGCTTCTATGTCCTTCCTGATGTCTCCTTATAAGGATCCTTGAGAGTGTATTGGAACCTACTAAGATAATCCAACACAACCTCTCCATTTCGAAGTCCATAATTCCATCCACAAAGTGGCATATTCACAGTTTCCTGGGACTGGGACATGGATGTCACTTGGGTAATGCCATACTCCAGCCTGCAGTATTTTGTGAAGGAGATTGTATGTCACAGATGAGGACCCTAAAGGTCCATCCTATGCAAAGTGTCCACAGTGCAGTGCTTGAGGAATGGCTGTCCTAGATGAAGACTCACCACAGAACTGGGTTCCAGACAGGTGAAGCTGTTGCAGGGCACAGTATTTAAGTGGACACCTTTCTGCCTCCCTCTTGCTTCTGGTTTCTCAGTACTGTCAGATGAGTAGACTCTGGGTTGTCCTCACTGTTCTGGGCCTCAGTGGGGCTGGCCGAGGAAGAACATAGTATATAGAGAGCCACTATTTAATCGTTAATGAAGGAGCTAGGCAACGCCCTTAGCATATGCTTCAAAGGTTAGGAAAATAAACTTTCTAGCCATAGGGTTCTTGGAGGAGGAAGAGAAGGTGGTATTTTCCTATTTTTGGGGGTCTTCAAGGAGTCAGACATCATAATGTGTCAGTATGTTTACCAGCTGGGGAAGAAGATGAGAAACACAGTCATTCTTGATTCATTGCTCCAACTTTTAAGGCCAGTTGTGTCATTTTCTAAGGTTTGTGCGCTTTTATTTTATGTGTGTGAGTGCTCTTTGCCTGCATGTGTGTCTGCGGTACCATTTGCATATCAGGGCCCCACAGGAGCCAGGATGCTGGAACTGGCTGATACTGACATCCAAACCTGGCTCCTCTGAAGGAGCAGCAGATGCTCAGAGCCGTCTCTTGAGCCTCTCGTTCCTCTTTGTTTAAAGACTCCAGACAGGTTTGTTTTTTGTTTTTTGTTTCTTTTCTCATCCACCCCATTCACCTCTTTGTCCGTTTCCTATAAAGTTCTCCCCAGTGTCCGCTATAGACACTGCCCAGAACTGTCTCACCTTTTGCTGAGTGACACTTACTGAAACTCAGGAGGGCCTGGGGAGTTGACTTCTAAGAAGACTGTGTGGGTTCCCGAGGTGAAGAGAGGCCAACAGCTCTAGGTGTGCCAGGCCCTCCTTGAGTTAGGAGCATCCATTGGCCAATGGGAACCCAAGCTGAGTCTTCTGCCTTTTCCCTTAGCCTGGTCATTGGATACCTCACTGAGACTGGTCCTTTAAGAAGACCCAGTACACTGCTTGGCTGCGTCTCTTGTTTACAGTCCCAGAATAGTGCTGCTCAAAGGACTGGGTCTTTTTTTTTTTTTTTTTTTTTTTTTTAATTGACCAAAAGAAACCTGGACTCAAAAATGGAAAACAGCAGAGAATGTTTTACTGGGTAGGACATCTCTACCCTGACTGGCTGGGCAGACCTGCCACATTTCTGTTTTCATGTCATGTGCCATGGTCCTGCTTTGCCCTGGCTTCCGGTCAGTGTTGCTCCTTAGGCTCTGCTCCTTCTGGGCCCTCTGTTTAGGTGGCTTGTTTAAATCCCCAAGACTTCGTAGCTGGAGGACTCCTGACTCTACATTGTTGAACTTTTTCATTTTTCTCTTTAATGGTCAGACAGAAAGAACTGACTTTGGTATAGTGGGTAGTTACATTCTGGTCAGAACGTAGATACATTAGTTTGGTAGGTGCCGTGCCAAGAAAATAAAACACAAAAATGCTCTGGCACCATGAAAATAATAAGCAATAATTGCATGAATGGCAGGCCCCCCTTTACTTATAGACAGTAAAAGCCCCTTTGTCTATTGATGGTGGGAGACTGGCCTGCCTTCTGTGGGATTACTGGGAAACACAGTGTCGGGAATGACTCAGACAGAAAGATGAAAAAGCCCTGATTGTTGCCTCCACTCTGCTCAGGGTCTTGTGAGGGTTCTCAGTTTGGGGATCATTTTGCTGTGACTGACTCCTAGCTTTTAACCTAGGAAATTATTTTGTTTAGTACAAGGTTTAAAATTTGACCCACACAAACCATCAAAATCACAGTGGATCAACTTTCTAAGGAACACGGCTTTAACTGTTCTAAGTTACCTCCAGTTTGTGTGTTCTCCCTCACCCCTTGTCTGTTGGCTTTGAGATTAAGTTGACTTTGTGCCTTTTCCCTGGGGATGTGTCTGCTAGCTAGGCCACACCTGGGGCTTTTCTGAGCTCTGGTGGCTGGCTGGATTGTGCTAGGGACCAGGCCGCCTAGGAGCTCCTTTGTAGTTTAAGTGCTCAAGGATTGAGCCCAGCTAATGGGCAGGCGATAAGAAATTAAGAGGGAGCTATCTGGATATCGGGAGACCATGAAGGGAAGGAAAGCAAGGATTGCAGGCAAGTCTCTGGGAAAGGACACAGAAGGACTTTCTGAGGTAGGAATGGGTGATACTCTCTTGGAGTTTTGTTTATGTTCTTCCTCCCCTCCCACTACCCCAGGTAGGATCTTGTGTAGTCCAGGCTGTTCTTGAACTTAGTTGGTAGCTGAGGATGCCCTTGAACTTCTGGTCCTCTGGCTTCTACCTTAGAACTGGGATAAGCAGGTATGCATTTTCAGTGCTGGAGACCATACCCAGGGCTTCATCAAACAATCTACCAAGTGAACTATAGTCCTAGCTCTTATTTTGCTGTCCTCTTTAAAAAATTAAAAATAAACAACTTTGTCTGCTTGCATGACATATGTGATAGGCATGTGAGCCACTGGCTGAGGTAGAGGTCAGAGGTTAATGCAGAAGCCCATCCTTGCCATTTAACGCAGGGGTCCAGGAATGAGTAGGTCAACAGGTTTTGTAGCACTGAGCCATCTCATTGCCTCATCGCCTCATGGCCCCTCCTTGGCCCTCTTCTTTTAAAGACAAGATCACACTGTGTAGCACTAGTTGGTCTGGAACTTGATTTGTAGACCAACCTGGCCGTGAACTCTCAAAGATGAGATCCACCTGCCTCTGCCTTCTAAATGCCTAGGATCAAGATGTGTGCTACCATATCCAGCCATCAGCCAAGAGGTTTCGTCTGACTGATTTGTGGTGGGTCATAGTGGCAGTGGTTGGAAGTTCACGGTAGAGAGTATACTAGCTGTATATAAGAACCTGACCACTGGCTTGACATCTTTGGAGATGGATTTGATTTTCTGGTAGCTCCTGGAATCCTTGTCCTGACACTCCCTCTCCCCGCTTTTTCCCCTGATACTGGATCATTTCTGGTTGATTCTAAATTGTGGGTGTTTAAAAAGAGCTAATCAAGTTTAATCCTTTCAGATACCACAAGCTGAAGTGACAATTTAGCAGTCAAAGAATATTCTAGAACTTTTTCTACTTTCTAGTTCAAGCTCTGCTAGCTGATAACTATGTTGTCCACATGGCCAAACTGTTCCTTTTGTAATCTTTTCTTTCAAAGCTCAGACAGACATCAGAACACAGCCTTGAAATAGAATTCTCACTGAGCTGTGAATCTTAGCAGTTGGGATAATCTCTGTGTACACTTTTTCTATCCTGTAGTACTGGGGATCAAACCCAGAACTTTATGTGTGGCAGGCAAATGCTCTGCCACTGAGCTACATCTCTACCTCACTCCAAAATGTTCTTATAGTGGAAACTCACAGTGGTGGGTGAGCTTGGGAAGAGTGAGTGAGGCCAGCAGTGCTTGGAATGCCCAGTTCTTGTTTGCCCTGAGTAGAGGTTATCTGAGGATTCCATGGTTCCGTTTGTATAGCCTTTCTGGTCTTGATGCCATGGGTTTAATTTAGTTAGTAGGTCACTGTTTGTATATCCCATACACCATGTTTCAGTAAAATCTATTTAGATCTGCATTATTTGGCAGGCAGGCAGACAAGCAAACCCTTTTCTACCTTCTCTACTCACTTCCTTCCCTTCTTGTTTTTCCTTACCTCTTTTTTTTCCATTTATAAATTAAGACCTGAAATCTTCCATTGTTAGGGAAAACAGTTGGTATAACAAAATACAAATAATTTTAGGTTATGTTTTCATTCTGTATTATTCTTGAATTTCTTTTCCTTTACAATAGAAAATTGGCTATGCCTGCTATTTATTTATTTCTAAATGGGTCTTATTCTGTAGCCCTGGCTGACCTGGAACTTGGTATGTGTACTGAGCTGGTCTTGAACTCAAAGATTTCTGCCTTGGCAGGAAGAGATAGGAGGATTGGAATTCAGGGTCATCTCTGGTCATATGTCGAGACTCTGTCTACAAAGCAAAACTCAACAAAGCACAAAGTCCAACTTCATTGAGACAGATGACAGAAGAGTTGACAGATGAATACGTCTATGATCATTACAATCAAGACATGAAGCATTGTGCTGGAGAAATGGCTTGGTGATTAAAAGAACTTGTTCTTACAGAGCACCGGGTTTGATTCCCAGCACCCACATAGCTCACAGCCATTTGTGACTCCAGTTAGAGGGAATCCAGTTCCCTCTTCTGACTTCTTATGGCACACAACATGTATGTAAAACATTTATACATATCTTTTTTAAAAAGCGATGTGAAACATTTCAACCAGCTTTCATCCCAGCGTCAGGAGGCAGAGGCAGGTGGATCTCTGAGTGTCAAAAGACCATCACAGCCTTAAAAACCGTGGAGTAAGTAATATTGCTTCATTCACCTCACAGTTAGGTAATTGAATCAAACGAAGTTAAACAAGCCTGTCAGGATTGTTCAAAGTCAGTGACTGGTGGAGTCAGCCTGACTCAGCACTCTCTTCTCTCCCTTAGAGACAACCTAGCATCTAGGTGTTCTGTACTACTCCATCTGTCCATTTGTTCAAACAGTACACACTGTTGTGTAGGCCTGCAGTATTGGCATAGACTCAACCCCTCACAGCCAAGAGTATACTGTAGTTGTGAAGCTGAGAGCTGGAAAGAATGTGGACCTGTTAACCTAAAGGGTGGGAGTGAAGGTCTGAGCAAGAGAAGGATTTTATCAGTTGCCTCTGGGTGTGTGTTTGTGTGTGTATGTATGTATGTATGTGTGTATGTGCTATGTGTTTGTGAGTGTGTGATGTATATGTGTGTGTGTGTGTGTGTGTGTGTGTGTGTGTGTGTGAGAGAGAGAGAGAGAGAGAGAGAGAGAGAGAGAGAGAGAGAGAGAGAGAGAGAGAGAGAGAGTCGCCACCTGTTTCTTTGTCCTCTAGTCTGGTGCTTTTCTTCCTAAGGTCCCAAATGTAGCTAGAGCTTTTGCTGGTTTTGCTGTAGCTGAATAGTTTGCTCTGCTGTGTGAAAGGGGCTTCATGTGCATTTGTAAGGGTTTGGATCTCTTGAGTTGGTTTTTCCTATCTTCAGGATGGGAGGCTTTTTATTCAGATACAAAGAAGAGCTGAACTGGGTTAGTTGACCATGTCAAACTTGTCATGGAGCTAAAAAACTATTTTTGAAGAATTTGTATGAGCATTGCTTCTGTGGGGATATGCTCTCACTGCTTGGACAGTGGAGGAGCTGTGGGTAGTAAGGTGAGCAGTGAGCTGTGAGGCAAGGGTCAGGCACTGTTGATGTTATTAAGACATGGGAGGGGAATTCCTGACCTCTCAAGCCACGGGACACTTTGGGAACAATGAAGTAGATGAAGTGATCTTTGTCCTTATTAAATGTGCTCAGTGTTTGGGAGGCCAACTTGTGACTCCAGTTACCTTAAGAAAACAGTTGATGGGAAATGGCTATTTCTAACAAGGAATTCTATCTCACATAGTGAACCTACAGTGAGTGTGCATTCCTTTAGGAGCGAGTAGAAGGAAGCCTTCTGAACTTCCTGTGATAGAAGCAGGGTTTCTAGAATTTTCTGGTTATGGAGTTTTTTTTAATTTTTAAATTTTATTTTATTTATTTATTTTTTTGATTTTCGAGATATCTCTGTGTAACAGCCTTGGCTGTCCTCAAGCTCACTTTGTAGATCAGGCTGGCTTTGAACTCAACAGAGATCTGCTTGCCTCTGCCTTCTTATATAGAGATTTGTTACTAGAATGGAACCTTTGTTGGGACTTTAAAAGACCAGAGTACTGATATGTTTGACACAGTTTTAGTAAAGTCCTATTTGATTTATTTTTATTTCATGTGTAGTGTTTCACCTGCATGTATGTCTGTGTGAGGGTGTCAGATGCCCTGGAGATGGAGTTACATAGTGAAATGTCCTATAAATGCTGGGTCCTCTGGAACAGCAGCTGGTGCTCCTTAACCTCTGAAACAACTGTCCTGCCCTATTTTGAGTATGATGGAAATGACTTTCGGTTTCTAAAGGGGAAATTTCCTCACTTTCCATCGCCTTCCTTCCTCTAGAAGAAAACAAAAAATGTGACAGCAGGTCTGTTTGTGTGTGGTTAGTCATCCTCAGGTTAGTGCTGGATACAAAGTGAACTTAGTATATGTGTGTTTACGGGCAAGCTCTACTTGTCTTTTAGGGTAGTGGTCTCAGTTCTAACTAGAGAATCTTGCTTGGTTTCTTCTTTTGAACTCAGACCAAAAAAAAAAAAAAAAAGAGGGCAGAATAAACTAGAAACCAACAAATAAAAATCATTAATAGAAAATCAGTGTTGAGAATAACTGCCCATTTAATTAATCTCAATGGAAAATTCTATGATAATCATTTGTCGGAGGGTGGAATTTCTCATGCGCTCCCTTGTGATGGGAGTGGTGGAGCTTCTGAGAGCCGCTGTGTTACTCGGGGAAGGAGCTGATCTGAGGCCCCTGGCACTGGGAACAGCTTAGGAAGCTTGAGAGATGTCTGTTTGATCATGGCTGGTACAGATGGATCTTTAGAGGCCACATCTGAAGGGGAAAAGGAAGAAGAAAGAGAAGAGCACTTGCTGATTCCTTTGGCTTATCTTCAAGAGTATGTTTGGGCTGTTGAAATGCTCTCCTTGCTGGGCACTTTCTGCCCACGAAGTACGGTGATTTTCAAGTAGGAATAGTGGGGAATCATTGAGAATTGTTAATTTATTTTACAAACTAGGCTTGGAATGTTAGACAAATTCAATTTTTTAGTAAGGTAGAAAGTGGGAGAGAGAATTGAGTAAGATAGAGATGTTTCTGAGTTTCTTTCTGAAAGACTGATTTTAATTGTGTGCATGTGCCTGTGTGCCTGTGTGAGTGTGGTTAGAGGCATTGGGTCCCCGGGAGCTTGGTTACATTCCTGATGTAGGTGCTGGGGGTCCTGGAAGAGTAGTATACATCCTTTCCTGCTGAGTCTCTCCAGCTCGATTGTTGGTTTCTCTGTCTGTCTCTGTCTCCCTCTCCCCCTTTCTCTCTCCCCCTTTCTCTCTCCCCCTTTCTCTCTCCCCCTTTCTCTCTCCCCCTCTCTCTCTCCCCCTCTCTCTCTCCCCCTCTCTCTCTCCCCCTCTCTCTCTCCCCCTCTCTCTCTCCCCCCCCCCTCTCTCTCCCTCTCTCTCTCTCTCTCCCTCTCTCTCTCTCCCCCTCTCTCTCTCCCTCTCCCCCTCTCTCTCTCCCCCTCTCTCTCTCCCCCTCTCTCTCTCTCTCTCTCTCTCCCTCTCTCTCCCCCCCCCTCTCTCTCCCCCTCTCCCCCCCCCTCTCTCTCCCTCTCCCTCTCCCTCTCCCTCTCCCTCTCTCTCTCTCTCTCTCTCTCTCTCTCTCTCTCTCTCTCTCTCTCTCTCTCTCCAGGGTCTCACTGTAGATCCCTGAGTTGCCTAAAACTCACAGGGTTGCATTTGCCTCTGCCAATTTAGTTCTGGGATTCAAGACAGGTGCTGCTGTACCTTGTTCAATGTTATTTTTTGGTTAGGGAGAGGAACCGGGCTACTTGAAATGTGCAGTGAAAATGTCCACTTCTAGGTAGAGTTGGGTTAGATCTGGTCACGCTGCTGAGTTACTAACTCCTGGGTAGCGGGCAGGTGGGAGCCGGCTTGCAGCACACTTGGGCATTTTCCCCAGTGGGCTGGTTCTAAGTAATAATGGCCCTGTTCTTCCTTTACTGCATGCCCCACACTGGGCTGTGCCCTTTGCTGTTTTATCTTAGGCAGTCCTCTGTGTCCCCACAGGGTTGGAGGCAGTTGTTATCTAATGTCCCTGAGGCTTCTTAGTGAAGTAGCTCTTTCAAGGCCCTGCAGTGGCCTGGTGTAGAATCTGGGAGCTGCTGACTTGTCTGAGCTCTGGGGGGAGGCAAAGGTGATGCCGGAGAGGTGTGGGAGGGTGTTCCTGCTTTAGCTGTTGTGTCAGGGCTCAGGGCGATTTCCGTCAGTCAGCTGGGAAGGTGGCAAGGGCAGGGAGTTCTTCACCTCAGAAATGGAGTGAAAATGGAGGGGATGGGTATAAACAGAACTAGAGGAACAGGAATCACTTTTATCAAAGGGACCCCCCCCACACACACCATTTTTTTTTCATATGTGGTCTTAGCAGGTAGTCCCGGCCCACCCAGAGTCCTCCTATGCCATGTGCTGTCACACCTGACCTCTTCCTCGACCTTTGCTTTCCCAGTTTGAAAACCGGTCTTGCTGCCACCAAAGCAAAGGCAGCGGAGTCTTTTCTGGCTCGGGGAAAGATGTCCACAGGTTGGGGATGTGTTTAGTAGTGTTACCAGGGAACAAAGTCATGTGAGGGACAGGAGGGCGAGGCCTGCTTTTAGGTCTGCCAAGAAGTTTTTCCTTGTCTGTTCATTTAGTTAGCCACTGTACTTTCCAGATAGTTGAGGTCAAAATCCCATATTCTCACTTTGCATATTAAAAAAGCCACTGGTATATGCTGATTGTCCATAGACCACCAGAAGACAAATCTGCCAAGGCTTTTGAGTTCTTTCTCTTGAGTTTGCTCACTGATCCAGAAGCTATACCCAACAAAAGAGCGTATGTCTAACATATCTCAGGACACTACCAGATAGTATTCCAGATGTTAGTTTCAAACACACTGAGACTGAGATATGTGTGTGTGTGGGTTTTTTTTTTTTTTTTTTTTTTTTGAGGTGGGTCTTATTCACATAGTTTGCTAGCCTTGAATTCAACCTCTTGTCTTTGCCTCCTGGATTGATTTTGAGATTATAGGAATGTGTTAGCACATCTGTTTATTTATATATTACACAAAGCATTTAATGAGCACTTACTATTAATGTAGGAACACTCAGTTCTGTACCTAAAGGTTTCTCCATGACTGTTGTTACCATATTCTGGGTACCAGTTGCTGCATCGGCATTGACAGTTTCATCATGGTAGATTTTGAGGGGACACCTTCCTCAGGAGTGTTTGAGACAGTGATGGTTCTTCCAGCTGGCTGCCCTGTCCTTAGCTGACTTCTCACCAGGAGAAGTTTATGGGGCTTTTGTTTGTGTCTTGCTGGCCACCTTAGCAACTTGGAACCAGACTGGTTGAGTGACACAAGTCCAAAATGGAATATTCTAGGCTACTTAAAATTTTTTGTTGGTTTGTTTTTTTGAGACAGGATTTCACTGTGTTGTAGCTCTGGCTTTTCTAGAACTTTATCTGTAGACCAGGCTGGCCTCAAAATCAGAGATTCTTCTGCTCCCAGAGTGCTGGAATTAAAGACATGTGCCACTACATCTGGCCACTTAAAATTTTTAACTTAATTTTTTGAGACAGTCTTGTTGTGTAGTCCAAGTTTGACTTGAACCTGTGATCCTTCTGCCTCCATCTCCGCAGTCCTGGGATTGTAGATTGGAACTGCCATGCCAGCTTCTTTGTATCTCAGGGCTATCAGCTTGTTCAAGTGGTCTGTCCCCATGCTTATCAAATGCTGCAGTGTTCAGCTCTGTGGAATTAGTGGGGGGAGGGGAGTGATTAAGTTTTAGCAAGGTGTCCATTCTGTGTACCAGGCTGTGTCCTAAGTGCTATGCATGCAAAGATTAAGACAGACATGGTCTTGTGCTCTATGTAGTATTGAGCCCTACAGGATTGTTTAGTGAATTATTGGTATTGTCATAAGCATTAAGGCACTTAGTAATCTTAACACCGGTCTCATCATTAATAATGAGTGCTTTGCCATCTTGATGAGATTAAAGGAGACAGAGGCTCATCATCTTCACACTCAGTGGTGTGTCTGCATTTCCTTTCTCTATCCAGGCTACAGACACTTGAATTAGACAGGTGTCTTTTTTTCTCTGATGGTTGAAAGAAATTGGTTATAAAGGCTTGTGACTCCTGCTGGAGGGTGGTCACACACACCTTTAATCCCAGCACTTGGGAGGCAGAGGCAGGAGGATCTCTGAGTTTGAGGCCAGTCTGGTCTACAGAGTTCCACCAGGACAGCCAGGGCTACACAGAGAAACCTTGTCTCAACAAACAAACAAACAAACAAACAAACAAACAAACAAACAAACAAAAGGCTTGTGAGTACTGTGGCTGGAGGAGACCAGTGTGATGGAGGTACTGATGTTCAGGAGTTCTGGAGTCTAAGTAGGACTGGGGGGGCGGGGCTTTCTGAAGCTCTCTTCTTTTCTGGATCTTAAAACAAAAAGACCCAACATAGATATGTATGTGTGTGTATGTATGTATGTATTTATGTACACATACATATATAGCGTATGTATGTATGTATGTATGTGTGTATGTATGTGTATATATGTATGTGTGTATGTATTCTGGTTCTTGAGAACACATATGGGGAGTGTGAAGACGTTGAAAGACTCCTCTGGATACGGGGTGGTAGCATCCTGGCTCTGCATGTGCTACAAATTATGGGGGTTATGAATGGATGAAGTTGGAACAGTAAGGTCTTTAAAAATATCACAACTTTATTAAGATGGAATTCACATACTATAAACCTACCCTTTATTGTATTTCAAAGTTGCTTTTTTAGCATGAGGATCAGATGTGGGGCCTTGCACATGCTAGACAAGTCTTGTACTACTAAACTTGACCCTAAGTCTAGATTGATCTTTTAAAATGTGTAGTTCATTGAAAGCCCATGCTTGGTCTGATCTCCAGATGAAATAAATATATGAATAGAGGATTTATTGTATTTAGTATATTCATAAAGCAATGCAACTCAGGACACCATGTGACTCCAGAACATTTTCATCACCCTAAGCAGAGACCTTGTCCCCATTAAGAGCCTCTCCCTGTGTCCTCCTCTCCTGGCTGCTGGCAGCCACTAATCTACTTTGTGATTTATGAATTGGCTTGTTCTGAACATCTGATATAAATGGGTCACATCATATGTGCTCATTTCTGTCTGGTTCTGTAATCATGTTTCATATGTGTTGGTACTTAGTGTTTTTATTCTTTCCAGCATGCCAGTCAAATACTGATCAAATACTGAGAGTTGTTTACCTGCTTTTTGCGACAGAATTTCTCTGCATAGCCCTTGCTGTCCTGGAATTCACTTTGTAGACCAGGCTTCTACCTTCTGAATGCTGGGATTAAAGGTGTGTGCTGGCACCACCTGACACTTAGTGTTTACTTTTATGTCATAATTTTTTTGACATTTTTGTCAAATGTTATTGGTAACGATGAAAATTTTATTACTGATTTTTATATTACTATTATTATATATGTGTATGTGTAATGAATGTGTTTGGTCAAATATGTGCCACAGTGACCTTGTGACAGACCCCAGATAATTTTTTGGGAGTTCTCTCCTTTTACTGTGGGATCCTTGGGTTAAACTCCGGTATGTTTGGCTTGTGTGGAAAGTGCTTGTATCTGATGAGCTAGTTTTTTTGTTCCTGGTATTTTCGAGACAGAGTCTTGCTGTGTAGCTCTAGATGTCTAGATTCACTATTGAGCCAGGCTGGCCTAGAATTCACAGAGATCTACCTGCCTCTGCCTCCCGAGTGCTAGGATTAAAGGTGTATACCATTATGCCTGGCTCCAGTGAGCTATTTTGCTGTACACACATACATATGTATTATATATGTACGTACATGCATGCATTAATACATACACACATGTGTATACATACATAACACGTGCACATACAAGTATATATACATACATACCTATGTATGTACATACACAGGTATATACACACACATATATATACATACACATGTATATGCATATGTACATACATGCATACACACATACACCAACTTTTTTTTCATCAGACTTGCATTTTTTACTCCAGACTAGCCTGAAACTTCCAACATCTTAGGGCAAGCTGGTCTCTAGCTAGTGATCCTCCTTATAGGCATGCATAACTGTGCCTCTTTTTAGTTTTTATTATTTTTACAGGGATAAGATTTTTTATTTTAGCATTTAGTTACAGTTTGTGGGGGGATAGAGGTGTGGAAAACTGTCATTTGTCTACTCCATAAACATATTTAGAATATTGGGTTACAAATAAAAATACTTTGTACCACAAAATATTGTAAGTTCTTTAATTAGAACTGGAAAACCCTTTAATGTAATACAATGACAAGTTTTAATGACAGTTGTGATCATGTTAATTTCATGCACTTCTAATTCAGTAAAAGGTTGCTTGTGAGTAGGATTTAGATGAAGGACTAGCATGATTCGGAGGAGAACATGCTTCATAGTCACTTTCCCCACTGAAAAAGGAATGGAACTGATTTATGACACTTTTCAAGCAGAATCCTTCAGATACTAATTCCTCTCCAAAGCTGTCCTTAGGCTTTTCTAACCTTTGAGGCAAGACAGGTCTACATAGTTAGACCCTGTCTCAAAAACAAAGCAGAATAACAACAAAAGGATATTTTTGCAAATTGGCTCAGTGAGTAAGGCATTTGCGTACAAGCATGAGGATCTGAGTTTGAATCCCCGGAGCCCACATACCATTGGGGAGTGCACATCTGTCCTGCCAGTGTTGCTGCAGTGAGATGGGAGGCAGAGACAGAGAATCCTTGGAAACCTGCAGGCCAGTGAGCCTGGTATAAGCAGAGATGAGAAACAAAGAGACCCTGTCTCAAACAAGGCAAGACAAAGACTGACAGCTGGCCCTCTGACTTCCTGGGTGTGCCTCAGCATACATGCACCCACATTTAGTACAAATACCCCTACAGAATTGGGTCAGAGTAAGGATAAACTTAAGACATGCCTTAAAGGTGAAAATGATAATTGTAAATTGCAATTGTAAATTGATGGGAAAGAGCTCGTCCTTTCTTATGGCTAAATAATAGTTGTGGGAATGGACCACCTTTTATTCATGCATTCATTAGCTGATAGGCATCTCAATTATTGTGACTTTTTGGTTGATATGTCTAATGCTGCTATATTACATATAGAGAGATTGTGTGTGGATGTATGTTTTCATTTTTGTTGAATATAACTTAGAATTTCTGAGTCATGGAATCTTGCATATAATCTTTTTTTATTATGTTTTTAGATTATTTTATGTGTATGTATGTCTGTGCACCTCATGCATGTTGGTGCCCATGGATGCCAGAAAAGGGCAATTGGAGCCCCTGAAACTAGAGTTACAAGTTGTTGTAAGCTGCTGTTAGACCCTAGGAAGAGTTATATCTCTAGCTTCAACTTTCCCCTTATCTGTCCTTTCTCCCTTTATCCTTCTCTCCATTCTTCCTTCTTTTTTTTTTTTTTTAATATATAGATAACTTGTTTTTAGTGGGAGCTGCTCTATTTGCAAGGTGACCCTGCTGCTCTGTGTCCTGCAAGGTTGTACTTTGTTTTTGTAACACTTGTTAATGCCTTTTTGGACATAGCCATTCTGTCGGGTGGGAAAAGGCTGTCATTATGGTTTTGATTTGTGTTTGTCCAATGGCCAATGGTATTGTGCAGGTTTTCATGAACTTTCAGCCATTTGCACATCTTTGGAAAAATATCTATAAAACTCTGCTTATCTTAAAAAGTAATGGCATTAATTTATATTTATTTTGTGTATATGACTGTTTGGCCTGTGTGTAGGTGTGTGTGTGTGTGTGTGTGTGTGTGTGTGTGTATCACATGCATACCTGTTGCCCGTGGAGATTAAAAGAAGGTACTGAACTCCCTGAGGCTGGAGTTACAGATGATTGTGATCTAATATAAGGGTTCTGGGAAGTGGAACCCAATCCTCAGGAAGAGCAGCCAGTGCTCTTAACCACTAAGCCATCTCACTGTCTTGGTGGCTTTACAGCATGTGGTCTTAATCTATTTATTATTATTACTATTAATTTATCTTTCATTTTAGAAACTAGTGTATAGTCCAATAGTTCCTTATTACATTTTTATTTTTCAGTTGTGTGTGTATGTGCACACACAAGCCAGTGCAAGTGGATGCAGACACCCATGGAAGCCAGAAGAGGGTATTTGGTTCCCCCAGAGCTAGAGTTACAGACGGTTATGAGCCTCTCTATGGGTTCTGGGAACCAAATTTGGGTCTTCTGCAAGAGCAGCAAATGGTTTTAACCATCAAGCATTTCATCATGACTACCAAGTTCATCCACTGTCGGAAGCTTCAGAGGCTTCCATGAGCTGTTGACTAAGGATGGGCTTGTTGTCTAGGGACTTCCTTTTCCTTTCACTTATACAAATCAGAAAGGGCCTTGTCCCTGGAGAGCATGTCTGTTTCCGATAGACGTTCATACTTTGTTGTCTTTTCCTTTTGTTCTTGTTTTTGAAGGTAACTAATGAAGAGGACTTTATTAGGAAATTGGACTGTAAGCCTGATCAGCATCTCAAGGTGGTTTCCATTTTTGGAAATACTGGTGATGGGAAGTCCCATACCCTCAACCACACTTTCTTCTATGGCCGAGAAGTCTTCAAAACCTCCCCTGCTCAGGAGTCCTGCACAGTAGGAGTGTGGGCAGCATATGACCCAGTTCATAAAGTAGCAGTGATAGACACAGAAGGGCTCTTGGGGGCCACCGTGAATCTAAGCCAGAGAACACGGCTGCTGCTAAAGGTCCTGGCCATCTCTGACCTGGTCATCTATCGAACTCATGCAGACCGGCTGCATAATGACCTCTTCAAATTCCTTGGGGATGCCTCAGAAGCTTACCTGAAGCACTTTACCAAGGAACTCAAGGCGACCACTGCACGCTGTGGCCTGGATGTCCCCTTATCCACCCTGGGCCCTGCAGTTATTATTTTCCATGAGACCGTGCACACTCAACTTCTGGGTTCTGGTGAGTAGACAGTGCTGATCTTTTGGACACAAGGAGGTAGCCTCTGAGATGCAATATGGTGATGGTGGAATGCCCAGAAAAAACTGTGCCCAGGCAAGACTGAGAACATGTTCCAAGAAGGCTGGAGTAATTGCTTCTGGAATTACTGGATATTGGGGAAACTGAGGCAAGAGGATTATGAATTGTAGGCCAACCTAGGTTACATAGTGAGACCTTGTCACACTGAACCAAGAAAGACAGGTCTGGAGGTGCATGCCTATAGGCCCAACATTCAAGGGCTAGAGGGGGGATTAGTATGTTTAAGGCCATTCTTAGCTACCTTGTCTCAGAACCTAGTTTATGCTACATGATACCGTCTCAAAAAAAAAAAACAGAAAGGAAGAGATCTACACAGGCACACAGGCATTGCCACTGTTAAGGTTGTGAGTTTGTTGGATGAATTCTTTCCAAGAGTTTCATAGGGGGAAGGAAGTGGATCCACAAAGTGGTAGAGGATTCCTGAACTCTAGCATCAACTCCTGGATGCATCTCTCTCTGCCTTCCAGAAGGCTTTTGAAATAAAAGCTTCATTTATAATTTAGAGATCCAGGCTTGTGATATTCCTACTTGCTTTCAATCACATCAAAATGTAAACCAAGCCAAGAAAAAAATGTAATTCAGTAGCTGGATTTGGACACACACACACACACACACACACACACACGGGTGTGCATATATCTGTAGATATAGATATATACCTATAATCCTGGCACTCAGAAACTGAGGCAGGAGGACCTCAAGTTTGAGGTCAGCCTGAAAGAGCAAGACCCTGTTCCAGAAACCAGAGGTAACAAATATTATCTAACTCCTAAATGTGGTGTCTGTCTGACTCTGTCAATGTGTCTGGCTACTAGTTGACCCTCTCCTCACTGTGTGTGCGCGTATGCAAATATATAATACATATAAAAATGCATACACACACTTCCCACCAGCTATATCACCTTCTGTGTACTCATCTTGACGTACGCTGTCTGTCTGTCTGGACCACTTGGCCCCAGCCAGCCGCCCCATCTCTCACTGGCTCTCATCCTGGTGCCGCCACCCCTGTCCTCTCACTTGGACCTCTCATCTGGAACCATCTTGTGTGTGCCTATTTGTTTTTGGTGTTTCCCATGAGAATGGAAACGGCATAAAGCACAAGCACTGTGTACCACATTTACTGCCGCATGTGTGGTCAAGAGCCCAGATGGATGGGTGCACATCAAATGAGGAGGACTTGAGGCCAGCTTGTATTAGAGGGAGCTGGAAATACTTAGGATCAGACCTTGTGGCCTTGGATCAGTTCTCTGAAGGATCTTGGGCAGAGACATATATAAAGTCAGCTCTGTATTTTAGAGCATCACTCCCTGGCCCCAGGAACAGGTGGAGGAGCATGCCTTGGGTTGGGGAGGCTCCATGGTAGTCAGGTAGGAAGATACCGGACTGAGCCATTTCAGTGGTGGTCAGAGAGCAGAGGTCAGACTTGGCCATAAGGGAGGTTGTTTTGATGGACCTGGCACCAGTTGGTGGTGGTGGTTCCAGTGAGTCCTGACCTTCCAGAGAGAAGGAAGAGACAAAATAAGAAATGATGTGAGATAAAGTAAAGTAGCGAGAAATGCTGCCCCTGCGCTGCCCCTGCGCTGCCCCTGCGCTGCCCCTGCGCTGCCCCTGCGCTGCCCCTGCGCTGCCCCTTTGGCCTTCTGAGTCTTTACAACCTTAAGGACAAGATTTGTCAGCTCAGGTTTTTGAAATAACCAGCCTCTAGAAGCCACCTTCTTGTGTGCTGTGTGCAGCAGCCCCAGATGACGGCACAGAGAACTGCTTGCGATCTGTAGCCAAGGAGGTCCTAGCAGAATTGGGCCTGAACTAAGGTGTTTGAATTCTGAAATCCAGAGCCTTTTCTGAAGCAACAGAGCATCTTGAAGCCTTAAGACAGAGCAAGGACAACAGGGTGGGAGACATGACAAGAAGTGGGCAATGATCACTGCATTTTTCTTGTCTCAGAGCTGTGTAGTTTCAGATTTCTGTTTGATCTTGCTGGTTTTCTGGATAGAGGAGTGCTAGGTAGGAGTTTAATAGGAAAATGAATGACAGGTGGAGTATTGTGCTTATTTGAAATGCTTGGGATCAAAAGTAAGATTTTGGAGGTTTTGGATTTTGTAATGTTTGTAAAGACTTGTGAAAGGAGCATTCTTAATCTGAAATCTTCTGGTCAGTTTCAGAAGCCAACTTGACAGAGCCCGTGTTGTCTGAGGAAGTAGCAGTTTGGGGACTGGCTTGATGAGACTGGTCTGTGGGCATCTTCTTGAGATTTATTTTTAAGTTCCTACATATATCTGTGCACCAGGCGTGTGGCTATGTGGAGGCCCAAAGAGGGTGACATATTCTCATGGAACTGGAGTTACACAGAGGGTTGTTAGCCAACCTTGCCAGTGCTGGGATTTAAAACTGAGACCTCTGGAAGAGCAGTCAGTGTTGCTTTTACCATGAACTATCTCTCCAGCCCATATTTTCTTAAGAAAAGAAAATTAATGTGTGTGTTTTATCTATATGTATGCCTGTCTACCACATGCATGACTTGATACCTGAGGAGGCCAGAAAAGGGTGTCAGACTCCCTAGGACTCAAGTTACAAACCATTGTGAGTTGCCACATGGGTGTTGGCAACTGAACCAGTGTCCTTTGAAAAGAACAGCCAGTGATCTTAACTACTGGTCCATCTCTCCAGCTCCAGCCCATGTTTTCTTGATTGCTAATGAGATAGGAAAACCTAGACCCCCTGTGGGCAGTACCTTCCCTATGCAGGTTGGGCCTAGGCTGTAGAAGAAGGTAAATTTTTTTTCCCAAGTTGCTTTGGCAAGCAACAGAACTCAAGCTAGTATTGTGTTGAAATCATTTCTTGAGTTAGGATATTCATTTGGGAATGCCCTGCCTAGGTTCTGTTATACAGGTGAGCAGAAGGAATTCATTTGGAAGCAGTGATTGCATGCTCAATGAAAGGCATGTAGGAGATATTGGAACAAAAAGAGGCAGCAGGTCAGGTTCCTGGACTGCTTTGTGAGAAGGCAGAGACTAATACTTTCCACCACTTCTTTCAGATCTCAGCTAGAACTGAGTATAGGGAATCAACTCAGAATGATGATGGCTGTTATTGAATGACTGTTCCTTAAATCTGAACTAGTGTGTCTTCAGTGTTGGAGTAATTTTATTAAAATGTAAAAGGAAATTAAGTCAAAATATCCTTCTCAACATACTCTTACCTCCAAAAGTGCACTGACTCTGCCCATCCCGTGGCTGCTGGACAGGTGCTGAGCCTGTGTGCAAGCCACTCCCCCTGCATTGCCAGCTTGCTATAGCTTTACAGCTTCATGGTGTAAGAGCAGAGTTCTCCAAGTATAACATTGTGAATTCTCACTAGTAGACAACTGGCTGAGTATACCTGCAGGCTGGAAAACTATATAGCTCATAAAAAGAATAAGGTGCTTCTTGGGTGTATAGTGTAACAAGTGATTACAAGGCAAACTGTGTGGATGATAGTGAGTGTGGCAGAAAGGGTGAACATGTGGAATTAGGAAGACACGGGCAGTATTTGTCTGTCCTTTTATGCTGAAATGCCAACATTTTTCTTTCAGTGAATCCTTTTAAGATTCTTCTATGATACATGTACACACTATACCACACTGAATAAGGCAGGGCATCACTATGTAATCAGTGGCAGCTATGACATGCCCATGCCCTCTTCTTGCTCCTTTCCAGTTAAGGCTAAGCAAATGCTATAATTCTAAAAATGTGCTTTACATATGCGGAGTAAGATTGATCTTACTTTTACAGTGAAATGTAGGTAACTTTTGTGTGAAAGGCGCTCATTGTCCACATGCTTGTATCTGCTTGTACAGATCACCCCTCAGAGGCACCTGAGAAGCTCATCCAGGACCGGTTCAGGAAGTTGGGCCGCTTCCCTGAAGCCTTTAGCTCCATTCATTACAAGGGAACGAGGACATACAATCCCCCTACCGACTTCTCTGGGCTTCGGCGTGCCTTGGAGCAGCTGCTAGAGAACAATACCACCAGGTCTCCCCGGCACCCAGGGGTCATCTTCAAAGCCCTGAAGGTTAGTTGGCTCCTGCCCTGGGCATTCGCATGAGGATGCTGGAAAGTACTTGTTCCTCCAATTCTCTTAGTGCAGGTGCTTGGAAGGCTGGGCTAGAAAGAGTCAGGACAGAAGAGGATGGACAAGTGGAGGCAGCACATGCCACATGCCTTCAGCTTGCCAGGAGCTCCAGAGGGAAGGAATCTTGAGTCAGTCAAACAGTTGGTAAAGTTGTAGCTCAGTGGGTAGGCTGCTCACCTAGCAGGATACCACATAAACAGGCATGGTGCTGCATACCTGTAATCTGGGAAATGGGGAAGTGGAGTCAGGAGCCTCAGAGTTCAGGCTGCTAATTATCAAATTTGAGGGCACTTGGGACTTATGAGAGGCAAGAATTCAGGAGGATCTTTGAGTCAGACTTCTTCATAGCAGATTCTGAAATTTTGGGGAATAATTGCAAGGGGATAATTTTTACTGTGGAATTTGATGTCATTCGATATGTCACCTACAATCATGCCCTGGATCATCTAAAACTGTTAAGTGATATTGGGCTCACGTCTTGGGAAACTCATCTTTAAGAACTATATTATTTCTGCTGGGCATGATAGTACACCCAGCATTATGGAGGCAGACCTGAGAGTTTATGGCCAGCTTGGTCTGCATAGTGAGACCTATCTTAGAAAACAAAACAAAAACTATCATTTTCCTTTAAAGACAGGTGTATTGTGGGTCCAGTCAGGCAATAGGACCAGTCTGCTGTTTTGCTAATGTGGTGAAGTGAGATCCCATTTTAAAGCCCCTGGCTGTCCATCTGTAGCGCTTTCTGACAGAAGGTGCTTGCTGCTTTGTAAGAAGACAGCTTGACACCCAAGGTGGGACAGGCTTGTTCCTTGACAGGTGTTATGTAACTTATTAGGCAGATTCTGGTACCCTTCATTTTTAAAAATTATTATTTTATTTACATATGTGTATGAGTATTTACCTGCATGTATGTTTGTGAACCAGCTGTATGCCTGGTGCTGGTGAAGGCCAGAAGGGGGGATTGTATCCCCTGAAACTGCATTTACAGATGGTTGTGAGTTGCTGTAACTGGTGGGTGCTGAGGATAAATCTTGGGTCTTCTGCAACAACAGTGTTAGGTGCTCTAAACCTCTGAGGCTTTGCCACCCTCCCCACCCCTCTTTTGAGACAGGGTATTACTGTGCAGCTCTGACTGTCTTGGAACTCAAAATATAGACCAGGCTGACCTCAAACTCACAGAGATCTGCCTGCCTCTGCTTCTCAAGTGCTGGGATTAAAAGGGTCACCACACCTGGCATTTGGTTTTGTTTTTAAGCTTTATTTTTTAATTATGCATATGAATGTGAGTGCAGGTGGCTCTGGAGGCCATAAGAAGGCACTAGATCACTTAGTGCTAGAGTTATAGGCAATTTTGAGCCACTTGTGGGTGCTGGGAACCAAACTTGGGTCCTGTATAAGAGCAGTACCTGCTCTTAACCACTGAGCCACAAGTGACTTTTCTTTGAGGCAGGGTCTCGTGTTTGGTCTCAAATTTGCTGTTTACTGAAGCTGATCTTGAACTCCTGTTTGCCCTACCTCTAACTGCCAAGTACCATTAAGCCTGGTTGTGTTGGTCTGTGTGTGTGTGTGTCTGCACTGTGTATTGTCTCTGTATTCTCGAGTGTACTGTTCTTGTTGTACCTGGCTGTCAAGCTGCCAAGTGCTATATATTTATACTTTAGTAGTGAGCATCATTCATGAAGTTTCATGTAGTTGAGTATGTAATCCTATTTAATTTTAATATTCTGGTGGGGTTTTTTTTTGTTTTTGTTTTTTTTTCTATTCTGTCTTTTTCCATCAAGGCTTTGACTTCAACATAATCTTTTCTTGTTTGTTCGTTTTTTGAGTTCGAGACAGGGTTTCTCTCTGTAGCCCTGGCTGTCCTGGAACTCACTCTGTAGACCAGGATGGCCTCAAACTCAGAGCTGTGTCTGTCTCTGCCTCCCACATGCTGGGATTAAAGGCCTGCACCACCATCATCTTTTGCCTTTTACCTTCAGTATATATGCTTTAATTCCCGTTCTTTGTACTGAGCCCATCAGCTCAGCTGTGAGCTCACCACTTCATTTCCTTTTCCTCTGTTTGATTTGTGCGTGTGTTGCTTGCTTGTGAGCCCCGGGTGGTAGGAAAGCAAGGGAAGGAGCAGGGTCTTGAGGCAATGCTGGAATTTGAGCTCTTGGAGAGACACAGGGGAATGTTGACGGAGAGATTGGAGCTAGGCTGAGGATACGCCTTGATTGAGGGGTTGGACTTGTGACCTGGGAAGGGTGGAAAAGCAGATAGGAGTAGCCATAAAGCTGGGTGGGTCCTGGCTCACATACTCCGGCTTTGCCTGGTGCAGTGGGCACAGTATAGACATTAAGAGAATTCACAGTTTGACAGTCCTCCATCCTCCTGCCTTCACGCCTTCACCACAGTGCTGGGGTTACACTCTATAGCACCACATCTGGCTAGTCTGCGTAAATTATGCATTGTGTTTCTTAAGGAGTTTATAAGGTTCTGCAAATTCATACGTAGAAATGAAAAGTCACCTGTGGGCTAGCAAGATGGCTTAGCCAGTAAGGGTGTTGGCTGCTAAGCCCAATGACCTGTTTGGTCTCCAGGGCTCACATCGTGGAAGGACAGAACCAAGTGTGTCTGTTCCCTGACCCCTAAACACATACTGTGACATGTGCATCACTTTCCCATACACACATCTATAGTAAGTCTAATTTTAAAACTTTAGTATCTCCATTCTTGTGTGCTACTGCTCTCCTGCTGAAAATAGCTTCTTTGCTTCTTCCATGGTGGCACATGCCTTTCCCACCACTGAGGAGGCAGAGGCAAGTGGATCTCTGTGAGAGACCTGCTTGGTCTAGAGAGAGTTCTACACAGAGAGACCCTGTTTCAAAAATCCAAACTAAAACAAAAAACCATCTTGGTGTGGCAGTGCATGCATCATAGTACACTGAAGGCAGAGGCAGGAGGGTCACTGCAAATTCAAGGCAAATTTGGTCTACATTGTAAGTTCCGGGCCAGCCTAGGCTACAGAATGAGACCTTATCTCTAAAACCTTTTTTTTTTTTTTTAATTCACAAACAATAATTGGTGGAGTACTTGTTAAATGAGTGGCTAGAGTGCACTTATTTGTCCAGCTTATCATGTACCTATTGTGGCTTTAAGCAATGCAAACAGTCTCAAAAGAGGCTGAGTCCATGCTATGATGTGCAAAGGATTATAACTGGTTGCCAGGATGTTAGGTGACTAGGCTGGGGTAGGTTAATAAAGCAGTTTCTA
The DNA here is from genome assembly GCA_033318265.1 of Phyllotis vaccarum. Lineage (NCBI taxonomy): Eukaryota > Metazoa > Chordata > Mammalia > Rodentia > Cricetidae > Phyllotis > Phyllotis vaccarum. The sequence goes on from JARWLC010000006.1 coordinate 64,254,722, forward strand.
GTCCTTCCCCAGAGGAGCCCAACCTAATGTTTTGCTGAGATCATCCTGGAGACGCTGAGTGCTGGGAGCAGTGGAGAGTGCCCAGGGGCTTCCCCTTAGGAGTTCTGGATGTCTTACCCAGGTGGATTTGGAAGTCACCTGTGAAGAAAATGTTGTATTGTGCTCCTTTAAAAATTTTTCAGTATTATTACTAATATCATTACTGTTATTGAGACAGGGTCTCTTTATTACACAGCCCTGACTGTCCTGGAACTTGTTGTGTAGACCAGGCTGGCCTTGAACTCACAGATTCTCCTGCTGCTGCCCTCTGAGTGATAGGATTAAAGACATTTGCCAACATATCTAGCTTGCTCTTGGCTTTTTATAAAGACTTGAGCATACTGTGGATATGCCTGGTCAGCCTTGCTGAAGCATGTGTGATTGGTTAGAGTGGGCTAGAGCTCATGGAAATTAGACGATGTGAGGTAACCCAGCAAAGCTTGTGTAGATTCTTCAACTCTGTACATCCTTGGTTTCTCCAGGGTATTGGGGAGGATTTCTCTGGTGTGAAGAGGGAAGTGTGACTATTATCAGACAGGAGTAGTTCAGAGAATTTCTTTATGGTTGATGCTGAGACCGGCAAGTTTGGGGAAGGGTTGGTTAGCATTTCTATGAGTTGAAAGACTCATAGTTTCTCTTTCTTTGTTTTCTGGAGACAATCTGTGTCACCTAGGCTGGTGGAGAACTTCTGACACCCCTGCTTGTCGACTCTAGTGCTAGGATTCCTAGCATGTACTGTCAAACATAATGTAAGGTAGTGTGTTTTAAAGTATTTTTCATTAATAATTTTCATTTAATAATACATACACAAATGGATTTGACCATACATCATTTCTTTGTCTTGTCTTTCCCATCCCTCTTTTCAATACATTCTCCTTTCTAGTTCTCTTCCCTCCTCCCCCCTCCTCCCCCCTCCTCCCCCCCTTCTTCCCCTCCTTCCCCCTCCTCCCCCCTCCTCTCCCCTCCTCCCCCTCTTCCCGAATCTAAGTTTCTGTTGCTTGCTTTGGGAGGGGAGCTGTAAGTCAGGAACCAAGATATTATTTATCATAGTATCACAGTACTAGTTATGTCTGACTTTCCCCCTATTAATTATGCATCTTGGTGACCTTTTCATATTAGTAAATAATATGCAGTTTACTCTTTAACAGTAATTAACGCACAGTGAGGTTTATGCCCATAGTATCAGCACTTCAGCAGACTGAAGTGATAATGGTCCTGGTGTAAGACCAACCTGGTCTATATTGCAAGACCTGCCTCCCAAACCAAAAGACTAGGTGGGTCTTATTTGTGAGGCTCTCCCCATGGGTGTCTCAGCACTGAATGTGAAGGGAGTCCAGGTACTGCCCTGTAAGCTGCTTTGTTTCTTTTCGTTTTTTTAAAACAAGTGTGGTGATTTGAATAAGAATGGCCCACATAGGCTCATATATTTGGATGTTTGGTCATTAGCAATACTTGACAGGGATTAGGAGGTCTGGCCTTGTTGAAGGAAGTGTGACTCTGAGGGAAGGTGGGCTTTGGGGTTTCAGAAGCTCAAGCCAGGCGGAGCCTGCTGTCTGTGGATCCAGATGTAGAGCTCTCAGCTACCTCCAGCATCAGCTTCCCACCATGATGATAATGGACTAAATTCTGAAGCTGTAAGCCAGCCCCAATCAAATGTTTTCCTTTTGAAGAGTTGCCTAGTCCTAGTGTCTCTTCACAGCAATAGAGCAGTGACTAAGACAACCAGGGTCTCACTATGTAGCCCTGTCTGGAACTTGCTCTGTAAACTAGGCTGGTCTCTAATAACCCAGAGACCTTTCTTTCTGCCTCTGCTGGGATTAAAACATGTGCTATAACACCTGGTCTTACTTCAACGTTCTTTTTGGTTTTGGTGGTCCTGGGGATTGAAGCCAGGGCTACTTGAAGTAGGCAAGTGTTCTCACTGTTGACATGCAGCTCATATTCATTACTGAATGGGAAAGATGGCTTTGGAAGTGTGAGAAGGAAGGAAGCAATGGGGTGGGGATTATGCACTGGCTGCAGTTTACACACGTGTCAGTGATGTCTCTGACCAGTAATGGCTTACTCATTTGTGCTTGGAAATGGTTACCTGCTCACAAGATAATCCTCCTTGTCATCTGGACACATGATACACTTCAGGTCCCAGAACCATTCTCTGGTTGTGATAACTTCCCCTTTATGAAAGGTCCTCAGTAGCACCAGCCTAGATACCCATAAGCATGCCCTCACAGATGCCCCAGACCCGGTCCAGTAGGGAAACCAATGTGAATTAAAGGGGGATTGAAAATTGAATCAACTGTGGATATCTGTACTTACTGTTCTCAGTAATTGGGAGATGTATTCTCAAGTTGAAGCTGTGTAGGCGTCATGCGATACCTTCCTTAGCTTCTGATCCTTAAATGTAGAAACTCTTGACTTTCCAATTCCACCACATTAGCAAGCATCTGTTAAATATTCATGAAGTTATTACTGGAGGATGGCAGTGTAGACTGAAGAATGTCCATTTGGAACCAGGCCTTCCACTGCTAGCTCCTGATAACTGAGGCTAACCCTAAAGGTACAATAGAAAGGGCCCTACTGTTGCCAAGGCAACTAAAGTTCAAGATCTGGTCTCCAGGCAACCTGGTCTCCAATTTTGCCTCAAATACTTTTACAGGCACTCTCAAGAGAAACCCTTCCTTGCCTTTCCCTTGTAGCTTGAGACCTGAGGAGGAGCAGAGACCAAGAACTATGGAATATGTGAGGTTTGGAAATTTTTTTTAGTGCTGGGGAGTGGACCTAGGACTTCATGCCTATACGTCCCCAGGCCTGGGTTTGGATGTTTGAACCGGCTGAGCCCATAGGTCAGGTAATAGGTACGTCTATACTAGAAAAATTGCAGTGGAAGGGACAGTTTTTCTCCCTCTTCATGTCTAAAATTTGTACCTTTGATTTTTAAAGTTTCTATTCTATTTCCACACACTTGGTGTTGCTAAGTCCTCCTGAAATGTCAGCTGGACAGACTATTATCAGCTTGTGATGTGGGAAAGAAGTAGTGACACGCTTTTTCCCTTCCCAGCCTCTGAGGGATCAGGCTGGTGTGTGTGAGAGTTCTCTCTCTGATGTCATAGAAGGTCCTGTTACCTTTGACAATATAAGCCAGCAGTTAGTTAGTCTGGGTCAGGGGATGCTGCACATTGAAGGGCCAGCACCATGGGGAAAAGCCACAGCTTGTCTCATGAAAATCTCAGAGATACTTTAAAATGATGCTTTTGTTGTGTTTTGTTTTGAAACAGAGTCTTACTTTGTAGTTCTGATGGGTCTAGAACTCAGATCCACCAGCCTCTGCCTCTGCAGCCCTGGGATTAAAGGTGTGCACCACCACTAGAGCAAATGCCTGTATTTCTATGAACTTCTCAAAGTAGTGAATTGAGCTACTTGGGATGATAGAAAGTGTCTTGTCAGTGTCAGACAGGTCCCTCTTGGATTCAATCCAGATACTGGTTTCATGCCAGCTAGATTTGGTACTGTTGGTCTTCAAGGAGACAAGTATTGCCAGAGCACGGTGGCATCCTTTATGCTAGGACTTGGGGAGGTGGCATGGGTGGACCAAGGAGTTGGGGTTAGCCTTGGCCACAGAGCAGCGGAGGCCAGCCTACAGTCTCAGGGCTACATGAAACTGTTTCAGAACTGATGTAAATTAGCTTTTGGGCTGTCTGCTGCAAAACTCCAAGACACAAATATTGCCATATGCCTTTTGTAGCATATTCCATGTTCCTTTACCATCTTTCTACTGATTTTATGTGACACTTCATTAGATATTTACTTGCAGGCAAGTGTTCCCTTGCAGATGCCAGCAGCCATGAAGACCAGTAAAGAGAGAGCATTTTTTTTTTTTTTTTTTTTTTTTGAGTTAGGGTCTCATTAGCCCGGGCTGGCTTCAGACTCATTATGTAGACAAGGAAGACCTTGAATTCCTGGTCCTCTGCCTGCACCTCTTTTTATTTATTTATTTATTTTTTTTTATGTGTAGTGTTCTGCCTACATGCATGCCTGCAGGCCAGATGAGAGCACCAGATCTCATTATAGATGGTTGTGAGCCACCACGTGGTTGTTGGGAATTGAACTCAGGACCCCTGGAAGAACAGTTAGTGCTTTTAACCTCTGAGCCATCTCTCTGGCCCTGACTCTGCCTTTCAAATGTTGGGATTATAAGTGTACAGTCTGAGAAAGATTCTTAGGTTTGGGCAGTTAGAATAATTTAGGAAGAAAAGCAATCCTTTCATCACAGCCAGCAACAAGGATGTTGACAGTGTCAGCTGTTGTGCCACACGTTCCACATGGAGATAGAGTGAGGAAGGTGGTGCAGGCACCATGTATTCTAAGGAAGGAAACAGACACCGCGGAGCTGTCTGCCACACTTTACAGGCTTTGGATTTGATTTATGCAAAATTTCCATTTTTTCCATCAGGGTCCCTAAGGAACAGAACTGATGAACAAATGTGTACACACACACACACACACACACACACACACACACACACACACACACACACACACACACACACACACACACACACACACGCACGTGCACACACACACACACACACACACACACACACACACGCACACGCACGCATGCGCACGCGCAGATTTATTTGAGTGCCTTACAGGCTGAGTTCCAAGGAGTCCAACAATGGCTGTCTCCCACGTAAGGTCAAGGATGGTATTGTTCACTGCACCAGACTGGATGTCTCAGTTCTCCATCTGGTGCTGGAGTCCCAGGGAAGCTCTGGAGAGCCGCCATTTTCAGTTCATATTAGAATCCTGAAGAAGAAGTCGGTTCTTACTCCAGTGAGGAATGGCTCAGGGACAGGAGAGATGAGTTTGCCAGTAAGAGCGAGGGCAAGCAGGCAAAATAGAAAAGCTCCCTTCTCCCAAGTCCCTTTGTATGGGCTGCCACCAGAAGGCGTGGCCCAGATTGAGGGTGGGTCTTCTGATCTCAGAAGAAGAATATCTCACAGGTGTGTCCATCTTCTTGGGTTTTAGTTAATTTCAGATGTAGTCAAGCTAACAACCCTAATGAACCATCATACTTTTACTCTGTATCTTGTTGGGTTTTAAAATATAAAAAATAAAACTTCCCAAGGGGGCTGGAGAGATGGCTCAGCAGTTAAGAGCACTTGCTGCTCTTCCAGTGGTCCTCGATTCAATTCCCAGCACCCACATGGCAGCTCACAACCATCTGTAACTCCAATCCTAGGAGACCTGGCACCTTCTGGTGTCCTCAGACACCAGGACACAGTAGTACACAGGCATAGCTACAGACAAAACACCCATACACATAAAATGAGAAATAAAATAACTAACCAATTCTTTTGGTGATTTAATGAGAAGATGTTTTCCTCTATTTTCCCGTAGTTATTCTCAGAGTTAGTTAGGCCAATAATGTTTGAGAAACCCAGCATTAAGGGCTATGAAAAATTTGGCCATTTAAAGGAATGAAACTTGAGAGGGTCTATGGGCATGAGATAAAGGCTGGGGCAAGGCAGGACGAAGAAGGAGGGGTGGGAGTTAGGAGTGAGGGTTGATGCCGGTCATGTCATCCCCAGAAGACTCGGTTGATTGCCTTTGAGGACCCGCGTTAGTGTTTGGAGGTTGCTGCAGATGCAGATGAAATGTGCAGTTTTGTGATCTAACCTGGGAGGAAGCCAGGAAATATCCGTAGTGTCCACTTCAGCCTGCTTAGTACCTAGTTCACGAGTCTGCTGCAGTTGGTGCTTGCAAAAGGCTGAAGCTGTGGTCTTGAGTGATTGGGAAGGATACAGTGAAAGAGATGAGGCCAGTACATTCCCTGATGAACGAGTTAGAGCCTGCCGTGGTCTTGTGTCCTGGTTATCATTTTAACCCCATTGTGACTCCACCCACTATTCTTAGCTCCAGTTTTTGGCCTTTGTGCTTTTGATACTAGCCTGACTCAAGGATTGTCTCTTGGTTGCCATCGCTTACAGATGGTGTTTTCTGGGCCTCCCGACTGGAATTTGAGTGCCTTTGTGTGAGTCTCTACCACTCTGGTCTTAGGCTGACCCTACTCAGCATGGACACCATATAGCTCTGTAGCCCTTGAGCCTGCAGCTCAGGTTAAGACTTCGTAGAAAGAAGAAGAGACGCCTGTTTAGTGTTTTGCAGTGCTAGGTTAGAATTTATGTAGGTCCTATTGCATTTTAAGCAAGTGCTCATTACTAACTTACAACCCAGCCACCAAAAGGATCCTTAAATAGGTTCCCATTAAGTGAGACTCTTTAAAAAGCTTGAAAGGTGGGTGTAGTGAGTAGCATGGCTCTTTAATCACAGCACCTTGGAGGCAGATGGAATCTTCTCTAAGTCTTTGGAACCCCTCTGGCCTACATAGTTCCTGATTAGCCAGGTAGAGCGAAACAAAAAAACAGTAACCAGGTGGTCCCACACACCTTTATTCCCAGCATTTGGTAGGCCGAAGCAGGCCCGTCTTTTGAGTTTAAGGCCAGCCTGGTCTACAGAATGAGTTCCAAGACAGCCAGGGCTACACCGAGAAATCTTGCTCTGTTACAGTGAGTACATGTAACCCCAGCACTAGGGAGGTGGAGGCAGGAATGTCAGGAGTTCAAGGCCAGCCTGACTACATGGGACCCTGTCTCAGGCTACTCCACTTACCCTGCCCCACAGTTCTCTCATCTCAACGTTTTTTGTTTTGGACTGTTTTTCCTTTTCTTCCCCATGTAGAGCTTGGCTGCCTCAGACTCCCATCAGAAGCCTGGGAAGCCCACTACCATTTGTATTATTAAGCTGAAGAATGCTTCAGATACAAAGTAGTAGTGGGATCGATCTGAAATGGAATGTTCTCTCTGCTCCCCAAGCACTCAGTCTTTCATTTCACTGTGTGGCCATTTGCCAACTTTTAGGTTTAATAGAGTCGATAAATGACTGGGAAATACTATGGCCATTCTCACTGTTTTTTTCCTACAGATTGATTTTTCCTATGTTAAGATAGTAGCATTTATGGGGAGCCAGTGGCTAGAAAGGGAGGGAGCCTTGGACACACCCAGTTCGTTTCTTGGCTTCTACCCTTGGGTCTGAGTTCTTTCCCAAAGGAAGGGAGCATCAGTCAGTGTCTGTGATGGTTTCGAATAAAATGGGCCATATGTGAGAGGTGCTTGTGACTTCTAAGGCAATCAAGGGGCCAGAGTAGCCATTTACCTTTGACCTCTTGGGCAGTGGGCTGCTTTTCCCAAGATTTGCTGTGGTGAGATTTGGTGCAGGTTGGGTCAGAGAGGAGAGTAAGAAGTTCATATATGGGGCTAGAGAGATGGCTCAGAGGTTAAGAGCACTGGCTGCTCTTCCAGAGGACCTGAGTTCAATTCCCAGCATCCACATGGTGGCTCACAACCATCTGTAATGAGATCTGGGCCCTCTTCTGGTGTGCAGGGATACATGTAGAAGTAGATAGAACACTGTATACATAATAAGTAAGTAAGTAAATAAATAAATAAATAAATAAGTTCACGTATGGGGCTCCATCCTCCACTGTGGTATTTACAAAAACTCTTCTAGAAGTAAATGGGCCACTGTACAAAGGCAGATAAGGAAGAGTTAAAGCATAGGTTTCTGCTGAGGGCTTTCACGATCACCTTCCCTCCTTGGCAGGCACTGAGCGACCGCTTCAGCGGTGAAATCCCTGATGACCAGATGGCGCACAGTTCATTTTTTCCAGACGAGTACTTCACCTGCTCCTCCCTCTGCCTCAGCTGTGGGTAAGTGAGAGCAGCCATGCCCAGCCTCCAGCTTGGAACCAGAGAGTGTTGCCTCTGACTCTGGGGTGTGGCCCAGTCACCTGAGTGACTATAATTGCTAGTTACAGAGTCTGTCAGGGGTTGGGCCAGCAAAATGGCCTGAAGACCCAAGTTTGATACCTAGGACCAATGTGGCAGAAAGAGAGAACTGGCTCCCACAAATTGTGCTATGACCTCTGCTTGTGCAGTTAGAGAGAGAGAACACGAAGCAACATGATGCATTCCTGACAAGTCCCAAGGGATCCTGTTGGTCTGGGAGCACCCTTTGTGGCAGTGGGCTTTAGGAGACCATGTTAGGAGAAACTGCCTTTGGACTGGCGTGGGTCTGAGCACTGCCTCCAGTGTAGGCAGTTCTCATGGCTGGAGGCTGGGTTGCCTGCTTTTCTCTGGTTCTTCATCCACACATTTCAGTGGCTATTTGCTCAGCTCGCCCTAAAGTGTCCCCACCCTCACTTCCAGTGTGGACAGAGCTCGGAGATAGGTACCGGTCCTGGGTGATCATTTCTTTATAAGGACAAGCCCTTGGAGCACAGTAGGATTTTCTAAGGAACACTCAGAATTGAGACTAAGGCCCCCAGGGGACCTTCCCTGGATGGATCTGGTGTGTGCCCTTGCAGTGGTGTACTTAAAAGGCTCCTGGGGTATTTTGAAGTGTACCTTAAGCTGAGAGCATTGGGTTAGAATAATTCTCCATCTTTAACCTATAGTCATTAAAAAACAAGCTCTGAATTAGTAGATCTGGATGAGGTCTGGGTGAGATACGCTTAAAGGGTCATGCTGCTGCTGGTCTGTGGATCCCACTGCTGCAGAGGGATCAGAGCAATGACTCACAAATGTTAGGATGAATCAGAGGAACTCAGAGTATGCTAAACTCATTGGTTAGTCCTGTTTCAGATTTAGTAGCTCTGCAAAGAATCCGAGACTTGGTGCTTCCGGTAACTTCCCAGGTGATGGTGACACTGCTTGTAGAGACCTTACCTTGAGGACTGTTATGTCATTTTAAGTTGGTCAGGGCAATAAAGTCACAGCCTTGTTTTTGCCTGATGGATCCTGTGGATGTCAACAGTGTGCCAAGACCATGTTCTAGTCTTCTTGTCCTATAGACACATTTCTAAATTCTCTTCACCTCTTAATTGTTTCATTCACTAAAATTGTTCATATCAGGGATGCCATCTATTCTATATCCATCTATCCATCTTGCCCATTTACAGGGGGACATGGGAACCTAATTTTTTTTTTTTTTTTTTTTTTTTTTTTTTTTTTTTTTTTTAATGAGTGGCTTTTGGCCTTGGACTCTATACCCCATCTGAAGGCTACAGAACCATTTCTGACCTGGGTGAAAGGCTCTTGTATTTTACAGTGGAGGGCAGGGCACTTGGAGAGTCCACTGGTGGAGGGAGGAGAAGGTGAGGTGTTAGCTGCCAGTGTGACTTAACTTCTTAACATTTTTGCTCTGCCTGAGTCCAGTAGGAGAGGGTTCAGCACTGTTGGGCCATCCCCTTTTATTCCGAGCATCTTCAAGCTTTCTAGAAATTTCTTTCTTACCACAGTGAAACCCTAAAGTGCTGATCTCTGTAACTGCCTTGTCAAGATGGCAGAGCTTGCTGTTCACTTGAAAGGATTTTGTTCGTTTTTGGGTTTTTTTTTTTTTTTTTTTTTTTTTTTTTGAGACAGGGTTTCTCTGTTTAACAGCCCTGACTGGCCTCAAAATCACAGAGATCCACCCGCTAATGGAATTAAAGGCTTCTGACACTACCACCCAGCTCACCTGAAAGTGTCTGTGGTTTATTATTAAGCTTACCCTGGATACATGGCCAGATTTGGAGCTAGCTTTTCATCTTTACATTTTGACAGCCTTTTGGTTAAACTTCTCTGTCTTAGTCACTGTTCTGTTGCTGTGAAGAGACACCATGACCAGGCAACTTAAAAGAGAAAGCATTTAATTGGGGGACTCAGTTCCAGAAGGCTTGGAGCCCATGATATGGTGGGAAGCATGGCAATGGCCAGGCAGGCATGGTGCTGGAGCAGTAGCTGAGAACACACAAATGAGGCAGAGAGAGAGAGGGAGGGGGAGCAGGGAAGAAGGAGGAGGGGGGGGGAGAGAGAGAGAGAGAGAGAGAGAGAGAGAGAGAGAGAGAGAGAGAGAGAGAGGAGAAGAGAAAACAAACACCTAACTGGGAATGGTGTGGGCTTTTGAAACCTCAAAGGCCATCCCAGTGATGCACCTGCTCCAACAAGGCCACACCTCCTAATCCTTCCCAAATGTCTGTTTCATCCCTCGTATTTTTAATTTCTTGAGACCTGCTCAACTTTTATCTCTAGTCAAGCTGGTGTCTTCTGTCTCTTTCATTTTTACTGAGGAGCTAGGTTGGATTTTTTCTTTTTCCATTTCCCTGTCGATGCCAATAGTTACTTGCTCTCTGTTGTGATTGGCCAGAGTATTACAGAGGGGCTTGTGTGTAAGTAACCGATTCTCTGTCTGGTTTTGGCCCCATGCCTCTTCAGATCCAGTCTTCTTTGTTAGCGATGCTGTCTTCTCAACCCTCTCTCACTGTGTGTTTGGCTTCCTTTAGGGTCGGATGTAAGAACAGCATGAACCATGGCAAGGAAGGAGTGCCTCATGAAGCCAAGAGCCGCTGTAGGTACTCACACCAGTATGACAACCGAGTTTATACCTGTAAGGTGAGTGTTGAGCCACCCTCCCTCCAGCAGGGAAAATGCTAGAAACCCTGTGGATGGTCAGCAAGAGAAAGTGGTGACCCAGCAGCTTACACCTCATTCTGGAGCCTCTTCTCTGTTATTTTGGCTTATTTATGTCTCCTTCTGTTGAGTTCATGGGTAAGGATCATCTGTTCACTTCTGAGCAGAACTTCTCAGGAAACTAATTTAGATGGATTTTTTTTTCTATCTGTGACAGGCGTATAGAGCATAGTTTTGGGCCCCAGACTAGTTCACACTCCCTTCTCATAGGAAGTCATTCACTGACTTCTTTAGAGAATTAACTTCCTGAGGTGCTAAACTCAAGGTATATACCTCTCAGTTGGTGCAATTTCTGGGTTGGGGGTGTGAGGAGGGGCCCAGTATACCTAGAAAAAACTAGCAGAGTACTCCATGTTTCAGGCCTGCTATGAGAGGGGCAAGGAAGTCAGCGTGGTGCCCAAGACATCTGCCTCCACTGACTCTCCCTGGATGGGTCTTGCAAAGTATGCCTGGTCCGGGTGAGTCTGAGTAGCACAGCTGAGGGCCTTTTGGTGTTTGTTTCTTTCGCTCTCAGCAGAGTGACTGCTGACATGCCAACTTGCCTCCTGATAGGTATGTGATCGAATGTCCTAACTGTGGTGTGGTCTACCGGAGCCGGCAGTACTGGTTTGGGAACCAGGATCCTGTGGACACAGTGGTGCGGACTGAGATTGTACACGTGTGGCCTGGAGTAAGAACTGTTCATTTGGCTTCCTCCTTCCCCTACCCTGTTCAGTTATCGTGTGTGTGTTTTGTATCTAGAGAGATAGAGCTTCTTACAGCAGAAAAATCAGCCACGAGTTTCATCACATTGGTGGTTTACAAAGGCAGATCTGCAGAGCCCATCCTGTTCCAGCCCTTCGTTTCTGATTTCATCATTTCGTAAATAAATGATAAGAACACAGCTTTGGATGATATAGTTGAAAATTAGTCTCTTATTCTCAACCAGCAAATAAACTTCATTTTGTATGTTCTTACTCATTTTCCATATGCACATGTACATATTTTTAGTCCTTACTGTTCTTTATTTATGTAGAGATGGGGCCTCACTATGATGCTTGGGCTGGCCGCAAGCTCCCCATCCCAAGTGATTTCCCTGCCTGAGCCTTCTAAGTAGCTGAGACTATAGGCATGCCCCAGCATTCCTTGATCAATTATATTTTACACACCATTTTTCCTGCCTTTTTTCTCATGCTAATTTATTTGACTCAGTATCTGTATATGGGAAAGCTGTTTCTGTGTTGTGGGAAATTGTGTGTGTGCACCTGGGTGCACACATGCACTTAGGTTCATGTGAAAGCATGCACATGGAGGCCAGAAAGCAACTTGTGGAAGTTGGCTCTCCCTACCATGTGGGTCCCAGGGATTGGGCTCAGGTTGTCAGGTTTGGCAGCAAATACCTTTACCTGCTGAGCTGTCTTCCAGCGTGAGAAGTTTCAGTGAAGTTCATTTTAAAATATGGAAGGTTTCTTTTGAGCTGGGGTCTCACTGTATTGTCTGGGCTAGCCTGGTCCTCCTGGCTTTACCCCCAAGTGCTGAGATGGCAGGCATGTTCCATTCCTCAGTATGAGTAGGATTGTTGTAGGCCTCTCTTACTGTTTTCCACTCTGACTGTTGGAAAAGCAGATCTGTGTAGGGATAGTAATAAGTCTGTGTCTATCAGCTGCTCATGCTAGAGTACCTCTGTTCTAAGCTCCTTGGGAGGCAGAGACGGGAGGATGCCTTGAGCCAAGGAGTTTGAGTCCAGCTTGGGGTGACATTATTAGAATAAAATCAAATCACTATTCATAGTGAGAATTACTCATGAATCATCACAAATCCAACACAAATAATTTTCTTGAGGGCATTTTACTGTATTGTTCTTTTTGCTGGATAATTGCTGTGTTATTTAAACTCATGTAGACCGTTTAGTCTAGGAGTCATATTGGTCAGCTTTCCGTTGCTGTAACAAATACCTGAGATGACCAGCTTATAAAGAAGAAAGGTTGTTGTTGTAGTTTTTTAATCCATGACTAATGGCTGGGTTGTTTGGGACCACAGTAAAATAGTACACCATGATGGGAGTAAGTGATAGAGGGAACCCATTTACCTCAAGGCTAGTGAAATTTTCTGTCCTGCCTGTTAGCTCCCAAATAGCCACACAGACCTATTAGTAATTAGAATGCTTGACCAGTGGCTTGTAACTAACTAGCTCTTATATCTTAAATTAACTCATATTTCTCATCTAAGTTCTACCTCATGGTCAGTACCTTTTCCAGTATGGTGTGTCCATCTTGTTTCTCTTCTCGCCTCTCCTGTCAGCTGTTCCCTCCTTCATTTCAGAGAGTTCTCTCTCTTTTTGAAAGTCCTGCCTTACCTGTTCCTTCCTGGCTGTTGGCTATTTAGCTCTTTAGTAAACTGGTGATAGCAACACATTGTACTCACAGTGTACAAAAAGATTGCTCCACAGCATATGTGGTGGAGGGAGCCCATACGCCTCAAGGCTAGGAATCAGAAGGGAAGAAGCCAGCATTCCAAAGTCCCCACTGATCGAGAACTCAGTGGTCTTTTTCATTTCTAGCAGTGTAGTGTAGAGCCAAGCTGGAGAACAAATACATGGGCCTCTAATGGGCAATCTAGATCCACATTGCAATCCAGCCCTTTCTGCAGATCCACCTTGGAGCTTTCTTGGCTCATGCAGGCACATAGAGTTGAGAATTTCTTTCCTTTTCTTCTCCTCATGGAATTTCTGGGCCTTCTGAAATATCTTACTGTTGTGTGATGTCTTTTTTGGAGCCTACCTCCTTGACTTGGTGGCCTTGATGGTGTAGGCTGCCCTGTCTCAAGGCTTTAACATGGCCTTGGAAAGCAATAAAGTGGTAACTTAGTTTCTGTCTCATGAAAGCAGTACCTCAGCTGCAATCCCCTAAGGCCTTGGAGCTAGACTGCCTTGCATTCTGTGTGTCTGCCTGTTCATTCATTGTTTATTTATTATTTTAATATATATTGTTAAAGTACTGCAAGTCTAGAATTGAGCTACATACTTGGAAAAAGGTAGGTCACTATTCTTAGAGTCCACAGTGCAGCAGGTTTTAGATGCACATGTAATAGCTACTATACTTATAGAAATAGCATTCTTCGAGATTTACATGTATTAGGGAAACTGGGAAGTAAGATTCCAAACGGAGCTCTGTATGGGCTTCCTGTGGGATGCATCACCCTCTGAACTGTAGGGCAGAGTTAGTCCTGAGTTGAGCACCTGCACATCAGATTTTGTGGTCACCCTGATGAGAATACATCAGCACTGATGGTGCTTGTGATATTGCCAAGCAGTATCGAGATTGCCAGCCTGTCTGTCTGCTGCCTTGCCTCATGGTTTACTGTTCTGAGTTGGTCCTAGATGTCCTCTCCTTTTCTTCCCTGCATTCAGAGATTAATGAGCCCCTGTGTTTTTATTGCAGACTGATGCATTTCTGAAGGACAACAACAATGCTGCCCAGCGTCTGCTGGATGGGATGAACTTTATGGCGCAGTCAGTGTCCGAGCTTAGCCTTGGACCCACGAAGGCTGTGACTTCTTGGCTAACGGACCAGATTGCTCCTGCCTATTGGAGGCCCAACTCCCAGATCCTGGTATGATGTAGGGATCCTCTTGAGTCCCACTCTGCATATGGCGCTTTGCCTGCTGCTAAGCTGGTTCCAAGAGAGAGGCACAAACATTTTCCCTCCTAGTGTGAGCCCTGGGAGTCTTGGCAAGAGCTCAGCTCTAGGCTGCGACTCTGCTCTGGGCTCCCTTTTGTGTTCTCTATTTTCTTGGTCCTGGGTTGTATTTCTGTGCCTGTGAGAGCCAATTAATATTGCTTAGCTATCAAAGATTACAGCTACAGAATCTGGAGAAAGGAGTTTTTTGAGGTCATTCTTGGCTGGATCCACAATTTTCTAGGGTGCCCACAACCTGGAATCAGTTTCTGCCCAAACACCTGTAACAGGAAACACTCTGCCCCTCTCTTTTCTGCATTCAGGGAATTATTATTATTAGAAAGTGGGGTTTAGTTTGTTTTTTCTCTTTAGAGGCTCACTGCTCAGCTCTTAAATAAGTACACGGAGACTTATTCTTCCTTATGAATGCCTGGCCTTAGCTTGGCTTGTTTCTAGCCAGCTTTTCTAACTTAAATCTCATTTCTCTTTCATTGCTTTTTGCCTCTAGGCCTTTTACCTTTCTTTATTCTTTATATCTTTCTTTCCTTCTTACTGTAGTGCTGGCTGAGTGGCTGGCCCCTGGCATCCCTCTCTTTTCCTTTTCTTGTTTCTTGCTCCCTTCTCTGGATTTCTCTCTACCTGCCAGCTCTGCCTATTTCTCCCCTTGGTTGTTCAGCTCTTTACTAGACCATCAGGTGTTTTAGCCAGACAAAGTAACACAGCTTCACAAGTTAAACAAGTGCAACATAAAGAATGCAGGGCATCTTTGCATCATTAAATAGTCCATAGCATAGACGAACGTAACACATAGTAAACTAATATTCAACAACAGCGTGGGTCCTGACTGAGATGGAAGCCACTTTGAGGAGTTTGTGGTTGTTCCCTGGGTCAGTCATGCTGACTCTCCAGCGAAGCAGGTGTGTAGGACCTCTGCCTTTCTGTTTTGTTTTGAACTTGGAACAGAGCTGCAACCAGTGTGCAACATCCTTCAAAGACAATGATACCAAGCATCACTGCCGGGCCTGTGGTGAGGGCTTCTGCGATAGCTGTTCATCCAAGACACGGCCAGTTCCTGAGCGGGGCTGGGGACCTGCACCTGTGCGGGTGTGTGACAGCTGCTACGATGCCAGAAATGTCCAGTTAGGTAACGTGAGTCTCGGAAGCTGTGAGGGTGGAGAGGGCCACCCTCCTTTGCATGTACTGAATATTGGGCACCTGATGCTCACTGTTCCAACCATATCACTCCTGAGAGCAGTTACTCCTCTGGCTGAGGCCAGGCTTCCCCTGAACTCCTTCTTAGTGTAGGCCTATGATGCTGGTCCTTAGAGCGATGGTTTGGGAGACAGGATTGAATTTGGCCTGGCCTGAGCTCTGAGCTCAGTGGTGCTTCTGAGAGAAAAACATCAGTAAATAGCAAGCCAGAGATAAGCTCAGATTGCATCTTCTTTCTGTAGGAAATAATAGGTCTTTCTCCCAGTCTGGTTGACTCATAAGTTATAAATCAATCCTAGAGAGTTGGAGGTAAAGCACAAGAGATGCCCTAGCCAGTTTCAGACTGGCTCTACAGGTCACTTCCTTTTAGTTACTGTGAGAATCCAGAAGTATTCTTTCACTATGGGCCCCTGAGCTCCCATCTGAGCAATGACTATGGAGAGGCAACAGCTGTCTCTTGTTATCCACAGATGTGACTGAGGTGCAGGCAGATGATGAAGGTGGAACACTGATTGCCCGGAAGGTGGGCGAGGCTGTGCAGAACACCTTGGGTGCTGTGGTGACAGCTATCGATATACCATTGGGTGAGCCTGGGCAGTGCCCATCCTGGGTGTAATGCATGCAGGAGCAGGGTTTCAGCGTACCCTGGGTGGTCAGTTTGACATGCTTGCTTACTGGATTGAGTTTGGCAGCAAGGAATGAAGGAAAGATTTACATTTGCTTTACTGCTGAATTCTTTAGTGATATCAGCATTATTCCTGGAGGCCATCATTTCCGCTACCCATTGCTGTACATAAAGGCAGGTCCATGCATCCAGCTGTCAGAAAGTCTGCTTATTCCCCAGGTCTCATTGCCTGGAGTCACTTTCTGAGTACTGCAGCGTAGCATTTAACTGATTTGAAGGTCCAAGCTGTCTGGGCTCAGTGTAGCAACCCACTTCCTCTCTGTGCACTCTCTGGGAATCCCTGCTAGTAGATGACCCTGCATGGTACCTCAGGGTTTCCAGAGCAAATGTTTTGGGGCTGGAGAAGTAGCTCTGTGGTTTAGAGCACTTGTTGCCCTCAGGAGGACAAAGTTCATATCTCAGCACCTGTGTTGGGCAGTTCACAACCACCTATAACTCTAGATCCAGGGGACCTTCTACTCTTTTGGGGCTCCCATTTGTCTGTGTGCACAGGTACACACACACACACACACACACACACACACACACACACGCACGCACAAGGGCCTTCTATGTGCACCCACATCCACATGTGTCTCACACATATAAATGAATAAATAAATCTTAATTTAAAAAAGCCTAATGTATGAAGCCAAGTGGTATGGCCTTTTAATTTCAGCACTCATGAGACAGAGGCAGATGTAGGTGGGTCTCTGATTTTGGGGCCATTCTCAAAACCAGTGAGAACCAATGAGACCCTGTTTTGAAAAAAAGAGTGAAAGAAAGAAGGGAAGCAGAAGCAAATAAGTTTTTAAAGTTTGAGGATATAGGAATTGCCTCTGTAATTTGCAATTAGAGAACCTGCCTAGATCTAGGAAGGGGAACAGGAGTCTCAAAGAAGGAAAGTGTGCCAGAGAACTTGTTACATCAATTTATTTACTAGCTCTGTGTGTTTGTGCCCATATGGCATGGCCTGAGTGGAGGTCAGAAGACAGCTTTTGGGGATCAGTTATCCCCTTCTGCTGTGCAGGTTCCTGGCCATCAGGCTTGGTGCAAGTGTCTTTTATCTTTTACCTGCTGGGGCATATCGTTGGCCAAGCCGTTGCTAACTCATCATCTAAGATTCCTGCTCACTGGGAGTGTTGGCACAGGCCTTTTATCCCAGCACTCAGGAGGCAGAGGCAGGCGCATCTCTGTGGGTTCAAAGCCAGCCTGGTCTACAGAGCAGAACAGGGCTGTGCAGGGAAACAACAACAAAAGATCTCTGCCCTGCTGCTGCTGTGAGGGGTAGGAAGCCAGGAGTGGATGGAGGACTTGGCAGAGGTGAGGCCTGGAATGTATTTTGGTGTGTGGTTAGGGAGAAACTAGAGAAGCCAGAGCTGCCAGAGATAAAAAGGCTTAGGTAGAATTTACATGGGTAGTCCACACAGCATTCTGTGCTTCACTCAGTGGTATAGGAATAGGTGGATTTGCCCTGGCTTGAAGCTCAGATTACACCTGCCCTTGGCCACCTGGGAGGGGCATTGGCAGTCTTTGGTTCTGCTCCCTTGCTGGGCTCCCATCAGGTTGAGTTCAGCATGCCTTTTCTTCCTTTGTTCTTATTTTTTCTTTTAGATTTACTGCAAGAGCAACAAGTGCTCCATTTTTTTTTTTATTTGTTAAAGAAATGGTTACTGCAGGGTTAAAAGAGATGGCTCAGGGGTTAAGAGCACTGACTACTTTCCCAGAGGACCCAGGTTCAATTCCTAGCACCTGCATGGCAGCTCACAACTATCTGTAACTCCAGTTCCAGGGGATTCAACACCCATGACAAACACCAGTGCACAAAAAAATAAATTAACTTAAAAAAAAGGAAGAAAGGATTTTCTGTCTGTCTGTCTGTCTGTCTGTCTGTCTGTCTGTCTGTCTGTCTAATCCTGGCTGTCCTGGAACTCATTCTGTAGACCAGGCTCGCCTTGGACTCGCACCTGCCTCTGCCCCCTGAGTGCTGGGATTAAAGATTTGAACCACTAAACTCAGTTTATGAGTGTTCTTAACCACAGAGCCAATTCTGCAGCACAGGCATCTTATTTCTAGTTGTTGATGGTAGCTTTAGAAAGGCTGTTAAAGATGAATAAGCCCCTAAGAAGTGAAGGCACCTTGCTTAATCCCACTGCTAGCATGCTCAGTAGTGCTAGGATTCCACTGAGTGTCTACTACAGAGTCAAGACTTCTTTGTGATTCCTATGATTGCTGAGTGTGCAGCTTAGTGTCACTTGGAGAGTGTCATAGAGAAACATCAGTGCCTCTTTCTCCATCCACCCCAGGTCCTGTGGTCAAGGGTGAAAACGTGACATCTTTTATTTTTTATCTTTTTATTTAATGCTTTATCTATTTTGCTTGTGTAACGGTTGCACACATTTGTATGCATGTGCCATAGTACACATATGTGGGTCAGGGGACAATTGGTAGGATTTGGCTTTCTCCTTTCACTGTGAGCCCTGGGGATTGAACTCGGCTTGGTGGTGGGATTACTTAGCTGTCAGAGGTACCTGTGGTGCAAGCCTTGCGCCCTGAGTTCTGTCCTTGAAACCCAGGTGAGTAAAGGTAGAAGACAGGAACAGACTCCACAGTCTTGTCCACACAGAGCAGGGCTGGGATGTGGTTCACTTGGTGGAATGTTTGGGTAGCATTCCTGAAGTCCTAAACTCTGCACATTGGCGTATACCTATGATCCTAGCACTGGAGGAGTGGAGCAGGAGGGTCAGAAGTACAAGGCCATCCTCAGCAACAATGAATCTGAGGCTACCCTGTGATAACGTATCTCATAAAATACAGGAGTCAGGGCCAGGGAGATAGCTCAGAGGTTAAGAGCACTGGCTGCTCTTCCAGAGGTTCTGAGTTCAATTCCCAGCACCTAAATGGTGGCACTCACAACCAACTATAATGAGATCTGGGCCCCTCTTCTGGTCTGCAGATAGAGTACTGTCTATATAAGTGTCAGGGGGACTGAGGGGCAGGGTGCCAGCATCCTCTAACTGTTGACATTCCTTCTCCGGTACAGGCCTGGTGAAGGATGCTGCCAGGCCGGCCTACTGGGTGCCCGACCATGAGATCCTGCACTGCCACAGCTGCCGGAAGGAGTTCAGTGTCAAGCTCTCCAAGCATCACTGCCGGGCGTGTGGGCAGGGCTTCTGTGATGAGTGCTCCCACGACCGGAGGGCCGTCCCCTCTCGAGGCTGGGATCACCCGGTCCGAGTCTGCTTCAACTGCAATAAAAAACCCGGAGACCTTTAACCCCAGCTCCTTCTCCAACTCCTTCACGGTTCCTTAGGTTCTCAGGGCTAGAAACAGAAGTCTCTCTGAGGTAGGCCCTCCCGGTTGTCTGCTGTGCTGTGTGTGCTCTCCTTTCACATCCCTGGACCACTTCCCTCAGTGGAGGTGAGCCTGGCCGTCGACCTGAAGGATGAACCACCTCAGAGCATCGGACTGAGCAGCTCTCAGTAAAGGCGAATGGGCCCAAGTCCATTGGATTATTTCAGTTACAATAGTACATCTGTCTACCTGTACTTCCGTTTATCCATATATAGAGGGGATTTGGAGTGATTAAGGCTGCTTCTGCTTTGAAGACTTACCCCAGTGTGTCCCCAGCACAGGGATAAGGTGGCCTTGGGAGCCAGTCTTCCTCATGAAGCCAGCCAGGCTGAGTCCTGAGCTTGGCAGAGGCTTTCCGGGCCCCTTTCCTCTCCTCCTGGCTGCCTGGATGGCTGCCTGAGTTTGAACCTCCTCTTGCCTGAAGCACCCTAGGGAGGGATCCACCAGGCTTTCCCAGTGTGAGTTCTGGTCTTTGGTTCCAGCCTATTCTAGGCAAGATCATCTGGCTTCATGTGCAAGCCACTGGTGTACAGAGAGCATTGGAGAGGGGTGGGGCCTTGAGACATAAGTAAAAATGCAGGTGCTTGTGACCCCTGCAGTTGGGGCATCCAGGAGGAATTAGGTCTCCCCTGGCAGGATAACTGCTTGATGCTGTGTCCTACAAGGCTTTCTTAGAAGGCCACACCCTGCTCCTGAGTCAGCTCAATACCTCCTCCTTTGCCCTGGAGTCCCAACCTGCTTCTGAGTGTCACACTAGAATTTTTATTACTCAAAGTGTCTTATTCTTTGTTTCCAGACATAGAACCCCTCTGTCTATTGGGGGGGAGGGTGATCACAAGAAACCTTCCAGGGAAACAGCACAGAATGGGCTATTGGTTGTGTGTTTTTTAAAATATAAATAAATAAATAAATAAATATATATATATACACAAATACTTCAACAGATCATAAGGAAAATTTTCTTTGGTTCTTGCAAGAGAAACCAAATGAACAAATGTTTCTCAGCAAGAGCTTGGACATCATGTTGATCATGACTGGAAAGACTGCTGTGCTGAACTCCCAGCAGGGTGGAGTTTGTTTTCAGTGGCCAAAAAAGAATTAAAGCAGTTGTTATTGATTGACCTGATGGGTGGGTGGAGCCTTGGGGGTATGTGGGCAGGCATTTCTGGGGTGTGTATTTCTGTGTGCTGTGAGCCCTGGAATGGATTGGTCCTTCGTGGGCCTGTCCCTTTCTGCCTCCCAAGGTCCTACTCTAGTACCTTGTCATTATTCACCACCATAAAGGAATCTTCCTGCTGAATATGGCTGTGTTGGCTCTTTTTTTGCTCTCCCATCTCCTTTCTAGTTGGTAGGAGCATAAGCTGGTGGCTAGCAGAGCAAAAGTTGAGAGCTTGTTTAGAATGTAGGTGCCATAGGCCCATTTATATTTACACAAACACATAAGATGGAGAGCCTGCTTGTATGTCAGGCTAGTCTTGAACTCGTGAGCTCAGTGATCCTTCTACCTCAGCTTCCCAAGTGTCTGGGCCTCACCACAGTAAGTTTAACACTTGTCAGTTTCCCCCAGTTTTCTACTCCAGGTGCAATCTTGAACTGCTGATCACCCTTGCTTCCACCTTCCAAGTGCTTCATTAAAGGTGTGCTGTTGGAACCCAGGCCTTCCTGCACACTAGGCAAGCATTCTGCCAGTTGAACTATATCCCTCATCATTTTCCAGGTCGGTATCTAGCATACCCCAGGTTAGTTTGCCAAGTGGAGCCTATCTCTCTGATTGCTGGGAATATCCCTTCATTTAGAGAGGGCGAATTGTGGTCTTGGGATCCTTAGTAGTGACCAGAGGGCTCCTTAAGTTCTCATCACTGTCATTCTTCCTCAAACTCTGTCATGGAGGGGTGGGGGTTGAGAGTTAGGGACAACTGCAGCCAGACCAGATGTCACTGGCCTGCTGCAGTGGGGAGTTTGTAGCTTGATGGCAGTTGTTTGGTCCGGGCTTCCCTCTGCCATCGTGTCACGGTGTCATTTGGACATTACTCCTGATGTGCATCGGATGTTTTAAACAGACGAGGGCTAGTGATCTACAGACACAGTGGAAATCGTCTGTGGCACTGGGTCTCAATGGCCTTGTGTATCCTGGACATGTGCTTACCACTTGGATGTCCCTCCAAACAAATCTCTGCTTCCTGCCTTGTCACCTGCCATGTCCCTCTGTGACTATTGATGCTCTGGACTGAAGCTTTTCCTTTCCCTGCTATTCATCTTTATTTTTCCTGCTCCCTCTCTCCTGCCTATTTTGGGAGGGCTTGGCGAAGAAGGTAAAAATTGGCTGTATAAGAGCCTTTCTGTCATTGCTGGGGTGCCCAAGTGTGAATCTTGCCAACTGTGTGGTGGGGTCATTTCTAGCCCTCAGCTAGTTCAGACTCTTGTAGAAATCTCACAGGAAGAACTTCTTTTTCCTTCATGCTGTTTGGTGCGGTGGGGGAGAGGAAGTGCATTGACATCAGAAAGGGACTCTTTTCTTGGCCAAAAAACCCCCGATGGAAGGGATAGCCAGCTAATCTGAAAACAGGGCCTGAAGAAACTTCCTCAGCTGCCAAACCTGCCAGTTTAGTTAATTTTCTCCAGGTGGATGCCGCAAAATCCAACCAGCACCCTGATTAAGAAACGGCATGGCTGTACTCCAGGAACACCCCGTCCCTCTCCTTACAGATAACTCTGCTGGCAGCAGCAGCTCTACAGGTCACTTCTTCACCAGGTCCTTCACACAGGCTTTAAATAACTGCACAGGACTAGTGTACAGGCAAAGGCCTGGTCCAACATGGCCACTGTGATTGGGGAGGTCTCAGGTGTGGCTAAGTCGTTCTCTAAGCAGTGGCCTGGTGGGATCCTTATATCCCTTGGTTTTCTCAGCTGGTAGCTTATTGGGAGTTGGAAAAAACAATTTAGTTGCCTGTTGTACTGGCAGGCATTGTGAGCTTTGGCTGTTCCCCCAACAGGCCTTGAAGGCAGGTGGTGCTGCTGCCTGTGGGCTCAGGCTGGGAAGTGCAGACCCACCTGGTGTCAGGATCCAAGCCCTTTAAGGTGCCAAAGCACTTCTTTGTTTACTTCCCTTTTCACAGGCTGTGAATTCTGCATTTCCAGTAAGGCCAGGACCTTTTTTTCCTTTAGAGGAAGGTTCATGAGGGCTTTGCAGCCTAATCTCTTTTTGTTCTGAGGTTCATGGCTCATGACAACCTTAGCACTTCTCTATGCCAGCAACTGGCCCAGAGGTTATACAGATCTACAGACTGTTCTAGTTGGGAACACAGAACCAGGCTTCCAGGTGTGTTTTTTTTTTTTTTTTTTTAAGTCCTGTTGTAATGATACTTGTGCAACTATGTTTGCATTTCCAACTTTAGAATCATCTTCTGTAGTAGGTTTTTTTGGTCCTGGGCGGCCAGAGGTCCAAGACCCACAGACCTGCTGTGCCAGACTGCTTAGCCACCAGCTGCAGCCGCTGCTGCTCAGGCCCCCAGAAATGACTCAGACGCTTATATTAACTTTATGCTGTTTGGCCTATGGCTCAGGCACATTGCTATCTAGCTCTTACATCTTAAATCAACCCATTTTTATTAATTTGTCTGCCACGTGGCCCGTGGTTCACCTGTGCTCCTTACATGTTGCTCCTTGGGCGGCTTTACCTCAGTCTGCCTCTGACTCCGCCCTTCCTTTCCTACCTATTCTGATTCCTCCTCCTACTTCTTCTATGGTGCCTGTCATGGGCCAAAACAGCTCCTTTATTTAAAGATTGAGATTCACAGCATACAGAAAGGCATTCCCACATCAATCTTCAGTGAGGAAATTGAATCTGTGCCTGTAGCTTATATATTCTCATTAGTGGAACTAGTTTCAATTACTGGTTATAATACAGAGTGTATAATCTACCACTGTTGAGCTTCTGTTGCCATTCCCCCATGTGTCTGTCGATCCAGCCATGACAGTGACCAGGACAGTCTGAAGGTTTAAATCTGCCACTTTATTTATCGTCACCCCCCCCCCCCACACACACACACACCTTTACAGTTCCATGACTAAAAGAGCCTGTACTTCCCAGGCTGCTGTAGTCTAGCATTTCTGTGTCTTTGCTCAGGTTATAACCTCTGAAGAGGACTTTAAATTGCAGGACCCTGGTCTCTTCATCTGTAAGATGACACCGATAAATTCTGTTACTATTTATTCCCTCTCTTTTGGAAATTGTTATGAGGATCAGAGAAGATGTAAGAAACTAAGAATAGTAGATATGTGATATTCTATGTATGTTATTTATATTAGGGTCCTCGGAGGAAAAAAAAAACAAATACTCAATGGGTAATTGCTTAATTGAGGATCATTGTGCCTAACAGAGATTATATGTTTGGAGACAAATAGAATAGTCACTAGTCCACAGTGCTGTGTTCCAGTGAAGGCCATGGCCTCTGGTTACAGATCCATAAGCTGTGAATTACCATTAGATAATAAAAGAATTGTTTTGGCCTATGGCAAGATATCTTGAAAACTGGCAAAAAATCTAAGCATAGATATGGGGGAAGACGGATCAAGAAAGACACGACCAGCACCAAACAACAAAGTACAGGCCACATCGCAAGACACAAGACAAAAACCTAGCTAACAATAAGCCTGAGCCATAGGCTAAATAACACAATTAATATAATCCTCTGTGTGTTTCTGTGAGACTGCAGCTCTAGACCACAAGCTGGACAGGCCAAAAACTTCTTACCACGCATAGTCCCAAACAGGAAGGGAGCCAGAGGACTATCAGTCCACTCCACTGCTCCGTAGCTCTGCTTTCCCACTGATAGCTGGGGACAGGGAGACTGGAGAGGTCTAGAGAGAAACCCCCTGGAACATGAGCAGAGCAGGGCAGCCTGAAGGTCTCCAAACAAGCTATTAAAGCTGGTCTTAGGGTCTCTTTCCCCCACTGGCAAGCTCAGTAGGGATGCTTCACCAGTATAGGGACTCAAGATCTGAATGAGATGCAGAAACAACACATCACACATGCTTCTTTTTACTTTATTGGTTGGTAGAAAGCATTTTAACAGTATAAATATTTCATAAACTACAGCTCCAAGATTACAAAAAAGTCAAAGCCAAATTTGGCATAGGACTTTAGAATTGACAAGTCACCATGTAACAGAAGTTGCTGAGCCTTACATCCTGAAAGACGCCTCATGAAAGGCATCTTCAGACTGTTTAGAGCCACAGCATTTGAAAAACTCCACCTTCTCCTTCCAATGCCTGTGCATGACAACAAAAGAATCCAGGACTTACTTATTGGCACTGTCTGAAAAGACAATATATAATGGCTTCAGACACTATGGCCTGCAGCTCCCTCTGCACCCCAAATGCCTTTCTCCAAAGATATAGCTCTTTATGGGGATGCAGCACTGACCACTCAGGGAGTCTCCACTAAGAAGCGGTTCCTTGTGTAATAGCGGCTTTAATTAATTTTGTTTTGCCTGTCTTCATCCCACAGAGTCTGCTTTGCCAATGAAGGGGGAAATATCTATGGAACTCAATAGGAAAAGCCAGTAAGTACCTCTTACGAAAAGGCTTTTTGGGGCCTGGAGAGATGGTCAGAGGTTAGGAGCACTGGCTGTTCTTCCAGAGGACCTGGGTTCAATTCCTAGCAACCACATGGTGGCTCACAACTGTCTGTAAGTCCCATTCATACCAATGCACATAAAATAAATAAATTTAAAAAAAAAGAAAAGGCTTTAGTACTTCAAGCCCACAATTTAAATGCTGCTTTACTGAAGTTATTCCACAAACTGCTTGGAAAAAAATTATTTTTTGTTTTGTGTGTGAGTGTTTGCCTGCAATGTTATGTCTGTGCCACATGCAAGCATGTCTGGTGCTAAGGCCAGAAGACTCTTGGATTCTCAAATTGGAGTTAAAGACAGTGGTGAGCTGCCATGTGCATGCTGGGAGCTCTTAACAACTGAGTCATCCCTCTAGCTCCCCATATCGGTCACAAGCTGGAAGGATACCATCTGAATATATGAAGCACCACTTGAACAGGTTCTGGTTAGAAGCAAAAGGAAGCTGGTTTATTCCCACCTGCCTTCCTCCACATTGCCTGGACAAAGTGAACTGTAGGAGAAACAGTAAAGGTCCTGCTGGACAGCCATGAGCAGTCCTGGAGCTCCCTGGGAACCCCCAAGGCGAGGAGAAAAAGCCACACTTGGAATGTTGGCCTTGGAGGTGGGGTATGGGGAAGGTATGGTTCTGAGCAGGTGGGCATCATGAAGGCTCCAGATTCTTGTGTAGCAGTCTTGGCCCACTAAGAGAGAGAAGACAGCACAGCAGATTAGAGAATGCGAAGAAAGTTATGGCTTCTTAGGACCTGTCAGGGCCAAACATGATTGTTCTAAGCCCAAACATAAGCCCACTAGTGGAAAATATTTCTGCTAATGTATTTCTTTAAATGAGGACCACAAGTTGTCTGTTACTCCAGAACCCTAACTAGCTGCAGGTGTTCAAAGTGACCAGGATGAACTGGCTGGCTGTACACCGCGGTGGCTCAGCTGGGACCCTGGCTTATGAATGAAAATTCTTCTCAAGTGGGAGTCCAGCCCACCTAATCTAGACGCCAGACAGCTGGGGTCCTTTTGATGAACCAGCCAGGAAGATCTCTCAACTTCGTTACATCCTGGCAGAGCTACTTCTGGGTGAGAGATCAAAGTTAAAGACTGCAGGACTCCTAGTTCTGAGCAGCGTGCAGCCCAGATGTTCTATGTTCCTAGAGATCTTTCCCCTCTGCTGTTTACAGATAGTGTATGATGGGTGGGATCTGCCCTTCCCCACTCACCTGCCACCAGGACTTCTTCCTCCTCATGCACATGCAGGGGCAGGTAGGCATACTCATTCACATGACCTTCATACTGCCTCACACATTTAGTGGCCCTCAGGTCCCACAGCTTGATCTGGGAGAAGCACAGAGGATTACTCGGAAGGGTTTAGCAGGAACTCAGTGACTGCCAGGTATAAAGTTGGAAGGGTGAGGCCATCTCCAGTGATGCCTCAAACCCTAAAGCTTGAGTCCATCCGAATCACAGAACCAGAGGCCTCTCTGTCTAGGCAAGATTACGTTCACGTGGAGCAGCAGAAGAACTTTAGGGTAGCCCCTACCCTGGTGTCATGGTACTCTACCATCCCATAGCCTTAAATCAGGATCTCCTACCTTTCCAGCCATGTCTGATGCCATCAGGTATTGCTCGTCCTTGAGAACCCGCACAGAGGTCACTGCTGAGTCATGGAAAATGTGGGTGGCCTTCCAGCCCTTGGCTTGACTTGGAGAACGCAGGTCAATGGCAAAGATTTCTCCAGAACGACAGCCATTAAACAGTAAGGGAGTCTGTGGAGAGAGGGGCAGCACTCAGTTTCTATCACCTGGTCCCTAAGGGTGGAAGGGTGAGCCTGTAGGTGCCTGGAAGTGGCTCCACTGTCCCCTGTGGCTGGCGTGCTCCCTTCCTCCCTCTCTTTCTTTCTCTTTCTTTCCAGTCAAGGCTTTTCTGTGCAGCCCTGGCCGACCTGGAACTTGCTCTGTAGATCAGGCTGGCCTTACACTCAGAGACTTGCCAGTTTGAGGCAGTGACTCCTTGAGACTGTCTTAAGGAAACCATACCAATCAAAACAACCAACCAATAATAATAATAATAATAATAATAATAATAATAATAATAATAATAATAATAATAAAAAGCCCTATTCAGCTGTGCAGTAGTGCCAAATGCCTTTACTCTTGGCATTTAGGAGGCAGAGACAGGTAGATCTCTATGAGTTCAAGGCCAGTCTGGTCTACAGAGTGAGTTCTGGGACAAGCTCCAAAGCTACACAGAGAAACCTTGTCTTGAAAAACCCAAACCAACCAACCAACCAAACAAACAAACAAAAACAACAAAGAATCCACCGATCATTCTCACACTTTTTTTTTCTTGTAAAAGGCTGCAGCCCAGATGCTACCAGGGAAACCCAGGTTCACCCTCACAAACATTTCACTCTGCGAATGTTCTGTTAGAATCCAAATCCAACTAACCTGGACTGCAAATTGCTGAGCCAAGACATCACTGTTGGTCCCGTATGTCTGCCGGTGTCCTGTTACCACGTTGGTCACCAGGACCCTCCGAGACAAACCTGGTAGAGACATTAAGATGAGTCCTTGAGACTCGGGTGCTGGCAATCTTGCTAGGTGGGACCTTCAAGTCTGTGGAGTTCTTTAATTGACACCCAGGGATGTGGCCATGGCTCACCTGTACTAAAACAGTTATTTGCCTGGATGTTCAGGGACCAGGCACAGGACCAAGCACCAGGGATCCGGAAACTGCAGAGCATGCCAGGCTGGTCCGTATCTGCTAAGAGAAACAAAGGGAACAGCTGCCTTCTGGCCCAGGAGCGACTCTCCATGTTACTAGACCAATAGACCCGCTGGGAAAAGTTGCTCAGAGTCCATATATGCTGATGCACTTCAGATAGATGTTGTGCAGATGGGCCTCTAAAATGGCAGTGGTGGATTTACAACAGAAAGATGTCAGTGCTAATAGATTGCCCTCCTCAGAGTCTAGCACATGCTGCTGGAATTCCCAGCCTCCAGAACTCTAGGACCAAGACAGGGACCTTTACTGGACTTTGTGGTAACTAGAGAATGACTTAGGAGGGATGTCAGCTCAAGGAACATCTCATGTTCTCAGTCTAGACTGCTGCATTCACAGTGCTAACAGCTGTCACAGGCCGTGTAGTTTCAATCCTTGTCCCAACACCAACAGTGTGCTCAGGTCAGACCCTGAAAACTATGAACTGACAGACCATCTCAAGGGGGTAAATACAGCCGTGTGCTCACCACTCCAGCTAGGAGCTAGGACACACCAGTATCCCAGAAGTGTTCCTCACACCCCTTCCCAATTTCTACTTTCACTTGTATCGGTCCCTAAGGGAACTAACATCAGTTCTAACACTAAACAACTAGTTTTTTGTGGAGCTGTTAAGATACATGGCCCACAAAGTCTGCTGGGGAGAAAGATGCCGACAGCTTCATCTACTTCCATGAGGAACCCACTGGGGCAGGCACTACCTCCATCTTCCAGAGGTCAATCAATGTGCTTGAATGTGGGAATGGAATAGCTGTGCCCTGGGCCAGCTCTGCCTGAGGTCTGCAAACCACGCGCAGAAGTCTGGAAGGAACAGTCAAACCCCTTCCAGGCAGAAAGCATGCCTACCACACTTGGGAGCCTCACCAGTGCCTCTGAATGATGGCTACAGGCAGCTCAAACCCACATTTTCATGCCTTGTGCTGGCTAGTCATGAGCACTTTACTCTGGTTGCTGAAATGACCTCCAAGGATTTATAAGAAGCAGCAAACTCTAAAATGCAATGATCCTGGGGTAGACTTTGGGAGAGCTCCTGCCCCATGTGCTGAATGGAGCCATTCTGGTACCCACATCTCCACCAGACTCCCAGGGAGACCAAGGACGCAGGCCTTCCTCAGAGTATTAGGCTTTTCTAAGACAAAGGAAAGGACCCTACCTTGGTGGTTATTGACGAACAGGGATGCTGGGAGCAGGGTGGCACAGCCTGGTGTCTCTGCAAGGCCCATGAGGCACAGCCTGGACAAAATCTGTTAAGGACAGTCAGGTACAGACAGGACCCTCCTCTGGGAGAAGAATGACCATCAGTGTCTTTCAGAAAATTATAAAACACAAAGCAGGGTGGAGAGTCTACATATGACACTTTTTACATTTCCCATATCTAATTTATTTTCTTCAGGAACATCATGTCAGATACAGTTAAAAGCTCTTAGTCCCTTTGAGTCTGTTTCTTGACCTCTACCAGAAAACTAGGGTTTTCAAAGTGAAGTGGGTTCGTTGAGGCCATGGTGTAACATGTCTGCACATGTATTTGCCTGCGCATATGATTTAAGGTCAATGACAGCACATAGGCCTAAAAACTCAGTTATGGACTGAACCAATGATAAATGTCATGAACTCGTGTTAAACAAATCTTACACAAAAGTCCAGACAACATCACAGGAGGCTACTGTGTTCTTGTGTTCCTGCAGTGTGTTCTAATGGCACAGGTCTAAGACTCCAAGTATTTCCTGCACCGCCTTTCTCAGCGTTCCTCTGCTGTCTCCCTCCACCTCATGCTGGCACCTTCTTACGACTGGGCTAATCCTCCTCACTCTACTCCTTCACCAAAGCACCAACTCCCCTGGCAGGGATGCTGGGTCTGTGGTGACCCAAGAGCCCCAAGACTGTATGTTAGTGGTAGAGCAGATAGGGTCTGGAGTCAGCCTTCCTAGGGTCCAATGATATCTCCAGTGCTTACACATCAAGTCCCAGATGTCTGGCACAAAGGAACTTCATCAGCATCCAATAAACAGCCACCTCTGGACTTCAGCTGTTTATGGAGACTCCCTGCTGTGGACCCAAAAAATGAGACAGGGGTGTAGAATGGTTCACCCCTCTGTCATATCTACAGATGCTTAGGTCCATACCAGGATGTAGTTGTCCACTAAACCTATTCACCTGCAAAAGATACAGGATGTGGGAATCCAAGTGATTGAGTGAGGCCCAGCACACAGAGTTCACCTGGAGAGGAAGAGAGAAAGACTAGGTTAATTGCCACCCATGGAAACAACTGTCAAATGCTTTCCTAGAAAAGCTTATAGGGCTGGAGAGATGGCTCAGCACTTGCTGCTCTTACAAAGAACCCGAATTGGGTCCCAGCACCCACACCCAGTAGCTCCAGTTCTGGGAGATCCAACAACACACAAACACGTGTGCACATGTGTGTGCGTGTGCATGCGTATATACATACACACCCCTTAAAAGGCTTATAGGGACCTAGAGACATAACCTTCCGATCTCCACAGTACTGAGTCTAAACTCAAAGCTCTGATTATACTAGGTAAATACCAGTAAGTTACCCCTTAATCCAGAGGTACTCAACCTTTGGGAGAGTTGTTGAGCAGCCCTTTTATTGGGGTTGCATATCAGGTATCTACATATTAGATATTTACATTATCATTCATAACAGAAGCAAAAAAACAGTTATGAAATAGCAACAAAATAATTTCATGAGGGTCATCATCACATTAGGAACTGCATTAGGAGGGTTGAGGACCACTGCCTTAGTCGGACATGTGATTCCTTTCTTTAGGTTTTTGCTCTTAAAATAGGCTGGGAGAAGCATCCTGAGGATAGTGGGGTTCCCTGCTCAGACATGTTGGGGACCTAAGAGCTATAGGAAGAATGCAAACTCCAGGCCACAGTCCTTGCATGCCAGCATGGGGTCCCTGCTAAGGTATCTGGCACTTCCACATCCCCCAAATCAGACCCGAATTCTCTAATTTACAGGGCCAAAGGTGTGCTGTGTCTTGCTTCATTCACCAGGAGTTTCTTTCCTTCCTTCCTTTCTCTGCCTCCTCTGAGATAGGAAAATTATATGGCTAGGCTCACCTTGTAGCTCAGGCTACCTCAAGCAAACAGCGACCCTCCAATCTCAGCCATTTTTATGTACTGAGATTCTAGCTACTCTACCGGGCTCCCCAAGCCACTTCAACCTGGATCTACCTTGTGGCTCACATCCCTGCTGGACAAGAAGTCACAGCCTCTTAGATGCAGTTTAAAGGTTGCTCTTGGTTAGAGAGCACCTGACATTTCTGATGCCCACAGGACTCCATCGAGGCCGTGACTACTGCAGCCTGGAACCATGTCCCTTCACATCAGTTCTGATCCTTTAGAAAAGAACATCTTGATGGCCAGTGAAAGTACATTGCCTTTTGTCCACCTCAACCACCTAAACCAAATTTCCCCCCCAGCTTAAGATGCTCTGGGCCTTCCTTTTCCTCTGGGCTCCTAGGAACTAACAAGCTATTTGTCCCTTGGAAAAGTGAGACAGCTCTTCTTGCATTCTTCACAAAGCTCTTTCCCTTTCTCTCTCTGAACGTAGGCAACTATAGCAGTGTCCTAGTCCCAAAGGCAAGCACGTTGCAAGGCTGGAGAGAGGCAGGACAGGACATACCCTCCTGTTGGTGAAGTATAGGTTTTCATGCATGTACACTTTGAATGTGGGGGCCTTCAGCCCCTGCAGGTTGATGATGCCATACTTGGAGCCTCCGATTTTGACATCATTCACTGTGAAGAGGCGGTCGCTGCTAGTATCTGCCTGGAGGGAAACAGGCTGTAAGTGATCTTCGGCTGAGTCATGTGGCTACCTAGGTTCCTCTCCATGAGGGAGTATGGCAGCACCTAACTCAAAGTAGTGATTTCCAACAAAGCTCAGACTCTGCCCTGCCATTTCTGAGGCATGGACAAAGATGGTAAAGAGAGGACATGACCAGGAAGTCTGGTGTCCTTAGTGGCCACCTTGGAACTGAATCTAGGAGGATCTTAATGTTGGCCTAGAGGACTATACTATATGGCCACCATGAAAGCCACGGAGAATTCTGTTGAGTTCTAGACCAGCTACATAGTGAGACCCTCCTGTACTTAATTTAAAAATACAACATAGTGCCTGGAATAGCAACATTTAGGGAGTGAACTAAGGCAGGAGAACTGAGCTTGAGGCCAGCCTGGAGCACACAATTCCCTTGTCCCTAAAAGCGCCCCCCCAACTCCTCTCAATAGAACCCCAAACAAAACATAACATTGTTATTTCAGACTAAAATCTCCATATTACAGAGCAAAAAAACAACAACAACAAAAAAAAAAACACACTGTACTACACTTGATGGCACATGGAACCTGTTTATACTGTGCACCTTTTCAGCTGTACACACCACAGCCAGGGAGAAGATCCTTTGTTCTTAGCATGTGGCTAGACCCAGGCTTTATGTCAGAGGACAAGACTGAAGAGTGAGTGATGTGGTTCTATATTATATATTTAATAAAAATAGTCTGGAATACCAGAGGACAGAGTCACCCACAGCCAAAGCATGCCTGCATGCCTTTAATCCCAACACTTGGGAGGCAGAGATCCTCTGGATCTCTGTGAGTTCAAGGCCAAACAGAGCCAGGCAGTAATGGCACCCATCTTTAATCCTGGGCTCTAGGAAAGTTGAACCAGGAAGTAAAATAGCTGGGTGGGGAAAGAAACACTAGGCAGGAGAAGGCAGAAGTCTGCACTTTAGCCTGGTATAGGACCTACCTTTCTGGCCTGAATAGTTGGCTGGGTGAGAATTAGCTGTGGTTTGTTCCCTGTCTCTGATATTTCAGCTTCTCCCCAATATCTGCCTCCAGGTTTTATTATAATACCACATAGAGTGACACAGACACAATCTTAAAACAACAAAAGCTCCCACCAAAGCAAAAGGAAGACCCCTGTTCTCATAGTAATCAGCTTCTTCTTAGCCAGGCGTGGTGAACACTAACAATAACCCGTGTCACTCACCAGGATGAAGTTAAACTGGTCACTTGCCAGAGCAGAAGGGTCTGAGCTCTGAATCTCTACCTTTTTCCTCTCCATGCAGCTTACCCGCAGCTCATGGGATAAACTGAAGAGAGAAACAGAAATACAGGGTGGGCACGGACACTACAGCTAAGTGTCTAAGTCTGATGCTGCGGTACACTGCTGTAGAACCACCTCTGTGGGAAAATTTTATTTTATCTTTTAAAGGTTTATTTATTTAGGTGTAGGTGCTCTATCTGCGTGTACACCTGCCACCAGAAGGAAGCATCAGATTCCATTATAGATGGCTACGAGCCACCAGGTGGTTGCTGCGAATTGAACTCAGGGCCTCTGGAAAAGGCCATCTCTCCAGCCCAAGATGCTATTTTTTAAGACAGGGTTTCTCTGTGTAGCTCTGTTGTCCTGGACCTTGCTCTGTAGACCAGGCAGGCCTTGAACTCTAAGCAGAGGTCAGGAAGGTGATTTCAGTTCAGAAATTTTTTTCCATTATGTATACAATGCTCTATCTGCATGTATGCCTGCACACCAGAAGAGGGCGCCAGATCTCATTATAGATGGCCATGAACCACCATGTGGTTGCTGGCAATTGAATCAGTATCTCAGGAAGATTGCTGCGCTCTTAACTGCTGGGGCATCTCTCCAGCCCTTGAGTTTAGAATTCCAAGGCCAGTCTATGCAGCAGAGCAAGGAGATCATGTCTCAACAATAAAAAAGGCAGACCCCTGTCTGTGACTGCCTTTTCCCACCCTCATCTCCACATGGTTTTCACACAGAATGCTAAGTACAGCTACAGAACCAGGCAAATCAAAGAGTTAGACTCCAGAGGGATCTGACAGTCTCCCAGAACAAACTTTCTCTTGGGATGACAAGAATGCCTGACAGATGAGCAAGCTACTGAGAGGCTCAGGGTGAACTGCTCAGGCCAATATCCCTTTCCTCTTCCAGAGCACAGCTTCCTCTCTAGAGCGGAAGGGCTGTTTCTGCATTGACTTTCTTCCCTTTTGGGAGGGAAACATAGGAGGCTGTGTGCTACCCCTGTGCGGCTGGACCTCCCAGAAGCGTGTGCTTTGGTACAAAGAGGTAGCTTTGTATAGGGGCTAGGTAGGATCAGGGGCTGGAGCCAGAGGATCTTGTTCCTGTTTTGACCTGGAACAGTCACTCTACTCCGAACTTCAATGTCCTCTTTAGAAAATGGGAGGGAGTTACCAACTTATCTTACCAGATCTAGTCAGAGTTTTAACGGCCATCACAAAAGCAATGCAATTTTTGGAAATGCTGGAGGACTGAATCAGACATGTGAAGCACCACAGCTCGACACTGAGCTACATCCCTGGCCCTCCCAGCACAAGCCTTCTGATGGAACGGAGCACATGCACACTCACTTAATGCCATATGTGACACCAGGAGTCTCAGGAATGAAGTTATTGTGAGCATTACAGAATCCCCAGTAATGTCTATATAAATGCCCTTTCCCCTCTCACTAGACTCCCAGAGTCTCCATCCCTTGCTGAGAGCAGCAGTTACTCAGAGCTGTTTAAGACATAGAAGGCAGAGCTAGCTGTAGAGGGAGGGCCTGTGTGATCTGTAAGACCAGGGGAGGGCTGAAGATTGCTCCCAGAAGGGCTGGAGAGATGGCTCAGGTTCAATTCCCAGAAACTCACAATTGTAAATCCAGTCCCAGGGGATCTACCCCCAGAGTTCTGGGACTAAAGGTATGCATTACCATGCCTGGTTTAAATAAAAAAAAAGAAGTCAGGCGGGGGTGGTATATGCCTTTAATCCCAGAGCTGGGAGGCAGAGAGGGCAGATCTCTCAGTTTGAGATAAGCTTGGTCTACAGAGCTAGTTCCCGGACAGCCAGGGATACACAGAGAAAATTTGTCTTGAAAAATCAAAAAGATGTAGAAGGCAGCCAGCAAACTGGAGACCCTCAGCTACAAAGACTTCTCACAAAGTAGCACAGGGTCTCATCTGACTAGAGTTGTGGACGACAGGAGTAAAGATACAAGAGAATATTCAAGACAAAGTAAGTCATTGTCTTACCGGCAATAACTGGTAACGTTGAGAAAACCCAGCTGGTTTTTTCGTAGAATGGAAGATGCATTGAAGCCCATTCTGGTAATTTTCTAAGTTTATTAAAAAAAAAAAAAAGGTAAGATTCAGTAGCTTCAGTGAGGGTAGCCATCATGGTGGTGCAGACCTGGAGTTTTTTCTAGCTTTGGGGAGGTTGATCCTAATCATCAGTTCGAAATCATCCTTAGACACACAGTACTTTCAAGACCAGTTTGGGTTATGAGACCTTGCCCATAAAACAAAAAAAGAAAGTCATTAAAGATATATTTGTGTTGTGGTTTGGATAATACAGGACATAATGGAGGAAACAGGTATTAAGTAGACAGAAATTCGGTGACTAAAATTTGATATATAAAATTTGGTAAGTGTCCTCTCAAAGTCTCCTCTTGTTGGCAGGAAGAAAACCCAAGCACAAGAACCAAGGTAGCCCTGTGGGTTGTGTTGGAGAGCCTGGGCCAGATCTCTGTCTGGGTTCCTTGATAGGCAATAGGCTGACATGTATAGAGTAGGCCAGGTGCCAGGGTTTGTGTCAGCAAACAGAAAAAGGAGTAGGAAATGGGGTCTCTTGCCCGCTGTTTTCCTCATCATTTCCACGCCAGGGAAAATATGATAGCACACTGACATACTCTCGTCAAGTGTCACAGGGTTTCTGATTGGCAACCTGCTTTCGGCAGCAGATGGTGCTGTGGGGGGGGGGGGGGGCACTGGGCAGCCAGGGTGAGGGCCCACCTTTCCCTGCTTGTCTTCCTGGTGCAGCAGCTGCAGCCTTCTGTTCTCCATTTCCTTATGTTGGATGCCCTCCTTTGTGAGGGGGTTGCAGTTGTTATGACCAGGGAGCAAACGGAAGTAGCGGTTCTTTTCAGGGTCAAAATAAAAGCCTGGAAGATCTTAAAAAAAAAAAAAAAAATTCAATTGACTAAATTAAGACACTGACCCACCTAGTAATAAAGAGTCTGGCCAGCTGGGTGGTGGCAGCGCAGGCCTCTATCCTCAGCACTCTGAAGGCAGAGGCAGGCCGATCTCTGAGTTTGAGGCCAGCCAGGGCTACACAGAGAAATCTGTCTCAAGGGGGGGGGGGGGAGAGGGAGTGTGTTTTTCCACTGGTTGAGCAACAGTCAGGATCAGTCACTAAGTTCTGGAGAGAACTGTCCCAGAATCATTATTCCCAACACGTGGCTCCTGGCTCCTTCCTTCAGTCGATCAATTGCTTTTACAATTCCTTCTAGTCAAGAATGCCCTCCAAGCATGGCTGCCAGAACAGACTCACTACCTGCCTGGTTTGAGGCACGATAAGGTTTTATCTTCCCCCTAGGCAGACCAGGAGCTTTACCCAGCTTCCTGCCTACCTGGTACAGATGACTCCCCATCTCTGTTGGATGAGGTTAATGGGGCCTCAGCATCATGGTGGCCAGAGTCTTGTGGACTCTGCAATGTTCCTGTGGTGTACCTGTTGAGATACAGTTGTGACAATGAGTGTATGTGCTCATGAAGGCCAGGGGACAATCTTGGGTGTTACTGCTTAGGTGCTATCTATCTTTTTGAGAGGACCTCTCACGGGAACTCACAAAATAGAGGGGACTGGCTGGTGAGCCCCAGAGGGTATGAGGTCTGCAGACACACGATGCCACACCTGCCTTTCAAACATGAACTCCATCTCCCCAGTCCAGTTCGGTCATTCTGACTGAAGATCCTACTTGGGCAGCTCTGTAGCCTTCACCTGAGCTGTGTGATTATTTGGGGAGCACTGACCCCTCCACTGTAAACACATCAAAACAAGGGCCAGCCTCTTCCTTTCTCTTCTCCCTCTCTGATCCCTCTCTCCGTTCGGAAACGACACCTGTCAGGAATTCTTCATTTTCTCGCTTGAGCATCTTGCATATCATGAGGTCTTCTGGAATTTTCCAGGATGGAAAAACAAAACAGAAATCTTTGCCAATGAGAATGTTACTAGCTGGGCTGTCTGTTTAGCAGCACTTACAAAGCCAGGTGAGTTTCATTACTTATTGGCTGCAGCAGCAGAGGAGTTTAAATTTTAAATCTGGCTAGACGACCTTACAGACGGAGAAACTGGAATTCGGGGAACAGAGGTAATTTCCTTTGCATTAGGATGGAGGCCTGCTAACACACGGGTCTGTAAAGCCACCAGGGGCCTCTGTGGCAATGACAGTTCGAAATGTAGAGTGAGAATTCTAAGAGAACCCCTCTCCCCACACACAGGAAGTTTGCAAAGCTAGTCTGAGAGAAACAAAGAACAGCCAGTCCCATAGCGCCCAATGCTAATGCACAGCTGTAGGGGAAATTGTTTTCTCTCCTTTTTTTGCCCAGAGCTTCCTGAGGCAGCCCATCTGTGATCAGCAGGAGGTGGATTAAGTTCCTGACAAAAGTTGGTCTTCCTCATCCAAGGATTGCTGCTCCATTTTTTTCCACACAGAGCCCAGAAGGTGACTGTGACCAGGATTCCAAATCACTCTGACAAAACTGGGCTGGGAATCTCAGAGATCACATCTTGCTATCTACCCATTCTGGCTTGTAGGGAAAGTCTGAGGCCCCCCAAAGTATCCGCCGCTCTCCTAATGAAACATACAACATTGGGTGCAGTGCTGATCTTTCTACAGTATGGGCCGAATTTGAGATTTATGCCCAGTGAGGCCCACTGTGTGCTGAGAGCACACACACAAAGACACACACACACACACACCCAATACATAAACTGAGGACTGACATGTGGAAGACTTTGCAACTGGTCCAAGGGCTGTAAAAAGGAACAGCCCATGAACTCCAGGGCTGCAGGAAGACTCCCTACTGTCAGAGTCCTGGGACTTCTGGGTGTCCTTGCTCCAAGGCCGGGTGGGTGGGGGTGGTACAAGCACTATGAACTCATGGGCAGTCTGGTCTACAAAGTAAGCTCTCGCGCGCGCGCGCGCTCTCTCTCTCTCTCAGACACACACACACACACACACACACACACACACACACACACACACACACACACACACACACACACACGCACAGACTTGTAGTCCACAGGAAGATTTGCATATATTATGTAAATATGCTATATATTACATATATTTATATAAACAACATATGGTAAGGACATAGTTTATAAGTCCTTTTCCAGAACTTATACTAGATTATATTCCCAGAAAGATTTTTTTTCCCCCTCCCAAGTCTCCAATTGTGCCTGAAAACCCTACCAATAGCCTATGGCTGGCAATCTGGTCAGAAGCCAGTTACTGTGAAAAAAAGAGTGTGGCGTGTCGGCAGTCCCCAGAGCAGTGGGCCGACAGCAACATGTTAAACTCTGGAGCCTACTGACTCCACTGCCGACTCATTCTGAGAAGCAAGTATATGTGTGAGCGTTGCCCGGTGCTGTTCTGGGTCTAGTGCACTTGCCTCTCCCTAGAATCACCCTGCCCAAAGGCAGGGTCCTGCTGGTAGCTTCGCCCACGTCTTCTCCTCCTCTGCCAGCTGCTTCGGCTCATTTCCGTTCCTGAAGAGAAAATGAACATCAGTCACCCCAGCTGTGCACTCTCCCAATGGCCTGGCAGCTCCACCATGCTCATGATGGTCACTGGTGAGGCTGTCACCCAAGCCTTGCTGGAAGAGTTTCCCCACCGACAGAGGTGAGACATGGTTAGATATGAATACCTTAACTCTTTCCACATCTTCTCCACAAACACTTGTGAGAATTCTTTTCCGTGTCCCTCCCTCCCCATGACAGGGTTTCTCTGTGTAGCTCAGGCTGTCCTGGAACTTGCTCTATAGAATGGTCAGGCTGGCCTTGAATTCAGAACTCAGAGCCTGTCCCACCAACTGCCTGGCTTTGTGTGAATTCTTACTTTTTGGGGGGGAGGTGTTGAGACAGGGTTTCTCCGTGTAATAGCCCTGGCTATCCTGGAACTTGCTTTGTAGACCAGGCTGGCCACAAAGATTGCCTGTTTCTGCTTCCCAGAGTACTGAGACTAAAGGCATGCGCCACCACCTGGTGAATTCTTACTCTTGTTTTGGAGAAAAAAAAAGTCTGTCTACTCTCCTTAACTTTCCAATTCTTCCCACCTAGATGTCTACCTCATCTTTCCTTGGGGACGCCACAGATGTCTAGTTCATGTTTAATGGCTCCATTTTCTCTCTGCTAATCTAATGGTACAGACGCACTCCGGAAGAGTGATCTACATGTAAATTCAATGTCTTCACCTCCCTATGCCAGCATTCTGCTAAAATGCACTTGCTGAGGTATGAGGTAGCAACTAATGATCCTTATGGGCAAAATTGGGGAGTCTCATTTAGTCCCTGGTCCTGCGCTTGGCAGGTTGAGGCAGTGAGGTCACCAAGTTAGGCCCGCCTAGGCTGCCTAGTGAGACTCTCAGAAGAAGCCAGCAGTTATGAGAGCATGCATTGCTCCTGGCGGAGGACTGGAGTTCTGTTCACAGCACAGACACCAGGTGGCTCATAACCACTGGTTAACTTCAGCTCAAGGGAATGAATGTTTTCTTCTGGCTCTGGGGGGCATCTGCACTCACATGTGCACAGTCGACTTTCATAGACACATAATTAAATTATTAATTAATTAAGAAAAGCTGAGGGTTGATAAACTGCTCAGTGGGTGCTCTTCACCAAATATGAGAGTTTGAACCCAGGACCCAAATGGTAGAGTCAACTCTAAGTCATTTTCTTACTACCACATGCAAGTCAAGGCTTTCTCCCAGAACCAACCACACACCCATACACATAAAATAAAACTAAATAAAACTTAAGAATGCCTGGTGGCACTCTTGTAATCCCCAACACATGGGAGGGTAAGCAGGGGGGGCCGAATGTTCAAGGTTATCCTTTGAGTTACACAGGGAGATTGAAATCAGCCTGAGCTACCCCGGACCCTCAAAACCAAAAAGCACCCCCTTACAAAAACAAAAAACAGTCCATATTAGAGGCTGAAAAGTATGCTTGGGGGCTGGAAAGATGGCTCAGGGGTTAAGAGCACTGGCTGCTCTTCCACACGGTGGCTCACGGTCATCTATAATGAAATCTGATGCCCTCTTCTGGCCTGCCGACATATATGCAGGCAGAACACTGTACATAATAATTTTTTTTTTTAGTATGCTTTTATAAAATACAAGTTGACTCTCCAAATTTATACCTGCATTTATCTGTCTGTTTTAAACTTTGCCTATATACTCCTGTCTCACTGGATGTGGGTTCCCTAGACCTCAGGGCCTTGTGCTAGGCAAGAAATCCAGTATAGTTTTTTCTATTCTTAGTACCCACTGACCTAGTTGGCTATGTGCAATTACTGCTGAGCAAAAACCAAACCAAACCCAAGACAGCCCCAAACAATAATAAAACCTGCTATTTACTCTTTAATCTGTGGTGCTTGGGGCTGAATCCAGGCTCCCGGGCCTTACCATTGAGTTTTTCCTTGAGCTCCCTTCACTTATGAGATATTCAAAACCAAAATGTGTATGGGTGTTTTGGCCCCATCTATGTCTGTGCATCACTTGTGGGCCTGGTACCCAAGGAGGCTAGGAAGAGGGACTAGAGTTACAGACAGGCGCTGCCATGTGGGTGCTGGAAATCAAAATGGGGTCCTCTGGAAACTAAAGTGTAACACTAAGCCATCCTCTAGCTCTGCTTCACTTCAAACCCTAGGTAGAACATCTGATGGACATCAGGCACTGAGCTTGGCACTGGGAAGGGGGCAGGGCTGTGGCCCCTGCCTCATGACACCTCTCACATCCTAGCAGGAAAGAAAGGAGTGATGGCCCTGTGTGGACGGGATGGAGGGCTGGGGAGAGGGGGCACATGAGGAGTCAAGGAGGAGGCTGGAGAGGGAACAGGAGAGGTTGAGGACGCTGCAGGAGGGCAAAGTCTCACAAACTAGAAACTGGCACTCAAGTGGCAAGAGTCAGGAGGGAACTTCATGAGACAGGTGGACTAAGAAGTGAGTTACTGGTGGCATCAGTAGCCAGGAGACCAAGGATGGTGGAGTGGAGCCCAAGATATATATATTCGGTCTGCAGAGTAAGTTCCAGGCTAGCCAGACTATACAGAGAAACCCTGTTACAAAAAAACCAAAATCCCTGCCCCCCCAAAACAACAACAGCAAACCAAAATAAAACAACACCAAAAAATACTTACGGCAGCATTACTAATTAGATTAGATACCAGTTTGAAGTCTACAATCTTTTGAGGGGCGGTGTCTCTCTATACTAGCATTGAACATGTGACTCTTCCTGCCCCAGCCCTCTACAGGCTGTGCTTACAGATGTGCATCATCACACCTGGCTTGAAGTCCATAATCTTAAATCATGGAGAAGATCACCTACCATTAAGGAGAGTATTAAATACTCAGGAGTACAGTATCTTCTAACCCAGTATTTCCATGCACCAGAGCTCCTTTTTTTTAATTAAGGCTGCTTTCCATAGCATTTCATTTTGGGATAACAAGTTCCTACGAAGCTGTGCAATTTAAGAATTTAGAGTCTAAGTCATTTTGAGAAAAAAATGGAAATACAGAGAAATAAGTGTGCTTAAAATTACTCCCTCGTTCCATACAATCTTCACCACCAGTTAATCCTTAGCTGCTCTGTCCAGATACACACTCAAAGCCAGCCTGGCCCTAAACTTCCCCTGGAACTCCAGAGATGCTGGGGTACAAGCCCACTATTGGGTGAACAGCCGATGTGTTCTTTATAATCTGGGGACCTGCTCAGCTTCTCCACTTGAGTCACCGGGAGGCCATCTCATTTTATTTCAACAATGCTTTCAAAGCTTCAATTCCTTTGGCTTCCTTGTGGATGGTCCTGAAATCCCAGCTTGTTTGCACTCTCTCAAGCCCCGCTTTACACGCAGGGCTTGGCAAAGATTGATTATGAGAGCAAGAGTATGTATGGGTGGGTGCTTCTGGGCTCTTTGCTACCAGTATATAGACCCTGAACAATTGGGGGCAACTTAGTTGGAGGTCCTGGGACTACACCACTTTCCCCCAACACATGCTGGAGGCTGGGGTTTGAGGATAATGATAAAAATACTTGGGAATTACACAGTCACAGTGGCCGTACAACCTTGCAAAAATGTACAAAATGCTATGGTATTCAGTGGGGGCTGGGGGCAGGTGAGCACTTGCCACTCATATAGGTTGGAATCCCCAGAACAAGGTTTCATTCCTACAGTAAAATGGGAGCTGGAGGCAGGAAACTCCTCATAAGTTCCAAGGCCAGCTAGCCCAATGAACCAGAGGGAACAAGGTGACAAATGGTACCTCAGGTTGTCCTCTAACTTCCACGCTTATACACACAAAATTTAAATAAGGTGAGAAATAATGCA
This sequence comes from Phyllotis vaccarum, assembly GCA_033318265.1. Taxonomy (NCBI): domain Eukaryota; kingdom Metazoa; phylum Chordata; class Mammalia; order Rodentia; family Cricetidae; genus Phyllotis; species Phyllotis vaccarum. The sequence continues at coordinate 64,297,053 of JARWLC010000006.1, forward strand.
ATCATTGAAAAACTCATAAGACTCTGATTCCTAAGGCATAGCAAGATTCAAAAAAATGCTAAAGCCACTGGTTGGTATAACCCAGCATAAAATGACCCCTTCAGTAAGTTCTCCACCCTAGTGTGGAGCATTAGTGTACAGGAAGGGAAATGGGAAAATGCAGGTGACTCCTTAGTTCTGTCCAGCGTAAAAAATAAGATGGCTCTGTAGTTAGGAGGACTTGATGCTCCCAGAGAAGCCCTGAGTTTGGTTTCCAGCATCCACTATCAGGTGGTTCACAACCTCCTGTAACTCAGTTCCAAGGAAGCCAACACAGAATTCTGGCCTTGGAGGGCACTCCCACACAAGCAGCATTCATTCACACATACCCCTATCCTTATAAATCCCACCCCTGAAATCCACCCAAGGCGAACCACGCCTGACCTCCACCCACATGCACAAAAACATCACACAATAAAATTAAACCCGACTTTGCAACATGGAAACCAAGGCTTATAGAACTAGCTATCTAACAAAACCAAATTAAAGAGGCAAAAAGGGGGTCCCTGACACCTGGGCGCAAGCACCTCAATTTACACTGTTATGTACAGATCCATTTCCAGACAGTGGGGTGGTCGACTTTTCCAGGAATCGGATTCATTAGTTTTTTCCACCTTCTTACTGCTCTGCTCCACCCATACGCCTGTGTCTGTGGCTCTTCACGGTGGAAGAAGGTAAGTTGTACTCTCCGAAGTCACTAAGGAAACTACAAATGCTCCTGGATTCTGAAGGAATGGTGCGGAAATACTGCCTTTCTCACTAACGCACAATTTGGTGTGGTGGGAGATGGAGGCTGGTGCTAACTAGCCAGTGCTAACTCTTCCATATACCGGCATGTCCAAAACCTCAAGCAAGCCACCACCTAACTAACCTCTTTCTGTGTCCGATGATGATGCCTCTAGGGTTGGAGGGATGGCTCAGTGGTTAAGAACACTTTATTGCTCTTTGGAGAACTCAGGTTCAATACTCAGCCCCACACAGGAACTTACGTCTCAAACTCCAGCTCCAGGAGTCTGATACATACACCCACACACATCATAAAAACAAATAAATACACAAATACAAGCTCTTTTAAAAAGCGGTGTGTGTGTGTAGACCTGATTCAGCGGTTAAGAGCACCGAGGACCTCCGTCATGGCGGCTTACAACCATGTGTAACTCCAGTTGCATGGGATCCGGACTCCCATGGGATCTGACTTCTGGCATCCATGGACAACCCGGCATGCTTGCAGCACACTCAGACACTCAAGCCAAATACAAATAAACAAAACAACACAAACAACAACAAGAACCTCTTCCAAAATTTATATCCAAAAATACTACGGGGCTGGGGCTCCATCACGGCCCGAATTGCAACCAAGGTGCCGGCCCTGGGCCTGTAGGCCGGACGCTGCAGGGTGACCCTGGGGATCCCGCAGGCCCTGCCAGGCTCGTCCACACCCACTCCGGCCGAGTATCATGCTCATTCCTCCTGCCCTTGGCCCAGCCTTCCCCGACCTCAGCGTAGGTCCAGCGACACCCCCCAGGCATCGGAAGAAGCTCACCTGCGCAGCTGGTTCTCTCAGGCGCAGCACAGTCTCTCTGAGTACCCGGAAAGACCCTCGTGTTCTGTGTTGTCACAGCCCAGGAGACTGAAGCGACTGGTTCTGCCTTCTCATTGGATCAGGCCTCTGTCCGTCCATGCCAGTAGGGGCGGTCTTATATAGTGGGCGGGACTTGGTACTTCCGGGCATACCCGGGCCAGATTTGCTAAGGGGCGGGGCCTGGTGTGCTTCGGGGCGGGGCTGGGGGGGTTGCTACCTGCGCCGTGGAGTTGCAGGCACCTTCTTGGCAGTCAGGGAATAGTCTCTTCTGCTGTACACCGTACCTGGAAAACTTTCTTTTTGATTGGGTTCAGTACATAAGCCCGAGTTAACACCGATGTGTTGTCGGGAGAGATAATTGTATGCAGGAGGCTGCAATATGTGGTGGCTTCTAATCAGTGTCTGCTTGTTTCCTACTTGCTGTGTGATCTAGGGTAAGGCCTTCTCTGCGCCTTAATTTCTTCCAAGTAACAAGTAAATAGAGAAAAATATTCTAAAGTTTGTTTATAGAAGCAATATTTCCAGAATATCTGGCGTGTTTAACCAGCTAACAACCCAGAGGGCCTCTCCAAGGAAGATGAAGTCTGTGATAGGTCAGAAGTAATAGTGTGAGCAGAGCAGGTTCGAATAGGTGGGGAACACCAATAAACTTGATCTTACTGTATTTGGGGGAGAAAAGAATCCAAACTGAAACAATATGAAGCTGAAAACCTGTTCCAGCCATTGGTTGGGTTGACCGCGAGGAACGTGGAAGCCTTAGCAAGGTGGATTGGGTTGGAGAACAGCTTCAGAGGCAAGGAAAACATGTGAGGTTCCAGAGACTTGGGTAACAACTAAATCTGTGCTTAGGGGAAGTCTCTTGGGTCAAGCAGCAATCATGAAGGCTAGTCAGGGCAGTGGCTGAGATGGAGGGTGGTAGATTGGAGACATATCCGAAGGAGAATCTCTGACTTGAACTCTGGAAGGAGGAAGACAGGATTCTATGCTAGAGCCTTGAGGTCCCGGAGGATTGAGGGGGTGGGGAGGTGATGGGGTTCTTGTGAAGGACTGGTACCACTGACAGGCTTCACTGAATACTCACCATGGAAACTGGGTAGACTTCAGTTTTATCCTGGAAACCTGTAACCTATACTCACACTACAAAGGAAACTTGGCCTGAAGCGAGTCATGTGGCATCCCTGGCTCAGTTTTCTCTCAGGTCAGTAAGGACAGAATGTAATGCTGACTCAGAATCAGGCGTTTGGCTTCCAGTGACTAAGCACTCTGTGTTGCAAATTTGACTTGGTGTCTAGATGGTATATAATATTCAGACACAGAAACAGACACACATGATACACACACACATATCACAAAACAAAACCCAAACCTCACATCCAGGGCCCGGAGACATGGCTGAGTGGTTAAGTGCACTGGTTACTCTTCCAGATGACCTGGTTTCCAGCACTTGCGTGGAAGCTCACAGCATATCAGGTCTGGCAGAAATGGAGATTCTAGACACCTCATTCTGTCTCTCATTCTATCAAACTGTTGAAACAATGAACCCCAAGGAAATGGAAATTTCCCCAGGAATCTCACATGGGGTGGGGGGAGAAAGAATAGGCACCAGCCATAGGGGGAGCTTGTCTCCCAGAAAGAGATGTCAGAGTCTCAGCAACTTGTTCAACTGCCTTACAGGATGAGACTGAAGCCCAGACTGTAGCAAAACCCACAGCTGTCATTTTAAAGCAAACAAGAGATAGTTTATTCTGGAGTCATTGTTAGTGACCATGGCCTGGGAACACATTTAGGTTACCCAAATTCCGTGTTTCAGCGGGGAAGCATTTTAATGAAGTTTGTACAGTTTTACAGAACAAAAAAAGTCATGAGTCAAGGCAAGTTACATCAGGGAGGGAGGGCCAAGGAGGTGGGGAAAGCCCTTCTGTAGCACCATCCTGCTGAGCTTCTGGGTCGGTGGAAGCTAATGGTTTGCTGCGTTAATAGATTCCAAAATAGTTTTTAATTTATTAATCATAGAATGTTAGCTCTGATGCAGAGGTGGGCAAGGAAGGGCCATTTTGGAGGGCTAGAACTATCCCAAGATAAGGTAGCTAGCCTCTGGACCTGAACTGTTCCAATCTCCCTGTAGTACTGAAACTAATTATTCAGTCAGTCTCTGCAGACACAGCTTCATTTCCAGAGTTCTCATCCACAGGTCAATGATGTATGAGATGGGTTGCTTAGTGTACATATCTTTGGCCCTCTGTTTAAACGTTGATCTCACTTCAGGACCTCAAAGACAGTCTTGAGGAGTTTGCCCAGTATATTTATCCCTTTTTGCTGTGTACCACATTGAATACATCACCTTTTCCCACTTTCCACTGTTAAGTTGAACTCTTAAATTGGTTTATTGAGGATAGGTGGCTGGACCTGACTTGGGGTACAAGTTGTGATCTGAAGCTGGATGATAGTAACTTCAGTTCCAGGGAACCTGGTGCCCTCTACTGTCTTCCAAGGGCACCAGGCATGCAGATGATGCACAGACATACATGCAGGCAAAACATCCATTAAAAAAAAAAAGAGATAAAAATTAATTTCCAGAATCTGAAACTAATGCAAAATTTTCTCTGAAATTCTATCTACAATAAGTAAGTATTAAATATTTCTACATAAAAATTACCCTGGGACTGGGAAGATGGCTCAGTCTGTGCTTGCTATCCAAGCACGGAATCATGTCAAATGCTAGCGAGGTGCAGTGGTGTTTGGGTATGATCCCAGCACCAGGGAGGCAGAGTAGGGCTTGCTGGTCAGCCAGACTATCCCAAAGATGTCAAGCCCAGTGGGATACTCGGCCTCAGGAAAACAAGATAGTAGCTCCTGAGGCACGAAAACCAAAGTTGACCTTTGGCCTCCATACACCTGTGATATAGGTTATGGGTCATGCCTCTAAAATATTAGTCTCGATGACTCTCTCTTGAGTCTGTACTCACTTTTAGGGTCTGTCAAATTTCTCTTTCTCTGTCTAATACTAAAATACTTTATTGAGCTGGTAAAATGCCGTGTTGTATAGCGGTGTTTGCTGCCCTACGCACAAGCTAGATGACCTGAGTTCCTTTCCTAGAACCCACAAAAAGGTGGGAAGAGAGAACCAACTCCACAGAATTATCCTCTAACCTCTATGTTTGGACTGTGGCATGCGTGCCCCCCCATATACGTACCTACACATTAAAATAATAAAATAAAATTTGTTTAGAGGTGATAGGTTTTCTGTACCCTGATGATAGGTTTCTCTGCCAATGCAGTAATCTGGATCAAGCCAAATTAAAAAGTAAAAGACCAGGTTTATTCTGGGCAGCTTCCAGGTGACTCTTCCAGCCCCCAGAGATGGAGGCGGAAGACGGGGCAGAAAAAAAAAAATCACATGGGCAAACTAAATCAGGGCCTTTATATACCCTGTAGCTGAGGGGTGATGATGTGTCTGCCACAAGTGGGGTTTGTGCCCATGTTTAAACGTTGATCTCACTTCAGAACCCCGAAGACAGTCTTGAGGAGTTTGCCCAGTATATTTATCCCTTTTTGCCTGGGGTGTGTGTGGGGGGGAGAGCCTCAGCAACCACCAGGAATGCAGAACTGGACTTTTGGGCAGTTTTTTAGTGTTGGAGATTCTCAGAGGGTGGGGTTTGGAGAGGCAGGAATGGGGCTTTGTGGGAGATTGTGTCCTTACATTGTAAATAATTGTCCCACCCACTGGTTTAATAAAAAGTGCTGATTGGCCAAAAGCAGGCAGGAAGCGTGGGTGGGGCTACCAGACTAAGAAAACTCTGAGAACAGGAAGCACAGGCAGAATTCCAGAGAGAAGCTGGAAGAAGCAGAGGACAACTATGCTGCTCTAAGAAAAGGTACCCAGCCACATGGCTGAACAAGAGACATGGGTTAGATGAAGGGTAGAGAGCTAGCAAGTGATATGCCTGGGCCTTAGGCTGATCAGCCTAAAACTAATTGTAAGCATCTGTGTGTCTCTGTGGGACTGCGGGACTGTGGGACTGTGGGTCTGCGGGTCTGTGGGCCTAAACCTTGAGGCAAGGCCCAAAAGTCAAGGCCAGAAACCACCTACTACAGGGCTTTCACAGAGGTGAGCTGTTGCAGCTGACCAAACACTCTGACCTTCTTGAGTATATGGACACCAGTTCAAATCTTGCTACTTCCTGTTGGAATGGGATGACTTGGGAGAGGAAGTGAGGAGTCAGTGGACCCATGCTCTGTGGGAGGTATGGGTGAAGAAGCATTCAGATAACTACATCCTGGAATCCTCAGGACTCTGTTCTGGGAGGAATCGGAGAAAGCAAGTTGCTAGGAGAAAAAAAAAAAGATTATTTCATCACTAGCCCTATGAATGAGACGAGCTAGCCCTGGGAAGAGTGGAATGGAGATGCACCCTGGTTGTACAAAAGACACAAAGGTGAATAAACAGGACACAAGAGCAGATAGGCCCTTTGTTGGTGTTAGGATTCTGTTTTAGCCCTGGAAGCCACACCTAGCCAATGGCAATTGGCCTGGCCCTGCCTTGAGTTCTGATGTCAAGTCAAGCTCTATTTAAGAAGGATTCTTACTTTGACTCTCCTCTCTTTTGTCTTTCTTTTCCCTCACCCCACCAGAGGGCGCACTCCTCAACCTCCTCCCCTCCCTGTGCTGATATATTTTATATTTAATAAAACCAGTCTGGAATATCAGAGAACAGTTCTACCCTCAGTCAAACCAGGAGGGTCGGAGAGTGGGGACCCACACCTTTAATCCCAGCACAGAATCACAATTGGTAATTTAGGCCATGGGAATGACCAGTGGTGATCTACCCCTTTAATCCCATAACTCCAGAGACAGAGATCTCTCTGCGTTTCTGTGAGTTCAAGGCCTAACTACCAAACAGTAGTAGCCCACACCTTTAATCCTAACTCTAGGAATATGATGCCAAGTTGAACTCAGAAGTGAAACAACTGGGCGAAGAGGATATTTAAGGCAGGTATAGGAAGACAGAGATTCATTCTGCAGAAGCCACAAGCCAGGCTGAGGAAGCTGGAAAATAGCTTTTACCCTGAGAAGCTGGCTGGGTGAGAATTGACTGTGGTGTTTCCTCTCCCTGATATTCCAGCCTGTCCCCGAGATCTGGCTCTGAGTTTTCCTTTAATAACAACTAGAATTCATGTTATATCCCTCTCCCCTTCTTTTCTCCCTTCCTCCTCTCCTCCTTTCGCTCCCTCCTTCCCCCTCTCTCTCTTCATAACAACAAAGCTTCTCACTCATAGACCTAGTTTAAGTGTCTCCTTGCCACCACCGGGCACACATGGGACATGAGGTCTCTCTCCATCCATTTCCATCCACCAGGCACACTGGGTAGACACAATATCATATCAAATCACAACAATCGGGACATTCTAGAAAACCGGAGGGTGGAAGGTCCCAGTTACTGGACACCCCATTTATTTATCCTGGGTCGGTGCCCAGCTGAGCCTGGAGGAATGTTACCAGCATTGATGTTCCAGGAGCTTGGCAGCTGAAGGATCACAATGCAGGTCCTGTTCCTGTTCACCTGGGCTCTAGAGACTTAGGAGATAAATTCCTGAAGAGTACCTCATCCCTGGGAGAGTGGGGCAGACTCAGGGGCAGTGGGTCTGTTAGCATGGGTGCAGGGAGACAGCTGTCAGCATGTGAATAGAGAAAGGACCTTAGGAGAGAAAGGTAGGGTAGGTTCCAGGCCAGTGGAGTGGTTTGGGCTGGGAGGTGGTGACTGAGGAGGAACAGCTTTCTGTAAAAGAGCTTGAAAGGGCTTATGTTGAATGAAGTTTCTGGCCTGGACTTTCCGGCCTAGCCTCGTGGCCCGGACCCACAGACCCACAGTCCCATAGTTCCACTGAAACACATAGATGCTTATATTAATTGTACGCTGATTGACCTGGGGCCCAGGCATATAACTTGCTAGCTCTTACCCTTAAACTAACCCATGATTCTTATCTTGTTCAGCCATGCGGCTCGGTACCTTTGCTCAGAGCAGCATAGTTGCCCTCTGCATCTTATGACTTGTCTGGTAACTCTGTGGCATTTCTGCTCTGTTCTTCCTTTTCCCAGAGTTTTCTTAGTCTAGTAGCCCCACCCACACTTCCTGTCTGCCTTCAGCCAATCGGCATTTTCATTAAACCAGTAGGTGGAACAATTATTTATTGTAACAACATAATCCCACTACAGGTTTGGGCCTGTAGGAGTGCATGGGGTGGGTGGAGGGGGGGCTAGGAAAACTTGAATGGAGAGGTTACTGAGTTGTTATGAATCCATTGGTCCTCACCCTTTCCTGAGGATTAGAGATGGTAGTGTATATGGAGTTCCCAGGAGATGCCAAGGGCTTTAGAGGTGAGCTCAATGACCCTGAACCACCACATATGCTGTTTTCCTGGAGGTTAGGAATGCCTGTAAAGGTGTCAACAAGAGTTAGGAATGAAGCTTTGTGAGTGGGCTTGTGGGTGAAGTCAACCAGCCAGTCCTTACCCAGTGGGTGTCCTCAGAGCTGGTGCAAGGGTTGGTGGATCTGGAAGGCCTCCTGTGGGTTGGTCTTGGCACACATCTGGCAGGAAGAGTGGACCTTTAAAATTCAGGCTCAAGGATGGGTGGGATCAAAGAGAGGCTGTGAGAAATGGAACAAAGCCTTTGGGCCTGTATGTAGGTTCCGATGGATGTCTGAAATGATGGATGGAGAGTGTTCCTGGTCCTGGGGGAGGATGCAGAAGTTATTTGAGTAGAACCATCCTTTTTTTTTTTTTTTTTTTTTTTTTTTTTGTCTGTGGGGCTCCTTTATTCAGAAGTTCATCCCTCTCTTCTGGGTGTCTAAAACAATATGTTCAGTTGATCCAGAGGAGCTGGAGGCCAGTTCCCAGGCTACCTGAGTCAGCCTTGGCATTGCCTAAGGCTAATGGGTCCTTGGAGAACTGATATCTCCTGCAGTGGTGGATTAGGGCTATGTGTGACAGAGCCAGAGGACCTCCAAGAGCTTAGCTATAAGGGAGTCCCTTGACAACACCAGTGCCCTTGGTAGTGAGGAAGCCCCTGTCCTTCCAAAGGATAGAATGAGTATGGGCTATTACAGAGGTGTATTTAGAGTCAGTGTAGATGTTAGCCTGTTGACCCTTAGCTATTTGGAACGCTCTCATCAAGGTGGATTAATTTGGCTTTTTGTGGCAGGCTGGTTGCTTCAGCCGTTTTAGGGGAAGTGACCATTCAGAAGCCACCTGGCAGCTTCTTGATCTTCCATCAACAAAGAAGGCAAGGTGGGGGTCTGTGAGGGGTCTGTCTAGGAGACCAGGCTGGGGTGAGCATAAGGCCTTCACAACCTCTAGGCAGGAGTGAGAGGGGGTACCAGAGGAGGAAGGGACAAGGAGGAGGGTTTCAGAGTTCAAGTTAGGGCTAGAAGCCAATGTAATTTGGGGGGTTTTCTAGAAACAGTAAATGGAAGCAAGACTTGGACCCGCGAGGGCCCAAGGAGGAAGAGAGAAGAGTGGCTCAGAAGGTCTGAGAAGCAATGGGTGTAGTATAAGTGAGTAGCTGAAACAGAGAGATCTTGGGGCCTCCTGGGTGAGTTTGGCTGCTGCTAGGGCTCTCAAACGTGGCTGCCATCCACACATGGTGGGATCCAGTTGTTTGGATAGGAAAGCAACAGTCTGATTTGAAGGCCCAACTGGTTGGGCTAGAACCCCGGTGGCTACTCTCACCTCTTCATCTGTATGGAGTTGATAAGGTCCAGTGAGGTCGGAGAGCAATGATGGGGTGCTGTTAGGAGGGTATCTCAGGGTAAAGAGAAGCAGGGTCAGTGTCAGATGGTGGCCCAGTGGGTGAGGGGCCACCAAGGGTGTTCTTTCTGGCCTCCTGGTACAGGAGCTTGGCCATGCTGGCAATTTAGGGATCTAGTGACAGAAGAATTCCCAAAACGAGAGAATCTGGTCGCCTGTGGTCAGGGCTGTAAGTCCCACAGGGCTCAGACTCTATCAGAGGTGAGGGTCTGAGACCCTGTGCTGAGATCAGTGCCCAAATACACCACAGTGGGAAGCATAGCTGAGCCGTAGATGGGGAAACACAGTATCCCAGGGAGCTGAGATAGTTTAGGCTCAAAGAAGTGGCCTGCAGGGACAGAGACAGGGAGGGACTACAAAGTAGGAGGTTGTCAGCATCTTGGAGGAATGTGCTAGGACTGAGTCAAAGGTGAAAGATTCCAGGCCAAGGCATGGTCAAAGAAATAAGGGCTGTCCCGGAAACCCTGAGGGAGTACAGTCCATGTGAGCTGTCTTGAGGACCGTGTGTCAGGGTCCTCCCAGGTGAAGGCAAAGAGAAAAAGGGGGGGGAGGGAGGGAGGTGAGTGAGTCTTTTAGATCTAGGATGATAAAGTGCAAATTTATGGTAGGAATGTTAGAGAGAAAGATATCAGAGTTGTGAAGTCCTGGGTGTGGTAGCATAACTAAGTGTCTCAATAATGAGGTGGAGGTCCTGAACTACACAGTAAGCCCCAGGGCTTATGCTCAGGACAATGGGAACTTTGTAGAGACGGGAGTTAAAAGTTCCTGAGATAAGGGGTGGGGGGTGGTTTGAGGCCTCTGTGATTGGTCTCAGAAATGGGAAACCAGGGTCTGGAAGAGAAGAATGGTGGACTCCTTAAGGTCAATTAGGGCTGGCTAGTGGTGAGTAGCAACCACTGGGGTGGAGATATCCCATACTTGGGGGTTGACTGGATCTGAGAGGGTAGGGACAGGGCAGTCTAGAGTAAGGACCTGTGAGACAATCAAGGGACGATGAGGGTCAGGAGAGTGTGGGGGCTGAGGTGAGGGTGGCCCCAAAGTAGCTGAGGATGTCACAGCCAATTGGAAGTACAGGACAACTGGGTATGACCAGAAAAGAGTGTAAGAAAAAATCACCCTGCAAGAATGCCAGGAAGTGGCAGGGTTTTGGGCGGGAAGGAGGGAGCCCCATTGCTTGCGACAGAACAAGAGGTATCTTTACTAAACCTCAGGTTTGCTCTGTTAAAAATAAAATGAAACATTAGCCTTAGCTGGTAGGAAGATTAGTTCAATAATTGGGGGGGGGGGAGGTTATTGTTTTGTTTTTGAGATAGGGTCTCACAATGTGGCAATTCTCCTGTTTCTGTCTCCCAAGACTGGAGATTACAGGCATGCCCAAATCCAATTTAACAATTATTAGTATATGCACAGGGGCTGGAGATGCATGCTATTGCCCAACATAGACAAGATACTGGGTTTTATCTCCACTGCAAACAATTACAATAAGAACACATTAAAACTTCAATCTGAGAACGGTAGGCCTGTAACCTCAACATTCAAGAGGTTCATATGGGAAGATTGATATAGTATAGGCAATATAGACAACAGTTGTCAAAAAGTTAAAAATATTGATAAACTAAAAATGCATGCTTAATGCAGAAAACTCAAGAAATAGAAAAGTGTACCAATAGCATTCAGTTACATGGGATAAATCTATTACTCTAAATAAAGACTTGTAAGAGTCGACTTTTCCCTGGAGAATATGATTGTTGTCAATAAGGACTCTTTCATTTAATTCATTGAACAGATAGTCTTTGGACGAGACTTCATCAGTCTTTGAGTATTTCCTTGATTTTTGGCACACTGTATGCCAAGCTCAGGTCTGACTGGAGGTGTGGAAACTGAGATGTGAGCTTGCTTCCTGCTCATTATAATTAGGGTCCCTCTTCCAGGGCTCTTTCACTGACTACAGCTGCGAATATGTGCTGGGTAGTGTTATGTCAATATGACATAGGCTTATAAGGTTATCTGAGAGGAGGTCCTGCCCCCAAAGCATAGCTGTTCAGTCATTCTGGGCTATATGGCAAGTTTGAGTCAGAATGGGCTACGTGAAACCACTGTCTTGGGGGAAAAAAGCTAGGTTTTGGGGCCTCTACAAGGCTCAGTGGGTTAAGGCAATTGCTGCCAAACTTGACTTGATTTGAGTTTTATCCCAGGAATCTACGGAAGAGGGAGAGAACAGACTTGCCCTCTGACCTTCACAAGTTCTTTGTGGCATGCACCAGTCCCTCCCCACAAAATAAATAAGTATTGGATGTGTGAGACATTGTCAACCATTATCACAAAGCACAGTGGCGGGGCAGGCTGGAGAGATGGCTCAGAGGTTAAGAGCACTGGCTGCTCTTCCAGAGGTCCTGAGTTAATTCCCAGCATCCACATGGTGGCTCACAACCGTCTATAATGAGTTGTACCTTATGGGAACAGACTAGGAAAGTGATGGAGAATTGCCCAGTTGGGGGTTTCCAGTATCTGTTTTCCCATGTCACAAGTGTGATTTTTCCATTACATAGGCTAAGACTGAGCCACAAATGTCCCTGCCTTAGAAGGCTCAGCCACCTCATCTCCAGGGTGGAGGTTCCTGCAAAATAAGCTCCTCTTTCTATAAATGGCATCTCCTGCTACCTCTGATTTCTAGTATGTGTGTGTGTGTGGGAGGGAGGGCTGGCTCATTTTCTGGAACTAAATAAGCGTTTGTTCCCACTAGCCCCATAGCATGAGTGCTATGGTTAATGAGCTGCAGTGCTGCCCATTGCTGTGGGCATCATTAGAGAAAGCCCAGCAGAGTTTTGTTTATTGCCAGGGGAGGTGGTAGACACTGAGAAAGCACAGCTGGGGCTCCCAGCCCTGGCACACTGTGCAGTTTGGGAGGCTGGGGCAATCAGACTGGTAGATCCAGGACATAAATTCCAAGAAATAAAACTGAGAGATAGAGGACTCCTGTATGGTATATATGTGTGTGTGTGTATGTGTGTGAGAGAGAGTCTGTATGTATGTGTATATGTGTGTGTGTCTGTGTTTCTGTGTATATGAATGTGTATGTCTGTGCCTCTGTATGTGAGTATATATGTAAAGTATGTACCTCTGTCTTTCTCTGCGTCTGTGTATGAGTGTATGTGTATGTGTCTATGTGTATGAGTGTGTGTCTGTGTATATGTGTGAGTGTGTGTGTTGGGTCAAGGTAGTAAGAACCATTTTTTTTTTTTAAGGTTTCTGAAAGTTGACTACCTGAAAGGCACCAGGGTAGTGAAACTGAAAGAACCGATAGGTCCCAAGGGAGTAGCTAGATGAGCAATTCCCTGTTGAGGAATATGCTGGGCTCTGAGTTGGTACTTGCAACTGCTCAGTAAATATGCCTTGTAAGTCATGTAGATCAGCTGAGACACTGAGGGCAGCCCAAGTATGACTTGGGTTCACCACAGCACAACGTATACATAGTGTGTGACAAAACCCACTGGTCTCCTCACTATGAGACTGAACAAGCCTACAGAGGTATGTAGACTGCATTGATGGCTGTCAGAGAATACTGAATTTACATAGAACACTGACTTGCTTAAGGCAGGCCAGCCTTCTGCAGAATGCTTAGTAGGGTGCCAGATTCAGCTGCAGTTGCCTTTGGCTGGGTGGGGCTACATGAGTTTGCTGGGACTGCTGTTGAAAATGTGTCACAGACCAGGTGGTATCAGACAACAGAAATAGAGCTTCTCACAGTCTGAGAAGGTTCAGAGGGCAGATTGGGTTTTTTTTCTGAGGTTCTCCCTTTGGCTTGCAGCTGGCCTTCCCTGTGCGGGCAAACAATCCCAGTGCCTCTTTGTGGTCACATTTCCTGTTATAAGAACACTGACTGTGCGTCTGGAAAGGTGGCTCAAAGATTAAGAGCCCTGGTTGCTCTACTGGAGGTCCTGAGTTTAATTCCCAGCAACCACATGGTGGCTCACAGCCATCTATAATGACATCTAGTGTCTGCTTCTGACATACAGGCATATATAATAAATAAATAAAATCTTTAAAAAAATAAAGAAATGCATATGATAAAATTTCTAAAAAAAAAAAAAAAAGAGCACTGACCTGATGTGGGAATGTCTTTCTGTATGCTGTGAATATCAGTCTTTAAATAAAGGAGGGAAATCAGAGCATAGGTAGAAGGGCGGAGTCAGAGCAGACTGAGCCAGCTGCCCAAGAAGAAGCATGTAAGGCACACAGGTGAGCCACGGGCCACGTGGCCAACAGATTAATGAGAATGGGTTGAGTTAAGATGTAAGAGCTAGCTAGCAATGTGCCTGAGCCACAGGCCAAACAGCATGAAGTTAATATGTGTCTGAGTCATTTCTGGGGGCCTGAGCAGCGGCGGGCAGCTAAGGGGTCTCAAGGGGCAGCTCTATGGGTCTGGACCTCTGGCTACCCCGGGCCAGGAAACCATATTGCTATACTGACTGGGCTGGGGACATGGTTCCAGTGGTAGAGCACCCACCTAGCATGCACGGAAGCCTGAGGTCTGATTCCATATGACACTCCATTCCCAAAGTGGTACAATCTGGGGGTGGAGGCAGGAGAATTAGAAGTTCAAGGACATGCTTGGTTTCATAATGAGTTTCAAACTAACCTGGGATACAGGAGACCCTGTCTCCAAAAATAAAATAAAATAAAAAGGACACTAATGAAATTGAATTAGGGTTCACTCTAATTTGTTTATCTCTTTAAAAAACCGGTATCCCAAATTTAGACATATTCCGAGGACCTGGGAGTTAGCATCACTTTCTTAATATGCCTCCCCCCGCACCACAATTCAGACATGACCGAGTAGGTAAGTACATTGAGAATGACAAGTCAGGGTTCTCACTGCCACAGAAGGGAGCTATATATCCAGGGAGACACTGAACTGCATCAGAGAGAGATAGTAAAGAGAAGCCACAGTGTATTTATGCTCGGGTATCTGCGTAAATCTGCTTGCTGATGCAAATGTGTGTAGGCACCCCTCCTCCCCCCAGGATTCAGAAGCAGCAATCTTGCCAGAGCCCTAAGGACTTAAGGTGCTTAGAAAGTGGTTCCTAAATACCCTTTCCTTAAGGGAATCAGAACTTTTGCTACTGCTGTTTTCTGAGAAATGACTGATTCCAGGGTTGAGGCAGAGAAACTCTAAAAGTGTGAGGGAGCTGTTCTGGGGTGGCTCAAACTGGCCAAATTTAGGAGTATTTGCACATCAAGCGAAGAGGGATCACTATGGGTTGTAAACCTCTCGATAATAGGCAAGTACTACCACATCTATGCCGGTCGGCCTTGTAGGGTTGAGCAAGTAGAGGCATTGAGGAGAGAACAGCTTTCTATAGCAGAATGCCAGCGAAGTGTGACAAGACGTTCAAGTCATAAAACTCCAAAGAAGTGTGAGGGAGGTAAGGTTATGTACATTCTTTATTTTTTATTCTTATTTATTTTAGGTAGAGTCTCTCTATAGAGTCCTGCATCTTCCGGAACTCACTTCATACACCAGGCTGGCCTTGAACTCACAGAGATCCTCCTGCCTCTGCCTCCTCAGGGCTGCGAAGCACAAGAGTCACTTGTGTGGGGTGGCTGTCAGTGAAATCACCTGCCACACAAATTGCACTGCATATTCAGGGACTCAGACACAGGGAATACAAATTCACTATAAAATGTTGCTTTTCAGTCATTACATTGGCAAAAAGTACCAAAGAGTTATCACACTTGCTGCCAGCAGGGAGGAATGGTAACATGCTCTCACCCACTGCTGGTGGGGCTCTGAAGCAGTCTGGCCTTGTTTGGAAGGCAATCTGGCAACATCTATTAAAATAAAAAACATATAGTTGCCTTACCTCTGAATCTCACTCCACAGACAGTGCCTATTGATAAGGGCACATGTGCAAGTGTGTTTATTACAGTGCCGTTTGTGGCTGCCAAAAAAATGGAAACACGGTGGAAGGGTGTTAATCAGTGAATTGCTGAAACATTAAAAGATATTACTCTACAGAATATTATATGGCCATTCATTGGAATGTTATAGCCTTGCCAGATGTCAGTGAGATCTGTGAGGTACCAGGGAATGAGAAAGTAAAATATAAAATGAGGATAGTATGATTTAATTGTTGGAAAAAGAACAAAATTCTCCCTGTGTGTGTTGATGTCTATGAAGACACATGTGTATGATATATATGTGTTTGTAAGTATGCTATATATCATATATATGATATGTATATATCACGTGCACTTTAAGTTACTAATATTGTGGGGGGATCGGGAGAGAGAGCAGTTGCCCATAATAGAAGTACCAAGTATAATAGGACCCTACTCATGTAAACTGTGAAAATGTCTGTGCACGGATGTGATAAATATGGGTGTATATTTATGCACCGAAGGATGTTAACTTCATTGTTATTTGTTAAGATGTTGAGACTTGGCCAACGAAAGGAGTCAGTGGGTGAAGGTTCTTGCCACCAAGTCTGATGAATCGAGTTCCATCCCCAGACTCTGTGTTGGGAAGAGAGAACCAACTCTTAATCTCCGTACTGGGATTTTACACAGGAATGTCCCTTCATCCCTCAATAAATACATGTGAAAAAAATATGTTGGTCAGGTAGGGTGGTGAATGACTTTAATTCCAGCACTCGGGAGGCAGCAGCAGGTGGATCTTTATGAGTTCAAGGCCGGCCTGGTCTACATGGGGAGATCCAGGTCAGCCAAGGATACATAGTAAGACCCTGTCTCAAAACAAAAGTAAACAAGGCAAATTAGAACAAAGATGCTGAGGTTTTTAGGGACTTTTATTTTTATCCTTGCTTCTTTATGTATTTTTTTCCAATTCTTTATAATGGGCATGTATTATTTTTATACCCAAGGAGAGGAAGAAGTTCTTCACCCTTCCAAAGTAAAATAACAAAAACCAAATAAACCTGAATCTGAAATCTTAACATACTCAGTAACACATATATTTCTTTTTACAGTTGTCATGAGGGGGCTCAGCTTGAAAACTGGATGGAAACAGATGAGCACAGGGAACCCTGATTGCTCTGAAGTATTATCTTCATTGCAAATTAGGGGGCAGCTGGGACAGGGTTTAAAGTCACACTTGTATTTGCCACGGCCCAGCTTTCTGATGGCTTTCCTGCGTCAGCAGAATTGTTTGCTGCTCTCGGTAAACTTTAGCAAGCTTTTAGTAGGATTTTGAGATTTGGTACAGTGCTCTCTCCCACAGGTATTCGGTACAGCAATAACCTAGTTTC
Source organism: Phyllotis vaccarum (assembly GCA_033318265.1). NCBI lineage: Eukaryota > Metazoa > Chordata > Mammalia > Rodentia > Cricetidae > Phyllotis > Phyllotis vaccarum. Next base: position 64,313,747 of record JARWLC010000006.1, read on the forward strand.
GAAATTCTTCACCCTCCCCAGATGAGAACACAGAGGCAGAGAAAGGGAAGTCTGAAGTCAAAGGTTGAGAGGCCTTTGCGACCGTGGGGACACTGCTCTCTGTACTGCCTGTTGGTTTGAAGGACTGGTTTTATTAGTTTGTCAAAGAGGTACCTCCCTTGCCTTGTAGATAGCTAATAAAATAACACTGTGTGATGTCACAAGCCCACTGTCCCTAGTTTTAGACGCAGTGTAAAAATTCATTTTTGTACTTTGAACCTGAAAGTAGGCTATTTGGAGTACCCCTTAGAGACCGGAAACTTGGTCTCATTTTAAGTTGAGGCTGCTCCTTAGGATGCTGCAGTCACTTTTCTGTAGCTGCCATTGGCACCATAACCAAGACAATTTACACAAGGAAGGGTTTACTGTGGCATCTGGTTCCACAGGGGTAAGAGTCCATCATGGTTGGTCGGTGGTGATGCGTGTCCTTAATCCCCGCACTTGGGAGGCAGAGGCAAGAGGATCTACAGAGGCCAGCCTGATCTACATAGTTCCAGGATAGCAGGGCTATGTAAGAGAAACCCTATCTCAAGAATAAAAAAATTCAAAGTCTCCTAAGGAGCCCAACAGAGTCAGGCATGATGGCATAGGCCTTTATTCCCAGCACTCAGGAGGCAGAAGCAGGTGGATTTTAGTGAGTTTGAAGCCAGCCTGGTCTACAAATCAAGTTCCCGGACAGCCAGGGCTACACAAAGAAATTCTGTCTTGAAAAAACAAAAAAGAGAAGCAGAAGTTAAAGGTTCACATCTTCCATCAAAAACATAAAGCAGGGACACAGGAAGCTAGGAGTAGGGTGCGCCCTAAGCTCTCATAGCATGTCCCCTGGACATATTTTCTCCAGTAAGGCATCTCCTAAACCTCCATAGACAGTGCCACCAACTGGAGATCAAGTGTTCTAATACATGAACCATTCTCATCCAAACCACCTGAGTTTGCTTTGAATCATTAGCCAACTGCAAACAGAGATGCCGCATGAGGAGCATCTTTTGGGGAGGGAGGTATTGAGAGTGGCTTTCAAATGCTCTCAAGGATGAAAGGCTTTCAAACTGTGGACGTGGAGATGCTAGCCAAGGGTGATTCTAACTGCTATGTATCTTTTCTCATCTTGCATGGGAAACACCACAGTTTTTTTTTGAAATGGCCTTTAATGTATTGATGTAGTTTAAGATTCAGATACACTGTCTGAATTATTCAGTGTATGATATACTTCACTTGAGACCGTGAACTCGAGGCCACTAAATTCTATTTGAGTGTAAAATCCAATCAATGATTACAGATAGTCAACTTATAAAGAAGTTTAGGGACTTAATAGATTGTGAAGTATTTTTGATTTCTTTAAATAACTGTGTTTCAGCAACATGACTAATGTTCTGATTGCCACAGGATGTGAGTTCAGCTGTTGGGATAGATATTAGATTTCATATCAGATGTGTTTTATTTCTTCTTCCCCTCTTCCTCCTGTTCTTCCTCCCTCCTACCCCTTCCTTTAAATTAGAGAATAGGTGCCATGTAGGCCAGCCTGGTCTTGAACTCACTACATACATGAGGATGACCTTGAACTTATGATCTTCTTGCTTCAGCCTATATACCAGTATACCTGATTTAGGCAGTGCCGGCGATCCAGCCTAGGGCACTGTGTATTCTTGAAAAGGGCTTTACCAACTCAACTGTTTACCAGCATCTCCAACCCCCAAGAGGCCTTGTTTTCTAACAATTAAAAGTAAGTGCTGGGATGTGTGTGTGTATGGGGAGGGGGACTAAAGAGATGGTTCAATGACTAAGAGCATTGGCTGCTCTTACAGAGGACTGAGTTCAGTTCTCAGCATCCACGTGGCAGCTCACAATCATCTGTAACAGTTATAATTAAAATCTAGGGGCTCTGATGTCCTCTTCTGGCCTCTAAGAGCACTAGGCAAACATACGATGCACATACATATATACATACATGCAGGCAAAAACAGGCACGCATATTTAAAAGGCAGACAAACAAACAAACAAACCAAAAAGACCAGAGGTCCTGTCAGAGAATCTTGCTGTGAGGTAAATGACGACGTTTTGCTCTTGGGTGTGGTCTTCTGTTTCATCCTGACACATTGTCAAAACCCATGTGAGCTCTTAGTTCTGAAGGCAGGCCTGACATTATTTCTTTCTTCCTTTTTCTTCAATATCTGCCTGAACCGTTTCCACCCATCCATTATGAGAGCACTCTTGTTGTTGAAGGGATAAGAGTCAAGGAGAGAAGGCCGGAGGCCAGAGGCCCTGCATGGTTCTGCTAAAGAGCCCGCTGCAGGGCCCCCAGAAATCAGAGCATGCTATTGAGTGATGACCACTGTGTAGAGCAAACGCGGGACCCTGCCTGGTTCCCCTCCTTGCTCCCTGGGCTTCTTATCTAAAATAGAAGCAGGATACATGGGGTGCCATTGGTGGCTGGGCACGCTGCCTCCCTGCCTCCCTTTTAGAAATGAGTAAGCTCAGGTTGTTCTGATCGTGTCCTAAAGGGCTTGGTCTGGGATGGTTTTGAACTCCTCAGCAGCATCTCCTGAGCCTAAAGCCTCAATCCTCCTGCCTCCCTTTGCTCTTCTGTCCCCGGAAAGAAGATTGGGAGTAACCATTGGAGTTTCACACATTCTATGCTCCGGGGACCTGTACTGGATAGGGGTTTTCTTTGTTTATTTTTGTTTTTCAAGACAAGGTTTCTCTGTGTAGCTCTGGAACTCTCTTTGTAGACCAGGCTAGCCTGGACCACAGAGATCCATCTGCTTCTGCCTCCTGAGTCCTGGAATTAAAAGCCACCATGCCTAACCTGCTTTATTAATTATTGTGGAAACCCAACACAAGCTAGGGTCATCTAGGAAGAGGTAACAGCAACTGAGGAATCAGATTGGCTTGTGGGCAAGTCTGTGGGGGCATTTTCTTGATTCATGATTGATGTGGAAGGGCTCAGACCACTGTGGGCAGCACCACCCTAGTCAGGTGGGCCTGGGCTATATAAGGAGAAAAGCTGAACAACCAGTAAGCAGTGATCCCCATGGTTTCAGTTTCCACCTCCAGGGTCCTGCCTTGAGTTTCTGCGCTGACTTCCCTTTATGATGGACTATAATTGTAAACTGAAGTAAACTCTTCTTTCCACAAGCTGCTGTTGGTCATGATGTTCATCACAGCAATAGAAGCCTAATATAGCACCCTGTGAAGTGTCCCAGGCACAGAGGCTAGAGAGATGGCTTAGCTGTTAAGAGCACTTGCTGCTCTTACAGAGGACCCGAGTTCGGTTCTCAGCACTCCCATCAAGTAGGTCACAACTGCCTGCAACTTCAGCTCTAGAGAACCAGATGCCTCTGGGCTCAGTGTGCACACCCCCCCACACATTAAAAATGAAAATAAATGTTTATAAAAGAATGTAGGAGACATACAGGTATCCCTTGATGATTTCCATGGCCAACAGCAGTCACCTGAAGCTTTTGGAGTTTTTCTGAGAGGCCTAGTTTGTAAAATAAATCTCAATCTATTTCTCTGGATGTTCCTTTTTGGGTAACTGCCCATCATCTGGCTCAAGTCTCAGCACCTGTATGTGAAATTCACAAAAGAGGAAGCAGAAGGTGCTGCATTTCCGGTGCAATGAAGAGTAGCCTCGGTCACACACTGCATTTTTACTGAAGAGGGAGTCTGTCTCCAGATTCTCAAAGCAGGGAGAACACGGGTTCTGATTGTGAGCTATCCCAGCCATTCTGGCTCTCTGTCCAAAGGGGATCTTTGCATGCTATGACACCCCCCCCCCCTTTTCAGGCCTAACCACACTGAGATGGCCAGTTAATACTTGTCTCTCCAGTCATCAAGTACAATAATGTAGTTTCCTGGAAACCTTCAGAAACTGGACTGGCAAGCATGTGGAGGCATGTCACTGTGGTTAGGGTTTTTCTTTTACTGTCAAATGGACACTGCTTTGGCTGTGGAGTGGGTATGTTTTCTCTCAGAGGCAGCACATATGATACAATCATCTTGTTAGACTTATGCATTTCCCCATACCTGCAAGTGTAGGTAGTCTGTTTCTGAGAGGCAAACCACATTCTCTAATTTGCAAGTGGACTCACCAAAGCTCCGAGAAGGAAAGCAGCGTTCTGATGACGGTGTACTGTGTGTGTGTGAAGGTACATATGTCCTCCTGTGTCCCGCTCTACTGTGCCCTACCTTATTTTCTTCTTTCCAGTAAGATTTATCACTGAATCTGGAGGTAGGTTGGAGGCCAGGAAGCTTCAACAATTCTATCTTCCCTCCATCCTCCACCTCCGACCATCTCTGGCTTTTAATGTGGGTGCTGGGGATTTGAACTCAGGTCCTCAGCAAATGTTCTTACCCACTAAGCCAGCTCCCTAGTGCTTTCAAATGCCTTTTTGGTTGCCTCATTAGGACAAATTATTTAACTTCAGTTAACAGATCTCATGTGATGGTTTATATTATAGGATCTAGAATTATCCTGGAGGCACCTCTCTCTTTCTCTCTCTCTGTCTCTCTGTCTCTCTGTCTCTCTCTCTCTCTCTCTCTCTCTCTCTCCCTCTCTCTCTCTCTCTCTGTGTGTGTGTGTGTGTTTGTGGTGTGTGTGTGTGTGTGTGTGTCTGTCTCTGTCTGTCTGCTAAGGATTTTCTTCGTCATACTAATTCAGACTGGGAAAACTCACCCTACATGTGAGTGTATCATGGCAGAGGCTGGGGTCCCAGACTGCCTGACAAGAAGAGAGCTCCTTGGGAAGTGGCTTTCATCTCTCTCTGCTTCCAGACCATGGACCACTGTGCCCTACACACCGTGAGGACTGTAGTCCCAAACTGTAAGCCAAAAGAAATCCTCCCTTCCCCCATAAGTGGCTTTGATCATAACAACAAAGTAGTAACTTACACGCCTCCCCACGATTCTTTCCTCCTGTGTCACTCAGAGTCCATCGGAAATCGGAGCCCCTAAATTTCCCGTTGCTATATTGCTTTGGCAGGTGGTGTAGTCATTAAAGGCGACACTCTGTTACAGCATGGATCCAGGAAGGTCTCCCACAGACTATTCTTTCTTCCAACATACATCTTGGGAAGACCCGTTCTGCTTTTGAACTTCACTGAAGGACTTGCTTGCACTACGTTTGCTCTTTAAATTTTTAAAATAGTTCTGAATTTGTGTGTGTGTGTGTGTAAGCTCACGCGTGCACCAGCGCATGCGTGTTCCTGAGAGCAGAGGTCAACTTTCAGGAATCAGATCTCTCCATCCACCACATGAATTCCCGGAATGGAACTCTGAAGTCATCAGGTTGGTAGTAAGTGCCTTTACTGACTGAACCATCTTTCCGCTCCACAGTAGGGTTTTATTGGCACCTCAAGTTATCAACACCCTTCCCCACCCCCGACATCCATATCTATATAAAATATTGCACATCAAAAGTTTTTTCAACTTTTTTTTTTAAAACAAATGTGTCTTCCCACTAACTGACACTAGAGGGCACTCGATTGCCAGTAACAAATTTGGGTCTCGGCACTTTGTGTGAGTGTTCCACTTTGGCTTCATAGAGAACTGTTGTGAAACCCTATCCTCCTCCCAAGCGGACGTCAGCGGAGGAGGTACACCGATGGGCTGTAGACATTGCTTTTCCAGCACACCAGGCTTTTGAAACATCCCTGTCAACAGTGAATAACTAGTGTGTCCTCTGTGTTACGTTTAATTAATCCCTTCCCATGGTCCTCTGCCTCATCTATTTCTAGCTCCATGATACCCTAAAAAGAGAGCCTTGGCAGGATGGACCCCTTCCTAAGCTGTGGGAGTTCCATTTGGCTTTGGTCGGTCTGATGTCTTTGTTTTTTTCTTCACATGGGAGGGACTTAGCTTGCACTGTTGTCCAGGCTTCAGATTTGGTCACCTCTGGTTCTTGTAACTCCACAATTCCTTGTCTCATTCATTCATTCATTCATTCATTCATTCATTCATTCATTCATTCATTCATTCATTCATTCATTCATTCATCCGTTCATCCGTTCATCCGTTCATTCATCCATCCATCCGTCCATCTGTTCATTCATTCATTCATTCATTCATTCATTCATTCATTCATTCATTCATTCATTCATTCATTCATTCCTCATTCCTTTACCTCCTCAGCAACCAGCCCTTGGTCTTTTATTCACTGACCCACAGGGAGAAGTGGCTCCCAACGGCTTACCTCCTTCTCCTCCTCCTTCTCTTCTTTCTCTTCTGTCTCCCCTTCTTTTATGGTTCTGGAAACTGAACCCAGGGCCTTGTGCATACTAGGTAGGTGCTCTACCACTGAGCCATGTTTTTCAGGTCAGTCATTCATCTTTCTAAAAATGACTCATGTGGTTAATGTGGGATGCACATGCCATGGCATTCACGTGGAGGACAGAGGATAATGTGTGTGGGGTCAGTTCCTTCCTTGCCGGCCCGTGGGATCAAACTCAGGCTGTCAATCTTCGTGGATGGAACTTTTATCTGCTTAATTATCTTGCTGGCCCTATCAACGACATTCCTATGTATCACCTACACTGTCATATGGAGAAGCCGGTATCAATAGTTCCATCTTACAGAGGAATAAAGTAAAGTTCAGGATTAAGATGTTTGTCAGAGGTTAATTTCTGATTTATTTAAGAGATTTTTTTTTTCTGTTCCTTCTGTACTTTCATATTCTTTAATGTTGTCATAAGTGTTTAAGGACATTTTATGAAAGTTTATAGCAAATCCACAACTCATGATAAACCTAAAGATATAAAAATGACAAAAGACTTTTATCCTTATGATTTACCTACATCTGTACTTTCAATTAAATCATAAGCCAAGCATAAGCTAGGCATGATGCCTTATACTTGCAGTTCTAGCTCCTGAGAGGCCGAGGCAGAAGGATTGCTGGGTATTGAGGCCAGCCCAGGTGCAAAATAAGAGCCCATCTCAAAACAGGGGAGAAAAACAAAAAACCAAACCCAAACCCCAAAAGCCAGGCATGGTGGCTCCTGTAATCACTCAGGAGAAAGAGGCCAGCCTTGGGTTATATAGCAGAGAGGCATATATAGACAAGCAAGCAACTCATGAGCTGGGATGGGGTTGGGTGTGGTCACAACAGGCGCCTGCTCAGTTCTTGCAATATGAGGTTTTGCTTTAGCGTGACTAATATGGCACGTGAAAATGTTTTTTTTTCTTTTTTTTTTTCTTTTTTCTATTGTTTGGAAAGACTTTCTAGAATCCTGGAGGCCTCCAGCCACCTGCTGGCATAAACTGCACTCCCAGCTAATGAGCTCATCTGTGAGCTCATGTGCTTGGTCATGGCTACAGCTTCAGTATTTCAAGTTTTCCAGGGAACAAAATTTCTCCCTCTGAGCTAGGTGGTGGCAGCACACTCCTTTAATCCCAGCACTTGGGAGGCAGAGGCAGGTGGATCTCTGTGAGTTTGAGGCTAGCCTGGTCTACAGAGCTAGTTCCAGGACAGCCAGGGCTACACAGAGAAACTCTGTCTTGAAAAAAACAAAACAAAACAAAACAAATAACAAACAAAACCAAAACAGATTTATTTTATTTTTAATTACATGTATTGTGTGCACACGAGTGTAGGTACCCTGGGAGGCTGGAGACTTTGGATCCCGCTAGAGCTGGGTCCAGGTGGTTGTGAGTTACCTGATGTGGGGCTAGGAACCAAACTCAGCTCTTCTGAAAAGTAGTACATGATGATGCTTTTAAGGGCAGAGCCATCTCTCCAGCCTACCCCACTGGTTTTATTTAACCATTTGTTTGCTGATAGATATTTGACTTGCTTCCATTTTTGTTTTATATGTGTATTTTTAAAATTAAGATAGGACCTCATGTAGCCTGGGCTAGCCTGGAACTTCCCCTGTAGTGAAGAGGACCATGAAGTCCTGATCCTTCTGACTCTACTTCCCAAGATCCGAGAATACAGCTGTGTACCACCACATCTGGCTCTGTTTCTGTGTTTTAAATGTTACATATAATGTTGCTTTGAATATTCAAGTGCCAGTCTCTGGTCATAAATAGAAGTTTTCATTTTTCTTGGGTGGAATTTCCAGGTCATATAGTAATCCTGTGTTTGTTTGTGGACTGGATAAGACTGTCTTCCAAAGCAGTGGAGCAAGCTCCCATCATTGTATGGATTCTGGTTTCCCCATCATTGACAAGATGCGTTATCTGAATTTTGCTTTTCTTTTAGACAGGATCTTACTATGTAGCCCAGGTTGGCCTACAGAGTTCTGGGACTGTAGTAGAGTATTACCACGTTTGGTTTCTTTATCATTTTATTCATCTCTAATAGGTGTAAATAGAGACTTCTTTCAAAAGTAGAGTACAATCTAGAAAACTAAATTAAGTTATTCATGGTTTCACTGGCCCTTTTAACTACCACTTGTTACCCAGTGACTAAGCTGTGGCCAGTCACTAGAGATGTCAAATTGCCAACCATATCTGTTCTCTATGCCTTGGAGGGTGAGGAAACAAAGTATTACAAGTATATTTTTAAATATATTTTATTATTTCTTTTTATTTTACCCGTATGAGCATTTTGCCTGCATGCATGTCTCCACACCACTTTCATGTAGTGTTGGCAGACGCCAGGAGAGGGCGTTGTATCACCCACAGCTAGAGTTACAGTGCTCTTAACTGCTGAGCCTTCTCTCCGGCTCCAGAAAATTACAAGTATTTTTTTAAATAGAGCTATATCTGAGACTTTGCAAGAGTCAAAGTAACATGTGAGTAACCGAGATCCACTTAACCCAACAGGTTTAAATTCAAGCGGCCACATGGGCAGTATTAAAACACGGAATATCTGCAGAATGTGATGGTGCATGCCTCTTATTCCAGCACGTGGACGGTAGAAGACAGGCTGATCAGGAGTTCAAAGTCATCCTGACAACAAAGCGAATTAGAGGCTTCACAAGACTATCAGAAAACAAACAGAAAACCAAGATATAAAATGCTTATCACCAACTTCATTTAAAAGCCTAGTAGGTTTAAAATAGTTAAAAAGTGGCTAGGTTTATTAACAAACACGCTCATTTATTTCCAGAAAACAGTCTCGGCTTTCACAGTTGCCTGTGACTCCCAACTCTTACAAGATAGCAGCGGCACAGTTTTACCTGAGGTATAAATTTAAATCCAACTGTGCCATTCTTTGGTGGGAACTGACAACATTTGACGACCACGAGGAACCAGATATTGAAAGTTAATTTTCTTGTAAAGTTTTTGAGTAGCTTCAACTTATAGATTTTTATTTATTTATTTATATTTACTTTTTATTTGTGTGTGCGTGCACACGCATTTGTGTGTGTGTGTGTAGCCCTGGCTGTTGTCCTGGAATGGAACTCACTCTATAGATTAGGCCGGTCTCAAATTCAGAGATCTGCCTGCCTCTGTCTCTCGAGTGTTGGGATCAAAGGTGTGCGCCACCACTGCGGGGCCTGACTTACAGATTTTTGTCTCTTACCATTACAATAAACAATACCTTCTCCTTTTACCCATTATTCCAAAAGTATCGCCTTAAATGTTTGCTCAGTCAGTACCATTGCTCTATTCATTATTTTCTTTGGGTTTCTTGATCTTATGGGATTGACCCCCTGTCCTAGAACCCTGTGTACAGAGACACAGGCCCAATGTAAGTGCTAGAAGGAACCTCTAAGCCATTTTAGAGCAGGCCTAGCAGGACGGGCAGGGACTTGAAGAGGCCCTGGGTGAAAGTGGAGTACAAAGCCAGTGTGACACCTTACTCTTACAGTCCTGATACTTGGGAGGGCAAAGCAGGATTGCTGTGAGTTCAAGGCTAGCCTGAGCTATGGAGTTATAACCTCAAACCAACCAACAAACAAAAAAGTAGATGAGATCAGAATCTCAGCCCAGCTGGCTGTCATCTTAAATTTCCCCCCCTTTCCTTCCTTCCTTCCTTCCTCCCTTCCTCCCTCCCTCTCTCCCTCCCTCCCTTCCTCCTTCCCTCTCTCCCTTCCTCCTTCCCTCTCTCCCTTCCTCCCTCCCTCTCTCCCTTCCTCCCTCCCTCTCTCCCTTCCTCCCTCCCTCTCTCCCTTCCTCCCTCCCTCTCTCCCTTCCTCCCTCCCTCTCTCCCTTCCTCCCTCCCTCCCTCCCTTCCTTCTTTCTTTCCATCTTGTTTTACTTTTTTTTTTTTCTCCAGGCAAGCTTTCAGATTTCTCTGAGTAGCCTTGGCTGTCTTGGAACTCACTCCACAGATCAGGCTGGCCTTGAACTCACAGAGATCTATTTGCCTCTCTCAAGTGCTGAGATTAAAGGTGTCTCACACCACCACTGCCTGACTGCCAGTTTTTGGTTTTGTTTTTGTTTTTTTTAAGTCAGGGTCTGGCTATGTAAATAAGGTTGGTCTTGAACTTGTGACTCTTCCAGTTTCCTTCATGGGAGGGAGGTACCACCATATTTGGCACTTAAGGTAGTTTCCTCCTCCCTTGGAGTAAACATGAGGTGGAGGTGCTTTTGCAGTTATGCAGGTCAGAGTTCATTGCCTTTGAGCTGTCAGAGAACAGAAAACACCTGCTTAAAGCCGGCAGGCTGCTGTCCCAGTCTTTGCCAGGGTATGGGACATTTCAGGTCTTGCGGCTTCTGTCCATGTCTCCTGCTAGTAGACACCTATTTTTATGTGGCAGTGTAAATATCAACGGAACAACAAGGCGTGACGTGCCCTCCTATGCTTGGCTCATAGACTTTGGGATGATTCCCACCTAGCACCAGAGCAGAGAAGCCTGAGGTCATGTCAGTGGGGTGAGTGAGAGAAACAGGTGCTCCGGAGTCTTACCACATTTAAAGCAACACCCTGCAGGGAGCCCTGTGAGGCAGATGGGAAGATTACCTAGGAAATGGCCAAAGGGAGTGGTGCATTAGTTCCCCAATGTATGTGTAAGATTGTAGAGAAATTAGATTCACATCTCTCTTGAGTCATGCTTTGGTGGTAATGGCCAGGCCAGGATTTTTCTCCTTGGGTGCAAGAGTCCTTGCCAATGCTTTAACTCAGGATGTCTGAGCTCCTAGGGTGTCGTCCATCTGCATAGGCAAGGGAAAGCTTAGCAAGTCAGACTTGGCAGGTAGAGGGTAAAGAGAGAGCATTAGCTATTTTAAAAAGAGCTACAAGCGCTCTGCAGCCGGTGGCTCACTGGAAAGAAGATCCAAGACCAACTCAGGCCGGACTGGCCTCAGTGAGGTGGAAAAGGAGCAAGGATGGGTCTCCTGTGTGGACTGGGTTACTGGGTATGATGAGAGGAGAAAGAGGGGGGAGGGGCCTCCTATCTGTTGTCTTTCCCACTGCATGGAGTCCAGTGACGGCTTATGCATGGAGTATGTGTGTTTTGTGCATCTCAAGAGGTTTTCATTTGTTTGATTTTTCAAGACAAGGTCTCTATGTAGCCCAGGCTGTCCTGGAATTCTTAATCTTCCAGCCCAGCCTACTACATGCAGAGATTATAGGTATGTACTTTCTCACCCGCTTGATGTGGTCTTGATTTTTTCCTTGTGAGAAGATTGTAGAGCCCTAATTCCCACCCACCCCCCCCCCCCCCCCGCTTTGAGACAGGGTTTCTCTGTATAAAAACTCTGGCTGTCCTGGAACTCACTATGTAGACCAGGTTGGCCTTGAACTCATCACAGAGATCTGCCTACCTCTGCTTCCAAGTGCTAGGATTAAAGACATTTGCCACCATTGCCCAGCTCTAAAGTCTATTTTAACAGCAGAAGGTACGCAGGAGGAACCTTAACTTTCAGGATGTCTTTGAGGTAAAAGGCAGAATTAGCAGGAGGGGTAGAGGTTGGACGAGATTCCAGATGGAAGTGAAGTACAGAACCAAATGTGACATTGTATCCCTACAATCCTAACACGTGGGAGGGTGAGGCACGATTGCTGTAGTTCAAGGTCAGCTTGACTACCCAGTAAGCTCTAGGTCAGTGTGAGCTATGGAGTAGGGCTCCCCCAAACCAACCAACCCACCCACCCACCCATCCACCCACCCACCCACCCACCCACCCACCCACCCACCAACCAACCAACCAACCAACCAACCAACCAACCAACCAACCAACCAACCAACCAACCAACCAACCAACGAACATAAAAGTGAATGGTAGAGTGGGGTCAAGAGAATTCCAGCCTAGGTCACTATCACCCCAGAAAAAAAGATTTGTTCAGTGTCAGGGGAGGAGAGGAAGCAATGAAGTCCCTTGTAGTAAGGTGAGCCTCAGCCAGCGGCAGAAAGTGGCAGTGTTTCAGTGACTCCGGGGCTCTTAGCCATGACTGCTATTTCTTTCTTTTTAAAAAAGATTTACTTATTACATAAATAGGGTTCCTCCTGCATGAATACCTTCAGGCCAGAAGAGGGCGCCAGATCTCATTATAGGTCGTTGTGAGCCACCATAGGGATGTTGGGAATTGAACCCCAAACCTCTGGAAGGGCAGCCAGTGCTCTTAACCTCTGAGTCACCTCACCAGTCCCGACTGCCACTTCTTTAGTCAATCGGAGTGATCTGATGATGTCTATGCCTAGGAGACCTGACCTCTCCTATGTGCCTCAAGCTTTTCGATAGCTGGTTATTAAAACCCACAGGTTCCTCTTCTCCAGAAATCCCTGATTCTGCCCTTTTCTCCTCCGGCCTGAGCGCGCTGGGTGTCTCAGCTTCCTAAGGAACTCCCCGACCTTCATCCCAGCCTCCTGTACCCCTGAATCACTGCTCTTTTCTACAACCCAATTGTCTCATTTTCAGCCCCTGCTTACAATCTCTCATCGTTGGTCATTCAGTTGCCTCCGGGACCAAATGCCGCATTTCTTAGTATTTATCCCACCCTCTCTCTCCAGTGATTTTCTTCTCACTTATCCTGTGCAACTATCTTCCTGCCTGAAGGACTGCTCACAAGCCCAATGCTCTCTCACAAACATCTCTGAAGGGGCTGCCCCCCCCCCCCCCCCCCCCCCCCGTCATTGTCATTTGAAAGTAAGCTCAGGCATGCCTTTTTCTAAGGGATGACCCTGGTCTTCCGCTGTAATTGATATTTCTTATCTTACTTACTCCAGGTGCCCAGTGCCCCCTTCCCTGGCCTTTCACATACCATCTAGTCTTCATATATGTAGGGGTTGTCCTTGGCTTCTCTGAACCTGAGGCCCAGCAGTAGGGAAGCTACAAACACTTGCTGTGTAAAGCAGCCGTTGCTAGGTTGTATTTTTAGTGTAGAAGACACTTTACTCCTTGCCTCATTTCTAAGGTCCCTGAAAGCAAACCAGATTAACTGATACTTTCTTCATGGAACATTGCTCTCTTGATGTTGGAAGGGCTTCAATCCCTCCACTCAAGTCTTTTAACACCCATCATTTCTTCATCTCGTGCTAATGTATAAAAACCTCCATACTCTGGACCCTTAACAACTCTAAAAAGTAGATGCACCCAAAAAACACTCAAGGATATGACTATTGTCACTGTGCACCAGGCCACAGTGGAAGGTATGGGGAGGGGGTTCTTTTTTCCTTTTAAGTCACATAAAGCAATTGCTCTGCTTGCTTGTAGGGTTACTCGGACTATCTTTGTTCTCTCTACAGATGGATGGGAATTGCATTTTAAGTGTTGTTTCCATGCCTGGTTTGTTTGTTTGTTTATTTAACCATTTATTTGTTTTTTTTTTTTCTCAAGACTGGGTTTCTCTGTGTAACCCTGGCTGTCTGTCAGCTTGCTCGGTAGACCAGGCTGGGATCAAACTCAAGGGATCTACCTGTCCCTGCCTCCCGAGTGCTGAGATTAAAGGTGCTTGCCACCACCACCTGGCTGCATGGTTTGTGTGTTTGCTTGTTTGTTTTATCTCAGAACCTGTGTCTACCACCTTGCCTTTGGCAAGAGAGAACCTTCTATGCATGGATAAATGAATGAATGAACTAAGAAACAAGGTCACTGGGAAGTAGCAGGCATCGTTTCTATTTGACTGTCCTGAAACCCCACCTGGGAGTGTTTCCTATCCCCACAGCTTGATGTGGGGAAGGTGTTTTGAGATTTTTGGGAAGGGGATAACTCCTCTGTTCTCATTCCTTAGGGTGAAAGAAAACCAGGATATATATACATGGTCTCATGAGGTCCAATCTAGTTTCAAACTTATTATACAGACAAGACTGGTCCTGAAATCCTGGTCTCCCCACCTCTGTTCCCAAGTGCTAGGATTAAAGGCATGAACACCATGCTTGGCTTAGTCCATACTTAGACTCTTTTTAAAAATTATTATTTTTAAAATATAGAGTTTTATATATTCCAGGCTGGCCTCTAACTCATAATATAGCTCAGGATAACCTTTAATTTCTGATCTTCCATTTCCTAATTGCTAGAATTATAGTTATGAACCATTACACCTAGATTAGGTGGTGCTAGAGATTGAATCCAGGGCTTTCTGTATGTTAGGAAGGCATGCTACTCACTTACAGCCCCAGAAGCTCACCACAGGATTACTATTATTTTTATTATTGTTGTTACTTTTCTTTTTATTTATCAAAATTTGTGATTTTGACACAAACTACAATATGGCTATGGGAACAGCGAACTCCAAGACAAAGAAAAGAAAAAAGCCACGGTTGTGTCTAAGTTATAATTAACAGGAAGGCCAGTCACTACACAAGAAACATATAGGTAAGCTTTAGGGAGAATCTTTTCTTAGTGTCCCTACTTTTGAAATTCCCACTCTCTGTTGTCCAATAGAGCCATCAAGCCTCATTTTGAGTCATCGAGAGATGTAGTGGAAATGAAAAGCGTGATTACAGACTCCCCACACAACAGTACATTCTTTGGAAGTAGCAGATACCTGGCTGGCCTGACATTCAATGCAAAGATCCATAATGTGGCTCCTGCAGGTGGCACAGTTATCAACCACAATATCCCAGGCCCAGAGGACTACTGCAGTCCACCTTTTCACTTCAAAGCGTTTCTTGCCCACACCGTTGCTGGTGCCGCTGGGAGTATCCACATCTATTGCTGACGGCATTTTGGAAACATACCGTCGTTATTTTTCAAGACAGGGTTTCTCTGTGTAGCCCTGGCTGTTCTGGAACCCACTTTGTAGACTAGGCTAGCCTCGAACTCAGAGATCTGCCTTCCTCTGCATCCCTACTGCTGGGATTAAAGGTGCGCACTTTTCCTGGCTACAGTTTTCATGTTTTACTTTCTTCAAAGGAATTTTACTTCAACTCAGTGTTTAGAACATACCAGGGCTGATTATGGATCTCAGAAAACCACTTACTGAGGTCACGGCTGCTGTGGATGAATGGAGAGGTGGAAGGGGACCTTGCTGTTGTTTTTAATAAAATCCTTCCAGCTCCCAGAGCCCTTGAGGAACTGCATTCATTTGGATGGCTTTTGTGGCACACTTCCTTTGTTTTGGTTGACAGATGATGCTGAAGATTGAGCCTACGACCATGGACATACTGAGTAAGCATCGTGGCACTTAGCTATTCTTCTAACACTACTCTTACTTTGTCAAGAATTTATTTAATTTGTTCGGGTGTTTTGCCTGCACATTATGTCCCTGTATGATGTGCAATACCCAAGGAGGCCAGAAGAGGGGATAAGATCCCTTGGAATTATAGCTATAGAATGTTGTGAGCTGTCACGTGGGTCCTGTAAATGGAATCAGGTCCTCTGTAAGAGCAGCAAGTGCTTTTGATGTTGAGTCAATCTCTCCAGTCCCAATACTTCCACTTATTTCTTATTTTGAGACATGGACCCATAAGTTGTCCAGGATGGACTTGAACTCCATCTATAGCCTGAACTTGCTGCCTTCCTCCCTGGGCCTACTGGGTAGGTGGGATTATAAATGTGCACCGGGAGACCTAGCTTACACTCTTTCAAATGGAGTCTTTGGTTGTTCGGGGTACCCACATCTCCTCTCAGGTGTGTTGTGAAGGTTGAACTTCCCATCAGAGAAGCATATCTTCATGCTTTGCCATTGTTTGCAGGCGGTCTTAGAGCTTGGGAGTAAACAGAGATGGGAACCTGTGTGGTTTAGGTTCTTGGTCACTTGATATATTCTTGAGCCGTGTTGGAGAGATCTGATCACTGACAGTAATGCTGAGTTGGAGAATTATAGTTAGGGGGTAACTAATGTGATTGATAAAAGACCCTCCCTCTCGTTCCCATGTATAAAGCTATATATATGATAAAACACAACCTGGATCATTGGTGTGACTTGAAATCTCCTATTAGTCATCTTTTATAAAGGCAAAATGAAATTAGTTTTACCAGCATTTATTTAATCTAGGAAACCTCAAATATAATTTTAATATGTGATCAATATAAAATAACTCAGTTACTTGGAGGGAGGAAAGCTTAATAACAATAAGCTAATGTTAAGGCTGGGCATAATGCACACCTTTAATTCCAGCACTCATGAGGCAGCCAAAAATATGCTAATATAGGTGTGAGGGTTAAGGGAAGAGGGTGGTTTAGAAAGAAGGGTGGTTTTGAGCAAGGATCAACTCATGAGCTAATTTACACTCTTTTTTTTGTGCTCAGCCTATAAAATTGTGTGTGTATTTGACACATCTCAGACTTACTATGTGTCAAATGCTCCACAGTCGCCTGGCCTCTGAGCATGGAAGCTCAGAGATACTTGGGTGAGATGGACATGTGCATTCCAAACAACAGTCTCCTAGCCTGGGACCAAGGTGGAAGAGATGGAGTTTGAACTTACATGTGAGACCAACAGAGCTTTAGAAATGGAATTTGGATCCCTTCCTTACCCCTTCCTTTATCTCTCCCTCTCCTGTACATTTCTCCTTTGTACTGTTAGGGATTGAATCCAGAGGCAGATTACATGTGTGTGTGTGTGTGTGTGTGTGTGTGTGTGTGTGTGTGTGTGTATGTGTGTGTATTTGTCAGGCTCTCAGTTAGCCCTTGACATGTAATTAAACTTTTTTTTAGATTTATTTAATTTCATGTATATGAGTGTTTTGCTTACATGTATGTTTGTGTACCATGTGCATGCCTTGTGCCCCAGTTGTTCGTGACAGGGCATCAGATTCCCCCTGGAACTGTTGTTAGATGGTGTAGGCCAAGTTCTCATCAGGAGCAACATGTGCTCTTAACCACTAAATGATCTCTCTAGCTCCTGAAATGTGATTTTTTTTTTTTTTAAGTGTTTGACATCACAGTTTGTAAGAAGGGTTTTGGGCAGGATGGTGGTGGCGGATGCACTCAGGAGGCAGAGGCAGGAAGGTCTCTGAGTTTGAAGCCAGCCTGGTCTACAGAGAGAGTTCCAAAGCTATACAGAGAAACTGTCTTTAGAAACAAATAAAAGAGCCAACCAACCAACCAACCAATCAACCTAACAAACAAAGAAACACAAAGGTTTTGGGTCTATAGAGTTATATCATGGAAACATTGCTATCAACGTTGTTAATTTGCTTTGCTTTAATCAATGAGTTTCAAAGTTTCATTCCATTGTCTTATTGGGCTATATACTCTTATGTCACCACCTGGCAAGGGGTGGCCAGACAGACAGATTCCAAAGCTTACATTACTATTGCACATCACCGCTAAATACTATACTTACATTCTGGTCAACCCCCAATCTCCTTTAAGCATGTTTAATCTAAATCCCTTGCTTTTGAAGATTCTGCCCCAAAATCTGTCCTCTTTTGATCTGATTCAAAAAAACAAAGTTAATAATATCCTTTGATTTCTCAGAAGTGATTAAAAAAATGAATATAGCCAGGTTATGGTGGCATTCACCTTTAATCCCAGCACCAAGGAAGCAGAGACAGGTGGATCCCTGAGCCCGAGGCCAGCATGGTCTATAGAGTTCCGGGACAGCCTTGGCTACACAGAGAAACCCTGTCTCAGTTCGCCCCCCCCCCCAAAAAAAAGAAAACCCCAACCAAACACAAAGGGACTGTAAAATCAGACTTTTAAGGAGAAGGTATTGAGACTGGGGTGGGGGGGTCCATCGTTAGTCCAGGCTGGTTTTGAACTTGAAGGAAGCGCCACCACGTCTGGTTCTCTCTACGTAGTTCATCAAAGCCAACTTCCAAAACGAGAGACCCTGTAATGCGAGAAGGGGGCGGGGTCTGAGAACACCACCCCACTAGGCAAACAAAGAGTTAAATATTTCCAGTCTGCACACTCGTACACATTCAGCTTTGCTGGGCTTATCTGTAACCCTAATACTGAATGGGGTTGGAATCTGAAAGTTCTGGACTGCTTTGTAATTGTATTTTGCTTTATTCACTAGGAGTAGTAAAAGGAAAGAGCAGGTGGAATCATGGACTGGCAACTCAGCATCTCTCGGTTTTTTTTTTTTTTTTCACACCCCGCCCGCATCTATTTGACCTGATTAAACAGCTTTGGGTCGTAGCCAGGCTTCTATATGCTAAAGACACCCTTGCTCTCTCTGTGGTTTCGCCCACTTTGAGTCTCCCTGTGCTCCGTGGAAGCCTGAGTTCGCAGAAGTCTCCCAGTTTCTTCAAGGGTTCGCCAGAGACTCTGAGCAGCGGCCCACTGGGGAAGCCTTGAGTCCCAGTGGTCTCTTGCAAATTATTTTCACCTCCTAAGTCCAGAAAGGTGACGTCGGAATCCGCAGCGCCTTTCCTCGAGGGAACTCCAGCAACGCCCACCTCAGGCTCTAACAATCTCGCTTCCCTAGCAGCGTTTCTTAAAGTTGCTTCAAATCTTCCCCACCCTTTTGTCAAAAGAGCACCAGGTCTCCCTTTGCTCTTCAGCTGGCCCGTGTCAGATCGTTGTGAATTACTGGCAGTGGAGAACGGTGATCGTAGGGGTCGAGTGACCACCCGCGACTTACGTAACAAAACCTGTGGCGGCAGGAGTGGGCGAGCCAGACACTGTGACATTCCAGGGGGAAGGGAGTTGCTGTCCTGGACTAGCCAGTTCCCAGAAACCGACCGGGGAAGGTGGCTGAGATAAAGAAAATACTTCAGGAACAAGAATACTAAGCAGCCCCAGAACCTAGAGCGTTGTTAGCAAACGGTGGAACGCGAGTTAATTTGCTGGAATCTGCAGCCTTCCAACTTTTGCACTGAAACGCGGTGGTGTACCTGGAGCGGGGGTGGGGGTGGGGTTAAAAACCGTGATATATAAAGCCCAAAGCTAATGAATGGGATTTAATGGTTTTGTTGACATTAAGTAAATATTCCTGTCCAGGAGCGCAAACTCTCTGCAGTTATTTAGTAAGAGACTCAAACTAAGCGAAAATACTCTCCCAAGTGTCTACACTAGCCCCAATCAGAAAAGGCGCTACTAACACTGTACTGCCCCTTTAAGACCTGCTCGCTCTCGGGCTCTACAAAAGGGAGTGACCTCTGGGCTTTGACAGCTCCCCTAATAACTACCACCACGCAGGCCCCGCCTACCTGGCGACCAGCCGCACCGATTGGCCTGCCGGCCGGTATCCCGTGCTCTGATTGGCTTGCCGCTTCCCCTGAGCGAACCTTTAGAACTCTGAGACAGACAATATTCTGTTACATTGTAGCAAAATGGCGACTGTCATTCACAACCCCCTGAAAGCGTAAGTAAGACTAAAAAATGTACATATTCCGCGTGGTTTCAATATGAAAAAAAGGCGCCTTGCCGAGCGCAGCCGGCGCCTGCCTCTTGCAGACGCCTCCCGCTGCGCCAGGGCTCCTCTTTTCTTCTGCTCTTACTTCTTCATCTTTTTTTTTTTTCCTCCCAGAGCGCAGAAATGTCAGGAGATGCAATTAACAAAAAGAAAATTGTTACATTTGTGTTCTGCTTAATTGGCTGACCGGGACTGGGAGGGAGCCCGGAGCGGTTGCGCCCGCTCTGGAGCTGCGGGGGTCGTGAGCAGCTCGGGGCTGCAGGGTCCCCGGAGTCCTCTGCCTTTCCTGGCGCCACGCGGGGCTAGCTGATCCGGGTTGGAGCGCGGGGCAGGGGCCGCGCGGTGCGCTCCGCGGAGCCCTGCGCTCCAAGCCCGAAGCTTCCCGGCTTCGCTGCTCGTCCGCCGGGGCAAAATGACCGACCGCTGAGCTGCGGAGTTTGCTGGGCGTTCGCGCTGCCTTCCGAGCTCTCGCAGGGAGTTTGGGCAAACCTTCCGGAGTTGGAAGGACTGAGCGCGGAGCCGCGGGTCTCGGGAGTCCTGGGGCCCAGGTGCTCGCCCCAGGCTTTTCCACTCAGGCAGCCCGGGTTGGGGGGGGGGTGTCAGGGAGGCGCTCCGGGCTGTTGCCGGTGAGTCTACTCATTTGTGGGCGAACTGACTGTAGTAAATTAACGACCTGGATTAATTTGGGGGTTGATATGGAGGCAGGGAAGCTGTAGGTCTGATGAATGGTGTGCTTGCCTGCTCTGGGTGAAAAGCCGAGGCGGGCGGAGGCTGTGCAGGGCTCTGGCGACAGCGAGGGGCAGGTGCCTCCGGGAGACTTTGAGCGGACAGAGGGGGGCGGGCTGCGCTAGGACTCGAGGGAGCGGATCCCGGTCGGAGCTGCCTGCCTGCCTGCCTTCCTTCCTTCCTTCCTTCCTTCCTTCCTTCCTTCCTTCCTTCCTTCCTTCCTTCCTTCCTTCCTTCCTTCCTTCCTTCCTTCGGATCCTTCCTTCCTTCCTTCCTTCGGATCCTTCCTTCCTTCCCTCCTTCCAGTCGGTGGACAGTGAATGTGCAGCCACTAAGTCCGCGGGCGATCGCGGAGCCGTAGGTGGCCTCGGAAAACTAGTGTGGCTCTCAAGGGGCGCTATTGGAAGGGATGTTGGCAGAGGGTAGATCTCTGGGAATCGCGGCACAGCGTGGGCTCTGGGTCGGTGCCGGGTGTACTAGGACTTCCCCGCCCGGGTGAAAGCCTCTGGGAGTAGGAGGGTGCGCGTGGGTGTTTCATGCCAGTTCTTCCAATGTGTGGCAGTGGTCGACCCTAGCTCTTTTAACTGCTCGCCACAGCATCCTAACCCCTGGCTTCTAGAGTCAAAAACACGGTTTGCTTTGGAGAGCAGCAGGGCTGCGCGCGGAGGGGGGCTGGGGGGGGGGGAGATTCCTAGTGTCAAGAAACGCTTAGGGAGAACCCGCTGCGTTTGCACCAGCCAGCAACCAGGAATAGGGTAGGGATGTCCCAGATCTCGGAGTTTCTACAAGGTATTGCCGTAAAGAAGACATTGGAGACTGAGCTTGATGCGAATTCCTGGCTCCAGCTCTCGCTCGGAAGCTCAGCTACTTTGCACTCGCGACAGCATTTCACCTAAGAGAGAAAATGTTTTATGGCAGAATAAATGGGCGTAACTTCGTCGCGTCCTCGCCGACTCGCGCCGCCACACCGCTGATGCCGGACTTTCTCCAGTACCCACACAGCTGATGTGCAATTTCCTCATTTCCAGCCGAAATCACGTAGCCCAGCTGATGTCGCTTGGTAAACTGAAGTCAAAAAGAGACATGTATTTGCTATGTGTGTGGGTTCCTTATTCTTTTTGGGGAAGCCGTATCCTTGATGACCGGGAGCGGGCTTACACTCGGGAGCGCGCAGGAGCTCCACGCTCTAGGCTTCCCCAGATCCGTCCACTTTATTTTTTGGACACGGAAACGTGTGTGTAGGGGTAGTGGGGGAAGGGACGGAGAAGGTGGACAGTCTCGGTAGTGAAATTAGTTCTGAATTACACGTGTACTCCTTAGTAATTAGAAACACTAGCGGTGGGATGCATTTGTAACTCTGTCTTGGTACACGTACACGGGAGCTCATTCACAACACCCTTTCCTGTCTTTCCTAGGAGGGAGTCGAGCGAGCGGCCACTTTATGATTAGCCGCCCCCTTTAGCATCCCATCCTCTTCCCCCGAGGGCTAACAGTATAAACAATAACCCCAACGGCCAAGCTTTTTTGCAGCCTGGACATTTTAAAAACTCCGAGTATATGCGTCGTTACTGGGAGACCGACGTCACCTGCTTTTATTATTACTATTATTATTTTAAAAACTACTTGTTTAATAAAACATTTCATATATTTCATTTGTTTTTAGAAGTTGCTGATCAGGAAACAAAACACACGTGTATAAATTATGCATGGGCTAAATTAGAACAAAGCGCAGCGACCACATCAAGCCGGAGGGATGGATGGGGGCCCAGGGAGGAGGAGGGTTTGGAGAGCTTATGTGTTTATCCTTGTGTGCCCCTCCTGACAATGAACGGGAGCTCCAAACCGTATTAGCATTTTCTCCGTGTGCGTGCAGTCTCTCTGTCTTAAAAAGGCAACATCACGTACGCCCCCTACAGAAACTGGTCACAAAAAGATTTCCTCTAGGACTGCCTGATAAGTAGCAGTAGTTACGGTGTGGGGAAGAAGCCGCTCAGGTTTCTTTCATGCAACCTTGTGCAGGGTTCTGCCTTCTTAGACTATAGGTTACTTTCATGCTATCTTTTTTTTTTTCCATGTGGGGCATTCAATAATTCAATTCTCTGTGTGACCGAGTGGCTAACTTGAATCTCTTTGCTTTGCGTGGGTTGGGGGTGGGGTGTCTTCTATAGGGTCCCAAGCGCCTGAAAACAGCCTTTCTTGGGAGTTAGCCTTTCTTCCTGGCTGTCTTTGATCTCCCCTCAGCTCCCCCTTTTCTCCTTGTCCCTTTCACCCCTTCCTCTCTGAAGCTGACAGTCTGGCTTCTCCCGTGTAGCCTTTAACTTCTTGTTACTGCCCAACAGGGTGTTAGAAGCAGAAACAGGAGCTGCCTGGACAGATTAGATCAGAAAGGGAACTCGGTAGGTGGCCCTACAACGAAGCCGTCTCATCTGGACAAATAGAATTTAAAAGCACACGACGGACATGTATGATATGTAAATGTGACTTGTGTGCTATTTTAGTTAGCAGCTACATTGTCTGAGTGCAGATTGTTGGAGTCATCCTCAATTTCTGTATACACAGGTAAAGGCAACATAGATTTGACAAAGGCATGTGTGCAAGTTACCTATTGTATACTTGTTGATTTTTGTAAACTTAGGAAATAAAATACTTAAATTAAAAAATACATACTTATTTTAGTTGGACATGGTGTCACATGCCTTTAATTCCAGCACTTGGAAGACAGAAGCAGGCAGGTCTTTGTGAGTTTGTGTCCAGCCTAGGCTACATAGTGAGTTCCAGGACAGGCAAAGCTACATAAAGAGTCCCTGTAAAAAACAAATTACTATTTTATGTATGTGTATCTTGATCAAATGAGTTGCTGGTAGAAGTGTAAGTATGTGTATATGTGTGTGTTGTCAGAGAACAACTTTCCATTATGAGTTCTGGGGATTGAGCTCAGCTCAGGCTTGGAGGCAAGCATGATTACTTGCTGAGCTCTCTCCTGCCCTATAATGCTTTTATTGTAGGTTCTAGCCTTCATATTCTAGCTGAGGTAAATCACCTTCTCCCATATCTGCCAACAGTACTTCAAACAGTTCAATCTCTCAGCGACTTCTGGTTGTAGTACTTAACTAGGAATGCCTGCCACCTTCTGCCAGACTTGATCATGTACATATGCATCTATTTTTATAACTCCAAGCTCAGAGAGAAATAAGTGCTATCATTACTCAATTAGTTAGAGCTTTAATACTTTAATTATTTGATTATAAACAATGAGAAAAACAAACAAATTTAGTCATATTTAAGACTAGGATCACATGTATACAGTTGTGACAAAACTTTCCTTTGTAAAGAGTTACCCTAGCTTGGAGGTCAATGTTGATATCTTTGCTTTATTATTAAGGACATAACTATGGGAGAAGTGAATGTTTACTTAGCCGAGAGCCAACACAGCTCATGTGTGTAGATGAATCTCAGACTTCATCTTTCTCTCCATTTTCTGATGTGGATAATATGTATTCTAATCTAAAGTGGTTTGGGGACCCGTGAAAGTTAGAAGCCAGACCTTACTTTTTCTGTGGCAGCCAGTTTAGTTATCAGAGAGGAAGGGCAGGGGGCTACATTCCTGGTCCTAATTTTGTCTTGGCTATTTTTGTTGGGGAAGGGGTGGTGAGTAGGGACTAAGTGGAGAACAGTGGGGTTGGGGCTTTGTGAACTTGTAGCCTTTTATGGACATAATTTTGGTCCTGTATGGAAAAGGGGACCCTTGAAGCCAATAGATGTTTGAGCTCTAATCTCTCTCTGTTTTTCCTTGTAAGTGTAAAAATAAAGGGGCTGTAGGGAGAGATGGCTCACCAGTTAAAAGCACTTGCTGCTCTTCCAGAGCAAGCTCTGTTTTGAGCATATATCCCCCAAAGAAGGGAAACTGAGGCCGGTATCCATTTTTTTTTCAACTGCAGCCCTGTTGATGGAAGTGGCAGTGGGGGCTGTGTCATAAAATGGTTCCAGGATTATGAGAGGAGCGGCTGTTATTATCCCAACCTCAGCAAAGTAACTTTTGTGGTTCTTGAGTGTTTTGAACATCACTCAGAAGGCAGAAATGTAGCCAAATGTGGCAAACCCCAGGCCAAAAAAATCCCACAAGCACTGAAATATTTTTTACCCTACTGCGATTTTAGAATGGGAGTCTTATATAAGCATTACTCTATTTTAAATCGTCTTTGACTATGAAGGTATTTAACAAGGAAAAATAAAGTGGCCTGGGGTGGAGAGGAGAGGATGAGTGAATGGATCAAACCACTGTGTGGTCTGGCACTCCAGAGATGACTGACTGCAGAAGAGCCCCATAGGATGAATGGTTTCCAGTTCTCAAGTTTTCTAGCTGCCTGAGTAACTCTGAAGGGATGAGGTGTGCCGTTTGTTTTTCTTATTCAATAGGTTACTGGTGTTTCACAGTCTGTCAAACCATATGGATGAACAGAGCTAGCCTCATAAAACTGTCACCAAGGGAAGGTACTTTTATTTTTTTTTTTTTTTTAAGCCTGTGATTTGCATTAGAGTTTTAAAAGCAGGAGTTAGGAGGTGCTGATGGGGGAGGGGATGAGATGTGACAAATGATGTGTGGAGAATGTCTGGGTCTTGTGTTTGTGAAGGGAGGGAAGCCCATGGAGGCTGGCATAAGGAGCTCAGACTCAGGACCCCCAGAGAGAACTCATTGAGCCCCCACCAGTCAGGTCTGCTGAAGCTGGAAAAGAACATCTAATTCTCCAGTTTACCCATCACTCAGTTCTGGGAACTTTGGTCACTCCGGTTGCTGTGAGCCAGATGTCTTGTCCGTCCTTCTTAATCATCTGGAAAACCTGCTGTTTGTAACACGCATAGTTGAAACCTCTACCAGCACCCTTTTCCTGTTTCTAACCTTTCCCTTGTCTTCATTACAGACTGTCCTTTCTTATCAGTGACTGTGGCAGCTTTGGTGACTTTGGAGTAAGGGTGGAGAAGAGGCCCACAGGGACTTCAGAGCCATTTAGGCTAGCTCTACCATGGTGACATTCCCCAGCTTCCTGTTCCTTTAAGATGAGGAGATGCACTTGATTCTATAATTCCCTCCAAGTCGAAACCATCCTGGCTTTCAGCCAGGTGTGGTGGCACACACCTTTAATGCCAGCACTTGGAGGCAGAGGCAGGCAGGTCTCTGTGTGGGAATCTGAGGCCCTCGTGATTTACGGAGTGAGTTCCAGGGCTACACAGTGAGACCCTGTCTCAAACCAGCAACTCTTCCCCCACTGAAAACGAAACAAAGCAAACCCCAAATCTTCTCAGCTCTTACTTCAGTCATTTTAGGTGAGGGGGACAGTTAGTGGTTAGGCTCTTGTTTCTAGAGGGTTGCACCAGAGGGGAGCTGTAAGATCTGGTGAAGCTCTTTTGTAGTTTTATTCTTTGAGGTCCAGTCTGCCACATAGGGCTTCTACTTGGGGTTCTAACATGATGGGACACCCTATCCCTTCTCATGACCTAAGACTAAGGACCTGTGGTTTAGCTGTTCAGAAGCTGGGCTTTTACTCTGAATGTTGGTCTAGCATGTGTGAAGCCTTGAGTTTGGTGAGAAAAGGGAGGCAAGCTTTAAGCTGATCCTTTGAATTTCTTCGTT
The DNA here is from genome assembly GCA_033318265.1 of Phyllotis vaccarum. NCBI lineage: Eukaryota > Metazoa > Chordata > Mammalia > Rodentia > Cricetidae > Phyllotis > Phyllotis vaccarum. The sequence goes on from JARWLC010000006.1 coordinate 64,339,717, forward strand.
TACCATGGTACCTAGCCCAAGTGACACGGAAGAACAGTGCTTGCTCCTTTTTTTCATTTGCTCAACCACAAGAACCTGGTTGCTAAGTGACTACAAGTTTGTGTGGGCCTGTACTGATGTCTCACAGAACTTCCTCTAGTGACGCTTGTGTTACTGCTGGGGAAATAGAGGTGCCCAACAGATACCTAGGGACTGGCTTATACCTGTATGGGCATCAGCAGCGTCTAGATTGGAATTTCATTGACTTCCCTTTATTGACATCACAGACTCCACTGGGGAATTATTATCAGGTTTTTCTGTGGTTGAAATCTCCCTTGGCAATTTTCTACAAGCCTGAAGGAGGAAGGGCCTGCAGAATTTATCAGCAAATTCACAGAAGCCAGCATGTAAGTTCTGAGTCTTAAAAGAAAAACGAAATAGTTGATCTCCAGCAGACAGACAGGCATCCCCTTTACTTTTAAAAAGTCTGTGATTAGGTATGCATGTATAATATAGAAAGCACCTTTCTAAGGCATGCATTTTAGTGGTGTGAAGTACATAACAACAATGTTTATTGTGTGTGGGCACATACACACATGGAGACACGTGTGTTGCTGTGCCATGTGCTTTTGAAGGTCAAAGGGCATCTTGCGGAAGTCAGTTCTCTTTGCCTATCATATGGGCCACAAAGATTGATTTCAGCCTGTCAGGCTTAGTGGCAAGTACCTTTATTCACTTAGCTATCTTTCTACCTCACATTAAATATACACTTACAGTCACCCGTCAGCCACCATCACTATTTCTAGGCCCTTATTTTTTTTTTTTAATCACTCCAAACAAAACTTTATGTGTACAATTAAACACCTTGCTGGGCCGGGTGAGATAGCTCAGTGAGAGAACAGTGGCTTATTATGGGCAAGCCCTCAGGTCCAGTCCTCAGTACCAAACAAAGTTGTATCCCTCATACTTTGCTTCCACAGTTAGAAGCATCAATTAGCTTTCTGCCTAAGGATTTCAGATGAATTCAGATGAATTCAGAGTATTTGCCCTTCGGTGTCTGGCTTATGTCACTCTGCTCAGTGTCGCAGGGGCCATCCATGTTGTAGTACACGTCGGAGGAACTTCATCCCTTTTTATGGCCATTGTATGTATAGGCCACACTTTGTTTATCCATTTATCTGTAAGTAGACACTTGGGTCATTCTCACTCTTGGCTGCTGCAAGTAAAGCTGCTCTGAACATTTGCATTAATAACTGCTTGAGTCTTTGTGTTCAGTTCTTTAGGGTCGAGAACTAGGTTGTCTTTATTTTTGGACTCTTTACAAGTCAGAGAGGCCACAATTCTAGATGGTAAAGGCTGCCCTTACATTATAACACCACGGAAAACAGTAATGTTATAGAATCTAACTTCTTTACCATCCCTTTTCTAGGCACATCATTATTGCAGTCAACGTCTCCCATCCCTAGCTACAACAACGGTCTCTTGTGCTCTCTTTGCCTTTAGGGTAAGAACTCCTTATGAGGGGCTCTGTCACCTGGGATGACAGGACAGATTGAGAGTTAAGAGTGGTGGCTCACTTGGGAGTTCAAAGCCAGCCTGGGCTGCAGAATGAGACTCTGTCTCAAACAGATCAACTAAAATAGCACAGGCCTAAAGATGTCCCTCAGTGGGTTGAGTGTTGGTTAACACAGGAAGCCCTGTGCTTGAACTCCAGCACTTCACGCAGGAGGCATAGTGGCATGTGCCTGTGTCAGGACTTGGGAAGTGGAGGCAGGGAATTAGGAGTTCAAAGCTCTCCTCAGTTACAGAGTGGGAAGTGAGCCAGGGATGCATCAGAATTTGCCTAACTTACACACACACACCCCAAAACAAAACAATCAACCCCCCCAACCAAAAAAAACAAAGAACAAAAAAACAAAAAAAACCCCAGACAACCCAGGAAACAAGTAACAAAAACTGAGCTATCCTTTTACACGGTGAGGAGAGCCTACATCAATGTCCCAGTCTCTCAATGGGGTCTGGCCACGGCCCATTCAGGCTCCAGGTACTCCAGAGACACTTCTCTAAGCTTCACCAAATAACACTTAAACCTCACTACATACATTTCCTCTTATTTACTCTTTTTCCATCCCAAGCTACCCTGCTTATCCTTCAAGGGCCCGAGAGAGAGAGAGAGAGAGAGAGAGAGAGAGAGAGAGAGGGGGGGGGGGGGGGGAGAAACTTTCAGAAAGTGGAAACTCCAAAGTGAGATGTTCCTGGGAGAGCTAAACTTCCTGTCATAGACAGAGGCCTTCTCCAGAGTCAGCGATGTCTAACCTATTAGATGTGTATGTGGCCCATGTTAGGTGGATTTTCTGTTAGGCCATAAACTTGGCATGGCACTTTTGAGACCTTTCCAGGTATCCTTTGGGCCTGCCTTCTTTGTTACTTGAGCCAGAGGTCTGTCCACCATGGCTGGCTGATTAAACAATCCTGAGTCTAGACTGTCACTGGTATCATGTCTAATCATTGTTTTTCTAGAAAACGTAAACCTTGCTCATCCTTCTGTGACTCAATAGTCTTGGGAGTCCAGAGGGGTTTCGCATGGTCTAAATCTGAAGCAGGTGAGCTCAAGAAAAGCCTCAATTCTCTTTGGAGGTACTGAGTTGAGTCAGTGGGTATGGGGTTGGGGTGGGGGGGAGACTTTCCTTGGAGTGTGGACTTGGGTCATCAGCAAAGCTCTGGCTCCTTCCATCAACACGATAAAGGAGCAAGAAGATTCCAAAGGAGGCAAAAATGATGATGTGGGAGGTCAAGAAAAAGAAGATCTTATTTATAGAAAATTAGAAGTAAAAGCTCATGATAGGCTTGAACTACTAAGGTACATCTTCCTCTCTAGCATTGGAAGTGCTTGAGATACAGTCTTGAATGAAGCTCCAAGGTCTTTTATTATGTGGAAGCCAATTACGTACAAGGCCATCTCTACTTCTATCATCCCCAAGCAACGGCTTTCCACGGCTCTGTGAGTTGAGCCCAGACAGGATCATCTCATTGGGTCTGACTTAGGAGCATCCTTCATCCTGTCCTGACCAAATGCTGATTATAAGCCAAATGGCCTGCCTCCCTGTCTGTATTTAGGAGCATCTACTTCCAGAAGGACCTGGTTTCTCTTTCTGCTTCTAGACTCTTAACTCTTGGGTAAAGTCAGTGCCTGTGAAGCAGGAGGCTGACTGTTCCCCTAGGCCTTTCCCAGGGTAACCACTGTCATTGAGGTGGGGTGGGATGGTGAGAGGGGAGGGAATTGCTGCTGGAAATGGGGGAGGGCAGGGTATCTGGGGCATTGGGAGTGGAGAGAATATATTCTCTCGCTAATTATTTTCCCTGAGGACTTAGCCAATGCAGAACCATCTATTATCTTGGGAGTGCTCTATGGTGGTTCTGCCTGTGATGAATGCTAAGCGGAAACAAGGAAGAAAAATTAACAGGCGGCTGCTTCTGTCCACCTAATTAAAATGCATATCCAAATGCATAAGTCCTTATGTTTCCCCAACGCACACACTCCCCTTCCAATCCCAATTCTATGGAGGAGAAAAATCACTCCCCCCAATCATTTCCCTTGATTATGTTTTCATCAGGAAAGGACCGAGGGTCTCCCTCAGAATAGAGAAGGGATCCGTCTTCCAATACCTAAAAAGTAGCTGGTCTTTCGACTTCAGCTGGGCTTGAAAATTCTGAGCGTTGTAAAACATTTAAAAGAATAGTAAAGTCTTCAAACTTTACTTGACTGCAGAAAAATAAAGGATGCAGGAAAGTAAGTAAGGTGTGTGTGTGTGAGAGAGAGAGTGGCCATTTTCTGCTGACTTTGGTTTGTGTTAGAAGTCTAGATGGGATTATCAATAGGAAGTCTGAACATCTTCTCCATCCCTGTTTTCTGTTTTTTCCACTTGTCTTCTTCCTGTACCCCCTCTCTAGGTATTGTTTTCCGCAACTCCATGAGCTTTCGCAGGGAGATTCTCCGAGACACTGTTTTACCTACCTTTGCATTTGGGGACAGTATTAGAAATGTCCCAAGTGAGTTTGGTAATCAAACGTACTTCTTCATCCATAAGGAGCATCCCTTAGTCTCTTCCCTCAGCCCATCATTTTCTCTCTCTCTCTTTAAAGAACAACTTTATTCAGCAGTCATAAAATATTTAATAAAACACGAAAGTTCAGTCCCTGTGTTCACTTCCCCGTCACAGGCATCTCCGTGGCAGAGCCGCCCCCACGCCAGCCTCCGTCTGCCCTCCACAGCTGCCCCAGCTGTTGATTTATCAGGGCTGGCCGGCTCAGCAGTGCATGGAGATTGCTTTTAATTAACTCTCTTCATTTTTCCCAATCTTCAGGGAGCAGCAGCCATTTAATGATTTTAATATTTTATCTAGATTTATATCCCCTTATTTGTTGTTTGACTTCTGCGTTTGCTCCTCATGATCAGCTTTGAGGTGGGTATGTTTATTTGCCCCTGACCCCCCAAAGGCCCATCCAGAACACGGGAGGGGAGATTCCAGAGAAGGTCCACTTTAGTTTTGAGTCCTGTGATGGTTCGCATCATAGACTTTGTCTTAGAAAACTCAAATTTCACTTGGCTCTTAGATGATGGAGTTTATGAGCTTTTCATTAAAGAAAAATAAATAAAAGGGATGAAGCAAAGAGAAAAGAAAAGAAATAGAAATTGAGCTGTAGACAGTGAGGCCCTTTGACTCCCTGTGCGTGCTCTGAGGGTGCGAGGTGGCGGGGAGTTGGCAAAACCCTCCTTCCCTGGGTTCATTTTGAGTTGTAATTTGAGGTTTACCATCCTGCCCACATCATAGTCTCACACAGTTTAGTGTTTTTCATTTTAAAAATAATAGATGGGGCAAGGCACAGTGGCACACGCCGCTAATCCCAGTATTTAGGAGGCAGAGACAGGGAGATCTCTATGAATTCAAGGCCAGCCTGGTCTACAAAGTGAATTCCATACCATCCTGGTCTACATAGCGAAACCTTGTCTCACAAAAGAAACAAAAGATAAAACACCAAAAAGCAAAACATCCAACCAACCAAACCACGACAAAACCAGTGATTCTTACTATGTTGCCTAGCCCGGGCTTAGGGGATCCTGCTTCAGCTCCTCTGTAGCTGGGACCATCATACCTAGCATAGCAGGTCCTTGTGGTTGCTAAGGGTGCTGGCTTTAGGGCAGGCTGGAGATAGGTTTGGCTCAGTGTTCATGCCATGGTCTGCATCTTTATTTAGGCATGGCGGGGATCAGCTGAGCAAGTTCTTGGCAGATTAATTGCTGGTGTGATGTGAGGAAGGAAATGAAGAGGCAGCTATTGCCTTCTGCCTGCTACTCTGCAGCGGTGGGCAAACATGCAGCTCTCTGCCAGCTTCCTGGCTCCTCCTCTAGCCTCCTTTACACAGAGGGGTCTACACTTTCATCTAATAACTTCACAGAGGTCTGGCAGACAAGGCTTCTGGTGGACTAGTTTTTAGAACCAGTGTGTCCACAAAATGACCCTTTGACATCTGGGTTTGGTGATATGTCTTTGGGGTTACCTGTTGCTAGGCAACTGCCAGCTAAAGTTTGAGCCTGATCTGGGTATTGCAGTGAATTGTCCTGGGTAGCGTATGCCTACATTTAGGGACTTCAATTTGCAGTATTGGCCCAGGGAACAAGAGGCAGGGAAGACATTCTTCTCTAAGGTTTTTTTTTTTAAGCCTAGCCCGGTGCCTAATGGCTAGTACACACAGATGTTTGTTTTGCTGATGAAAATGATCTTCCCTGCCTATCTCCTTACACTAAAGTGTACCTCTGCTCTCTGCAGCTCTGTTCTGAAACCCTACCTACCCTTTACATGTCAGGAACCCAGCTACATGCAGGACACAGAGAAGGAAAACCTGATCTTAACACTGGTCAGGTATTCATGCCACTCAGTGTTTTGCTGGGCCTTTTCTCTTTACATTTTTGTGGCAGCCACAGCCCCTTTCAGGAATCTTCTGGAAGCTGTGGATCAGTTCTCTAGGAATAGATTCATCCAAGTGTGAACCTCCACATATGGCTTTATGGGGCTTCCAGCCTATGATGAACACATCTATGGATGCCCTGAAGATGACCTGGCTCTTGAGTGACAGCCTCAGCATGAGAGATGTGAGTGAATTTCTCAGTCCAAAAGAATGCTTTAATTAATTAATAATTACTGATTTTTTTTTTAAGACAGAGAATCTTCTTGTATTAGCCCAGGCTGACTTAGAACCCAGTTTTCCTCCCTTAGCCTCCTAGAGGCTGGGATTGCAGGTGGAATACTAAGGATGCTCTGCATCCCTATGCAGAGGCAGCCTCACCCTGCCCTAAGTCTTCTGACATCTCAATAAACTTTGCACACTGTTGTGAGTCAGCAGTTCAGCGGTCCTTTATCCCCAGCCTACTTCCAGACACACTGGGTCCACATCTGCCTGTCCCCTCCAGACAGCTCAAGTGCCCCCTTTCTCTATTGTGGTCCTTGTTGACCCTCAGGTGGTGCTGTCCACTCCTGCCCTTGGCCCCTCAGTTCTGTCCATGCCTCACCCCCTTCCATAATGGAAACACTTCACTGTGACTGGTTACAGCAAAAAGGCTCTGGAAGGCAGTGACAGTGGCTTTCTGTGTTTTTCTGTTCCTAGGACTTAGCTTATCTGTCATTTGGTGAATGAATGAAGCCAGGAGGTAGGTACCCTGCTCTGCCTGTCTTTGAGATTGGCCTGTTCTCATTGTCCACTTTAATGGCATGCATTTGGGAAAGGCAGTAGAATGCTTTACATTCTTTAATTTCAGGTGTCAGGAATTAGACACAGGCTTGGCTGTGTGATGTGTGTGTGGGGTGGCTGTGTTTCTGAGCCTCATCATTGGTTCTAGTAGACACAAATGGCTTGGCTTTCCACTTTGACACCCCCCCCCCAACCCCAAGACAGGGATTCTTTGTGTAATAGCCAGGCTGTCCAGGAACTCACTTTGTAGACCAGGCTGTCCTCAAACTCTGCCTCCCAAGTGCTGGGATTAAGAGATAGGGTCTTATGTAGCCTAGGCTGACTTAATTTACTGTGTAATGACTGGAACTCCTGATCCTCTTGTGTCCATCTTCCAAGGGCTTGGAGTACAGGAGTGTGGAGTGTGAGATGCAAGGGATCAAATCCAGGCTTCATCCATGGCAGGCAAGTTCGCTATGGACTGAGCTATACCCCTCAGCCTGTCTTGTGGTTTTAACATGCGCAAAAGGAGAAGTCATAAACCCTGTTATGGTTGAAGCTAAGGTTAACTCTCATAAGCACTGCCTAGTCATCAAGCTCTGGAGTTGACGCCAGTCCATCCATAGTGTTCTTATGTCTTCTTGGAGAATGCCTCTGTACGCTTTGACAGTGCAGGAGCCTAGAAAGCACGCATGGTAGGTAACTCTATGTTCCTGCATGTCCAATGCAGGCAGCTTTGTTGGACACTGTTGGAAAGGGTATTCCAGGGTCATTGGAGTGCTGTCTCCAGTAGAAGAGATGCTGGTTTGGGATTATAACTCCCTGCATACCTTCTTTATGTACCACCATCCTCCAGATCCTTCTGTGATGTGGGTTACTTGGAAGAAAGACTCCTGGGAAGTATCATCTTTGTGTCTGGAGGAAAATGAAGGCCGAGGAGGAGTTAGACTCTTGAAGTTAAATTTAGTTCAGATCCTGATCTGCTGGACCTCCTGACCCTAACCCTCCATCAAGGAAGAAGGTCCAAAAACATGACAATATTGCAAAAGGGCAGGCTGTAAGAACAGAACTGTGCAGAAGTGCCTGTCACCTCCGAAAGGTCACCTGGAACTAGCTAGCACCTGTGCTGTGAGGTAACTCTGCTCCAGCACACAGCCAAGCTCACAGCCCCTCAGTAGGGAGGGGCACACAGGGCTGCCCCATTCCCGGTACTCATTTCCTTTCTGGGCAGCTTTCCCAGTATAGCAGATACTTACACATATTCTGTCCTTATTTTATCTAATCACACATAGCTCTGGGGAGTGGAAAACGTGTTTGGGTTACTCCATTTTAGGTAGGTGATGCACAGGGTAGTTGGGATGAACACTTATCTATAGACTTTTTTTTTGAAATCTGGAAAGTTCTTCAAGCTCCCTGGCCTAGAGTCTATTAGGGGCATCGTTTGCCTTCCCAGGGACTAGAGATCCCAGCCAGTGTCAAAGGAAGGATGGAGTCTAGCTGGTGTATGAGTCTGCATTTTGGAGCCTCTCTGAGACCCAGCTAGATCTTCGAGCAATAAGACTCTTGTTTTCTTGTTTTATGATCTGTCAAACTGAGAGGACCCAATAGTATTGGCCCTTCTTCTGGTGATCATTCATTCTTGGCCTTTAGATACTCAGAATGTCTTCAGTTTACAAGGGAAACACAGATCCATAGAAGCTCTGATGGATGGGATTGTCTTTACTATTGCCCAGGGTTGCCCCAAGTGCCTGTCTCCTGAGTTACCCAGATGAACTGGTCTAAATGCTGCAGAAGCTCTAGAAAAAAGACCCGCACCTCTCACCAAGACCCAGAGCTGGCATTCTTGGGCAGCCCCATCTTCAAGCATCTCTCCTTCAGGCTCTACTTCCTGTAGCTTCTCAAATCCCCAGGATGAAAAATCCCACCAGGAACCCGTTGACTTTTCTTTTGTTGATTTTTCTTATGCCTTCTGTTTCTTATTTCATTTCTCGACTCAGAGCTAAGCTGCCCCAAGGCCCTCCGAGCCGGGGATCGAGGCATAATCCACTTACCGCTTCATGCCGAGGCTCGCACCCCTAGCCTGTGCTTCTCTGACGGCTCCTCACCTGCCTCTGTTCTCCATTCAGCTTTCTCCTTTGCCCTGTGGATAGCACTGCCATCTGAAAGAATTAAAAGGATGCACAAGGGAGGAAAGAATATACTGGCTTTGTCTCCAAGGATGGTCACTGGATCTAGGAGTGGGGGCGTGAGGAAGAAAAGCAGGCATGTGAGGCACTGAGAGGTTGTCCAGACCAGGAGGGGTCTTTTTTTGAAAAACAAAATAAAACAGTAAAATAAATAAATACACTTATTTATTTATTTTAAACAGAGTCTCACTATGCAGCCCTGGCTGACCTGGAATTCACTATATAGACCAGGCAGTCTTTGAACTCATAAAGATCTGCCTCCCAAGTGCTGGGACTGAAGAAAGGTGTGTGCCATGTGTCACCACACCTGGCATGTAGTTTTTAATGTCAAATTTGTTTGACAATGTCACACATGTATACACTGCATTCTAATAACTCCCCCAACCTTCTCATCTTCATCTCTCTCTGGTCACCCCCTTCAAGAAGCCCCCTTCCTGATCTCATGACGTTTTTGTCTTGTTTTTGTTTGGTGACAAACCAATTGTGAGTTTGAGCTATTTACCAGAGCATGGGGACTCAACAGTGTCTACACCACTGAAGACAGACTTCTCCTTCTCCAGCATCTATTGGCAGCCAATAGTTCCTCCGGAAGTAGTCTTGGCAAGTGGGAAAAGGTAGGTGGATGTCTACAGCCATTCCACCCTGAACTGACACATCTAGTGCATCTCAGAAGCAGAGCAGTGTCGGGCCTGGTTAGTATTTAATGGGAGAGAAAGGAGAGCTGTGGGTATGATGGGAAGAGGAAAAAAGGGAGGTGTACTCCCATCTGCCTTAGGACCCCAGGAACTGGGCGAGCTCCATAGAAAGTGAGGCTGGGGAACGTCACAAGGGAAGAGAAGGGAATGGATTCCATCAAGGACCCCTTATTCTTTGGGGCAGGGGAGATGAGGTAAGAAGAAGCATGGGAAAGACAAAAATGTTGGGTGTCTCTTCCTTAGGCTGGGCTTTCAGTGTGCCTGTTTGGCACAATTTCTGGAAAGAACTCAGAGGGAGGCTGGTAGGGAAACCTGGCTTGCTTGGTAGGCTGTAATTACAGGTCCTCCAGAAAGATGGACCATCTACTTCCAATCACTCAGGGTTAAACTGGATCCTGGTTCTGGGTTTCTGTGTTATTTCTTCTTTTATTTTTTTTTAAATTAAAATTACATTTATTTGTGTGTGTGTATACATGTGTACACTTATGCACCACAGCTTGTGTGAAGGACAACTTCGGTGAGAGTTGGTTCTTTCCCTCTACCATGTGGGTCCTGGGAATTGAATGTAGCTCATCAGTCTTGGTGACAAGCATCTTTCCCCACTGAGCCTCTTTCCAGCCCTTGTGAGGTGTTCTGACTACTTTCCTGGGTGCCTTTCAGGGGAAGTAGAGATTAAGGAGATATGCTACCAGGCAGGCGTGAGCCATCAGTCTCTCCTGATTTGGGACAGCCCTGTCTAGCTGCAAAGGGCAGTGTTGAAGGATAGGACCCAGCCAAGGAGTGAATTAGATGTTTATTAAAGAGTTAGATGCTGGTGCACACCTTTAATCCTGGCACTTGGGAGGTAGAGGAAGGAAGATCTCTTAAGTTTAAGGCCAGCTTGGGCTACAGGGAGACTGTTTTTTTTTTTTTTTTTTTTTAATAAACCCAGGGAGGAGCATAAAGACATGGATCCTCTATCTTCAAACCTGGCTTCCCAAGGGTGACTTTCATGATTCAGACAGATTAAAGAACAAGGTTGCAGATGGTTCTGCTCGGGCCTCAGCCTGATGTCCCCAGCCATCCAATCATCCACTTTGATTCCAGCCACTTCGTCTTACAGACAGTTGACTTTTTCAGGAGGAGGCTTGTGTTTCCTGTATAGGGAACTCTTTGTAAGCTTAGATTCTGAGACCCAGGGGAGTAGCTGTCACGTGACCTGTAGATTGGCAGGCTCTAGGGCCAGAGCCTGGGTTCAAATCCAGTCTTTATGACTTTAGGCAGATTTCTTTATCTCTGTGCCTCAGTTTTCTCATCTCTAGAATGTGACTGATAGTTTTTAGAAACTCAAGTAAGTCAGTGCTTTTAGGGTCCTGAGAGTCAATACATGTCACCTTGAGACAAATGTTGGCAGTGACCTGTTTTTTTCATCTTTAAAATGGGAAGGCATGCCAGTTGACATGACACCACCCCCATATACAATGGCATTTTAAGGGAAATAAGATATGAAGAAGAGATTATAATTTTTTTCTAGAATTTCGGCAAGCATAATAATATCATGAATATTGTTATCATCGATTAGCTCTCTGAGTCAGGCTGGCCTCCAACTCTATAGAGTTGAGACTGACCTTGAACTTCTGTCTTCTCCTCCCGCTTCTCCTTCCAGTGCTGGGGTTACAGGTGGGCCACCATGCCTGGTTAGTGTTATTGCTAATTTTTTTTTTTTTTTTTTACTCATAGAACAAATGATCTAGAAGAGGCTTTTCGGAAGATTTATCTCTACTATTTACATACTAATTAATTGCTGCTGATATTGGGTCCTTGTGAAAAAGAATTTCACAGGCCCTGACAACAGCTCGCAGAGGAGCAGTAATACAGGCTGACACCTGGGTTCATGCATCCAGCTTCCACATGTCCTATGCTGCCTCCTCCTCCGCCGCCGCCTCCTCTCCCTCCTCTCACTAGGATGGACTCTGCCCTTCTCTCTCCTGGTCAGAGAAGGGCTGAAAGTCCCTCAGACCCCAGTGGGGGAAGGTGGAACATTAGTCTGTGTGTTTGTCTACCTGGTTAGGGAAGTGCTGCTGTTGTCATTATCTGGGTAATAGGGAGCAGGCTGGGGTACCCCACTAACCCTTAACCTCCTGGGCAGGCTGGTGTGTGTATTTGAGTTTCCTAAACACTCTTCTGGGAGGAAGGGTTCCACTCTGTGCTTGACAAGCTGGCTGCCAAACACCAGACCCCTATGTTATTTTTAACTGCCAGAGTTCGTTATTTGTTCTCTCTCTCTCTCTCACTTTCTTTCTCCCACATTGTGTAATTGATGGGACTCAGTTGCCCTGGCCGAGACTCTAAACTTCAGGTTAGTTTGTATCCCTTTGAATGTGCATTTGGCTGATAATCTAAGAGAAAAGCCATTGTGTTTTACTGAGTTGACTCGTCTCCAGCTCCCTGTCCACCCCAGCCCTACAGGCCTCAAGGGAAGACAGTTCTCAGAGATAACCTGAGCTCCATGTCTGCAGCTGGGGAAAGAGGGAGGGACGTGGCTGTTGTTTGTGACTTCTCCTCCCTCCCTCCCTCTTTCCAGATAGCTGGGGACAAAGCTGCACTTCAGAGAGCTAAATAGGTTACCCAGAAAGCTGCTACCCCTGCCCCTGCCTCCTCTCCTGCCCCTCTTTTTCATCCCTTTCATTCCCCGAGGGGTAAGCTGCTTTCTCACTGTCCTCTGGGGACAGTCCCAGAGAGCTGCTCTTGTGTTAGAGAGGGAACTCTGGGGGTGTCCAGTGACAACCCAGACCATTTTCAGTTCCCCATGTCCGGGGGAGAGCACTGTCTCACGCTGACCTGTCTCTCTGGCTTCATGAATCTATATAGCTTTATTTCATGCTTCTTCCTGGTAGCAGCATGCGAGGTCCTTGTTCAATGTTATTGAGTACATACATTGTACCAGCTACATTGTCCCTGTGGCATTCAGTGGTAAATCAATCCAACACAGGTTCTGTCTTAATGGAACTTGGGGTGGGAAGACAGTTACCAATCACATAATCTCACGGCTATATAAGTAAAAATGGAATCTGTGTTCTGTTGAAAAGTTCACAAAGATGGGAGAATGTAGTTGGAAGACCTGTTTTGGTCTTTGAGGGAAAGTTTCCCTGAGGAGGGACCAGCTCCTGTTAGCTAGCGAGAGAATAGATGTGCAAAGGTCCTGTGGCCTGCTGGGAGACCTATGAAAGCAGTGAGGCTGCAGTAGAGAAGGCAGGAAGCAGGCTCATGGCATCTTAAGGACTATGAACTTTATCTTCAATCAGGAAGCAACCATGGAGTGATTTAAAGGAGGAAGCGACTTTGTCTAGTTCATATTCTAAATATCCCCTCCCAGCTATGGAGAGGTTTAGCAACGGAGTCTGGAAAGGATGAACAAGTTCTGGGACAGCATTTCTGGGTTAAATGTGGAATATAAAAATGAGATACAATCATGAGCGTGAAGGACAAGCCATTAGCTGGAGAAGGCTTTGCCCCCAGGGCCTTGTCTATACTAGCTGGCTTCTAGCCCGCGTGCTTAAAATGAGCCAACACCTTTTCCCCATCCTTGGAAGGTTCTGCTGTTTTCCTCCCATGTAGAGTCAAGCAGACAGCTTCCCTCTGCCGGCCCTGCTGCCTGCTTCAGCTGCCTTTTGGGTCTTTAGGGTGTTGTCTGAGGATGTCTGTGCGATGGGCTCCTGAGACTAAAGGACAGGTAGATTCCCAAAGGTGCTGTTGTCCTGAACACTCAGAGCCCACAGTTCCTGCATGGGAGACACAGTGCTTCCTGTGGGGCTGCAGGAGGCCAAGAGCTTTAGAGTCCTAGGTTGTCTCCTTTAGACCTCACAATAATGCAGCCAAGGAGACCAGGGCTAAGGACACTAGGTTATCCTTGACAACAGCTACCAAGTGTCAGAGCTGGTGGAGAAGGAAGCCCAAGACAGATGTCTGGCTCTAAATGCAGGCCATCCTCTCTGCCCCATGGGGTTTGCATTTATGGACCAACCAATTGTGGCTAGAAAATATTCAGGAAAAAAAAATTGTTTTGTACTGAACATGTGAAGAATTTCCCTCTTGACATTTCCTATTCCTTGCCCACCTTCTCTCCCTTCCTCTCCTCATTATGTATTTATTGTTATCATCATTACTATATTATTATTATCTTGAAAAGAGTCTTGCAATGTAGTCCTAGCTAGTCTGGAACTTCTTTTGTATCCTAGGATTCATAGCCTTGAATCCACAGCAGCCCTTCTGTCTCCTGAGTGCTGGGATTACAACATGTACCCTGGCACCTGGTCCTTGTCATCTTCTAAACAGTACAATGTATACTGTATTTGGTCCTCTATATAAACTAAAGCTGATTTCAAGAATGTGGGAGCGTGTGTGGAGTTGTTTGTGAACACCATGTGTGCTGCCTAGGGTGGGTTTTTGTTTGCTTCTCAGTTTGATGCAATTTGGAGTTATCTAGGAAGAGGCGCCCTTAGTTGATAAGATGTTCCCATCGTGTTGGCCTGTAGGCAAGTTTGTGTGGTGTTTTCTTTCCCTCCCTCCCTCCCTCCCTCCCTCCCTCCCTCCCTCCCTCCCTCCCTGCCTCCCTCCCTCCTTTCTTTCTTTCTTTCTTCCTTTCTTTCTTTCTTCCTTTCTTTCTTTTTTTTGAGACAGGGTTTCTCTGTGTAGCGCTGGCTGGCCTGGAACTCCCTTTGAAGACCAGACTGACCTCAAACTCACGGAGACCTGCCTCTGCCTCCCAGCATTTTTTTGATTGACGATTGATGTGGGAGGGCCAGCCCACTGTGGGCGGTGTTACCCCTAGGCACATGGCTGTAGAAAGAAGAAGGCAGGCCGGGGAAGCCATGGAGAACAAGGCAGTAAACATCGTTCCTCCATAATTTCTGCGTTAGCCCGTGTCTCCAGTGACTTCCCTTCATGTAGACTAAAACTGAGCTCAAACAAACTCTTTCCTCCCCTAGGTGACTGTTGGTCATGCTGTATCTCCAGTGATAGAGAACAAACACGAGACAGCAGTTTATAGAAGGAACTTGACCACCCATAGATTTTGGTATCACAGGGGTGCTATAACTAACTAGTCCCTCAGATCTTAAGGGTTAATTCTATCCCATGTTACCATTTTTTTCCTTTACACAGCCTCTCTCTCTCTCTCTCTCTCTCTCTCTCTCTCTCTCTCTCTCTCTCTCTCTCTCAATGAATGAGTACCTTTCTGGCCCAGGCAGACCCAGAACACTTGATCTTCTTGCTTCAGACCTGTGCCTGCAATCCCTGCAGTGCTGGGATTACAGGTATGTGTTATTTCACCTGGCTGTGACCAGCATCTTTTGAAGGCTCAGGAGCTCCACTCAGCACACTTAGTGCATGACTGGGTGGAAGCAGGCGGTAGTCATTGTTATTCATACTAGAACTTTTCTGTCTGGGAGATTCCAAACCTAGATCAAGTAGACAGGATGGCCCAAGAGACCCCAGCCACCACTGTGAGAGGTGTGGGAAGCATGTTTATACCTCCCAGGAATGCTCTTGTGTTTGGATTGACTGAGCCGGCTAAGAGGCAAATGTACAGGGAGAGTGCAAGGCTCTTGAGCCACCCCACAGCTCTTGACCAGAGAGGGAGGACAGTCCTGCTTTTTTGACTCATCCTTCTTCTGCTCACAGACAGAGCTCCTGCCGGGGATGGAAGATTGCTCCAGGAAGTGCTTCAGATGGCCGTGGGCTCTCTTTCTTGTCTGGACAAACCAAACGAGGCCAAGATAGGACAACGGTAGCTCCAGGGCCTCATACAGCTAATATGAGGGTGGGGGTGGACCAGGGATGGAACACTGACCCTAGTTGGGTCCTACCTCTCTTATTCAACTGTTTCTTAGCATGAAGTGACCTGCAAAGCTTGAGGACCTCTTGAAGTCAATTTTTAGCCACATTGTCTTTGTTTCATTTTTATTCAAAGGACCCTTAGGGTAGCCTAGAGGTTTCACCATGTGTCTGGGAAGGAACATAATTTAACTTGTGACCCTGTGGGTGAAGGACAGACCCTACCTTCAGTCCTTCTGATTCACCCTGCCCTGGAGGTCCAAGGCCAAATGTGAGTCAGAAGTGGTCTAGTGATTGTCAGGGGATTTCAGGAAACAAGAATCAGTTTTGCTGTTCTGTTTCACCGGGGTTGGGGTGGGAGGCTGGGCTGAGAGGGTCTCTCACTGATGGGTGGAAAAGCAAGAGAGCTAAAGAAATGGAGTCCCTTCCAGAGACAGGAACAGTCAGTCCTTCAGCAGGGCTACTGAGCAGCTTTCCATACACAAGGCTCTGCACATCACAGTGAGGCCTGAGGTACTAACATGAGTTTGCATTCTTTGGTTTTGTTTGTTTGTCTGAGGGACAAGATGCAAACGGAATGAAAACTGTCAGTTAAAGACTTTGGGACTGTAAGTTGTAAGTCAACAGAAAAACTATGTGCTTTAGTACTTGAACTTGGAGTTCAACTTGGAATAGTGAGTTTAAGGTCAGCCTGGAATTCATGAGACCCTAGCACAAAACAAAACACCTGAAAACATCCATCCATCCATTCATTCAGTGGAAACCAAGAGCAAAAGAATATTGAAAATACATAAAAGTATATAGTTATTTTTAGTATTTTTTATTTATGTGTATATGTGTATACGTGTATGTCTATGTGTATATGCCTTGGCAAAAGTCAGAGGACAACTTGGCAATAGTCAATTTTCTTCCATCATGTGAGCTGGGGGATGGAACTCAGGTGGACAAGCTTGATGGTAAATGCCTTTATTCACTAAGCTATGTTTCCGGCCCCGTGTATTAACTTGTGTACAGATGAGAAAATTCCAAGTTAAAGCAGGTCATTCAAGACCCCACAGCTGGTACGTGTGGAACCAAGCTGTGGGGCTCGGTATAAAAAGGCAATGAAAGCCCCCGGCTTATAACTGCCTCTAACCACAGTTCCAGAGGATGTGATGCCTTCTCCTGGTCCTCATGGGCATCTGCATAAATGTGCCACTCATATAGACAAGCAGGTACACACACACTAAATAAAAACCCAAAACAAAAGCCATTTACCTGTTTAGCAGGACGGAGGTTGCTCTTGGTTACTACTAACTCATCTCATAGCAAGCAGGTTCAGGGGGATCTGCAAGGGATTTTGGTTTTGTCCCTCAGCAGGGACATAAAGTGCCACCAACAGATAACATCGGCAAGGTGTGCATGTGTCTGTCCCACATCAAATGTGCCTTCCCCACGTTTGTGGTTTTAGTCCTTGGTGTGTGGTCCCATCACAGCCTCCTTCTCTTCCTTCCACTGTCTTGTTGCAGCCTGTCACACGTTTCCCACTGGCCGGAGAACCTTTTCTGACCTCTCAGTGTCAGATGGTAATTGGCCTCAGATGCCTTCAAGAGAGTAGAAGGAAGCTCTGGAGCAGGAACTTCCCCATCACCCATGGTTTCTGCTCATCATGACAGAGCCCTCTCTTCAAGAACATTTTCCCTTGTGTGCACAGCTGATAATAGTCTCCATATCACATTTCTGTCATCTGCTCTGTTGATATCAGAGATGGCTCTGTGTATTTGTTTGCCTCTGCTTGCCTTTCCATTTGGAATTAAGGTTCATGGCTCTGTAGACTTGGCTTGTCCTGTGTGTCCATAGCCGGTTAGGCCATAGTAGGCCAGAAAATGCCATAATTCTTGGAGGCCAGTGCCCATAATATCCCATCTCATTATGCAGATCTGAGCTTTCTGCTTATACCACATGTCCCCAAACTGACACCCTAAAAGCTGCTCATCCTCCTGAGGCTTCACAGTCACCTAAACAAAAGCCCTAGGGCCTTCTTTGGGTACTTTTCTCTTTCTCCCCACCCATGCTTAGCCCTGTGTGCGTTGGGGGTAGAGGTCATTGCTGGTACTGGAGATTGCTTAATCATGAGGCTTTATTCAAGGCAAACGCGTAGCCACTGAGCTACATCCCTAGCCCATTTATTTTCATCTTGAGACAGGAACTCACTATTAGTTCAGGCTGGCCTTGAACTTACTCTGTAGTCCTGTCAGGCCTTGAACTTGGGATCCTCCTGCTTTAGCCTTCTGAGCAGTTGGAGTTACAGATCTGAACTGTCATGTTTGGTTCCAAGTCCTGTTTACTTTGGTCATCTCTGAATTCTGTCCCCAGCTCTGATTGGTATTGAGGCCACAATATGGCCCAAGGGACCACTGGTCAGAACTACTTAATTTCTCCTGTTAGGCCACCCACTTCACAGGGAGAACAGAGCAGTTTCATTATGTCATCAGTGACCCTACTGATAATAGCATCTGTCCATCCATCCATTCTTTGACCCACCCCCATCCACTATCTGCTAAGTGGCAACCCTGTGCAACCCTGTGGGAGGGGCAGAGTAGTCAAAAGTACAATCTTTGCTTTCATATCAATTTTTAATCCCATAGAAGGGGACAGAAATAAACAACCCATATCTCAGAAGCATTATGGGTACTTTTTGTTCATTTACCCATCAATTATTTATTGATTTCTTTTTCCCTATGTGCCAAGCACTGTAGGTGCTGGGATACAGCAGCAAAACATAGCCCCTGCCAGAGGGCTCATTTTCTAGAGGGAGAGCCCAGCAGCGACTTAATACACAGTAGAGATGCTGTGCAGGGCGATGAAGCAAGGTAAGGGGCACAGTGTGGGCTTTTCCCACACATGAGGACAGTGCTCTTAGATGCTCCCTATGAAGATGTTTGAGAACTGAGACATGCAAGTATTTGAAGAGCAGCATTTCTAGCTTAGGGAGCTGCTCATACCTTGTGCTGAGGTCCTGAGTTGGAGGACCCCTGTTAGGGTGTGCAGTGGAGAAGGGAGCGGGTGACATGTCTCAGGGCACAGCACAGAACTGCCTGACTCAATATCGTAATTCACCCCTGCTTTCTACACCCCCTCCCTGAACTCTGAGGTTGAATCATACTTAATTGTGGAATTCCCACGTCAAGCCTTTGCTTCTGAGAACTCTCCAGGATGTCTTCCCCAGCTGCCCACTTCTCCTTGATGAATTCTTCCAGTTTTGCTTCCCTCCAAGGCCTGGGCCTTCCTCAGGCAGAACCAGCTACCTCTCAACAGGTCTCCTGGAGCCTCGTTCCCGCTTTGAGCATGCGTTCTCAGCATAGTGGTTTTCAGTTGGCAATGCCACCTGTGGGAACTCCCTGTGTCTTACTAGCGTTTTAGTTAGTCTCTCTTGGTCCATTGGGCACACAGTAGGTGGCTCGGTGCTTTTGGAAAGCAACTTGTCTTGTTACTAGACCCAATAGGTGCACCGGCTCTTTCCTACACATCAGTTGCTTTTTTTTTTTTTTTTTTTAAGAGTCTTAAAGTTCCAATGTGAGCAATAGCATCATGAAATTAATTTGTCACTGGTGCCAGCCTCAGCTGACACCCAGCCTGAGAAGGAGTTTCTGAAAGTGTGTTTCTCATCTATGTGCTAATTTCTCTTCCCATCTCAGCAACCTTCTCTTCCTCTCCAGCTTGTAGGTGACAATCACACTCGGGTCAGTGGTACCTGTACCTCCTTCTGTCTCCACTGAGCAGGTGATTTCTATCTCCATGTCCAAGAGATGGAATGCACGTACACACACACACACATATACACACATACACACACACACAGACACATACACACACACAAACACACACATATACACACACATACACACACACACAGACACACACACATACACACACATACAGACACACACATATACACACACACAAACACACACATACATACACATACAGACACACACATACACACAAACATACACATACACACACATACACACACATACACACACAAACACACACATAAAAACACACACACATACACACACATACACACAAACACACACAAACACCACACACATACTCACACAAACACACACACATACACACACAAACACGCACATACACACACAAACACACACATACAAAAACACACACACATACACACTCAAACACACACAAACACCACACACATACTCACACAAACACACACACATACACACACACAAACACACACAGAATAAAAATACATACATGTATAGTCACACACATAGACATACATATAGACACATACACAGAGAAATACACATTCACAGAAACATACAGAAACACACAGACACATTCAGAACAATAGACATATAGAAACACACACACATGCACATACATATAGATATACAAACATAAATACACATACACACATAGACATACACATAGATACACACTCAGTAATACACACATACATAGAAACATACAGAAACACACACACTCGGTAATACACACATACATAGAAACATACAGAAACACACACACTTGGTAATACACACATACATAGAAACATACAGAAACACACACACTCGGTAATACACACATACATAGAAACATACAGAAACACACACACTTGGTAATACACACATACATAGAAACATACAGAAACACACATAACACATGTACATAAAACACACAGACAGAAATGCACACAGACACACAGAAACACAGATACACATGCACAATGAACTAAATCATGTATCTTTACATCTTGAAGTGGTTACAAAATTTCCCCTTTTTGAGGCTGGAGAGATGGCTCAGCAGTTGAGAGCATCGGCTGCTCTTCCAAAGGACTGGATTTCAATTCCAAGCAGCCACATAGTGACATACAACCATTTGTAACTCCAGTGGGGTGTATGTGTGTCCAATGTCTTCTGACTTCCTCAGGCACACAACACACACATGGTACACATATATAACACAAACACTCATACACATAAAATAAGATTAGAAAGCCCCTTGCTATGGGGATACTGTTTTGAGAAGGTCCTTATTGGTCCAACACAAGTTTAGTAGGGTGAGTGAAATGGGAAGAATCTGGGCCACTGTGGAACTTGCATTGTAGTGAATACTCAAGGAAGAGATTTTCAGTAAATAAGTGAACTGGCAGGAAGTCTGCAGAGGAATTAACTAGAGCAGCAACTCAGAACAGAGAGTGTTGAGGATAAGAATTTAAAACAATGTGGCCAGGGAGGACGTCACTCAAGGATCTCCCCCACCCCCACCCCCCCAGAAGAGATTCAGGCAGGTGGAACATAGTGGGGTCCTGTGGGGGAAATGCAGCTGGGGAAGAGAGGGAGGGGCCTTATCTTTAGAGTGAGGAGCCCTTGGAGGACCTTGACATCACTGCTGGTGAAGGGAGACTGGGGTGGGGGCTGGAGGAGGCAGGAGCAGAGCTCAGCCTGGGGTGGGAGCAGTGGCTGGACTTTTACATTTTGAGTCAGATGACAGGCCTTGTGAGGGAACGGGATTGGGGGAGAGACAAAGATAGGGACATAGGTGACCCCCCAGCACTGAGCCTCAGGAGGCTAGAGATGAGCTGGCAGGACAGGTGGGGAGTCCACTGTCTGTGGGCTCTGCTTTGTACCTAAAGCTTGAGGTTCAGGAGGCGTGAAATTCCACTTTAGGTGGAGATTTCTGGTGGACCTGTCTTTTTAGGTTTTCATATGGGGAAATTGGAGCATTGACCCAGTAGGCCTCATTGAGACTTTGCACAAATGAACTGTTCTAAAGGCATGGTGAACTAGCTAGGAGCTCTAATTCCTATGTTATGTCTTAAGGCATTTTTAGAGTCAGTCTGAGAACTATTTCAGCACCAATTGTGTATGCCGGTCATCTATATGCCCAGGATATGCTCACATGCCAGGTGCTGGAAAGGTGGATAGCTCAGTAGTCTTCCAGCAGCTGGACTGAAATGAGCATGCTCAGATCAGAGAGTCTATGGGCAAAGGTGCCCAGAGACTGCCCTTTCACTAGATTGATGCTAAATTTACGACCAATATAGTACAGACTATTCATATGAAATAAGTTAAAAAATCCAAAATCTTTATTCATAACATTCTATTTCCATTATTGTGATAAAATAGAAAAATATAAAAATGGCTGTGTTTTTTTTCCCAACGTGATTTACCCCCCTTCTTTCATTGAGAAATCTGTACCAAGTGCAGACATCAGTGGTAATATACCAACCAAGTGTCTTCCCATGGCTATGCTTGCTTATGGGAAGTGGCAATGTTATCAAGATCAAATAAGTTTTCCCTTAGGAAAATGCTAGAATCATGTATACCCATCCAATTTTACTTAGTTTGTCCTCAAAAGTGCTTGAATTAACGTTGAGTACTGTCTTAGTCTTCTATTGCTGCAACCAAACACCAGGACCGAATAGCAAGTTGGGGAGGAAGGGTTTACACTTCCACATTGCTCTTCATCACCATGGGAAGTCAGGACAAGGGCTCAGACAGGGTGGGAACCTGGAGGCAGGAGCTGATGCAGAGGCCATGGAGGGTGCCGCTTACTGGTTTGCTCTTCATGACTTGCTCAGCCTGCTTTCTGATAGAACCCAGGACCACCAGCCCAGGGATGGCTCCACCCACAATGGGCTGGGTCCTCCCCCATTGGTCACTAATTAAGAAAATGCCTTACAGCTGGATCCTATGGAGACCTTTCCTCAACTGAGGTTCCTCTCAGATGCCTCTAGCTTGTGTCAAGCTGACACACAAAACGAGTCAGCACAACTACATATAGCACTAATTAAATCAAATAGTTCAGTTGTTAATTCTAGAGAACACAAGTTATCCAGAGAAGAAAATATAACCATAGAACGCTATATATCTCAGCTCTGAAGAAAGTTTATGTATAGCCACCGCCATAGAAATAGCAATCAGTAAGGAAATAGAAATCTATTCAAAATATATAGACACAAAAGGGAAGAGAGATGTGAGAGAGAGAGAGACAGACAGACAGAGAGAGAGAGACTGGCAAATTGTAAGCAGGCAGCTAGAAAACCAGGGGCTGGAGAGAGAGAGTGTAAGTGTGTGGTAGGGACAGCCAAATCCATCCTTTTCCCTGATAGGAAGTTAATTGAAAAGTCAAGGACTAGCATTTAAAAAAAACCCCACAGAATATGTAGAGAGGTGTGTGCAAATCACACGGTGTTCAGTTAAAAACACTGAGGGTCGGTAGGCCGCTGTTTCATGTGATAAAGCCTATCACACTGGCCCGAGAATGTTCATGAAAATAAAGAATAAATGTTGTTGAAAGAGAATGTCAACAAAGGCTCTTAAAACCCTAACTGAAAGGGGTGCTGGGGTGCGGGTTGTCTGGCCAGGAGAGGCTTAGGAGTGCCACCCTGTCACCTTTTTCTTTGGCTTCTGTTGCTGGGTCTCTGTGCCCTACAGAGAACTGGGTTGGGATGGAAGGTAGGTGGTGGAGTGTTTATACTTGTCCTCTGATTGTCTTTGAGGTTGAAATTCCTTTGGACGAGATCCCAAGCACTTCGGGTTGTCTAGGAGGGCATCCTTCTCCCTAGCTCTGAGTCTTGGAGGACTCGGGAGGTGACATTTTGACACCCTCTTTGGAGCTTCTCCTGCTTCTCAATCCTGGTTCTGGGCTTCTCACAGTGGTCACATGCCCCAAATGCAGCACGCCCCCCCCCTCCCGCCCCTTCACAGATACGTCTCTAGAACAGAGAGCAGGCCATGGCTGATTTTGAACACAGGTGTGAAGCCATACTGCTCAGGCCATACCCTCTGTTCCCTGGGCAAGGGCCAGTGGGAATGACCAGGCACCAGGCTGTATTAACAGATGGGAAAACGGGATCCTGTCAAGTTTGAGGGGATGGTATAGGTGTGGGAGGAAGGACTTTGAAAAGCTGGGTAGACAGGCTGCTAGGTGGGTGTACTCAGCTTCAGGAAAATGCTGCCTCCCAGTTGGTTGTGAAAGGTGTTCCTTTTTCATTATCTTTTCTTTCTTTCTTCTTTTTTTTAACCATATAGTTGAAAACTTCAAATATACGTTGAGTAGTCAACCTTCGTATAGTTGCTTCAGCCTCTAGCACCTCATAATGTCATCAGTAGCCGACTTCCCTCATTTACTTAAAATAAATCCAGACATCATTTTAAAATATTTTAATTATCATACACTGATTGCATGTGATAGAGTTTTGTGATATTTTCACATTTGTTTAGTGTGTATGTGTGTGTGTGTGTGTATATATATATATATATAATATATATATATATATATATATATATATATATATATATATATATATATATTTCCAGCACTGGAGAGGCAGAGGCAGGCGGATCTCTGTGAGTTAGAGGCTGGCTCAGTCTACATTACGAATTCTAGGCCAGCCAAGATCATACTGTAAGACCTCAGAAAAAAATGTATATGGTACCAGTTAGCTTTTTGTCAACTTGACACTGAAAAGAGGGAACATTTCTTGAGGAAATTCCTCTCCAGATTGGCCTGTATTAATTATTAATGTGGGAAGGCCCAGCCCACTGTGGGTGATGCCACCCTCTGCTCTTGGTCCTGGGTTTTATAAGAAAGCAGGCTGAGCAAGCCTTGAAGAACAAGCCAGTAAGCAGCTCCCTCCATGGCCTCTGCATCAGCTCCTGCCTCCAGGTTCCTGCTTTGAGTTCCTGCCCTGACTTCCCTTTATGACGGACTACAATTGTAAACTGTAATAAACTCTTTCTTCCATAAGCTGCTTTTGATTATGGTGTTTATCATAGCAATAGATAGCAAACTTGGAATGTACTAATTAACAAATTTGTATATGTGTGTGTGTGTGTATGTGCCACACGGTTCACGTAGACGTCAGAGGACACCTCCGTGGAATTGGAATTGGCTCTTTTCTTCCTTTTATGTGGGTTCTGGGGCTTGAACTCAGATTGCCAAGTGCTGTGTCACAGCATTTTTTTTTTTTTTTTTGACACTGTCTCAGGTAAGCCGAGACTGGTCTCAAACTTACTGAGTAGCTGAGGATGACCTTGAATTTCTGAACTTTCTGGCTCTTATCTCTCTAATGCTGGGGTTCAAGGCATGTCCCACCAAGACTAGCTTAAGTCTTTTCTCCTTTCAGTAAGAAGGAAGTCAAATGATTTAGTCACTGTGGTATAAAAACCAGACTCTGTTCCCCCACCCCCATGTGTAGATCTTTATACAATACATAGAAGACAAAAAAAAAAAAAAAATACCCTAATGGTCAAAAGGGGTCTCTGAGTAGAACTGCAGAGCTAGAATCGGGTCTGAAACTTCTTGCCTTTGTACGAGGCCGGTGGGCTGTCACCTCTTGGGAGGGAAGGATGGCATCTTAGCTGTGTACATTCCGCTCCTCACCAGGGGGCGGGTGCCCAGTACTCTGTAGTTGTGATTTCAGTTAAAAGGGCCCTTAAGAAGCATAAGCCCTATGGAAGAGATAGTTCAGGAGTTAGTGTTGAGAGCCCTTACCTATGCAGGGTTTGTGTGGGACTGGAGCCACTAGCTTTCCTGTCTTCCTCATTTCAGTGCCTTTCTGTGACCTGAGGGATTTAGTTCGGTCACAAGGTGGGTGAAGGGCACAACAGGAAGCCTGGCCATTCCACAATGACTCTTCTTACACTTTGTTGCTGCATGACTTCGACAACCCCCCCCCCCCCAAGCTTATGGTTCCAAAGTCCGGAGCAAGTAAGATGAAGCTCACAAAGCACACTGCCCATCTCCTTAGTGATGTGCCGGCCCTTCCTGGCAAGTCTGAGAACTCCAATTCGATCCCCAGACCTTGGCACAGTGGGTGCTTGTAATCCAGTTGCTAGGCATCACCCAGCCTTCTCCATGAGAGGCTAATAAGAGACCCTGTCTCAAAACATACATACATACATACATACACACACACACACACACACACACACACACACACACACACACAGAGAGAGAGAGAGAGAGAGAGAGAGAGAGAGAGAGAGAGAGAGAGAGAGAATTAAGGTGGAAGCTGGAGTCTCCATACAAGCACGTGCACATGCACACACAAGGGTTGCCATTATTTGTGATGGTGGCAGGAATGGCCCATAGAAACTTGCAGAGTTCACCACCCCTCCCCCACCCTAGGCATGGATCCCCAGCAGTGGACAGGACTACCTTATGACCTTGGCCTTTGTTTTATTCTTGCTCTCAGGAAGACAGGATTGTTTTACAGGAGAATCCTTTTCCTGCATTGCGTCAGCCTCTGATTGGCCATTTATGTGCGGTGGCCAAAGGTTCATGTGTTTTCTCTCTATATGTGGTGTAGAGGTACTGCCTAACAATGCCTTAGCAAATAGTTAGTCTAAGCTCTTCAAACAGAAATCCTGGGCAAAGGGCTCCTACGTAAGACGCTGGCCTTCTCTGTTACCCTCTTCTGTGGCTGATTCAGCAGGTCTTTCAGGGCCCTTCTCCAGGCCCAGGATCTGTCAGGTCACTAATGGAATCTGCTGGAAGTGAATTAATTCATGAAAAAAGGGCTAACAAATCACTTCGGCTGTTGGTGCCTGCCCCAGGATGACCAGTGCTTCCCTGTCCATTCTTGGGTCCTCTCCCGACTTCGCATCCCTTTTTTGGGGAGCCTTGATTGCAGCAGTGGTGTCTCAGCCCTGAAGTGGCAGAGCTATGTCCAACAAGCTGAGAAGCCTGTGTAGTTCACGGTGCTCTTGTGTGGGGAGACCAGTGCTGGCCTTGTGCTTTGTTCACACTGCTGGGTTTGGCTTAATTCTGGTTTTTTTTTTTTTTTTTTTCCTCTCTCTCTCCTTCTTCAAATTGTCAGAAGTTAGATTTATCTGGGGCAAGGAACCTTAATTGAGAAAATGCTTCCACCAGATGGACTGTAAGTTAGTCTGTGGGGGCGTTTTCTTGATTAATGATTGATGGGGGAGAACCCAGTCCACTGAAGGTGGTGGCAGCTTTGGGCAGTTGGCCTGGGGTGTATAAGAAAGCAAGCTGGGAAAGCCATGAGTTGCAAGCCAGTAAGCAGCACCCCTCCTTGGCCGCTGCTTTATAGTAAGCTCCTGATTCCAGGTTCTCGCCCTGACTTCCCTCAGTGATGGAGTGTGACCTGAGAGCTGTAAGATGAAATAATCCCTTTCTTCTCCAACTTGCTTTTGGTCGTGGTATTTTATTCCAGTAACAGAAACCCTAAGAGAGTGACTTGTGCCATGTCAGAGCTGAGAAAAAGGGCCATAGCTGTGCTCTTTCCAGAGGACTCACTCAAGAGTTATTCAGGGACCAGAGTCCCAAGTATTTACGTACTGGTCAGTAAGACATTTTCTACCCATCCTCACTCCGCACCTTGCCTTGGCTATTGGGTTTCTGAGATTGGCACAACTGCAAATTCTCTATAAAATTCAGCTGCAAATTGTCTGTGGTAGTGCACACCTGTAATCCCAGAATTTGGTAGGTAGAGAGGAATTCAAGGCCACCTTCAGCAGCAGCAAAGCAAGTGTGAGGACTTGAGGCACACTAAACCTGTGGCCTTCCTGGAAGTAAACAAGAATCCAAGGCTAAAACCCTCAGCTGTATAGTAGGCCGAACCGCAGAGAGCTCCAGGACTTGTATGAGGAGAACAGATTTCTGTGTCTCTTCATGGGTAGGAGCCTCTCACAACCCAGGAAGTCTTCACAGCACATCCTCCTAGCCATGTATTTTAGCACACCAAACAAGTCAGGGCTGCATCGGCAAACCACCCTCCCTGCCTCGCCCCATCACATTGGACCTCAGTTCTTTGTCATAAAAGGGGGCTAATGATAACGGCCTACTGTTTCCCTGGCGGTAGGGATGATGGTGTAAGCAAGAAATGACATTAAAAGAAAGTGGAGGTGGGGTTTGCAACTAATAATTCCTGGTTCTTCTTGGTTTTAAATGTCCTGGAAAGTGGGCAAAAGCCATATATGGGGTTTCACTGTGTCCATCTCACACAGGCAGAGGAGACTGTGATAGAGCACTGTGACTCCGTAATCAGGAACGAGTGACACTGTGTAAGGCATGCATAGAGCTGGGGGAAGCTAAGCCCTAGGCCTCCCAGGTTGCTCTCTCCCACCCCTCCTGCCTGTTTCGTTTTCATATTCCATATCAAAGTCTCAATCGTTCTTTCAAGTCCTATGTAGTCTGGGCTCTGATCATCCGGGGACTGCATAGTTCTAATTAATATTAAAGGTGAGGGTTTTCTTGCTTCTTCTCTTCATTTCTAAATCAGTCCCCGGAAGGGGAGAGCAGAAGCGAATGAGGACATCCGTGCCCTGAAAGGGATGTATTCTGGTTTGTTGCATAGACGTGGGCTCTCCCAGTGACTTCAAGAATTGTGATGTCAGATGTGAACAGTAACTCATTAGCTTTTCCCGTGGCTGTTAGAAAGCTTTGATGTGAGGGTCAGGCTGAAATGCACAGTTTGATCCTGGAGCTTCCTACTGCCTGATACCAGGAGAGCAGGGAACACAGGATGCACACTCAATGTAAGATTCCCAGTCAAGGATTTGCTATCAGCTCTAACTAGCTCAGAGGTTCTCAACCCTGTGGCTCTCGACCCCTTAGGATGGAACAGCCCTTTCACAGGGGTCACCTAAGACCGTTGGAAAACACAGATATTTATACTATGATTCATAACAGTAGCAAAATTACAATTATGAAGTAGCACCAATGGTTGGGGGTCTCCACAACATGAGGGACTGCATTAAAGGGTGGCAGCATTAGGAAGGTTGAGAACCTCTGGTCTGGCTGTATGCACAAGAAAAATGTGTCAACTGCAGCTGTTTGGGATTTTCAATCAGCCACATCACTCCAGCTTAATTTTACTTCATTTCTGATTGCCTTACACCAGTGAGGGCCTTGAGAGGCAAGGTCTTCATTTTCTAATCCTCTAACCTAAATTTTTCTAAGTAAACACTTCAATGGCCAAATTGGTTTGTACCCTTTGAATAGCCTCAATTTTTAAGGAGGAAACAGATGGCTTTGTGACATTGTGTTTTGGTTTTCTGGGGAATGGGATTTGGAGCCAGGTCCAACTGGTGATGGGCACGAGGGGAATGAGACATGACTTCTCAGATTATCCTCAAGGGAGGAGACGGTGGCTGAGTGTGTTGCTGGTCTTGGAGGTATATCATCAGGTTTACATAGTATTCTGTCAAATGTGGCTTTGGCTTTCTCTTTTATTCAATGTGCATCTCTCAGTATATTATGTTTCAGGGAAGCCGCCTAGGGGTCGACAGTATCACAATGAACCTTCGCAGTGTTTTGGGAGGATGGGATAGGGTCTCATGTATCCCAGGATGGCCTCAAACCTGCTGTGACCTTGATTCTTTCGCTTTAGTCTCAAGTGCTGGGATCACTATGCTGTCTTAAGTATTTGCAATTCATATAGGTAACAAGATGTTTTCAAAATCTACCCTTGTACTTTGCATAGAATAGGGACACATTGCTGGGGGGGAGGGCGGGGGAGGGTGGAGGAGGGTGGCAGAGGCTGGTGGATTTCTGTGAGGCCAGCCTGGTCTACAGAGAGTTCCAGTACCCTGTCTTCAAACAAACAAACAAAATGGATAGGGACACACGACACCCTTTGGGAAAGATAAATGATATTAGAATTATGTTTCTCATTTTGTGACTTTTCAACACTCAACAAACAATACATTACTTAAAATAATGCATAGGACAAAATGGCATCAAATAAGGGATGAAGGGCTTCCAGGACAGGAGAGTCAACTTCATACTGCGCTTGCACAGAGCCTGAGCTGGGTTCCCAGCACCCATGTGGAAGTGGGGTGGCTCAGAACACCTGTTAAGTCCAGCTTTGGGGGAAGCTGAAATCTGGAACCTCTCTTCTGGCTTCAGTGAACATTTGTACTTATGCCCGACTACTCCTGAGTATATATAATTAAAAACAACCTCTTGAGAGGGACTTCCCCCCCATATGCCCATTCTGCTCTCCACAGTTGCCCCCCCCCCCTTTGGAGTATTTTCTTGCATTTTCTATGCTGCTGTGAGCATGTATATGATATGTCTGCAAGTCTGCTTGAGAATAGCTGTTCAGGAGTCATCTGTAAAGCAATTCCCCTAACTTCTTTGATGATTGGTAAAAGCAGAGAAATTCTGTTCTGATCCTCTAGTGGACTCCTTCCTATAAACACTCCAATCCCCAGCAAGTCTGTTCTCTTGCACACGGCCTGGGCTCTCTAGGAAAGCCAATAATAGTACAAAGTTTGTGGAAAAGCCGGTTACTCCAAGTGTTGATTGGGTACAATGGGGACTGGGAGCATTCACCGCACACACATCAGGGAGGAAGGTCGTAGCAACAGTGCCCACATAGGCTGAAGAGAGACTGTTTTAATAGTTTGACCAGGGGTATACCATTTTTCTGGGAATCTCAGAGAAAAATTGTAAAGGTTGGATAAACATGTAATGTGAGAATGTGTGACATTTATGGCCAACCTAGTGACAAGCTGTGATCCTTATGGGTGTGAGCTCCCAAATCTCTTTCCTCAAGATGCTAAGACAAGCCAAGGAAGGCCTTGCCTCTGCTCTCACACAAATCCTGCCCTGCCTTATTTTAGAAAGGGAGGGGAGGGGGAGCCAGAGTGAACACAGTATAGCAAATGGGGCCCAGGTTTTGCTTTGAACTCCATCCATGTGTTTGCTGTATATGGGTTTTGGAGAACAATCGAGTTCTTGAAGCTCTTTTTCTGGTTTTTGGCACAGAGTTGTGCTCAGACCTCTGACTCTGTTTTGCTTTGTGACATCCTAGAGGACAGAGCACCAGGAAGCCTTGAGAGGCAGCCTCATGGGCAGGTGCTCTGCTGCCCATCTCCTCCTTCATTCTCTTTCTGTGGGCTCATTCTTTTTCTGCAACTTGAGTGTCTCCAGAGAACTAGGTCTGGGACTCAGAGCTCTGAGCTCCTCTGTCCTCCAACTACCTGTCTTAGCTAGTTGGGCTCCAAAGGGATAATGTTATCTTTGAAAGTATCTTTCGAGGATTAATTGATATCTGCTCTATGCTTTGGAGAGATAGAGGGGAGAGAGAGAGAGAGAGAGAGAGAGAGAGAGAGAGAGAGAGAGAGAGAGAGAGAGAGAGAGAGAGAGAGAGAGCCTGATCCTCAGAGCTCACTCACCCCTGTTCAAGCTGGTGCCAGGTCTGGCCAATGGAGATGTAGAATGAGCTGGCCTGTCATGGCCACCTTCCTGAGCATCTCATTTCCCCATTATCCACTGTATAAGGGCGATTGTCCCAGCAGGGGGGAAGAAATTCTCAGGTGGGCATTTATACTTTTTTTTTTTTTAAGCCAGAAGAAAGAATATTAGCATCAAAATGATCATCCCCAGGGAAGTGAGTTTGTGGTCATCTGTGACATTTTCTCATTTGGAAATTGTTCTCTTTTTAAAAAGCTTTATAAGTGTCAGGGCAGGAGGAGTTATAATGTGCCACCTCTCACTGAAGTCCCTGTGCTGGGCCATTGATATGTTAATTTCATGTGGTTTGGGGAGGAAGGGATGACACCTGCTTCAGATAAGTGTTTCCATCTCAATGAGTTCTTTGTAAACAGAAGAAAAGGAACTGGCAAGCCACTTCTGGGGAAGATCCAGATAATACAGTGTGAGTTAAGAAACAAGGGTTTGGCCTGGCACAGTGGCCCACACTTGTAATTCCAGTACTTGGAAGGTTGAGGAATGAGGGTAAGGAGTTCCAGGCTACACAGCTGAGTTGGACATTAGTCTGGGGTTCATGAGACCTTGTCCCATAAAAGCAAAATAAAAAAAGGTCTGTTTTGAAGGCCACACCACTCAGAATTTAAATAAATCAATGATAGTTTAGTTGTATTTGTATTGTAGAAGACAAGTCCTCTTCCAAGGCTTTGGGTGGAAGTCTGATTAATAGAGGCCATTGTCCTTCCTGTATGATACTCCTGACTACATGAAAAATCTGAAGATCTGGCGATCGGACCTTCATTGCGCCAAGGCACCTGCTGTTTGGATAGGGCAGTGGAACTGCCAGCTGCTGGGTTATCCACCTAGGCAAGTGGTACCAGCGTTACATGTTGGCAATGTTAATGAGAAACGTGTATGAATATGCTTGGGTGTGCAGGCACAAATGCCAGGATCCAGGCTGAGAAGGGATTAGCTTTCTAGAAAGGTCACCCCTTAGCAGGTTGAGGGTACATAAGCTGAGCTGCAGACTAAATCTTGGAGTGAGCTGAGGAGTATCAGATTATCATGGTACACAGTAAAAGATGTGTCATTCAAAGAAAATGCCCACTGTGTGCCCACCTCATACCCACAGCTTTGCAGCTACACTGTGGATGATTCATAGGACCCATGTTTCAGCCTCTGTCTGGGGTCCAGCCCTGCACAGGTCCTGGGACATCTGAGAACTTGATGAATCTTGTCTGGCAATAGGCAGGATGGACTTGCCCGTGAAGCCACCTCTGAGCTCAGGACTAGTCTCTTCTCTTTCCAGTTTGTTCATAAAAATGGAGACACTGGTGTAGGTGTTGTAGACTCAAACCAAGCTCAGGGGTCAGAAAGGACCTGTAGACAAAAGCAGGGATGTCCTCATGGGAGAAGTGTGCAAGCAAAGGAGACTGATGTAAATGGGAGGGGAGAGTCCTGTTAGCCTGATGAGGTTTCCAAATTCAGAGACAACCTTTCCTACATGGGGAGGGGAGCCCAGTGTGGTCAGAGCTCTAGAGCTCTCAACAGATTTCAAACGGGAATTTGTAAACAAAACCCCATGACTCTACTTTGACAGGCTCACTCTCTTCCTCTTCTCTATTGACAGGCTCTTTCTATAGGCCAGGCTAGTATGGAAACTTGCTGTATATCTCAGCCTGGCCTTGAATTTATGATCATCTTGCTTCCATCTTTAAAAAATTATTTTATGTGTATGGATACTTTGTGTGTACGTATGTCTGTGTCCATGTGCATGCTTGATGCCCATGGAAACCAGAAGGAGGAGTTGGGTTCCCGGAGTGATAGGTGACTATGAGCTGCCATGGAGGTGCTGGGAATTGAACCTGGGTCTTCTGGAATAGCAGCCAGTGCTCTTAACTGCAGAAGCATCTCATCAGCCCTTCTGCTGCTTTTTGAGTGCTGGCATTCCAGTGTCTACTATCATACCAGGCAAGAATATTTTTTCTTATGGTGCTAAACCCAGGGATGTGCGCATGCTAGACAAGTGCTCCACCACCACATCCTTAGCCCTGAACTCTGACAACTTCAAATATAGTGAACTAATTCTCAGAAAAGTATAGTTCAGACCAAAGGAAAGATTCCTGGAGGCCATATTAGCCTATGCCCTTAGGTTTGCAAGTCCTGGATGAGACTTTTCCACTGGGCCATTGACTTGACTTTATGAGTCGAGGGCATAAAGGAGAAAGATCTCCTATGGATAAAGAATGGCTCCGAGGACCAATATGGGTGAACAGAGGATGCAAAACTAGGAAGCTAGATCCCATGTCCAGCCCCTGAAGGTTTTGGTGAAGATTGCTGTAAGGCTGGTAGGAAATCAAGGGGAAAGTGTACAAAACTATGGGTGGCAGCTGTGGGGGCAGGTAGGGTGCAGAGGTCAGGGACGCCTCAGGACAGCTCAGGAGGAGAGGGAGGGAGTGAATGGGTATGGATCTGAAGCTGAAGCTGCTTACACTCTGCCCTCATGTAGCCTGGTGGCTGTGCACATCCCTGCTATTCATGCACAGAGGAAAAGCGTCACAGTCACCAGAAACATCTCTGGGCATCTATTGGGATGAACGTAGAACTTGGCCCAGCCCTTGAAGTTTGTCCTTGTAGCTAGGAGTAGAAGCCAGTCTTACATGGAGAGAAGTAGGGCAGCTAGTGCTTCAGAGAACAGAGTGTGAGTTCAGAGAATGTGGGTTCGGATCTTTGGTATCAGTCTTGCCCCTGGACCAAATTACTGACCTTTGGAGGGGTAGGGTGGCTCATTTGGGGAAAATAATTGTGCCTACCTCTAGGGTTATTGCTAGGAAAAAACGAATCTGAGTGTCACAGTGCATGAGGAATTTAGTTTAGAGCCTGGCACACTGTAAGTGCTCAGTTTGAGCTCATTATTACGAGACAAGAGTAACCTCAGTCAGTTGTGGTTAAGCACAAAATCCATTGTCTCAAAAGAGAGCTGACCTGAGACACAGTGCAAGGTCACCATGTCCCTGCCCCCATTGCAAATGCATTTCTAAACACAGACCCTCTAGTCTGAGTCCCTGTTTCCCAGAAGTGCAGGAGACGTCATACTTACCTGGATAAGCGTCATCTAAGAGACCTGAGTAAGCTTTAGTCCTGGTCATATCTCTATTACATAATGGCACTTCCCCCCATTTAGTTAATATTTACTAAGAAACTATTGTGACCCAAGCCCTAAGAAATGGTGTTTGGGATGTTGAACACAGTAAGACAAAGGGTAACCATGCAATTAATTGAGTTTACTGTGTGTGTGTGTGAGGGAGAGATCAGAGATTAGCTTTTAGGGGGTTAGTTCTGTTCTTCCACCATGGGTTCTGTCTCTAGGATGGAGAAGCAAGCATTTTTACCTGCTGAGCCATTTGCCAGCCTGAATATATTAGGTTGCTGAAGCTAGCATATAGGCTAAGCTTCTGTGACAAAATAGATCCCCAAATAGAATGGCTAAGACAGGATTTAGCTGTCAAGTAAGTCCTAAGGAAAGCATATCAGATTGACAAGCAGGAGTTTTTGTTTTACACCCTGAGTCTGTCTCAGTGTGTGAGGTAGGAGGTGAGGAAATCCTAGGCAAGCAGCCTGTCTCTGAGGAGGAGCTATTCCCGTCCTATTGGTTGGAATTTAGTCACATGGCCACACTTAGCTGCAAGAGATGCTGGGAAATGTAGTCTATAGAAGTCGCTCCTATCCTTAGGTGAAGCTTGTCCATAGGGGTTGCCAGAGAGAGAGAGAGAGAGAGAGAGAGAGAGAGAGAGAGAGAGAGAGAGAGAGAGAGAGAGAGAGAGAGAGAGAGAGTGATGGCTAGTAAAGCTCCTTGGGAGCCTGGGAAGAACTTTCTTCTTCTTTTTTTTGATTAGGCACTAGGGATTCAAATCAGACCTAATATATTCCAGGAAAGCACTCTACCACCATAGCATTCTACCCTAAGCCTGAGAATTTTATTCTTGAGGTTCTTTCTAGAGCTCCTTGATAGAGGAAAAACATGGCTGACCCCCCGCTGGGTGTGGCATTGGTAGGTCAGGATATTCTCTACCTTGGAGCTGGTGTCTTGTGATAGGCAGGAAATGCCTATTTTCCACCTTCTGCAGGTGTTGGATAGAGTGTCTTTCTGGCTTCAGAGCAAAAAACTAACATCTTTTGGTGACATGTGCAGCGAGTGAATTTTAGCAGACAATGTCGTCTCTCATACTCTGTGGTCTGAGGAAGTCAGTACCTCAGAACTGGATCAGATTCTTCTGAAAAACTGTGTTAGGTGTGCCATTGCAACAGCTATGATCCTGGACTCTTCAAAGGCATCTTGTTAACTTCCAGAAAATGGGGGGCAGATGTGGGAGAAGGTGGCATGGGCTGGAACAGTCTCATGTGTTCAAGATTCCACCCATCTCCATTTCCACAGGGGAGGCCAGTGGAGACCACCCACCTGAGGGCCTGGGTCAGACAAACTTATTTTCATTCCCTTGAGGAAGGCTTGTGAAGGGTCTGTGCGTGTGCGTGTGCGTGTGCGTGTGCGTGTGCGTGTGCGTGTGCGTGTGCGTGTGTGTGTGTGTGTGTGTGTGTGAGTGTGTGTGTGAGCTGGCTGGAGTTGGGTTTCCCATCCAGAGAGTCTCAAATAAGATGCTAACCATCTCTGCTCTGGATTTTGTGCAGAAAACCGTTCATCAGAAGGCATCAGGTGCATGTCAATGCTTAGACCACAACTTAGGGCATTCTGAATTAATATTTAAGAAAGATACCTGATGATTCTTAGGGTCATAATATACACTGTTTGAGTTTGATCGTGATTCTATAATGTGCTGTGAACATCATCGTACTGCTCTGTATTCTTTACGCTTCAATGTCCAGAGCACTTGCTATTTTCTCCTCAGTTGCAGTGAATATAATATTACTAAAGTTTCCTGAGCCAGGGTGTCAAGGGTATTTACTCTAACAACTCACTCTGACCAAACAGCATGGCATCAATGGAAAAATGACACTGACTTCACATCTAGGAAGGGACCATTTTCTAACTTAACATTTTAAAGTGAATCTCCTGGTTGCCCATGTGAACTTTATCATTGTAACTCCCACACCAATATTTTATACACCTCAATGACCTCTGATCCAGCAGAGTAGCCGGCACATGGCCAGACTTAATAAACACCTACTATGAGCCAGTAAGAGCACAGCCTAGGGACAATACCTAGTTCTGTCACTTGGTAGCTGTGTACCTCTAGACATTCACATACCCTCTCTGGATCTTTATTCCCGACTGTATGATGGGAAATACAACAGTATTTTCTTCATAGACAGAGACTAGATACTTGAGCTCTTATAGAATGTCTAGTCCGTGCAAACCCTTCATTAGCTGTTACTGAAGCCAGGTTTGCCTGTTAGAACTTTATAATGAATCTTTTCAATCTCCTTCCACTTTGTTGATCAACCCCTTCTCCACTCACACATTTGATTTCCATATAAAACAAACATGTCTTTTTTTTCCCTCTCATTCCAACAATTTAAAGAAGTTTAAAAAAATAATTATGTTATGCATATATGGGTCTTTTGCCTACATGTATGCCTGAACAGAGAGGATGTTGAATCCTCCAGAACCAGACAGATAGTTCTGAGCTGCCATGTGAGTGCTGGGATTGAACCTGGGTCCTCTGGAAGAGCAGAGGACCTCTTGTATGCTAAGCCATCTCTTCAGCCCCTCCAGCATTTTTTTTTTTCAAAGGGAAACAAAAACTAAAGGCTGTTAATTGTCCCAGATGTTTCGGATGCAAACCAGGGTCTGGGGGTGGTGGTGGTGGGGGCTGTTAGAAGGATCAACTCTCATGAGCCGAATCTGCACATCCAGTGCTCTTTTTCCAAAGACAGAGGACTTGCCCTGACCCAGCATCACCTTGGAAGTCATTGCTGTTTGATGTCAGAATTTCTTTGGGAGTGGAAGTGCCTTTTCTAAGGAGAAATAGGGGAAGGTGTATGCTATACCAGCTTGTTGTGACCTCATGTTGATGGTTGGTATTCACGTCTTAGTGTTTGTTTTGTTTGTTTAGAAAATGTTCATTTAATGAAGCCTTAAATTTGATTCTGAAAAATGTGGGCTTAGTGCTGCCTGCCTGTAATCTTAGTACTGAGGAGGAGGAGGAGGCAGGATGAGCAGATGTTTGCAGCCATCATCCACTGCATAGCAAGTCTGAAGTCAGCCTGGGTAACACTATCCCTGCCCAAACAAACCCAAAACCAGATTTTAGAAAGGACACATTGAATGACTTCCTTCCTGTGGTGGTTTGAATAAGATTGGCTCTCACAGACCCATATATTTGAATACTTAGGGAGTGGCATTGTTGGAATAAGTGTGGTCTTGTTGGAGGAAGCTGGTCACTGGGTGGGTGGGCTTTGGGGTTTCAAATGCCCAAGCCAGACCCAGTGATTCCTCTCTTTCTGTTACCTGAAAATCCAGATGTAGAACACTCAGCTTCTTCTCCAGCACCAGGTCTGCCTGCACACCATCATGCTTCCTACCATGACAATAATGGGCTAAACTTCTGAACCTGTAAGCCAACCCAAATTAAATGTTTTTTCTAAGAGTTACCACAGTCATGATGTCTCTTCACAACTATAGAAACCCTAAAGAAGATACTTCCTTTTTGATTGTAGTGGCCAAGAATGAAAACAGAATGAATGGTTATTAGTAAAGGAATGGCTTAAGAGCTGTGGTATCTTCCTACCATGATTCACAATGGAACCAGTAAAAGGACTTTATAAATCTATAAAATTACAACTATAGCAGGAAAATAAAGGGGTATGGGGGATGTATGCAATATTTGTTAAACAAACAATATTCAACCTAGAGGGAGAAAAGAAGTTAATGCAGTATGTTGGTCAGGGTTCTGTTAGAGGAGGTACATTTTAGCTCACGATTTTTGATGTTTCAGCCCAAGACGTACTGACTCCATGGCATAGTGCATTACGGTGGGGACATGTTGGGGAGGAAATCTTTTACCTCCTGGTCCCCAAAGTGAGAGAGAGGGAAAGGTGTCTAGAGAGGAGGCTCAGAGGTAGAACACTTACCTAACACTGAAAGAGAGGAGAGAAGGTGGTCCTAAACCCCCTTCAGGACATCCTCCAGTGACTTGACTTCTTCCCACTAGGCCCCAACTCTTAAAGGCTTTGCTTCATCCCAATAGCCCTGGGCTTGAGACCTAAGCCTTTAATACCTTAGCTTTAAGGGACTGATGAACCAAACTATGACTGTGAGCTCCCCAGTAAGCAGAGATGAGCTTGCTTATTTGGGAGGCTGGAGTGAAGGGAAATAGCATAACAATATGATGTCATTTAAACAAATTGTTTACACTGGCACGTGCATAAAGACATGCACAAATACATGTGTAGGCTCCTGGGCTGGATAGCCTAGGAAAGCAAAGGTTGCGCTCTGGAAGAGGAAGCATTTACCCTTAGGTTAGTGTGGTTGTAAGTCAAGGTGAGAAGTAGGTGGCTGAGCACAAACTGCTCAGTAATCACAGCTGTTACCTTGAAGTGCATGCTGTGTGCTGACAGTCTCCTGATTTTTCAAAGTGAGATATTTTTATTCCCATTTTACGGATGAGGATGAGGAAAAACAATTACAAGTCTTGGAAGGCTCTATACAGAATGGAACTCAAGCCCAGGTCTGTCTGCAGAGTCCCAGGTCTTTAACTTTCACATTGTTGTGGCACAGTTTGGAGCCTGGAGGAGGGCTGGCAGGCTCATATCATGGCTGAGAGTTCGACAAGACCCTATTTCATTGTCCAGTAACCGTTTCCTGTGTGTACATGTGTGTATATGTATGTGTGCGTGCAGTAGCTGCTTGGGACTTTGTTCCCAGAGGAGCAGGCTGCATATCAGAGTAGGGCATCTTGCTGTCCTGCCTTAGGGCAGGTGAGAGCAGATGCTCATTAAAAAGGAGACAAGTTTTACTGAGTGTGACCTCTGGACCCAGAACCATCTCACTAGCTACTTGGGGAGCAAGTGACTGAACCCTCCCGAGGCTCTGTCTTCTACCTCTACGTACTATATCCCAACCCACGAACTACAAAAAAAGGAGTGGCTTGTTTGGTGGCCTGGTACTGGACTTTTGTACAAATTGCTGCATACCTTTGAGCAAAAATACCTCAAAGGGAGTCCTTAAGGTTAAAGTCACAGTTCTGCAAATGATGTCACCTGGGATGGTCCTTTCTATTTCCTTTCCCCTAGTTCCTCAGTTATAAAGTGGGAATATGATTTTTATCCTCCTAATTATTAAAAGGCTACATATAGAGGGCTGGAGGGCGGAAACTGGAGGAGTTTAGTGAGGGATCCTGTTTTGAGGGAAGCAGGTAGAAAGTTGTAGAGTATGACAGTGAGGCATCCTCTTCTGGCTTCTGCATGCACGAATTTGCATGTATACTTGCACACACACATGCCCACAGATCATACACACACACACACACACACACACACACACACACACCCAGATCACACACACATATGCATACACACACACACACATACATGAGCACCACACACACATGCCCACAGATCACACACACATACACACACATGCACACACACACACGAGTAATATATATGTGTGTGTGTGTGTGTGTGTGTGTGTGTGTGTGTGTATATATATATATATAATATTTCTGTCTGTATTTTTTAAGTAACAGAAGATGTACTATCACTAGAAAGGCCAGGCATGTGTGGCAGGTTTAGATTGAAAGCAGAACAGCTGATACCGCTGGTGACAGCCACTTTGTTGTTTAAATCTGGATGTGCCCAGTGTGATGAGACCACTCTTTCTTTGAACTTTAACAATGGCACTGATGACTTCCGGGAATAGGTGTGTTTCATAAAAGTTAAATGTACTGCAGAGGTGAGCTGGCTGCAGGGATGCCTACCCTAGGTCTCTCTGCTTGCTCTGTGGCAGATGGCCGCCATTTCCCTGGTGAGATCCCACCAGCTGGCATCAGAGCTACTGGCTGCTGCCTTCCTTCACTGCCTGCTAATGTCCTCACAGATCTCAGGAGAGGGAGAGAAATGAGGAGAAAATGTGCTACAGGCTGTGGTCCCCATTTGAAGGTTTAGAATGAGGTCTACCTGCCCAGGGCCAGTACCCACAGCCTTGGCTCATTGTCTACAGGTTGTATGCTGAGCCTCCTGGCCTTAGACAAACTGGTTTTATAGCATCTTGGTTTATCTGCCTGGAGGGTCAGTGTCTTTTCAGTGATCCATTGTTGACATTGCCTTTGTGACATTGTGAGTTCCTTACAGGCTGTGACTAACTTTCTGGTAGCCTATCAGTACCTGGTATGTAGTAGAAAGACATGGACATGCTTTTCCTGTGGCCTCAACTCCAGGAGTGGAAAGTGTGAAAGCCATTACTTGGGGATGGTTTTCTTCTTGTCCAGGTTCAAGTGTAGGGTCCATATTCCCCATCTTTCTCCCTCTTTGCCTTCATTTTTCTTAGAAAGTGGCTGTCTCTGGCCTAACAAGCCAAGCTAGGCCCTGACCAATACCTTCTCCCCTATGCAGTCTGATAGGAGATACTGAAAGCATTGTGTTGGTTCTACTGTGAATTAGTGATTCAACCAGCCTGGGAGCAGAGCTCGTCTGTATCCCAGGAGCTGTTCCCATGAGAACCACAGAGTCTAGACAGCATAGTTTACCTGGAGCCAGGGATGACAAGAACTGACCTCTTGGTGGGCCCCCAGACAGACACGGATAAAAAGGATGTCCTTTAAGGAAAAGAAAAAAAAAAATCCACCCAGATGGAATGATGAAAGAAATGAGATCACAGTTGGCATGGCAACAACAGGGTCATCATAATCTCCCCACAAGGTGGTCAGAATCCCAAGGGAAGGCTGAGTTTCACTGCTCACCTCATTTTGGGATGGGCAGGAGTGGCATGGGGTGGAGGAGGGGCTGCTTACTCAATGGCCACAGCAGGCCTGGGGCCCTGACTTTGTTCCCAGATCTGCTTCCCTGCCTTGACAATATCCCAGGGGTGGTGAGTGCCACCTCTAAGTATTTGAATTCTGTCCATCTGCCATCTAGCAAGCCACTGGAAGAGTAGTCAGGGAAACAGGGCACAACAAGAGAACAGGAGACACATTGCTGGAGAGTGAAGTAGAGATAGAAGATGCTTTTATGGGATTCTTTAAGAGTTCCTGACATGTCCTCAGCGCCTCCTTCCCAGGGGCTCCAACTTCTTCTGATAAATGTGCCATTGGCCTCCTGTCCCTCACCTGCTTTCTCTGGAATTCTGCCACAAGTGTTGGGTTGGGTCCAAACCACATAAGTTGTACTATTTTCAAAGCCAATTGTTTCCCAAACCAAGAGAGGCAAAGGTTCAAGCGATTCCTTAGTCATGAAGATGCTGTGATGAATTCTGTCTCAGGCTGGTGCTTCTCCAGCTCAGAGCAAGGATTTAGGTGTTGAGTTGAACGAGTGTCATGAACTGTGGTGTTGATATACTGGGGCTTTTCTTACCTCCATTCATGTGATGACTCTACCCCGGTTAGGTCTGGTTG
This sequence comes from Phyllotis vaccarum, assembly GCA_033318265.1. Taxonomy (NCBI): domain Eukaryota; kingdom Metazoa; phylum Chordata; class Mammalia; order Rodentia; family Cricetidae; genus Phyllotis; species Phyllotis vaccarum. The sequence goes on from JARWLC010000006.1 coordinate 64,380,889, forward strand.
GTGGCCGTCATTTTTGCTTTGTTTAGCTTTCTGAACTCTGGCACTTTGGGGTTTTAGAAGTGGGAGTGGTCATGAGGCTGGATATTTCAGCATCTTTAGTTTTGCAGAGCCTTACCCCTTGACTTTGGTCTTGGGAAGTCATATCAGGGTCTCCCTAGCAGCAGGCTCTTCAGTTTCTATAGTGGATGTCTCAGTACCCCTCCTCCTGCCCTGTTCCTTTTGCCAGTGGGGTAACTGTCTTAGGGTTGCTACTGCTGTAAAGAGAGTCCTCCATCTTGAAGGCAACAGGAAGTTGACTGAGACACTGGGCAGTATCCTGAGCATAGTCTATCTCACAGTGATACAGTTTCTCTAACAGTGGGGTACTCACTCCAACAAAGTCACACCTCCTAATAGTGCCACTCCCTATGAGATTATAGAGGCCAATACATTCAAACTACTACAGTGGTTTTCCAAAGTGAACTTATTATTTGTTTGATTGATATTAAAGTTCATAATCAAGGGCTGGAGAGATGGCTTAGTGGTTAAGAGCACTGACTGCCCTGAAAACCTGGGTTCAGTTCCCAGCACCCACAGGGCATCTAACAACTGTCTGTAATTCCAGCTCCAAGGGACCCAACACCCAGGGCAAATCATCATTGCACATAAAATTAAATAAAAATAAATAACAGACAATTTGCATTAAAAAAATCACAATCATGGCTCTAAAAATGATCATAATATCATGAATCCAGCATACACTTCCTCATTTTTCTATTCCCTGCACCCCCAGCAACCACTAATTTACTAATTTGTCATTGTGAATGTTCCTCTATTCTGAATATTTTGCATATATAAAATCTCACAGTATATGTGACTTTCTGTGTCTGTTTTTTCCCCCTTAGCATGATGTTTTCAGTGTCCAACCATATTGTGGAATGTAGAAATATTCCATTTTTTTGGCTGAATCATATTCTGTTGTGTGGAATCCCATTTCACATATTCATTAGTGGGTAGAGATTGGTGTTATTTCTACCTGTTGACTATTATGGATGATGCTAAAATGAATATTTGTCCCTGTAGCAAGACTTTCCCTGTACTGCCAGCTCCCAAATGGTGCTACAGAGACTTATTAGTTATGAAAGTTTGGCCTTAGCTCAGGCTTGTCCCACTAGATCTTATAACTTAAATTAGCCCAATGATTTTAATCTATGTTCCGTGTTGCATCTCGTTACCTTATCTCTCTCTACTGCTTATGCTGCTTTCTCTGTGACTAGCTGGCAACTCTGCCTTTTTATACACTCCCCCCACCCAGTCCTGTCTGTCTCTAGAAGTCCTGTCCAACCTCTTTCTGCCTAGCTATTGGCTATCATGGAAAATTCACTTGCAATATATCATATAAAGGATTAATATTTATTGAGGGGTATCTGAACACTCACCATACAAACTGAACTTTAAGACAATTCAGGAGATAGAACTGTTTGTAGCTCTGCCCTCATGCTCTGACAGACATAGGCCAGGTCTTTGTCATTCTAGCTAGGGTAACTAGTTTTGAGCATCTCCCTTTCATCTACTCTCTACATGATCTGATCATTGTCATCTTCAGCTTCTCCCATGATTCCATTGTCTGAGGACGAGCTTGTGGCTTTGTTGATAAGCACACAATCCTCCTAATATGGCTACTACCTCTTTCTGAAAGCTCATATTTCTCTAAACATTCTCCTCTTTGTCCCTACTGAACCCCTGAGGAATTCCACATGGCCTCTTGAACGATTGTCCCTCAAATGCTGAGCATGGACTGCTGTGAGCTGGTATGAGTTTCATAAATGTGGCCGGGGACAGATTTTCAGGGTTTTGATTATAGATCCACTGTGACCCAAGTGAAATGCTACTTTGGATAGAAAATACAGTGACTGTGGATTGGGTAGAGTTTTGATTCAACAGTTTCCTTATGTAAAATAATTTCCAAATGGAATTAAATCAGACTGCATTTTATTGATATTATGAATCATGAAGCATATGTGTAGTTTGGGAACTGATGAGTAAAACATTCGAAATTAGATTTGAACCTCAAGCCTTCCACAGCTACTGACTTCTATAAATTCCAACATCACAAACTTGTTTAGGATCACCTTTGACCTTTAGGATACCTTCTAACCTTTTCAGAGTATGTTAGTCCTTAGACAAAAAGAGTAAAATTTAGGTGTGGGTTCTAGCCTTTTCTGTAAAAGTTTTTTTCTTTTTTTTGATTAATTTACCTTAAATTGTCATTCCGTCCTCTCTCCCTTCTCCCTCTCTTCCCCCTCTTTCCCCCTCCCCCCACTCTGGTTTTTGGAGACATAGTTTCTCTGTGTAGCCCTTGCTATCCTGGAACTGGCTTTGTATTCCAAGTTGGCCTTGAACTCACAGAGATCTGCCTGCTTCTGCCTCCTGAGTGTTGAGATTAAACGTATGTGCTACCACACCTGGCTTCTCTCTCTTATTTTTACTTAGCACATTTTGGGATCCTTTGGGAAGTTGTGAGAATAATGAATGTCCCTCCCCCCTTTTCTCAGACTCACCATTTATGTCATGTTTGTTGCTCCTTCCTCCTGCTTGGGTGTACACGGGTGAGTGAGTGCACAGACACACAGATATACTGACATTTATACACGGTCCCCCAAGGGGTCTTTACCTTCCTTCTTGTATATTGGTCATTGTGTCACGTGGCCTGGATGGCTGACATGATATGGAACAAAGAAGACAGATGCCCTGGGATGGAGAGGAGAAGGATGTATTTGCTATCTCTTGCGAGATGTGATTCCCCTCTCCTTATGTGTAGGTGGGTGGAGGGTGGCGAGTACAGCCCTTCAGAGAGGGGTTGATCCTCCCAACCTGGGAAGCTTTGGGTGTGAGCACACCTGTTTGTAGGAAGTATGAGATTAGTACCTGGTACCTCTCCCTGTTCTTGTTGTGTTTTCAAGCTCAGAACCCAAGGCTTCTTGGCTCGGTTCTACCCAACTGCAGCACACTTGGCAAAACCTCAGTTTCTTCTTTTACATAGCAAGGGCTTAAATCACCTGTTCTTGAAGGCTTCTCCCTGTACTCAGTGTCCTGTGGCCCCATGATGGTCAAAAAAAAAAAATACCTCACTCCTTTGGGAAAGTGTCAGGAGATACTTCAATGTACTTGTGAGTTGAATCTAGGAAATTTATTGCTGGCTGGGCGGTGGCCAGGACTGCATCTGGTTAATAACAAGATGTGTTTTCCTCCTCATAGAAGCTACAGAGTACAGAGGTGGAGGCTGGGGGCTGGTGTGGTGAGGTCAGGCCAAGCAGCAGGAACTCTGACCTCTCTGTGTCCCAGCAAGGAAGCCAGAGACTTCCCAGCGCCTCCCCCACTGTTCTCTGAGGTCACTGGTTTTCCATTTGTCTTGCTCCCCCCCGCCCCCACACCCTTTTATAGCTACCTCAAGGATCTTGCCACCTCCTTTTGCTGTCCCTGGCTGACCTCCAGGTTTAATATCTCAGGACAGCAGCGACTAGATGTTGATGGCACAAGTGACTTTCTGGGCTGAACTTTTAAAAAGGCCCCACTGTCATGAACAGGGATAAGAATTATCCAGAGGGAGTTGGGTACTGATACTGTTTTCTAGAAGCTTCCAGGAAGGTTCCTACTTAGACTGGTCAGACTCATTTTTACGGGTTTAATTCCCATAAGTGGAATTGGAGAATGTCTAGTAACTGGGAAAAGAACTTAGGTGTGTCAGGCTTAAGGAAAGGGACTATCGTGAGCCAGTGTCTGGAGATCCATTTACTCATTCAGTAAATGTTTATGGGATGCCTGCTGTATTTTGTGCAAGGTCCTTTTACCCAGCAAATATTTTTTCATGGTTTGACTCTTTCAAACAGTTTTTGCTGTTGTGGCTCTGGCTGGCCTTGAACTCACCATGTAGTTCAGGCTAGCCTCCAACTTGGGTGATCTTCCTGTCTCAGCCTCCAGATTGCTGGCATTATAACTGCGTCCCCATTTCTAGCTTCAGCATATTTTGAATTGGGATAGCCACCACCACTAGGTACCTGGCACTGGGCTCTGCAGGATAGAAGATGTAGAGATGACAAGCCTCTTCTTCTGAGTGAAAACTGTGCCGTTTAATCCTGCTAGATGTGAGTGAGAAGAAGCCCTTAATTCGAGGTCAGCTAATGACAGGTGAGAGTTCACACCCCACATTCCCAGCCTCTGTGTCTGTCCCCAAAGCTGGTTTATGGCTGATCCCATTTAGTGATGGTTTCTAATGGTCAACAAGATAAGGACAATGCAGTCAGATTTATAGGAAGGCTTGTTTTGTTCAGTGAATCTTAGTTGGAGCAACTCTACCCTCAGGGGTATTTGGGAATGCCTTAAGTAGTTTTTTGGTTGTTACAACTGGGAAGTGCCATTGGTAGATAACTGGCAGGGGCCAGGGATCTTCAGTGCACAGAACAGCTCTCCCCTCCCCCAGCCAGGAGCTGATTTAATTAGGACTATCATTAATCTTAAAATTATATTATCCCGATTTGAGAGAAATATATCATCATGTGTCCTTGTGTGTGTTGTGTGTATGTGTGTGCATGCATATACTCTTAGGGGAGGTGTATGTGTGTCTATTTGTATGAGTTTGCACGAACCATCTCTCCAGCCCCAGGAGGTATGTTCTTGTTGGAGGAGGTGTATTGCTGGGGGTAGGCTTTGAGATTGCAATAGCCAGGTGCAGGATTGCTCTCTCTTTCTCTCCCTTTCTGCCTGCTGCTTGTAGATCAGGGTATAAACCACTCAGCAACTGCTCTAGTGCATGCCACCAGACTTCCTACTGTGACGGTCATGTACTAACCTTTCAGAACTGTAAGCAAGCCCTCAACTGGGTGCTTTCTTTTATAAGAGTTGAGAAGGGCATGGTGTATCTTCTATCTTTTTGTTATTGTTAGATAATATAGATAACACTTATTTTAAAAATATATTAGATACCCAGGTGGTAGTGGTGCATGATTTTAGTCCAGCACTTGGGAGGCAGAGACAAGCAGATCTCTAAGTTCGAGGCCAGCCTGGTCTACTGAGGGAGTTCCAGGACAGCCAGGGCTACACAGACAAACCCTGTCTTGAAAAAACAAAAACAAGACTATATATATATATATATATATATATATATATATATATATATATATATATATATATATATACACACACACACACACACACATATATATGTATACATATAGTATATATGTGTATATACACATACGTATTAGAACAATTTTAAATATAGCTACCAGTAGAAACATAAAAATGAGATTTCTTTTCCATCTACTATGAATAATGTAACATATTTATTCAATGAAATTTCTTTGTTTTTGAGAATTTTATATATGTATATAATGTGTTTTGATTAAATCCGTCCCCTCTCCAATCTGAGGCAGGATCTTAGGCTGAACCCAGAGCTTAGCAATGCAGCTAGAGAGGCCATCCAGTGCACTCTAGGGATCTACTCCCCCAGTGTTGAAGTTCTAGACACATACCATCACACCTGACTTCTTACATGAGAGCAGGGCACTTTCGTGGCCAGCACTTTATTGAATGAGCCATCTCTCCAGCCCCCCTTTCTTAATTTCATCAACAAATATTGTTGACATGCTAATTATATGTATGAAAAGTTCTGTGATAACTCCATAGATGTGTATGGTGTGTAGTGGTCAAATAGCGGCAATTAGCCTTTCTACCCTCTTAAAGAACATTTATCATCTCTTTGCATTAAGAAATCTTGAACTCTCCTAGTTCTTTAGAAAGTTGTAATAAGTTTGGGCTGGAGAGATGGCTCATTGGTTAAGACAACTTACAGCTCTTACAGAGGACCCAGGTTCTTGTTTCTAGCTCCCAGATGACAGCTCATAGTACCTCTAGTTTTAGGGCATCTGATACACTTCTGGCCTTTGCAGGCACCAGGCATGAACATGGTGCGCGCGCACACACACACACACACACACACACACACACACACACACACACACACACACACTTATTTATACATATAAAATAAAAATCTAGAAATCTTAACAAATACATTAAAGTGTTTGTTGTTTTGAGACAGGGTTTCTCTGTGTAGCCCTGATTATTCTGGAACTTACTCTGTAGACCAGGTTGGCCTTGAACTCAGATACCTGCCTCTGCCTCCAGAGTGCTGGGATTATAGACATGTGGCACCACTGCCTGGTCGAAGGGAGTGTTTTAATAGTGACACTGCACTGTAGAACATTAAAACTCATCTAACTGTCCTTGGTTCCTAGCCTGCAGCCTGCCAATCCTTCCCCTCATTTCTTCCTGCCTTGACTTCTGGGGACCATTGTCCTACTAAAGGATGCTTTCAGCTTTTCTAGCTGCCACATATAAGAAAAAGTGTTTGTCTTTCTGTGCTTGGTTCATTTCTCTTAGCCCTGTGTCTTCCAGGTCTACTGAGCTGCAGATGGTTTCTTCTTTAAGAAAAAATGGTTTAAAAAAAAAAAAATCCGGTAAAACTTTCATTCTATCGATGATCTCTCTAGGTGTCTCTCCCCCTCCCCCCACCCCCATCAATTGTTAAATTTTCTTGGACAGCGCAATTTAAGCATCGAGGAATCATTTGTTCCAGGAATTCTATTAAAACTGCTTAGTAAGGATTAACGAAGGGGAGCGGCTCGTACTGCAAATGAGTCAGTGACTAAGGTGACAAGTTCTCCAGGCCTCTGGCGTCCAATTTAATAACAAACGTTTATTGGCTACTTATTGCCTAGTACTGGCCACGGCTTAAGGGAGACTAAAGGGAGATTTTTGACAGTCTTCAATGATACTATAATTGAACCAATGTCAAGGCAGAGACAGGACAAGCCGGGCAAATGATGGCTAGGTTTATCTGCTCCTGGATGATTACAGGGTACATCAGGAGGGTCTTTCTCCTTCTTTGTTCTTTCTCTCCTCTTCCCGGCTGACTGTGAACTTGCTGTGTAGTTGAGGACGACCTTGAATTTCTGATTCTCCTAATTCCCTCTACCCAGTAATGGTTTTACAGGTGTGCGCCACTATGCGGGGTTGTGTAGTGCTGGGGATCAAGCAGGCTTTCAAGTATGGTAGGAAAACAAACACTCTACCAATGGAGCTGTTTTTCCTCCCTCCCTCCCTCCCTCCCTCCCTCCCTCCCTCCCTCCCTCCCTCCCTCCCTCCCTCCCTCCCTCCCTCCCCTCCCTCCCTCCTTTTCTTTCTGCCTCCCTTAAATTTTTTTTTTTTTTTTTTGAGATAAAGTTTCAAATAGGCCAGGCTGGCCCCGAATTTGTTATGTAGTCGAGGCTGGTTTTAACTCCTGGCTCCATTTCCCTAGTAGCTTATATGACCTGAGCATGGCTTCCTCATTTCCTGCCTCTACTTTCTCACTGGTTTCTTTCTTGGATAAGGGTCTCTAAGCTGGAATGTGGCAGCCATCTCTAATACCTCCTTTCTCTCTTCCCTCCAGTAGACCCCTGTACTGTGGGTTCTGTTTTGAAAATGTTTCTAGAGTTGGCTTAGTTCCTCTTCATTCCAGAACAGTCTCCACCCAGCAGTGGGGATACTCTTGTTAAAATATAAAACCTAACTCTGCTTATAGGCTCCTGCGGCTTCCTCATTGCACAGAGGCTAAAGTCTACGTTCTGTATCAAGGCATTCCTGGCTCTGTCTGGTGGCCTGCCTCTCAGTCACTTCCTGGCCTTTGACCTCCAGTGACATTCACTCCACGGTCTAGACACATGACAGCTCACTCCTTTCTGAGCATACACTGTGGACTGACCTGGTGTCTTCATTTCTTTTCCAGGTGGCAAAATCAAATTAATTTATTAAGACTTCTGAGGATTATCTCTGGGGGTTGCCCTGGGCACTGGAGATGGTCCCTTCTCTCTTCTCTGCCCACCTGGTCTGGCAGTGCTCTGGGGAAGCAGAGTCCACACTTGCCTGATTCTGTCTTGGAGCCTCCGTGCTCAGCTGGGGGCTTAGCATGTGACAGGTATTGAGTTGTGGTTTGTCTAGTAGACAACAAATGGACCAAGAAAGATTTAGAGCTTGACCAGCTCAGTGGAGAATGCCTGCCTAGCACTCATGAGCCCCTTCTTTCATCCCCAATACTATGTAAAACCTGAGGGTAGGGCTGGCACAGTGTCACTATGGCTTAGTGGGTAACGATTCCTGCTATCAAGCCTCATGACTTGAATTAAATCCTTGAGACCAACAAGGCAATTGACTTTGAGACAAGGTCTCTCTTATGTAGCTCTGATTGTTTGTCCCGGAACTTGCTAACTTGCTAGGTAGACCAGGCTGTCCTGGAACTCATAGAGACACACCGCCTTCTGCCTCCTAAGTTCTGGTGTGTACCATCATACTTGTCTGAGAATTGACTCTTAAAATTTGTCTTCTGATTTCTACATGACACACACCACCACCAAATACAGCAACAAAACTTCTTCAAAAAATTTGTAAGTTGCAGCACAGGCTTATAATCCTAGCACTTTGGAAGCAGAGACAGAAATTAGGGTTCAAGGCCATTCTCAGCTACAAAATGAGTTTGGGACCAGTCTGGGTTATAGGAGTAATATTTTGAAAAATAAAACATATTGGGCTGGAGAGATGGTTCAGTGTATACTTCTCATGCAGAAGAACTGATTATGATTATCAGTAGTCACAACAAGAAAGCTCCAGATGTTACAAGTGCCTGTAACTTCAGGTCCAGAGGATACAACACCGTCTTCTGGAGTCCATGGGCACCTTGCTCTCATGTGTACATATACACAGACATGAATGTATACACATACTCAAAATAATAGAAAATGAAACATGTGACCCAAGATTGCCACGGTGTAATGTTGTTTTGTCTATTTTGAATAATCAAAAAAGACATGAGCCAAAGAGAAATATTTTGCCTCAACAGCCCAGGAAACAGCAAGACTTGAATCATTTGAAGACCAACCTGCCAGAGGCCCTAGAGGCAACAGGCCCTTTCTTTCCCCTGAAGGTAGAGAGAACTGTGGCAAGAGGAAGGGGATTGATTTTTCTGATTCCTTCCTGTCCCAGTCATTCCAAATGGTACATAGGGCACTTAGAAAAAGAAAGCAGAAAGATGGAGACAGTAGAATTCTGTGACCCTTTGCAGATGCTGTTGGTACCCATCTTCAGGAGAGTGACTGTATCCTTCCCTTCTCTTTCTCTTTTTAGTCTTTTGAGAGAGGGTTTCATGTCATCCAGGCTGGCCTTGAGTACCTGAGTTTCTGGCCTCTACCTCCCAAGTGCTGGGATTATAGGCATCACACCTTGTGTGTGTGTGCATGTGTCTGTGTACGTGTGTATGTGTATGTAAGTATGTGTGTGTCTGTATGTGTCTGTGTGTGTGTGTGTGTGTATGTGTGTGTCTCTGTGTGTGTGTGTAGGCGAGAGGACAACCTTAAGTGTTAATCAACCTCAGAACCATTCTCTTATTTTGCTTTGTGAGGCAGTCTCATTTGGTCTAGGGCTTCCAGATAATGCTAGGAAGGTTGGACAGCAAGCATTAGGCACCTGCCTGTTCCAGCCCCCTAGCTCTGAGATCACAAGGGTATCACTATGCCTGGGTTCTTGGTAAGGAGTGAGGTGAACACTTTACAGTCTGAGCTATTTCCCAGGCTTCCTGCTCTTCCTCTTCCTCCCCTGCTCTTGTGGGGCTGGGTGTGGAAAGTGTAACCTACGTATGCTAAACACATCCCCACCACTGGACCATGCTGTCCAGCTCCCAAGAATGCTATCTTCCTTCCAGAGGCACCCCAGGCTGTGATTCCATTGAGAACAGGTGTTTTTCCTTGTTAACTCTTGCCCTCTGCAGGTGTCTTGTGCACATCCTAACTGAATGAATGAACTCATTGAGTAAGACATTTGCCTCTTGCTCTGGTTCCTTGGGGCCCCATGTTTCTTGTTTTCCTGGACCTTTAATCTGGACAACTTCATGGTTACCCCATAATCTCTGGATACTGATTCAGAGACACTGAGTGTTTAGATTCAGCTCCCGTTTTTTAGACCCCTCCCAAAGGTTGTCCCAGTGCCCTTAGAAAGAAAGTGTGGGGGCAAGCAGAATGCAGAAAGGAAGCCTAAAGGATTAATTGGTTAAATTTTATTATATAGGCTGGTGCTGTTGTTTACAGGCCATTAAAAACCATTATCATCTTCCCAGGCTGGGCAGACAGCGCTGAGCCGCTTTGATGCATGTCTTAGAGAGATAAGGAAAATTTATCCCTTGTTTTGACTTCAAAATTTCTTTTTGGTTTATTATCTGACAACGCAATTCAACTTTTTCTCCAAATGTCCCTGAGCTCAGGCAACTTTTTCAAGTTGCTGGCAGGGGAGGTTCAGATTAGAAACCTACACTATTGGTGCGGGAAGAGACCTCTGAGATAAATGGCTGTCCCTAGCCTGCCCCCCCTTTTCCCTCCCAGCTCCATCTGTACTGGTCTCTCATAGCTGAGCTGATCCTGGACACCCCAGATTCTCAAGCAATTTGTATTTATTGATTTCTAGGCAGGGCAGATGTTTCTCACGACCTCTGGCTAATCCTCCTACCTCCATGACCACATCTTCTGCCTAGCAGAGATGACTTCTTGGAACACACACACACACACACACACACACACACACACACACACACACACACACTCTTACTTCAGCTTCTTAGTGTCCCCTGAGTACTGTGCACATAGGTGAATGAACTATTATAAAGTATGTAAACTTCTCCATCTTCAGTGATAGGATCTTCAGGGCTCTCCTGGATGGGCTGGTCCTGGAAACCCTTACACATTCTAGCCAATTTCTCTCTCTCTCTCTCTCTCTCTCTCTCTCTCTCTCTCTCTCTCTCTCTCTCTCTCTCTCTCTTTCTCTCTCTCTCTTTCTCTCTCTGTGTGCATGCTTGTGAGTCTTTGTTTCCCATGTGGGTGCCTGAGGAGGCTGGAAGACAACACTGAATTTTGTGGAACTGGAAGTTTCTAGTAGTTGTGAGCTGCCCCATGCAGCTGCTGGGGAGTGAACTCATGCCCTCTGGAAGAACATCAGGCGGTCTTAACTACTGAGCCATGTCTTCAGCCTCCTCCCTCACATGCCTTCTTGAGGGTGGGATTCACCAGTAGATAGAGGCTGTTTTACTCTGTGGGGGTCTGATGCTTGCCTAGAGAACCCGTGGGATTTTTCTATTTCTTATATGTGAAGGGACTTGCTGGAATGGATGCTGAGCTTACTTTTTGCTGATCAATTAAAGAGGTGTGAGAGAGAATGCCTAGGTTTGGCAGATAGCAGCTACCCACATTCTTGAGGAACAAACGACTCCATGCAAGCAGAAATGAAGAGAGTCTGCCAACACCAGGCTGCTCGTCCTGGCTCTGTGTGTTCAGTTCAGTAGGTATTTTATTTGTGGAGGAAGGGTTGGTGTGAGAAGGGGGTTGGTCAAAAATTATGTATGGGGGCCTGGGGGCAGGGAGTGGCTTAGTGGCTAAAGTACTTTCTGAACAAGCATAAGGGATCTTGATTTGAATCCCCAGAACCTAGGTAAAATGCTTCTTGAAGGAGATTCTCAAGGGTTCCTCCTGAAACAAGGAAGAGAGGTATCGAAGGAGATCCGGGCTGACACGTGGCAAGGGCAGACATACTGAGACCTGAAAGTGTCTCTCAGTAGCCAAGACCAATCCTGGTGGTCTTTGTTCAGAATCACATTTCTCTTCTAGCCAGGGTGGCTCCAGAGCCACCTCAGGCAACACCAAATCATCCCAGGAATTTTTTCAGGCATCTGACCCTCAGGCGAGACAGAGGGGGAAGGCATTCCTTTCATCCAGGCCTTGTTATACCACTGTGCTGGAGTTTGCTCTTTTCGGAGGGTTCACAGGACAAACTCAGGGATGCCTGTGCTTAGTCAAACCCTGCTGCTGGACACCTCAGCTCCCGTGAGGCACTTCATTGTCTCCTCTCTAACCTTCTTTGATGCCTGCACGAAAATGACCTTTCTCCAGGCTTTTCTTCCATTGTTTTGCTTTCTAGAAGGCTCCTCTCCCATTTCTTTCTGTCTAGACACATCACATTGCATCTTCTGGAAGGGACTCAGCTTCCCTCTTGCTGGAAGGAAGCGCATCATTTTCTGGGCTCTCAATTGAAGCATGTTTTCAGCTGGGGACCTTACCGAGAGGTTGGCTTTTTTCTAGCTTTTGAAATATGTGCCATTGGGTGACTGTCCCATGGATAAAGAGAAAATAGTGCCTTTTACTGTTTTATTATAAACAAGTACCCAAGGTTCATGGGTTTTTACGATATATATTAAAACACACATTCTCTCTCTCTTGCTCTCTCTGTCTTCACTTTTCTCCTTCACAAGGCAACTGCTTACTGATAGTCAGAGGGAGGGGGAAGCAAGAGAGAATCCTTAATCCTAGGGAACAGGAACAAATGCAGAAAATGCCCCAGGAACTGAAGATTCCCATGGCTCTCATGTCTGTGCACAGCAGCCCATATATAACCCTAGGCAAGCTTCCCTGTCGCTGCCCAGCTTATCTCGGTCTCACATTCACAGACTCACCAGCCTGGAGTCTCTCTGGATGTTGGCCAGGCCAGTTGGGAATGTGTAATAGCTGAGATAGGGGCAGAGACTCATGTCCTTGCATGTTGGAGTGAAGATCCCCTTTTTCTCCCGCTCTCCTGTCTCACTTCTCTAATCTTTTAGGGAGGGAAGCCCTGATTCCAGGTTTGCAGGATGCCCTGTTAGTGATAAAGGAGACTCAAGGTGAGCAGACACAGACAGAATGATATTAGACAGTTGTACTTTCTCTTTTGGTTTTTGTTTGGAGACAGGGTTTTGCAATATCTAACCCAGGCTGGCCTTGCACTCTTTGTGTAGTTTGGGCTGAACTTGAACCTTGTTGCCACTTTAGGGACTCCATTACAAACCCTGAGGTTTCAGGCTTACGCCAACAGGCCTGGCTTAGTTGCCTCTTTAAACCCCTGGTTGCAAAGACTTGTGAGTTAAAAACCTCTGCGATCTCTCTTTTCCTCCTAGCTAACTAGGATTGTATGTCTTAGTCATTGGTGGTATTTTATCTTAATAATAACTAGGGTGAGAATGCTGAGGCCTCTGGAGAGAGGTGTCTAGCTTGGTGAGAGCGAAGGATTCTGGGAAGTTGAGTGAGGCCATAATGGGATCTGGAATTTGTGCTGGAGGTTCGGACAGGCAGGGGGCACCTCCATTTTCCTCTTATTTCCCTTCTGTGTTGGGCTTATAGCTGTGCTCACCCCCCCCCCCCCATTTTCCTTCCGTAGAACTTCAGGAGAGTGGTAAAAGTCACAGCTTGCTTTTAAAGATATATGTGGCATTGATAAAATAGTTTCCGTTCCTTAGACAAAAGCTGAGCTATCCACTAGCATTAACTCCCCTTTCCTCTGCTCTTATATTCTTTCTGTGCCTTCTTCTGCAGTGTTCCCTGATCATGGAGGAAGAGATATAGATGTCCTCTTTATGACTGGTCACTCACCAGCCACTTATTCTCAGAGTTTTTAACCAGTTACCCATCTCTATAGCCATCACTGACCATTACAAAAACGATCCTCTCTGACCAAGATGGACAGCAACCCTCTTCTATGGGCATAAACAGTTATTTAGAGGGCAGCTTGAAGGGGACATCATGTTTAGTTAGTAAAATAACAGTAGCTTCTCCATTACAGCCTATCATCTCCTGAGCCACAGGCTTTTGACAGAGTTTATGCTACCAGATACGAATTTTATCCTGTGAATTGGATATCAAATCCAATCAAAAAGCAGTTGTTTCTCCCCTAACAGGCTTGCCACTGTTGTATCATTGGCTCATTGTGCGTGGCCAGTATTGTTGCACAGAGAACACATAACTTAGTAAAAGAATTGTTGAGAGCTCTCCCCCACCAGACTGGATAATTCTGACACTCTGAGGGCTAGCCAGCAGGAAGGAAGCTTTCAGCCCTGGCCCAGCCTGAATACTTTATGTCCTGTAATCAAGGCTTGTGGTGTCTTAGGTAATAGGGTCTTACCCACTAGTTCTGCTGTGGAGCCAACAGCAGTGATAATTTCTCGATTGTTTTTTTGGGGGGGGTGGCTCAAGGACCTCCATGATCAACTCATGGGGGACATTCCACCCCTGTCAGTTTTTAAGTTATTTTTAAAAATAACCTATGGCTTCTGGCAGCAGCTTTAGCCACCCTTGTAGGGTACCTAATCAAAACAGTTACACATACACACACACACATACATATACACACATACACACATGCATATCACACATATACACATACACACATACACACACACACACACACACACACACACACACACCCCTTTTTGATTAGTGTTTCAAATATCAGATTTCTTTCTGGCTTTTCCATACATTGTTAGTTTTAGCTACCCCCTACACCCTTATCTCCCTGCCCAGAGTTGTCTGACTTCTGCTTTTTTTTTTTTTTCCTGATGATGTCCTAGGGTTTTAAGTTTTTATTTAATAATTCCTTCTCCCCATTTAAAAAGTTGCTTTTCCAAGTGTCCTGTACTATATCATATGTATTTTTTTAAAATTATAAATGGTTGCATAGGGCCATTTTCACTCAAATACATAGTTTACCTTGAGGCTATTGCCTGCCCCCACCACCTTCCTTCCTCTTCCCCCCTCCCATCATGTGCCCTGTTTCCTTCTTATTTAATTAATTAATAATCCTTCAGATTATTAATTAATCCTACAGCAACAGGTATGCCCCTCCTTTTACTCACAGTGCTGGGGCTTTGAATCCAGGGATTTGGATATGCTGGGTAGACAAGGGCTCTGTGAGCTATGCTCCCAACTTTCATATACACTTGGTATTTCAAGTGTAGATATATAATTTATTCAATTTCACCTTTCTTGATAGTTAGATAATTTTCAATTGTTGCCTCAATGGAAAAATTGAATATACTTTACCCTACATGTTAAGTCATGTGTGTATGTTTTACGCATTCATGTGAAGTCATCTGGACTTCTCATTTATTCCTGAAGTTTGTAATATATAAGTTGAGGGAATTAAAAAATATGTTATGTACTTACCTTGGACAAATACTGATTTCTCAGTGTTTTCTTGATGGTTCATTTTAGATCAATTTTTCTGAGTGAAAAAAGTTAAAGTGTATGGGTGTTTTTGTCTGTGCACCACATGAGTGCCTGGTGCCCACAGAGACCAGAAGAGGGCATCTTGGTTCCCTGGGACTAGAGGGTGTGAGCGTCCATGTGGGTGTAAGGATTTGAACCTGGGTTCTCTCAGTGAGCTTAACTGCTGAGCCATCTCTCCAACTCTAAACAATTTCTTGCTGGTATAACTGGGTCAGTAACAAAAGTTGTGTGTATATTTCTGACGCGTGTCTCCTCTCAACATTAGGTTCTTTTTCAATTATTCTATCCCTCAAGTATCTCATGGAACCCAGACCTGGCTAAGTTAGCTAGAGTGACTGGTCAGTGAGCCCCAGGGATCTTCTGTCTCCTCTCCTCCTAACTCATAACAAGTGTGGCTTTTACATAGGTGCTGGAGAAAGGAATGTGGGTCTTCATGCTTGGACAGCAAATACTCACTGAGCCATTCTGCTGGCCCCTAATATCTACTTATGGTTGTGATAATTCTTAGCCTAGCTTCCTAGAAATGGGTTAACTACTCTGAAAACTATTATTAATTTTCTGTTGATGTAATAAAGTCCCATGACCAATGCTTCTTATAGAGCTGAGACTTTATATTTGGACTTGCAGTTCCAGAGGGATGAGTCCCTCATGGCAGGGAGGCATGGCAGCAAGCAACCCACATGGTGACAGGAGCAGGGAGCTGAGAGGTCCCAGCTCAGCTGCAATCACAGAGCAGAGAGAAAAAACTGGAAATAAGGTGAAGCTAAAACCTTTAAAACCTGCCTCCAGTGACATACTTCCTCCAGCAAGCCCACACCTCCCAAACCTTCCCAAATAGTGCCGCCAACTGAACGCCGTGTGTTCAAATATTTGTACCTCTCAGGGACATTTCTCATTCAAATCACCACAGTTGTTAGGGCTCTTATTGTGGCACCGTAGCCTGTCTACTACTATATTTTCATTCTTATATCCTGAACTGAGTGCCCATCTCTCCCTATGGCTCAGTTTTGTCACTGAAATAGAAACAAAGATGTGTTAATGCAGTATGTGGAATATGGTGATTTGTCTTAATTTTTAAGTTAGTTATTATGGTTGTTTCTTTTTAAAAAAGTTTTCTTTTAAATTATTTTATTTTTTCATTCATCTCTTTCTCGCCCCCACCCTCGTGTGTGTGTGTGTGTGTGTGTGTGTGTGTGTGTGTGTGTGTGTGTGTGTGTGTGTGTGTGTGTGTGTGTGTTTGTGTGTTCAGGGGTCTGGCTTTGACAGTGTGGACTCCAAAGCTTAACCTTAGATTGTCATGCTTAATGACAAATGCCTCTACCTGCTGAGCCATCTCTCTGGTCCTATTTCACTTGCTTATCCTGGCTTATTGTGGCTTTTCTGCATTGTTTGGCTATTTGTTTACTAAGGTCTTAATGCTCTTCTTACCAGCTTCCAAAGACCTTTATATATTAAAGATATAGACACCTGTTATACACATGACAAATATTTTTACCTTGTACAAGGGGCCATGCTAATCATGTATTGTTCTGATTTTATTTATATGTTGCCAAAGTGAGCACTTCTCTCTCTCTCTCTCTCTCTCTCTCTCTCTCTCTCTCTCTCTCTCTCTCTCTCTCTCTCTCTCTCTTTCTCTCTCTCTCTCCTAGAATCCACTATGTAGCCAAGAATAGCCTTGAACCCCTGATCCTCTGGTCTCTACCTTCCAAGTTCTGGGATTCCAGATGTGCATTGCTGTGCCTGGCCTCACAAAAGGTTTCAAACCAATACCATATTATTGTAGTTTATGACAATAGAATGTACTTTTTAGCCTACATATTCCAGGCGTTTGAAAGATGTGTATATCTATGTTTCTTGTGTAGCAAGAGGATGCTGTAGAATCCTAAAACTTTTTCTGGTCCCTCTTTGCTGTCACCCTGCCTCTGTCCTCAGGCAACTACTGATTTCTTTGTCACCATAGCTGAGTTTTTCCGGATCTAAAATTGTACATAAACAAAATCATATAACATGTATCCTTTCAAATCTAGCGCATTTCACCTAGCCTCCTTTTCTCTAAGACTTGCATTTCTCATTGTACGTTGGTAGCTTGTTTTTATTGCTGGGAGCATCCCACTAGTTAGTGTAACACACCAACACCACAATTTTTATAAATTCTTCAGTTAACAGATAATAGTATGGTTTAAGTTGGGACAGCATCTATGTGTGAGTTTCTTTCAGTGGAATTCTTTCCCTCTTATTATGGAGATTAATACGGAGTGAAACTTCCTGATATATGACTAGTACATTGTGATAGGGGTTTCTATTGCTGTGAAGAGATGCCATGACCACAGCAACTCTTAGAAAGAAAACATTTAATTGGGTGACTCCCTTACAGATTCAGAGGTTCAGTTCATTGTCATCATGATGGGGAACATGGAGGCATGCAGGCAGACATGGTGCTGGAGAAGAAGCTGAGGCTCCGACGTCTTGCAGGCAACAGGAAGTTGACTGAGACATTGGGTGGTATCCTGAGCATAGAAAACTTGAAAGCCAACCCTCACATACAGTGACACACTTTCTCCAACAAGGCTGTACCCATTCAAACAAAGCTACACCTCCTAATAGTGCCACTGCCTATGAGATTATGGGTGCTGATTACATTCAAACTACTACATACATGTTTCTTTTTTTTTTTAAGTATTTACCTTTTATTTTATTTATATGTATATGTCTGTGTGAGTTTATGCCATGTGAGTGGATGTCCATGGAGGCCAGCAGAGAGTAGCAGACCCACTAGACCTGGAGTGACAAGCAGTTGTGAACCATCCAATGTGGCTGCTGGGAACCTACCTCTTGTTCTATAGAAAGGTGTGAGCACTTTTCACTGCTGAGTCCTATCTCCATCTACTAGCTTTACTCCAACAACTATAGTTTTCTGAAAGTGGTTGCTTACAGTGCCATGAGCAACTGTGAGCATCCTTATTAGATGTTGACACTATCAATCTTTCTAATTCACCAGTACAGATAGTATTGTATTTCAGTTTTAATTTGTACCTCCCTGATTCCTAATGATGCTAAGTATGTTCATGGGCTTATTGGTTGTGCATCTCAGTGTTGGAGCACTTTCCCTGGGTTCCATCCCAAGATCCTTACTAATAAAAAAACAGATAAAAGGCATTTTAATCTTGCTATTTACATAACATTATAATTAATTATATTCCTATTGTTGTGTAACCATCACCTACCCCTGTTTGCAACAATGTCTTTGAAAAAGCAGAATTTAAAAATTCCAAGTCAGTTTTATTTTTCATTTATGATTTTTGCATTTTGTGTTCCAAGACTCTTGACTATGCTGATGTCCTAAAGACTTCCCACAGTGCTTTCTTCCAGAAGTCTTGGACTCTTAGTGTTTATTCTGATGTTAGAATTGATTTTGATTACATTGAGGGTGTAGCATGAAGTACAGGGTAGGTTTCACTTACCTCCTTGTTATTTCTTTAATTATTTTGTGTGTGTTTCTAGACCAAGCCCGGGTGTGGTCAGAATATAGTTTGTGGATAAGGATTCTCTTCTTCCACTAAGTGGGTCTGGAGGATGGGATTCAGGCTGACAGGCTTAGGGGTACCTTTACTCACTGAATGATCTTGCCAGCCTTATAGTTTATATTTTAATATGGAGATCTGGTTAAAATAAATAAGTTTCAGCAAGTTGGCTCAGTGGATATTAAAGCTGCCAAGTCTGATGACCTTGGTTTAATGCCTAAACCTAGTAGAGATCTGACTAGTAAATCCCCTAGTAGAGAACTCTACCCCTAGGCGTTCCCTGAAATATGTACTCCCACCTCTAAAACAAATAAACAAATGTAAAATAAAAATTAAGTAAATACATATTAGCAATTAGTCATTGTTATTAACCTCTGATTTATTCTGTTGTGGATTAGATACTAAAACCCCTATCAGGGATCAGGATGTAGTTGGTGCATAAAGGTGTGAACAGAATCTAGCTATTAGAAATGGGGCCAGAGCTGAGTACATAGTTCTGTTAGTAATGTGCTCAAGCAAAAAGACCTGAGTTCAATACTTTGTACATATGGAAAAAAAGGTGTCATGTGTTTGTAATCCAAGTCCCTTGGAAGTTAGAAACAGGAACATCCAGGAGACCAGCTGGCCAGCCAGCCTAGCTCTCATGGGGGCCCCAGAGAGAAGTTGTGAGAGAAAAGCAAGGTGAATGCCCTCTAAGGACAGACACTGGAGGTCAACTTAGTCTCCAGGCACACACCCACACACCCCCTCACAGACACACATACACATACCACCTACACCCCCCCCCACACTTACACCACACACACCCACTCACCCACACCATACACACTTACACATACACACACACCATACATACCTATACATACACACAACACACAGACACACACATCATACACACCTACACACACCTCCCCCATACACACACACACACACACACACACACACACACACACACACAGAGGCACTCCTGTACACACATAAGCATAGACACCTATGCCCCTTAAAACAAAGAAATGGAAGGGGGCTGTCTGGTTTGTGAGGGATGGAGGTGTTGAGGAGGAGAAGGAAGAGGAGGAGGAGCTAGAGAGCTTGATTGCACAACATGGAGGATCCGTACATTTGTCCCATGGGTCCTGTGAGGCCTGAGGGGACTGCCATGTCCCATAGCATCACACGTTGTTAGCTGGTCTGACTGGGGAGAATCCGATGGATGAGGGCTGACAGTGGGTGCTCGCACTCTGTCGCTTTGAAGAGGGACTGATTGCTCAAAGACTGAAGATGGCTTGGGGGTGTGTGATGTGGGAAATTGCTTGATTTCGGAATAGGTAAAGCTGAAGGCAGGCATTTGAAGATTTGACCTTGAGATCCAAGTTAGGATGTTGGGGAGGCTGAGGCTGTCTCTCCTTTAATTAAAGATAGCAAGGGGGAAACTTTCTCAGAGATAAAGCATAAATAAATGAAAATTATTTACTTTTGGAGAATATTTGTGACATTGCTTGAGAGGATAATCAGAACTGATTCTCTCTTTTGTTAAAGCTTTTTAAAGTCTGCAAAGTGCTTGGGTAGGCTACTTTTTTTTCTTTTTAAATTTGCGTTTATTACTTTTATTTATGTGGCATCCCACGGAGCCTGATCAGCCAGAACTGGAGTTAGAACTGGAGTTACAGGTAGCTGTGAACTGCCTTGCCTGAAGTGGTTACTGGGGATGAAACTTGGTTTCCTGGGAAGAGGAACAAATGTTCTTTCTTGTTGTTTTTACGGGGTCTCTTTACATAGCCATGGCTGTCCTGAACTCACTATAGCTGGCCTTGAACTCAGAGATCTGTCTGCCTCTGCTTCCCCAGGGCTGGGATAGAAGGCAACAGATGTTCTTAACCACTAAGCCTCTTCTCCAGGCCCACCTTTTTCTTTTTCATTTATTCCTGATACGGTAGGCAGGGTTCCATGTTTCCATCTTGCAGGTGAGGAAGGAAGATACTCTCATGGCTTGGAGGTGCCTTAGGGTCTCTTGAGCTATCATTGGGATGGGGTGGGGTCATCTGAGCCAGGCTTCTATCTGCTGTGTCAGAAGTTACTTTGATTTTTTTTTTTTTGTTTGTTTGATAGGATTGATAATATCTGCACCTGCTAGCCGCAAAGGTTTGGAAGGCCATAAAATGACCCAAATGAATGAATGCTGGTAAATAGAAAGCAGGGTGCAGACCTCAGCCTTTTAAGGGTTATATTTTTTTTTGTACTGTCGCTGGGGATTAGCTGGCCACAGGGAGGGGAGATGGGGAAATCCAAGGTCATGCTGATCCAGGCTTATAATGGTGTGGTACACAGGAGCAAGGGCATGTCCTATGGAGTGGGTGGAATGTTGGGCTCTGGGACATGGTGTTGCTGCCCACTCAGTCTGAGGCTTCCAAGTTGTCAGGTAAGCCAAAGGCTCACATGTACAGGAAGAACTCTGTTTCGATTCAGAGGCCTTGGGACTGTATATGATTTATTTTATCATGGATATACTGTGTGGATACTTGATTCCATTGACTCTTATATTCTTCTTGTTGGGCCTCTGTGTGTGTGTGTACAGGAACCTGTGGATGGATGCCAGAGGTGTCTTGCTTTGCTGCCCACCTCTTTATTTTTGACAAGATCTCTTATTGAAGCTGGAGGTCACCAATTTGGCTAGACTGCCTGTCCAAGGGTCCTCTGCCTCTGCCTCCCTAGCATGGGAGTTACAGACATGTTATGCTGTATTTGACTTTCTTTGTGGCTGCTGGGATACGAACTCATGTGTGTGTGTGTGTGTGTGTGTGTGTGTGTGTGTGTGTGTGTGTGTTCAGCATGTTCCTTGACCACTCAGTCATCTCTCTAACCCTCCTCTTGTTTTCTTAAAAGCTCTTGGGATTCAAAGCCAGGCCCTTGAACATGCTAGACTGGCTCTCTACCACTATTCCCAGCTTTCCGTACACTCATCTTTGAAATGTTATTACATGCCCTGGAAAAATAGGATGACCTGCGAATTTTCACAATTTTCTGTATTCCCCTGTACTTTTGATCCCACACACGTTCCTTCTAGCATAAGTTAAGAGAGTGAGAGATTGGAAGACACAGTGTTGGTATTTGGAGAGAGGGGTCATGGGCCACCAGGAGTTATTCCAGATAAGGGACAGACCTTCTGACAACTTGATCCAGTGAGACTGACTTTGGCCATGTGGCCTACAGACAAAACATTTGTGTTGTTTTAAACCAGGTCATTTGTGGTCATTTATTACAGTAGCAAAAAAGAAGCTAATAAAGTGGACTTAAGATTCATTAAGATTATCACATGCATGGATGCCTTCTATTGCCTGGCTGCACCATAACATGCCTATCCATTTATCAACAGATGAGTGTTTGGGTTGCTTCCAAATTTGAACTGTTAGGAACAAAGCTGTTATGAACATTCATATATAGGTCTTTGTGTGGATATACATTCTCATGTCTCTTGAGCATTTGCCCAAATGTCTATGTGTGGGATTGCTGGGTTACAATCATTTAACTTTACAAGATGCTCCCAGAATGCTTTCCAAAGTGGCTGTTGCATCTACTGTTTCCACCAGTGGCTTTGAGAGCTATAGTCACACTGTATCCTAGCCAATGCTCAAAATTGTCAGTCTTTTTAATTTTAACTATTATAATAGATGTTTAATGCTATCTCATTGTGATTTAATTGCATTTCCCTGATGACTAATGATGTTGAACATTTTTTCCCATGCTTTTGGGCCATCTGTAGTTCATCTTTTATGCAAAGTCTGTTCAGTTCTTTTGTCTATTAAAAAATTGGGTCATTTGACTTATTAAATTTTAGGAGTTCTTTATATATTCTGACTAGACATCCATTATTGCAAATATTTCCTTGCAGTCTGTGCCTTGTGTTTTATTTTGATACTAGTGACTTCCAGAGCAGATGTTCTAAATATTGATGAAACCCAACATAGTAGGATGCCCAAGTTAAGGTGAACAGCATTTTCTTCTAGTTTTTCTTCTAAAACCTTCATAGATTTTGTTCTTACACTTAGCTCTCTGACCCAGTTTGAGTTAATTCTTCTGCAGAGGATGAAGTAAGGGTTGAGATTTATAAAATTAAAAATATTGAGAAGTCTAGCTGGTTTGGAATCAGGGTAACACTGGCCTCACAGTTAGCATGGTGCTCACTTTTGCCGGAAATATGCAGGTAACGTCTGATCTACAATGGTAATTTTTTCTCTTTTCTTTTCTGTTTTCCTTTTATCTTTCTTTGAGAAAGGGTCTCATGGAGCCCAGACTGGCCTTGAACTTACGATACTTCTGCCTCAGACTCCCCAGTGCTGGGATTATAGGTGTGTTTCACCCTCCTTGGCCCCTGCTGGAATCCCCTTCTCTCCAAGTGTGACAGAGACAGATTTTGATGAATTCATGCGACAAATACAGATTGACTATTTTGGGCTTTCAAAGAGCCAATGCATGTGAAATCTAAATGAAGGAGGTGACACCGAAGAGGCTTTTGTGGGGCTGCAAAGACACAGCCCTGGTCGCCATTTCTCCTGGGAAGAAAGCATGGTTGATTCCCTCATGGAGTTGTAAAATGAAGTGGCCTTACTAAAGAGAGACTGCTGGCCGAGGGATTTCAAATGGGGGTGGGTTTGCTATGCATCTCTGGGTGTGCTAGGTTAGAGGAGAGTCCCTAAGTTCTCACTACTGTTGCCCTGCATGTGCCTTTGTCTCCCAAACTCATAAACTCCAAGTCCCATTATCTCTGCAACGACTATGGTGCTGAGAAAAAAGAAGGAAAGGTGGAGGGAAGGAAGGAAGGGAGGAAGGAAGGGAGGGAGGGAGGGAGGGAGGGAGGTGTTAGGAGACAAGGAAGGAAGGAGAGGGACCAGCCTTCTGGGAGGAGTCCCGCCCTCCTCCCTAGCATTGTGCACAGCATTCAGCCCTACATCATCTCATCTACATAGTCCCCACCACCGCACTTCACAAGAACAGCTTTGTCCTGTCCAAGTCTGCAGCTTAAAACACAAGACTCGAAAGGATAAGTGCCAATTGCCACGTTGAGGCTAGGGTCTCTGCTCCTGGCTCCATGCTGCCTTGAGGACACTGCCTTTCAGAGGCTGGCACACATAGGTGGGAGTGGATTGCAGGCAGAGGAGGGCTAGGTCTGGCTGGGTTTGCTTCGATTTAGCCAAAGTGCTCTCTGTGCTGCTGGCTGGTCGCTGGCTGGCTGCGTGGTTGGGCTTACAGAGTATGAAGATCCTTTTGCCAGAGGGGCTTTGAAAGTTGCAGCTCTCAGCAGCATCTATCAGCTGGGCTTTTCTTTTCTTCTCCTCCAGACTGAATCCCGTCAGGGTTTTATTAGCTTATCTGTTCCCAAGATGACCCTGCTTCTTCCTTACCTGTTCAGCTTTACCTGTCACTCACTACATTTCCTGTCACACGTTGGTTCTGGGAAGGACCCTTCAGCAGCCCTACCATTTGACCCTGTTATCTGCTTCCTCTCTCCAGATTCCTTTGGTTTCCTCTAAGAGGTGTGAGTTCACTAGGGATAAAAGCCTACATACCAGAACTTTGTGTGAATTCAGATTTATGGGTGTGTGTGTGGTATGTATGTATGTATGTGTGTGTAGTGTGTGTATATGTGCATGTGGGGTGTGTGGTGTGAGTGTATATGTTTGTGTGATGTGTATGGTGGTGTGTATGTGTGTATGTGTGTGGTGTGTATGCATGGTGTGTGTGTTTATGTATGTATGTGTGGTGTGCATGTATGTGTGTGTATATGTGTGTGTGTTGTGTGTGTATGTGTGTGTGTGGTGTGTGTATATCTGTGTGGTGTGTGTATGGTATATATGTGTGTGTGTATATGTGTGTGTGTGGTGTGTGTCTATATGTGAGTGGTGTGTATGTGTGTATATGTGTGTGTGTGGTGTGTGTCTATATGTGAGTGGTGTGTATGTGTGTATATGTGTGTGTGTGGTGTGTGTGTATGTGTGTGTGGTGTGTGTATGGTATATATGTGTGTGTGTGGTATGTGTTTACGTGTGTGTGTGTGGTGTGTGTGTATTAGTGTGGCGTGTATGTGGTGTGTATATGTGTTTGTGGTGTGTGTATGGTGTATATGTGTGTGTGTGGTATGTGTTTATGTGTGTGTGTGGTGTGTGTGTATTAGTGTGGCGTGTATGTGGTGTGTATATGTGTTTGTGGTGTGTGTATGGTGTATATGTGTGTGTGTGTGGTATGTGTTTATGTGTGTGTGTGGTGTGTTTGTATTAGTGTGGGGTGTATGTGGTGTGTATATGTGTGTGTGGTGTGTATATGTGTGTGTGTTGTGTGTATGTGTGTGTTGTGTGTATGTGTGTGTTGTGTGTGTGTGATCCTGTCTGTCTGTGTCATGTTTGAGACAGTCTCAAAGGGCCCCTGAAAAGCAGACAGTGTAGGGGATGGAGTGTGTCTGGGGAATGGAGCATCCTGGATGGTGCAAGTTCCCAGTCACTCCCTCTCCTCCAGGACCCTTATCCTTGGGCCCTGTCTGCCTCTGAATATCTGTCTTATGCTTTGTTTGGTCATCATGGTCCTGGTTCCTGCCAACTCAGAAAACCTGAGCCAGCGCCAAGCCTGGCTGCCTGGTCTCTTGGACAGCACTGCATGCTGCTTTGCGTCAGCAGAAAAAGTATCCCCTGCCAGTAGCATTCTAGAGCACCCTGTTTCTTGCAGGCCTGACCTGTGAGGCTTCTGTGCTGAGTCTGATTACCAGGTTGTTTGATCTCTTTACCCACACACCTGGTGCTTCAGGGATCCCAAAATATGGCCTTAAGACTCCATGACTTTAGGCAAGGTGCTTGAGGTTAGTTTTCTGTGCCTGTGCCTCCTTCCCAGGGTGACCAGTGGTGTCACCTCCAAGCTCCTCCCAGCTCCCAAAATACCAGCCCTACCTCCCAGCACTGCCAGAAAATGCTTAGCACATTAGCGGGTTTAGCCACCGCCACCATGGACAGGCATTTAGGAGGCTGCCGAGGCACATAGATTCCATTGTGAGCCTTCTCCAGTACCTCACTATTTTGACAACACAGGGCATCACTGTTACCAGGAACCTGCCCTGCCTGTGGGTTAGAAGGGTGAGGGTGAGGGCAAGTAAGGGATCCTGAGAGAGGACCAACTGCACCTGCCTCTCATTTCTCTGTGACTGCATCTGTCTTTAGCAGGCCTGTCTGGAAGACCTCTCTTGGCCTTCTGGAGCTTGCTCGGAACAGGTCTTGGATCATAACAACTTTTTCCCCCCATAGTTGCCTCAGCAGCTTCTCTTGCAAAGGGAGACAAGAGGTTCCTCATCCTGCCAAGGAGACAGCCAGACAGGCTGAGAGAAAGTGTCACCCAACAACCTTGCACTCTGAATGAAGCCTCTGCTCTTGCTCCCTCTCCACTTCATGCCACAGGCTCTGAAGCAGGTCTCTGGTTCTCTACAAGCCAGTGTTCTCATCTGCAGGCCAGAGCCATGTCGCTGGCTTTACCTGCCTCCTAGGAAG
This sequence comes from Phyllotis vaccarum, assembly GCA_033318265.1. Classification (NCBI taxonomy): domain Eukaryota; kingdom Metazoa; phylum Chordata; class Mammalia; order Rodentia; family Cricetidae; genus Phyllotis; species Phyllotis vaccarum. Next base: position 64,407,073 of record JARWLC010000006.1, read on the forward strand.
GCTTGTCATTTGCAAGAGACAATATACATGGATGTGTTTTGGAAAGTGTCAGATGAAGCACACTTGCATCCTGTGAGCTCTTGAAGAGAGAATGCTCTCTCTTGTTTACTGTGAATTCTCTCACAAGGGCTAGTCTATTGGATATAGAATAAAATATGATGACTTTCTGGAAGTTGCCAATTTACTCCACTGTTTACTCCACTGATCAGTGTGGTGAAGAATGGGAAGGCTCAGGATGGATTAGTGTGTGGGAGCTGCTGTAACAAAGAGCACAGGCAGACTGGGTAGCTTAACTGTCAGGAATGTAATGTGTTACATTGCGGAGGCTGAAAGTCCACCATCAGGGTGTTGACTGTGTGCCCCCCCCCCCCCCCCCGAACTCTGAAGGAGTGTCTGCTCTGTAACCCTCCCTCCACTTCTGCAATTTTCCTGACATACTTGCATTCCCTAGTGGAGAAGCATCAACCCTCTCCTCTGCTCTAGTGTCTCAGGGTGGTGGTGTCCCTGGCTCAGTGTCCAAGCGGCCATTTTAGTTTTAAAGGAAGATATGAATTTTTCCTGAAGTTTTAGAGTCTTTGTGTCCTAGAAATAGTTTCCCCCTCCAAATGACTTATAAAAGGTAGAATCATTCCATTTGTCCTTTAGAATCAAACGTAGTAATAGATTATACTCTTCCCCTATTTCCTCTCTTCCTGGTTTCTTCCAGTTTCACCGTTTATTTCCGGTTGGTCTTGAATTCATCATGTATGTCAGGCAGGCCTGAGAACTCAATCAGCCCTCCCACGGCCGCCTCCCGAGCACTGGGATTACAGGCCTATCCCAGCACGCCCCGCTCCCTACTTCTTTTCTGTTCCATCTTTTCCCTCGAGCCTCCCTGTCCATCTCTGAATCATGGGTGCCCAGCTGCTGTTGTGGGATTCACGTTCTTCTCCCTGCATCATTTCAGCACATATCTCTGGCGGGGAAGCCCCCTCTGTGTGTGTCTGCATTTGACTTGGCACATCGATGGCACGTTCTGGGCCGGAGCGTTTCAGAGCTGGTGTGCGGACCATCATGCTGGTGATGATCTTTGCAGAGTCTGGTGCGTCCTTTGTTTCCAAGACTCCACTGTTGTTCATTTATCTTCCCCACTATCTCTCCAGTTTAAGAAGATAGATCGACATGGAAGAATAACTTTATTTATACGCTTGCTGCTCCTGAAGAAGAGGAGACCCGTAGAATCCTTCCCGTGAACCATGGTGCCAAAGGGTTTCCATTGCTTTTCTCATTTCTGTCTCTGGATAATTCCAAAAATCAGATGCTCTCACTATCCCCGTCCCAGATGAGCATTTGGGTTTTGCATGAGGGTGTGAGTTTTCCAAGCTACTCAGTGAGGGAGGGACCTAGTCATTTCTTGCATCTCCATTTTCTTTCAAGCATGAGGAATGTGGGCAGTGGCCATTCTCCTTAAGAGTTGTCTGCAGAACTTTATAAGAAGCCATATTTCGGGGTTCTTCCAGCCTGATGAACCCCAAAGGAGTCAGATAAACTCAAGAATATCTGTCGAAGTCCAGCCACCAGAGACCCAGGTTATACATATGGGGTGAGACTATCCATGCCATGCCCAGGTTCCTTTTACTGTTCCCTACATCCTGTTCCACCTGGGGAACCTGCAATTCATTTGTCTTAGGGTTTGTATTGCTGGGAAGAGACACCATGACCACAACTCTTACAGGGAAAAACATTTAGTTGGTTGGCTCACATGGTAGGGAACAAGGTAGGACACAGGCAGATGTTTCTACCATTTTTAATACTTCACAACAGTAATTAACGTCTACTGTGAATTTCAGAAGGACCACACCATATCGATAATGTTGATCATATCATAGGAAGTGTTTTGTGCTAGAACCGAAATCAGTGAAACTGCTTTTTGGTTTCTTAATTGAACCAAAATCTGAGCTATGCATTTGTTTGTTTCTGTTTTATTTTGAGACAGAGTCACATTGTGAAAGCCTCCAACTCATGATCCTCCTGACTCAGCCTCCAGAGAGGGGGAAACCAGCACAGACCACTATGCCTGTAAGCTGTGAAAGTGTCATTTTTACAAAGCTAAGAGACCCACTGGCTGGATGAGATCTCTAATAATTTTTTTTGTAAATTGGCATCTCTGAAGATGTTGGCCTGGGATTCAGGCTAACATCTAAATACTACCTTATCTGAGGAGTAAATGGTAGGCTATTCTCACACATTATTGAAAACTTAACTTGGAATCGTCTTTGAAGTGCTCTGTATATCCAGAGTGGAAAGGCCCTGTGGTGAGCCTCCTGGCTTCAGAATTGCTGCAAGGCCTGCTGGGACCTGCTTTTCCTGCTGGAGTTCAAAACATCTTGTTTTAAAATACCCAGTGAAGCATTCCCCCCTCCCCCTCCTTCTCTTTCCCAATTCCTTCACAAAGCAGGACATTTTGATGTTGTGGTGGGGTTGTGGAAAGAATTCTCAATGTGACTCACAATCAGATATCTCTGAAATGCACCTCATTTTTGTTGACTTCGACTCTTACCCCACTTCTGAGCATCCCCTCCAGGCTTCTAACCCAACTTTGATCCTCCCCTTCCTGAGTACCAGCCCATTCCTGACCTTTGTCCTGTTCCTAACCCTTATCCCATCTCTTTGCTTATCTCTTTCCATTCATGTGTTCAGGATGAGGGTGGCCTTCAGCCATCCTCCCAAACCATTTGCTTCTCACTTTTTTTGGTAGGTTTCAGAAGATTAGGGGCTTATTGTCTATGTGTTGTCAAAAGACCCCTCTGTCAATGCTAGCAAGTGTCAGAGTGTACAATATCACACACCACCTTTAAAATAAAATATCCATCATCATCAGTGTGTGTGCATGCACTCTAGGGTGTGCGCATGTGTGTGTATAAATGTGAGTGTGTAAAGTGTTTTCGCTCTTTCCATGTGGGTTTCAGGGCTCAAACTCTAGTTGTAAGACTTGGCAGCAAGTACCAGCCTTGTCACAGTCTCCTCTCTTTTTAATCCTGTGAACAGCAGTCGTAATAGGAAAAATAATCCCAGTAACATAATAGCATAAACAATGGTACATCTACTGAGTCTCGGTTACTTGCATTTTCTCATGTCCATCCATTAGATCCTCACAGTAGCCCTAAGAGACACCTACTTCAGTCTCTATCTTCTGCATGGAAAACAGGAACACAAAGGTTGTTTGCCTAAGGCATCCAGCTAGTGAGTCATGACAATTACAGAGTGACAAAATAACACAAATTCCATCTAGATTGTGTCCTACATAGGTGAAGGGTTTGTTTCTAGGTCCCTGCTCACCTACCCTGTGGGTCTGCTAGGATGTTTTAGTGTGGTCTAATGGTGGCCCTGAGATGCACTTAAGAAAACTTAAGCTCTGTCTTGGGCCATGTCAGAGAAAAAGGAGAGACTGTCCTGGGGAGCAGAGGGGTGAAGGTGAGTTCCCCCGGAGCAAGTGAACAACTGTGCTGACTGACTTCCCAGTCTTTCTGCATTTCAACAAATATTTACACGCTAGCCAGTGTGAGGGCTGGAGAGAGATGATCATTCTATGTTCTTAGGATTGACCAGAGAACTGCAGTTTCTCTGGGTAAGCAAGTGCCAAGGCAGTGAGGAGAGAATAGTATGTGTGGAAACTCATCACACTTGGGGTGTCAACTGGTTATATTTCTATTAGACGCCTCCCACACTTCTAGAATAGTGTTGGTTGCAGAAATAGGCTCTTTCCCCCCAGTGTTTTAGATAGGATTTCTGTTATTGTGAAGAGACGCCATGACCACAGCAACTCTTATAAAGGAAAACATTTAATTGAGGTGGCTCCCTTACAGTTCAGAGGTTTAGTTCATTATCATCATTTTGGGAATCATGGTGGCTGGGAGTATGGTGGTATGCAGGTAGATGTGGTACTGGAGAGATAGCTGGGAGTTCTGCATCCTGCAAGGCAACAGGATGTGATCTAAGGCACTGGACAGTATCTTGAGTGTATATGAGACCTCAAAGCCTGCCTTTCAAAGTGATGTACTTTCCCCAAGACCATAATACTCCAACTCCAAAAAGGCCACACCTCCTAATAGTGTCACTCCTTTTGGAGGGCACTTCTTTCAAACCACCACACCCAGTGGAGAAAATCATTACTATGTAGTACTTCCCCAAAGTTTTCAGGGCTGAACTTTTTTTATTGTAAGGGGTAATGAAGGGTTGGTAAGATTGCTCATAGGGTAAAGGTACTTGCTGCCAGGTCCATTGACCTAAATGTCATACATATGAGTCACATACTATAAGGTTAGCTCCAGTTCTGGAAATCTGTCCTCTGACCTCTGCACCCAAGCTGTGGCATGTACACACAATATATATAAATATATAATAAGAAAGAGGCAATGAGCATGGATGGCCTTTGAGTTGTTTAAAGTCCTTTGCTGTCATGAGTTGAAGCCTTTGTGGTAGGCATGGAGGGAGGGAAGAGAGGCAGGGACTAGGCCTTATTTATTGCTTGTACAGGCTCAGGAAACATCCTGGAGGGATGGTTCAACATATGAGTGGAGCCCTGGCTCTTGGAGGATCCAATCGTGTGTGGTAAAGAGTGTTGAAGATCGGTAGAGCAATGTAACAGCTTGGAAGTGGCCACTGGGTGTGGCAGGGAGAAGGGAATGAGTGACCAGGAAAAGGTGGCAGAAGGTATGGTTAACAGATGAAGGGGATGGGCAGATGGAGGACAAGCATGCATGTGTGTGTGTGTGTGTGTGTGTGTGTGTGTGTGTGTGTGTGTGTGTGTGAATGTGTGTGAGAGTGTATGTGTGTGTGAGAGTGTATGAGTGTGTGTATGTGTGCATGCTGAGACAAGGTTTTAGTAGCCCAGACTGGCATCAGTGTAGCTGAGGATGACCTTGAACTTCTGATGCTTCTGTTTCTAGGATTATAGGATTTTCAGACATGTCTGGCTTATTCAGTGTTGGGACTGAACCCAGGACCTCATGAGGAGAGAGGTTGGCTATCTCTATATAGAACTTCAGTGACTTAGAGGGGCTGTCTGTTATTATGAAGTCTCCTGTGTGTGGGTGGGGTGGGGTGGGGAGGCAGATTACTCCTGGGGAAGGAAAGAGGAGAGTCCCTGTGGAGAAATGAGAGCTATTTTCCAGAGGTGTGCTGGAAAACACAATCCTGTGTTTAGACTTTTACCATCATTCATTCAGTCAGGTGAAAATGGCCCCACATGAAGCTGGCTGGCTACTTCTGCCTGCCCTCCTGCACTTGGAGTGCTGGTTTATCACCAGTAGGTTTTCCCTGGCTACCACCAGGTCTAGGAGGTAGGTCCCAGGTGATGCCAGAGCTGTATGTGGAAGCTAGAAGAAGCACATGTGCACACGATTTCTCTAGGGCTGGTGGGAAACCCTCACTTTGCCCGTGAGACATTTGAGGCTCTGAGAAGAAAGAAGGTGCTGTTTATGTTTCCTAGTTACCGGCTTGACACCTTAACTGTGGCAGATATGGGACACACATCCATTGAGCCAGTCTAGGAGATAGCTAATATTTGGGAATTCAGATATTCAGATTCCTTGTCATCCAATGACACCACCCAGGATTATGTATATTTTATTGCAAGGTCCCTTTCACCAGAGTACCAAGAGAGAATCTCTCCCTACCTCATTTTAAAAGATTCATTTATTTTTATGCATGTGAATGTTTTGCTATATGTATATGTGAATCACATGTGTGTCTGATGCTACCAAGGTCAGAAAAGGGTGTCACATTCCCCAAGGACTGGGATTATGGATGTTTGTGAGTTGCTGTGTGGGTGCTGGGAGCAGCAAGCTATTTCTTCACCCCCAAAGGGAATATTTCATGGAACAGGGTTGTTCAGTAGAACCGGGTTCTGCTACTTTTGAGGGCTTTCTATGTGCCTTATATTGGTCTTTTTACTTCTTCACACCCAGTATACCTTCCCCTACTCTGTCTTTTGATTGAAAAAAATGAACACAACCCTTCTAGTCCCTTCCCCCAATCCGTGATCAGTTTCACTGAAAGGCAGGCTTGTGTGTAAAGAGAAAGTATCTTCCTCTCCAGCTCACAGGAGAGAGGATTGGCTCCATCAGCTTGCCATCGTAGGCATCCTTCGACTTGTTTTGTTGTTGCTTGTTTCTTGTGAGGTGGCCTCCACTATGGGATGCTCTCTAATGCCTTGGCCCTGCTATCTCTTCTAGCTTGGCACAATGTACCTATTACTCTGTTCCATAATGAAGCACTGTGTAGAATGATGGGCTAGGCTAGAGGGGGGCTAGAGGAAGGGAATCATTGCATGTGTGTGTGTCCTGGACAGTCACATTGAATCTCAAATTATCTTTCCTCACCTCATCCATACCCTATTAGTTGTTTGTCCCTCACTGCAGTTTTCTCCTTTCTTCCCTGCATTCTTCCCTTCCAGGGTCACCACCAGTGACAGGACATGACAGCTTCCATGTTAAATGCTAGGCTAGGGTGTTGAAAGAAGTGTTTAAAATGACTTTGTCAACCTCTTCCACTGGATGTGTTGTGTTGCTCATTTGAGTTGCTCGGAGTCTTTTGCACTTTAAAGCTTGGGATGGTTTCTGGGAAATTTTGGGCAACCTAGTCATCCATCCATCCACCCACCCATCATCCACCCCTCCATCCATTATTCCATCCGTCTATCCATCCATCACGTCATTGAGGGCTCATTATCAGGCAAGGTTCTGGGATATAGTATTAAGAGGAACTAAAGAGAACACCACCATTCCCGCCTATGTGGATGCTCTGTTGCCTACTACAAAGATGTATAGGTATTAAGTTCATTCTTGTCCCTGTGGACCGCAAAGTTGGGAGAGGTTCAGAACTTGACTCTTACAGATAGGAATTAGAAATAGGTCTTCATGCCCATGGACCATCCATCATCAGACAACTGAATAACAATTGTTATTTTATGTTTTACTTTGTTGTACAACATCTTAGATCAGGGTATCTTTAAGAGGCACCTATGTTTATATCTGTCCCTATTCGCTCCTGTCCCCAGGCCCTCCTGCACTGGGACTGGCTGTCACATTTAGCAATGTTTATAACTTAGCTATAACAGTTTTTCTGATCAGAACCATCGCTATCTGAATGCAATGACTTTCTGTGACTATCAGCCTCAGAAGCTGTAGCTCTTATATCTTGCCCTGAGGGAAGTGGCAGACTTCACTGAAACCAAGGGACACAAAGGCTTCCCAGCTGAGACTTTGTGAAGAAAGGGACACTCCTTCTATCTGGGAGAAGTCTGACTGGGAAGGTGAGGGCTCTGCAGAAAGCTGTTTGCTCATTTAGCTGTGCGTCCTATAGCTTGTCAGCCTTACTGAATGAGGTGAGTAAAGAGGTCGAGAGTGGACTAGGCACTCTGCACTCATGTAAAGTGATGAGACAAAATGGAGGTCCCTGGAGTGCTGAGGTCCTGAAGCATGATTTGAAAAGTCCCCAAGGCAAGGGTAGCAAACTGAAGCTGGTTGGAAGCCAACAGGTCAACATTCTTCATTCACTATGTGTGGTCTATGAAGAAGACATGGTATAATACAACTCACAGGAGCAAGCAGGAGACTGGTATTTATTTATTTTATGTGAATGCATACCTGCGTGTATGCATGCATGCATGCATGTGTGTGTGTGTATGTGTGTGTGGTATGTGTGTGTCTGTGTGTGCGTGCATGTGTGCACGCCCATGTGTCTTAGCCAGAGGTTGCTATGGAGTGTCTCCTTCATTGCACTCTACTGCATGTATTGAGGCAGGGTTTCTCACCAAACTGCCCTGGTGACTTTCTATCTCTGCCTCCTTGGTCACATGTGCCTGACATTTAGATGGGTGCTGGGTATCTGAACTCTGGTCCTCTCTCTTGTGCAGCAAGCTTTACCCACAGAACCATCTCCCCAGCTCCAAGAGTGGTTTTTAGCTTTGCTTCAAACTCACAAAGTAAACAAAGGCATTCATTCCCTTTGTATATATTTTAGAAGGAATCCAAAATATTTTCTCCTGTTAAGTTAAAACAAGTCCTCAGGGAAGAAAATCCATATGCTTAGGGATGACCAGAGTGTCTTTGCTCTTGGGGTAGTGTGTGTGTGTGTGTGTATGTATGTGTGTCTGAGGTATATGCTGATATGACAAATTGGGTGTTCACCCTTTCTACCTCTGACTAGACATGGTTTCAAAAGCACAGGTCTGGGGATTTGGCGCTGCAGCTTAGCTACATGAGTGTTTGCCTAACACACTGGGTTCAAAATTAGGCACTTTGGTGGGAGAGGTGGGTGGGAGGATCAGAATTTCAAAGTTATCCTTGACTTCATAGTGAATTAGAGGCCAGCTTGTTCTACACAGGGCCCTGTCTCAGAAAAACCCAATTCTGCTGCACTTACCATAGAACAGGAGTGATGCGTTAGAAACCAGCTAATCTGAGCGCTAGACACAGGACTGTGAGCTACTAGAGGTTTCACATTATGGCTGAGGAAACTGAAGCCTAGGGAATGCAGTGACGGGTTTCCATGCCCCAAAACAATAGAGCAGGACGAGAACCCCAGTCCCCAGGCCGTATGTGCTGTGACTTCTCACCCATGGATCTCATTGTCTCTCTCAAACAGAAGCATGCTGAGGGAAGAAGCCACAAGTTCCATCTCTTCTGTGGTATCCCAGGGGCTGGTGACAGCTCTTCATGCCCAGCTGTCCCTCCATTTGGACTTCAGCATGCACAGGCTGTCATTGGTTGGAATCATCCTGTTTGCTGCTCAGTTAGAAATCATTTCCATGGCTCCCCTTGTGTTGTGTTTCCTTGCCCCTGAGACTGAGCCATCCCAAAGGTGGATGCCTTGCAGGAGTGGGATTGCCTTGGATGATCACCATTGTTGTTGGCTTCTCTGTATCTGTGGGTTCCTCCTCTGTACACTTAGAGGGTAAAAAACATTGAGAATTGTATTGAATACCAAGAGTTTTAAAATTATTTCCTAATCAGTACATCATATCAATTTCCATAGTGTTTATGATGTGACAGGTATTATAGTGACCCAGAGTTGTCTTAAGCACACAGGAGGATGCGCACAGGTACTATTCCATTGTTTATGAGGGACTAGAGTGTTCAGATTTTTGGTATCTGAGAGGACCTCTTGGAAGCAGTTCCTTGTGGATACTGAGGGTGGCTGTACTTCCTGAAAGGTCTTGGCAGCCACCCCTTGATGTTCTTAGAAAAAGTGGTATGCAAATTCATATTCTCCCACTGCCCTACACCCTCGGTCCCTGCCTGTGAGATAAGCTCGTTCTTTGTGCTACACGTGTCCTATTTCCAGGGTGGTGTTTGTAAGCGTGAAGGGATGTGGTCAGCTTCCGCTTTCTCTAAGGCTTGCTTCTTCTGCTTTGTCGAGCACTGAAAACCTCATTCTGAGTAGAAGCAGTCAGAGCTGCCAAGCTGTGAGCCTTCCGCCTCATGGATCCCTGGGAAGACCCAGGAATGCGCCATGGAGATAGCAAAGGGAATATGATTCATGGTGAGGCTGATGATGTATAGCCTTCTAAACAATTGCCTGAATTGTAGGCTGATAGAGCCTCGGAGAATAAATAGTTCACTGGTAGGTTCTCTGTAAATCACTGGTTACCTCTGAGGTCATGGTGATGCCTTCAGCCAGGTGGCTGATGGGCAAGCTTTTATCTTGGATTGGTCTCTTTCGCTACTATGTTTTTGAGGTACTGTGCATCCCCCGATGAGCCACCCTGGGGTCCCCATGTCCTTGTTTTGCAGCCTTGAGCCTCACAGGCATATTTGTGGGGATCTCCCTCCATCATTCCAAGTCCGACCACCTTACAGAGTCTTCTATAACCTTTTGATTTATGGGATTGTTACGAAGAGTCAAGTAGCTATTAGGGGTGGAGGGAAGAGAACCTGCTTTTTGGGTCAGCTCCTCTCTGGGGCAGCTGCCTGGGGAAGAGACTGAAGGGTTGAGAGGGATGGGAAGGAGAGAAGCTCCCTGGTGAGTTCAGCCCAGAGAGCCAACCGCTATTCTGAAAATCAGAATCACTTACCAGTCTGTGGTTAACTCCTTTTCCTATGTGATCAAATGTTCCCTGATGGTAGTGGCTTGAGGTTTTCATTCCTGGGCTGTGTCATTCCTATTTGTGGGTTGTTTCAACTTGCAAATGCAGAATCACCTGCCTGTTTGACCGTTCATTCATCCATCTGTGAATTAGTTCATTCATTCACCCATTCTTCTATTCATGCATCCAGTTAAGGGACTATGCGGGCAAAGCAAATGAGGAAAATGGGCTTATAAAAGATAACAGGGATGATGGGGACTCTGGTGTTGTATTATGTTTCTGGCCTGTCTGGCCTATGGTCCCACAGTCCCACAGAAACACACAGACGCTTGTATTAATTTTATGCTGACCAGCCTATGGCTCTGGCATATTACTAGCGAGCTCTTGCTCTTAATCTAACCCATGACTCTTATCCTGTTCAGCCATGCGGCTCGGTATCTTTTCTCAGAGCAGCATAGTTGTCCTCTGCATCTACTGGCTTCTCTCTTGCATCCCTGCTCTGCTATTCTTGTTCCCAGAGTTTTCTTAGTCTGGTGGCCCCTCCCACACTTCCTGTCTGCCTCTGTCCAATCAGCTTTTTTATTAAACTAGTAGGAGGGACAAATATTTACAATGTACCAGAACATACTCTAGTGACCCAGAATTCTGAACAGGGCCAGCGTTGCCAATCCTTTCAGCCCATTCCACCTCCTGACACCCTTTCAGCCCCTTCCAGCCCCTCCAGGATGAGGTTAGCACAGCACACTGCCTTGTGAGTCTGGTTGCTTCTCTCAACCTCCTAAGTGCTCCATGTAGCTACTCCAGAACCATGGCTTTCAAATGTCTTGGGAACTTCTGTATGCATGGTAAGCCAAGAGAGAGACCTGGTGTATTTGGAACACATGGGGAACCTTCAGCATCAGAAGAGCCTGGGTGGATGATTTTCTTTAGTAATGTCAGACCTGGGCTCAGAACTCAGCTCTATTGATCTGCTGACTTGCTTAGGAAGGATCTTAGGCCAGGAAAGAGCAAGACTTAGAATCTGGAACCTGTAACTTCCCAGATAGGGGACCACGGACCACGGTGTACAGGAAGTTTTTCATTGGAACTCTGGTCCGAGAGAGTCCTGTAGGTCTCAGGGCTGACTTTGGTCATGTGTGATCCTCAGTGCCAGAAACCCCACCTTTCTTCAGATTGAGTGACTGCATCCTCACCTGTTCAGGAGTACTATATGGTTTCTCACCTTTATGTCATTTTATTGTTGAAGAGATGGGTACCAGCTACAGAATATCAAAAGAGCCCTAGCCAAAGGGATGAGTGGAGCTCATGAGAGCCCATCTTATAAAAATCATCAGAAAGTGAAACTGTTTACTGAGGAAGTAGAATTATTGATGATGGACAGTGTTCAAGAGCCTTCTTGGCTTGTGTTATTTACTTTAGCTGCTCAGTGAGGTCGAGAGAGGGCAGCAGAAATTACTATCTCACAGAAGTAAAGATGTTAATTAGGAGGACAGCACGGTCTGAGTTATTGCTGGATTTAGAGCCCAACTTGCACACACTTAATCACTACCACTAACAGTATAGGTATGATCCAAACTCTTTTTTTTTTTTTTTTTGAGTGAAATGCAAGGGAAAGAATGTTGACTAGAGAGAATTTTAAAAGTTAAGTTTTTCTTTTTTGTTTTTGAGACAGAGTCAGGATGGCCGTGAACTTGACGTGTAGCTGAGAATGATCTTGAACTTCTGATTCTCCTATTGGGGTGACGGTCATGTACCACCACATCCAATTTATGCAGTACTGAGGACTGAGCTTGGGGTTTTGTGCATGCTAGGCAAATGCTCTACTCCCTAGCCTACACCACTAGGCAAGAAAGTAGATTTTAGCATTAGGTGTTAGTCACCTATCTAAATATGTTCCTTAAAGTATCTCAGGGCTGGCATGTACCTACTGCCAACCTGAGTTGGCTCCCTGGGACTCACATGAAGGAGGGAAAGAAGACATTTGGGAAAGTTGTTCTCTGACATCCACATGTATGTTGGGGCACGTACTTTCCCCCTCCCTCAACAAATACTCTAAGAAAACCCCACATAAACAATAGAAGTGTCTCAATAGAATTTGCAACGTAGCCTTCTTATTGCTTTCTAGAGTATACTATTCATTAATTCACCTTGCTATTGATTCCAGACAGATTCATGAAATATTTATGTACCTATTACACGGGAAGCCTTTTGTTGGCTGCTGAGCATGTAAAGATGGAGGGATAGATACCTGTCTCTATCTGTTAGTCTTGCTACTTACCAAAGTGCTCCAGAGAATCGTGGCTTCAGTTGAAGGGTGTCCAACCATGTATTTTTGCTCACTGTTCCATGGGCTCAGCTGCATGATTCTTCTGGTCTAGGCTGGACTCACTTAGGTGTCTGTAGGCAATGTCTCTTGGGCAGATTGTGAGCTGCTTGGTCTAGAACAGTTTTAATCTGGACAGCTTGCCCCTGTTCCACATGGTCACATGCCTGGCAACTAGCTAGGCAGGGTTTTCAGGAGAGGTGGAGTTGGGAGAAGGTGCAGGAGATCTTGCATTTGGGGTTTAACATAGGGCATCCTCTATGTTCCCTCCCGGTTAGTGAGGGTGTTTAGTAGGCTCACCACCACACTTAGGTACTTAGGAAAGGTAGTTCTTTTCCCCCAGGCCTTATTCCCTTTGTTACTTCTTTGTACCTCACCTTACCCTCCTGGGAATGCAAGTCTTCCTTTATCTCTCTTGTAGGTTCCACCCCTGTGAACCTTCTGGTGTGATTGCAGACTTAACTGTACCCTCCCAACAGTAATGATACGTGTATTAACTGGGAATGAAGGTGCAAAATGCCTGATCTCAAGAGTGCATGTTTTTAGGAAAATGAGAATAATAAAGAGTTATCTGTCTCATGGAATTGTTAAGATTAAATGACTGAATGCATTGAGCCTAAGGCATGTATCTGGAAGTGGAACACTATGCCTAAAGTTTAAGGTGATGTTTGACTCATTCTCTCTCTCTCTCTCTCTCTCTCTCTCTCTCTCTCTCTCTCTCTCTCTCTCTCTCTCTCTCTCTCTCTCTCTCTCTCTCTGGTTTATGTATGCAGGCTCACAGATGGGTACAGGGATGTGATTGTGTGCTCTGTGTTGAGACCTGAGGAGGATAATGGATGTCTTCCTTTGTTTCTATCCACCCTTGGGATAGGGGCTCTCATGGAGCCTGAAGCTCACTAATTGGATAGGCTAGCTGGCCAGCAAGCACAGAGAATCTGCCTGTCTTTGTTCCTATCCCCATTTTGTTGGGCTTTTGAGACAGAGTCTTATTTATGGCCGAGACTGGTCCTGAAATCCTGATCTTTCTGCTCCAGCCTCTTTGTGTGCGAGATTACAGGCACATTCCACCATGCCCAGCTCTAGTATTTTGTACACCATCTGAGATACTTCACCGTTGGAGTCAAAGGCCTGTAATGTTGTCCCATTAAGATAAAGTCCTTGTTTCTTTCCTCAGTTTTTCCATCTATAAAATGGGTGGACAGAAATATTTATGCTGAGAATTGTGTACTATAATCAGTAGCCTAAATTAAAAATAACAAGCAATGGTTTCTAAATGAAAGACATCCAGAACAGTGGAGTCTGAATCTGTAGAAGAGAAAGGCTTTACTTACCTTTATATCATCTTTCTGCAAAATGTGAACAGATCGCTGTTTCTGGACCATGTCTGACTATGATGGTAGCACCCTGATCCTATTGGTAAATCTTTGGGTGTCTCTGTTGGGATCCTCAGACCTCAGCATGGCAAGGTTCATCCATCTGCTTTGGGTGAGGCAGGCTTCTGGTTCCTAGGGCTTTACAGGGTCTGGCGTATTCGCTGACAGTCAAATGGTTTATATCAAGCAGATTGATTTAGTGACTGGACCTGACAGACCCCCAAAGTAGCAGAATAACAGGAGCATGCTCAGTTCATGGCCCTGCACAAAGCATCCACTGGGTCCTAGGCATGGAGTAAAGGAGTCTGTGTCTGTTTTGTTTGTTATTGTTGTGATTAGTATTTCTATCTGAGCAAATAGAAACTCAGATTATATTAAGTGGTTGTACTGGCTATTTTTTTCCAATTTGATGCAGATTAGGACCATCTGGGAAGAGGGAACTTCAATTGAAAAAAAATCTTTATTAGATTTTCCTGTAGTCAAATCTATGGAGTATATATACAGGGCCTTTGTTACTTTGGGTGGGCAAGAACTTGCTGTGTAGATGAGGCTGGCCTCCAACTCACAGAAATCTGACTATCTCTGCCTCCAGAATGTTGAAATTAAAGGCATGTGCCACTAGTCAAGCTCATTATGGGCAGTGGTCCTGGGTTTATAAGAAAGCAATCAGAGCAAGGCTTAGAGAGCAAGCCAGTAAGCAGCATCTCTCCTTGGCCTCTGATTCAGTTCCTGTCTCCAGGTTCTTTCCTTGAGTTCCTGTCTTGACTTCCCTGTAAGCCAGTAAATCCACTCCTCTTCACAGCAGAAAATCTACATCAGTGGTGAAGCTGGGATTTGGACTAGACCTATGTATCTCTGAAGCCTGTGCTTCTAGATAGCATATGCTTTTGTTGTCATATAGAAGGTCTCACAGGCTGGTCTTGAGAACCTATAAAAAGTCAAAGATGACCTTGAGCTTCTTATCTTCCTGTCTATGTGGACTCCTGAGTGCTGTATGCTATCACAGTCAATTTATGTCATGCTGGAGATTGAACCTACGGCCTTATGTTTGTTAGGCAAGAATTATGTCAACCTAGATAGATTTTTAGCCCACAACGTATGCTCTATACTTAAACATTTCTCAAGAAGTTGGACTGCTTCAGCATTCTTATTTTAAAAAATTATGAGCACATGTGTACATCTGTGTGTATCTGCGTAGACGTAAGTACAGTAGCTTTGGAGGTTAAAAGGAGGTTCTCAATTTCCTTGGAGCTGGAATTAGAGACAGTTGTAAACCACCTGAATTGGGTGTTGAGAATTAAACTTGGGTCCTCTGGAAGAGCAATATGCATTCTTAACTACTGAGCCATCTCACCAGCCAAGTTCCAGCATTCTGAAACTCGGGACTGAATGATACTCACTTTTTTACTATGTCTATATTAGTGTCCAGGTGAACAGGCAGCAAACCCCACCTTGGCAGACAGAAGAAGCCACATCTTTTCAAAGATGCCTACACTTACGTCCTAATCCACAACCCCTAAACGTGTTATCTACCTGATAAACAATACTTTGAAGATGTGATTAAAGGTTTTGACATGAGCAAGCAAGCCTGGACTTGGAAGTGACCCAACATCACCACAGGGTCTTGATATGAGGGAGGAGGTTGGCAGCCAGGTTGGTTATATAGAGTTGGAAGTGGAGGCTGAGATATGTAGTGGAGGATCTCCCAGTTTGCATCTATACCAAGAAGCAGAGACAGATCCTGGAAGCTAGAAAAAGCAAAGAAGCAGGTTCATAGAGCTTCTGGAAGGAACACAGCCATTCTGACATTAGCCTTGGAAGACTCCTTCTGGAATTCTGATATTCAAAGCAGTATGCCAGTAGGCTAGCACTGTGCTGATCTACTTAGCATGTGGTCATTTGCTTCCAGAGTAATAAGCCAACACACCATCTCTCCATGTACTATTCTATATTCCAAACTATTAACTTGTAGAAGCTCTGGTTGGGTTGGGAGAGCAGCTCGGCCCTTGCCTAGTATACCTGAGGACCTGGGTTCCACCTACCTCTCCACAAATGCTTTAGAAATATCCCATCACTAACTTGTGGAGGCTCCTCCTGTGACCCAGGGCCCTTTAAATAAAGGTAGGAGATGTAGACTCTAGGAGAATCTGTGTTGGGACTCAGGCTTCTGCCAGTGGGGAGGTTTTGTCCCCAATCATCATCAGTACCCGAGGCTGTACTCCTGATTCCTGACCCCACCAGATAGCTGACTGGTCATCGGAACTAATGACGTTGCTTTTCCATTGTTTCCTTTATTTCTCCATATATTCTGTCTTGTTTATCCAGTGGGCAGAGTCCTGTGGAACAGAAAGTATTATCTTGAAATTGACTCATGACCTATTGTTTTCTTCCATGGGTAGTGACAGTGAGTGGTAGATGGCCCCCCCTCCATGTCACAGTATCAATAGCTAATATTTGCGGATTATGTCATGTTACATTGTTACATTGCTTTCATCAGTGAGCCAGTCTGAGGTGACTTTCACAGACCGTTTGAGGAGCTGCAGCACTGAAAAGTCCATGGGTCACAACTGAGAAAGTCGTACCACTGGGATTCTCTGTTCACTCCCATTTAAATGATGTGAAGTGAAGCTCAGAGAAGGCCAGCGAATGAGCTCGTAAGGAGCCAGGACTCAGATGCTTCATGTCAGCCTTTCACTGAGGAGCTTTTCCTGGACGAGATTGTGGAACTGAGTGGCATGTAGTTATTGCTTAAACAATCCCTGGCTGCATGAACAGATGACTTAGAGGCTAGAACTCTCTGTGTGAACTCAATCCAGAGACAGCAAGGTGGGCTCAACGGAATCTAGTTGGACACAGAGTATTTCTTCTTATGGGCAGGAGGGGTCCCTGGTGTTATCTTTGTTACTTCTCTCTGCCCAATCTGGACTTAAATATACATATACAGGCCCAACAATGTATATATGTACACACACACACACACACACACACACACTGGCCTCATGTCGCCCTAGCTGGTCTTGAACCCCCTATGTAACTATCTCCTTCATCATCTCCTGGGTCCTGGGGATATAGTTATGTGTCACTGTTTCTGTCTAAGCCCAAGTATATTCTTGTTAAATTCACCAGTGTCGTCCTTGCCATGTATCTGCAGATAGCAAGTGTGGCGGTGGGGATAGCGGTCTTTAGTGTGTTCTTTTCCTCCGAGCCTTCTCTTACCCACATCTCTGGATGCTCTAAAGGGTCCAGCTGGTGATGTAGGATTGATGCTTGTTTATTTCCCGTCTTCCTCCCTGGCTATGGAAGAGAGATGAACATGTTGAGAGTGAGGACGGAGATAAAATTAGTGTGAAGCTGCAGGAGCAACCCATATGGCCTTTGCCTACGTGGAAATTGCCAGTGTCTTTAATGCACTGGTAGCGGGTGAGCCTGCTTCCTGCTTTTCACTTTCCTTTATGTCTCACTTCTGCGCGAGATGAGAATTTACCGCCAATGAGCCTCATGGCAGATGATGAATAGAAAGCAAGTGACCTCAGCAGTCTCTTCCCTTCTTCCTCTGTTCCTCCGTCCCCAAGAGTGCCTTGTCAGCTCCAGTGATCTTCACCCAGCCAGTCCATATGGGCCGATGCTGCCTTATTAAATCGCCTCATGGCTGCTGGGTGACACTTTTGGCGTCTTTCCTCCCCAAATCACCCTCAAGTTATGACTTCATTTACAGCAGTGGTCAGAGCAGGGCAATCCTATTGATTTTCTTTCTTTTCCTGGTTTCTCTATAAATTAATTGGGTCTAATCACGTTTGCCATCCTATCTTTGGAGGGGATTAAGCTAGCAGTATTTAAAGGGGGCAGAAAGTGGTTTTGATTTCAGGGAGTATGTTTGAATTCTAGTCGCCCAGAAACTTGAAGCTGGCACATTCCTTTCTTCTCATTTTGTCCCTTTTCACGTCTCTTGTAATCTAAGCTGGCCTTGAACGCTCAAGTGGCTGAGAAGGACCTTGAACTTCTGATGTACTTGCCTCTACTCCCGGTGCTGGGCTTACAGGTGTACATCTCCATGCCCCGTTTTGTACAGTACTGGGGACTGGACCCATGGCTCTGTATGTGCTAGGCAAGCATTGTACAGACTGAGACACATCCCCCGTCCCTGACAGCCAGTTCTGTGTTTCAGAGGTAACTGGAGACCAAGCAAGATTCTTAAGTGTTCGGACTGAAGGGGGCAGAGGGGGATGCATTATAGCTCTGGGGATGTGGCACTATCTCACCAGGTGTCACTGAAAACTGCGCGTTCACAGACAGGGACACAGGGTAGTCTGTTGGCACAGGCTTTGTGGTGCTTGGATCCCCAGGGCAATGAGCCAGCTAGTAGTGCTGTGGACCAAGGTCAGATGATACTCCAGGTGCTGATGAAAGAGCCAAGGTTGAGGTAGGGTCTATTTTGGTCTAGGAGGTGGGAGGGCATTCTCTTTCTGTGTGTCATACACGTAAGTGTCTCCAGTGCTGGCCCCCAACACTAGAAATGCCTTCTTTTTGCTGTTGTCTTCAGAAGATAAAAACCGAAAGCCAGCGGTTCTTGGCCAGTGTTGACGGCAAGAGGGCCTTAGTCTTGGGTCAGCTCAGTTGGTCTACAGTGCCTCCTTCTGTTTCTGTGATACTTTGTCTCTTTACTCCTAAGAGTTTCCTTGCTACCTTCCTGGACATGATGTGGAGGGCTTTGTGTGGAAGCATGGTGTGCTGTGGGGCCAGTGTGTGCCTGGGATGAACACAGGACTACAGCCAGTCTCTAGAGGAAGGAGTAGTGGGCACATGTCAGCTGATGAGGACCTACTGGGATCAGACAATGGCATGCCTCTCCAACTTTTACCGGCATGGACCTTCTGCACCCATCTTCCAGACTCTCATCCTGCTTCAGCCAGTCTTGTGGTCATGGTGGTGACATCTGTGAGCAGCATGCACACAAACCTGTGGCTCCCTCAGATGGAGGTGATGCTGGAGGAGACTGAAGGCCTGTTGGCTTGACTGGTATTCTCCTAGGTCTGCTTTGATTTGCCTCTCTGAGCCTGTTTCCATATCTGCTAAAGTAAAATGAATGTAGGAGGGTGACAGCCCAGGATACAACCTCCCACATGGTGGTTAAGGTACTATAATTGTTGAAATGTTAGTGACTTTGTTTGAGTGACCAGCACAGCATCTGAGGGGTCCCCCCAGCACTTCACATGGGAGGAGCCTAATCCTGGTATAGAGAATCTCTGTGCTGAGCCCCAACATCTCTCCTTTTATTTCAGCAACTGAAAGACAGGTTGATGTGGTCTACTCAGGGCTCCTGTGAAATACTACCCTTCCTACCACATACCTCCTCAGTCCTAAAAGGGGTGGTTAGAGCCCAGGCAGAGAGCTAAGGCTTCCAGGCCAAAACCTTCAAACCATCAAATTAACATTTATTGATAGGTATTAAAGGGAAATACCAATTCAAAGCAGGGAAGAAGAGCCCAGCAGAGGTGCCTGCAGTGAGCAGTGGGAAGGAAGCCAAGGTAGCGTGTGTGTGTGTGTGTGTGTGTGTGTGTGTGTGTGTGTGTGTGTGTGTGTGTGTGTGTGTGGCGGGGGGGGGGGGCGCTACTGGAAGAGATCAAGAGGCTGGGTGACGTCAGTGTGTTGGAGAGTCAAGGTGCCAGCAGAGAGTGGCAGGTTCAGATGGAGCAAACCAAGGTGTATTTAGTAACAGGACCATTATAAAATATGGGCCGGGAACCAAAGCAGGGGATGGTGCAGAAGAACCCAAGGGCTAGGCTAAGGGGAATAGGTAGCTGACTGGAATAGCAGCTTGGAGAAAGCTGCCCAGCAGGAGCTGTGCCTCCAGGAGACAGATACACCCACCCCCAGTGGCCAGGAAAAAGAGGATTGGTAGTAACCTCCCTGTCACTTCTCACTCTGTCTGCTCCTGGCACCTGCTTTTGGCCCAGGCCACTGAAGCAGGGAGAAAGAGGCAGGAGGCTGACCTATAATAAGGCAGCTTGCTGGGATACTAAGCAGGGAGAGGAGGGGTGATGGAGAATCCAGAGGTACCTAGGGGACAGGACCAGGGAAGAGGTGATGGGCTTGGGGGGGGGGGCTCCAAGGCTGCAGATAGTGTAGGGACATCTAAGTGAAGAGAGTTGAGCTACTGGGGGATTCTGCTGGAGGCAGGACAGATCAGGTATGGTGTCACAGATCAAGGAGGCGAGTGGAAGAGTGACCTTATTTCTGTGTGATCCTGAGCCAGCACTCTCTGAGCTCCAGGTTCCTCATCTGTAGAATGGGTATGAGGAAGACAGTGTTCTGTAACTCACAGTGAGGAGCAGGGCACCCCTCTCTGGTCCTTAGCAAAGAATAAAGGTATAAAGGCTCCTGGATAAATAAAGAGCAGACAGCGCTGTGCGTGATAGGGAGTAGTCAGCCTGGTTTCCAGAATCCTCTGTGGAGACACAGTAATTTATCTATCCAGCTGATATTTATTGATTGCCCAATATAGGCTGGGAACCAGTCTTAGCTACTGGGAGCACAGGCATGAATAAATCAGAGCAGTCCTTCTCCCAGAGAGTTTATGTATCACAGGACAAGAATGATGTTAAGTAAACATATGAATAAAGTTGGACTTGACAGCTGGCACAGTGATCCGGAGACCTCACCCTGAGTGATGGAGAGGAAGGTCCTCAGATGAAGGTGTGAGTAAGCTACCCCAAGGAGGCAGCAGCCAATTCTCTAAAGATGAGAGAAGAGTTCACCTGTGACAGGTTGGGGCGGGTGTGGACGTCCTGGAGAAGGCTAGGTTCATGTTTTTGGGACAAAGGGATAGTTCAGAGGGTGTACTGTGGGGCTGACTATGTTTGCCCTCAGGATGTAACTCCTATGTGTAAAGCTCTGAGAACCTGTACGTGTCTATTGACCAATAGCTGTTGGCAATTGTTATGACTGCCTTAATAAAAATCACCACTGTAAAGAAAGGATGGCATACGTATGTAGATAGAACCACAGGATTCACCAATCAGTCAGCAAAATTAACTGCAGGGTCAGTCTGGTTCCGGGTGGTGAAGGCTCCAGACTTTGAGATAAGATCACTTTGTTCAAATTCCAACCTGGCCATGTATTAGGTGGTCTTTGCTAATGGCTTCAGCTCTCTGGAACCCTGTGTCTTCTGTATAGGGGGGATGGCAGCAGGGCCTCTTCTACAGTTGCTGAAAAGATGATTTATCCCATTTCCAAGACATAGGACAGTACCTGGTCCTCAGTGAGGGTGACTGATGTCTTCCTTGTCATTGAGAGGCTAGCTTCTGTAAACAGAGACCCTCTCAGTGGCTCACTGTTAGCTGTGTGACACACATTTAAAGAGATGACAGCACCAGTGAGCCACTGATGCAGAACAGTTCTGGGAGGAGCCATGAAAGGCATCCTTAGAGTCCTTACATGAGGCAGACTTTGAAGAAGGAATAAGACAAGCAAGATGCTGGTTGGGGCTGGGCTGTAAATCCATTGGTAGAGTGCTTGCCTGGCACTTGGGAAATCCTGGGTTCCATCCCCAGTACCATATAAAACTTGGCGTGGTGATATACACCTGTAATCCCAGCATTTGGAAGGTAGAGGCATGGAGATCAGAAGTTCAAGGTCATCTTTGGTTAGATGGAGTTTGAAGCCAGCCTGGGCTACATTATGCTCTGTCAAGAAAGAAAAAAAAAAAAAAAGAAAGAAAAACCAGACCTAATGGCATTAGGCATGTAAAGACAAAAATGGCCACCAACAAAAAAATCCCTAGACCCCAAACTTTGCTTCTACCTGTCCCACATAGCTTTGGGGACAATCTACATTTCCTAGGCCTTACCTCAGCTTCTTATGTTTATCAGCAAATCACCCCCCCCCCCCCCATCTCATTCCTTTGTCAGCACATACAAAGTCCTTAAACCAGCTAGGGGTTACTGAGACTCACCTACCCTTAACATCCTCACTCCCTCACCCCCTCCCTGGCTCAGAGATGCAGAAGCGGATTTGAGGTCAGAGGAAGTGGGAGTTTAGAGGTGAGAGGCAGCTAGGAGGAAGGAGCAGGCGGCAGGCAGAGGCGGAGGGCAGCGGAAGAAGGAATTAACTGCAACTGGTGTGTCTGGCAACTGGCAGATTCTTTGGATAAGATAAGTGGAACCCTCCGCAAGGTAATTATCAGAGAGCATAAATTCTAGAGATAACCTGTCCTAGGAGGTATTGATGGCGGAGGGGCGGAGCTGGAGGCTACACTGTCTTGGGATCCTGAGGCCTCTTTCTGCCTTCTCTGTTTCCTCCTTGGTTTTTCCTGCCATACCCTGCCCCCTCCCGCCTCTGCCAGCACAGCTCCCCACTCACATCAGTTCTTTTGGAGCCTTCCTTTTGCTTGTGTGCTGGATGTTGGGGTGACAGAGGTCTAGATCTGCCATTGGAGGGACCTCATTATCAGTCAGTCAAGCAAGGGCGCTTTTGAGAGGAAAAGAATAATTATTGCACACGGACCTTGCTGGGGCTCTTGTGCAGCCCTTTTCCTAGCCATGTAAGGGTCCTTTGAAGGAACAGGACTGAGAGAATGAATTTATATATATGTATGTCTCTATACACATATATACATATATAGTTATTAAAAGGGGATTTATTAAAGGCTTACAGAACGTGGTACCAGTAGTCTAACAATGCCCATCTCATACAGGAGAGGCCAAGGATCCTGTAGTTGCCCTGGCTCTGAAGTCTTAGAGGGTTCCTGGTGAGCTGCTGGTCTTCAGTCTACATTGGGATCCTGAAGATGTTGGTTCTGATGTTGGTGAAAGACTCATGGACAATGAACTTGCCAGTGCCAGTGAGGGCAAGTGGGCAAAAGCAAAGCTCCCTTATTCCATGAACTTTGATCAAGATTGTCACCAGAAGGTGACAACCAGATTCAGGGTGGGTCTTCTCGCTTCAAATAATCTAACCAGAGAAACCCCTCACAGTAGTTCCCAGCAGCTTGTGTCTTTGGTGATTCCAGATGTTGGTGTGATGTAGCCATCACCCCACCTGCCATGATGCTGACATTCCCCAGCTCCTGTGTTCCTGGTGATGGTGTACATGATTTACAGACTGCCCTGTGTTGTCTCACTTGTTTTTCACGAGTACATCTTGACACACATTCTTTCCTTTGCAATACATGCAGCTAAATCTTCCCACTTGATGGGGCCCAGAGGTTGAGAGCCTTGCTGAAGATGCAGATTGATTCTGGCTTCACCCCACTACCCATCTCAGCCCCTCAGGAACAGACCTCTTTCCATGGAGTGAAGGAAGGTAGTAGCAGGCTGCTGGGGTTGTGTACCTCCTGATCCCTTCTGGATAGGATGGGTAGCTAGGCAAGGTAGGAAGGAGCCAGTACAGGACCCCCCCCCCCCCCCCCCCCCCCCCCCGCAACCCCTTCAAGCCATACCCTGCTCTTCCTAGACACATTTTTTAAGAGTGTGAGGGACAGGAGGCTTTAGGCATCATCTCTCAGACAGTCTCCTCTCTAGGAGGGCACCCCAGGGGAAGGGCAACACCCACTTTCCAGCTAACTCAGAGCCAGACTTTCACTCTAGAAGAAAACAAAGACCCTGAAGTTGTGAACAGCACCCTCTCCCTGGCCAACAGCATTTCCAAAGTGACAAACGGCTTTCCAGGGAGCCTAGCAAAAAAAAAAAATTAATTTTCAGTGATGTTTTGCTTGCTGTCGTTAACAATGATTATTAAATAGGCAGGGTGAGCTACTGCGTGTTTTCCTTGTTATTAGCTGTGTTTATGGGTTTTTATTAAGTTGTACCAAGCTGAGATAATTGTAAAACTATCTGCCTAAGCTGTATGACTCTTAGACCTTTTTTTTTTCTTTCTTTTTTTTTTTTTAATAGAGAGTCTGCTTTATTCAAGGTTTATGCCAGAAGTTTGGAGCCAGCGAACTTTGCTTGTAAAGATCTAGATGAGAAGTATTTTGAGCTTTTCACACCGTGTGGTCTCGGTAAAAAATAAATAGATTCCCTGTGGAGGCCTGAAACTTCAGATAGAAGTTATGTATATATTGAGGTCCTTTCTCAACACATGAACACCTGTTCTGATTAATATTGATTGTGAAGGTGAGAGGCTCTAGGTTCATCCAGAAGACAAAGCTTTGAGCATGTCTGAGAGATGTTTCTAGACCGGGATATCTGAGGTAGGAAGATCTGCCCTGATATGTGTGGTGCTCACCCACTGGCTGGGGTCTGTTAGAGCAAGCTGAGCTCTGGCATTCATTGCTCCCTGCTTCTCGGCTGTGGATGCAGAGGGACCTCCCTGCCACCGTGCCTTCCCCACAGTTAAAAACTGTATCCCTTCAAACTATATGCCCAAATAAACTCTTTTCCTTTGAAAGTTCTTCTGGTTGAGTATTTGATGGTAGCATTGAGAAGGTAAGTGATTAAGACCTGCGATAAAGTTTAATATACATCTTAGACCAAGTAAGATATTAAGAACAATAAGTAATAATAAATTAGACAATAACTAGACACTGACACTGTGATGGTTGATCTGATAATTGGGATGGCAATACATGGTAGTGTGACAGTTACTAAGCTACCAGCTGGTGGCATGCAAGGGTGATGCTAGATGCTAGAGAAAGGGATGAGTTATGTTCTGGATTGGATGAAACAGGACAGCATGACATTTCATTACACACCTCAGAATGGCCTGAAAATGAAAACTTTTGCTTTGCCTACTTTTAGAATTTTTGTTGATTTTTTTTTTTTTTTGGATTGTTAAAAACCAAAACCATGCATCAGGGGAATTCTATCCATGGCTCTGCTGATAAAACTTTATTTTCAATGATTTATAGTGGGTCAGATTTTGGTTCAGGGACTATAGTTTCCAAGCACCTGCTATAAATGGTGTGAAAAGCCCCATGTGAAGAGTCTGGTGGTCTAACATTGGTCCTTTCTCTGTATGCCAGAGACAGATCATGTTATCTCTCTGACAGCCGAATTTCTTTCCAATAAAACTAGGCACCAGGGGCTGGGAGAGACGGATCAGTGGTTAGGGGCATAAACTGTTCTTTTTAAGGACCCACGTTTAAATCCCTGCAGCCAGAGAGCAAATGAGGCACTCTGGGATTCTAAAGTTCTAGAGAGTGCTCTTTTGTTCTCTGGGCTGTGAGCCCCCTCTTTAGTTCAGGCTGTGATTCCTTTGCCTCTCACGAGATGTGGGGACCACAAGGGCCCTTTAGAGTCCAGTGGCTCCTGCTCATTGGGATGAATACCTCTTTAGATAGTTCTTTGGTGGTATCTTTTCAGGAATTCCTGTCACCAATCAAACGTCCTCTTGAGTTAGTAAGAGGTAGATCTGGGCTTTTGGGTGGTGTGGAGAACTGAGGCACAAAGGAATGAAGAAGCTAAAATTACTCAGCAAGTCCACGATGCTCATTGAGAAAAGCTTAGTACTTCCAGGGAAATGTGGGTCATTGAGGTTATTCTGGTTTTGTTACCTGGGACTTGCATCTCCGTAGTGGCAACTATATTCCAGGGCAAATTGCTTAGGATTCTGTGGACCTCAATTTGCAGTCTCTACAGTGGGATGATGATGATGACGATGATAATGATGGTATGGGGCTGAGTGAGATTAAACAAAGTAATACACTTAAGTCATATAAAACACTGTCAGCCACAAATAGTATGTTCTCAGTCAGCATCGGCTATGCCACTATTATGGGCATGGTCCTATTATCCTAAAACCATGCTAGGTGTATTTCCTCATTTATTTTTGTGTGTGCAGTTGTGCATGCATGCATGTGTATACATGTGCTTCTGGAGGCCGCAGGTGAATGTTGAATCAGGTCCACCTTATTTGTTGAGAAAGCCTATCTATAGATCCTGGTGAGCCTGCGAGCTTCAGGAAGACTCTGTTTCTGACTCCCCAACACTGGGGTTACAGAGTGTGCTATCATCCTGGGTTTGTTAAGCAAGGGTGTGCAGCAAGCACTCTACAGACAGCTATTTCCTTAGCCCTTTCTTCTGATTTTTACTCCAGCTTTTGGATTAGAGGCGGCTGAGGGCTTTGTTCCTATCCCGGGTATTAATTAAGTGACTCTTGATGAGGAGGACGCAATGGGAGAGGGGATGGTGGCAGAACATATGAAGATAGGGAGCCCAAGGGTTTGGGAAAATAGGTACGCGAAGAAGGGACGGTCGGTGTTAAATGCAGCCGGGCTCCAGTGTAGATTTTGGAGTTTATAAGTTTACATCTCAAAAGATGGCAAGTTGGAGATGATTTTCTTAGGAGTAAGAGGACATGTAGTGCTGTTGAACCCGGTGGCAGGCGGAAGGAGACCCCTCTTTGTCTGGATGTCCCTTAGAAGGGCAAGCCAAAGATCACTTGGAGCTCAGGGCGTTGCTTCCGAGGCTGATCTTAACCAGCCCTGACAGGAGGCAAAGGCCCCCGAGCGAGGTCAGGACCACAAATCCTGCCCCAGCAGGTGCCTGGTGGGAGACTGTGTCCTCCAGATAACCTTCAAGTCCTCAAGTCCTCATTGATTTTCTGTCAAGCCTTTTCCACCCCCAGCCTGCAGTGCCCTTGACACTACCGGTAGGTTTGGGGCTCAGAACAAGGACATGGGTCAGTAAGCTGGGACAGGACCCTCAGAGGAGGTTAATTTGGAGGAAGACCCTTGAAGGGAAACAGACTGGGTCCATTGGAGACTATCTTCTGATTTTTCTGGTTTGTAGCACTGGTTTCAAGCACAGACTGTCCCTGTGGGCACATAAAGCAACGACCAATGCTATAAATGGGTATTATTTACCAGCACTGGCTCCAGAGTTTGGGGTGCATAGGCAGCATTGGGAAGCCATTAGCAGAGTTCACATAGAAATAGTAGAGTTGGAGCTAGGCCGGCTGTTCTGGATGCATTGGGCTGGGCAGATCAAGATCAAGGTAGTGCGGCCAGAAATGAGGAGGCATTTCTGTATTCCTCTGCATTTTTAAGTCCTGGGGGCGGGGCCTCTGTTCTGACTTCCGGTGTACCTGCGTCTTTCCATTATTTGTTCCATGGTACTGCCTGAACATTTCCTAGAGTCCAAATCCTGTGCTGTCCTGAAGAGACTGGGCCCTGGCTGCACAGGGGTTAATCTTTAATTGCACAGAGATGATCATGAGACAAAGATAGTTTTATATTAATTTAAAAATATTTTACTAAATTTTATTTTGATATTTTAATTAAAACCTACACATTGAATAATTGTGTTAATATTAAAAATTTAAATTAAAACATATCAACTTATTAATATTATTATTGATATACAGGGTCTCACTGTGTAGTTATAACTGACCTGGAACTTTCTATGTAGACCAAAGTAGCTTTGAATTTACAGAGATTTCCTGCCTCTGGCTCCTGAGTACTGGGGTTAAAGATGTGCACTGACCTGTCAGGCTAAGTGAGGAAAATTTTGATACTGAAAAGTGTTATAAAAACTCAAATAGGATGTGAGATAGCAAGGGGTCAGGAAGGGGTGGGGCGGTTACTCTAGTTAATTGATTTAAAGCTTCTTTGAGACTTTACATCTTGCCAGAAGATCCAGGGAGAAGTCTGTGAGGGTAGCGGAGGCAGCATGTGCAAAGGGCCTGAGGCGAGGAGGGGTACATAGAGCGGAGACAATATAGAGGAGGAGAGGCGAGTAGTCAGGCAGAGTCTGGGTTCGATAGCCATGGGAGGGATCTTGGGTTTATTCTGGGTGCTATGGGAAGGTCCTGAGGGATTTAAAGAGGAGAGAATGTCATGGTCCAATTTCTGTTTTGAAAAGGTCGCTCGGGCAGCCCTGTATGAATTGACTGTGGAAGAACATGTTCTTTGTGGCTGTGTTAAATGCCAGCCCATATTCCCTCTGTTGGAGAGGGCAGTGGGGTGGGGGGGTGGGGGGGGCTCATGTCCTCCAACGGCAAAGATGGCGAGCTCTTTTAGCCTGAGGATGGTCTCTATTGGAGGTCACTCAGGGGACAATGCCTCCGTGCCCTGCTGGGGTTTCAGCAGACTCAGGCTGTGAAGCACGGAATTTGGACACATTTTCTTTTCCTCTTTCTTCGCTTGCCTTTTCTCTTCTCCTTTTCTTCCCCCTTTCTCTGGACATGTCCCCCCCCACTTCCCCCCCCACTTCCCCCCCCCCACTTCCCCCCCCCACTTCCCCCCCCACTTCCCCCCCCACTTCCCCCCCCACTTCCCCCCCCACTTCCCCCCTGACCTCTTCCTCTTTGCTTCTCTTTTCCTTTGACTGGCTTCATGTTCCTGCCTCCACCCCCTGAGCTCTAAAATTGCAGGTCTGTGATGGTGCCCAGCTGACTAGACATCCTTTTAGTCAATGAAGTTTCTTCTGTGGGTGTTTTCTTTTCAGGGATGGAAGCACCCTACCTAAAGAGGGCATTGGTGATGTCATTTGACTTTTGAAAGTTGGTGACAGTCCATACATTCTCTAACCTTCAGAAGAGAGACTTATTTTGTCACATCTAGATGCCATTTGAAAGGCAAACCTTGGGTATAAGTGAAGCTAGTTTCCTTCTTTCCTAGAGCATCTCTGCCCTCCCCTTCCCCCCCCCCATTATTTACTGGAAGGAATCGTACCCACCTCTAGTCTTCTGTCCTTGGCAGCCCCTTGACTTCAACCCCGAGATGCGTATGTCATCAGAACATCTAGTGGCAGCTCAGAAATCATGGCCAGGTTCAATATAAATTCTGTCTTGCTTAGGCAGCTTTGCATAATAACTCCCTGGAAAGTCTTCACCAGAGGAGGAGGGATTTATTGGGTCTAGTCGGCCTGAACATCCACTGAATGGCATTGAAATCACAATGAGTTTTAGGGTTCAATTTCTTCGTCTAATGTGGCTTTCACAAGGGTCACTCTTGTTCCCAGTGTGTATGTTCTGGACCATTATGAAGATCAGAGCCTCAGGCTGAACAACTGAGGATGCCAGTATCTATACCATACATAGGCCTTGACTAGGTCTCTTGGACGTTTGTAAAGGATGAGGTCTCCCTGGGAACTGGCCTGTGACATGTCAGTGCTGTCCTTTTAATCCGTGAAGTTTCCTGGGGTTTTCCAGTGAAATCCAAGCTTGCTACGTTAGAGTCAGTCACCGGAGTTTTTCAGCTCTGCCTTTAAAATAGAGTATCCAAAGAGTCTTTTAGACAGTGGAGTGTGCCTCTCAGCACTGAGTGCCTGGGTGTGAGGAGTGCGTTGAAGTGTGTGGATCACATTCCACACCCCCAGAGTCAGCACCAGTCTCCTGGCCTTGTAGCACCTACTGATTTCTTTTACAAACCCCAGCCTGAGAGTCACTGTGTAGACCATGTTTTCCAAGAGCAGGGTGATGGCATTCCTGGCACAGAAGGACATTTTGTCTCCTGGGGCAGGTCTGATGTCTACACATCAGTCGGCTTCTGAGGCTTTGAGAAAGAGAAGGGAGTTCTGATGGTGAACACTGTCAACTCGCCAGGACCTAGAATTACCCAGGAGGCAAGCTTCTAGGCATGCCTGTAAAGGATTATACAGATTAGGTTTGTAGAAGAGAGAAGATTTTTCCTGAATATGGACAGTACCACACAGTAGATGCCACAGGTTAGGAGCCCAGGCATCAGAAGAATAAGGCTAGCTGTGTTGGGGGTACTGATCTCTCTCTGCTTCCCTACTGTGGGTGCAATGTAAGCAGTAGCTGTAGTAGGAGGTTTTTGTTCCATACTTTCGGGCCTAGCCTCAAGATTTAGGCCCACAGCCCACAGACCCGCAGAGGCACACAGATGCTTTCATTAATTTGAGGCTGATCGGCCTAAGGCCCAGGCATATAACTTGCTAGCTCTCTACCCTTCATCTAACCCATGATTCTTCCTGTTCAGCCATGCGGCTTGGTGCCTTTCTTTAGAGCAGCATAGTTGTCCTCTGCTTCTTCCGGTTTCTCTCTGGCATTCTGCTCTGTGCTTCCTGTTCTCAGAGTTTTCTTAGTCTGGTAGCCCTGCCCATACTTCCTGCCTGCCTTTGGCCAATCAGCGCTTTTTATTAAACCAGTGGGTGGGATAATTATTTACAATGAAACAACACAATCTCCCACAAGTAGCCTCACATATCTACCTCTATCCCTTCATCAACATGGTGGACATCTTAAACTGTAAGTCCAGACAAGCCACATCTGCCCAGTCCTCCTTTTTTAGCAATGAGACATGGAAGTGTGTCAGGCATTGGCACCTTCCTGCAGGACAGCTTGGATTCTGGTGAAGAAGTGAAACTTTGAGAGCTAAGGTGACCCCACCTCCCTCTTAGGACATGGGAAAATACAGTGGGCTGTGATCTTGTAGGAAGTTCATCTTCTGACATCTGCTCTTGTGCTTGGAAAGGCCATGTGCCTTCAGGCCCACCCCATGCTCAGGCAGAGGAGGTTGTGTTCTGTACACCTCACAATGGTGTTGCACCTGTTGGGTTTCTAGGAGGGCCTGTGTTGGAAAACACTGGACTATAGGTAGTATGGCACAAGGGGACATGTGAGCAGGGAAGAAAGCAAATGGGCGAGGTAATTGACTTCGGCAAGAGAGTATGCAAAGACCCAAACTGGGTAAGCAAGCACAATAGGGCAGCAATTTCACTTCACTTGTAAACTAGCACAGGGCTGCAACTGCCCATCTTTACATTGGTGGGAGCTCGACCTCACCATCTCCTGCTATTGGCTAATGGATAGCCAGGGAAGGGAACTGTAGTCAAGTTTTAAGAACATTTGGTATCTAGGGGCTGAGCAAACAGACATGTACAAGGGCCTCTCAAAGTGGGGGAGGGGGTTAGAGTGCTGGTCTTTGGTGGGCTAGCCATCTTTGATAGACTTTTGATAGGAATTCCACTCAGACATCTCCCACTCATTTAACATGTGTGGTTTGGGAAACAGGCAAGAATGTAACTCTCTGGTCCTGTCTTCAAGACATCCACAGTCTAACAATAGGAAAGACAGAAGGGACTAGGAAAATTTTAATGAAAAAAAAAATTAAGTAGACTGATGGAGATGGAACGTAAGCGTTTTGGGCAGTGTAACCTGGGAGCTTTTCTAGAGGTAGGATTTCAGGTAGCCTTGAACCAGTTCTGATTAGCCAAACTGTGGGTGGAAGGACGTGGTATTTTGTTGGGCACAGGAACAAAGCTGTCTGCTCCTTCTGTATAGGAAATCAGGAAATCATCAGATGAAGATTAACTTTGATTGACTGATTCTTCTACTTAAGCACTTACTCATCTATCAGCTCAGCGTGGCAGACTCTCTGTCCTGGGCTCTGGGATAGAGCAATAGATGATTCTGGTGTGGCCTCTATACTTAGAGGAGGCTCTGAGTGCTGCTGGGACCATCATGCCCAGCCACTTTGCTCTCCAATGTCTGAGGTTCAGCTTGGGGTCAGAAATTTGAATGGGTTTCTGACAGCCTCAAAGTCACTGTCGTAGTGAAGGTTTCATGGCAGAACGTCACATGCAGAGGACCAGTCTGCTCAGGCAGCGTTATTGCCACAAAGTCGTACAAAATAGGTTGCTCTTCAAGGGAGAGGAGCAGGAAAGGACAGCGGGTTGTAGCCATTCCTGCCTGTGTGCTCTGGGTTCTGGCTTATCAAGTCATTTCAGAGGCCAACAGAACAGTTTGTGTGAACCCCGGGGAAGGTGGTCAGATGAGGCACAGGGCTGGAAAGCCCGTGAGTGGTGGAGCTGGGCAAGCTTGCTAGATACAGGCCAGCTTTTCATATACCTGCCCTCTCAGAGTCTCCACAGAAGCATTGGAGCATCAGTGGGAACCACTTTGAATTTGTACCAAGGAGTAAAAGGCCAAAGGAATGTTTGGAGGAGATTTCTTCATTCCAGGATCGGTGAGAAGAGATACAGTGAGAGATGGCTTCAATAGGCCAAGTTCTTGGGTGATGAGCATGAGTGGAGAGATCACAGACAGTCTCACTTTCTCTGTTAAAGCTGCAAGTGGACAGGCCTCCAAGTCACTGACCTCCGTGTGCATGGATTACTGAGGACACATGGTCGTGACCCAAGTGGCACCTGTGTGGTCAAGCGAAGCACAGCATAACATCCCGTATACCAACAACGTACTAGGTTCTGTGCTGGATGCTAGCAGTGACTGAGATGGAAATCCAGCATTTGGGGGCTGCTGGCCTGGCCCACTCAGGTCACTTCCTTCACACTGGAGTGGATGTCGAGCTGTTCAGTGCCCAGCCTGAGTAGTTGTGTGCTGTAGGTGCATTCTCTGCTCTCCTGGGGTCACAGTCCAGTAGGGGAGACACGTGTTAACATAACCATTGAATTGGGTTTAAATTGATACAGTTATAGTATTGTTTTGGTTGTAAGAAAGTGAAATTGGGGAGAGAGTGTTTTGGACTCTCCTCCTATCTCATTAGTTTTCCCTGTTTGAAACATCAAACTAGTCTGGCTGTTGTAACAAAATACTTATTTCTCGGTTCCGTGGGTTATAAGTTCAAGATGACAGTGCCAGCAAGGTCAAATTAAAAAGCCAGCTCTTTTACTGGCTTTTTAAGGATGACTGCCTTCTTGCTGTGCCCTCAAGTATGTGTATATGGGGGCTAACACATTTAATTTTTCATTTTTTTTGAGATGGGATCTTATATATCCCAGGCTAACCTCAGACTTGCCCTGTAGCTGACGATGACTTTGGATTTCTGGTCCTCTTGCCTCTATCTGGGATATTAGAGTGCTGGGATTAGACATGTGTGCGACCCTCTCCCCCTGGGCCAGCATTTTTTATGTGGGTTTTGGGGATTGAACTAAGATCCTTGTGCTTGTAAGACAAGTGTTTACTGGGACTGAACTGTCCACTAAGCCCCCTATGTTTATTCTGTCCCGTTGTACAGGATCCACCCTCTAAAGGCTCTGTCTCCAGATGCCATCAATCTGGGAGCTCAGGTCGTTAGCGATTTTGTTTTTCATGAGGGGTGACACAATTCAGTCTATCACTAAGCTAGCTTTTCTTTCAAGGGCCACTCTGAGAACAGTATGACATCAAGACAAGTAAAATGGTTCCTTTACCTTGTCAAAAACTGCCTGTAGCTTGTGAGGGCTTATCTAAAGCTAAGTGAGCACAAAGGTTTTCAGACGGCTAAAATGCAAAGAGCTGGACCTTAGAGCAAACGTGTGTTTGCGGGGCAGCTGGGGCCTGTGGGCGGCTGGGGACTGCGGGAGGCTGGGTGCCAGGCAGAGGCTCTGCTGCAGAGGGTAGCAGTGGGAGGAAAGAAGAGATCAGAAATGTCACTGGCCAGGGCTGCTTATCTCTGTTTACAGGCGCAAATAGTAGGCCAAGGTCCTGTTGTAACAGCAGCAGGGGACCTGTCTCACACAGTGGGAGTGAATAGACAAGAACTCTGGAAAGTGACAGAACCCAGTGCCTGATAGAGTGAGGGCAAAGGAAGGACCTTGGGCCAGTTACTATGTGGGTGGGGAGCCGCGACCCATCTCTGCTCCACCTCCCAGAGGAATGGAAGTTGGGGAGGGACGAGGCTCTTGGCAGAAGATGAGCAATTTTGCTTTTGAGCACCCTCCCTCCTTTACTGGAGACAGAGACTAGATACAGAGTCCAGGATGACCTTGACCTTGTAATCCTTGAACTGCTACTTAATAGGTACTGGGATTGTAGGCATGTTCCATCATATCTGGACGGGCACATATGTGAAGTATGAAATGACACATGTCCTTTGTGAGACAGTAAGGACAAGTGTCTGACTGAAGGATTGGACCTGAGCTACTACTCAAGTTAGTAGATAGGAAGTTGAGCCGGTGAACGCATTCTCTTGAATAAGGGGTTGGAAGAGAAAGAAACAGAGGGAGGGCCCTTTATATCCTAAGATTCATCTCCCCACATACATGCTCAAGAAAGGTCCTTGAAGATCTCTTGAGAGGAACATCCAGTTCTTAGAGTTAGACTGGACCCCTGTCCATTTGGGACCATGAAAGGACCTCCCACCCCATTACAAAGCCTGCTAGAACCACGTGGCTGATATTCCAAACTGGAAAGCTTTTTAGAGCCCAGCGACGTCTTGCTTTTCTGTGTCTGATTGCACCCTTTAGTGGCCCGGGGTCAGTTCTTGATGAGAACATCACTCTAACCTGCCTGGTGCCAGCTTCCTCCAGCTCAAGACATCAATCATGCCCTGGTAATCTAGCCCCTATGGTCTTGTACAGACAGGTGATGGCTGAGGTTGGTCCATGCCTGCTCCAGCCTGGGGCATGCTGGTCACAACCCCACAAAATGAGTCATTGCTTTCAGCCTGTCCCAGTTTCTACTGCTCCCTGTGGCTTTAATGCAAATGTCATCCATGGGATCCTTTTCTCATGGGACTTTATTTATTTTTAAATGCCATATTGGAAAGGGCATTTGTCTTTTGTTTAAATTGCTTTCCATAGGTTTGGGAGACCTGGCCATTGATTTTCTTTTAGGGTGTGTAGAAGGCTCCGTGAAGATTTTGGCTAATTAACTTTCAGAGAAGTGCCACTTAAATGTATCCAGGAGGTTGAAGTCTTTTTTTTTTTTTTCTCCTCTCATATCTTCAAAATTGGGCTTTAAGTTTTGTTTTCAAATTGTTGCCAGCACCTAGTCTGTTCAAAAATGATTTCCCTGGGGATAGATGATGATCTAGAGGCCATGGGATGCCACTTTGGGAGGCTCCAGGCTTACACATAATGAGTTAGAGGCACTTGTTGTTCAAGCCCAAGGAGCTGAGTTCGAGAACCCTGGCACCATAGCGTATTTAATATTTATAAGTCGTTTAATTTACACAAAGATTACACTTTTGAAAATACACATGTATTTTCCCCAGCGTGTCTGTTAGTACTGATGGTGCATTCAGAAATCAACCCTGAATCTCTGTGTCCCGGCTTTGTTTGGGTTTTCCCCTCCATTTGGTGTGAGGTTCAGATGTTGGACAACTTCACTGTTCATTCTTAGTAAGTTCACTTTCTTGTACCTCTTATGTGGGCCAAAGGTATCAAAAGTGAGAAACACGGCAGGAGAATTGGCCTGGAAATCTTACTGTGGATTTCTCAGGTACTGGCTTCCAGAAGTCTATCTGGAAGAAAGCAATTTGTTTCCTCCAGGAGATAAACTTAACCATATCCCCTTCCCCCTTTGGACTCAATTTTATGTATATTTATTTATTCATTTACTTCTTTATATTTTTTTCCACTTAACCAACATTTCTTAGGCTGAACTAGTTAACATCTTTTTAAAAAAGGTCACGAGATGAGCCTGAATTGATGGTGGTGGTCACCCATCATCTTGGTCCTTGGGAGGCTGAGGCAGGAACATAGGCTATATAGTAAGATCCTGTCTAAAACAAAACAACAGACATGAGAAACCTCTCCTTCTTGTGTTCCCACCAATATGGCATGGGTGGTTGCTGCTGGGGACCCTGGGCAGGCTATATCCTCTTGCATGTGTTGAACTACCCGTGGAGGGTTCCAGTCCTCTGAGACACATTGCCTTAGCAGGGGAACCATTCAAACTGGTGTGATGCAGGCAAATACTTTGTCGAAAATGTTCTTCATTTTTGATCAATCTCATGGTCCTTGTTAGTATCTTTGATTACACCAGATAATGTGCCATTCCATTTTATAGCATTTTAATGGGCTTTCATTTCCCCCTCCCAGTTCATCTCCAGCTGTGTGGTTATTAGGATTTGATGGTAGTTTGGTTTTGTTACTGCCTGAATACCTTCTGTGTGTGCTAGCTCTTCTGTGTGAATATGAAGGTCTTTAGAAGCAAAGAGAGGAGGTGGGGGGATGGGAGAGTCGGGGAGCAGGGTGGGGCATTGTTTGTTTCTCAGAGGCTCGTCAACAATTAAATTACAGATGACCCTTCCATGTCTGTATTCTCCAACTGTAAGGTGTTTGCTTTAAATCCTTTGGTAGGAGGTGCTGAGATGACCGAGTAGCCAAAGTATCTCAAGCCTTAGGACCTCAGTTCCACCCTTGATGGAAGGAAAGAACTGTTTCTGCAAAGTTGTCTTCCGACCATCACACACATGCCCTGCCTCCACTAGCAATAGTAATAGTAATAGTAATAGTAATAGTAATAGTAATAGTAATAGTAATAGTAATAGTAATAATAATAATAAACAGAATAAAATACAAAAATCTTTAGTAGAATCTGATCCATTGACTTTAAAAAATAAAAGAATAGAAAAGTCTGCTCAAATCCTTTTTGTCTAACAAGCAGTATTGTAATATGCTGTGATTAGAACCCTGTGCATTGCTGGTAGGATTGTGAAATGGCTGAGCCACTGTGAAAAGCAGTATGGTAGCTCTTGAAAAAGAAAGAAAGAAAGAAAGAAGGAAAGGAAGGAAGGAAGGAAGGAAGGAAGGAAGGAAGAAAGACAGGCAGCATTTCCATATGGTCCATCAAATCCACTCTTGAGCCTGAACTCAAAATTGAAAATGGAGGCTTGATCTTTATACCCTATGTCTACAGGGTATTGTGACATGTTTCCTATATAGTATATTATTTTCACAGTGACTACTAGGGCATGACAGCAATCCAGGTATCCACTGATGAAATGATAAGCAAAGTATGGGATTATAATACAGTCTGCAACAGAATGACATTCTGACATATAGGATGAATCCAAAATGCTAGAATATGCTAAGTGCAACATGCTGCCCTCAAATGATGAGAATTATATGAAATACTTGATTCACAGACATAAAATTGGCTATGGTTTTCTGTTTGTATCTTCAACTCTGGACATCTAATTGCTCTGAGTTCAAGTATTATTATTATTAATCTTGTTTTAATTAAAAATGTATGTTTATGTGTGTGTGTGTCTGTGTATGTGTGTGTATAAATGCTACATACCTGTGCCTGCATGTGGCAGCCGGAAAAGGACATTAAATCCCCTGGAGCTCGAGTTACAGGTGGTTGTGAGCTGCCTGTCCTGGATGCTAGGGACCAAACTCAGGTCCCCAGGAAGAGCATAGAGCAGCGAGTGATCTTAACAGCTGAGCTATCTCTCCAGCCTCACTATTTTAATTTTTATTAATTAAACCTGTTCTTTAGAAATTTTATATACACGTAACACATTCTGATGACTTCTGCTACCTCTCCTTTAGCTTGCTCACCCACATCAACCTCCTTTCTTCAATACAAGTTCCTGTCTCAAAATCATATTTGTTTTGTTTTTTAACATTTGTACTGTGTTAGGCAGGGCTGTGTGATCAGGGTGTGGGACTATGTACACATTGGACCCTAGTGGGCTCCCTTTGAGGGTTACACAGCTGAGGACAATGACTCCCCTGTTCTGTAGCATTCTTCAGCAATTCCCAAGAGAGGGTGTCAGACATTGTTTTAAATACTTGCTTGTTTTTGGTCAGAAAAAGTTCTTTTTCTTTAACTGTGATTTGGAAGATCCTTGTCACAGGCGTCTTACAGTGAATGGCTGAACCTCTTCCGGGTGTCTTCTCTGCTCTTGGTTTATCCTAAATGTTTCTCTGTCATGACAGGAATCTGGGTGTGTTTTGGCAACCTCTTAGGATAAGGTGCGGGGGGGGGGGGGTGCTTAAAGAGGGGTCTCTGCTGTTGCTACAGAACCAGCTCCAGGGGCTGGCCTTACCTCAGCTTCTCAGGACAGGCCTGTTGCCCTTCACTGATGGTTTGTTTTTGGGGGCCTATTTATAAAGAGTTTCTAAGTGACTTGGTAGATTTGGGACAGGAAATGGGATCGGTGGGGATTTGATGACAAATGGGCTTCTGGGTGCTTATTGGCTTGGCTACCATAAATGCAGCTTCTTCCTGGGGAGAGGGGTAGGGAACCACTTCCCTCTGGTTGTGTTTCCACTTTCCCCGGTCTCATTCCTTCGCTCTCTTGCCTTCTGTAGGCTTGGGGACCAGTTCTACAAGGAAGCTATCGAGCACTGCCGAAGCTACAACTCCCGGCTGTGCGCAGAGCGGAGCGTGCGTCTCCCCTTCCTGGACTCACAGACTGGCGTCGCCCAGAACAACTGCTATATCTGGATGGAGAAGAGGCACCGAGGCCCAGGTGAGCCACGCCACTGCTGGACCAGCATGCACTGGGGCTCCAGTTTGGAGGAAGCAGTACTACTGTGTCTGGGAGTCTGCACAGCTGGGTAGGATGGGGGTCGGATAGTAAGTACAGTTTTCTCCAAGGGACCAGTCAAGGATGGTGTCAGGTATTTATCTCAAAGTAACTCAAAGCAGTCTTCATTTTCCACCCTTGGGTGTTGGCTAAAATCTGCAAATGTGCTTAGTTGTGGGAATAAGGCTTAGTTTTGTCATCAGAACTCTGTCCCCGAGGCTTGTCATCTGTGAAGTGTGGATAATCTCAGTATTTACTACACAGGGTTTATCGGGATTAAGTGACAATATCTATAAACAACTCAATATGTATATGCTCTAAAATGCTGCATATCATTGCTGTCATGACCATGATTTTAATCTAGGCTTCTCAGAATAGAATAAAACCCATTGGTATACACCAGGGAGACAGCTAGCTATAGAGATGCAGTTTTCTATGGTCATATTTACTTTAAAATTTAATTGTATGTGTATATATATACCTGTCCCAATGTGTGTATATATGTGTGTGTGTATGTTGGTGTGGTGGTACATGTGGGCATGCAAGTGTCTTTTTAGATGCTCTTCACCTTGCTTTTTGAGACAGATCTCTCACTTTTCCTGGGAGCTTGCTGATTCAGTTTGGCTGGCCAGCCAATGAGCGTCAGGGATCTGTCTACTTTTTCCTCCCCAGTGCTGGGATTAAAAATATATGCATTTACATGGGTTCTCAGGATCAGCTTCTATGCTTTCCTGGTAAGCACATTAGCAACTGAGCCATCTCCATAGCCTTTGCTTTCTATTTATTTATTTATATTTATTTGGTAGGGTCTCATCCAGCCTAGGCTGATCTCAAACTTTCTTGCTATGATCTTGACCTCCTCCTGGTCCTCTTGTTTCTGCTCTCAGGGGATGGGATTAAAGGCATATGGCACCACCCCGGCTCTGTATGAGTATATTAAACTTCTGTTTTGAAAAGTTTCCTATTCATGTAAAATTTGGATAATGGCAGAGAAAATCAAAATCCTCATGGCCAAGTACCACCACGGTCACTTGGGGCCAGTCATTTCATTCATACTTAGCAGTCACCTTTCTCCCTGAGTGACTTTGAAGTAGATCTGGGACACACATCATTTTATGTATAAACACTACGGACTTAAAATGTCAAACCAGTTGGGTAGAGAAAGCATGCCTATAATCACAGTATTTAGGAAGCTGAGACAAGGGGATTGCAAGTTTGAGGCCAGTCTGGGAACATGGCAAGATTCTGCCTGAAAAGATAGACCAACCCATCCCCCAATCAGGATCCAATCAAATCGCTGGCATTCATTTCTCCCGCTACATGCAATGGACCGGCTCCAGATAGTATTCCTACATTGCAACTGGATGATGTGGCTCTTAGAAATCTTCAGGCTTGTCTCTGACACACACTCTCTCTCCCTTGTATGTTATTTGTTGAAACTGGGTTGTTTGCACTGTAGGGTTTCCCAGAGCTTGGATTTGCTGATTGCACCCCCATGGTGTTATTCCTCTGAATTGGTAATTAGGTCTAGAGACTTATTGAGGGGGGTCTTTCTCTCCCCCCCCTCTCTCTGGCAAGAGCAATTCCTAGATGGTAGTTTGTGTTTTCATCAGAAGGCTCATACAGTCTGGTTATCTTCCCTTTATTCATGCTTAGCAGCCCTTGATGATAATCATCTAGATTCTTATTCCATTAAGAGTTGAAAAAAATGTGGCCTTTGATCTGAGGTCATGGTTTTTCATTTATTAGCTGTACAGCTTCTGTAAAGGAAAACATCCCCTCCTTAAAACTTTGGTTGGTTAGGATGAGCTACACCTGACGTGAGGTAAGTAACATTTCCCCTGTATTTATTAGTTTTCAGAATAATGAGTTGGTTCCTTCATATTGTCCAAAGCTGATCAATACAGTTATTTTAAGTGCTATCATGAACTTGAACTTAAACACATCTGAGGCATTTTAATCCACTGCAGCTGTTATTCTGATTGATGGTTGCAGGTCCCCTCTTCAGCCAGTATGGCTTCGGAAACAGCCCCAGTTCCTTCTGATGGCTTCCTTGCCATCAGTATCAGGGCAGATGGATGCAGGCTCACCCCGTGAACTTTCTGTCTTAGACCTGGATGGAGCTGTTTTTCCTAGGAGTCCTGGTTTCTTATTTTTGTAGATGTTTAAAAACCACCATCTATGCTGTTCATAGATGAACAAGTTTATGAAATATGATATTTTAAAATGAAATATGCTATGGAATTATATTTCCTGGCTAATTCAGTTTTAAATAGTTTGTACTTAACTACCTTTAATCCATTTCCCTCTTCAGAATGCAACATTCGCACTCTCTGTGAGTGCATGAATGTACATATATATGACACACGTGCAAATACACATGTGCACAGATGCATGCATGAATACAATGCATCTGTGCATATACCTCCCAAACCTGGATTTGATGGCACCAACACACTTTCTTTTTCCTGTACAGAGCTCACAGCAGACATATCAGTATCACATTAACAACAAGACTATTCATGATAAAATTACTGGACAGGGTTTAAGGATTTTTCCCTTTTGCTTTTTGGAGGTTTGTGCTCCTCAGTGTCAGTCACTCTGCCCCAGTCTCTTCAGGTGGACCCCCGTGTTGGTTGTGACAGTCAGTCTTCTTCATGCTTGGATTTACAGGTTTCATTTGGGTTTTACTTATTAGGGATTACTCTATGCAGAGGACCCATAGAATTTCTTTTCTTAAAATTAGTTTCACATTTTGAGTCACTATATACCTCCTGGGAACTGCAAACATGAGCAGAGGCCATGGGAAGTCATGGAGACTGGAGTGGCACAGGCCAGCATCTACCAGGTGCTCTGCACTTACAGTATGGCTTCCAGCTTCCTGAGTGTGTGAATGAGTAGGTCTCTGATTCTTGTGTCTTTCTTTGGAAACCTTTTCTTCTGTTGGTTTGTTGTCCAACTTCAAGGTGACAGTTAACGCATTATCTTGCTATAGCTTTTAAAATGAATGAATGAACAAATGAATGGAAACCCTAGACACTGGTAAAGGCTAACAACAGAGCTGTCATTTATACCTTCTGGGAGGTGAAAA
Source organism: Phyllotis vaccarum (assembly GCA_033318265.1). Classification (NCBI taxonomy): domain Eukaryota; kingdom Metazoa; phylum Chordata; class Mammalia; order Rodentia; family Cricetidae; genus Phyllotis; species Phyllotis vaccarum. The sequence goes on from JARWLC010000006.1 coordinate 64,448,035, forward strand.
TCAGTGGATTGGCACTGGGTCTCTCAACCACTCCAGGACAGAACTCAAGTTCAGGAGGAGTTGACCAACATATCATGGACTTCACAGTTTTGTTTGTTTGGAGTGTGTGTGTGTGTGTGCTTTAATTTTGTTACAATTTTGTGATTTTTAAATTTAATTTGGGTAATGTTTTCTTTATTTATATTTATTTATTTATTTATTTTGGTTTGGAGAATTTGCTGTTGTGTTGGGGTTTTACCTGCTTTTTGAGAAAGAACTTAAATTTGGGTGGGTAGGAAGGGGAAGGATCTGAAAGGAGTTAAGGGAAGGGAAGAACATGATCAAAATATATTTTAATTTAAAAATTGTTTTAAATTAAAAAAATGGCAAGAATTCTTCACATGCATTTTCCCAATATCAATCTCTGGCGTGATGGTCTTTGCTTTTTGTTTTTGAAAATTTTCATTTTGATGTGTCTTGGAATAGATTTGTTCAGCCTTATTCTATTTGAAGTTTACTTGGCTTCTTGGTCTTGTAGTTATTTTTACAATCTTGAGGGAAAGTAAATGAAAACCAGAAAGGCATTCTCTGTGCTACATTTGCAATTCACACTAGCATGCACTGATAACTTCTTTCTACACCAGGACATCACAGTTTACCTGTTCACCTGTTGATGCGAGTCTTGGACTTCTTTCTAGTTTCTGGCTATTATTAAGGAGGTCTTTATGAACATCTGTGTTGAAGTCTTTGCATGGACACATGCTGTCATTCTTCTGGGGCAGACAGCTCAATCACAGAATAGCTAGATCACAAGGAAGGTAAATGCTTAACTTTTAAAGAAATTGTCTGGCAATTTTCCAAAGTGAAGTAGACATCATTCCTTCCTGCCGTGTGAGAGGGCTCCATTGTTTAAAGCCTCTGCTAATACCACACATTGCCAGTCAAGAAGAAATTTGGCTATTCTGATGGATGTATAGTGATACTTATTATAGTTTTAATTTGTGTTCCCCTTATGAATAGTATTACTGATGATCTTTATGTGCACTTATTTGCCATTGAAAACTGTTTTTTCTGTATCTACATTCAACCCTTCTGTGAACAGACATATTGCTCTTCCCATGCTAGCCCTTGTTTAAGTCTTCACAAACACCCCTGGGTGTCCACAGTTTAATTAGCCTCTGGCATTCCCTACCTAGAGAACCATCAGTCTCTTCATGTTAAGGGTCCAGTCTTCCAAGACTGCCCCAATTCATGTACCAATTGCAAGTCTAGGCTCTCAGCTGTGTTTCTGATTTCTGGATACAAATTAGGAGCCCCCAAGATGCCATTCAGATTTGGTCATTTGTTTGAATGACTCACAGCTCAGAGAAACAGTTCACCTATCTGGACCAGCAGCTGATCACAAAGGACCTACCTGAGTCATCTCCATTCCTTTGGGACTCATCACCACACAAGCCCCCTTAGTCTTTCTCTGTTCATCGCCATTCACACGCAATTCTCTGACATCAAGAAGCTCGTAGCCACCATACTTGTCTGGGACCCAGATCAGCGCCGTCACTCAGCCTTCATGAGAGAATCCTCTTGAAGTAGATAATTAACATAGAGACCCACAATTAGGCAGTGTGCTTAGAGGAGAGACCTTGGAGCACTCAGCCTCGAATAGGGTGTGTTTAACACAACCCTCCCCTCAGGGCTCTGGGGTCATGGAAGAAATGGGAGAAAGGCTGTAAGAACCAGGGGGGTGGTAGGTAATGTTAAGGAAATAGCATTTTCCAGACATTACAGGGAAGATGCCCATAGGAACTCACAGAGACAGTGAGGGCAGAAAACCCACACAAGTCTCACCAGCCAAAAATCCAGGAGTGAGGGAGGGGAGTGGGCATAAAGCCCCACCCACAGCCAAGAAGTTATTTGAAAATGATAACTATGGGGAGAAAAAAAAATCAGTTTTCTTCAATGGAGTGACACTGGGTATATCAGCCACACTCTGGGGCAGGTCCCGTATTCAGGAGATGATGACCAATACAAGTTAGACCCCTTCCTTCCTTCCTTCCTTCCTTCCTTCCTTCCTTCCTTCCTTCCTTCCTTCCTTCCTTCCTTCCTTCCTTCCTTCCTTCCTCCCTCCCTCCCTCCCTCCCTCCCTCCCTCCCTCCCTCCCTCCCTCTTTTCCTTTCCTTTCCTTTCCTTTCCTTTCCTTTCCTTTCCTTTCCTTTCCTTTCCTTTCCTTTCTTTCTCTCTCTCCTTTTTTCCCTTCCCCTCCCTTCCTCTTCCTTCTTTCTTGAAAGTAAGAACCGGTAAGAACGTGAAGTTGAGTGGGTAGAGAAGCTGGAAAGGATCTGGGAAGTCTTGGGGAAGAGGGAAATACTATAGAGACATACTGTATAAGATTCTCAAAGAATAAGTAAAAAGTACAACAGTCATTTAAAAAATGAGCTATGTAAGGGAGCCACCGGGGCAAGGGGTAAGGAGGGGTTTGCCATCTCCAGCGTTGACACTCCTAGTGCCTCAAGAGTGTTCTGAACTTCATCCCTGTGGGTTTCTGTGGCCCCTGTGAGCGTGGCTGATGCTGCTGATTGTTAGTGATCAGGTCAACTCCCAGTGCCTTTGGAGATCAGAGGCTGAGCGGCAGAAGTTAGCGCTGAAGGTCTGAAGAAGACTGGAAGCTCCAGTCTGATAATTGTATGTTTGGTATCCCTGGCAACATTCCCAGTCTGAGGCTAGACAGAAACCTCCGATCAGTGGTGATCTTATTAGTCTAGGGAATCCACAAACGGAGGACTAAAGATAGTGTATTTCTTATTATACATCCGGCATCACATGGTCAATCTATGCACCTGCTTATTGTAAAACTACTCAACATTTTTGCCATTTAAAGATTTTTGGATTTGAGTACTTACATAGTCTAGGCATCTCTCTCTCTCTTACACACACACACACACACACACACACACACACAGAGCAAATATTTTCTCTCAATCTCTAATTTATATTTTTGTTGCCTTAAAAGTGTCTTTCAATGAGTGTTGAATTTGTGTGAAATACAAATCATCAGTTTGTTCTTTGTTCCTTTGTGCTTTGGCAATGGACCCAGGAAATTACTGCCTAATAGAAGGTATGGGCTTTTCTTAGAATTTATAATTTTAGGTTTTTATTTTGCTTCTATAAATTGTATGTAGTGCAAAGTATGAATTAGCTTATTTTTGCAGATGCTTTCTTCAGGATAATTCATTAAAAAGACTTAACTTTTCTTGTGCTTTCTTTGTATTTTGATTAAAGATTAGATACTCACGTGTGTAGTAGGAGGTTTCTGGCCTGAACTTTTGGGCCTAACTTCAAGGTCTAGGCCCACAGACCCGCAGTCCTACAGTCCCACAGTCCCACACAGATACTTTGATTAATTTGTGGCTGATCAGCCTCAGGCCCAGGCATATAACTTGCTAGCTCTCTACCCTTCATCTAACCCATGTCTCTTGTTCAGCCATGCGGCTGGGTACCTTTTCTTAGAGCAGCATAGTTGTCCTCTGCTTCTTCCGGGCTTCTCTCTGGTATTCTGCTCTGTGCTTCCTGTTCTCAGAGTTTGTAGCCCCGCCCACACCTCCTGCCTGCCTTTGGCCCATCAGCGCTTTTTATTAAACCAGTGGGTGGGACAATTATTTACCATGAAACAACACAATACCCCTACACACGTGTCTGTGGGTCTCCTTCTGGACCCTCGGTTTTGCTCCATTGCTCTTTGCCTGTTTTTACTTCTATAAAAGGTCTGGATTATTGCAGTGTCACAATACACCTTGAAATCAGGTGTTGTTAAGGTGGCTGTGGGGTGCACAATTTATACTCCCAGTACTTAGAGGTGGAGGCAGGCAGATCTCTCTGAGTTTGATATCTGAGGCTGAGTATCAAGGTTTAGGTCAGCCTGGACTACATAGTAAGACTTTGTCTTTAAAAAAACAAGGTGATATGATATATTTCTCTAAATTCACTTTTCTTCAAAGTTATTTTTACTATTCTGGGTCCTTTGTACCCATGTATGGATTTTACTGTTTATTAATTTTTATAAATCTGTAGCTGCATCTGGGAAAATGGATAGTTTTCACTGCAGAGTCTTTCAAGCATATCTTCCCACTTATTAATGTTTAAATTTACTATCAGTGATTATAGACTTTTTCATAGAAACATTTTTGTCAGAGTGAGGAGCAATCTCTTCAGCCCCTGAGAATTTTTTTTCAAAATGTGAATGGATTTTGCATGTCTATGTCTATTGAGGGTTTTTTGTGGCTTTTTATGTATTTCTTGTCTCTATATTACCATGTCACCAAGGTTTTATTTACATTTTTGTATATATTTGATGAGATATTGGTCGATACTTGTTTTGGAATGGTGTGTCTGGTTTAAGTACCAAAAGATGCTTCATGTGATGAGTTGGGAAGGGTGATTTTTCTTTTCAAATTTTTTGAAGACTTTATCTATAGAATTGGTATTGCTTTTTCTATAAATGTTTTATAGATTCACCAGTGAACCCATTTGGACCTGGTGATTTCTTGGGAATGTTTAACTATAAATTTAATCTCATTTGCAGATATAAGGCTATTGAGGCTTTCAGCTTCATCTTGGGTAAGTTTTGGTAGTTTGTTTATTTGAATAATTTGTTTAAATTAGTTGTGCATCATTGCTTATAGGATCCGAAAAGATGGCTGAGCATATTAGTTTTGTGTTGCTGAGAGAAACAATGGAGTTTCCCTGAAATCTACATGAGGGAAGGAAAGAACTAACTTCTGAAAGTTGTCCTCTTGACCTCCACACGTGTGACATGACACATGCTCACACACACTCTTACATGCCCATGCACACTATCTGGAAGCAAATAGAAAAATTCCTCAGAATATTGCTATTGGCTTTTTAGTATGTGTGGAATCTGTAGTAGTGCAGTCTTTCATCCATAAGGTATTTTTTAACTTCCTTTTAAACTTCTGACTAGAGGCTTTTTATTTAAATTTTCTCAAAAAACAATTTTTGGTAGCATTAACTCTCTTTCTCCTTCCCATCCTCCCCCCCCCCCCTTTTTCAAGACAGGGTTTCTCTGTGTAGCCTTGGCTGTCCTGGAACTAATTAACCAGGCTGGCCTCAAATTTAGAGATCTGACTGCCTCTGCCTCTCAAGTGATGGGATTTAAGGCATGTAGCTGGCTTCTTCCCTCTCTTTAAATAATGACAGTCTCAAGCAATCCAGGCTGACCTTGAATTCATTATGTGCCAAGGTTAATCTTAAATTCAGATCCTCTTGCCTCTATTTCCCAAGGGCTGCTATTATAGGCCTACATTACCATGCCTGATTTTATGTAGAAATGAATCCAGGATTTTTTTTTTTTATTCTTTTTACACATTGATGTTTTGCCTGCATGTACATCTGTCTGAGGGTGTCAGGTCCCCTGGAACAGGAGTTACAGACTGTTGTGAGCTTCCATGTGGGTGCTGGTAGTTGAACCCAGGTCCTCTGGAAGAGCATCCAGTGTTCTTAACCATTGAGCCATCTCTCCAACTTCAGGGTTTCATAAATACCAGACAAGTATTCTACCAACTGAACCACATCCCTTGTGCTCCCCCCGCCCCCATCTCTGCTTTCAAGATAGGGATTTCATTATTCTGTAGCTGAGGCTGGCCTTGAACTTCTCATCCTCCTGTCCCTTTCTCTCTGAGCTGGAATTAGTGCTGGGGACACAGCAGGGTCACCACACATCTTAACATGTCCATTGCATGTATATTTTGTTGTTTATTTAAGAGCAGATCCCTGTAGAAGGACATTTGCCACGTTACAATGAGTATACATTTTTACATTTAGGGATTCCTGGGAATGGGACTGGTAGGTCAAAGGGGACACTTGCAGAGTTTTGCTAGTGATGCCAACTTCTTTATGATGTCATACACCCAGTGTCCTGTGTGATGGAGCAGAATGGTAGATACATTTCTAAAAACAGAATATTTAAACAGTGTAGGACACTGATTCATGGCAGAGTAGAGTTACTGTTGCAAAGGCTGAAGTTTGGGGCACCGTTGTTAGGGACATTATAGAGGTTACATTGTAATCTATCCCTCCCTCCTTCCTTCCTTCCTTCCTTCCTTCCTTCCTTCCTTCCTTCCTTCCTTCCTTCCTTCCTTCCTTCCTTCCTTCCTTCCTTTCTTTCTCCTCTCCCTCCCCCTCCTCCCCTCCACCTCCTCCTCCTCCCCTCCTCCTTTTTGATAAAACGAAGGTCTCACTATATAGTTTTGGCTGGCCTGAGACTCACTATGGAGTCCATCTAGGCTGGCCTGGCTTAGAACTCACAGAGATTCTGCCTCCTGAGCACTGGGATTAAAAGTATGCAGCACCCACTGCTCCTGGCATAATCTTAACACTCTTAAAACAAGCTCTTCTGCTAAACGTCTTGTTAAATGCTTTTACGCCACTGGGAGGCAAGCTCTCTGTGAACAATTAGAGTTGGTGATATTGATGATGAGATGTGACAAGAAAGTTGCTGGGCATAGACAGAGGGACTGGGGACTCTCCCTTGTCGTCTTGGTGTGGGAGCTGTTTTCCCGTAGAGCAGAACTCTCATCTTTAATCCTGCCTGTTTCTGGGAGAACAATGGGAGACCCACTGAGATATGGGTAGGTGGAGAGGACAGGCTCAGTGCCTCTGCTGTGAGCTAGGCTCCATTAGGATCTGTATGACTTTGAGCTGGTTACAAAGTTACCCTTAGTGTCCTGATTCAGCCTTTAAATGTTTCGTGGAGTTTCTGCCTCAAGGGGAAAGTGTGGTAAACTCCAGCATCTGTCGCTGTGCCTGCTTTAAGAGTGGTGGGAATGAAGTTTGGCAACCCCTGGGCCAAAAGAGGCAGGCCATATTTCCATGTTGACAAATGACATAAGGAACTCCAGGGTGAGTCTTAGAAAGGGAAAGCGGGAGGATGTCCCCAGTGATGTGGACTAAATCCTGGAGTGTAGTGCCAGTGTCCAGACTCCTATCCTTTAGGGATGGGTCAGGGCAGATTTTAGCTAAACTGAGAGGGTGGGCAGAGCTCTAGGGTCCCACTCCTGGTGGGCTTAGGAAACACTCTCCCTGCTCTTCCTGCCTTACCTGGGGCCTTGTGTTCATCTCTCCATCCCTATAAGGATGGTCCAAATAGACGTTTTTCAGCCAGGGCATGGGCAGAGCCGCTGTGATATGAGGAAGAGTTATCATGAGAAAGTACGAATTTCTTATGCGGGCATTTCCCCCATTATAACTGCCTTGGCCTGTCACTGCTGTTCTAGTTTAGATGTTCAAGAGCTGCTGTCTTGGAGAATTCCCAATGCATGTCACTATCTGTCTGTAAATGTGAAGGCCGTTAAGGACCCATTGTGGTGACATACAATGGGAGCAAGATGTGGAGGAGACTCTTTAGATGGGACTGATGGCCCGAGAAGAGCCTCATGTGTGCCTTCCCATTTGTCTGGCTTGGGTGGGGCTGCACACAGGTGACGAATTCTTCACCTGTGGTTTCTGATCCTGTCATCTGGCTCCAAGCACACGTCCCTATTTCCTTCTGGCGCTTCCAGTGTCTCTGGGTTCCTCAGTGTCTTGGTTGATTCTTTTTTAATAAGAGTGGGTACGTGGGATGGAGATGATTTCTGGTGACTGTTGGGAGAGAAGGTGGAAAAGCTGGCCTAAGTTCTGGGAGGTAAAACTAGATTTAATATGAAGACAGAAACACAAGTGTTGACTAACACACTGCCCTGTGAAAGTAGGTGTTTTCTTTACATTACAGGGAAGAGTGGGCCGTAACTGTGGGTCCACCTTTGGGATGCCGAGGAAGGAACCTTCCCCTCAGTGGACTTGAACTTCCACCCTTTGGATTTGACTGAGAGACAATCACTTGGGCCTTTTGTGCTCCGCTTAATTCTTGCCTGTGCTTTTTTCATGTTACTTCATCTTCCCGGTCCTTCCCAGCTCAGGCATTGCCACAGATACTCAGACCCAAACTTGAATGATGTGCATAAGCGAGGTATTTGTCTGCAACCTGCTGCCTGTTTAAGCCTCGGGTTTCATTACAGCACAGTTTTCTACGGAACCCGTTCTCCCAGCTGGCGTGCAAATTTCTGTATGAGTGTGCCTGTGCTTTCGCACAAGCAGAGTGTGGGAACTGGGGCTGCAGCGCCAGGCAACAGTGTTGCAGTTTGCACAGGGGGTCTGTGACTGGAGGGGTAGCTGTGGTCTGGGTTGCCAGGGAGGACTGGTAGGGAGGACTGGCTCCCCCTTTGTCTCCTGTCTCCCTCTTCCTCTCCTCTATATCCACCCCTAACCCTAGGCTCAGTCCTCAATGTTAATTCCTGATGGCGGCTGTGGCTCCGTCTTCCTCCTCCTCCTCCTTCGGTCTTCCCCACACACAGACCTTTGAGTTATGTGCCTCCTGTTCTAATGAGATAAACAACATTAGTCTCACGGGGCTCTGCCCTTCCCTCTGTAAGTGCAACTGAAGGGTGGAATGTGTTGGTTCTCTATAAAAGGGACCCTGGTGCCTGTCAGCTTGTCAAGCAGGCTGAGGAAGGGGGGGGGGAGGAACCCCAGTGGAGTGCTTTGGGGCCCATTTACTTGTTGAGATAAAGTGGATTCAAGGCAAAATTAAAAGAGAAGCATGTGTCCATCCTGGTGGCCGAACAGTGGTAAGGGCAAGACTGTCACATGGGCACAGGGCTCTAAGACTCAGCTATCTCAACTAGCTTGTGATGATTAGCAACTGGCACCCATCCAGCCTTCATGGCTGCAGGGAGATTTCTCTTGAACATCAGTTAATTCCTACCATACTCCCCTGAGGTAGGTTTTACTGATGACCCAGTCTTACAGGCAGTTACAGGCAATGGGGGCTACATTGTTTTCTAATACCCCTGCATGTGAGGTTCTTCTGCAACACAGGGCTTCTCCAAGCTAGAAAGTTAAAAACAGCCTCTCTTCCACATCCATACTGTTGCTAACTCTTCAGGAGAGTGGATGTAAGCCACCAGCAGGGAGGTTTCGGCAACACTAACCCACAGGGCAGTTATCAGAATGTAGAGAACATATAGTAGCCAGCCATGTGTGGACATTTTAAGATTTTGGCTCCTTAGACCTTTTGAGAGGGCTAGTCAGGACAAGATTCTCATTTAGCAGCCTTGGCTCAGGTTGAAAATACTATGGAACAAAGAGACAGAGCAAGAAGAAAACCCACTGCACAGATATAGCCACACAGATGTGGGTGGGCTCTGAACAAAGGCCAGAGCCCACCATCCAGAGTCCTTCTTGGAAGTCTTGTCAAACAGGACATTTTCTTTCTTTGTAGTTCCGGAAGCTGAACCCAGGGTCCTTCACATTCTAGGTAAGGTCTTTACTGCTGAGCCATGTCCCTAGCCCTTTTTGATCAGTTTGTGACTCGGTGAATGACCCGGAGCCAGACTATCAGGACCACTGTTATTTCTTTCTGTCTTTCTGAGTCTTGCTTAGCTCAGGTTGAGTTTATATGAAGATTTCTAGATGTGCCTGCCAAGTATGGTGTGCTAAATATAGGGGACACTAGAGATGGTATGATTCCTGCCATCCTAGCTCTTTCAAAACTAGTAGGAGAGACACTTGTATGTGAGCAATTAATTATATTAGCTAGGGGGAATACAAGAAATTTAGGATTCTACAGGAAAGGCCGTTAAACGAGTCTTGGTACATCAGAGAACACAGTAGATGCTGCTCAGTCCTCCAGATGTTCCCAGTAGGCATTAAAACAACCTATAAAGTTCCTTAAAAACAGTTGTTGAATTCTCTTAAAGGCCTACCTCCCTTTAGATCAGGGGTCTGGTGTGGATTTCAGGCTCTGGAATTCCTGAGCTCTCCCATTTCAGCTGATTAGACTCTAGCCCCAAATGAGCAGTGATTTCTGGGACTTGTTCTGTGATGTGGAGGAGTGGGCTAATACTTGTGTCCTTGCTAAGATCCTGGGGGCCTTCCCCAGAGGCAGCTTGCATGTCTGGATGGGACCCAGAGTGAATGTGTCTATTCAGGGCCAGAGATAGCATCTTCCTCAAGTGAGTCACACCAGAAACATGGAGCCATCTCTGCAGATGCCTTCTCTCAGAGGGAGGTCACAGCTGCCCGTCTCCATGTCGGCAAGCTCAAGATAACTTATCTGACTCATTTAGCCTTCTGTCCATCTGATTCAGGTCGATCCTTAAGCCCTCTGACTCCAACCTTAATATTTCCTGAGAATCAATGGGGTGGAGATACAAACCTCCAATGTATTTACCATCCTGAAAAACATGGGAAGAACGGCATCATTAAAATGATACTTAGCTTAAAAAGCTACATGCGCATTTTGGATCCTTTAATGCTGGTCTGGTTGCCAGTCAATGGAAGTCATTTTTCCTCTTAACGTTTCTTTGGGAGTGGTGGCAGTTGTGTGTGTGTCCAAGTGTGCTTACTCATGCATGCGGGCGGAAGTCAGAGACTGACTTTGGGCTTTTTTCTCATGCTCTTCACCTTATTATTTGAGACGAGGTCACTCAGTGAACCTAGGGCTTGCTGTTTTTTGGTTCTACTGGCTGCCCATCAAGGCTCTAGGATCCCCGTTTCCATCTTTCCTCCCCAGCACTTGGGGTTTTAGACATTTGCCCACTAGTGCTGGGAATTGAACTCAGGCCCTCACGCTAGTGTAATAAGCATTCTACCCACCGAGCCATCTTCCTACCCCCATAACTCTTGTGTGTGTGTGTGTGTGTGTATGTGTGTGTGTGTGTATGTGTGTGTGTGCAAAAGTTTATGCAGGATGCTTGTCATAAAAATGAAGTAGGTGGTGTTAGAGGTCAAATGTAGGTAGAAACTACTTTGGGGAGATAGTGCATGCTTGCCCATCCCATGGACCTCTGCCCATTTCTTTGTGTGAGGCCTGGCACATGAGCCAGGAAATCTAGGAACACAGGTTATGCAAGTAGGCATCTAGGGCAGGTCATACCTCCCTGAGTTGTCCATGTTTTCTGGCCTCTGCAAATGGCCCGAAGCTGGCTGCTGGTGGTGGTGGGGTGCTGTAAGCAGATCTGGCTCTCATGATGTCATCTTTGAAATGCTTCTTAGTCAAGGCTCTCGGGTTCACTGACTTCTGCTGCTCTCCTCTGAAGGGAGCTTGTTTAACTTAGCCCTGGACAGAGGGACAGTCACTGCAGGGCCACTACCTTGCAAACCTGGTGGTTTACAAGTCTCTTTCCAGATAATACCATTTGCTAAAGGTGGTAGCTCTGCCTGGCAATGGACCTGATGAACATTATAAGGGTATAGAGTCTGGGGTGATCCAGAACAGATTACACCGTGGCTCAACTGTGTACCAGCTGGATGACACTAACAAGTTACTGCACCTCTCTGGGCTCTACTTGTCTCTCACTGCAAATGACAGGTTATGCAGGGTAGTCTGTGGTGTTCCCTATGGCCTTTTATTTTTACAATGTGTCTGTCCACAGGCCTTGCTCCGGGCCAGCTGTACACATACCCAGCCCGCTGCTGGCGCAAGAAGCGACGTCTGCACCCGCCAGAGGACCCAAAGCTTCGACTTCTGGAAATAAAACCGGGTGAGTGCCCCGTGGTGAGTGCCCCATGGTGCTCAGCTGAGCCAATAGCAAGCAGGAGAGGCAAGGAGGCCTGAGCTGCCCATGTCAAGACTCATTGCTCTTGTGTCCACATGGTGGTTTCTTGGCCCGAGGCTGCAGCTCAAGAGTGGAGAACTTACCTACTATGTGCAAGGCCTGGAGTTCCACCCCTATACTGCAAAAAAAGTAAAACAAAACAATAAATAAACACAAAAAACACCAACAGAATGAGTTGCTGGCGGAAGAATGGTGTTCATGTGGCACACAGAGATGTGATATGCTCACTCTGTATGTAAGCATGCATTGTTGTCCTCCAAACTCTCTGAACATGGGGGTCTTCTTATATCATTTTGTGTTTCCCTTTACCACCCTTGAGAAACAAAGCCAGTGGCCATATGCACCAGGCCTCTGGTTGGGGTGGGGGGTGGTTCTCTCCCTTACCAGAGCCTAAGGAATAACAATGCTTTGGTTCAGGCCCCTCTCTTCCTTGTAGCCTTAACAAAGACACCTTGACCCAGGTATATTTTCTCAAAGAGGCCAGAGTTTCTTGGGGACCACCTCACACACACCTGTGTGACTTTCTGGAATGAAAAGACTAGTTTGTTAAAACTAGAACTTGTGTGTGTGTGTGTGTGTGTGTGTGTGTGTGTGTGTGTGTGTGTGTTGGGGGGGGAGCTGAGAGCGTCAGAATGTCAAGGTCATTCCTGGAGTGCAGGCTTCTTTGCCTTGACTCAGCTGTAACACTTCAGACACAAGGCTCTCTTCTCATCTATGTCTGGGTTGTAACTTGACAGAGTCAAGGTCAATGTCATCTCACCTCAGACCTCTGCTCAGTGTGTGGGGTCCTTAGTTCTAATGGAACCCCTTAATGCTGGGGTGATTGCTTCTGCTTTGGATTCCATCCAGTGAAACGAAATGAGTGACTGGACTTTTAGCCACTTTTTCCAGTGTGATCAGGTCTCTGAGGTCAGCACAAGTACTGTCTTCCCCAGCATGCATCAGTCTAGGGGTGATGAAAATTCTTTAGCATTTTTTTGCTCTGCGCTTGTATTTTCTTTTTGAATTACAGTTTGTGTTAAGGCACTTTTCCATGTCTGTGAGCTAGTCACACTTTTAAGCGCCTAATAGACACACGTGGTCAGTGAGTGTGGTCCTTGGTCACACACATTAAGTGTGACCCCAAGCAACGGTAGCAGAGGTGGTGGTGACATCTGGAACCAATGTGCGCTTGAGGCCATCTTCTAGGTCAACCTGTGCTACATGGACCCCTGTCTAACCCCGTCCCCCAACCAACATCAAAAATGAAAGTCTGCACTGGGCACGGTGGCACACAATTTTAATCTCAGCACTCCAGAGGCCAAGGCAGGGGAATCTCTGAGTTTGAAGCCAGCGTGGTCTATATAGCAAGTTCTAAGACAGCCAAGGATACAGTGAGATACTGCCTAAAAAGTAAGAAAAATGAAAGAAAAGAATGCTTGTCAGATGATGCCATAAAGTCAAAAATATATCTAGCTCAAAGGAATAAAAGGCATCATTAGCTCATTTCTTACTTTATTGCTGTCCAACCAGGTTAAGAAACTTGCTCAAAGTTGCACAGGAATTTCTATGGGCCCAGCAGGGAATCCCAATGGCGTAAGTTCCTGTTCAGAGCTTTTCGGCTACCCTATAGAGGTTTCTATAGACATTTACTTTATGTTTATAAAATTAATATATGTATTGATTATTCAAATGCACCAAGAGATAGTTGTAAGTCCTTCAGTCAAAATGTTAGAAACTCAAACCTGGCTAGCTCCCCTAAGCCAAAATGGAAAACTAATACACAGAACAGTAAATATGGGTTCCCAAAACTGCTGTGAGGGCTGTATGTCTTGTGGTGTATGCAATATGCTCATCTCTTCATGGGAGGTCCTAGACTCAGCACCCAGCAGGACAGTCCCCTTCCCCAGCTGTGGCAGAGAAGCCCTAGGGAGGACTGAATAGCTGGCTGGGTTTTTGTCTGCTCCACAAATTCTTGTCATCCAGGGCCTGAGTCACCACCTTCCTCAGCAGAGGCCTCTGATTAGCATAGTGCTTGGCAAAGCCCTTTCCAGAGATCTTCCTTTCAGCAGACAGCAGCTCCTACCTCATGCTGGGGCTTAGGGACAGATGGAAGGGAACAGTGTTTTAAGTTTATTTCATAGGTGAGAGCAGTCAGCTTGTGGACAGAGCCAAGGGTGTTTACCGCGTGGATTGTGTGCCTGAGGCGCCATGGACCACAGCTCATGGAACTGAGGCAAAAAGTGATTTTTGAGGGTTTGACCTGTCTGCAGATATTCACATTGGGCATTCTGGTCTTGCAGCATCTGCTTCCTGTCTGTGGCTGGGTGGGAGCAGCTGTGTTTATAGGTGCTGGAGATCTGCCTCCATCTATGGTCTATGATGGCTGAGGGAGAAGGCAGTTCCCTCCAGCACACAGTAGTTCTTCCTGTGACTCTTGAAAAGACTTCCAGAGTCTCTGCTTCAAGCATGAGGTGGAAGTGGCTGTACCAACTTCAGGGAGAAAGGCCCAGATCATAGATGCTTAGTGTTCTAGAGCAGGACCCGCTCTGGAGAGAGGAGCCATAGCTCTGTGAGTGTGGACCTTAGGGATATCCTTATTCCCCATGAGTACAGCTGCACTGTTTTGAGAGGCCTGTTCTTCTAGCCAGGGCTCAGGTGCTGAGAGACAGTAAACAGCCCAGGTTTGGGGACTGGGAACTTTAAAATCATATACACTTCTCAGAGACATTTGTTCCTGCTTTGTGAAGTCATACTTACTGTGAAGCCCATAAAATCAGATACCCCAAGTTCCAAGTCTTTGACCAAGTGCTGGTTTTTTTTCCCCATCCGCCAGGTCTAGTTTGGTGCTCTGTAAGTGGTGAGACAGGATGGCCTTAGCCCAGCACCTGGAAATGGACAGGAAGAAATACCATCAAAGCAGTATACCACAATCTCCCTAGAGATGACTCAGTCCGGCATTTGAATTTGTGTGTGTGTGTGCACGCACGCACGCACGCATGTACATGTGAGTGTACATGTGGCTGTTCATGTATATCGGAGCTGGGGGTCAGTCTTGAGTGTCATTTCCCAGGAACTATTCACCTGTTTAATAAGACAGGCTCTCTCATTGGCCAAGAACTTGCTGATCCAGCTAGTCTGGCTGCCCACTGAGCCCCAAGAATTCTCTTTCTGCCCACAAGTACTGGTTACAGGAACATACAATCACGTCTAGCTTTTAGAGCTTATTTATTTTTAAATGTAGATTCTGGAGATTGAACTCAGGTCCTCATGCTTGCATGCAAGCACTTTACTGAGCTGACGCCCCATTCTAACACTTGGATTTTTCAAAAGAGCCAAAGTTTCAGGAGCATCCCTTCAACATGGTCCTCAATGAACACATAGGCAGCTCTGAGCAAAGTACAGGGCGGCAATGTCTCTTGCTGGATTCCCACAAAAGGACGCCATCTCTGGCGGGGTGATGAAGACAGCTCCTCAGAGCCCTCACGGGAGGTGCAGCCTGCTCACCCTTTGACGTCACTGCTTTCATCATTTATAAGATACAGTCTAGTTAGGGGATAGACATCTCTCCTTTTCTTGGGTTGATTTGGACAATTTTTTAAATGGTCATTTCTTAGTTTATTCTATTTGATTTGGGCTCCAAGAGAGCTCAGAGTTCTGATTGACAATGCTGAGTGTGGACTCTGAGGAGAATCACTAAGTCTCCGGAGAGCTTGGTATATAATTCCTATTAGGTCAACTCTCTCTCTCTCTCTGTATATACATATGTATATATGTGTATGTATATATGTGTATATGTATAACTGTATGTGTACCTGTGTGTATGTGTGTTTCTGTATATGTATGTATATGCATATGTGAGTATAAGTGTGTATATGTGTGTCTCTGTGTGTATGTACACATGCATGTATGTATGTGTGTGTACGTGTGTGTACATGTGTGTATGTGTGTGTATGTGTGTATGTGTGTGTACGTGTGTGCGTATGTGTATGTACGTGTGTGTGTGTATGTGTGTGTGTACGTGTGTGTATGTGTGTACACTCTTGTGACAGTGAGAGAAACAGAGGGAGAAGGAAGGCAATGGTCCTCTTTGCCTGTGACATTGGAGGGAAGTCTTGGTAGCACCGTCAGTGTTTGAAAAGTTCTGGCTCAGAGCTGGGGAGGTGGAGGCAGGAGGGTCTGCAGGCTTGTGCTCCATAATGAGATCCCTTCTCAACAAGGTAGCCTGGAGTGGAGGTGGAGGGTCAGCAAGATGGCTCAGCAGGTGACCCTGCTTGTGCCCAAGTCTGATGACCTTAGTTTGATTCCCAGAACCCACGTGGTAAAAAGAGAGAACACAGTAGCATAGGTGTCTTCTGACTTTGTGCGTGCACACACAAACGCACACTCACACACACACACACACACAGAAATTTATATAAAAAAGTAAAAAAAGATAGGCTAGTGATTGAGGAAGAGATAAATGTTGACCTCTGCCCTCCACATACATGTGCACATGTATGTAATGCGCATTCACATATACATGCGTATGTATGTATACATATACACACAAACATGAACACAAATGCACACATCAACACAAGCACAGGTCCGTTGGACTAGACGTTCTATTGCTAGTGATATATTATGCATAGTGTCTTGGTTACTGTTCTGTTGCTTTGAAGAGACGCCATGACCAAGGCAACTCTTACCATACAAGGCATTTAACTAGGGGCTGGCTTACAGTTTTAGGGGGTTAGTCCATGATCATCGCATCGTGAAACACACAGGCATTAGAGCAGTAGCTGAGAGCTTTACATCCTGATCCACAGGCAGCAGGTAGAGAGGGACTGGGCCCGGCATGGCCCCGTGCTATACATCCAAGGCCATACCTCCTCATCCTTTCCAAAATCTAATACTAACTGGGGACCAAGAATTCAAACCTAAGAGACTGTGACAGTCATTCTTATCCCAGCTACCACACATAGTATGTGTTATTTAATTTTAGATACATATTATCTAAACTATACACACATTTACTTAAATATAGTTATTGTGGCATTGCTCATAACCACAATAAACAAAGTTTAGAAACTATTATAGAGCCCCTCAATGAGGTCTCATTAGTTGCATATTACATTCATAAAATATTTGCCTTCAAAAAATGTGACTCAAAGCCAACGAGGTGACTGAGTAGGTAAAGGTTGCTGCACAGACCAGGCAACCCAACCTCAGAACCCATGTAAAGGCAGAACCAGTTCCACAAAGTTATCTTCTGACTTCCATATGTGCCATGGCATGTGTGGCCCTCCACCATGTACACATATATGCACACACAACCCACAAATTTTTAAAAAATGACTCAAGAAAATCAAAGATGTGTAAGATATGGATAACTGGGAGAAATAGATTGCATAACATCATATATAACCTTCCTCGCACAAAACTTGCTAAAAATCAATAATGTACTCATCTTGGCCTCAATTTCTTTAATCATACAGAAATTAGAAGAGTGAATTTATGTTGAAAGGCAACCAACCCACCTTCTCACACTTCTGGGGTGGGCACTCCTGGACATGTCCTAGGAATCTGGCAGTGTTCAAGACTCCTGAGCTCCCCGCTAACACCATCCTGAAGTGCCTCCTTTGCTTGTGGGAGGAAGAGCCTGGTCTGTGTGGATTGAAGGTCATTGCCTAGTACTAGATTGCCCCATGTCATGAGTATCCTCCATGTTAGATCTTGCATGGAGAAGGAGGTGAGCATCATGCCAACTCTCAGCTGGTCTTCCTTGAGGTCCTCGAAGAGCCTCATGGGCTAGGCATGAGATGGCTGTCCCTGTGTCTGGGCTGAGGTTGGTGGGCTAGCAGGAAACCCGGCCTGGGCACAGGGAGGGGGGCTGTATTTGGCAGTCTAGAGAAAGTTCTGGTTTGGCTCCCCTGCACTCTCTGAAGGACACAGTTCATCTTCAAGGAGGAGGCTCTCCAGGTCCCCATGTGAGGACAAAAAGAAACTCAGCTGGCTGCCATTAACTCATTTGTTCCTGGCCAGAGCCTGGCCGCTCTCATCCCACTCTCTGTCACTGTGAATGTTATCCCTCCTACATTTATTTCTTGTTACAAAGACAAATGTGTGGTGTGGGGTGTGGTGGGAAGGGGCTGTGAGCTGGGAACAACCCTTTGGCATCCCTGGGTATCCATAACGTCCTGGACCTATGTGTTTCTCACATTCCACGCTCCAGTCTCTCTTGAGTTGCGGGCCCGCAGGCTCCCACTTGCCTGGTGTCTGAAGGACAGAGCACACAGCACTGTTTCTTTTAGCTGCCTTACAATTTAGTAGAGCAATCATTGTCTCTCTCACTTGGTTACAGGGGCAGCACAAGCCGTTTTGCCGTGTAGAGTTGTCACAGTTCCTAAAACAGGAAATGGGGAGCTAGCAAGAAGCCTCCTTTTGGTCACACCCCCACGAACTGAGCTCTGTCCTTGAAAAGGACAGGGACAGATAGTGAGTGAAACCAGCTCATTCAAACAGGAGCCTTTAACTCCTCTCTCTTTTTCCTGGTGAAGAAAAGAGAGAGGTTGGTAACAAACTTTTCCTTAACGTCCCTCTGGATTAAATGCCCGGCTAGTTTAGCATCTTTCAACCCCAGACCTTTGGTCCCTGTGGTCTCCGGAAGATATTATCTTCATTTTAGAGGTTGGGAAACTGTGGTGCAGATTAGAAAGTTAATTTCTCAAGGGTTTGCAGGGAAGCAGAGAAGAGGCCCTGAAGGGAGCAGATGAGGGCTGGCCTCGTTCTCTCCAGGACCCGATGCACATTCATGCAGGGGCTTGTAGACTCAGGGTCTTGACTTGAAGGTCTGACTCTCTTTTGCTCCCTGAGAACCCTAGCCCTTGTCAGAGCCTCTGGTCCACGCACTCAGGCACCAGTAGTCTCGGTACCTCCCTTGCTGAATTCC
Source organism: Phyllotis vaccarum (assembly GCA_033318265.1). Lineage (NCBI taxonomy): Eukaryota > Metazoa > Chordata > Mammalia > Rodentia > Cricetidae > Phyllotis > Phyllotis vaccarum. The sequence goes on from JARWLC010000006.1 coordinate 64,466,593, forward strand.
AAGGGTAACAGGAGGGAAGGCAGCCAGAAACGAGTTCTGGTTCATTTTCCTTGTTTTCTTGTTTTGGGCAGCTTTTCAATGACTGGGGATGAATGACCAGGATATACTTAACTTCCCTCCTTGGGCTGCAGGGGGAAACTGACAGGAGGGAGGGAACCCTGAAGGAGACTATAGCTCAGGATGCCCCCAAACAGAGAAAGTCATAAACCAGCTAACAAGGCAGTAACAAAGACCCTCAGAGGGGTGTCGTCAAAGGAAAGGTCCAGGAGGAGGCCTGAGCCTGCCTAGGGTGCTGTCCCTGCTGTGGGGAACTGCCAGAACTCTACAGATGGGAGAAGGCTGTGGCCAACTTCTCTAGCATTTGCAAATCCTGCATCTTAATTAGTCCCCTACTGTCTTTGTACATGGCCCACATTTTAATAGTCTCTGGGCTTCTTCCACTATTTGCTCTCTGATGCTTGATGTGATTTCTCTTCTTCCCAAGACAGTTTCCCTGGTTCCTCCAACACCCTCCCATCCAGGAACAGCTTAAGGAACGCTGATGTGCCAAGCCTGTAGGTTGAGATTGATGGTGCTGTCGGCAGGCTCCTGTGCCCCCCAACCCTCCCCCTCTGCCAGGCACTCCTTAGATGGATGAGTTGGGTGTGGGGGGTGGGCACAAGGGAGGGCAGGGATGAAGAGACAAGGAAAGCCTGGAGCTAGGTGTGAGCCAGTGGCCAGTGTGACCTTCTGCTGGGTCTGCCACAGATGCTGCTGTGACCTTCCAAGGGAGAAGGACATGGGCTCCCACCCCCATCTGTCAGTGTTTATCTGCCTCTGTGTGGGGAGTGTTTGAGCTTGGTATGGCTAGGAGAATGGATGCCTTCAAGTGCATCAGGGGAAATGACCTGTCATTTATCTCTTTCCTGCGGTGTCAGAGCCTGTAGCCATCTATCTCAGATGCCTGCATCGGCTGCCTCTTCTGCTCCTGGTGGCCCCAGGAGTGAGGTATCTGGGGAGAGGCAGGCAGGCTTCCAGCCAACATCATGTTGCAACTATGTGTGTCTGCGGAACCTGCTCCTAAGCTCCCCTGAGGTCTCAGGCAGAACTGCTTATGTTCCTGGCAAGTGACACAGGCCTACAGCTGGAGGTGGGCAGGGTAGCCACATGGCTGCTTCAGTTTCCAAGGCTTCATTTTGTAGATGGAACAGAGAGCCATGTTTCCAGAAGGGGCTATAAGCCTGAGAATCACTCAAGTCTACCATTGCCCCCACCCACCTCCTGCACCTCTTCTGATAGGTACAGGCTAGGGACCCATCTTGTTCTTCATCTGCATCACACGCAGCCATCACAAGGCCTGGTGCATGGTAGAAGGATGATTAAGATTTGTTAAAGAAGCTGGGAGAACACACTGAGGTCTCTTATGTTCTTTCACAGATGAGGGAAGCTGAGAGAGGAAGCAGAAGCCTTGGCCCACAGCTGGGCATCTTGTCCAGTTTCATCCCTGCCCTGGGGCTCTATTTAGTCATTGTAGACCCTTTCCCAGTGCTTTTTCCTTTTCTCATAACCTATTGGAGAAAAAAAACAAAAACAAAACAAAACAAAACAAAACAAAAACAATGATTAGATATCCCAAGGCCTAGATTCAAGTTAAGACTATCTTTGGGAGCTTGGGCAAGTTACCTAGATGATCTGACCTTGATTCTTAGTGTGTGAAATACGGATCATGGTAGTTTCTTAGGGGCATTCTAAAAGCCATGTGGTAGGGAGGCAGTGTGAGGAGGCACAGAGATGTTGTCTATCAAGACACCATGGAGTGAGCCCAGGGACCTCTGCTAACCCTGCAACTCTATTCAGTATCAGCAATAAGATTGTTGCAGACAGCTTGCTGCACTATGGGGAGATGTACTCTGTCTGGTCTGGGGCAGGAACATATTATACCTCTGAGTTTTTTTTCCCAAAGCCTCACTCCAGCATCTTCTATGTTGAGGAAGGTTGTGGGAACCTGGTTGTAGGACCTACTGTCTGCTTATTCTATAGTTGCTGTCCTGTGATATGCTGAGGCACATAGCTACAATGTATGTCAGGGCAGGCCCATTTGCCGGAGCCTGTATTCTGCCCTGGTGGAGGCTGGTCTGCTCTCTTCTTGGAGAATCGTTCCTTTGCCCAGATAAGGATCCATACCTCGGTCCCCTTAACATTGGATGTCTGGCCTTGGGACAGGTTTGCTATGTAGGGAAGCCCCCTTGCTTGGGGGAACAGGGGACTCCTGCTTAGTGCAATCCAGATGGGTCTGACAAAGAGAATCTAAGGTCCCTGAGGATAGAGCTTTGTTCCTGTTCTTCCCAGCTCCCTTCCAGCACAGGCTTATCCTGGGGATCGGTGTGTAGTCTAGAACCTCCTAACTAGTCTGCCCATTTCTGCCCTCACCCCTGCCAAGAGTGATTCTATTATTATATAGACATCATCCAGCCACTCTGCTCTAAACCTCCCCTGACTTACCATCACACTCAGGGTGGAAGACGATAGTTTGCAGTACTTCAAAGTCCCTAGAACTCTGTGAGCTGACCTCCTGTGAGTCCCCTTCTCACTGCATGTGTTCCAGGCAAATGACAGCTTCAGGGCACAGGCACAAATAGCCCTCTGCCTATGATGTCCTTGTGTGGACATCAGAATGGGCCCTTTCTCCTCTTCCAGCTCCATGCTTTCCTGGCCATGCTTAACAGTATCTCCACCCTCCTATCACCCCACATGCCACTTTCCTTGCTGCGTTCTGTCCTTTCTCCAAAGCACCAATTACCAAATGTCAGCTTGTAGACCTCACTCACACATTTCTTACATCCGTTCCCACCTGCATCCTCTCTTATGAACTTGAATGCAAATCCCATGAAGACAGGGAGTTTTGCATCATCCACAGCTGTGTCCCCAGCACCAGAGATGATCTGGTACATAGTAAGTGCTCATTCATGTCTGTTAGATAAATGAACAAAGCAGGGTGCCTCTTACCATGCTGCTTCTGTGTATCTTCCAAAGCTGCAAGGACTGTACCTACCCTGGTATTGGGCAGGGTCCATGCCTCTGCGTGGAGCTCTGTTCAGGCTTCACCTCTTCTGTTCCTTTGATTGCTCCAGATTGGGCCTGGTTGATTCTGCCCTCCCTGGGCCGCACTCATTCTGGGGGAAGCCAGGTCTCACCATGTCGGTGGCCTGAGAGGGTTGGCAGGTAAGGAGTTTGGTCTGAGGAGCATGGGAAGAGAGAGAACAGGGGAGAAGGAAAGAAGAGAGCCCAACTCTGGACCATCTCCTGGGTTCAGACCTTTTATAGCTGATGTCTCTTTTGGTCCTTAGCAACAGTGGGATGCAGGCTTTGTTCTCTGTTTTACAGATGAGGCATTCAAAGCAAACTGTGTGGCTTAGGGTAGTAGAGCTGAGGTTTCATCCCCAAATAGCCAGTTGCTTTGTGCCTTTGAACTGCTTTTTACTTATTAACTGGAAAGATCTCATGTAGTGCAAGCTGGCCTTGAACTTGCTGTGTAGCCAAGAATGGTCTTGAACTCTTGATCTTTTATAAGTGTATGTAACCACATCCATTTCATATACTGGCTGTAGAGCCCGGGGCTTTATGTATGCAAGACAAGCATTCCACCAACTGAGTTTACAATCCCAGCCCTGAGCTATTTAGTTTTAACTTTTCTAAGCTTTATAAAGGTATACTTGCAGTAGTGTGTGTGTGTGCATGTGTGTGTGTGTGTGTGTGTGTGCACATACAGATACATATAGATGTTTTGTGTATATGCATCATATATATTGTATATGTGTGTGATCCTATGGGATTGTGTGTGTGTGTGCATGTGTGTGTGTGCACATACAGATACATATAGATGTTTTGTGTATATGCATCATATATATTGTATATGTGTGTGATCCTATGGGATTGTGTGTGTGCATGTGTGTGTGTGTGCACATACAGATACATATAGATGTTTTGTGTATATGCATCATATATATTGTACATGTGTGTGATCCTATGGGATTATGTGTGTGTGTGCATGTGTGTGTGTGCACATACAGATACATATAGATGTTTTGTGTATATGCATCATATATATTGTATATGTATGTGATCCTATGGGATTGTGTGTGTGTGATCTTGGAGATTGAACCTAGGGCCTTGGATATGGTAGGCAAGTACTCTAGCAGCGAGCAACATTCCCACCCAACCTGATGTTTGATATATGTGGACACTGTGAAATGATTAGGTAATGAACATGTCTGTCACTTCATATAGTCGATCATTTTTTGTTTGTGGTGAGAACACTCAGATCTACTCCTTCAGAAACTTTAAGTACAGCAATAAATTATTATTAGTAAGGAGTGTCCATGCCATTCCATAGATCTCCAGAAGGCATTCATCCTACCTGCCTGAAGCCTTGCAATCTTCTCCGATGGGTTCCACACACCTCGGGAATATCTCCTCCACTTAGTCCATTCCCACTATGATGCTTCTCTCTGCCTTTCCTGTGACACAGCACTTACTCATCCTGTGGGCTGGCCTAGGAGGGACTTCCTTGATATCATGGAAGTTTCTTTGTGCCTCAGGTCTGGGGAATTGCTTCTCTGTAGCACTAATCTCAAATTCTAGAACTTACTTACCTTAAGGTGTTTACTTAGAGGGGTGTGGGCAGGTACAGCGGGACTGACAGGTATGTGTGTGTGAGGGATGATGCTTCTCCTGTTGTGTGGATATCCCGGGATTCTAACACAATCTGTAACAAGGCCTGAGGGCTGCAGGATGGGTGATAGGGCCTCAAGGAGCCCCTCATTTATTTTAAGCTTTCTGAGTCATAAACCAGGAAGTCAAATGCAGCCAAGAAAAGGTCTTCCTAGGGAATGGCAGATGGATCCCTGGACCCACCACCCTCCTAGGAAATCAGATCTCTAGTCCCCTATCTTTTTTCTTTTAGCTCCATGAGCCTGAGATCCTGCTGGGGATGACTGAAATCTTCATTTTTAAGCTCCTTGGTGAAAGTTGATGTATAAATCCAAGGACATATGATAAGCTTAACTCCTCAAAATAATAAGCACCCAGAAGGGAAAATGGCACATTTGTATTTTTAAAGAAAAACTAGAGACAGACATAGAAAACAAAAACAAAAACAAAAAACCAAAAAGCCCCCCAAACAACCATGATGACAACACCAACAAAAGCCCTGTACTCATATACTAGCAAGAGATTTTTCTTTCTTTTTCTCCTGTTGTCTGTGGGCTCCCCCACCCCCATGACTCTATCTCCAGGCCCCCGTGTCAGAGGGAGCTCATGATGGATAGACGGATGGATGCGCCTTGTCGGGGTGTTTCACCACAATTTCCCTTGGGGCAGCCTGTCTGTTGGCAGAGCCCAACCTCCCGAAAGATGGTATCTCTTGCAAACCCGACAGCTAACAGACAGCTTCTCTCTTTGTATATTTCCCCAAAGAAGACCTGTCTTAATCTGTTTTTTTTTTTAATACAGCATATTTTATTATAATCCATATATGACTTGCAGGTTCCCAGCCCTCCATCCTTAGCCTAATAATGAAGACGGAGTCAGAGGCTCGGGGAGCCTGTGACATCCAAGGCGTTTGCATTTTTAAATGACCTGGGATTTAATTACTCACTCTGCTCCCATGTTGTACTTTCAGACTCATCTTGCCTGCATCCTGTTAATGAGCTCAGTGGCTCAACAACCCAGTGGAAGCTTTTCTTATGGTGCATTGGGTGGCAGGCTTAGGGCACCTGTGTCAAAAACTTACGGCTTTGATCTACACCCTAGAGGACTGCTGCCCTGTCCAGAGCCTGGGGAGAAGCCACAGAGCTTCACTGGCACCCCCCCCCTGCTTTTATTATTTTTTGTTTTGATTTCCGATGCTTCAATCCTTGTTTGTCTAAGAGGGGCTTTTTTTTCCCCCCCTCTCTCTTATTTGGAAACCGATTTGCTTCGGTTTGCACAGAAACTGTCTCTGGTGTGATGGATCGTGCTGGAAGTCACCCAAGGAATATCTCTGTTCCCAATTAGAAGTGGAGGCAGAGCTGCCTCCGGGTCCCAGGGAGGTGGCTGGCTTGGGTGACAGCTGCTGCCACTCTGGAGAGAGTAACGATCCATAGGTTTATATCTCTGTGTATAAAATTAGACTGATTTAAAGAAGAATTATGTGTGTATGTTTTGGTCCAGTTTCTTTTGATGTTAAAAGTTTGGTGGTTCCTGTCAGGTTATTTGGTCTGCAACTTCGTGGGAGGTTAAACAAGAGAAGCCTTTTAAAGAGTCACTGGATCCTAGATCCAGATAAGCCATATTAGAATAAAATTGAATCAGTGACATCCCCAAGGGCTCCCAGGAGTGTGTGTAGTATGTACACTGTGGGAGAGCTTGGACCTGTCACCTTTCTCCTTGATGCGCTCTGGGAACCCACTGTGGTTAAGAGGCAGAGAATGTACTCTCTGCTGAACTGTCTGGGGGGTGGGGTTAGCCTTTCATTTTGACTAGCCAAGCTTTACCCACAATGCTTTGCAAACAGGGTTTGCCAGAGGTCAGCCTGAATGCTGCTCATGGAATGGTACTCCACAAGGCATTAAGCAGGCAACATTAAAACCATGTTTAAATTCTGTCCACTTACTGAAGGCAAAAATCTCCCTAAGCATTTCCTTTAATGCTGTAAAGCTGCTCTGTCCAGTGGGGTAGCCACTAGACCCATGTGACTTTGGAGTCCACATCTGAATTTAGATGTATTAAAAGGAGAGCATATATACCAGTGAGGTCTAAGAGAGTGTAAAACATCAGCTTTCAAATATTAATTTCATATCAAAATGATAGTATTTTGGATAGAGAAAATATAAAACTTAATTTCACCTGTTCTTGGCTTTTAAAAACATGGCAACTAGAAAATTTAGGATGAGGCAAATAGCATCTATTGGATTCCTATTGGACTGTTAACATCAGTGATTAAAGTTTTGGTACTAATAACTTACAGCATTTGCGGGACACTCAAACTGCCCAGGTTCTTTGTATGTATCACCCAATTTTGAGCTTAAGTTTTAAATAAAATAATAAAAAAATCAACCTGCCTCATTTCCCATGTTTCACATACCAGGTTTTGGGATCAATCTTTTGGTGTTTCTTTATACATACTACCTTGTTTGATTCTTTTATCTTTCCATGTTTTTAAAAGTGTTCTATTTTTTATTGGATGTGCATTCTGTTTTACCAGCATGTATATCTGTGTGAGGGTGGATTACACTTGAAGCTGTATTACAGAGAGTTGTGAGCTGCCATGTAGGTTCTACAAATTGAACCCAGGTCCCCTGGAAGAGCAGCCAGTGCTCTTAACCTCTGAGCCTTCGCTCGAGGCCCTACCTTGTTTGATTCTTATAGCAAAACTGTGAGATACATGCCTGTGTCACTCCATGTAACTCATCAAGAAAGTTAGATTAAGAAACTGCCCCAATCAAGGCTAACTAGGGCTTGACTTCAGGTCTGTTGAAAATGAAATGATACGAGCCAATAAAATATCTTGGCGATTAGGGGAGAGTAAAGCCACTTGGTCGATGTGATGTAAAGCCCCCTGTCTCTCTGTGCTTTGCTTTCTTCCTGAAGGGGCTGGACCTCAGCGTCACTGGCTATCCTTTGGAGCCTTTGCATGCTGGGAACCCACAGCATTTTTCTCTCTTTAGTTTCATTTTCTCTCTTAATTTTTCTTATCTTGAGCATGCCAGTCAGTCTGGTGAAGGAGGACCAAGTATAGAGTGAGTGATGGGAGGCAAGATGGAGGTATGTTTAGTAGGGGAGGAAGAAAGAACAGCACCAGGAGGAAGTTCACAGCCCATGTGAAATTCTACAGGGGTTGGAGGGGTTGGTTTCAGGAGGCTGGAGAGCTCTTGAGATTTTCTAGCAGAGCTTGGCACCATGCTGCAAAGTGCCTGCAGCCTCAGCAGAGATGTGCTTCTCATCCTGAAATCTGAAAACCACAGGGAGGGTCTAGGAACATGGTGAGAATGCACAAGGCTCTGGAAAGAAGCCTTCCTTCTTCCTAGGAAGAGAGACAGGACTGATGGAAGAGCCCTTTTCGCATGATTAGGTGGTAGAATGTTATAGAGCTCAAGACTGGACTTTGACCCTCTCCAGTCCTGTGATAGATAGGAAACAGCTTCTAAACCTCCCTATGCTCAGCTACCTCATCTGTAAAATGGGATAAATCTATGCTCTGTAGTGTGATGGGGATTAGGTGGCATCTGGCAATGACAGCTTCTGCATGTTGGCTATTTCTGCTTCACCATATCTTCTGCATGTGCACCGGGGCACCGGCTTTGCCTGGGCTTTTAATTTACCGATAAGGTTTTAATGAGTTGGGGTTCTTTTCATAATCTTTATCGTGCTTTGAAAAATCATCTGATGGCTTTCTTGCCTACTCTTGGTAAAGTTGCTTAACTTCTTTGAGCTAGCGTGACTCACTTATAAAAGGAGATGGAATTGGATTAGATGACTGAACTTTTCCTGCTCTAAAACACTGCGCCAGTCTAGAAATTAGACACACTTATTGTCAGGCACGCTAAAGGGTAGATTCACATATACACGTAAGATTATTATAAGTTTGAGGGGTAGTCACCAAGTGATTGACTAAGGACAGGGCACAAGGCAATACATCTACCTTAGACTCTGAAGTAAGGCAACTGTCCGTTTTCCTTTGTAACACTTGAGATAGTTCATATTTGCATCTATATTTTATATTTAACATTTTATAGCTGCATATTTAAGTCACTCAAAGACAGAGTTCTGCCATTATTCGGTCACCTTCTCTGTCTCTGGTTCCAGCACAGTGACTGCCACATGTCAGATGTTCAGTAGATATTTATTGATCAAATAGATGATGGTAAAGTCTCATCGATGGCTGATCCAGTGGTGTGTTTTTTAAAATTGTGTGTGTTATATGTGTGAGATATGGCATACATGTGGATGTCAAGACAACCTGTGGAAGCCAGTTTTATCTTTCTACCATGCAGACTCTGGGGATTGAATTTAAGTCATCAGGCCTGGTAGCAACTGCCTTTACCCACAGAGCCATCTTCTTGGCCCAGGTCATGGTTCTTGATGGGTATACATTCCCCCTCCTTTCTCTCTCTCAGAAAGTTCTCAAAAGAAACCTCAGATACTTCTTCCAACTTTTCCTGGGGGCTGGCCACTCCCAGGCATATCTTCAGTTTTAAGAATGTGGCAGCGGCTATCTGTCAGCCTGTGTGTTTTGGTGGAGGAGTTGGAAGCAGCAGGTGGCATTCCGAAGCACTCCAGAGAGAGCCTGGAGGAGACTGTGATGGTGCCATCTGTTTCCACTGCCCTCCCTAGATACCCTCTTTGTCCTTACTCTGCTCTGTGCCTCAGAAAAGGCTGACCTAGGTGGGCCACACCGGCACAGCCCGTTGTCCTCTGGCTGTGGTCTGAACCTGTGTAAGAGGAGACAAGGCCATGCATTGGTTCCTGGGTTCCCCAGGCTTTGAGCTCCTTGCTTCAAGCCCCAGTCCCTGTGTAGGACATCGACAAGCCCCCCCCCCCAGCCCCCTCTCTAAAACAGCAGGGGGATGCTTCCCCTGGCTCTCTCACTTTCCCTCATGTGACTCCCTATTGACCTTTCCACACTTTTCTGAATGAGCCCTACTTTAAACTTTTGGTTGTCCATGTGAAGGAGTGATTGTTTTCACTTGGTTGTTCTTGTGACTGCCTTAGCTGCTGGGGACTACACATCTAATCTCTGTCTCTCTGTCTCTCTGTCTCTCTGTCTCTCTGTCTCTCTCTGTCTCTCTGTCTCTCTGTCTCTCGCTCTCTGTGTCTGTTTGTCTATAGGTGAGGTCTGGGATGAAGAAGAAATTGGAAGAAAATTATATAATAAACCAAAATATCACTCAATACCTTAGTTCTTCTGTTCTTAAAAAAGTTAAAATTATCTGTCGAGTTTGAGGAGCATCTCAGGTTTAAGGAGCACCCCAGAGAAGAGTCAGAAGCTCTTTTTGGTGTCTATTAGGAGCAGGCTGCCTCCAGCCCTGTCTTTGCTTAACTAGTCCAGTATGTCAGCCTTCTGTGACTGTAAGAGAATACTGGCATATTAACTTACAAAGAGAATGGTTTATTTTGCCTGGCAGTTTTTGATATTAGAATCCCTGGCCAGGCAGACCCAGTTTTGAGGCTTCCCAAGATGTCAATGGTGGAGAGCATGTACCTGGAGCAAACTACTTACCTCGTGACCAGAGAGAGGGAAGGAAGAGACCAGGGTTGTATAAGCCTCTTTCATGGCTATAACCCTAATGCTCTAAGGACATTTCCACCAGTACCCATCTCCCAAAGGTTCCTCCATCTCTCAACAGTACCACCTCTGGAATCAAGCTTTTAATATATGAGCTTTGAAAGGAATGAGAATTTTTGTGTCTAAACTGTAGCGCCCATTGACTCGCAGACCCAGCAAGCTAACTCCTAATGCCCGTGGAAAAAATGTCCTACAGTTCTAGCTTACCGATTTACCCAGGTTTGGGAACACGGGAACTCTGGGCATGGCAGTGGCCTTCTTCTCTGCTGTTCTGGAGTCTGTTGAACATTCCTGCCATTCCTTCTCCATTGCTCTGGGCTTCTGCTTCCCCTGGGAGTTGATGAGAACACCTTCCCTAAAGCTGACAGCTTTTTATGGAACAAAGCAGCCAGGATGGCCAAGGGAGACCTTGAAGAGAGTAGTAATCAGACACTGACCATTTAAAAAACCCTTGTAGTCCTGGGCACTGTTATTCCTCTTTATAAATGGAGAAAGCGGCTCGCTCCGTCTTGAACATCTTGTCCTAAGTCATACCCCCAGAATGGCAGAAGTTGGGCTGAGATGCAGGCAGTCTGATGCTACCTCTAGAGGGCGCCCCCTCTGTTCTGCCTCAGCTTGCTCCAGAGAGTCCTCTAGGACTGTGCACTGGCTGAAAAGCTGAACCTGACTCCAGTGTTCCATGGTCCTGTTTGCCAAGAGGTGATGGTATATGCCGTTTGAGTCCTACCCAAGAGCTCTGCATGTTCCCAAAGATCTCACCTGCTTCTGGGTGCCTGACCTATCTGTCTGTGTTTGTTTTCCAGAAGTAGAGCTGCCCCTGAAGAAAGATGGCTTTAGCTCTGAGAGCACCACACTGGAAGCCTTGCTTCGTGGTGAGGGAGTGGAGAAGAAGATGGATGCTAGAGAGGAGGAAAGCGTCCAGGAAATACAGGTACCTGCGCCTGCCAAGGGAGCCCCTGAGCACCACCTCCTGGTGCCCCACTGCCTTCTAGGAGCAGGGCTGCATATGTCATGAGGTTCTTGTGATGCCATTGTCAGGAAGCTCAGAGCTTCCTTTGAATTGAAAGCACCCCTCCACCCCAGAGGGGAGGGAAACCCCTGTTCCCCCTGATCTACCCCCTTTCCTGGTTTCCTTGTGTCTATACTTGAAAAAGTATCTACTGAGCCCTTCTGAGCACCAGATACTGTGCTAAGTCCCAAAGACATTAACAGGAACAGGATAGACCGAGTCCTTGCCTTTGTGGAATGAGCACCCCATGATTTAGACTCAAGAGTTAGGGCCTCTGCCTCACCTATGCCCCTTTCCTTACGTTGCAGCCCAAGCTCTAGGTCATTAGAGCTTTCAGCCCCTCCTAGCAGCATCTACCCCCCCTCCAAAGCCAGTCTACTCACCTTCCCAGGCAGGGACAGTTGCTTTGGTCATCATGTGTCCACTACTCTCTGTGTACGCCACCTGAGAAGCTCTTAGATACATCCCTGTGATGTCAGGCACTTGCCATTTCTCATCCTCAATATATCTCACATCCCTCTTTTCTAATACTCTGTGGGGCAACAGAGCATCATAATAATATCAGTTAATCCTGGTATAATATTAATAATTAAATATAATAAAATTATATTTGAATTAATTTGTAAATTTTTATATTTTATGTAATAAAGCTCATATTTATTTATTTTACATTCAATTTGACATTCAATTTGATTGGTTCACTAATTTATTAAAATCCTCATTAATAATAATAGTAGTAATAATAATAACCATTTTGGTGCTTTTTAAATACCTGTGTCAGCGACTGTGGTGTGTTGCCTGTGATGTACACTTAGTTCTTGTATGTACCAACATGGGACTGGCTTTACATAAAGATGCTAGCCGAATCTGAGTCTGTTTTCCTCTGACCTTCCATGGTAAGATGAATAGTCAAATCTTGTCCACTTAGTTGCCACCACCTCCTGTTTGCCCCACCTCTCTCTCCTCAAGCTGTAACCCTCATAGAGATCCTTGCTCGTTTGGACTTAGCAACCCTGGGGTCATCAGTGATGCTCTTCTCTGTCTCACATCAGCATCTCACGAGTCAGTAAACCTGTCCACAGTGTCTTTAGGGGGAATCAGTGTAGCCCCCTGTCCCCATATCCCCCTTGCTGTCCTGATCACCCCATCATTGTCCTTGATCTGAATGCCCAATTGCCTTCTCAATGGTTTATCCACTCATGTCCCAGAAAGTCTTTAAAACAAAGATCTCTTTGAAAACCTGTGATGTTTAGGCTTAGAAAAATGGAGAGGGAGGTAAAGGGATTTCTCACCTCCCCTATCTCCCCAAGCTCAGCCTCTCGTGTTGTCAACACCCTCCACATTTGTTTCCATCAGTGAGCTGCCTTCAGTAGGCCTTTCTCCCCCAGAATTCAGTTTGTAGGGTTCACTTTTGGTGTGCCACATCTGTGTGCTTGAATGTGTGTAATAATATGAGTCTACCGCATAGTGTAATACAAGTAAATTTCACTGCCCTAAACCAAAAGGGCCCTTTATTCATCCCTTCGGCTCCCAGCCCCCAGCTACAACCGTCTTTCCTCACCTCTACAGTCTAGCTACGCAGGTAGCCTTTCCAGACTGGTGTCTGTCACCAAACACAGACTCCATGACTTTTCATGACATCATCACCCACTGCCTTCTAGTGCAGAACGCTGTTCCTCTGAGAGAATGGTGACCAGAGGGAAGGAACTCTTTCCATAGCTGCTCATGCCTCTCTCAGATGGGGCATGCCCTGGTTGGAGTCCTTTCCTAGGCATATGGGGGCTCTCACTTTACCTTGGGGTGCCCTGAGAGCTGTGTACCCATTTCATTCCTGTATCTTACACTGTGCTTATCACCATCTAGTATTCTTTGAATTTTATTCTATTTTTTTGTGATTGTTTAGTCTCCTGGTGACATGTAAGGCACCTCCAAGGCGGGAAGCCTCTGTCTGACCTTTCTCCCTAATACATCTTAAGCACATGCACCCAGTTTGACACAGGTGCGAAACCAATGCCTGTTTGGATGCCTGGGGCCTCGATTCTGATCCCCCCTCTGCCCCACATGCCCCAGTTTGCTCCCTTTAGCTGTAGGAATGTAGCATGGTAGACATGGGCTCCTTGGGCCTCTCCTTTCAGTGTTAGGCTAGTGTTCAGACTCAGCGTCTCCTCTTCCTAAGCCTTCCACTCAGAGCCTGTGCCCCACTGTGCTTTCTTCCTCCTACTCTGATTCCATTCAGTGCTTAGGCCCAGCCCCAATACCACCTTCCTTAGCACATCCTTCTTGTCCCCCAGAACTAGAACAGACTCCTTTAAACATAGGTGTTTGGGACACTTCCCACTTTCCTCCGTGTCATGCATTAGTCCTTGTGTTTGGGCTTGCAGAGTTTGAAGCAAGGAATGTCATCTCTGAATGTCCCAATGATAGAGTATTTTTGCTCCATTAGTGTGCTTTGGCAGAATCAGTGATCAGTACAGAGCCAGTATCCAGAAGCCTGGATACCTAGTGACATATAGCCTCTCTCCTGTAAAGCCAGGAGCAAGTCTGAGCTGCTTTTATGTCTCTCTGGTACACAGCCTGGTTACACGCTGTCACTGTATCACCATTATTCTATTAGCCCTGATGCCGGTAGTGTGGCCACCAGTGTACAGCATGGGACTATGCTGTCTAGGCTGTATGAAGCTGAAAGTAGACCATGAACCATTTGAGTTTAAGTTCTTATTGACTTTGTACCACAAAACTACATATATAAGTCAACTGTACTTTTGTTCATCTATACTTATTAATTCATGTATGCATTTGACTGATAGAGCAATTTTTTTTTTTTTTTTGAACAGGGACTGGGGTGTTGGAGACTACTTGAATTTGAGTGTGTCACGCAGTTAGACAAGCAAATGAACAAATAAGAGAATTACAGTTTTGGATATGTGAAGGCCAGTAGGAGGAAGGAGGAGCTTAGACAGAACCCCGGGGGACATGGGGTTAACCATAGTCCTGTGGGATGATGGGAGCCGGCCATGTAAGATCCCTGGAGTCACAGCTCCGAGACAGGTCAATGCCCATCTTGTCCAGTGAACACATAGAAGGCCCCGTGGTCAGAGCACAGTGGAGGGGGTGGGGAGGCAGAACAGGTAGGCAGGAGTCAGACCCTTCAGGCCTCAGGAGACCTAGTTATGGCTCTTTTGGCTTCATGTGAAATGAAAAGGAAGCCATTTGGAGGGTGTTGAGCAGGGCATTGAATCTGGATTTCATAAAGATTCTTCTTCCTGCTCTGCATGGAGAGGGATAATGCAGGGGAAGCAGTGGAACTGATCAGTTAGGAAATTCCCTCGGTCCTTCCCTCCCTCCCTCCCTCCCTCCCTCCCCTCCCTCCCTCCCTCCCTCCCTCCCTCCCTCCCTCCCTCCCTCCGTCCCTCCCTCCTTCCATCCCACCCTCCTCTCCCTCCCTCTGTCCCTCCCTCCCTTCCTCCCTCCCCTCCCTCCCTTCCTCCCTCCCTCCCCTCCCTCCCTTCCTCCCTCCCTTCCTCCCTACCTCCCCTCCCTCCCTTCCTCCCTCCCTTCCCTCCCTCCCTCCCTCCCTTCCTCTGTCCCTCCCTCCCTTCCTCTGTCCCTCCCTCTCTTCCTCCCTCCCTCCCTCCACTCCCTCCCTCTGTCCCTCCCTCCCTCCCTCCATCCCTCCCTCTGTCCCTCCCTCCTTTCTTCTTTTCTGTGTCAATGAGCACACATCATTGTCACCATTATAATAAAATCTATTTAGAGTAATAGTAGGAAAAGTTATTTTCAAATTTATCTATTTTTTAGATGTCCCTGGACAAGGGCTGCCAATATGTAACGGGGTGGGGAGAGGGTGTCTGTTACAGTGGATGTCCCTCATCCTTCACTCCTACCTCCTGACTCCCACTCAGCTTCCGGAGTCTCAGCATAGACTCTGTTGGTTAGGAACTCCCCACTCCTCCTACGGAATGAGTTGGTAGATGGGCTTCTTGAGTCAGACCTGCATGGCAGGAAATGACATGGAGGAGTGTATCGGAGGCTTCTAGAGTTACAAGCTGATGTCAAGTGGGATGGAAACTCAGAGAGAAATCAGCTTGTTCCTGGACCGAGAGACCAGAAGACACTCGGGGACCTGCCCAGTGGTCTCCATCTGCTTTTATATCTTGTCTCCCAGAATCTATGTTGTGTGGATTCCATATCATGAAATATGACAAGGGCATTGGAAATGTACCGAGAAGCCAGAGGCAATGGCCTTTAAATGCCAGCTTTTGGAACTTGATTAAATGCCTTCAGGACCTGGCAAGTTTGTAAAATATAGTCGACAGCACTAGTCATAGTGATACCTTATACTCATTTGCCATTTTTGTCTAAGGTGGTAGAACATCTCATCTGGCTTTGCCTGGCTTCACTAGTGACCCCGTTTTAAGATCAGGAAGCTGAGAAACTTGCTCTAGACTCTAGTCAGCATCTCCTAGCTCTGAGCCAGAGGCCAAGTGCAGCAGACAAGGACATTCCGCTTTGATGTCAAAGGTTGGCCAAGCCATCTCTAAGTGCTGTGTCTTAGTTAGGGTTACTATTTCTGTGATAAAACATTATGACCAAAGATACTTCTAGAACAAAGCATTTACTTGGGAATTTGCTTACAGTTTCAGAGTGTTAGCTTCTGATCATCATGGCAGGGAGTGTGTTGGCCAGCAGGCAGGCAGGCATGGTGATGAAGCAGTAGCTGAGAGCTTTACATCCTGATCCACAGTAGAGAGAGAGAGAGAGAGAGAGAGAGAGAGAGAGAGAGAGAGAGAGAGAGAGAGAGAGAGAGAGAGAGAGAGAGAGAGAGAGGAGCTTGGCATGGACTTTTGAAACCTCAAAGACCACTTTCAGAGACACACTTCCTCTAATAAGGCCACACCTCCTAATCCTTTTTAAACAGTTCAACCAACTAGGAACCAAACATTCAAATATATGAGCCTACAGGGGCTGTTCTGTTGCACGAATAAATGAAATTCAGGGATAGATCTCTGAGAAAGTTGGAGGTGTTAGAAAGAGTAAACACCACAGTCAGATCTTACCCAGCCGTCTTCCAGCTTCCTCAGCCTGGCTTCTCTTGGCTTCCTCTCTTTCTGTGTTTCTATGCCTACCTTAAATACTCTCTTGGTAAGTTACTGCATGGCCCCACCACTTCCTGCCTAAGAGCCTGGAACTCCTTCTGTAAACTAAGATGACCTAGACCTCAGTTGGGATTAAGGGTGTAGGTCAGCACTCCCAGGATATTCCCTGTGCTGGGATTAAAGGTGTGAATCACCACTCTCTGATCCTCCTAGACTGACTGCGGGCAGATCTCTCTTATATCTCCGAAACTTCTGGAGCTTTTATTAAATCCCCACATAGACTGTGGGTAGATTCCCTCTGATATCTCTGAAACTTTTGGAGCTTTTATTAAATTCCCACACTGTTCTCGTTCAGACCACCATATGTTATCAGCTGCAGAGAAGAAGCAATGAGACATGTTTTGTGTCCTTTGGAGGGACTGGGTGACCAGCAGTAACCTAGAAGATGTTTCTAGAATGAGATTTCTGGTAACTACCTCTTGGACTTCCTCTTCTGAAGACAAGATACAGAGGTGTTCTCCCAGAGATCATTTGAGCTGTAATAGTGACATCAGACTGCACAGCAGTGCAAACCACTCTCTAAGGTCTTTGGTAGTAGGTGTGACTTCTGCACCGGCCACACCACCACAAGCTGTAGCCTTGGGCCATATCACGATGCTACCCCTCTGGCTTCATTGTTGACATCTTTCCCCAAGTTGCTGAGCACCGGTCACACCATGATCTTTCTTCCCACCGGACACACCAAAGTCCTCTAACTGCTTCACCAGCTCTTGCTGGTCTAGAACCTCGGCAGCCCCTCCATTCCCATATGAAGCCCTTCTGTCGAGCTGGAGGTGTGTCTGAGTGGCTCCCATTCAACTCTGCTCATCTTCCACATCTCCTTGCTCTGCAAAGCCTCTCTTGACCTTCCGATCAGGCAACGTTCTCTGGAAGTGCCCTTTCATGGCACCTTGAACTTCTTTCTCACAACCATGACAGCAATGGGGTTATCCAGTTATATATGTTATTTAAATCTGGCTTTCGTTTAGTACACTTTCACGTCTACTTGAGGCCAGGACTGCAACCATTTGTTTTTAGCTTGGCACAGACCTATAGTCAGCATTGGGCACATGTTTATAGAGCCAAAGAATTGCCAGTTTTTAGTTGGTTAAGAGGAGGCCACAGAACATTGTATTACTCAAAGTCACTTAAGTGAGGTCATGAAAAGCTCCTCCCACCTGTGAGTCCCTGACATGGACTGAATGCCAAGAGCATTCCCCCATAGTGTACTTCCTGGTAGCAACTGGGTCCTCTCTGCTCCTCTACCCTACCTTAGACCTTGAGGTGCATCTCCTACCTTCCTACTTTCCTTCTGTGGAGATAATGAAGCACTCTGCTGCAATGTACCTGAGGAGTCTCAGCTGCAAGGCTGGGGAATGAGTGGGAAGCCAAGGTCGCCTACCCGACCTTGTTTTGGTCCTGGCTTTGCTGGATGACTGTGAACAGTCAAAACTATTTTCAGCCTCAGTTTATGCACCTTTAAAATGGAAACTGGCTCGTATGCTGCCATGTTCTGAGGGCTTTTAGAGGGGGCTCATGGAATTTATGAGTTTAAAGCTTTTAAGTCACGGACAGTGATGAAAATCTATTTATTCTCCCCCTCCCAGAGGCTCACAGATAAGAGACTGGCCTTAGGTTTACTACATAACTGAGACTGGCTTTGAACTCATACTCCTGTGCTGAGATTATAGGCATGGGCCACTAACACGCTGCTGAATTTTTTTTTTTTTTTTAAACAGCCCCACAGTGAATTCTTATGAGCAGCATATTCAGGATGCAGTAGGACAGGAAGTCCTTTGCTTTTGTCTCACAGGGCAGAGTTTGACAAAGTAGAGAAAAGAGAAGTGGCCTTTTATGTTCTGAAGTGGCTTTTTAGAAATAAAAGAACATGTCATATTAAAGACAGTGAGTTTTGATAAGTCAACTTGGCCCCACGTAGAAAAGCATTCTTATCCTCTTGCCAAAGACCTCTTTTGGGGGGGGGGGAGGTAAGAAGTGTTGAGAAAGGTCAATGTCCTGGAAAGATCTGGTTGGAAGGGACTGGAGGGCTTGGAAGAGTGCTAGCTGTAAAGAGAATCTCAACTGGTAGGCAGCAGCAGTGCCCTCACTTTGCTGAAGACCAAAAGCCCCAGAACATACCCAATCTACCCTTCGATGGTTCTCACCGCTGCACAGCGCCTCTCAATTCTTATATTTGACTTTCTTGTCGTTGTTTTAGAGGGTTTTGGAAAATGATGAGAACGTAGAAGAAGGCAATGAAGAGGAGGATTTGGAAGAGGACATTCCCAAGCGCAAGAACAGAACCAGAGGACGGGTAAGTGGGGGAGGCAGCGAGGAAGGCGTTCAGAATGCCAAGGCCTGGCAAGCGATCAGTCCTGGCTGGGGTTGAGTCTAGTCCCTCCAGACCTGGATAGACACACCTCATGGTCACTCTGAGGAAGACACCGGGGGAGCCCAGGCTGGGCATGGCGGGAAAGTCTGGAGCTGGCAAGAGGAAGCAGAGTTACTTTGATGGGCTTTGGCTTGGGAGAGCAGAGGTGAAGAGAATTTTCTAACTCCATTATGAAAGGGAGTTCTTGCCCTCTGTTCTTGGAGTTCTCCTAAAATGACAGGATCAGGATACCTGCCTTGGGACATGCTTCTCTGGGCAGAGAGAGTAGAATCTGATTAGGGAAGCAGGTGGGATGTGGCTGGTGGTCCTCTGAATGGATTTTGCATGAACTTTAGAGGCACATGATCCTAAAATGATCAAGAAAGGGATCAGAGGTGAGGACGGCAGAGAGACTTTGATGGGGGGAGAAAGAAAACACTGGCTAGTCCCTACGGGGAAGGAAGCTGACCAATCCCTTCAGATGTTCTATTTGGTTTTCCAGGATCTTGTTCAGCAAAGCGTTTTGTAGTCACCTCTGGTGATATCCAAGGCCATGGTGATAAGTAGGTGGAGAGGGACCTCCAGAACAGGGCTGTGGCTCTTCACTGGAGATTCCACTTTTGAGGACTCAAGGGTCTCACCCCTATCAGCTGTAGGTAGGACCTTCCTATGGGTGAGAAGTCAGTCCTGTGGGTCCCGTGGCTTTGGGCCGCTGATAGCTACTGTAAGCCTGTGCTGTGTAGACAGTAGCATCAGAGTGTGTATCTACTGAAATTAGACATCCAGGTTCCTTGTTCAGTTATTAGGTCTGGGATCAGGCCTTGAGCTATAGTATAAGCAACTTCCCAGGTGATTGTTACATAAATCTAGTTCTGGCTACACTGTGAGCCAAGATGCTTCCACTGTTGATAAAACTACAGTTCTCAGTCTGAGCAGGCCAGCTATCTGATGGTACAGTTTTATAACAACCATCTTCATCAATTACCAGCATTTCCACTATTTCTTTTCTCTCTTTATTGCTTATTAGTTTATGTGCCTGTTTCCCATTGGAGTATTGAAAAGTAGATACTATACATTTCCTTATATTTCCTAGTACGTATCTCTGTTAGGCATTTTTATACATGGCACAAATATTCCTTGTTCTAATACCTACTAACCACCCTTGCCCACTGTATCCACTCTGTATATGCTGCCTGCCTGTTAATGATACCAATAATTCATATAGGCCAAAGTAGTTTCCTTGAAAAAAGAAAAGATCTCTCCTTAAGTTTTGAGGAAAGTGTTATGTGTCATGGGTGGTAAACTTTATAGTAAGAATGAAACTTCTCCCTGTGAGACTGTGAAGGAGAAAGGAATTTGTGTCGCTTTTACGGTTTCACCCAGAACAACAAAAGTTATGGTCATGGTACATGATAAGTACTTAGGTTAAGATGGGCAAGACATTCAATTATAGGGCTCATATAATCCTCTCTGGGGTTCAGGAATCCCCGGCTGCCTTGGATCATGTTCTCTGTGGGTCAAGAAGCACTACGGTTGCCTGGAGAGTTGAATAGGTTCAGGATCTCTGTGTGTACGGTGTGTATCTATTCTGAGGGGCAAGCATCCTTTCTGAGTGGTGATACTTCTTATCACTTCAGGGGTGTATGTTGCATGCTGTTCTGTCTTTAGTTGTATTTAAACTGCTCAGAATGTCTATAGCAGCCCAGTCTCTCCTTTATACTGTTCCTCATCAGGGTTTTTCCTAATGGTTCTTTTGTAGCTGTGGATGAACTTGTTTGACCATTTTCCCTGTGGGGTGTGTGTGTGTATGTGTGTGTATGTGTGTGTGTGTGTGTGTGTGTGTGTGTGTGTGTGTGTGTGTAATAAAAGAAACACTTATTCCATCATTGAAGGAGGTAAGGGACATGGAGTTTCTGAGCCTGCTGTGAATGCCAAGAGCTGTATACCTCCCAAGTAGCTTCCATCCCTCCCCGCCCCTGCCAGACTTAGTAGAGTACATGTGGAAAATGGCCCCGGTACCCCTGAAATGAGAGTGGAAGGTGGAAATTGCCATTAGTGAGAAGGGGTTGGGTGTCTTTTCCATGAACAGTGTCCATTGGTCCTTATATTCACTCTAAACCAGACAGAGTGAAGGGCTCCCGAGTGAGCCCACTATAGAGAGCCGTGATGCTGAACTGGGGGCTTTGTGTTCTGCATTCTCCATTTCTAAGACTTCATTGCAGCAGCCACTGGCTGCACACGGCTACCTAGCATGTGCCAGTTCAGATTGGAAGGTGCTGTGAATGTAAAATATGCACCACATGACACCATGATGGCTCAGAATGAAAAAAAAAAAAAAAGAATGCAGAACACCTCATTGTTAATTCTTTTGAGCTTTAACAGTAGACATTTTGTTATGCTTGTTTAAATGTTATTAAAATTAAAGCACACCTCATTTTATTTTATTTTTATTTTTGCTGTTTTGGTGCTGGGGGTTTAAATGTGCTGACTAGTTGCTTGCTAACCACTGAGATACACTTCCAGCCAGCTAATCTCATCCCCCTTTTAAAAGGCAGTTACTGGAAAATGTGGCACCATAAGTGTGGCTGAGTATACTGGAAAGGGTAAGCAGCTTGCTCTATGTTGCTCCATAAAGAAGAATTTGAACAAAAAGTCTATGCTTCAACTACTGAGTCTTGCCTGGCCCGGGACCCTGCATGTCTAGGCGGAACGAATGAGCTGAGGAAAGTCATATTTGAATTTCATGATTGAGTGACAGCAGATGGCTCCAGGTTGTACAGGGACACTGTGGGCATGTCACCACGCTAAGAGCCACGGAGGAAGCAGAGGGGGTATGAGTTGAGTCTCTGGGCTGAACAAGCGTGGGAAGCTCACCCACAGCTTTAAGCTTTTCCATGGGCTTTGCAGTGGTTGTGGGAACTTTCTGGCCACTGGAGCAAGCACACTGGGACCTGACATCTGCCTGTATGGTTTGGACTACAGCCTCATTCTCAGGGAGCTTGTTGGAAATGTAGGAGGTGCCCAATGTCTATCCCACAGACCATTGACAAGACCCTAGCTGCTCCGTACACATGAAGGGGGCCAGGGTTTCAGTGATGAGTCTTGGGTGGGTTTCCCTTATTTAACTTCCACCCCAGGAGTGCAAGCCTTAACTCTACCACCCAACTGCACCTTGGGTAAATCATGTGACTTCTGTGACTTGGACCTCAATTTAGTCACCAGATAGTTGGGAATAATAACACACGGCCAAATTTGAGTGCCCAATAAAGGACAGATATCAAAGGATATTATAAGCAAAGTGGTTAAGTTTCTGAGTTTTAATACTATATGTTCTCTGAGGGTGAGGACAATTCATGGCCAACAATTAATAATTGTGTCTATGGTAACTTTAGCATAAAAAGTTTAATGAACTTCTTATGACTAATCTCTGTGTTATCAGCCAATCAATCAAATTAGTAGTTATTGGTACACTCATGGTTCAGTCCAGCGTTTTTCAAACTTGTATGTACACATGGGGCCCCCAGGGTGTTGTTTTAACTTTGGCACAGTAGCTGTGCTAATCTGCTATCTTAGCCAGCCTTTCCAACTCCACAGTTACCAGTCTGCTTCTCTAGCAGTGGCCTGGCCAATCAGGCCACAGCCTGATGAGGCTGTCGCTGCTGCTAATGGTAGCTTTAGCTGAATCTCTATCATTCTAATTATGAATAAGACTCAAGATTCAAAGGCTGCAAGTTCAGAGAGGCTGAGCAGCAGCTAGCTAACCCTATCACCTTGCTACATTCAAAGTAGACTCAGGCTTCTGCTTTGCCAAGCCGGAAAACCCTCCACCACTCCAAACCCTATTATTTCCCATCCCTCTATCTCTCCTGGCTGCCCTCTGACTCTCTGTGGTTACTTCCTGTCAACTAGTTGCTGACTCAGCCTCCTGACCCAAGGTTAATTTTCTTTAATTAATGCAAATGCAAAATCAGGGTTCACAGTGTGATTGAATATCTCCTAAAACCAGGGTTGTTGCTAAAGAACAAATTCTGATGTGATAGTTATGGGGTGTGGGGGCTGAGTTCTTGCCTTGGTGCTGCTAGCCTGAAGATCATGCATTCAATGGCAAGGTGAGCAGCCCTCCCCCTCTCTCTGCCTCAGGAATTCCTTACACCCTTAACAGATACTGACAGCCCCTCAAAGCTAGTGTTCTGAGTATAACAGGTGGCATTAATCTCACTAATGATTTGCTCTGTTTGAAATTAAGACAAAATTCGGCTTATGGATGTAGCTCATGAATATACAAGTGACAACTGAAAGCCCTGTCAAATGTCATGTAACCTCTGGAAAACCCCATGGTACGCTTGTGAGAAAATGAGAATGCAGACAGGAAATGGCACCAGGAGGATAGCTTTTGTCAAAGAATATTTATTTTTAATTATGTGTGTGGTCATGTACAGTGAGTGCAGGTGTCCTTAGAGGCCAGACGAGGGTGCCGCTTCCCATGGTTGTAAAGCCAGCTGTGGGTGCTGTGAGCTGAAGCCAGGTCCTTTGGAAGAGTAGCAAGGAGCCATTATCTCCACCCTACAGGAGAAGAGGATGCTCATCTCTGGACACTATTCCAGAGCAACTTTTGTAAAAGAGCTACCCTTGGCTGGGCTCTATCTTCCATTCTGGGTCTCTTTGTTATAGAAAGCTCAATGCCTTTAAGCCTAAAGGAGAAAAATTTGAAATATTGTCCCAGATGTGAGTGATTTCTGAAGAACCAGATTACAAGAAGGGCAGGGAGGTGATATGGAGCCAGTACTGAAGAGAGTAAGGACATTGCCCATGGCCTCTGCTTCCTTTCCATCCTCTCTGCTATCTGGGTTTTGTAGATCCCCTGGGCACAGGACCCTAAAGCTCCTGAATTTATAGGTTGGGTCCCTACAGTTCAAGTGACCAACAAAGGTCACTACTTTCAAGTTCCAAATCCCTTGGAAGGTAGACTGTAGCGGCCTAGATTGGAGTTAAGATAGGCTTGCTGTAGTAATCGACTCTTCCTGAGGCTACCCACTTATGGTCTGTAAGGCAGGGAGGACCCTGTGTGGTACAGTCATGGCTGCCGTGGCCCCCGTGTGTGATAGGAGGTGAGCATCCTCAGGGAGGGAGGATGTCACTTTTGGAGGGTTCAGAGGGCTCTGTATCAGAGTCTAGAAGCCTGTCTTGCTGTGTCCACTGGCTCTGGGACAAGTCACAGACCCACTCAGAACCAGCACCAGCGACAAGATAGGGGACAGCAACATGGTTGGTCCAACTCACAGGGTCCCTACAGAAGAGCTTTGTGCTGTGTTTCCAGAGGAATGTTAGGGATTCGTGATAAAGTACAAAATGCCATCTTTCCCCTCAACCATACAAGACTTAAATTGGGGAGGTGCTAAGACTCCCAATGCAGTAAGGGGGCTACAGACTTCTCATTGTGTGTTAATCAAACACGAGAACTTAGAGGATCCACATGGGTGTGGAAGGGTCAACAACTTACTGCGCACTTCCTGTGGGCTCAGTGCTGTGTCTTGACACTCCTAAGTCTAACCATCTCAATGACTGTGCTTCAGAAAGGTTCCTGTGCCCACTTTATTTATTCATTTACTTATGTGTGTATTGATTGAGACATAATCTTTTTAAGCAGCCGAGGGTGGTCTGGGACTTTCTGTGTAGACCAGGCTAGTTTAAACTTACAGTATTCCTTCTGGCCCTATCTCCCGTGTGCTGGGGTAACGGGTGTACCCCCACATCTGGCCTGCTGTTACCCATTTTATAAGTAAGCTAATGCTTAAAGGGCTAGGTCATTCTATGACACACAGCTGGTGCTATCTGTTATTGGATACGGCTTGGATGTGCCCGAGACTTCACATGCTGAAATTTAAAGCCCATTGTGAGATGTTGAGAAGTCAGGAATCGGATGGCTGAAGTATTTAGAAGAGGCCTTTGGGAAGTGACTAGGATTCTTAGGTAAGGTCAGGGTAGAGCTTCCTGGTTGGGTCCTTAGGAGTCGATAAGAAGAAGGAAAAAGGCTGAAAGAGACACACATGAGGCCTCCCTGTTTCTTGTCATGCTGTGCTCTGTGTTGCCTATGGATTTGGGTGGCAAGAAGGATATCACCAGATGAGTCCTTACATAGTGCACCTCCAGATCCACAAACCAAAATAAACCTCTTTTCCTTATGAAAGTACTTACCTCAGGCTTTTTGTTATAGTAATGAACATCTGATTAATACAACTGAAATTTAAATTTAGACCCATCAGCCTTTAAGACAATGCTGCTTTTCCTCTGCAGTGTGGCAAGAGGAAGAATTTTGGAGTGCTGGCAGGGCTGAAATGTAGGCTGACTATAGATGGCATGGCAGAGGAACCATGACAACAGATGTAGACCCAGCATGAGCCTGGGCTGAGACTGTTGGGTTGATGGCAGGTTATGAAGTGTGTGAGTGAAGGAAGGACCTCAAGCTTCCACCTCTCATCCCTTTTGACCAGGTGGTCATGCAAGTTAGGCTGGGCAGTGGGGAGGTAGAGCCCCAGCTGGAGCTTTTCTGGGGAGTTCAGGATCAGCGGATGGTCTTTGAGGGAAGAAACAATACCATTGGGATATAGGTAAAGAAGAGCAGTCAGCTCACCGCCTGCTGACTGATTATGTATGTAATGGTCTGGCAGCTGTTTAAGGAATGTACATGATTGGACAGATAGAACACCAACAAATAGGGAGTGGGAGGGATGGCTCAGGGGTTAAGAGCACAAGCTGCTTTTGTAGAGGACCTGGGTTCAATTCCCAGCGCCCATATAGCAGGTTCCAACTGTCTGTAAACTCAGGTTCCAGGGGATCTGATTCCCTCACACATACATGCAGGCAATACATATCAGTGTACATAAAATAGAAAGGAGAGAATGAACAAATAAGCTAACACATGTACAATGCAGAGCTGGATAACGGCAAGGCGGTGTCAAACAAAAAGCAGAGGTGGAGAAAGAACCAAAGAATACAAGTAGACATCACTGGGCTAGGAAGACTTCTCGGGAGGACGTGGCCTTTGGGCAAGACACATAGGATTCTGAGTTGTCAAGACTGAGCCTTCCTTTGCCTTAGGAGAATCCCACATGCATTGCCTCAGATACCCTATTGCCTTTATCTCTGTTAGCAAGACCAATGTATGGGGAGTGTGGGAGCATGCAGCCTCCCTGCTGGACAGCCTAGCAGCAAGGGGAGGGAGCCCCGCTCCCAGCACAGCTGTTCTTTCCCTCTTCTGGCTCCCTCAGAAGCCCCAGGTGCTCCCATCCTGCCCTCCCCCTCATCTCCTGCTTGACATGTAGCCAGTCTTGCAGAGCCCCTTCCGGCATTTCTGTGGCCTCATCATTCTGCCTGGCTTGCTTTTACCTGCTCCAAGGGGCTGTGACAGGGCTGCCAGCTGTGCGTGTCATGCTGTCCCTGGATTCACTGAGAAGGTGTGGAGAGGGCCAGGGCTGTAAGATGACCACCCTCAGCATCCTAGACACAGTGTCTGTCAGTGCCAAGTACTCTCCACTCTTCCTGGGGTTAGTTCTGAGAAATGGTGAGGAGGAAGAGGAGCAGGAGGAGGAAGAGGAGGAGCAGGAGGAGGAAGAGGAGGGGTGGGAGCAGGAAGGTAGTAAGAAGCAGGGAGGTGGAGTTTCATTTTTTTGTCCCTAAAAGACAAGCTGAGGAGACGGCGAGCAAAATGGTGATAGTTTGGCAGGTGGCGTTGATTGTGTCATGCATGTGTTTTGAGAGTGATTACCACAGGCCTGGAGAGAGGGCCTGTCTATAGTGAAGTACCTCAGTAAGATAGAGTGTGAGTGTGTAGTGGGAGAATCCATTCCAGGCATTTCCACCATGAATCTTGGGGCCAATTTCTCTAGAGCAGGTCCAAGGCCTGCACCCCTGCACCGCAGCCTTCTGTCCTGCATTGCTTCTCCTCCCTTTGTGGACCCTTCCTCTCTGTCCCTAAAGACCGAAGCAAGCCTTTTCCATGGCTGGGAGTTTATTGCTACTCATTAGCAATGAATGACCCAGAGGAGGCTGAGGTTCCACAGAAAGGTGGGCATGTAGCTTACAGTAGCTTATACACAAGCCTTGCCGCTTTCTGGTAGCTGCTGTTTTGGGATGCAGAGCTGCTGGCAGCCTTTCAGGCTAGTCTCTCTTAATACTGACATCTAGGTCCTCTGCCAGTCCCCCTGGTCACGTTACCCAACCAGGGAGACACACAGGGCTCTGATAGGTGTCAGGAATCCAGACACCTTTCTGCAGGTCTTAGTCCCTGGCTGGAGGACTGAGGTAGACCACATACATAAAGGAGCCCCACATGGAGCAGCCCTACTGTCAAGGTCAAGCATGGAGGAGGAGACTGATCTCCTGAGTCCTTTAGGGCAGGCAGTGTGGGCACAGGAACCTGGGGTGGCAACTCTGCTTACACCCCCTGTGCCCCCAACCCCAGTGTGCTTATCAGCATGTAGAATGGCATGGCATCTTCTCCACTGGATGGTAGAGTGGTAGAGGCCTCATGTTTGATGGATACAGGACTGCGTTAGACAGACTTCTGTTGCTGTGGTAAAGGAGCTTGGCTTTATTTTGATCCCTGGCTTCAGAATGGCTTCCTCCATTGCTATGGGTCTGTGGGGAGTCAGAACCTCAGTGGCAAGGGCATGTGGCTGCACAAAGTAGTTTGCCTGACTATAACCCGGAAAGAATGAGGGGTAGGAAGAAGGGTGTCCAGGACAAATATAACCCATGTTAACTCTACATTCCAGTTTGGCTCCACTTCCTAAAGTTTCTAAACACCCCCCCCCCCCCCGGTTGCTGGAGATTTTTATATTCAGGCCATGACATCACCTTTCAGTCACACATCCTTTTTCTATTCCGGCTCTGCTCTTAGTAGATGATTGACATTGAGAAAGTTACCCCACCGCTCGGTTGCCTCAATCCCCATACAAGGGGGTCCCTAATACGCCTTCTTCTTGGAGTTATTAGGAAAACAGTGGGGCGAGCCAGGTGAGTAGCTGAGTGATTTGAGTTCCCTCATCCCCTGGGTCTCTGTTTTCTTGCTTGTAAAGCAGGGTTGGCATGGGAACACAGGCTGTGAGGCAGGTGACTCGCTCAGGCCCTACAGAGTGTATGCCATGAGGCTGTCATAATAACAAGTGTCTCCTACTCACTGTCTCCTCAGGCTCGTGGCTCTGCAGGCGGGAGGCGGAGACAGGATGCTTCTTCTCAGGAAGACCATGACAAGCCCTACGTGTGTGATAGTAAGTATCTTGTCTCAGCCCAGTCCTTCCTACGCTACCTTGGCAGCTGCTCGCCAGTGCTGGGCCACACCAGGCTTTTGGTTTCCTGATCTGTGTGGTCACATTCTCTCTTTTTATTCCTGCTGTGGTAGGGCTCTGGGGATTCCACCTCTCAGACTGTCCTCCAGGATTCCAGGTCTTCTTCTTCCTGGCTTTCTTCCTATGTTCTCTCATGTTCTCTGTCTCTTTCAAGATTCGTCCTCTAGGTCTCTCTCCAGTTCAGAATCACAAACCATTTCTCTCTCCCTGTCTCCTGTCCTAGGCAGGGCTGGTTGTGAACCTTTTATGACGTGGCCCTCAATTCATCTCCGCCATTCCTTTTCTGACTCATGAACATCTTTTGGAAGAATGCTTGGCTGGCCCTTGGGTTAGAGTCTGAGGTCAGAAGTAGGGTAGAGGCCAAGGGAGGGGCACAAGGAGGGGCCATGGTCACTGAGACGAAATGACAGCAGTTTTGCTGTTTTCTCCGCATATGGGGGGAGGTTCCACAGCCCTGCCCTATTGTCTGCCCCTCTATCAGACACTCCCTGCTCACTCCATGCTACATGCCTAGAGGTGCTGCTCCTTCCCCTCTTGTCTGCTCTCAAAGCTCAGAGCTTGGTCACCAGGACCAGGCTCCGAGAACGGCAGGAAGCTAGAAAGGCAAGACCTGGTATGGTGGTCCCTCTGGGGGCCTCCCTACGTGGTCAGGTCCTGCAGCTCTGTGGAGGCAAAGACATCCAGGGGAAAGGATGTAAGGAACACAAGGGGGTGATGCCTTTCACCGGCCTCTTGATTTCAAAATGCTCTGTGCCCTGTGGGGATGACATCTGGTGGGACATTTTTCTAGAACTCAAACTCCGTGCCTCTCGTTTGGCTGCTTAAGATGACATTCCTGAGTCTTCTGCAGGTTGCATCATCACCCTCAAGCAACTGTGTTCCAGGAAGAGAAGGGAGCAGGGCCTGCGGTCTAGTGCCTTTTGGCAGAAGGCACCTGCTGTGGTCTGGGCTTTACTTCCGGGATGTCATTTAGTTGTGTCCTGAAATGTGAACAGTGCAAGCGTGCTGGTTCTTGGGAGACTGGACACTGGGCAGGATTTCCATCTGTGTCCAGCACCCCATTAAGAGTGTTGGCAGCTGCTTTGAAGCTGAGACAAAACTACCCCATTTCTCTTTTAAAAAGCCATGTTTCCCATTATGTGACTTTCCACTATTAGAGTGGGGTTAGCATTTCAGTCTATTTCTGTAACTTCAGAAGAGTTCTTACTGCATTGATTGGTGGTTGATCGTGTGTCTGTGGGTGGAGGATGATGGCTTGTGTGGAGGTCAGAGGACAGCTGTGGGTTCTAGGTTGTTGGTTCTCTCCTTCCACCTGTGGGTTCTAGGGATTAAGCTCTGGCCACCAGGCTTGGTGGCAATGGCCTTGCCTGCTAAGCCATCTCACTGGCCCTATTTTTTTTAGAATTTTTGTGACATTCCAAGGTATAATAGTCTCACATGTTTCCAGACACACTCTTAATGCTCTCTCTTCTTTGCTTCCTTCTCCTTCCCTCTTTCTGTAACATCTGCATCCCAGTGGATTATCTCCATGAAGCATCCTTTGTGAGTGCCCTCTTGCCTGGCGTTTGGCTCTTCGCTCCCTGCACGGTGTCCTTGTAGCAGCTCTGCCCTCTTCCTCCTAGCTCCTGCTCTGCTGAGGGGCTCTTGGCATCCTTGGCGTCTTACTGCTGCCCTTCCCAGAGGGTCACTTCCTTCCCATTTCCCATGAAGAGGAACTTGGGAGGAGTCATCACCGGATGGCACCAGCTTTCCAGAAGTCTCAGCAGCCGCTTCCTTGGCTCTGCCCACATACATACTGCCTCCCTCTTCCTCCCTCTACAAAATCAAGGTCCCTTACAGTTTGCCCTTCTTCATTTTGACTCTCTCAGGACATTGTGTGACAGCTTGGTGATTAATAGACTTTATTTTTATCTGGTGCCCTTCAGACAGGTGATCCCTAGGGGTAGAAGTGACCTTTGGAGAGGTCATGAAGCCCACCCCTCCCACCCCTGAGCTGGACAAGGAATGCTTTTAATAATCTCTAATGCATCCTAACTAGAGAAGTGTCCTGCCATCCTCCTTCAGTGTCCCCAGGGATGGTTGCCTCTAGCTGTCCTTTTCCATTCCAGCTGAGCTTCCCACGATTGTTCTCCATAATAGGAGCTGGAATCTCTCTCTCTCTCCCTCCCTCCCCTCCACATCCCCTTGGCTTTTGTGTATGCTCAGATTTTGGTCTAGCATCTGCCGTATTCCTGGATGAACTCGGGTCTATCTTACTTTATAATCTCAGTGCCATCCTGCTCTGAATTCCCTTCTGGCTCTACATATAAGCACATCTACCAGAAGTAGCATCAAGGCCAAGCAGCTCAAATAACAGACATTTCCTTGTTTGATTTATACACCGGCTCTCAGACTAACCCACACTTTCAGACAATACCCAACTGCTTTATGCACACCTAACCACTTCCCAGTCACTTCCTATCTGGCCAGCACCAGGGTCTCTCCAGGTGTAGAATCTTTCTCCTGAGGCACTTGATTATCTTTCTTTCCATAAATCACTCTGCATTTGGCCCCATTGAGTCTCAATAAACAGATACAATAATGTGTGACTTCAATATACAAGATTCAATAAAGGCAAATTTAAAGACATTGCCCAGTAGTTAAATTCCATTCTCCACAGACTTGCAATCCCTGCCATTTTTGTATCATTTGAGGTCTGATTTGCATAATTCCCACTCCATCTTTGGAGTTATTTATGAAAATATTAGGTCACCTTGGACCCCAAACACCTCTCTCTGGATTTATGTGGGTTGGTAACAGCCATTTTTTTTTTGCAGATGCAGTTATGCTTAACCCTTCCTAGTGTTCTTGAGTGTAGTCGATGGCGTGTGCTATTGTTGGCGGCTGAAATGCTATCTTAGTGGATAACTTCAGATGATAAAGGTTTACTTCTTGCCTTTCACTCAGCCATTGGATTTATTTAATCTCAGAAATATTAAATCATCTAAATGTAATTTATTTTTTTCAGCCAGTCTGTAGTGTGCACATGAATAGTTCATTTTCCAACAAGTAACCAATCTCTGTTAATTACCTGGAAATTTTACCGAGTTGAAGGCTTAAGGTTCTGTTTCTTCACTTTCTATCTTTTGTCTCAGGAAAGGTGTTCGTTACCCAAAAACAAAGCAACAGAAATGGGCTTTGTGGGGGAGTCTGTTCGTGTTTGTGGATCTGAACCACCTGCACAGAAATAACCCAGACACTCATGAAAATGCAGATTGCAGGGTCTCAAGGCAGACTTACTCCATCAGAATCACAGGGGGCCACCCTGGAGCCCACGTGTTTCCCACATCTCTCAGAGGATTCATAAGTATGGTGATGTCTGAGGATGGCTGGTTCTCCTTATTCCAACCTCAAGACCTTGGCCATCCAGGCCTCTTGATGTTCCCTGCCTGTCTCTCTGTCTCTCTGTCTCTCTGTCTCTCTCTCCCTTCCTCTCTTTCTCAGATGTGTATGTATGTGTTCTATGTGCTCGTAGGGCATGGCTGCATGCACATGTGGAGACCATAGAAAGATATCAGATAGTCAGCTTTATTCCTTTCTGGCTGGGTCTGTCTCTCACCAAGCCTGCAGCTAGGCTGGGAGCCAAAGTCTCAGCAAGCCTCCTATTTTCAACCCCGTACAGTGCTGGGGTTATAGATGCCCATCCTGCCACAGTATTTTACATGGGTGGTGGGATCAAGCCTCCGGCCTTTAATTCTTGTGTAGCTTTTACCCACTATGCCGTCTTTCCAGCTCCCGTGCCGAGAAATCTTACAGCCCCAGGATTCTCCAGGCAATCGGCCACTGGCTGGCCTCAATGTTTTAGTTGGCTTCCTTCAGATCTTTCCTTGGTAGTTCTGTTAGCAATGATAAAGTTCAGCCATCCATCTAAAACACAGCACTCCTGCACCTGATTTTAATTTACTCAGTAGCATAAAGCCCTAGTAGGAAGTACCATTATCACATGTTCCAACCGGGGTGTTAAGTGGGGACAGATGTGAAGGGAATCCTTGGGTGTGGGCTCCTGGGATGTGTTCAGAGTCATTGCCTGAGTCACCCAGCTTTGTTCCAAGTGCTTCCCCATTCTGAATTGCTCTGTAGTGTTGACCTTGTCATCAGGGCAGGCTCCCAAGGAGAGGCCTACAATGTCGTATGTTCTTTGTCTAAGGAACATGGCAGGGAAGAAGGTGGTTATAACTGAGGACATTTGCTCTCTACAGGGCAGTCATTCTGGGAAGAACAGGAAAGTCCCTGTGTTTCTGCTAGACACAGGGATCTTTTCTTCTGAGTCACAGTGACAATCTGTGCCTATAGTGCTCAGAGTAGTGTGCCCAGAATTTTGTAAAGATGCTTCCAGAAGCCCCCACAGTAAGCTTGAGTTGCAGAGACAGCTGGCTTTACTCTTTTGTGAAGTAGGGCTCAGAGAGGTGAAGGGGCTTCCCAGCTCACACAGCTGCTCAAAAGTAACCCCAAGATACGAATCCCACTTCCTTAAGATCTAGAAATGGCATAATCTAGGTCTAGAGTATCCTTCTACCATGGAGTTCTCCCAAGAGCTGAGGAAAAAAAAAATTAGGAATTAGTTAATAAATATGCATTCTTTAACATTCTTTATTCAGTAGGCAGGATCCTGTGTGCTACTAATGGGCAGTGTCTAGTATCCGATTGGCAAACTGGAGTCAGGTCGCAATTGTAATTGAATGGGCCCCTTGACTCCTGGGGTTTTTAAATTTAAATCTATTATAATAACACCACCCTAGAGCATTACTGTATATTAGTGACATTTGTGTGTGACTCACCTCTGACTCACACCTGGTGTTGACACTTCAAGAAGGTCCACTCTGCACCAATTCTTTTGACCTGTAGATATGGCCTGTGACTTTTAATGTCCATGCCACAGGGTGACCTCTCTCTTAGAAACCCAACTGGCTGGTATCTATTACCTAGCATTTCCTTCTTACTGTGATAAAAATACTGAACTGAAGCTTCTTAAGGAGTAAGAATTTACTTCGGCTCCTGCTTTGGAAGTGTATAGTTAGTCCGTTATGGCAGGTAAGGCATGATAAAGTTCGTGCTGTCTAGAGAAATGTGGCAGTGGGCACAAGAGACTGCTTGCCCACATCTTAGCACATCAGGGAACAGAGTGTGGGTGGAAACAGTGCCAAGCTGTAACTTACCAGATATGCTGCCCCAGTGACCCACTTTATTCTAAAAGGTCCACATTTCCCTTAAACAGTGCCACCAGCTTGGGGACCAAATGTGCAGTGAGTTAAGATTGGGTGGAGGGAGCCTTTCCCATTCAAACCATAACAGAGTGCAACCATGTCTGTAAGGGTCATGTCAGAGTAAGGTCCTGGGGTCTCTGCCTACTCGGAACATCTGCTTTCTGGGATGTTTATTCTGGAGGGAGAAGGGATAAGGTGAAGTGGGTCTCTGTTCAGTTCTGCTAGTGACTATGATAGTGTGGTCTCTCAGAGCTCTGGACCTCTCTGATCTGCACCCCTGTACTGTGGGTTCCTTTTCTCTCACATAGCAGCTTCACAGTGAGTCTGTCTGCCCAGGAACAGAAAGGAGGAGTGCATTGTGGGACATCAGGGGGTTTATACCATGAGTCGGAGGGGCTGCCGGAGGGGTGGCTGGTGAGACAAGCGGGGTCCTGGGAAATCTGTTTTTCTCTCTTCTCCCTTTGGACCACTGTGGTTTCATTTAAACCTGGATGTAGCAGGGAGATTCAGATGACTATTTCTGTCTTATTAAAACTTCCTCTGGAGGGCACGAAGGCCTGCATTCTCTGGGGCTCAAGTGTTTTGTGCTTCAAACTGTAGGAAAAAAAAAAAAAAGCCAATAACTTGGCCTTCAGGCTTCCTGCCCTTGGTGCAGTGGCTGGCCCATCACTCAGTTGTCTCTGCCTGTTATCTTGCAGATCCTTGGATATGTGTGTGAGGGGGTGGTGGAGGAGGCTCAATGCCCCAGAAACTTGATTTGCAGAGCAGGGCCTGTGGGAGGGATTGATCACTGAAGATGGAATGCATTTGTCCTCACAAAACTCGACCTGTTTAAATATGTAAATGCCACTGCATCATGGACCTAGATGGCAGTGCCCCTGCAGGGTTGGCCAGAGGCAGAGTTGGGAAGTTTCTCTTTGATATCTACCCTCCACCTTGCCTGCCTCTGTTTTCTCTGCCCTGCTGCTTGGCCCTGGCCTCCCAGCTCTCAGATGTCCTTACCCATTCTTCCCTATACGAGTGCCACCATCCCACCTGTGCCCTCTGGACTTACTCTCTCATGCAAAGAAACTTTTTTTAATCATGTGTTAAATGGATTTCACTTCTGAAAAAGTAACTTTTTTTTTTTTAAAAAATGGAAATAGTATTTGTTCAGGGAAAGCAGAGGCTGAAGCTAAGTCAGAAAGGGAAACTAAATTAGCTGTCATCGTACACCTCAGAGGGATTCCAGCCTGCAGTTTTTGTGGGATTCACTGGGATTTATTCCCTTCCTCCCCAATCTCCCTCTCACCTTCCACTCACCAGTACAAGTGAATAATATCTTTCCATGTCAACCGATAAGACTATGGCAGCAACTGTAGAACTACGTCGTATTCCATAGCGTGGACATGCCATAGCTTGTGATCTTCCTGGTGCGTGTGGTCAGTGTCAATTCGTTAAATATTCAGTTTAGAACGTGTTCACTATTAACAGCATGGCAGGTATCTCTGCACACAGTTTTGTCTTTTTTTCTTAGCAGGTATTAGTTACACATAATAATGGTTTCATGGTGGCACTGTTCACACGGGAGTATAACGCATTTTGATCACGCCCATCTCCTATTACCCTCTCCTGTCCCCTCCCCACTCCCATGCATCCACTTTCTCTTTCCAACTAACTTTCTACTACTACGTTCATATCATTTATTAATTTTCATATTTGCTGACCCAAGGAGTTTTTAATTAGGGTTGCCTACATGACTCCTGGGAAGGGGTCATTTGTGGGAGCACGGGCATCTTCTAGAGTTATGCCGCTGAAGAAAATGTCTTCTCTTTAGTTGCCTGTAGCTCCATGGGGGGGGGGGTAGGTTCCTCCTCCATATGCATGGGATATTCATGGACCAAGTCTTTGTATATGTTTTATTATTTTCTCAAAGCAGAACTGTGAAGTCAAAGAGCTTCGTGCTCTTTGTCACAATGGGGGCGGGGCATGTAGACAGGTGAGAGAGCTGGGGAAGGACATTGCCTTGACAGGAATGAAGTGATTGAAGCCATGCTGTGGCTCTCCCACTTGCTGACTGGGACATGCATAAGATGGCTTGTCTGGGTGTCATGTCTTCTGTGTGCAGTAGGGAGGGCACCCAACTATGATGACATACAGAAAAGGTATATGGTTGAAGAAATATTTCTCCCATATTAATTTCCTCTTTTTTTTGGCATACCTGGGGAGACCAGGCTTGTCATACAAGGAAGGGTTAAGTTGACCAGACACTAGGTGCTCTAGGGGCCAGAGGAATATTAAGTGTGTGTGTGTGTGGGGGGGGTGGGTGGTCAAAGGACACATCCTGAGGCCAGTCAGATTTAAACATGCACAGAGTGAATGGATTCCTGTCTCTGGGGATAGAAGAGATTATGTACAGGTATAGAGAGAGGTCATAATAGTAAAGGTTTCTGACCTAGCTTATGGGTTAGGAGTGTTCTACGGGTTTCTATTTCATTCTCACATCAGGGTTATGAGATAGAAACTGTGGTCATCTCCATCTTTTAGACAAAGGCTGGGGAGAAGATGCCCGTGGGCACTGGAAAATGTCCATGCTCCTGTAAATAACTCCCAGGGTCACAAAGGAAATAAACGGGAGATAGAACTTGGTTGCACCTGTGGCTCTCTTCCCAACCCTCCACCCACAGTCAGGGATGCTTTCTACAGGGACATTGAGTGTGCCTCCCATGAGACTCCCTTTTAGATCGTGTGGTCACAGTTTGACTGTCTTGATAGACAGTGTTCCATTTGGAGACAAGGACTATGTCATAGGCCATGGAACCATATCCCTAGCACAGTGGTATTCCCACACCCTTGATGCATGGCTGGGGAAGAGAACATGCTAAATATGGAGAGAGACTGTCCTGTCCAGAGCAGAGTGTGCAGTTGTGTGACAAGTGTCTGCAGCAGGAGAGGCTTCCGGGGGCTTGTCTGGAGGGTGACTGCACCATTAACTTGGGGACATGCCTGGAAAAGCTAATCTATAGGATTATTTAGGAGAGCTCTCTGAAGCCCAGTCTTCCCAATCACACAGAAGATGAGAAGCCTAGATGGTTCTGAGCACAGGAACAAAATGAGTTAAACAAGGCGGGCCTTATGACAGAAAACTCACAGACGTGGGGGTGGAGGGTGTGATCCAGTTGGTAAAGCATTTGCCTTGAAAACATGAGAACTTGAGTTTGATCCCCAGTGCCCACATGAAAAAAGCTGGGCATGGTGCCCAAGCTTGAACTCCTAGGGCTGGAGAGGCAGAGACAGGAAGATCCTTGGGTCTTGCTGGGCAGTAAGCCTAGCCTGCTCAGCAAGTTCCAGGCAAATGAGAGACTCTGTCTCCCAAATAAATGGATGGTGCTTGAGAAATGGTAGTAGAGGTTGTCCTCTGGGTTCCATAAGTGTATACACACACAGAGAGACACACACAGACACACACAGACACACACACCACACACCGACACAGACACAGGCACACGCACACACACACACACACTGACACAGAGAGGCACACATAGGCGCACACACACAGACACACAGAGACACACAGGCACACACACATATACACACACCGACACACAGAGAGACACACACACAGGCACACACATAGACACAGACACACAGAGAGACACACACAGGCACACACACAGACACAGACACACACATGCAGAGGCATACAGGAACACACACACGCACACACACACATACTAACATGCACACACACACACACACACACACACACACACATTGCACACATACAAACAGAGACAGGACAGAGAGGAGAGAGAGGAAACCCCGCAGAACCTAGCTGTGGTAGATAGCATGAAGGGTGTTTAAGACCAGAAAGTGAGGCATGGAAGACTCCTAGCATCCTGAGCTTGAGTAGCTGAAGAGAGGCTTAACTGGAGCATTCTGACAGGAACATTTATAGTGATGGAACTTTGCCACAAAAGCTGGGGAAGTGTCAGGAGATCCAGGCAGGAAGTCCTTTTTTTTTTTTTTTTCTTTTTGTTCATTAATTTTTTTCACATTCTGACCCACAGCGTCCCCTTCTTCCTCTCCTTCTGTTCTCCCCTCCTTCTGCACCCACCCCATCCATACCTCCTCTGTTTCTGTTCAGAAAGGAGCAGGCCTCCCGTGGGTGTCAACAAAGCATGGCATATTAAGTTGAGCTAAGACTAAGTTTCTCCCTTTGTATTGCGGCTGGGTGAGACAACCTAATATGAGGAGTAGGTTCCTAAAAGCCAGCGTAAGCGCTAGGGACAGGTCCTGATCCTGCTGCTAAGAGTCCCACAAATAGACCAAGCCTCACAACTGTTACACATATGTAGAGGACCTAGGTCAGTCCCATGCGGGCTCCCTATGAGAGTCCATGGGCTCCTATAGGTTAGTTGTTTTTGTGGGTTCCCTTCTGATGACTTGAACCCCCTGGCTTGTACAATCCTTCTTCCCTCTCTTCAACAGGATTAGCAGTGCTCGGCTGTGAATCTCTGCATCTGCTTCCATCAGTTACTGGATGAAGGCTCTTCACTGACAGTTAGGGTGGTCACTGATCTGATGACAGTGGATGGCCAGTTTAGGCACCCTCTCCACTCTCCAGGCAGGAAGTCTTAAAAGAAGCAATGAGCGTAGGTTACTCTGAGGGGACAGGTGTCCCACAACTTAGGATTCATAAACAACAGTCTACTTGTACTTGGCCATCATTCATCAGGTTGTCCAGGCCTGGCCTCTAGAGAGGGAACGCCCTCAAGCCTCCAAGTGGGTGGGAGCTGTCGCCATGGTAACTGGGGCTGATTCTTGACTTTTCTCTGTTTACTTTCCCCAGAAATATTGGCCATAATATTGATTATTTCAGTCATTTTTATATATAATTTAATTATATTTTATTTTTTCAGCTAATAAAAGACATGCTAACACGAACCTCACTAGAATGAGGATTCAGATACTGTCTTGTAAGAGACAATGGTTGAAAGAAGATGGTCTAAAACCAAGAGACCAGGATTTGAATCTTTGCCAGGTCATTTCCTAGCTGTGACCTTGGGCACATCCCAAAGTCTCTTTGAACCTTGAGTTTTTTGTCAAGTAACAACATTAATAGTCTCAATAAGAGAGTGTATAAAAACACTAGCCTTCATGGTCATTATCAATAAATATTTATTTTCTTTATACAAACTGGCAAAGGTACTTAGCACCCCAGTAGAATCCCTGGTTGTATTCAGGTATTGGAGATGTTAGGTCTGCATTAGAGGTCTATGAAATAGAATGAATTGGCAAAAGTGGTCAGTGGTCCAGACCCTGTGCTGTGGGTCTTCCCTCCATGGTCTTGTGTTGACACGTGTCTCAGTTTCACTCTGTCTCTGTGCTTTACAAACTCCATTTTACAGACAAGAAAACTGAGGGTTGGGCAGAGTCACTTGGCTCAGGTCACACAGCAAATTGCCAACATTCTGTTGCCATGTTTCTCGGTATGACAGGAAATGTCACAATTTGGTTGGTGGTTGGTCTGTACCTCTCTTCCTGGTGCTCAGAAGCAAGTTACATAGTATTCTGAAAATGAAAGACTTGCTGCATCCCTCTCTTCTTCCTGTTATTAACTGGGAGCCACATTCACATCTAATAAATTTCTAAAATAGGCACAACAGCTGCCCTTGGTTACAGCCATCTACTACTGCTGGGCTGTAGATCCTGGGTCTGGACTCATAAGATTAAAGACAACGCCAGGCCTTGAGATGTGTCTGTAAAAAGGCAGCTGTTATCTGGCTGTGATGGTATATACCTGTGATCCTAGTACATGGGAAGTGAATGCAAGAAAATAAGGAGTCTAAGGCTAGCCTTGGCTACTTAGTGAGTTCAAGGCCAGCCTATGTTACATGAGACCTTGTCAGAAAAAAGAAATACCACATAAAGACAAAAAAAAAAAAAAAAAAAAACCCCAAAAAACCCCAAACCTTCAAAATCCATACTCTAAAAATGTCAGGATATTACAATCTTCCACTCCCTTAGCTCCTGTGATTCTATCCAAAGAATTAAGTTTAAAATAAGCATCATGAGTAGCTGGAAAGAACAAATGACATCACAGGATGACATCACAGGAATGCAGCTGCTGGCCTTGCTGGGCAGGTGGGGAGATGGCAGTTGGCAGGTCCTGGGTGGATGTTGTGGTTAAGGGGCATCTGTCATTTTGCTATGTTAGCTGAGGGGGCACATAGAACTTTCAAGGCCCAGAGAGAACAGAACCATGAGGAGCTGGGATGGAGAGGTTTTAAGAGGGAATCTGATCCATATTTCCACAGTGGGGTTTGTCCAAAGGTATGTAGAGGGTGTATGCAAGATCTGGAACTGGATCCCAGGGCTCCTGGTGGCAACCAGCTCATCTGGAATCTAGCCTTGGAGGCCTACTCTGAGGGTGGGGGCCTTGACCTTGCTAGAGAGGACTCCTTGCCACTTAGACAACCACAGGTACAAACAGGGCCTGGATAATCTTGTACGTCTTTTATTTTGAGTCCCTGGAGCCACTCTTGGTTCTTAAGGAGCACCTTGCCATTTAAAAGGGTCCCTAGGGATGAGCAAGCCCACCCTGAGAGCATGTGTCTAAGATATATCTCTCCTGGGCTTTTGCCCCAATCTCAGTTAATTGTAGAGTCACACAGGACTTCTCTCACTTTGAGAAGTGGGGAACTGGACATGGGCTTTCCTCCACCCCCAGATGATACAGCAGAGAGGAAAGGGGATGCTGACATGGTGTATAGTGCTCCAGATGTCCACCAAGCAGTCTGTCAGCGCATGGTTTCTCTGACCAAATGGTATGTGTGAGGCCCTGCAGGATGTGGGCTCCACTCTGAAGGGCTGAGCAGGAGAGCCTATGATGACATCATGATTATGAAGGTCCCATCGGGATAAAACCAGAGCAGGCCACAAGGTCTATCTTACCCTTCTCACCCTCTGTTCTCCTGCATCTGCTTCTTCCTGGCAAATTGACAGATGCAGAATAAGTTCCCCTGAGAAAAGCAAGCTATGGAGGTCAGCCCCAGGCACTAAGGAAGCTGGGGACAGTAGTGACAAGCAGAAAGCACACAGAACATCTTCTGGCTGTATTCTCCAAAGGCAGATAGACCGAAGTTTGAATTCTGGATTTGTCATTTGGAGAGTCACATATCCTTTGCCAGACTCAGGTGCCTCTCCTGTAGAATGGGTCCATGCCTTGTGACTGGGGTAAGACTCTGGGTAGGGATTGGAGGCTACTTGGTTGTCTATATGTAGGATGCCTTTGAGCCACCAGTGAATGCTAGGTGCTGTGATTTGTGTCCCAGCTGAAGGAGTTGAGTTAGAGAGAGAAGGGGCTGTGTGTCTGTGCCATGGGCAGACGCTGGGAATGTGATGTGGCTTGTGGCTCCCAAGGCCTAGGCTTTGTCTCTTGGACACTCATGCCGTAATTGCTTTCAGTCACTGCTTTCAGGCTCTGGGAACCACTGGCTCAGATACCCACTGCGTGCTCCAAGTTGGGCTGATGAAAGTGTGCCAGAGTCATTAAGTTATCAGTAGGGAAGGCAGCCGCTTCTCCCCGGCAGGAAGGATTCTGCTGTCTGCTGCAGCCGGCTTTGTTCACACAAACTGCCAACCCCCCCTCACACTTCCCACCCAGCCCCAGACAACCGATTGTAGTAGGGACTAAGGGGGAGAGGGGACATGCAGTCCCTGCTCTGGGACAACACTGATGGCATTCGTAACTCTAGCCTGGCGGTCCCATGTGGAGAACCCAGCTCTGGACCAGGAATGTGGGTAAAGCTATTTCTGCAGCTTGACAGATGGATCTGCCCCAGGGGAAAGGAGAGACAGAGAGGCAAGCTGGACTTCCCTTCTCACAGCCATTGCTTTCCACATGCACAGTGCCAGGAACACAAAATCCAGGTATTCGCTTGCCAAGGTGAAAAGAAGGACCTCAGGCTGCTTGCAGATGGGGCTGACTGGTCCCAGGGGTGA
The DNA here is from genome assembly GCA_033318265.1 of Phyllotis vaccarum. Lineage (NCBI taxonomy): Eukaryota > Metazoa > Chordata > Mammalia > Rodentia > Cricetidae > Phyllotis > Phyllotis vaccarum. The sequence goes on from JARWLC010000006.1 coordinate 64,507,990, forward strand.
TGGCTGCAGAGGTGCATGACGCAGAGGAGTGGGCCCCGGGGAAGGAAACTGTAGTAAGAAGACGGGGGTTCAGCCCTCTCTGCATGCTTCAGCAGTCTTGGGGCTTAGTCTGATTCTCTGAGACAGCTACTTCCACAGTGGGATTGCTGACTTGGTAAAGGGGAGCAGATGGTGCCAATACTTTATTTTCAGAACGTTATTTTTCTCTTTACCTTCTTTTCTATCCTACACCATTAGCCCAGACTTCAGAGGAGAGACAGCTAGCTCCCTCCCTTTTGGGGTTTATTGTCTTTACTGAGCCTCTTTGATGGCAGTGGGGGTGGTGACAACTGACAATGACTGAGACTTACCATGGGCAGGATTCTCTTTTAAATCATTCTCTTACATCTTTCTCCTTATGGTGAGGTAGGTGTGCTGTCACAATGAGCCCCATTTCAGAGATGCTTAGCAGTTTTATCCTAGATCAGGTAGTCAGCAGATTCAGTGGGAGTTTGGACCTGCTCAGTTCAGATGTGGACTATTCAGATGTTGGTGCAGCACCCCGTCCCCCTGGGACAAAGCTGACTAGGGATAGAGCAATTGATCACACTGGAATGGTGACGAGTGAGTTGTCCTAGGTAACTTCTAGGAATCTACTCTTGACTGGGCTGCTTGGTGCCTGGGTTCACCCTTGTGGATTAGGAGGTTTCCGTTGGAGTAACTTATTCCCATATCTCCACTCTCAGGTTTCCAGAGCAAGATAAGATCCAGAGGGATGGAGAGAGAGCTCAGTTGGTAAATGCTTGCTCTGCATAAGGACCCGAGTTTGGTCTATGGAATCAATATAAAATGCTAGGTATGGTAGTATGTGCTTATAATCTCAGCACTGGGAATATAGAGACAGGTACTCACAGGCTGTCTAATCTTCCCTCTTGTGAGCTTCAAGCCACTGAGAACACACACACACACACACACACACACACACACACACACACACACACACACACACTGACACAGTAATGAGGGGCCCTTGAGGATTCTACAGAAAGTATTTCAAGATGGTGACCACAGAACATGAAACCCAGTATAAGGTTCTTTCTGACTGCCCAAATCAATCACCTATGAAGTTGGGCCCTAGTCTTTGGAGTGACAACTGTAAAGTAAGTAGTGTTAAACACAGGAGGTCAAACAGTGTCACCTCTAACCTGTCTAAGGCAGTCAAAAAAGGATTTCTAAGGAATTTCTTCTCATCAAAATGTTGCACTTTGATTCCAATGCAATTCCATCAAATTTAACCATGGAGTCCAGACTTCCTCTCTTACCCTGTGGTGATGTCATTTGGAAGACTAAGCACTAGCAGTTTTGTGTAGAGCTCAGTATCGCCTTTAACCCCAGTCCCTCCTACCTGTGCCTTTCAAACTGCCCTCTCCTGCTGCCTCCCTTCGGTCCATGACTTGATCACAGATCCATCCTGCTGAGTCAGTACACCTTTCTTGTGGTGATATATATATTGTATATTTAATAAAATTTGTCTGAAATATCAGAAGACAGAGTCACCCACAGCCAAGCCATGAAGGTCAGGGAGCGGTGACCCACGCCTTTGTCCCATCACTTGGGAGATCTCTGTGAGTTCTAGGCCTAACAGCCAGGCAGTGGTAGCTCACACCTTTAATCCTAGCTCTAGGAGACTTGAACCAGGAAGTAAAATAGTTGGGCAGGGAAAGAAGTGTAAGGCGGGAGAAGGAGAAGTTCAGCATTCTGTCGGGGTGACCAGTGAGGCTGAGGACCTGTGAAGACGGCCCTTACCCTGTCCGGCCTGACAAGTCGGCTGGGTGAGAAGTGGCTGTGGTCTGTTACCTCTCTCTGTTAGTCCAGACCAATTTTATTACATATACAGTATATCGCCGCATCCTCTCCTCACCCCATAACCCTCTTCTTCCATCAGCTGCTCTGTCTCCTCCTACCATCCCTGCCGGAAGGAGTAGTCTATTAGCCTTTTGCTGCTTCCTTGTTTCCTGGGGCATGCCAGCCACCTGCAGTCTTTTCTCATTCTCAGAAGGTCACAGATTATTTTCTTGCTGTGGTGGCCTCCTGAGGACCATATGCAATGCCCCCCCCCCCCCCATCTCTGTCTCTTTCGGCCTTTCTTAGTACCCCTGCCTCTAAGCCTGAATCTGTTCACTTTTAAGACTGGTGTATTAACTACCTTTCTGTTGCTGTCATATGATGTCACAGCCAAGGAAACTGATAGAATCAAAAGTTTATCACAGTTCCAGAGGGCTAAGGGTCCAGCATGGCGGGGAATCACAGTAGCAGATAGCAGGCATGGCAGCAGAAATGAATGAGAACTCACATCTGGAAACACAAGTGGGGAGCAGAGAGAGTGAACTTGAAATTGCTTGAAGTCCACCCACCATCGACACACACCCTCCAGCAAGGTCACACCTCCTAAGCTTCCCATACAGCACCCCCAACTGAGGAACAGGTGTTCAAATGCTCAGGACTATGGTGGGGGACACTTGTCATTCAAGTCACCACAACGGGGATGTGAGTTGCCATAAGCATATTTGATTGTTACACTTAGTCTCAGCATATGAGCAATACTCAGGAACTGATGGCGGCAGCTATGACTGGGGGTGCTGGTGCTACCTCTGTCCCGAAGCCCTCCTCCTGTGGAGTATCCTTCCCATTCCTGAGTCTTAACAATTTTAAAAAGGAATCTTGTGTTTCCCAGATTCTAGCCTGTGACTGCCTCTGTTCCTCCCCACAATTTCCCTTGTGTGTCGCAACACTGTAATGTCCAGTGCTACTGTGTCTATAGCCCAGTCACAGCTCTTTCCACAAGAATACAAGTACCACAGATGGAACCCATTTTCTTTCTTTCTCAAAGGTGGTTTTTCTCCAATATCCTTCTAACAACTCATCCAAGTCAGGAATCTGGGAGTCTTCCTTTAGCTGACATCTGAGTGCCTGTCACAGTCAGACCCCATGCTGGCCACTGCAGATGTAGTGTGTATGAATGTACAGGGTCTGTCTCACTGGCTGCATGTAGGAGTGATGTGAATTAGTCCCAGGAAGGTGAACATCAGGGTCCTTATGATTGGCAGGACCTCCCTGGGGAAGGGCTAGAGCTAAGGACTAAAGGATGATTAGATGCTCATCAGGCAAACTGGGGGATGGGGAGATGCTAGGCATCGGGCTGAGCATGCTTGAAGGCTCTGTGGTAAGGAGGAAACTGCCTGAAAAATAGGCAGGAAAGCAAAGAAAGAGGCAAGACCTGGTGCCAGATGAGGGCAAGCTAGACAGTGTACATCAGAGACAGCCATGCTAGCTGACACCATGGTGCATCCTTACACCCCTTCTAGTAGATTATATCTTGAATCCCCTCCCTATAATTCATTTCCACCTATAAGGCCATATTTATTTTTCACTTATCAGCAAGGCAGATAGTGTCCTGCCCCCTTTAAATTTGTCTTGTGAGCAGTATGCTAACATGTGAGCCAGATTTGGATGATTGTCTGGGTAAAATCCTCCCGTGTCCCTCTTTGTTAGGGTGGAGTCTAGCCCAGAAGCCTTTCTTGTTAGCTCTCTCACCCCACCCCCCATCTTTTATTCTTTGCTGAGACTTTCTCAGTTGGTCCCTAGAACTCCCGAGGTCCTGGATGGATGTGCTCTGGAGCTCCAGATGAAGTCTTGCTCATCTTACGCTCTCCTAGAAAGCTGTTCTTACTCTTAAGAAGCCATCTTCTCTAGCTCAAGCTATCTGCTGTGCCTCTCAGATACTTTCCCATCCATTCCTGCTCATACAGTCAGCCACATACTGTCTCTCTTTTATAGGCACATACCTTTGGTGAGAGCAAGAACTCTGGAGGAGAGGGATCTGGGTCCCTTCATCCTTTTTGGTGCCACCCGAATAACATCTATTAGCATTTAATAAATGCATTATTGAATGGAGGGTCTAGTGATGATGGAATACACCATTCAAATGAGCCATAAAGGATGAGGCTCTATCCTGAGGTACTTTATGAAGGAGTCTGGTTTCCAGGATACCTCCCTGAACTCTCTGAATCTAGAACTTCTAGGGATCAATCACATGCCTCAAGGTGGCCTCCACCCCACACCCACACACTAGGAGGTGTGTCCAAGTTGGTTAGAGTCAGGCCTAGACATTCTCACGCTTTAGTGAGTTCCAGGATAATCTGGGTTCTCTGGTTTGCTAAACAGATGGCTGGGTGCCCGCTCAACATTCCCCCCACCCCTGATTCATGAAGTGGGGTGGTACCTGAGAATTCACTTCTGTAACAAGTTCCTGGATGGTACTGGTGGTTCTGGTGTCTGGGAACCACACGTTGAGAATCTGTGTTCTAGTGAAAGAATTTTTTCTCCAAAGTATCACTTTCTCCAGTGTTACGGGAGGAAATGGATGGTCTCGCTTGGGTTTAGCTTTGTAGGTTTTAAGAGCCATTAATTCGAGATTAGTGTGGGTAGGTTCAGGCTTGCCTCCACTCCTCGCTCTCTCTCACACAAGTGCTTTTCTATCCATTTGTCAGCCACTCAACAAATACATTTGTGCATGGCGGTAGATGAGGTGGAGCACTGGATCTCAGATAAGTCAATAGGAAACCACCTAGAAGGGAAGACTGCAGGTGTAGACAGGATCATAATTCAAGAAAGTCCAGGGGAGGAGCAGCTGCTCTGAAGGGTAGTAAGTTCCCATCCCTGGAGTTTCCAGACTGGCTTCTAGAGTATTAATGGAAATAATATTAGTGGGCGATTAGTCTAAGTAACTGTTAAGATCTTGAAATTCTATGATCAAGGAAAAAAGCAGTGGTTGACCCTGTAATGTGTAAATGGCTCCCTTGGGATCTCGGGTGGATCTGCAGAGGGTCCAGGCTGCCTTGTGCAAATACAGAAAACACCTGACTTTAAACAGACATGCATTCCTCAACAACAGTGTGCTTGGTGACGAAGTGGATTCATATCAAATGACCCTGTAATTTGTTGCTTATTGACCTCAGATCATTTAAAAGGTCAAATGAAAAAGCCACAAGCAGGCAGAGTGTACCTCAGGGGCCTCTTTATGTCATGCTTCCTAAGTCACACGGAACTGAGAGGCAAGGCACCATTTTATTTGTTTTGCAAGAGAGAGGGAGAGGGAGAAGGGGAGAGGGGACACAGAAGGAAGGAGGGAGGGAGAGACAGACAGACAGACAGACAGACAGACAGACACACACACACACACACACACACACAGAGAGAAAGAGAGAGAGAGAGAGAGAGAGAGAGAGAGAGAGAGAGAGAGAGAGAGAGAGAGAGAGAGAGATTGAATATATAGTTATTAGGTTGTTGGCTTGAATTTCAAACACTCATCAAGGAAGACCAACCAATTGCAGATTTCATAGTGTGGTGTGAGGGATTAAAAGCTTCTCTTGGGAGTCCAACACTTAAGATGTGATAAACAAGACAGGTGTCTCTTGTCCATTACCTACCATGTATTGAACATCTATTTTGTTAGGTCTCTTGTCCATTACCTACCATGTATTGAACATCTATTATGTTAGACTGGGTAAGATTCTTTATAAATACTATGTATAACATTTTAATTAACCTCCAAAGTAAGTATTATTATCTTCATTTCCAGAGAAAGGCACAGAGAGATTATGTGTCTTGTCTAATTTCACATAGCAAAGCCTACCCATTCATTTTTGGAGTTGACATAACTATAAAATTGAACTCTGATAAAGATAGTTAAAAAATTATAGTTCTGTGAGTCTGAGTTCAGATACAATATTACCAGGTTGAACCCGGCATTATATCAAATGAATAACACACTTAGACTAAATGGAGTGTGTTCTAGGTATGCAGGGATGGTTCAATAATAGAAAATATTAGGGAACCAATCTAATTCACCATATCTACAAACCAAAGAAAAATCAGAAAAGCCATGTGTTAGAGATGCTTAAAGAGCAGGCAGTAAAACTCTCCTATAATAAGACTCTAATATAGGAATAATAGAAGCTGCTTAAATTTAATAAAGGCCAAAAATTACCTATAATGTCATTCAAAACAATGAAAGCCTAGATCCAACTTCATAAAAATAGGAGATTCCCAGTTCTGCCATTTGAAGTTATTGCCCTGGCTATTTCGCAAAATGAATTATGCTACTTAGAAGTGGTTTACTTAAAAAGGGAGAGAAGAGGTTGTGTTACCTATTTTCGCCAAGCCCAGGAGAATCTGAAAGGAAAAGATAAGCTGTGAGAAGTCCTTATGGCAGTACCTAGCTGCTCTTCTCCACAGAGTGAAGGTCACAGCCACTGAATTTAGATGTCTAGGACTGGGATTAGAAGCCAGGTCTGATGCTGAAATCCTGCTCTTCCACTGCATTTACATTCCCTGGTGCCAGTGATCTGGGAGAAGGGAAGAGTTCTCAGAACCAGCCCATCCCCCAGTGTTCTTAGCAGAGTCTGCCTGGATTGGCATGTTGGGAAGCGAGGAAGATGAGCAATTCGGGGATCACAGTTTCACTGTGAAGACCCTGGAGCCTCTGTTCTTGGCAATCTCATCACTCATAGAGGTCTGGACTGAGTGTGGGGAGCCATGGATGGTGGTCTGCGGCCGAGTATAGGGAGGCATGGCTGGTGGTCTGGCTGGAAGTCACTTGACTTGCCTTTTGCTCTCTAAATCCTGAGCATCCACTGTACTGAGTCACCTTCTTTATTCTTGCCTCCAAGATATATTAGTGTTAGTAGTTGCCTTTTGTCTCAAGCTGTGTCATTTGAGACAGGTCTGGGATGCCAGAGGCAAACTGGAACATTGAAGTCACAAGCTCTTGGCTACTGCAGCCACCAGGATGCCTCAGTCTCATTGTGTTTCTGGTCAGAGTAGAGCATATTCTTTTGACATAGATCATAGGATGATAGGTGGAAAATTTGCTACTTTATACAGACTAAACCACAGAGCAGCAGATGGGGCACTGCAGAGGAATCCAGAAGACCTGGGTTCTGGTGGCTCTTCCATTGATGTGTTCCATGTATATCACTTAGTGTCGCTGGGTCTCATTTACCTCATGGGTGACCTAAGACATTGGACTGGATAGATCTCCAGTGATAGTTGAATGCAAAGTTGAGATGATAATCCTTTCTGTGTGCTCAGAACTATTTGAAGTGCCTTGTTAAAGCTGGGCTGTGGTGGTGATGGGGCACTTGCCAGGCGTATCTAGCACCATAATAGTCAACAGTGCTCGCCTAAGTACTCTGGTACTGTGTGCAGTTAATGAGGTAGCACTAGTATATTTCCCACTGTGTTTCTAAAGCAGAGGGGCACAGGGTAGTTCACTGACTTGCCCAGGGTCTCTCAGACAGATGGTAGAACTTACACAACTCTTTGTCTCTGGGCTCTTATACATGAGCCTTGTGGTTACAGTGGTGTGGGCCTGAGGGTGGGAAATACTTTTAAATGGAAGCCTGGCTCTGGTGCAGACAGCTGGGGACTATTGCGCTGAAGTATGAGAGTGACCACAAAAGTTGCTGACATTGTCCACCATTTCTTCTCTTTTTCTCTCTAGTCTGTGGCAAACGCTACAAGAACCGGCCGGGACTCAGCTACCACTATGCTCACACTCATTTGGCCAGCGAGGAGGGAGATGAAGCCCAAGACCAGGACACCCGGTCCCCGCCCAATCATAGGAATGAGAACCATAGACGTGAGTCCCTGCTTGTGAGGTTGGGGAGTGAGGGATGGGGTAGGTAGTGTGGGGAACAATCTTTTTCTTTCTGTTCTGGTATATTCTGGCAATAATGACTGACGGGACTTGCTCTGCAGTAGGTAGCCACACCTATGACTGATCTGAGCACCCAGCTAAGAGTAAGCAGGCCAGAACACATGTGATCAGCCTTGTCTCCAGACAGAGGCAGGGTATAAGTTTCCAGCAGAAGGGGAGCGTTCTCACCTGGCCACTGTCACAGGCCAGACCTGTCCATCTTTCCCCTCAGTTTCAGAAGAGCTGCTCACAGCTGTCGGGAGTGACTGATGCTGGTGGTTGGTTGCTATGGTTTTCCTGTATGGGTCACTACTTTGGGTGCAGAGCTCTCCTGCCATCTAGATAGATATGTCACTTGGGGTGACAGTTGGTTCTGAAGACTCAAAGTGATCCTGCATATTTGTGTTTGTATTCTTTATTCAGCTATCAATTATGAATTAGGAATCAAAGGGGGCTACAATTCACCATTTGATGGGCTGTTTCCCACCCATTATGATTTCTGGGGTGACCAAAAACCCCAAGCAGGATGTGGTCTTGTAATCTGTTGAGCTTGCTTCACGATCTGGGTCATACGGAGATCATTGGAGGGGGATATTTGTGAACATATGATAGGGGTTTGCTTTGTTTATATAATTGGTTGGTATTTCTATTTAAAACCCTTTCCACTTATATTTAGTTTATTATTTTGTGTCTATGGACATTTTGCCTGCATGTATGTACACGCACCACATGCATATGCAGTGTCTGCTGAAGTCAGAAGACTGCATTAAATTCCCTGGGACTGAAGTGACAGATGCTTGCAAGCTGCCCTGTGAGCACTGGGTATGGAACCTGGGTCCTCTGGAAGGGCAGCAAGTGCTCTCAACCATCCAGCCTTGGTATATATTCTCAAAGTGGACAAAGAACAAAGAATCTGACTTTTAAAAGTACCTGGATTCTAAATTTCAAGATGACTCCTGTGTAGTTGAGTATCTGAGCTTATGTGACTGACACCAGAGGGGCACTTTTGCCAAATATCTGAAATCATGAGCATCCCCCACCCCACCCCTGGTTAAGATCTTTGTTTAGATTTGTGTGTGGTTCTTCCTGGCCTGGACCCCATGTTCACTGCCTTCTCTTAGTGTGCTGTGGCTGACACAACAAAATACCTCAGACCAGGAGTCTTAAATTACAGCAAACAGTTTCTCACAGTTCTGGGGACTTGAGATGCCAAGGACATAGCACTGCCAATGTTGGCTTCCGGATACCCCTCTCCTTGGCTTGCAAATGACTGTCCTTTGGTAGCTCTGCCCTTTTCTCTCTGTGCACACATGTTCCGGAGGCTTGTTTTGTGTTCATATGACCTCTCCTTATAAGGTCACCAGGCAGACTGGATCAGGACCCACCCTAATAGCTACATTTTGTGTGTGTGTATGTGTGTGTGTGTATGTGTGTGTGTGTGTGTGTGTATGTGTGTGTGTGTGTGTGTGTGTGTGTATGTGTGTGTCTGTGTGACTTCCATGCACTCTTGGTGAGTTTTTAGCTTTCTTTCCAAGATTGAATCTTTCACTGAACATAAAATTCACTGATTTGACAAGACTGGCTGTGGAGACCTTCAGAGGTCACCTGTCTGCCTCCCCAGCTCTGGGATTATAGACATGTGTAGCTATTCCCATCTTTGTGCATGGGTGCTGGGCAGTATGTGTGTGTCTAAACTTTAGGTCCTTATGTCATCATGACCACCACTTCATCAGCTGAGCTGTCTCAATGGCCTCATTTAAGAACTTTACCTCCTCCTCCTCTGATTTATTTTTACTTTAAATCATATGTATGTCGGTGTGTATGGGTATGTGCATATGAGTGCAGTGCCTGTGGAGGCCAGAAGAGGGCATCAGATTCTAGAAGCTGGAGTGCACATGGTTGTGAACTGCCCTATTCTGGAAACTGAGCAAGAACAGTGCACTCCCTTAACCACTGAGCCATCTCTCCAGCACTTGGATTACCGTTTTATCTGTCTCTATCTTCAACAGAACCAAATGCCAGAGTACTAGAGGCTAAGCTTCAACATAGTAATTTGGAGTTTGGAAAAATATATCCTGTGACATTAATTTGTTTCCAACTTTGAAGGTTTAAGCTTTTAATGTGACAGACCCCTGTTTTCTCACCTCCTATTGCCATCTGGGCAGAATCTAGGGAGCAGGACTCTGGGAGAAGAGTGGCTTCACTCTTTCTGTACCAGATCCTGAGTATCTGTGACACCCAGTTCTCTGTCTACCCTTTGGGAGAGCTCTTTTCTGTCAGGGAAAAATATTTATGTGTACCGATGAGCTGGGAATGCATTTCCCTTTCTCTCTTTTCCATCTCTTGTCTAAGGGTCTGGGAAGAGGCTGGAAATGATCTTTGGTTTTAGGTGTTATTTAGAAAGCATGGATTAGTGATTCAATCTCTCTCCAAAGCATCTGTTAGCTTTCGTTCCCATCCCTCGAGTGCTGGCCTATCTCTTGCATTTCCTCAGTGCCTGGCCATTTGTTCCTGTGCACAGAGTCCTATTTTATAGTGTTTCGATGGCCTTTCCTCTGTGTTGTGTTTTCCACACTTCTCCTGTAGTGTTCACAGTGAGTGGTAGTTTTGCACACACATGGATATATGTGTGTACTTGTGCAAAGTCTTGGCAATCACAATAAGTAGAAGGAGACAGTCTCCTCCTCATCCATTCCTGAGGTCCTCTCCAAGTAGACTCTGTGACCAGCACTGACATTCTGTGCTCTTTCTGCCAGGATCTCCAATTAAAAATTATCAATAGGTATGTGTCCTCTTTAGGTGTATTCTCTGAGAGATCACATGGGCTTGCTTAGTAAAGAAACTATGCCTTTCCTTTTTCTGCATGGAGGCACGTCCCATACTTGTCTCCATCATCTGTGGGCTCGTGGAGGAGCAACATGCCCCAGTTCCTCCCCATCTTTCCTTACTTATTCTGCTGCTGAAGGACTGACTTCTTCACAAAGCATCATTTGAGTGACCAGAAAGGAATCTAGGTCCTCTTCATACAAAGACAGTTCTGGAATCCTTAGAAAAACCTCTTATTTTAATTAATTTTCTTTTTGTGGTGTCTTCTCACAACTTTGTCTCTGCAAACTCCACGACCAGCCCTAATTTCAGCCACAGGGAAGTGGGTACAGCAGGCATGCTTTCGGTGTCTGGAGAAGCCATCTTCTCCCAGCCCCAGTTTCTCTGGACAAACCCAGTGGCAGCTGCTCACCCTGGCTTCTGTGGGCCACACACACTTACTGATTTGCTTGCTGCTCCGAATGTGCGCTCTATTTCCTCTCACATGCCCCTAGTGAGCAGGCCCCCCGCCATTTTCCTGTGAGCACTAATTGCTGGCATCATTAATACCCAGTCATTAGCTGCTCTCACTGTTTGGGGCTTGGAGTGGGCTCCCATCCACACTGCCCCTAAATGCCACCGGGGCTGTGAGGACTGAATGTGACAGCACAGCAGTATCCCGAGGGCTCAGCTCTGTGGTTCTCCCCCAGCCAGGCTTCGAGATCCAGGGAGGGAGACAAAAAAGGTAATCCAGGAGGCTAATCTGTGGCTCCCGGGAGAAAGTCTGGATGCTGGCAAGCGGAAATGCTGACATTCCCTTTAGTGGAGCTGCAGGGGTGACCCAGGCTGCTGTCATAGACACAGGAGTATGCAGGGCCACAGGCAACTGCCTCACACCACTCACAGCCACTGAGACCTTTTGACTTTGGTACTCTGGATGCCCCTTGCTCCACCCCCTTCAACTGTGTCCTTAGCAGAGCCAGTGGCTCATCCACATATCTGCCACTTTTTAGCTGAAAGGGTGGAGTGGCCAGCTGGGGTCAGCGCTGACCTTCCTTTTTCCCCCAGACCTGCTGCTTTGAGATGCCAGCTCAGAAGTCACCTGTCCTAACCCCCCACCCTCTCTCCCCCTGTCTCCCCCCCCCCACCGTCCTCCTGCCCCTCCCAGGGGATGCACGCCTACCTCTGTTTCTACACTTTCATTTTCTCCTGAGTGTTCATTTCTGTGTTTCTTTCCTATAGATTTACCTCCTTTGCTCTGCGCTTGAAGCTCTCTACCTCAATGACAGATGAGTAGCTAGGGATGCTTGGAGCTTGACCTCCCTCCTGGGGACTTTCTGATGGGGTCTTCCTCAGCTGGGCTACTGCTCTGCTTCCTGGATGAGGCTGGGTTTTCTTTCCCCTCAGTTTCACTTACCACCCTCATCTCTACATAGTTCTGCCTACATATAGCTATGGTTACACATGGGTACAATGTGGGGTGGTTTGATCAGGACCTTCAATGTGAGTGACATTCAGTTGCTCTGTTGTGACTCTTCTAGAGAAACTTTAGTTAGCAAGAGTAACATTCAAAATCTCAATGACCCAGGCCCACAGATTTGAAAATTCCTTTTGCATTCTCTGCACAACTGGAATCTACTAAAGATGTTGTTTTCAAAATACATTTTTAGGGTAGAGATGAGATAAAAGTCATGGATTTATGCAGAAAAATGATGTAAATAAATTTGTGTTGTCCATTCACTCATATATTGAATCTATCCATCAGTGCAACGAGCCATCTAACAAACCATCTAACCATGTATCTATCAACTCACCTACCCACCTATCTATCTATCATCTATCTTCCCACCTACCATTCACCAATGCATTCGTACATGAATCCAACCATCCATGCATCCATTCATCTAACCATCCATGCATCTATCTATCCAGTCATCCAGCTATCATCTGTCCATCCATCCATCCACCCACCCTCCCATTCAGATATCTATTTATCTACCCACTTATCCATCCATTTATCCATTATCCATCTACTCACCTACCCATCCATTTACCCACCTACCCATGCATTCCTCCATGCATGTATCTACCTATCCATTCACCCATGCATCCATCCATTCACCCTCCCACCTCATTCACACATCTATCTATCCACAAGTTTGGTCCTATGTACTGAATTCTGACTAAGCACTGAGGCTGAGAAGCAGAAGTGTGAATAAGATTCGGCCTCATTTTTGAGGAGCTCACAGTCTTGGGTGGGAGTACAAAGGATGAATTTGCCTAAGACCCAGAGTTACTGTATGTGTTCCACATCATGAGGCAGGGATGCTCTTGGTGGGGCACCAGCCTTACTTGCTGACTCGCTAGACATGGAGCTTCTCAGACTCTACCAACAGAGGGTCCCAGGGTAGACATCAACATGAAGAGTATTCTGGTAAATGCTAAAGCTTAAGGACCACTGCACTGTAAGGTTTTGAGAAAGTTCACTAAGGAGGGGATGTTCAAGTTGGCCCTTAAAAAGCAAGGAACAATATTCAGGAAGAAGAATATTACAGGCTTCAGAATGGATGCAGACAAGGAGGTCTGAGACAGAATGGCCACACTCATATACTTGATAGCAGCCAGATCTCATGGTAGTGTTGAAGTCAGGACTGAATGAGACAAGAGCCATAATTGGAGACATCTTCAGTGTCACGTTGCAGAGTCTTTATTTTATGGAAACCATCAGAGCCATTCTTAGAAGGAAAGGAAGAATTTTAAAAGAAGCCCATTATTATGTAATAACTCTTTTATTTTAAAAGCATAAATAAATAAATATATGCTTTCAAACCAAACTGGGAGTTCTTAAGAGGGGAATATTTTAAAATGCTGCTCTATGAAATTGATTTCAAGTTTGTTTTTCAGGCCCATGTGATGGAAGTTGGAATATCCTAGGTCCCTGCACAGGACTTCTGTGCAGTGGTCACATGTTGATTCAGAATTAAACTTCCCTTTCTGTCACTCTTGAGAGGAAAATGCCCAGAGCTAGTCTGCTGTTGAGGGCAGGGAGTACTTTGTGAGACTGTAAAGGGAGAACCAAATTGATTAAGGGTAATGTCTGCTGATTAGATAATCTAGAAATTAGTCTGATAATGTGCAAATTATCTAAGAGCAGTACATGATGTCATTGCCATACTGCTTGGAGAAGTCTAGCAGATGTTTGTCTTCTGACATGCCTGTCCTCTGTCATAGGCCATAGCCTCTCCTAGCACAGGCTTCAGGAGACGAAAAACATCTTGGAAATGTGCTTAGAAATCTTGAATATCTCTTAAGTATATCTGAAAAGCTAAAAAAACCCATTTAGTCTACTATCAGTTAGTTTGGCACTGGGATGTCAGCCCTGGTTATAGAGGAGATGAGGCAAAGCCAGATGTGCAGCTCTACTTGAGGAAGACATTATCTTCTCCCCTCCTGCTTTCCCAAAGAGCAAATCTGAAGACTAGCACCAGATGGTCTTATACTGAGTTATGATTTACATGGTTTTCAAGCTACAAAGCAAGAAGCCTGAGGGGCTGGTTGGAGGTATAAATACCTGGAAGTAATTTCTCAGCCTATGATTGAGAAGGTGGTGATGGTGTTGAAATTGATGGGTCAAGGTGTGATCCATGACCTTGTCAACCTACTACCTATTGCTCCGAGAATGTGGGTCAGCTACTGACATTTCCTTTTCTTTCGCTTTCTTAGCTGTAACATGGAGAAAAATCACCCTAACCTCATGGGCTTGCTGTGTGTGTCTTCAATGAGATGAAGGGGTATGGAATTGGCACTAAATCTGTTCATGACGAGTAATCATATCCCATCCCATCCCTATTTGGATCAGCATGTCTGTGACCACAGATGGTTAATATGTGTCATGAGGCAACATGAAGGGACTTTTCTGACATTCTGATGCTAACTGCCCCCAAGGGCTCATTGGCATTCATGAAAATTATCAGAGCCTGACCTGACCCCAGCATATCCTTTGCTAAATCTTAGACATGGGGCTGATTCTCCTGTCCAAGTATCTATCTAAAGCCAGGTCTCCATCTGCAACAATATATGGTCATTATCTTAATATTTATGCTGTAAAGAGAGACCATAACCCCGACAACTCTTACAAAGCAAACATTTAATTGGGGCTGGCTTACAGTTTCAGAGGTTTGGTCTGTTATCACTGTGTTGAGAGGCATGCAACATGTGGACACACATGATGTTGGAGGAAGAGTTTAGACTTCCACATCTTGATCTGCAGACAGCAGAAGGAGACACTGTCTCTCACATGATACATAGCTTGAGCATATGAGACTACAAACCTGCCCCCACAGTGACACACTTTTTTCAATAAGACCACACCTACTCAACAAGGCCACACGTCCTAATAGTGCCACACCGTATGGGCCAAGCATTCAAACATATGAGTCTATGGGGGCCATTCCTATTCAAACCAGTATAGTCATTGTCCTCAGAGAACTTCTCGGGTAACTGGGGAGTAGATGGGTACATGAAACTTGGCCAGAGAAAGAAGTGTCATGGAATCCAGTCAAGGATGTGCTCCTTTATTCACCAGCAAGTCTCTGGGGCTCACTATCCATATGTTGACTTTGAGTCTCTATGATCTCTCACATTTCTGCCATAGTTATATGGTCCATGTTATTCTGTAAACTATAAAGATTCCATGTTCTATAGACTATAGGAATTCTATAGAATTAGTGACAACATTAACATCTGGTAGCATATCTTGAGTGTCTCAGACATAGTGCTCTGCCACTCAGTTCATTCACTTGTGACAGTAACCCTATAAGGTGGGTGTTATCTGACTCAGAAGCACCTGAGAACCAAATGACATTCTTGTGAATGTGGTATGAATGTAGATTCATGAACTTATCTCTGTTTCTGGAGAAAGCTTGCTTAGCTAGGTCCTTGATCTTCTTCCTGTTTAATCAGAAATGAAATGATTCTGCATGTACAGGAGAGGAAAAGGGGAAAAGCAGTAATGGAAAATCTATTTGGTACCTGACAGTTTTCACACCTCGTCTCAAGTAATGCTCACAGGTCCAAGTGGCATGTGCTAGAGTTCTCATTTCACAGAGGAGAAAGTGGAGGCTCAGAAAGCTTTGAGCAGTTTGTCTCAATATACGCAGCACATTGGAAAGCTGAGGTATGGGTGGCTCGGACACCATTCCGCTCTGTCAGGACACAGGAATCTCAAGTGATGGGTCCAAGGCCCAAGCTCCTGGATCTTTCTCATGGACCTACTGATGATGTGCCTTTTCAGCTGTTAGCTAGCTGTCAAATGCATCTTATTACACAGTGGGTTTTCAGAAGTGAATGCATTAATAGGCCACATCTTTTTTTTTTTTCTTTTAAGCCGAAGCTGCATACTAGCTTTTGTCTTAGGTTTCTATGGTTGTGATAAAACACCATGCCAAAAAGAACCTGGGGAGGAAAGGGTTTATTTCATCTTACATTTTAAGTTAACGTTCCATTTCTAAGGGAAATCAGGGTAGGAATTCAGGCAGGGCAGGAGGGAGGAAAACAGAGGCCATGGAGGGGTGGCTTGCTCCTCATGGCTTGCTCAGCCTTCTTTGTTATAATGCCCAGGGCCACCATCACAGGTGTGGTACTGCCCAAGGTGATCTAGGCCCGCCCATATCAACCATCAATTAAGAAATGCACCAAAGGCTTGGCCTACAGGCCAACCTGGTGGAAGCCTTTTCTCAAATGACATTCCTTCTTCTAAAATGGCTCTCTAGCTTGTGTCAAGCTGACATAAAAACAGTTTGCTCCCTGTTGCTGTGGTAAAACATTGACTGAAGCCAACTTGGGGATCAAAGGTTTTATTTTAGCTTGCAGGTGAGAGACCATCATTGAGAATGATGCGAAGCAGGAACTCAGTTGAAGTGGAGACTATGGAGGGATGCTGCTTAGTGGCTTGTACCCTCTGACTTGCTCAGTTACCTTTCTTAGACAATCTATGCATTCCTGCCTTGGGATGTCATTGCCCACAGTGGACTGGGCTCTCCTATATCAATTAACAATTAAGAGAATGTCTTACAGATATGCCCACAGGTCAGTCTCATGGAGGCAATTCCTCAACTAAGGATCCCTCTTTTCTGGCATGTCAAGTGGATAACCAAGATTGGCCATCAAAGGCTGCCATAACAGAAATTAGGCTGAGTGGCTTAGACAACAGAAATTGACTTCTCACAATGAAGGCCAAGTCCAGATGACAGCCGAGTTGGTGTCCTTGGTAGGGCATTATCTTTAGCACATGCCAGACACCCTCTTGCTCTTTTCTCATACATTTCCTTTGTGTGTGTGGGCAGAGAGGAAGAAAGAGAACTGATATCTTTTTATTTAAGAAATTTTTTTATTTGAAAAGCTTTTTACCACATACCTACCATTGCTTCCCCTCCTTCCCATCCCCCCTGTCCTCCCTTAGCCCCCCCCCCCATTTCATTCCCCAGGGAGGACAAGGAATCCCAAGGTGAGTCAGTTAGGTCTGGGTCTGGCATATCCAGCTGAGGTAGATCTGAGCTCTCTCCCCCAGTATCAAGGCTGAGTAAGGTGCTCCTCTGTAGGGAATGAGCTCTGAGAAGCCATATTGCAGAAATATTCACTTGTAATATATCATATAGAGGATTATTATTTATTGAGGGGTATATAAACACTCACGATACAATTGGAACCTTAAGACAATTCTTGGAGAGTGGAACTGTCCCACACCGGATGGCTGATCACACAGGAACCAAACAGGAAGGAGGAGGGTCAGTGTTCCCTGGGTCTCAATGGGTCCTGGCCACGCCCTGTAGGGGGTCCCGATACTCAGGAGCTATGAATCTAAGCTTCCCTAAATAATGCCTGAATCCTGCTACAAAGCCAGTTCATGCACCAGGAATAAACTCTACTACAAGAGGCTCCACAAACTGCTCACTTCGTTTGTCTACATTTGAAGGGTTTAGCTTCTTTCCATGAAGGTTCCTCAGCTGTTATTTCAGACTCAGTGAGCTCCCAATAGCTCAGGTCAGTCGTCTCTGTGGGTCTCCTCCTGATCCTGGTCTCTTTGCTCACTCTCTCCCGTCTCTCTCTTCAGCTTGACTGGAAGCTTGACCCAGTACTTAGCTGTGAATCTCTGCCTCTGCCTCCATCAGTTGCTGGATGAAGGTTCTATAATGACAATTAGAATGGTCATTCATTTGAATATAGGGAAGGCTAGTTTAGGCACCCTCTCCACTATTGCTTGGAGTCCTAGCTGGGGACATCCTGTGGGTTCTTGGACTATCTGATATCTTATCCCAACTCCCATCATGATGGCCCCATCTTTACAACTTCACCAAATCTTATTATGAACTTTCCAAAGGCCCCAGCTTCAAATAACATCACATTGGGTTTCAATATAAGATCTAGGGGATGTGGGGATACCCTTCAATCCATGCCAGACACATTTCTTAAAGCTCTTTCGTGACTTTTGCTATTTGTGATAGTTTTATGGACCTTGCCCTTCACATTACAAAGTATCAATGGATCTGCAGTCTCTAAGCAAGTTTTGGTATAGTTAAAAAGTCAAATGTCACACTATTTCATGATTTTCTTGAACCTTATTTTTTTTTTTTTTACTTTGTATCTCACCATTTCTTTACCTTAAAAAAAAATCTCTCTTCATTTAAAAATAATGCTTTATGCCCATAGTGAAAATTTTAGAATACATCTTTGGCTGTCACTTTCTTTCAACACCTATATCAGATGTTCCTGAAAAGTATATACATCCTGTCTCATTCTCTTCTTCTGGCCACCACTGGCTTCTTCATGCACCAGTACAATGCCCATTCCTCCCTTCCTCTGCTCTCTTTTTGCCTCATGGAGTCTGTTCTCCACAGAGCAGCCAGAGTGGTCTTTTAGAAGGACAAAGTAGGTCATAGCATACTTTGCTCTCACATGTGCATAACCTGGGCTTCTCACACAAGGTGCCCAAGTTAGCTTCTTACAGTGTGGTCAGCAACATCAGCATCACCTGGGACCATGGAGACCAGTCATCCAGACCTCAAGAAAACCCTTGGTCAAAGGCAAACCTGAAGGTTGGACATCTTACTTGAAAACTTATAAGAGATGAATTTTCAGGCCCTTCCCTAGATATATGAATTCTAATTTGAATTTTAGTAAACTTTCAATGTAATTTTATTTTGTTTTATTTTATTTTATTTTATTTTATTTTATTTTATTTTATTTTATTTTAGTGCATGGAAGTCAGAAGAGGGATAATTTGTGGAGTGAATTCTCTTTTTTCCATCATGTGGCTTCTAGGGTTCAAATTCAGATTTCAGGATTGGCAAATACCTCCTTCTGAATCCCTTCATCAATGTACCCAAAGAATTTTCAAACCAAACTTTGGGAAGCCCTTCCTTATAAATTAGTGAACTTTTTTTCTCTTGGATTTGAGTTTTCTGAAGGCGTGGTTATATGTTGTGGTAAGGTGTATTTGGTGGGGCTAGCCAAGGGCACACTGCCAAGTTAGTCATTAACTTTTGCCTTGGACAAGCTGCTTTGCCGCCTTGTGCTTTAAGTATCATCGATATAAAAGCTACCATGGAGATGTTAAGTCAAGACATGAGAAAGCACAGTGTCAGGAGAAAATGTGTGTGGTGTAAGAAGATAGAGCTGTTACATGTTCTACAAGAGTTGTGTGTGTTAGTTTAGATCAAAAATGTTTCTGCAAGGATTGTGTGTGGAAGGCCTAGTCCTTAGCCCATGGGACTCTTGAGGAATGATCAAATCTTTAGACAGGCGTATATACATAGTGGGAGAAAGGTAGGTCGTGTGTGTGTGTGTGTGTGTGTGTGTGTGTGTGTGTGTGTGTGTGTGTGTGTGCCTTTAAAGGGGATAATGCAACCCTTGCTGCTTTCTATCTCTCTCACTTTGCTTCCGATTGTCATGGGTTGAATAGGTTTCTTCTGTTATACCCCCCCCCACACACACACCAATGATGAATTGATCTACTACAGACTTAACACAACTGACTATTGACAACTGACAGAGACAACCCTGTCTCTGTCTCTCAAGAAGAGGATTACAAATTCACACTGACATGCCCAGCTTTTGACATGAGCTCTGGGGTCCCCAATCTTGTTAAGCAACCTCTTTACCCATGTGTCTTCTCCCTAGCCCACCACTTGGCATTTTGAGACAGGATCTGGAACTCTTGGATTAGGCTAGGTGGCTGGCCAGTTAGCCTCAGGGATCTACTCACGCTTGTCTCCCCAGTGCTGAGATTACAAACACAGACCTTCACACCCGGCTTTTTCATGTGGGTTCCGGGAATCAAGTCAGATCCTCATGCTCATTGACTGAGCTGTCACCCCTATCTTGACATTTCTTGACATCACTGCTTCCTGCCCGACCCTCTGGGTGTGACCCATCATGCTTGGGCTTTGCTGCCTTTTGGCTTTCTGATCTTCTCCTAATCCTTAGGTCTGAAGCACAAGGCCCAGTCTTTTCTTTTTCTTTAAATACTCCATTTTCACTCTGTTGGGCACAGAAAATATGAGCCTTTTTGCTGACTGAGTTCAGAGGTGGCGATGGTAGGGAGATCACCCTGGCCTGGCACATTGTCCCTCCACAAAACCGGCTTTTGTGAATACGTGTCTGTTCTTTCATTGTTTGTTATCAGCTTGGTGACGATCTTATGTGCCAGGTGCTAGGAAGAAGAAAGACAGGACTCTTGCCCTCAGGGAGCTCCTGGCTAATTGGGAAAGAGACACAAACATGAAACGATGAAAGGCAGCATCCCTTTGGGTTGGGATAAATTCCCCTCCTGTCTTTTCTCCTACACTATTCTAATCCTCAACTAATAGACATAAAAGGACATTAAATAGTCCTCTAACACACTGCCTGCTCTAGACAGGTGTATGCAGCGGTTCCATGGGGACCCCTGCCCCCCACTGTGTGCTGAGGCCTCCTCAGAGATGCCAGCCCTCCAATCCTGCCTTTAACTCTTTACCATCTCGTGTCTAGCTTCCCTGTGGCATGTGCTGCTTTCCAGCTCACTTTGTCTCATGTTGTCCTTGACAAGAGTGCGGCAATTTTTCAGGCCCATCCATAAACTTAAGGACTTATTAAACCAGCCCTGGGCCTTCCCTTCTCCAGACAGACTAAGCTCCGTGCATGATTGTTCTACACACTGCTGTCTCTTCTTCAGCCTCACCCTCCATTTACATTGTTCTCAGGGCTTGGTGGCCAAATAGCGGGGGAAGAGGACTCTTCAAAGCCTAAAGGTCATGTGGTGAGTGGACCTCGGTATCCATGTCCCCAAGGGGCTCCTGGATTCCTCTGTCTTTATGCATTCAGGGTGAAAGGCATTGTTTGCCTTTTTCCCCAGAGCCCAGCAGCAGGGCCTGATTGCTGGGAGGTGGCCACATACCAGCCTGAACGGAATCCCAACACTTTTTTTATTCCTTGGATCTGTGGGATTTATTTTTTCATCAATTCTAGGGAAGCAGTGAAAAAGGTGGCAGGCCTTGAGGATAATTTATATGAGTAAACACGTAAGGAGTCGGGTGAGCGCAAGCATGAGAATTAAGGCCATTTATCGAGGCTTTGATGCTCTGCTTGCCCTCTGGTCCAGCCTTCCCCACAGTCTTGATCACACCACTTTTAACCCTCTCCTGGCTCTGTTCCACATTGGGCTGCTTCCATCTCTGCCAAGCTGCCTTCCTTTCCCTGTTTGCTGTTTGCTTTTCTGCCCCTCCCACAGCCCTCATTAAAGGCTGGGAGAAGGTAGTGGACTAGGCAGTCAGTGGCCTCCAGCTGAGGCCTGCTCACTGATTCTGAAGGGAAGGCACATTGGTTTATGCGCTCCCTCCTCACCCTCCCTGTCTCCAGAGCTGCTTCCTCTAGCCTATCCTGTCCCATGTGTCTTCTATGGCCAGCCTGGGGCAGCCTTTCTGCACACCTTCCTTTCCACTCCCCTTAAAGATGTGCCTGCACAGCCAAGTGGTCCCAGGCTAAGATGCTTTACACTTGAGAGATGAAGTAATAACAGGTGGCAAGAGCAGAGGCTGCTGGAGCCCAGGATTCCGGTTGCCATGGAAACATGTCAGCCCTGTAGAGGGACATAGGAACTGTCAGCCATGGAGGGTGGTGGGGAAACAAGTGGGGGGTCAGGAGAGGCACATCTTTTCCTGGAGGGCTCTGCTTATGGCTCCCCTTTTTTTTTTTCACGTGCTATACACCCCAAGCAAGCAGGCTTTGGACAAACAGCAGTGGGGGCTGGAGCTCATGCTAGCTAGTGGACATTGAACATGGCCACATGCTTGTGCACAACAGGTCCTGGCAGGCAGCCTGAGCATCTGCTCAGAATGGAAAGCCATGTCTTTGTGCATATGCCAGGAAGAAGCGCCAACTTCTGGCCTGCTTTCTCTTTCTCCAGGACCCCTGGGATATGGTTCTAATCTCTCCAGAGCTCAGGAGAGAAGTTACTGATGGCAGACCAGACGGTCTCACAAGTCACTCTGTCCATGAAAGACAGGTCCATTGCAGCAGGGATGGCATTAACATGAGGGGAAGACATAAGACATAATTTAATTATTATGTCCTTTAGCATACTAACGTTCCCTAGCATGCCCGCTCTCACTTCTCTGAGCATGGTGGCTAGACTCTTTGAACCAGTGAAATAGCACATTTTGGACAAGTAGGATAGACACCTGTTTCTTTTCCTTTTTCTTGAATTATTTGAATATCCCCTCTTCTGTTATCCTCCCAGCATTTCTTCATGAACTTTGTTCCTGACCTCTATTCGTCCCCACCCCCCACTGAGGTTTTATTGAATCATCTCCCCCAGGTAAATTCATAAACTCTCAAGGCTCACTTTCTTTTTGTGGCAGTTTACTCATATCCCTTCTATGATCTCAGTCACGGACATCAGTCAGCAGTGAAGCACATCTGTTATTGTAGACACTGCTATCAAAATACCACTGGGATCTTTCCTCTCCTCTCTCTCTTGTCTTTTCTGCAAAGTGAGACTCAATTTTCCATATGCAGAAGCAGAGCCTCTATTTAAATCCCACTCGCAAGGGCGGGGTAAATCCCCTATAATAGTAAAATCCCTTTTTATAATGATGTCATGTACAGAGCCTGGAAATTGCTCGTGGCTAGGTCAGGCCATAGGCCAATGTAGCCATAGTGTGAGCTATGACTTAACACTCCTTAAGAGTCTCTGGAGTTAGTCAAAAAAGTGTTTTCACAGTCACCCTGGACAGATTACTGTGGCAGGGACATTAAGTTGAAGTTCAAAAGGAATCTCTGCTTTTATCAGGCCAACCAAAATAATTTTTATTGCCTCAAGCTTTATAATTAATATATGGGGTGAATCAAATAGTCTTGAAAGAGATTTATGAAATGCTCGCTCTACAAGGTATGGCCAGAAAGCATTTGCTTCCAGACCTCCTAGGGGGCAGAGAAGTGTAAATTTCTGGGGATATAGACAACTGGGAATGAAGCCCATCTCATTTTCTACAGCAAGACCTGGAGCCAATATCTTAATTCTTCTGGATTTTGGTTGCCTCATCTTTCAAACAACTTCCACTTCACATAGGTTCTGTAGAACCAATGCAATAATATATGTCTGGCATCTAGCAGAGGCCCCACCATAGCTAAATGGTAGATACCTGATTCTCATTCTTCTTAGCAAGTCATTGAGCCACAGGGAGGCTAAATGGGTAGATATGACCTGGTATCACTTCTCAGGAGGTAATGAATTAGAGTTTTGTGCTTTTTGGAGTGGTTGTGTTAGCCAGACTTTTGTTGCTCTGACAAATACCCTAGAAAACAATTCAAAGGAGAAAAGATTTACTTTGGTTTTATGTTTCTGTCCATATATGCTTAGTTCTGGATTTTTAGGGTTATGAGGCAGAGCATCATGGCAGACAGGGTGTAGTGGTAGAGCCATAGTGGGGCAGAGCTGTCTATTTAAGCTGATCAGGAAGTAGAGTAGCTTAACAAAAAGGGGCCAGGGCCATTGTGTGCCCTCCAAAAACCTGCCCCCGGTGACCTCCTTTCTTCAACAGGGACCCACCTTCTATAGTTCCACTATCTCCCAATCATCTATTTGGACTTTGAAACTATCATTGGATTAGCTCATTGATTGGATCAGAACTTTTTACTGCCATTAAATTTTTACCTTGGAATATTGCTACCTTGAAAACCAAGCCTTTCAACACATAGTTTCAAACCATAACAGTTGTGTACAGTATTATTTTTCTACCAACTCAGGACCTTTAGCTACCTATTCTTGCACACTCTGGGAGAGGTTGTGAGTCTATCTGTTTGGACATGGACCATCTCTTTGAAGAGTCAAGAAAAAAAAACAAAAACAAAACAAAACCAGAGCAAGAAAAGATTGCTCTGCCAGAAGGAAAGCCAATAGTGCACTCTGTATTCAGGAGGAAGGTCCTGGGACATCTTATAATACCTGTTTACAGCTTTGTCACCCTTTCAAAAGACATTCATCCCACAAATTGTTGGCCACCATTTCCAGTATGTAAGTCATGCAGGTGACCCAGCAGTAAATCTATTTGAAAGAATTATGAAGCAGGTGTGCATGTTTCTCAAGAGATGTAATAATGACACTTATCATAGCGTCCTCCCCAACTCAGTATTGCTGGGTGGGAATAGGGAGGGTTTGTGGAAGTATCTGTGCTCTCCAACCAACCTTGAATATCCTAAAGCATAAGAAGCCCAATGTACATGCTCTTGGCCCATGCCTTGTCATTTTACTGAGGTGGAAGGAGGCTTTGAGCCTATCACTGTGAGAAGAGAGTAGAGCCTCAACTGAAATGGAAACAAAGCTATGATTGTCCCTTGCTCCCTCCTCCCCTGCCTCATGGTGATCTACCGCTGAGCCACACCCCTCCTTCACTGTCACCCCGCCTTCACTGTCACTTTCTAAACTGGACCATTGCTACACAGCAACACATCCCTCACCTCTTCCTGTCACAAATGTACATTCTTAAGTCTACCCTCCTCACTCCCTTATGTAGGCCTTTTGTCTTTCTGTATACATAGGGACACTGCTCTAACACCCTGTCATCAGAAACTTCTTTACAACTAAGATCCCCTGCATGCCAGACAAGCTCTCCACTGATGAGCGATATATCCAGCTCTCTTCTGACTATGTTATTTTGAATTTTGAGACAGGGTTCCATGAGTTGCCCTAGCTTGGCCTTTGACTACCTTTGGCAAGCCTTCAATTTACGGTTCTCCAGCCCCAGCCTCCCAAGTAGTTGGGAACACAGGTCTGCACCACCAGGTCTGACTTGGAGCTCTTGATTCAGCAGAATATTCTATTTGTTGAATAATGTTAAAAAAAAAAATAACCCGGAAGTTATTCTTCTCCACGCCTTCCCTCTTCCTCTTTCTACATCATCAGGGTCACAGTCAGTTGAAAGCATTCCAATTTTTTGGTGGCAAAAGTATTTTGAGAATGGGAAAGACACCTGATATTATAGGAAGTCTGTGTATGTATAGGAGAAAGTCAGATTGGGACCCTGGGACCTTCTTGGCCTGGTGTATATGGGATTCTTTTTCTGTATGTGGGAAGTTACTCAGATGTGGTTATCACTGTACACTCGCTGAATTGTGAAACTTTGCTTCTAAATTTAATATTTTCCCACCTCTAGTTTATATTTACACTTAATAGATTTCAGTGTATATTTTGAATAGGAAACCTTTAGTTTATTTGCTTCCTAAACATGCTTAGATTTTCTCTAGAAAGTACTAAAATGAGGAAGAGGGAGATTGAAAAAGGCAGAAAGGGTAGAAGCGGGTACATCTGGCTTGGACAAGGCACATTTCATAGGCAGAGTAAAATTTTGGTGGATGTGCAGGCCTTGGGAAAGTATTTGGGAATCCACTCTGCTTGCTCTGCAGATATCTTTGAGGTCCAGTGGCTGTGGAAGGGAAAGTCCACCCTCAAAAGACAGAGGAGGGTGGCTGGCCTGTTCCTCTGCTTCCCTGAAACAGCCAGCACTTTCCTCACAGAGGATTGTCTGCCTGCTTGAAGATGGAAATCAATGACTTAGAAACTGATTAAACAATCCAAATAGCAACTGATAAATGGATTAACCCTCTGTAATGTAATTCTGCTAGCTTTTGTCTTCCGCCTTCCCCAGGTAAGTTTTCTATTCCTGGAGGCAACACAGGCATAGAGGAAGCAAAGGCCAGAGGGAATCATATTAAAGGGGGTGAATCTGTTTATCACCTACTGTCTGGATGGTATTTCTGCTCACATATCATCACCACCTTCTTCTCCTCATCCTTCTTCTTCTTCACAGATTCATACCCTCTGGGACCCTGATTAATGTTAGCCAGTGAATAATGAAAGATAGCAGTGGACAAGCAGGATGCCACTGAGGAAGATAATGGTTAAGACTGATTCCATAACAGAGGGACTGTTCTTTCTAGTGGCAGTAAGAGTATGACCATCACTAGGAAATGTCTACAACAGGATGAGAGAACTAAGAAAAATGGGAGCAGTCTCCCATGTAAGAAACCTATACTAGGCTTTTCAAACAGCCTCTAATAACCAAGAATGACTTTGGGCCTCAAAGGCATGTGTATTATCACTGGCTCTGTTTTCAAGGTCACACCTGAAGAGTTTTTAATACCTTTGTTTTGACATTCAGCAAGAATAGGTTATGGAGATATTGCGTTCAGTTACTTGTGAAGATCTTAAGCCTACACACATGTTCATTCCCCCATCATTCTATTCATCTCAGACATGAGACTAAACTAAGTGCCTGGTCAACCTGTGTCTGCTTCTAAGCCTAAGCATTTGGGTTCTTCAGATAAAATCATCCTGTTTGCTTTCCTTGATCAATGAATCTAAAACCTGAGAGGTGAGGCTAAGCACAGACAGTTGTGTACATTCTAAGATGTTCATCAAGAGTTCTCAAGAGGCTCTCCAGAACTGTCTGGAAGTAACTAGGCACAGATACAGAATAGGTCTATCTCTCTCAAAGGCTAGGGCAAAGCATTGGCTCTTCTCTCCTTCTAGTCATCATATCATTGGATGTTTTGGAGTTTGTGAAGGATTAATAGAGGTTTACTTGACTAATAACTCATACCATTGTGGCAGTCTCACTTAAAATATACCAATACAAGATAAATATTTATTGAAAAACAAATTAACACTCACGATAACAGGTTACAGCTTAAGAACACACTTGAGTGATCGGATGGACCGAGCGATGGACATTGATCCAATCTTTCAAGGAGTCAGGAACAAATGGGCCCCCAAGATCCCAGCAGCCCCTCTTCAATGGGGCTGGCCACTCCCCCTTCAGGAGCCTGAGACCCTGGATAAGTATCTTCCAACCTTATCAGCTGACACCTGAATTCTACCACATACCATTTCTGAGTAATTTATTAATTTAGAGATGGAATCAGAGGAGGCAATGAGGTTTCTATTTAAAAAAAAAACACATTGAACTGGGAAAACTTGCAAAGATGAGATTCTGACTGACTTGCAAGATATGTAACATTAGACAAAAGAAAAAAAAGAAAGGAAGGAAGGAAGAAATAAAGAAAAACAAAAACAAAAATATTCCTAGCCTAATATCACTTGTAGACCATAACAAAGCTTCTATTCTAAGCTTTCTGTTTTTCCTGGAAGAGACTCGGCTACACTCCCGTAGGAGAATGGGCAGCATCTAAGTCTAAAGCTGGAATTCTTCATGTTTCCACAGCCCAGAAAGGACCAGATGGGACAGTCATTCCCAATAACTACTGTGACTTCTGCTTGGGAGGCTCAAACATGAATAAGAAGAGCGGGAGGCCTGAAGAGCTGGTGTCCTGTGCAGACTGCGGACGCTCTGGTGAGTGTGGCCCCTTCCTGCGCTGTGTGCCATAGACCTCTTCTGTTTGGATTGCTTTGCCATCTCACCATGGTAGGGGAGGGAGAGGAGAGTGGAGACGTGATGGCGGTGGTTTTGAGAGGAAAAGGGTTTTCAGGTAATTTTCATGTTTTTCTTCTTTGGGTCTTAGGGACCAAAAGCCATTCTCTTGGTCCTAGGGGAAAGGACAAGAAGGTCTGGCCTTTTCCACGAGGTGGACATTAACTTGTATATGTAGCTGTGATCTAAAGTAAAGTAGAGTAGATCCCTGGCAGCATGTTAGTCTGTACTAGAAGATGAACATGTAATAAAAATTGTGTTTGATCTGTGGAAATACCTGGGACAACTCCAGAGTATGGAAACATAAGTGTTAGGGAAGCAGCCACATCCTAAACTGTGAGGCTTGAAGATTCCTGGGTTCTTTTATAGAAGCATAAACCTACCACCACCATTGGCTGCTCATCCTATATTCCCATGTGTAACAGGACAGAGCTGCCTACACAGTGGCATGAGAGCAAGCGTCCTTGAGACCAACCTGAAGTTGGCCTTGCATACTCTTCAGCTTTAATCTATCCAAAGACGAAAGTATCAAAAAGAAATGTTGGTTTGTTCCTTCATTCTTAAAATGAGTCTTGGCTGTGGATTGGTTTTTAAATTATAGATAAATCATTGTTTTTGCCTGATCACGTTTGGTTGGTACCACCCTCCTCCACAACTTTTCTATGTTGTAATTAGACCAAAGAATAAGATAGGGAGAGAGATTATTTCAGATAATACCTTCAGTTCCATCAGCTGCTCACTGTAGGCGAGACACTTTGATTGGATGGTTGGGTCTAGCATGAGGGGTCCTTTCATCCTATACCTTTCGACTCCCAGTGTTATTTTTAGCCCCCCAGTCCCAAGAGGAGAACTGAGGTGGCCTCCTCTTGGTCTTCTGCAGTAACTCGGTTCTTCCTCTTGTACCCTCAAGCCTTGCCTTTAGTGCTGTGTGTTTTGAAGCTAAGGTTGTTTAGGGCTCTAGACACTCTTGGGTGGCCAACCAACAATGGGAAACATGACTTAGTGCCCATTGCATAAGACTCTTTATGTTTAATTCTCAAGGTTCCTGCCAAGGAGTTTCATGTGATTCTGTCAATTCATCCATGGCCCAAACATGATACATAACATGGGACTTTTTACTTAGAAGATACAACCCTTATGATAGATGGCGCTGGGTTTTAGATTTTTAAAAAGAATTTTTTTAAAAAAAGAACCTCAATCCAGTGCTTTTTATTTGTTTTAAGGTCAGGCACAGAAATCATCTCTTCTATCAGGAGCAAGGCCTCTTGGCAGAATGGTACACTAAGCATGGTATTGTAGACTACATAGGCTTTGGTGGGTTAGAGAAGGCAGTTTTAGAGTTCCAACTGTAAACTCTTGTCAGGTCACTGTTTTCTTCCAACAAAAAGACGAGGTACTTCAACTGATTCTTGAGCATCAGAAGTAGGATGCTGTCCCCCCCACCCCATACACATGGAGCCTCTCTTTGTACAACTTCTGCTCAGCATTTCTTTCCTTGGTTCTGTCTGGTATGTGCCTCATGTGTTATGTTCCAGTGCCAAAGGCGTTCTCATTGTATATCCTCGGAATTAATTTGGTGGGTCATTTATTAATACCTGACTCTAGCGTTCCTGAAATACTTAATATACAGGTGGTGTTAGTCCCTGAGTTGGGCTGCTAAGTTAGATGGGTGAATACATCTCTGGGGCCTCCCCAGGGTCCTTCAAAAAAAGAATATGAGTTGGAAAAGTGGCTATTCCCTGCTTATCTACTTATTCCCTCTGTCTCCTGGAAGAAAGTGTCTGAGTGTCTGGCATGGAAGGGACCATCACCATGCTATTAGGTTCCATGGCGTATGAATAATTTAAGCCTGAGCTTTACAGGTTTTAGGATACTATATTCATTCAGCTTTTTAAAGCTTCATTTTTACCTTTTGGTATGTCTTGAGTTTGAGTTGACAGGGTGAATTTTCTGGAGTAGCTGAGACCTTGGTATGCTTGGTGGCTGCAGCGTGTGAGATTACAAGCATTCCCTTCAGGGTTAAAGAGAGTGAGATGTTCTGAACTAACACTTAGTCTTCCCAATGCTCTTTGCTTTCAGTGCAAATGAACTACATGGCATAAGGGTTGGAATTGAAAGAGCTGCCAAAGAATGGGATTAGAGGCGGGTAAAAATAAAAATAAAATGGACGGAGGCTTAACCACCTCGAATGGGTTATCTGACAGTAATACCTTGGTAAAGCTGACTGTCAAAGTGACGGACGAACATTGTTCAAAGAAACTTCAACTGAAACTACAAAGAAATACCAACAAGCTTTAAAACCTCCAAGTGAAAGCATTGTGCGGGGCAGGGCTGGGTGAGCGTGTGCGAGCGGACCAAAGGAGATATTGTGAGCGTGTCTCTTGTTATCAGGAGCTGTGGACACATGTATCATGGTAGGGATGGGTCCTTTTCTGGGAAGTGGAATCCTCCTGGGAATGTGTGCTTTATCCCAAATCCCTGTTAACAGGTGATACTCCCGGTTAGTCCCTTTTGGTGTAACAGTGGCTTATTACCTTGTTAGGACTCACGCTGTAATGATGTAATGAGAATATTAATGATGCTGTCTGTTGCTTAACCCATGTGCTGATATATTCATCATACATGTCAGCTCATTTGGGAGGAGAAGGCAGGAAGGAGAAGGAGGCAGCGGCCGCAGCACGTACCACGGAGGACTTATTCGGTTCCACGTCAGAAAGTGACACCTCAACTTTCTACGGTTTTGATGAAGACGATTTGGAAGAGCCTCGCTCCTGCCGAGGACGCCGCAGTGGCCGGGGTTCACCCACAGCAGATAAAAAGGGCAGCTGTTGAGCCCATGGGACAGACTGTCTGGCCAATTAGCGACCCCCTCTGACTCTGGTCATTGTTCTAGTTCTGATATATATTTTGAAATGAAAAACAACTTGGGCTTTTCCCGTTATCCTCGCTTTTTTTTCCTCCTACCTTCCATGTGTCCCTCCCCCTCCTAGCATCCTTCTATTTTGGGTACAGCAGAAGCACACACTGCTGAAACAAAACAGTCCTCTGGGGAGAGATGGCACCATGGTGGGCTATTTATTTTTCCTAGACATAGGAAGTTAGGTGGATTTTCTTTCTGCCGGGGGAGGGCATCCTTTTGATGTGAGCAGAGTTGCTAGTTTTCAAGAGAAGAGAAACATGAGGTTTGGAAACAAAGAACAAATAACATTAACATTTATTTATCTATGACAGCTATTATTAGATTCAGAGGAGAGAGAGAGAGAGAGAGAGAGAGAGAGAGAGAGAGAGAGAGAGAGAGAGAGAGAGAGAGAGAGAGAGAGAGAGGAGAGAGAGAGAGAGAGAGGGAGGAGAGGAGAGAGAGAATAAAAGAAATGAGTGAGTGAGTGTGTGTATGTGTGTGTGTGTATGTGTGTGTATGTGTATATGTGTGTGTGAATGTGTGTGAGTGTGTGTGAGTGTGTGTATGTGTGTATGTGTGTGTGTGAGTGTGTATGTGTGTGTGTATGTGTGTGTGTGAATGTATGTGTGTGTGTGTGTGTGTGTGTGTGTGTGTGTGTGTGTGTGTGTGGAGAATTTCCTCAGTGGGAGTCGGTGGCTTTGCAGAGCAGACTCCTCCCCATGTCTCCTTCATGACCTTTACATCCTTTTCTCTGCTTGTGAGAAAATGGCGGCCATCCCAGAGAAGCGGGGGCCACTTACATTTGGCCTCCTTCCAGCTCTAGCCCTGACCAGCAGCGGCCACTTCCCTTGGCTCCTCTCTCTTCCTTGTTCCTGGGTTTCCCTCACTTTCGTCCTGGCAAAGATCAGCATCCGTCCGTCTGAACACAGGAATGGAATGCCGGTATGTCAGAGGCTCAGCCCTGGCAGAGCGACGGAGGTGACACCCTGGACGGAAGAGTGATACCGTACAATGTGTCTCCCTTCCCTTCACCCCTGCGTAAACACATATAGCCAACCCATTGGATGATGACGTCTTCTGTATTTCTTCTACTTTTTATAGTGCCTGTCAGGCACTTTGTTTTATCTTTTCAATAGCATTTCCTGAAATAAACCAAAGCAACACTTGGTCCGAAACCTCAAGGATAAGGAAGACTGTCCACCTCACTGACAGTCCCTGAGGACAGCTGGAGCACCCTGCTTAAACAGGTATGTCCTGGCTGAGTTCTTTACAATGAGAGCAAAATCATCATAGGTTTTTTTTTTTTTTCCTCTCTCTCTTTTCCCCTTTTAATTTCTTTTCTTTGGTTCCTCAAAGCTTGCTCTTTCGTGTTTCTGGGTTCCCCCTTTGTGGTGAATGGAGAGTCTGGCCTGTGTGTGCATGCTGGGCCTAGGTGCTGGGCTGATACTGGCTTGGGGGTAGGGAGGGGCTTGATGTGGAGAATGGCAAGCTTTTGGCTTTTTGGCTTTGGCTATTGGCTTCAATTGCAAGAAAAATGGCTGGGGAAATGCTTGGCTGACTTTTCCCTTGGTTAAATGTAGAAGCGAAGTCTGTTGGCTTGGGTAGGAATAAAGAGGCAGAGAACCATGTACTGCATGTCTAGGGTGGTACTTTGGGCTCTGGGGCCTGTTTCACAGCCAAGGGACTGAGTCTAAATTATAGATCTCTGGGCCGGCAGGATGGCTTATTGGGCAAGGGTCCTTGCAGCTAAGCCTGACAACCTGAGTTTGATCTGTGGAGTCCACATGATGGAAGGAGAGAACTGAGTCTCGTAAGCTGTCTTCTGACATCTACATGCGCACCCTGGCATGTGTGAACATACATAGACACATAGGAGTATGCATGAGCATGCGCACATATACACACACAGAACAAATGAACCAACCCATCAAACAAACAGTAACAAATTAAAGACCTCTGATTAAGCACGGCAACCCATTTCGAAGATTCTGAATTCCCCCGAAGTATGGCCAAGGTATTAGGCTTTCATGAGCACACATTTGGAGGTCGTTGTGGTTGTCTAGTCTGGATTACTTGTGAGCATCAGGGATCTGCTTCAATAGTCCAGATTTGGAAGATCTCCCTGACTTAGATCACTCATAAAATAACAAGCTAACTCAGCGAAAAGGGACATGGAGACAAAGCTACAAACGGACGCCTTTGGAGTTGGACAGATGGAGGGATTTCGGGACTTCTACTCTCCTGTTTCAGATGGATATAAGCTTATCTGAGTGTTTGTTCTCAGTTGTGAGAGACCAGATGTGACACTGCCACTCACTTTGGGGATATTCTGCCTAATCTGTATCCTAGGGAATGGAACATAGACCTCCTGTGTGGTAATATTCTTGCATGCTCACGTGCATTGGTTCCCATAGGTTTCTGCTGTTGCTGCCACTTTCCAGCTCTGGATTTTTTTGATTCAGATATTGGATTTATATCCTTATGACTTTCACCAATGAAATATAAACTTCCAAGTCAATAAAAAAGTATATTCAGGTCTACACAGCCATTTGAAATCTTGTCTAGTTGGTTGTGGTCCTGGAATTATCAGTGATAATTTGACTTTGTACCTGGGATATTTGAAAAGCCATGTATTTAAAATGAATTGTTAAAATCAAAAGCCAGTTGACTTAGGAGTCTAGATTGTGCACCTAGTAAGGAACCGATGGTCTAGAACCGTCTAACAAGGCTAGCCCCCGGGACAGCATCTGAGAGTGACTTTTGCTTGTCTGATTTACTTCACTTCTTCAGCTTGCCTTTAGATTCTTCTGCTGTCGTGCTCCACTGGAATAGCCAGGGGGAGCACAGAATCACTGCTTCATGTTATCTGAGTATCCCATCTAATTGTCCACATAGCATCAGCATCTATAAACAGATGCAGAATTCGCATCCTTTAATGAAATCTTTAAGAGGAACTGAAAGGAACATGGAAGATGGTCAGATCCCCATCTTTCACCTTTCCGTTAAGGGAAAGTCAACCTGGACATTAACCGAGGTCAGTTTGAGTGAGTGGAACAGAGTCACTTTGGAGGGGAGTGTCTGAAAGCAGAGGGACTGTGCTTTAGAGAGGAGGCATAGGAGGTAGTGGCTGGCTGTCCTGGATCCTGGAAAACTTTATGGTGTTGATATTAGGTCCCGATTTCTCTTCTCTAGAGAGCAGAGTGAACATGTGTGTGCTGGGTGCTATTGGGGGGGGGGTGCTTTCCTTAGAATAATAATACACTTGCCTTCCATCATGATATTTCAAGAATAATTCTTATTACCCCAACTTATAGGTGAAGAAGCTGAGGCTGAGTAGTAATGTTAAATACACCTAAGGCCTCACACAGTGAAGAACCTGGTTTTGACCTATAGCAGCCTGATTCTAGAGCCTATCTGCTAGATCTCTGCCTATGCTGCCTTTCAAAGGGGCCTTAGTTAAGGAGCATGCATCATACATTGTACATCTCATTCAATTCCAATTGAAGTAAAGGATACCTGTAATGAATGATATCTTTAATAGCCAACCTTCTAAAAAACTGTTTCAACCACTAAGAAAATCAATTAGATCTTATTGAAAATTCTAATTCTGATCAAGGTTTGTACCAAATATTGTAGGAAACTCACGTTCTACACAAACTGTAATTTTTAGACAAGACTCTGGATGCCTCTTAGGGACAAAAAGTCTTTTATTTGTGACCTCAGGAATCACAGTTTTAAGAGCTACTAGAAGATTTTGGTTAAGTATCACTATGAACATTTTGGATCAAAAAGGGAATCACAATCATCTATGAGATGACATGACCAGAAAGCTTTAGAAATGTCACCTAAATTTTTCTCAATACCAGCCCCAGCATGGAGGCAAGCAAAGGTACAGAACTTTTGGCCACATTTAAATCCTCTGGGGAATTATTGGTATAAAGGTATCTGCTGTTGTAATAGGTGACTATCTGATGTTGGTTCCAACCCCAATCTAAGGCGTCATTTTCTGTTCTGGAGACTATGAGGAGATCAGAGGGTAAGATCACTACAGCACGGGAATGAGGAATATGCATTTAATTTTTTAGAGGTACTTTAAAGTCAGCAATCCAATTTACTGCTGGTATTTTAGAGATAGGGATTTAATAAAAAATAGAATGTTCACATCAACAGCTTCCTTTTAAGTCTTCCTGCTTGCTTTGTGCCTCTCCTATGCACCTAATGGGCTGAAGCCTGATATTGCCTTTCTATAGCACTTGAGGGAACTTGAGATCGTTACTTGGGGAGAGAACTAAAGGCTGTTTGGAGGTGCCTGCTTCATGGTGGAGTAAAATTAATTAATTTTATTCCAATATGCCTCCTGTTACAGCTGATGAATATGATCCTGAACATGTACTTGGAGTTTGAACAGACTCATGCATTAGGAATTTTTCCACAGGGGATTTTGTTTAGCCTTCGAAAGTGAAGTTGCTTATGTTGTGAGTTTTCTGAGTGAGGCATATTTGATCTAGAGTAGAAACCTAGAGCAGACGTGAAAGACTTTTAATTTCTGGACTTAACTCCCCATGTGAATTTGTTGCCATGAGTGTTGTGTTTTTCCTGTGTTCAGGATGTTGTGTTTTTCCTGTGTTCAGGTTACCTATTTATTGTAATAGGTAACCACCATTATTTATCATAACTCTGAAAAGAACATTGTGAAGTGACATAAATGACATCTATCCCCATTTTTTTTTTTTTCTGGTGAGAAAACTGAGATTTGGTCAGCTTAGATGATTGGTCTAAAATTCCAAGGTCAATAAGTTCTGGGCGTCTGGACCTGCTCATCTTTCATCTTTTAAAACTCAGTCTACACTTATTTCTTCACAGGTCTCATTTTTGAAAGTGTCTTGAATAGAATTAGTAAAGGGCTTTATATTTGGGTTGAGAAGAATATTCAATGTAAAATAAATATAAAACAACAAAACTATCCCATTAGACCATAGACAGTGCTGAGAAACAGGAATGTCCAAGCTCCCACGAACTTTCTGAAAGGATTAAGATGACTTCCTGTGTGGTCAGGGTTCGGGTGATGTGATGGAGTGGTGAGGTGACAGAGTTAAACACTTGGAACTCCATTTTGCTTATGTGCCCAGGACTCTATAATATTACAGCACCGAATCAGATGACACTGGCGTGCTTCATAAGAATAATTTCTGACCAGTGACTCAAAATAACAACAAAGGAAAAGCCATTCTACTTGATTGATGTTCAAAATCACTAAACTGATAAAAGATCCCCTTTGGAGATGATGTATTAGCTGGGGCTGGGGAGATATCTCAGAGGACCTAAGTTCCCAGAATTAACTCAAACCAAAGTGAACCAAACCAAAACTAAACAAAATGCCCGAGGCATAGTAGTAATCTCAGTACTGGGCTAAGAGTAGGGTTAAGTAAGATAGGCAGACCCCAAGGCTAAGGAACTATGCCACTTTGAGTACTAGGTAAGTTTCAGGCTAGTCACAAATAAAGAAATGGTCATTCCCTTAGGCTGGGATGTCATATGGCTTGTACAGCACATGCAAATGTGCATGCGCACATCTGCACTCCCTTCCCACCACCACATCCACACAAAAGAAATAGCTAGCTAAAACAAAACAAAACAATAACAAAAAACCCAATAGGTTAAAAATTGTAGTCAGTTAAAAAAGATAATAACCTCAATACTAGCTTTCAACCAAAGACCAAAATTAAAAACAACAAATCCTAATAATTTCACACTTAACAAAAACTAAGATACTAATTTTAAAAATCTCACATACCCTTTACCCAGTTCTCCATATAACCACAGGATCAGAAATTCATTTTGATCCAACACTATTAAAGCTTCAGACCTAATTCAAATTCTTCCTATTGTCTTGGTAATGTCATCTTTCTGATCCAGGACCACACATCACATTCAGTTGGCCTGTCCTTCCAAAATTCTTTAACCTGGATTAATGAGTTTCAGTGTCTGCCTTGGGTTTTCATTTTCTTTTGTAAGTGTTGGGTAATCATTTTATAGCCATCCCCTTTAGGGTCCTCTGATGTTTTCTAATGACATAAATGAGGCTGTGCATTTTCAGCAAGGACCTTATAAAAGAGAGGTCTCATCCTTTTCAGCGCATTGTTCTCAGGGAGGCCCGTGATTGACTTAGCCCTTTGCTAGGGAGAAAGTCATTTGACCTGTCTATCAGCTGTGGTTTGCAGCTAGTAAGTTTCTAGAGCTTGGATGATAAAGCTTTTACTCAGCTATGCTTTTTGTCATTTGATGACTAGGAGCTGAGTAACATGTAATGTAGTACACACTTGACAGCTCAGCCCTGTAAAGCAGAGATGCAGTTAAACACAGGACTAATGGATTTATTGGCCAATGGAATTACTTGCCGTCTAGTTGGGGAGAGTAAGGAAGGCACATATATTCACAAATACTCAATATGTAAGGGCTGTCTGTCATCAGGATGGTGTGTGATGTCTTTTGCTGTGGCTCACGGTAGTCAGAGAGAATTTCTTAGAGGGAACTTTCCAATCGACACACTCCAGATGGACCACTGCTCTTTGAGCTACAGGTTTGCTGTCAGAGAGAATGGAGGTAGAGCTGAATGAATCAAAAGCCAAGCTGGGAATCACAGCTTCATCCCTACAGAGTGACAAAGATAACAGGAAAGAATGTTTAAGTGTCTTGTAAATGTTCTTACCAGTAGTTTTTCTCCTCCAAAGATGGTGGATTCCTGAGGGCAAGGGCGATATCACTCATGTCTATTGGATAATACACAATACCACCATAACATAATTATTTATTAAAATTAAGTGAGAACTTAGTAATACTTCTGAGTCAATTAGTGAAAATATTCTGAATTCTTCTTCTGTGCACATTGGATGCTTAACTACTATTTCCAATGCAACAGCGGAGAAGCTGTCGTTGGAAGCCACATCCACTGGTCAAGACAGAGGGAGAAGATGGGAGAAGAGGGTGGTGAGGTGGCAGAGACAGATAAAGGAGGGACAGTGAGGATGTGAAAGATGAAGGTGCTGGAGAGCTGTCAGTGTGGGGGAAGATGAAAAGTTAAGAGTAGGAGACCGACAATAGTGAAGCATTTTCCATGGCCTGTGGTTGACTCAGTCAAAATAAATGGGAGAAAAATGTATGTCAAGACTATAATTTCAAAAACTAGCTAGCTATTTTCTAGTTGGGTTAAATGGAGCAAAAGAAGTGTGTGTGTGTATGTGTGTGTGTGTTGGTGGTGTTAGATGAAAGGTAAAAATTTATAGAATCTCAAAGGGTCTGATTACGGTTATGATATGAACTCTGACAAGGTGACAGAAGTCATCTGACCACAGGAGTCAGCATTGTTGGAGGAAAAAAACCCAAAACAAACCAAAAACCTCTTTCAGAGGATGCAATCATGACCAATAGCTGATGAGCAGACAAGTAGAGGGCAACCTGGGGAAAGTCCAAAGAAAGGCCACTGAGGCTTATATTTCAAGTGAAAGGTCTGGAGTCAGGTGGTAGGTACTAGCTGAGTTGACGGAACAGGAAAGAAGAGTAGCTAACCAAGGGGGGGGGGGTTACAAATCAGCACCTCAGAGATGTATGTCCACGGAGTGGGATCACTTAGGTGGAGAGAAACAAGAGCAGATATGGATGGAAGATTTGATGAGCCTGGAAATGTGGAGTTTCTCAGGCTTCCTTTGAAAACAAAAATAGATGGATAGAGTCAGTTTTGGAAATTGTTTCCTCATGGGCTGTGCACCTGGCCAGGGGAAGATGTCTTGGGTTGACCAGAAGGAGCAGCATGGCAGGTAGAGACGTATGAGGTAGAAATGTTTGTTGGGTTTCCAGCTTTATTTCTTCTTCCTTGGTTATTTTCCAATTAAGCTTTATTCCCTTCATGCAGACCTCACAGCCACGTGGGTGTCTCCACTGGGGTTCCATCTCTGTTCTTACAAACTGCTTCTGAGGGGGAATGCAAGTGTACTTGCTGTCATTGCCTGCTCCTCACATTGACCACCTCATGATGAAGACTAAAAATAACTTTGTGGGTTCCATTTCTGCCAGAAGCAAAACCCATACCCAGTTGGCATCCCTCCCACCTGTTTTGAAGTGCCTCCAGTATCCAAAGCTGATACTTGGCCACACTGGGCTAGTAGAGGACTGGAGTACATCCTGTGGGTTGGTTTCTTTGAATAATTCTGACACTCTTTATCACTTAGCCAGAGTTAGAGGTGAAGATGTGTACATGCGTGCGTGTATAAGGGCATGTTCTGTTGGTCATGGGTCAGACAGGACAGTGGCTGGGGTTATCTGTGGCTCTTCTTATACCTCAGAATGACTCATTCCTACATAGGTGACTGGAAGATATGACTTTATAAGGGTCTTCTCTGGAATGTTTTAACTTTGGAAAGATTTGGCTTGTTTAGTTTCCAGGAGGAGATCTTTGTTTTTTCCTTTGTGTGCATCTAGTTTTGCCTTCTGTCTTCTGTCTCCTGGGCCCTACAGTGTTTACCCTGCCTTGTTTCCAGCTGGTTTTACATTATTGATGTTTGAGACACTAGAGAGCCAAGCCTGGTTTTCACTGCCCAAAGCTGTGGCTTCCTTTGCTCCGTCATTAATTAGTGGTTTTCTTTCTTTTACTTTTAAATTCATTTGACACACCCCATCCTGGTTTGAGTCTTTCTTTCTTAGGTACCTGTTCCATGCTGGTCTTTTTGTTTGTTTGTTTGTTTTTGTTTTTTGTTTTGTTTTTATCTCTCATTGCTTTTCCCTCTGCAGTTCTGACCCGAAGAAGGTGAAGAGAATCCAGACAAGGACAAGCCTCTCCTCCTCTTACTCTTCTTTTGCCCAGCCCTTCCTGAGCATGGATTTCAGCTAACGCCCGAACCTGCAGGGATTAGATGGAAAAGCCTCCGGCATCTCTCAGCCCAGCTCAGCCAAGTTTTGGAAATGGCTCAAGTTTGTGCAATAAGAAGATTTTATTTTATTTTATTTTTTTCCTTTTAAAATCCTTCATTGCCTTTGCTTGAAATATCTGTGAGAAAGTTCCCAGGTCAGAGTAGAATTTGCTCTGCAACAGAAATTACATCATAAACGGACAAAGACAAAAAAGTGAACTATTTTATTTCAATATTTAAAAGAAAGAAGTACTGACATGGCACCATATTTTTGTTTAAAGCACCTTCTCCTTCAAAAGTTTTTTTTTTTTAAAGCAATTTTCTGAAGACCTGAAATCAAAAGAATATGCTTACTGTAAAATAAAGGCATCGTATTGACTCTAAAGAAAAGTACCCCCACATGTTTAATAAGGAAATAAAGATCAACTTTGCTCTCTCAGGCTTTTAAGAAAGCCATGTGTATGTGCTTTAGGGTTTATTGTTGTTAATTTCTGCTGGTTGGATGTGGTAAGTGAGGAGTGGTCAGTTCTTCCAAAATCCACTGGAAGGTATTGTTGATATGAAGTAATTATGTGTTAGAATTTGACTAAAATAAATTAGGCTCGAGCCAGCAGTGTGTCCAACTCCCTCCTCTCTCTCACCTCAGATGAATTCCATTGATCTGAATATAAAGCTGGAGCCTGCTCATTTTGTCTCATGAGGCCTGTTCTAGGAAGGGATTCTACTCACCGACTGAATGCGTTGCTGCAAAGCTTAGCAGATCCAAACAGAAATGATTTTGTTTAAAACAGCTCAATGAAAAAGCCAAAACAGCCAAAAATAAGCCGTGGATGAGGTGATTTTAGTTTAATCAGTTGACATCTCCTAGGAGTTGGCCAGGGGATCTCTACTGAGTGGACTTTAGGGGGCCTGAGAGTCTGGAGTTTCTCTGAAGACCAGGGATCTGGCTGGAAGGATAGAAACTTGGAACTCAGTCATTTGTGAGGAGAAGGAATGATGTTCTATGTGTGTCTTCTATGGCTGTTATGGCCAATGAAATGGACTTCGGTATTGTATGTTTGGCCTAGCTCAGGAAGTCAGCTATGTCTTTTATATGTCCAGAGCAGAGTCATGGATGACACATATATAGTTTAAAGCTAGACATTCTTGTCAGCAAAGGTGCTTGAGCCACAGTATTACTGAAATACCCCAGCCTGAGGATAAATCTCACCTGCCATTGAAAGATAAGGATGGGCAGGTAGGCTTTCCATTAGACCCTTCGGGTTTCCCACTCAAGAGAAGGGAGATGTCATCAAAAATGTGTTTCTATCATTTTCTGATAGAAAATGTCCTTTGTCAAAAATGTTAATTATAATAATCTGTTCTCCATTCCACACTCACAAGTTATGATACATGTAGAATTGTGATAAAGCTTTGCATAATATAGGGCTGTGTGATGTCTGTGTAAGTTTCTGTTAAATAAAAGACTGTTTTCAGTAGTATTAGAACATCTGGAAAGTTTGCTTATCAACCTCATCCTACAGGACTGACTCTTACAATGTGGTGTGAGAAGAACTACAAAGACTCAGCTCTCTTGCATGCCCAAGATTTGTTTTATTTGGAAGTGCATTCTGGGACAGCAGTTGCCACTGGCTTGACCTTATAGGGGCATCAAACATGTGCAATACTGGTGTTGACACATCTATTCTTGGCCTAGAGTTATTGTCACCTAGCCACCATCACCACCTACCATCCATTCCTCTTTCCATGATCAAAACAGACTTACTGAATTCCTGGTTGTGTGCAAAAGTATGGCAGACCTGTTCAATGATGCTATCATACTGCTACCAGGAAGTTTTGCACAAATATGAGAGATTGAGCATAAGCTTGGAGAAAATATAGGTTACCATTTTTTTTATTGCTTGAAAAGTACTATGGGGTAGATTCCCAAGATATTAGCTGCATAAGCTGTAAGTGGACCTCCTGTAGAGGTCCTAGTGGAGTTTTCCTAGAAGTGAAGATGGATGCCATCTGGAGGGTCATCTAGGTTAGCTTGTCAAGTGTTTCCCTTGAGCATTGGTCCTGTTCCCACTGGGGCCAGATGGAGTGGAGTGTGAAATCGCAGTGCTGTTGCCATTGGGTTTTTACCTTCTTTTAGAATGAAGGCCACATCCAATTCCATTTTGGACTTCTTAAGTTTTCTGAGTACTAAAAAGGAGGTTGCTCTCCACCTCTAATACATTGTCCACCTTAATATCTCCATCTCCCTTTTAAAATTTTGTGTTTTATTTTTGTATGTGTGTGTACGTGAATGCATTCATGTGTGCATGTATTTGTATGTGTGTGTCAGAAGCTGATATATTTCCCCCTAACATTTTTACTTTATTTTGTGAGACATGACCATTTACAGAGTCTAGACCTTGACAGTTGTGAGCTCTAGTGATCCAGTTGTTTCTGTCCCTTCTTCCCACCATCACTAGAGTTACAGATGTGTTGCTGTTACTCTTGGCATTTTATATCTATGCTGAGACCTGAACTCAGGTTCTTATGTTTGCAAAGCAGAACACTATGCAACTGAGCCATCCTCTGAGCCACTTTTCCCTCATCCCCTTTACACTGTTGTAAAGTATACAAAAGATAAAGCTCACCACTTTAGCCACTGAGTGCATACATAGTACGTTCATGTCATTGAGGAATTAGTTCCATCCATCTCTAGAACTATTTGATCTTTTCCACCTGAAACACTCCATTTAAACACCAACTCTCTTCACTTCCCAGCCCCTGGCAGCCATTATTCTATTCTGTAACCTCATGCATCTGACTACCTCACATACTTGAATGAATGGACTCATGCACTATTTGTCCTTTGGCCATTGACTTACTTAATTTTGCTTAATATCTTCAATGACACTATGCTAAGATATGGGATGGTATTTCATTCCTTTTGGAAATTATATATATGTATAAAGTACATGATGTTTATCCATTCATTTGCCCATCAACACTTGGTAAATAAAGCAGGGATCACACATTTATTATATAACCCACTATCTAGAAGATTTGGAACACTAGAACCAAGACATAGGTCACCTGAGGGGTTAAATGTCTTTTCCAGAAAGAAGTGGTTACAACTGAAGTCTACCCTGTAGTTTGCATTCTAGAAAAATGGTACTTTGAGTTGGAAAGGTAGACATTCTCTTCCTAATGGGTATCTTTCTTTACGACTAAGGCTTTTTTGTTTTTAATGGATACTGTCATGGAAATGCTTATTGGGATGAGAGGTTGCCATAGAGTTGTAGTATTAGTGTAAATGACCAGGGATAAAACATATTCAGGATATTCAGGTATCCTCAATGGCAGGTCATGAAGGCAGTGAGTGTCATTTCAAGCATCTGATGATGGGTTGTTGGCCAAGAATGTAGGTGTTTTGTGCCCATAGATGTTTACTGGCAAGAGGGAGTAGAAAGATATATGCAAACCTGTGAATAAGAAAGAAAAGAGGAAATCACCTTCCTCTTCTATTTGAACATATGTTAGTCA
Source organism: Phyllotis vaccarum (assembly GCA_033318265.1). Lineage (NCBI taxonomy): Eukaryota > Metazoa > Chordata > Mammalia > Rodentia > Cricetidae > Phyllotis > Phyllotis vaccarum. The sequence goes on from JARWLC010000006.1 coordinate 64,550,815, forward strand.
CCATAAAGGATTAGCATTTGGGTTGATGGCCAAACACATTGCTTGCTATAAGGGCCTAGAATGACAGTTGATGTCAGATGCAGTGTGAGGAAATAACAGTGCTGGAGAGGAGGAGAGTAACTTTCAGTGCTCAGCCTCAGGGATAAGGAGAGTGTGTGGTGCTGGAGAGCATCTCTGTCTGCATGAGGCAGCTGCAACTTAGCTCAAAGGATGCTGGGTGAAGGAACGTTCAGGGTTCCCAGATTTTTCTGAGGAGGGGGGGCAGAGTGTTTGGTATGTTACTCAATAGCTTCTCTGCCTTGTATTCTATGACAAGGTCTCTCACTGAACCTGGAGCTTACTGGCTGCCAGAAAGCTCTGGGGATCCTCCTGTCTCTACATCTTCAGCACTGGGATCGCAGGTGCGTCTCTATGTCCGGTATAGACACTCATGTTTGCACAGCATGCACTTTACCAACCAAGTCATCTCCTCAGCTGTCTTCTAAGCTTCTAAGACTTTTCAAGAGACGTAAAACATAAACATGTTGGTGAGATATTTCCATTTAAAAAGCTTGATAGTAAATGAAAAACACTGGGGGTCAACTTGTTGTAGGCTAAACCCCATGTGACAGTATAAAGAACATACTTTTGAATTTTGATGGTAAGGTTAAAGTCGAGGTTGGAATACCTTGTCCAAAATCCTTGAGAACAGAAGATCCTCACATTAACTCAAAGATGCAGATAGTATATCCTGGCTTAGAGTTGTCACATGGTGGGAAAAGGCACTTGGGTGGTCTCTGAGTAGAGCTGTGTCATCCATCATTCAGCATGTCAAGGATTCAGGATCCAGCAGAAAACACTTCGCCATCCAGTCCCTTTCCTCTGCTTGTCCATGAAAGATCCTTTCTGTAAAAACTCCGGGTAAGGTTGTACAGCTTATAGATGTTTTCATGTTCCACCATTATTGCTGACCAATGAGTCACCCATCATGTCACATTCCTTTTTTAAGAACTCCGTGTCACATTCCATGTGACCAGAGATGAATTTGGGTTTTAGTCCCAAATGAACAAATTCAAATTCAAAACTTTGAGTAAAATCTTTTCCCCTTTCCTTCTGTCTGCCCCCTTTCTCTCTCCTCTTTATATCTGTAGATACAGATTCTTCCAGAATATTTGTTATTTAAGTTGTCTCTTAACTCTTTAGATCTTATGTGAATCTCATTATAGAAGCTTATAAAAGAGTTGGATCTACACTTGAACTTGCAAACACTGTTTACTTGGATCATTGATGTCTTATTTTGTCTTGCTGGGGAAGAGGTGGTTTTGAAGAAGCTCTTCATTCCCCTGTTTGTAATGGATGCTTACAATTTTTTTTTCTGTAAAGGCCTAGATAATAAATAGCTTAGGCTTTGTAGATCAGACATCTGTTGGAGCTGCCCACTCTGGAGTTGTACATAATATGTACATGAATGGGTGTGGCTGTGTTTCCAAAAAGCTTTTGCAAAAATGGACAGCTGGTCCATGGGACATACTTTTGATTATCCTTGATTCAGAGAATATTATAAATTTAATTGGGGTGGTGATACTGACATTTGGGCCTTCTTTTAAGCTTTAGAACTAAGAAGAAAGCTTCATGTCAGCAGGGATAGAAGAGCATGTCACAATAGCAATAGTAATAGAAACTTTTAAGGCATCGCTATAAAAAGTTTTCAGAGGTAAAAGATCCCATGACAAGTTCTTCTAAAGCTCTAAGTAGTGATCCTAAACCACAACAGAGCAGTGCTTACCAAAGTGTCGGAATAGAATAACCAAATCCCACCTGACAGTGAGTCCCTGAGGACATGGTGATGAATACCCCTCATTCTCAGAAGCTAATGTTTTTAAGAATGAAAAATGGCAAGTAGCTCCTGCATCGACCTGAATGTAGATATTTGGGTTTTGTCTGTAGGAGATAAATGATAAAGTCCACTCAGTGGGAAAGGTACAGAGTTGCTGAAGGGAAAGAGCCAGACTCTTTTTGTGTGTTTGGCAACTACTTAGTTACAGTTATTTATGCAATGTTGAGATTACTAAGATAAATTTCTTCTCAAGAGTTAAGATTCTTGTGGTTTTATAACATATCCTGCAACATTTTATTTCATCTCTCAAGACAATTCATAAGAAAAGATTTTCCCATATTTGCTAGTGGAGAAGCTTACTAAGCTGAGACTTACTACTGAATGGAAATTGTCTTGTTAGTTGAACATGGGATGATCCTGAGGAAGGGAACTTTGAGGCCAGGGATGCTGGGAGGCAGCTGGGATGCCAAAAATTATTGAAGAGATTTGTGTGTGTGTGTGTCATGGTTAGGAGCAGCTCCCTTAATCATCTTAAGTGGACCAGATAGCCTTTCAGATCCCAGGGAACCTTGTAGTGAAGTTTATTGTTAGGTTTCCTGAATTTCCTGAAACAGAGAAGTGGTTGGAACTGGTGTGTTTTCATGTCTGCTCTTGTTTCTGGCTTCACACTGTGTTAGCATCACTCAGAAGTCAGTTTTCAAGGTATACTAAAGAGAGAAGATTATTTAAAATCAGTAAATCTCATATTTTCTATATTACATAGACATGCTGTGAGGAGCACATGTCTCTTGGTTAGGTGATCTTCCCTATGCTAGAACAGGAAATGTTTTCTGAGAGTTATTGACAGTGGTTATTCATGGTTTAGCAATGACCCGATCGATTCAATTTCATTAACCATGTTACTATTATTATTATTTTATCTTATGTTTTAGTGTTGGGGATAAGAGACAGGATCTCACTGCCTAGTCTAGGCTGGGTTCAGTTTATTGATCCTCCTGAATCTGCCTCCTAAGTGCTGGTATGTAATCTTTATTTTCTTTTTCTTTTCTCAGGGCAAATGTACTATCACTGACACATCCTTTCTCAAGTTCGGGGAGTATAAGAGTACACACCTGGCTTGACTGTATTATTATTAGTCATCATTTGGCAAGGCTAGTTATATAGGGGATAGATCCAGATGGCTTTTGGAGCCCCATAGCCAAAGGGCACTGTGTTATGTTTGAGTATGGCTACTATGGTAGCCCGTTAGGTTGGGAATGATATGTAAAGGCTGAGATGTAATTCTTTGGCTATACTTTATTGGCATTAGTAGTGATAATACCATGTTCAAATGAAATGAAAAAAGACTTTAAAAATATCTAAAACTGCAGGAAAGATTAACAGTATGCCACAAGAATAAGCCCTTTAAGGAAAAGTTTAGCATTTTATGTTGTCTAACCTGGAAAAAAAATTGTGATCTCTTAAGAACTTCAATGTATCATTGAGAAAAAAGACACTGATCAATTCCTTGTGGTTTCCTCTGAGGACAGAAGAAAGTGCTAAGGGGATTAGGAACAAATAGGCAAGCTCTTTGAGAACAAGAACAGTAGTAAGAAGTTTCTGGTCCAGTCTAGCCTGAAGATCCAGATCAGCAGTCTCAACCACACAAAGCCTTATATTAATTACATGCTGTTTGCCCTGTGGCTCAGGCATATTACTTGATAACTCTTACTCTTAAACTAACCCACAATTAGCCAAATGGCTTTAGTACACTTTCTCAGAGCAGCAATTCCATCTTCTTCCCTCTGTGTCTACCTGGCATCTCTACTCTGTCCTTCTCTTTCCCCAGAGTTTTCTTAGTCTGGTAGCCGCACCCATATTTCCTGTCTGCCTTCTGTCAAAATCAGTGTTTTATTAAACCAGAAGGAGGGGCAAATATTTACAAAGTACAAGAGCACAATCCCACAGTACTTCCCCGCTTTTTTATTTTTTAAATAGAATCCCCACATCTAATTTTCTTTGTATAGTTTTTTCCCCTCTCACCATTGTCTATAAAAACTTATAGCCAACTCTGTAAGCATAATTCATTTTTTTGGGAATATGGGCCTAATTATCTAGACTACTTCCTGTTGATTGGAGGCACTGGTAATCTTATGGGGAACCCCTCCTCCACAATTTAGGATTATAGACAAGTTCTGAGTAGAGTAGTCTGTGAGGCTGAGTCATTTCAGCCAGTCTCCTTGAAACTGTTCTTGATACAGAGCTCAGAAAAACTGAAACAGAAGTGATCTGAAATGTTGGATTATTTGGGCTGTTCGTTCCCATAGTAGATCTTTCAGGGGATCTTTTTTGATCAATAATTGTTCTCTTTAACCCAGAATAAACCCACAACCTCTCATTTTCTGTGAAAATAAAAAGTAAAACCTCTTTACAAAGTAACACATCTTTAACTTCAATTTTGAAGTCAAGGCATGTACAAAATATATAGGTTGGATTAATCCAGCAGCATTTATAATCAATTGTATTTTAGCAGCTCTTGCTCATTTCTCAGCAGTCAAACAATTCAAAGACAACATAACATGCAGTATCCAGATTCTGTGTATTTTCCATCTTTTTGTGGCATCTATCTGTCTATCTTTTTTTAAAGGACTTTATCCTTTTCCCCTTTCCTTTTCACTCCCAAGCCTACATATATTTTTAAACAAACTGTAAATTGTTTAAAGTGTTTTTTGAATATGTCTTTACTGTATATCTCTTATTTTTTCTGTTTCTGATCACACCTTTAATATGCTAAGGTGTGGCTAGGATTAAAGCCTTGGCTAGGGTGCTGGCTGGCTCCACCCAGCTCCTTAGTCTAGCTTCCTAGAGAGTTTAGCTTTATAGCAGAGGTACTGGCAGGAGTCACATTTACTACTCCAACTCTGGGGAATTTTAGGGTCCACACTGCTACCAAGTAGAGTACCACTGCCCTCTGCTCATAAACACCATTTAAGTAGTTGCCAGAAGGGCCTCTTAAAAAGCCACACATGTTTTGCTGCTAAGGCTGAGTCAGGAAGCATCTATTAAAGGAGCCTCAACTCTGCTTGCCACCAGCAAACAGAGCCCTCCTGAAAAAATGCTGCTACCAAAACCTATCTTTGACCCTGTTCCCTTTCTGTCTATAATAACAGAAACTTTAAATCTGTCACATTCAGCTTGTGCTTGTACTGAGGCTCTAATGAGACTTTGGGAACCAGCCTTGCTGCAGCATTGTAAGCCTGACATTTTGTAGCTCAAGTCTGCATATCATGCTAGGATATCTCTGTACCATGGCCCTCTTGAGAGATACAACTTGGAAACTGTTTTTGGCTTTGTTTCTGTGATCTAGAACACCTTTTAAGCTTTTTTTGGGCATTATGTGGGTATATATGCCCCATATTGGAATGGCGTTTGTAGCATTAAGTTTCTGACCCATCTGGCCCAAAGATCTGGACCAGCAGTTCCAAATAGTCACACAAAGTCTTATATTAATTACATGCTATTTGGCCTTTGGCTCAGGCATATTACTTGATAACTCTTAAACTAACCCATAATTAGCCATACGTCTTAGTACTTTTTCTCAGAGCATCATTTTCATCTTCTTCTCTTTGCATCTGACTGGCATCTCTGCCCTGCTCTTCCCCTTCCCAGAGTTTTCTTAGTCTAGAAGCCCCACCCACACTTCCCATCTGCCTTCAGCCAATCAGCATTTTTATTAAACCAGTAGGAGGGACAAATATTTACAGAGTACCAGAGCATAATACCACAGTAAAGAACTAATTTTAGTCTTTGGAGGCTAAGGTGGACTCTTGTTACAGCTGGGAGAATTAAAGGAGCCAGTGTCTAACTCACTACCAGCAAGTGGAGAAACATGGGCAAGATTAGTTCCAAGAATATATATTATTGTCAGGGAAATTCTACTTCTGAGTGTCCTCGGTTTGCACTGTCCAGATTGGGTGGTATAAGGCACCATCAGGAATGTGAATACTGTGGGAAGGAAGTGACAGTTTCCTGTAGAGAAATGCCAGGGATGTGTAAAAGAAGAATAAGTCAGGCCAAGAGGTCACTGTGGGGATATTTTCAAGTATAAATAAAAACAGCTGGAGATGTCAGAGGGATCTACCCACAAGTCAGTCTAGGAGGATCACACAGTGGTAACTCACACCTTTAATCCCAGCACAGGGAGTGGTGACCTACGCCTTTAATCCAGTCTGAGTTTGAGGTCATTTTAGTTTACAGAAAGTTCTAGGCTCCCAGGCAGGCAGTGGTGGTGCCACGCCTTAACTGAGCAAAGAAAGCATTTCAGGCAGATATAGAGAGACAGAAAGGCAGAAGAAGACACGGCTCACACTGTTAATTCCAGCACTTGGGAAGCAGAGGCAAGAGAATCTCTGTGAATTCAAAGACTGCCTGGTGTTCAAAGCAAGTTCCAGGACAGCCAGGATGGTTACACCGAAAACCCTGTCTGGAAAAAAACAAAAACAAAAACAAAAAAAGAAGACAGGAAGAGGTGGATCTGTCCTCAGCAGCCCAAGGAGGGTAGTCCCGAAAGAAAAAAAGAAACAACCCACCAGGAGAAAGAGGCCACTGTCTGAAAAACTTACCCAGATGAGAGGGAAACGGAAACATGTGTGGTCAGTCTGTCTAAGAGTGGAGCTTAACTCAGAACAGAGGCCACCAGGTGAAGGGTGCTGCAGAGAGCCCCATCTTGAGTGAGGTACCAGTTCTCTGCTCCTTGGACTTTGACACCTCCAACATCATCCTTGTGAATGACATCACTATTCCATTCAGCTCCGATAGAGCCATCTCACGGACATTCACAGTTGTCTCTCAACCTGGTCAGGCAGAAAGACTCCAGTAGAAGACAATGTTTTATAAAAAAAATTCTTCTTAGGAAAAAAAATGTAGTCAGTGTTCTCAAGAACCTAAGTCATTTGGAAAAGAGATCCTGGGAACTTTTTTTTCTATGTGTTTATTTTGAAGAAGTGACAGTGGTGCTGTGTTCCTTGTGGGAAGTGAACTTCCCAGGAGCTGTGACTCTAACAAGGCTGGATCTGCTGATAACTTGTGTTATAAAGTAAGGGAAGAACCACCATAATGTTAGTGCTGTGGTGTCTGCTTGGCTGAGGTATGGATTAGACACAGGCAGTTTGCAATCTTGATCATTTTTTTTGGGTAAAACCAGTCTGTTTTATGATGTGGGAATGTCTTTCTGTATGTTGCACGTATCAATCTTTAAATAAAGGACTGCTTTAGCCATGGCAGGCACCATAGAAGAAGTAGGTGGGGAATCAGAATAGTTAGAAAAGGAAGGGTGGAGTCAGAGACAGATCAAGTCAGCCACCCAAAGGAGCAATAGGGAACGCAGGTAGACCACGGGCCACGTGGCAGACAGATTAACGGAAATGGGTTGAGTTAAGATGAAAGGGCAAGCTAGCAAAGTGCCTAAGCCATAGACCAAACAACATGAAGTTAGTATAAGCATCTGAATCATTTTGGGGAGACTAAGCAGCAGTGAGCAGCTAAGTGGTCTGAGACTGAAGGTCTGTGGGTCTGGACCTCTGGCTGGCCAGGGCCAAAAACAAAACAAAACAAACAAACAAACAAACAAACAAACAAAAACCTATTGCATCAGATGGCACCCAATGTAGGGCGAATACCCACATAAAGCCAGAGAAAGATTAGAAAGGGTTCTAGAGCACAAAAACTGAGCTAAAGCAACTTCCAAATTGTGTATTTGAAGCGGGTCATTGTACAGAGATTATGTGGCATTTGGGCCACATTCAAAATGGTGCTGGTGGACTTGTGGTAGGGAGCGTAAGCTGCAACCAGGGCAGTTCCTAAAGTCTCACAAAAGACTCAGTAGCATGTGATTGATTTAGGGTTTACATTTATATTGGGAAGAAAGGAAACAGAGTCAAAGACGGTTTTTTAGAAGCAGCATTTCTTGTGTCTGCTCTGTTTGCTGGCAGTGAACAGAGATGCAGCCCCTTTAAGAGAACTTACTGATTCAGCTTTATCTGCAAAAAGTATGTGGCTCTTTAAGAGAGTTTGAGTATTTTTAAAAGCTCTTCTGGTTGGAAGATGGTTAAGGATTCACAATAAAACAGATTCAGATTAAAAAAAAACCTGTAAACGGGTTACAATGTGTGTAAAATGTACATAGGTTTCAGGGAGAAAAGAAAGAAGATAAAGTCTTTTAAAAAGAGAAATAAAGTAATAAAAATATAATACGCCACATAAAAATGGGAAATAGACACAGAATCTGGATTATGGTTATTACTGTGTTTTATTTTAATTTTTAACTGTTAATGAGCTAACTGCATAAAGACAATGGATTACAAAGGCTGCTAAGTTAAAAGAGAATATATATTTTAAAGGTATCTTGATTTTGAAATTTGTGTCTAAGGATTTATGGCTTTGGAAGAGTTCTGCTATTGTTTCCACAGAAGATGAGAAGCTGTGGATTGCTTCCAGGCTCTTTTGGTTTCATTAACCAAGTGTTGCATGAATAAGGGAAACTCAGGACCAGATCTCTGAGAAATGTGGAGATATCAGAGAGAGTAACACCACAGTCAGATCTCACCCAGCTGTCTTCCAGCTCCCTCAGCCTCACTCCTTCTGGCTTCTTCTTCCTGCTCTGTCTTTCTATACCTGCCTTAAATACTTTCTTCACTCAGTTAAGATGTGAAACCACCACTGCCTGCCTAGGAGCCTGGAACTCCTTCTGTAAACTAAGATGACCTCTAACTCAGATTGGATTAAGGGCATAGGTCACCACTCCCAGGATATTTCCTGTGCTGGGATTAAAGGTGTGAGTTACCACTGTCTGATCCTCCTAGACTGACTGTGGGTAGATCCCTCTGATACCTCAGAATGTTTTTATTATATTTAAAAATATCCCCACATATCCCCTTTTATGTCAAATTAAAAAAAGGTTATAGTTAACATAAGAAAAACCATATACAATAGGTACAATAATTATATGCACTATATAAAAACAATAAATGAGTAATATCCAATCCATTAACAATTGACAATTCAAAGAATATTTCATTAATGATCCTATTTTGATGAGTCCAAAGCATTATACCTAATTCACTTTCTAACTTGTATTACTAACTAAAAACTATTATTTTGATGAATCTTAAACTTATACACTTTAACTTCAAAGTTTCTTTTCTAAAACTGTCACTAGAAAACTATAACTATAACTATCTCATCTTCAACTACCTCAGACACCCAAGAAGGAAATAATATTTGCCCAAATAAACAGGAAGTGTAAGCAACTTCCAAAATCTAGAAATGACAGAGATGACACCTATCTGCCTGGACAGTCACCCAAAGTTCCTTTACAAAGTTGGAGCATCTATCTTCAGCCTACAAGCCCAGAGTATTTCAGTGAAGCAGGAAATCTGCTCTGCCAATTTTGGTATAGTTCATCAGTTGCTTCTCCTTGAGTCCTGAAGAATATCTGACAATTTTCTCTGAAAATCAGGAAGCTGAAGGACCATCTAAGCTTGTTCTGTCAAAGTTCAGAGGTCACTTTCCTAGGGAACCTGCATGTCCAGTTTAAACAGCATACTGTCAAGCAGTCAATTCAAGAACATGCCCTTGTCCATTGGCTAACCATTACCACAAAGAAAATAGACTCCATATGAAGTTTCTTTGATGCCCATTTTTCACTTGAAGTAGGTTGGTGCTGTCAGGAGCAGACCTGTCTCACTGTCCAGAAAAGTCAATGCTCTTAAAATATTTTAAATGCCATATTTTATGGATCTCTGAAATGTCTGAAAAGACTTATTCATCTAAAATATATTTGTTTGATCTTGAAGACATATCTAATATGACTATGTTTGAATGTAATGTCTAACTGCTTTATATTCTATTTAGTTGGTAATAAAAACTTTCATGGACTAGCAACTTGTATTACATTGTTAGATGAACTGAATAAGTATACTACCTTGAACAAGCATAGAGATATTTGTAACACAATTAATCTCAATATACACAACTTCTATACAATATACAAAAATCCAATCCAATGTAAAATATTTAAAGTTAGTAAATCCTTTCAAAAGAAGATTCAATAATCTATCCTTATATCCTATATATCCGTATCCCCTTTTTCTTTCTATTTTTTAAGCATAAATCTTGTATCTAATCATTTTGTTTAACTTTTTTTTCTAACCATAACCATTAGCAATTTTTAACCAATTAATCTAAACAGTAAAAATCATCCATAATCCATTGAATGACCAAAAACAACCCACTCCACCTCTTGGGAATGTGGGCACCATGTTCTTAAATTTACTTCCTTCTGTCTGGGGGAGACAGTATCTTTAGGGGATCCTGAAAAGAAAAGTTTTGTTAAATGTCAAGTCCTGAAATAAGTAGCTGTATCATTTGTTGTCCAGTCTCTGCATACCAGGAAAGTGCACGGCTTGTCTCAAGTCCTGGCTATAGTAGTCTGTGAAGCTGGTTCATCTCAGTGAGCTGCCTCGAAATTGTCCTGAGCAGTTTGTAGTCCAAATCTGATCTTTGGTTGGTGTTTGTCAGCCTAGTGGCTTTGTCATAGTCCATGTGAAATCATCATTGTGGGGCCCCATCTTCCTTTTAGATACTTCAAGTTCACAATTAGGCATTGTCATGGATCACTGCAGAAAACTGATAAGAGGTTAAAACCCAACACAATGTACAGGAAGATAAATACATAAGTATTTTTTCAGCATAGGATTAGTAACAATAGAATAGTCCCTTATTTTTAGTTATTCTTCTGTCCCATATCAGGTGGCTCTTCTGATATGAGACAGAGATTTTGTATTTTCTTTTAACAAGTATGCTTGAGTTTAGAGAAGGAGAGAGCCACACTCCAACTCTAAAGCCAGCTTTAAATTATAATTAAACTGGAACTACAACTTACAAAAATATTTGTAGAGGTTAAGCAATGAGATTTTACCCTAAAGAGTATACTGGTACCAATAGTTACAATATTCTTTTGCTTGTAAATTTTTCTGGATAGCCTCCCTTTTGCTTTAGATGTCTAGGTGTCCAAGGTTTTTTCACCTCTTGAAGATGGGTATTTCCAGTTTTCTGTAAAGACAAAAACAAAAACCTGCCCCAACCCGTTATTTTTTCTTACAACATAAAGAATTGTAATATGGGTAGATGAGCTATCAGTTCTTAGTTTCATGAAGTTTCTCTGGTTCCAATTGAGTCTTTATTAGTTTTGATGGTATCTATAACTTCTCTTCACCTGTGGAAACAAAGTAAAACCCCTTCCCCAACATAGCACATATCCTGGCTTCCATTTAGAGGTTAGTACACCTTTGAAGTAAACAGGCTGATTTAGTTCAGCTGTTTTTTCTATGGTCCAATGCCTTTCAGCAGCTGTTGTTCCTTTCTCATTAGCATTGAGAAAATTCAAAGTTAATAAAGCATTATGTAGTCTATCTCTAGAGGTCTTTGTTATTCCTTTCTGTTTATTTAGCATATCCTTTAGAGTTCGATTTGATCTCTCTATGACCTTGCCCTGTAGGATTGTGTGGTATTCCTGTAATATGCTTTATATTATAATAAGCAAAAATTTGTTTCATTTTACTAGAGACGTATGTCAGAGCATTGTCAGTGTTAATTTGTACAAGTATTCCCATGATGGCCATAACTTCTAGCAAATATGTGATTACAGAATCAGCCTTTTCTGAACTCAAAGCAGTTGCCCATTGAAATCCTGAAAATGTATCTATTGTATGATGGACATATCTTAATTTCCCAAATTCTGTAAAATGGAATACATCCATCTTCCAGATTTCATTTCTATGTATACCTTTAGGATTAGTTCCTGCTGGCAATGGAGTTTGGTTATAGAAAGAACAGGTGGGACACCTTTTTACAATTTCTTTGGCTTGTTGCCAAGTGATAGAGAACTCTTTTTCTAATCCTTTGCTATTGATGTGATGCTTTTTATGAAATTCTGAAGCTTCTAGTACATTTTCTATTAATATTCATTACCTTGTGCTAAAGGACCTGGCAGACCCGTATGGGATTGAATGTGTGTTATATAGAAGGGATGATTTCTAGTTGTTATATTAACTGAATAAATAATGAAGTTAATTCTGACTCATCATTAATCAAATCAGCCATTTCAATGTGTAGAACAACTCTTTCTGCATACTGAGTCAGTGACTATGTTAAGAGGTCCCGTAAAATCCATTAGTACCATCATGATAGCATATAATTCTGACTTTTGAACAGAATTATAAGGGTTTTGAGCCACTTTACTTATATGTTCTGATTTGTAACCTGCCTTTCCTGATTTTCTGCATTGGTATTAAATGTAGGGGCTCCAGAAATTGGTTTACCTCATACAGTATGAGGAAGAATCCATCCAACTTTTTTTCTTTAGAAATTCAATTCTTTTGCTTTGAGGATATTTGTTATTAATATCTCCCAAAACATTACTGTAGGCTCTTTGCCAAGGTTCACTTTCTACCCATAATTGGTCAATTTCTTCATTAGTTAAAGGTACAACAACTTCTGCTGGGTCCATTCCTGTCAATCGACAAAGTTTTAATTTTCCTTTAAAAATAAGTTCAGAAATCTTTTATGAATGTGTCTTTAATTTCCTACTTGATTTATGCAGAAGAAATATCCATTCCTATATAACATTTTCCCTTTGCATTAAAATTTCTGTAGGAGAATGCTTAGAGGGAAAGATAACTAGAATACACTTAAGGTCTGGATCCACACGATCTACATGTGCCTCCTGTAATTTCTTTTCCACCAAAGCCAATTCTTTCTCAGCTTCACATGACAATTCTTTTGGACTATTTAAGTCCTTGTCACCATTTAAGGTTTTGAACAAATTATCCAGTTCATCATTTTTAATTCCAATAGTGGGTCCTAAATTGGCAATGTCTCCTAGTAATCTTTGAAAATCATAAAGTGTCTTCAATCTATCTTTCCTGACTTGTACTTTTTGGGGTCTAATTTTTTTGTTGGCTTATTTTGTAGCCTAAATAATTAATGGAACACCCCTCTTTGTATTTTTTTCTGGGGAAATTTGTAATCCCCAAGCAGGCAAAATTCTTTTCATTTCTTCAAAAGTTTTTCTATGGTATCGATATTTGAATCAGCCAACAAGATATTGTCCATATAATAATAAATTATAGATTGTGGGAATCTGTTATGTATTTGTTCTACTGGCTTTTGTACAAAATACTAACACAGAGTAGGGATCTTCAGCATTCCTTGAGGGAGGATCCTCCACTGGTATCTCTTTAGAGGCTGAGAATTATTATAAGTGGGCACTGTAAAAAAGAATTTTTTTTGTCTTGTTCTTGTAAAGGTATTGTAAAGAAACAATCTTTTAAATCAATAACTACAATAAGCTATTCTTTAGGTGACAGAGAAGGCAAAGGAATCCCAGACTGTAGAGAGCCCATTGGCTGGATTACCTTGTTTATTGCCCTTAGGTCTGTTATCATTCTCTACTTTCCAGATTTCTTTTAAATAACAAATACAGGAGAATTCCAAGGTCTGGTTGATTCTTCTATATGCTGAGCATTTAACTGTTCCTGTACCAGCTGCTCTAAGGCCCACAATTTCCCTTTTATTAGAGGCCATTGATGAACCCATATAGGCTTCTCTGTTAGCCATTTTAGAAGTAGTGCTATGGGTGTTTTTGAAAGATCAGCAGCTGTTTGCTTTGTTTCTCCATAACCTTAATGGTCTGTGACTGTTTCTCATAATACCTTCTAATATTTTTACAGAACCAAGCAAGTTTATGGCTTATTTCTGTGTTTTGGGGGAATATTAAACTGTGTGTTCCATTGTTGTAGTAAATCTCGTCCCCATAAATTTATAGTAATGTCAGCTACATATGGCTTTAATATTCATCTCTGTCCTTCTGGTCCTATACACCCAAGCCATCTTGCATTCTGTTTTACCTGCAGTATCGACCCAATACCCAAAAACTGAACATTTACCTCCTGAAGGGGCCAACTTGGATGCCATGACTCTGGTGAAATTATTGATACATCTGCCCCTGTATCCAATAAGTCTTCAATAATAACATCATTTATTTGTACTTTTAATTTTGGCTTTTGTTCATTGATGGAAGCTTGCCAAAATATTCTCTTTATAATTTTTCCAGATTTTTTCTTTTTCTATAGATTTTTTTTTTAATCATTCAATGTAGTATGTCTTTTTAAAATAGGTTTTAATCTTTATAATTGTTCTGGGAAGGTGTTTCTCTCACAATGGCAGGGTAAGACTGGATTGGATTTGATATAGGGGCTTTTGAAAGCCCCCTTGGGGGCATTTTCTGAGGGCAGAAAGTTACCTGATATGGGAGCTTTTAAAAGCCCCCTTGGTGCATTTCCCAAGGGCAGAAAGTTACCTTGTCTGTCCCTTGTTGATCTGGAATCATTATCCAATGTCTTCCTTTTCCATACCTTCTGCATACTCCAGAAGGGAGGGATATTCTCTTGGGTTTATTCCTAACAAAAGCACTATTTATGGGAATGTCTTATTTACAATTTCTTTTTATGTGACCTTGCCTTCCACTATTGTAACATTTAACATTTTGACTTTTTTTATACCTCTTGAAATAAGCTCTCCTACCCAGTTATCATCACTGTCATAAGACTCTAGATTAATTGTCTCATGAATTCAGTCCTCCAAAGATGCTGACCTTGATTTTAAAGGTCTAAGTATTTTTTTACATTGTTCATTAGCATTCTTAAAAAAGTGATCCACTTATTATTCGCCTGGCTTCTGAGTCTGGTACCATTCTGTGTACTGCTGTAGATAATCTGTGCAAAAAGTCTGTAAAAGTTTCTTTTGGGCTTTGAATTACTTTTGTGAATGATTCTGTTTTCTTCCTTTTTCTTCAATCTGGTCCCAGGCATTTAAAGCTGCCATGAGACATAAATCCAGAGTATGTTCATTGTATAAAGACTTCCTTTCAATATCAGCACAATTTCCCTCTCCAGGAAGTTCTTGGGAGACATCTGTGCCTCTGGCCCTACTTTTTTTGTTCTATTGTTTTAGCCTCCTCCCTCCACCATTATTTCCATTGTATAAGAGGCCCTGCCTCTAACACAGCTGTAACCATATCTAACCAATCTTTAGGAGTGACCGGTTACAACATGACCAACTTTTCAACATTCGGTTTACAAATGGTGACTGCATCCCGTATGTTACAATTGCTTCTTTTACTCTCCATAATTCTAGAATTTTTACTGGAGCCCAGCTAGCTTCTGCATCATCTCTATCATTCTTTCTTTTCTTTCTTTTTTTTTTTTTTAAAGTTTACTAAGTATATTAATGTTGCCGGTTTCTGTCTAATTTTAGATGACCTTGCTGAATTTGGTTCTTCATATTCCTCTGTTTGAATTTGAACATCTTTGTGTTCTCTCTCAACAGGCTTTTTAAAGACCTTTTTCTTTGGATTTATATTAATCAAATTTTTAAGTGATAAAATAGATATCAAACAAAAATATTCATAATAAACAGTATGATATACATTACCTAATTTATGTTTTCCTTTATTGGTTTTAATACCAAATCATCTAGTGAAAGATCAAAGGACTAAACACCCTCCATTACTTTAAACAAATTCCCTCTTTTAAAAAAATTATCTACTCACTAATTTGTTGCCTGTTGATGATTCAGTTGTTGTGAAGTGGGGTAGCTACCTAGTGTGAGAGCATTCCATGGAAGGGTCCAAAAATAAAAAACAAACAACCCACCAGGAGAAAGAGGCCACTGTCTGAAAAACTTATCCAGATGAAAATGAAATGAAAACACGTGTGGCCTGTCTGCCTAAGATTGGAGGTTAGCTCAGAACAGAAAGCCTAGCCTGCTGCTAATTACTCCTCCTGCCCTGTGTTGTTCTGGGTGGCAAGTGCAGTTTTTTGGGTAGGGAGGGAAAGAATTCTTGTACTCCAAAATTGGATGCCAAGTGTTGCACAAATAAAGGAAACTCAGGGCCAGATCTCTGGGAAACATGGAGATATCAGAGAGAGTAAACACCACAGTCAGATCTCACCCAGCTGTCTTCCAGCTTGCTCAGCCTTGCTCCTCCTGGCTTCTTCCACCTGCTCTGTCATTCTATGCCTGCCTTAAATACTTTCTTTGCTCAGTTAAGTTGTGGCACCACTACAGCCTGCCTGAGAGCCTGGAACTCCTCATGTAAACTAAGATGACCTTGAACTCAGATTGGATTAAGGGCGTAGGTTGCCACTCCCGGGATATTCCCTGTGCTGGGATAAAAGGTGTGAGTCACCTGTCTGATTCCCCTAGACTGACTGTGGGTAGATCCCTCTGATATCTCAGAATGTTTTTATTATACTTGAAAATATCCCCACAACCAAGACCACCTGAAAATTTTCTGCTGGGAAGAGATGGTCACATCAGCTTCAAGGCTACAGAGTAAGATGATCCAGCCTCGGGACCCTCAAAAGATTACCAGTGTCCCTTAATCATCATAGGTGGCTAAGTGGTTTGGGACTGCAGGTCTGTGGGTCTGGACCTCTGGCTGGCCGGGGCCAAGAAACCTATTGCAACAGTTTTACCTTCATAAATAGCAACCTTATGTACACAATGGGAGAATAATATGTTCAGACCAGTTAGTTTATATAATAATCCTCACATTATTGGTTATGGTACAAATCAATTAATCAATAACTGATTGAATGCCTTCTGTGTTGCAATACTGTATGAGGTTCTAGAGGGCATAAAGAAAAGCAAGGGGGGTGATTTTTTTGTGCTCATGTGAGTGGCCATCGTTAGGATTTCCATCGCTGGTCACTAGTTAAAGCCATATGATAGTGCTTGCGTTTTAGGTTACGAATTCCATTCTATAGAGACAAAATCTGAGACTCAAGGCACTCAAGATGACAAAAGTTCTCATAATAGCTGGTGACATGTGAGTCCTCTAGTCAATATTTTTTCTTCAGTTTTAGAATATGTGCTGTGGAAGCAAGCAGAGGCCTTTTTATTTTATTTTATTTTTTTCCTTTTATGGCTCTAAAATGTTCTCCAGTGTGTCAGACATCTTTTGTTTTTGTGGAGGAGAGACAGGTGGTTAACATATTATTTAAGACAAGACCATGCATAATTAAGTGCATTGGTGCTGCAAACTGCAGATGTTAGACATTAGACGTTTATCTAGGAGGGTTAAAGGGTGTCGGCTGATGCGGGGGCAAGACACCACAAAAGGATGGATGGAGTTGGTGTGGACAAAGAGAAGGTAGGCCATTGAAAGTAATCGTAGGAAGTGGCCAGGCAGAAGCTCAGAGGTGTGGATGGGCATGGGGGTTTTGGAGCCAGAGTAGAGGGAGACCTGACTGGAAGAGAAAACAGGTCATGGACTCGCTACCAGCATTGATGTCCAGGGGCATCTTGATCCACAATAAAAAAGATTTAGGAAGAGCTGGAAGTAGAGGCCCCTCATGAGCCCATAGGCAGGATATATGTGATGTTTAGCATGGCTGTATGAGTGCAGATGAGCCATGAATGTCAAGAAATGTGGAAGCATCTGTTCTCCCATCCTGCAGCCTCTGTCTTCTTGAGAGAGATGGTGGTAGGTTCATAGTCCTCATGGGTAAAGCAGCGGTCATATTCCTTCCAGACGACATGAAACAGAATCTCAGTGTCTCCATCTTCTGTGAGATGTCTTAGTGGTAAAATATGCATCCTTCTGAGTGTTAAACGTAGAGATTGATAGGCATCTTCTGCCAAGGGCTGTTCTTTCACCATTTACTGGTTTGAAATGCACTGGGAGGCATATGGTATATTCTGAGAGGCCCATTGGCCACTTGATCCCTGCGAGCCTATTTTAACTTGAGATCTAAATCTATGATCATTCTGGAACCAAATGTTCTTGGTCCTTTAGGTTTAAATATTACTGAAGGTGAAGAGTTGTCAAGCTGGGTTGTTGGCTATGCCCATTATTGGGTGTCAAGCATCTTCATTGTTTAAATACCCAGCTCATTTACCTCTTAGAGGAACCAAGAAGTCGAACTTGTAACCTCTATTTTTTTTTTAAGATTTATTTCATTTTTACTTATGTGTGTATGTATATGTGTGCCTGAGTACAGGGGGGTTTGGGGGTCAGGAAGAGCCTGTCAGATCCCATGGAGCTGGAGTTACAGGTGGTTGTGAGATGCCCCACAAGAGTGTTGGAAACAAACAGGTTTTTTTGCAAGAGTAGCATGAACGTAACCATGAGTCTCTCACTTCTAATACCTCATCCCTTATCTCCTTACTTTACTCCACTGCTGGCTTCCCTAGTAGGCATGAAAGCTGAAGGAGGTGCAGCCATGTGTGACAGTGTGGATTGTGAGTGCAGATAATGTGTGCCACTTCTCCACAGTGGCCAAA
The DNA here is from genome assembly GCA_033318265.1 of Phyllotis vaccarum. Lineage (NCBI taxonomy): Eukaryota > Metazoa > Chordata > Mammalia > Rodentia > Cricetidae > Phyllotis > Phyllotis vaccarum. The sequence goes on from JARWLC010000006.1 coordinate 64,569,017, forward strand.
GGGGGCTGGCTGGCACTTTCTGTCATGCTAAATCATCACACATCACTCTCAATGTTCTCTTCTCAGAAGCATCTCAGACATCATTGTCCCTCTTAGCAGATGAATGAATAGATGAGCACTTAGGAATGCTAAGCAGCCCAGACAAAGCCTTCCAGATGTGTTGGGCAGGTCCAGACTCCAAGTGTCGTCTCTGTTGTTAACATTAGTGTACTCAGCTTTACGTGGTACTTGCCTAGAATGTTCAGCAATAATTGTATTGGATTATGCATGGATAAAAAGAGCAGAGCACTGAACTAAAAGAATATGACATGGAACTACAATACAGTAACAGCCACCTTCCCTCTGAGGAAAGGAAGAATAATTGAATACAAGCCTCCAGATTAGACCCTCTTCTGTCTTGCTTTTCTGCCCTTGCAAAGGACCCGAGTTTGGTTCCCAGCACCCACATGGGGCATCTCACAACCATGTATTACTCCAGTTCCGTAGGATCTGACAGGCTCATTTTTGTGGACTTCATATTGACCTCATTAAACCTTTGCATATCTGCCTCTTTCCTTCACCTGCTGTTGAGCTGTGATGTTCATGTTGATGTGTTACAAACCTGCAGTCCAGGGCCCACTGCTAACAGTGCGTTTATCACGGCGGGCAATGTTCTGCATTTATTCCATGCACTTGGTGAATTACCCATTTACTGCCTATAAATGTCAGGATGCACTTCCCAGACCACCTCAGCTCCTGCCTACCTCTGATGGCTGTACTGTGTATACTGCAAGAAGCCTAAGGGTTGACTGCACTTTGCTGAGGTCCAGAGGTTGACATTAAAGAAGAAAGTCTCTACATAACTGATTGGCAGAGGGAGCAACAGCCCTTCCCCTTTCCCCTATGAGTTCCGTAGGCTCTGCAGACTGCTGCTTTCCCTGTTACCTGGCCCTTCTGCTCTGTCTGTGTGGTAATCATAGAACTTTTACACTGCACGCCTAACTTAGGGGAAGAACAACCCAAGCCTCACCAAATAGGAAGAGGAACATTAAAAAGGGGTGGTCAATCAGCCCCAGGACAGCTGTTCTCTCTGTGTCTTTTGAAAGCCTTTTCAGACTGTACTTCACTCTCTTGTAGGGCTCGCTGGGAAGTGCCTCACCCTTATGCTTGCCTCTGATGGTATCTGCCTTGTCATCTAAGGTGGAGAAAGAAGCCAGGCTCACTATGCACCAACTACACACATGCCATCCCATTCTCTACACTCACTGCTTTTTTTAAGGGTCTTCTAAGGTAAGAAGTGGTCCAAGTTTACAGCAAGGGAACTGAGGTAGGAAAAGTAACTTGCCCAAGATTAGGCAAATGTTCAAATACTGTGTGTCTTCTGACCTTTCTGCTACTGTCCAGAGACTGCTATTTTCATGGGCCTTCTCCTCATCCTGAGCTAAGGCCTCTGAACACCCATTGATTCTGTAGCTCTTTTGTTCCCTTCTTCTGGGGACTATTACTCTTCCTATGATAACGGGACTCTTGCTGGCCTCTGGGAGAATCATCCATTCCATTGACCATTGGCTGGTGAGCCCTGGGGCTTACGCCAGTATTTAAGTGAACCTTGGCTACTTAGCAAAGAGCAAATTGCTTCGTTGTAAAGAGCTGGCTGCCTTGACCAGGGTCCCTAAGCTGGACAACTCTACAGGCCCATGAGCCTTCTCACTCCCAGGCAAGATGCTTTGCTTATTCCATTTTTGTGGTCTGTCATTACTTCATCTTGGGTCACAGCCATCATGTGGTTAGCTACCTCAAATGCAATCCAGTCTCTGTCCTTATAATTAATGGATCCAACATGGTACTAGTCAGCTGATTTCAAGAGGTGACACTTTGGTAAAAATGTGACATTAAGTAATTATGATTCTTCATACCTTCATCTTCGTACCTTGCTTCTGGTGCCCAAAAGAAGAGTAAAGTACTTCTGATCTATTCCTTCTGGAGAGTTCTTCCTCTTAGGCGGCAGGAAAATAGAGAAATGGCTGCAGAGCAGACAGTACCCAGGACCAAGTTTGCTCTGGCTCTTCTCAGTGTAATCATCCTTCTGGCAATGAAGAGACAGTCATTTGGCTCAGATCCCGAAGCCTATTATTTGTTGTGGTGGCAGGCAGAAGGGGCAGCCCTTGATTCCAGATTCCTGCTCACCCCATCCTCAGTGACCCTCTCTTTCAGCCTAGGACCATTTTGTATAGACTCAGAGACCTGGTTAGAAGCCCAAGCCCTGGGACTGTGGGTGAACTGCTTAACCTTTGGGGACCCACTTTCCTCCTGTGTCTGCAGAAGGTATTGAGCTCAGTGACCTCCAGCATTCTCTCTTGCTCTTGACATTGTGTCAGTGACTCTGTGCTCCTGCTCCAAATCTTGTTTGCATTTTAAATAGAGGGAGTTTTATTTTTAAGACTCTTGGAGGATGGTCACTGTTGAACATCTCTGGTACTGGTAGGGGTCTGGGAGAGATGACGACATTTTATATTCCTCTCCTACTAATACTACTCATGTTTTCCAGGCAGAAGGCTCCTTTGCCTTCCTACATTTCTAACTCTCTCTGACCCGATTGGTCACTCCTGGCTCCATCTCTGTCTTGCCCAGAGGAGGCAGGCGGTAAACCAGTCTGGCTAGAATCAAGGCCTCTGTTTGCAGAGGGGAGAGACTGGGCCCCACACACCTGCAGGAACACACTGGTCTTGCCCACCACTAACTTTAAAGAGGTCAAGCCTCGTCATCTGCAGACTGTGCCCATTTCATACAAGGCTTTGTCGGCTGTAAGGGCTGCCCTTTTCTGACTCCTGAGTGCAGACAAGAGACTCTAGTGCTAGACTTGCAGAGGAGTAAATGGGGCCACAGGAAAGCCACGGTCAGATCTCAGAATCTCCTGGGAGCTTCATGGGGGCTGGGCAGGCCCATGGTTCTGGATGTAGTTCCTCACCTTTAATTCCATGTGGGTAGAACTTGGCCACATCCTTGAACTGGGAGGGTCTTTAGTTTTTAAGTTAGATTAGCTGTGAGACAGCTAGGAGCAATTTTCTCTTATCCCCTATTGTATTCTGTAGCCTTGCATTTCTCTCAAGGACAGAGACAGTGGAGTGTGGTGGGGAACCAGGATTTCAATAGGGTATCCCTCTGGCTCAGGAGACCACCAGAATAGTCAGAAATCTATGTCCTCTGAGAGCTACTGATCATCTCTTGGGCCATTGCAATTGCCCATGTCCTGTGGCTGAGGGCTGTGATGCTTCCCCATGTGGATGTTGGAATAAGATGTCTTTCACTAGCCTCCACCAGTCTCTACTTAGATCATTTTAAATTTGTCTTTTAAAAAAACTTTCCTGGCCCTCAGCTTCTTCATCAATAAGCCTTAGTCACAGATTGTTTAAAGATGAAATGAGGGAGTGTGTTAAAAGTGCTTAGCACAGAGGGAGCTTCTCATTAAATTAGCATTAATAATGCTAATTCTCCTCCAGGGATGTGTTAGAGAATTGAGTTTCCGTATCTTTTAAAGAATTTGATTAACAAGACCCAGTCTTAACAAACTAAATAATAATAATGAAAAGCAATAGGGTTGGCAGGGTAGCTCAGCTGGTAGAGCACTTGGCTGACATAATCCCTAGCCCTGCTGTGGTGTGTACACTTGTAATCCCAGCACTCAGGAGATTCAGAAGTTGAAAGTCATCCTCAGCTACATATGGTGAGTTTGAGGCCAGCTTGGATTATATGAGACTCTGTCTCAAAAGGAAAAAAAAATCAGAAGAAAAGGCTAAGAATCCGAGTGTTTGCTGGATAAGCATATACCAAGGTCTCTTTCCCGGGCTCTTTTCCTCTCTACCTTTGTTATTCATCAGCAGGGGTTCTCACCCTTCATAATGCTGTGACCCTTTAACACACTCCCTCATGTTGTGGTGACCCCCAATCATAAAGTTATTTTCATTCTTGCTTCAAGACTGTAATTTTGCTACTGTTATGAATCATAATGGAAATATCTGACATGCAGGATATCTGATATGCGATCTCCTGCGAAAGGGCCATTTGACCCCCAAAGGGGTTGCAGCCCACAGCTTCAGAACTAGAAGTGTTCTAGAACCTACTGACTTTCTTTGCTTTACTTGTTTATGATCCAAAGTACAACTTGCTCCGTAAAGCTTGTTTCGTTTTCTTTGCTGGAGTTCTGTATCCAGGAGTCTAAACTTCCCAATCAAGGCTTCTTCTCCTTGAGATGAGAAGTTTCCACAATCCTTTCCCACCTTGGATTTTCTCTACTTTCTATTCTTTGGGCTCCTGACTCCCGTGACAAATGGGTCAGTGAGTCTGGAACTACTGTGTGGTTTATTATGATGGAGGAAGAAGTTTAGAAATCAAAGGTGTGTGGATGATGTTTAGGGTAAATAAACCTAACCATGTCAAAAGAGTTAGGATTACAGTGGAGGAGACAGTTGGGGGGACAGAGAACAGGCTGCTGGGGACCCAGGAAGGCGGAAGGACAACCAGATTATGAACAAGTGAAGGGATTCAGCACTCAGCAGTGAAAGGGTCTCTTTGGAAGATGAGAGCATTTGCTGGTTTGTATATCGGTAGGAGAGAGTGATTACAGAGTGAATCACAGTAGGAAGAACATTCTCCGGTGAGAAGTTGGGATTCACTGCTGGTGAGGCCTTTGCTAAGCATTCCCCACAATGAGAGGCAATATAAGAGCACAGGCCTGGGGAGCTGGGTAGATATGGCACAGGAAGAGGAAGGAGTGTGATTACCTATGTAGTTCCCAAGTGAGAGAGCACGAGAAAATGGAGAGACATTAGAGAAAAATTTGACCAGGGAAACAAGGGGCATAGGAGTCGATATGTGAGCAGAGACTGGACAGCAGCAGCTTGGTGAATTGCTTGGTACAAGGCCATAGTGGGTAGAATGCTGGCTTTAACCATGGTAGGGGTAAGAGGATATATATAAGGGTATGCCTTTGGGGATGAACATAGAATGTAAGATGGCCAAGGAACAGCAGTGCAGTGAGGAATAGTACGGTGAAGCCATTAGAAGAGTGGAGACAGCCCCTGGCCTGGCTAAAGGTTAATTATTCCCATCTCACTGCCCTCAGAAAGGCAGGACCACACTGACTATCATGCTATATCCCCCTTTGTTTTTAAAATTTCCATTTTATGTACATGGTTGTTTTGTCTGCATATACGTCTGTGCAGTCAGTGTCTGTGAAGGTCAGAAGAGGGTGTCAGGTCCACTGGAAATGGCAATACAGATGCTATACGGCACGGTATGGGCACTAGGAATCAAACCCGGGTCCTCTGGAAAAGCAGCCAGTGCTCTTAAGTGCTGAGTCATCTCCCCGCTCTGTCTCTTTTGATTCTGGCTCAGATATGTTCCTCCTACAATAGTTGAATAAACACTAACATAGAAAATGGCGGAGCTGGAGAGGACTTGGCGGTGAGGAGCACCGGCTACTCTTCCGGAGGACTCAGGTTCAATTCCCAGCACCTACATGGTAGCTCAGACCTGTCTGTAAATCCAGTTCTAGGGGATTCGACTCCCTCATATAGACATATGTGCAGGCAAAATACCAATGTACATAAATAAAATAAGAAGAAAGAAAGAAAATGGCAAGAAACAATGCTTATTCTGGGTCTATCTAAGTTCAGTCATTGTTTCATTAGGTTGTAAGGACAGTCCATGCTCCTTAAGGACACATGGGGAACCACACATTAAACTGACTGTTCACCTTTTCTACTCCAGCCGTGCCGGATTCACAAATACTAGGTTGGGCATTTGAGTTCGTTTCTGCTGATTCTGAGGGTTTTGCCTTCTAAAGGCCTTATCTTGGAGACAGCGTGTGGATGGTGCTGAAGCTGCTACTAGCCAGGTCTCCTGTTTGTGTGCAAGACCCAGGTCTCTGGCTTTCAGGAAGACAGCCTGTGCCTGGCCAGTGGCCAGTGTGTGTTGGTTCCCTTTGCGTCAATCACAGCCCTGCCTGAAATACTTAGGGGTCTGTTGAGGGTGCACTGTGAGGTGGAGAGAAATATATAGACTTTCTGGGAATGGGACTGGAAGTCTGCTGATGCCAATACAAAGCAAGGGAGGAATATACCTTGTCTGTTTTGATTTTAAGTATTTTCCAATTTAACAAAGCAGTAGCACGTACCTATTGCCTTGCTCCTCACAATGTACAAAACATGGGCAGGAAAGGCTGGAACCCTTTCTTGGACCAAGGAGGTCTCAGGATTAAAGTGGTGGTCATCATAGCCCAGTTTTCTGATCAGATGAAGAATGAAGGGTTCCAAGTATGATTAGAAAGTTATCTACATGAATTTCCACAGGACACTAACTGATAAGCAGATCTCACCTATTTGGGAGCTGGTAGATTGAAGCATAGGGCCATGGTATCTGATGGTCTAAACTACCCCTGCTGGTGACTGTTGTGGACTCTAGCATCTAAGAGGCACTGAGATGCCAGGAAATCTTTCTATGGATTGTGGACATGGGAAAACAAATGTCTGACATTTCCACTCTGAGATTCTTGTTCTCTAAACAAATAACTCCCGAGAGAGAGAGGGAGAGAGAAGTATCGGTGGCATGCGTGTGAAGGTAGAGATCAGAGAAGGATCTTAAGCAGATTGAGAGATGCGGGTGCAGTGTGGGCATCATGGTTCAGAGCCCAAACAAGAGATCCACTTTGCAGTCAGCTCACATGGGACCTCAACTTCAAAGCAATGTTAGTTTTGTCTTCCACATTCCAGGCAGGAGTTCCTGCCTTTGACAGTGGCCAGGGGCTTGCATAGAAGTCACATGGTCTCTTGATGCCATCCTTTAAGGTGCCATGCTTCAGGTGCTGAATGCTCTTGTGAGGTTTAGAGACAGGCTTCTCTGTCAGCATCATCTCCATTGTCCCTGAACTTGGAGGGAGGATGCACTGGAAAGCTGAGAAGGCTTTCAGAAGTGGGGTCACTGACACTGGGCTCCAAGGATGAACGGAAATCCCTGGGCCTCAGAGACAGTGGAAATGACATTTTGTTCATTCTGTTATTCATATGTGTATTGATAGATTCACTCACTTGATGCAACATTTTCTGCGGATAGTGTGGAGTCAGATTAGAAGACATGAAGGCTGAGTGGGTCGTCCAGAAGGGAGTGAGTGTGGATCTCCCATTCTAATATACATTCTGCATTTGGGGCTCTTGCTCTTCTGTTACACTGCTGGCCCGATCCAGTGGCTCTGGTGGGTATTTTGCACAATTTCCTAAGTGATATGCATGCTAATGACATGTGGACTGTATTTTGCGTAGCTGAGCATAGACAACTGGTTGACAATTTCATCTGTGAATTCGGGTTGGGAGAGGATAGCATCTTTGTGTGTGGAAGGCAAAGAGAAAAGAAAGTGGGATTTGTGGGTTCTGTTTTGTTTGTGGTGGACAGGTAATGGATATCTTCCTGTGTGACTGTTGGCTAGGGCCTGGTAGCAGTTGGGGTCTGGGAAAAACATGGATCTATAAAGGGCAGTGGTAGCCCTTAGCAAAGAGGCTTGCAGAGCATACTTCAGGCAATGAGAGACAGAGAGCTTACTTAATGGGGATTGGTGGAGACCTCTTAGCTGATGGTGTAGTGAAAACTAACCAATATTTCAAAAATCTCCCTTCTGAAAGGGTATTGCAGATTTCCTGTGACTACAAAACTATGTGATTGCAGGAATATTGTCAGTGATGCTAACCATAAAACAAAGCCATTTGGTTTGTGGTCCTACCTCTTTGGTTAGGGACACTGACTCCGACAGAAAAGCAGGAGTTATGTATTTGACCTGTGACCTGCTTAAGGTTTGGCTCTCCGATTCTCATACCAGGCTTTTAACCTATTAAGCCCAATAGCCTCTAACTTAGAGGTAGCAAGTAGGTTTTTTTTTCCTTGTGTATCAATTCACAGGGGGATAGATGCTTGAAATATTGTTTTAAGAAGGATGCTAAGGTCTCATCCATGGAAGGGCATGCTGAATTGATTAGTGATGTCTGTCATGAATATTGGATGGAATGGTGGCACATGCATTGGCTATTTAGCTCTCCCTGAAGGCAAGTTAGATGATGTATTCCAAATGATCTCACAGCTATTCCTCAGGTGGATCAGAGCCATTTCAGAGAAGGTCGCTGTTTTCAATCCTCTGATTATGGGATGGAATTGATCAATTCTCATCCAGAAGGGCTTTGTGTATCTTGCAACAGCTGTGAGTCTCTTGTCTACATTTCCAGAGGACCAGGAATGGCATTCCTCATGCATTACTATAATATCGATGGGTGTTTTTGCACTGAGCAGCCTGAGTAGACAGCATGTCTAAGGGCATCATTTCTATTAAATCTGAAGACAGATGCTGGTAACTGGAAATAGCCATTGATTTGCTTTCTCCCATGCTATCCTAACTCTCTAATTTCTCCAGAGGGGAAAAGAATAAAGCCATGTAAGAATCAACTCCTTCAGCCTTCAAAGTAAACAGCAAGATCAATTCTCATTCATGAATTTGTTGAATAAATATTTGTTAGAGTGTCAGGGAAATTCACATCCATTGCAGGTAAAATTTGATTGGTTGAATGGGATCTGTCTGTTGGACAGAGTGACTAAAGATAGAGAGTGAATGAGGACTGAGGCTTCCGTAAGCTGCGGGTTGGATGCATGCACTGGACTAATGTAAGGCCAGACGGTACTGGGTTTGGTGCCGGCGTTGATGTAACCCGGAGGCCGTTTCTCCTTTAAGCAATGTTACTTTGGTGTGGTTTTTGTTTTCTTTATGTGGAGGATATTAAAAGACACCAGGGACTTCAGGGTCTCAAAAAGCCTTAGTGACAGATTCCAGGGGAGACTGGTTGTCACCTTTTCTATTCTTCTGTCATGGCAATTGAGAAAGTGAATTCATGATCTGGAGAAATTGGGAAGGGGAGAGAAAAGGGGGAAAGGCTTAAAAAGAGGTACGGAGCCTTTGGACCCTTGTCAGGGCCTGGGAGGGTGAGGTTGTGGAGGCCTTGACTGAGTTGCAGCCTGAGGGCGGCAAAGGCGTGTGTGTGTGTGTGTGTGTGTGTGTGTGTGTGTGTGTGTGTGTGTGTGTGTGTGTGTGTGTCTTTCCTGTCTGTTCTTTTGTTCTTTCTTAAGGTGAGTAAGGAACATTCTTGTCCTTTCTCTGCTGACAGTGCACTGGAGGTGTCTGACGTGAGATCAATCTGGGATGCCAGACGTCCTTTTTGTGATCATCTCAGTGGCTTCACAGCCAAACTGGTGATGGGCAGTCACTCAGGGGGGATCTTAGGGAGGGCCCGGACAACCGGCTCAACATGGAAATAACTAGCTCAGCAAGGTTTGGTGAGGCTTTGAGATAGAAAGAAGGTGTGATACATCCCACCGCCATGGCTGTCTGAGGGGTTGCGGTCAGCGAGGGCAGGATACCTCAGTTCTTAGGAGCTGAAACCCAGTAATGCCACTGCAGGCTGCTGACCTATTTCCTGCAGCCCCCGGGGCCTCTGTGTGGGTTGGAATGGCTCATTTCTGGGCAACTGTTCCCTAGGGCTCTCCAAGATTAGTCACTGCCAGGTGGTGAGGACTTGGAACCCTGCTTCCTGGGGACTTCATCAGAGGCATGGAGCATTAAGGCTCAAAGGAGCCTTTGGGGACAGTAGACTCCAGAGCAGTACAAACAGAAGGAAGGATCAAGGAAGATATGTTTACCAGACTTACTGTAAAAGAAAGGGGGAGAGTATTATTATTTTTCATAGCATCAGAGAGAAAGAGCTGGAGAAAGTGGGACCATTCTGTTTGGACTGGCCATTCTGAAACAAGCAGCCATGTATGACCAGGGATGGAATGTGAAGAGCTAGGTTATTTCTGTGCCTCTGTTTGCTGGCTGCCTCAGCCACTCTGGGCCTCAGTTTCTTCTTTTGTAAATCAGGACCTCTGTCGCGCTTACCTAGGATGACTGTGGGAAATGAAATAAGTGCAGGGAATATTATTAGAAATGTCGGGAGTAAAGATCATTAAGATACCTACCCAAAACAAGTGTGGTCATGTCCACTTTTAATCCCAGCAGCTTGGGATGGAGGTAGACAGAGTTTTGTGACTTCAAGGCCAGCCCTGTCTACACAGCAAGACCTCATCTTCAAACAGAAGATCTCCGCATGCCCATCCATAAGTGCTTCAAATCCCATAGGCAGTGGATACTTGCTGTGTACAGATAAGTTTGAGCAGACTTTCAGGAAGCCCTGGGCTTCTGATCATTGAAGACTCGTTTCAGGAAACTGTAATAAGAAGCTTATCTGAGGTGAGAGGCTCTGATAGACATCGGGAATGAGGGTAAAGACCAAAGTTAAGGATAACACCAGAAGCCAGTGGTAGTGAGTGAGTTTCTATGGAGTCATGTCATGGTTGAGTCCACAAAGCCAAAGGCAGATACAGTCAGACACAGCCACATTGTGGGAGATTGGGAGCAGTCCTACCCACTCATTTTTTTTTTTTTACTTGTCTTTGTCACTTTTAAAGGAGATAGGCCTCCCCCCCATTTTTTAAAAAATTGTGTGTATGACTGTTTTGCCTGAATGCTTGTATGTGTACCATGTATGTGCCTGGTCTCCTGGTATCCAGGAAGACGTCATTAAATCCCCTGGAACTGGAGTTATATGTCATTGTGATCCACCATGTATGTAGGAAACTAAACCCAGGTTCTTTATAAGAATAACAAATGTTCTTCACCACCAGCCATCTTTCCAGCCCTCCACCATTGCCTTTTATAAAATGTTCTATTTAAAAAGAAAAAAAGTCCCCGTAGAGGGGAGAAAAATAATATAACCCCCCAAATCTCACTTCTTCATGTCCAGCCCAGTGCTAGGTTTCCCTTGCCTATATGGAAGCTCAAATGTCTGGTTTTCTCTTCTTCTTTTTTTAAAAGGCTTGTTTATTTTTAATTCTCTCTCTCATATGTGTGTGTGTATGAGAGAAAGAGAGAGAGAAAGAGAGGGATAGAGAGAGGGAGTACTTAGTCTCTCAGGTTATATATGACTTTCTCATTTTTATATTTGTTAAAAGCTAGCCTTTAAGTCCAGTCTCCACTTAAGGAGAGAACTCACAACCACCTAATGACAGTGAATGGAGGCAGATGAAAGATCCATGGTTATTTTCAAAGCTCCCTGTGGCCACCAACACTGCTCTTGACCATAGTCCCCCCCCCCTCCTCCTTTGATACCTCTGGAAGACTTGCATGGCATTCATTATGGACACTCTTAGATCTGTGTGTGTGCATGTGTGTGTATGTATGTGTGCATATGTATGTGTGAGTGTGTAAGTGTGTGCATGTGTGTGTGAGTGTGTGTGTACGTATGTATATGTATGTGTGTCTGTGTGATGTGTATGTGTGTATGTGTGTATGTGTGTATGTGTGTCTGTGTGATGTGTATGTGCATGTGTGACTTCTTCTCCTGACAGTGTTGAAGCCATCTCAAAATGCAGGAGAGCATATCACTACAGGATGTTCCGTATCCTTGGATGCATGTCCTCTCCAGGTCTTATCTGAGCTCATTGCTCACTTGGTTGTGTTCTCTATCCCCCCTCTCTGGGATACCATCATGCATCTTCCTTTATTTAGGTCCCTCTTTTATCACCACACTAGATCCATTTTCCTCAGCATGTTCTGTTCTTGGCACTTTTTAATGCCTTAACACTCAACTCTTTCTCACTTCCAACTCCAATTAGTCCTTTCAAAATTTTGCCCTGTGGTCACTCCCTGACCAAAGCCTCCTCTGTCACCAAAATTTCAGGATTTTTAGTTTGGTCTTCTTGCCTGAATGCAGAACCACATTCTCTCACTGATTCTTAGACGTCTCCACTGAATGCTCCAGGAATACCATGTGTCTAAGTAAAGCCTGCTATTATGCACCCATGTGCCACTTAATAACAGAGAGGGTTGTTCTGAAAGGTGCATCATTGGGTGATTTCATGGTTACATAAATGTAGCAGTGCTTAACCAAGATGACTGTAATATCACTGGGCCATATACTCCAGCAAGACCAGCATGGATCCATCATTGACAGAAATGCCACAGCATAGTGCACAGCTACATTCTGCATGCTTTCTATCTCTATCTCAGTGAATGGGCCTGTCTTCTACTCAGTGGTCCAACTTAGAAACCTTAGTGACAATGTTAATGTCTTTGTTTTTTTCTTGCTCATGTGTCCAGATAGGCATCATGTTCTGTTGACCAGTTCTACCTTTTGAATTCTTTCAACTTTACTTTTATTTCCAGTACTAATAAGTCTTTATTTCACTTAAGAATCTTCTAGAATAGCATTTCATATGAAGATCAGATTTTTGTCTATTATTGTGCCCAGAACATTGTGTGTGCTCAACATTCATTGGCTATTTGGGTGCTGCAAGCAGCCACCTCCCTCAGTCCCTTCCACTGTATTGCTCTCTGCCTTACCACCAGAGTCCCTTTCAAAAGCATGGTGACAGGCATCTCAGCCCACTGCTCACAGTCATGATGTGGTCCTTACGTCCACAGTAGAACCTCCTCTCATCTTTTCAGGGCTTTCTGTGTATCCTCTGTTGCCATTTTCCCCCTCTGTTTTTTCCTTGGCTACTCAGCTTTGGCTGAATGGACCTTGTTCCTAACATTTCCTGTTACTTTATTTCCATTGTATACTTGGTTCTTTTTATTTCACATAGGCAACTCCTACGTATCCTTCAAGACCCAGCTCAAACGCTCACCCTGGCTTTTCTCCATAACATGATTTACTACATCCCCACCTCAGGAGTTTGATTCCTTTTCTTTATTATAATGTTTAATCATGTGCTGTAGTGATTTTAGAAAGTGTCTTTCTCCCTAGAATAGTTATATCTGTTTCTACATAACAAGCTATTGTAAAACAGGGTAGCTTAAAATAACAGTGTCTTATGACCTCATAGTGTCTGTGGTCAGGAACCTAGGCATGGTTCAGCTGGCATCTCAGGTCTGAGTTCCGTCCCGAGGTCTCCGTCAGGGCTGTGATCTCATCCAAAGGCTCAGCTGGGAGAGGATCTCGCCTAATCCCACCTACCTAGCTTTGGCTTTCAGATCCTCCAGACACGTTCCAGATGCTGTTGTATGAAACCTATATCTTTCTTCATTGCTGTATGGGCCTCACTACAGGGTACCTCTCTACATAGACGTTATCTTCCTTAGAGTAAGAAAGCATGGGAGCTGAGGAAAACTCACCTTTTATCACCCAATGTTAGAAGCAATAGCAGCTGCCAGTGTCCTTTTCTACTTGACAGAGGTGTGTCATAAAGTCCAGTCCCTATTGAAAGAGACAGTGACACAGACTATGGACACCAGGCTTGAGACTGCCTTTCACACCTGCTAAGCTGTGCTCTCCATGATCTATCTCATGTCTCATCGAAAACTTGAGCCTCAAGTACAGTTCCTGTCCCAGAGAACATGCTCATTGGATTTGGTCAAATGGAATGGAGTTTTTGATTCCCCTCTGAGACTCTGATCACAACTGAAATAGATGCAAAGTCATAGCCCTAAAATTAGGTCACAATTACTTAAAAAATGTAAAACAAAGTATTGAAATGAATGTAAACCATCCTCTGTCCCCTTCTGTGATTGTCTCTCTGTCTTTCCTACCACAAATAGAAAGCAAGGGGGCCCTTTGACCTGGCACAACTGTATGAGATGTCTTTGATAGAAAATGGAAGTACTACAATGGAAGTATTACTCAGGGTCCTCAGCTCAAGAACTTAAACCACCATGGATTCACCGTCTACTTCCGGACAGCCCTGATTAAGGATCGTAGGATCATGACTTGTCTAATCACTCTTTCCCTTAGTTACAGATATCAGTCCTCCCAGGTCTACTCCGGACAGCAGGAAGCACAGCAATTTATTTCTTCTCTGGGCTCACATTCCTAGAAAATCTCAGTCTTTAGCCAGAGACCATGGCTGGATACTGCTCCTGATATCTAGAGGGGCCTTAAATGCATAACCAATTTCAGAGGTTTGCATCCGAGATTGATGTTCGGCTCTGGATGATTCAGGATGACCTTCCACACACCGTTAGGAGCACAAATCACTGGCAGATGGAAGTCCAAAACTTACAGTTCTGGTGAAGAATTTCAAAGAATCAGCTGAGTCACTCCTATTGATGCCACCATTCTCTTACTCCCTGGCTGGCAGAATCTTCCTGCTGTCACATACAACTACCTCAACCCAGATCTGAAACTCCCCATAGAGGGAACCTTGCCCAAGACTTTTGTCTGCCTGCAGATTCTAGAGCACTCATATTTACAGGCCCGACTTACCTCAGGGGATGAGCAGAATGATTGATGGGAAATGCTTTAGATTTCTAGTGTATCTGGATTTTCCTTTGGACTGCCAGATCATAAATAACGACTTATTGCTAATTATGAAAGCTTGATCTTAGGCTTGTTTTTAACTAGCTCTTATAACTTCAACTAACCCCTTTCTATTAATCTATGATCTGTCATATACCACCCATCCTGTCTTTTCCGTGTCTCCTGGCATCTCTCATACCTAGATTCATCTCCTACTACCCCCCCCCCCCCAACCTGGAAGTCCTGCCTACTCCTCCTGCCTAGCTATTGGCCATTCAGCTTTTTATCACACCAATCACAGCAGTGCACCTTTGCACAGTGTACAAATATCCTAGGGCTTTTTTAATTTCTAGGGATTTTTGTCTCGGCTGTAGTTGGTGTTGGGCTAAGACTCGGTTTGTCAATGTGGATTTTAATTGCACCTATCAGCTGTTTTAGTTTCTTCTTTTCACTTTATGTTTTATTCAGCAAACCCTAGAAGATTTGTTTTTTCCTTCTCCAAACAGACAGGTAATTTGGGATCAATAGTTATCTCTAAATTTATCATGTATGAGTGGCATAGATTCATGGTCCACATTTTACAATCCTACAAGGTAATATATATCAAAAATACAATTCTCAGAGAGGCAAAGTGACTTGTCTGAAGCCTTGGCTGCTGCCACATATTTGAAATCACAATGGTTGTTTCATGACAGTTTTATCTCACTGTTATGTTCCCAGTCCCCCAAAGAGTGCTGTCACATGTATTTATCCAGAAAAAAAGCTATCAAAAGAATAAACAGACAGATGCCTTTGACCTTCAGCTATTATATATGACTAATTAGAAACAGTGGGGTCCTTACCACAACTGGGTACTTTTCAAGTACTGTGCCTTGGCCCCAAATTGGACCAATCAAGCACATTACATAAATCCAGGTGAAGGTTTTCCCGCCCCATCATTTGCTCTAAGGGGACCAACCACAGTGCCCTCGGGTTTATAGATGGGTAGAGAACCATTTCTAGAAGGTTCTGTCTTGAACCATATGTGACCATGAAAACAGGGAGCTTCTCAGGCCATTTGAGAATGGTTTCATAAGCTATTAGCTGCTGAGTCCATCAGAGGCGCCTGATGCTGCTTCATGGACGTGCTAGGTGTGGTATTTATAGTTTTACTTGGTGTAACAAACCCTCTGGTTTCTGTGTCACATGATGCCTGGGTGCTGTACAGCTTGCCAGCTTGAGGCCAAGGATTAGCTGACCTCTAAGCTGAGTTGAAGTTGCTGCACAGTGAGGTGTTTCGCTTGAGCAAAAGGCAGCCACAGCTCACACCATCATTTATTTTTAATGCGTTTTGTTTCTTTGGTCTTTGTCCTTTCTACTCGCTTTCTCTTCTTTGTCTTCTTTGAAGTACATGAAAAATGGTAAGAAAAAGGGGAACCATTCAGGGGCCTCTGGAGTGCCATTGCATTGCGGTCATCAATTTGCAGGTATCTCAGACAGTAGAAGGAACATCTGGGGCACACAGAGGTGAGCCGGTGGGCCACTACAAAGGACTAACAGAGCAGGCCTTGAGAAATAATCCATGAGAAGTAAGTATCTGTGAATACACCTGTCATAACATATGTGCAAAGAGGTTGGGCTCTTTACAACTTTTTTTTTTTAAAGTATTTATTCTTTGACAGTTTCCTACAGTGTATTTTGCTCACATCAGTTTCCAACCCTCTTCTCCCAGTCTGTCAGGTCCCCAATGTGTGCCTCTCTCGTCTTCATGTTTTTATCTTTTTTAAAAATAAAATGATACATGCATTATCTGATTACATGTGTATGCTCAACCTACCAGTGGCCAAACTCTGAAGAAAAATTTCTCCCAACTCCCAGCAACACACATAGATGGACTGCTCGCTCACCCCCCCCCCCCCCCCGTGTGTGTGTGTGTGTGTGTGTGTGTGTGTGTGTGTGTGTGTGTGTACCTGCATGTGTGTTGCTTGGGGATTGAAGCCAGGCCATAGCACATGCTAAGCTCTGTCCCAGCTCTACAAGAGTTTGGTGCCTTGATTGCACGGAAGTGGTTCATGCCTTTACAGGTGAAAAGTAAAGACTCAGAGCTTCTTTCCCTCCATCTGATGTCAAACAAATGAAGATTGGGAGGTATTGATGCAGGAAGAGAGAATATGACAATAAATGGATGTGATTGAATAAGTTCTGTACCCAAGGATATCAAATCACATTTTCCCCTTCAAATGATTTAGTATTTTTATTCGGATTTGATTACATAAATTCTTTGTACGCAGGTGAGCTGGCTCTGAGAATCTGAGAGCAGAAGAGGTAACCCCACCTTGTTTCTGCCATGTGATGGCATGGGAGAGGGAAATATGTCCCTTGCCCCCTCCCCTCACTCATTGTCACCTGGGGCAGGTGGGATAGCTGGCCTAAGGGGCACAAGACCAGGAGAGTTGGCCCTGCATCTCTCCTGAGGAAAACAGTAGAACTGGCCCTAGAGGTATGGGTGTGGCTGAGCCACCCTTAGGGCACAAGAACAGGAGAACTGACCCCGCCTTTTTGCTAACTGCTGCATTGGGTGAGCTAGCTGGGGCAGTGTTGGGGAGCTTGCCCTGGTGGTGATGGTGAGGGAAAGCTGGTGGGCTGGCCAACCCAGCTACCACCTAGGCCCAGAAACTAGGGCTATGAGTTGGCCCATCCCAACATCTACATCATCTATGATCTGCTGGAACATGTGAAGGGACCAGTCCCACAGACTCAGAGCTGCAGGATCTCCATGACCCAGGACAACAGCAGGATAACCATGAGGAGTCCCAGTGAGGGCCCAGCATCAATAGTGTAGCAGAAACCAGAGGCTTCAATCAGACCAGTGACTCTGAGGTGAACACTTGGAAGTAAAGACATATGGACTAAAGGGTACACTGTCTGACTGACTGGCCCACACTACAGCTTCCATACTGAGACATTTATCTGTCTTCCACTCAGAGGACAAATATGAAAGGTTGAAATGAATGGGATCAAGCTATGTGATATGAAATTCACAAAGAATCAACAAAAAGTTTAAAACAAAACAAATAATTTTATATAGTCAATATGTAAATATTATAATTTTGTGTATATGAACATGGATAACTGTTTAAAATTTGAGCTGAATTATTTTGTGTATTGTCCCGCGCCTTCTTTGCCCGCAAACAAGACGCAGTACAACAGGATCCTTCTGCAGTATAACTTTAATGTATCTTTGGGGAGAGCATTTAGCTTACGGAAAATGGAGAGGGAGGAGAGAGTGAGAGAGCCGGCAGAGAGACCGGCAGAGGGGCAGGAGCCGCTGCGCAAGAGCCAGCGGCGGCGGGCCCCCAGCGGGGAAAAGGGAAGCCAGAGAGCTAGGCTAGGCCCCAGCGTGGTCTGGGCCGGGCCATCTGCCACGTGGCCTTGAGCCCGTGTCCCAGAAGCCGGGCCGGCGTCCGTGCGCACGGCGGGGCGGAGAGAGAGAGAGAGGAGAAGAGAGAAAGGATCACGAGGTAGGAAGACCCGGTTTTAAGAGGACCAAACGGCTCTTGCTTTAGACGAAACACCTTCCTATTGGTCGTAGTTCAGAATCCCATGACGCCACGGGAAAGGCAGAGAAACCAGACCAGTCTCGCGAGATTACCAAGCGCATGCGCTCTCTAACGACTCAGGCGGGTTGGCCAGCACCAGGTAATAGCGCCACCTAGAGGGGCTGGGGCCAGTGGCCTCCAACATCTCACCCTTCTCAAATATTAAGCAACGAGGAAGTCCTATAAGAGGGTGGAGACAGTGATCATCCCCCAGAATACATCGTGGACTTGCGTGGGGGTCACCCCTAATCCCTCGACAGATCGAGATGCCCCCAGCCTGTCCTCTGCCTTTTGCTGGGAAGGGAATTAAGACAGATACCCTTATGCAGGATGATGTGTCTCTCGGGACATAGGTATGTCCCGTGCGATGCCCTTGGCTCAGCATACCTCTTAGGACACGGGCTGAACGCTCTATCTAGTGCAATAGACAAGGCAGTCTAGGTGTGTAGGAGCTGTCTAAGCCACAATATCTCTATTGCTTTATCATAATTAGTCATACCTCTATCGAGGTTTCTGAGTCTAGAGCCATTAAGGCTTGAGCCGAAACTGTCTTGTTTCTCGGACTTTGGATTCTGAACCTACAAACCGTCTAGAGAAGAATGACTAGTCCTCCGCAAAAAGCTAGGTCAGATATATCCACCCCCACCCATCTTTTGGAGTAGGGGAAGAGGGGATTTATGGAGTGAGCTCTCTGGTCAGCGACAGGTCTAGCCGAGTGGAATTGGCCTGGACGATCGCCACTTGCAGGTCACGAAGGGTCTGTTCAAACTTAGACGACCAATTCTGTAAGAAAATTGAGAGAGGCTTTTCGAAAGATTAGTTGTCTTTGTAAAGTTTTTATATTGAATAGAGGTTATGTATAAGCCAGCAAGTTATTGCTCACACCTCAATTGTGCCAATTACTGAGGTGGACAGTTTGTTAACCGCCTGTGCAGTCTGCACTATTTTTGAAAGTGTATCAGATAGTTGTGAGCTACTGGGGAGGCCACGGTGATATGGGCGTGACTCGTGGCACGTGGGTCACTACTGCAAAGAAATAAAGCTGAGTATTTCAGCATAAGGCATAAAGGCAATTATCAAATTTGTATCTCAATTTATCTATAATTTCTGAAGCATTGCTAACAATCTAAATAACTGGTGGTTAAATTGGGAGAAAATGAAAATATTTTAGGCGTGGCCCAACCTATATTTTTGGATTGGCAACTGTTATATGGTAAAATTGAATTTTTATCTGGCCTGCCTGAGCAAAAGGAAGCCAATTTTGGTTTTATTAAACTCTGTTTCCTTTGTCAGGCTGCCGAGAAATTTTTTTTGTAATATATCTGAACTATTTTTAACTAAAACATAAACTTCTCTCTAACCCCAAACTTCTATTTTCTTTAAAGCTATGTCTAAATCTTTATACATCACCGGCATTGGCAGAGAGAAAAGGTGGGCATTATCTTCTACTGCTGTCACCAAACACATCAACTGGAGAAGGCGAAGGTTCTTTTTCTTGTAATATTTTTCTGGTGAGGCGCTCTGGGATCCAAACTGGATTTTTTTCATCCTGTGGAAAAACACAGACAGCTCCCCGGGATCTTATTAAAATAGGATCCGGGCCTTTCCATTTATTTTCTAAAATATCTTTCCATTTTACTAGCTCTTTTGGCCGTTGTGGTTCTGAGCAATGTCGCTCAGCAGCATTTTGATATTTATCATCAATATTTAAGAAATTTATGGTAAACAACGCCAAGGCAATTGACACTTTTGGTGTTGAGGGCAGTTCTACTCCCCCTCTTTGTTTTAATAAATAGGATTTTAAGGTCCGATGTGCACGTTCAATAATGCCTTGTCCTTGAGGGTTGTATGGTAACCCGGTAAGGTGTGTTACTTGCATTTGTGC
Source organism: Phyllotis vaccarum (assembly GCA_033318265.1). NCBI lineage: Eukaryota > Metazoa > Chordata > Mammalia > Rodentia > Cricetidae > Phyllotis > Phyllotis vaccarum. Next base: position 64,588,822 of record JARWLC010000006.1, read on the forward strand.
ACAAAATTGGGCGAATTTTTGGGAGCTGTAAGCTGGCCCATTATCAGTCTTGAGATAAGCTGGTTTGCCCCAGGCGCTCCATGCCTCTAAGCAATGTTGAATAACATGTATGGTCTTTTCTCCTGTAAGTGGTGTGGCATGAATAATACCTGAGCATGTATCAATAGAAACATGTACAAATTGAAGCTTTCCAAAGGACGGAACATGTGTTACATCCATCTGCCATATTTGTAATGGTGAAATGCCTCTTGGGTTAACTCCAACAGTCTTAGCAGGGAGGAATTGACAGCAGTTTTGACACTGTGTCACGATTTCGCGAGCTTGTTGTCTAGTAAGTGAGAAGCGCTTGCGTAAAGTTTCTGCTGTAACATGAAATTTTGTATGAAAATCTTTTGCAGCTTGTAACGGATTAGCAAAGGCAGCAGCGACCAGGCGTGTAGCTTGGTCAGCCAAATTATTTCCTTTGCTCATAGGACCTGGGAGTCCCGAATGTGCCCGTATATGGGTAATGAAAAAGGGCTCACGTCTTTGCAGCAAACAGTCTTGTATGGCACAAAACAGGGCAGACACTGTACTAGAAGGATTAATAACACCGGCCGTTTCAAGTAACTGAAAGGCATTTACCACATAATGGGAATCAGACACAATATTAAGCGGACAATCAAACTTTTGTAAAACTTCTAACACAATTAGACATTTAACAATCTGGGGTGATTTTTGACCAGACACAATATTAAGCAGACAATCAAACTTTTGTAAAACTTTTAACACAATTAGACATTTAACAATCTGGGGTGATTTTTGACCAGACACAATATTAAGCAGACAATCAAACTTTTGTAAAACTTTTAACACAATTAGACATTTAACAATCTGGGGTGATTTTTGACCAAAATCTTTGAAAAATGTCTGTGAATTTATAATATAAGCACCCCTTCCATTTCCTGAGCCATCTGTATATACAGTTAAGCCATCTTTTAAAGGCACTGAGGAAGTAACACGTGGATATACCACAGGGTGATAAGCCAAACTGTAACAAAGGATATTTAGGATAATGATTATCAATTTTTCCAGGAAACATCAAACAAAGGCTTTAAATCTGCAGTGGGAATTTTCAAAAAAGGTCTAAGCCAATTAATATATTCTATGGAGAAGTGGAGGGCTTAAAAATATGTTTTCTAGCAAGCTGTTCCACAACAGGCTCAATCACTGCCTTAAGCTTGTCAGAGGTCAGTGGCCACTGAGGAACCCATACTGGCACCTCTGTTTTTCAAGGTATGAGTCATGCTGTCTCAGTGGCACCTAAGAAAAACCTAGGCCCTGTCTTTGCCTATGAATCTTGGGCGTGGTTTGTCTTTGTCTTAACCGCCCCAGGCCCTGTCTTTCCTCATACCACGAGGAGCCAAACTTTAAATTTAAATTTTTAAGTTTCCGTACCTTTAGTTTCTGGTTCCCTATCTCCCCCAAATCTTTTATTTTTCTGGGGGGTCCTTTTTTACTTATCGAGTATTCCTATTTTCAAGTTTCCGTACCTTTAGTTTCTGGTTCCCTATCTCCCCCAAATCTTTTATTTTTCTGGGGGGTCCTTTTTTACTTATCGAGTATTCCTAACTCCCCCATATCTTTTATTTTTCCGGGGGTCTTTTTTCACTTTTTCTGGCGCGCGCCTAACCTCACACGGCTCCCGGTTTCTGACATGTTGCCCCGAACTTTCTTTATGATATCTCGCCCTCTAGCTATCAGATCTCTACAGGCCTTCTCTTCTACAGAGTTCTTTAGAGTACCCTGTGCCATCTCAATACCACGCTGCCTAAGCAGGGAGTCTGGTGCTGTTATGATAGACTGGGGGGATCCCCCTGACCAGCGGAAGCAGAAAACAACCACGAAGAAAACCAGAAACACTGCCAAAGCAAGCACTAAGGCCTCAAAAGACCCTTTCCAGGGCGGGAAAAATCCCAAAACAAAGTCCAGTTCAGACATATCTCTCCGAGCCACTTACCTCTTATCTGCAGTTCTGAATCTGGCGGTGCAAAAGATGTTAATTCCCGGGTTTCGGCACCACTTGTCCCGCGCCTTCTTTGCCCGCAAACAAGACGCAGTACAACAGGATCCTTCTGCAGTATAACTTTAATGTATCTTTGGGGAGAGCATTTAGCTTACGGAAAATGGAGAGGGAGGAGAGAGTGAGAGAGCCGGCAGAGAGACCGGCAGAGGGGCAGGAGCCGCTGCGCAAGAGCCAGCGGCGGCGGGCCCCCAGCGGGGAAAAGGGAAGCCAGAGAGCTAGGCTAGGCCCCAGCGTGGTCTGGGCCGGGCCATCTGCCACGTGGCCTTGAGCCCGTGTCCCAGAAGCCGGGCCGGCGTCCGTGCGCACGGCGGGGCGGAGAGAGAGAGAGAGGAGAAGAGAGAAAGGATCACGAGGTAGGAAGACCCGGTTTTAAGAGGACCAAACGGCTCTTGCTTTAGACGAAACACCTTCCTATTGGTCGTAGTTCAGAATCCCATGACGCCACGGGAAAGGCAGAGAAACCAGACCAGTCTCGCGAGATTACCAAGCGCATGCGCTCTCTAACGACTCAGGCGGGTTGGCCAGCACCAGGTAATAGCGCCACCTAGAGGGGCTGGGGCCAGTGGCCTCCAACAGTGTATGTGTATTCAGATGCATGTGTGCATCATCAGATGTGTGTGTGTGTGTCTGTGTGTCTTCAAGTGTGTTTGGGTGCGTGTTCACAACATATAAAGGTCATATGCCAACACTGGATGAATTCTTCAATTAGTCTCCATCAATTTGTCTAGACTGACCAGCGAGCTCCAGAGATTATATGGTTAGCTTTGCCCTAGCCCTGGGATTACAGCCACACATCACCTTGTCTGGGTTTGTACTTACTCTAGAGGCATGCAGGGTTTGAATTCAGGTCCTTGTGCTTACTCACCAAATACTTTCCCCACCAAGCCACCCGCCCCTCCTCAGCCTTCAGATAATTTTCTCATGAGTGTACATGGACACTTGCTTTTGGTACTGTTTCAGGTTAGAAATTATGTTATGCATTTCATATAATTTCTATATACTAAATGACAAACCGAGGAACACATTTTGAGTTTTGCATGTACTTTTACCTTGGATGTCCAGGTTCTCCGTTCCTGAGAAATTAGTTTTTCAAAGCTCAACATTGACAAATAAGGTAATAAAACATAATTAGATGTTTATAACTTCATAATGAATAAATAATAGAGCCTGATAACTTTGTACTTCTGTGTATCTTTTTTATTTATGCTTTCAGCACAAACTTTGTGCTGAAGATAACCCCTCCTCAGACCTTTAATCTAATTGGTGATGTGGCTTAGCCAAGCCCAAATTAAATATTGGCAACAATAAAATAAAAAGTCCTATATAATAGGGATCATAACACAAGAAAAACATCATAGTAGTTTGTGTATTTATTTTTGCCCAGGGTTGGTTGAAAAGGAACTGAATTTCACTGTGTGGGATGTCTGCTATATGAAACAGACTACTTAGAGACATATGTTAGCATATAAGCCATAATCAGAACATGAGCTTCATCTGTGAGGTGTATTTAGGTGCCATTTTTGCTAAAAGGTTTGGAGTATCCAGGTGTGGGAATAATTGTGTACGAGAATACAAGCAGGGATGTGTGTATTTGAAATAAATGCTGTTTTTTGTCTTGGGTTTTATATACGTGACCTCTGACTCAAACCCCACCAAAGGCCATTGCTGTGCAATGAATATGCTCATCACCCAGGCACATGTGTTCTGTGCAGATGTGTCCTCTGAGAGGCAATAGCCATTACTTTCAGAGATTCACCTTTGCTTTTCTATTGAGCTCAGTAAATAGACTGTGATATCCTGAGTACCCTGAGCCTTCATCTTTGAGGTCTGTCTTCCTTTGTCTGAGAAGTTTCCTATTCTGTGTTAGCTTCCTTTACCTTCCCATCTACTGGAATATCCCCATGAAGCCAAGCCCTATCATCTGAAATCCTAGTTCAAGGGCTGGGCCTCCTGAAGAGGTGACTGTGGGTGACATTTCCTGTATGTGCTTCTAGTGAGGGTTGGGATCAGTTTGGGAGCAGACGAGTGTGAACAAGGAGTGAATCTTTACACTTTACTTTTGAATCTAAATTTTCAGCAAGGACTTGATTTTTAATGATGCTGTTGGGATGAATTGTACATACTGCAGTTTTCCCACCCTCCACCTGTGTTGGAGAGAACGCAGACTCTTGTACTTTCTAGGCATGTATTCTACCATTGAACTAAATACCAACCAACATTTCTAAACCTTTTGGCAATTGTAGTAAGAAGTTTCTGGCCCATCTAGGCCCAATGTCCAGACAGGGTAGCTGCTTAGTCCCCCAAAATGACTCAGAGGCTTATATTAATTCCATACTGCTTGGCCTATGGCTCAGGCGTATTGCTGGCTAGCTCTTTCATCTTAACTCAACCTATTTTCATTAATCTGTCTTGTCATGTGGCCCATGGCTCACCTGAGTTCCTTTACATCTTGCTGTCTCAGCAGCAGCTCACAGCTTTTCTGACTGACTCCGCCCACCTTCCCCTTTATCTATGCTCAGATTCCCCACCTGCTTCTAAGATGACTTGCCATAGGCCAAAGCAGTTTCTTTATTATCTAATAGTATTTCATCTGACATCAGGTAACTGGACTCTTACAAATGGCCAATTGACTAGTTGCACCAAGAGGACCTGGAGTAAACTTCCTTTTTTCTTTCCTTCTTGTTTTTGTTTGTTTGTTTGGGTTTTTTTTTTGTTTTTTGTTTTTTGAGACAAGGTTTCTCTGTGTAGCCCTGGCTTGTCCTGGAACTAATTCTGTAGACCAGGCTGGCCTTAACTCACAGATCTGCCTGCCTCTACTTCCAGAATGCTGGGATTAAAGGTATGCACCACCACCATCTGGCTGCCTAACTTTCAAAATGTTGAGCTAAATAGCCAGTGTAGGTATTGTTTGCTTTAAGAAATATGGAGGGCTGGAGAGATGGGACAGGGGTTAAGAGAACTTATTGCTCTTACTGAGGACCTGGGTTCAGTTCCCAGCAACCACTGGATGGCTCACAACCATCTAACTCCAGTTTCAGTGTTCTTATTCCCTCTTCTGGCCTCCAAGGGCATTGCGCGCGCGCACACACACACACACACACACACACACACACACACACACACACACACACTCATATACCTAAAATAAAAAAATTAGAAAAAATTTTAGAAAACTGAAGATATGGGAAAACCCCTAAATTTCCAAGCATGAACATTTAACGATGATGGTTAACTCTAGAAGAGCAAACAGATGGTAAGTGGCCCTCAGTAAACTGCTTTACGGTGACATGCTTCTCTTCTCTTCAACCCTTGGGTTGGAAAGATTGTGCGGACTCCTTTCCGATTTACGTGAACTTTGAGCATTGATCCTGGACAAATCTAGTCTCAGCAGTGAGGTGTTAGAAACAAGCTCCCATTGCATCCCTTAGAAACTTCCTCTTTGTCCAACAGTGTGCACTCTTACATCCTTTCTATCGTAGGTAAGAAGTCTATTTTTGGAGTTTTACATGCTAAGTGGTCTTCTTCTTCTAGCTTTGGGAGCATGGCCAACTTGTATGGTGGCACAGCAAAGTAGCTTAATTTTGGGACCCATCTGTATAGCTACTAAACTCTTTGCACCCCTTTCTCCCTAGTGGAGAAGTTGTAGGGACATTCTGACCCCCATTCCCCACCCCTCTCTCTTGAGTAGCGTCTTGAGCTGGGGCTGAGACTAGTTTTCTCCTGGAGGCAGATGCGTGGGGCTGATGTGTTGTCCCTTGTGTCAGAAGATCTTTGGAATCTGATGATCTCCTCAAAATAAGAACACAGAGAAAGTCTTGTGATCCCTCACCTCTTAGAGACTTCAACAAAAGCTTCTAGTGCTCACCATCATTCATTTTTATATCTAAATCTACCACTCCCAAATGTCTCTAGAACTCAGAACAGGATTTGTGTAGGGGCTGTAGATGTGCCCAACTTTTAGTCCACAGGATACATGTACCCTGGGATAGCTATAAATGTGGCCCAACACAAAATTATAAAACATTGTGAAATTATCAAGGTTATTATTATTATTTGCAATTCAATTGTGCAGTTCTCAAGAGTGAACTTTATAGACAATAATATCATGTTGCATTGTCAAAGATTGGACATGCCTTAGGGGAACTCGGACACAGAATAGATGAATGACTAGCATTTGCAGTTTGAATCACATGGACCACTCCAGCTCCACCCAGGCAGATGCTCCAATGCAGCTGCTATCTGGGTTCCAGGCCATGGAATGTGCTGACCTTCCTTCCTCGGGAAGGTGGCACCATGAGGAATGTTATTATTAGCAGGACAACATTTGTGCTGGTCTGCCAACACTCCCTCATTCAGACTAGATTGGGCACATTCGCGATGGTGTGACCACGGACAATACCCCTCATTCAGGGTCTTTATGGAACAATGGCAAACCAGCAGTGTCACATGCTGGTCTGTTTTGAAATCTCTTCTTTGGGCTATGGTCTCTCCATACTTGCCCAGTTTGCTTCTTGGGCCTCTGGCCATTCTGTTTTCTTTACTCCATCGTTTTTATTTTGAAGCCAGGGTCTCACTATGGAGTCCAGGGTGGCCTTGAACTCACTATCTTATTGCTCTAGGCTCTCTGGTGCTAGAATTTATATGCAAGGATTCCATTCCCAGCTCTTCTGTTTTTAAATAGATTATTCCTCGAAGAAGCTTAGTCCTAGAGTTAAAAAAAAAATCCCTCCACCTTTTCTTTCTTCTCTTGCTTTCCTTTTCCTACTTTTATTGATTCTCATATTTTCAATTACCACCCAGTTAGCAAAATCAATCTTTTTCTTCTTCTTTTTAGGCAATGTCTCTGTGTAGTGTTAGCTGGCCTGGAGCTCAGACTTCCTGAGTGCTGGGATTAGATGTGTGCCACCATGCCGAGTCTTGTTTCTACTTCAAGTCCATACTTGTCTTTTGAACTCTCCACTCTGGATTCCACTCCCTAATGCAAGCTGCACTGCTCAGAACAAAGTGGATCCCCCTCTCACAGTCTTCCTAGGGTGTTCCTCATCTGCGCGGTTTCACTGCCTCTTAATTCTTTCATTCAGACACTCACCTTCCCACAGCTGCAGTATTCAGACGGGTCAGTTCTGGTCACTTGCTTATTTATTGTTTGCTTAGGTTTCCACCTGAGCCTAATCCTCCTGTCTCTCTTCTGCCAGCTGTACCGGCCCCAGAATCAGTCCCGGCAAGAGTGCTTGCATTTCCTCAGCCTTGAAGCAAATCCTTTCCAGGCCCTTCTCTTCCTCCATTCCCCTTTCTTCCTGCTGATGTACATTTTCATTTGTATATTCTTATTTCTTCTGTTTGGAAGTAATTATGGGTTTGTGTGAAATTACAGCGATCCCATGTGTCTTTCTCTCCATGATAAACATCTTAGATACCCACATACAATAGCAAAGTTATTGTGATCCTAGATCCTTTTTGGGTTTTGTTGCTTCATAGGCACCATGTGCACACACATATTTGTGAATGTTTGGTGTGTGCCTCTGCACAGTTCTATGCCATCTTATCACACATGTAACCCTCAAGGTCCAAAGCTACATCTTCAGCCTCAAGATCCTCTAGGCCTAAGAATACTTCTTAAAAGACACAGTCATCCAGCCTCTGCTCTCCTTGAAAGCCTTCAGACTTTATAGGCCCAAATGTTTAAATAAGGGCTGTAAGTGCCTATTTAGTCTGGCTTCATTGTCTCCTCTTGCCCCTCATTTTGAAAAGAAGCCTACACTCAGGTTCCTCGGTCTTTCTCTTACTTATGATTTGCCAAGCTCCTGGCTGTGCAGGTATCTTTACCCGGCATCCTCTCCCCTCACCCAGTTAACTTTTGATCTGTCCGGTAATGGCTTAAGCCTCTTTTCTTGGAGGGTTTCCATGACCCCTCTGGCTAGGAGCTCCCATCGGTTTCCATACCCAAACCTGCTCTTTCTTTATGGCGTTATTCGCACAATAGTGATTAAATAGTTCTGCGCAGGGGTTTTAGTAATTTGAGGTCTCTTTGGAGGGCTTAGGCTGCCTTGCTCACACCATATCTTTTCTGTCTAGCCTAACAGCCAGCTTAGCAGCTGCTCATGAAACAGTTGTTGAGTTAATGAGCTGGTTCTTTACAGCTGGGGGATGGCCCAAGGCCAGGGAACTGGACAAAACCACCTTGTCTAGGTGGGTGTATGTCTCACAATCTCAGCTCCATCCTTTCCATCCCGTCAAAGAACCTGTAGACTGAGTCCACAGCTGGAAATGTCTCTGCTATCCTCGTTCTGTTTCTACTCCAAGAGATTAGTGGAGAAAACAGCTTGGCTAGTATTCTCCTTAGATTGTACCTTGAGATGTTTTCCAGAATATCAGTGGGATATTGGTGCAGGGTTTTAATGTAAGGCTTCTTTGTGGCTTCACCTCTTTCTCCTGTCTGCCTACCACTGGTTAGTTATTCCTATGCTAACACTCTCGCAAACCTCTGTGTGCTTTCTATCTGGGGAGCCCCAAATCTGGTAGGTCTTATGCTGGTAGATTAGTCAGTATTTTAGCCAAATGAACATGGTCAGATGAGCTCTCTGAAGATTCCAAAGGGAAGCATGGGGTTCCTGCTGGGATGTGGCTCTCTGCTGGGGGTAAGGACAACATTTGGAAGTCTGTCTGTGAGTGTCACTTAGTACCAATCAGTGCCTCCTGTTTATAGTATCCTTTAAAGAACAAAATCCCTCACACAAAAGGGGGAAAGCTTTGTGCAGTGGGAGCTCTGGAGAAAGATGGGGCCCTGGGTCCGGCCAAGCTGCTGATTCTTTACAGCAGAATCAGCAGTGGGCTTTGCCCATCACAGCACTGGGAAACCAGGGAACATCATTTAGCTTCCTCTTGCCTGACAACTAGAAGGCCAAGAGCCTGCACTTTTTGTAGCTACCAGCTGTCTATTCACTGTTGGAATTGCTCTGTAAGGTCAGTAGGGGCTGATGGAGTCCTGCTTGGCAGGTCAAGCCTCAGGCATTCCTTCAGGGCTGTGTGATCTGTGGTCACATTTTAAGGTCCTTCTCCAAATCTGGCTGTAGGTTTAGCTAACGTGACACTTGCAGACAGACATGGTCATTTGATGGGATAGTCATCCCCTTGCCTTCCCTACCAGACCCTTTCTTGTTATATTCCTGTGACTGTTCAGGGTTTGGGATTTTGCTTATTTCTTGGCTGTGGGGCTGGAGATGCAAGGAACCACAAAATGCCACCTAGTATCCCTAAGCACTGTCCCCGAAGACCTTCTATGATCCTTAACACCCCTAGGCAATATGAAAAGGAGATCTTAGTTCCAACTAGCCCGGGAAGTTGTCCTGTCCCAGCTTCATCTAGCATTTGGGAGGTGATGCTGCTGCCTCCCACCAGGCTGCCTTGGGCTGTGTGCTTCCCATCACCGATTTGATGTGCTCTCTGGTCAAGCATTTTATTTGTTCCACATGGATCGTACTTGATAAGAAGCTGGATACCCATCTCTCTGTTTGGCCAGTATCTGGCATGACCAGAGATGGCGGTGGTAAGGACTGAAAACAGAGCCCTATTCAGACTCCCCAGTCTGTTACAATGAGATATTTTGGCCCCGGGTGGCCAGAGGTTTAGACTTATAGACTTGTAGTCTGTTTCCTAGCCAGTGCTACACCTGCCTTTTTCCAAACTCCTTCCAAGTTGTGTCTTGAATTAGTGATGTTAGGAGTACAGGTCACACCCCTTTGTCCTAAAACTGTGGCTTCTGGCTTCTTTCAGGTCACCCAACTTGCCTGCAGTTCACACTGAATATGACAGAGGCAGTGAAGACTTATAAGTGGCAGTGCATAGAATGTAAATCCTGTATACTGTGCGGGACCTCGGAGAACGACGTGAGTCCGGGCTATTCCTGTGGCAAGAAGGGACAGAGAATCTGGGGTCCCTCTAAGAGGTGGAAAGGAGACAGAGCTCTGGGCACTGGGTTCCTGGGGGGGGGGCAGAAATGGCAGTCTTTTTTAGCTTCTACAGCCCTTGGAACCCTTGTTCTTTTGTCTTGGGGCCCTTGTGTCTCCAGGGGAAAATGCCAGAGATGTTCTTTAGGGGATGGATGTCTTTGTGGCCATTATCCTTAGCAGCTTGGCTACTTGCTCTTCAGAGTTCAGTGACTCTGATGGTGACTAGTGTTTTGGGTGGGATGCACTTGGGTGTTTTTCACCACATTCTAGTACATGATCTCACCTGGATAACACAGTAAATACAAGAAATGCAGAACACATAACATCTTTTTGTTGTTGTTATGGACAATTTAAAACACGTACAAAAGCTGAGGAAATAATAAAGCTGATGTACTTTATCCCAGCTTCAACAATGGCTATTTTGTCCAATCTTATTTCATAAATACAAATATTTCATATTTATGTGTGTGTTGTATGTACTTGTTTATGTAGGTGTGTGTACACACACTTATACACGTGGAATCTGGAGATCCATCTTCAACCTTCCTCCATCATTTCCCCATCTTAATTTTTGAAACTGATAGCTCACTGACCCCAAATCTCATCAGTTTGACTAGCCTGGATGGCCAGTGAGTTCCAGGGATCATTTTTAGCTCCAGACACTGCTTCCTCTCCCCAGAGCTGGACTGTCATGTCTGCACCTAGCTTTTACACAGGTGCTGGGGTCCTGGAATCAGGTCCTCATGCTGAGTAACAGGCATTTTTGCCAACTGAGCTGTGTTCCCAGCTCCTACCATTCAACCATAGTCATCATATAATTTCATTGGTAAATATTTCATCTGCACCTTTAAAAAGACAAATGGCTATTTTTTAACCAAAAAGAACCAAAATTTTACTATAGCTTCAAATCAATAATTTTAATATGATTTTCTGATAAGTATTTCTACTCAGTTGTCTCTTAAATGTATTTGCTGAAATTGAGATCCCAACTATTTTATGTATCTTGAACTCTTTTTCAATATCTGCATTCCGCAAATAATACACAGATGTTGCCTCCATCTTACAGATCAGTTGTTCGATGGAGTTCCCAGGATTTCATTTTTCTAAGCACATCCTCATGGGGTTCATATGTCCCTCTGCCCTGCTTAGTTTGAGCCTCTCTGTCTCCTTATCACTCCACTCATTCCTCTGTGTCTGTTTCTCTCTCTCTTTCCTGGAAGACTACTTTACAGACATCAGCATACACTTTAGACGGAGTCTGTTGGCCTTGGTGCCTTCCTCTTTGTGATGGTACCTCTTTATGACATTTGGTGAGACCATCTCATTAGAGACTACAAACTGGTCACATTCTGATGTGACAGTTTCTTCTTTTGTCCACTATCTGGGATAACTCCACAGTAAGAAACTTACCCATGTGACCCTTTGGTTCCATACAGATAAGACAGCATATGTGCTTGCTTTTTTCCTTTATCAGTTTTTAAAGTAATATAATAGTTAAGATAGCTATTCACGGGGCTGGAAAGATGGCTTCATGGGTAAGAGCGTGGACTGCTGTTGCAGAGGACTCAAGTTCAGTTCCCAGCACCCACCTAGGTGGCTCACAGCCGCCTACCAGTCCAGCGCCATGGTAATGCTCTCTTCCGGCCTTTGGGGCACCTCCCTTGATAACTACACACTTGATCTCAGACACACATACATATGCATAATTAAAAATAAAACAAATATTAACAAACATGTCATCTATTCATGAAAATAAAAACACTCAAGAAAATATGAATTACAAGATTGCTTCTAAACACAAGAAAATATTTACATTTTCTAATTGAGCCTCTATCGTGTTTAATGAGAAAATATTGGATGTATTCCATCAACATTAAGAACTTGGTATAAGAAAGATGCTCTCAATGCTGCTGACATTCAGTATGTTTGTAGAGATATTAGTTAGCACCATTTGACAAGAGAAATAGGCTTGAGGCCCCAGGATAGATGACGGCAGCATTTGAGCATTGCTGATCCACAGGGAGCTCCAGAAGCCAGGGCTTTATGATTACCAACATGATGCCACAGGTGGAAAATTCTATTGCACAAAACTTTATTTCATGCATAAAATCATTCAAAAATATTGCATAAGATTACCTTTAGGATCTGTGTGTAAAGCATATATGAAACACATATATGGATTTGTCTTTCTTCTTGATTTCAACTCAAAGATGCCTTATTACATACACACAAATTGGAAGCACTTTTGATTTTTAAGCACTTCAAATATGGAATATTTAACCTATATTAAGACACTATGTTCATGTGATGTGGCAGTATGGCTGGGAAACCATAAAGAACCAAAGATAGGGCTAACATGAATAGACAAAGTGAAAAGTAGGAACTCTTACAGAGGATAGGAGTTCTGTTTGAGTATCTATACCAGATGGGTCAGCACTGCCTGTGACTTCAGCTCCAAAGGATCAGGCACCTCTGGCCTCTGCCAATAGCAACATTCATGTGTATATACCCATGTGTAGACAGACAGATGCACAATTAAAAACAAATCTTACAAAAGTAAAAACAAACCAATTAGTAAACACTGCTATATTCACAGTGCAACAAGAAGCCATAATTAGGAATGTGATTAACTGAAAACGTGCAAAGTCTATATGAACAACAACAACAAAAAATTAAATGCATTTGGAAGCATAAAGATCATGTGGGTGATGGTTGAAACGACTCAACAATGTAGAGATATCAATTCTGCCGGTGTTAATTTGCAAATGGACACCAAGAACAGTAACAGACAGACACCTCCTTTGTGGAGTTAGACAGCTGATGCTTATGTCCCTATGGAAAAGGAAGTGGGCTTGGTTAGCAGAGGAAGGGCTGGGGCTGTATCTCTGTTGTAGAGTGCTTTCTAGCTTGCCTGAAGCCCCGAGTTCAGTCCTCAGCATGGTAGAAACTAGCCAGAATAGTGTATGCCTGTGACCCCAGTATTTGGGAAAGTAGAAGCAGGAGGATCAGAAGTTCAAGATCATCCTTGTCTACACAGGGAGCTTTGGGCCAGCCTAGGCTACATAAAGCCTGGACTCAAAAAAGAAAATGGCCAAGGAAATTCTTATAAACTGTGCTGGAAACAAAAACTAGCAGGCATTAAATCTTTTGGGGGAGCCCCAGAGTAGAGCAGTGTGGTGGTAATGTGTGGGTGGACAAATAGACCAGTTGGAAGAGAAAAGAAATCCCATGAATAGACCCACCTCCATAGGGAAATAGAGTATAGGATAAAGATTGCATCTAAAATTACTGTGTCAAAGATAGACTCTTTAATGAATGATGCTAGGGCAGTAGGGAAGCCGTTTGGGAGAAGACAAAAGTAGCTTCATATCTCACACCCAGACATAAGAACAATCTCCAACTAGACTGGGAATTTAAATGTAAAAACTAAGACCAGAGCAACACCAGATTTCTCTTTCATTTAAACACCAAGAAAGATTTTTCCAGTTGACTCAAAACAGAGATAATAAAATAAAATATTGAAAAATTAGACTGAAAATTTGCATAGTCAAAAACCATCCATACAAAGGATGATTGACAAGCTGGGAGAATGTATCTTTGGCAGGGACAGGTGAGGTCCCATGGCCCCAGGATATAAAGAGCTCTGATAAATGAGAGACAGAGAACCAGGAACTTGATAGACAAGGAGAAACATGCATGAAAGATGATTCATATACAATATAAAATGATCCTTAGACATTGAAATAAATAGCCAAACACACTCACAATTAAAGAAACTCAAAGCCAAACCAAGACTTCATTTTTCACCTATGGGCAAAATTTTAAAAGTATAATAATATATGTGATTATAGGAAAACTTGTTCCTATATCTATTAGAAGGAATGCAAAGGGGCATGATCCTTCTGGGGTGGGGGATTTGGTGATCTCTAACAAAACTACTACACACTTCACTTTTGACTAAACCACTCCATCTGTGGGATTCTACCCTAAAGGATGCACCCGACTAAAGAAACATGTGTGTGTTAGGTGGTTTATTGATTAAAATTATCAGAAAGAGCGTCAATGTACATGCATAAACAAATGATCGAATAGACATTGACACAGCCTTCAATGAGCTGTATAAGAAATGAGAAGGATGTCTGTGCATGGATGTGTCACTATTTTCATGATAACTGGACTAAACAAAGTTAAAATGTAATATCTATTGATGGCAGGATCCATTGATTGTCAGGAAAAGAGCTGTATAAGGGACTACACACACATCTGTGCACTTATGTAAAAGAATAAACAAGGAGGTAATAGGAATGGATGTCTTCAGGAGGGAATGGGGATGGAGAGGAGAAATACAGTGATGTGGGAATGAGTGTAGATAAGGGAGGCCAATGTGGCCTTGGTGACACTCATTTTGGATGGCTTGGATCAAGAGTAAGCTCTGTATCAGATACATATTTAATGCTAACTAGAAGGCTAGGAAAGATAAATGGAGCGAAGAGTAAGCAATGAATCTGTCTATACAACAAGCAAGATGCCATAACCACACTGAGGGGTGGAAAGAAGAACTGGCCTAAGTATTTTGGAAAACGGTGTTGGGACTGTGTACTGTAAGACCAAAGACAGACACAGCTGCGTGGAAAGTTCTGTATTCCAGATAAGAAGTTTATTTTCATGGGTATGTGAATTAGTAATTCTGAAAGCGACTTTATGTCTAAATGAATAACTGAATATTGTGATGGAGAGTCATGGTTCTAAATGCCAGAGTAAGAATAGCCATAAAGGAGGAGAAGAGGAGCCTGAATCCTTTGGGAGGGAGGGAGAGAGGGAGGGAGGGGGAGAGACAGACAGAGAGGATGTCAGTATAGATATATGTATATGTGTCTGTGCACACATTTATTTCCTAGATCTATTGGCAGAGGACTATGTTAGCCAGTTTCTCATTACTACAGCAATGTGCCCGTTTCTTTATAAAGAAGGAATTACTTAACTTATGATTTTGGAGGTTATGAAGGTTTCAGTCCAAGATCAAGTGGCCCAGTTGCTTTGAGATTTTGGTGAGAATACTTAACAGAAAAAGCATGGAACAAAAAGATGCTAACAACACACATACACACACACACACCTACATACACACACATATGCAGAGAGAGAGAGAGAGGAGAGAGAGAATGGTTTCTTTTTGACTAGCATTTGGGTTGATTCTAGACTCTGGTCTTACTGGGAGTGTCAATACAGAGCCTTAGCAGGGATCCACAAATGAGGAGGGTGGTTTCTGGGACATTAGGAATTTTCTCACAAGGTCTCCTGCAGATCCCAGAATGAAATCTCCATCCACTAGCAGTGCATCCATCAGTGGATCTAGCTTCTTATATTCAGGAGTTAGAACTCCTTTAAAATGATACTTTTCATAGGCGTTAGCATGAGCGAACATTGCCCTGAATGGTAATGGGAAGGAAGGAACAATGGTTATGGAAAACTACACATGACCCATGTGCTTAGACCCTCATGCACTTGAATTGTGGGAAGGAGAGTCCAGCCAATGGTATCCCTCCTTGTTGTAGCCTCATTTCAGTGCTATGGTAGAAATTATTTAGGACAACACTAATTACTTCTCTTCATACCACAACCAAGTCGTGTAGTCTCACAGCTTCCTTCAGCTCTGATGCCATGGTGTAGCTCCTGGGAGTCATGCTGGCGTGTTGGTTTTCACCCTCTTCCCTGCCAGGACTTCTTTTGGTCTCTTTGGTCTCCGCTCTCACTTAGTGCCCGTGTGGTGAAAGTGTGTGCTCTTGGCTTTCTTTGAGGAAAGACTTCAGAGACTTCCATGAAAGCCATGGATTCACTATATTTTCACAAATACACATTTTTATCAAAATACTCATTTCTACCTGCATGCCCTCCATGAAAAGCAAGAGGCATCTGCTGTCATACACTCTGGACTTCTTCTCCTAGGACCTTCACTTGGCATCTCATCACCAGCAACTTCCAGATCCTGATTTCCAGTCTCTGGATCATCCCTCCATGGTGGCCTTGGATCTAGAGTTGAGATTGTCTTCTCTCTTTTATGCCCATGGCCACTTTCCGGCCTATGTCTCAGTGGTTAACTATACCACAGCCCAGGCAATTGCACCAGTCGGTGACTGTCCCCTCATTGCATGGCCATAGCCTTTCTTCAGGCTTATCATCCTTCACCTGTGTCACTGTCCTCTAGAACCAACCATCTCTTGCTTCTCCCTGGGCTCCAACCTCCAGCCAGGGAAAAGGATTTTCTTAGTATCTATATTTAAATCCTGAAGGAGTTCTAAGATGCAATGGATGTTGCTACCCAGTACAGCTGTTGCCCATTGTTCAGATGGAAAGGGTGGAAATCCAGTCCATGTATTAGGTCATTGCCATGGGGTGAGGGGGTCAGAGAAATCCATAACATCACTGGCCATGGTAGTCCAGGACAAGGAACTTCTGTGATCTCGAGTGTAAGGTAGCCATCTGGGAAGATGTCTAAGATAATGAGTTGAGAAGAGCCCTAAGGTGGTGAAGGAGTTGTATAGTTGGGGAGCAGAGGATGATTTTCAGATGTCCATGAAGTATAAGCCACATTTAAGGGACCATAAGGACCCCAAATGGGGCCTGGAAAATTGATGTATGGAAATAAGAGTAGAGAAATAATGGGGGGTGGGGAAGACACTATTCTGTAATAATTGCAGCTCTCTCCTCTCCACTTTACCCCCTTTGTATCTGCCAGGATCAGCTGCTCTTCTGCGATGACTGTGACCGTGGTTATCACATGTACTGTTTAAATCCCCCAGTGGCTGAGCCCCCAGAAGGTAATGATGAATTCAACAGTAGCAACAGCCATCACACCTACCTCACATTGATCCCTTACTATGGTGCAGGCCTTGTGCTGAGGGATTTTCATGTTTTGTCCCACTCAATCATCACAGCCCTATGAGTTAGGTTAAACTACTCACAAACGACATATGGGGAAATGGAGGCATAGAGCAAGCAGATGAGATTTCAACCAATGGGTCAAGGAGATGTTTCTCAGATGTGTGGCTGCAGCGGTGTGTGTGTGTGTGTGTGTGTGTGTGTGTGTGTGTGTGTGTGTGTGTGTCGGGGGGGGGGGGGAGGTGTGAGTTTCCATGGGAACTAGTGCAGGTGTACCAAGGTGGCTAAGAGGTGTGGCGAAAGGGCAGGCTCTTTATTTAGCCCCTCTCCTATCTCTGAGCGGTCACTTTGCACTGATCAATGGACTCCACATGCCTTCAGGACTGAGACTTTGTCTCTGAATTATGGGAGTCAAAGGCATTTAGAGTTTAAAACCATTAAGCTTCAGCCCAAGAGTTGGGAGAAGGGCTGATACTAATACTGTGTTGTCTCTTATAGGAAGCTGGAGTTGCCACTTATGCTGGGAGCTGCTCAAAGAGAAAGCCTCAGCTTTTGGCTGTCAGGCCTAGGGCCTCAGGTCACAGAAAGTGACATGACACCAGAGAGGCTGAACTGGAGCCCTGTTCAATCTGGATGGAGCTTTCCCCTTGCATATCCACACAGACCAACTGTAAGGAAAATGAACACTTATGGAAGGGCGTGGACATATGGAACCGAGAGGGCAAAAGGTCCCTACTCACCTACCGTCCTGCCCATGACCTCCAGCCCCACAAGTGGTATTTCAGTCAGTTCTTCCTCATTTCTACCAGGAGGAGCTTGTACTTCTCAAGAACAATCCAGCCTCAGCCCTGTGGAACTTTCTTCACATTCACCCTCACAATGTATCTGTCTCTTTGCTTCCTATTTTAGAGGAAGCCATTTTGTGACGGCTTACCAATCACTTGTGTGTTGATGTTTTGGCTCTTTATTTTTTAACCTATTGTGTTTCAAGATCCCTTCACACAGCGTCTTCACCCTTATCTTAGGCTCTCCTCATCCTAACTGTCACAGAGGAACAAAATACTGTGGCGAAGTTGTTCCTTATTACAAGCTTCACTGGAAATGTCTCTGTTTAGAGGCCATCTTAAAGATGGAACTTGGAAACCTCTTGGTTAAGAATTGTAGGTTTTGAACTTCATCAGTGGCATCCATACCTGGGATGGTCTTGACCACTGTGCCACCTCTTGACGAGGGGTTGAGAGGGCCTGAGAGATGGGAGAAAAGACTCCAGTATAACCAGTCAGTATTTGCCGTTTGTCAAGAGAGACTTTGCAAGGGACCTGGTGGTTCCTTGACCTTCAGAGCTGTGGTGTCCTTGAGGTGAGGCAAACCACAACCTATAAACAGAAGAGTGCTGAGGATGCCCAGTGCCTCCCAACTGAACTGGGTGTCAAGGCCTGACTCAGTTTCCACTGGTGGGAGCCAAGAATCAGAGAATGGTCCAGTGTTGGATAAAATGCAGTGTAGCTTTGAGAAACCCTTCAGTGGTAATGCTACACTATGAATTCCTTCCCTGAGTGATTTCCTATTTCCTTGTAGTATATGCTTGCCAGTGACTGCTGAGATGTGACTGGAAATTTTAGAATGGAGAAAAGATGATCATTACCTGACTAGATCATTGAGCATGGTGATTACTTGTGACCAGGTTGCAATGATTCAGAACCCGCCCCTGCTCTTATACCTTAAGCTCCCCTGTATGAGCTGGACTCCTGTTTGAAATAAGAAAGTTTCTAGAGAAAGAGGTAGGGAGGCCTAGGTTCCGAGAACTCTGTGTTGGAGGACAGCCTTGTGGCCTGGAGTGAGTTCAGCTGTCTTTGAATCACAGCAACAGCCTGATAACTGACACATTTCTGGAAAAATCATTTGCCCAAAGGGCAGGTCTCAGTGAGCAGGACCCTCGCGCATGCTCGGCTTCCCTGAAATCAGCTCCATCACTGTGGTCCAGCAGCTTGCAACAAAGGCCTGAGTTATTTTTAGTCTTCAGCTCCTGAAGAAGCCCCTGGAGACCCAGGCTAGTTGGACCACTCTGCCCAGATGCAGTATTGCCTCTGCCACTCCACAGGCATCGTCCTCCCCCTGGCTAATTGCTCTTGGCATGTGGGAACCCAGGGCAACCTGGCATGGAGCCAAGCGGTGTGCCCCTCCAACTCCTTTGCAGAGTGACCTGTGGCAAGAGAGTGGGGGTCACTCTCCTGCAGGCCCTGTGGCCTCACAGCTAGTCACACGCATACATAATGATCTCATTTAAAGGGCCCCTGTCCAGGCAACATTTCTGTCTTCTAAGCAAGCTCTCTTCTTCCTCCTGCTGGTTGCTGAGTCTGTGTGGATTCTAAAGGCCCAGGGAAGGGCTGGAGGGATAGTCTTTCTTCACATATCCCCTCTCTGGACTCTGCTGGCTTGCTCTCTCTTCTCACAATACCTAAAGAAGGATTCCTCAAAGGCTAATTACTTGGTTGGAGATTCATTTTAAATGAATCTTAGTGGGAGGGGGGAAGGAGGGTCCAAGTGTTCTGGAATGCTACAGTGGCTTAAAAGTGGAAAAAACAAGTCTAAAAACCCAAACTGTGGCTCTGAGACTTGACAGACCCCCTTCTGGAGTGTGCATGAGCTTCTTCTCTACAAAAATGTATTTTGGGGGTGTAGGGGCTCCCTGTTCTATCCAGTCAGGCTTGCTCTGCACATCCAAGCTGAGGGGGAGCAGGCCTCCATAGCCAAGTCAAGGCACCAGTTGGGGCTTGCCACAGTGCTGGGGCTAGCAAGCTCTGGGTCAAATGCATAAGGAAGTTCCTGGGGTTCCCTTCCGTTTCACTTAGTTCTAAAGAATGGGCTCAGCCTTTCTGCTTTGGAGGCTTTGGTTTGGTTCCCCGTGCAGAAAGTGGGAAAAGCAGATCAGCTTGTGAGATGCCCTGTCGGAGTGTGACAGACCAGGTCTCTAAAGCCACCTCCTGTGTTGAGAAAAGAACATTCTATTCAAGTAAAATTGGTGACTGCTTTCCCTGAGCACTGGAATGAGCGGCAATCACTGGTTCAGGGTTCTAATGTCCCCTCTCCCCGAGTAGTGTGTGACCTTGAACAAATCACATAGCATCTTCAAATCTCAATTTACCCATCTGTAAAATGGAAATGATGAAATTTGCCTTTTCTATTCCACAGAGACATTGGGAGGAGCCCAAAGTATAATGTTTTATAAACAATCATCACCAGAGCCCTGTTTGTGAGAACCGCAAATGCTTCCTGAATCTACCTTCTTGTGGATTCTAGCCAAAGCTAGACACCTTCTTGGAAACTTCATTTTAACCAAAGGAGGCTTACCGTTAAGGGCCAGTTTGTCTGTGGTCAGGGCTCCTAAGTCAGGGCTGTGGCCATGGAGATAGCGATTGTGCATGGGTGGTAATGGGAAGTGCTGGGGGTGGGGCTGGAGACTTGGATAAAGGTATCATAAATGCATGTACATGTGGACAGACAGACAGACAGACACACCATCAGCACGATTAATAACCACTTGGAGTGGGGGTCAACTTCTGTGGAGGGCACAGTGTTCTCGTTCAAATGTAGTATCACTTTCCAGCTGGTCAAGTGATTTTACCTTTCTGAGCCTCATTGCCCATGTGTATGCGGCAGAGAAATATGGCCTGTGTAGAAATCCAGCATGGGTATAAAAGTAATGCTGATAAATATCTTGGTGTAGGACTTGCTAAAAAGAGGGCCTCCCCTTGTGGTAGATACTGTCATTTTGTGCAGAGGTCACTAAAAGGAAAGAACGATGCTGTTGAGTACCCCTCAGGTCCCTGGCAGGGATACTGTTTTCTACCATAGCCTTAGGTCCTTATACAGCGTCTGAAGGATCCCTCCTGGGAAATATACTCTCATTTCCTTCTAGACATTTTGAGACCCTGTATTTGGGGCCTGTAGCAAATTCAGGACAGGTAACCTGGTGAGGAAGTGGGAATGATGCTCCTGATAGGGAACAGACATTCCTGCCATCTTTCTCAACCCTTACTGAGGCAGAAAACACCAGGTCCCAAGACTCTGTTTTATGTGGTTGCCTTTGGGCCAGATAGGAAGCCCAGGCTAGGTGAAGAGAACAGTGCTTGCCAGGCTCAGCCTTAGAGACCCTTCTGAGGATATCTGAGTAGAATACACACACACACACACACACACACACACAGAGAGAGAGAGAGAGAGAGAGAGAGAGAGAGAGAGAGAGAGAGAGAGAGAGAGAGAGAGAGGATTCTACAAGGAAGGTCAGCGGTCTGGGTCTGGCCACTACTCCCTGTATACTTTAGTTCTCAAAAACAATTTCTTCCAGCCCTCATATTAAAAGTCCAGATATTTTAAGGAAGATACTTTTCAAGTTCAGGAGATTTATGTTCTTCTAGGGATGGAAGAAAGATTACCAGTAGCTAAGCTGTAGCAGGCGTAAAAGAGGGTTGAGATTTTCTTTCCTAGCACACACATTTGCGTGGCAGCCTTGCTTGTAGGGTCCTGAGAACCCCCTTGCCTTCACTCAGCCACTGGGTTTGGAAGTGCTGAGGTGAGAATTCTCTCCCCTCCTCCTCACTACTGTTCCTCCATAGTTCTCCTTAGGGATCCCAAAGTCATGGTCCAAGGGGGAAGTTGGCTCCTAGGCCATAGTCATGCCCGCATTGCCACTGAAAGTGTCTGAGTCCCAGGCCTGGCTCCAAGCAGGAGCAGTATACTGCTGTCCCTTCTATGGGCCAGCATTCCTGAGTTGGGGTGGGGGAGGTGTCAGGGGTTAGTGAGGTTAGCAGGCAGAACCTAATAAAGAGAATGTAGGGGAAGGAGCCTTGAGTGGGGGGGGGGTAAGAATTCACAGAAGAGGGCTGTTGGGGGCTGTAAGCAGAGGACCGAGGGTGTGAACAGCTATTATAATATGATTTTTCCTCAGTCCTGTGGTTCTGGAAAACAAAATTGTTTGAAAAGAAGAAACAAAAGTCAAATCTTTGCCTGGCTGTGCACACTGGGCCAGTTCTCCTTTCCCCGGGTCCCCTGGACTCTGGGTCTATGTTGGTTAAGGGAACCATCTAAAGGCAAGATGGTGGGACTGGTGCCCCTCACCCAGTGGAAGTGAGAAGAACCCACTCAGGCTCTGGCCTGAGTTTGCATGGATTTTCCCACTCCCACAGATGATTGTCTTTGTAACATTCGGACATAAGCTTCTGAGGCCCCTGTGGTCTAGACTGGCTATGGTCATGTGACTGATGGTAAGAGATTGAACTTGATCCTGGCCTACAGCCCTGGGCATGGGAGCATTTCAGTATTGCTGCTGCAAGGCTTAGGCCCATAGGCTGTCTCTAGCAGCTGGAAAGGGAGGTAGGAGGGCCCGGCCACCCTTTCTCCTACCGCCTGGCCTCCACCTCTGCTGCCCTTTGGACCTTTCCAAGAGTTCAGCTTTATCTATATTGAAGCTGAGGGATGGAGAGGACTTTGTATTATTTATTTGTCTCAAGTCCACAGGTCTCCCCACCGCAAACCCAACTGCACCAAATCTAATTCATCTGTAGTCAGAAGGGCCTCTGAGGCTGCCTGGGAGTTGGGTTCCTTTTCCATTCACCAGAATTCTCAGGGTTTGAGGTCTTTATGATCCTCTTTCGAAGGCCACAGTTACCTGCCTTGAGTGTGGGAACAATAGGGTGCATTGGTGCAGAGTCTTTGAGAGCTTTCTAAGGAGGCTGGAGACTCTCTGGGTTTTGGAGACAGTGGGATTGGGAGACTGGGGAATTTGTAGGAGGTCAGAGGGAAGAGGTAGCAGGGTGAATGGAGTGGGGCCTTTGAGCATCACAAAGGTTGCTACTGGGAAGGCCCAGCTGTCTGGCTGTTCAAACTGGGCTGTAGGAGAGAGGCCCAAAGGTAGCAACTTCAGGAAGCCTTGAGGCAGGGGAGGGAGGCTTCTGCTTTGCCATTTCGACATCAAACTCATCTCTTAGAACAGACAGAAACTGCTCCTGTAGGAGAAAAACTGGATACCCAGAGTGGGGTGTCTTACAAGAATCCCTCTGGGTTCTGAGTGGGCCCTGGGTAGTCCCCCTGAATGATCAAAAGTCATCCTTGGCATCTGTGAGCTCTGGGGGGTGTCATAGGGCCAGGTGGTACAGGGATGCCTTGTTGGAGTCAATGACAACCTCAGGTGGAGGGACCAGCAGCCTTGAACATGGTTCCCCCATCTTTGGCCTCACCATGAACAGGAGCATTTGTGTTGATGGTGATATTTCCCAGGCCATGGTAGAAGAAAGCAGTAGTGGGCTGGCAGGCAGCCAGAAACTTCTTCCATCGAGATACAATTACTGATAATGACCTCTAGCCTGGAGGTAAGTAAGATGGCCATTCAGGTTGGCACCCACTGGGTCTGGCAAGTTTACAAAACTGGAGCTGGGAAGGGACACTGTAGGAAATAGAGAGAGCCCATGAGGCCCTGGAGCCTTTGTATTCCCTCAGCAGACAGCTTTGAGAATTCCCAGCCCATATTTCTGCTCAGTCTATCTTGTTAGTTCTCTTCATATCTATTATTGTGTTACTATTAATATTGATAAGGAGACCCTGTGTGTGTGTGTGTGTGTGTGTGTGTGTGTGTGTGTGTGTGTGTGTCTCACACTAACCTGAAGAAAGCTATCGGTGTTGATCCAAAAGCATTTGGAGAACTGGGAGCACCCAGACAAGATGCTTCTTGACTGTCCCTGACATTTTCCCAGCCACAGACTCCAATACTCATTCTAAATGACCACTAAGTTCTCACAGAGGAACTCTCTTGGCTCTTCCCATCAGGCCCCTCCATCATCTCTGCTTATTTGGGAGAAAGAGTGAGGATTTGAAGCTGGAATTAGGCCTGGGTCTTTGTTGACTTGGTTTGCCCTTTCATGCTTATTCCCTACTGTGACCTTCACCCTCTTCTTCTCCTACCCCCTCCCTCCTTTGCACTTACTCCACCTTCCCTCCAGCCACACAAGTGCTAAAGAGTGTGGTGGGTGGTTGGAAGCAAGAGTGGCATAAAGGAAAAATATACCCCTGTGCATTTTCAACATGTAGTTGAAGAAGCCTAAATTAAGGACTGGAGGAAAAAGAGCAAAAGAAACATGGCTGGATAAAATATGAGTGAAGCCTGAAAGCAGAGTCTTAGGGCAGAGACGATGTGGTGCGGCTAGGCTGGGTGGGCAGGGAGCCCCAGACATCCAGTGTGTCAAGTCCACGTGGCCCTGGGGGAAGCAGACAAAGCATGCTTTTTGCAGTAAACGGTCAAGCACATAGGAGGAACATTTGTGTTTCTCAGGCAAGGGCTGCCCCTGTGTATCCACCATGCTTGTCCACCCTGGTTGCTTTTTTCCCTGGAGGCGGATTAACACATCTCTTGCCTGCCAAGAGTGAGTGCTGGGCAAGCTGGTATTGGCTGAAGAACTTGGCAGGGGGCTGGGGATGCACAAAGCAATGAACTTGGTCTGCAGGGGCTGGAAAAACAACCTTGCCCTGGCCCTGCCTTTGGGTGCCATTATCAACTGTAAACATAAACATATTCCAGGGACCCCTGTTAAATATCCTACCATTGGGGAGAGGGTTATTTATATGTGTGTTAGTTCTCTTTTGGGCATGTGTTCATATGATAAGCAGGTAGAAACGTTTCATTATTTTCACCTTCTAGGATTTGGGGAAAACAAACTAATCCCAGCCTTTGTTTTGATTTGCTCTTCCTAGCACTAGCTGCCATAGAAGACACATATCCTTAGCTCAGAGTTGCCGTGGAAGGTGTTCATCTTTAGCATCAGAGTCAGAGAGATGAGGAAGGGTTCCTGGCTGAAGTGTGTCAGGCACTCAGGGAATCCGAGGTAATGTCTCCAAATGCTATTTTTGCATTTCTGGTCAGAGAGATGTAATTGGCAGGGTATGATCAGTAGTGGGAATTAATTGGCATGAGAAAGCAGGAGCCTCGTGTCCACATTGAGTGGACACCCACTGAAACCCTGCTAGCTTTGGCTTGGCCTCTAGGAGCCCCCTTCTATTATGGTCTAGCTGGCATGTGTGAATGCTGCTCAGCATCAGGCATTTTCAGTACACCTCCCCTGGCCAGAGGCCAGAGGCTCATCACATCCCGGCTCAGGCTTCATTGACTCCAACTTGTCGATATTGTCAGCACTGGGGACAAAGAATTCCTTTTGTCTGCTCCTTTTATCTGCACATGTCACAACCAGGTTTTAGCTTTTAGATATTTCCCAGAGAAGTCATACCAGGCTTGTTTACCAGCTGTAGACTCACCTTGGAGAAGGCCTGTTCACAAGCAACCTTACGTTTATCTGTTGATGGTCTTAGAGAAGGCTCTTCTGGACCGGTTGAGCACACAGCTCTCAGCAGGAGGGACTGTGGGGTCTCTAGGGACAGCCAGCATAAAGCTTGGCTGTGAATCTGGTCTTAAAGTGCTAGAAAGCAAAAAAACACATCCTGGAGTTTGAGCCATTTGAAAGCTGTCAGGTGCTGCAGTTCTGTTGGCCCAAATCTCCTTTGAATGACTAGCTCCCACTGTCCTGAGTGCCAGTGTAGTATGGAAGAATAAGGGAAGGCCACCCACCTGGATCCTGTCTAAGCCACAGTGGTGGCACTGCTCTCAGGCAGCTGGAAGCAGACTCTGAACTCAGGATGGACCTGGGATCCCCAGAGCCAGGGGATCAAGCTATGAGAGGAGTCCCTCCCCCATCTCCACTCCAGTGTTCTCAGACCCCCTTCCTATCCTGAGGAAATACAGATCTGAGGAGTGACTAGCCTGTACATGTTTCAGTTCGTTTGAGAAGAGGTCAGAACTAAGTCCTAACCAGTGTCCCCTCCCTGCTCTACGCACATGTGTTTAAGCTAAGGATAACCTTAAGGTCTGGTTTTAAATAACCCTTTATCCCTGATAACCAAGATGTAGATCTTCATGGGAAGGTACACAAAATTGGTTTTCTTCTTCTAGCTAGCTAATCCCTGCTGTGTCTCCCACCTGCGAAAGGCTGGCTCAGTGGCTTTGGTAAGGGCTTCCACTGGTTATTATGGGGTTTTCCTGAGTGGGCTTAGGCAGGAGGTCCCTGGGGTAGGACGTTTTTAAGAGAAAGATGTCCTGTGAGGAGTTTCATGGCTACATTGGCTTTCAGAGGGGCACGGAGATCTTGGGTTAAGTCAGGAGTGTGAGACATTTGGGAAGGAGCTGGTTAAAGTCTTCATGGCTCTGTTAGTATCTGAGCTGACTCTGGACATCTTGCAGCCTTAGGGATCAGCACCTCAGACTGCTTTAGGCTGCATTTCGGAAAGGGTTCCTGGTCCATGGCAATGTTCTCATGATCTAGGGAATCATGCGGGTCTCCTTTGGTATCTATTGGCCAAGTTGAGGTGTGATGCAAACTTCTTCCAGTGGGCACAAGAGAGAGACATCATGCCAGCTCCTTATTTTCGGTGTTGCTGAAAGCTTGCTTGTCTCTTCCTTGCTACTTCCTTCACGCCTTGAGGATCTTAATCATACAAGGATGACCAAGAGCGTTGGCCTCCATCCCTGGAAAGCTCTACAGATGAAGATCTTCCTTTTATGCCTTTGGACCTTGGGACCCAGCACCATGCTGCCTCTTGCTGACTGAACAACCTGAAGTTTTTGCCTTGAGCTGCTTAGCTACAGTGCACGGGAAGTAGGCTGACACAGCTTTCCTGAGGTTAGAGTCAAGGGCTGCAGATTTGGGAAGCTATGTGTAATGGGCCGAAGATGAATTTCCATCCGGCTTGCTTTGCTGCCTTGAAAAGCAAGCACAGCAACAGACAGAAGGCTAGCCAGCTCCAGCTCCATCCCCCCCCCCAACCCCCCGTTCAGGTGTGCAGTGATTGCACATGTATAGCTGTGTCTGCCACCATCCTTTCCTCCTCTGGAGATGCTTTTTTCTCCCATGTGTCAAGTCCTGGTCTTGTGACTCCCACTGTGAAAGTTACCATGCTGTCCCTTCGGACATATGGGAACTCTTGGTATTTTGGTATTAAAAAGGAGGCTGTGCATATCTTCCCCTATCCCAAGGGGACACACTGGTCCTGACTCCCTAGAGAGCTGGCACATTGCAAATATTTCCAGGAGGATCTGAAGGCCTGAAATAGCCCATATCTGGATTTTACCTCTCTGACTGAGGCTTGCCTGGAAACTCGGTTGTCTGGAAATACTGCCTATGTGTCAGGGCCCTCCTCTTCCCTGCCTTTCTTCCTGCCCTGACTCAGTTTCCATTCCAGAAGGGAGGCCTTGGAAATGTCAGAATCTGAGCAAATGATTAAGCATATGAGTATCTAGCAGCCTTTACCTCAGAACCACTGGATACTCCAGCCCCTCAGAGGGATCCCCGCACGTTGGTAAAGACTGAGCCACAGCCCCCTGTCTCTTCTTACTGTGGTTAGTATCTTGTTCTGTGACAGATTAGCAGTGTTGACTATCTATGTAGCAAAGCTTTTGTCTGCAATTTAGAGAATGTGTAAACAAATAAAAGCTTTAGACCTCTCAGAAACTCTTGATTATTTTTCTCGTCTTTAAAAGGACCATCGCAAAATGTAATTTCCAAATATCGGGGATGTACCGGGACTGGGACTGCATTGTGTGTGTGCAAAGTACATGTGCATGAATGAATATACACACACACACACTCATGCACGCACACATGCACACACACACACACACACACACACACACACACACACACACACACACACACACACACACACCAGGTTTCAGAGAAGCACAATGAATTCCAGGTCTCAGTTGCTCCTGGTGTGTGATGGAATTCTGAACCCATCATATACAAGCCAAGGTCAATGCAGCTTTCACGGGCACAGCAGGCGGCATAATTTCAGGGTACAACCAATAGTTTCATTTGCAGAAGTGCACTTGCTTGTGTTCAGGAGGCTCCTCAGAGAGGTCACAGGGCATTCTGAAATTTTGGGAAGAGGGAGGTCAATGACTCAGAGGTGACTCACTGAAGACGTTGGACATATGGTGAGGGAGAGAGAGGCCCAGGTCAGGACCCTGTTGAAGCCAGCTGAGCCATTGTTCCTCCCTGCTATGGTTGGAAACTGCCTTCTAGAAGAGTCACTGATGGCTGTGCTGGGCAGGAAGCCAGAAGCCTTGAACAAGAATCACCTGCCCAGAGAAGCTCCAGAATCCGCCTATCTCCTGGTGTGGGACTCCTGATCCACACAGAAAGTAGTTTCCAAAGACTACAAGTAAAGAGCCAGCCTTCCAAAACTAAATTAAATATAAACAAATATGAAATCAAACCTCAGCTATGAGCTAGGTTTGCGAGATTCAACCGAGAAGACAAAACCAGGCCCCTTGTGAGGCTGACAATCTTGTCTCAGAGTCTGGCACCAGACAGTAGGTCTGGAGCTAGTTCCGAAGGACACCAAGGAAGGAGGTTTATAAGAGAAGGTCTCATTCAGCATGTTGTTAGCAGGGAATCTACATGCTTGCTTCAGGAAGTATTAGGTGCACTCCATTGTGGCACACCGTACCTGTCTTGGTGCAGCAGTGGGAGCTATGCCCATGCCTTTAGCCTCTGAGTTTCTCAGTACAGTGAGGTCCTGCTGGTTCAGCAGAGGAGCCATTGATTGTAGCTGCAGATACAGGCCACTGAGCATGTTGGTAAAACCTTCCCTACGGAGGGAGCAGTGTCCACATCCAGGGGCAAGAGGAGAAAGGCCAGGCCTTCACTCAAAGTGCCCCAGGTGACAGCTGAGCTTGCAATGTTAAAATGCTGATTCCAGCAGTGTGGGGACTTGGGCTCAAAACAAAGTTCAGACAGGAAAAGATCACACAAATACCCATGTGCTGGCTTTTGTCTATGTGGAGGGATATGCATGTCTCTGCTCTAACTCCAGGGACACCAGTGCTGTATCCCAGTTTGCTATGCCTTGAATGCTGTGCCTCCCTAAAATACGGATTTTCCCAGTCAGTCAAGGTACTAAGAAGTGGAACGTGACTAGGTTACAGAGGCAAAGCCTTCATGATGGGATGAGTGACCTAAAGGATGCTGAAGAGAGACTTTATGTGAGGCTAGATCTATAGTGAGCTATCTATGTGGAATAGGGTGCTGGCACCAGATCTCCTGACACTCTAATTTTGAACTGCCCAGCCTCTAGAACAAATTCCATTGTTTACAGCCTCCGTTCCCTGCCCAGTCTTTTTCATTATAGCAGCCTGTCTTGCCTGAGACAGTCTATTCCACTGACTGTTGAGACAGGACTTTGGAGGAGGCAATACATGTGCTGCAGCCTGCTAAATCTAGGAGAGTTACCAACACAGACCAGAGAAACCTAGTTTGCTCTAAAACAGTATTTCTCAACCTGTGTGGTCACAAGCCCTGTCGGGGAGGGGGGTCAAACAACCCATTTTACAAGGGCCCCCTTGACTGGAGAATTTGGATTCCTGGAGGCAGAACATAGAGCAAACAGTAAATGAGGTGCACAAAACAAGCTTTACAAAACTATTTCTACTTTGAATCATGAATAAGTAAAACAAAGAAGCCATAGTAGGTTCTAGAACAATGATTCTCAACCTGTGGGTCAAATGACTCCTTTACAGAGAGGGCGGCCTGGGACCATTGGAAAACACATATATTTACATTGCAATTCATAACAGTAGCAAAATTACAGTTATGAAGTAGTAACAAAAATACCTTTTATGGTTGGGAATCGCCACAACATGAGGAACTGTATTAAAGGGCCAAAGCATTAGGAAGGTTGAGAAGCATTGATCAAGGAAGTTAAAGGGATGATGATGGGGAAGGAAAAGAAGCTCTAAATGCTGTAGAACTCAATAAACAGATCGAATCCCCTCTGCTTTGTCATTCAGAAGAAGGAAAGGCATGCCATGGTAACAGCAGTGGTTGGAGAGAGCTCTACAAAGAAGGAACCACAGATAACATATTGGTGTCGCTAGACCATGACTGGAACAGTCTAGGGAGTGGAGTTGGACAGTGATTTCCCCTCCTTGGAAATCACTGGGTTAGGGTTAGGCAGAAAGCACACGGGAGAGAAGGAAATCCCACATCTCAGATCTAATTGGCTTTTGACTTCTACAGACACAGGTACAAAGTTCAGGAAATCCAGCCCTAGATCCAAATGGGTTTGGGTAAGGAGCTGAGCAGATCAAGGCATGTATATACACACTAACCACACCTGTCTTCCAGTCCCACCTGAGTCCAAGGCCCTCTGGGAGCAGAAGACAAACTTGTCTTCCATGGAATCCCTTGAGACTGAATGCCTGAGCCTTAATCTGGTCTAAATCCATTCTTCAGAAGCCTGGGAGTCTAGGATGGGGTCGAGTGATTCCCAGATGCTCTGGGGAGAGGCCTGGAAAGAACATCCCCCAGCCTCATACTTCGACTCATACTATTAGCCAGCACAGCTCCAAGTGGCTATGTTACTGAGTAAAAAAAGGGGGGGGGGGTGGCGAATGTAACAATTTAAAACCATCTTTGGGCTAGATAACTGGAGAGGCACAGGGTGTCCTCTGGGGTGAACGAAACAGCATAATGATGAGAAGGCCCCTGGTATCTGCCAGGTACAGACTAAGTCCATTCCCAACTCTCTCCAAGGGGAAGCAATCTCTACCAGGCTTTCCTTTGGGTTTCTCTTGAGTAGAACAGCAGGGCACAGGCTTCCCAAATCACCACCAGGGGAGGTTACTTGGTTCCTCTCTTTCTGTGCTCACTGGCCTTCCCACTCTATTGCTGTCCTGTTCTAACATTCTGTTGTCAACTATTCTGGTAAAACTCAGCCCAGTAGAGCCAGAACAAAAGTGTGTCCCTGAGGTGGGTGGGTTGAGAATGTTCTCTGGCTAAACTTTAGGTAATTAGCATTGTTAATGCTCGTTCTGTGATATTACAGCTGTGAGCCTCATTAAAGTGTTCTCTGGGGGAAGCCAGCAGGATTCAGGTGTCAGGCCTGCTCTTGCTATAAGCATAGCCTGCCACCCCAAGCCTCCCTTTGGAAGCCTAGCTCCTTCCCATGTCCCCTACAGATCCTGTCTCCTGTCTGCTGGCATCTGGGCTGGGGCCTTACCATCCTTCATTTGGGACTCCCTGCTTCCCACCCTTTCTATGCTGGAAAACATTCTGTCACCCGTGTTCTTTCCTTTTAAAGAGAAGTGTGCCCACAGTGGAGCGCAGCATGGCTGCTGCCTCTGCTTCTTGCAGTCTCTAACACGCACAGAAAAGAAAGGATTCTCTGCCCCAGATGGGAATCTGTCTTGTGTGGTATCAAGGCATTGTTTCCAGAACTTTTTATTTTGCTTCCTCTTCCAGTAAAATCCAAGTCCTATGTGCCCAACTCCTGGCTGGATTTCTTGTCCTAGACTGGCATCTGCTTAGTGGCCCCTCCCTAGAAAGAAACACAATTCCCACTGGCTTTAATTTCTGGGATTCATGATTCCTGGGGTGGGAGGCAGGAGACTGACTATTTGCCAAACAGAGAAATACGAGACGTTCTTCATCCCCCTTGAAACCTGGAAGAAAATAATGGCTGCTTCTCTGGGGACTAAACATAGGCACAACCCAAAACAGCAATGGGAAACATAGTGTAGGGAGCCTCTGGAGTCTGGAGCATATAGGCGGGGCTGCCCTAGGTCCAGACCTTTGCTGTCTCCCTTTTCTGCTTTTCTTAAATTCCCAGGTCCTTTGTGTCGAAGGGGAAGAGTCTTCCATGCTATTTTAAATGCCCATTCCTTGGCAGATTTAGATGGCTGCAGACTTAGGGGGCTGCATAGAGCTCAGTATCAATGTTAAAACCCTTCAGTGGAAGCCATGGGCCAGATGAGAATAGCATGCACACAGGTGGCTTTAATTTGGGATAGATGGTCATACCTGAGGTCCCAAAATGATAAAGGAAGAAGGTTTATATACAAAAAGGCCTCATGGGAAGGTGCCCAAAAGTAGAAACAAGAGGAGTGTGTAGGCTTTGGCACAAGGGTTTTGGCTTTCTAAGACTGATGTGAGCAAAGACCCTTGTTTATTTTGATGATGTTAGGCTGGGCTAGATTGGCCCAGACCTGTCTTAGACACTGAGAGATTCAGACTACACATCCCAGGGCAACGGCAAAATCTCTCATGGCACACTGGCTGCCTCATCATTGCACAGAGGACCACCCTCTGCAGCTAAGAGCTGATGTCTGTCAGGGCATCTTAGAGTCTTTAGCCTGTAAATATAAATATATATGTATATATATATATATATATATTTATGCCTGACATCTTCCAGCAACTTGCCTGCCATTTTGTGTGATGTGTGGGCTTGGACTCTGTCCAGATAGAGCTCTTCCTTCCTACCTCTTTGCATTCTCTTGAAAGGTAATTCCTCCTCTGGTTCCCAGCTCCTTAACCCTTCCTCTTAATCTTTTTTTTTTTTTTTGAGGTGCCTTAAAACCCCTAATTTCCCAAAGCAAACCACCAGCAGCCTTCCATTCGGCTTTTTGTCTGTGTGTTTGGATTGTATTCTCCTATCTAGAATGTCACCAAGCCCCTGTGCTCCTGTTATCTCTCTCAAACACACTCTTTCCACCTGACAGCATCCTAAAGGCTCCCGACTCCCTGAAAGCCTCATCTGACTTGCCCAGAAAACAGCACAGCCCTGCTTAATGGACCTCTCTACACCTCATGGTGTTCCCTGAACAATTTGCCAGCTTTTTCTTTCTTTTTTCTTTTTTTTCTTGCTAGCCTCCTACCATCTGACCAGGTTCGCATGAGACTGCATCTGGTTCACTGTTGAATCTCATTGTCCTGGTACATGATCAACAAATGCAAAGATGGATGGATATATGAATACTTGAACAAATGATTGAGCAATGAGTGAATGAAAGAGAATAATCAATGGAATTAGCAAGGGGAGGGGCTAAAGCACAGCTGCCCCAGACATAGGCCTTTCTACACGATGACCTTATTCATCAGCAGAGCTCCACTCTCTGGAGGCAGCCATGTTGGTGGGAAACCAACTGGGCAGGGACCTGTACCAATCTCTCTCTCTGCTGGGTAACTCTTCAAGTCCTTCTGAATTATTAAACAGGACTACTTTAATCAGGCCACCCTGTGTTCCTGGGGTAAAAGTCCATACACTTAAAGAAATAAATTATGGAAATGATCTCCTTGCTTCTCAGAGGCACAAAGACCAGCTTTCTCATTAAAGAGCTGATAAAGCAAGGACCTTGGATGGGTTCTAAAGCACAGATCTTTAGGATCTTTGGGAGTTCAAAGGCAGCCTGGTCTACAGAGTGAGTTCCAGGACAGCCAGGGCTACACAGAGAAACCCTGTTTTGAAAAACTAACTAACTAACCAACCAACCAACCAACCAACCAACTAACTAACTAACTAACTAACTAACTAACTAACTAACTAACTAACTAACTTAAAGTAAAGCACCCTGAAAACAAATCTATTATTTTTCAGTCCCTAAACAGGCATCCACAGGCTAATCTATTTATAGAAAGTACCTAAAAGTACAGGGTTTAAAGTGGCTGGTTTACAAGCACCCTTTGATTTTAAGGGGCCAAGCTAGAGTCAGTCTTGATTTTCTCCTACTGGGTCCAATGTGGGCAGGGTTCTGGATGGCAGCTTCTGGAATGATCTTTTCACTGTGTCATAAAATCGTTAGCTTTGCCATTTAAAAATATACACTGCACTCCTGTATGCTTTTAATTATATCTCGAGGCCAAAATTATTGCTCCAGGGAACAAATTTCCAATTGCATAATGGAAGCCAGTAAGAAAATACTTTCAATTAGAAAAAAAAATTGGACTCTAACATTTGGGAACCTATTTGATTCTGAAGGGAGGCAGTAGAAAGGCCCCACTCCTGCTCCCAGGGATCTCAGTGAGACTGCTTTGGGGGGGGGGTGCTTGGGAACGATTAGAAGGCAAGCCAAGGGACACCCACTCACAGGCTTGTGGCAGGCATATGACATCATCCTATGAGCCTCAGTTTCCTTACCAGTTATGTCTCCTTGCAGGTTGCTGGGAGAGTGAACTGCAGTGCAGGCACATACCACTCTTCCTCTCTTGACCCTTCTCTGACTGAGCTGGATTTTCAGATTAAAGGTGAATAAGATTCTGCCCTCAACACCTAAGTCCCCTCAAGAAACTTTGAAGGCAGAAGAGGGGATATGTGTGTGGGCTTGAGGAAAGAGAGAGAGATGTGGCTTTGTATGTCTCCTAATGCTTCACAGGGTATGACAACTGTAATTTTCAACTTGTGTTTGTGGGGGAGATCTGGTGGGATAGTTTAGGAAAGCAGAGCTTCTGGCCCCAGACCTGGTAAACAATAGACACCAACTAAATAGTTAACTCCCCCCCCCCAAAAAAAAAACCCTTTAAAATTACATTTATTTATTTAGTCTGTGTCATGGTGTAGGTGTAGAAGTCAGAATAACTTGCTGGAATTGGCTCTCTCCTCCCAACCCATGGGTCCTGGGGATTGAACTCCTATCAACAGGTCAGCATCTTTATTCACTGAGCCATTTAACCAGCCCTCTATGGATTCTTATTATCAATTTTGCCCATCAGTCTGGAGTATAATATGGGAAAGGCTATGGGAGTAGCCGGGTGTCCCGCCAGAGCTTGCTGAGGAGGGAGAGCCAGCTGGAAAGATGAAGAAAGACCAGA
Source organism: Phyllotis vaccarum (assembly GCA_033318265.1). NCBI lineage: Eukaryota > Metazoa > Chordata > Mammalia > Rodentia > Cricetidae > Phyllotis > Phyllotis vaccarum. The sequence continues at coordinate 64,623,399 of JARWLC010000006.1, forward strand.
TAGAAGGTGGTATGGGGACCCATTTAGAGGTGGGAGGAGAAGTCAGAGATTATTCTAGCATCTGTGTGGAGACAAGAAATCATGATGCTTCAGGCTTGCTCATAGGTAGGCAAACTTTAGATGATGAGGCGGGAAGCCTGGGCTGGGCTCTGATTAGAGAGCTGCTAGTGAGGGGCTGGTGACTTCAACCAGAAGCAACAGGGAGCTACAGAAGACTCCTGAGTTGGAGAATGTTGGGAGCAGGATTGAGTGGACAGGGTTTGAGGGAGGTTTGCAGGTGGCTCCTGGCTCTCAGGCCAGAGCTCTGTCACTTAGGCTCTGTTGCCAGACGATGATGTGGGGAAGCTGAACTTGCGTGGTCTGGCTAACCAGAAACCCAGGGTATGTGGGCAGCTGCATTGCTGCCCATGCCCTCTAAGTACCCCCTTTACAGTGAATACAGAAAGACTAGGGACTGTAGACATTTTGCTCTGCACCCTGTCTACACCAGAACTCACTCACTCTTCTTCCCCTGCTGTCCTTTGTTCGTTCTCTCTCTCTCTCTCTCTCTCTCTCTCTCTCTCTCTCTCTCTCTCTCTCTGTCCTGGGGATTGATTCTAGAGCAATTGGACAGGATCCCTGGATAGCCACCCTGCAGTTCTTAGACTGGTTTCAGAAGCCCTTGAACGTGTCTGTAAAATTGTGTGTGGTATGTGTCTACCTGGCTTTCATCAAACGGGCTCTATGACATCTCAAAAGTCTTAAACAACAACAAAACCCTTGCCGATGGAACCCTTTATTTGCTTGAGCAAATGGAGTTGAGGAGAGGTATTGGCCGAGTCCCTGTCATCCAGGTTGAAACAGAAGAGAAGGATGTCTGCTGTTGGCGAGCAGGGGGTCCTGGGAGCTGTCCCAGGCCTGGGAACAGAGAGAGAGAAGGAGGGAAAAATGGAAAGCCCAGAAGTGTCTGGGGATTAACCATCTGTGTGTTTTGTAGGGGCCTGTCCCCGCTCGGATACCCGATCTTTCTCTGGGTATTGTTCACATATTTTCCCAGGGTCCAGTGGGTTGGACTGGCCAGGGAGTGGAGAGGAAAGTGAATAAGTTAACTCTGTGGGGGAGAGTCGGGAGGGGGGGGGAGGTAGATGGGCGGAAAGGGAGGGTGATGGCACAGAGGTTGGGTTAGTCCCCAGAAGGGAATTTTCTAGACTAAACAAGTTTTCTTAAGACTTTATGGCCAGGACAGGTGTGGATGGAGCCAACAGGCAACCCCAGGACTGTGAACTTGAGGCTTGAGTGTGTGTTGACCCACGGAACTCATAGACTGGCCTCAGGGGTTTGCTGTTCAAAACATCACGAACACCAGGTACAGTTGTTCACACATATTAAACCCAGTATCTGGGAGCCTCAAGCTTGTGAGTGTGAGGACAGCTTGGACTACATAGTGAGTCTTGACCAGGATGAACTCTGTAGCCAGACATTGCTTCAAAACCAAGCAAGCAAGCAACCAGTCAAACAAAATATTAGTTTCTCTTGGCCCTCAGTAGTCAGGAGGTAATGCCCAGCTTTGAAAATTACAGATCAGCCACCCAGACATCATGTTGGAACTTCTCTGATGGCTGCAGGGCTTCTAAAGAATAATGAGGGTGGAGGGAAGGATGTAGCATGGCAGCATTCGAATCAACTGAGTGCCAACGCTTGTATTGATGGGTGACCCAGCTAAGGTTTTTCTGGGGACTTCCTTGACTAAAACATGATGGATTCTAATTCCCCTGTCTCCTTGCTCAGAATTTTATAAAGAGAAAACAGGTTGAGACTTGGATGGAACTCCTGTTGCTGAAATGGGTCAGGTCTCAGTTTAGGCTTCTTATCAATGAGATTAATAGTCTAGTCGGTTCCCCCACCCTTCCCTCAGGGGGAGGGGGAGAGTATCGAAGGCCTTTTTCTGGGTCAGGGAAAGGGAGATGGGAAGAGCTTCCTTTCAGGAAGCTTCTCTCCTGTAGTTAGAATCCTGATCACTGGTGTAGCCTCCTGTTGTAGCCCAGCCCAAGACTGGGGAGGGAGAGAGGATCCCTTAATGTGGAGGCTGACACTCTGCACAGACCCAGCCCTGTGACTTGAGATGACTGTCCTTGTCAGCTGGCAGGGAAGCTGTGGCAAGCCTGTCTCTCTGTCTTCCAAGGCTAAGTAGACGCTAAAAGCAGCCTCCCACGCCCCCCAACACCCAATGCCTGCTGAGCAGGCCGCTCTAAACCATGGTGGATTCTGGACAGCTGTGGAAGGCCTCATTTGCATATATGCAAATAGTGCCTGGCTCATCTTTTTCCCAGTACCATCCAGGCGATCCAGGTGCTGTTGGAAGAGTTCCAGATCCTGTGCTGAAATTAGCCTCTTGAATGGGTGTTTTAGTCTCCTAGTATGAAATTCCTTTTCAGGGGCTCTTCACAGTCCTCAGTTCTACCCCCTTAGTAGTTACCCTAACTCCCAGCCTATTAGAATTGGAGTTGGGGGGGCTTGGATGGGGTGCAAGGCAGCCAAAGAAGCAGATTGGAAAAACATCAGGGCCTTGGGTAGAATTTACCTAAGCAGCGGGGGGTTCTAGGTGCTGGTTCTGGCTCTGTCATTAGAGTACTTGAGAGGCCCCTTAACCTCTTTGGACAACAAGGCCCCTCGTTGGGGGCTTTTTGGTTGTGAATAATAGATAGCACCCACACCTCTAGGACACTTAAATGGAATGACAGAGCGGCTCAGGGGCACTTTTTTAGTTTGAGGAGGAGAGAGGAAAAATGTGGAGGGCTGTTTGGTCCGGTTAGGTTCTCTCTTGAGGGTTTCTTTCAGGACGACTGCTAAGACTCTCTTGGAACTTGTCCTCTGCAGAGCATGTGGTGAAAAATGAAGACCCGTTATACCGAAGTCCAGGAGAAATGTCTTCACAGACTAAACTCAATGTCTGTCAGAGGTTCCATTCCTAATTACTGAGGGAGAGAACATCTTAATTAATTCAGCTAGAGTCAGGTGGCCATTTCTGGTCCACATAGTCGTCATGGCTGAGAATTCAGAGACAAGGGGGAGAAACATGGCTGCCTAACATCCAGAATTCTGATTTCTAGAGAAGGTGTCAGTGCTGGGCAGGTAGCCAAAGATCCCATGCCATCCTGCTGAGCCAACTATCATAAAAGGTACAGAGCTTGATGATGGGCCAGACTCAAGACTAATCATGTTCTGTTTTATACTCAACTAACCAAGGTATTAGTGCTATTAGGAGCACCGCAAATCCTCAGAAATAGCATTTGAGATAGGGATCATTGTTCGACCCATTTTATAGATGGGTAACCTGAGCACCAGTAAAACTAAGTAGCTGTGTAAGATCATACAATAAATGTTACACAGAGCTGGGATTCTCACCCGAGTCTTTTGCATATCATATTCATCTTCTCTAACATAATAACTTGTGTTTCATAGGATTCTCATAAAGAACAAGAATTTAAGAAATCACTTGGTGTGCTTGTGGTAGCCTCTTGTGTGGTGAAGTGCATCTTCGGACTAGCCATGATTGAAACCCTCTGTCATAGATATTCTGCTACTGTGATAAATCCTTGACAAAAAAACAACTTGGAGAAAGAAAGGTGACTTTGGTTCAGTTCCAAGTTATAGTCCATCACGGTGGGCATGGTGGTTTGAAAGAAAATGGCCCCCAAAGGGAATGGCACTATTAGGAGGTGTGGCCTTATTGGAGTAGGTGTGGTCTTGTTGGAGGAAGTGTGTAGCTGTGTGGGGTGGGCTTTGTTGTCCAAGCTTCACTCAGTGTGACAATCAGTCAACTTCCTGCTGTATTTTGGTCAAGATCGAGCCAGCTCCCTGTCTGCCTACATGCTGTCATGCTCCTGGCCATGATGACAATGGACTGAACCTCTGAAATGGTAAGCCATCACCTCAATGAAATGTTTTCCTTTATTAAGAGTTGCTGTGGTCATGGTGTCTCTTCACAGCAATGGAAACCCTAAGTCAGTGGGGAAATTACTACTGCTCCAAGAATGAACCTGAGTGTACTGGCTGGTTTGTGTATCCACTTGACACAGCTGGAGTCATTAGAGAGGAAGGAGCCTCAGTTGAGAAAATGCCTCCATGAGATCCAGCACTTTCTCAATTAGTGATCAATGGGGAGGGTCCAGCCCATTGTGGGTGGTGCCATCCCTGGTCTGGTGGTCCTGGACTATATAAAGAAGCAGGCTGAACAAGCCATGGGGAAGCAAGCCAGTACATAGCACCTCTCCATGGCCTCTGCATCTGTTCTGCCTCCAGGTTCCTGGCCTGCTTGAGTTCCTGTCTTGACTTCCTTTGGTAATGAACAACAAAATGGAAATATAAGCCAAATAAAGCCCTTTCCTTCCCAACTTGCTTTTTGGGTTATGGTGTTTCACTGAAGCAATAGAAACCTTAAGGAAGACAGTAAGACAGCTGGTCACAGTGTATCCAGTTAGGAAGCAGAGAGTTATGAATGCCTGTGTTTAGCTCACTTATACCATTAGTTAAAAGAAAACAATATAGTATATATGATTAGTTGCCTGAAGGTATGTGTATTCATCATGTGCATGCCTGCTACCCACAGAAGCCAGAGAGCACATCAGATCCTCTAGAACACTGGAGCAACAGGTAGTTATGAACTATCCTGTGGGTGCTGGTAACTAAACCCAGATCTCTGCAAGAGCAATAAGTGCTCTAAACTGATGAGCCATATCTGTAACCCACTTTCTTCTTTTTGTGCATCATCTGGGGAGCAAATGTACCCCTTGTATAAACGAGCAGTAATGAGATGAGCATAGCCATGTCAAGGACTCCATTGCCTCAGATGTATGGGAATGGTGAGGGCTTCCCCTGGTTCAGGTAACAAAATTGACAATGTGTACAGAAAGTTTCAACCGCAACAGCTTCCTCCTTCCAGCGGACAGCAGCCAGAGACTGATCCCCTACAGACTCCCTTCTGAGATGAACTTACCTGCCTCCTCCTTCAGCTATACTTAATAAGAGCTCTGAGTTCCTAGAAGGTTTCTGATACATCTCAGAGCTCACAGCCCACCCTGTCCCAGCTTTTCTGCACATGCATCTGTTATTCTATTCTCCATTGTCCTAATCAGATTGGCCCCACATCCATGTGGCACAGCTCATAATCTCAGCCCATGCAATGATGCCATCCATGGTGGGTAGGTTTCCCCACTTGGATTTAACTAACTAATTAAGGCATACAAACATGCCCAGGGACCCATCTCCCAGGTGATCCTTTATCTCATCAAGTTGAGAATTGAGAGAAACCATTATACCCCCTGCCAGGGAGGGCTTGGGTATCATGGTCGCTGGCATCCTGTCTCAGCTGCTATAATTATTAAAACGTTATTTATTTTCTGAGCCCCTGGGCTGGATTGATTTTAGACTCTTAGTAACTGCTATCTACTGCAGTGACTATAACCATGCCACCTAGTTTTTATGGATTCTCAAAGAGATCTTTATCCCAATCCTTAGAATATGCTATACTATGTGTCAAGGGGACAGTAGAGTCACTGTTGAAACCAAGGTTACTAATTAGCTGACCTTAAAACAGGGGGATTAATCCAGACTATACAGATTAGTTAAGCAAACTCAGAAGTGTCTTTAAAGGATGGAAGAGGAAGACCTAAGAGTGAGTATAGAGGTATAGGGTGTGAGAGGGACTCGACCCACCATTGACAGTTTGGGATGTCCAGGGGTCACAGGTCAAGAAATGCAGGCAGCCTCTAGAAAACAGAAAAGCAAGAGAGCACATTTTTCCTAGGGTCTTCAGAAAAGAAGCATCATGATTGTGCTTTGATGACCTCTGACCTTTAGAACTGAAAGATAATAACTGGGTGATGTTTTAAGCCTCTTTGTTTATTATGGCAACAATCAAAAAGAATATAAGCCAATTAGATTTTCAAAAGCAGTATTCACTTTAATGCCAGCCCTTGAGAGGCAAAGGAAGGTGGAGAGTTCAAATGCAGTCTGGTCTACAGAGGGAGTTCCTGGCTACCCAGGGCTCCACAGTGAGACCTGTTAAAAAATATTGATTCCCTGGAGTGCCTTTTTCTCCATGCTGTGGGACCCAGGTTCCTTCAGAGGCTCCTCACGGGAATGTTTTGACAAGTTCAAGCCATAGCAGAACTAAGATGAGATCATTAAGTCTGTCAATTATCACTTCATTGGTGAATTGCCATGGAAGTGAGTAATTTAGGCAGTTTGGAATGGATGGAGTCTGGACTGTCAGTGTTCATACCTGTGAGATGGTGGCGGTGGCACCGAACTGAGTAAGAACGGGAATAATTTGTCACATCTCAAGCTCTCTTGACACCCTGCTAAATACCAGAGTAACCTTTAACGAAGACAGAGACCATCAATTAAGTAAACAGATCCCTTGATGGAGAATAGGAAGAATAGGAATTGTAAACACAGGCACAGTCTCATAATGTAGTGACGGTAAATTGGCTTTGTTCTCTTGGTGAGCTGTTTTCCATCTTCAGTGAGAGAAAGGAGAAAATTATCACAGTGGTATGAGGGCCCGTGTAAGACTCGCCAAATACCAACACAGCTTGCAGAAATGGGTGTGGCATTCCTCTGAGGGAGGTGGGGAACCCCAAGCATCTTTCTACCAAGGGGTTGCATTTATATCTGGGTGGAGATGATTTAGACTCCTCCTTTAGAGATGCAGGGGGATGTATTAGTTGACCTTTGGACAGGTGATCATCCAGGATACAGAGGCTATAATTTATGCCTGTAAATTCTCACTTATGATTAAACTGTACATACAGGTTGCTTAATACAGACAGGAAAAAAAATAACATGGTGTATTTAGTTCCTGTAACCTCAGGACGTGTATAACATACTCAATAGAATTGGGCCAGGGATTAATATTGCTGAGGTCAGGGTGGTCATTTGGGGCACAGAGGAGATAATCTTTCATATGGGTTCACCATTCTTCCATATCTTGGTTCATCTATAATGGACTGGCAGAGAGAGATGGTTATTAGAAAATAAAATGCACTTAGAAGCCTCCCATGCATCATTTATGGAAGGTACCATGCTGGGCAAAGCCTCTGAAAATATGGCTGTCAAGGGCAACTCAGACACTATTTTTGAGTGAGTTTCAAGCATGACCAATGACCACAGAAAGGGACTGGAAAGATTTCTATCTTCAGGGGAAAAGGTACAAGTGGGCAGAGTCCACCAAGGTGGCCCTTGAAAATTGTCATGTGATGATACCTGTTCTGTGGGGTACCTGACCCATGAAGGCACCCTACTTTCTACACAGGATTATTCTGGCTCTGCACTCATATTCTTTCCGTGATCAGAGGTGAAGGGTTTGACTGGAGAGGTGATTGATTCAGCAGAACTGAGGTTTGACAATTGACTTTTAGAATTGGGAGAGCCTCAGGAGCAGAACTGGTTTTCTTTCAGTGAAGGGTGGTGTGATGGTATTGAGGCTTTTGGGTAACTAGCAGGAAGGTTTTAAATCTCTCTGCCCACATTCAGAGTATCAGAACCAGGACAGTGAAAAGGGAGGGGCCTTGGGAGGCCCTCAAAGGAGAAAATCAGATACTGTAGGTCAAGTCTAAATATAACTCATTAAGACCCTTCTGGAAGGCTTGAGGGGAAGATATGTGTTAACTAAAGAATCATACTGGAGTTTGCAGGTTGGAGGGCACTGAGTGAAATACCATTGTGGTTGAGGATGAGGATCTGGAGTCCAGGACCTGCTTTTTTCAGGAAGAGGCTGGGAGCAGTAGTCTTTGGGGTGAGAGTTGTGTTAGGGTTTGGCTTCCTAGCATGTTGTTCCCCCTCTACTGGCTTTAGGCCATCCATGGTAGAAGCATTAGCCACCCCCTCTCACCATCACACACATGCACACATTAACTTGACCATTAGCATTTCTATCTAAATCTTTAGTAATATGAACAGGCTGTCTGTTTTTCTCTACAAACCATACTGACCAAAAGATCTCAACTTTGAGCCATACCCCTGTAAATGTGGATAAAAGCATTACTCTACACAATAGTAGCAACAATTAAATGAGATAAAATACGCAAATGTTATTGGCACACAGATGGGCTCAGCCAAATATTTATTTTATTCTTTCTTTCTCTCCTTCCCAACATCATAATTCTGTCTGTAATGCTTTTATTTATTTTTATTTTTTTGGCATTCCTGGGGGAGCTGGTAGAACCTTCTGGAATACTTGTAGTACTATGGACTATCCAGGTCCTAAGAGATTGGCTGTTAATCTGACCCTATGCCTTATTTTATCTGCTTTTCTGTGTTCTTGATGCTTCTAACTATCTCCATGGTCTCCTAGCCTGTGCTTTTAGATTCTTTGATTGGTTGCGCTACACATAAAGGGTAGGATTGGTACAGCCACAGAGAGGGAGTCCCCTGAATTTTCCAAAATGCCGTGGATTCTGTAAACAGAGGGAAATGACACAATTTGAACAGTGAAGGATCCTGAGTTATAATTATAATGCAATGTCATTTTCAACACCATGTCATTGTGTACTTTCATATTTATGGAGAAAAGCTCTTCTCCTGGATTATAATAAATTCATGCAGTTCTATGATGTTTTTGTTCATTCTTAGATAATTAAAACTTCTTCAGTTACTTTAAGGCACCAAATATTGTTTCAAATCCAGATACTAAAGTGCTTGTGCCCATACAATGGCAAACGTCCCTCAGTACAACATCTAGAGCCACGTAGGTAGAGTGCCTATGAGAGTGAGGGAATGGTGTGTGTGTGTATGTGTGTGTGTACATGTGCACATGTCATGGCATGGTGCTCATGAGGAGGTTAGTGGAAAACTTCAAGAGTTTGTTTTTTCCTTCTACCATGTGGGTTTCAGGGATTGAACTCGGGTCTTCAAGCCTGACAGCAAGTATTCTTATTCACTGGCTCAGTTTCTTCTTCCTTGATGAGTTGTCTTTCTTTAGCTCTATGTGGGAACTGGAAGTCATTTAGAGTTGGAGCAAGCAGGGATGAGATCTGTGAGGAAGAGAGAAATGCCTAGTAAACTAGGCAAATATGGCTTCTGGGCCACGGTGCACTCTCTTGGGCATGGTGGAGGGTCTCTGATGGGTATGGTGGAGGGTCTCTGATGATGGGCATGGTGGAGGGTCTCTGAGAGGCCCTTTGCATTAATCACCTTTCTCACTGCTGTGTAAAGTCAAAGCAAAGAAAAAAGATTTCCTTTTGGCTCCTGATTTGAAGGCACAGACCGTCATGGTGGAGATGGCAGGGTTCTTGGCACATGAGGTGACTGGTCCCATTGTATCCACAACCCGGAAGCAGGAAGAAATGAGCAGTAATGCTCAGTTTGTAATCTTCTTTTGACTTCAATCTGGCTTCAAGGAGTATGGATGCTTAGGACTGCTTACCCCTGGAGGTAAAACTTTTCATAGGAAGCCACGATGCCTATCTCCCCTTCTACCCTTCTAACCAGCTGCTTGGTGAGAATGTGTAGGTCAGTTCCAAGACTGAAGAAACATCTCCCTCTTTACATAGTAGGAGCAAACAGCAAGTCCATCTCTCTCTACCTTTTAGATTTCCAGGCTGAAGTCCAATACTGGTACACTGTATCCCTCATCACTGGGGACATATGTTAAGTTTTAAGCAGTCCTTCCGAAATCCCTTTTGCCAATTTAAGAGGAGAGAAAGGCTCTTCTGATCCATCTCCATGACCTAAGAAAGCAGCAAGGCTCATGATACAACCATATTTCTTTTCTAAAGATATCTTCCTAAATCTTTAATTTCCAAGGATCAGATGCTCTCTAGAAGGATGTGGGTGAGAACTTGAGTTCAGAAAGAAGCTTCTGGATTTTTTTCCTTGAAAATTAATAGCTAATTCTAGAATGTCATATTTACTGTATTATTGTGCCTCATCTCATTATAATGCTCACATTGATCCTGATGTGACTGCAGATAGAGAGAAGGTCCACAAAGCCAAATTCTGATGCTTGACAGAGACCAGTACACCTGTGTCTGGGCCATTCATTTCTTGTAGTGGATGTTTTTGCAGGAACCAGCAAATCTGGCTTGGGACAATCAGAAATCCCCGTGGCTTCTTCCTTGTCCTGCCATCTGATGATGGAGAAATGGATTTCTTAGGCCAGAGAACACAATGTTGAGTTCTTAGCCTTTCCTGGGAGGACATTTTCGGAGATCTCAAGACACTTTCTTTTTACGCTTCCCTTGCTTGTCAGTGAGGCTGACTCTCCTAAAGTTAAGTGTAGTTTAATCACAAGGTATCTCAGCTGTCGGATGCTGTTCATTCTCATCTTAGATAATTTTGAAGTCTCTCATCCTGGCACTGAGGAGAGGCAAAAGCTTATAGAGTTTCTCTTGATGCTACTGTGACTGAAGGAGAGTAGGCATTGAGGAGATAGAAGGAAAAGCAGGCATAGAGAGGGGAGGCTAGCCCCCAGCATTAGACCAGGGAGGGGAGAGCTACCTGGGAAGGATGTCCACTCCTTCAAATGGAGGGTGCGCCATCCAGCTATTTTTACAAGTGAGTGTTGAGTCTCCAAACTTGGCTGCAACTCCACAAGGTCAAAGTCTACCTGTGCCTTCTACTTCTGCCACCCACTCTGAGTCCTGTACAGGTCACTGGACACAGTAGGGGCTTGGTTAATGCTGAGAATGGCTGAAGCCGAGGGAGCGCAATTAGAAGCAATTGCTAACAAACCTCATTACATTCAGTTCTGTTAAAGCCACAAGTGTCCACCAAGGGCTTTCTAGGTGTCGGGCACCACACAGAGCCATTACCTAATTATTTTGATCTGAAGCCAATGGAGAGCTCAAAATTAATTCTCCAGCCAAACCTGTTCTAAGATATGGTTATTATGGAAAAATTATTGGAAAAAGGTAAAGATAAGGTGGAAAAGGCGCAAAGCACCCACAATCCTGTTGTCTACATCTTCTTAAATCTCTTTCAAGCACATATATAATTGAATTCACTTTTATATGAAATTTTGTTTTATTCATTTTATTTCTCATACTTAGTTTGATCCACAATATTGTTTTGATTCTTTGTATAACATTTTCCCATCTTCATAAATATGATAATACTCACTGTAGGAAGTATGAAAAATAGAAGAGCATAAATAAATGGCTAAATGCCATCACAAAATTTCTTCTAAGATTCAGGTGCTAAATTTATTTCATTCAAATCTTTTTTATGAATCTGTATGTGGTTTATAATACTGGCAATTGTGTGCTATGTATAGATTATTTTTAAAGGTTTAATTGTTTGTGTTTGAGTAACATGAGTACAGATGCTCTGGAAGGCCAAAGGGGGCGTCAGATCCCTTGGAGCTGGAGTTACAGGTGACTGTGAGCTACCTGATGAAGATTCTGGGAACTTGACTTTGACACTTCTGGTGTTTTGCTCTGGTAAGGTTATGCTGGTCTGTATCTCCACGTGGGCCCGCCACCATTTCCAGTTTGTCTGTGTTCAACGTTCTCTGCTTTCTTTTTGAGGCTTCCCCATGCCTCCTTTTCATGGCTATAATTCTTCCACTAGCTGCCTTTAGTGTAAGCACTGTATTTTACCATTTCAGCCTTTTGCAGTCATTTTGACTTTACATGAAGGATATTGACATTACCACATCCTTTGCATCCTCTTTACATCCTCCAGATCAACTTCTGTCCATGTTGCTCTAAGATTCCCCTCTGTGTCAGCATTCACATGATGCCTATAACAGCTGCGCTCTCCACCTTCATATAGGTTCATCTAGAATGTTAAGAATGACATACGTCCTGGTCTCTGTTTGTCTCCCAAGCATTTTTCTGGGGACACAGATACCACCTTAGGATTGTTCTCTGTTTTGATTGAGTTCCCATACTCTTTTTATTCTTTGCCAAAGTCTCTATATTTCACTCCATCCAGTCACGTATGAGAAATTTTAAAAGTTACTTCCCAGAGATACACCCCCTTCCTCTGGGACTCCCCCAGTCTAGACTTCACATTGCATTGCTGGGTCCTCTCATTCTTTCCTTCAGCTTGGCTCCCCTTCTTCAGGGGTTCCACACGTTCCCTCGTTGGTTTCTGTTTAATTGCAGCACATCAAGAACTTTCCAGTGACTTGCTGTGGGAGGGTAGACTTCTTGAGTCCTGGCACATTGCACCATAACATTCGATTAAGTCTTTCATTGACTGTAGAAGTCTTGGTTTAGATAAACTACTCTCAGAGCATTGAAATAGCCATCACCAACATTACTTATAAGAGACTAGCGACCAGCCTCCTTTAGTTTCATTAGTAGAGAACTTATTTTCTATCCACTGGAAAAGTCTAGAATTTTATCCTTTACATATATAGTATTCTGAAATTTTACAATAAGATACTAAGTGCAGGTCCAGGTCTGCTCAGATCCCCAGTCATTGTACTGGTCATTTATAGGTGTTTTTATTTTTCTGGTTCATGTATTTCTCTTTGGAATTTTTTCTTATATCACCACTTTGATAATTTCATAGTACAGAGGGACTATGTGAATGAGCTCTTCTACCCATTTTTATTTTGATTATGTATGTTTGTGTCTGTGTATGTGACATGAATGCCCACAGAGGCCAAAGAGAGCATCAGATCCTTTGGATCTGGAGTTAAAAGTGTGAGTGCTGGGAATAAACTCTGGTCCTTGGAAAGAGCAGCAAATACTCTTAACCACCAACTCATCTCTATGGCCTGTAGTTCTGTTTTTAAAATATCAACAGTTCGACTTCTCAAAAAAATCTGATTTTTTTCCCTTAGGATACATTTCTAGAAGCAAAATAAAAGAGCAAAAGGTAATTGCCAGCTTTGAATACTGCTGCCTAACTGCTTCCCAGTAAGTTTGTATTATTTTTAAATGTCACTATCAATAGGTGAAAACTCTTCTTTGTCATACTATTACCAGCTTCGGGTAGTGTTAGTATTTTTTTTTTTTAATGTTTCTTTAATGGGTGGTGATGGTGGTTGCTTTAAAACTGTGTTTCATAAATTATTAGTGCACTTGGAATCCTTCCAAGTTTTTTTTATTCTTTTATGAATTGTTTATTTATGTCTTTTGTCCCAAATGGGTTTCTATTATATGTCCACAAGCTCAGCAGAGACAGTTTCAGGAGGTTTGGAAGTGTTTGACGCTGGAATCATGTGGGGGAAACTGCGGAGGCTCATGCAAATGATTGTTAATTCACAGGATTCTTAGGCCAATCAGCTTGTGAAAGTCCCATTTCTTTCTTTCTGTGAACAACCAGGAGGCAGACAAGGAGGGGATCCCTAACAAGTCAGAATGTGTTTCGTATCTTAGAGTTCATTTATTATTTTGTTGTCTCAGCCAGTGTCACAGTAATGAGAAAAGTCACCAGACAGAATCAGAATGGATCTCAGGCCAGGAAATTGTGCTGACATCTTCAACAGGAGAATTGCCAGAACCATGGCAGCAGTGTTGGTAGGTACATGTCTATAGTCCTGGTGCATGGGAGGCTGGGATGAAGGATAATTAGTTCAAGGACAGCCTGTGACACACAGTGAGACCTTGACTAACCAAGAAAGAAAGAATTGCCAGACTCAAGTAAAACATTTGTCATTCAAGAATAAAGGGGTGTTGCTCTTAGTAATCAAAATGAGTGTACAAATGCCTCTAGGCTTGGATTGGGGTGTAGTTCATTGGAAGAGCTCTTGTTTAGCATGCTAGGTTCATCCCTAATGTGGTAAACAAACAAACAAATCAAACCAAACAAGAGGGAATGCCCCAGGCCTTTGTGCAAAAGGTCTTAAGAATTGTAATCTTCCAATTTCATTGGGTCTTGTCTCTATCTAATCATGGAGAATGTCTAGATCCCACATGGATCCTCAAATATTTTCAACCCAGCAGTGCTCCATATACTCTCATCATACCTCCCCTCAGAGAGATCCCCAGCAGTGTTCCTCATGACCTCATAGCTGTCACCCCCCTCCCAGGTCTTTCTGAAAACCCCTAGGAAGTGTCCCATGTATGAACATAAAATAAGGGACCTTTTTATATTCAGTATTTATAGGGCCTAAATATCTCAATTTTGAGTCCACAAATAAGATCTCCACAAGTTCTTCTGGAAACTTCTAGAAGGGTACCTCATATGAGCTCATAGGTTGGAATTCTGACCAATTTTGGGGGTCCCAACTAGATCTTAACACTGGCATCCAGCTATTCTCCTGTGATCAGTATTCCTGGGAGTTCCCAAAGACAGATGAATCCGAGGCCACAAGCAGAACCTTATCTTTCTAGCATGGCCGCTGCTCTGGCTGGAGGTCCTCCAAATTTTTGAGGCATCCACAAGATATCTGATTTGGAACTGCGATCTCTGGCTGGTCAAATATGTCCCCTTTCCTTGTATCTTAGTCCTTACCATAGTTCTCAATACCTTTTTTCAGGGCCAGGTACATTACATAGTTTTTGTGCTCAAGAATCTTTCTGTCTCATAGAGAAAGGAGGAGGCACTAAGCCATTACGAGGGAGCTAAAATCCAAGGTTTCCTAGACAAACCCACCAGACATGGCTGCCTTTTGTTGGAGGACATTATTTCGGGATACTACATTGAGCCCCCTAAAGCTCAAATTGGATGGAGATGAAAGAGAGGCATTTTGATTAAAGAGCCACAAGTCCAAAGAATCAGGGAGTACTAAGTCATGGAAAAGGGCTAAGTAGAGCCGAGGTGTGGCCATTGGGACACTGGTATCATAATGGGCCAGTCATTAAGGGTCTGGATACTATGATTTGAAATTCAGATTTTATCAGAAGGTGGATTCGAATTGTCTTCTGAACACACTCACTGAGGAATCTTGGACAATCTTGTGTTTATGTAGTGTATCAGAAAGGCAACTCTTTTATTGATTCCAGAGGAGGCCAGTATGTTGAACACCTTCAAATAAGCACCTTCCCCACCTCACCCCTCTGATAGAACTCTGGCACCTGAGTTTAGGAGTCTTAATTTGTCCTAGAGTTACTGAAGCAAAAAAAAAAAAAAAATACGATAAAACAATTTTACAATCCCTAACATACAAAAAAAGAAAAATGTCTAGAAAATAAGAACTAAAATAGTTTTGTGCCAGAAGCAGTGTATGTTCAAAATATCCAGGTAAGGTTGGCTTCATCACTCTGGAGGAACAGGATTGAGTCCTGAGCTTATGGTAAGGTGAAGAAAGAATTGACAGAAAAGATAATCCAAAGCTAGATGCTCAGGACTTGACCTACATGGGATGAGGGAGCTGAGGCAAAGGGAGAAGAAGAAGGTGAGAATGTTTGAATGGATGTGCTATGTCACCCCTCTGTGCTGAAGACCTTTTCCACAATTTCCTAGAGGATTACCCTTGTCTAGAGATATCTACTTGTCAACGTCTGTGTTGCTGTCCTAGACAGGCTGCATCCAATGATTGGTCAGTATCTGGGTATATCAGGTCCCTCACCCAAACTCACAGAAGCTATGGCTACCTGCACAAGATCTACATAAGATCCATCCAGCCAACATTCAGCATGGACAGCATGGACAGTAGAGGAGCTCATGAGGCCCCTCTCTTCCATGAGGAGCTTATTGGTGGTTGATGGTGGCCAGGAATGGGGTGAGAACTCTTTTCCTCTGGGGATGTGGCTGCTAGTAGGCTAAGGTGGTTGGTTCTATATCCACGCACATTGGGGATAGCACCAATTGGACTCTGTGTTAATTTTTTAATATGACATGCAGACCATGGGAGGATGTGTTGAGAGGGGTCTGTAAGGGAACAAGCGAGTGAATTTGATTAAGATACATTGTGTACATATGTGAATATAAAATAATAAGTAAACATATTATAGAAAACATGAGTAGATTAAGTCATTAGTATTCTAGGGTTTGTTAGGAATCTTGAATTAGCCCAATTCCAGTAGGAAGATTAGTACATATATCTTGAATATTGAAAGTCCCATGATCCTTCCATTTCACTGAGTCTTAGGACTCTGGCTTCACATGTAGCTCCTGACTGTACCCTGGGTACACTGGGTTTCCCTAGCCTCTACTCCTCCTTACCTATACTCCTGCCCTGGTCATACTTCCACCCCAGAATCCAGGCATACTTCAGCTCCAGTCTCTCCTCTGCCAGCTTCATTTCTAACCTTGATTAGACTCTATCATCTCTGGGGTTCAGTTAGAAGCCTAGCCCTAGTGCAAATTACATGAGCATCCCACTGGTGAATATTATGAAGCTAGTCACTGCCGGGCCCCACCTTCCCTAGACTCTCTCAGGCACAGGTGGTGATGTCTTGAACACAGGGTTGCAGATTTCTGTCCCTACTAGCTACGGTTTTACACATGTAGAATCACATGTCATCGGGATGTTGCTCTTCTAACCATCTTTGGGCAGCAACCTGTCTGTCTCCTGTTGGTCCTTTGCAGTTTTCTGCTTGTCCTCCATTCTCATTCACTTTATCACTACATTTCAAACTTCAGCTTTTCAGAGAGAAATCATTTGAGCACCTGGTCCAGCCCATGTGGCTCTCCAGTGCCTCTATTACACCATCCATGTTTACTTTGCTGCATAGATGTTTGTTTCTCTGATAGTTTGTATTTGCTTGCCCCTCTGTCTTCCTTCAACTGCAATGGTAGAATCCAAAAGGAGGATTTTGTGAACATTGTTCACCCTTTTGTCTCTAGCACCCAGTATGGTGCCTACTACGTGTTAGGAGTTCAATAAACACCAAAAACAAACAAACAAACAAAAACAAAACAAAGCAAAAAACCCAAAACAGAACTGACTAAGTGAATCTGTTGGCTGCTGTGGAGTTTATCATATTGAATTTATTATATTAAACACTTCTAGATATTGCATTGACTGGAATTAAACCAGAAGTCCTCGTATCCTCCCTGTAAGAGTTTCTGCAGCAAAGCCTGTCCCAAATAGGATCGTGTGTGTTATGAGAACCCGGGTGCATCACCTGCCACCTTGGCTACCAGTTCATTTCACCTTTTGGATACTGATCCTTTCTCATTTGATTTTCCCCTGCACCATTGGCTTGATTGGCAGTCATTAGCAGAGGATGATCCATTTATGTGAAACACCTGCTTCCCACCCGGATCCCTCATGAGTCTTCATCTCTGGACCCTGTACAGGAAGCTTGCGGGTATCCTTCATGGCTGAGTGGGCTCTTGGAATTTTCTCCAGGAGTCAGTTCCAAACTGGCACCATATGGGTGACCACCTGTGTGACACTTTGCCAGCACTGCATCAAGCGCACCTGCCAACTGATGAAAGAAACCAGGGTGTCCAGGAGGATTGGCAGAAAAATAGACCCCAAAAGAAAGCTAAGCCGGGGGGGGGGGGTATTACTTTTTGTTGTATGAGCTGGGTTATCATTTGAATGGCATCTCTTACCTTTTCACCCAACCTTCAAATATCAGCCTTGCCTCACTCCCACCGACCCACTACAGAGGAGAAAGTGACAAATGTGTCAAAGGTTATTTGATTTCTATCCAATAATAATAAATGAAAAAACCACATACTGGTATCATAGTTATTGGCCACAGTTCTCCAGAGACACAGAACCAGTAGGATTGATTAGCTGATGATATGGATAGATAGTTAGCTAGAAAGACAGACAGATAGATGGATAGACAAGATGGCATATTAGGATATAGATGCACTATGAAAGCTTAGCCTTTGACACACTTTTGAAAGCTGAAGAACCTGGTTGCTCAAGAACAAATGGAGCTGATGATGTGAGTCAGTCTGAAGCTAAAATCCCAAGGATGCTGAGATTTGCTGGTCTAAGTCCTAGAACTCTGATATTCAAGGACAGGAGAAGGGTATGTCACCTCAATGAGAGAGAGAGAGAGAGAGAGAGAGAGAGAGAGAGAGAGAGAGAGAGAGAGAGAGAGAGAGAGAGAGAGAGAGAGATTGAGAGAGAGAAAGAGAATGGATTTGCTTTCTTCTGCCTTTGGGCCCTATCTGAGCCTTCAGCTGATTGGCTGTTGTCCACTCACATTAAATGCAGATGGATCTTTCTTAATGAGTCCATTGATTCAAACACCAGTTTCTTTAGAAAACGGTCTCACAGACTTGCCCAGGAATAATGCTTTCCCAAGTACCTAGGCATCTATCTAACACAGTCAAATTGACACCTAAAATTAGTCATTAGAAGAGGGAAAGGAAGGACACAGGTGGGGACTGTGATTATACTTTTAATTATTGCAGTAGAAGCAAGGAATCACTCATTATCTAGTTGGGTTGTACCTACAAGCTGAGTCCAGTTGTGTTCTTTGGATAAGTGATGAGACTCCCAGAACCAGGAGTCAGCATATTTGATCGGATGGCTCTAGGTGGAATTCATCAGCCAAAGTTATAGGAGGAACTCTGGCTGCAGGTGAAGGTGTTCCATTTGAAGATACTTCTTGGGTTTGCTTCTGTGCTTCTGCCATCAATGTCACGTGTAGTCTTTCCTCTTTGGTCCTCATTTAGGATCATCCAAAGCTATTGGCCCATTAGGCCATTTACAGCCTTCTTCATTATTTTATTTGGTCTTTTAAGAGTTTACTTGCTTGATACTTTTGGAATGGTCACTGTTCTGCTGTAATAAGGAAAGTGGATGGAAGTTGATTGCAACATCCTTGAAGAGCTTGCTGAAAGGGACTTTTATCCCAAGCATGGGGAAAAGGGGAATCAGAAAATATTCCTTAAGACTGAGACTTCTGAAGCCAAGTTCTGGCAGAAGAGCAAGATTTTATCTAATGAAGATGAGCATGGAAAGTGTCCCCAACAAAGGCCACTAGTGAAAAAAATCACTAGGACATCATGCATCAGAGGATGACAGTAAGAGCTGGGAAGAATTGACTAGAGGCCTCACAGGAGCATACATGAAACTTTGCAAAGATGACTGTGGCTGCAGTGTGGTCAATGTGTCAAAGAGAGGTAGACAATTAGCTGGCCTTGTTGTTGGCAATATGCTAGAAGCCAGAAAAAGGGGAGAAGGGGAAAGAATTTAGGATTAAAGACATAACTGGAATTTTCAGCTGATCTGATATAATGGGGGTGAGGGAAAGTATGATCCACAAGTCTTGGGAAAATAGACAGATGTGGTACCAAGAACTGAGATAAAGGCAGCCATGAAGAAGCAGGTGAGGATGTGCCTTCCCCTTTCTGTAGTTTGAAAAGAAGGCTTGGGTCTACCAAGTATCACCCCCCCTCTCCTTAACAGCCTGCCCAAAGAAATGAGATTCCTTTTGGCCACCTAGGAAAACCTGAAGGGAATAAGATGCCCTTCTGGACATGCCCTTCTGGACATTGGGCACTGTCCACTTCAGGAAGACTGAAGCAACCCACCTGAAAGGGAAGCAAGCAAGCAAGCAAACAAACAAGAAACAAAACAAACAAGTATTTCTGAGCTACTCAGCCTTCTAGGCCTGTAGACTCTGAGAAGGGACCTCATGGCCAACACCCACATATACCAGGCATGAGGAGCTGGCTGAGCATCTGGCATTGCCTGGCAAGTCTTACTTTCTTTAGGACAGGGGTAGTAGATAGTTTTGACTGTGTTCTCTGGGTATTTGGGTCCCATCCTGGTCAGGTAGGAAAGTGCAGAGCTACTTGAAAGAGATCATATGCATAGATTATGCCAACATGGGCTCTACTTTCTCTGAAAAGCAATTTCAAAGACACTTCATTCTCCACCTGCATTTGGCTAATAGCCTGATTACAGCCACACTAATAACCTTCAAACACTCTCAGGAGCAGCCTTGGCTCTGAAAGCCACCGCCTCCCTTCCTCCTTGTCCTATTTCATGCTTCCCCAGGAAGGCAATGACAACAGCTGTGCATTCCTCCCAGGCCTGAGCTGCTGCAAGGAGAGGCAGATGGTTGTGGGCTCATTCCTGAAGTGCCGTTCTGGGGACCATCAGCCACAGCTCCCAGGCTGACATCCCACTCAGGGCTACAGGTCAGAGCATAAACAGTTCTTATGAATATGGATGCAGAGGATGGAGGCTGATTGCTTTCGTCCTGCAGGGCAAAGCTACCACCCTGAGTAGGGATGGTATTTTTGCTGAGGTACAAGGTCAGAGTGAAGGGTGGTCTTTGAGCCACAAGAAAGGCCATTTTGAGATTTAGGAGCTTGTCGCTATCAGAAGAAACAGTGTGGGGAAGCTTTTGTGGTTGTTGTGCTGTGTTCCTTTACTCAGCTCTTGCCATTTTCCTTGACAGCTTCTAGTTAGGAGACCAGCTGGTTAGATGCTGCAGGAGGATTTTTTTTTTTTTCCAGTGGTGAGTTGTGGTGGGTGAGTAGGAAAACATCTTCCAACTCTAAGGGGCAGCACACTGTCCTAATTCATGACTTAGCTGACAATAGTCCTGTATATGTGTTTCTTCCTCTTCTTGTTGTGCAGATCCCACCCAGTCTCCATGGTTCAGTTTGGGCCTCCATCTCCTTCATAATCCTGCCTCTGATGGCTCCAGATCATATTTATGTGGCGTCTAGAGTCTGAAGGGCTCTGTTACTGTTTGTGACTTACAGAATCCAAATCACATTCAATTCATCCAAAGAGCTTTCGTGTTCATTACTAGTTTTCTAGTCATTTGGTTTAGTGCCCAGAAACCAGCATCCGAAGAGGCAAGTCTCCATGGCATTCAGAGGGATATTGTTGCTACAGGTCATGACCCTAAGGCTATGGGAATGCCTATCTCAGGAGCGATGCCACTAAAGACTGGCCCATTACAGATAAGTGCCTGGACCCTGAAAATATGGCTCCGTAGGTAAAGTGCTTGGCATGCAAGCATGAGATTGAAGTTTAAAACACCAGCATCCGTGTAAATGCTGGGTGAGCATGGTAGTCTGCCTGAAATCTCAAGATGCGGAGGTGAAGACAAGAGATCCCTGGGGCAAGCTGGTTGGTTATACTAACACAGTTGGAGGCTTCTGGGTTCATTGGAAGATCCTACCTACACACACACACACACACACGCATGCCTGCATACATGCAAACATGCATACATGTATGCTCACACACCACACCCACAGATATATCCAAAACCAGAAAAACCAAAGGGACTCTGGGCAGAGAAGGCTGAGGTTTGCTCCCGTTTCTCTTTCTTCATTCCTCAGAGGGATACATTCTGAGCAAGGTTCACTATATGGATGCTTGGCTTTCTATCTGGACCAGGAGACAGGACTGTGTGTTGCATCCTGGCTTCATTTCGATGACCTTTCATGATAGGTGGCACATATGGGACATGAGAACAATAAAGAGGGGCAGTAATGATCAGTTTATGGGCCCTAGTTGCTCAGGAATCTCTGTATAGCCATCCGGGAGCATCCATTTATTCCTTTGGTGCTCATCCTAAGGTCAGTGATTAAGAACCTAGTCAGAGAACATGGGGACACTTTGGATCTGGGAAGAGATGAAGAGGTGGAAGGGGTTAATGGAAGCATGACAGGAGCACAGGCTGAAGCAGCTAGGTACACATAGCTTGGATTTTTCCTTAAGGAATCTAGCTTGGTCTTCTTCAAGCACTTACACCACATTTTAATTATACCCCAAATGTCATGATAATCCCACTTCTATGGCTTTGCTTAAGCCAAGTCATGTATCTTTCATCATTGTCCACTTGAGAAATGATTACTTAGCCATCGAGCCTCAGCTCCAATGCTGCAAACCTGGAGTCCCCAACCTGGGACCTCAGGGTTTCAAATACTTTATATTTCCTTTTACATCCACTTTTCCACTATGAAACCTGGTTCCTTTGTGAGTCTGTCTCTCTGTGAACTCCTGAAGGGCTCGGACTATTCTTCCTTCATTTCTGAACTCTTGACAGGAACCCAGGACCCAGAACACTGTGGGTCCCGAACAGATGTTTTCAGAATTGAACAAAAGCTGAAGGAGGCACTGAGCTGTTTTGAGCGAGAACTGAATATACTTCCGTGCTAAAGGATTTTTGCCTAGAGACAGATGCTGTGGTGGATAAGTCAAGGTCTGGACCTCAGCTAAGGCAAATGAAGTAGGAAAGCATGAAACAAAAGCAGGATTTGCTGTCAATTTTAGTGTGGAGACTTGAGGTGGGTTCTGACTCTTGGGCTTTTGCGTTAGGAATCACTAAGGGAAATATCTCATAAGAAGGGAGATGGGATGGTGAAAACAGTAATGGTTCTCTGAAGCCAAGGGAAGCATTTCCTTTCTCCAGTGAGTAAAACAAGGATCTTTCAAATGGGGGAAGTCGATCTCTAATGGCCAGAACAGGTAGATTGGCTGTTTGTGGTTTTGGTTGAAGAGAGAAGGAAATGAGCCAATGTAGAACCCAGGCAGAGAGAAGGTCAGTTAATGTCGGTCACTTACTATAAAAGAAGGGATTATTTCAGTGGTCCAGGACTCCGTACTCCTGAAGGGAGGGCAGAGGCTGCTATCCTGAACTAACCTCAGGCCCTTCCTTCAGCTTCTGTGCTTTGCCTGCCCTGGGATCCCCCTCTGACTGGTGTGGTGAAAACCTGCTGTGGTTCTTGAGAGCAGAAAGTCCCTGGGTGTGGGGGATGACAGCCCAGGTTAGAGCACAGCTTATCTGGCCTCTCAGATTGGAAAGCAGCAGCCTTAGGATATAAGAAATTGCTTCCTCGGATGGGTGCTCTGCTGAACTTCTTCCAGACACATGGGAAAATGCAAACAGTGGAGCCTGTTCAATCCAGAAGTGCCTTGGAGGGAAATGTTGGTGGAGCTGGAAGCACCCAAGCCTATCGGTGCTTTTGGACCACTGGCCTGCCAACTCTGGGGTTTCTGTCCCCTGGAGGAACACTGGCTAGAGAGTTCATCCTCACCCTCAGTGATATCACCTCTGGACTCCACATCATTTCTCTATATGCCCCACCCAGTCTTGAGCATCCTGCCAGGCTGGCAGGACTTCCCATGTCCTGGTTCCGGCAGGTGCTGCGAACCTATTCCTCTCTGTGCCCTTTGATAACGTTTAGAGATAACCTAATTGGGCTTCTTTCAAAATGGTCTCTCCTTATGATGCTTGGTGACATCTGAACAGTTGCAATTGGAGCTGTACTAAAGCTGAGTATTTTCAGAGGTGGGAAGGACCAAGGACAAAGGCCACAGATGAACTCAAAGATGCAAGGCTCGGGAACTCTGCTCTTATTTCTTCTTTGAAAGGTTCTATTCTGTCTGTATTTTAGCCTTAGTGGGCCACCCTAACTTTGCCAATATTTCAGTTTGTTTGCTCAGAGAACTTTCTTTAAAAATATATATATATACATATACATACATACATACATACACACACACACACACACACACACACACATATATATATATATTTGAGAGAGAGAGGATCCTCCTATGTAGTCCTGGCTGTCCTGGAACTCACTTTGTAGACCAGATTGGACTCAAACACATAGAGATCTGACTGCCTCTGCCTCCCAAGTACTGGGATAAAAGGCATGCACCACTATGTATAACATTCTTTTAAAAATATTTTAATTAAAAATTATTTTATGTAGTGACTACATGTATATATGTGTGTGCAGTACTTACAGGGGCCAGAAGAGGGCATCAGATCCCCCGGAAGTGGAGTTACAAACTGTTGTGAACCACCATGTATGTAGGTGCTGGGAATTTAACCCAGGTCCTCTGCAAGAGTAGCAAATACTCTTAACCACTAAGCCATCTTCCAAACCTTAAGATAATTCTCCTTTAGTTATGAATTTCACTTGACCATGAACATAGAAATCTGAGCAAAAGAAAATTATCGATAAGGTTTTATCTTCCCCAAGAATTTGATATGATGGAGACAGTTTGGTGACATTGTTACTGCCAAACAACATACCTGTCTGTTGGAACAGTCCTTCTTGGGGACAACAGTGCAGATGCGCATGAAAATGACTGGAGTGAACAATAAGGGGCCTAGCTTCCTGTACCTGGGGACCTTTTTTCACAGTCTCAGTTCTTAGATCATATGGGTGATTCCATAAATACAAAGGAGGCATTCTGGGAACAGAGGTTGATGTGTGACAGCATCCATCTGTTCCCCTTTACCTGGAAGGCATGAGATATCCTAGAGCCTCTGTCATTCAAACTAGGGCTCAGATTGAGGAGTCGGAGTAAATCATGATCACACTCAATTACTAATATCAAGATTACTAACAAATTAGACCCATTCTTCTCAGATTGTGAAGGGCAGCTTGTTAGAGGCTCTGCGGGACTAAGAGAGGTTAGGGTGGATTTAACCCTATCCTGACAGACAGTAAAGAAGAAGGACAGACTGAGCTTAATTCAGTCTGCATCATGGGACTATAACTTGGAAAGACATGTCTCCCATGTCTATGCCCCAAACGATACTATAACAGATACTCATTTTGCTGCCCCCCCAATAGTTCTATTCCAAACAGCTAAGATGAACAAAGGCTCCTGGAGCAGAAAACATTTTATGAGATTTAGCTGAGTCTCATCTGCCTGCGGCCAACAGCACATTACAGGAATGGCATTATTGTGTTGGAGACCTGGGTCCCTTTGCTCTAACTGTCATTGTCTGTTATCATTATAGACTAAAGGACGATGTAATTGAGTGAGAACTCTGCACACACTGCTTTGGAAGAGAGCAATAGCATCCAGTTTATTCTTGGGAACTGTATGGTGTGTATGGCCCGGGGTGGGGGCATTCCCTTGT
This sequence comes from Phyllotis vaccarum, assembly GCA_033318265.1. Classification (NCBI taxonomy): domain Eukaryota; kingdom Metazoa; phylum Chordata; class Mammalia; order Rodentia; family Cricetidae; genus Phyllotis; species Phyllotis vaccarum. The sequence goes on from JARWLC010000006.1 coordinate 64,648,052, forward strand.
AGCATACCTATGTTTATGTGGACCAATAGACGTATCTAAATTGGTCTTCTGAGATCTGGAGGACATGTCCCAGAGAGAGAACACAAATGATAGAATTTGACAAAAGCAAAGCAGGGAAGGCTTTCCTTCATTGTGTTCCTGACGACTGAAGTGTAGTGTGAAGTTGTTCACCTTGAACTCCATGGAGGACCCGAGTGACTGAAAATCAAAGGCATGCAACCATCAGATTAGGCCACTAATGAGACGGTTCTAGAAGAGGCCTTTGAAGCTGGGGTGACAGTCTCTACATGTCTTAGCTGTTCCCAAGGAGGAGTGGAAATGACCTGGGGATGATGCTAGATGAGGAAGTGAGAGGCAGAAGTTGATCCATCGAGGATGCTATTTTTTTTTCCTGAGCCTGCCTCGCAGCACATAGGACTTGCATCCATATGGGCAGAGCCTTTATTTCCTGGAGTTTAGGGTGGCAGAGGAGAAAGGTTCAATCCAGAGGTAGCTCTGAGGGAAATCTGGGTGATGCCGGAAGCACCCTTCTTTATGATTCATTGCTCTCAGTCACTGGCCTGTGAACTCTGTCTGGGGTTTTCTACCTCCCAAGGGAACACTGGCTGGACATTCCATCCTTATCTTCAGTGTCCTTACCTCTGGACCACATGTCATTCCCTTATATCCCTATGGACAAGGATTGTCATGTCTGACTCACGCTTTCCACTGTTGTCCCCAATACGCTCCCAGTGACAATCGCTGGCATCCAAAGCCACACTCTCCTGGATGTCCTCCCTCCCACCTGTCTGTTCCTGTCTGGTACAGCCCACTCCCTTGGGCACACCCGGATCCTTCAAAATTGCTAACCTCTGAAAAATGAACTCTGAAATGTGCTTTCTGAATGTCTCTTCCTGTCATTTTCCCCACTCTGCCTGTCTGCCCTCACAGAACTATTGCCCGGGTCCTCCAGTCCCATCCTGATGGCTTAGTACAGCTCCTAGAATACTGCCTCTATGCAATACTTCCCCCAATCTCCTTTCTCTTAAATCTTATCTCCCATACCCTCCTTGGAGCCTCAATTACCACAGGGCTTCACATTCTGCAGTAGCCTCTTGCAAACCTGTTCCTCTGCGTCCCCACTGCTAAACCCTCTTCTGAATAGAGCTTCAGTGGTATCTCTCATTGGCTCAGGCTCTGACCTTTAGCTCTGGGTCCATTCCAGTGCTGCATACTGTTTGTGTCTCCATCTCAAAGTCCATCTACTGCTCCCTAATGTCCAGGCATTCCCATGTGGCCTGTTCTTCATACCTTCTGTCCTATGCACATTTTATTTGTTTGTATGCCTCTGGCTTGTGTCATGATAGGTTGGCTACATATTGGTGCCTTCTACAGGAAGATGTGGTTTTTGAGGACAAGAATCAGTTTTACTGAATTCTACCAGCACAACCCCTGCCCCACGGTTAATATTATGAACATTAAATATTCTCTCTCTCTCATGTGTGTGTGTGTATGAGAATGGGGAGCATGTGTGTGTACATGTCCAGAAGATATCCTTGGGTGTCATTTCTCAGCCACCATCTGCCTTGATTTTGGTGGTGGGGTGTCTCATTGGCCTGAAGTTTACCAAATGGGCTATCTGGTTGGCCAGAGAGCTCCAACAATCTGCCTCTGCCTCTCCCATGTGTGGCTCCATCCCTCCCCCTCCAGGTTCCAGAGATCAAACTCAGGTCCCCAAGATTGCAAAGCAAGTGTATACTGACTAAGCTATTTCCCCAGCCCATATATTGCCTTCATAAACTTCTCAGGACATACATTCTACTAAATGGGCCTTTGGGTCTCAGGGAAGCCTTAAAGCCCAATATTCATATCTCCTTAAAGTTTTCCTGGGGGGGGGAAAGACTCTCTTGGAGCCCTCTGCCAGTTCATCCTTCCTTTTTGTAGTGCCAATTGCCAGGCGGTCATTCATAATCTGCCATGAGGAGGCAGGGCTGTGGTGGTGGTGGAGAGGCAGCAGGGACCAGAGAATGTCACAGAACACTGTGTGAACTGGCAGCAGTTCTGTGGGCTAACCAGCTGGCATGGTGGGGGAGAGCCAGAGGGAAAATTCATATTTTTCTGCCCAAAGCTGAGAATCAGGAGGGCAGTCGGTGGTCTCAGTGCTGAAGGCTTAGGCGGGAGATATGTCAAGGTCACCTTTGCTTTGTGACTGACCAGAGAGAGGAGTTGTGAATGTTGTGTGTGTTCGTGTGTGGGTGTTGCAATCCACTGGCCATGTCTAGATAGCTAATAGCATGCTTCCACGGCAGAGCGAGAGGAAGATGCACTAATCCGATTTGTAATTTATCTCTTGGGTTGATCCCAGTGTTCTCCTTTGTTCCTGACCTGATGCATTTATCTGAAGGCTCAGTGAGTTCACCTTGGCAAAGTCTTGCATGAATAGAAGAAACATTTAATTTAACAGATAAGCATATAGCTCATAGTCCTGAGTGTGTGTGTGTGTGTGTGTGTGTGTGTGTGTGTGTGTGTGCATATGTGCATGCAGCTGCTTTAACCCTTAAATGAAAGACTTCTTCTCAGGAAAGGAAGACAGGATTGGTTTGTACAGTTCTTGCTTTTGCAAAGGCAGTAGATAGAGAGCCAGCCCGTTTAAAGAGATTCCAAAAGACAGTCAGATCACAGTTCAGGCTTTTCTTTAATCTAAGTTGGTTGGGGATAAGGTGAAGAAAAGACGTAGCTCTGGGCTTCTTGCCCTTCTCGGAGTCATATAGTTCTCAGGCTCAAAGAAATTAGACAGCATGGAATCTAGTGCCTACTACCTTTCAAGGCATCAGAGTCACCATGACTGATGGTAGTAAAAATTTACCAAAAAGGTGGGTTTCTTGAATCCCTCTCAAACCTCCTGGTTTGCTGGGGCAATGTTACCCACAGGAGCTGCCTCCTCACCTGCCTAAGGATACAAGGCTAATAGTGCTGGTCCAAGGTTAGGACAAAGTCTTCTGACCCTCCATATCCCCCATTCACAGCTCCAAGAGTCTTGGAGCTTTACAAGTTTGGAAAGCATGGCTCATACTAGATACAAGAGAGTATTGAAAGTACCTTTATCTGAAGACCCCAAGTCCGTATAATCACATTAATCCCTACCAAGAGAGTCCAAAGGCTTTAATTTCCAAAGTGTATCAAGTCAGCAGAAATGGAACGCTCATTCTGGGATGGCCTGATACCTTCTGGCCCCATCTTTGGCACTGTAGGATTTCAAAGTCTTATGTGAATACTTCACTCCACTCTCCCTAATGACCAGCGCCGTTCCTGATGATGCAGAATAATTGGATTTGGTTTCTTCCTGGTTATAGCTCACCCTCCTCTCTCTCTATCTCTTTCTTCTCTCCTCTTCTCCTTCCATTTGTTCTTTCTTTTATTCCTTTTCTCTAGTAGCTTTTCAAGCATATGATTCGCCATATAATCCACTCACTTAAAACGCATGTCAGTGCTTCCGAGTTTATCTACAGAGCTATGTAGACATGGCTCTAATCAACTTTAGAATATTTTCATCACTTCCCAAAGAAACTCTAGCTCAGTTAGCAGTGACTGTCTTCAGTCTTTCACCGTTCTCAAGGTGAACTCACTGAGCCTTCAGATAAACGCACCTAATTCATGGACAACAATTAATCTATGTTTTGTCTCTACAGATTTGCCTCTTCTTGGCATTCAGTGTGGAACCACACAGTATAAACTTGTCTCCAGCCTCTCTTTCACTTAGCATCGTGTTTCCAGGGTTGGTCCACAATGTGTCATATACTAGTACTTCATTGTATCTTTTCTGCCAAATAGTATTTCATCTTATAGACATAACACATTTTGTTTTCCTATTTTCTAGTTGTCAAACATGGGTTACTTTCAGTTTGGAGTTATTACAAGTCAAGCTGCTATGAACAAAACATTTTTGTATGTTTTCATTTCTTCTGAGTATCATAACTAGGGGCAGAGTGATTGAGGCATGTATTAACTCTGGGCTTAAACTTTTAAGAAATCGCCGTACATTTTCCAAAGATGATTCAGCCTTTTATGTACTATTCCCACCACTTTGCCTCTTTGTATTGTAGGAGAGTTTCAATTTCCCCACAGACAATCTGTCATTATCTGGCTTGTTTGATATTGCTAGCCTAGTGGGTGTACAACTATCTTATTCTGTTTGTTTGCATTTCCCCTCATGGCTCACAGGATTGGGGATCTTCTCTATGCTCCCTGTCCATATGTATGCCATCTTTGGAGAAATCCTCAGAGCTCTTCTGCCCATCTTTTAACTGTACCCTTTTATTATCGGTGTCCAAGAATTCTATCTTTATTCTAGATCTGTCAGCTCCATGATTGTCAAACAGTGTCCAACCTGGGGTTTTTTTTTTTTTTTTTCATTTCATTGCCAATGCCCTTTGAAGCAAAACAGCTTGTAAAGTTGATTTAGTCCATTTTCTTTGTTGTGAGCGTGTGTGTGTTTTCCTCTTTATTCTTTGTGTCTAGGGGTTATAACTAAGGCATTAGTAGCTAATTCAGAGGTCATGTAGGTCGACTCTATTGTTCTAAGAGTTTCACAGCTGAGCCTTTTGATCTGTGTGAGTTCTATGGCGTAAGCCAGGGACACAGGTCACTCTTGAGCTTCTGTTTCATCTGACTGTCCTGACACCATTGGTTGAAAAAGCCATTGTTTCTCCCATTGAACTGCTTCAGTGTGCTGGCAAAGGCCACCTGTCTGTGTATGTGTGGGTTTATTTCTAGACCTTCAGCTTTCTTCTTAGATATCTCCTATCAATGTCATGCTGCTTGAGTACTTGTATGAAGGTCTTAAGTTTTGAAATGGGTGTTTTTCTACTTTCTGTGGATATCTGAAAGAACGCACTCTAAAGGAGGCTGGGATGTGTCTAGAGAGGAAAGCTTGACACCAGGGGCCAACAACTCGGGGAAGCAAAGACGGGGAATCAGGGAATGCCATTTGTATGTCTTGCCCTTCCCCATGTGACCTCATGGAAGCCACTCAGTCGCTTTTCCATTTTGTAGAGTCTAGACTCTGAGCTAGTTGACTGTGAAAGGAATTTTTGATTCTACAAATTCTGGAGGCAAGGAAGTCTCAGCTTGTTTAGGCCAATTCTACCATAGGACCCCGTGACTTAGTATCTGTGTAAGTGCGTGTTTGTGTATATGTGTGTGTGGGGGGGGTGGGGGGGGGAGTGCAGCCAGATGTGAGCCACAGTGCTGAGTGTAGGATCATAGGACAACACGGAGTATTAGCCTTCACCTCCAAAGTCTCTCTCAGTGCTGACCAACATGGATTCTCCCCTATGTACAATTATATACGATAAGAATTCTAGGTTATCTCATCATGCCAGGGAGCCACAGAGACCTTGAAGATGACCAAGGTCATGTCTAAAGGATTCAGCTGATCCAACATGGGGCACTATGGACGTTAATAAGACTAATGACTGTTATGGGTCTCAACGTGTGGAATATTGTTAAATTTGTGAGTTCAAATGCTGCTCCAAAAACACTATTACTTGGGAGCACTGGATTCTGTGATCTGTGAGAGACCATCGGTGTCCTCCTTCTTGCCCTGGTTCTATGACCTTACTGCTTTATCTAGTTGTTGTGTTCATGGACTCTGTGCCAGCACTTCACTGCCAGCCTGCTGTCACCACTCTGTCATTCTGTGTCCATCTGTTTGGAGAAGGTGTAGAGAGCTGCAGAGTTATTGGTAAGGGTCCACCCACCCAGAATGGATCAAACTCCACCTGCTGAGAAAACACTTCCCTTCTCAGGGAAGTACCTTTGCCCACTCTAACACTGAACAACCACCAAAAAGACTTCTCAAATGGAGCCTTGAAGATTTCAGGAGGTTAACGAGATGGCTTTGGGCTGAAGAAGTGTGGCTCATAGGGCTCAGGTACTCCATTGCCTTGGGCACTTGTGCTCTGAGCTTCGCTCCTCCAGGCTTCTCTCTGCTTTGTCCCTTCCAAGCCTCAGTTTCTTTTCATATAAAAGCAAAATGGCCAGGCACACACTGTGCCCAGAGAGAAGAGCCAGACCCAAAGGTCACCTACTATATGATTCCCTTTATGTGGCCTTCTAAAAAAGGCAAATGGGGGTTAGAAAACAGATCAATAGCTGCCAGGAACAGATGGGTGGGGAAAGAATTAGTTACAAGGGGCACAGGAAACATTTGGGTAATGGACTTGCTTCATGGTGATAGGCCTCCCTGCCACCCGCCCCCACAATGGGCATTACATCATTGTGTATGTTTATCTGAATTGATAACACTACACATAAAAGGGATGAGTTTTATTACAAATGAGTTACAGCTCAGCAAACAAGCAACAAAAATGATCCCTTGTATGCATGTGCGCGTGCACACACACACACACATACACACACACATGTGTACACACGCACACATGCACACACACACACACGCACATGTGCACACACGCACACATGCACACATGCAAGCACGCACACATGCACCTATCTCTGAGGTCTCTCTTGGTGCTGCCCTACACAGACTCTCTCTCTGAGGTGTAATCATTGACAGCAGAAAGAGATATCCAAGGTTTTGATTTTTTTTTTTTTTAAGTATTCTCCCTGACTTTTCTTTCCATCCTTCATTAAGTGAAACATCCTTTCCATGATGTAACAGGAGAAAGAGGAAAAGCAGGCTTCATCTTCAGGGTCCCATGTTCAGGACTGAAGCCTCTCCCTCAGTGGTGGTGTATGTGTATCTTATCTCTATAGATGTCAGACTTCTCAGGATGGAAGCCTCATCTGCTCTTCCTATTCTAGGTCAGGAGTCTGAGTCTCTGGCTTGAAAACAAATTATTTCTGAGTGTGAGCTCAGAATCCAGATCCCAAGGAAGAAGCTATGCGACCCAAAAGACAAATAGCATTGTTGATGGGGATGTGGTCTCTACTGTTTCTGCCTCCATCAGGGTCTGAGTGATGAGTACCCTCCTCAATAAATAGCCAACCACTCTATTGTTACTGAGGCACACTGCTGGGTGTCCACTGAGGTCATCCCAATGGCCCAGGGAGGGAGCCAGGTTTCCACTGGTAGAAAACAGCAAGTGGTTTGTGACAGTTACAGAGGCAGCTGCCTACACGGGGCCAACAGGACCTTTGAGCTGGTGGGAAGGAATAGCACTCCAAACCACAGGGGCACACTGCCTGGCTGTCTGGCCAGGGTTTGAGGCATCTTCCACCATCATCAAATCCCAAATCCATCTCAAATGTGGTGCTCACACCAGTGCCTGTTTCAGGAGCATTTTGCGGTGTGCTAGTTTCCAGGTCTTCTCCTGGGAAACAAATGTCCAGATTGATTGCATGACTCAGTAGAGGTCCCTCGTTATGTTGGCTGAAACAAGCCATGGCTGGGCAGCTCAGGGTTCTGAGGAGACTGGAACTGGAGGATTGTGACAGACAGATAACTCTGCCTAGGCAAACTCCTCCTAACCCACTAGATCCTGTGACATTTCCATGGCTGTGTGGCCTATCCCTTGGGGTGCAGAGTCAAGGATGTCCCACAACTTCTACTCTGGGTGCAAAAAAAAAAAAAAAGCAAGATGAAAAAAGATGAGCCTGGCAGCTGTAGGCATACACAATGCCACCAAAGGGGCCAGGAGTTTGTGGGGATGGAGGGGACATACTGGGAAGAGCTTTGTGGGTCCATGAAGGGACATGTCAGAGGAACACCTGGGTTTGTAGGCTGTCACATGCCAAGAGACGTCTTAGGATTAGAGGCCCCAAGAAGGTGTGTAGAGTTGTGTGGATACACAGTGACACTTTGCGAGACAAAGACTGTGAAAAGTCAGATGACAAGCTGGCAAGAAGGTGATCTGGTTCTCTGGGGGAGGGGGTGGTTGGCTGAGGCTGAGGGAAGCATGGAATCGTGGCTATTGTGGGTGGGATAGGAGCTGATGGCAGGTCAGAATATGGACTAGAATGGGGCATGTGTCACCTCGAACCTGACCTTCAACATCAGGCACGTACGATGAAATGGCCCTGACACTGATGGACAGGGATGTGACTGACAACCCATTTCCACATCTCTGAAATCACTCCTACTTCCAGGAGCAAAATTTCTGCCACTGAAGCGTGCTGTGAGGTGCTAGCCTCGCCATTACCAGAGGGTCCTAGTTACTTTGTTCTCTTCTCCGTCTCCACAGCCTGATTTTCAGGCTTCGGGTGTCCTGCTGCTTAGAAATGAGATTGTCTGTCGCTCAGGAAACCAAGACTCCCTGTAAGAAACAGTCTGTATGCAGCAGACTTCACTCTTTAGACTTTATTTGACAGGGTGTCAGGGTGGTTCTTGATATAGGGTCACTCTTGTCAGACATCAGGGCAGTGTGACCACTGAGACAAAGGTACCCTGGCAGAGTGAGGGGTTATAGCCTTTTGGTGGTGCTGCCATCCCAAGCTACTGGGATGATTTGCTTTTTCTCTCTTGCTTTGGTGTCCTTGGGAGAGGGAAATAGATATATGTGTATGTGTGAGGTGGTTAGAGGGTGTGTAGTAATGAGGCAGAGGGGAGAGTAGGAACAGATGGTATTTTTTTTTTGTCCTAGAGATATGTTCTGCCCATAGAACCCCCAAACCAAAGAGCCACACATAATTAATTGGATTGTAGTGGGTTCAAGTAGTTGTTTATTTTTAGACCATTTCCAGCATGTTTGGTCCTGGGGTCCAGTCCCCAAATTCCAGAAAAAATAAACTAATGAGAACCACATGCACTATGAGAAGGCCATTCCGATGTGTCTGTGATCATGCGGTGAATGGTCATAGGCTATAGGACAGGGAACCTTGGTGTAGGCAGGACTCCCCCACCCCTGGACAGTTGATGGCAGCTGGCTCAGCCCCCTGAGACTTGGGTAAGGCTGAGCCCCAGTTATATGGATTCTGCCACCTCAGGATCCCTGCCCCTTATTGCTACATTTGCTACTTTGCTACCTGATGGCCCCTGGGTCTTGCCCAGGGGAGGCCTTATCACTGGGTGGGCACTAATGAGTAAGTTGCTGGCATCTGCTGTTGCCATGGTTACATGAGCACAGGCCTCTTTTAGAGGGTCCGGTGGTGAGTTATTAGCAATTTATTTGACCGCTATTCAACTATCCCACAGTCCTTGCCACATATTCATCTCAGCCAGGTCCTTTTAGAGGCTGGTGACAGTTATTTCTCCCTAGCTCTGGGCTTCCCATTTCCTGGAACTTGTTGGAACATTTTCCTCCAATAAATTCTCCAGGGCCCAAAGATAAAAAGCCCTCAATCCATCCCCATTTGTGGGAAGGCTTCTTGGTGCTGTCTTCTGAAGCCCACATGTAGAACAGAACAGGAGGATACATTTCAGGAAAATCAAAACAACAACAAAAAACACCAATTTGCACAACAAGCAAAGGGCCAGACTCCTGGTTCTGTATCCTGTTGGTGAGGTAGTTGGAACATCCCAGGAATCCTGTTGGGCACATCCCATGAGTTTGGCTAAGCAGCAACTCAGCATGGTAAGAGATCCTTCCTTGGTGCTAGCCTGGTACCTAGCTACTGTGCTGTGGGAAAAAATACACTTAACTAACTGCGTTGCGGGTTGGGCTTCCCTTTGTTTTGGGGGCACAGCAAAAGCTTGCCCGGGGGAATGAAACTGCCATGCCACCTTTTAGAATGGCAGGTTGTTTCTCCTGCCTACCTGGGCCAGCCTGGTATCTGGGTGCTGCTGGGCATTTAGATGTACAGTCCCATAGCTCTGTTCTTCCCAACAGGGAAAGCTATCATGGGGTAGAGTCTCTTCTCAGAGACCAATATCAGGCTAGGAGAACCCAGCAGGCTCCCAGGGGCCAGAATGGGGCAGAAGAATCCACTCTGCTCAAGAATGATTATCAAACATCTAGAATTTTGTCTGTGTGTACCAGGTCAAAGGAAGCTGGCCAATACCTAATTTTCAAATCTTTGCATGTCAAACTGACTTGGGCTGGTCAATATGAATAGAGAAGCTTTGTTCTACTATCTTATCTCAGCTCCTTGCCTGATCTACTGAGGAACACATCACTGTAGCCAGGGACTGAGCTCATCCCTACTGTGAGGTGAGGGTGTGGGATTTATTGCTCCAGGATTGATTCCATCTGAAGTGTCTGTCCTTGGCTCCACTGAGCCTGCTGACACTCCCCTCCTCTGTCCCCTGGGGGTGTTTAGAAGCCTGCCTACCTTTGCATCCCAGGATTAGAGTACTCCTGGCTCTGGGTGGGCCAGGTAGGGACCTTCAGAGTGAGGCCAGTTCTCAGGCTGGCGTAGAGCAGAAACAGCAAACAAGAACCGAACAGAAAAGGGGCACAGAAGCCACAGGCAAGAAATCTGACCTATCCAGGCTGCAACCTGCCTTAGAATGTGTTCTGTAGTCCATGGGAGGGGCAGGAGGCAGCCAGAACATTTGTCCTAGATGACAGAGGACACAGATGTACCCGTTATTTGAGAATATCAGATGTCTTGGTGTCAGCACAGCCTAGGGGGTCCCTTGGTAGGGAAGAGTTTCCTCTGGGCAATGCCGAGTGAAGATGATCTTGGACTACATTTTTGTTTAGAAACTAGGTTCTAAATAGAGGATTTTAAAAAGGAAAGAAAGAAAGTGGAGCTAGAGAGGAAGACTCAGAAGATCCATAACTTGGCTTGTGGCTTCATGTTCACTTATTACTCATGTAGTTACTTAATTTTTGCAAAGCGCCAGGCTCAGTGGCAGCAGCTGACATGAGTCTGGGTGTTCACATCCACCTTTGGAGACTCCCTCTGATTTCTACCATGTCTCAAGGAGCAAAGAACCGAGCAGGAAACAGATGTGGCATCTAAAAATCTTCTAAGGAGGAATCTAAATGCCCATGGTGGCTCCCCTGTGATGGACAGGAGGCTTGTGGATCCGGGGCTGTGTAGGAAGCAGATATGGACAGGCTTTGCATGTTGGGGCTAGGAAGATGGGTCCCAGTGCACCCAGGAGGCTGGGACTGATCACCCTTGGGCCTTTGGTCACCAGCTGGTGAATTTGCTTTTATGAATAATGCTTTTTCTTCTTTTTCTTTTTTCCTCTTCCTTCCTTTTTCCTCTTTCCTTTTCCTTCCTTCCTCCCCTCCTTCCTTCCTTCCTTCCTTCCTTCCTTCCTTCCCTCCTTCCTTCCTTCCTTTCTTCCTTCTTTCCTTCCTTCCCTTTCCCCTTCCCTTCTCTGTTTATATACTCCCAAAGGAGAGTTTTCACCCACGGCCAAAATGGATGAAAAGAAGGGCCAACCCTAAGAGGTGTTGGCCGGGAAGATGTGTATGGAAGACAGTGTTTGAATTTAAATGCATGTGTCTGGGGGCTCGTGGCAATCACAAGGACAACTATACTAACTACCATTTGCTAAGCACCTTCTGTGTGTTCAGGACCTGACATGGTGCTTTATGGGCACGGCTTCACAGCCAGGTTGGCAAATGGTGATTCTGACACACAGGAAGGACACAGATATTTTACAGGTTCTTACACAATTCACCCTTTTCCTAGATGATCGGCTATGCTTAACAGAGTGCTTCAGCTGGACCTCAGAGGTTGAGAGGGGAGTCCTGTGGCTCTGACCTGAACCTGCCATTGCACATTATGTTTTAGCTTCAGGGATAACTGAGCCTTCACCCACTAGAAGTCAGGCCAGGTCCAGTGCCAGTCCTGCAATCCATCCACCTTGAGAAACTTAGGCTACCAGTGGGGAAAAAGCCCAATGGCCCCTGAGTTCATGGCCATGTTTATTTTGAGTAAAACAGAAGAGAACAAACAAAGGTGTGAGGGAGAAATCATTAGACAAGGAGAAATAGTATTTTTAAAAGGTTGTCACCCGAATCTTCAGTGGCTAAACAACGCACTCCATCATCTGCACTGGTGCCTCTTTAAGCTCTGGACCCTTGGATTTATGCTAGGACCAGAGGGTGGCCCCTATACCCACAGAGACTTCTTTAAAATTTGGCCTCAAAAGGGATAGAAAGAACTTGAAGTGCCATTAATGCTGAAGGTGTGATGTTTGACATTTTAGGTGAAAGCAGTGTCTGTCATCCATCTACTATGCTTGAGTGACTACAAGTCAGGGGGAGGCAGGTGGCAGTGAGCACTGTGGGAGCATCAGAGAGAGTAAGGAAGTGATGCATAATACTATGTGCCCGGGTCCACTCATCCCTCTGAAGTTGGCTGGAAGGCATGATTCCCCAGATGACCGGATAGGTGAGGTTAACATCTCAAGTGATAGCCAGACAGGAACCCAACCAAACATCCTCTGACCAAGTTAGAAATGGGCCCTTGGAGAGAATAAGCATTGGTACAAGACTGTACAAGAGAGGCTATAATCAGGGGCCTCTCCTCGGCTGGCCCAGCACCGGTAGACTCTCTCTGGTCTCCCCATTCACCCACCGCATCTCCCCATCTTTGTTCTCCATGGCCCTCATTCTTTCTCCTTCACAGTGACCAAATCTCCCCGTAAGGAAGCTCTGTCGGTGGATGTGGAGCGCCGCCTGCCCGGGTGCTCTGTGGGCCCAGGCCCTGGGGTGGGGGCGGTCAGGAGGACTGCATCAGGCCCGTGAGGCGCTTGCCCGCCAGCGACTTTCCCTGCAGAGAGAGCCAACAGAGAGCACACACAGGTGTGCAGACACACAGAGGGACAGAGACAGAGAGCCAAACAGGTGAATTAATTGTTGTAGGAGTCACTTTGGCCAAATGATCAACTATCCAACCCAGCTGGCCATGTTGACAGGGGATCTCTAGGGAAGGAAGCCCAAGCTAAGGACAAATGAAGAAATGGTAAACAGGACTTTGGACAGGTTAAGGGCGTGGCCATATATGGCTAGTACTCTAACAGGGGTATGGAAGTTTTACTTACCAAAGCCTAGGCATTAAAGTCCTCAGATCCTTTAACACCTGTGGGCTACCCTTGAACTTGGTTTTACTCTAGTGTGGAAGGAAAAGGTGTACTGGAGAAGCCTGAGGTCAGGAATGGGAGGTTGATACAAATAGATGGTGACTAAAGATCTGGGTGATTAGAAACGTAAACCTGTGAATCCTACTTGAAATGGAGGCTTGACATAGCATTTGGGGACTTTTGGCTCTACGCATTGTGACTGTAGGCATGACTGGGAACTTCAGTGTTCTCTGGAGCCACTTGAGGTACCAGGAAGGTGTACTCTTGCCTCCTCTTATGATCTTGATTCACCATAGTAGTACCCAGTGGCCAAGTGTGATGACCCTGAACCAGGATGTCCATGAACTCTTTACTTAAATCCTATGTGGTCATTATTCTCAGGATCAAAAAAAAAAAAAAAATAGGACCATGAGGCACAGAGGTCCTAGGACATTCTAGAGATGGTGATCTGGAAGAGAATTCAGTATTGGACAGCCCAAGGAGGCACACGGGTGAATGAAGCTTTGTCACTATGCTTATTTCCCTTGGCATGGTTCCTACTCATTCCTTGTGCACCCTTTTTAGAAATTTATATTATTGGACAGGGTCTCAGAGAAGAGTGTGGCTGGACCCAAGCAGATTGATCATTGTGTCTGGGAAAACATTCAAAGCCCATTCTGCTTTTGACAATGGTTCAGTGACACCATCACCATCTGCAGAGGGCAGCAGATGATCTCCCCATCAGCAAGGACTGTGGAGTTTGGCAGTGAGTGTGCATGGACCAGCCATTCCTTGTGCTCATTTCCAAGAGGGGTGTGAGGGCTCATTTTGTTTACTGGGTTTGACTGCATGTAAGCTGGATGTAATTAAAAAAAATTGATCTGGTTGGTGAAGCCTAGTAGGGTACTCAATAAACCCGCTGATTGATGAATTGATGGATAATGGGCAGGTCTAATAAACGAACAAGAGGTTGGAGCTGGCAGGATCCAGGGCTGTGTATCATCTGGCTTAGTTCTATAAAGAGGGACACAGTCAACCTGGATGAGACTGATGATGGTATGGATGAAGACTTGTCCAGAAATGAAATTACCCCCAGGAGCTGTCAGAAAACTTCATACTTTTCCTTCACTTCTTCCCTATCTTAAAGAACAATTACACATGCAAACACACAAACCCCACCACACACATACACACACACACACACACATACACACACACAATCTTCCCCATTGACAACCTTATTTTAATCTTTAGATACACTAAACTTAGCCTACAGTACACTATGCTAAAGATTTTTCAGATTTTTAAAATCTTTGAGAATTCCTGTGTGTGTGTGTGTGTTGTGTGTGTGTGTGTGTGTGTGTGTGTGTGTGTGTGTTGTGTGTATGTGTCCATACATGTTGTGGAGATCAGAGGACAACCTCAGGTGCCATTTCTGAGAGGCACTTGTCCACCTTGGTTTTTGAGGCATGGTTTCGCATTGGCCTATAGCTCCCCTGAATAGCTTAGGCTGGCTGACCAGGGAACCTCAGAGATTTGTGGCAGACCCCTGTTCATCCCTGGTGCTGGGATTAAAACCACATTCAGCTTTTTATGTAGGTACTGGGTATCAAGCTCACGTTTTCATGCTTGTAAGGCAAACATCTCTCTGGCACATTCTATGTCAATCTGAGAAGCATGAAAAGGATTCCCAGTCTTTTTCCATCAGGGACAACACTACTAGAAGTGCTGTCCATTAGAAGACAGACTAGCTTCCAAGGCCTCCATCCCAGCCTCGGTGTCCTTTCTCACATGGAGCAGGGAATATTTGTCACCCTGTTGATTCATTTGGGAATGTGCCTTCTCAGTGTCAGCATAAAGGCCTTCTGGGATGATGACACTATTACTTCCTGTCACCTGTGTTCACCCTACCCACATGGAAGGTGCAGCCTATTGCTGCAGTAATCATACAATCTGGTTTCTCTTCTGCTTCTACCTTCCTTCCACCAGGGCCCCAGTTAAACATTTCATACTTAGATATCTGTGTCTGAGTTGCCATACATGGTATTTGGGCTCCAGTTTAGCTGGTATGTATGAAAGAAAAATCACTAAATCTGAATAAAAATATTGCCTGTGTGTGTGTTAAAAGCTCAAAGAAAAAGAGGGCAAGGTTTACCAGTTGCCCAATCTTTCCCTCCCCCATAGATTCTTTTTCATCAGCAAGGCCATTTTGGCTGCAGAGGCACTGTGGGTTGAGGCAGGCTAGAGATTTTTTTTTTTTTCCTAGAGGATTTTTCTGAGTTATTCCATCCCTGAAGCACCCATACCCTTCACCTTTCCCAACTCTATAGAAAAAGCCTGGCTGGATTTGGAGGCGATAATTAATCTCTTCCTGCCAAAAACCCAGCCTCATAGCTTTGACTCCAAGGACCTGTGGCCAGCCCACAAATGGTGTGCCCCACCCTTTCTCCTCATTTCTCCCATTTCTGGGGACTTTCAGGATGAAGCAGATAGCTAACCAGCAAGATCTGCTCCTAGGATCAGTACCAATCTCTCAGCATCCAGGAGGTTGTTCATGGGCTTTTGTCCATTTCTTACTGTTGAGCTCATGCATTTACCAAATGCCAGCTCTGATGCAAAAAAAAAAAAAAAAAAAAAAAAAAAATGGAGGTCAGGAGGGTTCGCTTGGGAGATGGCTTGGAAAGCATTCTGCTCAGCTGAGATGGTCTAGCTACAACCCACCTGCCATACTATCACCCAAGTGAGTGATGCTGGGCTATTGGCTGCAAGGAAGTTAATCACCCAAGAGCAGGCGGGGCTGGATGTCTGGCCAGGGGCTTTGGGGAAAACATTGTGAGATTCCCTCTGGCTCAGCAGCCCTGCCTTCTGAAGAGCAAAGATTCCTGTGGCGTTCAGGGATCAAAGTGAAATCCTAGAGGCGAAGCTGTCTGTGTTCTGAGGTGAGCTGCCCCAGAGGCTATATCCAGTGGGCATGCAGGATGCTTCAGGCGGCGGCTCTACCCAGAGACAGAAGAGCCTCCTCCTGTACCCTGTAGGGCTCCCTCCCCTGTCTACTTTTCTTCCATTCCTGGCTCCAGATTGGAAGGGGAGTCGTTTTGCCCATGCTTGGCACTCACAGAGTTACAGAGGCTGCAGTGTTTTGGGGGTGTGAATGTGTGGTATTCCTCAGTGCCAGTCAGTTGGGATTGGACTGTGGGGCCATCTCAGCCTGAGGCCTTGGTGTAGCTGAGGGAAGCAGCAGAGGGTGGTTAGAAATGCCATTAGCAGACAGCCTTTGTCCAAATGAGAAAAACTGTACAATGATTAAGAACTGAACTGCAGAGGGTGCATTCCAGAGACACTGAAGCTTTGCACACAGACAAAGCACCTTTCACCTTCAACACATTTGGCAAAGAGTAGCCCAGGAGATGCTTAAATTTCCTGGATCAGAGTCTTAATACTTGATTCACAGACACCCACACATTCAGTCCACCACCCCCCAACAGACGATTTCAGTTCTGTGGCCCTTGAGATGACTAGAAGCCTGGAAGAAGGTGTTATGGAACTCTTTGTTTTGGAAAGAAAATGCTCAAAAGGCATAGCACCCTTTTGTGCAGCACTAGAGAAAGAACCAACCATGCTGTTGGACATGCTGAGATGTTGGGCATCACACTTGTAGATAGTAACCAAGTAAAGCATGCATGGCCCCGTGACCAAGAATTTTGGTCACTTACTTACCTGAGAGACTGTAAGAAACTCATTGACTCGGGGGAGAGCTGTAGCTCAGAGGGAAGCTGGGGAGAGCTATCACAGGCCATACTGTGGACAGCAGGGCTGATCACTAGGGTCTCGGGGTGGGGAATTGCCATTTTTTAAATATAAGAGAATTTGGACATTTGAGCTGCTAGAATTCTATGGCTCTTCTTCTCAGATGACCTGGGACTAAAATTATACACCTGCAGTATTTATCAAATCAAAATCTAGGCTCCAGTGGGGATTGTCTGCCCCCTAGGAGCGGCATTGGTGGGATGGGACTTGAGGGACTTTATAGGATGGTGAGGTGTAGGTTACACGAGTGTATAATTTGTCAGATTCATTGATCCCTATATTTCGGATTGCATTTTCCATACATACAATCAAAATTTAAGGGAGAGACCATAAGAAATAAGATTAGGGAGGAAGTAAAAATCCCAGCTGTCTCCTTACTGGGTTTCTACTCCTTTTCTTTGTCAGTTTCTGGGTCCATCTTTGTCATTCTAGAAACCGAATGCTCCCTCCTCCCACCTGGGAGAAACTCGTACCCCTCTGGGCAGGACTAACTTGGGGCACTATTTCCAGCTTCCACTGATCCCCGCTGAACCCCTTGGTGTGACACACAGGCATTTTTCATCCTCACTAATGAAACGGCGTGTTCTGCCAAATTGGGCACACCAATTCAGAGACGGGCTATCCTTTCAAGGAGTTGTGAAGGTCACCTATGAATTGATGACGCTCAAGGAGGGTGTATGTATGTAGAATTACGGGCTCAGCGGATGGGGGTGGACCGGGTTAAGGAGAGCAGTGGGGAAACCATGAGCCAGGTTCAAAGGCTAGGGGTCCTGGTGGGGCTTGGCAGTTGGGGGCGAAGCAGAGGGTTTTTCTAACTTTATCAGACCTTTCCATGAGGAGCAGAACTCCTGGTGTTTTCACTGGACTAGTAAGGCAAGAGAAATGATTTGGATAGGAAGTATGAGAAATCCCATGATATCTCTTTGCCAATGATATTTGAAAATGGAGGAGAGGGCTACTTGATGGTTCGGGTGTCTGAGAAACTCTGGCAGGGGATGGTAGAAGACCCTGTACTTGGAATAATTTCAAAGCACCTTCAGCTCCTGTCTTTTCTTAGCCTGTTCTTGACTATGTAAAGTGGGACAGGGAAACAGAAAATACATGTCATGGGACATCCTAAGGACTACCTGGGCTGCTTCCAGAGTCGGGTCAGACAGAGCATTCTGAAAGAGTTTTTCCACCCCGCCACAGGAAGTCCATAGGGTAGGAACCTCGTGGCAAGATTCCTGGGGGCTGATTCCTCCACGGCTTTCACTGAGCTTTCTGATCCCTCTTAGGGGCTGAAGGACATTTTAATTTATTCTAAAATATTCTTTCCATTAGAGTATTGTATACGAAGGCATACCATAAAGATGAAACAATACTCTAAAACAACAAGGAAAAAAACCCCACAGGGATGACACTCAAACTAGTAATAAAAATGTATCGCTGAAAAGTAGTATATATTTAGGTAGACATGATCCTGAATCTGATTTATAAAGTAAGAACCACCAAAACAGTTCCTCATGCCATGGGTGGTAGTGTAGACAGGTGGGTGCATGGTGAGTGAAGGGCCATGGAATCTGTCCAGCAATCTCATCATTTGAACACTGGGTCAGTTTTCAGGTCCAGATCCCTCACTCTTACACCTACTGGTAATTTTCCTTCATTTTTGTTTGAGATCTGAATTCAGGAAAGATGAGCTGCCAGCTACCCTAGCTGGATGAATGCAAATGGACCAACCTATTTCTTGACCTCCCAGGGTCTTTATCTTTGATTTTCTAATTCTTCACTCATTAGATGGCATCTATAGCTCATGTACCTCTTTTTGCAAGCATATTTTTCCATTGCCCAGACCTTGGTGGAGGCAGGGTGGAGCTGGATCCCATCACTAGGGACCTGGGTTATTAGACAGTTAAGGGCAGGTGCCCTCGATGGTAAAACTTCAGACTTCTAAGCATTTGACAGACACTTGGACAAATGCCCAAGCAGCCTCACTGGTTAGGTAATTTTTTATCATTGTGCAGTGTATGAGGGAAAAGAATCCAGTAGAGCTAGAGAGATGTTCCTGAGAGTAGACAGCCACACAGTGGCAGAGCCATGGTGATAGACACCCATCTACTTGGCACATGACCATGACTTTCAAGGGAGGAGGCAGATGGGAACACCAAGGCACTAGGCACTCCTTCATACTTACACTGTACCATTTTTCTGAACAGTACAGGGTGTTCTTCCCTGAATATACTTGAGCCCACCTCAAACACTTTCTGCTGTGCTCAGGGGCTCCTCCTTTCTATATTTGGGAGTTCTGTGACAGGAGAGGTATCCCTCATTGACTGGCAAGCCTGGCAAAAGGTACCTCTGCCTGCTGCACTAAGCTGAAGTGCGGGTAGGCATGGCTTGGTGCATATATATTTACAGTGGTGGAGCCATTATTGTGTTTGTGACTGGGTGTTACTAGTGCCTTTGAGACTACCAGACCAGAAACAGATGTCACATTGGCTTTCCCAAGATGGGTTAGGCATCTTGGCAAGATGGGTTTCCTGTTAGAAATGACCCAATTTCAAGTCATTATAGACCAAGTGCCAAATTTGGGGGTATCCCAGACAGGCTATGAAATGCTCCCTGGATGGTATCCATGGGCCCTGGCTCCTGCCTCTCATAAAAATCATTACTTACGATGTCTATGCAGAGCTAGAGCTAACCTTTGCCTGTAGGTTTGGATGAACCATGGGAGACATTCTTCCATATTCCCCCAGCTGCATAGAGACTGATCTGGAGCCAGGCAGGGATGCCATGAGAGCACTATAGCACCCTGTACTGGTGGCAGAATGCCCAGACATGGACTCTCTGGCCTCCTTTCCAAGTTGTGCATTTCCCTCTCCTCTGCTGTGTGGCTCCCCCTCTGCGGTGGAAACTGCTCCCCCCCACCCCAGACTAGAGGGCCTTCAGTCTCTATTTCCTCTCATTCCAGTATGGCAACCTGCTCTTTCTACCCTCAGCTTTCAGGAACTTCTTGGTGGTCTCGGGAAGGGTAGGGAGTGGAGGGGGGCATTTTCCTTGCAAAGCCCTTCAGTAGCATACCTGCCTGGGGCCTGCACAATGTCTGCCTCATTCTTTCTCCTCCTAACCCCTAAATGTACATGGAGATCTAAGCTCTGGTTTAGTCCAAATTAGGAAAAGGCCAAAGACTCAAAAAAAAAAAAAAAAAAAAAAAAAAACCCAGGGAGATGATGGCGTTGCTATTGGCAACAACTGGACACCCCTGTTTTTCCAACAGGGTAGTGCAAGTAAACCTCAGCTATGACTACAGGGTGCATTCAGCTAAAGCTAAGTAATTTGATATTATGGACAAGCCATCAGAAGATGTCACTTACTTGGCAGTATGAGAATCTCCTGGGGACCTGTGAAGATTTCAGTGCCATCTACCTAGAGACACTTATCTCCTGCAAACATACATACTGGCTGGTGTCCCTAACTGTGGTAGCTGCTAAGGCAGAGTGCAGGAGGCAAGAAGATGATTTTCTGATTTACCCCATGCCTTCTGTCCACCCAAAGCAGAATACTTCATGAATGTCCATGTCTACTTGGAGGCATATGAAAAGAAGGCTGTTCATTTCCCTTTCCTGCCTACCACCTTGACAGCAGTTCCGTGTTTTATGAGATAGGCATCTTGGCATTCTCAGACTTGTGAAGGGGTAGTCTAGGCAGCATCCTCAAGTGTTATCTGGATAGGACCTTGTGTCATTGAAAGTTCTAGCTTCGGAGAACATTCCTCCTTTACCTCTACAGACTCTTTTTCTCATATGGGAATTGGAGGGTGTGGACTTTTCTGAGGATTCAGTCCCACAATTGCAAAGGAAGGGTTCTGAAAGCCTTATCCTGAAGAAGAAACACAGGTCACTGCAATTGGATTTGAAAATATCCACAAAATTGTTAGGAAGTAGGTATCCTGAGACATAAACTGTAGGATCCCTACCTAGGGTGGTATTTATTCATTGTTTCCCAGACAAAGAACTCATCTTGGCATGATCTCTAGACTACTCAACTCCTTGTTTCTTAGGGAGAAAAACTATGGATGTCAAAAACAGGGATACCAAGAAATGGGTGCCACTGACAGTCCGTGGGACCAATGCATGAAGATAGGAGCTGTGAGCAGAGCCAAGACCACAGACAGACAGACAGATTATCTATGCTAGACTGTATAGCACTGCCTATGCAGAAGGATCCCCAAGGTTAGAGAGTGTACAGACACTGGGATCACTCACCCACTGCTGGAAGGAAGCCACCTCGGGGGTGAAACGCGGCGGCCATTCTGACTCTGCGCCAGCAGCACTAGGCAATTGTGTTTGGGGGAAGGGAAGGGAAGAATAACTCATCCAGCTGAAACCGTGAAGATCTGTGGCTTTAGAGGAGCCCCTGCCCAGATGCCATGACCGACATGCAGTCCATGCATAGGCGCATGCAGGCCTGCAGCATATGGTGATGCATGAACCATACACTGAACACCGAGGTGTAAATCATAAAGGCAGCACATGCATCCATGTACACTCTTGTTCACATGTATGTACTGCTGTGTACATGTATATGCATGTCCACAGGATAGGCACTCACATAAGCATCTCATGCAAGATACATAAGCAGCTATGAGGTAATGAGAGAGATTTTTATATCAGCTCCCAACCGTGCCAACCTTTGACAACACTGCAAACTTGAAGCTTTTGCCTTTAGACACATATAAAACAAAACAAAACAAAAAACCAAATTCTACTCAGGAAAATCCATTTGTGTCGCTCCTGTTTCTACCAATGCTACAAGCAGTAGGAACCCACACCCCGGGACCTGGTTTATGGAGAAGTTTTAAAGTGTTCCTGCCACTTGCTTTAGAGTCTTCCAACAGCCTTGCTGTATAATAAGTGCTTTAAAAAAATAGAAACCTCTGTTTATCTGGCAGATGGAGCAACTGGCCTTGGTGTGAGGTTATATTGTTCAGGGTGGGTCCAGGCAGGCAAACAGCTGAGAGGTGCGTTGCCCTGGAAATATAGCTGTAGGGTTATGCTTGGAGGAATGGATTTTACATGCTTCTTGTGTGGACAATGCCATTCCCAGTCCGTGTCTGGAGAAAGGGGCCATCTTAAAGTCCTGGACCTCTGTGGGAGTCCTGAAGCCAGGTCTTGGCTGCACAGCAACATTTTAACCGTGGCCTTTCTTACCTCTTGGGTTGATGAGACTCAGAGCTCCAGGGTTTCCTGGGAAGTCCTTAAGAGCCACAAGAAATAGGTCATGTGCCAGAGGCTGGCCTCTTGCGCACCATAGTCCCTCTCCGCTCCCCGGGAAAGCAGACAAAGTGAGTTAAGTTTCAAGTTGAGCAGTAATAATAGCTACCACACGCTGATATGTTATCATGCCAGCCATTTGTAGTAAATGTACCTTGCACATAGTGTCTCTTACACCCCTCAACTATAAAATCAATATAGAGATACCTGCCTCACAGAATGCTGTTGCAAATGACCTAAGGTGGTAAATGGAGAATTAAGGATGTGCTTCATGACGAATAATACTAAATAGTTGTCAAATACGTAGGCTTCAGTGTGCTCTATGTAAAGTTTATACTTCATCATTTACTATTCTCTCTCTTTTATAGAGAAACTGAGACTTAGGGTATCTTAGGGTATCATCTAAGTCAAGGATAGAGTCAGAGGGGAACCGAAGTCCATCTTGAGCTATGCCTAGCATTACACAGCTAACACCATGAGTTCCCAGGAAATGGTAACTGTCACTATGTCATCTTCTCACTCAGTGCTGACCTCAGGGGGGTAGGATTTGTTACACCCCTCAGGTCTATGAGTGACTTTTCCAGGGTCTTACAGGAATATCAGGTAGACTGGGTGAGTGGGGATCCATTTTGGCTGCCTGCTTCTGACTTACTTCCTTTTCTGAATTCCTGCAAGCTCTAATGGGACATGGCTCTCTGGGAAGAAACAAGCAGGTCATCTGTGAAAGGGATGAGACATGCGGGGACATGTGGCCGAGCTTTTGGAATTCAGTGCCACTTAGTCACAGCCCAGCTCCATTCTCTAGTTAGGGACACGAGCCGAGGTAACTGACTAGGAGCAGGAGCAGGCTGAAAGGTTCAGAGAAGCCAGGTGAGAGGGCCCAGCCAGGGGCCAGTCAAAGACACACTCCTGCTGACAAAATGCACCTCACTAGGCAGTCCTCATAGCTTCTGAAGAGCATGGTCATAATGGGAACCTGATACCACACCTGGAGGAGACGACTGACAGGCAAGTCGGGGCCCTAATGGCTACCACCCAACCCATATTCCTTGGTGGTCTTTCTTATGTCCTACAGACTTAGGAATTAGTCGAGAAAGCTATAATTGAGGACTAGCAAATGATAGGGTCTGAAGCCCTGTATCATTACCGAGGAAAACCTCATCGAGAATATGGCCTCTGGTCGTGATCCCCCACAAAGGCCAATGGTTGTGTTCACTACATATTCCTTATGGACCTCTATAGTATCTATCTCCCTGAACAAATTTTGCCCTCTACTTTTGCTACAGACTACAGGGTTGTGTTTTGGTTTTCCCTGGATAGTCTGTGTGTTCAACAGGAGGTTCGATGAACCTACTCTGTGGAAGAGCTGAAGGACAGAGGTGCATGGATAAGGCCAGGTGCTCCTGGATCCCTGGATGGCCATGTCCTGAACCTCCTAGGACAAGGATCCTGCTGCTCCTGACAAAGATTTAAAAGAGTATCTACGAACACAACAACCATCAACCCTGTCTGAGCTTTCTTCCATGTTAAAAAAAAAAAAAAAAAAAAAAAGTCTTGTTAAAACTTTGCTGACTTTACCAGGTTTTCCGTGTTTAATGAGAGGCCTCAATGAATTTGAAAGCAAAAGATGAAGAGAGGGGGAAAAAGCATGAGCTGTAATCACGATAATTACACAATTCCAGGATAAGTTGAAAGCAGCCCCTGGTGAAGCCCGAGAGAGGAGGGAATGTCATATGCAACTGGGTTGCTTCTTAGGACAGCTGAAAAGAATGTGACATGAAAGCCCTTCCTTCCCTTCCCCAGAGCCAGGTCTAAGATGGGCTCCCTAGGCAGGACCTGGGAGGAGGGGTGTGCAGGGAGGGTAGTCACTTTCTGGCCTGAAGCCCCTGGGAACATGCTAGGCTCCTGGTGTCAGCTCCTTCGCCTGGAATCTGCAGTGGCATTGAGTAAAAGGCAAATGGTCTTTTCTGCTTTCAACAAAATACCCCTCCTGTTGGGAACTGTGACAAGCCATGCTTTTCCCAACCCAAGGCCAGGATGCTCTATGCTCCTGACTGCCCAGCCCCCTGTACCAGTGAGTGCCTGTGCCCTTTGCTGGCTGACCTCCTTTCAGGCATGTGGAGAAGAGAGCCCTGTTGCCCAGGGCTCAGCTGCTGCAGCAGCAAATGGTCAAGGTCAGGGGAGGAAAGAGGCATGAGGATGGTAGAGGGCAGAAGTTCTGCTTCTTGAGTTTCCCTTGCTTTCTGTGTGTCATTGTTATTTTTCCAAGGCAGACTCCTGGATCCCTCTTCTCCAGTCTCTGAAAATTCTGTCCTTATAACCCGTTCACCTTTTCCACAACTTGTAGGCCACTGAATCAAACATGGCAAAATCCCTTAAGAAACATTTAGCACAGCCCCGAATTCTAGTTGGAAGACATGGAATTCAGCAGAGAAAGCTCCCCTGCCATGTTCTTGACCGTGCAGCTTCTAATCGCTGTCAGAACAGTCTCCAGGAATCTTCCCCATGTCCTCTATCTCCTGTTCTACTTTACCCATAGGACAATCTAGATGGGCCCATTTATTCTGGGAAACAAAGATGATCATCATGTTTGCTTGAGGCCAACGCCTTTATTGACTCCTCTCTCCCTTGTTACGGGTATCACAATCCCTCTCTTTGGAATTCCTTCTAGTTTACCAAGACCCTAGATAAGAAGATATAGGAGGTAAGCACCAAGATGCCCAGAGCAGCACAAAGCAGGGAACACTCCACAAGGTAGGGAGCACTCTTCTGGCCTTTGACCATTTCCATTTCTGTTACCACAGCCTCAAGATAGAAACGACAATCACAGAGGTTGGAGAGATGGGCAGGGGTAGACATTAGTTTCAATCTTTGGGTTGAAATCTCACCAACAACAGGGTTTTTTTTTTTTCTCTTTTAATCTTCCCCCTCCCTGCCCCAGTAGTAGGGATGCCATTATTAGGGTCACCCAGGAAGAGGAGAATGGAATATCCTGCCAGATGTAAAGGCCTGCTCCTGTTTGAGACTGCACTGTAGTCGCTAGGGCCACAAGGACTTGCCATGATGAGGGACTGTGTAAGACCCACTGCTGTTTGGGCCCTGTCCAATAGGGAGCTGCTTTGCAAGCCCTGAGTCACCCTTCTCTCCTTGGCTTTATGAAAGACACCTCACCATGAAAGTCCCTCTGTGTTGAGCTTGCTGGGCTCTCCTTCAGTGTTCCAGGCGGCCATTTGCTTCCAAGCAGCATCTTATAGTCGTTTTCTAAAACGTTCATGTTGTAGGCATGCTCTCCTTCTAGGACACTGCAACCTGAGACATTCACTAGCTGCTTTATCAAAGTACCTACCACTTTGTTTTCACAGGGGCTTACTCTGTGATGGGAAGAGCTGGGCATCTTACTGCTTAGCTTGCCAGTCCTCTGATCTTAAGCCCCGCCCCCCCGGCCGACTTCTCCAGCAACTAGACAACAGTTAGGGTCTCTCCTTGATCCTGGTGTAGGTAGTCTGTCCTCTTGCCAGGACCTCTAAGCTTAGCAATGCCTGGAAATGGCTCTCTACTGTCTGTCATGCTGGCCTGATTGGGGCAGATTTGTTCCCTTAGGAGGCATGCACAATCTCTTGAGTGGCCTACATTCTGCTGTGAAGGGTTCTGGCTCACCTTTACCCTCTGCCTTCTCACTGGACAGTTGGGAGCCCATGAGGTTCCCATGTGGGTACATGGGAAGATGAGCTAGAGTCTGCTGCACAGTGACAAGGGGCAGGCTGAAATCCCACAACTCCACCAGCCACTGCTAAGGTAAGATCACTTTCCATCAGGATGACTTTCCTAAGTAGGGGGTGGCCAGAAGGCAACAAGATGGCAAAGAGCTTAGGTCACCTCCCAAAATAGATGCCTGTCTGGCACATACACGCAGTCTACCCGCAGCCTGCCCCACCAGGAGACTGGCAGGGATGAGAATCTGGATCGAAATCAGCTGCTGTAAACACACAGCTGAGCCCTTCTGCCTCAGAGGACCTGGGTTTCAGCTGACTGCATGGCAAACTGGGGTCTGAAAAAGGCAGGAACGGTGGTTTGGGGGTTGGGGGGAGGTGGAGAAGTAACCATCCCAGAGAGTTGCTGCTCATTCCAGTCCTGATGATGAACCACCCCACCATTCTTCTCTGAACCGGTATTGGGTGGCCAGGGCATTTTTTGGGTGCTTTTAGCTGTCAGATTAAATCATCAATAGTAACAACTGGGGCTCTGGTGGCAGGGTCTAAGGGTAATAAATTGCCCCAAAATGACAATGAAGCTCTGTATAAAGACAAGACATAACAAAAACCTTTCCCTGCTCCCAGATCCTGATGTGGCAATCAGCTCATCAGGGTGTCTTTCCTGCCTTCCAGCAGCCTGGTTGCTTCAGTTTATGAAAACAGACTTCTACACTTTCATTTTTATGACTATTAATTGTATGCTTTACCACACTTCTCATGGGTCAAAACAGAAAGAGGACTTGAGCCTAGAGGGGACTTTGCCTACCCACTGACTTTAACTATGATGTCGTCTCCCAGACCCCCTTACTGATCTCTAGTGTGTTCAGTAACAGGCCCAGGGTCCTCTACTGAAGAACACAGGTCATCCGTGATGAACCCCAGATGGCCATACTTCATTCTTGGCCTTACGGCACACAGCACCCAGATTCAACAGCAGCAACTCTGGGGCCCCTGTCCTGCCTAGCTGACCTGGACAACCTCCCCCTGATGCTTGCCACTGTGCGCCCTGACCTGAAGGAGGGACTGCTGAGCTGGCAAAGCAAGATGGCACTGTTCCCTGCTCTCCATGACCTCTGCCTGCTCTCCAGTTACTCAAGGCTGGAGTGAGCCCTGGATTGTTGAAGGGCCTGTCCTACAAGACAGGGAGCCATGGCTGCAGACTCCTTCTGGTGCTGTCTGGGTTTGTAGATCCTTCTGACTCCCTACTACTTACCATTTACCTTCTAACCTCCATGGCTGGCAGGCACATCTGAATCGGGGAGCTAACGGAACAAAAAGGAAGTTCCTCTCTGACTCCTGGGAAGGATCCATACAGCTCAGAAGTCCCAGGGTGGAGAGAGGCACATACCTGCAGAACATTCCCAGCTGGATGGGACCTCTAGAAATTAACCAGTTCAAACTATTATACAAGGAAGGTGTGTGTGTGGGGGGAGGCGGGGACGGGACAGTGGGTCTCAGAGAGGGCTAGTTCCTTTCTTGGGATCACACAGCTAGGCAGGAGGTGCATAGAGGATTCCCAGGAGACATTAATGCTACTCTGGGAAAGCAGATCTCCATTCTTCCCCACCCACATATTATGACAGCCATCTCTAGCCAGGGTATACCCATGGTTGGGTAGATGGGAGAGGTAGGCTCTAATGTCTGGAACATAATGACTTCAGAAGGACTTGAGGACTGTTTGCCATCAAAGGCAATCCTATATAAAATGTTTCAGTTAGTTGTCTCTAGCTGGAGACCTGAAAAGGTTTTCTGACTGAGGTCAAGGCCTCCCAGGACTTTGCTGAGCCTGTGTTTGAAGACTCTTCCCACCAGGCCATTCCTCAGGAAATGCTGGGGCAGAAGGAAACAGCCTGGGAGAAGGAGATGTTGCTGCAGGGTTAACTACTGGTTCCCCGACCCTTTGGGAAAGCCCCAGCCTTCCAATTCTAGCCTGGAGCTGGAGTCATGTCCCTTAGAGCTGCCTGGACAGCCTAGTGAGTGGCTAAGGCTAGCATCCATCAGGTTCTTTCTAGCTTTCTGTTGAGGAGGGAAGGGACAGGGCAATGACAGCTGGCTGGCTCTCTGGGCTTCATTTCCATCTGCCTTCCTCCACTCCTACCCTGCATTTCTTGGCAGGCAGGACAAAAAAGGATAAAAAACCCAAAGCCAGAGATGGCACTGGTCATGTGCCAAGGAGCCCTCTGCTTCCACCCCCTGCTGCTGGCCTCCATCTAAGGAATACTGCAGCAATGCCACACCTCCACATTCCCTCAAGGGTAGGTAGAAACCCCGCTCCTCACCTCTCTCCTCTGGGTTGCCTGGCCATGCTCAGGTATCTGTTTTTTGTCTCTGCAGTCCCTAACTAGAGCTGATGGAATTCTTAAGGAGTAGCTGGAGCTTTAATGGGAAGGTAAAGTAGTTGCCAGCTCCATTGGGATTACCATTTCTCTCAACTTAAGTGCCATCATACTTTGAAGTGTCTTCTTTGATACTATGTACAAGGGACAGGGGGCTTTCTCCTCCCCAGCTCAGAGTTCACACCAGATGGCTTCAGCTGCCATCCAAAAGAGGAAATGACATTGCTGTTGCTCTTTGGCTAGGACCTCTTGGCTTCCTCCCACGCGCCTACCTCCCCAGTAGCCCCTGTCCTCTGCCAGAGTCCTGCCCTGAAGAGACATCAGCCTGCTGTCAGTCTGTGGTCAGCTCTCAACTCAACATCAAAGAGAGTTCTGGGTGAGGAGACTTTCAATTCTGGCCACCCACCTCCCTCTCTTCCCACATGTTACTATCTCTTGACCACAAAACCACGAAGACTTCCGAGTCTCACAGGATAGTAGTCCCTGTGCAGTGGAAAGTGGTCCATATTTGGAAATATCCCTCCCCTCATGGTGAGTGATGGGCTTCCCAGCAAAGGACCCCAGAGAAGGTGATACACAAGGCAGCCCACAAGGATTACCAAGTGTTTCCTAATGCTGATTTCAAATGTTCTAGCCACTGTGGAAAGGAAGCATCTTAGTGAGAAAGACTAGGAAAAGATGGGCTTTGGTTCATGAAGAGAGTCTCGCCCTGATAATTGGCCCAGCTGCTGACATCTTGGTGATAACTGCATGCTAGGGAACCCTGGCCATATGCATCCACATAACACAGTTCCTGCAGAGGACCTGAGTTCAGCCCCCACTTTCCACCCCCATTACTCACATTTAGTGGTTCACAACTGTCTGTGACTCTGAATCCAAGGTATCTGACCCCCTTGTCTGGACCCATGGGAACTAGACTCATATTCCCACAATTAACAGAATAAAATAAAAATGTAAAACAAAGATAGTCAAGCAAGCATGTTTGTACCAGCCCCTGAAACCTGGGCTAAGTCTCAGCTAGTATATGTACGACATTAAGAAAAGTCCTGGTACATTCTGCTTAGCTCATTTTCGTCTGGCTTGGCACACATACCCCTTCCTCCTACCTTGGAGTGTGAGAATCTCATCTTCCTGCTACTTAGAGTATGCCCCTGTCAGCAAGTTCCTAATACACTGTATTCTGGGCAATCCTGGGTTTGTCTGCCCCTCTCTGTGGTCTTGAGGGACCTCCCACCTTTGGTGCCTCGCTTTCAGACTCTATAAATTCTAAAACAGTTCCTTTGGCCTGAGCCCATGTTTGAAATCCCCTTGAGAAGCTACTGTGTGTTTTTGTCCTCTCTGAAGCTAGAACTCTTTGAACAAGGGCCACTGTGTATAGTGGTGTGGGTTATTCATTGTACACAGGTAACTGAGAATAGAGGCTGAAAGCCTGGGATTTGAATGGCCAGAGGGGTACACACAGGGCTGGGCCCACCAAAGAGACTCTTGCTTTCTACCCCAAGGCAAATGGGTTAGCTGCAGCCCACCACAGATTTTCACTCATTTTTGGTTCTAAACCTGGCCTTTGCCATCAGATAAGCAGGGTTTTAGGTAAGTTCTATGGTTCCCAGTCTGCCAGATGATGTGATGCTTGGCATAACACCCTAAACATTTTCCTGGCACATTAAAGCCTTGGATGACCTAAAGGGAGATGTCCGCAGGAGGGAGAAACCCTCCCGGCACTTCTTTAGATGGCCAGGCCCCTCTGCACTCCAAGAGCACGGTCTTAGATGCTTCCATAAAATGTTCAACCACCCCTAAGGAGTGGACATTTTGGGCCTGTGACAGGCAGTACCTCCGTGTCATAACACCACCTTAGACTCTGTCTTCTCTCTGCATATGTCCCTCATTATCAAGGAACAAAAGAGACATTGCCCTGCTTGAAGGTGGTGCTTCTGGACTCACAGTCAGTCTTGATGAGACTTAAGCTGACTAGGCTCTCCAACCACTTGGATAAAATCCACTGCCCACTGATTAATCCTACATATCAGTCAGCTCCGTGCTCTTATTAGTGAACCGTTTTGCTTTTCCCTACAAGTTTTAGTGGAAATATGAATAGTCTGCTTATTGACCTCTGTGACATGGGAATGATACTCATCAGCCCTTCACTTAGTGGTAAGCAGAGAAAATAAGTACATTCTCCTCCTCCTCATCCTCTTTGTCTTTACAAACGATATAAATCCTCTTTTAGAGGAGTTAAACAATTTGAGTATAACATTCTGAAAAAAAAAAGGCATATTTATTTGTTGGTTATGTTTGGTTAAAATATTGGGGTGTTGAGCCCAAATTCTTGGGCTCTAAGTTTGAGTATCCTAATCAGAGAGATGATATTTCTACTGCCATGGGATATGTTCCAAGACTTAGTTTGGTATGTGGGTTTGGGGTGTTACCTGTAACTAACTTATAGCTGGGTGTGATATAGGAACAGGGAAGGGTCAATGGCAACTGGTGGCTCTACTGGAACCAGAAAGCTGGAATGTATCACCTAGAAGAGCCTTCCCTTCATGAAAGAAACACAGTGGGGGTCACTTTTAAAACACTGAGCCTTTTGCCAGATAAATGCCTAAATCTCAATAGCTTGGGCTGTTTTCTGCTTTCCAAACAGACTTCTTGTGAATTCATATGGCATGACCTAGGGAGAGACAGGCACTTTTCTGTTCTGCTCACCGACAGACCTTGGAGATCCACTGAGCCAATAGTACTTCTGAAGTGAAGAGACACCAATAAATACTCCCTGTGGAGCTTTACTGAGACTGTCTTTGCTTATCCTGATACCCGTTTCTCATGGACAGCAACCTGAAGATGTTTGCACATCTCCAAGTATCAGGTCTCCTCTCTTATACCTCGCCCCCACAGTCTACCTGAAGAGCATCCATAGGACTATCAGAATTATACTTCCTCACAGAACAAACCCTCTTTTTCTCAATTTGTACCCGAGAGTCCTGGTTGCCTCTACAACTTGCTTTAAACTTGTCAACTCAATCTCTAAATTTTCTCCATCTATATCATCCAGGCCTCAGCTCAATACAGAAAGACTCCCAACCCACACACTTTCTATGAAACTATTGTGGGGCAGAAGAGGTCCCACAAGCCTGGCCTATGATAATACATAGGTCACCTTCATGGCCACATGACTGTGGCAAACCAGCTGTAGGGTCAAGGGGCCAACAGGTCTCACAGTTTGCATTTTTCTTGCATTTTTTCTGGTTTCTCTTGTGAGGAAAATCTATGAAGAGTGGAGTGTCTATGTTTTTATTGCCATCTCCCTGAGGTGTGGAGATATATACATTTGGTGAATTCAAAATCACAGTTAAATGTTGTTAAAATGCATCCAGCTATGACAGGAAGATGGATAAATAGCTTTCAACTCAGGATTTCTTAGACTATTTAAAAGGGATTAAAAGGGTTCTAATCATATGGTAGTCATGTTTTGCAAGGACTTTGCTCTCATACAGAGGTGGGAAGCAAGACAAGGTAGCCTCCGTGGGCCCCACTCTTTGGAAAGGGGAAGCTGGCCAGTCCTAATACTCCCCAACTGCTAATTTGGTTGCTGATAGATTGACATTAATAGTACAAGCAGGGTCCCATGAACATCAATGACTTCTTCTAGAACAATCCATGTGTATCAAGCCCTAGGCTTGGCGAAGACGTCACCATGGAAAGGGGAGATATTTCTGCTCTGTGCTATATAGATCATGGTATAGATGCCATAGGGGTCTCATGGATGCTTTTATGTGCCACCATGTGAGTCTCTGCCTCTCTAAGCTGCTGTGTAAAGGGAAAGGCCATTTCCCTGCAGGGACAGAGAACCTGTGTCCTGTTTGTACTCACTGTTAGAGTCAGGGATGGGGTGGGGGTGAGGATTGATAAAACCTTAGCCCTGGGAGGTGATTGCTTTAGTTATGGGACTCGGCAACTATCCTCCTACCTAAGTCACACTATGCAAATGTGACCGACGAGGGACCTTGAGGGCTGCAGGTAACCATGCAGAGGCCACTAGCACACACGCACCAGCTAGACCACATTGCCATAACCCATGCAGCACGGTTGCTCTCCACACAAAGCAAAAGCTGGCTACACAGCAGCGACAGCAGCTTGCAACCCACACTAACACAGTGATGACTGTCAGGTTTCACCAAGGGAAATTTGGATTTTTTTTTTTCTTTTTGAGGTGAGTGACAGTTTTCAGCCAATTTGGGTCATGGTTTGTTCCATGACCTCCCTGGGCCTCTGTAGAAGACGCACAGATGGCCCAGCCCCAGCCCTAGCCCCAGGAGCAGTAAGGTCCCTTCCTCCTCAGAGCCTTGAAAAGAGGCCACAGGTCCCACCTGTGGCTGGGCTCAGGCTGGGCCCTGAACTGTGAACCTTTTGCAGAGGGGGCTGCTTGCTCTTTTTGCAATTTCATCCCTGGAAGAGAAGCTGCAGACATTTTCAAAAGAAAGGGGGTGAGTGAAGGGGAGGGGGAAGCACTGGACTCCCTCCCACCCCAAAGAAGATGACAACTAAAATTAAATAAATAAATAAATAAATAAATAAATAAATAAATAAATAAATAAATAAGATTTGAAAAACCAAAAGCAAAAGAAACATGGAGGGCAGAAAATTAGCTGAACTTACCACACTTCGAGTGAACTTTTCTAGGGAAGTTCTACGACCTTGCTCACTTTCTGGCTTTAGGGGGAGGGGAAAAAAGGGTAGGGAGAAAAATACAGGGAAAAAAATCTTCAGCTTACACGGTGATTTCTAAACAGCAGCAGCCACAGCTAAAGAACAAAACACAAAAGCCGGATGCAGCAAAACGGGCAGAGAGAAGCGACCAGAGCTGTTGGGCAGAGCTGATGGAGAACAGGAAAACAGAAGCCCAGGAGAAAAACGCTGCCTCTCTGGAGCCCAGGGGAGTCAGAGGGAGGACAGGCTTTTTGAAGGAACGTGGGTGGTGCTGCGGAGCCTTTGCTCTGTGGAGGGCCCTGGTTGCCATCTAAGATGGTTGCTTGTTACTCTCTCTGAGTTGTGCACAGAAGCACTGGGGACTTCGGGTGGTGACACAGAACAGATTAGCTATGAGGGCTGTCCTTGTATGGTGGTGCTGGAATGAAGCAACCGCTGGGGAGTCCTGAATTCGTCTATGTGTGTGGGTCAGGATGGTTTTCTCTCTTGAGATTTTTTTTCCTGCCTAGAGGAACATCTGCTAACTCCAACAGCTTCCAAACGATTTTCTGTGTCCTGAGAGCAAGGAGAGACTACTCAAGTACTTTGCAATGACAAGGGGGGTTGAGGAAATAACAGACCGAGCTCTGAGCAGGAAATTCTCTCTTAGTTCCCAAGTAGTGACGCTTCTAAGCTGAACTCAGGACACCTTCCAGAAGGCTCAGGATCTTCTCTGGGGAACTGTTAGTTCAGGTTCAAGGAGCAGAGGCAAGGGATGGCAAAAGCCTGAAATGAACTATAGGCTTCTCAGGAAGAAAAGAGGTATGGTGTGAGCCTGCCCTTTCCCCCAAGTTTCCTACCTGGAAAGAACAGAATTCTATTCCAATTATCTGCTGGCTTGAATTAGAGCCCTGTTTCAGGTCCTGAGCCTGAGGTTACCAAAGTCAGAGGAAACACACAATAGCATGGATGCACACAAACACACACATACATGCACACACACACACGCACACACACACATGTGCACACACACATGCACACACACACACACACACAGCAAATGCAAATACTTGCAACTTGGAACTGAGGAAGAAGCTATGTGTCTGTGGGTCTGGAATGTGCCAGAAGCAGAGGAGCCAGGCAAAGGCAGCCATCCTTGGCATTTACTCATGTCCCCTACTGACTCAGACAAACTCCGGAAAGACAGGTGAAGTTACAGGAGAAAAACATAAGACATATGACATGTGACCATGGAGTTGGGCTGGGCTTTCTTCTCACATAGGATATGTAAGGTCCATGACACCAGATGGCAGACATTGAGTCTGGCCCATCCCAGGTCCAGAATTCTGGACCTGTCATTTTTATCCCCTTGAGCTGCTATGGAATCTCATTATCAATCCTACATCATTGTCCATCAAAATCTATTTCACCTTGGAATCTAGTTCTGCAGAGCAGCTACCCTCTTTTCTGAAGATGGCAGAAAAGAGAAAGTCAGGGACATCAGAGCTGAATGTTGTGTTTGCAGACTCTACCAGGCATGCCTCTCAGCTGAAACAAGAGGCCACTTCTTACCCTCTGTGTCTGGAGGGTGGAAATCTCGCACCCCCTTTTATAACCGAGTATTGGTATCACAGGCTGAGTATCACTGTAATCAGAAGATGTTTTGGGCCTTTTTGAAGTGTCGAGTTACGAGTCTGGTACCTGGAGACTCTCTGGAAGACATGGGTGGGAAATACCTCCTCCATATTGAAAAGAGATCGATAGGTAGCGTGGCTTTCTGCTGGAAGAATATCCTTTAATTTGAGGGCTGGGGGATTTCATTTGTAGCCTTTCCCAGGAAAGCGGTTAGTTTCTACCCCACTCCACTGACCGCCTGAAGGTTTTTCCTCTGTTAGGAGGATCTGAAAATTCAGCTAATTCAGCCCATTTCCTGGATGGAGGTGCACTTTCCCTCACCACACTCATGGTGAGACTAAATGGCCTCTGACCTTTCTTCTAAATGTTTATGTAGGCACAGATTGGTAAAGTTACTAGAGCCTTAAATGTCCCCAAATAGGGTCAGTTTAGGTGACTTGAGCCTCAAAAAAAAAAAAAAAATCTTCCCTTGACTTTTTCCCATGAGACTTGGGATATAAGCACCCAAAGCCTCAGTGACCTTGATCTTTTATAAGTGCTTAAAAGTTGGCACCAGAGCCACTTGTGTGTGGAAGCCTCATCCCTCCTTGACTGGAAGCCATCCTCTAAAAAAAGAATTGGCAAAGGACTAGGTGTCACATTCTCCATCCCAGTAGCTACATTCAAAGGAGGGACTTGAGGACCAATGGAGCTGAGCTTTTGACAACAGACCTTCCAGAGGTCCTCAGGATTCTTCTAGAGCAAGAAGATGGAAGTGAATGCTCTCCAGGACACCGGAGTTACATGGTACTAACCCGATAGTCAGATAGGTAAGCATGAAGTACAGTTGCCAATACACAGAGAAGGGTGTGAGACTGAGAGGCAACCCAATAAAAAGTTTGTGGGTGGAAAACTATGTGCTTAGGACCTAGGATTTGGAGACCAAGAGAAGAACAAGTGTGTGTGTGTGTGTGTGTGTGTGTGTGTGTGTGTGTACATATGTGTGTGTATGCATGTGTATGTGTGTTTTATGTATGTGTATATGTCTGTGTATGTGTGTGTATGTGTGTATATATGTGTATGTATGTGTATTGTGTGTGTATTGTGTGTGTATATGTATGTATATGTGTGTGTGTTGAGAGTGGAAGCAGTAGAATTTGGAGCAAATTGAGTCACACTAAACCACACATGGGCTTCGGGTTGGAACTGAAGTGTTCAGAAGGTTGGCAGGTCCACCAGACCCATAAGCCCTGTGTCTTGCCCTCCTCTTCCCTTGTCCATGTAACATTCTGCATTTCTTCCCCTAAATCTAGCTATATTTTCTTGTCACCTGCATGCCAAGGGTCCTGGGGCTCTGTGAATCAATACTCCGCTGTAAGAGCCATGATTTAATTCCAAGTGGAAGAGGTAGAAGGGGTTTGGGTGTGGTTAGTTCCTGGTTAAAATAATGGAGGGAAAACTTTAGAGAGAAGGTGAGGAAGGGGTACAGCAAGTAGGGAATCGACGCCCTATTTTAGTGACTATTCAGATGTTTGGAGGATCCATTAAAACTGACAAGACTTTCTTTCCCAGGACAGGGAATCCTCACTTCATATGCTCCCTTTCTAGTCTTCTTACAGAGGGGTGGACTATTGGGAATGGCTGAATGGAGCTGGCAGTGAAATCCCTCTGATATCCTAAGAGAGTTGCTTGGGTCACTGCCAACCTAACATTCGGGGACTGAGCCGCTGTGAAAATGATATTGGGCCATTCTCCTCTCACTGTAGGCAAAACAGTCAGACAGGGGTAATGGAGCACAGAGGTAGAACGCCATATCTTGAGTATCAGAGGAAGGCCGGGACAGTAGGCTTCCTCAAGGTCTTTGAGTGGAGGGGAGCAGACAGAGAAGGCGAGAGAAGAAGGGGAAAATAAATAAAAACCCAAGGAATGATATTCTCATTCTACACCAGCAGCAAGCAGCAGCGGAAGTCAACAGTGCTAAGAGAGACAAGCTTGCCCTTCCCAAGATACCTTCTTCTTGGCCAGCAACAAGTCCTGGTAGGCGTTGGACCGCAGGAAACGGGCATAACTGTCACTCTTCATTAATTTGTAGATGTGCTCCTGGGGGAGGAGAGGAGTAGACAGACATGAGAAAGAACTGTCGGTCGTAGCTAAAGGAAGTGACAATCCAGCTGGCCTGGGGTGGGCGGGCACCCAAACCTAGGGACATTTGAATGGAGCTCGAAAAACTTGCAGTGTGTCCCACCTCTCCTACGTCACATGTAAACCAAGACATAAAGAGACAAGTGGTTTGTGTCTCAAATGATTTGCCATCGAGTCTGGGTGTCATGTTGGACTATGCCGTGGTTAAGGCCACAGTAGTAACTGTTGGAAGAAATGAACCTAGGGGAATCTCAAGGGAATTATGATGAGTCAAAATAATTGGTCCTCCAACTTCTGAAATGACCCTAATACATTGTGCTGCCTATTTATGCAAAGCCGCATCCTTTGCAGTAACAATCATAAAATCAAAATTTTAATCTATCCTGAGAAACATTGAAGATGTTCTATATCTTGCTAATATCCAGCCAAGATTTAAATGAGTAAACTTGAATAAAATCAGTGGATGGCTGCTACACCATTAAAGAAAGTGTAATTAGTACTCTACAATTTTTCAAGATGCTGCCATCAGGCAGTTGGATAAAGGGTCCATCTCTGTATTTTTTAACAACTTTCTTGGAGTCTGCAAGTGTCTCTAAATAAAAACTACAGCTTCAAAATGTATCCGAGAGAATCTGAGGAGATGGGCCAGTGGATAAGAGCTTGTGATATTCACACATGAGGAGGACCTGAGTTTGAGCTCCCAGAGCCCATGTAAAAAGCTGAGTGTGGCTGTGTGTGTGCACCTACAAACTCAGTGCGGGTGGGGGGGTGGTGAGACAGGTGGCTTGGATCTCTGGGGTTTTTGGCTGCCAGCCTAGTTCTAAGATCAGGGAGATTCTGTCTGAAGGAAATAATGTGAAGACGTAATAGAGCAGAATACTGAACACCTTCCTGTGGCTTTTGCACATGTATGCATAATATCATGCAAGTGCATTACTCCACACCCACCCCGGACCCATACTCCTGGAGACAACAATGTAATTGGATCAGCTTGTGCATATTGGCACCATCATTTTGGCCTGGAAGGTAACCCTTCACTACTGGACCATGGAACAAATGGGCACATATGCCAGGCATAAGAATGGCATCCAAGAGGGGGAGATGTGGTGGTGGGCTGCTGCTGCTTCTCCAAGGTTCTTGAAGATCCACGACCTTGGTCAAGCATATGACCCCCAACTTGCAGCTAAATCCTATAGGCACACATTCTTTTCTCACAGTATACTCATCTTATAGGCGGAAAATCCTGGCCCACAAACAGAGAGACATGGAGAAAGGGTTGTCTGTCTACTGAGGCAAGTTTGTCTGCCCCAGGAATAGTGCTGTTGGGAGGGAGACAGGGCCATCTGAGATGGCAGAGTGTTAGTTGGTAGCTGGTCTGGTAAAGAAAGCTTTGTTCCTTACGGTGCTCACTGTCCCTTCAGAAAGCTGGGCAAAGGCCTCAGTGCCAAAGAGAATGGAGGGCTGGTCAGTAAGGAGAGACAGCTCATCTAAAAGTCAGGAGTTACTCTTAGGGAATCTCTTTCTGGCTTCTCTTCCCAGAGGATACCATGTAGAGTGGTAGGCAGATACCTCACATCATTCATTTGTATAAGTATTAGTGTTTTGCCTGCATGTATGTCTGTGTTCCATGAGCATGTAGTTCCTTCAGAGGCCAGAAGAGGGCGTCAGATCCAGGGACGACAGTTTTGAGCAGCCTTGTGGGTACTGGGAATCAAAGCCAGGTTTTCTAGAAAAGCATCCATCCAATCCTCTCAACTGCTGAGTCCTCTTTCTAACTGGGCTAGGGTGAGAGACTTAATTTTTTTTTCTTTTTTTAAACTATCCTGGCTAGAGAATTCTGTAACAATGGCCAAGCTGTGCCAAGATTCCTCTCTACCCAGCATAAAAGGCATATAGCCAAAATACAAAATTAGTTGAGGTGCCCATCAGCTTATGAACAGATAAAGAAATGTGAAAAATATTCTACACACACACACACACACACACACACACACACACACACACACACACACACACACACACAATCTTGAGAAGGAAAGCTGTCATTTACCACAGTGTAGATGAACCTAGGTGAAATTAAATAAGCCAGGCACAGAATTGCTGCCTGACTCTGCTTACACGTGGAAGCTAACACATCAGACTCAAAAAGGCACAGAGAGAGAAATGGCTGTTGGGGACTGATGGATGCAGGAAAGGGAGCCTGGAGGACACTGGGACACGGGAAATCCTTTATTTAGACAGGAGAGTAAGTTCAGGTTATCTGTAGTTCACTGTGGTTGACTACAGTTCATCATAGTATCTGGTGATTTTGAAATTTTGATTTAAATTTTTCTTAGTAAAAACCAAACCTGTGGAATGTTACACCTGTTAAATCACTTGATTCAGGCATTTTTAATGTATACATGTGCCAATACATTATGTTTATGTCATGAAAACAGTTAACTTTTTACTTGTCAGTTAGAAATAGTTAAAAACAAAAACGAAAATGAAACACAAGAAATGTGTAGGTTAAGCCAGGAACCTCTGCAGCCCATCCCCAATTGAACCCCAAAGGATCCTGGGATCAGCTTCGTTCTTCCCAAGATGCCCCACATTTACAAAAGTTGAGTGGAGTCCTCACCGATGGAAATGGATGGGCAGAGATTCAGGGGAATTCAACAGAGGCTGCTTCAGAGACTGTGCTCTAATGGAACAACCTTACTGTGAAATGTTTTTTGTTTTTTTCTAAAAACTTCACAGAAATATCCCTTACATACTTGGTTTAAGTTCCTGAAAGATGGGGGGCAGTGTGTCTTCACCTTTTAGAGATGCATCCTGTCTGTCACAGAATCAAATGTTTATTTGCATTATACTATGAGTGGTTTGGCTAAAGTTTAGGCATGTTCCCCAAAGGCTTAGAACCCAGGTAGTGTCTCCAAGAAGGCTGGCTTCTCTTGGTCTCTTGCCCACTCGCTCGTCCTATGCTCTCTCCCCACACACCTTCCCTGCCATACTGAGACTCAGTAGGAATGCCCTCACCAGAGTCCCAAGAGACAGGGTTGCCTGATCTCAGAATTTCAGGCTCCAAAACTGAATTTGTCTACTCTGCTACACACCTGTCCACAAGTAGTTTGCTACAAAAACAGAAAACACACCAATGAAGGGTTTCTTAGATCACTATAATGCTTGCTTGACTTTGGTATTAATGCTGCAGGCTCCATGCTCTCTTAGTTATGACTGGCTTAAGTATCTGCTTACTTACTCTGATTGGAAGGAGAGTAAGGATCATATTCCCCACAAAGGGCTGTGAACCTCTTAGCTCAAATATCCTTCTCAGTCCCAGAGTCTATAGACCTAGACCCAGGATGTCATTGGTCTTTGCTTTTGTTTGATATCTCAAAGTTGCTTTACCATTAAAATCACAGGTGTAAATGTTATCTCTGGGTAAAGGTGACTTACTGTCTTTTTATTTATTATTATTAGGTATCATCTCTGTCTGGCGAACAGAGCCAGGTGACTCCTGAATCATCTGTAAAGGCCCATCCCAATAGATGGACCCTTTCCAAATCCCTCTATAAAATGCATCTCTGCTGCTTCTTGTGGCTTCTCCTAGGAATCTAAGTGCTAAGTATATGCTTCATAATCCTCTGCTTCCCTGCAAGGTAGAAGGAGGCCTCGGCAATGAACTTCAACCCGGATCTGCTTAATTGCTATTACCTCAGTGCAGTCAGGAAAAACCTTGGTTCATTAACAAAACAGACCTTGTCACCTGAAATAGGTCAGAAAAAGGCAGACATTTAAATATGCAATCACGGCTTCATTCATCAGATATTCATCGAGCATCTGGTAGGGGCTAGGCATTGAGTCTGACCATGAAGTTATAGTATAAATAAGACAAAGAAACTTTGTTGTCACAAAGCTTAAGATCTATAGACAAGAAGACTTGTCACCACGCTGCACACAGCCATTTGAGCAAAGGCCGCAAAGGTGTCCCAAGTACAGCTGCTATGCTTGGATGTAACTGGGCTGAGCTAATCTTCCTAGATGGAGAGAGATGGTCCATAGACTGGAAAATGCCTCTTTCAGGCAGGAGGTTCTGAGTAGATGCTGAGAAGGGTGAGTCTCAGCTCTGTAGGAGCCAAGGGGAAGGAGCTATCACAGAAGGATCCCATGGAGTAGGCAGGATAACCTAGGGCAAACCGCAGTCTGTGGCTCACTCTCCGAAGGGCTGTGTCAGTGTGGGCCCAGGGAAAAGTGTGGGCACCAGCGTTACCTCCCTTCCCTAAATAGCCAACTCCAAAGTTGCACACCCAGACAAGGACAGAATGAGAGGAAGTAGGTAATATGAGCACATGTGGCTGTAGGGTGGGTGCCATGGTCTTGACTAGCATTACAAAGCCTCAAACAGAGAGAGAGAGAGAGAGAGAGAGAGAGAGAGAGAGAGAGAGAGAGAGAGAGAGAGAGAGAGAGAGAGCTCACATTCAGGTCTGACAAAAACAGGTTTTTGATACTCTGCAGATCTCCCAAGCTCCTGATGGGGGCCGCAGCGCCAGCTTCCCTCTGGCCTGAGCCTGGCTTTCCCACAGCCGAGGGATTCAGTGACTCCCTTGTCCTGTTCCTCTCTCCTCCCCCAAACAAAGAAATGTTGTCTTTGATGTCAGGAAAAATGTGTTCCTTCCAGCTTTGTCTGGGAAACACAAAGACAGTAAACAGGGGGTGGGTGAGCCCAGAGCTAAGACTTTTCTGGGAATGAGAATTAAGATCAGACTCAGGGTCTCTGGCCATTTCCCAAATGCAATGAGTTTATCACCGCCAGGGACAGCAAGTGTACAAAGCTCTTGGCAGTGACCTCTGCTGATTTATGAGGGGTTCTGGTGTGTTTTCACCGTTCCGCTGACAACTGGTCCTAAGGGAAATGTGTATCTACATCCACAAAGTGCAAGGGAGCCACTGGTGAGCTCAGCCAAATTCTAGGTGAGGAAACAGCGTCCAGGGAAAAACCAAAACCCTGCTTCTTTCTTCTTTCTTCTTGTCTTCTGTGCTGCCCCCTCCCTCCTCCTCTCCCTCCTACTTATCAACTATCTGCCCCTCCCTCCATCTCCATCTAGCAGGAAGTCTCATGGGCTGATTGCAAAGAGGCAGAGCCACATGAACTCACTCGCCTGCCCTTGGAACAGGCAGGACAGATAGCTGGGTGTGTATTAAGAAACCAGTACCTCAAGACCTAAACCTCACAGGTGTCTTAGCCACACACTTTCCAGTGCTGGGAGGGACAAACACCCTCTGATGAGACACATCTCTTTCATTTTCTCTACCTGGGCCTGGCTGATCTGTAGATGGGTCCTTTGCTTGCCTGGGATACTAAGACAGAAGCAAGATGGCTGAAGTCAGTAAGAGTCTAGGAAACTCGTAGACTGGAGTGAGCAATACACATTGTCTCCAGACTACACCTGCTCCAAATCAATATTTTGCTGTGAGAGCCCTCATTTGGAAATGTCCTTTCTTTTTAGACAAAACATTGAGCCTCTGGTGAGAGGGGTGTGTGTATGTGTGTGTGTTTATGTTTGTGTAGGGGGGTATTCACAAGAATGTCTGAGGCCTTGGGCTGCAAGCATACTTGGAGTAGCTGAGCCTCTTAAGAACATAATTATGCCTCTTCCTGGGCTTTGGGCTCCTAAAACAGCACAGACCTCATCTTCCAGCTTTAGAACACCTTCCTAGAGTGGAAACCACTCGGTTGGAACGTGCACAGCGGCCAAGAGCCCTCCTTGTGATTTTTCAAGTGTCTTATTTTTTCCTTCCGCAGGTGCATGTGCCTCATTGTGACCCTCCATTCCTAAGCTTCCTGCTGTAATAGCCATTCTTGGGGAGCTGTCAGGTCCCTTGAAGGAAAATGAGGGGCAGAATGTGACACGTAGAGGGGGCCGAAAGAGAAGGAACTGGGCCCAGAGCCAAAGACTTGGATTCAAGTCCCCACTTGGCCCATTTCTGGTCCTGTCAATCACACTTTCCACGCAGAAATAGAAGTACTACAGAATGATTACACATGTCAAGTAAAAATGATAACTTTGTGCAATGATCGTGTGTGAGAGGCGATGTGGATGAGACAGACAGAGGGAGAAGATTCCAGAGAAAAAGAAGTGGAGTGAAGAGGCCCGGGGAACAGAGTTCATCTCAAACAGTAGTTAAATAGCCCCATTTTACAGCCAGGGCTGCTGTACCAGGTGGGATGTCCCACTCAGTGTTAGCAGAGAGCCAGCGTTTGAACCCAGAGGCCATAATCCTCACACGTTAATGTGCTGGTTTTCAGGGATTTTTGTCTTTTCATTGGATATAGTTTAAAGAGAGCCCCTCGGCTGAGCTATAGGTGCAGGGCTACAGGGGCTTGCTTCCTCCCCAAGTCTCAAGTGTGGGTCAGCCTAACGCTAGA
Source organism: Phyllotis vaccarum (assembly GCA_033318265.1). Lineage (NCBI taxonomy): Eukaryota > Metazoa > Chordata > Mammalia > Rodentia > Cricetidae > Phyllotis > Phyllotis vaccarum. The sequence goes on from JARWLC010000006.1 coordinate 64,690,957, forward strand.
GATAGCTAATTCTTACCATTCCCTTTTGAGAGTCAACCCACCATCACCACTGTTAGCAATGGAAATAGTGAAGACCCAGGGTCTGGCATCTCATGTAAGAGCAAGTCACAAGCAACTTGCCTTGAATGCCCAAGTATGGATCTTTGAGTCTCATCTTTTGAGAGAGTCTTAAGTGTCTTTAACCAATGATCTTTAAGCCTTGGGCATGGCCATCTGAATCCTAAAGAAAATTAAGTTGTTTCAAGACAGGTCTCACAGGACAGACCATACAGTGGTGGGAAAGACTCAAGTGTACCAAGGCTCAGTAAGCAAAGAGAAGCCGTGGCGATGTGAATAAGCAATGAGCAAAGACTGATCAGGTCGGCTTGGCTGTGGTTTGGTTCTTCTTGCAGTAGTTAGGACTGAACCCTGGCCCTTCCGCATACCTTCTAGGCAAGTTCTCTACCAGTGAGCTACATCCACAGCCCCAGAGGTGCCTCTTTGGATGACTGTTTCAAGAATCTTAATGAGAATCAAATGTCATATATGAATACGGGAGAAAATGATCATTTGCATTCATCCCACATGGTATCTCACAGATACAACTTTACTGGCCCAAGGCACAGGATTCTAATGCTGTTCTGCCTCTACTCTGAGATAAAGGCAACAAAAACATTCCTTTCCACCTTCCACATATCAACACAGAGAACTGTTTCACTTCCCTCTTTAAGGGATAAGTCGTAGAAATATATGCTCAGAATTAGCAACATAGAAATTCTAGAGTTTAATTCTATGCTCACTTCTCTCCAGGAACTCCTGATAATAAACAGAAGCAGCTTACAAACAACTGATTTGTACTTTACAAACTACCCTCTCCCTCTGCTGCTTGTCACCCTAAAATAACACCGCCCACAGAATACAGTGAGTAACCTTCCAAGCAAGCTGTGGTGGGATTCCTTAGTAAAGACAGCAACAGTGTGGTACACAATGGGCCAGGAAATGTTCTCTAATAAAGGATTTGTGCCATAAAATAGCCCACAATGTCACTTAGATATCACCAAAAGAGAGATGGACAGCTTTTCCCCGGAGCTCAGAGACTTCTTAGGGCGAATGTGAAACTCTACTCCCCTATACTTTGGCTTTCAAACAAAGCAAAGGTTAGACACCTTGCATTCCTCCATTAAACTGATCTTAAATATCTTAGTGTACATAGTCCAGACACATTTGCCAGGAGGCTTTCTGTCTGCTCATGATGGGTGTAGACTGGTGATCACCCAGACCTCATTCTAGCCCTCAAGTTTCAACAGTCCATGAATGGATGTAGACTGCAGAGAGTTTTGGTCACGTAGATTGAGGGCTGGTTCCAGGAAGGGACCTGACTATACAGCTGCATATTTCCAGTGCCTCGAACATCTGGCACATAGTGAATATTCCAAGTTTTGCTGAACATAAAATTAGAAACATAATTTAGCTGGTCCTTAATGATTACTACGGTTGCTCCTCAAGGCTCTTTGAAGTTGAAAGCTAAAGGACAAATTCTACCCCACTTTACTCTGACAGACACGGCTAAGAGTGTTAGGATTCAAGGACATTGGCTGGTTTGTCTGCTTGTTTGTGGGGGCAGGGTCTTGCTATGGATCCCTGGCTGGCCTGAAACTTGCTATGTATGTTAAACTCAGACTTGAAGTGGTTTTCTTGCCTCTGATGACAGGCAGGAGCAGTGCCCAGCAAGACATCTGCTTTTGAAATATTTGAACCACCACAAAGAGTGGTACCCTAATGTGGTTAGGCACTTACAAAAGGCAAAGAAACCATTTCCTGCTTCCATCAAAGGTCCAGACCCTCCAGGTACAGGGTGGGGGTGGAGAGCTCAGCATTAACACAGGTCAGGGAGGCAGAGGAGCTCAGACAGTAAAGAAGGCTAGTTGAAAATGTACACACTATAAAGCCAATGAGGGTGGTTACTCTGCTCAATTCAGCTGTCAATCCATTTGATGGACAGGTTTCCAATCCAAACCAATCTCAGTGACTTGTTTGTTCAGTTTTGTAACGAATGATGCCCTGTGAGGTAAGGCAAGCTCTGTCTTATGAGCCACTCAGACTTCTATTTCCTGTGTAATTTCATCACAGAGGTCACCCCACACAGGTCAAGGTTTTCCAACCCAAATGGAGGACGGATGGTCACAAAATCAATAGATGATGAATAGACAAATGATCAAATGACCTAGAGACACAGTCCTTGGACCACCCTTGGCTTCTCTGAGGCTTTAAAAGTGAGCTACACAGCCATTGGGCTGGCCATCAGACTCCTGCCATCTTTCAGAGTCCCCAGAGGCTTACAAGAGACAAATGTCCCCAGGAAGGCCTTGGGTTCCTATACTTCCCGTGACTTCCTTCCTAAACCTACTAGCAACCCCCCTAGATTTAGATCTCACTCCAATTCCAGCCTTTGGATTGCAACTGTCGGATTTACCCTCTGCAATGCTTTCTGGGATGAGCACTCTAGGATGGGTGTGTTCAAGTCTTGTAGCAGGTCACCCAAGGACATCTATAGTTTGGTTTCTTTGTTGTATTTAAAAAGAGTGTAATTGTATAGCCTAAGATAGGCTAGAACTCACTATGTAGCCCAGGATGGCTTTGAATTTATTGCAGTCTTTCTGCCTCAAACTTCCAGGTACTGGGGCTAGAGGCATGAACCAGCACCATGTTAAGCTTCCATCTGCAAGAGCAGTCTTGTTGATAGAATCACCTTATTTGTTTTATTTTAAAACAGTATATACCCAACTAGAACTGCCTGTGTAGCCTAAGCTAGCCTTGAATTCATAGAGATCCACCTGCTCCTACTGTCCCAGTGTTGGATTAAAGGAGTGTGTCACCATGCCCTTGATCTTAGCTTGCATTTGTAAGGCTCCAGGGAATACTAAAGCCACCATTATTTGTGAGGTCACACTTACAAATCTACAGCACTTATAATCTTTTCAAGGAATTTTTCAAAGCTGTAGCTCACCTGGTTTTTCTCTAGAATCCCACTTAGTAGGCTGTGGAAAGACAGCATCTTCTTTTTACAGATGAGGAGCTATAAGAGGCTAAGGACCTTGCGCAAGACTTCAGGGTGAGTAAGGAACAGGGTAAGTTCACTGATGCTCTATAGTTGAGAGCAGAAAATCCCAGCCCTTACAAACAACCCATGGCCCATTTACTCCTGAGTCTATGAAATTGGAACAACACAGAAAACATCTGAGGGCAATAGTCGCAGTCCATGGGCCTTTGTGGAAGATTCGGTCTCAGCCCGAATTGTCAAAAGAACCAAATGGACCAGTAAAGGCTGGGCCTGTGCTGGTAGAGTGTGTCCTGTGAAACCCTGCCAGAAAGCAAGCATAGGCGACTAACCTTACCTTACTGCATGTGGTCAAATGAAAATGAGAAATGCCACACCCACTCCCATCTCGCTTCATTCTGCTTGATTGCTGATGGCCAGAATTGGGTGCTGCTTTCATTTTCATGGGTCAGGATCTCAGGACTAACTGTGGTAGCCTGACAGAGTTCCTGTCTCAAAGCAGGGAGTTTAAGGGTGTAGGGGTCACTATCCCCACTTAGCAGATGGGTAAACTGAGAACTAAAGGCCTTAAATATTTAAGCCTAGAAAAGTATAGACACAGAGTCAAACCTGTACTCTGGCCTCTGGAGACTTAAGTTAATCCAGGTCTCAGGTGACCAGACAAACCTTCAGCACTAAAATGCCAAGCCAGGAAGGGCTCTTGGCCAGTTGGCTGGGGGTGCTCTCTCATAGTGTTTGTGGGTCAGAGGTTCTTAAGGGTTTTTACATCCTTTCTGGCTCTGGAAGTTTCGAAGCTATAATGCTCTGCTTGGTTCAGGTGACTGGGTTGACTAGGAAGGTAAAGCTGTGGCTGCCACCGTACAGTCTTGGCCCTGCTTAGGAGCACTCCATGCTGACACAAACATGTCCACAGAATTAATCATAGTGTCACTGTGAACAAACCAAGATGGGGGTCTTTCTAACTTAGCACAGAAGTTGCCGAGTCACCATCCCTGACCCTCTGTCTTTCTGCTTTGAAGCTTTTCAATGACTTTCATGTTACTGCTTGGTTCTAATGTAGTCTCTGGCTCCAATATAGCTATTGTTTCAGGGATTTCTTAAAAATAATTAAAATATGTGTGTGTGTGTGTGTGTGTGTGTGTGTGTGTGTGTGAAAAATTATGAGTTGAATTTAATTGTCAACAATATGCTTTGGAGGACACAGCCACACACACACACACACACACACACACACACACACACACACACACACACACACATCTGTCTCTCTTTGTCTCTCTCTCTGTGTATGTGTTTTCCATTGTGACAGCATAGCTGTTTTTGATCGGCAAGACTGAACACTCGTGACATAGACCATGTGTCCCATAAACCTAAAGTTTGTATTATCTAGTCCTTCACATGAAAAGTTTAGTTTTTTAACTGCTCTCTAATATGATATAAAGGTTATATCATAATCACCTTGTTATGGACTAAGTTTATGTCCCTCCAAAACCCATGCCCTTGAAGGCCTTGTTCCCAACATGATGGTGTTGGATGGAGGCGAGCTCTTTGTGATGAAATGATGTTTAGATGAGGTCATAGGGATGGAGCTCCATGACGGGGTTTACTACTTGCATATGGTGACACAGTAAGAAAGCAGCTTCAGCACCAAGACACATATAAGCACTTTAATCCCAGCATTCCTAGCTCAGGATGGAGATGAACAAACATTCCTGAATTGTGTCACAGCAGCCTGTGCAGACTTCACACACTAAGGAAGGAAGCGCAGGTGTCTCCTACACGATGGCGGGTGGTTCTGAGGGATAATTTGATTTACAGCTTTTCAACTTCAAAGTTGTATGAAAGCTACATGTATCTTGAACAAACCATATGCTGAACTTTGATTCCCCCCCCGGGGGGGGCTGGCTATGTGACATGTACTCTTTCCTGATGCCGAGTGGCAATAGCATAAACCACAGTTAGAGCTCAGCCTCAGGAGTTCAAGGGGGAAGTCACAAGTTCCCCAGTGTTCCCCATGCCTCCATGGTGCCCAACCGGACACTGGGTTGGTGAAGTGTATTAAATACATCTTTGACTTTATGATATTTTCAACTTGCCATGAATGAGTTGGAATGTAGCCTATAATAAGTCAAGGAATGTTTGTATATTCAAAGAGGAGTTATCTCTGGGTGCTAATACATGAAAATATCTGAAACTTTGGTCAAATGTGCTCAGTATCAATGCCACTAGGAAAGTAAAATGGTGAATGTTTTCCCTCTATTTCTGTGGCCCAGTCGCTGTGGTCACCTCCCTCTTTGCAGGGGCAGATGTTCTGCTATATCTCTGCTCTCTGGGAGATGGAAGAAGGTTCGGGGGATTTAGGGGTTCTAGTTACTGTTTCTATTGCTGAGATAAAACACTGTGACCAGAACAACTTGGGGAGATAAGGGTTTATTTCAGCTTAGAACTCTCAGGTCGCACTGAAGGAAGCCAGGTCAGGAGGTGGGAAATGAAGCACCCACAGTGCAGCTGTGTACCTTACTGATCTACTCCCTCATACACCCCAGCATCATCTGCCTCAAATCTCATACACCCCAGCATCATCTTCCTCAAATGGTCCTACCCACAATGGACTGGGTCTGCCCACATCAATCATCAATTTAAAAAAAAATGCTTCACAGGTCTATCGGGTAGGACATTTTCCCAATTGGGGCTTCCTTTCCTCAATGATTTTAGCTTGGGTCAAGTTGACATAAAACTAGTGAGGCCATCAGGTGACATCCCCAAAGTCAGGCAACACACCTAAGGATCAATGGAAGAGGCCAGGAATGGAAACTGATGTTGGAGGGGAGCTTTATATAAATTTATAGAAGTTGGGTCTAGATACATCTCTGGTCTGGGACAGAACACATTTGGAAGTACCTGTAAAATCACATAGAACTGTACTAAGGGAGGCCAGGTATTCAGTACCTCATCGAGGCGCAATGTATTTATTCTCTGATCAAATCTCTTTTGAATAAAGAACATAAGCCTCTAGCAGAGGAAGGTGGGTTGCAACAGTGAAGGAGGCAAGCAGTGATCACATTGTCTGGCCCTCAGACTGCTCTGCGGAAATGTAGCACAATGTAACACAAAGCAGATGAGCATTTACACTTCATCTGTGGGGTTCTGGGGGCCCAGACTCTGAGCATAAGGAAAGAGGAAAGGAGGTAAGCAGGAGGAGATTGAGAAACTGCCAGTAATGTTAAATCCCACATGAAGGTATCAACATGAACTCATGACCTCTCTCTTTCTACACACACACACACACACACACACACACACACACACACACACACACACACACACACACACGAGAGAGAGAGAGAGAGAGAGAGAGAGAGAGAGAGAGAGAGAGAGAGAGAGAGAGAGAGAGAGAGAAAGGGGGGTAGATATCGTTGTATGCCTCCTGACAGGACAGGACGATGAAGTCCACAAAAGTCAATGCTAAATCTGGTTAAATATCAAAACCAAACACCCGATTGATAGAAAATATGGGCAACAGAATAACATGTGTGGCACCACAGGGCTGTCACCAGAAAGATCCAGACAGAAACCTTCATAGGATAAAAAAAAAAAAAAAAAAAAAAAAAGTCTATCTTTGTCCAATATGCACAGGGAGAGGGGAGGGGAGGGGAGGGCTTCATCAAACATGGATCTGGTGGGATGGGGGAGAAAGATAACATATAATTAAAGAACACCCATGTTGGTCTACAGTACTGTGCAGACCTTATTTGGATTCTGATTTTTAAATGGTGTTTTAAAAATCATTTATGGGACTATTAAAAGTGCATACACTTGCCTGATGGCATTAAGAAGTTATTGGCATTTTATTAAGCTATGATGATGCTATTGTGGCAATGTGAAAAAGCAAAGGGGAATCCTCCCAACACAGCAAGGAAAAATGGAGGTGGAGGCACAGTCGGTCATGTACTGATGACCATTGAGATCAGATGAAGGTCTGTGTTTCTGCTCATTCCCTGGTTTATATTCAAGAGTTCCCATTAGAAAATGCTAAGGCAAAGCCTTCCTGTGGTACCTGGAGAGACACAACCTGGGAGCATCATGGCTTGACACCAGTGTCTCTTTCTGAAGTTTTATAACCTTATAACCTCATGATGGCTTCTGTGTTTCAGGGTCCCCAAAGGACTTCTCCATCCCCTCCTTACTAAGTGACATCAATATTGTCCTTGAGAGCATATACATATACAAATCTATGCCAGGAGAAAAAATGAGTCCTCGTGATTTGGGGATTTTACCCCAAAGCTGCAAGAACACAAGGACCTCATGATGTCACAGGGGGGAGACTGAGGGCTTGGGAACCAAATCTGCCCAGCACAGACACTCATTCGGTGGCATCCATGATGGAGGAGAGAAGAGAAGAGGTGCCTGATAAACTGTTTCAGTCTGAAATCCTGAGCAACGAAAAGGGACCCGGCCATAACCTCATGTCATTGTTTGCACTGGTGTAACTGCATAGGCTATCCTAAATGAGATAGGCTGTTAAGGGCAGGGCAAGCCTCTCACATCCTCTGCCTACAGCACTGGGGGCAGCGAGCATCCTAACATTGCCCTGCAGGGTTGATCCCTTCCTGTGCTCTTCACTTAATCCCAGAGCTCACTCCTTTGGGGTCTTCTTACATTGCTAAAATGGTCTAATTATTTATCTGTCTCTCACCTGGCCCTGGGCCTCGCTGAGGACAGGGGCTTTCATCTGTTCTTTGTGGTGTCTCTCACAAGATCTGGAATAATAAAAAGTGAGACTCAGAAAATACTAACTGTGTGGGGTGGTCACCATGGAAGCAGTGCAAAGTGTGGGCATCACAGTTGGGTGGATGTGGGATTGACCCTTGATCCAAGCAGCTCACTGTTCCTACTTTATTGGTGTTGCACTGTTGTTTTGAATCTACTCTTGACCTTGAATGAGAGTTTATATTGTGCACAATATCTTTTTTCCTGGAAATAAAAATGGTTCTATAACATATGGTGGTTAGCCTTACAATACCTTGAATTTTCAATGGTGGATAAGCAATGGACAATCAACAGAAGCTCTACCTCAGATTTGGATCTTTCTCTGACTAGTGTTGCATATGATCCTGTCTAGATGCTGAGAAGTGAGTGAGCTGGAGCTCCCAGTTAGCCTGTGTTTCTGAGGGAAAGAGCCGTTCCCTCACAGTGTCCTGAAAATGGTAAACTGTCATATGTATTGAGTGCATTTTAATAGGCTACTTCAATTCATGACAGGTTTATCAGGGTGCAGCCCCGGCTAGCATTCTCAGCTGAAGAACGTCAACTTTCTGTTTCTGTGTAGTAATGCAACCGAAGAAAAAGATCACAGAATTTCACCATGTACTCATTCAGAATAGCCTCTACTGACTGACTTATAAATAGTAAAGGCTGATATTACAACTATTCATAAAACCTCTGACTTGTATTCAAGGGTCAAGTTTTAAAGTGATTAAGAACCATCTTGTGACATGAAAATTTGGGTCATTGAGCAAACCTGGGCATCTTCAAATGTGTATCTCCCTCCATCTTTGACATTCTGACTGGTTATCTCATAGCTGTGAGAATCCAGGTTGATTGCACTTGGGGCTCCGGGAGCTAGAAACTCCTGCCAAATCTCCTCCACCCTCTTGGCCACATCCTGCAGAGGTTGCTTCTTGAGATCTTGGACAGCCAGCCAGAACCTGGGGTGAAAGCAGGAACACGGTCAGTTCTATTTGGATTCTGCTAGAGATGGTTCCAGAGCCAAGGAGTACCCCCATGCCTGCCTTCACGCCACGTGTGAGTTCCACGGGCACTGCTAAAAGTGTAGGGTGTATTGTTAAGGACAGAAAAGAAAAATCCCAAACAACAAGCAAACAAAAACAAAAAACACGTGAAAAGATAAGCTTCCAGAAACACAAGAAGTTCCTTTCCCTCTGCATAGAGATTTTTCAACCCCAGCAAACTAGCCAATCCGGCTGGGGAAATCCTGTTTGGTGTGTCAGGACTGTATTGTAGAACACTAGGCAGCCACTTATCCCTAGCCCAGTAGACAACATCAATATTCCTTCATCTACAGTGACTGGCAAATCTCTCCAGACATCACCAAATGGTCCTGGGATGTACAATTTCTGCCGGTTGAAAATCAACTACTTTACATTCAGGCTTCCACATAATGTGAGTTCCTCTGTCAAATCAGTTGGGGCTCTTAGGGGACATCAAAATAAGACAAAGGGGCTTAGAGAGTTGGCTCAGCAAGCACTCACTGCTCTTGCAGAGGACCTGGGTTCGGTTCCCAGCATTCACATTGGGGAGCTCACAATTGCTGTAATTCTAGTTCTAGAGGATCCAGTTCCCTTTTCTGGCCTCCTCGGGTACGTGTGGTGCACATACAGACAAACAGGCGTATACATATGTACATGAGTAAGATGAATAAAATAAAATCTAAAAGGGGATATGTCACAAAAGTAGGCAGAACCTTGGAATTATAAGAGATATTTGGTATGGAATGAATCAGCCATTCATGTTAGAAGGGTATGATGTTAAGGGCTATTCACATCATACTCCACATGGTGCTGGGTACTTAGTAGGTATTCAGTACTCAACACGGTGCTGTGCTGGGCACTTGATAGGTATTCCATAAACAGTTTAGAGAGGCTTAAGGGACATCTGTACCAAAAGATTCATTATGGAGTGTGAGAGAAAAATATCTCCCCTCACTTCCCATAGCCTACCCATCATCCCTTAGCATCTGCCTGGGAACCACTATTGACAAGCCCCAGTGAGCACTGTTTCTCAGAGAGCTGCAGTTACCAGAGCCAAACTCAGGGATGGTCCCAGGGCGTCCTATCACAGGGACCCAGTGCTGGGCAGCACATTCTTCCCTGCTAAGAAGGGACAGGCCAGTGTTCCCAGTGAGAGACTGCAGACTCCATGCTGTATGGGTTGCAAAGCCATAGGCAATAGAACACATAATCTAGTCAGTGAATGGAGAGGATGAACACAGATGAACCACAAGGTAGAAAGTATATCCAATCTGCCATCGAATTTCATCCAGATGTACTCCCCCGCCCCCGTTGTTGTTGTTATTATTATTTTTAAAGGTTTAGAATGTTTTTCTGCTTCTCTGGGAAATGTGATTGAAGTCAAATGTGTGGCTCAAAGGCGCCATCCAGTGGTAGACTGAAGAACTGCATCTCTATTTCCAAAACATTCAGGATTGTGTGCTTGTCTTCAGATGGTTAGGTTCCAATTTCCTGGTTTACACTTTAGGAATCTAATGAAATCTCTCTCTCTCTCTCTCTCTCTCTCTCTCTCTCTCTCTCTCTCTCTCTCTCTCTCTCTCTCTCTCTCTCTCTCTCTCTCTCTCTCTCTCTCTCTCTCTCTCTCTCTCTCTCTCTCTCTCTCTCTCTCCCTCTCTCCTCCACCCGTGTGTGTGTGTGTGTGTGTGTGTGTGTGTGTGTGTGTGTGTGTGTGTGTGTGTGTTTGAGACAGTGTTTCTTTGTGTAGCTAACCTTGGCTGTCTCAGGACTAAAGAAACCCCTTTCCCTGAAAATCAAAGAGGGCAAGGAAGATGAGAAAACCCCTCCATCTGGAGAACAGGGAACTCTGTTCTGTTCTTAGCCTGGCTTGTTGCTGTCTGGAATTGTATTTTCCCATAAAGTCTTTCATCACCTGAAAAATGGGTACTAAGCAGACGAAGATGGCTGCAGTGAAGTTCTGAATGGTCCCCAGCCAGAAGAAACTCTGGAGTACTTCCAGGCCCCTGGGTGTGGGCCAAGGAACAGCCAAGTGGTGGGCCAGTCAACAGCTCCCAAATAAAGCATTTAGGATTTCAACTCTTTCTCCAATGGCGGTCTGGGAAGATGCTGTCAGGTCTCTTGCTGATGTTCTGTATCATTTCCCGCTTTCCAATGCCTGCCCTCCTTGGTGTTCCTGCCTTGGCCTCCAGGGAGAGGAGACTACAGAGCTTCATGGTGCCTACTGGGCTGGCAGAAGGAGGCGATGGCCTCTGGGCTGCAGGCAGCCCTCAGGTCAGCACTCTCTTGCACCTGTGGGGTCTCTGTGACTTCTCACACACATGAGAACAGAGATGGTACAGAGTGATTGCTTGTTTGTTTTTTGCCTCCTCCATCAATGTGACCTGCGAAGTCACCTTCTGCCATCTCTGTCCCTTGCTAGTATGGGAAAGGTGTGGGAAGGCCCGGGATCTCTGAAGTGTCTAAGATATGCAGGCTTCCTGTGGTTCCAGGGAACTTCAGGACCCCTTTTGCAGAATGATGTAAGGGGCACTGTACATCCCTAATCTGAGTCCATAGGAGCAGGGTGGATGTCAAAGCAAATTTCACAATCAATTGAATGCATAGTACATCGAAAACAAACAAACAAGAAAAACAAAACAAAAAATAGATTTCCTCCATCGATTAATGCAGAGAATGTTTGTTTTAAAAGCACAAGGAAAAACAGCAGGCATGTCACAGGAGAGGGAGAAAGTGAGGTGAGGGGGGAGGGGAGAAGAGGTGGGGGGGCACTTAGTGTGTGAGAGAGACATTCATTCCCTCGACAGCTTTCTCTTCCTGTGTGCACAGGACTCAGCTTGACCTTCTGTCTGTCTTGGAGATGACCTACCTTGTCCCTCCTAGGAGACAGAAAAGATGCTGTCATAACAACATCCTGACATCTCAGGTGTATTTACCATCTTGGTTTGGAGGAATCTTTGTGGCGATTTGAAATTCCGAACTCCAGTGGTCTGAGCTGAACTGGGAGCTCAGGCCAGCACCCCCACCAAAAGCTCTCTGCACATCCTCTTGTGGATGGGGGCGAGGGCCCATTGAGGACAGAGAAATGACCACTCTTATCAAAAGCCTGCAGGTACCATTCCTTCCAGGAAGCAGTTAGGCGGCAAATGCCAGCGGGCGGTAACATCAAATGCAACCATCCTGCACTAAGCCCTCTGCTGGAAGCAGGGAGCCTTAGGGACTGGCAGGGCACAGGGGCTCCGTAGTGCGCAGAGACCACCTGGCCTGCCTCTCTTCTAGTCACTGCCAATTGTCAGAGTAGCAAAAGGCAGTTCTGTGGTAGCATTTGATCTGCACTAATGGTTTAGAAATGAATGCAGAGAAAGAAACTGTTTTTGAGCGAGGATAGCCTGCACTGGGGTGATGCATCTGGGGCCCACAGGATTGAAGGGTGATCCTAGGATGCCTCACTTACCTCCTTTCTCCCCGGATGCTGACAATCAACGGGATTTTTCTCCTCCAGACTGACTAGAACAGGAGAAGCCATAAGCCATTGACCCATGGCTTTCCACCCCCATCAGGAGGTCCTCAGAGCTCCCTACTTACAGGCTTCCCTATCTTTTTACAAATTAGAATGTTCAGAGGCTACAAAAACCACAACCCTGGGCTGGTTCCTAGAGAAAAGTGAACTCCTTGGCAGAAGGAAGTGTTGCCGCGCCCTCTGCTGGTCCTTGAGTGACTCAGAACAATGGACTAAACTAGATTTTTGTCTCTGAGCTGGCTGTGATGCTCAGGTAGCCCACATGAGCAGCCAGCATCAGCACCACCCAAGCTGAGCTCGGCACTGGACAGGAGCCAAACCCCTGCAGATGGCCACAGCCTTGCTAAAATCGCTCGGTTCTGACTTGTCATGTGTTTGATTACTGTGGGGAGCCCACTGGGCCTAATGGAACTTCTGGGGGTGTACCTGGGGCTTGAGGCATCTAATGAAGCTAGATCTGGAGCTAGAACTCTCCAGGCAAAACCTGGCAGCCCCCTGTGCTTGCTTTTAATTGCTTCTCCCTTTAGCTGACACCGTATGGAAGTAGGGTCATCAATCTGCAGGTTAGAAGAACAACTCTGCTCTCTCAGGAGATGTTACAGCTCATAAAATATGTAGGGGGGAATGCTCTTTGTTGCAGGTTTTGATTTTTAACTCACGCTCTGCTGTATGGCAGAGGGTGCCAAGCCGGAAGGACAGAGAAGATGAAGCAGGAGCAGAGGTTAATGGCACTGTCATCATTTGGGGAAACTCACAAAATAGGAAAAAGGATAATGTCAGCTCTAAAGTGCTTGCTTTGGGGGCTGTTTGCTCCTAATCTATTGGCCCAGGTACCACGCACATTTTTAGGAAGCTTAGCTTGGCTTGGGTGGTTATAATAAGAGGTGAGCAGGCTCTGATGTAGACAGTCACAACAAAGCATATCTTCCTGGATCTAGTCTACTGTCCCTGAGTTGATAACCCTCAGTCATCTCACAGACTCATTCAGAATAAAATGATCAGAAGTGGGGATGAGTAAAGTTCTTGATGCACAAGCATAGAGACCTGAGTTCAGATCCCCAGCACCCATGAAAGGCCAGGTATGGCATGTACACAAGTAATCCTAATGCTGGAGGTGTAGAGACAGGAGGATCCCAGGGTTTACTGGCCAGCCAGTCTACCAAATCAATGAACTACACATCTAAAAACAAAGTGGAGAGTCATCAATAAAGAAGTTTGATGTCTACCTCCGGTTTCTGGTTTCTTCACACTTGTTCATGCACACCCATGTGCATACACATGCATGCTTTCACACATCTGTATGAACATGCAAATGCACAATGTGCACGTGCACACACACACACACACACACACACACACACACACACACACACACACTGAAGGCACCCATGGTACTAAGTCACCACAAAACACACACTTTCCTTGAAAGGTCTAACAGCACTTTGGGGCTCTCCTTTTCCTTATTCTGAAGCTCTGATATAAATTTGACCAGTTGGTTATGTGGCTGGCATTCCATGTGCTGTGCCTGGTAAGACTGAATGTAGTGTCTCTTCTACTTAAGAATCCCGAGAGATTCCAGAGGAGAGAAACACAAAAGTGCTTTGCTTCTTTACTTCTCCTTCTGCCTTGAGTCCAGTAGCCTGGGCTCATGACCAGCAACTGGGAGAAGGGACAATCCAGCAAGGACCAATAAAACAGATGCCTAGGGGCCTCAAGCTGTACATTTTCCCAGCTCCCAAGGCCACTGTCACAGGGACAATGACAACAGTGCACCTGGCCAGCCATGCACCGCTACCGTTGACAAGGGGTTTTTAACCCTGAGCCCTTGGAACTAGGTTCTGGGAGGGCTTAGCTACGGTCTGTGGCGGAAGGAAAGCAGCTATTTTGTGATAAGGGACCGAAGGGTCTTCCAGTCATGTGACTTAAAGCTGAACTTTCCTCCCTGTATTCCATTATGCTGAATACCATCAACACGGAACTGGAGCCTCCGGAGAGAATTTCAGAAGCTCCTGGGCTGTACTTTTTCTCTCCACTGCTCTATTTTCTTTATCCTCCTTCCTGTCATGGATCAGAGGGACCTTCTTTAAGTCTGGATTTATGCATGCATGCTGGGGGGGCTGGCGCATTCACACATGTGCATGCACATTCTTTCACCCAAGATTAAATGTAGCCCTCCTGGCACCAGGCAAGCTGCTGGCAAAGACACAAATGGAAAATAGCAGGAGGGAGGGAACACCTGCCAGGGACACACTTCTCAGGGCACTTGGGACTCTGTGCATATTTCCTGAAACTAGTCTGATTGCAAAAAAATTGGGTACACAGCGGCTTTTGACTGTGAAGCCCACAGACTGGGCAAGGAGCAGCTAAGCATGTAGATGCCCCTGGGGTCTTCACAATAAACAGTAGCCTCTGGTCGGTCTTCTTTCTGTCTGCAATATTTCAGGTGAGCTCTTAAGTCTACTTTTGGGCAACGGACACAGTTGCATCCTTCTATCTCGGTGCGCAAATGCAATGGGGATTGGAGAGGTAAGAAGGACCTACAAGGACCCAGCTGGAAATGGAGTCTGGAATGACGACACAGAGACCAGCTGGGAAAGTACAGCTTGCTTCTTATATAGCCTGGGGAGGCTGACCTTGGTGTCACCCTAGTGAAGAGAATTAGAGGCCATGGCTTCTGTTACAAATGTCTGGTCAGGAATCAAAGCAAAACCCTGAGCTATGGTTAGAATATTCTAAAAGGAACTCTTGGGTCATAACCCAAAAGTGAGATCACCTTGTCTGGTTCACAGTAGGCACGGGTGTGGTCAGAAAGGACATGGCATTGGTACCACATCATTCTTGGGCTGTACGGACTGAGATAGTCATACTGTCACTCAGTGAAAGATAATTTTGATTTATGATTTTCTTCTTTAGTGGCTTGAGAAAAGTCTAGAATATTAGTAAAGATCTGGGTGTGTCTGCCAAATGCATGTCCAGAGATGATTAACTCTGGGGGAAGAGATAGGCTGGATGTGGGCAGCACCCTCTTCCCCCATAGGCTGGGATTATAGATGTAATGAAAGCAGGCAGAGGGAATATACACAGTGCATGTTCTCTCTGCCTCCTGACCACCCATGTGTCTGCTCTCTCTCTCTCCACCACTGTCCATTGAAATTTCTGTAACCAGGGTCCAAAATAAATCACCGAGATTAAAAAAATCTGCCTAACACTCACCCCATGACTAATTCAGTGTCCCAGTGGCTTAGAATATACATTCTTTTACTTGGTCCAGACATGTCTTGTAAATTTTTCAAACTCAAGCTTATGATTTGCCGCCTTTAAATACTTTCAAAAGGGCTTTAGAGGCTACACTTATTTGTATCTAATTAATAACTTAATCTTTTCTTATGGATTTTCTTCAAGGACAAGGTTGTTTCTAGGGAGAAATCACAAATCTTGACTGTCTTGCATCCTTTAGTAGACCTGGGAAGGCTTGCTGTAGCATGGGTTTGCCATAGATATCATCTGGTTGATGATATGGATTTTACCCATTAACATAAGAGAACACAGGTCCATTTCCAGCATTACAAGCTCTGATTTTTTTCAATTTTAAAGATTCAAAAAGTAATAAAAGTCTGTTTCAGAAAGTGGCATTTGAACATGGAAATTAGCTTAGTGTGGGAAAAGGAACCTGATGTAAATAGGGGGCAGGGGTTTGTGGTGGTGGTTGTGATCTCAGCTGTGGAGAAGTCACCAGGTGGCTAAGCCCCCAGTGATGGCTATTTTAGGCATCAACCTGATTGTACATGGAACTCACCAGGCTCTCTTGTGAGGGACTTTCTTGTTCAAATTAGTTGAAGTGGGAGAAGAAGACCCACCCCAAATGTAATATGGCATCCTCAGGTGGCAGCCAAGATAAGGGGACAAAGAGGAAATTTGATTTTTGCATGTTTGCCCTCACTCTCGCTGACAAGCCCATCTATTCTGTTGCTACAGCATCCTTCGTCCATATCAAAATTACTTTCTCTAGGATTCGGATGTATACTGAAGACCAGCAGCTCTCCAGGGATCTTCGAGGACTTCTAGTGCCAAATTGGGACTGCAGAGAGATCCAGTCTCATGGACTTAATATTATGGGATTCTCGGCCTCTCCAGTGTGTGAGTCATTGTTGGACCACCCAGGCCTCCTGAAAGAAAATCTAGTCACCCTCCTATAATGCATGTGTGCATCCTGTCCATTCCAATCTTGTGGAGGATCTAACTAAGACAAACCCTGAGGGGGTCTCAGCTAGAGACACACCTAATCACATTCCCATGAGTCGCCTGGTTCTTTATCTGATGAAGCTGAAGGCTGAATAAGTCCCAGCTTCTCATTTCCTGAGACCAAAAGCTTTTTTGCTGTTTATTTATTGGTCTTGTTCACACCAGATTTTGTTTTTTGAATGTTTTCTTTTTTTCTCCTACTAAATAGTAATTATTTGTACATTTCCTTTAAGATATTAGTTATGAACCTATAGAAACAATCAGGTATCCTCAGTGGCATCAGCTAATCCAGGACGTCACCACAAGGAAATGACAGAATTCTTCTCAAGAGGAAAGCATCTGCTTTTATTAGTGTGTATAGTCACGTCTCTATACAACACTGACTTGGCTTGCTAACGTTCTGAATTGAGCTCATTGATGTCACCCTTTCTAATAGGGCCAAGAATGTCTAGGGCTGACACACTTTGGAGAAGGGGGACCTCTGAGTTGCCCCCTCACTCTGAAACTCCATACTTCATCGTTTTACTTGATGAATGATGTTACTAAAGTCATTTGAATATTTAACCCCATAAAATCCACCTGTCCTTAACTAGATAAGCTGACATTTGGATTTGAACTCCAAGTGGTGTTTTATTGAGAAAAGGAAGTGGAGAGACTAATTATGCAAATTTACAACACACACACACACACACACACACACACACACACACACACACACACACACACACACACACACTCCACACCTGGTTCCTGGATTCTCTTGGAGACAAACCACACAATTAGTCAAAGTTAGTAACTTTCCAAAGAATCAAAAGTACTGTTTATGGAGATAGCTGCCCTCCCCCTCCCCGGAGTTGAGACTAACACAATTCAAACATTTGAGTTACCTGAGATTCTCTGAACTGAATTCCGACTCTAGGAATCGAAGAAACTGGTCCCGCCCCACTTGGTCCTTCAGTATCTCATCAAAAGAGAAGCCCCATCGTTTTACGCGCTGCTGGCTGGGCTCTTTGCTTTGGAATCGGAAGAGAAGGTTTGAAAAATGATCAGTATAAAACAAAAGCTACCATCACTGTCTTCCTGGTTAATCTGTTTTGCCATCGCACATCAAGGAGTATCATCTCAGGGGTAAGTGGCAGATACTGTAGACCCCACACAAATTCCACATGTACACTTTTACACACCAATGGTAACAGGTGGTGAACAGTTTCTGAAAAGAGACAGATAAAGAGGGCATGTTTGGTGAGGGTCACCATAGTGCCCAGCAAGTGAGTGCTGACCATGGGAAGCCTATCCCCACCACTGATGGGGCCTCCCTGGACCACTCACATCAGTTACAGATCCAACTTTTTTGTACTTTTCCTATTACCCAGGATAGATACTACATGACTCCAACCCTTTGTATAAGAAACTGCCCCCCTCCCCCATCTTCTGTTTCTTCTTCAATGTACAAAGGAGAGATTAGCCTCTGGTTAGAATTGGGTGATATACATGTTATAACTGCATGGATTCAATCGGAATAAATCACATTCACTTGCTGGGAAACAGTACGCTACCAAAGCTCCCTACACAGTGTTTGTAGTACACTAGACACTGTCTGCCAATGGGCTGAGTCCTTATAGCTGCTCTGTGAAAGATGCTAGGACCATTTCCATTTTCCAGGTAGGGAGACCGAGGTCTAGTTATCAGTTGTCTTGAGACTCATAGCTGGGAAGTGATGGAGTCGAGAATCCTATCTAGTTGAGTGGCTCCTGCGCACATATCCTTCAGCTCTGAGCTCTGCGATCTCACACCCAAAAGGGAGAAGTGGAATTGGTCGTATTATTTGAGGGCTGAACTCATACAATAACACCTTCAGATTCTCTCTTCCTACATGAAGTTCATTGGCTGACCCTCCACAAACAAGAACTCCTGCTTCACAAGTCAAATGCTGGACCCTGTCCCCACCCCCAATCCTGACTCAAGCTGTGGTCTGCAGACCAAACAGAACCACAGGCCACATCCAGAGCTGCTGAACCAGAAACTCCAGCTTCACCAGGGTCTCCAGAGGCTTCGTCACAGAAACACTTGGGTACCACCGGTGTAGACAGGGTTGTTTTCTTTTTGTTTATTTGTTTGTTTTTGTTTTCCTCTTAGAGACAAGCTCTTGATAATCCCTAACAGTCAGTATATATGATCGTGGTTTCTTTTTCTTATTGTAGAGTTGTCATAGTCTCCACATTCCTCTTAGAAATGAACCAGTGCATTGAAGTGCTTAAAAAGCAAGCAATTGTCAGCAGGAGTGGGAACAGCGTTTTATATTTGTACTTTGCTGGCTTGGAGTCACCATGCACTGCCCTGAGGGCCAGCAAAACACTAGTGTGTCTGATGGCCTGAGTGAAGTTTAAAGTTTAAACTGTCATCTGTGGCTAGTGACTATGGTACTGGGCATACGGTCTGGATGTAAGCCATCCAAACCAGTGACCAATAGATTGCCTATGTGGGGATCAGGAGACTCTTGCAGTATGACTTTGCATTTCCAGCCACAGCTCAGTAGGGTCAGGGTAGAAGGCTAAATCTATTAGGTTTAGCAATGGGAAATTCTTCCACAAACGATCTCTTGCAAAGTATCAGGCTGGGCTTTTGACAATGAGACATGACAATGGTTCCTGGATTCTCTTGGAGACAAACCACACAATTAGTCAAAGTTGGTAACTTTCCAAGGAATCAAAAGCACTGTTTATGGAGATAACTGCTCCCCGCGCACACACCCCCCCCCCCCCCCCCCCCCCGCGAGGTTGAGACTAACAGCAAATTTAATTCCCCAGCAACTCTAGGAATACTCTTCCTCCAGGGTCATGCTCTGACCTGGGACTTAAGCTGTTCTTTACTGGGCAATGATTTAAGGTTCTGCAGATGGGCTTTGTCCTCACCAAAGGCAGTGTGTGCCTAGGGATTTGGTGTGCAAAGTG
This sequence comes from Phyllotis vaccarum, assembly GCA_033318265.1. Lineage (NCBI taxonomy): Eukaryota > Metazoa > Chordata > Mammalia > Rodentia > Cricetidae > Phyllotis > Phyllotis vaccarum. The sequence goes on from JARWLC010000006.1 coordinate 64,710,472, forward strand.
ACTCAGCCTTTTTAGCAACTGTCTCCTGGATGCAGACTTAGCAGCACTGTCACCACTTGATGACGACAGGCAGTGACCCCGTGTTCACCACACCAGATTCCTTGGTGGTGGCAGGACTAGGAGAGGGGCAGCTGGGGGTTTGTCAGAAATCTTGGAATGCCTCTATAGGTACAGAATTAGAGATAGGACTAGCACAGAAGTCAGAGATGACCCCCCCCCCCCAAGGTACAAGGAACCTGTTAGCAAAATGAGAGGATCTGAAGAGACAACATACCCTGGGGTAGTTTCTGGTAGCCATAATAACCTCATAGTGCAAATGAGGGGCTTCCAACAACTGAAGGTTTTGGCCTCACAGTTCCAGATGCTGAAATCGAAATCCAGGGTCTAGGAGAACACTGATCTTAAGTTGACACCATTCAATCCAGTTCCCTAAGTTACCTGCCTTTCCTAGTCTATTTCTGTAACGTAACCTCCACAAGGCTCTCCTGCCCAGTTGAGGACCTGCTCTTCTGAAAGCCTCTTGTATCCAGCATCTCCATTATCCCTTTCCTTCATCTCTTGGGTATTTCCAACATCACCTATTTTAAGGTTCGAGAACAAATTTGAACACATGGCTACCACTGAATGTTATTCTCCATATATAAAATACTTTTTTAAAAAAATTAAAGTTTCTTGAGGTTCTTTCCCACGTGTTTTAATTTCAACTTGACACAACTTAGAATCAAACATCTGGAAAGAGTCTCAGAGAGAGAGAATGTCTAGATCGGGTTGGTTCACAGACCTACCTGGTGGGACATTTTCTCAGTTAGGGCTCCTGGTTCCTAAATAACTCTAGCTTGCTTCATGAACCAGCCTACCCAGTTACCTAGGAGCATGCTCCCTCCAGCAGGATCTACAAGGTGTGAAGGAGAGATAAAGAGCTTTCCTTACTGTACTGCTAATGTCTGTTTGACTCCACCATAAGCCAAGAGGCAGACCAATGTTCCATGTTCAGATGACCACAGAGATGCACGTAGACCAGACAATATAGACTCTGATGCCGTGTGTCTGTCTCCAGCATCATTTTTTTGTTGTTGTTCCATACACAACTTTGCCTTTTACTTCCTGTTCCTCATTTGATGTCTAAACTAAGGTTTGAGAAAAGCTATAAGCTACGGAGCTGTGTTGTTCCTCAGATTCACATGTTGAATTTCTCACTGCTAATGAGACGTGTCTGGGTGCGGGGGCCCTTGGAGATGATTAGTTCATAAATGGAGTTAGTGTTCTTAGAAAAGATTCAGAGAGCCCCCTCACTTTGAAGGATACAGCAAGAAGCTGGCCACTGATGAACCAAGAAGATTCTCAATCATACAGCGAGTATGTGGGTGTACCTCCCAGTCTCCTGAGCGATGAGAAGTAAATATATGATATTTCTTTTTCAACCGCCATAATGGGTTCACACAAAAATTGGTAATGAGAATGGAATGTTGCCAAAACACATACTTAAAAATGGAAAAGAGTGGTTAAAAAAGGCCAGAGGAAGGTTAGAACATTTGCTGAGACCCATAAAGATGAGTGTGTGTGCATGTGCGTGTGCGTGTTTGTGTGTGTACTTGCACATGTGCATGCTGAGAGAGCTGAAGAGAAACCCCCACTCTTCTTAGATAATATTTAAACAGTTCTGAGCATTACTGAAGGTGGAGGCCGTGCTGATGAGTCTCACATGAACTTTAGAGGCAGGATGGTCCTTGTCATGAAGTAGCAGAGACTGGTTGAACGCTGTTTGTGTGCTAGTGTTTCAAGGAAGGTAGGACTTGCAAGTGATAAGTCTACATATTTAGCCGAAGACATTTCTAAGCCGTGTGTTGAAGAGGTAGCTTGACTCTCCCTCACTGCTTTCAACAGCGAAGAGAGAGAGGCACAAGCTAAAGACAGAATTGCTAGCCAAAAGGAACTATCATCTAAATAAGGATCAGGAGTCCCTAGCTTATTTGCACCCTAAAAATCAAGCAAAACAACAAAAAATGAGACCGTGAATAGTGTGACCAAATGACTTACAAAGAACAGAGTAGTGCTCAGTCATCTACACAAACCAGAAGCTATTTTGGGGGACAATAGGAAGGTGATTCAGAAGCAAGTAGGCTTGTGACTCCCCTTACAGGCTCAGACTGCTGTAAGCATGGGGAGCTGGGGAAGGGGCTGTTTCAATAGGTGCAGCCATCTTTCCAGTTCAAGCAATCCAGGAGCTCATGCCTGGTACTTCCAGGATGAGTCCCTGAGGAGAGCTGCAAGGTGGACCGTAATCAGTGGAGCTGTTTGGGACAAGCTTCCACGGCAGAGCTGCAGGGTGGTGGTCCAGCCCAGGAGAGCTGCAAAGATGGGTAGGGAAAGGACATTCACTGAGCTGTGAATGATGCTGCTACCCCAAACAGAACATCAGCCCAGGAAAGCCGAAGAGAGCTGTGGAGGTGGGTTCACTGCCTCAGTGAGTTGGTCTATTGCGCACCCCCCTCCCCCCCCCCGCATCTGACAGGCACAGTATCAAGACAAAGAACCAGCTTTTGATTAAATCTTTAACTCTGCCCTATTGCACCTGTTTCCCATTTCTTCTTTTAATGAAATAGGACTGTCTATTTCATACTTCCTATTGTTTATAAGTATGCAGTTTGGAAATAATGTACCTTCATGGCTTCACCACTGGAAGGGGCTACGGGTGGAGGTGACGTGTATCTTGACTCCTCCACATCTTATTCAGATGGTACTTTAAAGCTGACATCAGAAGGGGCCTCCTAGTGATACCCGGCCAGATTAGCTGCATTTTACACATTAGAGTTTATAACTGGGAGAATAGGTGTAAAATGGTATGGACTAAAATTTTTGTCTCTCCAAAATTCATTTGTTGATATTTTGACCTTCACCATGACTATATTAAGGGATGGGGCCTTCAGAAGTCATTCAGCTGTAAGGAATGAGGTTAGGGTTCTCATCAATAGACTCCAGAGTTCTCATCTGGCTAGCATAAGAGAACACAAAAAGAGGGTACAAAATTCTCTCTGTAGCCAACTCAAACTTGTGATCCTTCTGCTTCAGAATCCTAAACTGATAACAGTGACACGCCTTATCACAGTTAAGGGTTCTAGTGCTGTGGAGAGACACCGTGACCACAGCAACTCTTATAAAGAAAAGCATTTAACTGGGGTGGCTCACTTACAGTTTCAGAGGTTTGATCCATTGTTGTCATGGGGGTGGGGACTTGGCAGAGTGCAGACAAACCTGACACTGGAGAAAGAGCTGAGAGCTCCACATCTTACAGGCAACAGGAAAGCCCACCAGCACAGTAGCACGCTTCTTCCAACAAGGCCACACCTCCCATTACTGCCTCTCACTTTAGGAACCATTTTCTTTCAAACCAGTATTCACCTTGACCAGACCATGACCCGGGTCCAGGCCCTCCTCAGACACCAACACACTGCTGCCATTATCTTTACATTCTTAGTTCTCAGAACAGTGAGAACCAACTGGTAAGTGACATACAGTCTATCGGGTTTTAGTTTGAGAACCAGAATGAATTAAGATACGTTATCAGAAAATTTATGAAACAAGAGCCAGTCCTCCTGGGAAAGCATATCTAATGACCCCATCTCAGGGCCACACTGTCAAGAAACAATCTTGATGTATTTATTTACCACCCCAAGAACAACCGAAAGGTCTTGGATCCTCCAGTGGGGTGTGGCCCAGCCTATCCCCATTCATTGCTCTCAATTAGTTTTCTCAATTAGTCTGGGCTTGACTGTGTTCTCTCACTCGTGGCCATTCAGAGCTGGATTTGTAAGGCAGCTTAAAGGGTCATCTGAGGACTGGACTAGGCTGGATATTCAAACGGTGCCCGTGGCAGCTGATACTGACTGTTGGTCAACAGCTCATCTGAGGGTTGACTCAAGTGATCCCACATGGCTCCCTCGATGGTTTGAACTTCTCTCAGCATGGTGGATAATTTCAAAGACTTAAGAGAAAATATTTAGAAACTACTAGGACTCTGTATGGCTGTCTCTCAGAGTGTCAATTTGCCTGTTGGTCAAATAAGGCATCAAGGCCTGTGCATATGAAAACAGATGTCTTCTCTTGACATAAGGATCAGCATATGAACACAGGGAGGGAAGCCACCAGTGAGGTCAGGTTTGGGTCTTGACTGATTTAAGAAAGGAGCCTGAGAGGGTTGGGGAGATGATTCAATGGTTAACAGTACTTGTAACTCTTGTAGGGGACCATGGTTTAATTTCCATCGCTAATTTGGTGGTTCTCAACTATCTGCAACTCCATTTCCAGGGTATCCAGGGCCCTCTTCTGGTCTCCACAGGCACCAAGCCTGCACATGGCACACATACGTATACACAACACAGGCAAAGACTCATATGCATAACATAAAATAAATATCTATTTTTTTTAATGGAGTTTAATAGTTCTGCCCCATGAACTGTATACCAGTAACTCAGGAATATGCTCTGCCTCTTGGCTGGTCAGCTTGACTGGGAGTGGATTCTATCACACAAGTAGTAAAACAAGGCTCTATGTAACCATTGCTCATGTGCTGGATGCTCAGTAGAGAGAATGCCTTATGCCTTCCCCGTGGAAGAAAGCACTGGCTTACCACAATTCTGTAGGCCACATCAGTTTCATGATGTCCTACTCTGATTAATATTACTACCAGAACTTCCCTTAGGCCTCACTATGATGCTTTTCTGGTAATGTTTAGATTAGTGAGTTCTCCCTAGCTGTGGTCTAGTGACTATTGGCCGACTGCTCTTCAATGCTAAACTCTGGCTATGAACGTTGACTTCTCAAAATCTCCATCAGATGGAGTTTTCTAGGCGTTATAACAGGGGCTTATTATCACACCCCCACCCCAGCCCTGGTCACGCCCTTTCTTACTCTTAGGCTTTTAGATCTAATCTCTTATCTGAGACCAAGAAGGGCTCCAAGCGCAATTCCCTGTTATTAGTACTACAGCTTATATTGTTCTGCCCATTTTGGGGTTATCCTCCCTCACGGCACTGTGTGCATCCATCCTGCGGCAGGCACAATGTGTTCTTCATTTTTGTGGACTCGAAGCATTTCCTCTCATGCCCTCGCTCCTGGAGCTCAAATTAAGTCAGCCCGGAATTCTCTGTAGCTCAGAAGCCTAAACCGCAGTACAGATGAATAGAAGGACATCCCTGGAGCATCCTATTTGCTCACATAAGGCTTTTCCTCTGCCATATACCACGATCGTGTTCACATGTTCTGGGAAGACACTCACGGATGATACAAAGGCCTTGAGAAAGGGGCAACTATGGCCTCTCTGGGCAGCTAACAAACTTAGTGTTCCTGTTTTTGCGAAGAGTAGCTTTGCACTGGCTACTAGAATTTCTCTGGTTTCTAATTTTGTCCTGCCTCTTCCTCTCCCTTCCCCTGCCCATAACCTTTGTTTTTCTCCCTCAGGGACAGAAAACACAGTCATCTCATTTTTCTCCCTGGACACAGTCTAACCCTCTCCTTTGCTGCTTGAATCTGCCAAAGCCTTGCCCACAGGACTTTATTTATGCCCCAAGTGGCAGGATGCCCTTTGCAAGGAGGAATTCTGGTGCCAGGGACAAGACAGTAGGTTTTATTGACTTTGTTAGATTTTTTTTATCCATAGGATTTCTTACTCGGGGCACAGTGCAGAGTGGGTCTCAATCCATTCAGGCTGAATTAGGGTGAAACCAAAAAAAGGGTCTTTTGGTTATTTTCTTGGTCATCTTTGGACTTTACTGTGTAGACAGGGAGCATCGCTGGGCTGAAGTGTGATGTCAGTACTGATACCATGTTCAGCAATTCTTCTGACAGCTCTGTAAGCCTCTGGGTGGGTACAGAGCTTCTGCCAGGAGAAGAATTAGGGCTTCATGTTCACCTGCATCTACAGAGCTCTGTTTGTTTGGGTAGATAAGACGCTGAGGCTATATCCTTTCTTAGGGTAGACATGAGCTTATGGTAGAAGTCTGAACAATAGCAGAACTGGACCACCTATTATAGGATGGTAGCACTGCGTGGAGGATAGAGAGCTGAATAGTTTGAGATGAAACTCAACTGAGAAAATTCATTTTTTTTCACAGTGGATTAGTGTTGGAAACTGACCTTTCTTCTTTTCCCAACTATCAGTGAAATGACCAAAGAAGAAATAACTTAGTCACCCGCCGTCCACTCTACCTATAATTTTGAGTGCCTGTTGTGTGCCAGTAAGAAGATGATGCGTCTTCTTATAGGTCCTCTTTAGAAGTGAACTAGAGGGGTGTGACAGCGTTACTGGAGGAGGGGGACAGCCGAGCCATTATGCTAGGTGGCCAGCATCCTTGGGAAGGCTTGAGTGTGAGGGAAAGCTGGCAAATGGCTCAGAAAGACTGAAAGGACAAGGCCCAAAGCTCACTAAAATCAATTTTGTCTGTTTTTGCTTTTAACCCCAATCATAATACGTAGAGACAAAGCTGTTCTTCAGGCAAGACATGGTCTAGGCATTTCAGAAGGTGTGAAGCAAATGAATGAGACTTGCAACAAAGCTGGCAGAAGCCAGTCCACCACTGCAGAAGAGCTGCTGCGGAAGACCATAGGTGTAGAGCCTTGAAGGTCTGAGCAGCAGGACTTCAAGAGAGCAGTGGGGGTTAGACAGCAGCACACAGAAAAAACTTTGAAATACACAGCAGGTTCTACATAATGGAAGCCCTATTGTTAAGGAAGGGGTGTGTGTGTGTGTGTTGTGTATGGGGGTGTGGCTTGGGTAGGAGATGCTGACCAGATTCTGATAAAAGCAACGAGACCAGAGACCAGAGAATAGTGAAACCATTGATGCCAGAGTGGAAAAAACATTAAGAGAAAAAACAAAAATATAGCAAAGCAAAACAATAACAGATCCCCCCACCTCCCAACTCCAAACCAACCATTTGAGCAAGGCAGGAAGACCTTTAAAGACATTTAATAGCTCTACCTCAGAGGCCTAGAGTTCCTACCAAAGAATAAGAGAGAGAGAGTTTTTAAAGAATAATTAAAAAAAAACCCGCAGACATATGAATTAAATGTAGCTATACAGTTAAAAACAAGAGAGAAAATAATGGAGACACACAGAAGCAGTAACTAAAGCGACTAGGAACAAGAGGAAACGGAGGATGAAAACAGATTCCCTGGGATGATAGAAGCTCTAAGTCCTTAGGTCAGAATGGAAGAGACTATCCCCATGTAGTGGTTTGAATAAGAAATGTTCCCATTGTCTCAGGCATTTGTACACTTGGTCCCCAGCTGGTCCACCAGGGAGCTGAGTTCCATTGTAAACCCCCGAGGGTCAGTTTATCTTCTTGGACAGTTTCAAACAAACCTGAACCCGAGTCAAAACCTTTTGTTCTGGCACAATGGAGGGTTTCAGCCACAATCTCAGAAGTGAGGGGGGTTTTAAGAAAACATACTTAAGTGGGGTGCTGTATGTCTTGGCATTTCAGGATTGGTTAAAGGGATATGGGGTACAGTAACTATTGGCTAAATGTTCCTCTCAAACCCAAGCCCTGAATCTGCTGGCTGAACTTTCAGCACACTTTTGAATCTGTTGGCTGTCAGGAACGTTCCTGAGACTTTTTCCAGATTTTTAGATCCGGGTTCCACCCTCAGGCATAGTTCACCATCTTTCCCAGAAATGAAATTTCGTAAAGATAAATTCATGCCTTCACACTCTGAAGAGACTTGGGGTCCCTAAGGCCTTTCTGGAGAAAGTACACCATCGGAGGCAGGCTTTCAGAGCTTAAGACCTGCTTACTCCCCAGTTTTTACTCTCGACTTCCTGCTTGGGCTTCAAGACATAAATTCAGATTGCCACTGCAGCCACCATGACTAATGCCCACGCCTGCCACTTTTCCAGGCTGGTGATGGACTTCTGTGGAACCATAGTCCAAATCAACCTTCCCTTAAACATTGCCTTGTCATGGCAGCAGGAAAGCAAATAATAATCATCACATCAGAAACAGAATTTTAAAAGTAGATGTCCATTTGCACACTATTCGTTCCTTTAACGTTGACAGAAATGTAAATTCAGAATGTTGCTTTAAAATGCATCATGGTAACATCCTTCCGGATGAGTGTGATCGATATGGGAAGGCAGAGGGAAATGTGAGCTTCGGATTACACATATGCCCTGTTATGAGTCAGTGAACTTTTAAACTAATAAAAGGAAAAGCAAAATACAACTCTGGCTAGCATAGAGACTAGAATTTGAAGAGATGATGCAGGGTCGATTAGAAAGAATGAAAGCGGGGGAAAAGAAATGAAAAAGTGAGGAAGAGAGGCAAGCAAAAGCAGATGGGGCTTTTGCAATATGCAAAGCAACGCTGTCATGGCAGGGGGTGGGGACGGGGAGGTCAGGGACAGGGACCGATTGGGAAGTTACAGAAGAATGAATCTCTGATAACCACATGAAAAACCTCCAATTACGATATTTCTACACCAGTGAAGAAACAGAAAGCAAAATGAGATTTGTTTCAATCTATTGGCTTCGGAAAGTTAGAAAGATTGTTCACGCCGAGGCTGTCAAGGATGGGGGAGGTGGGCACCTTTAAACTGAAGGCATGGATGGAAAAGGGGAATTGGTTTTATTTAGGACAATCTGGAATGTGAACTAAAATTAAAATATGTATTCCATTCTAAGTAGCTCTACCTCTGGAAGATTTATAGTAAAAACCTAATTAGACAGGAGTGTAGGGATGTTTCTTGATTTGTTGGTTATAAGCAGATGTGAGATAAATAGTTATGGTCCAAGAATTGGTTAAATAAATTTTACCTCATTCATGCCAGGGGATATTATATTAACATTAAAAAGAATAAGGTAGATCTGTATATGCTTATATATATATTGCTAATTAAAATAATATATATGTATAAAGTAAGCATAATTACATTAGAGATAATAATTTCTATGTATAAAAATATTTAAAGAAACAGTCACTAATTCAGAGCCCCTCAAATGTTCTGAGTTCATAACACCCTTAAGGTCTCAGTAAGTTTTACAGTCTCTCTAAGCCCAAAGAAAACCTAACAGTTTATCTGAGGTTGGAACTAGTCAACTTAACATGTACTTGTTTCATAGCAACAGGAACTATATGAGATACACATACATTAAATGAAAAATGTCTTAACTTCATTCTTAACACCTCTCCTGGCTAGTTTTTACGTTAACTTGACGCAAGCGTGAGTCATCTGGACAGAGGGAATCTCAACTGAGAAATTGCCACCATAGATTGGGCTGTACGTAAGCCTGTAGGGTGTTTTCTTAACCAGTGGTTGATGGAGGAGGGCCCAGTCCATTGGGGGACAGTGCCACCCTAGGGTGGTGGTTCTGAGTTCTATAAGAAAGCAGGCTGAGCAAACTGTGGGGAGCAAGCCAGTAAGCAGCATCCCTCCATGGCCTCTCCATCAGCTCTTGCCTCCCAGGTTCCTGTCATGTTTGAGTTCCTGCCCTGACTTCCCTCAGTGATAGACTGCTCCCTGGAAGTGTAAGAAGAATAGACTCTTTCTTCCCCAGGTTCGTTTTGGTCATGATATGTCATCACATCAATATTAATCCTAATTAAAACAATCCCTATGTATATATGTCACACTGCACATTTCCTCAAACTTGATTTGGCAGGATCATAGCCACCTTCATTTTCTAGTCCATATTGATTTTTGTGCAGTATAGATTTTGAATCACAAAACTCTGAAAACCAAGATTTGCAAAGATTTGGCATTACAAAGGGATAGGATGTGGTCTGATCCTCACCCTGAATCAACCTAAGCCAGTAGTGTACAGTAGTGTATCTGACCGGCAGATGTCTTGGAGTTTCTATCAGGAGTGTACACACTTGGGGAGTCCTCTCAGTACCCTGGGCATCCTGGTACGTGTGGGAGCCAAGACGAAAGACTCTGGGCAGAGGCTCTTCGTAGAAGGCAGGTTGGAGGAAGAGGGGAGTTCCTTCTGTATGCACACTGGGATAGGTAAGATTTTTATAGTAAGCATCTATGACTTCATTCATTGTTACCCAGTCTTCCATTTCTGTGAAGGAAAAGCAGCAGGAGTGCAAAAGAGAAAGAGAACCCGGGAGTCGTGGAGCATAAAAGAAGAAATCTGAGAGCAGATCTGAAGGGGTGTCACACAGAACTGTCCCTGCGTGTCCTGGAATTTTGACTGTGCCCTAAGCTCCCCTCTGCTGTTAAGTCAATACATTGACTTCTCTCCTAGGACACAGCCAAGTGCTGACGAAACTTCCCATGCCTGGGACCTCAGAAGACCAGCATAGGCCAGCCACAGCTCTAGAGCCCCCTCTTTGGGCTTCTGGCTTAATGCTGCTGCATTCCAACTGTGTGTCCCTGGGCAAGTCCACCATCTCTGCTCTGCCTCAGTTTCCTCATCTGCTCCACAGTGAGAATAGTGTTTTCAGCTAAGAGGGTTTGATGGAAGGTTCTATAAGATAAGGGCAGTGCAGAGGGAAGAAATCTTGAGCAAACAAAGTCAGTACAGGGGGGGTACGTGGGCCTTTTCTGGTCTTATTCAGATTAAAACAAAATAAGGTAATTGTGTGACATCACACTTTCCCCCCCAACATCCTTCCCACTCCCAAACCTTATTACTATTATTTTTACCTCATCTCTATGTCCCATAAAGTGATGTCATCGCTGATCCAAGGATTAGATGGCTCTGCTGGCGTTATGAAAGGGTCATATTCCACATACTGCTCTGTGTAAGCGATTAAGCTGTAGGAGGAAGCAAGGCACAAAAGAACTGATTTCCTAGGAAAGCACTCAGTTCCATCCCACCCCTGCAAATCCCAATCCCGTTTCTGACTAGCCAAGTAGCTCTCAGATGTACCACCTCTTCCTGTTCCAAATGTCGTCAGCTCTGTCCTGTTACCATAGGCTTTAGTACACACACACACACACACACACACACACACACACACACACACACACAGGGATGTCCTTTCCCAATACTTAACTTTCCCAGAACCTCAATCTCTCTCCTCCTGCTTATGCCAGACTCATTGATACAGAGGTCCAGACTCGCTGGTGGGATACCCAACCTTCAAAGATTATGGATTTCAAAAATTAGTAGAGTCCATAGGGAATTCCACAGTTCTGCCAGAATTTCCTAACAAGTGATTCACTTGCTGTATGGACTTTTAAATACCACCTGACCACAACTTCACATAGGTTTAGTCTCAAAAGCAACTTAGCTTTTCTAGCTATAATCACAATTAATAACCATGACATGTACATAGAAAATAGAACATGCCTAAGGGCAATGCTGACTATCTTGACATACAAAGGGTAGGGTTACATGTGTGTGCACATGCATACACACATACACATAAGTATATGTGTACATGTGATAGGCTCAGTGAACCTAACTGCCTATCACACAATACTAAATGATGGGATTCAGGGTGAGGGAGAAATACCGTTGGCCATTTTCCCCAGCTTTTCTCACAGAAGCATCTGCCCTCTATCATTTTGCATCTAGCATTTTATAACGGCTCTTGAGTTATCGATTTTAGGGTTTATCTTCTACCCATCAGTCCTCTAGTGCCTCCACTCCCTGCCTTCTGATGAGCTTCCTGATGAACTCATCTAACCGTTATTGTTAAATCCGTGGCCATACTATTGAACTTGATCAAACTGTCGGCGGCTGCTCAGCTAAGCAGCACCCCATTCTTTCTCGGTGTTTTAACAAATCTGAAACACTTCTAGAAATAGATTTTCCCACATCTTGTATCAGATACTCCACCAGGCTTTCCCCTGCGCCCAGGTATCCTTAGCCCTTAGTCCCCATGCTTCTGCCTGGACCATCTTGGGGCTCTCTTCACTAATAGAGAGTCTTTGTTTCATGGATTCCATTTCTGGCTCTTGGTTTTACTCCTTAGCTGTGAGGAATAACATCCTTTAGGAGATTTCTAAAAAAGGTTGTGAGAAATACATATGTGAGGACTGGAGGCCTAGAAAGCAAAGCTCATGACAGTCTCCATTTTAACTGGGAGCAGCAGGCATAGGTCACTATGTCAAAAGCCACCCTCTTTTGGAATTTTGAAGGCATTACTTGTATTTTTGCCATCTGCTGTTACTACTGAGAACTCCATGTGGCCTCTTGTTATTTTATCAATTTTTCTCTCTGTGGACTTAGGGTCTCTATGTTGTTGCTAAAGTGCTCTGAGATTTCATGTTGGCCTGTTTTTATTCATTACATTGAGCACAAGGTGAAACAAATCTTATAATACTCCTATTTTAATAGCCTTAATCTCTCAATTTTCCTGTTCAACATGGTGATTTTTATTAATACATGAACAGTCTGAACCATGATTCCAATTTTCCTTTAGTATTTCCTCTCTGTGTTTGACCCATCTAGTTATGTATTTAAAATGGATGTGGACATGCTCTCGAGACTTTACTCTTACTGTGGTCCCAAGTTTCTGGTTTTATCAAAGGTCACTAATCCTACATATCTTTTATACATTTCTTCTGTTAGTTGTTTTTGGCTCTCCAAGAACCTTTCTTCTGTTTGCATATGTCAACGATGTCCCTTCAGCCCATGACTTTCCTTGAGGATCTGGAAAATTCTTTGGACATCCATTTGTACTGAAGAGTCAAGTACGCAAACCTGCTTGGAGGTTGGGTGTGCATGTGGACAGTTTGCAAACCAATGGGCTTTCAGGGCAGGTCCCATACTGCTTGTCTTTTTATTACAGCTAGAATGAAGCTGGAGTTTTCTCCCTGAAGACATTTATTTTCTCTAAGCACATGTTAGCAAGCCATTCCTGCAAAGTCCATGTTGAAAATGTTTGAAGCTTTGTGGGTTCAGCTCTTCCACTATTAAATGAGGCGGTGGGGAACCCACCCCTCCTGGACCAAGGAGCCCCATAGTTCAATATCTAGAACATCTACTGACCCTCTTGTCTTCACTTGACACTTCAGTGATGTTGAATGTGCCCGAGTCCTGAGGTTTTGTGACTCAGTTTCTCTAGAGAGTAGAGAGAGGGCAGTTTCCAGGGGCAGGTGACCTAAGGACAGAAGTCTCCAGAGGCTGACTAAACTTCTCTGGAAGCTATCAGCTCACGACTCACTCTTGCCTTCAGAGGCCAGTATGAAATCTGTTAGGTCAACTTGCTTGCTTTTAACCATACTTCTGCTCCAGCATGGAGATGTTCTTCATTCTGTCCTTACCCACTTCATTTTTAACCAAATTCAGAAATATTATAATCTAGCAAAAGTACAAAAGGCTAGGAACCCATTGTGTGCAGTCCCAATCCCAAGTGCAATCTCACTTGTGAGAATGAGGCAGAAAATTGTGAATTGGAAGCTATCCTGGGCTATTTGCAGAGACCCTATCTCAAAACCAACCAACCAACCAACCAGCCAACCAACCAACCAACCAACCAACCAACCAATCATACAAAAAAAAATTATAAGAAGTAATATCTATACTCACTGCCCAGTTGAAAAATTCAAATATTTACAAATAGAGAAATGAAGGCCTGGAGATTATGATTCTCAGTTTCATAGATTTTCTTTCTTGGGAAAATGTGGTTGAACCCATTAATTTGTCAATTTGTTAAGCCTGAGTTTAAGACAGACGAAATGTCTACTCCTTTTTGGGCACCGGGCAGAAGTTAGGCACTGCCCAAGCACTATTAAATCATGCTCAGTGTTAACCAGATACTCTTTAAGTTGATATTGTAGGTATATACCAAGGCTGGGGCAACTTAATTTCCTCGTTAGCAGCTGTGGCCTCCCCCTTGCTAACTTGAGTGAAAGGGCTGAGCCTATCACCTGCCTAAGATATTCTTTCGCACCGGCAGCCTCCATTTTATATACATTATGGATGAAAAGATCACAGCTGACTACCCTGGATCTTAAAGGATCTTCCAAGTCAGCAGGGCTGCTTAAAACAGTTGTGCCAGACTCTTTATTATCAGAAACTCTCGTGAACTCCAGATGACCCTGCCACCATCTCCACTTTGGCCAGAGGAAGAGGAAGAGCACCTCCCCTGGTGGAAGAAGTAGTTACTAATTAGTGCTAAGATGTAAAGTCCTCTGGCCCCAAACACAGGAAACCTCAATGCTTATGATGCTAAGATGCAAGATTCTGATTGGCCTAGACAATTGTCTGTGACTGGTCTAAACCCAGGGCTATCTAGACAGTCTGCTCAGGCTCACTCACTGAGTGGGCTGGGAGATGCTCTGTGTTCTGCCTTCTTTGATGTTGCAGCATTTGGCCCTATATAAAGGACTCTTGCTGACTTTCATTAATACTGACCCAGGTGGTTGCATCAAGAAAGGGACAGCAGAGTGCTGGTGACCGCAGGAGCTGCTACATCGATGAGAAGAAGGTAGTGGCCTTGGCTGAGGAAGAAGTGGCCACAGGGCCAGACATGGCCAGCAGTAGTGATCTTCACTGCTTAGCCTTCCTGCCCATCTAGACATTTACCTGCCTTACTGAATGTCCTTGCCTGAATGATCTCAAGACACTAGCTTCCTGAGTGGCGGGCGATCCCACCCTAACTCCCAAAAGATGTACCACCTCAAGCTTCTGACACCGGAATGCCCTGCTATGATGGGCTGGACTCTAAAACTGTGAGCTGGAGGTAAATCTTTCCTTCCTCTGGTTGCTTTCATCACAACAATAGGAAAAGTAACTAAAACACCTTCTCCTTGACTGTCTGTGATTTCTGTCCATGTAGGGCAAGAAAACCTGCTAGCTTATTAGTGGAAAGTTCATATTATTTTTATTCATTTAGTGACATGTTTGGGGGGAAGTGAAAAAGTTTATTATATATAATTATGTATTATTACATACATGTAATTATATACATATATATAAAGTCATGTGATATAAAATTATATATCATATATGTTACACATATAATTTACTTAAAGTTTATTACAACTTAATCATCTTCTTTATATTAGACACAGATTTTAAATATATTTTTAGTATGCTGTACTGCATTGCTTCCCTATAGGGTTTTTTCCTTTTTCTTTTTTTTTAATCTTGCTGTGGTGTGGATCTTAAATATCACCTAAAAATTCATGTGCCGAGGACCTGGTTCCCTACACAACCATGTTCAGAAGCAGAGCCCTTGGAGGTCACAAAGACTCTGACCTCATGAGTGGATCATCTTTCTGTGGATTCATTGCCTAATAGGCCATAGTGTGGGGTGAAAATTTAGAAGGTGGAATTTAACTGGAGGATGTGGGTCACTGTACTTTGTATTTTTGTATTTCGTAGGGTATATTTTGTCCTAGTTCTGCTCTCCTCCCTCCCTCCCTCCCTATCTTGGTTTCCTGGCCACTGTGAGGTAAGCAGCTTGGCTCTGCCATGCTATTCTTGCTTACCTCAAAAACAACAGAATCAATGGATACAAACTTCTGAAGCTATGAACTAAATCTTTCATCTTTTTAAGTTAATTTCCCAAATAGTTGATTGTAGCAACAGAGGGCAGACTTAACAACCTACCATATCTATTTTTAAATCATATCTATGACTAGAATGATTTGGCCCAAAGATATGAACATTTTTATAATTAATAATCCACAATAATTTTTCCCATAAGTATGGCTAGCTGTGGGCCACCAGTTTCTTCTACCATAGCAAATCCACAGCCACAGTTTCCACCACAAAGGGAAAATAAGGTTAACTAGTTTAATGCAGAAAATGTAAAGACATTAGGCTGAGATGCCACTGCTACATGAAGTGTGGTCCATAAGCAGCAATACGGGTGTCACCTGCAAGCTGTCGTGAATGTAGATTCTTAGATCCTGGGCTCTACTGAGTCAGAGTCTTCACGTTTTTTAGGTTCCCTGGTGACTCGTATGCACATAAAAGTTTTAAAAAATGAATCAATTTTCTGAAGAGTAAAGGATATACAGTGTTTTTTTTTTAATTCTTTAAGTCATAATGAAGGGGTGAGGGGCTAGGGAAATGGCTCAGTGAGTAAACTGTTTGCTTTGCAAACATGAAGTTTAGAATCCCTAGTATCCACATAAAAAGATGGGCATGATGACTGATGTCTATAGTCCCACTACTAAGATGGAGACAGGATAATAACTGGAGTTGACTGGCCAGCCATTCTCACTGTATTGGTGAGGTCTAGGCTCAGTGAGTAACTCTCTCTCAAAAATAGGGTGGAGAATGCCATTGGCCTTCATGCACACATACACACACACAAACACAGACAGACAGACAGACAGACAGACAGACAGACACACACACACACACACACACACACACACACACCCTAGAATTTCTAGGAAGAGGATCTCTATAAGGGGGTATCCAGATCAGATTGGCCTATGGGCACATCTGTTGGGGAATTGTCTTGATTACATTAATCGAGGCAGAATGATCACCCGCCATGGGGGGCTCCATTCCTTGGGTTTGGGTCCTGAACCGTATAAAAGAGAGTAGAGAAGTAGGCATGTGTGCATTTGTTTTCTCTGCTCTTGAGTGTGGACATGACCATCCAGCCACTTCAAGTTTCTAGTTTGAATTGCTGTTGATGATGGGGATGATGGGCTGTAACCTACTACTGTAAGCTGAGTAAACCATTTCCCTCTTAAAGTTACCAGGATCTTTGACCACAGCAACAGGAAGGAAACTGGGATGTATGTTCATGAACCTGCACATAGATGAACATGTTCTCAACACACACATACATACTCACATACACACAACAAACATATTTACATATACAACACACACACAACACACATTCACATACACAACACACGCATTCACACACACTCTCACACACACAACACACACATTCACACAACACACGCATTAACACACACACACTCTCACACACACAACACACGCATTCACACACACACACTCTCACACACACAACACACACATTCACACAACACACACATTCACACACACACACTCTCACACACAACACACGCATTAACACACACAACACACACATTCACACAACACATGCATTAACACACACAACACACGCATTCACACACACATACATACACACCATAATAAAGGAAACTGCTAATTCTGATTTTAAAGATGGCTGTCAATTTCCTGACACCCCAGAGTCTCCTGGTCCTACAGTGGTCTGTGTTGGAAGACCTTTGTTTTAGTTCTTGGGTGGGTCATTTTTCTGATCTTAGCTCACACTGTGGTATATAATGACCTTGTTGAATACTCGAGACCATTGTGATAAAAACAAGGAAAATATCTCAAAAGAATCTTGAGCATCATCTGCAGACACAGAGTACACAGTTGAAGCCACCATGCACAGTGGGGATGCATTATTGCCTGTGCTGTGGGCTTCCTTTGAGGTTTGGATCCTGACAGGGATTCATCTGAAAGAGCTTTACAGTGTAGCAAGAATAAGGCTTAGGGAAAGTGTGCTCAGGGAGGCCCAGGAGCAGAGCAGGGTGCATGGGTTCCCACAACCGAAAACCACTCCTTTGTAACTTGGACTAATTTGATTCATCCTGGAAGAAATCAGATTGATGTGAGTATATTTTGTAATATAATAAAAACAGTTGGAGATATCAGAGGACAGATCCACCTCTCTCTCTCTCTCTCTCTCTCTCTCTCTCTCTCTCTCTCTCTCTCTCTCTCTCTCTCTCTCTCTCTCTCTCTCTTTCAGACAGAGTTTTCTGTGTAACAGTCCTGGCTGTCCTGGAACTTGCTTTGAAGACCTTGGCTTTGAACTCAGAGATTCTCTTGCCTTTGCTTCCCGAGTGCTGGGACTAACAGTGTGAGCCATGGCTTCCTCTTGCCTGTGTGGGAATATTTTGTAATATAATAGAATGATATCACAAATTACCACAGACTTAGTGGATTTAAATAGTATGGGTGGTACTCAGCTCTGGAGGCTAAAAGTCTGGAATCAGGCTCAGCAGGACTACATTCCCTTCCAAGGGTCCAGAGGGGACTCATTCTTGCTTACTGAAGCTTCTAGCAGTTCCAAGCAGCCCAGCCCTTGCTTGTGGCTGCGGGATTCCAGTCTCTGCCTCCTGTGTCTGAAACTTGACCTCTCTTCCCATTGTATCCCATCTCTCTCTTTGGTTTACACTTGTATATGGTGTAGTTTGCTCAAAAACACCCCCGATTTTTCCCTCTAACTCTTTCCATTTTCCCATCTCATTTCACACTCTTAACACCATGTACTCTTTCTTTATAACTTGCTGGGTCCACTTAGTGTTGCCCATATGTATAGGGTCACCCTCCAGAGCATGGGTGACCCACCAATCACATCTGCAAAGATGGTTTCCCCACTCAAGGCCACCTTTATAGGTTCTACAAGTCAAGACTTGGATATATCTCTTTGGGGGAGATTGGGTGGAACTACCCAACCCCCTAGCAAAGAACATGTAAACTCAGGGAGCCCTTGGGCATCCCGAATGACCTACAGCACACAGACAGCAGCTCCCTAGACACAGCCTTCAGCAGTAGAATCTCAAAGGGCCAGGAAGCAACTAAGGATAGTGAGGATTCAAGATAGAATGACACAGATTCTTGGAGATATTCTAGAGAAGATTGGGAATGGGTGTATCTTCAGAGAAGTGGGTGAAGCAAGGCTGGGGAAATCAAATGCTGAGGTTGGGCCAAGACAATGGGGCCGAGCACACAGGCAAGGTCTTGTGATGGGCAGTAGGTATGAATGGAACTGTTCCTGAGATAGGGTCCAGACAGGCAACAGGAGAGACTTCAGAGGAACATCTAGGAGAAGCATAGAAACATCTCCACTTCAAACCCTAGCATCTCTGAATCAAGACAGTGACTCCAGTTAGTGCCACATAGTGGCAGTGATGGGTGGAATTGGTCATAAGGGAAATTTATTCTACTGACAAAGGGAATGTATTGTCTTTTAAGTTTATGTAAGTCAAGTTTACTAGAGGCTTCATAATGGGTCAGAAAAACATGGTCTCCAGTGTTACATTTCATGAGATCTGTCAGAAACACACGTGTGTCTACCAGAGAAAAAGATGCTTAGTGATGTAGAGAGGCTAAAGATGGTGAGGGTGAGTAGTCTGATATAGATAATCTTAGAGATGAGGAGACATTGGGGTTGTGTGTTTGTTCTTAATAATACTGTAATAAATTAACCCCAATTTAGTAGCATAAAATACCATTGAAGGATTGGTCTAGTTTTGAGGGCCAGAGTCTGGAGTGGGTCTCACTGAGTTAGAATTTGTGTTAGTTGGTCAGTATTTCTTTGGTGTGGGGGAAATGCTAGGAGGGAATCCATCTTCTTATCTCATTCAGCCTCAAGGGACTTCCCACTCGCTTATGGTCCTTTCTATCTCCAAAGGCAGCAATGGCTGAGTGAATCTTTATACATCCTGTCTCACTGACATTGACGTTTCTGGCCCTTTTGTCTATTTCTTAAGGACATTTATAATGACACCTGCCCTACCCATGTGATGAGGATAATGTGTGTCTTTAAAGTGTACTTATTACCAGCCTTAACTTCATCTGAGATCTCAGTTCTCCTTGCCATATAGTGGAAGCTAACTTGAGGCGTTAGGATATGCTCATCTCTGAGCGACCATTACTTTGCCATAGCTGTCACTCTAGAGACACTGGTGCAGAAGGCACAGTCACCTACAGGAAGATGTAGATGCAGCCATTCATGCCTTGGCAATGGTGGCCACATGCCATACTTCATCGCCATTGTCACAGTCTGTGCCAACAAACCCAGTGCTTAAGACTCAATCCTCCTTCCTGTCTTGTCTTACCTGCCCCTCCATTGCATGAGAAAGATGGAATCGGAAGCATGCATTCCGCCCCCCACCATGACATGGATTCTGTGCTGTCTAATTTATGAGAACTTGACTCAAAATGGAGTCTCTGGTAAGAGGGGAGCCTCAATTGAAAAAACTCTCCACAAGACTGGGCTTTAGGCAAGCTTGTAGGGCATTTTCTTAATTAGTGATTAATGTGGAAGGGCCCAGCCCTTTGGGGGTGATGCCACTCTTGGGCTGGTGGTCCAGGGTAAGCAAGCCACAGGCAGCATCACCCCATGGCCTCTGCATGGCCTCCTGCCTCCAGGTCCCTGTCATTCTTGAATTTCTACCTTGACCTCCTTTGGCGATGGACTACAATGTGGAAGTGTAAGCGAAACAAACCCTTTCCTCTTCAAGTTACTCTTGGCCATGCTGTTTCAACACAGAAACCCAACAAGGGCAGATTCATTGTACACTGTGATAGCTTTCAGAGAGAAATCTTCATACAAGCACATTACGTGTTTTGACTATACTCACCCCCTTCTATTTCCCTGCTATTATTCCAATTAACTCCTCAGACTATACTTCTTAGTATATAATATGTACTACACATATATTTTTATGACTACATAAAACTTAGGATCCATAAATGATTGAAAATGTGATACCTGTCTTCTGGAGTCTGACTTATTTTGCTAACCATGGTGCTCTCCAGAGTGCATTGTCTTGGACACTCCTGTTGGGGATTGTGATTTCCACAGTCTATTGTCTCAGTTGCTCTCTTGTGTTTTTGTGAGTGTTGATCTTACCAGAGAGAGTGAGAGAGGGTTCATTTCTAAGACGAGGAGTAAGGATCCCTTGTACTGGGCAGACAGGGAAGGTTCTTAGCTTCTCTCTCTTCTGCTTCTCTGCCTCATGCCTGAGTTCCAGGCTTGTGGCTACCTTCTTTCTCTCTTGGATTCCATCTGGGATGGAAGGGCCTCATTCTTGGGAGCTAGAGTCCCCAAGGTGAGGACTCAGGAAGAAAATAAATCATTGAACATCTTTATGGGATAAAATCTAAGCTTAATGAAGAGATCAAAAGGATTAGGACTTCCTTCTAGATAACCCAAGGCTATTTCCTAGTTGTAAAAGGAGGCACAAAGTGAGGCGGAGACATTGGCTAGGAAGACAGTGAATTAACTGGGCTGTGTTGAGCCTTGGACTGGGTCTCTTGGAAATCTATGGGATGATGGCACAGAACCTAGGCAGAGAAACTGTCTCCAAATGGGAGAGAGCAGGCATAAAAGGCTATCTCTGGCAACCCGCTGGGCTCTACTCAGCTAAGGAGTGCATCTTGACATGCATACAGGGATATAAGCATTACCATGACTCTGCTTGTAAGCCTTGCTCTTGGCCACTGTTGATTTAATCAGGACCAGCTACCTGCTCTGGGTGGGGCCAATGTGTCTTCTCTGAAGCTGTAGGGAATGGAGCTTGTCACATCTTCTAGCACATGTCTATAATAAGAGACCCCAAGGCTTCACAGAAAGGGGTCAGGGCCAATATTGCCTGAGGACTCTGAAAGACGTTCAAGGTCCTGGCCCTTCCTGAGCTTACATAGCATCACTGCCAGCTCCAGACCTAACTCTGAAGTTCCTCTCTGTATTCTGGGAACTAATATATTCTCATTTTTGCCAAACCCAAGTATAAATTGTAATGGCCTTAAAACCTAGCAAATGTCCTTGGGATGGGAATGAAGGTGGTGGACATATGAAGACCAAGTTCTGCGAGGCAGCCGTTTTCAGCTTTGGTGGGAGAGGCACTCGGTGCCCCAGAACGTGTGCTTCCTGGTGGTATTCAGATCACAAGATGAATGGACTTTTACTTAGGAGATTCAAGACAAAGAGAAGGGCAGGCAGGGAATGAAGGGGGTAACCGTGGTCGATATGTAGCACTATTTGTGTCCAAAGTCAATACTAATGACTACAGGAAGGCTTGCGGACTGGCATCAAAGGCAAAGAGGCAAATAAGACCAGAGGCTTAGAAAGGGCTTTGTAGAATGCCTGGTGAGGTTGCAAGCAAGCCGCAATGACCTATATGTACAGGGATGTGACAGGCACAAAAGCAGAGTCAGAGGAATTGGGAAATAGAAAGTAAATAAAAGACATGCAGTGGAAGTCTGTTAGGAACCACATTGTCATTTTGGACTTTAAAAATTCTTGGCCCTTACTCCTTGAGTGTCTTGTTTTTTTTTAATTTTCAAATGGCGAATTCTCACACCATCACAAGAGGTTAGCCTGAGTTCTGGCAAAGGTGCTGCCTGTCCTCGCTAGAGGCTTTGAACTGGCTCTTGGGTCAGGGTATGGAGCTGGCTGGTTTGTATTTCTGCCTCATCCTCCTGAGTGGCAGCTGTAATAGTGCACCCTCTGTGGACAGTATGTCCTCTAGCACAGTGTTCACCACCACCGAGTCATCAGACCCCCCCACCCCCCCCCATCCCCCCCCCACCCCCCCCCACCCCCCCGCATCACAGGATGGTGTGCTGGCACAGAGCTAGCTGCAAAGGCATCTTTTTGACCTTTTTATTTGTCAAGAAAGAGTCTCATGAATCACAGGCTGGTCTTGAACTCACTATGACTCTGAGAATGACCCACGAACCTTTGATCTTCCTGCCTCGTCTCCTGGGTGCCAGGATTACAGGTGTGCACCATAACACCTGGTCTAAGGGGTAATGGGGCTTGAACTCCAGGCTTCACCTATGCTAGTAGGCAAGCTCTCTACAACTGAGCTACACCCATGGATAGTCCTGCAAAGTCAATTTCTAATTATACTCACTGTTTAAGAGAATGAAGTAGGTATTGATTCAGGTTGTAATTATGGTCCACCACGATATATTTGGAGAGGAAGGATATAATGAAAGGGATTTCAGGAAACATCTAGTCTATCCACTTGAACAGGCTTGGAGGCAAGTTTTAGATTCCATTTTCTCTTCTTCAACACAAAGACTCATAATTTCCTCTTATGTGACATGATACACACAAAAACTTAATAAGATAAGCCAGAGAAAGAACAGATGCTGTCTACCATACCACAGTGAAACAACACACAGGTGGAGGTTCCTAGGGTCCAGAGCACATGTGTGGATTTTGGTTTATAAAGCAGAGATGGTGAAGAGGCACTGACATTAGTAACTGCTGTGGAAAAGGTATGGCCAGCAGCTGTGGACCGCATTCCTGCAGAGAAGACCAAGTTATGGAAACTGAACACCAGGTCTCCTTTGTTCCCACTTCAGAAATACACTAAAATGGGTTAAAGCACTCAGAGAGAGGCCCCCCCCCCCCACAAGAGCAGGAAATCCAGAAAGCCCATGGACAAGGGGTATGGAAGGGTTACACTTGCTCCCTTGCTTGCATGTGCAGTTTTGAAAAAGTGATATTCCAAAAGAAAGGGGCAGGGCAGAAAGAGCCTCATGGGAGAGGAGACAGCATGCAGAACATCTTTGCAGGTAGGGAGGAAGGAGGCAATTTTTTCTAGGTGGGAGAAGGTGGGTAGGAGAGAGACTGGAAAGAAACTCTTCTCTTCAGGCCATCCAGAGACAAAGTATTCAGGAGAGAAAGTTGGGTTTAGTGAAGGTGATGCTAGTCCCTGGGAAAAGAGTATGCATGCTGGCCATGTCCCTGACTTCAGACCTGGCAAAGGTGCTGCCTGTCCTTGCTAGAGGCTTTGAACCTTGGTCTGGAGAGAGTGACTTTGGCTATAAGGTGACTTCTTATCATTTCTCTTTAGCCAATTAAGATGAACTGAGAGGCAGGAAGAACAAGGACCCCACGGTTTCTCAAACCACATGAAAGCAAAACTGTAATGACTCTGTTCTTCCCCTCCCTAAATTTATCATTAGACATTAAGTGCACGGACTTCCATCACCCTAGCAGATTTTTAATAGAGCCTTAAGGTTTCCCATTCCTTGCTGTCTTACTGCATTTCATTAATTACATTTCATGATCACCGAGGGTCAGGAGGCAGAGGAGGAACCAGCATCCAATTTTAGGGAGCAGGAGCAGTCTCAGAGATGGGCAAGCAAGATGATGTTGAAAAAAAAAAAATCAATGTAGCAGTCAGCTGTGACACACAAATGACTCCCAGTAATGAGCAAGGGTGAGCTGAGTACAGCATCGCGGATGTAAAGAGACAACTTGCTCTTTCTGTGTGTGTAGGTGCTGTGTTGGGACGAGAAGCAGTACCTCAGGGTACTACAATGTCCCACAGCTTTACTAGGCTTGGAGGAAAGTCGGGGGGGGGGGGGGCAGGGGCAGCTCAGAGATACCAGGTAATTGGAAACAGAGATGTATGGAGTTCTGTGTTCTCATGGCCGCTGTGGGTGGATTCAAATAAAGATGCTCTTGGGACTCTTGCAGACAGGAGGAAGACCTCTTTGGCAACTTCATCTGTCTGGAGAAGGGACCACAGAGTCTCTTATAATTTGGATCTTAACGTCCTCCAAAACTATGTATGAAAGGCTTAGCAGCAGCCTGTGTATGTGTGTGTGGGGGGGGGGGGGGCAGGACCTTTGAGGGGTAGAGCCTGGAGGAAGGAATCAAAGTCACTGGGATTGTGCCCTTGAAGGAGACATCGGAACTTCTGCTGTTCCTCTCCTCTCCTCCCCTCTCCCCTCCCCTCTCCCCTCCCCTCTTCTCCTCCACTCCTCTCCTCCACTCCCCTCCCTCCCCTCCCCTTCCCTCTCCTCTCCTCTCTCTTCCCCTCTCCTGCCCTCCCCTCCCCTCCCCTCCCCTCTCTTCTCCTCTCCCCTCCTCTCTCCCTTCCCCTCCCCTCTCCCTTCCCCTCCCCTCTCCCCTCCCCTCTCCTCTCCCATTTCCTCCCCTCTCCCCTCCCCTCCTCCATGCACAGCTACCAGTTTTGCTTCACTATGTCCTTCCTACTTGATAGACTATCTTGGCCCAGGCCCAAAGTTGATGAGGCCAAATGAATGTGGATTGAAAGCTCTAATTATGAGCTTAAATATAATTTCCTTCTTCTAAGTTGATTTGTCTCTGTATTTTGTCACAGTAACTGGCAAGTGACTAACACAAAGTTCTCTTCAGAGTCTCCAGATGAAACACACTTCTTGCCTGAAAGTTCATTGTCATTAAGAAAAACATGGGAAAGAGATTTTTTACCTTGGCTTGGGATCAGGACCATTGTGATTTGACTTAATGGTGGTGGTAGATGGATTTTAAAAGTGGACTGTGGTACAGTAGCCTTTTAGTTTAGTTTAGGCTTTTGACTCTATCTTCCTATGCTTCTGAATTTGTCTTGTATTCTTGTTTCTTTGTGAGTGGTATCAAAATAGCCTGTTGGACGTTGAGAGCCCATATAAAGGACAGTACAGTTTCCTTGTCGAGACCATACTGTGTAGTCAGAAGCCACATACACAGGACACAACCAGGATCAGCAGAGCTTCTACCCAGGCCACAGCTGCAAGCAAAGGCTTAGCCCATGGAATCAGTTGGCAATAGACACGCGAGAAAGAGCAAATGTCCACTGAGTAATACCCTCTTACATATAGTCTTGCTTCCAGAAACTTCAGTTGTCCACGATAAGCCACAGTCTAGAAATATTAAATAGAAAATTCCAGGAACAAGTAATTCATAATTTAAAAACTACATGCTGATGTAGTGTGATTATGTTGTTACAACGTAAATAATTGTCCCATCTACTGGTTTAATAAAAATGCTGATTGTCCAAAGGCAGACAGGAAGTATGGGCAGGGCTCCCAGACTAAGAAAACTCTGGGAACAGGAAGAGCAGAGCAGAGATGCCACAGAGACACCAGAGAAGCCAGCAGATGCAGAGGACAACTATGCTACTTTGAGAAAAGGTATTGAGCCTCATGGCTGAACAGGATAAGAATCATAGCTTAGTTTAAGAGCAAGAGCTAGCTAGCAATATGCCAGAGCCATATGCTGATCAGTATAAAATTAATACAAGCATCTGTGTGTTTCTGTGGGACTGTGGGTTCTGTGAGTCTGTGGCCAGACAGATCAGAAACATACATGCTGACCCGAGCAGTGTGACAAAAACCCTACCCAGTATATGAATTTTGCCTAGTGTTTCCATACTATATATACTGCCTTCCTAATAGTCAGTTAATTGCCATGTGAGTTATCAGATCCACTGTTGTGCAATTGCAGTGTTGGTGTTCAGCTAGCCCTTATTTGCCTGAATACTGCCTCAAGTTGCATTGAGTGGTGATGGAGGTAATCCAGACCAAAGAAAAGCTGTAAAATATTTCTTTTACATGAGCATGTGAAAGTTCCAAAAAGGTTGCATTTACATCGCTGTTATGCATCATTATAATTGTCTTATCTTATTATTAGTTATTAATCTCCAAGGTATGTCGGCAAGGGAGAAAATGCATAGTGTATGTAGCATTTAGCAGTATTTTACCATCCCTGGGGAAGATCATACCCCCATGGGCAGAAGCAAGGACAGTTTTAAGCCTCTGAGTTTGAAGGTTCTGTCAATCACAACTGACTGATATGCCCTGTCTGCTGCAGCTTGGGAAGACATGATACATGTTCAGTGAAGAGGCGAAGATTACTAAACAACCATATTGATGGAAACAAGAAAGCAAATTGCTGGATGGTGGGTGCAAACCTTTAATCCCAGCACTCAGGAGGCAGACGCAGGCAGACTTCTGGCCAGCCTGGTCTATGGAGTGAGTTAACAGCCAGGGCTATGCAGAGAAACCCTGTCTCAAAAATAGATAAATAGATAAATAAATAAGGAAAAGAAAGCAACATGTAGAAACTTGAACCATAGACTCAAAGAAAAACGAACCGCAAGGCAGTGTTCTTAGGGAAGGCAAGTTTGTGAGCCATATTTAAGGAAGATAATCACTTAAAATAGTAAAGATAAAAGTCACAGTGCTGAGTGGTATTTATATGGAAAGTTAATTTGCATATATGGGTTTTGTTATCTCTGAATCCAGAATAGGATCACACATTTTAGAAGTGCAAGAAGCAGCCTAGGAAACACACTGTTGTTGATGTGTCAGGGAAATTTAAACACTGTCGGGGACAATAGACAGAATATTGAAACTGAAATTAACCGAGAAAATCTAAAGAGCCAGTCCCCTCAATCTATGACCCATCTCTCCTAGAAGCCAAGAGGCTGGAGTGTATGCACGGTAGAAATGGGAATCTGTACAGGCTGTGAGCTTTGGAGCTAGCCTTGGGCAGCCTACAGGGCTGTCTGGATGAGTCAGAGAAAGGGGTGAGAGAGAGCAGGAAGAATTATATTAACACACTGTCATCTTCAAGGCCAGCCTCCCTCCCTCAGAGCAGCATACATCCAGTTCATTGCATCTCATCTACCTGAATTTTGCTCCTGTCAAAAGTACTGTTAATCACCACACTGAAAAATGACTAGTCCTTCCTGTTCACCGTGAAGGGACCTGAGTGCCAGGGACTGGAGCCAGGCCTTGGGTGTACGCTCGCTCATTAGCCCTGTTGGTTAACCACCACTGCTCTCTCCTCTTTTAAAGAAGGGAAAGCAGAGACAGACAGATGGAGCAACTTGTTTCACTGAGAACAGGAAACAGCCAAGGCAGGATGCAAACCTCCACTGCAGACTCCAGACACTCCTGACTGCTGTGTCCCCTTGCAGTTGGCTACAGGTTTTAGCCTTACCCCAATTCCTGCTTTTTCAGAACTGGGTCACCTATATCCCCAGCAACAGCGTCTCACCTCTTGGGTTCTTAGGCAACTAAGTGAAAAAAAAAATGTCTGGGACCTTTCCTCAGGGGAACACAATTCTAATTACCACTTATCACCTACAGCAGGCCCAAGGAAACCAGATCCAGAAAGGGGACTGTGTGGCTCGCCTGGGAGAGCTCAGTTTTCACCTCTGGCCAGCTGCCAGTACCACCCCTCTGGCCCCTCCTGGCAGAGCATAGCAGCTGACAGGCAAGGCCTGGGTGGCTTTATCTCTAGCGAGCACCCGGTTGCTCTCTCTGGGAGTTTCCTTGTGTCTTTAATGAAAGGCCTCATGTAGCACTGAAGAGTTGTCAGTTATTGATGCTGGGAATAAATCCAGCCTCTGTTGGGGTTGGATCCCTCGAAATTTCTATCTGGGGAGTTGTGGTTGGAATGTGCCCTCATGTGAGCACCTCAAGTGTAATTAGATGTACCAGCTGGGGCTCCTCCCAGACAGCTAGTAAACAAACAGTAGGACCTGCCAGACCCCCATCCTTTGCTCCAAATCACAGCCCCCCACCCCCAGAGGTGGGGGGCATATCGCCTACCTCATTCTGAGTGGTCTCTCAAATGACTGGTTCAGGCTTTTTCCCACACTCCAAAGATAAGACAAAGCCAGAACTCAGAGCCGTTTTAAAGTGAGTACCCAGGGCTATGCAACTACAATGTCATCACCAGAGCCCTAGACACCAGCTTAGTGTGAAGCTCAAAGTATAGCTTGCTTGGGTCTCTCCTGGAATCACTGAGTCCATACCTAAGGTGGGGGTCTGGGGATTTCTGTTGCTTAGTCCTCCATTCTGGCCTTAGAACACTGGCCTTGGGTATGTGAACCCGAGAAAGATTCTGTGTATACTCTCTCCTATGAGCCCCTCCAAGTCAGACATTACCACGCATACAGACACTGTACTATGCCAAGTCAGCCATTTCTGTGCCTTGGCATATCTCACTATCAATGGCACAGGATTGTTGAGGCCACTTCAGGTACTTTGCTCTTGGCCACTCTTTGGGAAGGACAAAGGTAACCTCATTGAGAAGGACAAAGCACTTTCAGAGCCTGGTGAATAGGCCAGAAGTCCCTCATATTGACAGCAGGGGTGGGAAGTGAGTGTGCAGCCTGCAGCTGGGTAGACCTGGAACTTCTACTTGCCCTTGATGTAGTGGGAGCCAGCCACTGGCTCCACCAGAGGCTTTTATGCATGTGGGAGCATAGGAACACCATATTTCTCAATGGGGTCGATTTTGCTGTCCCAAATTGCACGTTTGGCAATGCCCAGAGACACTGTTGATTGCCATAATGGTGAGGGGGCACTACTGGCCTCTAGTGGACAGAAGTGAGAAAGACTGTTGTATCTTATTGCACAGGACATTAAAAATTCTTGCCCGGCCCAGAATATCAATAACTAACTAAGAGTACCAACAGGGGATAGAGATGCTCATCTGTTAAGAACATATACCACTTGTGCAGAGAGCCCCAGCTAGGTCTCTAGCACCCATGCTGGGCAGCTAAACACCTGTACTTCTAGCTCCAGGATCTCTTCTAGTTTCTGCAGGCAGCTGCACTCACATGCGCATTTCCCTATATGCACATAGACTCACAATTAAAAATTTAAAAATTCTTCATGAATACAAATAGACTGGACCCCACGGTGATCCCAGCTCCTCAGAAGGCTGAGCCAGAAGGATTTTGAGTTGAAGGCATTTCTGAACTATAGAGGGAGTTCAATGACATCCCAGATAACTTAATGAGATCCTCATCTTAAAAGAAAGAAAGAAAGAAAGAGAAGACAAAAGTAAACAGATTCTGGGAATATAGGTTAGTAGATCACTTGCCCATGGTTCATAAAATTCAATTTTTAATACCAGCAAATATGCAAGAAGGAGTATATAGCTATACGTACAAGACACATACAAATAGACATATAAGTTGCCGTAAGCCCATACACACACTGTCCTTGGTGACCTGACCACAGCAGTAATTCAGGCTTTGGATTTGGGCTTGGAGTTTTCTAAATCCTCACTTATCATTATTCAGAAAGAAGAGGCAGCTTAACCCAGGTGCCAGCAGAGAGAGCCTTAGTGGTAGGTCACACAGCCAGTACTTCATACGGTCCAAACTTAAAGGACTCAGTTTACCCGATATGCAATAAATAGTAAGGTCTGACTTACACCCCAATTTTTTTCAGAAATTGGCTAGTGCTTTAACAGAGGGATATGGATGAACAAGTATTAAGTTCTGGCTGCCTGATTAGATTTATTCCATACAGAATCCCCAGGTGGTCTCTTTACTGAAGTGTTCAAAAACAGACCATTTAGTTGATAAAATTGAATCTCCCATGTGGTAATAGAGTGGAACAAGTATAGTGGAGGAGGAGCCGCTGAAGAAGCCAAGCCTCAGGGGCCAGCTTCTTACAGTTGACTCAGTCCCATCCAGGGGTTTACGGTATGTGGAGGAGGAAGTCTTCTCAAGGACCTAGTCCTCTGCCCTTTATGTGGACAGCACCTCAAAGGGCACACACAATTTCTTTCCCCTGTAAAGTGAATCTGGGCATTTTATAGCTGAAAAGGGCGTGATTCCATCTGAGTCAAAGAAAGGCCCATGATGGAGATTTTAAAGGCGCTCTTCCCTGATTGACAGGGTCCTGTAGCGGAAGCTTAAGTGAGTGAGTGTGTCTTGCTTAAGGGAAGCCTGTTATTGTAGCTACCCTCTCACAGGGACTGGGGTTTTTGCACATCAGACTTAAGAAGCCTGACTCTTGAAGCTGAACACACTTGTTAACTAGAACCCTGAACCATTTCTCCTTTATAAAATATGCACATGGTAATAACATCGGGGGAAGCATACCTTTCAGCCACTTTGGACATTTTCAAACAATGTCTGTCAATCTGCGCATTCAAAAACGTTATCTAGTAGAAAGAGAAAACATGGATGCTGAGGCCAAAATAGGACTTGAACCCAAATCCTGCAATCACATCTCGGGCTAACCACATCTTCAGACAACATTCCTACCCTGTAGCTGGAACTCTTACAACCATTTTTCCTTCTGAAAATTCCTGTTATACTTAAGATTCTAATACAATTCAGCTTATGTATAATTTTCACCTGTTCATAATTATCATTTAATTTTTCTTTTCCCCAAAATTATTCACCCAAAAGATAGCATGTAGCCTCCAAAGCTTGGTAACAGAATGAATAGACTATATATATATATATATATATATATATATATATATATATATACATATTATAAAATCTTTTTGCACTAAGCTCTAGTAACAGTCCCTCTGCCTAGTTTCCATGTACATATCACACCCATTGGTTGTGTTTAACTACAGACAGCAAATACCTATTTTGAATGTCTTTTTTCCTCCCACCTAACTATAAACATGCCAAGGAAAGGCATTTAAAGTTACTCCTTCACTCAACCCCTGTTGGAAGCCAGTAAGGCATTATAAAGAGTAGGGCTTCAGAAGGGAGTAATGTCAGCCACTCTGTTAATCTGGCTTCCTCATCACACAGAAAATAACATGTAACTAAATAACTGTGCATTAGGGCTGTAGAATAGGGCTCTTTTTTATTCTTATGCACTCTCTTTGAGTCTTGGCAATATACAGGTAGTGGTGCTGAACTGGTACATTCATTATAATGTTAAGTTCTCAGAATGGGACATTCACCTCTTTTCCCTACTTCCCACAGCAGGTGGTAGCAGACCTTGGCCTCAGAAGCCAGCACATCACTGGGATAGCTCAATCCACCTCTTTTAAAAACTGCTAGAGAAGTTTGGGGGAATTTCTCAAGCTTTTGTGAAGTGTCACACACAGGATAAAGTCATCCAGCAGCTGTGTTCTGTTGTCCATGGACCGCACTGAGAGTATCATGCTTCCTCACCTGTTTTCGAATGTCATCTTTTGTAGTTTTCCTGATTGGCTGCTGGCTTGGTATGTGCACTGGACTCTGTGACTGGGACTCTTCAGTCACACCGTACACTGACTAGAAGATGAAGGAGAAAAAAAATGAATCACCCACCCTCAGTGTTGTGGTAGATCAGGAGCCAAATCATCATATCATTCTTCCAACTATCTCTGTGGCATCTAGCCATGTGACTGGCCTCTGTTTGAATTTCTCCCATGATAGACCTCTTGAGGGACCACATCCTCTTTAGGTTACAACGATGGGAAAAATCCTTCATTCCCTTGAGGAAATGGTCTCTGTGTATAGCATTCTTTCTCAAAATACAGCCCAGAGGCCAACTAACTTCAAGGATCAGTTGGGGGTCCTCCATAGAGAGGTACATGGCTGAGCCCCACCCTAGATGGACTGAATCAGGATTCTCATGGCTGGGTTTGGGAATCTGTACTTCAAACAAATACTCCAGGTGATTTTAGGTCAACACTGAGTTCAAGATCAATAGCTGAAGGGAACTTTAAAAATTACCCAATGGGTTTCTTGCTGGTCAGCAGATGCCACGCCTATCTGATGTAATGTTGAGATGGCAGGCTTTCTGGTTAGTGCTTCATCTAACTTAAGCAGTTTTCTGGCCCTGGTTTCTACACAAGTCCACAGCTATGACTGCCATTCTGGTTCATGGTGCTATAAACAGGAAAGAAACAGCCCCAAAGGCATGCATCTGCACAATCACAAAAGCCCAGACAACACACACACAGCTTCATAAAATTCTGGGATAGATATTAAAATGAGCGATCTTTAAAGGCTAAATAAGGACAGTTAAAGCTAGAGGTTTAAAATACAATGCAGTGAACATTGTTATTTATCCAATGAATAAATTATATAAATAAACTCAAGAAGTACATACCTGGGGTTTCAGTCTCTGTGTTTGTCTGCCTCTCTCTCTCTCTCTCTCTCTCTCTCTCTCTCTCTCTCTCTCTCTCTCTCTCTCTCTCTCTCTCACACACACACATTAATCCTTGTCTAAGTATCTGAAATCCTCCCAAATCCCAAATGCCACAAGAGGAAAATTCTACAACTCATCTCATGGAATAGATTCTGATCAAAATGCAGGACTACTGGAAACATCATGTAAAATTCCTTTTGGCTATGTGCATAAGGTGCCATGAAACAAGTGAGTTTTATACTCAGACTTGGACCTACCCTCCAAGCCTGATAAGTACATGTAAGTATTCCAAACATCAACTTCTGATCCCAAGAAACACTTCTGACCCCAAGTGCTCTGTATTCAGACTTGGTCACTAAGTGAATTGGGGACATTTGGGGATATTCTATAACCTTCTGAAATCAGTGTTACAGAGCATAGCCATGTCTCCTGTAGCATGGTCTTTGGATAGGGTGAACATATTGGTGGAGGTTGTCTGAGTATGGTCTCTATAGGGATGCTGTGGACTCTACCTGTTTTAGTCCAGTGAAATACAAGTGATCCTGGGGTCATTAAAAGTAGGGCACGATGGTGATGTGGGTTTTGACAATTTAACTCTACTTAAACTCTCCCATTTGCTTTTAAGGACCAAGCCCATTCTGCCTGTAAGGCTCTTCCATGTTTTAGACTAGTGGTTTATTTTATTCACTGCAACCTCTCCAGAGCACGTGGCTATTTACTCTTCGTCTTAGGGGGACCCCACCTCTATTAAGCCTCTGGAAAGCCCCACCCTGTCTTAGCTGTGCCTCCAAAGGCTCTTGAACTAAGATAGCACTATGGTCCTGTTGCCTGTGTTCTGGTTTCATTGCCTTCAATACTACGAGATTCCCCAAGGTCTGAATCTTAACCCCAGCAGTTTGCACAATGCCTAGAACACACCAGCCACCCAACAAATATTTCTAGAAGTTATGAATAAAATGATTGCAAAAGATAAAGTACAAGCAGAATTACAGGCAGAAAAATCAGTATGTGAAGAATTCCAGAAACAGAGATCTATCCCCACTAGGAAGTTGTAACTCAATGAAACCAGCGAACCTTTTTAACTTTTTGAGGATTCTTCAAACGTCGACATTTTCTGATATCCATTTCTGTTGTGTTCACACAGCCTGGCTGAAAGAAAAAAACATAGTATAAATTACTAAGTGAAAATTATGCTTCCAATTGAATCCAAGAAATACCATCAGACCTAATCCTTCCCTTTGTAGATAATGCATAATCTTTTTATCTTGCCATAATGCATGTTTCTGTGTGATATTCTCTCTGAAAATAGGAAATATGACCTTATCGTCAGGGTTCCTTCTGGAGGGTCTAGGATGCATTCCAGACATCAAACAAGTGGCCACAGTGTTTTGGCCACAGCCTTTGTTATGTTACATTTTAACCATCCGGAAAAAAAAAAAAAATCATCCCTATCAGGACAGGGAAACCAGGGAGTATTTTGTTGTTTGTATTTTGTATTGTTGCTTTTAATCAGTTTTTAGGAAGGTTGAAATAGTTTTTTCATCTTTAATTCCATTTCTTGAGGGCAATCAAGATTTGTTTTAATAATGTGAAATCAGAGACGCAGTCAAGCTTCATTCTGTACTGATTTGCGAATTCATCTACTTGATGAATTTTCTATGTAATGTGCAAATCAATTCAGAGTGTGGTGGCCATTTGGAGACATATGCAGAAGAACGAGAATGTTGAGTCGTCCCACACAGCCGTACCCAGATGAGGCTGAATAGGGTGAGGTTCTGCCTTCCTATTCCACGCTGCCAGGGCTTATTTGGTGCCAGGCTTTCTACAGTTCTGTGTTCCTCTTGGTGACTTTTCCATTTTCAGTAACCTCCGAGAAGAGTGTCAAAGAATTGTGTCATGCTCTGAGGGTGAAGGAGGCTCCAGTGTGCCATTGGAGAAATGAGGATGCTGTGATCTGACCTGGACCACAGCTCTGCCAGTTGTGGGCTCAACACCGTGAATCAATTGTATATTAAATATGGTGTTTTCACACAGGAACACATGTGAGACAAAACGGCACATTGATGAAAATATGTGACCACTTTCTGGGAGGAAGCTAGCTCACCTGGGGCAATATTTCACTAATTCAGAGTTTTCAAGGACTTTATAGAACATAACTACAGTAGATGGCAAGACCTTATTAACAAGATGTGAAAAGAATACCTAAAGATTTGGGCTTAATGACGGCATAAAGGAACATTGTTAATTTGAAGAAATGGAGAGTTCGTGGCTCCAAAATTCCTCTCTTGGCACCCCTATTGTTTCCTCACATTCTAGTTCTGCATTTTCCTCAGTGTATAATTTTTAAAAGATGTAACTGACCCCCCCCCCAAGGAGATCTATGGGGAGAATACACATGAATGGAAAAGCAATTTCCCAAGGCTCAGCAGCTATCTTAAGGAAGCGTCACTAAAGACAGCCATAAGGAGTCAAGTGAGCAGATTCAGCGCAGAGAACCAAGCAGGACTTCCTCACCACTGGCCTGTGGACATCCCAAAAGGCCCGTTCTTGACTATCCAAAATTTTTCTTTCTGTCTTATCCTTTTTCCGATCAATCCTGAAAGAGTAAAGAGAGGGAGTGAGAAGTGTTTGTACTACTTACTCTTCTGCCTCCTCAGAGGTTAAGGTTGAACCCAAGACTAACCCACCCACGTGACCCCTCAGACACTGCACATGTGACAAGAGCTTTTTAAGGCTTGGTTACTGATCATCATTTGTAAGCAATGAACATGATAGGCAGACTTGAAGGATGAGCCAGAGAAGAGTTGCCCACAAGGAGTATTAAGATGTGGTTACTAAGGACTGAATTTTCCATCGGTCTGCCCCTACCCCAGAGCAAATTCTGCCTCTGTGACTTGATAAGGGAACCAGCCACCTGTTTGCCAATGCTCCATCTCAAACATGAACATTTAAACAGTAGTTAAAACATCTGTAAAATGCTCCAATCATGTGTCTTAAAAGTCACTTAAACCATCTGGATTTCTAAAGACAGGATAATGGCCCTGAACTGTGACAAGACCCCAGTGACAGAGATCACCAGTCTCAGTTGGGAAAGGTGCCAACTGCAGGAGGAAAATTATGGATGGCAGAGCCAGATTCCATGAAGAAGCCCCTGACCCACACTCCCATGCTCCTAATGTATCAATTCACATCATCTAAGTAAAAAGCAACTCAGATTAATTGCTGTGTGACTTGTGGTCCTTAGCTCTCTTGGGAGCCCTTTAGTTTACTGGACTGAAATAAACCCATAACCACCCTGTGTGTGATTTTTTGTGATAATTGCTGTGTACTTAAGTGGCCCACAATTATTATGTAATCACAGAGTTAATCAGAAAAGTTAATGGAGAAAAGCCATGTATGTATGAAGTGACAGTGCTCCGCCCCTTTACAGTGTGATACCGTTTGATTCTGGGAGAGCTAATCCATGCTTCTCTTTGCTTTCCAGTGACGTATGAGCACCCCAAAACAGCTCTACCTCCCATCCAGATCTGAGCCCCTCTTCCCACCAGCTCTCCCCCTTTCTCCATCCCAGATGGTCTTCTGCAGTTACTTAATACCTAGTACCTGGTGTCTGCCTTTCCTTGGGGACATCTGGGAACACTGGGTTGGGAAAGAATCAGCAGGTGTCTGGCACTGTGGACAGGGGTGAGGCAGCGATACCTCAGGGAGAGCAACAGCAATGATGGTATGCACACTTCTGGATCAGATGACCTCAGTTCCTTTCCAGTGGTGACCATTGGTGATCTATCCTTACCCACACAGACCCTAAACTGTCCCAAGGTGTTGAGTGGGGCTATTCCCGGAGCATGAAAGGGTTTCTCAGAAGCTGTATGGGGCCTGTACAAGGGATTCTCAGAGGAAAGGTCCCTGCATTCTCCTGGCTCAGGCTCCTTCCCATCTCTCTTCTGTGCTTCTTTGCCTAGTGGCGCTCCTGGCTAAGCTAGACATCATTAGTGTGAGAAAAAGGGAGACCTGTCACAGCAATTCCATGTCCCAGAAATCCATGGACCTAGCTGACAACCCTGTTTATAGGCTGGGGGGATATTCATTCCCCATGTGTCATGTTTACTAACAGAAGAAGTGACCATCTTCATTCTCTTGTACCTCTTTTTCCTCCCTCCCTCCCTCCCTCTGAGGAAGATGAATCCCTTAACCTATTGGGAGATTGGAAGGGAGGAAACAAGAATACTCAAACTGGTCTCCCTGGGTTAGCCTGAGCTCAGGGTACCGGTTCTCTTGGCTAAACTTATAGGGGGAGTCAGTTCTGCTCCAGCAGAGGAACCTGTAGATACCTGTCTCTGTCCAGGAAGGACATAGCTCCTAAGCCATGCCTCATGATGTAGCTTCGGCCACTGAACCCAGAAGACTAAATTATGTGCCTTATTTTCCCATTGGTTTTAAGCTTCTTTCCTATGTGGAGGATGAAGGGAGTGAACTTATCCCTCTTCTGGTATAAATACTAAGGTCCCCCCACACTTCTGACCACTTGGTCCCAACTATTGGAGCTGTTTGGGGAGAGTGTGAAGTCACCAAGGTGGGGCCGGGTAGCAGAAGTGGGTCACTTGGGAGCAGATCCTTGGAGGATTAAAGGAAGCCTGGCTCTGGTCTAGCTCCCGTAGCTTCCTAATAAACCACAACACTAGTGGCCACTGCCACACTGTTACCACCATGAATTCTACCACATCTCCCACTGTGGTGTAGTGAACCTCCACTCCCGAAACCACACACCCCCATAAACCTTTCTTCCTTTAAGTTGTTTTTGTCACAACGTGGAGAAAAGTAACTAAGACATCTTCCTCAAGTTTCAACACGTTAGCCTGTGGAGTCAATGGTTCTAGCCTTACAATGAACCTGGCCTGGTGTTTTCCTTTCTCCAAGCGCAGACATCTTTTGGAAATCTCTCGGGCAAACAGGTACATCTTTCAGCTCTGCATTAGAGGATTCTCCAGACATGAAACCTGTTCATCAGGACCCTCCTATTACTTATTCAGTCTCTCCCGGGGGATGAGAGAGACCAATCTCGGCAGAAACCTCACTTTGGCCACCACACCCTCATAGCATCTCCAGACTCTAGAGAGTTCTTTTCTCTCCCAGAAGTCTTTGCTGCATCCACCTACTTGACTTGTGCTTCTGCTTGCATGAAGATGAATTCCCACTTCCTCGCGAACGCCCTCTGGAGTCTTGCTAAGTTTTCCTGGTGAGAAATAAAAATCAGTAAGAAGGTATTAATCACTGTAAGCTAATATATCAACATCTAGGTTTATTAGAAGACAGCCATCTCTTCTGGGTTCCTCCCATCAAAATAGCAGGGTCTCATACTGCTACCCACTAGACATGAACCCCAATTTGACTTTGCTCCAGGCCCAGCTGAAGTGCTTAACTCTTAATGTTTATTAATCAGTGTATTAAATCTGAGGTCTCTGGTTCCCCTTGATTCATTTCTTCTTGGGTGTTATTTTGAGAACACAAGTCACATAGTACTTGGTATAGAGGCTACTGAAAATGTTTCCCAGGGGCTGTTGGGAAGAATGTGAGGGCCGTCCCATAGCAAAGCATAGGATGGATTTTTTTTTCAGTATAATTCTTCCAGTAGGGAGCTTGGGAGGTCTTAAGAAAGGGAAACCTAGAGTGCGTTGCATGGGTATTTTCTAAGGTCAGGATTCAGAAGTGGACCAAGAAGCTTAGTATGCTTATGGAAGGCAAAAAATTCAGAAACAAAAAAAAAAAAGGAAGAAAGAAAAGAAGGAAGGAACAAGGAAAAGAAGGAAGGAAGGAAAAAAGGAAACAGAATAAGGAAGGAAGGTAAGAAGGGAGGAAGGAGGAAGGAAGATCTTCCATCCAGGATTGTCTTAGAGGGAAAGGGGAAAAGTATTTTTCTCTCGGCCTGCAGACTTTTCTACTGGAGCCTTAGGACAATGAGAAAAGGCACTTGACAGGACCTCTAATGATCCCCCTAATTCTGATTAATGTAAAACTGGAGCCTGTATTGTGGTATGTATTTCCAAAGAGCTCATGACAACATTAATTGATTGCCCTCATTAATTATTAATATAAAAGAAGCCCTGTTTAAGGAGTGCCCACATTTGCACCAAGGCTTGGGGCACAACTACTTTTAAAAGAACTATCCCTTTGATGCTTGCACTATTTGTAGGAAGTCTGGCTGGTGATACCTAAATGTCAGTCACTTGGGGAAGCAGTGAACTCTGTCATGCTGTGGAATACTAGGCAGCTATTAAAATAGCAATCTAGCTAGTATTACTAACATAGAATGATTCTCTATGTGATACAGTCTCTGATTATAAGAAGTAACAGGAACAGTTAAAAATCTATAGAAAAACTTAGTGGGAGAATCATAGGTTATTTTCTCTACTTTTTTTTTGCTGTCTGAATTTTTGTTTCCCACAAAGAACACATGAAGCCAGAAAATTTTAATAAAATTAGTATGCTTTGGGAACAAAATGTATTTGTACTATCTAAGCATTTTTTTTTTATATAGAACTATGTCCTGGGGGGGGCCTTATGCTGTATATTTTATGAATATCAAGACAGACCAATGTGGAGCAAGAAAACAGAAAATTGAATAAAACACATCAGAAGCTGACATGTCATTTCTGTGTAATATAGTTTCTAAAACACAGAAACCTAGGCCAGAGCAACCAAAGACCTGGGAACCTTACTGACATGTTAGGGAATTTAAAGCTGTTTGCCTTGGATATGCAGCATTTAAAACAGCCAGTTTGAAAAGAGAGGTGATATGACTTCTGGGGACATCAGGACACACAGCTAGGATCCAGCTCCCTGGATGCTATGACCCACAGACACACTGCTGCAAGCTTGGAGACAGTCACAAAAATGGTCCAACATGTGATATGTTATGCAGACATTGACCAGATCCCCAGCTCCTAGGAAATCTCCCAGCATCCCTCTCCTCCGCCTCTCAAACACAAGTCTGTGCTACCAACAGGCTCCAAGAAGGCAGCATGCTACACCCAAGCCCTGCTTTCCATGCTAGCTACACTTTTGCCTTTGGGTGGTGCAGAGAGAATTATGGTCTAGTTGACTTGCTAGATTTGGGTATCAGGACTCAGGAGAGGCGCAGCCTGGTGGAGAAGGACCTCACTGTGTTTCTTTTGAAGGACCGAGGTAGACAGGACCTGGGAAGGCAGTAGGGTCTGGAGATGCTGTTGATTCTTGAGTGTCATGGAGGAATTTCTCCACTAACTATCCTTTCTCTGAACTGTCTCTCTTTAGTTGGTTCAGTATCACATGTACAGCACATAGTGTGTGTGTGTGTGTGTGTGTGTGTGTGTGTGTGTGTGTGTGTGTGTGTGTGTGTGTGTAAGGTACATAAACCCATAGACAATTTCCCTGGTTCTCAATATTGCCTGTGAGACGTGGTGTGGAGGAAAGAATCTGCAACCAGAAGTTAACCATATATTCACAATGATACCTCAGGTTCCTCATTTCCGGATTCTGCCAAGTGGGTGGGGTTAGACCAGAGTAGGGAAGAGGGATGTCTAACTCTTGCAAGGAGATACATCTTATGGACAAAGATAGAGGAAGGTGAGTGGGCAAGGAAAAGAGACATCCCTTGCAATGGGTGCCTCTTCTTATTTTCTGGATAGAATTTTGTCCTTGGATTCTGTCTGTACTGCTAAGCTTGGGAGAGGGATATAATGGTGACATTTATAATTTTGATCTTAAACTTGGTGTATAGAAATTTGACAATTTACCTTCCAGAAAAAAATGTGAATTCCCAACACATGTATACCAGAATCAGGATTCGGGATAGTTCATTACCTCTGCAAGTCCCTTGAGAGATCTCTTTATGGTCATACGCCAGCCCATCTAAAACCCAGATATTGTTCTGTTTTCCCTCATGATGCATGTGGTGTCTTTGCAAGTGTATCAAACAATGAGATAGACGGCTTAAGACTGGATTCTTTTTCTCAACATGGTATTTTTAATACTTACCAAGTAGTTGTGTATAACAAGAATCAGTTCTTTTCTACTGCAAAATATTATTCTGTTGTACAGATGATGTACCTAGTTAGTTTAGCTATTAGTAAGCACATTGTAGGATATAACTACTTAGATACATTTGTCTGTTAAGATATATTTGGGTTGCTTTCAGCCTAGAGTATCATATATACATGGTAATTTTGGTGTGAAACAGGTTCTGATTTCTCTACGTGGTTGCACATGATAACTGTATATTCAGCTTTATAAGAAACTGCCAAAACATGAGCTGTTTTTTTTTCATTCTCTTAGTAATACAAAGGAACATGTCCAGCATGCTTGCTGTCCCTTGGTGTCAGCTATACCCTCCATCTTAGCCATTCTAGCATCTTGCCATGGGTTCCATCTGTTTCTCAAATGGCTAAGGGTGTTGGGATTTTCTCATATGTTTTTGCCATCTTTTGTCCTTTTTAGTGAAGTCCTATGCCCATCTTTATGTTATTTATTGATCTATATTAATGTATATATGAGACAGGGTCTCACCACATAGCTCAGGCTAGCCTCAAACTCACAGTACTCATATCTTAGTTTCCTGGGCACTGGGATTACAGGTGTGTTCCACCAGGACCCACTTGAACTGTTTATTTTTAGCTGTTGAAATTTGAGGGTGTTTTATATAAGGATGCAATTTGACTGTCATGGCAAGAGGAGTTGATAACAAGAAAGAAACAGAAGAGGCGAACTTCACATTGCCTGGAATGGGGGTATGGTGGGAAGAAAGGCAAAACTCGGGTTTCCCAGAGCTACAGAGTGGACATTCCTCCCTCTGCCCCAGCCTGGGAGTCACTGTACTCACAGCTTCGTAGTCTGCCAGTTCCAGCCTGGCTTTGTTCTGCATTGTCCTCTTACAGAGGTAGATGGCTGAGGGAGAAGAGAAACAATAGCCATATAAAGCCAGCAGTGCCATGGAATGGACCCAGCATGTGCCCGCCCAGCCAGCCACCCGGTAAGCTGGCTAATTATAAGTCAACTAAAGAGAAGATGGGAACCACAATTGAGAAAAATATCCTCATAAAAGTGGGCTGTACACAAGCCTGCAAGGCATTTTCTTAGTTAGTGATTGATGGGGAGGGCAGGGCCCAGCCCACGGTGGGTGGTGCCATCCCCGGGCTGGTGGTCCTGGATTCTATAAGAAAGCAGCCTGAGTAAGCCATGAGGGACAAGCCAGTAAGCAGCACCCCTCCACAGCCTCTGCATCTGCTGCTGCTTCCAGGTCCTGCCCTGTCTGAGCTCCTGTCCTGACTTTCTTAATGATGAATCGTAATGTGGAAGTGTGAGCCGAATAAATTCTTCCCTGCTCAGGTTGCTTTTGGTCATGGTGTCTCATCACAGCGACAGAAACCCTAGCAAAGACACCCACCCACCTACACCATGTCAATGAGCAGCTGTCTAAGAGAAACAGCTTTTCAAAGTGGGTGTCATCATACCCAACGTCCCCCTTTACCCTGCTATGCACCAATACCCTCTGCCCAGCATGACCTTTCACAAGCACAACCATGACCATGACGTGTGCTGCATTCTCAGTGACAACAGAGGAAAGACTGCCTTTAGGGTCACAAATATGGCCTTTTATAATCCCATCTTGCATTGCCAGACCTCCTGTCCTCTCTCCCACAAGCCCGATGACATCACTATTCTTAGCTCCACATGCAGAGGCTAGAGGCTAACCTTCAGTGTCTCTCCTTAGTTATTATCCATCTTGTGTTTTGAAACAGAGTTTCCCACTGGGACATGGGACTTGCTAGTGTCAGGATCCTCCAGTCTCTGCCTCCCCAGCATGGGGATTTATAAGCGTGTGTCACCACATCCAGCTTTTCATGTGGGTGAAGGACTTGAATTAAAGTCCCTCATACTCCCACAGCAAGCATTTTACACCTTGTCACTACTGCCCCAGTCCTACTAATATCTGAAAAGCTAGCCCAGTGTTCCAGAGAGCATCCATATACCTGCAATGACACAACCCAGTCTCATTGCATTTCTGCTAACTGGAGTGTTCCCTGCTCTAGGCTGAGGCTCTTTAGGGATGTAGGCTGTGTCTTACTCAGCGGCAGCCCTGCCCCTGGTCCCCAGGTCTGTTTTAGTAGAGAAAGAACAGATGAAAGGAAGAACAATGTAGGGTTCTTAGCCCCACATTACCAGAACATTCTTTCTCAAACATGACCTTCACCTGTCCTATCTCTGCTTCTTCAGTATTTTCTTCCTTTTTAGGAGCCAAGAAGGGGAAGCAAGAGGTGACTGTTGTGAGTGAGCATGAGGCTGGATCACAGCCTGGGCTTGTCCAGTGGCCTGACATCTCTCTTATGCTCTCTAGGCAATGCCTTGATGGTTCGGATAACTGACTTTTTTTTTTTTTTTATGGCAGCCTAAGATGCTGGGAGCCCTGTGGCTGGCAATCTTCCTTCTAATATGCCCACACTTGTGTATTCTAGTCTGTTCTGTCCAGTGCCAGCTGTGGTTGTCTCCAAGTTAGTTCAGGTATACGCTCTATCTTAACAATAACACCACACACACACACACACACACACACACACACACACACACACACACACACACACACACACACACACGTGCGCGCACGCACCCCCCCCCCAAGCGAGATCTTTGGTTTGACTTAATGGTTTTTCCACTTAGCAAAGGTGGGAAAGTTGAATGGATTACAGATTGCAAAATTTGAGCTTTTCTTAGGCTGGTGATATGTGAAGTATCACTCTCTTGGGAGGTTGGGCAGTGCCAGTGAGTGTGAGTAATGGTGCCCACATGCTCATGAGGGGAAAGAATTAACACTGTGCAGTGTGTGGAGTTGCTCAGTGACAGATTCTGGTAGGTGGATGTGTATTTTGACTTGAGATATTTTCAAGTTACATTGGGAATACCAAGATCTAGCCTTACCACAGGTGGAGGACTATCTGTACCCATGAAATTACTGTTGGAAGATAGAGTGGGTGTGTCTCTGAAGACATTGCTAAATGAATTGGAATGAGCTAATGGATCAAGAAGAGCTGACTGAGGTAACTGCTGGTGAATGTGTTACAGCTGAGGCAACTGGGGGGAAAAGCAGCAAAAATGTAGGAGGGGCCAATATTCATGTGGTTTCAAAAATTCGTAATCCAGTTTAATAATATTCAAACTGGACGATTTACTTAAGAAAGAAACCTAAGTCCATGGAAGCTTCGGTCAAAGAGAAGACCTTGTTCTTACTTCAGAGACTGCCACACAAATGTTTCTTTGCTTAACATATTCATCTAGTCCAGTGCTTATCAACCTTCCCAAGGCAACCCTTTAATACACTTCCTCATATTGTGGTGACCCCCAGCCATAAAATTATTTTTCTTGCTACTTCATAACTGTAATTTTGCTACTATTATGAATTGCCATGTAAACATCTGATGTGTGGGACATTTGGTATGTGAACCACAAAGGGGTTGCAACCCATATGTTGAGAACTGCTGAGCTAGAGGGCCTGATTATAGTATGTGCAAACCACCTTTTCTGAGTTTTGCTTCACTGGCTTTTGCGACGAACTGAGCAGCCACAAGTCTGCATTGTACCTTGTAAAGAGCCATCTTCTCTGAACAAAGTGTCTCCCTTAGCTTCTAGGACCAGACAGCCTGTGAGACTGGAGTAATCAAGCCAGAAGCTTGGCATGCCACCTACCTCATCTCCATCCCTGTTGCTCCAATGGAGGTGGCAGCTATTTTGACAAAGCATTTTCTACTGTTGAATGGAAAACTCAGAGATGGCTAACTCAAGTGTTGGGAGTAGCAGGGTACCTCAGTGGGTATGGATGTTTGGTGTTCAAGCTTGAGGACCCCACTTTTAATTCCCTGAATCCAAGTACTAAAAAAAAAAAATCCTATAAATGGATATGCATAGCTGAATAGCCCCATAACTCCATTAAAGTAAGGAGCAGAGCCAGGAGGCTTATTGCACTCACTGGTCAGCAATCCAGCCCCAGATTTGAT
Organism: Phyllotis vaccarum; assembly: GCA_033318265.1. Lineage (NCBI taxonomy): Eukaryota > Metazoa > Chordata > Mammalia > Rodentia > Cricetidae > Phyllotis > Phyllotis vaccarum. The sequence goes on from JARWLC010000006.1 coordinate 64,754,833, forward strand.
GAGAGACCCTGAATCAAAACATAAAATAGTGATAGGGTGGGATACCTAATGTTCTACGTGGGTATCCCTCTGCACCCACACTCACATGCATACACCTCTCACCTCCACAAAGTAAATAGACCAGGGAGGGGGTAATACAGATTTTTGATTATGAGTTTTATGCAGGTAAGATCATCCCAAGAAATTTCCATTCTGGGTTAGAATGGTGCTGGAGTTGCTGACCATAAGCCCACAGTCTTATACCTCCACCTGTTTGGCTAATATGCTGTATGTAACCTGCTCACCACAGGGAACAGGCGCTATAAGCACTTACTTAACAGGCTTGTCTGTACCATTAGGTAGTCTTCTCCAGAGCTCTGGCTCTAGTGACCTCTAGTGGTGATAGCCAGTCCTGCAAGAGGACCTCTGGTGAAGGCGAAGCCCGGTGTTGGTTTGATCTGTTTATGTCTGTCTATTTGCCTATCTGTCTGTCTGTCTATCACATATCTGTCTTTTATTTATTTTTATTTATACTTAAAATAGTTATCTCTATCTTAAAACTTCAGCTCGGCTTCCCTTGGATGTACTCACTCCAATGTGTCACCCTAACAAGAGCACATTGTGTCTAACATACCAAATAGGGAACAGATTCATGTCCTGTCAAGTTGCAAGGGACTGAGTCATACAAGATGACTGTGAGGTAAAGGTGCTTGCTCTCAAGTCAGAAAACTTGAGTTTAGTCCTTGGAATCCATGGGGTGAAAGAGAATTGACTCCTGTAAGTTGTCTGTGTCTGTCTGTCACATACACACAGACAAACACACACAGGCACACACACACACACACACACACACACACACACACACACACACACACACACACACACACAGACACAGATACAGACACACACAGCATAACAAACTGTTTTTCTTAAAGATATCTGGAACTGATCTATTTCAATGAACATAAACCCCGATTCATCCATACTGAGTCACAGGCATGCAGCACCTGCTTATGCTGAGCTTACCAACTATCAGGCTTTGCCTTAGGGATCTTACACATGGGAACTCTACAGAGTCCACATGATAACTCTACCAGGTAGGTTTGCTTAGATCTCTTCATTTAAGTGAATAAAGGGACTTTTGCAAGTCATTCCTCATTACTGGGCATCAGAAGGGTCCCAGAGATGGCTGACCCAGCTGAACCTTATTTGTGTGATGACGAGGGTTTTATTATATAACCTGTCCAGGACTATGTACATCTTGATTGTTTACCTGATGGGATTTAGAGTCATTTAGGAGGTGAACTTCTGGGCATGTCTGTGGGAGTGTTCCTGGGAATGTTTAATTGTGGAGGGTAAACCCATCCTTCATGTGGATAGCACCATTGCATGGGCTGAGGTCCTGTTCTAAACACTAAGGAGACAGCAAGCTGAGCTCTGGGATTTAGTGGTCCTCGGTTTCCTGGCTGCAGATGCAATGTGACCGAGATGCCTCACCCTTCTGCATCCACGCCTTCCCACTTCGATAGCCCAACAAACCCTGAAGTCCTTACGTCCCTCTGGCTAGGCATTTTGCTAAAGCAGTGAGAGGAACAATACATCCATCCTTTCCTCTTGAACGTTCTCACTCATCTCCATCCACCCTCCTTGACATCATGCCATCTTTACTGCTGGGTCAGCAAGGGTGTGACCTGGTCACGTTTGTGACATAGACACTAACAGAGAACATCATTGGCCAATGTGTGTTGAATGAATAAAAGTTGCCTGTCCCTGATGAAACAATTCATTCTTTTCCTTACTTCTTAGTTCTAGTTTCACCTAGATGGAGGGAGGACCATCAAGTAGTAACAATTTTGCATCAATTGTAACAAGGCAAGCATCAGCCAACACCATGCGGGAGATGACATCCCCCAGGACAGCATTGATACCTTACTCTGCCACACAATAAACCTTACCTGATTCACTAAATCCCAACAATCAGAACCAGGAAACAAGCAATTAAAGCTTTTGGCTTTAAAATAATAGATCTTGAGAGTCCTATTTACCAATTCTCTCCTGGGAAGCTGACTTTCTGACTAAACTGTCTCAGGGTTCCTTTCTTTTTATATCCTGTTCCCCGATTTTCCCACCCGAGACTTTGCCATATAACGAGGCACAGGAATGCAAAAATAATTTTATGTTAAGGGGATCCTGAAGTTGTCTGCTGTTTCCATTGCTGCTGAGTCTGCCCACTAATACTCTGAAATGGAGCTCTGTAGAGAAAATTCTAAGGGGAAAAACTCTGTCCTGCTGTACTCAGTGTAAGATGGTTTAATATATTTTATTCTTATTTTGATTCAGGCGTCTGGTATGATTCCACCTCCAGACCTTTGCCTGAGGGGCACTTGTGGGTGCTGTAATTATTCAAATGAGGAGCTGAGACCACTCAGAAGAGTCTTTTCAAGCACTTATTTTATGGCCAAACACAGCTCTTCTCCTGAGCTGGAAGCCTTGGTGGACCTGATCAACTACTGTGTAGAGAACAGCCATTTGGGAGGGACACAGTGGTGCCCCAGGATGGATGAGCAGCAGATACTCTCCCTGCCCTTCACTGGAGCACATCTTCTTGAATTGTTGGCTCAGTAGGCAATGTCTCACTTGCCTGGCATCTCTAGACTGCTCTCAGTGGCCTATCTGCATCCCACAAGTCTACACTTCTAAACAGTAGCAGCTCTCCTAGACAAGGTGTCCCCCCTCCCACCTGCCAGTCTCCATAGCTACAGCTGCCTCCCTGTCGATCTCAGGCTCTCAGTTCTGCAAAGATCCAAGGGTGATGCTCATGGGCTCTCTGAGTGCCTTGGTCCTCAAGAAAGTTATAGTTTAGACTGCACCAGTGCCTGCAAGGGTTGCCAGGCAAAGAAGAGGTGCTGTTGGCATGGACTCTAGGCAGATCACACACAGATGCAGGAAAGGGAATGGGCTGGAGTCACTGATCACCCTCAATGAGAAACCAGAACCCAAAATTGGAGAGGTGGTTCAAGAGTTAAGAGTACTTTCTGTTCTCCCCAGCACCACAGACACATTCCTAGCATCCATATCCAGTGGCTCCACAACAGCCTGTAACTCCAGCTTCAGAGGTGTCTCATGCCCTCTTCTAGCCTCTGTGTGTACATACAGACAAGCAGGAATGTACACATAAATGGAAATAAATAGCTTTAAAATGTCGTGTGGCAGATTGTACAAAAGGGATCAGAGCCATACTGAAGTGTAGCTTAACATACACAAGGCTATGGGTTCGATCCCAGAGCTGCAAGCAAATCCACCTCCCTCCAAACTAAACAAATGAAAAGATGTTAAGCAGTGCCCCAACCAGTACTGTCAGTAAAGATTTACCGAGCATCACATTTGTCCCATGTCACAGATTCCACCCTGGAGCTGATGTAAGTACCCAGGGAAGACCAGCCTCTGCCCTCTTGGGTCTCACTACCAGCCAGGAATTCAGAAAAATGTGATCCTCTCAGCATATGGACATTCTGGGTCTCAAGATTCTTACTGTAAGTTGGGGACTATATAATTTCTTCAGAGAACTAGTTCATGGAGAATACTAAACAGTCTCCATGAGAGTGTGGCACAGGTCTAACTGGGCTCTGTCTGGATAGAGATAAACTTTCTACATCACTACTTCCATAGATGACAGCTATCCATCCCTCTATGATCTCTCTCTCTCTCTCTCTCTCTCTCTCTCTCTCTCTCTCTCTCTCTCTCTCTCTCTCTCTCTCTCTCTCTCTCTCTCTGTGTGTGTGTGTGTGTGTGTGTGCTCTGCTCTTAACTTCCAACTATCAAATTCACCAGTGAGGTCTTAGTAAATTTTTCCCATTATGTGAGAATAGAAAAGACCGAGAGAATACAGCTGGCTCCTTGACAGAGCCCTCCCTGACACTGTCCTTAGAAGGAACACTAAATGCCCCTGTCACACAGTGTTCCCATAAAACCTGTTCCCTTTGCCCCTTCTCTTGAGAAGACTTCACAGCTCAGTGTTCTGGGTCTTTGTACATTATGTAAAACAGGGAACTTGATGCATGTCAACAAGGAGTCAGCAGGCTTGGGCCCCCTTCCCCAGCACCGTGGTGCCAGCACATGTCTCCTCGAGGTGTCAGGAGGTCCCAGCATCTCTTCTTACCATAGTCAGTGTTTTCAGGTTCCCAGCAGTTTGAAGGCCAGAAGTAAGGAGCCTGAAAGAGAACCAGAGGCGTGCAGATGTAAAACTGAGAAATGGAAGCTCCAGGCAGACAGTCCTTTAGCCTGGCACAGGCTGCCTCAGTTTCCTCTTTAACACCACAGCAGAACTATGTCCCCAAAGCCTTTGGCTTAGGCTTTGCCACAGCCCCCAACTCTGTCTCTATTCCCTGTAAGGCAGAGTCTGGGAGAAGGTCTAACAGTAGACAGGGTTGAGCGAGTATAGACAAGAATGCACTCCAGGATGATACAAGTCCAGATGGGTGCTTTCAGGCTCACTTGGGCTCAGCTTCCTAGGGTCCCTTAAAAGCCATGTTCAATCTCTGAAAGCCCCATCCCAAGGGGATAAGGCAGTGTCCTTGAACACCCCATTGTAAGATAAGCAATCTTCACTCCTGTAGTAGCTTTTCTTCCAGGAGAAGCAAGGGAAAGTATCTATTCTCTTCTGAACCCTAGTCCTCTGGGAGATACTCTGAAGAGATGGTCTTGGGATTATAGAGATGGCTCAGTGGTTAAGAACATTTACTATTCTTACAAAAGGACCTGGGTTCAGTTCCCAGTACACACATGGTGTCTTGTAACCATCTGTAACTCTGGTTTTAGTCCATATGACACTCCCTTATGTTCTCTGTGGGCCCTAGATAAGCACAGGGTACATATGCATACATTCAGGAAAAATAAAATACATCTGAAATAAAAAATAAACCTTTTTGTTAAAGATAAGAGATAGTAGTCTTTGGAAGATGCTGGAGCATGGAGATAGAAGCTTCATAAGTAAAATTAGTGCCCATATTTTTAAAGAGGCTTGAGGGAGACCCTTCATCCCTTCCACCATATGAGGGCACAGCTAGAAAGTGCCATCTACAAAACAGAGAGTGCTCCCTCACCAAACACTTCTTATCTACCAGAACTATGAAAAAAAGTGATGTTTATAAGATATGAAGGGAGACTATGATAACACCACCAAAGGGCTTAGACAGTGTCCCCAAATACCACAGGTATCTGTGAGGGCCTTTTACTGTTCTTTAAGAGGCTCCCCCAGTGGCTTTTCTAATACTTCAGGGGCACATTTACTCTCTTAAACATGCCTGGTTGTTCTATGTGGTTCTAATCTGAGGTCACATGAAGTTGAGAAGAAGGGATCTATGGGAAGAGCCAGCAGGCCTACCTGGAAACGGTAAAAGGTGCCATCATCTTTCATGGTGAGAACATGGTCTGAGATTGGGAAGATGTAGCCCTGGGCAGCGATAAGGCTTCCCAGGTGTATTGCTTCAACTGAGAGGAGAGAAAAGAACAGGGAAGCAGGTCATTCAGCTAAAATGTGCACTGGGAGAGCAAAAGGTGACCCGAGGTCATGTGTCATCCCCTAGATGATGGTGGGCGCTGCTTATGTCTTCCCTTGCTGATGATCGCAATGGGAGGACACTGACAATTGAGGAAGGACTATTGCATGTCTGGCCTCCTCTGAGAATCTGACAATGCTTAACCACTCATACCCCATAGCCTTCCAAACAAAGTCAGGTCTAGCAGCAGGGCATAGCCTACTAGTATCTAAAGAAGTGAGGCATCTCACACAAGTGCTTAGCAGTGACTGGTGCAGGGATCATACTCAGGCAGAGATGGTAGCCCTGAGTTGTGGTTCTTGTGTCTGATCCTTGGTGCTGAGGAGAGGGGTCTTGAGGTCCAGAGGCTTCAGAATCTCCTTGTGACATGACTGTCCCTTCAGTGAGAAGAGTGCATCTCTTTCTCTGGTGGACTAGGGCAAGACAGCACTTTCCCAGGAAATTAGAGGAAGGATAATGAGGTGGGTGGTGCCACAGGTGACAAATTAGATAGAAAAATGGGTATTTCTGTCAAAATCAACCTGCTGCTTCCTTATCTCGGTCCCAGTCATACACAGGTTTCCATCAGTAGTTTTTACCTTATCCTAAGAGGAGCCCTACAGAAGGGGGAGGGTGGGACCTAAATTATTCTATGACCAGTTTTATAAACTGTACATTTTAAAGTCATTTGTCTTGTATATAACCATAAGCTTTTTAACATCAACTACAATCCAAGTGCTTTGCTTTCTAAGAATCACCAAGTCCCCTTGGAAGGATGAATAACAGGTAAATAAATGATGTTTTATTTTACCTTCTTCCTGATGACCAGTTTGCCTTTACAATTCTATATGGCTGTCCCTATACATCCATACAGAATTTGTTTCATGAACCTCATGAAGATCAAAATATTTGGATGCTCAAGTCTTGATATCAAATGGCATCATGTGTGTAAAACCTGCACACACGTCTCCTGTAAGCTTCAAGTTATCTCCAGGTTACTTTTGATGCCTCACACATTCTAAATGCTATGCAACTGGCTATTATACTATAATGTTTAGGGAATAACAAACCTATATGTTGAGCCCAGATACATTTTTGTATCAGATATTTTCAGTCCAATGTTAGTCAACTTCAAGGATAAAGCTCTGAATACACAGAAGTCCAATTGTATGCTTCAAAACCATGAGCCAGGTGTGATGGCACAGGTCTACAATCCCAGCACCTGGGAGGCTAAGGCAGGGGAATTAAGAAGTCAAGGCCAACTTGGGCTACCTAGCAAAGCCAACCAACCAACCAACCAACCAACCAACCAACCAACCAACCAACCATCCAACCAACCAAAACCCCAACATAAGCAAAGAATGGCATGTCCAGCAAGAAGAACAGCTCCATCATTTGTCCTTCCTCACACAAGATGGAAGGGTAAGGTCCTGAAAGAAGGTAATGTGCCACAGACACCAAAGCTAAAACTCATACTTAAAAATGCTTTCACTTTGACAAAAGGGAACAAAGAAAAGACAGAGGGGAAGCATGGGACTTCCATTAGACATGCTGGCTTTCCAGGCTATGATTTGTAGCTCCGTCTTCTGGAAAATTATTTTAGCTTCTCCTTCCTGTCTAATTCTCAGAAGCCCAAACTTGGTCCAACATCTTGATGTTCTCACAAATTATCAGAAAGGGTAGGTAGACCTTGGTAGATGTGACCTTCACCAGCCTGGCCCTTCCACAGAAGGTTTTCATGTCAGGGCCATAGAGTCTCACTTCTATTGGGGGGTGGGGCTAGAGTTCTTAGGGCATTAATGATAATGAGATTAATGAACTCAATGGATACTTCAGAAGGGGCAGGAAGTGCTCTTAGCAAATTCTACCATGAGAAATAGCATGACTCAAACAGGACAGTGGCATCAGACAAATGTCACCAAATGGCTAGATGCCTACCCAGGCTGGTTGTACCAGTGGTCAATCAGAAGCCCAGGCTATCTAATGGAGACACCAAGAGGAGCTGATTTGGAGTCTAGTTTTCCAGTGAAATTCTTAGCTCACAAGAAAAGGAAGCATAGGCACATTTTCTTATGAGCTAAGAATTCACTTGAATTAAGAATTTTTGTTAGCTGACAGAGTGGCCACTGATCCAGGACATGAATAGGGCCAGGGTCACTTCCAAAAATCACCTGCTTTCAGGGTCTCATGTTTCCATCAACTCAATTCAATAGCATTATTTGAAACTGCAAGCTATATACTCAATGGTAGATTAGCAATGCCAGGTTAAAATGCAACCTTTCGTTGGCATATTGATTCCAGCAAATAATCACAACCATAGGTCCAACATCTAGTGTGGGCATTTGATGCAAATTCTTGAAAAGCATGGTAATTAAGGCTCACTCACGGTATCTATGTCCCCCAAGAATGACCTTTAAGAACATCAGAGCAGAGGGCTGAGTATATGAAGCTCAGTAGAAGAACGTTTGCCCAGTAGGAGCCAGGACCTGGATTCACTCAGCACTAATGTGAACCCCAGAGTAGATCCACTATGGATATGGAATCTTTGAGTATTAATAATACCAGTTAAGCAAGACAAATGAATGTGTGCTAAATGCTAAGAAAACAAAAAACAAAAAAACCCAAAACAACCCTACACAATAAACTCACACGGATGAAAGTCAACTTTAGCTGTCTAGACATTTCTTTTCTTTTATTTTTGAGTACCTCCCCCATTACCTAATGAGACTGGGAAACACATTGTCCTGTTTATTTTCTGGTGGAAGGGACAAGCTGTGGGAACTGCCCTTCATTGGTCAGGGTTCTGCTGTGTTTTTGGTAGACTTTGCCTAATTGAAATGCACAATTAGAGTTGAAAAAAAAAATTCACTTTTTCGCTTCTTGCAGAAGGCAGAAAACAGAAGGAGTTTTAGCAAATAATTAAACATCTTAATTGTGGACCGGGCAATCCAATTTTAAGAGCAGCTTCTAGAAGGCTGTTCTGTGACAAGGCTACAACTTATCTTTAATTGCTACGGCTAACGAGAATTCATCTCATTTCCCACGCTATTGTGTTAAGCTCTTTGGCATTCCAAGCAGTGGCTCATTTCCTCCGAGGGTGATTTCCACACGATGATAGACCTTTGGTGGAGAAAATAAATGACTTCTATCTGCAAAAGCAGTGATTCCACATCCTGGAATCCACAACAATAAGCCTTCTTTTCAAGACTGTAGGGGGCCCATGGCCTGAGTGTCAACACCGGGAGAGGTAAAGGTAAGGTCAAGAGTCAAGTACCTGGATCCTCAATGGAAAGATTCTTCATAAGCCATTGCACAATGTCCGTACCTGAAATGACAAAGTAATTTCAGTTGAAGATCTCATGGGTAGCAGGAAAAACATCTTGACCAGAGTTCCAAGCCCAGCAGCACACAGTCAGAAAGCTGGATAACAGTGCCATCTGCCCATGCCAACCAGCCCTTCCCATCCCCTGGGACATGCCAACAGTTACGATTTAGTAATTGTCATCCTCCTTATCCCCCTTCTTCATGGAGGCAGGCTTCTGTGCATCCTAGGCTAGCCTTTAATTTTCTATATAGCTGAGGATGCTGAGATGCCAGCCCTGCATCCCCATGCCTAGTTTATATAGTGCTGGGAATCAAACCCAGGGCTCATACTAGGCAAGCACTATACCTACCAATTTAGTTGTACTCCCGGGCTATATTTTAATTCTTTTAACAGAATAAAAAAATACCACCACCACACCAAAAACCAAACAAACAAAAATACCAAAACCAACCAAGCAACCAAACAAAAACCAATCTGCTTCAGAGGCGTCAGTTATATCCATATTTCCAGGAGCATCTATTAGGAACTTTCTGGGGACACAGACTTCAATGGCTTTCCCTAGGCAGGCCAGTGAAGCCTTAGTGTGTCTGCTCCCGGAACATTTTCTTCAGCACCTTACCGACAAGTGCCAATCAACTCAGGTGACCTCAGAAGTTCTTGGAAAACTTGTTCTTTTCAGGCATGAGCCCATTCTGAATCAACATGCCTCTGAGTCTGTAGACCACTTCTGGGTCTTCCATGACAGTTTCTTCTTTTTATCTGGGCCTTATCTACCTTCAATTTCCAGGCTCCCCCAAAATTGGCTGTGGACTGGCCTGCACTAATTCTGTGTAGGGAGAATGATCTATACCGTTGCCTGCTCTGGCCTGTGATAACCTCTTCCACATCCACAGGCCCTTCCCTTAATTATCTGGGAAACTGAGTGAAGCAGAGATACAACATGGAAAGGGCCAGGGATCCACTGTTAAAACAAATGACTATTTAGGTCCCTTGTGAGAAGTGTTCGGTACCTGTGTGTGGAATAAACCATTTCTTCTAGCCAGCATGTTTCAGGTAAGTCACACTTGAACAGAAATTTGACCCTCTCTTTCTTCATGCTCGTTTTAGTTCTGTCTTCCATCATTCTGAGACCACTCCCTCAGATTTGGGGCAGTCCTTCCATAAACTGTCACTGTCAGACCCGGATCCATTCCATGGCTGGGCTTGGAACCAGTGGCCAAAATCTTCCAAATCAGCTCCCTTTCTTTAGAAAGATAGCAACTAGAACCCATGTTCCAAGAGCAGCCAAGGTCACACAGGAGTGTGTAGGGAGTGGAAGAATCCCCCAGTGAGTGATGGGAGCAAGTCTTGAGCGACTATGTATTGTTGATACAGGCATAGGTATGTCAAGGACCCCAGTTCAACCCAGTGGATCTGGCAAAACCTTCCCCCTGGTGAGGCTCAGTGTGTCGGGGGAGGAGGAGTCCATTTCTCCTTCCGGGTCTCTACAGCCGAAGACATTCCCTCACAGAGACCTCCTACCGAGGCTAGCTCTGCCACTCCCTGTGCTGCGTGTAACAAACACACAGAGGATCTGAGTTGCCAGGGTAGGCAATGCACACCACCGACCTGACCAGCTTTTCTGTCTTTGTGTCTCTGTCATTCTTTTGCCTCCCTAGTCAGGGTTTCAGGACCCAGGCCTAAAGATATGTAATGTAAGCCCAAGACCCGATTGTCTGCACAAGATTCAACCCATCTGACTGACCCTCCAAAGATTTCGTTTTACACTGGTGCAGACTTCTAAACGTGGCTTTATCATCTCCTGTGGACCGTTTGATGGAACGGAGGCTGAAAGGAACAATATTTTCAGAAGGCCTGAGTCAAGAATGGGTCTGAAGCCTTGGGGTGGGGTGGGGTGTGTGTGTGTGTGTGTGTGTGTGTGTGTGTGTGTGTGTCTGTCTGTCTGTCTGTCTGTCTGTCTGTCTGTCTGTCTTGTCTGATTCCCAGCCAGTTGAATGGGATCCAGCAGAGGAATTTCCTGAGGCACCCTTTTCCTGGGAGTCAAAATTTTCAGACATTTGACACTGACTAGAAATTAGAACTCTGCTGGCTTGACAACCTGGACATCTGGCCTGTGTGGGTCTATGGAAGATGTTGAAACAGTATAGCAGAGCTACCAGAGCCTTACCCTCCTCCTGGGCTTTGCCCAGGGCCAACCTCATTGACAGGGCCATTTCCTCACATTTAAGCTTCAAAAACAAGACACAGAAGCCTTCCTCCCAACCTTGATTCTGGACCACAACTATGAGCTGAAATTGGAAATTGAATATAAAAACACTCTGATCCATTCGCATCCTTTGAGATGTAGTCTACTTGTGTAGACACACACACACACACACACACACACACACACACACACACACACACACACTTCCCCCAAATTACAGAAGTTCTGCATTTGTCCTGGGAAATGCAGAACAAAGCAGACATCAAATAAAGACTGTAATCCCAAATTGGGGGTGGGGGAGAGACACTAACCTGTTCTTTTTTTTTTCTCTCTCTCTCAAAGAAAAATAGTTCTTTTCTGTGGGTTGCCTGGAAACTGTGAGGCTTCCAGTATCACCCAGGCTCTCCGGGGGCCTGCGGATTATCTTTGTGCCGAGCTTGCTCAGCCATTATTTATCACTTGCCAAGATTGATTGCTCACCCTGGGACAATGACAGCCCTTCCTTTCCCCTGTTAATTACTGTCATCATTAATATCCATGTCACTAATTAGTATTCATTCGCATTGAAACTCCTTCCATGCCATCCTACTCACCACCGCCCCCAGCACCCCAGCACCATTGTCTGGATTTCTGCTCCATTTGGTACTCAGTGTCTGGCCCAATTGTTTTACGGTTCCACCATGCCCTGGTTGCATTCACCTAGCTAAAGAATCAGTTAGGCACTTTTCTTGTAAGGAAGGTAAAGTCACAAAAGGTCCATTTTCCTTTTCCCCCTAACACTTTGGGGACCACAGAGCTGGGATTTGTATTATGGTACAGTGACTGTGACAATTGCCATGCCATATGGGGACTGGCTAGCTGCTCTTCCTGGCTATCCTGGGCCAGGATATTTTATTTGCTATGCCATCACTATACTGTGTCCGTCACACACTATGGGTACTATACTGTGGCCTGCAGCAAAAATGGAAGATGCCCAGGGATGGGTGGGCACTCCTCCAAGCATCTGAGGACAGATCCACAAGTGGCCTACTCTAGCTTTGGGGCAAGAAGTAAACCACTGTGGTTCTGCCCCAGAACATCAGGGAAGGCAAATGTGTCATAATATTACGGAAGTGCTCCATCTAGACAGGTCTGAGCCAGAGAGGAACAGTCCGCAGAGCAGGAGGAGATCACCTTGTTCCCTCCTTTTCTTTTCTCCACTCTCTCCACCAACACCAGAGACCCCCTTCCCATCCTCTTACAAGAAGAATTTTAAGAAGATTCTTTTCTGTTCTATCAGATAATAATTGCTGCCTTTTGCTTCCGCTGTTGAATCTGAGATGTGCCTTATGGGGACTTAATGACTGATAACAGCCCACAACATAACACACGCAACAGTCACCCTTTATTCCCAAAAGCCCAAGACACTGACCTGGAAGCTGTCTTTCTGAGACTAATTGCATGTGTGTCTGTCTCTCTCTGTATGCGTTCGTTATGTGAATGTTTATGTGAGTGAACATACAAGTGTTTTCACATGCATTTGTATGTCAGAGATGAACACCAGCGTCTTCTTCATTTGCTCTCCATCTCATTCCCGAGATAGGGTTTCAGTGACCCTTCATGCTTAGTTCCCATGCTGTGCGGTCAGTAGGTCAGTACAAACTAGATTTGAGTGAGCCTCAGTATTTAAGAGGACTCTTTCTGGGTTAGAGGAGCATTGCACAAAATCCTGGGTTGTATCTTCAGGTATTTTTGGGAATTTGATTAGGACACTTCCACTCAGGCATGATAACCCAAGTAGATCTCAATGTGAGTTACCTTTCCCCATTTCCTCCCAAAGATTGGATCAGTTGCAATCTAAGAAAAGTGAATGAAGATGAATTTATGCATTGTAGTCATCTGGAGACACAAGTTTCTAGAAACTTGGTAGATTGTATACTGTGGTACTGACAACTGAAGCCATTGGAAAAATCATTTCAACCCTTACCATTTTTCTTGAGGAAATCATTTTATAAGATCCCAAAGAAAGATGTTATATTTCTGCCACAACTGAATTTACCCTATACCTTTGTCAAGGCCAGGATCCCATCCACTGATGTTTTCATGTACTTGCTCAGGGTTTCTGTGCACCTGCCATGGGGAGGATGGCTCCATACCATATACCAGGTGGGTGTTAATGCTTGTGATGGGCAGTAGCATCTCCTGAGTGTCTGTTGTATAGCAGCAGGTATTCATTACTGTTATCATGTATAATATTGACAATAATTATGGAAAATATTGTCACTACAATAACCACTGAAAAGATCAATCCCAGAGAAGTTCAAGGCTATTTATCTACTGGACTGAGAGCATTCCAGGCATTCTCATGACAAATTTCTTCCCACCTTCACATTCTGACTGTCTTGGATTTGATGAACATCTCTAGCAATGTGCAAAAGAAATGTGGGAAGTTGATATTCTATATTGAACATTTTCCTGAAGCAGAGGAATCAGTTTAGTGATTGTTGCTATTATCATCTATTAAGTATTTTTTTTTTCTTTTTTGGGTCAGCTCATCTTTTACTCTACTTTTGAAAATCCACTCATTTGAATCTTAACTAAGTATTTTGTGAATACTCCCAACAGCCTGGGTTTTAGGATAATACTGCTATAAAATTTCATGGTGTGATTTATCATCTCCATTGATCAGATGAATAGACAGGCTAAGTAGGGCATCTTTACAGTTAGGCGTCTTCCTTTCATGCCTTCGCTCTACAAAACACAACATGTCATGCCAGAAGAGGAAGATAAATGAAGAAGAAATGTTAAACTAGGCCTTGTGGGTAGCTGGCAGTGGAAAGGGAACAGGGTCAAGGAACAGCGTAAGGAGAAGCTTAGTGTCCTTGTCAAGCACCTGTAGTTTGGTCATTGGCTCACTGAGGAAAGTCATAACAAACTTAATAGTCGCTTAGCAGACATACGAAGCAATAGGCTCAGTGATGATACAGTTAGAAAGATTTGCCTCCAGCTTATATCATGTTCCCTATAAATTGGAGCCATCCACTTCAATCTCCATTTCTTTATACATCATTTGATGAACCTACCACCTCCTCACAGGGGGAACAAAAGCCCTCTTCACAAAGTTTGGCTCTTGGTTTTCCTGTGGTGGCCTGTTTCTTCATAGAACATGGACATCTCATCACAGAAAAAGGAAACAATAGTAGCTGGATTGCCTCAGCAGCTGTGAGAGCACACGAATCACCGCATTTTGTGGAAAAGCTCAGTGTCTGGCCCAGAAGGTGTACAGACAGTATGCATTCAATTGGCTGGAGTTTCAGGGACCCTGTTCAGTTCAACCGTCATCATCTGCAAGGCTGAGGGAAGCCTCAGTAATCTGTGCTATTGGTTTCTCATATGGGGTCTTAGGGACCATCAGAGTGTCTCGATGCCTCTAAGGATTCTACTGACAGTCCACTTGCAAACAAAGAATAAAGGAGAATGTAACTAACAGCAGGCAAACAATGGGAATGTGGCAAGGTCAGGCTTACTCCTGATAACTATTTATTTAATTTTTTAATTTTATGTGTGTGTGTGTGTGTTTGCCTGCATGTATGTCTGTGTACTGCATGCATGCCAGGTGCATCCAGCAACCAGAAGAAGGTTCTAGATCCCTTGAACTGGAATTACAGATGGTTGTGATCCACCATATGGGCCTGGGAATCTATCCCAAGTCCTTTAGAAGAACATCTAAGACTCCTAACCACCGGGGAATCTCTCCAGTTCCCAGATAAATGTTTTGTAAAAAGTGAGGGTCAGAGAGCAAGCCAGGTGCCTTCACCCAAAGTAAAGGCTTTGGGTGTGGTGGAGTCCAGCCTGACTCTGGTTTTGGTTCTCTGGTGACTGACCATTCCTCTGTTCTTCTCTCCATTCTCTTTTGTTAGCTGGGCTACATTTCCATTCCCAGATCACTCCACATGTAGTCAGCTTAGGAAATCTGCATATGCAATTCTCCAGAGCTCTCTCCTTTCTCCCCACCTCTACCTATATGGAACTCCTGCACATCCTTTACTAACTACCTCAGAAAGATTTGGTAAGGTCCCTTGTCATCTGAATGCTTCTCCCTTTTGCAGTTCATCTCTTGCCCAGGAATAGATGGCTCCCATGGTGTTGTTTGCTCAGCAGCCACTTTCTAGTCTGTATTCAACTCCTAAGTCGCTTTAGCAAAGTGCCATCAACTGGGTACTCTGAGCCACAATTCATGTTCTCATAGTTCTGGAGGCAGGATGCTCAAGTTCAAAGTCACAGAAGTGTTGGTTCACATAAGGGTAATGAAGAAGTGCTGCCCTCTACCTCTTGCCTGGTCTGCTGGCAGAATGTGGTATTTGTGGCCTGTAGAAGCAACACCCTGATTTCTGCATCCATATCCATGTGTTATTCCTTTGATATATACTCTGCCCAAGCTTCTTTTCCTGGAAGGACACAGGTCCTGCTGCCTCAAGGTACACCCTAATTTCTTGATTTAACTAGTTTTACCTATAATGCTGCATTTCCTAATAAAATCACATTCTGAGGTTCTGGGGAAGGTGCAGTTTAATTCTTAGCATTTGGTGAGCATCAGTACCTATGAACAGGGACTCCATTATACTGTTCTCTTCCAGGAACGGAGTGAGCATCTGGCATGGAGGTGGGGTTTACTAAGCATTTATTCATCAGTAGTTGTCTTCAAATATGCATCATATACTACAGAGTCGCCCATATGCACACACTCATTACAAGTGCAATTAAACATTTTTCCCCCATTGGTGGGCTACTTAAAACTTCATCCCAAGGGCTGAAGAAAGGGAAGATGGAGAGAGGAAGGGATGGGTAGAGACTGTAAGGGAGAGAGGAAAGAAGGAAGGGAAACAGAAGTAAGGAACACCAGCCAACACCAGATCTTAGACGGGGCACTTTTGGAATATGACTTTTGATGTAATTTTTTGGGGGAGGGGATTCTCATCTATTGTCATGGGTTTCTCTAAAAGCATCACAGCTCTTACAGGAAGAAATCGCAACAGATTAATACTTTACAAGGTGTTAGCATTTCAAAGCTATGTTTTCATCAGCATGTGATGGCTGTCACATGGTATAGAACTCAAAGGTGATTGAAGGTCAAGAGGGGAGGACAGGTCTCCAACTTTCTACCCCTAGATATTGTCTACCCCCAAGCCTGTCCCCCGGACTTCCATCTGCTTCCAGTCTGTTCTAAATTACATCCAGTCTGTGATGAGCGCTATCCTATCCAGTTCCACACAGGAAACCTTGGAGTCA
Organism: Phyllotis vaccarum; assembly: GCA_033318265.1. Taxonomy (NCBI): domain Eukaryota; kingdom Metazoa; phylum Chordata; class Mammalia; order Rodentia; family Cricetidae; genus Phyllotis; species Phyllotis vaccarum. The sequence goes on from JARWLC010000006.1 coordinate 64,771,148, forward strand.
TCGGACTTAGTTTGGATTGTGTTGGAGGAATTTAACTCAGGTACAGGAATAATTATTTTGGACCCTTGATCTGCAAACTTCTTGCCATATGCAAAGTCTGTCAAGACCACAACTCTGGAGCCCTGTAAACTGCTTGCTGGCCTCTAGGAGCCTGTGACAACCCAGTGATCAGACAGCAGCCAAGACAATGGGCCATGGGGAAGCCCTGGGCAAGTGCTCTCTTCACAGCCCCATCCAGCTAACTCTGGACTCTGAAATTTAAACCTTCCCTGTGTATTATGAAAAATAACAGGGGCAGGAGACCAGGCGAGGTTATTACCAACCCATAAATCAGCCAGGAGGTGCTGAGGGCTTCGGTGAGGTGCCTGAGCTGGGTCTTCTGGTTTGTTATCTCACCCGAGCCCCCAGAATTGATTCATAACCTCATAACCCTCCTGCGCCTGAGTCCCAAGTCTTATATCTAATTGTCAGCAGCTGAGTACATGATTTGCAAGAGGATGCGGGAAGCAGCAGACGTGGGGGTGGAGGAGAGATTAGTTTTGTCAATCAAAAGCATCCAAGGCGAGGCTGTGAGCATACGGGATTTAGCTCCACAATCGGCTTATTAAAGGCGAAGCTGGACGTGGCTACATTGATTAGGTTGTAGTGCAGGGAAATGGAGGCTGGTAGCCTTGGTGGGAGGACCCACTGTTCCCTAGGGTGATTGCTGCTGCTGCTGACTGCCTTCCACTAAAAAGCAGAAAGGAAAAACAAACAGGGTCAGTAAGTGCTATGAGAAATAACTAATCTAATGCCTGATGTCTAGGAGTCCTCATCAGAAAGCTTCGTTGACATCCTCAGGGATGGGGATTTTCACTAGGAATGCTGGGAGAGTACTTGGTCTGTGGAAGGGAGCCAGTAGAGTATGGGTGACTGATAGTTTTGGGGTCTTATTGCCTTTCCATTGCCTACTGGCCACCTCGCTTGTGCAAATTTAACTATGAAAAGTAATTCATGCATATTTTACATTTAAATTGCTACAGGAGGCAAGATTTTCCTGAGGACATGGGGGGGTGTCAGTCCATAGGCAGCACTTACTCACCCCCTTTGTGATTAGCCACAGCCTCACCATTAGAACAACAGAGCTGATAGCCTTCCTCAGTGGGTTTTAAGGCTGAAGGTCACTATCACCTTGTTCTGTCTCATTCACACAGATGAGCTGGTCCTTCCTAAGTCAGCCCAGCATGTTCTTTTTTGGTATATGATCCATTCTCAGATCTATTTCTGGTTATTGAGACAAAACATGGGAGGGACCTTTACCTCTCTCCTCCAACCCCACTGTAGCCAAGTTCTGAAGCCCCTTCCCTGAAGCCACCAAGGGTGTCAATGGATACGAATCTTGGTTCCTATCCCCACCAGCTCTGTGACCCTTGGGGAATCTGCCTGTTGGTTCCAAGTCTCAGCTTCTGTCTGAAAGCTAAGATGTGAGGGCAGAACCCAGAAATGGGTAAGCCTTTTCTTCTACCTGGCACAGCTAATGTTTGACAAAGAGTGATATCAATGCTGCTCTCAGGACTATGATTACTGATTAAAACATTTTCATTCATTTATCTAGAAGGATGCCAGAAGCATTCTACTACCAAGCAATGCCCCTCCTTCCCCTGGTCATATTTGCAATAATGAAAATTGCAGGGCTCTCTCCTGAAGGCATGGGTGCACTAGATCATTGCAAGGGGGGTAGTCCTTCTGGGGTGCTACGAGATCACAGACATGACAATTCCTAGTTCCAGGTGATCCAATCATAGAGAATAACTCACACTCAGGATCAATAGGAATAATGAGGGAGCAGGTTATATGTAGAGTCCAGGACTCTGGCAGAGTAGCTGGAAGCAGCCCACAATAAGGAGACACTTCACATTTCTGCTCAGGTTGAGGTGTGTTGAACAGCCAGCCCTGTGATAAGTAAAGGATTCTAGAAGGGGAAATCCCCAGCATGCTCTGGCATCTTTTGTAAGCAAAGCACTATGTGAGGCCTCAGGGCAGAGAACCATAGGGGACAGAAAGAAAAATGAGCAGTAAGAGGTAAAGGGATAGGGCAGAAGCACTAAGGCTCTCAGGCTCAGGAGTTGGAGGTGAGCCTGGGCGACAGATGAGACCTCATCTTGAACAAATAAATTAATAGCAGCAAACGAGCCAGCTAGGGGAGAATTATCTTGGTCAGCGTCAAGGCAATCTTACACTTCCCCAGGAGTGCCATGCGACCTTCTCCTTCATCCCATCTCTCTGTTTGACCTCCTGGCTTCTCCAGTATACCATCATGAACCTTCCTGTAGCCCCGTCTATGTCTGGGAGCTTATCTACTGTGGCTCAGTCTCTGGCTCAACCTCTTAAACTGTAGGCCATGACCAAGAGGATAGGGTGGGCAGGTACGAAAAACTGAGAACAGCAAAAGGTTTCTGGATGTACAGTAGCTGAACATGACTTCAAAAGCAGCATGCCATGAATCTGGGGTGTTTCTGTCAGCCCTTTCTCATGCTGCATTGCACAGCGGCACTGCAGCCTTGGTTTTGAACACACAATATTCATACTTTGCACCACAAGTTCCATACAAAACCAGCAAAGGCCTGAGAAACCTCCGCTCAGATCCAAGACGATTGTATTGCATATTTTTACTGTACATATGTTTCCTGCTCTTATAGAAACACAATGGTTTAATTATGGAAAACAAAGATGTTTTAATACTTTCGGTTTCATCTCTCAGTTTGCAAGATCAGACTAGCTTGTCTTTGGGTTATATTGTGTTAGAATGTTTGCCTCTAAAAACTGTTGTTTGAGTTGCTGACTCAAGTTTCATTTTAAAACGTTAAAATAAGTTTGGCTTGGGATTAGATGGAATTTACAGTTTTTCCCCACGTGATGTAGCTGTAGCCCAGCCACACTGTATACATCCCTACCCACCTTTTGCATCCTGAGACCCCTAAAACTGCTTCTTTGAATATTTTGGTACAGAATGAAGGCAAGTTTTGGAGGACTTGTGAGAAAAATCAAGCAAACCATTTGAAGCCAAGGAAGCTTTTAGAGTACATGATCCAGGCTTTCCCGGTGGAACCATGCTCAGTCCCGTAATCATGGGGAAAACAAGAGGTAAGGTCTTTTCACCTTTGCAGCCTCTCACTCTAGCCTCTGTCAGCTTCCTGAGGGCTTTAGCTGCACCAGAAACACCACATATGTCAACCGCCCTTTTCTTGTTAACATACATGCTCACACTCACATCCACATGCCCTCAAGCACACCCCACACATACAGAGAGTACTCATCACTCATATACATAGTGAGTGTCTCTTCAGTAGGTCCCCACCCCTCAAGTCCTGAAGGATGACACAAATCAGCTCAGGCTGAAGATAAAGTTTGAGGAAAGAATACTCTTATAAAATTGGCTACTTAGATGCACAGGTCAGTTCTCAGTGTCACTGCTTGGCACTTAACTGTTCCAACGCACTGCTTAGAAGCAATCTGTTCACTTGCTTGTAAGAATGGGGAGGAGAGAGAGGGTCTGGTCAGGAATGGGAGGAAGGCCTGAGCAAGCTGCAGGCATTTTTCAGACACCAAACATGGCTTTTCTTTCCAGCTGCTGGGTGGGTTGAGCCCTCTGTGGTTAAGAAGTGACCTTATGGTCAGGCTGGGACCACCTAGAGGAAACCATATAAATTCCAGTGGTTCCCACATTGTTACTTTCTGGCATCATTTAAAATGAGCAATGAAGATCATCTATCTCAGAAGAGAGAAGAGGAGGCATTTGCTACCCAGACTGATCTGTCACATGGTCTTCAGGAGAGTTTTACTGTAACAGAATGTTGCTCTCAAGTCCTGGTTACTAACCGACAGACTGACAGCCATATCTATCAGGAGATGGAGAACCCGTGAGGGCATCCACATGCATCATTTTCTCATGTCATTGTTACAGTGTACACCCGACACCTTGCTCCAAGGCACCCTTATTTTACAGCCAATGAAACAATTTCTTTTTCATACACGAACACTTATCAATGTGCTCAATATTGTTCTTAGTGATAAATAGTGAGGCCGGTGTGTGGTTCATCCTCCAGTGGAGGTGCCAACTAGCATCCCACACAAAGACAGGACAGATCAATGAAGAAGCCAAAATGGAGAGGTGAAGGAGAGAATGGCTGGGGGCTCCTGAGATTGGGTGGTGGGGGAAATGACAGTTATAGAGACCTTAGTACAGGGAGGTTATGGCTGTATGACCATATGGAGGATGGAAGAGCATTCTCACACAGTGACATGATTGATCTCCCCAGAGAGCAGAAGGCACGCTGGGTTGGATAACTGGAGCCCGGAGATCCAGGATTAAGCCAAGAACCACAAGGCCATGGCTGCATCACCTGAGGTTCAGCTGGGCTTTTAGAGCCACAGGCATCTCTGCAATGCTACAAATGGGAGAGTCTTACTTATAGTCTCAAAAGACCATTTCAGCTGCTCTGTGGAGAAGACTGTTGAGTCATGAGAGGTAGGAGACTGGAGAGAAGTCTTTTCTAGTGGGTAAGAGAAGTGAGCAGAACAGCAGAAGCACCATCCAGACCCTCTCAATGCCTGCCACCTCCACCCTCCATTCTCCATACCTGACTTGGTTCAGGGGAAAAACATCCATGATTCCCGTCGTCTGACAGTTCAGTCCCATGACCAAGATGAACAGGCAGCCCAGGATGTCTCTGTTCTCTTCTGACTTAAAATAGCTTTGAATTTGTTTTCTGGCATTTCTGTAATTAAATTGCAGCAGACTCCCTAAAGCACCTTGGCAACTAGGGTAGTGGCCCCTGGCAATTCACTGTGGTGAGGACGCTGCCTCCCAGGGGCCATGCTCGTGAAGTGAGTGCAAGCTCCAGATATCATTGTACTGTCAAGACTTGCAGGGTAATGACATTAGAGCTAGGCATCTTTCTGACCAAGAATCTGTTCATGACGATTACTCCAGATCAAGAGAAAAATGGCTTTTGTTCAGAGAACACACGAGAAGTATTCCGAGGTGGGAAGTTTCTGAAACTAGGCAAAGGATGGGGTCAGTCTAAAAATCATCTCAGGTTTACTCTGCCAGCCTCACCTCCTCAGCACCAGGTACCTGTTCCTGGACTAGATCGCCACAGTAAATAGTTAATGAAATTGCTAGAGCTAATGAAGAGAATACGCAGGATCCAAATGATGAGTTGGGGTGAGGGGGGCTGAAGAAGGCTGGTTATGGCAGCTACTGTGATTACAGAGTTCACTGGCTGTAACAATACAAAGTAACTAAGTCTATTGTTCACTCTTCCTGGTTTGCCTGCAATGGGGGGCTCTTTAAGGAAAGATATCCCTGATTCCTCATATCACTCTTCTATTGAGGCTGTATTTCATTACATCTAGAAACCATGATGAACGAATAAAGAATGTTGGCTCAAATCAAGGTCCTGTGCTTGGCGTCGCTAATAAAAGCTGGATTTTCTTGGAGACAGTGAATTTGGCTATTTCTTAGGACCACTTCTGGATGTAGATACTTTGGCTGACACACTCTTTGTGACTGATCATTATGTATGTAGAGAACAGGAGTCAGCTAGGCAATGGTGGCACAGGCCTTTAATCCCAGCACTTAGAAAGAAGGCAGAGGCAGGTAGATCTCTGAGTTCAAGGCCAGCCTGATCTACAGAAGTGATTTCCAAGACAGCAAGGGCTACACAAAGAAACCCTGTCTTGAAAAACAAAACAAAACAAAACATCCCCACAAAATGAAGAACAGGAGCCAGCATATAGTCCATTTTGAACTAACAGAGACTTGATTAGTCAGTAGCCCATTCTATCCAGCGTGACTCTTCCGGGCATCATTGTGGAATCAGATCAAGGCTGTGAAGCAGTGGGGGAAGCCGGATGAATCGTGAGAGTCTACTGTTCAGCCCACAGGCAGTAAAGACTGGTGGTTGATCAATACAAGACAAAATTGCTGTCCAGTTTTCTAAAAGTTTTTGTAGTCATCGTCATTCTATGCTGATAACTGCTCCTTACATAGAGCAGCTGAGTGGAGCCTTGGACTTGTCATTTATTAAGAATAGAGTTGGGTTGCATCCAATGGGATGGGTGTATCTCCTTGGAGAGCCTAGATCATGTGCTGCATCCCAGATGCACATAGAGCTGGCTAGTGTGGTAGTGTATGCTATATCTCCAGTATCCATTGCTGGGAATACCTGAAAGGACTCTCTCCAACCAGAGCACGGCAAACAAGGCCCTGGCAGCCTTGTCCTTCTCCCTTCCCCTCTGTCTTGCTAAACTGTTTGATTACATTCCTAAAGCTAGCCACCAAGGTCTATTTCCTTATTTGGCCTCTTCCTCCTCCTGAGACTGACTACCAAGGTCCAGCTATTAAAGTATTGAAACCTAGCAATCCAAACACCCCCTTGGCTGTCTAATTAACATGACTCATTAAAATTCTACTCCTCATCCTTGAAGTAAAGCAGAACAGACTCTCTGGATCTGGAGATAGAAGAGATTACAGAAAGCAGAGGTGAAGAACAGAGTGGAAAGCCACACATGGACAAGGTTTGAGAGCCCATGATCTCAAGGACAATGGACAAGAAGAATGGGGATGCCAGAATCCAAGTGGAGGTATGGGAGGGACACACCGGAAGTTTACAAGAGCAGCAGCCATAGGCTCTTGGAGCCCACACTTGTTTCCAGCATTGACTGTAACATCCTTGCACATATGGCCTTTACCTTCAATTCCTTCTTGTAGTCTGATAGCAATGCATAGCACCAGTGTTGAATAAAGTCTTTGTTGCATGCATGATGCAACTCCTGCAAATGATCACTATCCAGGCTGTTCCCAGTGCTCCCAAATCTCCCCCTTCTAACCAAGTGAAAGAGGGTAACTCATAGAGGAAGGAGAAGGCCCAGGAGAGACCTGAGTTAAATGGAGCGTGATAAAGGGATGGATGGTTCTTGGCTAGATCCTAAGGGCTCTGTAGACCACAGAACCATAGGGGATTAGAGCTGGTTCCCACCCTTGAGAAGTAGGTTGCAGGTAATCAGCACAAGAGAAAAAGCAAAAATACTTGAAGTAGATCAGAAAAATAAGTGTACATATGATATCCCTACTGTTGAGGGACAAAAAAATATTACCATCTGCAGGTGCTAGACACCTGATGGGGCTCTAGGAAGGAAGGGCTGGGTAACTGGAGGAAGTGTGACATTTGCTGAGTAAGATTCAGGGCATGTCTGCTGGAAACCTTGATTTGGGAGCAGGTAAAAAGCTGTGCAGAACACAAAAGTGCTAGTGTGTGTGTGTGATCATTTCCTATCTTCATCTCCCCTTCCTAGGAGAGAAGATGCAGGTCTGACTCCTTCCATCTCTTTGCCCCACCTCCACCCTCACAGGAAGGTGGCCCTTGATGAATCATAGCACCCTGAAGCTTATGTGAAAGGGAATTGGGAAGAAAGAGTCAACTTCCATAGGTGTCTGAAACCAATGGCATCCAGCTGCTATAGAAGCCATCGTAGGTGAGCAGCAGTGGTCACTTGGCCATTGACGGTTGGTTCTGCACTATCTGCAGATCTAGTAATGGACCAGTCTAGAGAAAATGGATAGTGTTCACAGAGCCCTGCTTCCTATATGCAGGAAGGGTGCTGGAATGAATATCAGAGACACCATCACTCCCTCAGTAAGACTGAATCTCTCAGAAATCTTCCCACTTTTTGTCTGTCTCTCTCCCTTCCTCCCCTCTACCTACCCCTCCCTCTTCTATCTCTCTATCCATTCATTGTTTTCCCAGCTAACTCTCAAGTGTGTATTAGGCTACCTGTAATATGTACATTAAAAATGATGCGCCACATAATCCTTATCAGCAAGTCATCTTTATCCGAGGTTTCAGGAGCCCCAGTTTTTTGGTCCCACCTCCAAGTTCTTCTCCACTCCTTTTCCTTTCCCAATCTCTCCTCCCAACTTCTCATGTACACACTTGGAACATTGCTGTTTCTATTGGTGGAAAATAGCCCCACTAAGCACAAAAGAACTATATCCTCTTCTTATTGTTCACTGATTTTTCTGCTGGTTTTCCCAGTGATCTTTCTTCTTCTGATGCCTTATCCTTCTCTGTCTCTTAATTTTGAGACAGAAGAACAATTATTAGTGTCTTTCTTGACCTCTGTTGCCCTTCATGATGTGATGTTTCTCTTTTTTCTTATGTTAAAATGTCTGGTTATTTAACAGAAAGAAGATATTTTGAACTTGGCAGTCATTGACCATAAGGACAGGGAATTGAGAAGTTAACATATAATTGAGTCCGTCCCCTTCATGACCAAGACAATAGTAGAGCTGGAGTGGAAGTCTGACATGAGTGAGAAGGAATTACAGTTAGGGGCATGACAGGCAGGACTCCCCCCATTCTTGCCACCTTGCTGTGGGGTTGTGCTCTTGTACCTTGTAAATATTTATCCCTCCTACTGGTTTAATAAAATGCTGATTGGCCAGAAGGCAGACAGGAAGTGTGGGTGGGGCTACCAGAGGAAAACCCTGAGAGGAAGGACAGCAGAGCAGAGGAAAAAAGATGAAAATGCTCTGAGAAAAGGTACTAAGTCATGTGGCTAATCAGCTTAAGAGTAAGAGTTAGCAGGTAATAAGCCTGAGCCATAGGGCAAACAGCATATAATTAACATAATACTTTGTGTGATTATTTGAGACTGTGGGTCTAGACCTCAGAGCTAGGTTGGGCCAGAAACTCTTAATACAAATGGCACCCAATATGGGGCACAATCTATATAGACCCAAGAAGGCTTAAAAAAGATTCTAAAAGAGAGCAAAAACAGCTTCCTAGTTGTGTCTCTCAAGTGGGCCCTGGTACAGAGTGGTGTTTCGGCTTGAGTTACAAAAATGGTGGGTTTGCTATGTGCAGCCTGAGCTGCAACATGGTGTGTTCTTGAAGTCTCACAAAAGCCTTGATTCAAACACAAGCTGCATATGATGGACTTAAGGTTTCTGTTCTTACAGATCAAAAGGGAACAGAATCAAAGATGACTTCTTAGTAGCAGCATTTTCTTAGGAAGTTTCTGTTTGCTAGTAGCAAGCAGAGGCATGGCTCCATTAAGAGATGCTTCCTGACTCAGTGTTATCAGCAAAAAAAGTGTGATTCTTTTAAGAAGCCCTGCTGCCAAACATTTAAATGTTGTACATCAGTAGGGGGCAATGGTGCTCTACTTGATGGCAGTGTGGACCCTAAAATTGCCCAGTTAGGATGGTAAGTGTGGTTTCTGCCAGTAACTTTGCCATGAAGGAAAGCTTTCACGTGTCAAGGAGCTGGGTGGAGTCAGCCATCAAAACCAAGCTTTTGATCTGAGACACACCTTATCAGATTAAAGGTGTGATTAGAAACAGAAAAGGAATGGAGACATACAATAAAGACATTCAGACAAGAGAAAAACAAAAACCAAAAAACCCTACATCTAAATGGTTTACAGCACATTTAAATGTATAAGTAGGCTTGGGAAAGAAAAAAGAAAAGAGAAAGGAGAAAGGATACAAAAAGTTCTTAAAAAAATAAAGTTAAAAAATATAAGCCACTTAAAGACAGAAAATACACAGAGATTCTAGATACTGCATGTTATGTTGTCTTTGAATTGTTTTCTGAGGAAGGAGCAAGAGCTGTTAAGAGTTTTTTGATTATAAATGCTGCTGGATTAATCCAACCTATATATTTTGTAAACGTCTTGACTTCCAAATTGAAATCAAAAGATATGTTACTTTAGAGAAGAGATGCTCTCCCACTCCACAGAAAATATGTCTCCAATGTAAATGGATGGTTCCAATGACTCAGCATTTCAGAGCACCTCTGTTGCAGTTTTCTCTGAGCTCTGTATCCAGACCAGCTTCAAGGAGACTGCTGAGATGGCCCAGCCTCATAGACTACTCCATTAAGGACTTATATATAATCCTAATTTGGAGGGGTCCCCATAAGATTACCAGTACCCCCAATCAGCAGGAAGTAGTCTAGAGAACTACACTCACATTCCCCCAAAATGAATTATGAATGATTGCCTTTTTTTTTTTTACAGTATTGGTTACAAGTTGTTATAGATGATTGTGGGAAAAAAACCTCTATACACAGGATATTAGATTTGGGATTCTTGTTTTAAGGAGAAATAAAAGGGGGAATGCTGTGGGATTATGTTCTTGTACACTGTCAATATTTGTATCGTCTACTGGTTTAATAAAATGCCAATTGCCAGAAAGCAGACAGGAAGTATGGGCAGGATTACCAGACTAAGGAAAGTCTTGGAGGAGGAATAACAGAGCAGAGACGCTAGGCAGACACAAAGGAAAAAAAGACAAAAATACTCTGAGAAAGGGTACTAAGCCACTTTGCTAATCATGGATGAGTTTAAGAGTTCACAAGTAATATGCCTGAGCCATAGGCCAAACAGCTTGTAATTAATATAAGACTTTGTGTGATTATTTGGGACTGCTGGTCCAGATCTCAGGGCTAGTCTGGGCCAGAACCCCTTACTATACCATCTAATTTGAGGTCAGGAGTTAAAGGGAGGGGGTGGGTAGGAACTGACCTCACATCCACAATCACTTACCTGGCTCAGAACCTTTGATTTGGACAGAGGTCAGTTGCTCAGTGTTGTGTTGTGAGTGGGACAAGATGACAGAGTTCCCAAGGCCAGCAACTCAGCTCTTACTAATGGTTCGGGACAAATGGAGAAGAGCTGGCTGAGGCTTCCTCCTCTCTAGTCCTTCCCTTGAGCTCACTGGGCTTCCTTATAGCATAGAAGCTGGATATTACTAGCTCAAACGTTGAGAACAAGGAAGGCAGAGGCACAAACCTTTTCCAATTCCTTCCTAGTAGCCACGTCCTATTGTTTGAAGTGTACTCAATGGTGCCACCTTTGGGGGGGGGTGTCACAATCCCATAAGAGCATGTGGGACTCCAGACATCATTCTGAATACTTTTGAAAATGCCTTCTGTCACACAGGGCAGTACTCGAGTACTCAGAATGGTAGTAACACATATCCTTGGTATGGGAAGAGCATTTATGAGGAACTCAGTGAAGATCCCACACAACTGAGGACCCAGGGGAACAAAGTAGAGGCTGTTGGTGAAGTTTAGAGTTTATCATAATAAGCCGAAAGAGATGGAGCAAAGGATTTGGCTTATAGGTGAGTTTAAATCCCAACAGACCACTTATTGTGTATATCTTGAGAAGGGCCATCTAACTTCCATGAACCTCAGCTCCTCTGTCTGAACCATGGGGATAATACATGGATCTTGGTAGTAATAATTCATCAACTCATGCCTGGAGAAGTGCTCTAGAAACATGGGCAGTTGGCTCTGTTACTCTGCAGGTCAACAATGACATAACAAATGTTTTATTTTTACATTTAAAAAATGCATTGCGTGCATGTGTGTGTGTGTGTGCATGTGTGTGCACACATGTACCATAGTGCACGTGTGTGTAGTATGTGTGTATGTTTATGTGTGTGATGTATACATGTGTGTGCATGTGTATGTGTGCACACATGTACCATAGTGCATGCGTGTATAGTATGTGTGTATGTTTGTGTGTGTGCATGTATATATGTGTGTGTATGTGTGCATGTGTGTGTATGTGTGTGTATGTGTGCATGTGTGTGTATGTGTGTGTATGTGTGTAGTGTGTATATGTGTATGTATGTGTGTGTACGTGAGTATGTATGTGTGTGTGTGTGCACATGTACCATAGTGCATGTGTGGAGGTCAAGGACAGCTTGTAGGAGTCCTTTGTCTTCTACCATTTGGGTCCCAAGGATTAAGCGCTTTTACTCACTGAGCCATCTGGCTGATCCTGGATTGTTGTTCTGAAGCAATGGATTTTAGGGAAAAGGTGTGGCTCCCTGGATTTTATAGCCAGTCTGCCTTTTATTAGCTGTATGACTCTGAAGAAATCATTTAGCCTTTTTTTTTTTTTTGAGTCTCAGCTTAGTTATGAAAGGGTAATGCTATTTGTTTAATTCTGGGAATTATAGTATAAACAGGGCAACTCTGAGAATTATTGGTGGACTAATTATTTTCTTGAATGACAAAATTCCTAATCAAAGCAACTTAAGAAAGAAGGAATCAGTTTGGCTCATACTTTGAAGGTAGAGTGTAGCACGGGATGGGGGGGGGGTAGAATCATAGGAGCAGGAGCTCCAGGCAGCTGGTCACCTTGCACAAGGCTGGTGCTCATCTGGCTTTCCTTCCCTCTCAATTAATCTAGAATCTCCTTATAGACACGACCAGAGATTTATGTCCAAAACGATTCTAAATCCTATCATGTTGACAGTCAAGATGAACCGTCAAACACAGTAAGGATTTAACTATGTAATAAGTAATTAATTAATAGTAAATGGCAAATATGACTTGTGACATGAAATTTTAAGTACTTAAGTCGCCAGTGCTTTCTTTGAAAACAAAAGTTTTTATTTTTTGTCTATACAAAAGTTTATTTTAATGAAAGGTTTGGAAAAAGTAGCTAAACAAAAGAAATAAAAATCCTGTGTAAATCACAGGGCTTTTTTCTCTTCTTTTTACCTTCCTTGTTTTTAATGCTGTAGTGGTAGATCATCTTCACTTCTGTCTCTGAAGAAGATTTTCACTTTGTTTACAATGATAAATTATATAGCAATAAACAAGCACAACTTCTCACATGTTCTCTTTCTTTAAGATAAATCTTGGGCAGTGGAATTTCTGGGTTGATTTTAAAGCTTTGGAATAAACGGCACTGAACCAGCCCATCTTTCTTCTCAATGCATGTCTCTTTCCCCACATTCCAGCCAGCTCTGGAATAAGTATTCTTGCTTATTTTTGCCCTTCTAACTGGGAAAAATGATAGTCATTCAGAAAAATAGATACAGAGTGCTCTTTTGAGGACCATGTTCTTTAAAGATTTTGTTACCAGCCTGTGACACTCCTGGGAAGCATTTGGAACCTTTAGGAGGCAGGGTCTAGCGGGAGGAAGTTAGGTCATTGGGACTGTACCTTTGCAGGGGATATTGAAATAGGAGCTTCTTCTTCTCACTTTCTGGTAACCTTGAGGTGAGCAGCTTCCCTCTATACATGCTACCATCATAAATTGTGATGCTTCAGGTCCAAAGCAATAGGACCAAACAAACAACCATGGACCAAAATTGTGAGACCATGATTTGAAATAACTCTTCACTGTGTTTAAATTAATGGCCTTAGGTGTCTGTCACAGTCACAGTATCAGGAAGATAATCAGCACAGTGACTTTGGAGGGAGAGATTTAACATATCATGTGTTCAAGTCTGTTCATTTTTTTCTTCAGTGGATTCTGCCTTTGATGTTGCACTCAAAATATCGTCAAGAATTTTTAATCTGTTTATTTTTTTATAGGTCTTCATTGAATTTGTTTACTCAGCAAATACTTTGAGGAGCACAAGCTACCTTTCCTGGATAAGTGTAACTACTACCCCCTCATCAAAGAAGCCTTTCCTTACAGAAATGGAGACCTGATGTGGGAATGCCTTTCTGTATGCTGTGAATCTCAATCTTTAAATAAAGGAGCTGTTTTGGCTCTTGACAGGCACCGTAGAAAAAGTAGGCAGAGGAATCAGAATAGGTAGGAAAGGAAGGGTGGAGTCAGGGGTAGATCGAGCAAGCCACCCAAGAAAAAACATGTAAGGAACACAGGTGAGCCACGGGCCACAAGGCAGACAGATTAATGAGAATGGGTTGATTTAAGATGTAAGAGCTAGCTAGCAATGTGCCTGAGCCATAGGCCAAACAGCATGAAGTTAATATAAGCATCTGAGTAATTTCTGGGGACCTGAGCAGCAGAGGCAGGAGGCTATGGGTCTGGAGCAGCAGGTCTGTGGGTCTGGGCCTCTGGCCGCCTGGGACCAAGAAATCCCATTGCAACAGATAGCACCCAACGTGGGGCGATTATCCACTTAAAGCCTGAGAAAGATTAGAAAGGGTTCTAGAACACAGAAACTGAGCCAAGGCAGCTTCCAAATTGTATATATGAAACGGGTCATTGTACAAAGAAAGCATGGCATCTGGGTCACATTGAAAATGGCGCCAGCAAACTGGCGGCAGGTAGTGTAAGCTGCAATCAGGCTGGTTCCTGAAATCTTACAAAAGACTCAGTAGCATATGATTGATTTTAGATTTCTGTTTATTTTGAACAAAAGGGAAACAAAGATGATTTCTTAGTAGCAGCATTTTCTTAGGTGTGCTCTATTTGCTGGCCATGAACAGAGACACAGTCCCTTTAAGAGAACTTACTCATTCAGCTATATCTGCAAAAACTATGTGGCAAGAGAGTGAGAGTATTTTAAAAAGCTCTTCTAGTTAGAAAATGATTAAGGATTCACAATAAAACAGATTCAGATTTTAAAAAAACCTGTAAATGGGTTATAATGTATGTAACATAGTCTTCAGAGAGAAAAGAGAGAAGGTAGAGTCTTTAAAAAGAGAAATAGAGTAATAAAAATACAATAAGCCACGTAAAGATGGAAAATAGATACAAAATCTGGATTTTGGTTGTTATTGTGTTTTCTTTTAAATTTTTAACTGTTAATGAGCTAACTGCAAAAAGACAATGGATTACAAATGCAAAGGCTACTAAGTTAAACAAGAATATATATTTTAAAGGTATTTTGATTTTAAAATTTGTATCTAAGGATTTATTGCTTTGGAAGAGTTCTGCTTTTGTTTCCACAGAAGACAAGAACCTGTGTATTGCTTCCATGCAAATATGGTTTCATCAACCAAGACCCCCTGAAAAAACCTCTGATGGGAAGAGATGGTCAGATCAGCTTCATGGCTGTAGATTATGATCCAGTCTCAACAACCCGTGAGATTTTCAACACCCCTTAATCAGCAGGCAGTAGTAATGGAAAACTACGCCCAAATTCCCCAAATATTGTTTCTAAATGTTTGTTTTCATTATAAATGGTTAATGGTAATAGTCAATCTCTTTCTAAGAAGAAAAAGGGGATATGGCATATGAATGAATTTTTAAAAGGTTAGATTTACTTAGATCAGGAAATCAGCTGTTATCTCAAAATGCTTTACATTGATATAGATTTTGGTTTATTGATACAAATTTAAGGTCAATTTTGTTATGCTCTATGTATTTTTTCTATTCTTGTTTAAGATATGATGTTTATGTAACTGATTTAAAATTGTAATGTATAATTAAGAAATGCATGTTAGTTATATTTTTAGGTATACAAAGATATAATTCATTAGATAGGTAATCTTCAAACACTTCTAAGACCTACAAAATATGACATTTAAAGTATTTTAAGAACTTAGACTTTTCTGGACAGTGAGGCAGATTTTCTCCTGGCAACACCAATCTTCTTCAAGAGAAAAATGGGCATTGAAGAAACTCCATATGGAGTCTACTCTCTTTGTGGCAATGGTTAGCCACTAGACAAGAACCTGTTCTTATATTGACTGCTTGACAGTATGCTGTTTAAACTGGACATACAGGTTCCGTAGGAAGATGACCTCTGAACTTTGGCAGAACAAGTCAAGATGGTCATTCAGGTTCCTGCTTTACAGAGAAAACTGTCAGAATTCTTCATGACACAAGGAGAAGCAACTGATAAACTGTGCCAGAATGGGCAGAGCAGATTTCCTACTTCACTAAAATTAAAAGAGACTCTGGGCCTGTAGGCTAAAGATAGATGCCCCAACTTTATAAAGGAACTTTGGGTGACTATCCTGGCAGATAGGTGTCATCTCTGTCCTTTCTAGATTTTAAAAGTCGCTTGCACTTCTGATTTACTTGGGTAAATATATCCTTCTTTGATGTAGTTGAAGATTAGATAGTTATAGGTACAGTTTTCTTTAGTCATTTGAAAGGTATGTTGGATATAATACTTTAGATTCATATAGATAAGGTAGATGATAAGAGTATTTTCTTTAATTTTGCTAAATACAAATAGACTAGATATTATAACTGTAATTCTTGCCAGATAGCTATTTTGTATATATAATTTTGCTATGTTAAAATTAAAACCTTCCTTTTTGATTAGACAGAAAGGGGGAAGTGATGTGAGAATGTCTTTTTGTATGCTATGAAAAAGTAGGCAGAGAAATCAGTATAGGTAGGAAAGGAAGAGCAGAGTCAGGGGCAGATCGAGCAAGCCGCCCAGGAAGAAATATGTAAGGAACACAGGTGAGCCACAGGCAACGTGGCAGACAGATTAATAGAAATGGGTTGATTTAAGATGTAAGAGCTAGTTAGCAATGTGCCTGAGCCATATGCCAAGCAGCATGACGTTAATATAAGCGTCTGAGTCATTTCTGGGGGCCTGAGCAGCAGAGACGAGTGGCTATGTATCTGGAGCGGCAAGTCTGTGGGTCTGGGCCTCTGGCTGCCTGGAACCAAGAAACCCCATTGCAACAGAGACCATTACAGAAAACTACAACCAGACACAGTGTAGAGATTATTGGATCATGGGAAGCCCTCCACAATGGATACATCTATATCATAGTTCCTAAACGCATTGCAATCCCTCTGAATCAAGGAGGTATGGTGAGGAAGACTTACCCTTCCTTCAAAGAGGGCCTGGAAATGTACAAGCATCAACTCTGTACTGGCTTTTGGCTGGCCAGCTCTACAAGAGCCACAGCATCTTCAGTTAGCTGACTGCAAATGGAAGAACCCTATTTATCAATTTATTATATTCCTCTGCAGTCCACATTGCTTAAAAGTGAAATATAACTAATTTCCAGAAAACCCACTTTTAAAGTGTCCTGTAACAATTGTATAGACTGAAACTCATGGGGCTTGGGTATTTTAACACTTGGCCTTACCCACTACTCTGGCAAAGCTCTGTCCCCACTGAGATTACCCAATGGACTACTTTCTACCTCTGTTATTGGAACCAATTCTTGCCTGAAATTCTATTGTATGGCCTCATTTTCTGAGTTAATGTTCCAGGAGATTAGAAGGCACTTGTGGAGAAAGGTCTTCTTCCATTCCTCACAGCCTAGTCAAGCACTGAGTGCCTGGATAGGGGTACATCTAACACAGACCACAGGAGGCCAGCTCCCACGATCCGCTCCAAGGTAATAAAAGGAATGCCTCAGAGTAGCAAGAGGTAAGAAACTTTTTTTAAATCTGAGGGTAATTAAGAATAAGAATCTATCTAACTGACTGGTAAAATAAGGACACACACGCAGACACACAAACTCACATGCACACTTTTTGATGGTAACTTTCTCTTTATTTCTTGAAAATGGTGAGTCTTTCTGCCTCCACATAATTATAAATCTCCACAGTCACAGCTATTCATCTCATATACACAGTTCTCTCACCACATAACATTTTACACTGTTCCTACACACTTTCATACAGCTCTTTACACTATATGCAGCAGCAGCTCTTTTATACAACATTCTCTCTCACACACGCTTCTTCTACACCATTCACTCCTTTCTCACTCTCTCTCATCCATTCATCCCTCACATGCTCTCTCTCTCTCTTGGCTTCTTCTTCACCTCTCATCACACATATCCTTCACTCCCCATCCACATAGCTCCATCCCTACATCACCACCTGCTTTTTCTCAGCCCAACTCTGGATAATGATATGTTACATTTTTAAGACCCAACCCATTCTCATAACACATGAAGTCACACGGTTTTTCTCAGGCTGGTAAGGTCACAAAGACAGGTCAGTGAGCATATGCTTGGCCTAGCACCTAACTTTTCCCCAGACAGAGGATGACACTGAAACTCAGAACTTAACAGTAACAGTAGCAGGTTGAGCCTCGAGTGGTGAGGGTACACATAGAAAGTCAACTATTGTAGTGGGGTATGTCTCAAAACAGCCTGGCCTTGATTCAGCAATAAGTGGGGTGTTAGTCTTTGTGTATTTTCTGTAGGGGTAGTTTAGTTTGTTTGAATTTGTTCTAAAGTCCAAGGTTTGTTGCCTTTGAGATTTAAAACACTGTTACCTTCCTGAGGAATATTCTGGTACTATTTCCATACATCAAAATTATATAGCTTAAACAACTTCCTGACGATCCACAACTATAAGTGTGCCCAAAGTTGTAAGACACACTACCAATGAGCAGTGGAAAGAGCCCCATAGCTGTTCTTACTAGGGAGGCATAGCAGTGGCACCCGAGAAAGTTACAGACAAAAAACAACTGGTCACCAACAGTCAGTAACCCCCCTGGCTCTGCCAGGTGGGACTCCCCATCTGGAAATGATATGTTTGATGGGTCAACTTGTCAAACACCAGTTGTCACCTGCTGTATGCTCCCAATGGTCCTGAGCATGCATCTTTCAAACTGTCTATGAATTCCATACACAGGGGCTCTGGCTTATGACCTATATATAAAAGATTACTTTTAAGTGAATGAATTGAACCCTCTGTCTTAAAAATTAGAGGTAGTCTATGGAGGAAAAGGCAGACATTCAGCATTTGCAGAGGAAGGTCAGATATCCCATAAGAGAAAGATGGGCAGAAAACATAAGTCTTAGAAACGGGACAAATTCTTTCCATTTTATAATTTTGTTTATGTAGCCTCCTGACATACATGTTCTCTAAAGGAAATCTTCCTTATTTGTTAATTTTCACCAATTCAAAACACTGGGAAGCTTGCCTGCTCCAAGAAACCTGTTCCAAACGACTTTAGCCATACTTTAACCACTGGATATGCCCCACCCTCCATATTAAGTAGGCTACAAGACAGCTTTCTGTTCTTTGGAGTCTTCATTTCTCTTTGTGGGTTGAAGCAATGGAAATGTATCTCCCAGATCTGGAGGTCACAGCTGCAAATCAGGTGTGGGCAGAGCGTTCCTCTCTTGAGGTGCCAAGGAAGTTCCTGATCAACTCTTTCTCTGGGGTCTGTGGCTGGCTGCAGTCCTCAAGGATCCTTAGTTTGCAGGTGTGTGTCAAGCTAATCTGCCTCCATATGACACAGCATCACCTGTTAGAATCCTAATAACGGACTCTTCGATACCCTCTAGGTGTGGTCCCATTTACCTTAGGGACACAAGGCACAGTGTGGGGCCCTGTTCCCTGTTCCCAAACAACAATGAGAGCTGAGGACATATTACCAAGGACGTGGAGTGCTCTTTCAATTCCAGGGTCAGCACATAGGCCCAGAATTGCGTTTTTATTTATTATTTATTTGCTCGTTTGTAATGTGCTGAGAGGAGACAGGGTTTCATCTTCTCACTGCCTTAACGCCAGCCCTGAAGGTCATGTGCCGAAAGCTTGGCTTCAGACTTCTCATCTCTCTAGACTTGGTGCCCCGGAAATGTAGACACTAACAAGGAATTATTTATTAGATTGCCCCGCTCCTCCCTTATAATACATTACATGATGACATCTTTATTTTACCATTATGGTAAAACTCTCATGTAAATCTATGCAATAATGCAAGAATTTCATGCTCCCAAGGATTATGTGTATTCTCCAGGGAGCATTGAGCCCTACTTTTCAGATGAGGAACTGGAGTCCTCATTCCCTCACAGCACATAGAAAGTGGGTAGAAGCATGAAGGGGGGCTCTGGTGGGATATTGCTCTTTTACACTATAAAGATTTATTGCTCCTATTGGTTTAATAAAATGCTACTTGGCCAGTAGGAAGGATAGGTGGGGCTAGCAGGCCAGGAGAATTCTGGGAAGCAGAAGAGCAGAAAGGAGACAGAGGAAACAGGACAAGAACGCTGCATCGAAGCAAAGATACCAAGCCACGTGGCTAAAGATAAATAGAAATGGGTGGACATACACTTTAAGAGCTTGTTGGTAATGAGTCTGAGCCACAGGCCAAACAGCTTGTAACTATGTAAGTCTTTGTGTGATTATTTGGGACTAAATGACTACAAGACATGTCCCCAGGAGGGACAGAAAAACTCTGGACTACAGGGGGCACTACTCAGAGAGAGTTTGATATCAGAAAGGGGTACCAGTGAGAAGCATCTCCCCTTAAACAGCCTACTGTACTCAGTATTGCCTTGTTGCTGTAACAAAGTAACCAATAGACCACTCTAGGAAAGAGACGTTCCTGTTGGCTCATGGGTTTTGAGGGGTACATACATGGTAGATGACAAGATCCGAAGTCTCAGATCAGAATCAGAGGTGGCTATAGCCCTCAAGGCTCACACCCCTAGTGATCCTCTGTTCCCAGACAGGGCCCACACCCCAAAGATTCTACAACCTCCCAAAACACTGGGAGCAGCTGGAGACAAAGTGTTCAAATCTGTGAATCTGGTGCAGGGGTATGTGTAGGGGGACTGTGGGGGGGGCTGTAGGGGGCTGTGGGGGGCGGATCTCATGTCCAAACCATGAGATATCTACTGATATTGAGAAGCCACATGCAACTTTGGGTCTCAAATTCTGTGTTAGTCATCCTTTGAGTTCCGGAGGCCTATCTTCAGAAGCTGGGCAGTTGTGGAGGCCTCTGGAGGGACAGCATTACTGGGAAATCAGTAGAAATAAACTGCCTTGACCTCAAGCCAGTGTCTTAAGTCCCCTTGCAGTGAGAACCAGATTTGTTTGCAGATTCCGCTCTGGGGTGACAGATGTTTATAACTCTACTTTGATATAAGACTACTCACTGTCACCTTTTATCTAGTTTGGAAATACAAACTATCAGGCTGAGGTGACTGATTAGTAAAATGCTTCATGGACAAGCATGGGAATCCGAGAGTCTGACTTTCATGCATACATAAAGATGGGTGCATGGGACATACCTGTAATTCCAGTGCGGCAGAGCTGGAGAGTCCTAGAGCTCGCTGACCAGCAAATCTAACTCTATATTTGAGATCTAGGTTATATAAAAAAACTCGTTCACAAAAGAAAGTGGATAGCAATTAAGGAAGCCAACTCATGTTGACCTATGTGTGCAAACATATGAACTTGTACACACTATGAAAACTATCACATTTTGCTTACCAGATAAATGTGACCCTGTGCCCGCTCTGTACCAGGCTTCCCAGACCACTGCACTCCTTGGCTCCTCCCCTCTTCTGCAGCCCCGCCCTCTCTCCAGATCCTTGCCTTCTAACTGGACACTCAGGCCTGGAAATTACTTGAGGTCCTCAAGCTGCCTGTGTTGGCTTAAGAGGGAAAAGAGATTCTTCATAATTTCTAAAAACTCTCCGCATACAGAAGAATCCAACTACATCCATCTTCTTGGCAGAAACAGCCCGTTGGCTTAATGCAGAAATGATTTAGGTCTTTGCTTCTGGCCAGTTTGTACTTTCAATCGCTCTTGGTATGCAATGCACAACATCACCACACAGGGGCAGTGTTGCCCTGGAAAGCCACTTGGGTTTGTGAGCTGCTATCTTCAGTTAAGCAAACCGAGTGGGATCCTGGATAGTGGTATTGATTTTTTGTGTTTCGTTTAAATTAATTATCATTGATGTTCTGAAGGCTGCTTAACTTCTTGGTTCCAAAGGTACCGATCTAAAGTCTGTTTGATGTCACTTGTATTTTTCAGAAGCTAGCAATGAAGGCCGAGGGGAAACTTTGGATACAGTTACTTGAGAGGGTTTTTCAGGGGGCTTTAAAGTGTTCCTGGAACTTCTGGGCCTGTGGATAAATATGTTAACTGTGGATCCAAAAGTTACAAAGGAAGAAACATGGACAGGCAGGAAATAGGTTGTAGATGTATCAAATGACAGTAGGAGAGGAAGCCGGAACCACGCCAGGGTGAAGGGTGACAATTCCGCGTTAAAGTGACTCCAGTGGTTTGGCAAGAAAATGGCCCCAAAGAACAAGGCAGTATTAGGAGGTGTGGCCTTGTTGGAGTAGGTGTGGCCTTGTTGGAGTAGGTGTAGCCTTGTTGGAGTAGGTGTGGCCTTGTTGGAGTAGGCGTGGCCTTGTTGGAGTAGGCGTGGCCTTGTTGGAGTAGGTGTGGCCTTGTTGGAGTAGTCAGTAGTCACTGTGTGGGGGGGGGGCGGGGGGGGTGAACTTTGAGATCCTTTTGCTCCAGCAACAACCAGTGTCCCAGCTCATTTTCTATTGCCTTTGGATCAAGATGTGGAATTCTGTCACCATGTCTGCCTGTACTTCCAGCTGCCACGCTCCTGGCCATGATGATCCTGGACTAAGCCTCTGAAACTGTAAGCTGACACCTCCATTAAAATGTTTTTTTCTTTATAAGAGTTGTGGTCATCCTGTCTCAGCAAGAGAGATTTTAACTAAGTCAGGGGCTGAGTCAGTAGTTCGCAGTGGGAGGAGATTGCCAAGCAGGGCCTTCCTCGTGTCTGTGCGGATCCCAATCCCCTAATCGTCAGCCTTTCTCCAGGTGAAATGGTACTCATTCTTGCTGGCACACAGAGTCAAGCTTGGGCTGTGACTTACTCCCAAACCACAACTGTAAATGCACAGAGAGAGAATTGGCTATAGGAAGGTAGCCATCCTTGGACATTCTAGGAACCTGTGGTCCACATACTAAACAGATGGAAGCCTGGGGCAACCTCCTTGGAGAAGTCTTCCTAAACCCCATAGCTGCCGAGTCTTCATTCCTTAGGACTCCATAGTGTTTATCTTTAGCGGAGCATCTGGCTTCAGTCCAGAGGCCAGATCCAGCAGGAAGCAGACACTGGCTGATTGAATTAAGGACCACATGTGCACACACACGGGACTGCATACGGAGCATCTGGTCTCAACTGAAATAGTGATACTCAGTTAATAGTACTTGGGCTCTGGTGTACTCATGCAGTTAGGATCTTATAACTTAAGTCATCTTGCATAATGGTTATTGGTCACCTTTCTCTGGAGCCAGAGAGCCTGAGTTCAAAACCTGACTCTGCCATTACCTGATATGGGGGCCTGGGCAAGTTTCTCAATTCTCTGTTCCTCCTTACACAGTATGCAGAACGGTAATGCCATTAGCCCCTTTGTTATGGCTTCTTTGGGGGAAGAAAAGCTAATATTTAACCTTGGAAAAGTATGTCACAAACTCTCATGATATGCTGGTTTCAAATAGTATTTTCACTAATTATTCATTAAAATACATACCTCTTGGGACTCCTTGCCAGGTATCAGGATCTTTCATGGTAAGAAAACGAAATTCCATTATATCTGTGGCTAAACCCATTCAGGCTTCTACTTCAGCTGGTGCCTGTGGCAGAAGGCTGGCAATTGGAACTGGGTTAGCCACTCCCAGAATGGGTTCTGCCTCCAGGACCTCAGACAGAAACATTACTTGTCAGAGGCTGTGAGTGCATGGAAAACAGATTAACTCCCTATCATTTCAGCCTGCCACTGGCCATTTGCTAAATTGCACGAATTGATATGGGGAGAGTCCTCTTGTCTCCTGTTGGCTCCAGCCCGGCTTCTTATCAGCATGGTGTGATGGTTGCAAGTCACCCAACCACTTGTGACATGCATCTCTTCAGCAGATTTGTCCTTGTCTGAGACTCAAGGACACGAGAAGAGAGGAAAGGAGTAGAAGCAGGTAAGGAGAACAGCACAGAATAAGGATATTTGAAGGTGTCTTCCAGGTGGGTTACTGAGACTCTTTCAAGCTGAATAAGAAATGTGTGGTGTTGCCACTGGGTCTATCAAACCTCACTGTAATTTCAGAAAATACCTATTTCCTTACTTCTATACCCTTGTTCTGATTTTCTTCTAGCCTTTCTTAGTTCTGTTTCCCGATAAAGAGGCTGTTTGAAGTTCAACAGTGGCAGTGAACAACCATGCCGTGTCTGCCCTGTAGGTGTCTTCCATGCTGCTGGATCTGGCAGAGATGGGATGGAGGAGAGCCAGGAGGGTGACTGGAAAGGGTAGCTTTACCTGTCTTCCCACTCAACACACCTCAGATGCTCCGTAAACCACTGCCATGGTAGTGCAAACAGCTTTGAGCTCGTAAGCAAGCCTTCTTACAGAAGGAGGTTACTTGGGAAGTCCTTCTAGTTTGGAGCGGCATGGGTACTGAAGGGCTGCCCCATGCATGAGCCATTTAGTGCTTAAATAAACCTTGTTAAACTCATTTCATCTAAAGTCTTTTTTCTTTTTACCAGGGGAAAGATTTCCTTATAGGTTTTGACTCTGACTGAACTAGAGGATATCTCACTCGAGTCTGGTTATTATTTTAAAAGAATATGCTAGATATTACAGAGTAGACCCAAGTATACCCCAGCACCCATGACTTTAAAACTTTGTCCCCAACAAAGCAGAAGTCACTTTATATTTTGTGTTCTTCTTTCTATGACTGAACTATTAAAAGTTGGCACCTACCAAGAAGGACCCCAAAGATACTTGCTGGCAATGGGAGTCTGGGACAGATATGGCAGGGCAGGCAGCCTGTGATGACCCAATTCTCTAGGCATTTTAATCCTTTCAAACTACTGCAAAACTTTTGTATATTCAACTTTCCATGACTTCACTTAGCAGCGAGGAGTCAATTACCTAATGCACCCTTTGTCCTTTATCATTACATGTGAAACTTAACACAGTGTGTGATTCTGATACTCTATGCCATTTTCCTAATGCCGGCCTGATGCTCAGTCCACACAAATGTCATTCAACCACGAACTAGCAGTGGGAAATGAGAAGTTTTGCCTTGTATTTGGTGGTAGTCCAACATAGCACAAAATGAGTATGAAATGGATGCCATCAATCAAAAGAACCATGTATGCCAAACATTTTCAGATAAATGCTGTCACTTCAGATGGTGTGTAGGTCACCCTCAGCTTCAAGAGAGCATACTGGAATCTCACAGTAGAACTCACTGTGACATGATCATTTCGATCATGTAGTGAGTGTGTAACTATAAATATAGGGAAAAATCACTATTAAAAAATAGGGCCTGGAGAGATGGTTCAGGTGTTAAGAGTTCTTTTAGAAGGACCCAAGTTCAATTCCCAGCTATCACATGGTGGTTCTCAACTGTCTATAACTTGTGAGGTCAGAGATAAGGTATGTGTTTAAGTCAGAGGACAACTGTGTGGGGTTGGTCCTCTTCTTTCTAGCTTTACGTGGGTCTCAAACATTGGTCACTATGCTTGTGCAGCCAGCCACTGGGCCATCTTGTTGGCCAGATCATAGCTATTATCACCAGATGTAGTAATTTCCCTACAGCCTGATTAATATTATACCTAGATCTCTGACCATATGAAATCTACAGGCTACAGTTATCAAGGATGGCTATGCATGCATGATTAATATCAAAGCTGCCACCGTGCCTACCGTCTGTGTTCCTTTCCCAGCAGCCTTACTGGGCCAATTTCCCTAAAATTGTCACCTGCATCTAAAAGAAAGTTCTAGAGGGTGGCTGATGTGGGAGATGTGGCCCTAATTTCAGGACAAATACCCTTGCACAACTGCACACCAATTACAAGCAAAAAAAACAGGTATTATCGAAGAAAAGATAAAATTACAACTTACCAGAATAAATGGAAGGTTTTTGTTTGTTTTATCTTTAGGAATAACTCTGTAGATAAGGGCAGAAGGGATGAATCTGCACCCACTCCATAAGCAAGTGACACCACTCAGGAAACACATACCCTTGCACAGATTCTATCCTTGGATTTCATAGCCACGAACATCTAGACATGGACAACACACTGTTCACATGATGTTTGGAGAAATGTCAGTACCTTACATTCTCCTTTGCAACCAAGAGCCTTCCTCAGACAGTTAGATAATCTGTAGATATCTGCTTTTGGTCCCCTCTCATTTATTGTTTATAGCAGTAACATGAAAATCCAAATCCAGCCTCCCTGGATTAAAAAAGAAGGTGAGCCTTCTGAACAGTGAGCCACTGTGTGGTGTTGCAATGTCTTAGGAAGAGGAAGGGACAAAGGGAGAAGCCACAGCTGGATGTGAAGACTCTGTAGGTTTCAGGATGTGAGTGTAGCACATCACCAAACCATAAACTTAAACATGAGGGGTGTGTGTGTGTGTGTGTGTGTGTGTGTGTGTGTGTGTGTGTGATATGCATGCGGAGACCAGAAGAAGACACCTGATGTTTCCTTCCATCAATTTCTGCCTCCTTCCTTGAAGATAAAGTGTGGTAGCTAACTTCTTTTAAGGTTTATCTTATTACTTTTAATTATGTGTAGGTGTGTGTGAGTGTCTGCACGTGGGTATGTTATGTGAGTACAGGTGCCCATGGTGACCTAAGGCATTGGATTCCCTGGAGCAAGTTACAGATGGTTGTGAACTACCTAGATGGATGCCTCTGAAGAACAGCATATGCTTTAACCACTGAGTCATTGTTTGTCCTCTGGATGATTATTTTGTGTGTGTGTGTGAGAGAGAGAGAGAAAGAGTGCAAGTGTGTAGCATGCAGATGTATTCTGATAGCCTATCAGGCTTTACATATGGTATATCATACTAACTTTTTCCCATGAAGTCAAGATGCGAATATGGAGTCAGCAGTGGGTTTAGCTAGTAAAAGCACTTGCTGCCAAGCCCGATACCAAATTTAAATTCTTGGTATCCTTTATCTTAATGATCAACTTGACACAACCTAGAAACTCTGGGAAGAAAGTCTCAAAAAGACACTGTCTAGATTAGGTGGAATTGCCAATGGAAAAATTTGTGGAGGCTTGTCCTGAATTTAAAAAATGAAATTGAACGGACTTTTTGTCTGCACGCATGTCCATGCAGCATGTCTTTCCAGTGTATATGGAGGTCATAAGAAGGCATTGGATTTCCTGAAATTGGAGTCCCATAGTGTTGTGAGCTCCCATGTAGGCACTGGCAATCAAACCTGGATCTTCTGGAAGAGCAGCCAGGGCTCTTAACAACTGAGCTGTCTCCATCTCGATCATTGTAAATGATATGGAAAGATGTGCCCATTGTGGGCGACTCCATTCCCTAGATTTGGACTGTATTTAAAAAAGGAGAAAGTGAGCTGAGCCTAAGCATACATGGACTCATTCTTGCTTCTAGTGACTGGAATGTATTATGACTAGCTGTTTCATTCCCGCCACTGTGACACTCCTGCAATGATGGGATGCAATGGGGCGCCAAATAAACACTTTCAGCCTTAGTTGCATTTGTCAGGGTGTTTTATTCCAACAACAGAAACGAGACTAAAACACAGGGTCTCTCACTGAACCAGGCTCCATGTTCTATCTAGGCTGCCTGGACAGAGGCCTCCTGAGATCCACTTGACTCCACCCCATTATGCTAGGGTTACAGGCAAATGAGAACACACCCAGCTTTTACTTGAGAGCTAGAGATGGAAACCCAGGTCTGAATGCTTTGAGAGCAAGCATGGTGACCCACTGAGCCATCTCAGCATCCATTATGTGATTTTGGGTTTTTGTTTTTGTTTTTGGTAACTTGATTAGGCAGTTCTCTAGCACAAACTTTGTAAATCACAACACTGTTACAGTGTCAAAATGTTGGACATGACTGTCATCTAGTGAGCTTAAATGAATTTAGGCTTAAGGCCATAAGGCTGCAAGCGTCAGAGGTAGTCACTATTTATGCACATGCACATGTACACTGGCTACATCTGCCATTGTGTCTAAGCTCTTGACAATGACCTGGGCAGATAGATCTGCTTTGTGAATAAGTTAAGTTTATGTGACAGCCCAAGGTGACATTGTTAGTTGTCTTACTTACAGTGAAAGCCCAGTTTTAAAAATCACTTATTCTTTGATTTGGAATATCCTTTCATGGGTGTAAGTAACTAGTTATAGACGAGGATGCTTATTATCTAGTGGTTAGTTTGCTTCCCTGTTATGAACAGACTCTTTAGTTATTGCCAAGAAAATTTCCAAGAAAAAGGCACAGGGAGAACACCACTGGCAATCCTTCTTCCCCAGCTACCCTTTTCCCTCCACACTGTTTCTGGGAAGGCAAGTGGACTTGGAAGGCAGCAAAAGCTTGCGGGTATGAATTCTATCACTCCCTGCCGACTCCCCTTGTTACTCGAGTGATGTGGTGTCAGAGTCCCCTGTATTCACTTCACAGAAGCTCTGCTTGCTGTGTCTGTGTCTCCCCTGGCGGATCCCAACACCAGTGTGTGTGCAGCCTCCTCTACTTGGTGTTCTGCTCTGCAGCTTGCTGGGAGTCTCTTTCGTAGTGCCCCTTCTCTGGGGCCCCATTTTCTTTTGCTGTTTCTCACCTTGATATAATGTCCAGGCTTGTGAGAAACGAACTGTCAATGTTCCTTTGTATCTTATGGCTCTTTGCATACACAGACAGTATCTTATATTACTGGCCATATCAGAACACAGGACTGTTCCTTCCTTCAGACTCAACATTCTAATTCCACTCTTTGGGTTTTTACTTTGGCAAGTGATTAACACACAAAAGGCAAAATAGAAATCCATTATTACATAATGTTTCTTTTGTTCTATCAGTCCAGATCATTTTAAATTCTGTCACTGGGCCTCTTTGCTGTGTCTGTCCTATGGGGATCATACAGAGTCCTGAGGAGTGTAGAAGATGCTTGCATGATCCCTTCAGTCTAACCAGCAATGATTAGCTGAGCATGGCTAGTAGCAGAGGAACTGGTAACAGGGTGACCTTGAAGGGGTGGTTCACAGAAGCTGGACTCTGAAGTCCAAGATAGAAGGGATCATCTGGGTCTGGCTTCTAGAGTACATCAGAGAAACAACATCAGATATTTTTCTTCAGCTCTCCCCACCCTGAAGTACGCATACCTAATTCTAGGCACTGTTACACATGTGTTCAGAGAGCTGACTTGTGCTATTGGGCTGTATGCTGGATGTTGCTAGTGCAGAGCTTTGCTCCCTTAGATGGTATGTGGAATGGCTGTTCCTATTGTCTTCTGAATGCACCCACAGTCATGCATCACTTGTCAACAGTGATAGATCCTGAGAATTCCACTAGGTATTCATATTATTGTGTACACACTGAAGAATGCATGTAACTAAGTGACATACACACCTAGGCTACCTTGTGTGTATGGGTGTACACATGTGTTAAAGTCTGATACTCCTGAGATAATAACGAACACAAGATCACACAAGAAAGAAGACAGGCAGACAGACAGACACACAATAGATAGATAGATAGATAGATAGATAGATAGATAGATAGATAGATAGATGAGGTGTAATGAAAATATGTAGCAGAGTTGAATTATCTCGTTACTGGTGGTGCAGCATGTATTCTGATTTACATAAAATCACCAGCCTCCCTTTTTTAAAGTAGGTAGAAACAGTATACTCTAAAATAGTGATAAGGTTCCAGTCCCATCCCTTGTTCATCCATAACTATCTATTCCATTGTCCTTTCCTAGGGAGATTCCTTCTCTTCCCCCCAGACCCTTACTCCATACCTAACCTCTGTGGTTATACAGACTGTAGTTTGCTTATCAATGATTTAATAGTTAATACGCATATATAAGTGAATACATACCACATTTATCTTTCTGGATCTGGGTTACCTCACTCAGAATGATTTTCCCCTAGGACTATCCATTTCATGATTTTCTCTTTTAAATACTCTTTTTAATATTCCATTGTGTAAATGGGGGGAGGGAAGAGGGGTGTGAGGGAAGGAATATGGGGAAGGACAGCTAAAACCAGGGACACTTGAAAAGTAGATAGATATATAAAGTTGATTTAAATCACTAAATAGTGTAGGAGCCAGAGCCCCAACTAGACATCTCTTGTTACCAAATGAAGCTTTCAGTATGGGGAATGTTTTCATTTAATTGAGTTATTGGCCAAATAGGACCATGGAAACCCCAGGCAGGCTATTGCCCAGGTTATTGGTTTCTCCACACAAACTGATGGTAAGGCCTTCTTACTGAAGACAACACCTACACTACTCATTGAACACAGAGAAGTTGAGCTGGTGCCTACACAGAGCTTCACCCTATGGACTGGTGTTTATGATAGTGGAAATACATCAAAGAATATCTCAGAAAATGGAAAGGCCTTCCATGCTCATGGATATATAGAATTGATATAGTAAAAACAGCCATCTTACCAAAAGCAATCTACAGATTCAATGCAATCCCCATTAAAATTTCAACACAATTATTTTCAGAACTTGAAAAGTATAATTTTCAACTTTATATGGGAATAAAAACAAGCAAACCAAAAAAAGTTAGAATAGCTAAAATGATCCTGAATAATAAAAGGACTGCTGGAGGTATTACCATTGTAGTGGGATTATGTTGTTCCACTGTAAATAATTGTCCCACCTATTGGTTTAATAAGAACACTGATTGGCTGAAGGCAGACAGGAAGTGTGGGCAGGGCTACCAGACTAAGAAAATTCTGGAAACAAAAAGAGCAGAGCAGAGAATCCAGAGAGACACCACAGAGACAACACGATGAGACACAGAGGAAAGAAGTTGAAACGCTGCTCTGAGAAAAGGTACCAAGCCGCATGGCTAAACAAGATAAGAATCATAGGTTAATTTAAGAGTTAGCAAGTTACATGCCTGGGCCCCAGATCCATCAGCAATCAGAGTGTAATTAATACAAGCACCCGTGTGTTTCTGTGGGACAGTGGGTCAGAACCTCAGGGCTAGGCCCAAAAGTCCTGGCCAGAAACTTACTACTATATACCATCCCCAGTCTCAAATTGTGCTACAGAACTATAGTTAAAAAAAAAATAAAAGATAGCTTAGTACTGTCACAAAAACAGATACTTTGACCAACAGAATAGAAGACTCTAAAATAAGTCCACACATCTGTGGACACTTGATTTTTTTAAATATACACTGGGGGAAAATGAATGCATCTTTAACAAATGGTGCTGGTCAGACTGATGGCCACATGTAGAAAACTGCAAATAGATCCACACTTACCACCATGGACAAAGATCTCAGCATAAGGCTAGATACACTGAATCGGACAGAAAAGAAAGTGGCGAATAATCTTGAACTCCCTGGCACAGGAAAAGGCTTTCTGAACAGAGAGCATCAATAGTATAGACACTAAGAACAATAATTAGCTAACGAAGGCCTCAAGGAAATGAAAAGCTTTTGCATAATGAAAGATAGCATCATCTGGACAAAGCAGTGGGCTACAGAATAAGAAATAATTCCTTATAAAACATTTAAAGAGACGTGGCCCTTTCAACTTATGCCACTAGGAGGTCATCGATGACACTCACATGTAACTGCTCAGCCAGGTCACATTGTCCATATTGTGCAGCCCACAGCTTCATTACCTGTCAAGCTTTGAAAGGCATCATCTGATGTCTTGAACCTAAGGTACAAGGATGCTTAGCATCCTTCTAATCTTAGGAGCTTTACTAAGCTTAGTGCTATGCTGCTTAGATTCCTTTTGGAAATTGAACATTTCTCGTTTATACCTTAGATAAAATTCATAGATCTGCAGACAATCTGGTGTAAAGCTAGAGGTTGGTTAACTATTCTGGCCACTTAGACTTTAGCCTTTAACTAGTAATTCTTTTCATTCTCTTAGATAGTTATCTTGACTAGAAAGACACATGTGAAGCCTTTACCAAATCCATCTTCCTTCATGTCAAATATTATAACCACTGCTCTTGTTCCATTTCAATCCATTTGTGAGAAATATCTTCTATGTTTTTCTACAGAATCACCATCTTCCTCCATCCCTGTTTGGGTCCTGGGAGGCTGTTTGGATGGTCTGGACCACTTCTCCTGTGCCTTCTGATTCAGCCAAGGAGAAGCCAGGAGATGGCAGCACAGAAGGACAGTGAGTCAGCTGGCTTCCTGTCTGAAACCATGGTGGGATCCTCATGGTTACGTGTTCCTTGCTGGGTTCCAGCTCGCCCATTTCTGGTTAGTTCTTCTACCTGCTACTCACACCTTTTAAAATAGTAGTTTAATTAAAACATTCTCAAATATCTTCAGGGAGCCATCTGTTTCCTCCGAGACCTTCAAGGGTCCATCTTCTTGCCTCTCTGAATCAAACTGACCAGAGGATATTTCCCGACACGCCATACTTTCTCTGTGCCTGCTTTAGATACTAGTGTTTACTTTCCCCCATCTTCTTCATTCTGTCAGATGCATCCTTTTAAATCTTCAGCTTGACAGAGAGCTGGCTCTGAGGTTTTCTCATGTATTGTAATAGCATTTTCTTTTCTTCCTCTTTAAAGATACTTGGAAACCCCCAAACGGTCACTGCTATTCTTTTGAATGAGACCCGAGAAATCACCTAGACCAGCTCTTTGCATTCTATGCCCTCTCCCTTGGTCAACTTCTCACAAGCATCCTCACAGATAGGCTGTGCTTCAGCAGTGAGGTTTGTGGACCACTGACCTCACCCATCCACAGAGATTTTTTTTCCCCACCTGCTTTGAAACATGTCAGTAGAACAAGCCAGAGTTAGGGATGCTAATGAGACTGAATAAAACCTGCCCTCCATTGAACAGATATGACCTGAAGCAAAAAACAAAAGTTATAATAGCTTGCTATACAAGTCAAGCTGGCCTCAAACTTTTAATCTTCCTAACTCAATCTTTCAAATCCTAGGATTCTAGGATCACACCCAACTAGGCAAAGAAAATTTAATGTTGTATGTGTTTATACTTCTCCAGGAAATGCACTATGGTTTGCTTTCACACCAAAGATTTGTGTTCATCACAGGATTTTAGAGAATTACAGTTTGGGGTGTGGCAGGATGGCTCAGAGGGGAGAGGTGACTGTGGTGGAATTCAGGTGTTAGCTGATAGGTTTAAAAGGCATGTCTCTAGAGTCCGGGGTGTGGCCAGCCCCGTTAAAAAGTGCTGCTGAGATCTTGAGCACCCTATTTTGTTCTTGCCTTCTTGGAGATTGGATCAGCATCCACCGTCTGGATCTTCCTATCTTTAGGAGTCATCTTAAGGTTTAACTTGTACCCGTGAGTGTTAAAATTCCCTCCAATAAATATTAATTCTGTGTTAATACATTTCAAATAAAATTTACTACAATAGGCAATTGCTGTGCAAGCCTGCTGACCTGAGTTCAGTCCCTGGGACTCACATAAAAAGGAGGAAAGAGAAGCATTGACTCCTCTGATCTCCACATGCACAGCATGGCTGCACGGTCACATAATGCATCACGCTGTGTACACTCATGCACACACACAATAATAATAATAATAATAATATAGTAAAAGTTAGAGTTGGATAAAGGTAAAAGACTCATCTTACATCCTCCAAACTTAATAGAAATTGATAAAATGGATGATAGTGACATCACAATAATAAAGCCAATCAAAACTTGCATTATTAACAACAAGCAAAGAAGGAGACATAACATTCTTCCAAAGACAGCCACCCTGGGAATTCTGCACAGAAGCAGCAGGGAAAAGCCGAACCTGGAGCTGCCTCTCCATTCCTTCCTGTTCCTCAGAAGCATGAAGCAGGGTGATGGGAGCCTTCCCTGTGGATCTGGAAAGGAGAGAGTGCACTTCCTCTAGAGAGAAGAATGGTGCCAGGAAGAAACGGCAAGAGGAGGCACAGGAAGGATGGGATGATCTTCCAAATGTATTTATAGCATTGAATTGTTTCCTCAGAGTGAGTTTGGTTATTTCTCATCTGCCAACTTCCCCTTTTTTATATGCATGGAAAGAATTCAAACACAGAAATAATATCGAGCAATTAGGAGACTTATGGCTAGTGAGCAGAATTACCCACATAGTCTCTTACTCAAACTCCCCCCAGGCACTCTCCCAGCCTGTAAACACCATTATGGGTCGCCACTTCATCTTGTCTGTCTACATCGTATGGCTACAGGCCTGGTCAGCGCCTTGAATGCACCCTGCACAACGTAGACCCTAAAAACAGTTCCCTGGATGTATTAAAGGACAGTTTGCTGGAAAACTGGGAACTGGGAGATGAAGTGTTAGTGTCTTTTATTTTTATAAAGTGTCAATCGATGCATTATAAATTAGATCCACTGGAAAAACTAAACTTAGTCCAGGAATCTAGAAGCTCCCTCTGTCAAAGCCCCGCTAAGGAAACAGCATGTATAGTAAAGAAACATTTATGTGAGGTTCGGGGCTCATCCAGTGTCACTACAGTCAGTTTTATTTCTGCATAGAAATAAAATGTACCTGAACATATGTTCTTATTTAAAAAACACCAGAGTATTATCCTGCCATAACAATATTGTAAATACTATATATGCATCTTTATCTCATATATATATATATGTGATATATAGTGTGTGTGTGTGTGTGTGTGTGTGTGCGTGTGTATGTATGCAGTGACTTATATATAGTGAACTGGGTGATGAGATGATTCCTCTTTCTCCCCCTCCACCCCCCCCCCCCCGCTTTTCTTTGCCTCTCTTCTACTGAATTCTTTAAAAGGATCATTTTAAATTTTAAAAAAGAGGACCTTAGCAAAAAGACTACATTTTTAATGGAAATGTTAAGGGAAGAGCTAGCAAAAATAGGTCCTGGTGCATTATTTTCGTGCCACAGATTAAAAACCTCCAATAATTTGATTCTAATTTTTAAAATAATTTATAGTAGTTATAAGAACAGACTTGTAGGCTGAACACTACTTTGATTATTTACATTAAGGTTTTGTAATCACTCATGTTTTAAAACTTAATTATATTTACTGTAGTGTGTGTGTGTGTAGATCAGAGGACAATTTGTAGAGGTTGGTTCTTTTCTTCTACCGAGTAGGTACCCAGGAGCTGTCTCAGGCTGTCAGGTTTGGTGGCTGGAATTATCGACTATTAAAGCTCTTTCATAATGGACAGAATCATTCTGAAACATTCTGCTAAACAATAAATTCCCTACTTTATCTGTTTTCCTATTCTTTCTCTCACTATGAACATGGTGACCCGAGACAAGAGTCAGGAGATGTGGGCTCCTTTCCTAGAAAGCACTGCTGGCCAGTACACCAAATTTCTCTCTGATTTAGAGCATCCTAGAGAATGAGACAATTAGAGAATCAATGGGTGTTTCTAGATCCTGAACATTAGAGTGGCTGAGAAGCTGTATCACATAGTGACGCCACGCCTAAGGCCAGAGTTAAGGGCCACTGAGCTATTTGATCCCTCACAACTTTGGTTATTTCCAGATATTTCAGAATATATCTCAGTGGGTTCAATTATGGCTTCCTAAGGACAAGCAGAAGCTACACTGTGCCAGTTCTTCCTGTGTGGGATGGTAGTTTAGAATGGGCAGATGAGATGTTGTGTTTCTCTAGTTTGTAAGGTGGGACAGAATGATCTTTGAGGCTTGTCACTTGTTATTTGATTTGGCTGGTAAGAGTCTCAGGCCTCCATGACCTCTTGTGGTGGTGAAGGTCTGAATTGCTGCCAAGTACACTCCTGATTTGCCAAGTCTCAACCTGTGCCTATTGGCAGCTCATCTGCAAATTCTGTTTCCCTGAGAAAACAGGGGAGAGAATGGAGAAGGAAAATCTCATAATGTACAGGGATTGCTAGAGAGGAGGGCACAAGGTTTGCTTGCTTGTTCTCCACATGGTATCTGGGTTCTTTAGGAGGCCATAAAGTGCCAACATGGCTAAGCTAAACCATCTTTGCCAGAGTGCCTTTCCTGAGTATCCCTGGGTAGACGGACCATGGGATATATCAGTGTGTGAGGCTCAGAGGGAAGAGCATCCCCGAAGTTCATACTCTGTTTCATCTCTGCTGCTCACGTATTGGGTGGCAGCAGAAGTTAGGGCTGTGACTACTCTATGTTCTGGTTCTGACACAGCTTCTCTGACCCCTGGCCAGACAGGTGTTTACCAGTGGGTGACAGAAGCCAGCGTTCTCTACAGAACAGCGGTTCAGATGGAGGTGGCAGTAATCCACACAGATTTCTGGTACCCTTTCTTTATTGGAGCTCAAGGCTTTTGCCCACTGTACTTCATCTCCTTTTGCTGCCGGCCTCTTTGACTTCAAGCTCTTATGTTTCATGTTCAGACCAGCTTTACCTATACTGGCTATAGTGACCACTGTACAAAGTC
The DNA here is from genome assembly GCA_033318265.1 of Phyllotis vaccarum. Taxonomy (NCBI): domain Eukaryota; kingdom Metazoa; phylum Chordata; class Mammalia; order Rodentia; family Cricetidae; genus Phyllotis; species Phyllotis vaccarum. The sequence goes on from JARWLC010000006.1 coordinate 64,806,986, forward strand.
CATTCCCTGTGACAAGCACCACCCATCAGCCACAAGAGTGCAGGTACACTGAGTGTGAGGAGGGGTTTATGCAGGCCACAGTAAGGTAGCCACATGAGTACCATGTAATATAGTTGCTGAGAACAAATGGTCTAAAGAGGGCCTGAGGGGTATTTAATCTGGAAGATTAAAATTGGACAGAAAGAGGTCTATAGAGAACTGGTTGTTTGATTGTGTTGGTAGAAGAAGAACAGCCCAGGCCATTGGCTGTGACTCATTTTATGTTATAGGCTCTGGGCAAGAGTCTCAAGAACTAAGAACAAAGTGTTCTCCATGTCATTTATTTATTATTTATTTTTGAATAAAGTTTCTCTGTAAAGCTCTGGCTTCCGGCTGTCCTAGAACTCATTTTGCAGATCAGGCTGGCCCTGAACTCACAGAGATCTACCCTCCTCTGCCTCCTGCACTAGGATTTAAGATGTGCATCCCCACTACCTGGCTGTCACATATAGTTTTAATGGGGAAGTACATTCACAAGGAACTAAGGTGAAGCAGTTAAAGATGTTCACTGGATAAAGAGACTTTGGGATACAGAAGAACAAGAGTGTTGTTCCTGCAACTCAGTTCTGCCAGGCCTGAGTTTAAGGATGCTCACCCCTTCTCTCTCTCTCCCCCTTACTGTCGTATCTGCTTTTCTCATTAAATGGATACTATGACCTTTTAAAAACTCCCATCTCATTATACCATCTTCATTTGAAACCTTCAATGTGTTCCCTAGTCGCTCTGAAGAGCAGACTCTCCTTGGTTTCAGCCTCACCCCTTCCTGTGCCTTCTGCCTCCTCTCTGGTGCAGCCGATCACCCTACTTGCCAGAGTCCTTACCATGAGAGGTGTTTGTATGTGACACTAACTTGTCATGAGTTTCTTTTCTCACTGTTACAACAAAGCATGTCACAGATGCAGCCTAAGGGTGGGAGCTTTCTTTTGGTTCATGTTTCAGGGGGATTTTAGTCCGTTATAGTAGAGAAGGCATGGTTGAGTTCAGCATGGCAGGAACGTGTTGGGAAGCTTGTTCACATGGGCCAGGAAGTAGAGAATGGAGGCCAGAACCAGGGGCAGAAATCATCTTCAAAGGCCTGTCCCCAGGGATTGGCTTCTACTAGTCAGGTCATATCTCTTAAATATTCCACAGCCTTCAAAACAATACTACTAGGTAAAGGCCAACCCCTTAAATCATGACCCTATAGGAAACATTTGAAAATCAAATCATAAAATATTCCCTTGGATTTCTTCTTTCAGCCATCCTTCCCAGCTGGCTTCTGCACATCTGGATTAGTTTACTGGCCATCCCCCATCTTTTTTCTTTATTGTTATAAACCTCTCACATGAACATACCACATGTTTTCTATGTGTATGATTTTTTCCCCTGACATTTTTCTCCCATCAGATCACAAGAATCTGGTGGGTAGAGAAGGCTGGCTATTCTTGACTGTGTTTCCCCATCCCTGGTACCTTCTTTGGTAGACTGTTAGTGTTTCTTCTTGGCATAAGGAATATCAGTTCCGTAAGTGAATAAAAATGCCAGATAGATGGAGGACATGGTGGAGAAGGAAAGAGGACAACAGGGGTGGAGGTCGGAGAGTTGGAGAGTTAACATCTGGGCCCCTGCAGTAGGGAGGCTCATCGACCACTGTGGATGAAGTCACTCCTGACCACACCTGGTTGGCTCAATGCCTCTTTCCTCATCAAAATATGTCAGAAACTATTAGCTTATGTACATTGGATGCCTTCTGAGAGCAAGGCTAACTCTCCTTCACCTTGGCCAACTACTGCTAATGACTTCTCAAACATGATAGTTGTTTTCCCTAACTTCTGAAGCAATCACAAAACAGTGTTCAACGTTTTTCTTAAAGTTTGGATGGCTTGAAAATAAAAGTAAAATTTGGAAAGGTAGCAGTGCCTTCAGAATAAATTAGTGAAGATCTGTAGAAGAGAAAAAGAATTAAAAGTTTTGTGAGTTATGGCACTGTTTCCTTCCCAGGGCAATTTATATAAGCAACTCAAATCGTTTTAGCCACTTTTAATTGGTGATCCATGTGTTTGCATTTGCTAAGGTATGGCTCAATGTCAGCCTCTGCTTAAAGCTTAGGAACCCAGCCTCCTAAACCCTGGACACAATACTGGAGAATGAAGCTCCATCCAAGCTCCCAATAATTGATGCTTGTCTATAGCCTCAGAAAGGAGCATCAAGGGATTCCAAAGAGCCAGGTTGCTACATTGTAGCTCTGGAATGAATGCCAAAGCCCTTGGCTTGAACTATGGTCTCACAAAGAGATAGCTTTGAGACCTTGGGAAGCTCATGAGGCCAACTTGTGAAAATTCATATTCTTTACTGTCACATAAATCACTCAATGAGATCACAAAGGACCGTGAACCCCTATTCTTCTGGTACTATGGAGTGTTCCCATCTCTTCAGCTATCATGTTGAGCCGTCTTGCTTAGACAAGCATGATGACTTTTGGGAAGCCAGTATAGATGCTGAATTTAGGAAACTGCTACTTATCCTTGCCTCCCTCATTCCTCACCCCCTTCCCAATTTCTCTCTCTGAACGGTTTTTTTCCCATACAAACATCCTAGATCTGAGGATATCACTTTCTAGGTATGTGACAGCACTGTATTACATTCTCTCAAGACAATATTTACAGTGAAAAGTTCATGGCTTTACACCTTCCTTCTCCCCAGTAGGCTGCTCAGCAAGGCCACTGATGTGAAAAGCTGCTCCCCCCAAAGTTATGGCTCTTTCTACCTTTCTGTTTTCTTTGATATCCCTCAACTTTAAGGCCTAATTGGTTTTCCAGTTTCCTACATGCCACTATGAGCTATAATTGACTCTTACACATGGCGTGCTACCCTTGGGCCCCAGCTTTAAATTCTAGCTTGACTTTTATGATTAATTTTGGAACATGCAATGGAATTCAAGATATGTATGAACATTAATTCAACAGACTCATTAATTAACACAGCTCTAATAATTTTTACCCACACAAGATAGCCTTTTTTTCATTAATGTAGAAAAAGCATTCCAACTTGAGTATGAGCTATGTGAGTAGTTTACCTGTGGTTTTCCCTAAAGTCTTGATAAACATTTTGTGTCTAAATGGCTTAGCCAAGCATAATTATTGGTTCTTTAGAAGTGTATGACTATACTGCTCATTATACCATACTATTTATGATAATCAGCTTCCAAATGTTCCCATACTGTATGGTGGAACTTTGGATGTGGGCTATAGGTCATGGGAGATAAACTTGATACCTTGATTTTATTGACTTGTAGGTGATTCCAACCCCCATTCCCATCCGTACAGCCTGCGTGACCCCAGCCTTTTGTCCCTGGAGCAGCCAGGGTGCCCTGACCTAGACCCTGAAGGAGTAACCAATAATGGCAAAAGACTAAGAGCCAGGCTGCAACCTTTGAGTCTCAGAAGGACTTGGATCTCTGAGGGATGCTGACAAAGCAGTGAGGTGAGCAAAAGGACGAAGAAAAAAGCTGGTGGAGAAGGCACCTCCCACCCCAGGACCTGCCACAGCATCCATAGAACAAAGGCTTGGACATCCTTCAGAGGCAAATACAGGGAGCCAGACAAGGCTCATCTCTGCTCCCAGCCCCACAGTCATATTACCAACATGGTGTAGGGACAGAATTATTGAGTTGAGTGGATGGCCTGAGACAATCAGCAGAATTTTTCACAGCAAAGAAGGGTAAGTTGAATACTTTATGTTAAAAACAACAAACCATAGTGGGCACACAACATAACATACAAATCCCAGTGCATGTATTCGTCAGCTTTCCTGGTGCTGTAATAAAACATCCCGCTAAAAAGAAGCTGAGGGAGGAAGGGTTGATTTCGAAACAGCTGGGTCGCACAGCATCTGTAGTCAGGAAGCAGGAAGAGGAGAAGGCTGGTGGTGCTGGCTTGCTTTCTCCTTTATGTTCAGTCCAAGATCACTGCCCGCAGTCTAGTGAGTCTCCTAGTCTATCTCTATTCACCCAGTCTAGTCAACCCCTCGCAGGCATGCGCAGAGCTGGTCTCCTAAGTCATTCTAGAGACCATTAAAGTGATAACCAACACTTCACGAACTTATTTCATCTTCCAAATGACCACATCAAGTGAGTACTATTTTTACCAACAGCACAGATTTAGAGATGAGGAAACTGAGGCACAATGAGAGTAAGTGAAAGTAGCCAAAGCAGACAGCCAGTACCTGCTTAGGTAAAGATAGCATGTCAATGACATAGGTGACATAGCCAGGTAGCAATGAAGCTGGCCCAAGAGCAGAACTGCCTACCCTTCCTGCTTGAGATCACGTAAACCTCCATGCTCATTTATGGTTCAAATGCATCCAGTTATGAATAGGCTTTGGCTGTGTTACTAGTTAAAGGTCAGCTCATCAAATGTACCTGCCACCACACTTGACCCATCAGAATTTTTTCACCCATATTATGTTGATGATCAAAGCCAAATCTAAAACCAAGAACAGGGAGGGAGCAGTTATCTCTTAGAGGTCTTCAGAACCAATCAATCACGTGGGAAGGATGTCCAGTCTCCATCAGCTATCCCGTCTCTTCATTATCTTTACCATACAGCACTCAGGGTTTAACTTATTGCTTAAAGCTGCTACACAGCCTTGAGACAGGGCTGGGTCCAGTCCCAAACCAGCAGGAGTGCACATTTGCTGAGGATGTTGAGAGATCCCCAGAATATATTCTTATTAAGTAGAACTCTTAGTCTGAAATACCTTTGGAGGGGGGATGCGCGAACACCATCACTGTTTGGAATCACGGGTTAACAACATAACACTTAGGAGCTTTTGTGCAATTCTGTTATCAGCAGTCTAACTCTCTAAAGATTCTCCCTTGTGTTTCTTTGTCTGCATGTGTGGTGTAGCACCCACCAAGCATTGGGACCCCACAGCTCTGTCTTTGCTCTCAGAGGATCAGTTCTTGAGAAAGTAGGAAGATTAGGTGAGTGAACTTGGTATAATGATGGAGTTCTCTGTCTTTTTCTTCAGTCTTGCTTGGGACTGGACTATCTGCACTGTTTGTTTATGATCATTAATAAGTGGATAATGACTAGAGAACGTCAGATGGATCACGTTACCGGTATGCTTCCAGAAGTGTTGCGTGTAGGTGAAGCACACAGTGCCCAGCCAGGCTAATGTTTGATGGCTATTCTTCCTTGTCAACTTGATTATATCTGTAATTAACTAAAACCCAAATGACTAGGCACACCAGTGAGGAATTTTCCCTTAATTAAAGTGTTTGAAGTGGGGAAGACCCACTTCTAATCAGGATCTTTGACGTAGGAAGACCCACCTTTAATATGGGCCACACCTTCTGCTGGCATTGTATACAAAGGACATGGAAGAAGGAAGCTCTCTCTGTCTGCTTGCTCTTGGTCACACTCTCGCTGGCAAATTTATTCCTTCACTGGCATTAGAGCCCACTTCTTCAGGATTCCAGCACATGCTGAAGACCAGCAGAGACACCCAGCCTAGTGGACTGAACAACTACTGGCTTCTTGAACCTTCCATTGATAGATAGCCATTGTTGGACTAGCTGGACCACAGCCTATAAGTCATTGTAACACATCTCCCATCTTGAGGTCCTCTAGAGAACCTTAACACATAATGAATTCCTGCACTAACAGCAATGAACACTTGAGGCAGGAGTTTCGGGTTATCTTTGGCTACACAGGTCATTCAAGACCAATCTGCGTTACCTGAGACCCTGACACACACACAAAAAAATCTAATAACAATAGCAACCCTTAAACCAACAAACAAGACAACACAAAGCACATGAATTAGCACAGTCCATTAAAAATACATAAATTTAATTTTTTCAATGTTTCATTGCCTACTAAAAGTCAAAGTTAATTTTATGAGTCAAGGCATACTTCAAAATCATAACAAAGTGGAATTCGTCTTGCAAAGGTGAGTATGTTCATTGGAAACCTCATGGTACAAGTACAAGTTTCTTTTACATTTCTTTTATGCTAGCCTCTCATCTTTACCTGTCTATATGTGGTCACACCTGTGGACAGTTGGTCATACCTGTGTACATACAGCTATGTACATATATAACTTTTACAAGTCAGTATTTACTCAGCCATAGAGTCCTGAAAATCATTGTGAAATACATCATAAATGTATACAAATTGTGTAAGTACAGACATAGCTTAAAATTATAATATGATGACCACCATGTTCTGATCATCCATAAAAATAAAAACTCTGAATTCCTTTGCGATCTGGGTGCCTCTGCCTCTTAGTATTTATTGTTCTGTTTCTCCCACAAGAACTAGTTCTTCCATCTAAGTTTTAATTTCTACTTCTTAACCAAGTGTATAAGAATACTTAAGTAACACATTGCTTAGTTTTGTCTATTTTTGAATCCCATATGAATGGGGTCATGGCCTGTTATATATTTGAACTGTATCCCTGTAAAGAGTGTAGCTATTGACTTTTATAGCTGTGTAAGTTGTACTTTTTGACTATGTGTTTCTCTTTTCTGTCCACAGCCAATAGCTACACTCAGACCACTCCAGATAGTACCGCCCCAAACAGTGGGGTTAAGCCAACTGTCTCTGACCACTTGCTCAGAGGCTTCCCTGGGCCATAACGTATCCCTACTAGTGAAGACAGTGACTCATGAATATGTATGAGTTCAGCATGAACAGACACTCTCACCAGTGCTGTTCAATAAGGCTGTCAATTCACACTCCCATCAACCCCAGGTTAGCATGTCTTTCATACACCTGTGTGAGCTTGGCACAGTCAAAGACCTTGACTTTCTCCAATTTGGCAAGTTAAAATGGTGTTCTTCCATAGGTTTAGTTTGCATTTCTGAGACTATGGATGCCACAAAACCAGTTAGTACATGTTAGTGGCCACTTATATCTCTTCTTCTTGTGACTTTGCCCGTTTTTTTCTGTGGTGATTCATTTTCTCGCTGTACAGAAGTCTCTTGGTGTATTCCTGACCCTAATTTTCTTGTCACATCATGTTACAAATGTCTTCTCCAAGCTTGACTTCTCTTTGAAAAGTAGGGTTTTATGATGAATGAAAGTTCTTAACCTTTTCAAATCTGAAAATTATTAGCCCTTCTACACCCCTGCCCCCCACGGGCATTGGCCGTCATCCTGGGCAGAGCCATCTTAGAGTTACTAAGTTGGGGCATGTTTGTCCCATCAGCTTCTCTCAATTTGTGTGTCCTTCCTTTCTAGTATTTCTGAAACTCATCCTGTGGAAACCTTTTTGGTAAAGAAAGCTAAATAGTACACGGCTCTTGCTTCTTATATAATGCTTTTGTTTTTGTTATAAGACAGTTTCACTACATATAGTATTCTGATTGCTTTCTCTAGGCACTTTGGAGATTTTATTCTCCTGCAATATGACTTAATTTCCATTTTTACACAGAAATCACCTGTGTGACTTTTTAAAAATGCAGGCAATCTGTCTTTTCTCTCTAGCTATTTTGAAGATCTTCTTTTGGTATTCCATGGTCTACACATTGCCCTTACTCCAGCTAGATATGGATTTTCCTTCTATTTCATCTTGTTTGAACTTATCAGTTAACTTGAGAAAGAGAAAAGAGACAGCGGGGAAGAATGGTCTCTCCAATTCTGTATTGTTTCCTTTTCAAAGAGAAAACTCTGATTAGGTGTGAAACAATATCTCACTTTTCCCCTCAAGCCTCTATTCTCACTGCTTTAGCTGCTTCTGATTCTGCAGTCACATCCTGAGCATGGTCATCTGCTCTTATAGTTTGTCAATTATCTTTAGCTATGGGGTTAGATATTCATACCCACTTTCTAATTTCAAATACTATACTCTTCATTTATAGATATTTTATTTGACTCAAAATATCAACATTTCTATTCCCTTTGGAGAATATTACATCTTTGTCTATAATCATGTCAACCTCAATGTGCCTGGTCTGATCTAAGATCAGGCCTAGCTAGTACATGGATAGGAGACTATTTCATCTTCTATCATTTAAAAGACTCCTAAAAACCTCTTATATCTCTCTAAGAATTAGATAAAAACATAAATTATAGATTTTCCAAAATAAGTTTTGACCTTCAAGGATAGTGATTTCCTATGACATGATCTAATCATTCTTTTATAATCTAAATATAATTCCAATTTAATACACAATCTTAAAATCCACCATAATTCTTAACCTCACTCATGTTGGCCTTATTTTGATGTTTCCAACATACTTTTATTCCTGTGGACTTTTGAAATCCATACTTAAAGTGTCTTCCTCTAGGGACCAGAGAGATGGGTCACCGAGTAAACTATTAGCCATGCATCTTGGCAAACCCAGGCTTAATCTTTTGAGACCATGTAAAGCTCCAAGTACAGTGGCACACATCTGTGGGCTCAACACTCTCACTGCAATATGGGAGGAAAAGACAGGAGAATTGCCTGGAATCCCACATGGGGCCAGTTAGCGTAGAATGTGCAACATAGACAGCAACAGAAAATGGGAGACAGACCCTGCCTCAAGCATATGCATAGAGAGAATCAGCTCCTGAAAGTTGCCCTCTAACCCCCAACATGGCACATGTGCATTCTCTCTCTCTCTGTCTCATTAAAATTTCTTTTTAAAGAAGTGTCTTCAATCAGAAGAAGAGGAGGAGGAAGAGAAGGAGGAGGAGGAGGAGGAGGAGGAGGAGGAGGAGGAGGAGGAGGAGGAGGAGGAGGAGGAGGAGGAGAAAGGTTTAGTGAGATACTAGCAGAGGAACCAGAATTCAGGCTTAGGAATAATGAAGGAAGCTGTTCCTATTCTTTGCCTTCCTGTTGGGTTCCTAGCTGAAGCCAACACAACTTCCCCTCTGTCCCCCGCCCCAAAGGCCTCCAGACCCTTCTGTCATCAATGCCATTGCTTCCCAGGCATCCGTGAGCCATCTAACCTAGAGTTAGATTTTTATTTTCTCTCTTTTAAAATTTAGACCTCTGCAAGGTAGACAGATGTTTTCTGAGAAAAGGCTGCTCCTGAAGCAGTTTCCCTTTCTGGATTTTTGCTTCCCGGCTCACAACCTCTGAAGATGTTCCCATACATTGTAACCAGCACTGCTACTGTGTCGTCTAGTTGTCCCTATGACTAAACACAGAAGTCCAAGCCTTCTTTTACCACTAGACAGTTTGTATTTAGTTTCAACAGGATGAACTCAGACCCCACTGTGAATGATTCTTCGTTTTTCCTAATTATGTTCCTCAAAAACTTATAAATAAAAAGCCAAATCTCTTTTCCTATTGTTTAATGGCACCATGGGCCAGATATTTAGCTTTCTATCGAATTGTAATTAGATTTAAAATCCAAATAGGTCATATTTTAACTTTCATTTTGGTCCCTCCCACCAGCCCCATTTCATGGACTTTGTAGTGAAATGGGCAGACACTCAGTCTTTCACTGTCTTTTCTCCAGTAGGTTCCATGGAGATCCTTTCTGGTGCCTCCAAGGGTCACAAAGATCCTGGTTTTCAATGTTCCATGTTCCTACCCTCACACCATGCCACCCTGTGGCCCTATGTACTCATTGCTAAGTAGACTCCACAAGTTTCTGCTTCAAGAAGCAAACCCACAACCTCCAGATGTACCTGACAGATGTTCCAGGAATGTTTCCTTAATTAATTAATTAACTAATTAATTAATTTAAATTAATTAATTTATTTACTTTGGAAGCACAGGGAAGAAAGGGCTAAGGGTCCAACAACTCAATAAGAATCCATCCAGGAAAGGGGGTCAACATCCCTTTCTTGTACCCATGATCATGGACAGTATTTCCTCTGGAACTCTCCTTGCTTTGTTTAGTGGGAGGAAATGTTCAGATCCTGGAAGTGATGTTTAGAAAAGCAGGTACAGTAACTGCTAAGGTTTAAAGTTTTTTTTGTTTTTTGTTTTTTTTTTTTTTGGTGGGTTGGTCGGTTTGTTTTCCCACCAAAAGTCCTGCTGCGGAAATTTTCCTCCTTTGCTGCAATGATGTTGTGAGATGGGGGGGGGGGGGTCACGATGCCAAGACAGGTTAATGCCTCCCCGTGGCTCCTTTTAATCTCTTCCTGACATACCTAGTTAATTTTCCACTTTCCCCTCCTGAAGCAATAGGAGACCCTCCTCAGAAGCTGCCCAGATGCTCAAGCCACATGCCTGGACTCTCAGCCTCCAGCCATGAGCCAGAATAACTGTTTCCCCCCCCCCTTTTAGAACTGATCCAATCTCAGCTATCTAGTTCAGAAACAGGAAACAGACTGACAGCGATTCTGAAGAATGCCTCATTCTCACTCCTGAACTCAGCTTCCATCTTAGCAGTTCATTTACACACGCTAGTGTAAAGGTAGGAAGGTTTTAGGCAGTTTTAATAGTCAACAGATGTTATCTATGATAAGCTCAAGGTGTGTTTCTGTTTATTATTAATTCTCAGGAAAAACTGCACTCTGAGGGCATATCTGTTGAATATATAGGACAGAATCCTGTAGAAGATACTGAGTGAAAGATACTCTTGCTTCTAGAAAATGATGTTTTAGGAAAAGAGAAATAGCTTAAGGATTACCCCAATTTTTATATTAAAAATATTTTTGTTGTTTCTTCCTTCCTGCAACTCTCCCAGCTCTTATAGTTTCTAGAGAAGGCAGCTAGCTCAGCCAGAGCTGCTCACCCACCCATTACTCGGAGACAAGGCACAATGCCCAGTCAAGTGTCCCGGCCCTTTAACACAGGCTCATTGTCTTGGAACCAATGGCAGCGTGTCTAGATTTCATTTTCATCTCAAATTTTATCTCACTCTAAAACGTTTGGGGTATAAATGTTTAAGAATAAACTTTAGAATACAATTAGCAGGTTGTGTGATGTATTTCCACTTTTAATAAATGGAGTGTCCACTAGAATTAGCATTACTTTTCACAGAAGAAAAAAAATCAAGCAAGGAAAACTGTGGAGAGATGAATTCATGTGACAGTTAGAGCAAGAGTTTAATGACACAAAGGGCAAGAACATCAGAGCTTTGCCTTTTCCCTTTTACAATTACAACTTGACATATTTCAGGATGTTGTTACTAAGATGAACCTTTAAGCAGAAAGCAAAAAAACCCAAAAACCACATACATGAAGAGTCACAGGGCACTCAAAGCCTAACCAAGACTGACGTGAGCATCATCTTTCCTAGACTTTTTGGGCAGGGAGATGCCCAGTCCTTTCTTCAGTCCATATTGATCTGTGGAGTCATGGAAGGTGAGCCTGAGAAGGACCTTAGACGATACCTCATCCAGATGAGGATCCAGACGATGCCCAAAGAGGCTGATGGTCGGCTAAAGTCCCACAGGCAGCTGGTAGCCCTAAACTCTCTCCCAAATCACACTGGCAATGGATGCAATGGAAATACTGTAAAATGTCCACATCAACATCAACCCTAGAAAAGCAAACTTGTGATCTATGAGAGAAATGTTCATGGGGAAATCGTGTTTTAAAAATGCCTGCTATCCCTGGGATATTTTATGAAAATGATTTGTGCAAAAGTTTAAAGGAGATGCACGTGAGAGTGAGCTCCATTCCTCTTTAGTTGAGAGAGGGGGATAGAATGGAGGTGAATGGTGTGAAGCAACAGAGAGCCAAGGGAGTTTCAGTTCATGATAAGGGCCTTTTCAAAGGTCAAGGTTATCCACAGATGGGATGAGGAATGAGAACATTCGTCATGGGAGGCTATTACAGCAGAGGCTGGGAGGGGGGTCTTGTCAGGGCTTCTACAGCTTCTGAATGTAGACAAGCTATAGAGACAACTTGGGAAGATGCTGGAAACAGATATCTGATTCTATGCCCAAGAGGGACTGTATTTCAGGGAAATGTATCAGACATATTAAGAGAGTTCTGCAACTTAAAACTCCATAATTTTGTTCCCAAGGCAATGGGAGTGGTTTGCAGTGGCAATAAGAAATCTGCATTCTAGTTTGGGTCCTCTATGATTTTTTTTTTTAATAACTCATTGCATCACGCCATTGGGACTCAGATTTTCTGCCTGTAAAATCAAGTAAGGTTACATGTCTCGTAGGGCTCCTACATGCTAGGAGTTGTGTTTCTGAGGGTAACCTGGAAGAAATTAATCTCCAAAGTTCCTGGGAACTTCTTCAGAACATTTGGGTGATGGAGATTATCTTGGAATGGCTGTCAGTGACAGCTGGGCAAGGCTGTGTGATATGTCTGCTTTTTTGGAGTTGGCAGGCATTCTGGCCAGGATCTGTCTGTCTCCCACTGGTCAGGAGGAGACAGGGTTGAAACCTGGGAACACAAGAGTCTTGCCACTTGCTTTAATTATCTTTGTGACCCAGTTACTATTCAGAAAAGAATATCTAATAAGGCGGCTTCTCTGCTGTTCAGTAAGGAGTGTGTTAGGATGACCATGAAGTGACCTTTCTGTGGAATCTATACCTCTGGATGGGGAACTGGTATGGCATGGCTCTATGCTTATTACAGATGTGCCTTGCCAAGTCCATGAGCCTTAGTGATGACCTAATGTTGGGTTCTGCTTTGTCCTTGACATTACTCTTCCATGTCCACTTTTCCATCTGTTTTCCCACAGGAACATTTATTTGCTAAGTCTCACCCTTGCAGCTCCTCATCTCTCCCTGTTAAAAAAATATAATGGTGTTTGAATGGTTTGCCTTGTATCTTCTCTTCCAAAATATAGCCATCCCTTATTTCAGCACATTTCCTTTGGGGCCCTCCCAACCACCACTTACCTAGACATAGATGGAGCTCCAGGCATTTGTTCATCGTCTTTACCTAGGGAATATTTAGTTTACCTGGGCATTTCTAATGGAAGGAGTGAAAGCAATTTCTTTGATGTGTCAGTGGGAAACTTCAGACCTCAAATCAGAGGTGTGGGTGAGCAGGTTATCCCCTGACTAGGGAAGGGTGCCTTACAGGTGAACACAGAGAAGCCATAGTGTCCTGTCAAGTCCCTAGACACCATGACTCCTCCATCTATACTTTTTCTAGAAAATGTTTCCCGATCTTCAATCCTTTATTTCCAACTGTGTCCTAGACAGGATCATCCAATGCCATTTCCAAGCTCAAAGCTCACCTGGTCAACACTATTCTTGGATCTTTCCCCCAAACTCACAGCTTCCTCAAGTCCATAAATTAAGGGACCACCTTTACCTAATGTAGGTTAGAATAATACAATGTATCTTTATATTTGATACATGCACTTATTTACTTGCAGTAAATGCTTAATAATGATGTATCCAAATGAAGCAGAGGGTGCGTTTGAAGACCTAGATGAGAATTGAGAGGATATCATAGAGGGAGGGAGCTTTAGTTTCCAATGGTGGGAGGGGATTTAGTTTCCACATCCTTAATCCAAACAGGTCTTCCTTCTGGTGCAAGGTCTGAATGGGTCCTGAAGGAATTCACCAGAGAAATTTAATTTGTAAGACATAAGGCCACAAAATACTTATTTTCTCCGATGCCACTGTTTCAGCTTCTAGAAAAGGATGTATTATCAAAGCTATAAACAAATGGACCACAAGCCTGCTTATCTGAAGGACCAAGCATCTATTTACACATAATTGTGAGTATCACTCAATGCTAAGGGTCCATTTGTTGTCACTGGTGAATTCTAGAATGCTTTCTTTATTTTTATTACCTGCTTTGTTCATAAATATGTCTTATTCCCTATTCCTACCCTGATCCCTTTCTAATTGTTTTGTTTAAGTCAATATTCTTAAGATGGTATTTTTATCACTAAAACATTTTAGTTTTGACTTTAAAAATACAGATGGTCTTTGACTTAGAAAGAACTTACATCCTGATAAAATAAGTAAGTAAGGTATTCATTGTAAATTGAATGTATTGTTAAGTTCAAAGTTCACTTAATATGCCCGGGCTGGTCAGTTTTTGTCAACTTGACCTAAGCTATAGTCTTATGGGAAGAAGAAACCTCAGCTGAGAAAATGCCTCCATCAGACTGGCCTTTAGGCAAGTCTGTGGGTACACTTTCTTGATTGATTTTTGCAGAGAGAGGGCTCAGCCCATTGTGGTTGGTGCAACCCTGGGCAGGTGATCCTGTGTTGCATATAAAAGCAGGGTATGTAAGCCATGGGAGCAAGCCTGTAAGCAGGTTCCTCTAGGCTCCTGCTTCAGTTCCTGTCCTGACATCCCTCAATGATAGATTATCATATGGAAGTTCAAGCCAAATAAATCCTTCCCTTTCCAAGTTGCTTTTGGCCACAGTGTTTATCACAGCAAATAGAAAATCAAGCTAAAATGTTGTGGATACCCAACTAATAATGAAATGAACAAGTGGGCAAACAAATTGTAAAAATAACAAAATGGAACTTCTATCTATAAAAAGTGATTAAAATTAGACATTTGGCTAGATAGAAAGCAATCCGTTTTCAGAGAACAATTCAACAGAAAGATGCATTCTATAGTTCATCTTAGGAGACTTGCATAAATTTGATGTCTAAACCATCAACAAAGGTAAGAGAAACAACAGACCAATCTGTCCATAGAAATAGACTTAACAATCTTGAGTCAGGTATGATGGCAACATTTGCAATTACAGTAACTTGGAAGGATAAGGCTATGAGTTCAAGGCTGGCCTGGAGTACCTAGCAAGTCCAAGGTCAGCTTGATCTAAAAAGGGAAACCCTATCACAAAGACAAAGACATTCTGAATACATTATAAATAAAATTTGGCAGAGTATGAATATAGTCTATGATATTTCAAGAATTTAACTCTGTTCAGAGGAATCTCAAGCACAATACAGCTTCCAAATATACTTGGTAGTTATCAAAGAATGAATTTTTGTGACCTTATGAAATACATGTGCTGAGATCTGATCCCCAGTAGGATAGAGGCAGAGCCTTTGAGGAACAATTTATGAGTGTGGAGCCCTAATGAAAGACATTAGTCTCTTTATAGAAAGAGATCAGAGTGTCCTCTTTATGCCGTGTGATATAAGACTATAAGCAGATATACTATAAGCAATGGTGGTCCTCGGCGGACCTGGCAACGTTGGTACCACTATCCCAGACTTTTGATTTTGGGAGCCTTGTGAAACATGCTACTTTATCTATGGCATTTTGTTATGACAGCCTGGGCTTTGGCAGTACTGGAATTCAAATGGTGACTTTATGGGCAATGAATTGGGGTACTCCTAGTTACTCAGGGTTTATTTGCCTTTTCAGTTAACAGGAGCAATATCAACTCTTTATGTGCATGCATATTGCTTATGAAGTTTGACCCATGCAGATTTGCATTGCTGCTCCAACAGTTTGGGTGGGTACCGAGTATTTCTATCACCCCATAAAACTCTCTCTAGAAACTTGGCAATTACTAATTTCTTTCCATTTTGTGAATGTACATGTGGTCACACATTGCAATATTTTGTGTCTGGTCTTTTGATACGGGTGGTATTAAACAGATACTGAACCCATTCCAGGTCACTGCATTCGGTACTGGTTCAGTTGATTCTATTGCTGACTTTGCATACACAAGACTTTGATTTTGTTTATTTATTTGCCCAATAAATGATATTTGGACTGTTTCTAAGTTGTGGAGATTGTGAATAAAGCCACTATAAACCTTCACATATGAATTTTTGTGAAGCTGTGTTTTTATATCTCATGGGCAAATACCCAGGAGGGGTGAGTGAGGTCAGCCTCTCTGAGAAACTGCCAAGTTCTTTCTCAGAGCAGCTGCACCGTCTTGCACTCCTATCATCATCAAGAAAAAGTTCCAACTCCACCATGTCATCCAGTCCTGGTACCATCCGTGCATCTTTAGCCATTATATATAGCATTGGACAGATACCAAGTCCTGATGGTTCCTAAATTTTGTAAAGCAAGTAGCCAAATTTTGGAAATGAGAGAACTGCCAAAACTTTTGCCTAGACTCATTTACTTGTTCGTTTGGATAGAGAGGAATACACACCCCTGTAAGAAAACTATGAAGAAAAATGACTTAATCAAAATAGAGAGTGAACGGGGGGGGGGGGGGTCATTTATTTTGTACTTAATAAGAGGACTCTACGATAGTGACATTATTTATAAGGCAAGTTGCTATGCAATTACTCTATGATTATTTTTGGAACCTAATATATTTCACAATCAAAATTTTTAAAAAGAGGTTGGAAAGATAGCTCAGCAGTTTAGAGTGTGCTGCTTTTGCAGAGGATCTGAGTTCAGTTCTCAGCATCCACACTGGGAGGCTCTCCACCAGGTGCAGGGAACTTTATCCTTTGAGGTCTAAGGAGACCTCCACCTGAGTATGTATGTGTGTATGTGTGTGCACACACACAGTTAAACATTTGTTTTAAATCTCAATTTTTAAAGAAATAAACTTGATTAATATAAACCGCAGAACATAAAGAGCAACATTTTTAAAATTCTTTTAAAAAGGAGTTTGAGCACAGTAAATCAAAGCCTTAGTAGAAGCATTTTATAGAATTTGAACACAAGAATTTCTGAAAACATAAAACTTTCCTTTAAACATGCCTAGATAGAGTTACGTATGGTGGTGCACATCTTTTGTCCCAGTATGAGAGGCTGCGGCTGGAAGATTATAAATTCAAGGCCAGTTTGAGTTACATAGTAAGATCAGATCCCAAAAGAAACAAACAAACAAATGAAATAAAATGAGATCTGCTTAATTTTTAAGAGCACCTTCTGCATTTGTTTGTAGCTACAGGCCACATTGCTAATCTGTCAGTTCATCTACTCCCAGAAGCAACAGATACACACACTAGAAAGGTTCATTACACTGGGTTGGTTCTTAATGATGGACAAAGAGTAGGCTTTTGCTAAAAACCATGAGTAGGATGGGCTTTGAGTCAAGGTCCTCACAGAAGCTTGACTCACCCCTCGACACCTCCACATCACCATCTAGACCACACAGCTCTAACAGACTGGTTGTCACTGACACCTTGTAAGGATGTTACCTGTGACGACGCTGGGGATTTTGGAGAGAAAGCTCTTAACTGTTCTGACGGGCACACCTCCCGCCTTGTCATCTTGCATCTTTGAAATGATGTCCTCAATCTGAAAGAGGTTGGGAGAAAAGAGGTGTCATTTGTTTTTCTTGCACATTAAGGGACATGCAGGCCACAGTTTAACAGTGCTGGTGTGTATAACACGAATGCTAACAACAGGAATCAGGGGAGACCCCAGCCGGTCAGGAAACATCAATGTTTAGGTGTGCTCTGTAGGAACAACCTGCCAGTGCACCAAGGGAAGAAGGGTGATGTGCATTGTGGTTTTCAATAAAATCTTACACGAACATCAATATGTAAATGATGAGATTTCTCCTCCTATTCAAAGTAGGTTTATATCACAGAAAACCGCCATATTTGAGTCCTCCAAAATGGTAGTTTCCTAAGGTTCATCCTAAAATGTTAACATAAACTAATCATTAGGAAGTTCAAACAGGGATGCCTCCAGGAGAAAGTCCACAGTGGGAACAGAGCAGCAGAGAGATGGGCTATGGAGGACTAGGGCTTGTAGGCATGAATTCACAATCCAAATGTAACTTCCTGGGCAGGAATGTTCAGAATAGGCTATAGAACGTAGGTAACAAGGTTGTGAATATTTTTTTTTTTAGGGAGATGGAACACTTCGATGAGGAGAGGGGCTAACATGTAGGATCGACATCGTTTGGTTCTGTAACCAATAGAAATATCCTTAAATCATTGGGATGACTTCTTTGTGCAAGACCTTATTGGAAACACATAGTTTTGAAGAATAAAACCTAACTATTACTTAATTTCCTCTAGCTCAACATACTATGATTGTGCTTCAAGGGTAACTGATTTTCTCAAAGGCATGGGGCTAATAACTGCTTTGGCAGCAACAGATAAGTTGTTAGGTACAAAGTTAGGGCACACTACTAGATTACTCCACTATCACCATTAAGATCAGTGAGAATGCCCACCTGACATTCAACATACATTATAATCCATATACACAGAGTGTACTTGCTCCCAAGTCTTTGACTAGAGATAGACATGAGACATGACCTAAACCAGGACCCAGGGCACTAATGTCTTCTTGCTCTGGGTTGGTAGGAAAGGGAAACTGGACGTCTGTAATCAACACCAATGGCCATGATAGACATGTCCCAGCCATCACCAAGTCCCATAGATGCTTCACAGCACAGTCAAGTTGGAATCTGGTTGTAAACTCCAGGGCTTAGAATTTTAACCCTGAGCTGTTTTACTTTCCAACAGGATTCTCAGAAGTACAGCCAAGAGTGGAAGCCACCTTTCTCTGGAAATTTCTTGTTTTTCTTGCAAAAGTACAGAGAAAGAGGGGCTAAGGATCTGGCTCTGAGGCACAGCATTTGTCTAGAACTGTAAAATGTCCTGTACTGCATCCCAAATACAGCTAAACAAACAAACAAATAAACAGACTGGTAGGATCCTAAGGCCCCAGCCCTCAGATGACAGTGACTATCTCATAAGCAGGAGAGTCATTCTGAAGCCCGGAAATCTGTATTCTGCTTAATTACAAACTAAGAAGGAATTGGATCCATAGTCTCACTGTCCACCTCAACTACTGCTCGATTCTCTGCTAAACACAACCAAATAACCACGCTGTGTACCACTCATCCAACCTGAGGAAAAAATGGTCACATTTAAAAAGTAATCTAGAGCTTTGATCTAGTGTGCTGCTTGAAACCGGAAACATCAGTTACATTGATGGTTGCTATGGGAAAGCCAGAAAAAAAAAATCTTTGAGGATTGGCAGGAAGCCAAGAATTCAATTCAGTTAGGCTTCCAAGTAGGCCTTAGATTGTAATAATATTCAGTCTTGGCTATTGCAGGCCGGAGGGAAGAATTGGCTGCACAGAGGAATTCCCCATGGCTCCTCTCTCCCTGGCTCTCTTGCTTCACTACGTGATGGAATCTCAGAAGGACATGTTTACTAAAGAAGAAGACACATAGGTCTCATTCTGTTGATACACAATATGTCAAGAAGTGTAATAGCCAGATCAAAGGGTCAGTCACACTGGGTATGGTTGCATGGGCCTGTCATCACAGCACTAGAGAAGTAGACAGGAGCCATCCCAGGTTCAAGGCCAACCAGGCTGCAGAGTGAGACACAAAAGGAAATAACAGAAAGGATTGCCTTTTTCCTATGCCTCACTGGACTGTACAGGGGTTACATTCTGAGCAGTTTATAGCATCAGAAGTATGAAGAAAGAATTTTGCAATGTCCCTTTGCCTGACTCTGCTGTGGTACTGGTACACACTGTAGTCCCTGCCCGGCCTTAAGGTGGAAGGGAATCCACCCACTGGCTTTTGATCATGAGACTAACCTGGGTACTGTTTCTGAATACAGTGTGACCATAGGCTTATCACACTCCTGTGTCTTTGTGGTTGTGCTTACCTCCTTTGATTCCGGCCTTAGATAGCTGATGTCCCAAGGAGGATGTGAGACATCTTCAGTGAATAGGACCAAATCCATGTCAGTGCAACTCTGGCTTACCTGCTCACTCAGAAGTAGTTTCTATGCTCTTGACTCAAGGATGTTTACTTAAAGCAAAATATAATAAGGCTTTGACAAAAGGCACTTTTCAAAACTTGCCAAAGCCATACTGGATATTTGGCAGGCAATCAGAATGGATGTATTTTAGATTTTGGGTGCCTTTGCAACTAATCCCCTTTTAAAATGTTGAAACTCAATATACAGTATTTACCGTCTACTTTAAAACTCTTATAGGCTGCCCTGGCTTGGGTTGTTTGTCACACCATTGCGTTAAGACAAGCAGACAAGGGTTTGGCAGCTACAGCAACACGCTCTCTCTCTGAAGTTCCTTGTCATGAGTTTTGTAGAATTCCCAATTTACAAGAAGGCCTTGGGAGCTTATCAGAACACTGGCAAGCATTTTCAAACACCTACTTTGTGATTATCTGTTTTGGATATCTTCAATAGATATCTAATTTGTTCATCAGTCTTTAGCAAAGATGTTAACATGGACCTGAAGGTCATAGGACTAGTAAGTGACAAATCTGGGATTCCTATTTGGAGTCTCTTTGAATCCATCCTTTCTGATCATCAGAAAACCTTATCTACCACCCTGCTTTATCTCCTTGGGGACAGGGAGACAGGAATAGACTTATATTTTCCCGACTGTTCAGTTACATCTCACTCTGACACCTTTTGTTCCCAGGGAATATGAGTACATTCCCTGACATCCTTTGATATAAAGACCCATGTCTTAGGGAATGTGTTTGGACCTATGTGCCCTTATGCCAATCAAGGAGCAGCTGGCCCCGTCTGACAGCCAGGTAGAGCAGAGACACCAGCTTGGCTGGTTCTGCCTGGGTGAGCCCCAGGAATAAGGGTGCTCTTCTCTAAGTGCTCAGCACCCAGCACAGATAACAGGTACAAGATTTTTCCAGCCGCCACTATACTAGCCAGTGAGCTTTCTTTTCCAGAATTGATAGACAGTTCACTGAATTAGTCCTGAGTGGGAGAGAGGGAGAGGAGCCATCTCTTTGGAACCGGACATTGTGGAGGGACCACAGCACTAGACTGAGGTCTAGAGAGGGGCCTGCAGCCTCTCCAAAGTGCCCCGCATCTCTGAACATCACTATCCTATCTCTTTTACATTTGTTCACTAAGGAGATAATCTGCTTTGAAAACGGAAGAGTCTGTGCTGACCTGCCTGGTACTAAATTGTGTCTGAAGGGTAACAGCATCATAGGTTGGAGTTGGGGTTGGGGAGGACTTGGGAGTCCTGACTTTTTTCATTACAAACTACATCAGAGATATGACATCAGAAACCAGGGGAAGATGCAGCCCCAAGAGGCCCTGACACTGACCCTTCTTGGTCAGCCGAGGTCTGTTCATCTCTACCTTTCTAGATGACAGTTCTGTCAGAAATGACAAAGGGTCCATATTAGTATTGTTTGTACAATTTAATGATCCAATTAACTAGTTTATTTATTTTATGCATTGTTTCCTTAGGAGAGGATGTAAAAAAAAAACTGTCAAGAGTGGGAAGATTATAGAGCAATTATTAAAAAGAAAAATGTCTACAACTCCAGGGACGGAAGATATAAATATATAAGTTATAAACATAAATAAGATGATGCCCTGTGTCTCTGGCATGGAGATCTTTTCATCCAAATGCTTACCCTGACTTTGAAATCAGCTGCTCACTTCTACTTTGGCTCTTGCATTTAATTAAAGACCTAGTCTTTTCTAGTTAATGAATAAAATTGTGATTAGAGGCAGGAACCTGAGCTGGCTGATGTCAGTCACAATTCACAATGTGACATGTTGTGGCTTCATTGAAATGACCTGTCCCATCTGGCTCCCAGAATACACACACACATACATATACACACTCACACATACATACACACAAACACAGACATAAATACATACATATATATATGCATATACACACATACATGTGTGTATATATACATATACACACATATGTATATATGTGTATATGTACACACATACATATATGTGTATATATATATACATACATACATATATACATACACACATACATATATGTCACTGTTATTTATCAAACTCTTAAATGTACTCAGGTTCATTTAGTCACATTTAATGAAGGCCTTAAGTTAGTATCTATAGTTAAAAGGCAGGTAGGTGGGCTGGGGAGATAGCTCAGTGGGTAAAGGGCTTGCTGACCAAGTCTAGCACCCAACTTTGAACCTCTAGAACTTATATAAAGCTGGGATAGCAGCATGCTTCTGTAACCCTAGTGCTCCTAGTGAGACAGAATGGGCCAGTTACTCTCCCAAAATACATCGGTGAACACTTACAGAGACCCTGTCACAAACAAGGTAGAAGGTGAGAACTAATGCTCAAGGTTGTTGTCCTCTTACCTCCACATGTGACTATCACACACACACACACACACACACACACACACACACACACACACACACACACACACACCCCTGCATCTGCACATGTGAATGCTCACTCGCATGTGCATCCATCTAGACATATCATACATATACACACATACACTGTATACACAGCACATCAGAAACTGGAGGAAGAATCCATTCTCTGTCATAATGGATTGGTCCAATTAGTGGTTCAGGGATCCAGGCTTGTGGCTAAGAAAGTGTTGGAGACATCTGGACCAAAAAAAATGAAACATTAAGGGATTCTACTGCAGGAGGTTCTTGGCACAGAGTCCATCATAACTCACCACCATCATTGCTTTTTTTTTTTTTTTCCCATCCCAGCTCAAGGCTTGAAGAGCACCTTGGGGTTCCACCTTCTAGCTATTACAATGCATGTTAAACAGTTTTGAGGGAAACTGACTGTTTGAATCACTGTGTTGGTTATGACAGTAACAGTAGCCTGCAGGCTTTCTTCCCTAGGGAGCAGCTTGTGTGGATGGCAGCTGACATTACTTTGGTGGCTCACTTCTAGAAGAGGCTTCACATTGCTGCTAACAACAGGACAAAACAGGCGAGTTTGCATTTGTTCCTCTAGTAAGGAAAAGCACGTTTCTTTCTAAAAGACCCCAATGTCTTCGCAAGTCTCAGGACAGAAGGGAGTCGCACAGCGACTTGGAGCTCCAAAGGAGGATGGGAAAAGGTGCTTGGCTTTTCCAGCCCCCGTACCGCATGAGTGCAGGGGAGGAGAGTAGAAATGGGGTTGGACCAACCAACTAGCATTATAAACTCCGAAAACCTCATGGTTACAGACACTCATAAAAGGATGGGCAGGTCCTGGCTCTTCTGTTTTCTACACTGTAGCGTGCATGGTGTCCTTATTAGGGGAATGTGTACATTTAACAGCATTAAAATATGTCGATGGCGCCCTAGAGCATCCTGTTACAAGCTCTATAAGGCTCCATGTCTCTTCTTTATTTCAGTTATCATGCCAATTTGTATGTGTGTTTTCTGTTAGACTGTTTTGCTCACCATGGAGTCCACATTAGTATTAAGTGTTCAGTAGATAGCCATTGAGCAAATACAATAACAAACAGTTGAATGAGCACCACAGTCTTAAAGGAATTTGCCTCCAAGGCCAGCACTGAATGGTGCTCAGCACATTACAAGAGCCTCCAGGGTACTGTAATCTCACTTACTCAACTTGCAGTCTAAAGTAAATTTGGTATTTACATTTAAGGGCATCTTTCTTTGAGACTGTGTTCTATAAAAAGATTTCATAAATTTTAGTAACTACATTCAAGGAAAACCTCCCCAGGCATTCAGTACCAGCTGAGACTGGAGCTGGATTTCCAAGGATCTGACCTGCCATGTTCCAGGCAGGGCGAAGCAGATGGATGAAACCACCAGTTGTGGGCTATGGCTTTAATATTACTACATGTAGTATTTCATAAGCTGCTTTCATGGGAATGTTTAATTGAAGAGACACACAGGAAGAATGGTATTCCAGGACAGTGACTGAATAGCTTCAGAGAAAGCACCTGTGCCTTGAGCTTGGTAAGAAGGCTGAGCTGGAGGCTGAAGGCAGCCTTGTCCTTTTTTTGTTGTTTCTCTGAAAAACAAGAGTGCTGTGAGGACTGTGGGTTACATGAACTGGAATGTCTGACTGAAAAAGGCCAGCTCCAATGGATGGAGAGCAGAGGACACTGATGGAGAGCAGAAGACACTGGGTGGAGGGCAGAGGACACTGGCTAGAGAAACATGACAGCACTCTTGAAGTGCTCAATTCTTCATTAGCATCTCCTCAAATGACCCTAAATTGCCTGTTATCTGCTTCTTGACATCTTTTCTCTACTAATCAACAGGCCAGTATTGGGATGTGTGTGTGTGTGTGTGTGTGTGTGTGTGTGTGTGTGCATGTGTTTGTGTGTGTTTATATGTGTGTGTATGTGTGTTTGTGTGTGTGTGTGTAGTGTGTTTGTGTGTGTTTGTGTGTGTTTGTGTGTGTGTGTGTTGGGGTAAATAGCTCAAAGACACATGAGACTCCCAAATAGTGAGATTAGAGTGGGAAAACCAGGTCTATACTTGGCTGCTGGATCTCCATTCCCTCTGATGAAGACATTTCTGGGGAAACCGAGCTTAGCTGAGTGGAAGAGGGTGCAGAAAACTGGGCAGTATCATGTTCATAATAGTTTAACATATAAGATGAAAAACAGAAAATTTCCCTTCTCCAACAAATGAGCCTGGCCTAATCCTTGGACCCCAACAGTGTTTTACCTTATAGGTTACCAAGGTCATGTAATAAAGGTTAGGGGCCTTGAGGTGGGAGAGTGTCCTAAATTTTAAAGGTGTGCCCCATTTATTCACAGTTCCTGATGGCATAGGACTTCCTACTTATAGGTGGCTAGAGAATGATGTGACAGACAGTAGAAAATGGTCATGGACACAGGGTTTCCCACTTTCAAACATGATGGAAGAAACTAGAAGCCAAGGAATGCTGGCAGCCTTTGGAAGGACACAGATTCCATTCCAGAATCCACACAAAGAAATAACACCCTTGCTAGCATGTTGATTCAAATTCAGAGAAACCTAGTTCAGATGCCTTCAGGACTGAGACAGTACATTTCATTATTCAATTAAGATGCTAAAATTTGAAATTTATTGTGATCACAACAGAAAACAAATATACACTGTGCCCTCTCCACCCAAGACTAGTAAATGTTTGATATTCTGCACTGTTTCCAAAATCAGGCTAGTGTACCTCCTGGCAGGAAGTGGGGAACTTTCCTACATGGCTTTCTGCCATTTTGAACTGTTTAATGGATAAACCAATAGTCAGCCACCACTTGGGCAAGATGGCAGCTGGGATGGCGGAAATGCATCCATTGATAACTTGGCATGGCACCATTTCCTCCATGGCCTTCTTGGTCTCCTTGGACCAGACCATAACATGGCACCAAAAAGAGGGGAGCAATGAAAATTCAACAGGCCACCAGATTGGGAATCCTGACCCCAGTGATTTGGAGGGGGTAGGTTTTGCTTTCTTTCTCAGGGGAAAGGCTTATACAGAGCCTGGAGATGGATGTTGACTAGGGAAATGTATGGCAAAGGAAAAAAAAAAACAGTTCTAGAGCTGGTTCAACGTGCTATTCAGGAACTTCCTGCTGAATTGACATTCTTACTATGATTTTGTGAAATTGACATGTTTTATGGGTTTGATTGTGTCTTTCCAAGTCCACATATTGGAGTCCTAGCTTCCAATACTTTAGAATATGATCTTATTTACAAAGAATGTCTTTATAGAGGTAACCATGTTTGATACATTACTAGTGTAGATTTTCATACAATACAGCTGGCATTATTACATAAGGGAGAAATGTGCATGAAAATACATACATAGAACTTCTATATTCTATGAATATAAGAATGATATGGAGACAGAAGAAGAAGATAATCTAAGAAAAGGGGCTTGGTAATGTGCTGTGGTTTGGCTTCAGCTGCCCCTGAAGACTCATGCATTGAAGACTCAGCTTCCTAACCACTATGATGTGAGCAGCATCCCTCTGCCTCACCCTTTTAGCCACATGTTTCTACCATGTCACTGTGTAAAAGCAATGAAGACAGCTAAACAGGAAAGCTCTGGAACAATGAGCCACCACACATGTTGATCTTCAGGATTATGTCTCAGTGATAGAAGGCTGCCTGACACCAGAGAGAGCCAAAGAGAGGGAACTACCCTAGGAAGACATGATTTGGAACTTTCAAGTCTATAGAAATACCAGACAATTTCCATTATTTAGGCTACCAGAGCTTGTGACAATTATGGAAGCCCTACAAATAAATATGCTCCTAAAACTACTTTATAGGAATGAATTCATAGGAATGATTTTTCCAATTATTTTTATTACATTCCTCTACCCCCTTTGCTCCTCTTCTCTTCCCTGCCCCCATTATCTCTTTCTACACTACACTACACACACACACACACTACATGTTTAATGTTTAATTATTTCTAAATTAGATCATGTTTCACGTGCTATATTAACTAATTTAACTTCTCACATATTGGTCATTCCCTAGGGCATCAGACAGCCTACTGCTTCAAGGCTTTGGCTTTTAGAAAGTTCAGTCTGTGTCTAATGTCAGGGATGAAAGTAAGGACTGGATTCATTGGCCAAAGAAAAGCAAGGGATCATACACTGAGTGATTCATCTCAAAAATCCTCCATGGTGGTTTTATTACATGTAATTTGGAATAGGTCCCATGAACATCACATCTTTTTGTGGGGGAGATTCCCCAGTCTCTTCATGAAAAGATTTGATAAGCATTAGATGAAAACAAAATCTGTCCACTTTCAGACAACATCACTCATTCCCTTGAAACTCAAGTGTCTCTGTGAGCTCTACTTGGGTTTCTGGGCCCTTCAATCCTGCTCAATACTCCTGCCACCTGCAAGGTAAGTGATGTTCCCTTAGCAAGAAGGGGGAAGGGGGAGGAGTTAGAGCGGAAGATACAGGAAGCTGTGGCTGGCCTCTAAAGTGGCCCTCACTGCTCATCTGTCCCATGAGCTTTCCTAGATGCGGGGCTTCGGTGAGGCATAGATGAATGGAGTAGAGCTCTGGGGACAGTGGTGCCTGCCTTCACTACAGACACATCTACCCTTGCAGAGAAGTGGAGGCTGGTATGGGTATCAAGGGTGATGTCCTGGCCTTATAACATTTTTGGAGAAGGCTAGCACCAGTAAAAATAGAGGCAGATTCTTTAAAATGTCCTTTGTGTCTCCCAGGATCTTCCTTTCAGATGCCAATAACATGTTACTTTAGACCATCCCTGGAGCATGCAGAACTCTGGGGAACAGGGAGGTAGAGGTTTCTGGTGGGTATTGATGAGATGGAGAAGGACTTTCATCTGCAACTGGGAGAGGGGATTATGTCTTATGGTAACAAGTTCTGACAGCTAAAAAGCCTTTGACAACAGGAAGGTCTTCTGGGGATAGGGAAATATGATGAGAATGAGAATCTCTCCACCCCTCCCCGTGTGTGTGTGTGTGTGTGTGTGTGTGTGTGTGTGTGTGTGTGTGTGTGTGTGTGTGTGTGTGTGTGTGTGTGTGTGTGAGCGTGCACGCGCCCCGCATGCGCGTGCACCAGCCAGAGGTGAAATTCAGTTGTTTGGAGTGTGGTAGCTTTGCTGGTAGGGACAGAACAAAAGGCCCAAAGAATGTGATGGCAAGTGTGTCTGCCTCCCCGAGGGAATGGATACGATGGGAAGAACCCTTTTCTGCCTGTCCTAGCACAGTTGTGTGGCTCTGGTAGGGCCCAGACAGAAACACCTCGAGGCTTATACCTCAGCCCTAGCTGCAGAGCAAAGAGTGTATAGACCCAGGGTGGTGGTAGAGATGGGTTTGGATGGTGGGATGGGCCAGTGAGGGACAGACATGGGTGGAGACTGTGTCCACAGGACAGAGGGAAGATCACCAAGGAGCTGAAGAGCTGTGAGCCTCTGTAGAGGCAGACATGACAAAAACTGTCATTAGATCCCAGGGACATGCCAGTCCAGTACAATCACACCTTGTTTGCCCATAAGTTGCTGTCCTTCTCTGTGACTCCAACAGGGGATACTGCCTTCCCAATCCTCTGTTCAGAGTCTAAATTGTTCAGGCAATAAATACCAACAAGATAGTTTTGTTTGACTTTATTCAGGTTATAGTTTTTCATAAGTCATTGTTTACTGTGAAGAACAACCCAATTGTTGTACATCCTTTAAGCAGGTTGGGATTGGTGAGTTGGGGAGCTGATGTAAGATCCACATAGGATGGAGCCCCATGGACCAAGGGGTCCTCTGGCCACTCACAGTGAGATGAAGAGGGTGAAATGGCAATGTTGCCCTCTCAGAGATATTCTTCACACTTTGGTGTCAAGAAGGGAGAGACTTTGAAGAACAGAAGGTGCCACACAGTTGTGTAACTAGGGGCAAGTCCCAAAGGCGTCTGTGCCTCAGTTTCTTCCTGTAAAATAGAAGAGTACTGTGCCTTCTAAATCCTTTCTACTTCTTAAGTCTCCCCGATTCCCTCCTCCAGAATATAGCCTGCCTTGTCTCCCAGGGAATGCACAAAATGTCATCTCTTATCATGGTCTTCATTCTCTGTCAGGCAGGGACCAGAGAAAGTAACCTGCCAGGTCTGTGTGGGCAAAGGGCTATCTGGGGAACTGGGCATGGGCTTCTTCCTTTAAGGAGTAGGTACTTGCAGAAAGTCTCATGAATCTGTTTCTTAACATCCCTAGAGAAAAAGGAATCTATGGTTGCTGGCAATGGGACAGGAATTTGCCTCCATTCAAGCTCCAAATGGCAACATGTGACAGCACCAATTCCTGGGCCCTCTGCTAGACCATGGGTAATGGAGGCGATGTGCTGATCCCCAATTGACTAGTTTCTCTCATTCTCTCTTGCATCAGTTCCAAGTTCAGATGGGAGCCATAGGTATTGTGAAATGGGCTTTCTAAAACCCAAGTGACAACCCTTGAGTTCACAGCATGAAGGCAAGCCCTGCACCTGGATGAAAATATGGCCAACTCCCCTCACCCCCATCCCTCTCTCTCTCTTTCTTGGCAAAGCTCACAAGTTTCCACAGAGCTCTTCCTGACATCGCATGCCATCTGGAGCCTATAGGAGCTTAGTTCAAGTCGTTTTCAAGGAGACCTGGTCCTGGCAACAGCCTACAGTGTCTGTCAGATGGTTTCCTCAGCCAAGGAGAAGTTAAGGAGCTTCCAGCTGCCTCCCAAGTAGCTCAGGCTAAACTGTGTCTAGCCTGATGCAGAGCCAAGAGTTCCTTTGGTTAAATAATTCACTGCTGCCTCTGGAGGTGCAAACACATCCCTGTCTAACACAGGTTGACAGGTAATTTCATGCATCATTTAACTCTTTGCAGTGTCCAGGAATGCAAGAGATTAGATAATCAGAATAATTTCAAATTGACAAACTGCTATTTTTTTCCTCTGAGAGGTGAAATATTATAAAACTGAATGAGAAAGAAGCCCTTGCCTGGTTAGTTCCCCTAGAAAATAAAGGTGAGCATTCATTATAACAGTGAATCAGTGTGCTTCCTCTTGCTGCATTCCATGCAGGGCAGGGCATGGCATCCTAAAGAGCCCCAAGGACAAGGAATACTTTAAATAAAAACCTAAATCAAGTGAAAGAAATGGGGGAAGCAATTTAATGAAAAGTAGAGAAAGAAAGAAAATGATGGCCACAGAGCTGGGGAGACAGTTCAGTCAATAAAGTACTCCGCAGGCAAGCATGAGGACCCCAGGTCGCTCTCCATCATCCACTTAAAAGCAAGGTCCACAGAGTTAAGACTGGAACTCCAGCCCTAGGGAGGCAGAGACAGGAGGATCCCTAGAGCTTGCTGGCCAGGGAGTTTAGCCAAACTGGTGAGCTCCAGGCTCAATGAGGGACCTTGTCTCAAAAACTAGATGTAGAGTAGTAAATGAAGATGAAGAGACACTCGTTAGCAACCTCCACATGAATGTGCACATGTGTTCTCTCTCTCTCTCTCTCTCTCTCTCTCTCTCTCTCTCTCTCTCTCTCTCTCTCTCTCTCTCTCTCTCACACACACACACACACACACACACACATACACACACACACACACACACACACACACACACACACACACACACACACACACACACTACAGTGATCACAAAATAAAATGACAAATAATCCCAGATAAGCAGCCTCCTCTGCCCTAATACCACGTTGGGAATGTTGGGGTGCCTTGGTAACCTTTGCTCTCAAATTGATTACCTGATCACCTCCAGAAATAGCTCATTGAATCCAACCCTCCATAATAAAAGCTCAGCTGAGTCCTTCACATTATGGTACAGGGGACCCAAGACCCTCAGGAATACACAGTGTGGGGCCTGGAGAGATGGTGCAGGGGTTATGAGAGGTTGCTGCTTTTCCAGAATACTCACACTTCCCTCCCAGTACTATGTGCTAGCTCATAGCCATCTGTAATTCCAGCTTCAGGGGATACAACATTCTTGCCCTCCCCCTTCCCTCCACCCCCTCTTCCTCCCTCTTAAAAAAAACAAGATTGTTGACTTTGCATCAATTCCAGTTTATAAATGAAATCTAGAATTATTTTATGTGTGGTGCTGTGTATGAAACCCAGAGTCCTATGCACAACAGGTAAATGTTCTATCAGTGAACACCGCCCCAGCCCACACAGAAATTTTGATGTCTAGTCATTGTAATGAATAGCTTCATTTTCTTGAATGACAAGGGGGATTTATGCCTTCTGACAATTACAGCAATTAGCCAGGGCAGTTGGTACAGTAAAACACTCCAAGGGGTTCCCTATTCCATCTTGAATCTCCATGACCCAATACTTTTTTTTTTTTTTTTTTTTTTTTTTAAACCAGGAAGCCCTGTCTCTAAGCCCAGAAGAGTCCTGGGAAAACCAACTACCTTGATGTTATTCCTCTGTGCACTGGCCCTCTAGATGGTCTCTACTGGAAGTCCTGGCTGACCTAGGCCAGTCCTGTGTGTGCGCTATCAGTGATGGATTGCTTAATTGGAGCTGAGGAAGCCATGCTTCATGTACATTTTCCCCATTGGCTCTAGAAAGCATGTTGAAGAAACAAAAGTTGCATCTTTTGCTAGAAAATGAAGCACATCAATTCCTAAAATAGCTCTCACCTCAGAGAAGCCCCTTGCAGGTCTAGATAAGAACTCAAATGGAACCCTGATACCCCCATCTGGCCAGGCACCTTTGGCTCTCTTGTGGAGCATGTATGAAAAGGTTTGTAACCCCTCCTGATGAGCATGCTATAATTGAGTTTAGACATGGTCCCCTTGGATCTGAAATTAAATAGCCTGTCACTATCATAGATTTGAGAATCCCACTTAGCTAAGATCCATGAAAAGTTAATGCCCTGCAGAGGAATCAAACTTGGAAAGATAGGTAGCAGAGGTTTTTACAACCTTCCTTCACAAAAGAGGGGGATGGGGCCCCTTAAGGCTCCCCATTTCCCCATACTAGGTGTTGTTACTACCTTAAAATTCACATGCTGAAAACTAGGTCCACAATACCATGGTATTGGGAGGCAAGGTCGCTTAAAAAGAGATTGTAGGGCCATAAAGATGGAATAAAATTAACAAACAGACTAATTCATTAATTAATAGATGCCTTTATTATGGGAGTCATTTACTATGAGAGTAGGTTCTTACTAAACAGATTGACTCCTCATGTTTCTTTCTTTTTTTTTCTTGCATTCACTGGATTGCTTTTTCAGTTTCCCATCATAGTACAACATAGCATAAGGCTCTTACCAGATGCCAGTACCATCCCATCCCATGCACTGCATAAATTCCAGCCTTCAGTACCATAAGCTAAATTGAAAAATCCTTTGATTTATAAATTTCCCAGTCTGAGGTATTCTGCAAAAGCAATAGAAAATGGACCCTTAGGACAGTAGCACCCTTGCTTTGGTCCATGCTCTATTGTTATCATAGAATATCGTAAACTGGGGAATATAGTAGAGCCTACTCTTTCTGGATTCCAGTATATCCTGAAGACTAGCTAAGACATTCAGCTTTGTGGACTAAACAAATAATGTATTCTTGGACCTTCCATTGTAGATAGTCATTGTTGGATTAGCGGGACCACAGCATGTAGCCATTGTAGTAAATCCCCATTTTCTCTCTCTCTATGCATTCTACAAGTTCATTTCTCTAGAGAACTCTGATTAATACAGTCATGATGCTCAATCATAGCAAAAGAAAAGTAACTAATATAGTATGAATAGAGAGATGTCATAATTAGGGTTTCTATTGCTGTGAAGAGACACCATGACCATTGCAACTCTTAAAAAGAAAAACATTTAATTGGGGTTTGCTCACAATTTTAGAGGTCTAGTTAATTATTGTCATGGGTGGGAAGTATTCCAGCATGCAGGAAGACATGATGCTGGAGGGTTAGCAAAGAGTTCTACATCCAGATGGACAGTATCAAGAAGAGAGAAAGACACTGGGTCTGGCTTCAGCATTTGAAACCTCAAAGCTCATCCCCCAGTGATGTACTTCCTCCACTAAGTCCACACCTCTTAATAGTGCCACTCCCTGGTGACCAAGCATTCAAATCCTTGAACCTATGGGGGCCACTCCTATTCAAACCACCACAAGGGTCAAGGATATTCATATCCAAACAGTGTCAGTCGAGCTATGGTCCTGCCCTTCATTGATCCATAATCATTGGTCTCATCTTGTAAGGTGGTCTGACAAGGTGTTGGCACTGTGTAAAATCTCTTTCCAGGAGATAGGTTTCCCCTCTGCCTGGCACAAATCTCCCAGCATTTTCTTCATAGCATAAAATTCCTGGAGAAATTTTCCTTGTTTCAACAGTCTGATAGTCAGACCGAGGGACTTTCTTTAGAGTGTGTCTTTATTTCTGCTAGGCCAGTGACAGTAGTACTTGTTGTTACTTCATTAGTGATATCACTGCTTACTATATGCCTGGTCCTGGAGCAGATGCCTTTTGTTTCTCTATGAGACAGAGCTACTGTTGGATCCAACCATATTCCAGGGACTGAGATTTGGCAAGGCTAATCAACTAACTCAAAGTTATGCAACAAGTACTATAGCCAGGGTTCAACCCTGGTCTGTACCTCATACTCTAGTCACTACAAACGAATCATTTTAATAGCAGCAACACTCTTACTTTAAAATTGATATTGGCCTTACACATAGTCATATTTCAATTCTAGATCTACAGAACAACATGTCTATTATTAACCACTATGGCTTCTTAAGAAATGAGGGGTTTACTGATTTGGTTATATTCCTGGCTGTCAGAAAAAAAGATACCCAGGCTGGGAAGATGGCTCAATAGATAAGAGTGAATTCTGTGTAAAAACAAGGACTTGATTTCTAATTCCTAGCACCCACATTAAAAAGCCAGACATGGGTGTATATGTCTGTAACCCCAGCATTGGGGGGTAGAGATAGGCAGATCCTAAAAGCTATCTAGCCAGTCAGCTGGCCTAGCTGTGATGAGCTTCGGTGAGAGACTCTGTCTCAAAGCAATAAGGTGGAGAGTGATAGAAAAACACCCAGTGTCCTCATCTGGCCTTTACACACACATGTGCATATGTGTGTCTAACCACTCACCACATGCACCCTCAACCTCCTCTCAAAAGTATAAAATGTCAGTAGTTGACTCAACTATACTTGTGGACAGGGAATCCAGCCAGAGCAAATGTTAAAGAATGCCACCAGTCACCTAGGCTCACACTATTTTAGTGTTCCTTCAAACTTAATTCCAGCTCTCCTTCCTGCCACCCTGTGGTGGCTGCTTTGGAACAAAGACACCCTCTTTTCATGACCAATGAAGAGGAATGGCAAAGGATAAAGGGTGAAGAGGCCTTCCCTGTCCCCAAGAAATTCTGCCTGTTTCATGGAACAGATGGGCATCTCCAGGCTATCCCCCATCATGCCACTGGGAAGGCTGGGAGTTTGAGGTCTTTTGGCCTCTCCTCAAAAAGCAGATGAGGCAGAAGGGTTTGTGTCAAGAGCTGAGTGAACCAGTGTGCAGGGTCTCCCACACTGCCCTAACAGCACACATGTATGAACAAGCATGGCCTGTTCTTCTTCCTTCCCAGCCATGTGTCTGTGTGTTATTAATCTAATTATCTCACCTTTAAAGTCGTGGTTCTTCATCTTGGCGAGTAGAGCTAGTTCAGGAGTAAAGGGATGGGTTAGAATTTAGTGTGTGGACATTTACCAAGCTATCTACCTGGATCCTTGTGCATAAACACTACTGTTATGTTCAGTAACCTCCAAATGCCAGAACTCTTAATTACCTTGGGTATTCCCAACATTCTCACTAAAATGAAATAATCGACCCCCCCCCCCAATCTCAGAAAATGTAAAGGTATTTATTTTGTCAACACTGAATAACACTTCTCTCCAGGGTGGCTATTATTCAGTTCACCCACAGATTTCATGATTTATTCAATAGTTCAAGGCCTGACTAAACATTCAGCAGGTGCTTCACTTCCAATTTACTGCATGGAGCACAGCATTCCCCAGCTGAAGAGGAAGAACTGGTACTAACATTATTTCAAGTACCCCCAACAGGAACAAATTTACATCCCCAAATTCTGATATTTTTCTATCTCAGACTGAATTACAAGCTCAGCTTTCCTGCTGTGCTAGCCACATGGGGTGATTATGATCCAGGGAAATTTCATTCTGGCTTTTGTTTCTAATCTCTTAAACTGATGTTTATAGATATGCCTGCTTCTAGAAAGTAAATCTAATAAATTACTAAGGCCATCCAACTATGACCTTCATATGTAAACAGTTTCTACAAAAAAAAAAAAAAAAAATAAATAATGATGTTGTGGATTGAAGATCCCAAGGGAAGCTTGAGGCTGGAAAGGCTTAGAGCCCAATGTGATGCCTTACTTAATTTCTGCTAGGTGTTTTCAAGAATACAGCAATGTCTCCCATGACACTTAAAACATACATAATTGCTCATGGGATGGAGATACATCAACTTTATAGAACTTGGAGGAAGATTCCATCTGAGGAAACTTAAGGCAAAGCATGGAAAGTTGATTCTGTTTTCAAATTTCCATAAGGTGGGATGACTTCTGTCTGCTTGTCTAAACAGGAAGTGGCAAACATGACAAAATTGTTACATTTAAGATGAAAAAATTCATCCCTGTCGATTGCTGGGTTACCATGCTGGCCATCATTAGGGATTTTTGACCTTCCTTCCCATACCAGCAGAGTGGCTGGAAAAGTGAAATTTGGGAGCTTCCATAGTAGTCCTGCCAATGAGACATAAGTAGACATCTGTGAACTAAAGTATGGAGGGAAAGGAATCTCTGCCCCTTCCCACATTCCTTTTTCTCTTGAGCATGGTTGTGATGTAGAGAGCCAAAGCAGCCATCTTGTGACTATGAGGGAGAAGCCAGGAGAACAGTTAATAACTGGCAGAGATTCAAGGAACTGTCTGAAGCAGCCATCTGCCTCCAGTCCTCTTATTAGAAACACCCCCACTTCACCCAAATATACACTGCAAGTTAGACTTTCTGATATTTTTTGACTGAAAAACACACAGATAAAGTAATTAATATAGGGTTATTTTGGGGAAAAAATACACTTGGCACATTTGGATTCAGATATTGGAACTCCTGACTAAAATGAGCCATGGATTCCTTTGTTAACTACAAGCTCAGAGTAAGCCCACAGGGAAATTATACATATATTAATAGGTATGGCCCAAAGCCAGGGAAAGAAAGATCTGGAGTGACTTGATAACAGGATCTGCCTCAACCATGCTTAGATCGGGGGAACTTCAGGCTTTTCTCTCCCTCTCACACCTTTATTTTCTTTGCTCATTTTTCCTTGCCTCTGTTTACTTTCTCTGTTCCTTTTTCTGCTCCCTCCCCCACAAGGCACTCAACTCTAGAACTATCTCATGTATTGACGTTTGCTATTTCTATTTTCTTGTGTTGCTTTTGAAAGAACTTGGGAAACAGAGGCATGGAGGAGGAAGGTCTGTGCGGTTAACCATCCCCTCGGAGGTGAGGTGATGTGATGTCTTTTTGTGTGTTGTGATTATACTTTATTACCATTTGTTAGTAAAGAAGATGTTCTGGCTTATGGCAAGGCAGCTTAGAGGCGGTGGGAAATCCAAGTGGAGATAAAAATAAAGGAGGGCAGAGTCAAGGAACCTGCAAGCTGCTCCCCCAAGAAGCAAGATGTAATGGAACATAAGTAAAGCCACGGAGCCACATGGCAATACATAGATTAATAAGAATGGGTTAAGTTGTAAGAGCTAGACCAAACCAAAAACACTCCAAAATGAACAACAAAGTAACTTATGAGCCAACCTGAGAAAATCTGTATTTGTGCAGATGTTTAAGTCAGAAACTCCACAGGGAGCAGCTGTGCAGTATGGGCAGAGCCAGCCCTGAGACTTTAAGGCTGCTGAGGTCAACCCCCTTCTGTGGGCATCCATGTCACTCAGGAATAATTGCTGCTCTGTCAGCTGCTAGAACCCTAGGGCTGGAGCATGGGGCTGGGGCCGCTTCAGACTGCTGCCTCAAGTATCTGAAGAAATTGACCTTGACCTCTGTAATCTCTGGTTTAGCCAGGGAGCCGGAAGCAGGACTCTACAATTTCCTATGGCAGCACCAAAGGTCCTTTTCCTTTTTTTTTTTTTATTTTCTCCTCAGAAGTGACAACTCTGTTTTGTCACTGCTCTCAAATCAAGCCAGAGTTTTGAATGCAAATTAACTGAAGATCAGTGATTGTAATAAGAGCCCAACAATGGACCTATCTAAATGACGATGAGTGAAGCACTTTGAAGATGTTATGGATCCCAGACATGCTTTTTGTCATTATCCTAGGGAACAAAAGGACACACACAAACCACAGGAAATGTCTAATCCTGGCCTTGGCTGTAATACGTTTATGCTGGCTTCATTTGATTGAGAAAAACAGAGCAGTGATAATAATGTTTTCTTCTCTGTCTTAAAAAATGAGGGTCCTCTTGACCATGCGTGGCAGGATTACCCCACTTTGATGTTTGTGCATTAAACATTAGCAATCTGACCATGTTACTCTCCCAGGCCAAATCTTATCAGCATTTACTTGCTGGTGAGTTATTTTAAAAACGTAAGCATCTGAGGTTGTGTGATACAAATCACACAGTGGCATAATGGAGGTTATTACAAGCCTTTGAAGGTTCAAAACAGGCAGAACTAGTTTTGCACGAAGCTCTTTGCTTCTGTCTTACTTTCATTAGAGTATTTTTATGGAGCAAAGGACTGGTCCTTTTGTGATAGGATTTTGCATCAGGCTCTGAAGATGTGAGGTGCATTGTGCCTCATGAGAGGCTCCACCGTTCCCTTCCTTACTCTCCAGGGAAGTGGTTCTCAGCCTGTGGGTTGTGACCCCTTTAGGGCCACACATCAGATAACCTGAATATCATTTACATTACAATTCCTAACAGCAGAAAATTGCAGTGATGAAATAGCAACGGAATAATTTTATGGTGGGGAGGAATTGAATTAAAGGGTGACAGCATTAGGAAGGTTGAGAAGCACTGCTCTGGGGTAACTCTAAGATGTTTGAGACATAGAAAGTGCTATTTCCCAAAGACTCCCCATTGGAACTACAAGGAACAGTAAGGGAGGTGTCTGATGATCTTTCTCCCACACCCTTGTGTGATCTGAGAATTCTAAATCCTCAAATACAATTTCTGACCTTCAAGGTGAGATCAGTCCCTGGCGGGCTCTGGATTTGTTACCCTTCTTTCCAGCAGAGGCTGCATCTTTGAGGCTTAGGCAAGGAGAGCTATGGATGGAGCTCCCTGTGTATAAATTACATATATGAGCATGAAGGCAGCCAACAGTATCCTGTAGTGTTACTCTAGCCTGCCCTGCTGAATCAGAGGGTGGGACCTGCCTCCAGAAAGGGAAGCCCATGCAAATCCCTCAGCCAACTGTATCTTGTCAAGACTCAGCTAAGCAAAACATAGGGGACTAGAGAGAGAGCGTCAGTTTCTTGCCTACTGCTTGTCCCATGAACTAAGCTAAGGATGTACCTTATCATTCCGAACAGAAAATATTTACTCTAAGGAACTGATATGGGGTAAAAGAGACCACAACCTGGAAATCAGTTCATTCCAGGGCAGAACTCAGCATTGTATATCAAGGGGGCATCTTTAAAGGAAAAGGTTATGGTTTTGTGGGTTAGAGCATCAACAAGAAATAAATCCTCTCTACCATCTCCCTGGCCACTGCTGCTCTTTTTGTTTCTCTGATTCCAGACATACCCTTTGCCAGCCTGCCAGGGAGTGCCTGGCAGCCTTGGAGCAGCCATCCTTGACTTCCACTAGATAGTGTACCTGGCTTGGCTCAGGAGTACATAGGAGCTTGAGAACAGTGATGCAGAGAAGGTATGAAAGGGCATCAATAATGGATGATTTACCCAGCTGAAGAGCAGAGAAAGTGAGCTGGAGGGGCAAGGGAGAGAAGCTGTCCTCCCAGAGAGTTGGACAGCTGCAGGGCATCCTAAGGATTCAAGTTATAATGATGTTGGAGAAGGGGGAGTGATAGAGATGAGTGTGGAAGTGCTTTGGAAGGAGGATTGGAAGAAACGAGCAGCCAGTCATGCTCCTGAACATACATCTCCAGAGATAGACATTTTCTGAGCTTAATTCTGCTAACACAACTGCAAGCGACCAGGGAATAGCAGCACAGGCGGTCTGCAAGCATGGATTTTTGCCTCCGTGGGTCTGGGCCAGAGATTTGAGAGGGCAGTCTGTTGCCATCTTCACGAGTGCCTTTTTTGTCTTGAGCATGAAAGAAGTTACCTCCTGGAAAGAGCATATAGCTTAAAAGGCTTTGCTGGGGCTTTCAACGCGTGTGTTCTTCGAGATGCATGAATTAATAATAAAATCATATTTATCAAGTGAACAGCCTAAAGTTCACAAGATCGCCCGAGGACTAGGCAGAGGGAGCCTTTCTAAGCCCAGTGTAAATATGCACACTACCAACCTTGGGCATGCTGAAGGATTTGTAGAGCCTGTGTGGAAGTCAGTTCATGAGTCATCTCCCGACAAGACAGAGAGTGTCTGTTTACGCGCTTGCTATTCATCCACTCTCACTATGCGGATATCAAGAGCCAAATATATACCAACCAGCTTGCTAGCACGCACGTCGGGATTCTGTGTTGGAGACTGATTACAAACTGTGGTTCTCGGCCTGGAAAATGTTATTATGGTACACAACATAAGGAGGCTAGGCATCCGTGTCCCCACCTCCAAAAGCCAGGGTCCCCTTTTCATTCATGCTGCAGGCACTGGTAGGGGTTAGGTGGCATCAGGTTCATGACAGACTGCTCTGGAATAACCCAGCTCTTCTTTAGGTGTTTGGTTATAGATTAGAAAGAGAGAGAGAGAGAAAATATATGTATGTAAATCTCTGAAGTGAGGGGGTGAAGCACAGGGAACCCTGATTTATTATATGGAGAACCTAAATCAAGAAGTAACCAAGAGAGGGTCATATTAAGCAAATTAAGCTAGTTTTTGAAAGCCAAATGTGTTTTCTCTCATTTGTAGTTCCTAGATAATTTTTTAAAAATTATTTTATTTGTATTTGTTTGTGTGTATGTGAGTGTAGCCATGGAGGTCAGAAGAGGGTCTGACTTCCTGGCTGGAGTTACAGGCAATTGTGAG
Organism: Phyllotis vaccarum; assembly: GCA_033318265.1. Lineage (NCBI taxonomy): Eukaryota > Metazoa > Chordata > Mammalia > Rodentia > Cricetidae > Phyllotis > Phyllotis vaccarum. The sequence continues at coordinate 64,846,180 of JARWLC010000006.1, forward strand.
CCATCTGATGTGGGTGCTGGAAACTCCAGACTCAAGGCTCTCAACCACTGAGCCATCTCTTGGCTCCTTCTAGATTTCACATTATTCTATAAAGTCATGGATCTACACACACATATATACATATGCAGGAAACAAAGGAAAGAAATGGGAAGGAAAGAGTGAGAAAAAGGAGGTTGGGATACGGGGAAACTGTAGCAAACACTCCTATGAAAATTCACTGTCAAGTACCGTACCAATGGAGATGCACAATGACTATCTCTTTTTAAATTTTTCCTTTTACTTATTCTTTGTGTCCTTTACATCATGCATCTCCATCCCATTCATTTTCCTGTCCCTTCATCTCTGCCCTTGCAAGCCCTCCAAATACAATAAAATAAAAATAAAGTTTCAGAGGAAAAAAAGAAAAAAGAGAGAGACGGAGAAATCAGTCCCCTCATGGAAGCTGCAGTGTGACACAGCAGGTCACGCTGTAAACCCTTCTGTCCACACATCTTCCCTTGCAAGTGTTCACCGCAGTCACTGGTCTGGTTGAGGCCTCTGGTTTCTGCTACACTATCAATGCTGGGCCCTCACTGGGATTCCTCTTGGTTATCCTGTTGCTGTGTCATGGAGATCCTGCAGCTCTGGGTTTCCAGGACCAGCCCCTTCACATGCTCAGGGAGATCCCAGATGGGGTGGAGATTGGGGTGGGCCAACTCATCACCCTGGTTCTGTGCCTGCACAGTTCCAAGGTTGGTGAGCCCTCGTGGATTGCCCTGGTGAGTTCACACTTCAGGGCCAGTTCTCACAGTCGATTTCTAGGCCAGTTGTACTATGTTGCCCAAGCAAGGTTTGGTCTAAGGGCTCTCTTTCAATGAGGGACAGAGACAGGTCTCCCACTCTTAGGGCCTCAGGTCAGTTCTCCCACCTGCTTCAGGTACTGATAGGTTTGGGGGGCATCTCTCCTCTGCCCATGCCACCACATGACAGATGAGTAGTAGGGACAGCTCTCTCCTACTCACAACATTGGAGATGGCTCACTTGCACCTCCCCCAATGGGGCTGGCTCTATTGTGCTGCCCAGGCAAGGTGCAGGGACCCCTCTCTAGAGTGTTGCAGCTGGTGGCAGGCAGGGAACATTCCCACTCTTTAGGGCCACAGGGCCAGCTCTCCCACCTGCTTCCATAATTGATGGGCACGGGGGTATGTGTAGGGCATCTCCCCACTGCCCATGTCCCTACATTACAGATAAGAAATACTCATTGTCATTACTTAACAAATACAAATTAAAATCAAGAGCTCATACTAGATAAAACCAGTTGTACATTATGAAGAATCCAAACCCAGACACTAAAGTCCCTTGCTTTTGTCAAGCAAGGCTTTTTAGAGAAAAAAAAATTCTAAGATAAAACTAAAAGGCATATGAGTCATTTTCTTCCAGTCCATCTAGATCACGAGACCTGAGGTGAGTATTCAGGTTCAAGTCCTGGGGTGAGTGGTTTTCCCTTTCTTATTTTCTTGATGACAATTTCCGGGCAAATGTCACACCTCATTTTAGCTAGCATTAAACATATAAATACATAGGCATGGATATCTTATTTGCTGGATTTTTATTCATTATTTATGGCCAAAGAATCTATATGAAAATGAGCATTTTATTTGAGTAGATGCTTACATTTGTAGTTTATCTGAGTAGATTTGGATAGATATTAACATTAATTAATTAGTTAATAATTAAACAGAAGCATGCAGAGTGTTTGTTGTGGGCAAGGCAAAATAATCTGCCTTCTACGAGCTGGAGAATTTTAGAGGACTGTAGGAGGTAAGTATAAAACATAAGTAACTGTAAGACAGGCAGAAAGTGACAGGGCCAAGAAATTCTGAAGTTCAGAGGCAGCCATACCAGCTTTTAGGGCTGGGGATGTAGCTCGGTGGATTCCTAGAACCACAGAGAACCAGGCAAGGTGGCAAGGTGGCACTCAACCACAGCCCAGCACTGAGGTGGCAGAGGCAGGATTCCAAGGTCATCTCAGCTACATGATGAGCTAAATGCCAGTCTAGGCTACATGAGACCCTGTCAAAACAGACTAACCTCTGTTTGAGAAGGGATTCTGGAGGAAGGGAGGTTTTAGCTGAGTCCTGATGACAGTATGACAGTGGGGTTTGCTGTGTCTTGGTGTCTGGACATGGCAGATGATTACTAAGAATTTGGTGTTGAGAAACCATGAAGGACAAGATAAACTTTTTAACCTTTATGGAATGTCATCCTGAAAGCAAATCAAAAGAAGTCACTGAAGGACAAATCTGAGTGGTGTGTGTGTGCAGATTAGGAGATGATATTATTGTATACCTGGAATGCTATAAGAATCATGAAATGTTCAATTTCCAGGCTAAGAATAGATCCTGCAAAGAAATAGGAAGCCTAAACATTTATAAGCTACAACTAGTTAAGAAATCTCACAGCTGATGAGACCATTCTATAAACTTGTGGGGATATCTATCTATAACAAGACTAAACATGTATGATCTATGTAAACTAAACTTTAAAATGTCATGCAGTGTCATCAAGGTCTTTAAAGGCATTGCTTAATTATGAAGATTCTCTTCACTTTAATGTACAGGTTCAGTTGCTCCCAGATTGCAACTTTACTTTTCCATAAAGAAAACGATTTCAAAGTTCATTCAGAAAAATATATTAAATAAGAAATAGGAGATAGAAAAAAATACAGATAATATAAAGTATTAGACACTGTGGGGATTCAATAAAAGTTTCAGAAGTTTTGGAGATATCAGAGGGAATCTACCCACAGTCTATGTGGGGGGTTAGTAAAAGCTCCAGAAGTCCCAGAGCTCTAACCATAGTCAGTCTAGGAAAATCAGAGAGTGGTGATTCCCAGCACAGGGAGTATCCTGGGAGTGGTGACCTACACCCTTAATCCCAACTGAGTCAAGGTCACTTCAGATTATAGAAGGAATTCCAGGCTCCCAAGTAGGCAGTGGTGGAGCCACGCCTTAATTTATGAAAGGGTACTTAAGACAGGATTGAAACACAGAGGGAAGCATTTTCAAGGGAAGCGAGGCTGAGGAAGCTGGAAGACAGCTGGGTAAGATTTGATTGTGGTGTTTATTCCCTCTAGTATCTCCAACTTCTTCAGAGATCTATCCCTGAGTCTCACTCTTTCCTGAGACAAGACATATTTTTGCATGTATGATGATTAAGATGAATTCTTGTGTTCGTGCCAAAAAGACAGGACCAGAACAGAATGCAGACTAGAAATTGTGTCTGTTAATAATTGATAAAGACGACATTGCACATTTTAAGGGAGAAGTTGACTTATACTCAAGAGGAAAACTGCAAATGCAAAGTTTTAGGTCTTTATTTCATACCTTATGCCAGCATAAATGTCAAATGCATTAATGATTTAAGTGAATATATTACACTATTAGAGCCATACCACCAGGAGAATTTCTTTATACAATTACAGAGAAGAAAATGTACCTCTTACCTAACTCAAAAGCCAGAATCCATAATGGAAGAAGCAATTGAGATCATAAAAAATAAATAAATAAATAGATAGATAGATAGATAGATAAATAAATAAATAAATAAATAAATAAATAAATAAATAAATAAATAAAATCTGTGTAGCAAAACCTGTTATAAACAAAAGAAAAGCTTCCCTGAGTCAACAAGGAGAAGCCAGGGATACAAATGAGTGTGAAGCCTGTGAAAAGAGACAACCTTTTACCGCCAAGGATGAAAATTAAAACTGACAGTTTTCATCTGTCTTCCTTGCTAGGATCAGAAAGTTTGATGATTCTGGCTCAAGGAAGACGTGGGAACAGAGTTTTCAAATTGTCTGTGGGACTCTGCATGGGAGCAAAGTTTAAGGAAAACAATTTGACAATGTCTTTAAACATTTAAATGTATTAGCTTTGGATTCCTACTTTAAGTTTGTCAGAATTTAATCCTTCAGAGATTTCTCTAAAGCTTGGGTCATGGTTATAGAACCAGAGTGGAGACATGTTCACTCACAGAATTCTGTTCAGCTTTCAAAAGACAACTGAAACCAAGCACTATCCCACATTTTAGTTCTTGAAAGAGCTTGTTTTGTGGTCATGCTTCTCCAAATATTGGCTCTGCTATTTTTTTTTTTCTGGTTATCCATGACAGCCATTCACCAACAACGGATTTCTATGTAGGTCCACAGACACATCACAGCTCTGTCATAACAGGATCAAACCATCAAATTCCAAGTGCTTAAAGAATAAAGAAAAATTAACTTCCTTCCCTAAATTTATCTGATAAAATTAAGGCTAGACTTCATACTCCAGCAAGCACATGGGGTTGACATAACCTTCAACTCTAGGCTTATTTCAGGCTCACAATCAACTTAGCCATCCTGCGTATCAGGTTTTATTTCCCTGTAAAATAAACTATGTTATTTTCAAGCTTCATGGAAATAGAATGGAAGTTATGTTGGTATTCTGCTTCAAAAAATCATTTGCTGTAGAATATAATCGGTAGAAACACTGGGAAGGCAAGAAACACAGTGAAGGCATCCGGCACTCTTTCTGCCTTTGTATGATTCTTGAACAGGGTAATCATAGGCTACAAATAGTGAGTCTCCTGAGTTTAACATTCAGGTCACTTATTTAAATGGTCCAATGAGCAAACTACACTCAGAGTAAGTAGAAAACAGGAAATAATTTTAAAAAGAGTAATAACTGAAATGGAAAATTCATAAATAGAAAAATATCATTTTATCCCAGAGTTAATATGTCTTAAGATATCAACACTATCAAAGAATCTTTTTTTTGTTAATTAAGAGAAAAAGAGACAGGACACATCACTGACCTCAGGAATGTGGGAAGGGACATCACTATTGATTCTCATAGTCATTATAAATGTAATATGGCTGAATGGCTATTTCTTTAAGAAGATGCATACAAATGAACAGTAAACTCAATGTCATCTGAAAAATGAAAATCAAAACCGCAATGAGATTCTATTTCACACCTAGAGAAACTGGAACCTTCACATCCTTGCTATGGGAATGTCACCTGGCATAGTCATTTTGGAAGATGATCTGACCATTTCTCAGGAGCTTTAGCATACCTGATGACCCAGCAATTCTACTTTCTGACAGAAATGAAAAATTATGCTCATTATTCTAAACACCTCAAGAGTCAGTGCTCATATCAACGTGTGAACTTTAAAGCATCATGCAAAGTAAAAGAAGCTGGCCTCAAAGAGCCCACGTGTTATATGGCCCTACCATATAAAAGTTCAGAATAGGTTCATCTGAGAGGGGGGACAGAGAGGGGGGACAGAGAGGGGGGACAGAGGGGGGGTAGTGCATCATTTGGAAAATGAAAAAGGTGTACATATTGGTGCAATGGCTTCTTGTTTGAATAATATAAAATGTTCAAAAATTGACTGTGGTGATGTTTGTGCAACTGAATACATTAAAAAGTGTAGCAAGCTTTCTGATGGGACTATCTTTGGGCCACCAGCCTGCAAATAATAACCCAGAGACTTATTAGTAATTGGGAAAATTTAGATTTAGCTTAGGTTCTTTGTTTGCAACTAGCTCTTATAAATTAAATCAGCCTGGCTCTATTAATCTACATTCTACCACACGGCTTGGTTACTTCTGTTCTGTACCATATGTTTCACTTCTTCAGAGTCTCCGATGAAATATGTTGCATCTAGATTTCTCTCTCTCTCTCTCTCTCTCTCTCTCTCTCTCTCTCTCTCTCTCCCATGAGCCCTACAGAGAAATAAAAGTCTGTGAAGATAATCCTCAGAAATATTTGACAAATGCAACAGCTGAGAATATTATTTATGATAACATTCAAGACATTAAATATTTAGGTAATTTTAATGCAGGATGTACATGGAGTGAATTCAGAAAACTATAAAATATCACTGGAGAAATAGCTAAGTTTCCCATCAATGAAGAGATATAAGCGACCAGGAGCTTTGATGCTGGTATTCTACTGGTTCTTCCCAGACTTAGAGATCTAACAGATTCTAACGAAGAATTTGGGTATTTGTTTTGTAGAAGTCAATAATCTACAATGCATACTGAAATTCAAAGAACTTGGCAGAGCCAAAACATTTCCAAAATCAAGTTGAACAACTTCTACCTGAGTTCAAAATTAATCTACAGAACACAATGGCACAGAATCAATGAGAGGGATGAGAAAGAGAACAAGGGGGGATCAAACAGGAAATTCCCAAGTGGAGACACAAGGGCAAATGGGTGCTCACACATGTATGCGGAGAAATCAGTGCCAACCAGGATGCCTAATTGAAAAAAGAAAAACTCAATGGACGTGTGTGGGAACGACTGGTTATCTATATGTAAAGCAAAGATAAATTTTAATCTCAAATATATATGTATACACTCACATGTGTGTGCACACACACATACACACACATATACGTATGTGTGTGCACATGCACACATAATTCAAGGCAGATCACAGATACAAATATATACACCCAAATTATAAATCTTCTTGAAGAAAATGTAAATGAGCTCTTTTATGATTTAGTGTGAGGAAAAATTTTTATCAAATACAGGAAGCAGTAACCATAAAAGAAAAATGTCCACAAATTGAAAGCTGCTCATTAAAACACATTTTCAGGAAAAACAGACTGAAAGCTGGAAGAAATAATTGCCAGACTTAGACTGAACAAGAACTTGTATCCAGGAAATATGAGGACCTCTCACGAGTTAGTAATAGGAAGATGAATGATGCAGTATTCAAAAGGGCTGAAAGTTAGGTATCTCACAAGATACAGATGAATGGCTGACAAGGGTGGGGGAAAGGGCATTTGGTCTTACTACTCAGGGGGAGATGCCAATTGAAACCATGGTAAGAAACTGCAACCTGTACTCTAGTAAAAATGATGGAAATGTAAAGAGCCAAGGATATCAAAGGTTGGGAATGAGATGGGGCAACCAGTATTCACCTACTACACAGCTGTGTAAAAAGAAGACCTGTTTTGGAAATATATATGGACATTTTATCACTCAAAAAACACACTTGGTATTTAACCTAGAGAACTGGAAATAAAAGTCTGAAAAGGCCCTAGATAAGAATTTTCCTAATAGCCTTTCATATTGGCCTATAAATACTAGAAATAGCCCAGTTGCCCACCATGGGAGAAGAGAAATCGTGGCATACTCATTCACACAAGAGAACACTATTTGAAAAGGAACAAAAAAAATGATATAGGATATGATACGGAGAAGTTCTACTAACTGAAGAAACCAGATATGAATTATGGTGTGAACTCATATACAAAATTCCAAGACTGAAAATTAAGTATACTGACAGACATTCCGCTTTTAGCTGCTTTATCCAAGGGAATAAGGAGAGAACTTTGTGGGGCAACAGAGACATAGATTTTGATTGAGTTATTGGTTATGAGTTTGTCAGAAAAAACATCAAACCGTTTATTTAACACCCATGTATGTAAATACACCTCAATACCAACAAGCAACTGAAAAATAACCCAAATCGTTAACTGTACATCTGGTGTGTTATTTTATTCACACAGTGAACAGCAGTTTTCTTTGTGTATGTTTATTTACTCTTCCCACTGCCTGCTTAGATATGATGAGATGTCAAAAAACCCACTACAAAAAGGCTTATAGTCCTATATTATAATCTATAAAAATATCACACACACACACACACACACACACACACACACACACACACACACACACAAAAGTTAATAGTGGAGCAACTGAAAAGCATTCTTTATACCAACAAAAGCTGGCAGAAGGTGTTATGACCAACTTATTTCCTTTCTTTGTGCCTCAGATGTCAACCTGCAGAGTACTGAGCTCACGGCTTTCTAGGTCCCCGAGATGTTACTGTAGCAGGCACCTTTGGGGTGGGAACAGTAACTGTCGCTTTTGGCCTCTTTCCTCAATTGTACTAGAGCAGCTGGCTCTTTTTGGTTACATGCACTGGAGTTTTACATCAGATTATATTTGAGAAGAGTATTCTGATGTTAAAAATTGGAAAAAAAAATTATGCCTGTTTTCCCCTTTTGGATGTTCTACCTCTCTAAGTTGAGGACTTGTAGCTTAAATCTCAATTTTTAAATAAGACAAGCTTTGTAAAGGGACTAGTTTTGACAATAATTAGCCAACAGACCCCTAACCAAGGTCGGGCATGGTGATGTGTGCCTGTAATCCTGCAGAAGGATCAGGAGTTCAAGGCTATCTGAACTGCACGGTAAGACCCCTGCTGAGGGAAGAGAAAGAGCAATCTACTGGTCACTTTGTTATTGCTGTAGTCATCAACATAAACATCCTTGAAGGAGAGGAAAAAACTGACTTCAGCCCATGATCCCAGAGGTCTGAGGACACGGTTGCTTGGCCCTGCGTACTTGGGCAGGACATCACCGTGGTTGAGAGCAGGTGGTAGGGGCTCTTACCTTGTGGCAGATAGGAAACAGAGAGAGGACACAGGGAGGCCAGACAGTGTCTCAGTGAGCCACTTCCTCTAGCTAGGTCCCATGCCATAAAGTTTTCAGAACCTTCCAAAGTAACTCTACTGGTTGATGATATCCAACCTTTCAATCCTGAACACATGAATGTTTTTTTAAGGGGGTGGGAGGATACTTCCTATCATAATTATAACAATATCCTAAACAATTATACTTACTGTTTGGGGGAATTCTCTTGTGGAATAATTAATTGGTGGACATTCCTGTTGAATTGTTCCTACGCCCGGTCCCAGGACATACTACTGCATATATGCTTAAGTCAAGTAACTTTAACTGCTTTCATTGACAGTCAGGTGGACCAAAAGTTGCCCTTTACCAAGAAAATCAAGGTTTTTTCCTCCCATTTGCACAAACCACGTTTAAGCTAACCCCAATTAAACTAGTTTTGGCAGCTCCTTCATTGGCCTGAGAGAATGAATTGTTTTATTAAAAAAATAAAACTCGGGAGTTAAATATTAGGGAATAAATCTGAGAGATCCATGAAGTGACAGAGAAACAATCACCTGGTCTTTTTCCCCTTTCCAGATCAAAAGGATCTCACATAATTCTTCCTGTGTGTCTCTCTAGCTTCCTCTGAGACAGCCAGAAAACTCACTGCAGTCAGCTGCTGTGAACTCCGCCCTCGGAACCCAGGTCCACCTCCATTGGCTGGTTCAGAACCCAGGACCGCCTCCATTGGCTGTCTTGGAACCCAGGTCCACCTCCATTGGCTGTTTCGGAACCCAGGTCCGCCTCCATTGGCCATCTCAGAGGCAAGGCAGACAAATCTCTCACAATAGGGTTTCTATCCACTGTGAGCAAAGGATCCCTACTGTGATGTTCTCATGTCTGCACACCTCAGTCTCCATAGAGTGGTGGCCTAATACTAACACAGACATAGAACCTACTCTAGAAAGTAAGAGGCAACTGTTAGTGCAGAACACCTGTCTGTAAATTAATGGTGACAGTTGGCCACAGGTATATATATCTTACATATATATTTATCATATGAATGATAAATATGGCAGACAAATGTATACCACATATGTGTATTAATATGCATCTATTAATGTGAAAGGAGATATGTTGTGTACCTATTTGAAACAGTTCTCTTCCCTTAATCTGTAATAGTGATTTACATGATTTCAGTTAATCTGTGATAAGCCATGATCCAAACTATTAAAAGGAAAGTTCATAAATTTGAAATCTTATGACATTTGAATAGCATGAAAAATCTAGCACTTTTTGCTCCATCCTGCTTGGGTGTGAGTTGTCTTTTTATCCAGAGTACCCATGGGTATACACTACCCACCCATTAATCATGCAGTAACCTTCTTACCCAAGAGCTTGACGGTAGCTTTATGGCCCTGCTTTTGTTCAAGTAACTAATCATTCTTAAATAATGGTCCCACAGTGTATGAAAAATCATGCTGTTGATTCAGAAACAGCAGAGAAAAAATGACCATGAAGTGCCTGCCTTTAAGTGCAAAGGCAAAAGTTCTTTGTTGTATAATATTAAGATGTGTTACATTTGTTTATGCTGTGGAATATTTGTTCAGGGATGCAAAGATGTGTTGCATTTTTGTATGTTACAATTGCTTAACTCTGTGAAGCTGTGCTACTTGGCCTGAAGAAAAGCTGGCAAGAAACAAGCCAAGCTAAGGCCGGGCATCTGCAAGTAATAATAAGACTCTGGGTGTGATTTATTTGGGAGCTGGGTGGTGGGTCCTCCAAAAATCCAAAAGTGTAAAAAACAACTAAATACAGGAAAAGAGAAAATCACAGTTTGAATTGGCTGTGGTCTACAGTAAGTCCAGATCTTCTGTCTGTGGTATCCTGGAGAAGGGGAGATAGAGTTCATGCTAATGTCTCCCACTTGACATCACAGAAGCTATGACCAGAGTGTGGAATATGCCTCATCATTTCACATGACAAGGACAAAGAGCACAATATGTGCAGTGGGGGGGGGGGTCAAGTAACTTTTATTTTGTCATGTTGTTATAAATACTGTTTCATCGTTTGTGATTGCTAATCTTACATGTGCCTATACATTAAACTTTATCAGAACTATGTATGAATTGGAAAATTGTAATGTATGTAGCCTTTGGTACTACACATGGCTTCAGGCATCCACTGGGGTCTATTAACATATCCCTAGGGAGTTGGAGGAGCTTTGGGCTTTTATGATGTTGACTTTGAGTTTATCTTTCTCTAGTCAACCTGAGAACATGAATTAGGAAAAGATGTTCATTCTGTGGGAAGACACCTGAGAGCAGCCAAGACCTTTGGGCTATCATGAGTGCCCCTGTGATAAGAGGAATGGAGACCTAAGCATGGGTTGGATTTCAGGTCCCCCTTGTCCAGTCTTGGTCACACGACCATGGTCTCTGCATATTCATCGTGGCCTTGCAATAATGTACCCAAGGAGTTAGCAAATGAGGACGGGGTGGGGGAGGCAAACCCAGCCTGTCAGTTCCTTCTCCAGGTAGGCTTGCCAGAACCAAGTCATGCTCATCTGCTTTCTTTTGCCTCAGGTGCTGCCAGTGCAGTGGTGAGAAGCTACAGCAGAGACCATGCAGCTCACAGAGTGGGCACATACCCGTCGTTTATAGGAAAGGCAGACCTATTGGTCTTCCCATGTTGAGTCTGCATTTCATCCAGGCCCATATTTGAGAACAATGAAATGAACCTACGTATAGACTATACTACATAAGTGTGAGGACAGAGAGAGTATTGTGAGCCACAGGCTGGCCAATATTTGCTTATAAACAAAGCACGATGTAAAGTCTATAGACTCAGAATACGTGGGATTCTGTGTTTGCAATGAGAGAAGGAGCGTAGAAGGGGGAAGGGCAGACAGGCAGGGCGGGACTTCATTGTGTCTTAGCCCAAGCCTGGATGGAGGAACTCTATGTACCAATTGCGGTTTTGACAAAGGGATGGGATCAGGTCCCTTCATCACTTTCCTGCGTCGCCTCAGTCACCCGCAATACCTATGGGTCTGGACTAATAATTAGGAATGGAAAGATAACATTATTGAACTTGTTATATGGTAGTGGCTTAGTGTAAACCACAGCGTAAGGGAAGGGGTTCTGATGGGATTGCAATATGAAAACATCCCTTTGATTAACTGTACTCAGGTAAATTTAGAAGTCGCCTCTGTTAAAGGCTGCAAATGCTGCCATTTAAAAAATGTCCTGTAGAGGGCACTGTTAAAACAGTCTGATAGGAAAAGAAGTCAGCTCAACACTGAAGAGAAAGCTGCCTTATTGGCAGGACTAACTTTCTAGACTCTAGATTCGGGTGATTTTCTGTATTTGAGATTTCAGTCACTCTTAATGCCACCGTTCCACCTGCTTGGGTTTGGCCTTCTATTGTTCTAGTCATTCGGGAAGCACATTGTCACGCCTTCTGTGCATGGCCAGGGAGAATGAGGGGTTGGTTATTCCCCAAACACACCTGCAACACTAGCTAGACAACTCTGGGGTTGTGAAGTTACAATGATGAAAAAGACACAGGCCAAGCCTGTGAAAACTTTAAATCCAGTGACCAGGGAGATCTATTCAAGCTATTTTTAATACAAAGCGGATGGGAATATGAACAACGATGTAGTTATATTCCCTTACAGGGAAGAAGGAAGGGATAAACAACGGCCACTGGGGCTTGCCTGATGGTGGGATAACAAGGCTGTGGAGGCTGACACAGAGAAGTCATTAGCAAGTTTGGGCCTGGCCTTCACAGCATAGGACACCAGGGCCGGTCAGATGGTACCTGGGAGAGTGCTGCAATGTGTTGGCTTCAGTCTGCCTGACAGGACTTGGACAAGCATAAGGGAGGCTGTAGTGAAGACTCTGGTCATTTAGTAAACAGCAGAAGCCGGAGGAACGTTCACTCCAACTGCTCCCCCCCATGTCCGTTTCCTTTGTTTTGGAAGCCCCTCGAATTCTGGAGGGCAGGCGACAGAACTCTCTGCCTTTGAAATAGCCGAGATTCAAATCTTTCTCCTTTTCCTGCATATTTGAAAACTACAAACAATTCAACCAGCCATGATGCTGTCAGTGGGACTGTAGTTGTGTCTAATTAACTCATGGGAAGCTCTGGTAAAGTCAGCCCAAACTGAACATGTCTTGAAAGGTACAATAATAGGGGCCAATTTATAATTAAACATATCTTCTTCCACTGCATACATAGACCCCTCTGGCTTCTGTAGTAAATAAAACAACACTATGAGCAAAGTAAGGACTATGAGGATCAACCCTCGCTCGATGTGTCAGATAGAAGGGGGGCGGGGTGGGGGTGGGGGGATGGGGCGGACTTAGGAGGCCATGAACTTCCTAAAGCTGAGTCTCAGGGAAAAGCAAAAACCAGTTCAAAGCAGTCTTCAGACTACACTAAACTGAGAGGCAGAGAGCTGGGCCAGTAAGAATAAAATGAAAGGAAAAAAAAAAAAAAACATCACCACCTTCTAGGTTTGAATATAACAGGCAACAGAAGTGTGGGAATGGGGGGAGGTGCTGGCGCAGTTAGTGGCTACATCAAACACCGGACCAGGAAAGTGACAGGAATGAAGGGGGCCCAACCCGTGAATGGGCTTCTGAAGTCTATTGTATAGAATACCCAAGATCTAAAAACAGTCCAGTCATGGCTTTTATGTGGCTATAGAATCCTTGGGAAGGAAAGCCTCTCTACTCCCTCACTGGACTTTATGAGACCAATCTTCTGAGGATTTCTCAACTGCCTGCTCTTGATTTGTGACTTCCCACACCAAAATGAACTTTACATTTATTCTTTTGAGTGAAAAGTTCCATTTGTCTTGGTGGTGAAGAGTAAACACATTTTAAATGCCAATTCTCTTCACGCTTGATTTTTTTTTTAAATCCCAAAGAGTGACAGTAAAAAGCCAGGTTCTGACATAAGCGGCCAGCAACTTGCAGCAAATGCACTCATTAGGACCATGTTTATACTTCTTGTCATCAGGGAAACATCTGCCCAACTAGATTTTCTGACTATTTAAAGTCATAACCATCTGTCCCCATGAGATAACGTGTTCCACTTAAATTTTATAAGGATGTGGAACTGAGACCTTATGTTTTCTGTCTTAAGAGGGATATGAAAATTGTGACTTCTATTTTCTGTCAGAAGATGCTCTTGGAGGTGTGGAGCATGGCCTGCGTCTCAGTTTTGATACTGGTGGCAAAGAGGTCTTGGTAGGTCATCATTGCTTAGTAACTACTTCCTGAGATGAGTGTAAATACACAGAGAGACTGAACTATAGTGACTGGAGGCCCTTTGCTAATGGCAAGGGTAGGAATGTTATTTATCCGTGCTGCCCAGCAAGCAGCCTTTAGCCAGTATCCTGTGATATGGACAAGGCATCAACAGATAAACCAGTTCTTATCCTGACAGACTTAGTATCCGAGGAAGGAGTGGAGGAACAGAATTACCCTGAAATGAAGAACACAGAAGTTTAAGGAAACAGACGGGGTGAGCAAGTGAAGGGAGCCAAGATGTGGCCATAATACTCATACATCCACAAGAAGCTAAAAGGGTTTCCTGAGCTACTGAGCAGGGTGGAGCCACTTCCTTGGAGAAGAATGATTAGAGATCAGTATCATAAAATGATAGACACTCTTCTAGTCTATTGGATGTGAAGTGGTTATAATCTTCATTTTATAACACGTTTGAGCCCTTCGCTATCATAACTATAAAATGGTAGGACAAGTGAACCTCATCCAGTTCTTAGAATCTAGATTCATGTAACCTAATGTTAGTAAAACTGGGGAAATGGATGATTTTTAAAAAGTTTTGTCTTTAATGGGACAAACTGTCTGGGTGAGAAAGAATATAAGACAAACTGAGCCTACCTTTCAGAACCACCCACTGTTCGGTACTCTTGAGAGTGCTTCCTAGAGATGGTAGCCTTCTAGTCAGCCTGCTGTTACTCATAGCCTAACTCCTCATTTGACCCTCAAAGCATCTTTCCTGGGTCTCGTTAACAATAAGCCATCAGCATTAACCAGGGACGAATACAAGACCCATCCCTGCCCTTCAACACCCGTCCTGACTGGCTTCTCTCCAGGCTTTCCCCACTGTGATGTGGGAACTTCCAAAAGAATCTAGGTTCAACACTGCTCTTTCCCAGTCAGAAGAATAAGATTCCTTGCCCGGGCAATGGTGCTACACACCCTCAATCCCAGCACACTTGAGAGGCAGGCAGATCTCTATGAGTGTGAGGCCAGCCTGGTCTACAGAGTGAGTTTCAGGACAGCTAGGGCTACACCTATGCAGAGAAACTGTGTCTTGAAAAAACAAATAAACAAAAATAATCCTGCTCCCTCTCAGAAGAGACACTCTAGCCAGTCTGTCCTAGTAGAGGAGATAATCACCAGTCAGATATGCAGTCTATTTCCCGGACCCCATTTATTCAGTGACCTAATCAAGTTAATTTCACAATTATGATATATAGTTGGCAAGTACTTTACCCCTGAGCTACATCCCCAGATGTCTTTTAATTTTTTTTCTTTTTTTCTTTTTTTAGCTTTTAGGACAGAATCTCACAAATATGGTTCAGGCTAACCTTGTACTCACTCTATAGCCTAGGCTGACCTTGAACTTGTGGTTTTTCTGCTTCTGCCTTCTTAGTAGTTGTGAATGATGGGCTCAAAGTAATAGTTCTTGACATACAAATTACACCTGTCATATTTCTAGAATGTCCTCACCAGTGAATTGTACCAGATATTTGGGGAAGAATCTGATGTCATTCATTCTCAAACACGTCCAACAACCAGAAGTGTGGGAATACTCCCAAACTCATTTTGCCCTAGGATAGAGGCCCAACACAGAAAACCTGCAGCAATACCGTGGATGAAGATGGATGTAAAATCTCTGACAAAATACAGACTGAGCCTAAAGATTATATACATCATGGCCAAGTAGGATCTATTCTTAAGAACCAATGATAGTTTAATGTATGCAAATTAATCAATATAATACACCACATTAAGAAAATAAAAACCCAAATCACATGATAATTTTAAAAATGTATAAAATATTTGACAAATTCAGTCCCTGTTGAAGATATAAAAAATCAACAAACTAGGCACAGAAGGGATTCATCTCCATATAAAAGATGACAGATATGACCAATTTACAGCCAACACCATGATCAATGGACCGGAATGGAAAGCTTTTCCTCTGAATCTGAGAACAATCAAGAAGGGCTACTCTGCCCACTTCTGTTGACACAATACTGGAAGGTCTAGCCAGGGCAATCAGGTGAGAGAAAGCAACAAGAAACATTCCCATCAGGAAGGAAGTAGTGACTGGTCTCTGCCCACAGATGACAGACTCTTATATGCAGAAAGCACTGAATATTCAACAAAATTTAAATGATCTCAAGTTGAGCTGCTTTGTACTAAATCAAGACCCAAACTCCAGCTGCATTTTTATGCATTGACAATAAGCCACCTACAAGGGAACTAAGAAAACAGTCCCATGTCACCAGCATAAAAAGAGAATTTAGGAATGGATGTAACAGGCAGGGAAAGGCTTACACACCAGCATCTTCTGGGAAGGAAGACAGAGAAACGGGCACATCTGACATTAGTGGGCTGGCAGACTTAATACTGTTAAAATGCCCACAACACCCAAAGCCGTTCCTCGATTAAATGCTGCCTCCAAAATCCTAGTGGCATTTGTCATGAAAGCAGAAAAAAAAAAAAAGAAAAAAAACAAAAAACAAAAAACAAAAAACCGAGCCTAGAATACAGAACCGCAAGAGACACTTAAAAATCAATAAATCTCGAAAAAAGAACAAGGCTGGAAATATCATAATCATCATTTCCAAATACACAACAAAGCTACAGTAATCAAAATTATATAACACTGGCATAAAGACAGATGGCCTGATAGGAAGGGACAGACAGCTGAGAAGTAAGCTAGAGCCAAGAATACACACTTGGGAAAGGACATTCATTCCCACAAAACTGGATATCCACAGGATCAAACTGAGTCACTCTCATCCCAAAGAAATTAGTTCAAAGAGGATTTGACTTATGTAAGTTGAGATTTGATTAAAAAAAAAAAAAAATCTATGGCTGCTAGAAGGAAACACAGCCGTAAATTAAGCTTTGGGACAGGTCTTTTTGAGTCTGAAACTAAAAATGCAGTGTAAAGTAAATGGGAAGCAGAATGATATTGAACTAAAAAGCCTCTTCCCAGCAAAGGAGATCATTTAAAAAGGAAGCCATGACCTACAGAATGGGAGAGAACCTTTGCAGACCATGTCTGCTGGCAGTCGATGTTAAACATAAGGGATCTGACAATTCAGAAGCCACCCAAACAGCAATTTGGAAATGCACAAATGACCTAATCAGCAATGAAAGGACACAGAAATGGGCAGGGCCCCAGAAAAGGCTACATCACCATGAAGTCTCATCTTCCAGGGGTTGAAATAGCTGGGTTTGTTTGTTTGTTTGTTTGTTTGTTTGTTTGTTTGTTTGTTTGTTTAAATAAATGTTCCTAGAGAGGGAACAGGAACTCTTGAGGGTTGTTAGGAATAATGTGAGATGGTGCACCCACTGTGGGAAATAGCAGAGAATGGCCTTGGGACTCAGCAACCTCACGGCTGAGCATGTGTCCAGAGTAACTGAAATCAGATTTATACTGTTTGCTGAAGCATCATTTCCAACAGCCAAGCTACAGAAAAGACCCAGATGTCCGCTGACATACGGAGAAAAACAGTGTGACACATATGCCCTGTATGGTATTATCCAGCCTCACAAAATGAAGGAGATCCTCTAATATGATGCAATGTGATGAACTTTAAGAACGGTAGGAAGACAGATACTAATTATTATATTTTCCATGAGTATCTACAGCAGACAAAGCCATAGAAGCAGAAAAGAGCATGGTAGTTGGCAGGGATTGGGAGTAGGGAGGGTTAGGAAGATTTATTTATCAGAGATAAAGCTTTACATTTTAAATTTTTTCTTTCTGTTTTTCATTCTTCTTCTGCTTCTCCTCCTCCTTCTTCTTTTTTGGACAAGGTCTCTTCAGCCTGGCCTAGAACCTGCCATGTAGCCATGTAGCCAAGGATGACCTTGTAATTTGATCCTTTGGTGTCTAGCTCCTTGGTGCTGGAATTACATGCATGTACCACTGCTGGTATTAATTACATGTATGTGCCACTGTGCTTGGTTTATGCAGTTCTGGGGATCAAACTTGTGGGTGCTAAGTCTAGCAACAGAGCTATGAGAACATACTTAAAACTATGGTCTTATGGGGACTAGAGAGATGGATCAGAGGTTAGGAGCTCTTGCAGAAGACCCAGATTGCATTCCTAGAACTACATGGTGGGTTACAATTGTCTCTAACTCCAATTCCAGGAGATTAGATACACTCCTGTGGTCTCTGTGGGAACCAAGCAAATGTGTGGTACACAGACATACATGCAGTCAAACACTTATATACATAGAAGTAAATAAATCTTTAAAATGATGTTCTTAGAACAAGTAGACGTAATTAAAAGATATAAGAAAGTGTTTGACAGTGACAAAGGGGGATATGTAGTGATATTTTCAAATATAATAAAAACAGCCAGAGATGTCAAAGGGATCTACCCACAGTCCACAGTCTGTCTAGGAGGACCAGACAGTGGTAACTCACACCTTTAATCTCAGCATAGAGAATATCCTGGGAGTGATGACCTACACCCTTAATCCAAACTGAGTTCCAAGTTCTAGGTCATTCTAATTTACAGAAGAAGTTTCAGGCTCTCAGGCAAGCAGTGGTGGTGGCACGCCTTAATTGAGCAAAGAAAGTATTTAAGGCAGATATAGAAAGACAGAGCAGGCAGAAGAAGCTGTGGCATACACTGTTAGTCCCAGCACTTAAGAAGAAGAGGCAAGAGAATCTCTGTGAGTTCAAAGCCAGCATAGTCTTCACAGCAAGTTCCAGGACAGCCAGGACTGTTACACAGAAAACTCTGTCTGGAAAAAACAAAACAAACAAACAAAGACTGGAAGAGGTGGATCTGCCCTCTGATATCTCAGGCTGTTTTTATTATATTTGAAAATATCCCCACAGTGATTCACAGATTTGTTACTTTGAGGTGGCAATGGTAGTATAAATGTTTGCCTATGTCCAAACTCTTCAAGCTGCGCCCATTAAATATGCATCATTCCATTTCGAATGTTAACTCTAGTTTGGCAAAGTTATTAAACTAATTTTGAGATTAGGCCTGTGGTTAAATCCAGGTGTGGCCAATGCCAGCAAAAGGAAGTGGTTACCTCTGCCCCTGAGGCTCCATCCTCTCTTCCTAATCCTTTCCTGGCTTCCACAGATGTGGGGATCCCATCATTAGTCAGATATTCAATGCTTTCTGATAATTTAGGCATAGCAATTAATTTCAGGAATTGAAAAGTGCCTCACATTAATCACACATTTTAAAACTAACTGGTGCTCATCTTCTGGTACCCTAGTCACCAAGAAATAGAAAGTTGCAGAAAGGGTACAAATGCTTTATTGAGAGAAGGTACAAAGGGGTGACTACAGAGCCATCACATAATCTAACATGGCAGTCATTAACAGTGTCAAAAAGTCTACAGATGTCTGTACCACAGAGAGTGTCTGACAAGTTTCTTTACTCTTTCTCAAAATCCAGAAGTTCCATTTTTCTGCCTCATCTACTCTAAGCTTGGCACATATGAGTGATCCATTACACAATAATCTTCAACCGTCAAGAACAGTCTGGACGTGCTCTGTAAGGAATGCCACAGTGGCATTAAAAATAAATACAAATGAGATCTCACTGTTGCTTAAAATCCTCCACCGACAACCTTCTGCTTTATATAAAATCCGCATTCCTCACAGTAGGCCTCAATGTCTTGCAGGTTTTGATTCCTTCATGTCTTTCCAAGTCCTTGTTCTTGCTAGCATAAATTTGCCGATATGGTTGGCATTCTGCTCCAGCACCAAGCTTACTTCTGCCACAGGGCCTCTTGCTCCTTTTTCCCTTTCCTGGAGTAGGAATCCTCTAGGCCAGACATCCCTGCCACCTTTCTGTTCTTCAACGGTTCTCCTCTTCACAGAGGTGTGGCCTGACGGGCCATCCCATCTGCCCTCAGTCAGATGCCCCCTTATCTTTTTACCTTCTTTATTGAATTAATCATGTGAATGGCAGAAACCCAGTATCATTTATATCTGTGTTGGGGATAACATGGGCAACCCTCAGATTTGCCTAAGTTCCCAGTGTGCTCTCTTACCCTGAGGATCTTGCCCATTTCCCACTTTTCAGCTCACTCCAATGTCTTACTTCGGCATTAGCACACCGTAACTATCTCTGTGTTAATAGAAATCAGTTCACTTTCAAGAAATGGGTTCGATGGGACCATGTTTACGTTTCCTGTCACCAACTGAGCATCTGCCTACGTAGATGTTTGTGAGTATAATGTCATCACCATCTGTCCTAGTGAGATGATGCGCTCGGTTTAATGTTGTAAGTCTGTGAACTGGGGATTTGTATTTTCTGCTGGAAGAGGGATTTGGAAAGTCAGAAGATCCAGGCTGAATCTCACCTTTGACAGGGTAGAGAAATGACAACTACCCTGAGGTAGCACTGAAGCTTGCTGGCCATGAGTCGAGCCCTGGGTCGTGCAGGCTGCCCATATCCCTTGATGTACAGTCTCTCCCATTGCCAGATCCCCAGGGGTACACCAACCAGTCCTCACACTTCCAACCTGATGTCCTCACTTGCTACACACCTAAGAACCAGCTCTGCTTTTAAAGGGCCATATGATTAGCCATCCAAACAGCATTCCATGGCATTAAATCAGTGCCATGTAACACATCTAACCACAAAAGCAAAGTTAATTACATCCATGGAAGCAGACTTGATCATGCATAGCATATGCATGGAACCCCTAGCCCAAAGCCCCTATAAAACCTCCAAGTAACTGATTTCATTTTAATGGATATCTTTGCTTTTCTTCTACTTTTATTTTGGGCAAAAATATTCATGTTCTCATTCACTATCAGATCACATAGCATGGCACTGCCACTAAATTTCTTTATTCTTTAAATTTTTAATTGCTGCATCGTTTCATTTCAACATTATGATGTTTTCCTTAAAGGGGCTTAAAAAAAAATCAGAGGAGTAAGATAGTAAGCTTATCTTCCAAAGATAACAATCATACAAGTGAGCATTTTTGCTAGTTATAGTAAGTAAACTCCATGGTTGATGTGAGCTGATAGACTGATAGTATAATGTTGCATTTTTTTGGAGCCAAGGTGGTAGACCTACAGTTCTCTGTAGTTGTTAACCTGTAACATGGTTAGTCCTAAGGAAGAGAAGCAAGGTAAGCAGCCTTAGCTTCTCACTGCTACCTGAACACCATTGTGTACTTAGTGAAGGAGGAATACACGAATATATTGTTTTGCTGGAGATGAGAAGTCTGAAGTGGCTATGGAGGCTGAGTTCCCTCTGGAGCTCCTAGGAGAGGTCGATGGCTTTGCTTTTGGCAGCTCTCAAAGCTTCCTGTGATCATCACTTCAGGCCCCACCTCATTCTAAGCACAACTTTTATCAATCATTCCAGCTTCTGCTCTGGCTCCCCTCCCTGCTCAGGGATGACCTTGGGTCAACTCATAGCATAGCTCAGGATCATATTTCTATGTAAGCTAACATATGTTGTCTTTTTTTTAAACACATAAAGTAACATAAGCTCTGGACATTAGGTCATGGTTGTTGGGGGGCGTTATGCCAGCTATTACATAAGCCTTGGAAAGCCAGAAAGAAAGAATATATTTTTTATTGTTCTGCGGCCTCTGAGTCCACTCTTAAAGGAATGGGTGGGAGAAGGGGGGGGTAGCTGTTGCTTTCTCACTGAGGGCTGATGCTGGAATCTCTCCTAATGCATTATTGTAGTCAGCCACATGCAGCCATGTCTAGGAAGAAAAAACCCTTCAGGTCCTCGTGTTGTGGTGACCCCCCCTCCCCGCATCATAAAAGTATTTTGCTACTCCATAACTGTAATTATAGTTACTACTTCACAACTGTAATTCTGCTAGTTTTAAATCATAATATAAATAACTGATATGTCTGATGTGCGGCCCCCAAGCCAAGGGTTGAGAACAACTGATCTAGGTAGAGCCAATAGAATAAACCTTCCTAGCAGTCACGAACACTGTTTTGAGGTAGGATGCCTGGCTGGTGAATGCATTTCCGAGTCACCCTACACAGCAGAGAGGGGAGCGGCTGTCCTCCTGGCAGCTAGCAAAGGTCTGCGTGCCTCTGCTTCTACATCTATGAGTGCACCCTGCTACAGAGCAGTGCTGATGACTAGAGGTATTAAACATTAAGTGAGACCACTGCCTTCTTAAGGCAGGGGTGTTTATTGGCTACTGGCGTCCATATTTCCTCTCATCTTTTAGTTCTTCCCATCTCAATAAGGTCCTTGCACTCTTGCATAGTGTATGGATACAGGCAGTGCAGTGGCCTTCAGTTCCTGTGTATAGACTTGCTAGCCCCACCGTCTACACTCATGCTGGGTTAGCTGTTGACCCAATTTAATGCCTGGCTGAAATTTTTTCTCTCTTTTGTGATTAAAGGGGAAGGAGGAAGGAAAGAGAGAGGCGATTCAGTGATGTGTACATGTAAAATTCTTTGATGGAGAAAGAGAGTGATGGTGGAGGCCGTGTAATGATCCATGGACTTGAGATTTCATTTTAGGTTTGAGATTATGACCTATGATGACATTGCACTTATTGGAAGCCTGGAGGCTCACGTTTGATTATATGTGACCTCATATATCTCTGAGTCAATCTTTCGTAAAGCTCTATATTACCTGCAGAACCACAGTTAAATTTCTTATCCAAGCAAATTCCCTGGTATCACTCTTTTGGAGCACTTATCAAATTAGGGAAAAACAGACTAAGGTAGACAATGTGTTTGCCATTGCTGGGGGAGGAGAGTGGGATGGACCCAGGAGAGATAAAAGGGCAAGGGTGCAGAACGAGCTATGTGTCACAGAGCATGTTGCACATGATCCCGGCATTGGATGCAGAAACAACAGTATGTGTGCATAGGGCAGCCTCTCTGGTGTTCAGTTCCTTCTCTACATATCTGCAAGGGGCTTCAGATTGTCTTGTCTACCACTGTCCTTTAGGAGGGAGAAGACAGAGGCCTAGTGATGCTCAACAGTCTACCCAATGAACAGTTTGCCAAACACATCACAACAGTGACAGCCCGCACATGGTCTGCCTTAGTGTGTTTCTCCCTACAATGGTAAGTACTCCAAAAGTGATGCTAGGGAATTTGGTTGAATAAGAAATTTAACTATGGTTCTGCAAGTAAAATAGAGCTTTAAGAAAGAGTGTTCACAGAAAAAAGAATGAAAATCCTAGGTCTAGATACCAGGCAACTGGTTCTTCCATACAGCATGTGTCCTGCTGGGCCATATAATGGTAACTGTAGCACAGAATAGAGAGCTCAGGTCATTCTTGGCCAAAGCCAGGTAACCTTAGCCTCTTCTGAGCCTGGAGGTGCTTTTCTCCAGGACTGACTATATTTATCACCACCGGTGGTTTTAGACACTGGGTATGAGAGTATATGGTAGGATGTGGTAGGAATGCTGTCTTCCTTCTCCCTTACCCCCGAACCAGCCAGTGTGACACAGAGTTTTCTCAGTCAGGTCACATGACAAGGGGAAGTTAAGGTTGCTAAGGGCTGTCCTTACAAGATGGAGACTATTCTGAAGAATACCCAGTTTGGCCCAATAATATCATAAGAGCCTAAAAACAGATTAAGTTTGTGTGTGTGCGTGTGGGGGGGTTGTCAAAAGGTCAAAGGTCAGTGTGATGCCATGTTATAAGGACTCTGTTTCCTGGGGCTGGCTGGCTTTGAAGAACGGAGGGATGAAGAGCCAATGAAAAGTGACAACTTCGAGAAGCTTGAAGAAGCAAGAAACAGATTCTCCCCAGAGCCTTCAGAAGGGCGCACAGCCTATCAGCATCATGGTTTTAGCCCCATGACACCCGTGTCAGATTTTCTAACCTCCAGAACTGAAGGAGAACAGAGTTGTACTGTTATAAATCACTATGATGATGTCTCTCAGTGCTGGGAACAGAACCTTCGTGCATGCTAAGCCTCTGCTCTTTCACTGAGCTCGACCCCCAAGCCCAATAAGTCACAAAGGGTGTACATTTGTCATAGAAACCAGAGAAGACTGAGGTGGGGGTTGTGATGCCTATTATCAGGACAAGCAGCTGCAGGTGAAAACATGTCTCTTACCTAGAAGCTATGGCCCCATTCTTCCACTGGCCCATTTTCCTATCGACTAGGTTTGAACCATGTTATATCTAGAGTTTGTGCTTCATGGGGATAGCAATGTTTATCTCCTGATGCCCCCATCTTAACATCATTATCTGTCTCCACTGATGTTCTTCTAGCACCCACAAACCTAGGAGAAAAACATGGGCTTCCCAACCTCAACCAAGCAATCAGCACAGTGCCCCGTGTTCCTAGGTGACACATAATTCTTCAGAGAACGGACATGCATGGCCAAAGGGAACACTATGTCTTCTGTGTTTCCCATAGAAACATGTGCACAGGACACACCACACACACACACACACACACACACACACACACACACACACACACACACACACACACACACACACATTGATTCTGCCAGGTGTGGAAGAGGAACAGGATCTCCGTGAGTCTGAGGCCAGCTGGGTCCACAAGGTCAACCAAGGCTGAACAGTAAGACCCTGTCTGGAAGAAAGAAGGAAAGAAGGAAGGAAGAGAGGGAGGGAGGGAAGAAGGGAAGGAGGAAGGAAGGAGAAAAAAAGAAATTCTTCCCAATCAGTTGATTAATTAATTCAGTGGTTCTCAACTATCCTAATGCTTTAACATCTCTCCTCATGTTGTGGTGACCCCCAACTATAAAACTATTTCATTGCTACTGCACAGGTGTAATTTTGCTGCTGTTATGAACTGTAATGCAAATATCTAACATGCAGGATATTTGGTATGTGACCCTGCAGAGAGTCATGATCCACAGGTTGAGAGCTACACAATTAATAATTAATTTTGTGCGTGTGTGCAATGCATATGCACATGTATGTGTGACATGGGTGCATTCATGAGAGAGGAGAGAGGGGAGGAGGGAGGGAGGGAGGGAGGGAGGGAGGGAGAGAGAGAGAGAGAGAGAGAGAGAGAGAGAGAGAGAGAGAGAGAGAGAGAGAGAACCAAGAGTGATATAAGGCATAAGGCTCTGGTCTGACCTTTAGGACCACACTAAATGAACAGATGAGCAAATAAATAAATTGAGATTTTTTTTGGTAGAAAGGTGGCTTGGGGTTAGGGTTAGCTGCAGAGAAGACAGAATTGGGGGCTTTGATGCACCCTGACATCTCTGTCTTTTTCCCAGCTGCCCATTAACAAATGAAGATGTCTTTTAAGGCCTGACTAACAGACAGTATTGGAAATGGCTACTGTTGTAGCTACAGCAGAGAAGCTTGTCACAGCAGCGCGGTTTCTCTTTCTCTGAAAGCCCAAGATCTGCTCCCAAACCAGCTTTTGTTTAAGACTCAACTATGGCCACCAATCAAGCCAAAATGTGTAGTGACTGTGCGCGTCTGGCTGCCTGTTAATGGTTGCAGTGTCCTCAGGTGACATTTGAAAAGCTGGACAGTTGACAATGAGCAGCACAGCAGAATCTCTGCCAGTTGTCCCGTCTCCCAGCCTCTCACATCAGCAGTTCCTGGGACGATGCCATTTCATTTTCTCTCTCTATTTTTCCCTCTGCCCTGGAGGACTCCATTTGTCCTGGATGTCACCCAGCTCCATTCCTTTCTGTGGAGCAACACGGTGTGCAGGTGCCTCATTCTAGGTGATGGCTAAATACCAGACATTTTGCACACAAGTTGAAACTTGGCAAACAGGAACATTTAGAATGCAAAACTGAGCATGGGCATGAGAGAGACCCTCATCTAAAGTGTCCCCATCTGTCAAGGTTTCCTCTGTGAGTTCATCCCTGAGGAACCCCCTCGGGATTTCTGCGAATGGTCTCCTTGAACTGCACCTAAGTTGAAACTTTCATGGACTATGTCTTGTGCTATGTGGAAGTCTAGCTTTAAGTTTTCTATGCTCTTAAAAAATACAAGCTTTCAGAGGGCAGGGGGCACACACTCCCTTGTGGCTTTACAAGTGTCCTACAGAATAGTATAAGAGACCAGGCTTGTATGTGGCTATAAATTAAAGCTATCTATTTTGTATGTCAGCAAGACAAAATGTGTGTATGTGTACATGTGTGTATGCATGTGTGTCTTTCCCCATGTGTGTATATGTCTGTGTGTATGCATTCCCCCCATGTGTATCTGAGTGCCTGTATGCATATGCTTGTCTTTCTCTCTCTCTCTCTCTCTCTCTCTCTCTCTCTCTCTCTCTCTCTCTCTCTCTCTCTCTCTCTCTCTGCATCTGTGTGCATGGGTCTCCCCAACCCTCTCTCTCCTCTCTCTCTGTATAAGTGTATGCATATGTATGTGTGTCTGTGTGTATGCATCTCCCTCCCCTGCCTCTTTCTCTTGTAAGTGCATGTATGTATACATTTACCCAACTCTCTCTCTCTCTCTCTCTCTCTCTCTCTCTCTCTCTCTCTCTCTCTGTGTGTGTGTGTGTGTGTGTGTGTGTATGTGAATGTGGGAAGAGAAGAGAGAGAGAGAGAAGGGAAAGTATCTGCTCTATTTTTCTCTATCAAAGGGGAAACGTGCTCCAAGAAGAAAATATTTTATCACACATATATTATTATCTATAAAATCATACTAAAATGATGGACATTTTACAATGCTCTCATATTTAGAGGTAACTCAACCAATTACTACTAATTTCCCAGACTGGTGGGAAAGCCATTATGTGGCTGAGGATGACCTTGAATTTCTGACTCTTCTGCTTCTGCCTCCCCAGTGCTGGTGTTTCAGATATATTCTAAATCACAACTGGTTTATACAGTGCAGAGGACTGAACCCAGGGTTTCTTATATGCTAGGTAAGGGCTCTACTAACTGAGCTGCAGTCTCCCAAATGTGACCAATAAACAACTAAACCAGATTGGATCTGAGTTTCCTTCCATTGAAAATGGTAGAGAAATATGGATGCAGTTGTTAAAGGTCCCTCAGGATTAAAAAAAAATTAAAATCAAAATAATTAAATGTGTTTCTACTTTTCTAATGCTTTACCCTGTATGAGGCTGTGGTTTTAGGACAGGGAATAGCATTTTATTTTCCCCTTTTCTTTTATTTCATATATTTAACAATAGTTCTTCTCAACATTAATCAAGCCAAGTTGGTTTGAGCCTCAGCATAAATCTATATTTCAATCCCCTCACTTAAGATGCTTTTTGAGCTTGGAACCTCACACCTACTCACAGAATGCTAAGACTTCCCACAGCACTCCATTATTTCCCAGTAGCTTCTAACACTGGCCTGTGTGTTTTATACTTAGACTATGGAAATATCCATTGATCAGAGGGACACTAGCTAAATACAGTGCATACATCCAGGAGTGTAGTGGCAATGTACTGTCCTCCAACAACCTTACCAAACAACAGACTCCAGACTGAGGGAGAACTCGGCCTTTAATGCAATTCCTCTAAGCATATGGGGAAGCAGCTGAGCTCAGAGCATCGCACTAGGAGAGGAGAGAGGAAGAAGTCAAGAGACTGGAACTCTGTTCTGGTCTGCAGAGAGCCTAAGCCCTTGGTAATCATTCAGGAGGCCATACAAAGTAAACAGCAGGTTGTTTTATTTAACTCGATGGACCAAATGATAGAATTTCTCTCATGTGGAAAGAAAGCAATATTGTCTACCAACTTCCATTTTCCCCACCAGAAGTAGAAAAGTTAAGGCCCTGATGGATGGCGGCATCCACAACCTGGAGGTACAGATCTGGGAAACTCACCCTGTAGGATTTTGTATCATGAAACTGGTCTTGGTCATCATGAAATATCAATGCCCAGTTGGATTTCAGAAACCAGAAGCCAGTTTCCTCTCCTGTATATGCATTATTTGGTGATTTCCTATAATGACCTAAACTTCCTGTTTATATAGGCATGAGGAAACTTCCCAGAGGATCTGAGAAGAGAGGCTTGGATACCCAGCCCTAAGATTGATTTCATGACTTCATGCACTCAGCCATGAAAGTTTACTGGACATTTACTATGTGCTGGGTCCTGTGAGAGGCCAGAGAATGGAGACAGGACACTGGAAGCAGAATAGAATAGAAATGTTGTCTTTGCCTAGAAGATCTGAAGGCGGTGAGAAAGTCAGTCATGCAGTTTCCTGGGATGAGAGTGTTCCATAGAGAGAGGGCCTAGTGAGCACAAGGGCTCCAGCTATAAAGAGACATCAGTGAAGCTGAGGAGGAAAAATAGAATGAGTGGATGGTGGGAAGTAAGCCAGAGAGTTGGTGAAGGTTAGGGAATGGGCTGAGGCGCCCTAGTATGTGGGGGTGACATGAGATCCCCAATGGACAGGCAGCCGGTCACAACTATAACCTAGCTTATCTTCTGGATCACGATTCAACTTTCAGAATGAAAGAGTACAAGAGGGAGAATGGGTGGAAAGATGTCACAAGCAGCCAAGAAGAGTGGTGACCGTGGCTTGGAACAGGGTGGGAATGGAAGAGGTGATAAATTCAGAGTATATATTTAAATAAAGAAGCCAACAGAGTACTTACAGCAGGGCTAAAGGTATAACATCCTAACAACCTATGAGGCTTGAGCAAGCCAGCATTGCCACTGACTGAAGTAGGGAAGGATAAAGCAGGGCATGAGGCCAGGTCTAAGGACCATCTGTGCATCCACTTGCTACCCAGAAATGTTGTCTGGCTCTACAGACTTGCGAGACTCTTGTTAGACTGGCCAAGTGTATCAGGTGACCCACTTCTTGGTGTCAAGTTGTATAATACAAAAATTAGAATAGGTACTGCAGACTGATATCTATCTATCT
The DNA here is from genome assembly GCA_033318265.1 of Phyllotis vaccarum. NCBI lineage: Eukaryota > Metazoa > Chordata > Mammalia > Rodentia > Cricetidae > Phyllotis > Phyllotis vaccarum. Next base: position 64,874,687 of record JARWLC010000006.1, read on the forward strand.
ATCTATCTATCCATCCATCTATTTATATATCTATCTAAGTTTATCTCTCATGCTGGCATCTCACAAGAGCCTTTTAAGTGTGACATCCTATGGCAGAAGACAAAAGTGTCAGCACCAGGGGGAGAGTCCCAATTATTCCTTTAAATAGTACAAGTATAGCATTAACCTGCTCACTCTACCCTCAGCCTGACCTCTCTTATTCAGCCCCACTGTTCAAGACAGTTACATAAGTGGTTAGGCTCCTAACACATGAACATTGGGTAGGGGAACACATTCAGTAGCTGTTAAAAGTCTCCTCGGGCAGCATTCTAACCTGGCTGTTCCACCTTTCTGCCCCTTCTCCTCACCACAGAATGTGTCTAAGATGGGCTGATGAAGTTCTGAAAAGTCCATTACCAGTGACTGGCAAATGAAATCCCATTTCAGGGAAGAATGACCACGCAGCACCCTGGCAGACAGTTCTCAGCACACCCTACAGTCTTTTTCTGGATGGTCCTACAGAGTCAGCAGCTTATTCCCCTCAGGTAGAGATACCAGGCAAGAGAGAAAGTTCATTGCTTATCAGACTTTTACTATTGGGATTTTACAAGACAATTGCTATGGAATTTAAAAGAAGACATTTCAAGAAGAATACAGAAAAGAAAGGCAGGAGAGCAGAGACCTCGGTATGCCACACCATGGGCAAAAGCTTACATTTGGGGAGCAGATTATTGTTTGTAAGACAAGTGTCTTCTGAACTGGAAAGTAGCTCAGTGTCTAAAGATATCTGTCACCAAGTCTGGCTACCCGAGTTTGCTTACCGGGACACACAGATGTATCAAGAGTGAGACAGCAAACACTTGGAGCTTAGCAGGCTAGACAATCTCTGTCATAATCTCTTACCCTATATATAAAAAAAAAAAATGGCAACAATAACATGAAAGCAAATGAACAAGGCTGTGTTCTAATCAGACTTCATTTATAGAAAGGGAAATCTGAATTTCATATGGGTTTGTGTGCATGCGTACACGAGTGTGTGTGTTTCAGGAGATGCTTTTCTTTTGATATTCCCTCACTTATTTTGAAATGCATAAATCTCAGGGTATAAACATGGTAGATGCTAAGATAGGCAGGTTGTGATGTTCTAGCCCTGAGATAAAACAGCTTGCTTATCCTTAATGGGAACTGCTCCTGTCTTAGCTTTGACTCAATTGATCCCTGAGCAGAAAGAATAGCACCTCATAGTCCCAAATTTCCATACCTTGGAAGAAACTCATATGTTATCAGCTTAGTTCTGAGTCCTAAGCTGGGATCTTTGTGGGCTCCTCAAATTTTCCTCCAAAGCCATGATAGCTTTCAAGGAAGTGACCTGAGGGGTAAACTTCTTCTATTAACCATTTTCCTTTGATTTATATTTCTTGATATCTGCTCAAAGGCCAAAAATATTTGAGGCACTCTAGCTTGGGACACTTGGAATGCAAAGCTAAGAATGCTACCCCATGTTATCTGATGGTACAAAAGGGCACCTGACACTGAGTAATTTCCAAATAACAGAGGGTGACTCTTCAGAGTTCTGGAGGCTGGACCACCCAAGAGTTTAGGTCCAGAATCTGGCACATCTTTCCGGTTATATGACATGTTAGGAAGCATCACCTGGCAGAGAAATGTTCACCCAAGTCAAAGAGTTCATTGTTCCAACCAGGTCACTTCCACACCACTGACTCCTGCAATAATTGACCAACTCATAAGGGCAGAGGCCTCAAGGCCCAATCCAGTTTTAAAAGCCCCACTTCTCAAGGTTGTCACAATGGCAACCTAATTTCAGTTGGAGTTTTAGGGGACACTCAAACCTTAGCAAGAAACAAGTGAGGCAAGTCCTGGGTCAACAGTGGCAGTGAACCCTGCTGTGTTATTCACCTAGAGGTAAAGCCAAGGACTTTCAGAAGACAAACCTGACTTCATCTGTGAGACCAGTACCTTTTACTTCTTTTCTCTTGAAATCTACAGTCTCGGGGAAGCCGGGAGCACAGAGAAGCCTGACCCTTCTGAGACCACCATGTGTGGGCACTCCCGTGGACAATCCCAGTTGTGAATGTCTTCGAACTTCCCACCAAAGTGCCAAGCACATGATCCAGGCCATCCTGAAGCCTCCAGCTGACCCAACTGCCAACTGAATTCACCGAGTAACCACAACCAATGTAACAAGAGAAAAAAAGAGTCCAGCTGAATCTCACGGGAATTCCTGCTCATGGAGCTGTAAGATATGATAAGCTAAAACATTAACGTTACTAAGTTTGGGGTGGTTTATACGTGTCATGTAAAGCAGCACAGATAAACAGGACAGAAAATGGAAAAGAGAGAGATGTTCATCCCATCCCCAGATGGTGAGGCTGAAATTCAGAGAGGTATCAAAGGGGCCAATCAATCATAGCAGCCAGCAGAAGCTAAGAGAGGAAAGAGCCTGATGCTGGACAGAACCAGGAACCTGAGGCTGGATGGAACCGCCAAGGCAAGCCTTATTTAGACCAGCTGAACATGAAGACAGCTAGGGATGGAACAGGTAAGGAAGGTGCAAGGCTGTGAGGCAAGTGTGGACAAGGAGAAAAGGAAAAATGATTCCCACCTACTGGAGGGACACAGCACAGGCCAGCGTGGCTCTTAGTGAAGCACTGTGTGGCTTCTGGTGGTCACAGCAGGCTGTGATGGGAGAGCAGTGGGAAGAAGCTGGTCCTAAGCCCTACCTTGGCAACTCTCTCCTAATGGGATGAAATCAAATGGTCTATCAGGTGGCAACATGCACAGAGAAGCCTACAACCTGGCTGTAGCTTCCCAAGAGATGTTCTCTGCCCTGGAACAGCCCCAGGTTGAGGATTTCCCAGGCCTAAGGCCTATCTAGGTGGCAGAATTCCCCCAGGAAGTAGAAAGAATAACAGACATGGGAATCCACAGACTTGGACAGGAAACGCCACCCTGCTGATGGTGCTTGGCTTTCAGGTTTACATACTTTAGTCATGCAAAAGCAGGGAGTCCTGTGCCAACATCCCCAACTAACCACGCATGCTAAACATTGCTGAGTCAGTCCTCAAGTGTTTTCCACTGAGGACTTTTCATATGCTCTTAGTTGACCTGAAGTCTTCATACTGGGCATCTGCAAAGTAAATCCCCCAAATTCTATTAACATTGCCCCATTCTCCCATACCCATAGCAGCTTACATGTGGTCCTGTGGATAAATCAGATATGTTTTACGCTCCTCCTCCAGCACTCCAGCGCGGCTTCAGACAGAGGTACCTATCATTTGTCCTAGACAGTTGGCAAGGACCAGCATGTAGCACTAACAAATTATTGAAAATATGACTTGTTGAAGTACATCAAAGACTCTGGAGCTGACAGATGGGGTAAATGATGTGGCTATGACAACAGTAAGTGATTGACACAAGCTGGCCAGCAGAAATATTAGCAAAATGAGAATTGATTCTGCTCCCCGACTCTCCTTGGGAGTGTCCAAGCTTCATAGACTAGACACCAATCTTCAACTTGAGGATCCCAATGGGGAAATCAAGTCACGTTTGGATGTTAGAGGAGTCCTTTTCATATCTGTGAGTGCATCTTCATTTTTGTGTGGATAGGAAGCTTGGAGAAGTCCCTTTGTGGGAACCCTAGGAGAGTGCTAAAAACAGAGATTTGGACCTGAGTGACAGGCCATTTTAATTCTCTCTCATTCCATCTCTCCTCCCCCTTTGTGTGTGTGTGCATGGTATATATGTATGATATGTGTATAGTATGTTCTATATCCATATGTGTAAATTTTATGCTCAATTAGCTTTTCATGGGTATCAACTTTCATAGACCTGTTTACTTTCTTAACACTGGAAAGTGCTCCTGAGTCCTTGAAGGTAAAATGTTTCTTGGGTTCTGCATTTTGTGGAGAGCTGTCAAAGACACCAAGATTTCAACAGGCATCTTCTTGAGCACTCACTATACATAAGTAAATCTACACTCGGTCCCCTTTTATAATTCTGAAAAGAGAGTCCTGGAAACAAGCTCTTCTCACAATTCATCTGTGGAAAACAAGAGTGGAAGGAACCCCAGGCTGCTGTGGCCCTCTGGCCCTTCTTTATCTCAAGTAGTGTTAATATTCAAATCCTTCACTGCAGGACTATTAGTGAGGTGAACTCCTGCCTGTCACCCTAGACTCCTCATGAATATCAGTATAAAAACACATATTCAGCACACAAAAGCTTCTCTAAAATGGGAACTCAGTTCTAGGACATCTTTGAGCTGGGAAATTCAGATGAAGGATTCAGTATCCACAACCACATGAGATAGCTGTACCTGGTGGTCTGGTCCATTTGGGTTTGCTATAACAAGATTCTGGGGACTGGGCTGCTAATAAACAAAAGACTTGTATTTCACACAGTTCTGGTCAAGTTCAAGTGTAAGGTTAAGGTGCCTGTAGCCTGGAGTTTGGCCCATCTATTCTGCAGAGGGCCATTGTCTCTGTGTCTACACATTGTGAAAGGGTCTCTACAACCTGTCTAACAGGGTCCTGGTCCATCATACTAGCCATCAATCACCTTCCAAAGACTCAATGGCTCCAAGTAGCACTGTCTTGGAAGTTAGGATTTTGAGGGTAATGGATGCTCATATCACAGCAGAGAAGATCCAAGGCTGAAAGACTGGAGAAGGAGTCTGAGGCCAAGGTGTTAGTCTCCAGGGCGTGCTGAGGTTGCGTATCTGCGGAGTCCACAGAGCAACCCTTCCAGAAGCCAATGGGACACCATTTGATTTTCACCAATTTTTAGTGACATTAAATAAAACCTCTTAATATTCAATAAAATGAATGAATCTAAACTCTTACCTTGCAATTAAACAAATAGCTAAATAAATAAACTAACTTAGAAACCAAGAGGAAGAGATTACAGACAGGCTACACAGATGGCTCTGCTTGGAAAGCTGGTTTCCCAGTGGCTGGGGTTACAACTCATAACCCTTCAGATAGGGTCTGGGTCCAGGTGGCCATTTATCCCCAACTTAGTCAGAGCAATCAGAGTTGAGAGAGAGAGAGAGAGAGAGAGAGAGAGAGAGAGAGAGAGAGAGACTCTTAAAGTTCTAAATGCTGAAACAAGGTCAGATTGGAGCTGTTCCAACACCATCAGGAAGGGCTCCTGGGGGTGACAGAGACCGATAACAGAGATCCCTGGATCTAGCTGTGACTAATGTAGCCGACCCTTGGCCATCCACCACCCAACTCAAAGCATCTGCCCTTGTCTCCTATTGCATGTCCTGTAGTACAGAGGGGAACCTACAGCTTTGTCTTTATGCCATGTGTCTTCCAAAAGTCAACAGAAAAAAAAAATGCATTCATAAATTGGTGGCTGAATACCTTTTTACATCCGCTTGTAGTTCTCCCATTGGATATCAAGGTTGTAGGTGCCAGAGTTCTAATGCCATACTTGAACCTTCATTGGTACATTTTTCAGGTTTAAGTAGATTTTGTGACCTCTACCCTACACACACACACACACACACACCTTTTACATTAGCACATATTTTCCAGTCCTAATAGGTTCACTTCATCCCAAGCAGCCATTTTTTTTTTTTAAATTTGGGCAGGGAACCAACAATAATTGCTCCAAATACCTCCTTCTTTATGTTCCACAGTCCAATGAGAATAAGCACTTCTTTGCCAAATGGTGAGAGTTAGTTTGCTGACTGCTAAACACCTTACTTTTTCATTTTCAAGAATTCATGTAGCTACTTGGTATCCATGAAATTCTTTACATTGGGGGCAGGTGCCTAGATCCACATCCATATAACCCCAGCCACCTCTGTACCTATTTCTAATGGGTCTGGAGGCCATGTCACAAGCATTCAACAGGATGGTGAGGTGCTGTCTCCTATTGTGCCATAACCCAGATCTAAATGAGAGTCCTTCATTCCTGATGCATGGCGAGGGGGAGAGCACCTTCTTTCTAGTCTCCTCAGTTTAGGGAGAAGAAATGTCCTAACATTCTAGAGGTGTCTTCTGAATCACCAGTCATCTCCAGTGTGGGCTGGATCTGTAATGAAGTGCATTAGTCACTAGCCCACCTCGACCCCTCCCAGTAAGAACACATATCTATGCTTAAATTTTTAAGGGTTTGTTTATTTATTTATTTATTTATTTATTTATTTATTTATTTATTTATTGTGTGTGTGTGTGTGTGTGTGTGTGTGTGTGTGTGTGTGTGTGTGTGTGTGTGTAGTTACAGGCAGTTGTGAGTGTTGGGAATCCAACCTGGGTCTCTTTGAGAATAACATGCCACTTGGGAAATACTTCTCCATTCCCTAATGACACACTTTAGAATACCCGGGAACTGGCAGCCATTCTTATCTTGGGGGGTTTCTACTTCTTATAATTGGGAAGGCCCTGTTCAACATCCTCACTTCAAGTTATATTTCTAGAAAATTAGCAGCTTGGTGTTAAAAACATCTCACTTTAGTGTAGAAGCCAGAAACAAATTTTGACAAAAATATTAACTTTAGGAAGCCTGGCATATAATTTTCATCCTCAGGAGGGTGAGGCAGGAGGATTGTGAGGTCAAGGTATGGGACAATAAAGTGAGTAGCAGCTTGTCTTGGACTAGACAGTGAGAACATGTGGACACCATGGACTCCACAATAACAGTAATGAGTCCAGCTACATTTTGCAACATGTTAATCATTCTGTATGCACTTAGTGGGACACATAAGTCACACTTTTGCCATGTGTCATTTTTATGATTAAAATATTCAGCTGTGTGAAACCTTAAAGAAAATATTAAGATTTTTATTTGACTAAAGAAAAGTTAGAATGGATTGTCTGTGTAGCCCCTTGCTGGGAGAGTACATGGGAAGAGGCTTATGCACACCTTCCAAGGCTGTTTATTCAGCTACCTGATACTCCTCTTTAGTACATGTTATTCCCAAAGGTGACCTGATTCCACAGTACTATTAGCAGCAACCGAACTCTACACTTCTTTTGTACTAGGGTGTTGGACCATATGTCAGCAAGCTCCCACATGTTCTCCAAATCACCCCTCTTTGGGGAATATCAGGCTTACAAAATCTTTTCTGAACATACCATAAGGGATTTTAGCTAGGATTAGTTATATCAGATGCCAAATTGCAGGAAAAAAAAAGGCAGTAGGGAGCAGAGGGGACTGTGGCAAACCTGAAACCACACGACATGGGAAAGTACCCCACAAATGGCTACTCGCTGCCAATGTTGACTGAGTATCTGATTTTTAAAGGAGGTTTAAGGATTCAGTCATTGTGAAATATGATTTCTAAAATATATTTAATCAAAAAATTTTCCATATCAAGCCAAAATAAAATCAAACAAACCGCCCACATATGGTTGCCAGTTTGCAATCTCTAGAAACAGCAGGTGTTGTTGGCTGAACTATATAGTCTGGTCTCTGCAGACCTTGAGAGCAGTGCATTTCCCCCAGTTCCGAGTTTGTAGCTGATCTCACAGAGTTTAAGGACAGTGATAAGGATTCCATTCCTTTAGCACAGAAGCAAAGCTAGGGCCTGCCCACTTCCACCAAAGATACAGCTCTACAGAAAGGTGTAACCTGATGTTTTCACTCTACACTACTACCCCTACCTTTTCCTACCTCCTCCTAATGTATGTCATCATGATGTTGTTTATACAAACACATAGGTCTCCTTTGAGTCCCCCATGACATAAAGTTGAGGATAAATAATTCTTTAGCCATCTCTGTGAAAGAGACCTTAGTTCTATTATATGAATGAGCAGATCAAGACTTTACAAGGCTAACCTGATAGTTAATAAGTGTAAAAACACAGCCTATCTCTTCTAGCTTCAAATCAAGTGCTTTTTGGGTATTAATAAAAACTAGTATGCGAGCTGGACTTATAATCCCAGCTCTGGGGAGGTGGAGACAGGAAGATCCCTAGCTTTCTGACCAACCCACTTACCCTATTCTGAGAACTCTAGAGCGATGAGAGGCCCTGTCTAAAAATACAAGGTGGAAAGCTCCTAAGGAACATATGGCTGACCTATGGCCTTTCATATCCACATGTACATGCATCTACAAATGTACATCCACAAGAACATGCACACATATGAGATATATATACACATACACACATACATACACACAAAGCAAAAATGCCATGCATGTGTATAGCAGAAAGTTGAAACTCAGTTACCACTCACATTTGTTCCTGTAGACTCTGGGGGAGGTGTTTCTCAAAGCCCCTGAATTGTAAAGTGGCACAATACTAGAACACAATAAATCACTCATTAAGTGACACCCCTTAGAGAGTACAGAGTGGGGCACCCTTTCCAAAGTCATTAAAGTCTGGTGTTCTTGTAACAATAAATTAACTATCTGGTCTTTGAATTGGCCCAGCTTGAGAACTAGATACAATATATGGGCCCTGATTTAATTGTGCCCCATGCATATGGCCTGGGGTGTCTTTGAGCTTATCTTAGGAAAACTACCTCATTGTAGCAGAGTCTCTCAAATCCAGGCCTTGGGGCAGCTTTGTGAGGGAGGAAGAGCATAAAGAAATTCTTTGAATTTTTCTGTAATCAAATCTCTGAAGAGCTCTAAAATGAATCAGCTGTGTACAAAGCCACTGTTTGCCTCAAATTGAATTATGGTGCTGCTCCAATGTATCTGGATTAAATTATAACCGTATAAGAGCACAAGATGTTCCCAGGTCTTAAGGAATTCATTGTTCTGACTCAGCATTGCCCTTATGCTTTGTTTCTTTCCCTATAAATAATGTCGAAGCTGCAGGGCTTCAAGCCTGCTTGAGTGCATAACCTCCTGTTTCCCAAGCATTCCTAGCTGTTCTGTGCTGGGTGACACGGGGGGTCTGCAGGCTAGTTATGGGTGTGTTGGCCTTCGACAAGTGTTGTGATGAAGACCACATGCAGCTTCTCACCCCCCATCTTAAGGACTCAGCCTTCAAGGCTCCTCAGCTAATGTCTGTTCTGAGCGATCAGTAGGATCCACATGTGTTGGGAAAATGCTATGAAATGGTTTTAAAGAATCTAAGTGTTGTGTAGAACTTGGCTCAAGACTTGTCAGGACATGTCACCAGTCTAGCAAATGTCTGGATGATATCTGCTTGGGCCATCATAACATCAGCAGAACAAAGCAAAGGACAATGTGTCAGCTAATTCTGGTTTCCAGCGCAACTTTGAACATTACTGTAAATGAAAGAGTTTTAAGAGAATTCTGAGCACTCCTCTTGGAGGTGCTGACCATCTGATGGCATATTTGAGGGTGTGTGTGCACATACCCTTCAGAGAGATCCTGGACAGGTCTTGGTCCAATCCCCACACAGTTTGGTAAACAATTACCTGTACTCACTAGTTATTCAAATGAAATTCTAAAACTGAATGAAGTAAAGTGTTGGTGATGTTCACTAAGAGCAAGGGGTTACTTTGATAATTTAAAATTTAAAACTTGTGGTATATCCCAAAAGAACTTGAATGTTGCCAAAAATCACTCTTACCAAACATAGCAGATCTTCAATAATGGAATTATGGTAGCTATAAAACTCCTGGCGTTTTGGTATTTCAATTTAGCAATAGTGTGTGTGTATGTGTGTGTGTGTGTGCCAGTCACATATGTCGGGGGTTGTTTTGACTCTAATTTCAGTAATCAATCGAGTTCTCTTCTTGAGTAATCAGCTAAATCCACACTCCCAACCTCTTTTCTTTAACTACTCTGGACCATTGTGTATCTACTATGATTGCCCTATGGTCCGCCATCAGAAAAATCTGTTCAAACTGGCCAGCTGCAAATCTGCCTGTTCTCCTTTTCTTCTGATAAAGGTGCTTGTTCCTCTTCTTCTCTTCTCCCCCCCCCCATCCCATCTCTCTCTACTCATCCCAGGTCTTCCCCTTACTGGCCTTGTATAGGAGCTGTCATCTCTCCACAGATCTTACAGTTTGGATAAGTGTCTCCCAAAGGCCCTCTCTTAACACTGCTGGGAGGTGATAGAACCTGTAAGAGTAGAATGTAATAGGAAAGTCTCAAGTCATTGTAGACATGAACTGGAAGGGGATAAGGACACAGCATTTTGTTCTTCTTGTACTTCTGTTCAGAGTTATGCACATTGTTACAATGTTCTATTGCTTTATCATAAGCCCCAAAGCATCATGGTTAATCAGTCATGGACTGTGGCCTCTGAAACTGTGAGACAAATTAACCTTTTCTTTTTTCATAAACTGATTGTCTTGATCTGTATCCAGGTTCACCTGCAGTGCTATAGCTAAAATATTAGTATACAACATTTTATGATAAAAAAAAAATGGTAGAAAGAGCACACAGGAAGCATGACCCCCAGTTAAGGTAGCAGTGAGCCCTGACCCTGTATGGACTCAGATCACAATTCCTTCAGGTAGACCTTGATATGCTGCTTAGAATACAGCTCTCTTTGATACCACTTCAACTTTCCATCTCTTTGTCTTCTGGATCAACTTTCTTTCCTGCAGACACAGGAGAGTTTGCTGCTTTAAGACTTGGGTCCCACCATATAGAATATAATTACCTTCCCTCACTTCCCTGAAAACTCATTATCTACAGAATAAAGAAGTAGGAATGTAACCATATCTTGATGGGCTCTTTTCACAAAATAATGTCTGTCTCTTGGACTCATTCACATTCCAATGAAAGTAATTTTTCAAGCTCATTTCTGTTTCCCACATCCATTCCTTATCCCTAATAATCATTTACAATCTCTCACAATTGCTTGTATTTCTTTCTATTTTTTCTTATGAAGATGGGAATATAAGCATTTCCCCCTCATTAAACTATTGATTAGTCACATTCTGTGAATCTCCTCTGGGTATACCTTGTCTTCTGTTTACCTATCTGTTGTCAATTAATCCACTCGGAGGAGACAGGGGAATTTTTTCTTTATGCCTCTGGCTACCTGAGATCCCACAAGGACTGGATATTTCCTGAGTTTTCTGGGGGAAATTCTGCTTTTTGTCTTGGCGGTTCCTCAAGATTTAGTCTTGAGACATAAAGTATATTTCTTCATGTGTCCTTTCTTGAGCATAAGGAACTGAGAAAAACTCAAACTGTACAATAATTCAAGGTTTCTGCCTAACATATTACACAGAGAAGCAACTGACCAGAACTGACAGAAGGAACAGAGATTGTGACAAAATGCAACTCTCATGCATGCAATGCTAAATTATGAATGGGCTGTATGTATAAAAGTGGACAAGACAATGGATATCACAGGTCCAAGCTATTAAACAAAATACCAAATTTGGCTTGATAACACACACCTGCAATAGCGGAACTCATGAGGTTAACTACATCTTTTGTGCTCACATTTTACTGTCGAAAGAAAGTCACACAGTCAAGTGTTATTGTTTGAATGTAAAATGTCTTTTCTGGGTTGTGTGTTGAACGTTTGGGGGAGGGTTGGAAGGTGGTAGAAACTCTAGGACATATGCCCAGGTGGAGGAAGCAGTTCTCAGGTCTCCTCATTTTCTTCCTGTTACTGGGATAAAACACTCTGACCAAAAGCAACTTAGGGCAGGAAAGGGTGTATTATAGCTTCCAGTCACAGTTCATCTTAAAGAAAGTAAGGACAATGGCTTAAGTAGGGACTCAAATATGCTCTCCCAGTCATGATATTCTGTACAAGTACAACTGCAGTCTCAACCCTCTGAACCCATGACCAATTCTTCCTTTTAAGCTGCTCTGTCAGGTGTCCTGTGCCAGTGAAAAACATGCTCACTAATGTATAAAAGATGATATCAATGAAAAATGACAAGTAGCCACCATAAGTCCCCTAACTAATCAGAGCATATAATACTCTAATGGAAAAGGGTATTTAGAAATAAAATCACCACTGGACACACCCATCCTACTGAGCTGTGTAGGCTGACAATATGTATAAGTGAAGACCTTAAGAAATAATCCTAGCTTGAAGTAGTGGTCCATAACTTTAATCCCAGCACTCAAGGGACCGAAGCCTACAAATGAGACAAGCTTAGTCTAGTGCTTCAAGATATTCAATCACACTATGAACTCCAAGTTTATGTTTGTATTAATTAAATACAATCAACCTTGGGTCAGGAGGCAGAGCCAGGAACTAGTTGATAGAAAGTATGCACAGAGAGTCAGAGGGATTCTGGAAGTGGATAAAGAGATATACATAGAGAGATGCACAGGAAGTAGTAGGGAGGGACTTTGAGTATAGTGGTCTTTTTTGATTTGGCAGGGCAGGATGACTTCTTTCTGAGACACCTGTGAAGGGGGAAGGTCAGCTTGCTGCTTGTCAACCTCTCTGAGCTAGTAGGTTTTCACCCCAGCCTCTCATTCTCATGTCTTATTGACAATAGATCAGTAGAGATTTAGTTAAAAGCTACATTTGGTGACAGTGGCAGGAGGCTGATCCAAGGGGACATAAAAGTCCTGCCTGGCTGCTGCCTGAGAAGTGGGCTAGTAACTGTAGGGCCACAGTTACTGGCTGAAATATCAGTAGACTCAGGTACAGCCACCGTGTTAGAGGAAAATCAACAGTTTACATAGTGAGTTCTAGACTAGTCAGGGACACAGGGATTCCCTGTCTCAAAAAACCAAAACTAACCATCGAAACAAAAAACCACCAGCACCACCACCACCACCAAAACTAAACTGATATTTAATAAACCATAGATCCAGAACAAGTCACTTCATCTCTCTAAATATTTTGTGGCAGCTTCCTCCATAAAATCAAGTAAATATATTGCATCATGATTTTCCATGCTAATGCATTTTGACCCTTACCAACTTTCGGAATCATGGTTATTGTGCTTCTTGGAGTTGTACTATACTGAGGATATGCATTGAGCTAAAACATCTTAATCATTATTGTAAGCAAACATTCTATCTGATGGTAACTCTGAGGAAAGTGTGAATGACAGTGCTTTTCTCTTGGGATTGCTAATTCACACTTGAACAGATCTGTACTGGCTCACAGAGAGATGGGGGCAGACATGCTAGCTTTACTACATTTTTCCTAGAGTTATGGAATCCTGAATGTATACCACAGACAGACTCAATGAGACTAATAATAACCCCACTAGCATCATAGATTATAATCACTTGTTTATCTGTGCGTCTATCTGACATAGGAATGTCTTGCTAACTTCCATATCACTGGGATTTAACACATCATTGTGTCTAAAGTAACTGACAGAAAGATTTACTTGTTTATTTATTAAGGGTGATTCCAGGACTGTGCATATACTAGAACTCTACTGCTGAATTCTACTCAGCCCTGTAATGCTTTTAAAAGCTCATTACTGTCTGTCAATCAAACGCACACATGCATTTGAAAATAAGAGTTGGTTATACACATGAGCAAATCATATTACATGTTTAGCTTACAGATACTGCTTGATTTTGAATGCACTGGAATTCCTCGTGATGTTTTTCTTAACCCTCCAATGACTTCTACTCATATTCAGATCTACGAACAGAAAATATATAGGCAACTCCATCCTATAATACCAAGAACTAATATCATGTGTTATAGTTGGAAGTTTTTGTTCTGCTGGCTGATCCTACTATCATTTATGAAATAATTGACTCAGAGTCTTAATATTATAGTAAATGCTGGGCCAGTAGTTCAAACTAGTGCTCACACTTAAACTAACTCTTAATTATTATCTATGTTTAGCCTCGTGGCTTGGTACCTTTGCTCAGCACAGCATTTTCATCTTCCATCCTCTGCATCGGGCTGGTGTCTGCTGGTCTGTCTTTCCTCTTCCCAGAATTCTCTTAGTTTGGTCACCTTGCCTACACTTCCTGCATGCCTACTGGTCAATAGAACCTACTGGATTTTTATTAAACCAATATGAATAACAAATATTTACAGTATATAAGAGCATTATCCCACAATGTGTTGCTTTTAGTTCAGCTCTGTCTTCAATTCAATGATATTACTCACCCAGGAACTGGCTTTAGCTCCCCATCAAATTTCCCACTGGGGTGGTACTTAGTCATTAAAATAAAATAATATCATAAAGTATCCAATTGTTAAACAGGACTTGAATTCAGATCTGCTGATGGTTCGGTCCTGGGTTAAAGAAAATAGTTTAATTTTGAAAACCAGAATATGTTCCCCGCCTTTCCCAGATCCTGTGAGTTTCTTTTACATCACAAATATGACTAACTGCATTATTTACTGTCTCATTGCTAATAAAAGCAACTTAAGAAGTAGGGAGGGTATTTAAGCTTACAGTTCAAAGGGATACGGTCTATCATGGCAGGGAAGGTGAGGTGGTGTGAATAGGAGGAAGTTGGGCATGCTGTATCCACAGTCAGGAAACAGAGTGATGAATGCTTTTTTGCCGTCTGAATTCCTGTTTTTCATGCAGCCTGAAAGCCCAGCCCACAGAATGGTGCTACCACATTTAGGAAAGCTCTTCTCCCTTCACATACTCTACCTAGGAATCTCCCACAGACTTGTCCCAGAGCTGGTCAGTGCTGGAGTTCTTCAAGTGGATGACCAGTGCTAACTGTTATGTCCACTGCCTGCATTTTTCTTCTGTGAACCCTAGGTTAACCTCAAACTCACAATCTTCCTGCTTTGGCCTCCTAAGTAGTTGAGTGTCCTGTGTCCCTCAACTTGTCTCTTCTGTTTTGAAAACTCCTGTTAATATTTCATATTTTGGGGGGTTTTTGCTTATCTCAAATGCACATAAAAACAAAGAGCACAAATGAATCATTTTAAAGCTTGTGTGTGTGTGTGAGAGTGTGTGTATGTATGTGTGTGAGAGTGTATGTGTGTATGTGTGAGAGTGTGTGTATGTGTGTAAGTGTGTGTGTGTATGTGTCTATTTGTGAGAGTGTGTGGCGTAAGTGTGTGTGAGTGTATGTGTGTGTGAATGTGTGTGAGAGTATGTGTGTATGGTATGCATGTGTGAGTGTGTGTGGTGTGTATGTGTGCTGCATGTATGTGTGTTTGTATGTGTGTGTATGTATGAGTGTATGTGTTTGTGTGTGAGAGTACGTGTGTGTGCTATATGTGTGTGTGTGAGTGTGTATGAGTGGGTGTGTGTGTGTGTGGTATGTGGGGTATGTGTGTATGTGTGCTGCATGTATGGGTTTGTATGCATGTGTCTGTGTGTATGTATGTGTATGTATGTGTGTATGAAAATTCAATACAGAAGGGTTCTAAGAGAATTCCCATAGGAGAAATGGTAGGAGACTTTGTAGAAGAATATGATTGTGAAACAAAGGGAAATACATGTATTTTTGAATAACTGTTTCACTTCTCTGTCCTCAATTCACTGTTGGCTTCATCGTCATTTTACTGCACAAATCTAAACTGAAAAATACATTTACAAATGGATCCCTCACTGTTATCATGACAGGCTGGATAGGTCAGCTCTCCATCAGATTTCATCATGACGTTGCCTTAGTTCATCTTGTGTGGCTGACACAGAGTGCCACAGTCTGGGTAGTGACTAAACAATGGGGTTTGTCTCATTATTATTGAATTTGGTACATCTAAGATGAAGAGGCTGTAACTGGTGAGTGCCCTCTTGATCTGTCACACGCAGCTTAGTGAAGGCGTCAGCATCTCTCATCATCATGGTGACAGAACACGATGGTGCTGAACTTGCTTTACAGCAATCTGCTCTTGTGATAACTGATACTCTTGTCTCCAGTAACAGATCCATTTGTGAGGTGAGGCCTCATGGTCCAATCTCTCTTATCAGGTATCATATGGGGGATTAAATTTACAATAAATGAATTTAGAGAGACACATAAAGAATATAGAAGTAATGGAGTTCAGGGTATGAAACTCCCAAATGGGCCACCTCAAATATGCTTGGTTTAGCACAAGGCTTATTTTCTTTGGTTATCTTGAACAATTACATGTAAAGGAGAAACTCTAAAATATTGCACTTTTAAAAGAACTCTCCTGTTCTAAGACTGTGTCCCTCTCTGACTTGGAAGAGGGTAGTTAACACTTAGAGCCTCCTCAGTATGGAAGACCTGGGCTTAACTCTGCTTGCTCCCAGCCTTCCAGCCCTTTGTCTTCAGTAGGCTTTCCCCCATATTCTTCTTTTGCTTGGCCCACTAAGCCATAGTAATTAACTATGAAATCTCAGGACAGTTCTTAAGCAATCATTTTTTGGGCACTATTAGGAGGTATGGCCTTATGGGAGTAAGTGTGGTTTTGAGGCTCAGAAGCTCAAGCCAGGCTCATGGATCACTGTCTGTTCCTGCTGCCTGAACTTTCAGCTACCTCTCCAACACCGTGTGCTGCCATGCGTCCTGCCATGCTGATAATGGACTGAACCTCCAAACTGGGCCAGCCCCCAACTAAATGTTTTCCTTATAAGAGTTACTATGGTTATGGTGCCTCTTCACAGCAATCAGAACCCTAACAAAGATAGGAGTTGGTACCAGAACTGAGTTATTGCTGTGATAGGCTCCACTGTGCTTTTGTTTGGAGGAATATGGGCTTTGGGACTTTGGATTTAAAAAGCAGTTGAATGCTTTAGGTGAGGCTTAATGGGCCATCCTAGTAGAAACATAGAAGACAGTATACTGAGGGTGATTTGTGAGGTCTGACTCAAGAGGTTTCAGAGGAGAATATTTTTAAGTGTCATAGAGACTATTCTTGTGATATTTTGGTGAAGAATGTGACTGCTTTATGCCCTTGTTCAAAAACAAATTTGCCTTAGGCTAAAAGAAAGAGTTTTGAATTAATTGCATTTGCAGAGGAGATTTCAAAAGACCTTAGTATTGACTCTGTTATGTGGCTATTAGCATTCTTTTATGAAGATCTATAATGAAAAGGAGTAAGCCAAGCAAGGAAAAATGCAAAAGTACAGTTCAAGGAGAAAAGGGCACCAGGAAATGGGATGGCAATAGTCCTTTGTTCAGGGAGATAACAGATGAAGAAAATCCTGGTGTTAAATGGAGCAAAGAGACTGGTGACCACAGGGCATGATCCCACCGGCTTAGCCTCCGATTTATAAAAATGAATTAAAGAAAAGCTTAGAGCCTAGTATGGTGGTGCCCATCTTTAATCTCAGCCCTCAGGAGATAGAGGCAGGTGGATCTATGAGTCGGAGGCCAGCCTGGTCTACAGATTGAATTTTAGGACAGCCAAGCATAGACAGTGAAGGAAACCATGGGCAACAGAAAGCTGAATTGAATAAGGGGATCATGTTCCAACCCCAGCAAGCAGCTAAACTTGAAAGCTTTGACCAGGTGGTTCCAGCTTTAGAATTAAGGATAGAAGAAAAGGATTATGGGATCTCCCTCCCAACTAGTGAAAGCCCCCAAGGCCATTCACATGGCAGGGGCATCCCTGCATAGAGGCCTAGAGAGGCCATTGTGTGAAGTTGTGAAGGTAAAGCATTGTGTGAATTGCCTCGGAGACCTCAAGATACTGGAGATGCCAGAGCCGTGGGATACCTGCTGAAGAAAGCTGCTAACAGGGAATGGAACCAGCCCAAGACAAAGAAGTGTGTTCAGTCAACAAAGCTGCAAGGAGTTGGAGATCTGAAGAGCATTTTGACACCAGACATGGAGAGACTGAGTTTGGAGTTTGCCAAGCTAGTTTTTGGTCTTGCTTTGGTCCAATATTTATTCACTGTGTTCCCTTCCCTCTCTTTTGGAAAGGAAATGTATATCCTGTGTCAATATATGTTGAAAGTATGGGATTAGGATTTTTAGTTTAACTTTATAGGGGTTTACACTTAAGAGATTGTCATGAGAAACTTTGGACTTTTATAGACAATGGGGACTTTTAAAGATGGAGTTAATGCATTTCTATATTATGATATGGCTACAAGCCTATGGGAGCCAGGGGGTGGAATGTGGTGGTTTGAAAGAAAATGGCCCCCATAAGTGGCACTGTTAGAAGGCGTGGCCTTGCTGGAGTAGGTGTGGCTTTGTTGGAGGAAGTGCATGACTAGGGGCAGGTTGTTCTGATGCTCAAGCCAGATTAGTGGCTCACTAATACCAGTGGACCCAGATGTAGAGCTCTCAGGTGCCTTGGTAGCACCATGTCTGCCTGTGTGCTACCATGCATCCTCCATGATGTTGATGGACTAAACACCTGAGCTGTAAGCCAATCCCAATGAAATGTTTTCCTTTAAAGAGTTGCCATGGTCATGGAGTTTCTTCACAGCAATGGAAATCCTAACTAAGACACTTGATGGAGCTGAGAACTAGCGGGTGATGAGACTCTTTTCCTGTTCCTTAAGAAGTTAGTTTTACCAAGATGAATTGCTGAATTTTAGCTAATAATGCAGTGAGGGGGGAATTAAAGGGAGATGGTAGGGTCTGTGTGGCCTACAGGAGCTCAGCAAAGATCTCAGTAAATTTGAGGCCAGAGAGATGCCTCAGTGATTAAGAACATTTGCTGCTCTCACAGAAGACCTGGCTTAACTTCCCAGCACCCACATGAGGCTCACAATCATTTATAGCTCCATTCAAGGGGTTCTTACCCCCCCAACACATACACCTTCTGACTCCCTAGAACACCAGACAAAAATGTGGTCAGACATATAAATGCAGGGAAAACACTTATTTAATAAAATTATTTTTGAATCTAAAAACAAAAAAAATCTCTGCAAATTTTAGGAAACCAAAGTGAGTAAAACTAGACAACTTAAAATAGGAGCTCCAATATTTACTTGTGGGCTATAGTTAGTTGCTTATATTTGTTTCCACATTCCATCAACTATGATATTACACGTCATGAGATGTCTGTCTGAGCAATTCCACCTGATACATGAGAGAGACCAGTAAAAAGGTGAATGTTATAAAAATCACCAGACCCCACAGAACCTCTGCAAAGGTCACTGTGACTCTTGGAATCTGTGTACAAGCCCACGAGTTGAAGACTTCTGGCTTACAGGATACATTCAGAGACAACTCCAGTATTGATTCCATGGACCACCTAAATCTTGTGAAGTCACTGTAGGGGTGGGGCAAATTTAACCACTGTAACTAATCTACTCTGTCATGTCTTTGGAGTATTTGAGTCTTTGGAGTATTTGAAGTTAGCTTTATGGCCTTGAAGATTGGTGATTACATTGGTCACTCAACAAGGTTTCAGAAGAATATGATAAAAGAGAGAGAGAGATTCCATACAATTTATGAGAATATGATGAAATTTTGAGGGATAGACCTGAATCAGAAGAATCTGCGTTGGTTACTACAGAGTATGTGCTATTAAAAGATCCACATGATATATTTGAGGGAGCTCAGGAGAAAATACTGTCAGGGTGCTTCCATTGTGGTGCATAAAAAAATATTAGAAGCTTGAGCTGACATTGCTCTGCACGCTGCATGAGCGAAGGGAATTCACAGAAGAGCAGGGAACTAAAACTATCAGGGAACCATCCTAGGCTTTTACAGAGACTTAGGAATGTTGGGGTACAAATGAAAGAAGTATGGGGGGCATCATTTAAGATCTCCTCTTCCAGTCAACGAACTTACCTCCAGCAGCGGTCATGCCTTAAAACAAACTTTAATGGAACAAGGGCTGGTTCAGCCGACTCAAGTACTTACCATCAGTTCTGAAGACCTGAGTTTGATCCCCTGGGCCCATACAGCAGAAGAGGGAACTGCCTCCTGTGAGACATCCTCTGACCTCCACACACCTGCTGTGTGTATGTGTATGGGTGCATGCACGTACACACACACACACACACACACACACACACACACACACACACACACACACAAACACCCCAACAATAAATTAATTAAAACTGAATCGTAATAAAGGGCAGTAAAGGAGATTAAAAAACAGTTCTTTACAAGATGTGTGTGTGAAAGCCAGTTACAAATGACTCCAGCACAAGGTGGGAAATAATAACGGACTGAAAATTATTTTATTGAAAAAAAACTTTTCATACAGTATATTCTCATCATGGTTTCCCCTCCCCTAGCTCCTCCCAGATGCTCCCCCCGCCCTGGACTTATAAATTTTAACTGTATTGAAGACTTTCTTTACAGGGAGAAGGGCTGTATAGAACAAATGCTTCCATGGTGGAAGAGGTGGCAAAGTAGCTAAGAAGGATTAGAGAGCATACTGCTCCAGCAGGGGACACAACTTCAGTTCCCAGCACCCCATATCAGCTTACTCAGCTGTAAATCCAGCTCCAGGGTATCCCAACACCCTCTTCTGGCCTCCATGGGTATCTGTACTCACATGCACATACCCCCTCCATACATATATTTATAAAGATGATAAATATTTTTAAAATAAGCACTTTGAAAATGCATGTGAAATTAAAGACTCACAGAGATTATTGAAAATTCTGCTTCCTCCTCTTTGCAAATGTGTTAGTATTGTTTATTCTGAATCTGCCTTTTAAAAAACTATCAATATTAGTACCTGCAAGATGGTCATAACATTTGCCAAGCCTGCTGTTAATGCTTGACAACCTGCGTTCAATCCCTGGAACCTAGAGTACAAGGACAGAACCAATGCCGAAAAGTTGTCCTTGACATCCATGTATGAATCATGACACACTAGGCCACATACACATACAAAAATATGAATCAAAAGAAATAGGAACTATGTGCTGGAAAAAAGCTCAGATGTTTTCAGTCCCCGCGAGCTTATATGCTACTGTGTATATGCTCTGTCATATGTAGGGAGCTACTGGCTTTGACTGGAATTCATTGAATTAATTTTTAAGTAGAATATAATGGATGTTGATGGATAAGTTATGAATGTGCTGTTTTCATCATTATTAAGACTCAATGACCATCACAGTACTTGTTTAGAACTCAGCAGCACAGACATTCTCTGGGTAGAAGTCTAATGTCACTAATGGCAAGGCTCAGGGCACTATCTCAAATATATCATCTTGCTTGGTTTAAATAGTTTAAATTAATAGAATTTGAAGGACAGCTTGTACGGGAAGGATAGGCTGGCCTTCCCTTAAGGCAGGTCATAAGATCTTCATTTGAGAGCGGTCTCCTTTCGGCGGGAGAAAAGACCATTCTTACTCCCAAGCACACAAAGAGGGAGCTGGGGCCACAGATAGATTGTGCTTACGTCCATCTGACAATCGTGCTATAAACTACTTCAGGTAACATATAAAATAGTGCCTCCGGCCTGCTTTTGCTCTAGCTGACTATTTAAGATTTTAAAACACTGTATTGTATGTTATTATGGGCACATGCATGTGACAGCACATATGGATAGAGGACAGCTTTGAAGAGTCAGTTCTTTCGTCCTACCCTTACACAGGTCCCAGGGATGGAACTCACGTCATCAGGCTTGCAACTGGCAAGCATCCTTACATGCTGAGGCACCACCTTGCTGGCCCATACTCTAATTCATAAGCAGCATTTGCATATTCTATTTTGTGTGCAAATGCAGAGGCAGAATGACTCTGCTCCTTGTACCTGTGTACCTCATCACACATCTGCATCAACCCTTAGAAACTGACTGATGAATTTCCTATCTTAAGAATACAATGGTTCCACTTATGACATTATCAAAGGAGATTAGAATCATATGAGAACATGGGCATCTTAAAGTCACATAAAATCTAGGCTCAAGAGCCTACTGTTCACTGTAGGCCAGGAAGGTTGAATACCCTCCACTGGACTCCATAAAGAAAAGAACACTTAGTGTTCTGATCATGAGGGCCCCACTGGCTTGTCATTTGACTGGTGTGTGTGTGTGTGTGTGTGTGTGTGTGTGTGTGTGTGTGTGTGTGTGTGTGTGTAACTTGTGATTTTATTGTTATTCTGAGACTGTGGAAGGGCACAAGCATTTCCATGTGTTCCTGGCACACATTCACTCTCATGACACCCAAATTTACTACCCCTTCCTCTCAGTTTTCTTCATCCGGTCCCACTGGTTTATTCCTCTCCATTCTCCACAAAACATAGAATTGAAACTCTCAGGCTTAGCTCTGTATAGTACTGTGGTTGTAGGCCAGAGACCAGACTCTTGAGTGCTCTAATGAGGCAGGTCTGGCCACTTGCCCCACAAAAATAAAAATAAAAAAAAAGTAAAGAAGGAATATTGTGGGATATTTATATACTTTGGGAAAATGTGTTAGTGTGATTGATGTGATGAAGAGCTGAATGATCCAGCTAGGCAGGGGGTATAGGTGGGACTTCCATGCGGAAGAGGAAGTGGATGGTAGATAAATCTAGATGTGCATCAGATGCCAAGGAGATGTGGAGGGGGTTGGACTACCGAATTAAAGAAAGGTAAAAATCCACAAGGCAAAGTGTAGATTAATAGAAATTGGTTAATTTAATGTATAAGAGGTGGTCTAAGCTAAGGCCAAGCTTTTATAATTAATAAGCCTCCATGTCATTTTATAGGAGCAGCCTGGCAGGACAGAGAAAGACTCATTATAATTGAAAGAATTTACATAATCAATATGGCCATTTGGGGGAGGTCAGAGGAGTTTAAACATCTCAGGCCATCTTCAGTGGTACTGACATACATTTCTGATTATAGGAGGGCAGGATTTTAGGGACTGCGATGTTTTGTCAAATTTTACGATCCAGTGGATTATTATCTCTGAATTGGTCATCTCAGGGTATGTCATTGATGCCAGGGAAGAGGCTATAGATTCCATCATAAAATATTTATCCAGGGCTGGAGAGATAGCTTCATGATTAAGAATACTTACTTCCCCATTGAAAGACTAGAGTTTGTGTAGCTTCAGCTCCAAGGGGTCTGATGCCTCCTCTGGCCGATGTGGTCACTTGCACATTTGTGTGCATGCACACACACATAGATGCAATAACTAAAATAAAATATAATATTTTTTAAGAATAATTATCCATGGAGTGTTGTTTCTGGAGTTCAGGGTGAGTGCAGAATGAGACAGCAAAGAAGCAGGCTGCTAAATACAAGCAGAGATGCCAAGTTCCAATTCTGACCTGAAGGACATTTGCAGGCCCAGATGAAGCCAGTAGGTGTAGCAAATGAAGGCCCTGTCCTTTCTTCCTTTGTAGTCATTTCCTTCTGAAGGCTCTATGTCCCATTAAGGTCTGTGCTATAAGCTGGTGTTTTCTCTCTTTCCTCTCTCTCCTCTCTCTCTCTCTCTCTCTCTCTCTCTCTCTCTCTCTCTCTCTCTCTCTCTCTCTCTCTCTCTCTCTCTCTCTCTCTCCTCTCTCTCTCTCTCTCCTGTGTTTTCTGTTCCAGGAACCCAGCCAATGAGCCTCCTAGAAGGAAAATAAGCTGTTCCTGATTGGTGCTCGCTCACTCTCTAGAATGGCTGCACCAAGGTGATGACACAGAGCAGACAGCCTCTGAGACTCCTTTACTGCTGTTCTAAAGCTTTGCACTGTGCTCTTATCACCCACACTAGGACCACTGGCTACCTCACCTTAGTTTCCCATCAAAGCCTTGGAAATGGAAGTTAGGACAATCTCTCAAAGGACGGAGCAAGGACCCACGCACTCCAGAGCACCTGGGCTCCACCAGCTCTGGTTCTCCAGTCTGACACCTCTAGGCTTCTGGCGTCAGGGAGAGGCCAGTGAGGGTGATAGGTGGACTGTTGTCCTTGGAGCCATTTTGAAGTTTCTGCTAGGAAGTAAAATGGTTGACATTAAGGGCTCAGGTTCAGCCAATCCCGTTTACTTCGGGAGGCCGGGAGAGCAGGAAGAACCCACCCAGAAAGACAAAGCAGGAGAGACTAACCTTCTCAGCCCCATATAAATACAAAAAGGATAAACATAAAAATAAAAGTATAAATATAAAAAATACAGCTCCTTTGCCCAGGTGAGTGCAATAGACAGCTGAGAAGGTTAGTCTGAAAGAATCTATCTTTAAATTAAGAAAAAGAATCAAAAGATATAAAGCAAAGTCATGAGACACACACTGGACGTCATGTAGGCGGCCTTTGCTGCCATGTTCCAGCTCTGTCTGTTCCCTGTGCTTTGGGGCTTCAGTGTTGATATCACAGAATAAAGAGCTTTCAGGGGCTCTGCATGGCTCCATATGCTTAACAGTTCCTAGGGTAGACTGTGGGGACTTTTCCAACTTGCTAAATACAGCTGCTGTTCTGTCTTCTCCATATAATTAGATTCACTGATCCAAGCCAGCAAAATATTGAGGATTGAAATTCAAAGTAAGCCTCCAGGAAACCTTTGGAGAGCAGAGCAACATTTCTCATTTCTGGGCCCTGAGCTCCCAGGCTTCTCCCCCCACCCCCACCCCCACCCTCTCTTTCTCCCTCTCTCTCTCCCCTTGTCCCACATCTCTCTGATGGACTGATTTATATTCCCTTTATAGCCTTCTCACAGTGCTGGAGCTTGCAAGTTACTTTGTCCTAGACTGAACAACTGAGTCCATATCACCAGGCACTAGGGTTATGAAGGTAGACACAAAGGAGCTTTTCCTAGGAAATGTTTAAGTGAGCCGTCCTTGAATGCATTGAAATGAACCAGGTAGCTTCACTGAGAAGAATGCATTCAACCTTCAGGCTAAATGTGAATAAGGGGAAGAGAGTTTATCTGGTTGGAAATATCTTTTCACCCAAGTGACTTACTCATTTCTGACTAGCAAAAGGCAAGCAAGAGTGGGAAAGCGATGAATCCAGGCAGGAAGGTGTGCAACAGAGGGCTCTGTGAAGGGCACCGTCCTTGACCATGAACCTTCCTTTAGAGATGTGTAACCCATTTCTCCTGTCATGATTCAACATTGCGGCTTTCCTGCTGTATTAACCACAAAGCTACTGGGGGATGCTTGAAGCAAGGGTGGCTGTGCAGGTCAAGACTCAAGAAACCACCATTTGCTTCAGTGATAACTATTTCTTAGGTGAAGCTAGGAAAAGTGGAAAGTTAGGTTCACTTTCATCCTTCACATTTTTAGCTATAGATCTCTAGTCATGTGACTCAGAAGTTTTAATCATTTCCCATGGCTTCAACTTGAAATAGATGAACTTGTTTAAGCATATAATAAATTCTTTGAAAGTTGCAAGCCCTGTTTACTCTTCAATACAGCTATGTCCACATCTGCCTAAGTCATGATCTTTCTAAATGAGAAAGGCTGCAGTTAGTCAGGAAGCCAGAGACCAGAGCCATGGCCAATTTCCTTATACTCTCTCCTCCATCTTTTACGTAGGAGGCAAACCACTCTTTCCCCTTGCCAGCCAAAGAAAGGAGGGAGTGTATTAGATCTTCAAAATAGTTGCCAACTGCATAAGCAGGGTAGGAGCAGTTCCCCAATATCCCTACCAGATGATGCATGTAAGACCTTCCACTAATGGTATCCTTACTCCTGGTAAGGACAGACTTAGGGAAATTTTGGCTCCCCTGAGCAGTTCCCACATCTTCAAGCCATGCATGAATCCTGGCCATTGTTATATAAGTCGTCATGTAACAATTATCATAAAAAGTGGAGCTAATGAAATGATCCCTCACCCATATTATCTGAGATCACACACACACACACACACACACACACAACACACACACACACAACACACACACATCTATCCACAGCGGGGGTCCTCATCAGGCCTCTCAGGCTGTTGCCTATAAATATGCATCCAGTTTCTCAAGCACTCTCTCTTCTAAATAAACGTTTTGCTGACCGGCTACTTGTGGCCATTTATGAATTCTTTTATTGATGAGAACAAGCACCTGGGCCCAAAGGGTCAGAGCCCCACTCCCGGAAATGAGCAAATATATTGATATTGAAACCAGAATTTTAGGCCAAAGCTTAGCCTCTGACAGCACAGACAAGAGAGACTCGGGACCTTTCCCAGTATCTAACCACAGAGGAAAATAATGTTGAAAGCCGAGATTCAATCAATGTAGCCTCACTGAAAAGAGAAGCATATCAAACATTTAGTGCCCACCCCACTTCACTGACTATGTTAGGGTTACTGATGTATGTCATATAAATGAGAAATTGGGGTAAGGGGTAGGAAGCATGTGTAGTTAAGCAGTTCTGGTCAAGGTATGCTCTTGTTCTGCAAAGTGGTCTGAAGATGTCTAACTGTCAATGATTCCAATCTGGCTAGTGATCAAAACAATGGGTTTGCAGTAACTTTGGCCTTGCTATGGTTTGAGTATGGACCCTCAGGGTTCATGGGGTGGAGGCTCGTTCTCTGTGTAGTAGCAATTGTGGGGGGGGGGGGGAGCAGTGTAGTGAGAGGTAATTTGTGGAGCTGCCTTTAGGAGGTATGCTGTAGTGAGTCTTGTGGGACTGAGCTGTTCCAAAGTGAGGCCAGCCCAACCACTTGGCTTGGCCCCTCCCTTTTGCCTTCTTGTTAGGTTGTGACATAGCTTAGGAGGCCTTCACCAGAGCCTGGCTCAGTGGGAGCCAATGGTGAACTTCTACTGTCCAAACTGTGAGCTAAATAAGTCTCTTTGGTTTATAAAGTTCCTAGCTTCAGGTATTTGTTCATAAATGAAAGAAAAATGAGTCACTTAGGCCCACTCTGTGCTCTCTCTGTCTCGTGATGGCTGTTTGTCCTTCTACTGAGTTACCACACAACATGTATTCCCTTGTCAGAAGCTGGAGGTTTGCACTTAGACATCAAAGATTCCAGAACCCAAGCAAAGCAAATTGTTGTTGATAAATTATCCAGTGGTTTGAGCAGTATTCTGCTGAAATAGAAAAAGGTGTGTGTGGGGGGACGACCCTAAGACAATCACCAAGGGTGTTTCCTATAAATTTAGCAGCCATGGTGACATGTTAGACATTTCACTAGCATAGCAAAGCCCAACAGAGCCACCAGCACTGTATGAAGGCTGCTTCGCATAGAGGACTGGGTCTGCACCCCCTCTCCAACTTTTTTGCCTCTAGCTCTTTATTGAGTGAGTTACTATTATGAGCAGCTAGGCCCATGTAAATATACTCTCTTTTTCCTGTCAATCTGTCTACAGTCAGTTAATTTATAGAGCACATTCTCCACCCCAAATTTGGAAAAGAAAAGATGTTTCTCATTCAATAAAAGTAAAATGAAATTTTGAAATGAAATAGAACATAATTTGTCATTATGGTGGTATCACACTCATCAGATTCCTGCATTTAAAACTACATAATATTAGCATTCGAACATCATCATCTGGCTCGATACATTCAGTGGAGTTGCTGTGATGAGACAGACACTTGGAAATGCTTTTAGTGGACCTGCAATTGGCACCATTTTCTGAAAGGCAATTTTCATGTCTTTATATCTAAATATTATAGGAGGTAATCAGGAAGGCTCTCAAATATTTATTTGAAAAACTACCTAACACACTACTTACTATTCACCAGAACAATTACAAATAATTTATATGTCTGATAATAAGGATCAGTTAAATTAAATGTCATGGGGCAAAACCAAATCATACAATTGTGATTTCAATTTTCTGACTGTCCATACTTGGAAGGATGTCTAAAAGGAAAATCTTAAAGTGCAAGCACTTTACTTTCTAGAAAATTACAGGTGAGATTTTCCCCCTTTAGAATGAAAAGAAAGGAGGGGGGGAGAGAGAGAGAGAGGGGGGGGGGAGGGAGGGAGGGAGGGAGAGAGAGAGGGAGAGAGAGAGAGAGAGAGAGGGAGGGAGGGAGGGAGAGAGAGAGGAGAGAGAGAGAGAGAGAGAGAGAGAGAGAGAGAGAGAGAGAGAGAGAGAGAGAGAGAGAGAGAGAATCAAAAAGGAAAAGACTAAGTCATGGACAACAGAATGGAATGTTTCCTTGTTAGCACAGATCCAGTGATCAGACACTGGAGAGGCGGCTGAGAGTCAAGAGAGCATTAAATACCTTTTCAGAATAAAGCATAGGAGCCTGGGATACGCCTTGTATAATCTGCATGTGGCTGAATGGCACCCCCATTTGACCGACATCATTCAAATTTCCATTGCCCACACAAGTCTGTCTCAAGCCTTTCTTTCCCTGTTGTGATTCTTGCTCTTTGGTTTGGTTTGGGTTTTATCTTGAGAAGGAGACTCAAGATTCCCAGGCTGGTTCAAACTCATTTTGTAGCAGGGGATGAACTTGAACTTCTGATCCTGCTGCGTCTACATCTCCAGAGCTGGAGATTAAGGGCATATGCTACCATGCCTGCTTTATAGGATGCTGCACCCAGGGCTTCTTCCTCTGCAGACTGAGCTACATCTCTGGCCCCAAATACATCCTCTATTCACAGCTGGGGTTAACCACTGCTTCTCATGTTGACAGAGCAGAAAAGACCTACTCAAAAAGACAGACCCTTGGCCTGAGTGGAAACCTTATATTCCAGCTGGTCTGGCCCCTCACTTTGTCTGGGGGGACAAGTCCTTAAGAAGGTGAGCTCACCTGAGACATGCTAAAGGGTTGTGATGACTAATTAGTTCTTTCATGAGATACTGTACTTTTTCTTCCCAGAACCCCCTCACCTAGTGCAGGAGCTTAAAGACTGCAGACATGTAGAGCTGCAAGCTGTCTGCTTTGCTGAATTACTAAAAAAAGAAAACCCACAGTGTTTTCTTTACTTCTTTCTATCTCTTTCTACCGAGCTTCCCTCAACATTTTTGTTAAGCATTCCACCTAGGATTTTGGGTTTCCGTACTCTTTTTTCAGAGCAGTGTTTCTCAACCTTCCTAATGCTGTGACCTGTAGTCAGAAGGTTCTGTTCCCACCAGAAACTCTCAAACTGCTTCTCAAGTAATTGACAGGGAGGCTGAATATTACTCATAAATGCTCATCTAGTAGATCAAGTTTATTACTAACTTGCTCTTACACTTAAATTCACCCATAATTCTTATCTATGTTTAGCCACATGACACGGTTCAGCATTCTCATCTTGCTTCCTCAACATCTGGCTGGCAACTGCTTCTCTGCTTTTCTTCTTCCAAGAATTCTTCTAGTCTCATCACCCTGCCTATACTTCCTGTCTGGCTACTGGCCAATCAGCATTTTATTAAACCAATATGACTGATAAATATTTATAGTGTATAAGAGCATTATTCCACAGCAGCAACCCTTAAATATGGTTCCTCATGTTGTGGTAATCCCCAGCCTTAATATTATTACATTGTTACTTAACTATAAATTTTCTACTGTTTTTGCATGGATTATAATGTAAATATCTAATATGCAGGATATGTGACCCCAAAGGTGTTGTGACTCACAGGTTGAAGACCACTGCTTAAAGGGTCCCTTCCTACTATGTGTCTATTTGTCCAACACATGGCAGGGACTTTCCCCCTTTCCTCCATTCACCTCCTCCAGGTAACACTAAGGTCT
Organism: Phyllotis vaccarum; assembly: GCA_033318265.1. Lineage (NCBI taxonomy): Eukaryota > Metazoa > Chordata > Mammalia > Rodentia > Cricetidae > Phyllotis > Phyllotis vaccarum. Next base: position 64,903,875 of record JARWLC010000006.1, read on the forward strand.
TACAGCTTACCTGCCATGAAATTTGTTGGGTTTTCTTCCTAAACTCTAATAAAAGTATTGCTGTGTTTCCAGCTGAGTCCATTCTTAAATTATTTTTTTTAACTTGACCAAGAACTCTAAAGAGGGACCCCCAGTCTCCCTTGTATCAATTAGATTGGCTAAACTTTTAAATACCCAGCAACACAGTAACACAGTAAACGTATTATAAAAAGTTCTGCTACAAACCACATTTTAATAAAGAAAGGAAGCATAATTAAAAAGTCTCAAAATAAAATATACTTCCACAATGTGTGTATGTAAAAACATTAAACTCATAATATAATTATATGGAAAGTTAAGTATTTATTATTTCTTACTTTAATATACAATGTAAACAAACACTCCCTGAATATGGGTTAGTTAAACATCTCAGCAGTTAAGAGTGCTTGCCACATGAGCCTAATTACCTGAACTCAGTCCCTGGAACCCACAAAAAAGGTATAGGAAGAGAACTGTCTCTATCATGTTGTCCTCTGACCTTCACATGTACTTGCTCACATGTATTTTGTGTGTGCACACACACACACACACACAATGATAACAATAAATAAAGTTTTAAAAAGCTTCTGAGTAATCTACCATACTGCATTTATACCCACAGAAATGAATCAATGCATCAGAGCAAGGTGTCAGTGAGGTTATCAATTTAATTAACAGCAATTACTATTAACTGGGTACTGTTCCCACAGTCTGAAGAGTCATAAAAGACTGTGCTGTGGCACAGATTTGGAGCTTTTCATCCTGGGTGAGATGGATCACTACTGAGAGCCAAAGTCCATATCAGAGGCACATGGCACCATTAGAGATTCCTTAAAAACCCAGGTAAATCCTTCTCTACTTGATTTGCCAATTTACAGCTTTGCCATCACTGTGCATGAGAGTTGACAGGTACCAATAAAGCTAAGGGGGATGGACAATTATACTTATTCAAAAGATACCTGAAATGGAAAACTCAAGATTCCCACAGAAGTGGGAGGAGGCTAGGGGTTCATGAACATAATCTCTTTGACATAAACACTCCAGAGTCAGTGAGCTTTATGTATGTATTGATTCACGTCAAGACACACAGTGAATATGTGTAATGATGGCTTCCTTCGACTAGTTGAATCTGTTTTTCATACAAAAGGATAATTGTGCTGCATGAGATGTGAGAGGGAGGTGTGGAGAGAAGCCTTAAAGTTTGCATTGAATAAGTGTAAGGCTTAGTTAATCTAATAAACTGATATTTTTAGAGAGCCAAAGCAGAGGATTTCATTGACTCTTGAATCTGCCTGTTGCTATTGTGCCCTGACTAGGCAGCTTTCTGATGTTGCTTATGCACCACTGTGTGAGGAGAGGTGCTTCAGGAGCCCTTAAGCATTCAGACTGGGGCATCCTTGAGTCTATAGGACAGGCTGCACAGGTGAATCTCCTTGTTAATAATACACTGTTTCCAAGCATGGTTTACACTGTCACAGAGCAGATGGTAGTCAGGAAAAAGACATTTAGGAATCTTACACCTGAGTCTTCCCACTAGCAAGAACTGAGCCACCAAGAACCGCCAGATTGCCTTAGATCATTTTTTCAACCCCTGCCCATCCTCAGATGTCTGCCTCCCCCGACCCCTCCCAACTCTCAGAATGAATACTTGACAGGAACAAAATAAGGTGGTATGGAAGGGGAAAGTTCTCACGTTACTGTGACCAGGAGTTGTTGGTATTCTGGTTTGTGGAATCCCAAAGCTCTTTAAGGATGGCCTAGGGGCAGAGCCCATGCAGGGAGGGAGGAAGGAGAAAGAAAAAAAACCATCTGCAGCCTGGTTCTGGGGAGCACTGGAGAGAGAATGGAGATGAGCAGTCCAGAAAACTGGGTTCTAGCTTAGACCCACAACCAACTACCCAGTTCCTTAGCTTCTCAGCTCTTGCTCAGTGCCAGAAGTGACCAGACACTCTAAAGCACAGCATGTCATGAAGGTTCCACACTCAGGCATGAAATACTGAGTACCTATTATGCATAGACCCTGTAGTGGGCTACATGTTTCAAGGTGTTAAGTGGGACCTGTGTCTACAAGATTGTACATAACACCCCTTTTTCAGAGTAACTACTGATGAAAAGTAGCCTGGTTAACTATTGACAAGTGAACTTAGAGGCAAATTGTAGTCTATCCATATAGTAGGCCTACTGAGTAGGGCTAACTTACATGAATAGACGTATTTATCATAGATGAGTGTAATTAGGACATAGACACATACACACAAAAGACATTTCAAAAGTATGCTTAGTAAATAAAAATATGTAGCCTATGTTATATGTTCTTTACTCAAAAGATACATATTGCATCATTCTAAAACTATACAAGTAGAGTGGGAATTGCCTGGGAAAATCATTAACATAAATATTAGCATCTGATTGGAAACAAGTTTGTAATTTAATAAGGATCCACATTGCATATTTCTATGCACTTGTCAAAATTCACTTAATGGAAAGCTTATGATTTGTGTATTGCACTATATGTAAATCTTACCTTAAAATAATCAAATGCTACATAATGATATGCATGTTGAACTATTGAGTGACAAAGTATACTGGTTTGTACAATTTAATTCATAATACACAAACAAGAGTGGATATATGGTAGCAAAATGTAGGTGGTAAGTGCATAGGAACTCACAGTATGACCACCTTTGATTCTCCTATTAGTTTGAAAATGATCTTGATGATATATTGGGATGGCCCCTAACCATTCTTCTTTCCATTCTGATGAGCCATTTTAACATATCAAGAAAATAAAAGTAAGTCGGTGAATGAACATGTGTTTCAATTTGTCATGGAAATCTTGTTTACACCCTTCAATTACTGAAGGAGGTCTGGGCATCTTTGTAGTAAATATCTTCATTTTATTTGAAACAAGATATTACTTTAAGGGACTGGAGAGATGGCTCAGAGGTTAAGAGCACTGGCTGCTCTTCCAGAGGTCCTGAGTTCAATTCCCAGCACCCACACGGTGGCTCGTAGCCATCTATAATGAGATCTGATGCTCTTTTCTGGTGTGCAGGGATACATGCAGACACAACACTGTATACATAATAAATAAAATATTTTTTTAAAAAGATATTACTTTAAGGCCCTTTAGAAAAATTTATAGAAAATAAGTTATTTTTCTAATACAACACATTCAATACCTCCTGTAAAGGAAGATCAGGTAGGCCATACTAGGTCCTTGAGTTAAGATTTTGTGGGTTACTCACAGAATAAAATATATAGAATCCATTTGTACAACCAATGTACCAGATATTTTGACAGCTAACCATCACTGTTAAACACTATCCAAGAGCAACTTAAGGAGGGGCTTATTTTGGCTTCCAGTTAAAGTCTATCATAGCAGGAAAGACAGGATGAGCACAGTGGCTCTGGCTGTGGCAGCAGGAAGGTTAGGTAGCTGGTCACATTGTATCTGTGGCCAGGAAGCAGAGAGATGCAAGCTGGTGCTCCTCCTGCATTCTCCTTTTTATTGACTCCAGTACCCCAAACCAGAGAATGGCACTGTGCACATTCAGGGTGGGTCTGTCCACCTGAGTTAGAAATTTCTGGAAATGCCCTCACAGACAAGCTTAAAGGTGTGTCTCCTAGGTGATTCCAAATGCATTCAAATGGCAACTGTTAACCATAACACCAGCAAAGAGCAAAGCAATAGATTCTTGTGGAGTCATTAATCATACTCTGGGTTCAAGGCTGTAAAAGAGCAAGTTATTTTCTCTTAGACATCAAGACCTAAACTGTGGGTGGCTGGCTGCTGCCAAGAAATGGCATCTTTGAGTACCATATTTTAGATAGAAATGCATGCAGGGAAAAATGAGAAAGGGGGGACATGATAAAGGAAGTAGAAATTTCATGACTCATCTGGCTTCAGATATTATCTTCCAAGACATAAAAATAGGACAAATTACTCATCAAGATTAATTTCAATAACGCCAGAGAAAGGCCTTCAGCATTCTTGCTTTCCTACATCACCAGCTATAATCTCCCCAGGCAGGTGTGTGTGTGTGTGTGCGTGTGTGTTTACATGTTGCCTATACATGTGCATACATGTATGTGCCTGTAGAGGCTCGGTCAGCCTTGGGTATTGTTCTTCAAGATCCCTCCCTCAACCTTGATTTTTGAGGCAGATCTCACTAGGGCCTGGAATCTGATAACTAGGTTAGTCTGACTGAGAGATCCAGGGATCCTCCTGCCCCTGCCTCCCTTGTGTTATTTTATCATGTGTAGACAGAATTCAGGTCCTTATGCTTGTGTGGCATTTTTCCAAATGAGCCATCTCACCAGGCCGACTATTTAAGAAGAGTGTGTACAAGAGCTCCTGTTAGACACTCCCTCAATTTCCCTTGATTATCATTTTAGTTCAGGCATCTCTGATTTCCCTCTCTTTCTCTCTGTTTCCTCAAGCTGAGGGTGGGGTGAGATATGCTCTCTAAGGCCAGACAAACCTTGAAGGGAACAGTTTCTGGACCGACCTTAGTATTTATCCTCTTACCTCAGCTTCTTTGTGCCTCATATGGTTCCAGGTGCTGGCAACACAGAAGTGAATAAAACAAAGACCTGTTCTCACAAAGTGGACATTCTAATGGAGACGTATACCACAATGGCCAACTAAGGGAATTCCATGGGAAATCGCAATGGGACCTGAGAGAGCATCACAGGCCAAATCAATTTAACCAAGTTTAAGTTAAATATAGAATGCAAAATAACACTACGTCTCAGAACAAAGATAGCAAAAAAGAGACAGTACCTCCATCTCTCATTTTTGTCACCTTCCCCACAGATTGGTAGATGGAATTGCAACATTTCTCTAGAAATCTTATCGCCCCAATCCAAATGGAGTAGACAGGCTGAATGGTACATAGAGATACCACAGCAGCAGGCACCTCACAGTAACGGAAAAGTAACTAAGACATCCAGCCTGGGGATCCAATGGACACTAGCTAGTGACTATGAGGAGTGTGATTTTTTTTTTCCCCCCCTAGAGTCAAGGTCTGCCTCATCAGGGTCTTATTCTTGAGAACCATTTATGTGTGTGCAGGGAAATGATGTGGGAGATTGGGTAAGGTAAGGGAAGTGACTATTTAGAACTTGGCACGAAAACATACAGATGTTTTAAGTCAAAACTATTCACAGATTATAACATTTTAGAAGACCTGTGTTTATAAGATGCTGCCACTGGGGAGGGGCTAAGGTAGAGTAAATGCACTTTGGCTCATGATGCTTTCAATTTATGATTCTTTTAATTGGATGCAACTCCAACATAAATGGAGGAAAATGGGTAGTTTGCTCAATGGCTGGTTTGGGTGCAGGGTACCAAAGCCTTTAAGACTGCCATCATCTAAAACACTGACTACTATAAGAAAAGAACGAGAAAGATTACCACAAAAGATGATCATGAAACCAAAGGATATTTTCCTTCAAAATGAATCCTAGTTACTTAGAGAGAAGGTGTGGCTGGAGATTATAATTGATTATAAACTCATTTTTCTGATCTAATTTATTTGGTGTCCTAGGATACAGAGCTTCTCAAAGTGTCAAGTGTTTAAGAATCACCCAGGGATCCTTTAAAAGACTCTGATTCAGAGGTGTGATGGGAGGGGGCATTGTTCTACTTATCAAGCTACAATCCACTGAGGCCTCTGGTCCACTGACCTCATGAACACACCTGAGAATTTGCAGGGTTTACAGGATGTGCACATGAGAAAGCAACTCTCGGGTCTCCAAATGCGGTATCCAATTATAGCTAAGAGCTAAGTTTCTCCTTTTCCCTCAATGCTCCATCCATACTGTAGTTTAGCTAGACGACAGAAAGAATCATGTTCTTAACCCGTCACACTTTGGAACGACATCTACTTCACAGCTGCTAAAACACACTAACCAAGAACAACACAATTAGAGCTAGAGAGATTGCTCAGTGGTTAGGAGCAGACATTTCTCTTGAGTTTGATTCCCAGCACCCACATGAGGCATGCATGTCACAACCCCCTGTAACTCTAGCTCCAGGGGTGATACTCTCCTCTCTCCTCCATGTGCACTGCACTCATATGCACATACCTTCCCCTCACAGATATATAGTTAAGTAAAGATAAATCTTAAGAAAAGAAATAAAATTAAAAGATAAAATTTTAGGAATGGTTAAGTGCCTGGCTAAGAACCATTTCAACAGTATTTTCTGTTCTGTTTTGTTTTCCTTTGAAATTCTGGCACTGAGGTCAATTATCCTAGGGGGAGGGGTGGGAATTTGCTATAGGTTTGAAATGTTTAGTTTTTAAGAATAAAGTGGAAAGTCTAAATCACACCTAAGAACTCTTAGTTCTGAGGAATTTGCTTTAAAGCAAGAAAACTAGAGTCTGCAAAGTACCCATTTCTTCAGAGACTTCAAGATGAGTCTTCACAGCATCAAAAGTCCTAATATTAATCATCATAAGCACAGAAAGATAAACTTTTAAATGTCATTATAGCCCCAGCGTTCATTAATGGGCACTTTTGGTAAATAAAGTATATATAATTAATACAGAATATTAAAGCCAGTAAGCACGATATAATAGATGCAACTTATTAAAATGCTTAAGTATATTAAGTGAAAATAACAGATTTGAGTACACGACAATATTTTATTCTTTAATAAATATAGGATGTTTATTACAACCTCACATTGGGTATCTTTAGACATGGTTTAGACTGAGTGGGTTCACCTCAGGTCAGAGGCTATTAAGTTAGGATCCATGACAAAGGGTCTTAAATCCTTAGAAATGAGGTGTGAAACTCTGCATATTTATGTACCTACATCTGTAGGAATCAAGACCCATGCCTTTCATGATTTTCAAAGTGTAAGATGCCTTGGAAAATGTTGAATTCCTAATGCACGGTTTTCAAAAGTGGGAGAAATAAATCTGTGCACATCCATAATTTGTAGATGTAGAATATGTAAAAAGGGCTTCATGCAGTCAGCTCAGATGGAGAAATATCACATAGAACCAACAACTGAAGTCCTTTGAAGTACACACACAATTCTTTTATCACTAGTTGCAAATTTGACCTTCCCACCCTGTTAACTTATCCACATATTGGGAGCAAAATCCCAACAACCCATAAAGATGAGATGTTGCGTGTGTTTCATGACAAACGTTCTGGTGTCCTTCCTACTTAGCGTGTTTCTCTGCCCCTTCTTGAAGGCATCTTTTAGGTGGCTCTCAAACCTAAGTGAGCCTGGGAGGAACTGGACATGCTTATTAGCCCTGCAGATCTTGGGGACCTTCCTCCCACTCCAGGTGTGGAACACAGTCTATAGGCTTCCTTTTTTAATTTTTTTCCCTTCACTCCCAGGGATCAAATCTAGCACAATCTAGCTATGTATTCTACCACTGGGCTACCTCCACAGCCCTCAAATTTTTTGAGGCTGGGTCTTTGTAGCCCAGGTTGGTTGTAAAGTTGTGATCTGCTGGCTTCCTGCGTGTTGGGAACAAGTCCTAAGTGGCTTCCCTTTTTTGAACTTTTTATTTATTCTTTGTGTCTTTCATATTATGCATCTTGATCCCACTCATCTCCACCCCGCCCCAAATAAAACAAAATAAATTTAAGGGAAAAGAAAGAGAGAGAAAAATCTCGTCACGGAGGCTGTAATGTGGCACAGCCACACATTAGCCCCCCCCCCTTATTTATACATTTTTACATGTAGGCTTCATCACAAAGAATTGTTGGTCTGGTTTGAGGTCCCTACACTCTGATACACCACCATTGATGCTGGGCCCTCATTAGGACTGTTTCTTAACATCCCATTTCTGCCCTGTGTCATGGACACCTTGCAGTCCTGGGTCAGCAGGACAGACCCTCCCCCACCTCCTCCTTTGCTCCAGATCACAGATGGGGTGGATGTTGGAGGTGGGCCAATACATGACTCTGGTTCTGGGCCTGGGTAATTGCAGGGTTGGTCAGCCTGCCAGCTCCACCCTCATCTTCAGCATTGCCTTGGTAAGTTCACCACTTGGAGCAATGAGCAACGGGCATGGCCAGTTCTGCTTTTATGTTCTCAGAGTCAGTTCTGCTATACCTACCCCACCTGCCTCAGCCATTGATAGGGGGACAATCTTTCCCCCACCTTGGCCACTCTATGACAGATGAGTATTAGGGACATCTCTCTCATGCTCACATATCCTCACCCACACTTCTGTCAACAGAATCAGTTCCATTGTGCTGCCCTGGTAAGGCGCAGGATTCACTTTCTCCACTGCTGTAGCTGCTAAGTGGGAGGGTCAGCTCCCTCGGTCACCACAGGCAAGGTCAAGGGAGGTAGGGCATCTTCCCCTTGACCTTACCACAACATGACAGACAAGGAGTGTGTGACCAGCATCCTACCCTCACACCATCAGGGCTATCTTGCCCTTACCTTGGCCAACAGGATCAGCTCTACTGTCTCACTTAGGCAAGGAGTAGGGTACTTTCCTGAGTGCTGCAGCTGGTAGGGGGGAGGGGGTCAGCTTGTTCTGTCATAGACCTTAAGGGCTGAGGGGTGGAGGTGGTAAGCGTTCTTAAAAATGTCCTGATACAGGTTAGCACCCTCCTGCCATTTGTGAGGCAAACTAGCCTACTGTAAAGAGATTTCTGGATGCACTGAAGTGATGACCTCTCTCCTTTGGAATAAATCACTTCCCTTCCTTCCCTTCACGGGGATAAGACCTATCTGCCATCTAAACCACTGCTGTTTATTACTCAACTAGGTAGTATCACCATCCTGCCTTGTTTATTTTAGTCAAACTTTCCAGACTACATCCTCATGAAAGGCGTTTAAATGGGTCACACTCCCTTGAACACAACCGCCATGTGTTCAGAGCAGAGATGCCACTTAACACACTAATTAGAAGTGGGACACAAGCAGATTTCTTTACAAGCCCATCAGTGACAAGGACTAATGAGTGTAAATGAATGAAGACTTTAATACATTCTATTAGAGGTAATGATCAGAGGTGTGACCAAGTACAAGCTAATGAATCTAATCATCAAACAATGGTAACATAACCCATTGGTTTGAAACGGTCACAGGGATCTCTTTAAGGAAGTGACGTTAGCTGAGATAACGTCAGGGCCAGCTTCATTAGACTGCTCCATCAGTGACTTCCATGTGGGAAGGGTATAGAAACTGTCAAGAATAGCAAGAGATTTTCTTCGTAGGTCTGACAGGCCAATCATTTGTTTGCCGAGTTCATTGTGAAGTCTAATGAGACAATTTCATCAACAAATATGAACTCTCGAGGAGAAGCTCTTTACAGAATTCTGAGGAGTTTTAATTAGCATAGAGCTAGGCCTCATTAATAGGGATTCTACAAACAGAAAATTTATAATTTGTTTGGAAACCACAATAAAGGAGAACTTTGTGCTATAAAGAACAGTCTTTTAAAGTAAATTAGTGAGATAAAGAAAACTGTTCAGGACATATTTAGCCTTAATGAGCACTAAGTTTTGGTGCTGAAGACCATTCAGTTGGGATGGTCTGTTTGCAGCTACAGCCTCAGTAAACAATTCAGCCCTTTGGGCTCCTGTCTTCTGGTCCAGAACTCTTTTTACCCCACCCTGTTGATCACTATTGATGAGTACCTTATGAGTCAGAAGTGCGTATTACAGTGCTCAGTATATACGAATGTGTTAGCTAAGGCCCAAATGATCTGCAAGCAGATTTGGTGACACAGAGTTCACATAACTGCTCTGCCCCTTTGCTTTGCAAACTTACCTATGCTTCTTCATCTGCTATTGTTGAAGCCACATCCACTGCACCCTGAACCAGACCTGAAGCGTCTCAAAGTGGACCCAGTTTTTAGTGATGAGGATTCTGTTTTCCTCTTTTTTTTTTTTTAAGTGCTAAAGATTGAACCTAAGGCTTCATATATACTAGGTAAGCACTCTATCACTGAGTTACAACCCTAGCCTGCTTTGTGCTCGCTCTTTGGGGATAAGAGCTGCTGGATCTATTCCATCACTATATTTCGGGGACTCCTAGAGTGGCCAAATGTCACTACAGAAATCATACATAAAGAAAATACAACATTCATAACATCTTTGAGAGTTGTGAGTGTTTTAGTAGATGCTAGGAAGTAAATCTGAGCAACTTCTCTATGAGGCTAGTGGCATGGGTGTTGGGATGGTTCAGAAGGTACCATTTGCCTAGAGAATCCTTTGGCATGGGATCTGACTCTTACCCTAAAAAACTCAACATCTATCTGTCTTGTTGTGGTAGACAGGGAAGATATGTATCTGGGAGATGAGGGTAGAGGATTCACATTAATCAAAGATTAACTGAAGATGCTCATTCATGAAATCTGACATATAAGTGCAGTGACCCTCACACTGTGAGCTTCCTGTCAGTAGATCAGACCTCACTGCTCTGACATAAATTACATAGAATTTATGTCATGCTGTTCAGGGACCATGAATATAGAACAAAATGATAACTAACAGGTTCTGATATATATACATCAAGAATGCAGTATACTGGGCACTTGACTACTTTCTACCTTTGATGGTTAATTGTAAACTTGAATCTAGAATCACCTGGGAAATGGGGATGGAGATGTGTCTGTGGCCGATAATCCTGATTACATAAGCTGAGGAGAGAAGGCCTGTCCACTGTGGGCAGTGCGATTCCCTGGCTTGGGTCCTGGACTGTGTAAGTGAAAAGAGGGAGCTGAGCAGCATGCCTGCAAATGTGAGGTGATCACAGCCACTTCAGTCTTCTGCTTTGACTTTCCCACCACAATAAACTATACCTTGAATTGTAAAATAAAGCAAACACTTTCTGCCTCAAATTACTGTTGTCAGAATATTTTAACTCAGCAATGGGAAGGAACTCGATATGTCACTATATTATTCTTTTCCTTTCTTGCCATCACATCTCTGTCACAGAACTACACATGAGCAGATTTGGAATTGACCCCAACTCAAAGAAACAACTCTGCTTGTCCATGTCACTCAACTCATAACATTTCTTTAAAATACTATACAAATGCATCATTTGAATTCATCAAAACATTGTTTTTCAGCTACTTGACTCCAATTAACTACAGCCAGAGATAAAAAAAAAAAAAATGTTTTCCTCGCACGTCTTCAGATGCAACGAAGTAAAACAATCTCAGATACCTATTTCCACAACTATCTGTACAAACATTTCTAGCCATTACTGTTCTTAGCTGTAAAAACATAACCAACACTAAGGCTAAGCAGAAAGAGATGGATGGAAACTAGATGGTGGCTAAGAGAGCCTCTGTGATTCCCAGAGAATAGGCTCAGGTGCTGCAAATCCAGGAACATGGGATAGAAAATGACCTTCAATTACATCACAGACTGACATTAACACCCATCATGCAATACCTGCCCAGCTTAGGTCCAGGTTGTATAAACCCCATAATAACCACCAAAGAAGAATCATGGCAATGCATGACACCCACCACAGCCTCTGCACACAAATGAGGAAAAACCTTGCTCTCAATGCTGCTGGCAAACACCTGATGAACAGGAATAAAGGCAATGTTAGGGCCCAGGAGATGCTGAGGAAGCCAAGCATCATCAGAAAGCAGAAGAACCCTTGAAATAAACTGAGCTGATAGAGCAGAAAAATACAAAAACCCATCCTGGCACTCACTGTGGCCACACATACATAAAAACTGAAACAATGCATGGAAGGTTAGCATGGTCATTATACAGGGATAATAGAAACTTGGGAAGTAGCTCATAAATTTTAGAATCTGAATATCTATCTATCTCTTATCTACCTATCTATCGTCTACCTACCTACCTACATACTTACACATACATATGACTATATAGAAAGCAGATAAGAAACTATTTAAAGGGAGGAAGAGGAGCAGTGGAGGAAGGGGCAAGGGGTAAAGGTGAGTGGAGTACAATGATGCACATGTCATAGCAAAGCCCTCCATTTTATGCTATCAGTTAAGGGAAGGACCCACTCTGTCATAGCTTTTCTATTTTCTAGCAAAGCAAGTAAATGCACAGTTACTTATGCCATCTCATCTGGATTAGTCTGTGTGATGCTTTCAGGAGCATCTTAATTAACTTGAGATGTACCTGACATGCAGACATTCATTCTGACAGAATCTTTGAGCTTGGATATAGTCTTTTCCCTTCAAGGTGCCAGAAGACACTACATATCATGGCCTCCAGGGTTTCCATTCTGTTCCATGGGCTGCTGGGTCTCAAAATGTACTTAGCACCAGAATAACTGAGAATGTTTGTCTGGAAGAAGGGCAAGCACAGAACCCACCCAATGCCATACACATAAAACTATCTAGACTTTGTTGGAAATATACATCAATCAAATTTTCAGGATGAAAGCAGACATTTCACCTAATTCTGGAGCTACAAGATGGGAGGCTTTCATTCAGAAAAGGGAAGCGGACATTTGATTATTAAAAATGTTTCATCACAATCAGAGAAGCAATTGGAAGAACTGGAAAATACTTGCATAACCAATGGCAAAGACTATACAATATGCAAACTTATGGAAATTCTACAAATGGATGAGAAAAAAGCCACTTTATGGGATAAAGGGAAAATATATGGACCTAACAGTTTGTGTTGAAATGCACAATAAGGAACAAAGCATGCTTTAGCTCACTAGCACTGTCAAGAAAGTAATATTCTTCACACAGGTACACACATCACATCATAAAATCTAAAAAGTGATAGCATTGAATGAAGACAAAGGTTAATGAGGGGACAAGGGCTTTAGGTGGAAATGTGCAGCCAACCCTCATTCTTTGTGGATTCTATATTTATAAATTTTCAACTCACTCAATTTTATTTACAAATCCTGAATCAATTCTTTCAGCCCATCCTTGATCCTTTGAGTCACTCACAGACATGCTCAAAGTGTCAAACTTATGAGTCACGGAGTAGCTGTGTCCCCAACTAAAGTGGAAAAGGTGACCCTCTGCCTTGTTTCAAGCCCCATACTATAAATAAGTGTCCTTTGTATTGCCAATTTTGACCTCCTGTGAGTGTCAATGTTTTTAAATGACTGCCACCCCCAAGCCTGGTGCTGCCGGGCTGTCTGGTGTTCCTTAGTACAAGAAAGCTAGGCGAATCTCTATGAAGAAATTATATGTGCCAGAGGAGTTATGATCATGTGTGAGCTGTATTAGTGGATTAACAGTGTGTAGCGAACCCTAATGTAAAGTACAGCCAGGGGCCTGCAGGAACTTCATCTGTACCTCCTTTAGGGCTAATTATTAATGTATTAATTCAATGTAATTTATACTACTATAATGGTCTCATATTTATTCTTCAATATTCAAGGTAGTTTTATAAAATATAACTAAGCAGAATGATGATATCTAGCCGAAATTTGTGACAGGCTTTTAAGAAAATAATACTGCCATGTGAATAAAATTAAAACTGTGCCTTTTAATCCCAGAAATATTTATCATCTCTGCTAACTTATCTCCCCTAATGAAGGCATTATTTGTAATGGCAATTAAATGAAGTACAAATGATTCCAGGAAATGCTCTGTTGTGTTTCAGTGGGACAACACACCAATATTTTAATATCTACAAATTTGTGGAAATTACAAAGTACTTTTCAACTTTCCCTTATGCTACTTGTTGATTATTGTGATAATTTAGTTTTAGACGCAGTTTATCTTCCATGTTGGGCTACATTATTAGCAACCTGAAACAGATGTGTGTATGCTTGTTGTGCATGAATGTGTGTATGTGTGTGTGATAATCTTAATGATTTTTCTTTATGATTAGAGAAAAGTACATTTTAAACTGTTATACATGGTATGACCCAGTGTGTGTGTGTGTGTGTGTGTGTGTGTGTGTGTGTGTGTGCGTAAACAAAATAAAACAACCATAAAAATAAACCCTACATAACTATACAAAGTTCTGCATCTCAGACCTGCAGGTACCTGGGCATCTGAACACAGGATAGAGCTGCACATGTGTGCTATTTTCTCGTTACTCTGTCTCCTTTATCATAAGCCTCTGGGTCAGAGTCTTACTCAGCTCTGTCCATAGACATATGTATTAATCCTTTAAGGGGTGACCTGGAACTGCTAACTGTCCCCTCCAAGGCTGAAGATGAGAAGGTAAGACTGGGGTACTTTTCAGGACTGAACAGTTCATAGATTGTAGCCACCAGCTTTCAGAGTCTCCTATTTGGGTCAGAGAAACGGCCCAGAGTTCCCTGTCATTGCGTGACAGAAGGATCCGCCACCTTCTCATCTTCTGGAAGAGTGTTAGTCTATGCTGCAGCTGCTTGGATCCTGGGATCAACCAGGATCATCCCAGGATGAGACTTCCTCCTTTAAATGGTGGCAATTACTCCAGGAAGGGAACTGGGGGTATCCCCCTTAGCAGAGGCAGCTGCTCATAATGAGAATTGATAATAACTTCTCCAGGCCCTGGCAGAACCAGATCTCAGATCATGTTCGACTAGACCCTGGCTGATCAAAACACCAGCCACCACAACTCTCCCCTGTGTGGATCTGAACCCATGATAGCTCCCTGGCAGACGGATGGCCATGCCTTGTCCCCTTGTCTGCCAGGAGGATGACAGTCACTAAAATTCCTTGCATGCTTCCCACATCACTATCTGCCATTGAATTTGTGGGCCCAAGTGGTTGGACTTGGCACAGTTCCCTGAAACTGGGTCTCCCATGACTCAGGAGTTCAGCAAACTCATACTTACACTTATGCGACTGTGGAGAATGTGTTGAAAATACCCATTTCTCAGGCAGAAGCACAGAGGCTGCTAAGATATACTTCTCATGTGATCCTACATTCTTGCATTCTGAGATGTATCTGTAGAGATTAGGCTGTGCTCTACTCAAAATTACTCCCTGTTACACAAATTTTAGGCTGTGTCTTGCCTCAGAAGACCCTATTTTATAAGTATAATTTAAGTCCATTTTTGAGCACAAATGCAGATTCAGGTGACTCCACACCTTGTTGCGCACACCAACACCAGTACCTGCCTAGCACCACTCAGGAGGCACAGGCTGGTGACTCACCCTAAAAGTAGAAAGGGTACCACTCAGTTCTATACATATAGCAAAGTTAATTGAGACCCTATGAGTACATGCTTTGGCATATCAAAACCCTTCCAGAAGAACTGGGTCTATGAATTATCAAAACACCAAACCAATGAAGGGTACAACTCCCTCACCTGGGCTCCATAAGAAGGGGTACATCTAACATCTCAGTGGGCATGGCTCTGCCAGCCTGTCATCTGGCCATTGACAAGCAGAGAATTCTCAACTATACCAGGCATGTCTGTCATGCTTAGCCCCCCACTGCTGGTGCGGCCTACTCAAATTGCTGACCCTCTGTCCATCTAGTCCTGGAACTTCCCTTTAAGGTTTGACATCATGCTTTGATGGCTTAACTCAGCCCCGAGGACAGGCTCAGTTTTGACTCGTTGGCTGGAATGGCTGGATCTCCAGCAGCAACTCCCTAGTAGAGTTCTTTATCTAGCCCAGGTCCTTCAGAGACTCTGCATATCTCTTGGCTTTATGCCTATACAAGGCCTCTTTGAAACTTGAATTCTGATGCAGACTTCTTAAATTTTGTAGCCATTATATCTCTGTCTCTGATTCTCTTTCTCTCTTTCTCATAGTTAGGGATTTTTTTTTGCTATGAAAAGATACCACGACCATGCCAACTCTTATAAAGGAAAACATTTAACTGGGGTTGGCTTACAGTTCAGGTTTAGTCCATTATCATCACAGTGGGAAGCATGGTAGAATGCAGGCAGACATGGTGCTAGAGAGGTAGTGGGGAGCTCTACATCATGATCCACAGGCAATAGAACGTGAATTGTGTCCCACACTGGGTATAGCTTAAGCATATAAGACCGCAAAGCCCATCTCCACAGTGTACACTTCCTCCAACAAGGACACAGGTCCTAATAGTGCCGCTCCCGTTGGGCCAATAATTCAAATAAAACATATGAGTCTATGGGAGCAATACTTATTCAAACACCTCCCTCCCCTCTCTCTAACACAAAGTGTCTGTGTTTCTTACGTGTGCTTATGACAATGTTAATCTTCAGTGGTAATACATCCATTTTTTAATAATCAAGGAGAAACTATTAAAACAGAAATTCCAATGAATATCAACACAATGCAGGTTCTTTTGACACATCCCAATAATTTTCAGGGTTCATATACTGAAGTCCAGAACTGCATTCTACAGGCTTTTTAAGGGTAGTCTTCTATTGGTCATCTTTACACACTGTTAGAAGCTCTGGACCAGAATCCCCTGTCTCTGGGCATGTTGCCAATGGAGACACAATAGATGAGGCTGTTCTAGCTGATACAATTGTCATCCCATCCCATCCTATCTCCCTATCACCTTGACCAGAGTTTGGGCTGGTCTCAAACTCTTCAACTATACATTGACTAATAATAATCTGCTAAAGCCATCCACTGTCTGTTAGTTTTACTTCATTTGGTCCTTAGTAGCCACCTTCATTTTCCTTATATAAGAGGTTAGGGAAAGGTGTGTGTTGACCAAAAACGCTATAACTTTCCTCACAAAGGTTCTTAATAGGACAGGAGAGGCCACCATTATAAACTGAAGCTCCTTTGGGGGCCTTTTTTGTCCACTGCTGAAGGATTTGTTTATCTCCACCATGAGGTCAAAGCTCTTTTTACAAATATACATCTGTTGGTTAGAGGGATGGCTCAGCAGGCAAAGGGCACGTCACCCAAGTGTGAGGAACACATCCCAGCATCCTCACAAATGCTAGGAGGGTGTGGTGGATCATCAGGGCAATCCAGTGCATGGGAGGCAGAGACCAGGATGCCAGGAGCAGGCTAGCTAGCCAGTCTAGCTGCATCAGTGAATTCTAGGTTCAGTGAGATACCCTGTGTCAAAAAAAAAAATAGGTGGAAAGTGAGGAAAACACTCAACATCAACCTCTGGTCTACACACGATACATAATCACCTACATACACCTACACACCTACATATACACCTACACACCTACATATACACCTACACACCTACATATACACCTACACACATACATATACACCTACACACATACATATACACCTACACACATACATATACACCTACACACATACATATACACCTACACACATACATATACACCTACACACATACATATACACCTACACACATACATATACACCTACACACATACATATACATATACACCATACACACATACATATACACCATACACACATACACAGGCAAAAGATATGTCACTTCTGAAATTGAGAGAAATCTGTTGCTCAAAATAAAAATTGTTTTATCAAAGGTAAGCAGATGCAAATAAGTGAGGCACACATATAAACACCATGAGAGAAACAGAGCCCTCAGTATTTCTATTCTATATTATTTCTACAGGTTCATCCCTTCGCCAGAACTGTTTCCAGCCAGAGAGTATCATTTTGGAGTTAAAGTAATTACTGTTTCCTTAGATTCTCACTTGCAAGACCTGCAATTAATGTTCACACATTCATATTCTTCTTTACCTGTTAGTAAAATGAACTTTAAATATCTTATTGCATCTCACACTTAAAGAGCTTGGAAAGAAATTTGCCTTATATGGTAGAATCCTTCTTTTTTATGAGCCTGATAATTTATTGTGTTGGGGCTAGGCATTACATTTGTTTTGTGGTTACCACAGTAACAAATAGGTGTTAAAATCAATGTCACAGTTTCCAGGAATACATATCTGGTTCCGTGAGACATCTGCATTTATAGAAAGTATAGTTCACAATGAAAGCCCCCAAAAGATAGGCTAGACCAAAGGTTTCTTGCTTTGGCGGAAGCACATGCCTTCCTTAGGAAGGGTTTGAGCACATCCCTTCAAGTGTCTGGGATAGAAAGAAGACCTCCCTGGGTATGCTACATCTCACTCCACATAGTTCTTGGGAGAATTGGAGACCAGTATATAAAACATGCATCTCTATGAACTGCCAGAAGATGCCTCGAGGACACTACAGACAGCAGGGTAGATTATATCCCAATTTATTATTTGGGATTCCTTCCATCTTCCAGAACCTTGGAAAGATCTTCAGCAGGTCTGAGAAATATTCAGGTACTCAGAAATAGACCTGGTCTCCGAGAGAGAAAAGATGCATGGAGACCATGCCTTTCTGATTGACAGACTTGCCAGGAGTCAGAAGCAAATTCATGAATGTTTCCGTCTGAACTCTGACTAGAAAAGGAAGATGCAATTGCAAGGAAGGCAACTGGCGATGGATTAGATCCAAACACGTTACATGGATGCATGAATAGTAAATACAATATCTAACAAAAAAGAAAAGGGAGACATGTGGACAGTAGCTCCTGGTGCTGAAAACAGCAGCAAAGGCATCATCCTGCCGAGGTCCAACAGTATTTCCAGTAACACATCTTGTAACTGTCCTTTGGTTTTAGCTTTATAAGTCCCCAGAAAGAAGGCAATGGGGAAGAGGCCTAGACCAGAAGATGCAATAGCTGAACTCTAATTGCAAATACTGAGTTTGAGTCTGCTCAAATCAGATTCTTCTCAGATGCTCTGTTTCTCACCGGTCGGTGGGCTACATTCTAGCAGCACGTCTCTGGAAAGGCTCACACTACAGGACTTCTTCTACCATGTCACTGGCTTCCTTCCTCCCCCTCCCGGATAGCAGAACTGTGAACACGTGTTCTTCTGGATGATGGACGTGCAATCAAGCAACCTTGCTACTAGTTCCTGTTTGGAAGACTTTTTTTTTTCTTTTACTCCTTTGCTTCCTTATTTCTCTCTTGTCTTGTCTTTCTATCCTGCTCGCATTTGAGTATACACAGGAAAAAAGAAACGATGGCCAGATGCCTATAGCATACCTTAATAGCTTTTCAGAAAATCAGTTCATAGTATCTTTTGGGTGGGTGTTAATTTGTGAATAAGAGAGTGTACAATTTATGTACTTACAGGTGCTAGATAGGAAATATGGATTCTAATTTTTTTAAAAAAATTTGCCCATTTGCAATGAAGTTTCATATGTGTTCCAGGCTGGCATCAAACTTAAAATCTTCCTTCTTCAGCTTCCAGCACTTAGATATTAGGAGTGTGTCATTCTACCTGACTAGGATTAATTATTTTGTTTGCTATTTGTGGCCTAGACTAATCTTTAAACTCACTATGCAGCTAAGGCTGGCCTTGAACTCTTGATTTTCCTGCCTTAACACCCTTGGTCCTAGGATTACAAGGCCAATATGTTCAGTTAGGATTGATTTTTAAACAATGTTGTTTAAAAACTTTTCCGGTCAAAAGAAAGGTTTCCATTAAACTCTATCCCTTGAGCACAATATAACTAAAAAATTGCATGAAAGGTAAATGGGCATCACTTCCTAGAAATAAATTGGTCCCCATGATAGTACACCAAGCTATCCAGCTTCCTATTCAGGGCTTCAACACTGAAAAGCATGATGTGATAACACATTGACTCAAGGATACAGCGGGACCATCACAAAAAAGGCTGTGTTCAATATACTCAATTCTAAGTAATAAATGTGGTGTCAAACTAAAACAAATTCACACATTTAGGTGAGGAGAGGCTTTTTTTAAAATATCTTTGGAAAGGGAACAGTATTTTTTATTCAATATGGATAGTGTCTTTACTGTAAATCATTGGGTGCCTAGATCAGACCAAAAATGTTTCTTTTTTTAATAGGGAGGAGGAGGGCAAGAGGGAGGCCCAGATGGGGAGTTAAATGTATTAAATGTTTCATCCCTTGGGTGCCCGTTGTGAGTCTTTATCAGGTAGGACCTTGTGGGAGGTCTTTAAGTCATCGAGGAGACACCCTTGGGTGGTGGGTATGAGGTTCTGGCCTATTCTTCATTTATTTTTCTTCCTGAATATAGAAATGAAGGGAAAGGTTATGTTTCAGTTGTGATAATTTCTCTCAGAACAGGCTCATGCTGTGGGGGGCATTAATTCCCGGTTGGGGGTTTCAGAGTTATAAGTCAAAACAACCCTGTCCTCTCTGCAACTTTCATAGCTCACATGTTTGTTATCACTGCACTGCGGAAAGGTCGGAAGACAGAGACTTAGCAAGTGGTCTGTCCTGGCAGTTGGGCAGGAAAGGTCTCTGTAGTCAGCGAAGATACTCTAGAAGGTTCATTAAGAACAGGACACATCTAAACACCCACAAGCACTATTCTCATCCTTAATCAAGGAATCTTCTCACTGCACCAAAACAGACTCATGGCTGCTCAGGATTCTTAGAATGAATGGCAGGGGAATGCTCTCACAGTAAACAGAACATTTATACCACTTCCTGCAAGGCTCTGGGAACAGAAGAGGAAATGGGAAGAATGTAGAAGCTGAAGATAAGAAGAGGGGCTTCTAAGTGCTGCCTTCAGGGTATGACACAGCCATTGCAAGCTTGATTCAGCAGGTTATGGGTGCCTACACTGGACCTGCATATGATTGGATATGTTAACTGCCAATCAGAAATTAGGGAGGACTCAGGGAGCCCTACTTCTTCTTGCTGAACCACTGATAACTGATGGATTCTATGAGAAGGAAGGTCATTGCTTTCAGTGTGTACCCAAATGATGAGCCCACCAGGAAACAAAGGGCAGTTGGAAACTTTTGGCTACCACTGATGGCCCTGCTTAAAAATCAGTGGGTCACAAAACAAAAGACATAAAGGAAGAGTAGACAGCAGGGCGAGAAGAAGAAAACAGACAGTGGGGACTGATGTGAAGCAGAATGGGATGTCAATGAACAAACGTACCTAACAAAAACTAAAAAGAAACAAAGAGATGTCCCACACCCAGTACTGACTTAACCTCATGGATGAATGAAGCTCAGGGTCTCTTGGAAGGGGAGAGCAACTTCACAAAAGTTTAGTCCAAGTCGAATTAGTGTCAGCAGTGAAGCAAAGAATAAGAATTTGGAGGTTTTGTGACTGGTCAGTTAGACCTTACAGGTCAGCTAGGGGCTGTTATGTGGGTCTAACACACAGCTTATGGGATGTATGTTTTTGACCTTTGGGGACAGAGATTCTTGGCCTATGGGAATGTATGTTCTTGGCCTATGGGAATGTATGTTCTTGGCCTATGTTATGTATGTTCTTGGCCTATGTTATGTATGTTCTTGGCCTATGTGATGCATGTTTGTGGCCTATGGGAATGGAGATTCTTTACATCAAGTTGTTTTTCCAGAGCACAGAACTGTTTTTCTAGAAGCAGAAGACCCAGGTACAGTTAACTCACTTAGGGGTGAAGACAGATTTCTGCATAAGCCCCAAACTACTGATGCTGGTGACTGAACCTCGCTGTGGAGGATCTTGGATTATCTCACACAGGCAACTGTAGCAGCAGCTGCTGTCGGCCTGGTAGGGCTCTGACAGAAATCCGGGGGTCTACCCTTGTACACTGACTCTCAAGATGTTGAAGAAACATGGTGAGGTAAATGTCTCGAAGGGTCTGTTTTCCTCTCAGAGAATGCTGTTGTGCAGGGACAATTCATGGGACTCTCTTGTCATCTTGATTGGACAGCATAATAGAGAGTAACTGTAGGAAAGAAGTGTGGAACTTAGCTAAGGATATGAGAAGGTCTGTGGTAGCCTGAATGTAATTGGCCCCCATAATCTCATTGGGGTGGCACTATTAGAAGATATGGCTTTATTGGGGTGGATATGGGCTTTGTTGAAAGGAGTGTGTCACTGTGGGGGCAGGCTTCAAGGTCTCATATACTCAGGATACTGCCAGTGTGTCAGTTGATTTCCTGTTGTCTGAAAGATGTAGCAGGCCTAGCTCCAGCACCACCTCTGCCTGCATGCTACCATGCTCCTCACCATGAAGATAATTAACCAAACCTCTGAACTGTAAGTGAGCCTTCACAATTAAATGTTTTCCTCATGGCAATAAGAAGCCGACTAAGTCAAGGTCCCAGAGCATCTCTCCCCTCTTCTTAGAAGCTCCCAAGAGTAACATCCAAGAAGCATTCGCAGAAAGTCTTAAGAAGCAACTCTGTCTGTCAGGTGCTTCCAATGCAGAATACAGAGAAGTCTTGTGAAGAATTGGGACAACAGGTTAAAGACACTCAGATAACTGCAGAGCTCATAGGTATGGACTAACATGAGAAGCTATAAAGCAACCCAGCACATTTCAGGAAAATCTTGTCCCAATATATGAGAATGGACCATCAACTGTAGAAGTACAAATATGAAATACAGTGAAGATAAACCCAGGATTGTTTGAGGCTCAATTTATAAGGGGTCTATGGAACCATCAAGATAGATTGGCCCCTGAATCCAAAGAAAGGAAGAAAGGATTTATTCAGAGTCAACTAGAAAGTGCTGGGTTCACATCTCAAAATACGATGACCATCAGTAAAGAAACAGCCTAAGCAGAAATAACCATCAAGAAATATGTATATGGCCCTGGTTTTGTGTATTTGCTTTACTCTGAAGTGATATGAAAAAATCAAGAAAGTGTACCTGCCTCGATGTACAGGATATGCCCTGACCATGCTTAAAACCAGGTTCATTCCACATCTATGGAAGTAGCATAAACCTACAATGGGGTCTTTCTTCCCATTACAAAAACCTAGGAGATCACTCCTAGAGAGCAGGTACACGGTCGGGGCTTTCCCTGTAGCTTTCAACATTAAGGAGAGTGATAAAAACGGAGAACCAGAAAACAAAGTTTGATTGAGCTTAGAGGGGAGAAATGCCACAGAAAGCGGGAACATAGAAGCGTAAAGATTATTCAATTGCTGATGTTTCATTGGAGAATTTCCAGATGCAATCTGCTTGCCAAATTTTTAGAAATCTCCACTATATCCTGCTACCTGCAACATCTAGCCGCAGCTCCTGCTGACATTAACATTGCTGCTGTCTCCATAAATCAAACACAATCTGACTCCAATTTTCCCATTACCCGCCTCTTTGATGAAACAGCTGGTGGCTGGTTAATAGGCAGTTCTACTGGGCTGAAGTATCCTTAGGTTCAGTTGTCAATGGAAGTAGAAGGTTACACACCCAACCATGAGTATTTAGCTTCATTAGCCATGCTGTGTCCCTCAGGGCGTTACTTAGGGATACATGCTTCAGAAATTCTGGTGCTGAGCCCTCAAAATGGGTGCAAAAGAAGGATCTGTAACTAAGGTAAGTGAGGTCATTGGTCTTTATAACCCTGGCTTTTCTTAGGCACCTCAAGATTTGGGGTCTGGGGATTTCTTCCCTAGGGAAGAATGTATTGGCTCTGGGCTCTGCTTTATTTTCTTTGACAACAGTTTCAAAATTTCTAAGCCCATCTTAGGGTAAAATCTGTTAGATTCTAACACGCCCCTCTCCAAATAAGATAGATTCTCCTGTCATGAATCTATCAGCCATGTCTGGTTGATTTGAGAAATCAAAAAAAAGAATATGTATACCAGAACAAAACAAGAATAGACTTGGAGTTTCTATTTATTTATTTTTATGATTTATTTATTATTTTACATCCCTGCCACAGACCTAGTATGAGGAGTAGGGTCCGAGAGTCAGAACAGCCTCTGTTCCCACTGTTAAGAGTTCCATAAGAGGACCAAGCTACCTACTGTAACATATATATAGAGTGTCTAGCCCAGTCCCATGCAGGCTCCCTGGTTGTTGGTGGTTCAGTCTCTGGAAGCACCCATGAGACTGAGTCAGTTGATTCTGAGTTTTCTTGTGATGTGTCTTGACTCCATTGGCTCTTCCAATCTTTTCTCCCCTTCTGCAGGATTTCCCCAATTCCACCTAATGTTTGGTTGTGTGTCTGCATCTGTCTCCATCAGTTGCTGGATGATGCTCTCTGATAACAACTGGGCTAGGCCCCAATCTGGCCACAGGAGATGGCCAGGATAGGTATCTGTTATTGCTAGGAGACTTAGCTGGGTCATCCTTGTAGATTCCTGGGAGATTTCCTTTCATTTACCTGACCCCAAAATGATTTCCTCTTTTCAGTAACCCCCCTCACTTTAGTACTATCCCCTATAGCCTCCCCACCCCCATCTGATCACTTATGTTCCTACCTGCCCTTAGTCCATTCATGAAATCTTTTTTCCCTTCCCAGAAAGATCCAAGCATCCTCCCTTGCTACCTAGCCTCTCTGGGTCTGTGGATTGTAACATAGTTCGCCTTTGTTTAAGAGCTAGTACCCACTTATTACCTTGTTTGTCTTTCTGGTCTGGGTTACTTCACTCAGGATGATTTTTCTAGTTCTGTACATTTGCTTTCAAATTTCCTGGTGACTTTGTTTTTAACAGCTGAATCATACTCCATTGTGTAAATGTATCACATTTTCTCTATCTATTCCTCTATTGAGGGATATCTAGGTTGTTTCAAGGTTCTGGCTGTTACAAATAAAGCTGTTATGAGCATAAACGGGCAAGTGTCCTTGTGATGACTGATAATCCTTTGGGCATATGCCCTAGAGTACAGCTGGGTATACCCTGGGTATAGCTGGGTCTTGATGTAGGTTAATTCCCAGTTTTCTGAGAAACCTCAACACTGACTTCCAAAGTGGTTATATAAGTTTTCACTCCCATAAGCAGTGGAGGGGTGTTCCCCTTGCTCTATATCCTCTTCACCACAGGCTGTCATTAACATTTTTGATCTTAGCCATTCAGATAGGTGTAAGAAGGAACCTCAGAGTCATTTTGATTTGCATTTCCTTGGTGACTAAGGCTGGTAAACATCTACTGTGGTGTTTCTTGGCCATTTGTAATTCTTCTGTTGAGAATTCTCTGTTTAGAGCTGTCCATCACTTTTTTAATTGGATTATTTGGTTTGCAGGCATCTACTTTCTTGGGTTCTTTATATATTTTGTCAATCAACCCTCTATCAGAGGTGGTGTGTTGGTGAATATATTTTCCCATTCTATTGTCAGCTGTAAATCTGTATCTATTACCTTTCACAAGACTCAAGTCCAAGTGGATGAAGGACTTCAGCATAAATTCAGATACACTGAACCTCAGAGAAGAGAAATTGGAAAATAATCTCAAATGTGTACGGGAGACAACTTCCTGAGCAGAACACTGACAGCACGGGCTCTAAGATCAACAATTAATAAATGAGCCCTTATGAAATTGTAAGGCAAAGGACGTTGTCAATGAATAGACTAAAAAAAAATCATCATTTTCTAAACAACACAATGTAGTATTACAACTATATACACAGCATTTAGGTTTGTTAGTTATTATAAGTTGTTACAATAAGGTTTCTTGGTCCCAGGCGGCCAGAGGTCCAGACCTACAGACCTGCAGTCCCAGACCGCTTAGCCGCCCACCGCTGCTTAGGCCCCCAAAATGATTCAGACACTTATATTAACTTCATACTGTTTGGCCTATGGCTTAGGCACATTGCTAGCTTGCTCCTTCATCTTATCTCAACCCACTTATAGTTTTCTAGTGACAGTTTTAGAAAAGAAACTTTGAAGTTAAAGTGTATAAGTTTAAGAGACATCAAAATAATAGTTTTTAGTTAGTAATACAAGTTAGAAAGAAAATGAAATAGGTATAGTCCTTTGGACTCATCAAAATAGGATCATTAATGAAATATTTTCTTTGAATTGTCAATTATTAATGGACTGGACATTACTCATTTATTGTTTGTATATATTGTATATAATTATTGTACCTATTGTATATAGTTTTTCTTAAGTTAGCTATAACCTTCTTTTTTAAAATTTGACCCAAAAGGGATATGTGGGGATATTTTCAAATATAATAAAAACATTCTGAGATATCAGAGGGATCTGCCCACATTCAGTCTAGAGGATCACACAGTGGTGACTCACACCTTTAATCCCAGCACAGGGAATATCCCGGGAGTGGTGACCTATGCCCTTAATCCAATCTGAGTTCAGGTCATTTTAGTTTCCAGAAGGAGTTCCAGGCTCCTAGGCAGGCAGTGGTGGTGCCACATCTTAACTGAGCAAAGAAAGTATTTAAGGCAGATATAGAAAGACAAAGCAGGGAGAAGAAGCCAGGAGGAGTGAGGTAGAGGAAGCTGGAAGACAGCTGGGTGAGATCTGACTGTGGTGTTTCTTCTCTGATATTTCTGCCTTTCCCAGAGATCTGGCCCTGAGTTTCCTTTATTTGTGCAACAATAAATAATATAAAGAGCATTTAAGATATGTTGGAGTATTTGCATAGTTTTGATGCAAACACTCTGATATATTATGTATTAGGGACTTGAGGACCCACAGATTTTATGGTAGAAGTCGGGACCAGCCTCCATATACAGCAAAGACAGACCACACTCATAACTGCTCATTACTCATTAGAATAAGTGAACAAGGACAGTTTTCATTTTTCTGCTCCAAAAAGCTAGCTAGAGCAGTATGACGTGCCCATGGATGGAGGCTGAGGTCAGGGCACAAACAGAGAGAACCTTCTGGGATATAAGGCTATTGAGTGCTTCTATCCCCAAACAAAACCTGACTAGTTTGGATGATTTTCTGGCAGTGTGGAGAGAGGAGAGGGCTGTCCATGGCCTTCTGTTGGCCTGACAGTTGTATCACAATAGCTCAGACCACTCAGTAACTGGGTTCAAATACATCAATTTATAGAAATTTAAGGAAATTGCAAATATAAATATTTTGCTGTAAAAATGATACATTTTAAGAAGCAATGTATTTCAATAGTATGACTTTATAAAACCACAATATCTTAAGGTCAGAAGTGCAAATGCTCCACCAGTGTTATTGTTCTTCTTCGATGCTTTACTTGTCAGGTTTGTTACTAGATAGCAGGACAAAAGGACGAACTGGGTTTCTGGTTCAGTGACATAAGTATCACAATTACCTAGCTCTGGGTAGGCACCCTATAATGTCAATTCCTTCTCCGCTCCTGTTTTATCTTCCAGATTATATCAGTAGGTTTTAGTCCCAGCTTAGCCAGCACCATTGGACAACTCATGTTGACAGTCAAAGCATTTCGTTCATTCAGCAGAAACTTGGCACCTAATGCAGTCACATGCCTTGCTAGGAACTGGAGATGCAAAGGTGACTATTACCCAGGTCCTGCACGTATGGAGCTTAAAATCCAGTGGAAAGGCAGATTAATAAAAGACCACTACATAAAAGCATCATGGTAGTTAGACAGAAATTGCATCTCTTGGAAACCTAGGTTGTAAAGATAGTAACCAATTTTAAGCAGTCTAATCAAAGGGGACTGTTTTGGATAAATATTGCCAAAGAGTTTATAGAGAACTGGTCAAAGGTGGGTTCATAAGAGCAGAATGTTTGACTAAGACATAATACCCGCCCTTTGTTTTTCCTCTGCCCTGTTTAGTTCTGTGTTAGCTTGGTGCTCCTAGAATCTCACACCAGATCTCTTGCCTGGAACAGAGGTGAGCTGAGTCTACATTATGCTCAAGCCTAGAGTGAAATTTTCTCCCTCAAAACTGGAAGTCTTTAGTGATTCTTATTGTTCATATTTGGTTCCTTCTCCTGAGCCAATTACAGAATCTGGAAAGATATTGGCCAGTTACCTTAGAAACTTCCTGAAGCTGTAAATGGAACCAGTCTCAACAAAGCCACACAGACTGAGTAAAAATTAGGCTATTCCAGAGATGAGAACTGTAGGGCCTTGGCATTGTCCAGGCACTTAGGAGCCATTTAGATGTATTCACTCCTTTTTTCAACAATCTTCAAGGCAGGTATTACAGTGTGCAACTATTAGAGCCTCGCCATAGGCCTCATCCAATGCCAGATCCTTTCAGAAAAAGTGAAACTTTCATTGTTCCTAATTCCTAGTTCCCAGAAAGCTTGGACTTAAAAATTATATAGCCATTCAGAATGTAATCAATGAACATCTAATAACCACATATGTGTTTATTATCTAGCTCTTTAAGAAATAATCATATAGATTACTTACTGTGAAATAAAAGAAGTCCCTTATAAAATAACCCATATAGAAGAATTCAATTTTAAAAATGCATATATAGAAAAATTAATGGTAATTGCATTTTGAAAAAGAGTTTATTATAGGACTTTTTAAACTTTCCTTTCTTTGCTTAAAAATGAGCATATACTAGTTCTGTAATAAATTCATGATGCAATTTTAAATTTTTTTAAAAGACTTACAAAAGCAATGAGAAGAAAGGAATTCAAAGTATGTGGAATAAAACAGAAAGCAGTCTTGCCACAATCTAGAAAATTCTATTCTTTCTCCAACAGAAAGAGCAACCCCTACTAATGAATTAGTATGTATCTGTCCAAAAATAAACTTCTCTAGGACGTCTTCCAAGTAATAAGATGTTATTCCATATTTCTTGTAAGTTCATAAAGATCTACCTCATTATTTTAAGTGTTGCATGCTTCTCCAGGGTAAGGACACACTATAATCAATTTATCTGAACTACTGTGGATGAATATTTGTTTGAACATTATCCTGCAAGCATCACAACAATCAAAACAGATGTGACTGCTTACAAAGACCCTCAAAATCAGACCTGCTGTCAATGATCCTTCCTTAAGGAGTGGGTACTAGACTCTCATCTGAGATTCCAGATACTCATGTGATGTGGGATGTCTTTCTGTATTCTGTGAATACCATTGGTTAATAAAGGGACTATTTTGCTTATGACAAATCATCTTAGAAGGTGGCAGGAAATCTGAGCATAGATAAAGAGTAAAGAAGGTAGAGTCAGCTGGAGATGATGCCAGATGCCACCCAAGAGATCAAGATATCATGGAACACAGGTAAAGCTACTTGCCACATGGCAAGACATAGATTAATAGAAATGGGTTAAATTATAAAAGCTAGTTGATGATGAGCCTAAGCCTTAAGCCAACAGTTTTTAATTCTTATAAACCTTTATGTGATTATTTGGGGCTAAGTGGCTATGGGACTGTGTGTGTGGGGATATGTTTCAAATATAATAAAAACATTTGGAGATATCAGAGGGATCTATCCACAGTCAGTCTAGGAGGATCAGATGGTGGTAACTCACACCTTTAACCCCAGCACAGGGAATATCCAGGAGTAGTGATCTATGCCCTTAATCCAATCAAATCAGAGTTTGAAGTCATCTTAGTTTACAGAAGGAGTTCCAGTCTCCCAGGCAGGCAGTGGTGGTGCCATACCTTAACTGAGTGAAGAAGGTATTTAAGGTAGGCATAGAAAGACAGAGCAAGCAGAAGAAGCCATGGCTCACATTGTTAGTCTCAGCACTTGGGAAGCAGAAGCAAGAGAATCTCTGTGAGTTCAAAGCCAGCCTTGTCTTCAAAGCAAGTTCCAGGATAATCAAGACTGTTACATAGAAAACTCTGTCTAGAAAAAAACAAAAACAAAACAAACAAGCAAAAACTGCAAGAGGTGGATCTGTTCTCTGATATCTCAGGCTGTTTTTATTATATTTAAAACATATCCCCACAGCTGTGGATGTGGCCCTGGCTGAACAGGCCAGAAACCTCTGGCTACACTCAAGACTGAACCTTTCTGGCCAATTGTATATAATTCACTCTAACTGCACATAGCCCTGTGGTCTCAAGAGATGCTGGAATGTATAGCCATGGAAGATTATTCCATCTATGCAGCTACAGATAATCATCATCTGTGTCAGGGTGAGACCTTTCAGTAATGTGACACATTTAGGATCACACTACATTCTAGTAGTGCTCACCCTTGCTTTGTAAGCAATCTCAATAAACTCCTTGGCTTCCCAGGTTGGGCATTAATGGCATCATACTTTGGTTTGTCCTATAAGGTGGTGCCCTATAAGGAGGGTATAGACATTTCCCAAGGACAGAGTTCCCATGATGGTCTTTCTACCCAGTTCTTTATTAAAACTGGGACCAGATGGAGTCAAATATAGATAGGATTATACAGCTTTATGTGAGGGTAACTTAAAATTAATTACTGTGAATTACTAGAACTGCTGGGTGGGAGAGTATTTTTTTTAAAAAAAAACTATGATAAAGACTGTCAACATAGCTTCCAAGAGGCAAGTCCAGTTTCTAATCTAGCACTGAGCAGCATCTGCTTGTGTCACCACATTCTCCTTATCCCTAGAGACTGGCAGCTTAATTTTGATTAGTGGATAGGCACATAGTATATTTTGTTTCCCTGGGTAACCTTAGGAAAATACTATTTAGTGGTGATTTTGGGTTTGTTGAGCATTATCTTATAAATTTAAAAAAAATTAAATACATTTTAAGAGTATTTCCAAAATATTCATCCTGAGAATATATAGACGGAGTATCAATTCACATTTTTGGCTTAAAGGTACAGTCATCTGAAGTAATTTTTAGCTGATGAATTAAGGATCAGACCTAGTATCCTATAGGTCTTCAAAAAATAAATACAATGATACGAATAGACTACATGGTGACTCAAAGTCCAGCCATGAGCTAGTATTTGGAATGAAGCCTTGTCTCATTGGGGGGCTAATAGATGAAGATAAGAATCGGATACTATATGGCTAGTTTGGAGAATTTGTAAGGCTACCCATTAAAGCACACTCTTGCTTATACATAACCCCATCAAGAGCTCCAGAGGGACTGTTTCTTATTCACTGCACAGGGCAGCTCAGCAGGAAAGAGGGAGATGGGAATTTGCATAGAAGAAAGAGAATAAATCACAAGCGTAAACAGTATCACCTTGGTGGTAAAAGTGAGCAAATGAGGAAGGATGGCTCCAAGAGGGCATGTGGACCAAATATACCTGGGGCAGGCTTCCTCTTCCTAAGATGGCTGCTCTGCTCCACATGAGGGGTATCCACATAGATTTAGGGATCATACTCACATCTCCACAATGCTGTTTGTGTCTGTCCTCTCTCTCTGCTTATACTGTCAGGGGTCTAAAGATGTAAAGCTGCTGAGCATCATGAGGAATCTAAGAGACCATCCACCAAGACACTGTGGCTATCTTCATGGCTCACAGTTGTCAGACTGATGAGCAGAGGATCAGTTGGGGCCCTCTGTGAATGTTGAGACTAGCTCTGTGAGATAGGTAGTATCTCTCATGGTCTGAATATGTATGCCCCCCCCCCCAAATTCATGTTAAAATCCTAACCACAAAGTGGTAGTAATTGGGGGCGGGGTTTTGGGGAGGTGATTCAATCTTGGAGACAGTGCCTTTTGCAATGAATCGACACCTTTAAAGGGAAGCCTGAGAGAGATCCCTTCTTCTCCAACCATACAAAGGAACAAGAAACAACTGTCTGGTGAGAGTAAGCCCTCACCAGATCCAGATCCAGACTTGACCTAGCAATTCCCAGCCTCAAAACTGAGAAATAAAATCCAGTTGTTCAGAAGCCACTGAGAGTATGATGGTTTGTTATAACAACCCAAATAGATTAATATACATCATCTTTGAGGAGATTAAATCTGAGGCTTAGAGAGATGATCTAAGATACCTAAGGTCACATAGTGTTTACTGTGGATAGCTTTTAGCATGACCTCCAAGGGTGTCAATCTCCTGGGGTCCTTTTCCCATGCATGCGGGCTAGATTTATGACTTGCTTCCAAGAAAAAGAACATAATAGAGTGGTGGCATATCACGTCTAAGGTTAGGTAGTTAGACACAGTAGCTTCCAGTTTCTATTCATGGAGATAAGAAATGAAATAGCTGCAAACATTGTATGCCTCTCTCTCTTTCTCTCTCTCTATATATGTATATATATACATATATACACATACATACACGCATATATATGTATATGTGTACATTCATATATGTACATATGTGTGTGTACATATATATAGTATGTGTGTGTATTTATTTATTTCTCTGTGGATGCTCACTGTGGTTGACTGACTCTTCAGAGAGTAAACAATGCCAGCTAAGGAGGCTCTGGTATCATTATATTTGATATTCCCAACATGAGTTAGTTTTTACTTATTATCTTCTGGTAAAGTCCATTTGTTGGTAAGCATCTCCTTTTGCCTAATGTTTCTGCACCAGAATGCCTTGTACTGCCCTCTGCTCACTCTCTAGGCTGCCTAAAACCCTCCTCAAGTGAGAACTCTGGAGAGCCTCTCCGTCTCCCTACCCACCCAGCTTCATGTTCTCTCCCCCTCTTAAAAACAAAAACAAGTGACAATGAAAAAAAAATAAGATCACAAGACAAAATGCCAAAACAAACCAAAACTCCATGAAGTCTGTTTGTGCTGGCCAACCACTCCTGGGCATTGGCTTGCTCTAGAGAGTGGCTGATAGATCCAGTCACACTCCATGGATGAAAACTGATTCTCCCCTTCCCAGCAGGTATCTGTTTCAAATAGCTTCTTGGTTAGGGATGGAATTTCATACCCACTTCTTCTCAGTGCTGAGATTTCATGTGTTCTGAACCTATATAGGTCTGGTGCATGTTGCCACAGTCTGAGTTCATATGTGTATCAGTCCTGCTGTATATATAAGATCCTGCTTCCTTAGAGTCTCTTCCACCTCCAGCTCATTCTGCCTTCTTTCCCACATAGATCTCTGAGCCTTGAGAAAGGAGTTTGATAAAGGCATCCCATTTAGAATGAGTGCCCCAACGGCTCTCACTTTCTGCACGGTGTCTAGTTGTGAGACTCTGTGTTCATTACCATCTACTGCAAGAAGATCTACTTCTCTGATGAGGGCTGAGCAATGCACTTATCTATGAGTATAGTGAGATGTCATTAGGAGTTATTTTACTGCTATGTTCATTTTTCCAGAATGGCAGTAGTAGGTTTTTCCTTAAGGACTTATCTACTCACTTTCTAGGCCACTGTAGTAGTGTCAAGAATGGGCTACATCTTATGGAATGAATCTTGAATCCAATCAGAAAGTGGCTGGTTACTTCCATAATATTTGTGCCACTATTACAATATATCCTGTAAGCAGGTCACTGTTGTAGGTAGCAGAGTTATAAACTGATGTGGGATGTCTATATGCTGTGAATAAAGGACTGTTTTGGCCATGGCAGGCACTATAGAAGTAGGCAGAGGAATGGGGCATAGGCAGGAAAAGGAGGGCAGAGTTAAGAAAGATAAGCCAGCCACCCAAGATTCAGCATGTAAGGAACACAGGTGAGCCAGGGGCCATGTGGCAGACAGAATAATGGAAATGGGCTGAATTAAGATGAAGGAGCTAGCTAGCAAAATGCCTGAGCCATAGGCCCAACAGCATAAAATTAATTTAAGTGTCTGAGTCTTTTTTGGGGGGAGGGGAGGAAGCAGCTGCAGGTAGGTCCAAACCATGGAGAAGTTTGGGACAGAAACCTCTTGTTACAATTGGCAGTTACTTTTCTCTTCTGGTATCATAAAGAATACCTTCCAACACCATGAACACTAGTACGTAGGGGTGAAATTTTTAATTGGGTACCACTTCAGTTTCTCTTGTGTTTGATAAGATAAATGGTGCCTTCCAGCAATAGGGCCTTACTATAAAGTTGCGGGGTGTAACCAGTAGCCTGTCGTGTTTGGAGTGGTCTACGGGACCCTTTGGCCAATGATTCAATATATAACCCATTCCTGGCATTGGAGGTTCTACTTGGTGGCATAAGGTATTTAATTGTCTCTCCCATTACATGGTCATTTCATTTAAACTCCTTTCATACACACACACACACGCACACACGCACACACGCACACACGCGCACACGTGCACACACACGCACACACGCGCACACACACACATTTTGGAAAGCTTCCACTAAAGTGGATTTCCATCTGGCTTTTCTCTTCCCAAATTCCCTTCTTTGGCCTGCTCTCTCATTCCCTTCCTCATTTAATCCTTGTATTCTAGTTTCCTTTTTATCTCTTTATAATACTGTATTCTATCCCCCCCCCCTTGAGAAAGCCCCTCCTCCACCCTGGTCCTTCTCTAGCTACATAACCTCTATGGCTATTTGAGTGTTCAGACACTCTAAACAGGACAAATAACAGCACAGATAGCCAGATCAGCACTTAACAAATGGAACCTCGTGAAACCAAAAACTTCTGGAAAGCAAAGGACTCTACTATTTGAGTCAAGCAGCAGCCAACAGAATGTTAATTTAAAAATCTTTATCAATTATATAGGGGTTGGCATCTACAATATATAAAGAATTAAAACAAGCAAATAAAATGACCCGAATATCAAGAGGACAACTCAGTTAGAATTGGGGTGCATAGCTACAGAAAGTTCTCAAAAGATGAACCGCAAATGGCTGAGAAACACTTTTAAAATGTTTAGCATTCTTGGCCAGCATAGGGAAATGTAAGCTAAATACTTTGAGATTTTATCTATCCCCAGTCAGATTGGCCAAAATCATGCCCCAGTCAGATTGGCCAAAATCATGAAAACAAAGGACAGCTCACGCTAAGTGAAGATTTGAGGGAAAGGGACACTTATTCACTGCTGGTGGGCATATAAATAGGTACAACCACTATGGGGATCAGTGTGGAAGCTCCACAAAATCTGAAAATTAATCAACCTCAAGATCTTGCTTTAATATTCTTGGGTTGTGACACAATCTCGCAGGGGGCCTCCACCTGAAGCACCTAAATTTCGCTGGGGGCCTCCTTCTGTGATACCTGCATCACCTGAGTGAGCCTCATTGAGCAAAGGTCTGGAGATTGACAGACATGGGGTGGGGTTACTCTTGAAAGAAGAATGCCAGGGAAAACCTTATATACCTCATTGCCCTTTGACCTTGAGTAACCTCTGCAGCTCACAAGCAGCACCTGACCTTAGCCAGTTTCTTTGTTCTCTGCTAACTTCCTGATTCCTTAATCACAGCATCTGCTTGGGCATTGTTCTGATAAAGGTTCCCAGAACAGAATAGATCAGCTTAATCTAGTAAGTGGCAGGATAGTAATAGTGCTAAGCCTTGGGGCTGCAGGATGACCTGCACATTGGGTGTATATGCAAAAGACTGTATCTTATCACAGAGATACTTGCTCATCCATGTTCATTGCAACTCTATTCTCAATAGTCAGAAATTGGAAACAACCTCAATGACCATCAACTGATTAATAGATAATGAAAGTGTAGTAATCTTACACAATAGAATATTATTCATCTGGTAAGAAAAATTAAATCATGAAATTTATGAGTAAGTGGCTACATCTAGAAAAAAAATCATCCAGAGACAATATAGATCCCCAAAGACAAATATTTCATGTTTTATCTTACATGTGGATATTGGCCTTTAAGCTTTCAATATGTGTATTTCAAGTTTAAGTGGATACAGTAAAGCTGAGCTAGAGCTTTGGTTGATGTGGCTATGAGATAGGAAAATAGAAAGATAGAAATCTACAAATGAGAAGATGGACATGAGGGGCCATCGATGGAAACACAGCTTCCAGTCCATGGTCCAACCCAAAGCCAGATCTGGCAGGTAGGCACGGAACAGCAGCTTGCCAGTCTCTATTTCCCAACTATTTTAAGGAAGTGGGGACTGGTGTTTAGAACAGACTGAATTATCTCATTAGAGAAACCAACACATCTTCCACAAAGGCAATAGCTATGTCAAATTTTTTAATTATTCAAACTGGGCAGACTAATTAAGTCACGTTAGAGAATCAAATAAATTAAATGCATCTAAGGCAAAATCAGTGTGGAGACAATCACATTTAGACTGTGCGACAGGACCCGTCAGGTGGTAGAGAGTTCAGGCTTTACGGGTCTTTGGCCTCTTTCTAACCATTGTCTATGTGTTGGAGCAGCTCCAATAAGTTTGTTTTCACAAAAACAGAATGAGCCAAATATGGTCCGTGGGCCAGTATGCTGACCTCTGACTTATGTCAATCATATTAAGTGGAATCTACCCTTTCCCAATCTCAGGTGTGTGCATCATAACATCTCACCGAAGATTTAGTCCACACATCAGCGAACCACAGAATTCCCTTTCAGGCTTCAGAATTGCCTATGGGAACAGCCACCTACTGTAGGAAAAGTATAGTGGGGCTCCCACACCGAGTGCCTCCTAAGTGACTCTCTTGCTAACAGCAAGAACTCACATTACTGAAATCCTCTGCTGTGACAAGGATCCTTTCAAACCATCTTTCTTCAAATCTCTTATACCTTGAGCATTGTCTTAGATTAAGCAGGCTTATCACAATGGTGCTTGCTCCTCCATCTTTCATGTATACACTTGTGTACATCTATAGATACCGATAAGATAAAGATATAGGTATATGGTGCAATACACATATGCACATTCACTGAATATATTATTGACTGAAATAATACAATGAGAGTACATTGCTTGCAATGTAAAAACCGTAATGGTCACTGACCCAAATGATAGCAGAGCATCCTATCATGACATCATTGGCTCTTCACCTACTGCGCACACTCATTTATAAATCAGTTCCTTTTCTTCCTTTCCTTCATTGGGTAGGACTCTGTCACATTCACTCACAAACTCAAACAGAAAGCCTGGGATTGAACAGCAGCCAGGTGAGTGCACAGAGACACCTATTCTCCAAGGGAACACAGGATCCAAGGGTGCCCCACAGCACCCCGGTTTGGGAATCACTGCTATAAACACTGAGTTTCTTAGTCATTATTCTATTTCTGCAGTGGCTTCTGGTCTCCCCCAAAGTTCTGTAGCATTTGGTCTCAGGTACATTCAGTCCTTTGAAAATGCTTCCTTCCCATTGCGTTGGTCACAGGATCTTTGACACCAGAGAAGAAGGCAGGAGACTCTTCACAGAAGTCTCAGGTCCAAACCTGAGTTTATACCTGTCACACACAGTCAGTCATCTTCTTTGAGCCTCAGTTTATCTGTGTGCAAGCTACAGAGATTCAACTCCAAGGTCCTGCCTGCCCATGTTCTCTATTACTGAGAGATAAGGAGAAATAAACCAAAGCAAAGCATCCATACTCAGGCTTAGGCAGAGACCTGTCTTACACCAATAAGAGCCCTGTGATTATGCAATCTAATGAGAGATTCCAGAGCAATGGAATATTACAACTAGCATGGATCCCAGAGATCTCTTGGAAATTTGGTTTTATTTTGCTTATCAATTTATTTGAATATCTTCACCACAACTTCATCTTACTCTTAAGGAGACAAGATTACAGGAAAGGAAACTGGGATACTTCACAAAAATATTAAGATAGTGAAAAATATATATTTACTATATGTTCTATGTTACTTTGGTGCATCTGTGGGAATCCAACCCATATCTGGGGTGGTCTCTGAGAGGATGTCACTCACCAGTGAGTCCTGAAGGACCTCACAGCTCATAGACAGTGAGATGTGGCACAGATGTGACCCTCTAGGGAGAGGTAACACTGATTAAAACAGCAGGGATCAAGATGAGCTTGATCCAACATTTACTTCTCTGCTTCCTGATAGTAGACTCACCATGACAACGCTCTGTGGTCCTGTGGCCACAGCTCTTCTTGAGTCCCCCACTATGAGCATGCTTGGAACTGGGAAGTGGGAAGGGATACCCTGATCATTTCTCCCAAATCCACAATACTTTACAGCTCTAACAAGAGTCCAGAATGTACCTCATACATTAAAGTAACTTAGGTCTCTGGGAGATTTAATAGATCTCAAGAACATTGGTCACACAGCTTCAGGTCATTCTCCAGAATTTACCACAAACTACTGCATCAGAGACCATTGAGAACATTAATTTTGTAGCAGACAGGTAGTTTTAAGAAAAAAGAACAAAGTCCGGACAAATAGAAGCAGAATGCAAGCCATACTTCCCATGTGGAAAACTAAACTCTGGTGTTCACTGGACACATGGACAATGAACACCAAGTATCTGAAGAACAAAGGTGCCATAAACCCTCTACAAATGCCACCTCTGAGAGTCATCACTCTGTGCTATCCACAGCTCCCCTTTTCTCTGATTAAGCAAGAATCCTGAAGAGATTATAGAAAAAGAAAAGCCTGATACTGAGAGTAGTTTTTCAAAGTTGTGTGACTGGGACAGGTAGGTTCCACCATTGCACAGACTCTAAGTAGCTCCCCCAAGATGAAACTCAGCAATTCAGCATGGCTCAGAGCCTCTCCTCCCACCCCATGGGGTGCAGGCAAGAGCATTAATCAGCCAGTGCTTAATTACCAGCTAACTAATTATTGAGGAAGGGAGCTCCCAGGTCCCCGCTGGTTCTCAATAATTAATACATAAACTAGTTAATACAATGGTCCTTCTCTATCTCTCAGCAAAACTCTACTGTGAACTCTATCCACCTGTCACAAGATAGAGGCCCCAAAGTCGTCTTCAGTACTTCTTCATAGCAACCTTTCCATATCCCTGACCACGCATTGTGTATCTCTCAGGTCCATCCTCATGATAGAGTTGGCCTTTGAAGGTCCCCTGCAGGCCCATATGTAAAAGGCTTGGTTTCAAAGGTGGTGCTGTTGGATATGGCTAAACTCTGGAGAAGTAAAACCTTGTAGAAGTTCCCTGGGTTATTTTAGGGTATGCCTATGAAGGATAGTTGAGGATCCTGACCTACTCAATCTTCCTCTTTTGCCTCTTGCCCATGAGGGGAGTAGTTTAAGTTTACCAAGTATGTTTTCCACTTGTGATGGGTGGGGCCTCAAGGCAAAAAGGCTGCCCAACTGTGAGACAAATACAGATTTTTCTAATTAGCCAATTGCCTCAGGCATTTTGTTACAGTAACCGAGAGCTGACAGACCTTCTCCTCTGTGTGTCTGTTTCTCTCATAGTTCAGCTGCTCTCCAGAGTGGGCCTCAACTACTGAAATGCTCTTCCTCCCTGGAATCTTTCCTGTTACCTCTCCTTTTCCCAACCCATTCTCCTATCTGTTCCCAAAGATACCTATTTTAAGATTTAATCCTTCTACCTATGGTATAGAATCAAAAGTCTTGTATATGCCTTCAGTGCCACCCTACATGGTATTTTTCCTTAAATCAACTGCGTAAGTACTGTCAAACACCAAGTTTGTCATTTGCCTCACATCCCTCACTGTTCCTTCTTCATTCTCCATTGTCTCTCCTCGGAGGATGAGAGCCCGTGCTTCCTTTTCTTCTTTCTCCACACAAGTCCTTGGAGAGCTAATCTAGTCCAACTTCAAAGACCTCCTGAACACTGACGCCATAGCAATTTGTATCTATAGCACTGCTATGCCCTTAGGCCTCAGGCATGAACACCCAATTACCTAATCTTCATTATCAGACACTTCAAATCCAGTAAAGACGTTGGCCAACTGTTTGAACTTACCCATCAACTCTCCGATCAACTCTTCTGTCCAGCTGTACTCAATTATCATTGCCAGATAGCTCATTAAATAGGATCATCATCCATAGAGCTAATAAAACACCAAACCTAGATAACATCTTCACGGTCCTTGACCATCCTAGTTAAAACTGGAATTCTTTCCTTCTTCATAGCTCTTCTTCGATGTATTTTTTAGTCTCCACTTCAGCCTATTTATCTCCTATTTTTTAGGAAGAAGATACATTTGACACCTATGAATAAAATTGTGATTAAAATATTTTCAAGGTTTATTTATTATATTTATGAGTATGTGTGCACACCTGCATATGCTTATGTGTACTGTGTGCATTAAAGAGCCCGTGGAGACCAGAAAAAGACATTGGATCCTTTGCAACTAGAGTTAAGGGCAATGGCGAAATGCTTTGTAAGTTCTGGGAACTGAACCTGGGTGCTCTATAAGAGTAATCACTTTCCCAGGGAGCCATCTCTCCAGCACCCATAATTTAAAATGACTTCAACAAAAATCACCAGTACTCAAGTTAATGCCACCACTCCTCAATGAACATGTTGCTGTTCTTTGAAGCAATGTAAGATTGATTTATTTATTGCTTAGGTGAGTGGAAGAACTGAGTCTCTAACAGGCAACAGAATCTTCTACATCTGCGCAATTGCTATGGAGCATGTGGAGGGTTTGAGTCCAAAACTTTTGACTTCAGGAGCATAAGTAAAGAGAAGTTTGCTTCACGAACCAGCCTCATCTTCTCATACAACAAAGCAGACATCATTATCTGGTTCTCTCCAGAAGCAGATGGAGCCTAAAAAACTTCACAACATAAACAAAGCCCACCTACCCTCCTGAGCTGTGGTGTAGGTGTGTTGCTAGGATATAAATGCACTTCATCATGCAGGTGAGGTATAGCCACAGTTTTCAGAACTGTTCTGTGGTATATCACCAACGCCCCTAACATGCATCTGCAAAGTGATCTCAGTAGAAGGAGGTGGACCCAGCATGGTGGGCTTGGATAAGTTGAACTTGTCCTGGAGGTCTGGGAGGGGCATGAGCCCCTTCTGAGTATCCATACCCTTTATTTATCACCACACAGCTTTGGTCTAATTGGCCAACTTTGAGTGAGCTAGGGTGACCCACTTTTGTCTGGACTAACAAACACATTCCAGATGACTGATATCTTTTATTGGGGACACTTTGACCTGATTCTCACCCCCTTGGTTTGCCTGATAAGAGAAAGGGTCACTGCAGGCCTTGGTAATGACTTTTTATTTTGTTTAAATTGCTTTTTCTAATTCCTTGCAAAAATAGCAAGCTTGCCCAAGTACCAAGCTACTATGCCAATAAGTGTGACTTAAATAGATACTAAACACATAGCCCAGCTCCCACGAGTCAGTGTAAGTTTTAGGGGGATCTGACTGCATACTCAGGGACCAAGCCTGACTCTAAGATAGAAGGGCTTTAGAGCCCTTAAGAGGACTGTGTTCAGACACAAGAGACTGATGTGATAAACACACACATACAGGTGTGAAGTCACTTTCTCCCTGGATGGAATGTGTCCAAAAAAAAAAAAAAAGTCTCAGTAAATAGAGAAGGAACAGGAAAGGTATCAAAAGACCTAAAGAGCTTGTCACTAAAGAACTCATGGGTAATGCTTCAATAGATAAGTATAGTTGTGTTTCAATAAAACTTTATTTATATTCAAGGAACAATAACAAAGAGGATGTCTGGATGCTGAAGTGGGCAGGATGCTTATGATTTTGTTCTTCATCTGGACTTCTAGAATGTCACAGTGATGTCAGCAAGAGTACTTTCCATGCAACATAAAGTTTCTCCTCTAGAGGGGCATAAGATCATATGCAAATGAGGACGTGAGAGCGTATGCAAATAACAGCACAAGTGAATATATAACGGCCGGTGTTGGTAAATGCCGGAGAGGAATAGAGCAGCTGGCAAAAAGAGTAAGCAAGATTTGCTTAGTGGGTTTAGGAAAGCAGCTTTGAGGCTGTGACATGAAATGAGTGGTCTTAATGAACAGAACTGAAGGGTGTATATGCCCCTCAGTAAGGAGATGCCTGATCTGAATAGACATCTTATTTTTATTATTATTTGGCCATTAAGCCAACTGGAAGTCTTTTACTTTGAACGTAGAGTCCTGCAGATGATCCTGAACCTTAACATCCACAGCTTTCCAGAAGCATTAGGGTGAAAGGCTGAAGCATGGACACAAAATGTATCAGAATCAGTCAATATTCAAGATAAATTATTTAGTAAGCTTCTTAGTTCATTTTGTTGCTGTAACAAAATGCCTGAAGGTTGGTACTTTATAAAGAAATGAGGTTTATTTAGCTAATAGTTTAGAGACCCAACATCATGAAACAGGCATTTTCTTGGGCCTGTTAAGGTGAGTCTTACTGTATCACAAAAGAGCCAGAAAGGACATCATTGTTTGAATGTATGAAGGGCAGGGGTAAGTTAATAAATAAGATGAGACGTAAGAGAAACAGAGCGGAGACAGCTGAACTTGCTTTACTATAGCTCATTCCGCCAAGAACAAAGACTTTTGCCAATGGAATATTACCAACATGCCACCTCCACTAAGATGATAATGTATTATCATCTCAAAGCAAGCTTCTAGGGAATGTAGTTCTAAGGGACATGCACCAACCATATTAAAATCTTAGCCATTTAATTGGTAAACTATACAGAACTTCACATTTGTGAGGGGCCATGTAAGTGGTGGGAATTGAACCTGGGTCCTTTGGAAGAGCAGCCAGTGCTCTTAAGCACTGAGCCCTCTCTCCAGCCCTGCAGAACTTCCTATTTGTAAATGAGCCCTTTACTAACATTGTTCACATGATGAAGGGTCACTAGAGTGAAGCCAAACCTCTGCATCCTCTCCATCCTCTTCCTCACTTCCTCGGCTTCCCTGTTCAGTGTTCTTCACACTGGCCTCTTTGGTCACTTTCCTGTCTGAAATCTGAAATTCTCTCTAGATCCTTTCTATGCCCTTTCCCTGTGATATCTCCACTCACTCTGAAGAACTTGCTCACATGGCCTTCTCTGCTTCATGTCCCTACAAAGCTGAGTGCTGGACTAAGCAGACATGCAGGCAGTCTGTTTGCTCATTGGTGTATAAATTTTACTCTCATTGTGCTAGATTCATGTGCTAGATCTTCCCAACATAGAGGCTGGCACACGGTGATTAACAATGAGTGGACACTGGTCAGGTGTGATTCAGGTATAATTCTTTGGTGTTGGAGACTATAATGACTATTTCCCTGGGGACCGATGTAACACCACCACCTTGTTTACTACTTATGGGGTCCTTTTCTTTGTTACAAACTGGCAAGTCAATTAGATTGCAACAGCATTCCTCCTGATGTC
Organism: Phyllotis vaccarum; assembly: GCA_033318265.1. NCBI lineage: Eukaryota > Metazoa > Chordata > Mammalia > Rodentia > Cricetidae > Phyllotis > Phyllotis vaccarum. Next base: position 64,946,429 of record JARWLC010000006.1, read on the forward strand.
TGTCTCAAAGGGAGGGGGATACATGGTAACAATGACAAATGAAGCTGTTGGTCACAGATAAAAAAAGAAGAAGAGTTATGAGAAGATTAACTGACATGTCCAAGAAGTTTATAACTCAGAGAGAAAGTACACCCGAATTCTAGACCTGATGTGGGAATGTCTTTCTCTATGCTATGAAATAAGGAAACTGTTTTGGCCTATGCTGGGCACCATAGGAGTAGGCGGGGAAATCGGAGCATAGGTAGGGGGAGAACCAAGTCAGACAGAAAGTGATCCAGCTGCCCAAGAAATAAGGTGTAAGGAAATAATAGGTAAGCCACAGACCATGTGACAGGGCAGATTAATGGAAATGGGTTGAACTAAGATGAAGGAGCTAGTGAGCAATGTGCCAGAGATATAGGCCAAGCAGAATAAAATTAATATGAGCATCTGAGTCATCTTTTGGGGGGGAAAAAGCAGCAAAGGAGGGTCTGGACCTCTGACCAGGCAGGGTCAGAAACCTGTTACATGGACCTCTGAACTGTATGCTTGCTCCACTCTCCCCACATCTTGCCATATCAGGAGAGTCAACACTGACTTGGCAGAGTGTCGATGGGGCATTTTAGAAACTTTTCATCGTTCATCTTTGCCAACTACTGAATTCCGTTTTTTCTTCAAACATGGAATTTGTACCCTTCTTTTCTTAAGGGTGCTTTGTTTCAACTCCTCAATAAATAAGGAAGACAATGAATGAGTAAAAGGAAGTCAGAGGCATCTCCAGTACAATATACATACATTTCACCTCCTGTTCTTTCTCTTCTTTGCTAGGTGGGGCTTCACTGAAATGAGCTCTCTTCTGAAGTTCTATGATCAACTGGCACCATAGAGGGGCTGTCTTCTCTCAGACATATTTATCAGAGCTTCATGAAACTTTCATCAATGCAAGGGCCCCAAACACAGGCAGAATGGCTTCCTGTGGCCATGGCAGATGCTTTTGATCACTGTTCCATCTTTGGGTGGACCCTGAAGTAGTGATGCTGCATGCAACCATTATTTCCCCTGAGTGAAGCGCATCCTGTATAGTGTAGGCACTAGTGAAGTCTGAAAACTCCATCTGCTCATTCAAGAAACATTTACTGAACACCACTGTGTGCTAAGCCCTTCTGAACCAGGCGATGGAAGGTGAACAGTTCAAGGCTCCTTACCCACCTGGCATTGAATACATAATCAAATATTTTTACTTCTTAGCACTAAATTGCATGGATAAGATAAATATGAAAGATACTTCTGTGACTGTGATAAGAGGCAGAAAAAGATGATCACAGATAGGATCGCCTTAACAGAAGTCCAGGGTGAACTCCTAAGGAGAAAGTTTGTCCCATAAGATACAGAGCGGAGCAAACTCACTAGCAAAGGCAAGAGGTCACTGAAATTGAAAATCATGGAATTATAGAGAAAATTAAGGGCAGGAAGTGAGATGTATAGGCAAGTCCCAAAGCAAGAGAGATGCTCTGAAGAACTTGGTCTATAGTAAAAAGACACTGGAGAGGTCTTTATGGGGAGTGGTACTGTTTATGTAACACAATGAGAATGAGCTTATTGGGGTGAGACATGAAAATGGAATAGGGAGACATGTGGGGTGAGCTGAAGGAAACAGGAATGGTCAGGATAGGAGGGCCGAGGCAGCAGTTGTCATCATCATAGGTTCCTGGTGTGTTCTGAAGGTGGGCTTCATGCACAACTGCTGGCCAGAAAGGGAAGCGTCTGATCAGTTCTTCGGATACTATGAACAGGGAACAGTCATTGCTCCAGCTCACACACACCAGTGAGCAAAACTGTCAGACTCTGACCCATGTGGAAGCAATAAGAAGCCATAAAATATAAAATAAACAGCTACAAAGCACAGTAAGAAAATTACAGTGCACAATCTAACTTGAATGACTTATATCTTATACTATCAACTAGAACAGAGGCTGACAGTCTTCATGTATTGTGTTGCCTTTCAGAGTCTTAAATATAGACTCAAATGTGTTATTCAAAGGACCTGGGTATAATCCTTGTTGTTATATATGTTTTCTTTTTGAGATCATGTCTCACTATATAGTTCCGGTTGGCTTTGAAATCTTGGCTCTACTTACTTGGCTCTGGAATTTGGGGGTGTGCACTTGCTCTTTTATATTTTTGCAATATCCTCTTTACCCTTGTTGTAACCCCCCATTTTCAGACTTACTGAATCTTTCCCATTCCATCAACCACGCTGCCCCCACTGCACTATAAGTTGATGGGCTATTTATGTTCCAAATAAGAACTGAACATCCAGCCTTGGGGCTGAAAATTAATAATTGTTCTCCATGAAGGAATGATTTTTTAAAAAATAAAAACACCACAGAGCTAGACAGATATAAAAACCTACCTACAGTCTTGCCTGTATGCTTATGATAATTTATATGCCTACACTATAAGTATTAGGCCAGACCTGAGTCTATTAATCACACAAATTACACAAGAGGATCTGCTTGTTCTTAGAGCTACGTGCAGGAGAGATGCATGAACACTGTCAATGCGAATGACAGAAGGAGCTTGGCACACACAGAAGCACTTCAGCCAGGTTGGGAGCGTTAAAATACAATTACCTCTGTGAGGCTTTCTTTGCATGGATTTTTGATCTCTTACACTGTCAGCTTGACCTTGTTTTAAGGTGATATAAAGCAATGCTGTCCTATCGTATCAGAAGATTGCCAAACATGCTTTTTAAATACTTAATTTTTTAAAATATACATAAATAAAATCAGGTTAACACTTTTCCTTTATTTTACATACTGACCACAGTTTCCGTTCACTTCTCTCATCCTATCTACCCCCTCCTCATCTACACTCTCCTCTTCTGTCTCCATTCAGAAAGGGGTAGGCCTCCCAAACATGTTATTAATTAGCATCTCTGAGGGCCAGTTTGAATGAAGTGTCTAAAAAAATGTTTTTAAACATTTTAAACATAATAAGTGTTTAAAAAATAATCCAGCTCCAAAAAGCATATGTGTTTGTCCTGTGTCGTTCCAGACAAATGTATTGGGGGAACTTAATGAAGTTAAAGGAAGTTCTGGCTTAAGTAGACTAACGGTATTTCATTCTTGATTTCACTTATGTATGGCGTGAACAAGGCAGGGAAGGTGTGTTTCTTTGGTCATAAGTCTAAATGTTTTTCCAAAGTTCAGCAGGATATATTTATAAAGTTTTGTAAACTCTTGAAAAATTTGTTCAACAACAGAGGGTTGGACCTTAAGAAAGTATGCAGTGGGAAAAATTTTAAACCCCAAAGAAAGCGGTTTGGGATGAAACTCAGTTAGTGGAATGTTTACCCAGCATGCTCAGGAGCCCTAGATTCAATCTCCAGCACCATATGTGCTGGCCATGGGAACACATGTCTGTAATCCTCCCAACTCTGGAGGCAAGGGAATTAAATATTCCAGGTCATTCTTGTCTATATAACAAGTTCAAGGGCAACCAGGGTTGCATAAGACCCTATTTCAATGAATGAATGAATGGGTCATGTCAATGCAGGAACATGGATGCAACTGGAGCTAATAATAAGCAAATTAAGACAGTCTCTGAACGACAAACATTGTATATTTCATCTTATTTGTGATTCCTAGTTATTATACAGATGCAGAAAATCACATATGTAGCATGTATATGACTGGGAAGTAAAGGTGAGACAGGAAGACAAAAAAAAAATGGAAAGGGGAAGGAAGGAAGAAGGGAGGAGGGAAGGAGGAGGGGCACGGGGAGAATATACTCAGTGTGTAATACATGAAATTTAAGAGTAAAAAAAAAAAAATACAATCTCATTCCAAAAGAAAAAAATCTTTTTAACCTAAAATGGTCATTGACATGATTTCCCAAAATAGACTTTCTGCTCTTACAGACTAGGAAATTGCAGCTGACCTTCTGTGGAAAAGTGTGTGCCTGCCTCACTTTTCTCCAGCTTTTTGGAGACGTTATCCATAATTTACTTCACCCTAAGAAGCCCAGGCTCGATTTCTATATATCTTTTAGCAGCTTTCCATCCCCCATTTCCAGAGAATTAAATAACCCCGGTACTTTTGGGGCATGCACCCGGCATTGCAAAAATCCAATTTGTTGGAGGAAACAATAAGAACCAAATCCTTAAAGCCTGTTTTCATTATGGAAAGAATCATCATTTCTGAATTATAAAAATCCAAACCAACCAAAGGTCAAGCATAGAGTAGAAATGTATGTTGTTTCTCACTATGCCCTCTTCGGGGCAAATCAGTGACTTGGTGATCTCTGTTCTCACACATTAATTAGTGTTCTTAGCACTATTACATATTTGCATAAAGGACAACTGTTTACAATTCTAATTAATTGTAATCCCGGTCACTCTTACACTTTGTTTTAGGCATGTAGAAAGCATGTAAATGTTGATGGGAAAGAGTAACAACATGAAACAAAATTATTATTACTAGGACTGCCAAAGACTAAGTTTGTTAGCCTTCAAGGATATAAAGAACCTGAGGATGACCAAGGTTCAAGAATGGCCCCACCAGCCAAATCTCACTGATGATGTGCCCTTTCATATAGTAGAGCAGCATGCAGCTTAGACACTGCAGGGCTTGCCTTAGTCAGTCTTACTCCGCTGTGTTCCACAGTGTGTAAGGTCCTCAAATCCCCACACCCCAGGGCTCAAATCATAGCAGCATCCTGTAGTGGGATTATGTTGTTACATTGTGAATAATTGTCCCGCTTACTGATTTAATAAAAATGCTGATTGGCTGAAGGCAGAAAGAAAGTGTGGGCAGGGCTACCAGACTAAGAAAACTCTGGGAACAGGAAGAACAGAAGAGAGACACCAAAGAGACACATGAAGACACCATGATGAAACACCAGCAGACCTCGAGGAAAGAAGCCAGGAAGCTGCTCTGAGAAAAGGTACCAATCCACATGGTTAAACAAGATAAGAATCATGGGTGAGTTTACGAGTAAAGAGTTAGCAAGTTATATGCCTGGACCCTTGGTCAATCAGTATAAAATTAATGTAAGCTTCTGTGTGTTTCTTTGGGACTGTGGGACTGCAGGTCTGTGGGTCTGTGGGTCTGGACCACAGGCTAGACAGGCCACAAACTTCATCCTACAGTATCCATCTGGTTCATGCTTCAAAGGTAGATACATTAAAGGAACAAGGAATTGCTCTCTGTGGAGTGAAGAACAATGTAAAAAAAATCAGCATCCTGTCTGTAGCATAAAACCGTGCCCAACACTGAAGTCCTCAAAAGCTTTGAAAAACACACAATTGTAAGTATGAATTAAAATCTCCATGTGTGGGGTTCCACTTGTTTATAACATCAGAAGCCACACAGCAAAGAAAATGTTTCTTCTATATTCATCTAGTCACAAGTCAAGAGTGGGAAGTTTTATCTCCCATGTCAACTGAGCACAAGTCCTCTAAATGGCTTTTATTGATAAAAATATGACTGGGACAAATCAAGCACACACTTTAATTAAAGCGATATTAAAAAGGTGTTAAGAAGCCATTTCCACCTTCCTCCCAGGTTTTCAGACTTTGGAGAGTATATGAATTATAACAGGTCATTTTTATGATAAATGAGGCATGTTTTCAGTTTTTGAATTTGACAATGAACAGAAATAAACTTAAATAAATGGACTTCTGGGCATTTGGGGGATAGACTTTCCTCCAAGAGCCAGCTGAATGATAGTAGAACTGGATGTTCCCTAATGAAGGAAGAATGATTATCAGTCAATCAGACAAAGATCAAGTTGCCTTCACTGGTCTTTCCAGTTTGAAAGAGCTCATCCATTTCTCATTGCATTCAGCTAAACAAACGTTAGTACCTTTCATATTTGCTGCAAACAGCACCTGGTCCATACAGAAGTGCCTTCATGTAGTCCAACTCAAGGTTTCTCAATGCTAAAATATTTTTTTGCTGGGGACATATCTACTACTTAAGTGTTATACCCAAATGGGCTGCATTGCATTATTTGTTACCACCTAAATTAATGGGAATGAAATACACTAGGTCTTGGTCTGGATTGTAAATGTTCCTGCAAAGGTCATGTGTTAAAGGCTTGTCTACAGGCTGGTGTATGGGAGGTGTTGAGAGATGGTCTCTATAAGAGGTTCTTAGGTAATTTGAGGTGTTCCTGTGAAGGTGTTTTTGAGGATCTGGGCGTTTCCTCTTTCTCTTTTGCTTTCTGACCATGAAGTAGGCAGATTCTGAGATCTAGATCCCAGTGGATTTTTTTCTGATCATGTACCAAAGCTTCTAAAACCCTGAACAAAAGCAAATTCTAAGTTAAGTATCTTTTGTGACAGTCAAGGACTTCTGACTAATACATGTGACTCAGGATTCTCCAGCAAGCAAACATTCAGACTTCCTGCTCAAATGCCCAGTCATTTCTAACTCTAATCCAAAAATCCAAATGAGTATCCACAGATATGATCTTCAGGACAAACAGTGCATCCCATCCTCCCTAGGGAGGGCTCTTTTCCTAGCCTCAGAGCTATCTTGAGGGTTTCTTAAAACCCTCTTTCCCCTGCCCTAAAGTTGTGCTTCAGCAGCTGTTGGTAGGGACCCAAGAACTATAGCTCTAACCTATTCCAGATGTGATAGTTAATCTTGATGGAATTTTAAAACCACCAGGGAAGCAATTCTATATGCATTCCTGTGGTGGTTTGTTAAGAATGCCCCCCATAGGCTTGTAGACTTAAATGCTTGCTCAACAGGGAATGGTACTATTTTGAAGGGATTAGGCAGTGTGAACTTGTTGGAGGAAATATGTCACTGAGGCTTTGAGATTTCAAAAAACCCATGCCAAGACCAGTCTCTTTCTCTCTCTCTCTCTCTCTCTCTCTCTCTCTCTCTCTCTCTCTCTCTCTCTCTCTCTCTCTCTGTGTGTGTGTGTGTGTGTGTGTGTGTGTGTGTGTGTGTGTCTGCCAATGAATCAGGATGTAGTTATCAGCTACTGCTCCAGGGCCTTGCATGATGCCATGATGATAATGTATGGAATAAAACCTTTGAACCAGTGAGCAAGACCCAATTAAATGTTTTCTTTTTATAAGAGATGTTGTGGTTACAGCATTTCTTTATAGCAATAGAACACTGACCAAGTCAGAAGTTAGTATCCGGAGTAAAATATTTATAACGTGGCCTCTACCCAACTGACATAAATAAGCATCTACCTAGCCTCACCTCACTTCTCCAGAGCAGGCTCCATGTGTGGGTGAGCCATGTCCCAGCAACCGAAGATCAGAAGGGCTGAAGAGGGGCAAGCTGCCACAGGACACAAGAGTGTCTTCTGGGTACTTTGACTCTTTTTGGTCACTTGGATAAAGTCAGAAAATGGGAGCCAAGTGTAAGTCATGTCCTGAAATGGGGGGAGGGGGGAATTGAACTTGGCAGCATGTTCATACACAAAAGTTAGCAGAGGGCCCTGCTCATTCATTGTAAACGTGTAAATGATGCTGGTTCACAACCCAAACTTCGGGTTACAAGGAATAAAATGGAAAGGCCATTATACCTGTATGGTACAGTGACTCATATAACAACACCAGAAGGAGATGAGCTGACATGGGAGAAGGCTGCTGAGGGACATGCTCTCTTCTGGGCACAAAAACTGGATGAGGAGAGGCTCAGGCTTCCCCTGCAGCACCAATGGCAATAGCTGGACTGGTCAGTTATGTCATAATGTCTAAGAAGACATTGAGTTGGCTCATGCACTTGTGAGTCCTACCTCCAAGGATTCAACAAACCCCACATTGAAAATATTTTGAACAACACTTTATTTTGTCCCTTTTTATTAGTTTCTAGATAATATAGTGCAACTACTTATTAAAACATTTAAAGATATTTTATTTAAAGTATTTCCAAATTACCTGTTGTCATGGCCAGTGTTCTACTGCTGTGAAGAAGCACCATGACCATAGTAACTCTTTAAAAGGCAACATTTAATTGGTGGTTGCTTATGGTTTCAGAGATTTGGTCCTTTATCACTGTGGTAGGAAACATGCTGGTACACAGGCAGACATGGTCCTAGAGATGTAGCTGAGAGTTCTTCATCAGATTCCCAAGAAATAGGAACAAAATGACACCAGGTCTGCCTTGGGCTTGAAGTTCTCAAAGCCTGCCTCCACAGATACTTTCTCCAATAAGGCCACACCTCATAATCATTCCAAATAGTGCCACTCCCTAATGACCAAGCATTCACATCTAAGAACCTCTGGGGACCATTCTTGGAAGACCACCAGACCTGTATTGTGTATATGCTGTGGGATGGTGTTTACTCAGTGCCTGTTGAGGCCAAAAAAAGCTGGAGTTGTGGGCAGTTATGAACTGACTGAAGTGGGCACTGAGAACTAAGCTCAAGTCCTCTTCACCAACAGTACACGCTTTTAACCACCTAGCCACCTCTCAAATCCCCACATGACAGTTCTTATATCACATTTAGCACTATAAGTAATGATAGTAAAGGGAGGGTATTTGTGGGAGGTTGTGTTGTTTCATTTTAAATAATTGTCCCAACCACTGGTTTAATAAAAAGAGCTGATTGGCCAAAGGCAGGCAGGAAATGTAGGTGGGACTACCAGACTAAGAAAATCTCTGAGAGCAGAATGCGAGACAGAGCACCAGAGGGAAGCTGCAGGATGCAGAGGACAACCATGCAGCTTTAAAGAAAGGTACCGAGCTGCATGGCTGAACAAGAGACATGGGATAGCTTAAGGGTAGAGAGTTAGCAAGCTATATGCCTGGGCCTAAGGCTGATCAGCCAAAAACCATTGGAAGCATCTGTGTGTCTCTGTGGGACTGCGGGACTGCAGGTCTGTGGGCCTAGACCTTGAGGTTAGGCCGCTGGGCCAGAAACCTCATACTACAGGTATTCATAGGCTAAATGTAAACATTTTTATCTAAGGGGTTAGGGCATTCAGGGCTGAGGGGGCGGAGCATTCTGGAATAAAACATGGAGACTGAGGCTCAGCTGATACTCTCAGTTTCATTTTTTCTTAACATATAGATGTGCATGTTAAGATAGCAGACATAAGAAACTATGAGCTTGTCTTAGTAAATCATCACAGAACTTTGATTACTGAGGCTGCATTCACAGCTATACAATATTGACATGACCATAAAATGTATCAGTTTGAATGCCACAGAAATTGCCTCATGCAACCCTTATTTCATTAATGAAAACATGCCCATGTTAAATTTTTGCCTTTGCCCCTTTGTGTGTGTGTGTGTGTGTGTGTGTGTGTGTGTGTGTGTGTGTGTGTGTGTGTGTGTGTTGCTATGGATTGAGCACAGAGCCTTGTACATGCTAGGCAAATGCTCTACCATGAACTGAATGTCCCCAGCCTATTTAACTGATTTTTGGTTTTAGCATTATTTCCCTTTATTTCCCTACCAGTTTCCCCTGGATTAACCTGGACCACCATACTTCCTTCAGGATTTTCCCAGAATCCTGTTGTACTGTGACCTCCACCCAAATGCCTTGGTCCTAGTGCTTTCCAGCTCCAGATGCTCAAGACACCCTTGGTGCGACCTTTATCCTAGATTCAAGGATACTTGGCAGAAAGTGGTGCATATGCCTAATGTGGAGCTCATCGTACCCATCTTGGCTACACATTTGTCAGACATCAGCGCCCACCAAAATGGATACAGAGGAATGTTCACAGCAGTTTTATTTTAAAGAACCCAAAATTGGAAACAATCCAAATTTCTATCCACAGGTGGAAAAATTAAAAACAATGATTCATTTATGCTGTAGAATTTCATGCAACATTAAAAAATGGATACATCCAAATATGCCAACATGTTTCATTATAATAATGTTGAAAGAACAGAGTTGGGAACAAAAAGAGTCTAAGTCACATGACTTCATTAAGCCAAGTTCAAGAACAAGCCAAATGATTGGTGGCGATAGACGCCAGAATAAGTGATTTAGGGAAAGGGCTGATGGGAAAGGGACCCTTTTGGGTGAGGGACTTTCCTATTTCTTGAAAGTTATACAGTTATCTGTGTATGGGTGAGTCTGCTGAAACCCATAACACTGGTGCACTTTGTAATCTTAGCCTCTTCTACTTTAAAACACTCTTTCTATTCAGGCAGATTCCAATCACCATTCACAGCCCACTTGCCCTTTCCCAGCCTCCTCCTTCCTTTCTGCTCTGGAATTCTCAAAGGGCTTAGGCTGGCTCCTGCAGCTTTCTTGGCAACAGAAAAAGAAAATTCTATTATGCACATAAAAGCAAGTCAGTAGAAACATGATGTGGGAATGCCTTTCTGTATGTTGTGAATATCAATCTTTAAATAAAAGAGCTGTTTTGGCCATTGGTGAGCACCATTAAAAAAGTAGATAGACAATCAAAATAAATTTAAAAAAAAAAAAAAAAGAGTCAGAGACAAATTAAGTCAGCTGCCCCCACCAAAAAACATATATATATAAAAAAAATCACAGGTAAGCCACGGGCAACATGGCAGACAGATTAATAAAAATAAGTTAAGATATAAGAGCTAGCTAACAATGTGCCTAAGCCGTAGGCCAAACAACATAAAATTAATATAAGCGTATAAATTATTTTGGGGGCCTGAGCAGCCAGCTAAGCAGTCTGGGATCACAGGTCTGTGGGCCTAGACCTCTGGCCACCCAGGGCCAGAAACTTATTGTAACAGATGACATCCAACGTGGAGCGAGCACCCACATAAAGCCTGAGAAAGATTTTAAAAAGCTCTAGAGCACAAACACTGAGCAAAAGCAGCTTCTTCCAAATTGTGTATGTAAAGCGGGTCCTTGTACAGATATAGCGTGGCATTCGGGCCACATTCAAAATAGCAGCACAAACTTGCATCAGGAGCATAAGCTGCAACCAGGCCGGTTCCTAAAGTCTCACAGAAGACTCAGCAGCCATGTGATTGATTTCAGGTTTACATTTATATTGAACAAAAAGGAAACAGAGTCACAGACGGTTTCTTAGTAGCAGAATTTCTTAGGTCTGCTCTATTTGCTAGCAGTGAACTGAGATGTGGCCCCTTTAAGAAAACTTCCTGATTCAGCTTTTTCTGCAAAAACTATATAGTTCTTTAAGAGAGTGTGAATATTTTAAAAACTTTTCTAGTTAAAAAATGATTAAAGAGTCACAATAAAACAGATTCAGATTAAAAAAACCCTATAAATGGGTTACAATGTATATAAAATATACATAAGTTTCAGAGAGAAAAGAAAAAAAGTTTTAAAAAGTCCATAAAAAATAAAATACAAAAATATAATAAGCCAATAAAGATAAAAAATAGGCACAAAATCTAGATTATAATTATTATATTTTCTTTTAATTTTTTAACTGTTAATGAGCTAACTACAAAAAGACAATTGATTACAAGGACTTCTAAATTAAAAAAATATAAAGATATCTTGATTTTAAAATTTATAACTAAAGATTTATTTTTAAAAAGTTCTACTTTTGTTTCCACAAAAAATAAAAACCTATAAATTGCTTCCAAGCAAATATAGTTTCATCTACCAAGACCACCTAAAAATTCTCTAAAAAAAAAAATGATCACATCAGTTTCAGGGCTACAGACTAAGAAGATCCAGTTTCAAAAATCTATAAAATTGCCAGTGCCCCTTAATCAACAAAAAATAATAAAAAACTATGCCCAAATTCCCAAAATATTTATAAATGTTTGTTTTCATTATAAATAGTTAATGGTCATAGTTAATCTCTTTCTAAAAACAAAGAAAATATGGTATATAAATGATTTTTAAAAATTAAATTATGCTGTACATATCAATCTTTAAATAAAAAACTGGTTTAGCCATAAAAACACCATAAAAAAATAAAGAATCAAAATAGTTTAAAAAAAAAACCAAAGTCAGATAAGATCAAACCACCAGTCCCCCCCCCCCCCAAAAAAAAAACATATAAAAAACACAAATAAGCCATGGGTCACATGGCAAAATAGATTAATAGAAATAAGTTAAAATAAAAAACAAATTAACAAAGGGCCCAACCCATAGACCAAACAACATAAAGTTAATATAAACATCCAAATCATTTTTTAAAACCTAAACAATAGGCAACTAAGCAGTCTTAACACTGCAAGTCTGTACGTCTAAACCTCTGGCCGCCCAAGGACAAAAAACCTTATTGCAACAGAAACAGGACACGGTGAAGTGTCTCACAGCCGTGTCCTGAGCTGGCTCTGAGCAGACTGAGTCCTTGCTCCTTCTGGTGATGTCTATTCCTGTGGTCCTGCATTTGCTCTGAAGGCAGATCTGTCTGCAGACTTTATCTCTGCAAACTTAAGAATCCTCTCCCCCTTTCTCAGGGATTTGCAAAGCACATGGGGAAGCATGCTGTCTGTCTCCTCCGATAGTTCCTGTTTCCTGACTTGAGGTGGAAGAAGAATGAGGAAGGACGTATCCAAGTAACACTCCACGGCATTAAGACATAGGTCAGGAGTTCATTGATCACCAGACTGAGGAAGAACAGTTGGTAGGACACTTGGTTCACATATATGAAGCCCCGAGTTTGATCCCCGGTACTTACAAACTGGCAAATCCAAGGCACTGGGAAGGTGAAGATAAGAGACGGGAAGTTCAAAGTCATCCTAAGGATAGTCAGTCAGTTCAAGGCCAGCCTGAACCACATGAGATCTGTTTGATTTGGTTTGGTTTGTAGTAGTTGGAACTAGCACTGCCTACATTCCTAGGCCCATTTCTTCTTCTTTCCCGTGTCTTCCTGGGCATTGCTATAAGTTTTCACTTTATACACAGGAAGCACAGACCAGGCATCAGTTACTACACGGCTGGCCCTTAGGATCTATGGCACTGTCACCACACAGGTGACGTTGACTGGAGCATCGTTTGTGTAATGCCTTGTTTGCCTCCAAAGTTCTGCTCCTCAAGATAGTGTGTGGTCCTGCTTCCTCTGTCCCACTTAACCTTACTGGGAGGAAGCACAAGTGGCACTGCATCTTGCCATTTTCCACAGAACCAGCTCTCCACCTAGATCACGGCATGCTCTCCATAAAGTTTTTTTGAGCGCAGGACTGAGTGACACAGACATTAGGTGTAACGGGTTGCAATGATGCACTTTACTTCTACTAACGGCCAAAGTTGATTACTATCGTGCAGAAGCCCTAAAATATAAGCATGACCAAGTGAAATCTACGACAGCGACTTGAGACACAGCTCCCCTTGCCTTGGGCTGCTTCCCCTTTTTCTTCTAGTCTGCTACCTCAGAATGCAAACTTTCTACTGCATGCCATAAAAATAGCAAATGAAAGAGGGGGGTGAAAGAATAGAGAGAGCCTTTCTCATGTACGCTCCCAATGAAAAGAGAGAATCTGCCAGGAGCACAGAATAGAAGCTCCACACACTGAATACAGGTGGGTCAACATTCTCTGACATGTAGCAGTGTGTCCACCACAGCAGTCAAAAAATATCCCCAGGCCTAGTGTTTTCTATAGAGAACACCCTGCTGGTCCCCATGGCTCTAAGGGCCATGACTGCCTTCCTTCCTCGAGCCCTTCTCTGCTCAAGTCCAGTGGGGAAAACTTTCTTTATCCACAAGAGAGCCAGTAAAGCTGCTGCCTCCTGATAATATAATAACCCTTAGGCCCACAGGCTAGATAGTTCCGGCAGGTGGCTGAGTTCACCCAAAGTTAACCTCAAGTGGCAAGGCCCTCCTGATAAGTGGGTAACTTGAATCTAGGAATAAAGCTGCCTTCATACAGCCTGATCAGATCCAACTCAAGCTTGGCTAGATAGTGAAGACTATTTCTAAGGACCCCCAAAAGTTTGAATTACGTGAGATATCCTAGAAGTGCAAACATTTTTTTCCTGAGACATCCCTCCCCTCTTATCTACTGTTCCCTGTCTCCAGCTCTGTGTCTCAGAGTGAGTTTCTAAGAATCTCGAGACAAAGCATCTGGTTTGGCATCAGCCTATTGCAACATCTATGCGTCTATAAGACACAGATGAACAGGAGCATATGGAACACAGGAAAAGCTCTATGCTATCCCTTCCCTGCTCAGCACACTGGGACTGGCCAGTGTGTTCTTCCTGGTATAAGAGACTGTGGCCCTTTCTTCAACAGAGAAAGATATTTTCCTCTTTGTGAGCATCTGTTCAAATTGCTCTGTGCATAGGAGATCCTGCCAGATGAGCGCCAGTTATGAGGCTACAAGAGATACGTGATGCATTGTTGAGAAGTAAGTGTCTTCATTTTCCTTTAAAGCCAGACATGAAATAGTAGAAACAAGGAAGCTAAGAGGTTCCAATGAGTTATTTTGACTTGGAGATCTTTAATATTTTTTTTTTTTTATAAATCAGGCTGAAAGTCTGGATACAAAGTTCCTATTCAAATGTCTACCATTCACTCAAGTAACAAAGTTAACTGAGGGAGACTAAAACAGTGTGTCATGAAAGAGCATGCGTGTCTTGCATCATTGCTCTTATACGTTTCTTATAAATGAATTATTAACAGAACAAAATCATTGATCAGGATCCTAATGTTGCCATAATCAGTGGATAACTAGGCCTTCTCAGTATGAGACAATTCCATCACTAAGATGGCCACAGTAAAGGGGGCTCAGGAAGATCAGACCTGAGTAGGTCTTTCTAGAAGTGTACTGAATCGGAGAAGGTTGTCTCTATCATGGTTCTAGGCCAGGTCATTCTGTCATTGGCTGCCTTGTAGACCATAGGTACTAGCAGCACGAAGTTTTATCCTGTTAATGTGTCACTTTCCATCTGAGTGGGCCAACCGACGGTGTCTCAAGATAGCAAATCTCAAGATACTGTTATGTTTTCTAGAAACCTCAAACATATCCTTGGTTGAGAACCTCTACTTCTGAGCAACAAAAACCTGGGAGACTCCAGCAAGGAGAGGAGGTTCTTGAAGGTGAGAGCATCAGCAATTATAATTGAGAGGAAATGGAGAGCTATACTCTCTGCAAGAGTAGTTCCTTGTGAGAAGTTGATTTTAGAAGTTTCAGAACAGGAAGCCAACATTCTACTTCTTCACTTTACAGCAGCTGCATACTCTCACATGTGTGCTCTTAGGATCCAGCGAGCATATAGAATCCATGTGGCTGTGAGGAATGCTAAGGAGCACATTAATTCAGTCACCGCTACTCAGAGATGGTTTCAAAGATTACAACAAAAGAGGTTCATTGAACAGTATCATAAGACCAGAAAAAGTGACCGTGAAGTTCAAGAGCACCAGCACCAGCAGAACAGGGCCGCATCTGTGATATAGAAGGCAGTACGCCACTTCCTCCTGCACAGAAGGCAGGAGAGAATCAAGAGCAGTGTCATTAGAATTCAGTCATTGTGGAGTGGCTATTCTTGGAGGAAGAAAAATGATAGCAGAGAAATTAAAGCCACCCGACTAAGGCTTAGAGCTGTCAATAGAAGCTGAGGAAGTACACAAGCTTTACAGAAGAACTTGGCGTGCCCTTCATCACCTGCTGACGTACAAGCACTTGTCTGCCATTCTGGATGCTTTGAAGAACCTGGAGGTTGTTATGTGGTTATCTCCACTTTGCTGTGAAAACGTGTCTAAAAGTGGAGCGATTTCCACCATCTTTGCTGTGATCTGACGTTGTAGTGGAAGTGCTCCTTGCATGGAAGTTGTTGGATATGCTGTTCAAGTGTTGCTGAATGTAGCAAAGTATGAGAAGGCAACGTCAGCAGTTTATGATGCTGAAAACTGTGGACACACGGCTGGAGCTCTTGCAAATGTACCGAGAGAAGCCTGGTGACAGAGTTGCCAAGAAGAACAGGGGGATTTTCACAAGAACTTGCTGTTTGTTAGCTGTGCTGCTGAAGACAGAGCATTGTGCCTCTAATGTACAAAGTAGAGCAAAAGTTGTTGATCGTATTTACCGCCTCTACAGACTTATAGTTCCTAAGCATAAAAGTGGATATGAATTTGGAAGGGTTACTTGATAAGCAGAAGCAGAATTCCTGTATAGGTTTTTCTTTTATACCAGCAACACTTGTGAAGACCAAAATAGTTTCAAGGCTTAAACCACAACGGTTAAATCCTAGTGAGGGCCCTGGGAAGATGTTCATACTGTCTTCTGATGAATTTTCAACATGGTTCAGCCTACTTTACTTTTCCTCAGATGATGAATGCTAAGCATTTCTAACAAAATAAAACAAACAAACAAAAAAAAAAAAAAACAAAGAAAAAAACAACCAAGATCCTAATTGTTGCTCTAAACTATGGAACACTAGATTTGATATTTTTAGATCAGGGATATTCAGTTTCTGAAGTCTGCATAAAACATCCCAGGATCTAAAATACCAGGGACCAAAAATCTTGGCTTCTCCCTGGCATTCCTTCACTAGACTCTGTTGGTCACTGCTGTCATTTCATTCTAGCTGCTGTCACAAGGCTGATGCTTAGAAAAAAATCCACTGTGCCTGTGGGAGAGGCTCGGACACATATTTCTGAATCTAATACCAGATTTCTCATTTCTTAAATATTTTGAAAGGGCAAATAAATTTCACAACTGACGGTGGCTACAAACTGTCAGAAAAGAATCAACAGAGCACCATGGGACTCCACTTTGTTGTGCCTAGAAGAAGCACTTGGTGCCACTGTACTAAATTCTTGGGTATCTTCAGCGAGTGTGCAAAGAAGTCAGGCTTGTTACAAACAGTGACAACAAATGGGATGGCATATGCATGCCTATTTGCATGTATAGAAGATGTGTGTGCACATGTGCATGCCTGTGGTGTAAATATTAGTTTTAAGTGGCATAAAAATAAACTTGAACAACCTCGGTGTCTCTCAAAAGGTACCTAACTCACTAAGCCCAAGGGTGCTTTCAGGATAAAGTTTCTAAGATATGTCAGTTTTCTCCCATGAACGCATTCCAAGCTCAAGGAACAGAGTCATGACATCATCTCCAAAGAGTGCTGAGTGAGGCTCTATGGAAATCAAGAAGAGTTCAGATGCATCTTAAATGATCACAGTTCTTGATTTCTTTACAAAGTAGCATGGCCCATTAGGAAGGGAATGAAAGTGATTTCCTTGGGAGCCCCACCCTGCCACTGAGCTATTTTCATATATCTAAGCAGCCTGAATCTTTATGAAGCTTCTGGTTGTTCATGTGTTATCCTGGCATAAAATGCAACACTCACAGGCTTGATTATGACATGTGTGCGGAGTCCACTACTGAAGCCTGGCTTGTAGAACTTAAAAGTCTTTTTTAAGATTTTGGTTTATTTTTAATTTGTGTTTTTGTATGTATTCGTGTGATGGGAGTGTGTGCATGTGAGTGCAGGTGCCTAGAGCAGCCAGAAGAGGGAGCTGAATCCCTGGAAGTGTGAGCTGCCTGACAAAGGGGTTAGGAACAGAGCTCTAGTCCTTTGTAACAATGTGCTCTCTAAACCACTGAGCATCTCACCTGCCCCTGAACTCAAATTTCACGATGCTGTGATTGCCCAGCTTCCTGCCCTATCACTGAAGGTTACAACAGCAAAGCTAAGACTGGCTTCGGGGATGGAGCAGCGCTGTAGAGAGAGTTGTTCCTTCCTCTTCAGAAATGAGGCTGCCCTTCTCCTCCCTAAAAACAAAACAAAAATCAGGCACCTGGGCACAGACACTCCATGATACTCTCGCTGAGAAACCCAGAAAAACGAGAATGGAACGTCTATTACTTTTCCACAGTTTGATGGACCCTGAGTTGGAAGCTCTGGTTATAAATAGATGAGCTGCAAAAGTGTCAGAGAAGATTATTCCTTCACAAGATTCATGGTTCTTACACATAGCACTCTATTTAAACTGTTGTAGCAAATGGAAGTTGTCATTCATGTCTACAAGGATTAGCTGACAAAACGGGATGGAAACTGATGGCATTTTGTGTTCATACACACAATTGTGTGTAAGGGTGTTAATATGTGTGTCTAAATCCTTCTGTAGTAGGCTACATTGTCTATACAATCCTTTTAGCTTGTCCGTTGTTTTCTCTTTTCAGAAAGTGTGTGTGTGTGTGTGCATGTGTGTTCAGAGTGGTATGTGAGTGCATGTGTAGGCATGTGTGTACAAGTGTGTGTATGTGTGTGTGCATGCGTGAAATGTATGCATATGGTTTTAATTTTAAAAATAATAAGTTTTAAATGATCCACTGTTTTAATAATTTAGTTCTTTATATAATTTAAGCCACAAAAGTAAACTCTCTCTAGATTTCTTAATTAAAAACTCCTCAGTAGAGAGAATTATGTTGAATTTTTTTAAATCCTGGCTCTACTTTATTCAACACAGATAGCTTTTGCTGGAGACAGTAGACATCAAATACACACTAACAAACTCATCTACATTGCTGGATTCCAACTTCTTTAGATGAGGGTAGAAAATATTCACATCTCCCTTTAACATCTGAGAGGCTGGTTTTCCAGGGACTTTTAAATTTGTCATAAGTTTACCAAATGGTCCCTGAATAAACTGCTCTGAAGACTAGGTAACAGGTAGATGACCATCTAATCATACTCCCTGTGTATGTAACAAGGTTTTTGAGCATTTTAGACTCCATAGTTGAGCTACAGAGGCTAATGGTGACTTCAATAAATTATATATATTCAAACAACAAGAAAATGGAGTTAAAAGAGGTAGACACTTACAAACTTGCCTATTCATCTCTAACTCTGGTCTTCAGAAAGACTTGAAGTGGGTGTCCTCCAACCCACTCACAGAAGCAACTGTAAGGTGACCTCTTAACCCTGCCACAGCTGAGGCAGATAAAGAGAATGAAATGGTGGACAGGAAGGGTAATTTACAGAATACAAGGGGAGTGCAGATTTGTAGGTTAATGCTCTATAATATTTGTGATTTTTCAAGATGTCCACAAGTCTCCATCAATATTGTTTATAAAACTTGTGTTGGTCTCAATTAAACAAACATTTCTCAGGATTTAATATTCATAGCATGGATTGGGGGTTCTCATTTAAATTCAGGTTTTGATTCTTTGTTCTATCAGGCATGTCCAACCTTTGGACATTGCCATGCAACCTTGTCATCTACAAAGGACACACAAGGGACACACTTGAAAACTGTGCAGTCAAGTTATAAAAAGTAAAACCAGGAAAAAAAAAAAAAAGCTTGTAGTGTCTTAAGTTTGCAATTTTATGGTTATGTCTGAGCCATGATGACTGGAATTTGGACATGATACTGGGGGAAGAGCCGCTAGTATGCATTGTTAAGGCTGCCTCAGGTGAGGTCCATATGCTTCTGAGATCCCTGCTCCCAGTAGATGGAAAAGAAAAGAAATGTGGGAAAATGACTGAGGAAGACAAACCTCCCTCCTAGCTTCTCACTGGAGAGCGGTCGTCCTATGATCAAGCCAAACTGCAAAGGCATGTGTAGTAAGAGGTTTCTGGCCCGAACTTTTGGGCCTACCTTCAAGGTTTAGACCAGCAGACACACAGAGGCTTACATTAATTTGAGCAGATGGGCCTAAGGCCCAGGCATATAACTTGCTAACCCTTTACCCTTAAACTAACCCATGACTCTTATCCTGTTCAGCCATGGCACTCCGTACCTTTACTCAGAGCAGCATAGTTGTCCTCTACTCCTGGCTTCTCTCTGGCACTCTGCTCTCTTCCTCCTGTTCCCAGAGGTTTCTTAGTCTTAGCCCACACTTCCTGTCTGCCTTTGGCCAATCAGTGCTTCTTATTAAACTCATAGGGGGGACAATTATTTACAATATAAGCAGCATAAATCCACTACACAGGTTGAATTAATCCAACAGCATTTGTAATCAGCTGTCTTTTAGCAACTTTTACTACTTCATTTTCAGTCAAGAAGCTTAAAGATAAGACAACACACAGAATCCAAACGCTCTTCTTCCTATTTTCCATCTTTACGTGGCTTATTATTTTTAACTTTATTTCTTTTTAAGGCCTTTCTCTGCCTTTTTTTTCTTTTCTCTCTCTAAGCCTATGTATATATATACACATATATATATATTCAACACACTCTAAACAATTTAGACTTTTGTGAAAACTGTCTCTACTGTATATTTATTTCTTAACATTTTTCTGTCTCTGACCACACCTTTGCTTGGCTAGGGGGATTGACTCCACTCAGATTCTTCTATTTCTTTCTGTTTCTGACTACACCTTTAATCTGCCAAGGATTCTTCTATTTCTTTCTGTTTCTGACTACACCTTTAATCTGCCAAAGTCCTTGGCTAAGGATTAAAGGTTGGTAGGATGCATGGATGGCCCCACCCAGCTCCTAGTCTAGCTTCATAGAATTTAGCTTTTTAGCCCAGGTAGTCTGGGGAATTTTAGGGTCTATATAATCACCAAGTAAAGCTTTGCCATCTGCTGCTCATTAACTCCATTTGAGTATTTGGCAGCAGGGCCTCTTAAAAGACTCACAAGTGTTTTGCCTCTAAGCCTGAATCAGGAAGCTTCTCTTGAAAAAAAAAAAAAAGCTTTTTTATTAAACTCATAAGTGGGATAATTATTTACAATACAACACCATAAATCCACTACAGGCATAGAGGATCATCCCAGCTGAGTGATCAGGAGCAGAATCATTCATAAATAGCCATACTCTGGCACAGTAAGAAAACATACATGTGGTTGTTTGAACGTAATTGGCTCCCATAATCTCGAGGGAGTGGTACTATTAGAAGGTGTGCCTTTATTGGAGTATGTATGGTCTTGTTGGATGAAGTATGTCACTATAAAGGGTGGGTTTTGAGATTTTCTATGCTCAGGATACTGCCCAGTATTTCAGTTGACTTCCTGTTGCTTGAAGACGTAGGACTCTCAGCTAGTTCTCTAGCACCATGTCTGCCTACATGCCACCATGGTCCCCGCCATGATGAAACTATAAGATACTCCCCTCAATTAAATGTTTTCCTGATAAGACTTGCCATGGTCATGGCGTCTCCTCACAGCAATAAAAACCCTAAGACAAAAATTGATATCAGGGACAAGGGTATTGCTGTGATAGGTCTAGGTGTATTCCTGGTTGGAGTAATCTGGATTTTGGGAGTTTGAGTTAGGAAGGTAGTGGAATGCTTTAAGTGATGCTTAATAGGTCATAATAGTAGAAGTGTGGACGACAGTGGTGCTGAATGTGACTTAATGAACTGTGGGATCTAGAGGTTTCAGAGAAGAATTTTAGTGTGTTGCCTAGAGATCATTCTTATGGTATTTGGAGAAGGAAGTGGCTGCTTTTTATCCTTGTCTGAAGAGTCTGCTTGAGGCTAAAGTGAGGAGTTTTGGATTAATTTTGTTGGCGAGGAAATCTCAAAACTGTCTAGTATAAACTCTGTTTTGTGGTTGCTAATGTTAACTCTAATGAATATACATAACAAAGGGAAGGGAGTAGCTTGTGCAAGAAACAGTATTTGAGAAGAAAAGGAGCAGCAAAGAGTGAAATGGAGCTATGTTCTTCGCTCTGGGAGATAACAGATCAAGAAATGAAAGAAAGAGGCTGATGAGCTCAGAGGAGGATCCCATCCAGCTAAGATTCCAAAAAGAATTAAGGAAAAGTAGATCCAGGTGTGGTGACTTATGCCTTAACCACAACACTGGAAAGGCAGGGGCAGGCAGATCTCGGAGTTCAAGACCAGCCTGGTCTAGAGATCCAGTTTCAGGGCAGCCAAGCTTAGGCAGTGAAGGGAGAATGCTGGTGAAGTCATAAGTAAATGAGGAGCCATATTCCAGTCCTAGGAAGGAGCAGAAACTGGTGGCTTCGGCCATATGGTTCTGGAGTTGAAGGATAGTAGAATGGGGCTATGGAATTTGCCCCTAAGGAAAGTTGGATTGAATGTACTTTGCATTATGATATTGTTACAAGCTTGTGGGGGCCAGGGAGTGGAAGATGGTAGTTTGAATGTAATTGGCCCTCATAATCTCACAGGGAGTTGCACTATTGGGAGGTGTGGCTTTGGTGGAGTGGGCGTGGCCTTGTTGGAGGAAGTGTGTCACTGTGGGATAGGCTTTGAAGTTTCCTGTGCTTAGGATACTGCCCCCCGGTGTCTCCTTTGACTTTCTTTTGCTTTTAAGATGAAGGATACAGGACTCTTAGCTACTCCAGCATCGTGTCTGACTGCATTCTGCCATTCTCCCTGCCATCAGGATAATGGCTGAACCTCTGAAGCTATAAGCGAGGCCCCTCAATTAAATGTTTTCATTGTAAGAATTGCTGTGGTCATGGTGTCTCTTTACAGCAGCAGAAACCCTAAGACTAAACAAACTAAGGAGAGTCCAGACATCTAAATATTCTGCTTCTAAGAAGGGAATCACAGTACTCAGCGAAGAGGTACAATCCCTGCTTAGGTAAATCTATGCTGATGGTTAAACTCTAATCCCAAGTGGAAAGCTGTATAACATCTTGAAGTTAGCACGGAGCAACACACAGCTAACAGGAACTTCTTAGCAAATCTTAAGCCAGAGTCTGAGGTTTCCCACCTTAGTGATTAGATGTATTAATTCCTTCTCAGAACACATCCATATTGCAACCCAGCGGCCTGTTAACATCCAGATCATAAATCAAACTGTACACTGTTTGGCTACAAAACAAAAAGGGTTCCTAATCTTTAGGTCATCAGTCTACTTGGAAGGATCCATTCGGAAAGGTAAATGTGTGCTCCTAACTGAAGGGAGAAGCAAAAAGGAACTCAGTGCCCATGAAGAGCTGCTCTGTGATCACATTCTGCCTCAGTCAAAGATTAAAAGATAAGGTTTAACACACAATAATTTCATTTTCTGTGCCTGGGGTGTCCTGATTCACAACAGGTGATGAAGGCACCAGTCTCGGAGGAGAGGCACTGGCTTCTCACCTCAGGCTCAACAATAGGAGCAAAGAATAGAGTGACCTGGGGATCATTGAGAGGCTAAGACTCCATCACTGATGCAAAAGCTGTCTGGAGCACCTGCCTTGCAAGACTCTGCTGTGACTCCTCACAGGCTGAGAGGTTACAGAGGGTGTACACTGACAGAGCCATCCTCCCCTCTTTCTAGCCAGCACTGCCCAATAGTGTGGTGGGATTCCGGTGTCAGCTGATAAGGTCTGAAGATGCTTATCCAGGGTCCTGTTCTCTCTCTCTCTTTTTTCTTTGTTTTCTGTTCTCTGACCAGAACCCCAGCCATGGCAGTGAGAGTGCAGAATCTTAACCACTAGACTGAGCCAGCTGTTCAAGAAGAAGCATGTAAGAAACACAGATGAGCCATGGGCCACATGGCAAATAAATTAATAAAAATAAGTTAAGTTAAAATAAAAAAAACAAACTAACAATGTGCCTGAGCCATAGGCCAAACAACATAATATAAGTATCTAAGTCATTTCTAGGGGCCTGAGCAGCGGCGGGCAGCTAAGGGTCTAGGGTGGCAGGTCTGTGGGTCTAGACCTCTGGCCGCCCAGGACCAAAAAACCTCATTACTACACAGTAGACAGGTGTAGATATGAGCCACACAAAGAGAGGCTAACAGTTGGAGTAGAAAGAAACAGATCAATGTCATTTAATAATCTATTTTCTTGAACTCAGCGTATCAACCAAAGTATCATTTCAGCACATGCTTCATATAAAATTATTAATGAACCATTTGGTATATTTTATTTTTTATATGAAATCATAGTCCCATAGGCATTTTACATTTATGGTAAATCTCAATAAGACACTGTCCATGTGCTGCCCTCCCCGCCCCCCCGCCAGCCCTCCCCACCACCCCAGCAGCCTGTGAATCAGGCTGCCCAGCAATTCCAGGCCATGCTCTGGGGCAAAGGACCCTTAGTTTCTCTATGCCTATCCCAGGACCTGAGGAACCCAAAGTGCAGATACTTAAGGGGCCTTCAAGTGGTCTCTTGTGAAAAAACAGGATTTGATGATATGTGCCTGTCACCCCAGCTAGGGGGATCAGAAGTTCAAGGTCATTTTCAGCTACATAGTGATTCGAAAGCCAGCCTGGACTACATGTGAGCCTATCTATAAATAAAGAAATAAATTAGTAAACTTTTTTTTTGTATGCCATCCTACACACTTTGGGTTCTTTTACATAATAAAGCTAATAATGGTATGGTCTTGACAGCCCTTCAGATGGAGCTCAGGTACTGGCGCAGGCAATGTTGGCTCTATTCTCCCTCTGCATATTATAAATGTATAATTGAGAAAGCACATAATATGGTTTGGCTATTATTGTCTATTAATAAGACAGTGGATACCCAGCAGTTTATGTATGATCTCTATCCTATAAAGTAATTCAATATGCATTTAATGGTTGCTGCAGAGTAACTGCCCTCTACCTTCTAAAAGCCTCTACATTCTCTATGCAGCCCCATGCAGGGATGGGTTAACACAGGCACAGTGAAGCCTCCAAGGCAGGTGCTCAGATGAACCCAGAGCCATCCATCAACAGCCAGCTGTTCTTGCTGCTCATTACCCCAACTATTACCCTTAGCTATCTAACATTGGCCATGGATAGTCTGTACATGCTGACCCCATTTCTCCTGGCGATGTTTTAGTTTACACACACTATACAAAAGGCTTTGTTCATGTTGGCTGTTAATTAGCTTTCTGGGATAAAGATGCTATTTTAGCACCAAGATGACCTGAAGTTTTGATAATAAAAGCCATGGATGGGGTAAAGAAGGGTAAATCAGGATAATCAAATGGTGTTCTCTGGTGTACGGCATGCTTTCCTGGGGTGGGGGCTGTCACACAGTTCATACTTGGTGAATATTCAGGATTCAGCTGCTGGGGAGGACAATCTGCAACACTGCCAACAATATTGGGGTTCATCTGTTTTGCAGTGCCCTCCCCCTAAATGTGGGAAAGTGACTCCTCCCCCTAACCAATCAGATATGACAAAGGTGATGGCATGTCCCCCATATGAGGACAATCCACATGATGGTGACTTTCATCTAGTTAGGAGAATGCCTCCTTTATGGGCTCAGATAAAGGAAGGTGCCTTATGGGGAGCTATGTCCATTTGGCTGGGGCCAAGTGAGAGTCTCTGGCTCACAGTGAGTCAGGACTTGATGCCAATAACTGTACCATGAGCTAGGACCTATATCCTTCTCATCCAGGGTTCAGAGGAGAAAAAAGCCTTAAGACCTGTCTTAGAAGATGGGAAGCAGAGAACCCACAGGGCTAGATATAGTTTGAAGCTGTGTCGTTTGTGATTTGGTACATAGCAACCACCCATGAATGTAGTCAGCAAACATGGTTTTGCTTCAAGTGTTTGACTATATATGTATCTACTTGTAATCATATCGATACTTGCGTATGCATAGAAAATTTTAGGTAAATAAGAAACCTGTAACTGCTTCATACCCTTTATTTATTTTGCTTTGTTCTGAGACAAGGTCTCTTTATGTAGCCCAGGCTGGCCTGTATTTATGATCCTTCTATCTCAGATACTTGGATACTTTAACTATTGGTGTGCTCTAGTACATCTGGCTCTCCCGTAACTCTTAAGAGATGAAGATTGAGGGGAAATGAAGATATCATTTTACCTTTTGTACTATTTGAGTGTGGTAGTCCTGTTTGAGTTTTCTTTTTATAGATTATAACTATAGATTAAGTTTATAATAGATTTGGAGTCATTTTGTTCCATACCCCACAATACATACAACACTTATTTCTCAGGGATATAATCGTGTCTTTCTAATGAGGATAAAATTGCTAGTACAACCTGAATCTACTTGCTTTGCAAAAAGGGGGCCATGCCGAAGCTGGCCTTCCTCACTGTGGAGGTAGGATTGCAGATAGATGGAGCAAAAGTGCTAAGGACCCCGCCCCTAAGCTGGGGTGGGGGCTGCGACTCATCTCCTCCATTTTCAGATGATTCTCTAAACTCCCACTTGACACTGAAGTTTCTTTCTCTGGGAAGACAGCTACAAATCCAAGGCTTCCAGATTCAAATCTTAGCCAGATGAGACCTCTCGTTCAGCATCTGCCACCTGCCCCAGCTAACTCAAAGCACAACAACAAATGTTGAGAACTCCAGGAGAAGGCCCATTACTGCATTTTTGTTTAGACCATGAGACCTAATAAATACACGGGCCTTCTCTCCATTAAAAATGTCTGGCATTTGAAAATGGCATATTTGTCTGAAATACAGAACTGGGCTGCAAGAAATTGAAATAGGTTCATTTATTGAACCTCAAACAGTGCTTAACATTTTAAAATGATATTTAGGAAAAACACACACAAAATGATAAAATGAACAAATGAGCATATGGAAATTAAATTACTCTGACTGTAAGTCCTCAAAAGTGGCTTTATAAAAATTAAGTTGGCTTTATATATATATATATATCTATATCTATCTATCTATCTATCTATCTATCTATCTATCTATATATATATATATATATATATATATATATATATATATATATATATATATATATATAACCAGTTGCAGGAAATAGAGTAAGCCTAATTAGGAGGGAAACGGGATGTTTACATGTTGAGAGAGTCCGAAGGTGGTCATTTCTCTCTCCAGTGGCTCCAGTTGTTAAAATCAACTGTTTACAGAAAAGAACCTTCAGACTGTGATCTGGACCCTCTCTCACCAATTCTTCTTTGCCCTCAAACAACCATGTCTCTACTGTTTCTTTGATGGAGTTTCTCACATCTTTCTTCCTCTCAGTCTATTCCAGAAGCTCAATAGAGACAAGACCCGGCAGCATACCCAGCTGCTACTGGTTCTCACACAATGATTTCTTCTTCACTCAGAAATCTCCTGAATTTAGAAACCCCAGAGATGTGAAACACGGCACAGTTCCCCATTCTTCCTGTTACAGAAATGAACTCAGGCTGGATTCAGAATTAGCTGTGGAAAAATTCACACAGAGGAAGACTCACACAAGAGAAGTACAGCTCGGAAGCTCTTTGGGTTCCCCACTCTAGATGTTTGGCAAAGTAAGGTGCATGATAAAGAAAAAAAAATTGCAACAAGGGGTGATTTTGACAGTGGGACCATAGAGAATGGAAGTTGCAGGAAGAATGGCTCATCGGGCCTGCAGTATAAAATAAGGAGGGGTGGCAGGTCACCCATAAGTGGGACATGAGAGATGGCTCATGTGTAAAGGGATCCGCAGAGCAAACATTCCAGAGAAGATTACTAAATTGCTCTTAGATCATTTAAGATACGTTGTGAGCTGTTTTAGTCAACTAGGCAATATATTATTGGAGGTTTTCATGTGTGTGTTTGTATGTGTGCACAAACACGAGTGTTCATGAATGTGCATGTATGTACATTCCCATGCTGAGGAGAACCTGGGTCTTACTCTATTGCTCTCCATCCCATTCCCTTGAGACAACATCTGAACTGGAGACTCAGTTTGGGCTATGCAGCCAGTGAGACCTTGAGCACCATCTGTCTTGTTTCCTATCACTGAGGTAATGCCCAGCTTTTTATGTGGGCTCCGGGGACTCAAACTCAGAACCTCATGTCTGCAGAGCAAGCATGTTTATCCCTTGAGCCATGCCTGCAGTCCCATAAGACAAATTTTTATGGGTGCATCATCATCATCCTAAGCATGGGAAGAACTGCTGGAAAGGGTTTTCATTTGAATGCTAACAGCATGTCAGCAAAGAGCAGACCCATTTTAGATTAGAAAGTTCTGGGAAACTAGGCACAATGAAGAATGATTCTGAGCAAAAGAACTGCCAGGAAGAGGCAACACTGGCATTTGGCTGCCTGGTCTCCTTAGCACACAGCATGTCCTGACACATTTGCTCTTTTCCATAGTATTTCCCCAAAGTGAGAGCTGGCATTTGTAAATACACTGCTTGGGTGGAAAGATGCCCAAGCAGAAAGCAAGCTGTAAAAATCCATGCAGTACACTTTGCCAGAATAAACCACCAGACCACAACAAATAAAAACGGGGCCCCCAAAGAAAATTCAGCAATGTTCTTTTACATCAAGAACAAAGTGGAAAGTCCTGGCCTTAAAGCAGCTATCAGGATGGGGAAACCCCTGCTCATCATGGGTAAAGTACACAAAGTATTGGTACTGTGTTACTGATCCTCGAGGGGATGCACTCATGGATCAGTCCTGCTTCTTCTCTTTAAGCAAGTCCACATGCTGGGCATCGATGCTCTTTATGAGCTCCCATAGCCAGACTGGGTGAAACATGCTACTTGGACATCTCCTAGCCACGAATATACACAGGACACAGGCTTTCCTGTGCCTGAACCCAATTCTAGACTCTTGCCATATAGAAGCTCAAAGCAAGAACTTTGGCTTCTTTGCTTTTCTCTCCCAGTATTGCTGGTTCTTTGTTGAAACTCAAGAAAGATCTACTGAGCTTTACTGACATGCATGCCCCTTAGGCTGAAAGCCCCTGTATGTAGAGGGTGACCCCGTAACCAAAAACACCTACCTTCCAGGACTTGCCTTATTCCCAGTCAGTTGTGGATGCAATTGCAACAGGCAAAATTTTACCAGAACTTAGAGAAAATAAATGTTAGTAACCAGTCATTCACCATGTTTCTGAGTTGTCAGAAAAAAAAAAAAAATCTTTAAATGTTACTTTTTCAAGAAAAATTCTGAGGTAAGGAGCTAGGAAGAGATCTTGCTGTGTAATCATGGATATCTGAGTTTGACCTATTACACATGGAAAAAGGTCTGGCTTGGCAGGTGCACTGTCATCCCAGTGCTGGGGAGGCAAAGACAGTCAGGAGACTCTGTCTCAAGAAGCAAGGTAGTGAGTGAAAAGGACATCTGTCTTAGTCAGGGTTTCTACTGCTGTGAAGAAACACCACAACCACAGCCACTCTTAGAAAGGAAAACATTTCACTGTGGCTGGCTTGCAGTTTCAGAGGTTTAGTTTATCATCATCAGGGTGAAAGACATGGCGACATGCAGGCAGACATGGTGCTGGAGAAGGAGCTAAGAGTTCTACATCTTGATCTGAAGAAAGAAGCAACTCTGTCACACTGGGCATCGCTTGAGCATAAGAGACCTCAAAGCTGATCCTCACAGTGACACACTTCCTCCAACAAGGCCACATCTACTCCAACAGAGCTATACCTCCTCATAATGCTGCTGCCTATGGGCCAAGCATTCAAATACATGAGTCTATGGGGATCATTCAAACCACCACAATACCCAATGTCATCTCACACACAGACATACACCCATACACAAGAATAAAATTATGGTTATAAATTTAAGTCAGTTATTTGCCATTAGTTATTGAAATTCTATTAGTTAAATTATTGACATCTATCCCAAGATTGATGGAGGAAGGAAAGAAGGAAGTGAGAGTTGGAGGGGAGGGGAGTATGTAAAAAGGGTTAACTCATGAAACTTACTACTGTGGTATGGTGACATATTGTATATCTAATAAAAATTAGTCTGGAATATCAAAGGACAGAGCATCTTCCCAGACTTTTTTGTTTTGTTTTGTTTTTGTTTATTTTTTCAAGACAGTTTTTCTGAATAACAGCTCCTTGCTGTCCTAGAAGTTGCTTTATAGACCAGGCTGGCCTCAAACTCAGAGATCCTCCTGCCTCTGCCTCCCAAGTGCTGGGACTAATGGCCTGCATAATGGCCTGAAGTAAGGATCAAAGGTGTGGTCACCTTCATGGTTTGGCTGTGAGTGATTCTGTCCTCTGGTATTTCAGATTATTTTTATTAAATATGCAATATATCACCATGCTGTGGCAAGAGGACACGAGTTTGGGGTTCCAGATCCGCATTTGGCTACTCTGTCACAGACTGGGAGGTCTTTGTTCAGTCTCTCTGGGGTTTAGTTTCCTCATTATGGATGGGAAGTAATTCCTGTATCAAAGGGTTGTGTTGAAGATTAGATGGTTATGGTCCCTATAACACACCAGATGCAGAGGTCTCCAGTCCCACATTCCAGGGCCTTTTCTCCTTCTTAGACCCTACCTTCTCTTTGTATCCTGCTTCGTAGCTGCAGTGACTGTCCCCAGAGCCACGGATGAAAAATTCCTTGAGTTTGACTTGACATAGAGGCAAAACAAACTCACAAATCAAAGACTTGGCTTTCTCTTCACCACTGTGTCATAAAAGAATGCAGAAACCCTATGCCTGGAGGGCACAAAGAGCTTCACTTCTCCTTGGATCTGCCCTTCATTTACATAGGGAAATCTCTTTGCATGAAAGAAAACAAAATTCTAGAAAGTAAAAGAAAACCTGCTGAGGGCTGGCGGACCTTAGAATAGTAGGCTTTCAATTACCAACTTCCTGGCTAGGAAAGGTCACTTATCCCATTATAACCTTCTTTTGTGACTTAAGCAAATCCCTCTTGGCACATGTCACTGTCACCTCTTGTCCTGTCTACAAATTAATAGTCCAAGTCTCAAATGGCACAGTAGGATTTTTCAAAGCTTCTACACCTACGTTGAAAAAAAAAAGAAGAAAGAAAAAGAAAAAACTGTTGGGTCTGAGCTCATTCCCCCTCCAACTTTACAGCCTTCTGGGTCTTGTTACTGATGCAACTATTTTCAGTGACTCACTTGTCTCACTCCCATCTCCGGGTAGGTTCACAATTCCCCATCATCCGTGGACTCTAACATGTTGTTCAGTCTTGGCAGCATTGACCTGGCTATTGGTATTCTTTTACCTCTCATGTAACTCTACCGTTAACATTCCCTCACGTAATAGTAGGAATTAACAACCCCCCCCCCCCAACCTGAGCATCCAGCCACTCTTCCAACCAGTTGCATGCTATCCTGTCATAACTCCCCGTGACCTTGGGCTCTATGGAGCAGCTAGAGAATATAGGCCTGAGAAGAGTTACATACATCTGTGAAGCCATTGGGGAGTCATCATTCATATTGGGGACAG
Organism: Phyllotis vaccarum; assembly: GCA_033318265.1. Taxonomy (NCBI): domain Eukaryota; kingdom Metazoa; phylum Chordata; class Mammalia; order Rodentia; family Cricetidae; genus Phyllotis; species Phyllotis vaccarum. The sequence continues at coordinate 64,977,239 of JARWLC010000006.1, forward strand.
ATCTAGTGGCTACGTTAGGATCACTCATACTTCTGCCCATGACCCCTCACCCAGGCTCTCTCTCAAGTAACCCCAATAAGCTCATTTGTTTTTCAGGGTGAACTTTGGTGGAATCAAACATTGGTTTGTCATTAGGGCCTCAGGAGGAGGGGGTAGATGTTCACATCTCCCCTTGGTTCTGAAACAACTTCCAGGAAAAATCCAGAGAGGATTAGAGGTGGGGCAGAGCCCACTAGACACGGGACCCCAGAAGCCCGGCTGAAATGAATCCACATCTTTCTCTTGAGTGAGCAAAAAAACACCCTGTTCTTCATCTCTTTTCCCCTGCATTTTGTGTTGTCACTCAATGCAAATCAGCAAAGTCAAGTGCACACATGCACAAATTACGAACTGCTATCACCAACACCATTTTGACTCTTAAGATATTTGTAAAGAATTCACACCATTCAAATTGCATGGCAAGATTCTGCTTCTGCTATTAATCTTGCCCTTGAGTATATTACAAAAGTGCTGTGGAAGAGATTAGAGGAAGAACAAAAGAGATGAAATGATTTGAAGTCAAATACCCTGGGTAGAAGCCCTCTCTTCCCTTGGGTTTCCCACGGAATTTAAGAAGAAGAAGAAAACAGAAGCCCTGCTGTAATATGGAAATGTGGTCCTTCTCATCCATTTCAGGCATTTCAGTTTGTAGAGATGACCAAGTTGTTCAAGTAAAGTAAGGCAGCCACAAGCATAATTCCATATAGAAGGCATTGTTACTCGGCTCTCCTGAGTGTTTGCTTCTTGCTAATTGCTGTGGGAAGGGCACCCAGAATGCATGCAGAAACTTTAGTGCTGCCCACCAGTGTCCACTGTGATGCCTGCAGGGGAAGATCCTACCCTGGTTCACTCAAGCCTGGCTCTGGAGCCAGGATCGAGAAACCAGCGCTGTGGGAGATGCTGAGCATCCCACAGCTTTCTTTGTGGGTTTACTGTGATGTTTAGCTCACTGCCAGGCAGTGAGATGTCACCTCACCCCTCACCATTCTCTTTCACGTTCTTGAACTCTTGAACCCTGTAAGTTCTGGAAAACAGGTGGCTGGATAAGGTTACTTGGGCAGCTAGAGCAAACACCACAGACTATGTGGTTCTAAAAACACAAATTTCTTTACTTCTAGGTCTAGAGGTTGAATGAATCATGAATAAGCTTGGCTAAGGCCTGGGTTGCTACTACATATGACTGTGTTCTCTCTTTCCTCTATGAATATACATCCCTGGTACCTCCTTGTGGATCTGCAATTCTTTTAAAATGCCATACTCAGAGCCTCATCTGAACCTCACTTTAACCATTTTCTAATGGTCATGCTGCCAAATACAGTCATATTCCAGTGTCCTGGAGTCAGGGATTTAACCTAGGAATGAGGAGTGTGTACAATTCTGTCCACAGCCTCACTGAGGTAGATGCACAGACCTGAATTTTCTCCACTTGACATCACTTCCATTCTATTTCATTACATACGAAGTAAACAGAGGACTCTTACATGAACCAATCTAGTCCTAACTCTTAGAAATTCTATGACTCTTCCAAATATTTATTAGCTTCTAATTTCATGGGGTCATTTGATTGAGGAACCTATAATTTTCCTTTGTATCAAAGAACACTAGCTTTATTAAACTAACTTGATTCAAATTCAGTGTGTTTCAAGGTCTAGGGCAGACACTCCCAGCTGTCCAGAAAAGAGTTTTAAGTATATCCAAGCTTTTGCTTCAGCTGAGTAACATTTGCCATTTATTCAGTGCCTATGATTTCCAAGGCATCATAGAGATCTCTGGTACAAAATAATGAAAATTATTATATACCATAAATTGACTCAATCTCATGGGGGAAAACACATGTACAAAAAATAGTTACATTATTAATGTAACTTAAGGGTTAAAAATAATTCTACAAAGCACCTTAAGGTGATTTTAACATCTTGAAGTTAATAAAATTGGTCAATTTTGCAGAAATTTGCCAAGCTCCAAATTGACAACAGATGGTCCTATTAATGATGTCTTTCTCCAGCCCTGCCATATCACTGAGAACAGTGCCTGTTCCTCACTGATTTCTACTGTCCATGCTTGAACACCAGGGCTCTATTGTTCAGAACCACACTTCTGAGAAGAGGGGGCAGATTTTCTCCCATCCAATACTCTGAGGCTGTTAGCAGTTCTAGAAAGGAAAAAAAAAAAATCAGAATGTGTGTTGAACTCTAGAAAACTTACCACAAAACTCATACACAAAACCCCACTTGACAGAGCTGGCCCAGAATGGGGAGTTCAAGGCAGCTGAAGACTGCCACCACATACAAACACTGACATCACATTACCAAGAAGGGCTTGAAGTCCCTGCCTATAACACATTGACCAAAAGATTAAGTTCTCTGAGATTCTTCTCACCCCACAGCCTTGCCTCTTCTCAGGATGCTCACACCCTGAGGCCATATATACAGCAACGATCTTGGCACCCTGCAAGCAAGCTGTATTTTCTGAGTTCTTTTTCCTTTTCCACAGGAGCCCTTGATTGTGAGACGGGTTGGAAACCTTCCCACAAGCCCCCTAGCATGGCTCACTTAATATCCAAGAGCCTCAGTCTCTTCATTTGTCAAACAGGATTCCCTTCTCACACACCATGGGGTTGGACAGTGACGGCAATCGCTCTGTGGTCAGATGAAGACAGATTCTCCAAGAGTCCAGTATCTAAGGCCACACAGAAATGGGGCTGAGCTACACCTGGCCCCAGGCTGACTAACCTGAGATCTTGCTGCTGCCGTAGTATTAGACTAGATATGTAGAACCTCCTGCATGTTGCCATGCATTTCCACCTCCCTGACTAGCTGTTATGGCAGATAGGTGTTTTGTTTGACAAGGTTGGTAAACAAATACATCCACTAGCTTACCAGCTGTTGTTATCAATGCCCCGTGTAGGAGTGCATGTTTACAGAGATGATCTTAAAACACGACCTTGGCCAACCAACTAACTGCAGTGATGGAATATCAGATACCAAGAGATGACAATTATGATTTGAGAGTGATGGCCAATGAAGAGAGGTCCATGATGTACAATCCTTAAAACAGCCTATAATTACGCAAGCGGAAATTCTTTTCCTCTGAGTCATAAAAAAAGACTCTTTGCCATGGACTAAATTGCTTCCCCCTCAAAAATTTTCTATTTTAAAGTCCTAACCCCTGGACCTCTTTATGATGACATGTGGGAGCCAGGGTATTACCAGTGGTTTGTATGTTAGCATGAATTTAAGCCAGTATGAATGACATTTTTCTAAAGAAGACATAATTTAGACACAGGAAAATGTGGGAAGAAGATGCCATGAATCCAGAGAGAAAGATAGTGAGGATTAAGAGAGGCCTGGAATGGAGTCTGGAAGGGAAACAACCCAACCAGGTCTTGATCTCAGACTTCCAGCTTCCAGCATGCGAGCAATCAAGTCTATGTTGTGTGAGCATCACGGCTGATGCTCATTCATCACATCAGCCAGAGCAAAGTAATAGTCAATAAAAAATGGTTTCCTTAGGGCAGCAAGCCCCAGATAAAACAGAAAGAAGGAGATATGGTGGTCTTGTGCCTCATATCCTTTCACCCTCTTGCCATCACAAGTCAAGGGTTAAATATTAGTATCCTCTACCCACAAGTGACTGCTAAGCACATTTTTCTAAAATATTTCTCCAGCATAGTGCCTGCCTGTTCAGAAATCTCCAGCAGTTCCCACATTGTCTCAAAAAGGAAAAAGTTCAAATTCCTCCCAAGTGGTTCTGAAAACATCTTGTAATTTATAAGCCAGAGAGCCAACACACTATCCAAGCAGCACACAGGCGCAGAACATGGTAAAGGAAGCTGGGAAGGCTTCCCTGAGTGAGGAAGACACACCACCAGGACCACTACTAGTGACCAAGTGAAAGGAATGACATTGTTGGGCGGGAGTAAGCAGTTAAGAGGGCTTTCTGTTCTTTCAGAGGACCAGAGTTCAGTTCCAGCCCATCCATCCCAATGGTGTATAACTCTGGCTCCAAGGGATCCATCAACCTATTCTGGCAACTGTGTAAATATGCATATGCATACTCAGATATACATGGACAAAAGTAAATAACTATAAATTAAATATTTTTTAAGAATTGAAAAAAGTGGTATGATCCGCAAACTTTTCAAGTTTCAAAGGAATATCTGAATCCCCACAGATTACCAAACTTCCAGAGTTACAGAATATGAGCTACACATTATTCAAACAGCATTGCTCTCTATAGGATCCAGAGAATTCGATATTTTCTGGATGAAAGATGAGTTACCAATTTGGGATTGGGAGAGTGTGATGGTTAACAATGGCTGTTGACTTGACCAAATCTGGAATCACCTAGGAGACAAGGATCTTCCAATGCCTGTGAGAAATTACATAGGTTAATTGATGTGGGAAGACCCACCCAGAATATAAATGGCTTTGTTCCTGGGCTCTGTAAAAAGGAGGAAGCAGTTAGCATTAGAATCAATCATTCTCTGCCTTCTGACTGTGAATACAATATCACCAACTGCTTAAAGTTTATGCACCCAGGACTCCATACTGTGAACTAACTGTGAGATACAGAAAACCCTTCCTTAAGGTTTTTCCAGGGTGGTGGTGGTCCTCCCCCCCACCCCCAGCAACAGGATGAATAACTAAGTTAAGCTATTTTCATAAAATAAAATCGCTGAGAAAGAACATCTTTTCATTAGATGTACTATGTGCGTATCTGCAAGTGTTCATGCATGCCACAGCAAGCATGCAAGTCTGCAGGGGTTCATGAATACCACAGCAAGCATGCAGTGGTCAAAGGACAACTTGCAGTAATCAGTTCCCTCTTTCCATCATGAGACACTTAGGAATCACTCTAAAGTCATCAGGTCCAACCTTCATCCATTGAAACACCAGACCGCCACCAGTTTTACGTGGTCCTGGGAATTGAACCCATGGCCTTAGTGCATGCCGGGCAGGAGTCTATCAAATGACCTGTATCACCAGCTCTCCTGCCTCCCCTCTCCCCCCCCCCCCCCCCCCCCCGGTCTGCTGGATGTGTCTAAAAGCTCCATCCTAATCAGAAGGGACATCCTTAACTTTCTAATTGGTTTTAAGGGCCACTGTATTCAACCTGCCATCTAGAGTCTTCTTACTAGAACTAACTCCCCACATCTAACCACTCAATCACCAGGGCATATCTGTTAGTCTCTACTGCCCCAGTCTTGATGATAACAGCTCTGGTTTGTTTTCTTGCAGCTTTCAGTCTGCAGGTGCTGAAGAGGCTTCCTCCCATCCCTGGAGTCAGCCTCAAGTCCCTGAGTAGCATGCACACATAATGCAGCCTTTTTATTTTAACCACTATCTATGGACATGGTCCACACTTCTGGCTTTCTGTCCAAGCTTCTTATTTGAACTTTTCCTGCTGGAACTCGCAGATCCACTCTAATTTACTGGAGATCTGTCACTCTGCCTGCTCTTTGTCATCACTCTAAACAACCAACAGCCCCAGTCTGTCCTCACACATTCACCAGTGGACAGTAATCATCCCCTTGGAAACTTGGGCAGCCACCATATCAGACCTCAAAGGTAACAACAAAAACAGAGCTCCACTTTTAACCATCTGTAGTCTGCATTATTGGATGTCCACAATCTCCCTTGCTGATCGGTCCCTCTTGAAGATGACCCACAGGTACCTGCTGGAATCACCTAGGGAGACCATAAAATCCCAGATGTTCAGGCTGCACCCAGATGAATCACATCAGGACTTCCAGGAGTGAGAGCCATGTGTGAGTGTTTCTTAAAGGTCCCGAGACTCCTTCAGCTCTTTCTCCTGTTCCCATAGCACGGACTACATGGAGATCAGCAACAGCTACCCCAGGAAATAACCCTGAAGTCAGAAAATAGAGATAAAGTGGTCCCCAGCTGCTTCAATAAATGTGATGACTCAAACAACCGATATTAGAGAGGAAATTGCCAACTGTTGGCAGAAAGTGGGTCACAGCTCTGTGTTACACTCAAGCAACAGCATGTAGTGAATTCTAATTGGGAATTAGGAAAGCTATCATAAACCTCAAGAATCCGAGCTGCTAATTATAATGGTTGGGAATGAGAATATACCCTTATCGCAGCATAGCTCACTACTCTGAGCTTCATGACACCCCAGTGATGCGTCATTTTTCCTAGAAAGACATACCTGACTTGAATAGCCACATATATTACTAATATTCTGTGTGGGTGGTTAGTTCTGGAAGGCATATCCTGGGTGGGAGGTTGAATGAGCTGACCTTTAAGGTTCTCTTGAGTTCTGGTGAGTATTTGGTTCTAGGTGACAAGCCCACAGGGTTATAGAGAATTGTGGGAAGAAAATAATATAGCATTGGTCTCAGCCACCAACTTGTTCTGAAGAACTCAAACAAGATTGGCACTAGGAGGCCCTGCTGCTTAGGCAAGGGCACAGGTTGGACTTGGCATTGCAGAAGGAACTCAGTGAATCTGAGATCATCATACTAGTTTCAGAAGGTGGCTATGAGTCAGAGTGACAGCCAACAGGCTTATGTGGGTGAGAGGCCCCTCCTATCTGGTAAGAAAGGATATGCTTTTCTTCCTGTTTTACTGACTTCACAGAGAGCTAGCCATGAAGCCTTCAGAGTGAACCCAGTCACCACAGAAATGCCTGCTTTCCTCAGGGTCACCTTCGCTCCAAGGAAACTGAATTGGAGATTTCAGCAGAGCACACCAGCAACCCATGTGCAGCTTCTCTCCAGCTCCAGAGCACCGCTGGAGAACATGGTCACGCTTGTCTAACTCATCAAGATACTCCTGTGAAAAACAGCCTCTCTAGGGGAAGGCTGAGGAGAAAGGGGGGGGGGGGTGGCGCCGGGAAAGCAGCAACCAGAGAAATTATCTCCCAGAGAGAGGTATGTGCAGGTGTACTCCACCTCCAGACACAATGAAGCCCTAATATCATTTATGCATTTGGATTCTAAAACCGGAGCTAACTGGGTCTAATGGCAAATTAACCACAAACTGTTTTTGTGTCAATGGCTGATGTCAAGGTTAAAGTCAGGCTTCATTGCCAACACAGCCTGCTTAGCACCACTATAGAGATCATACTGTATAGCTTCTAAAGAAAGTATTCCATAACGCGAATCAAATGGTCTCCAAATTTATCACAGAAACCAAGAGAGGTAGATGGGGCAATTGTTCACAAGCTTACACAAAAATGAGTTGGCATACATCCAAATTTAGACCCCCAGAGCTGAGATGATGGTCCTAGCTCTGTGGTTTAAGCACTGGCTGAAAGCATGAGAATTGGAGTTTGGATCTTGAGAACCCACATAAACACCAGGTGGGTGTAGCATCCTACCTGCAACACCAGCCTTAGGATGTGGAGATGGGATTCCCCAGAGCAAACTAGTTAGTAAAACTAGAACTATCAAAGACTTTTTACGCAACTGAGAGACTCTGCTGGAACTAAGTTGCCTTTGTCATGGTGTCTGATCACAGCAATGAGAATGTGTCTGAGCACACACCTACACCAACGGATTCAGTCCCAGTCACAGAAAGGTAAACTGCCTTCATTATCCACCATCGCTAATACTCTGCTTTATAAGGCTTGCCCAGTTAGCTTTCCTACCATCTGAGCTTCTCTAGAGAGCTGCAGGGTGTCTCAGCAGACAGCACTAGCATTTGGGGTGAGGGAATTTCTCACTGCCTGGAACTATCCAACAGAACCTTTTAAAACTCTAGCTCCCACACTCTTACATCCAAGGGAAACCTTCTTTAGAAAAATCCAAATATGTTCTCACCCCTTTCTGAAGAGCCTAGGATGAGGGAGGCATCATGTTCCTTGGAAAGAACAAAAGTCATCCGTGGTCTATGTTTCACTTGCATACTCTTTCTGTTATAGCATCTTTCAAAGAGAGTTGACTGTCCACAATGACAAATGCATGTCAGCCTTGATCCCCAGGAAGCCAGAATCCCAGTACAGACTGATCCCAATGGTCTCCTTTGCTAGTTGCTATGGATCCCGATTCTTCTTCAGAATATGGCAGCTGTTATTGCTCCACTGAATCACAGCCCACTTCCCCTGAGGCAAGTCGATGGTATTCCTAGACTATTTGTCAGAAAGCATCACTTTATGCTGCTTTGAAATTTATCTTCCTAGGATTCCCACCTGCTAGACTTCAATCTGACCTCTAAAGGCTAAAAAATTTAGGTGTGCTACCCCAGCTCCTATTCAAATATGAAGTGAGCTGACTAATCCATCCCCTGGGTTTAACAAGCAATCTGTTTTGGCTCTTAAACATCTGGATAATTTTTATAACATTTAACTATCTCTGTCACTTTACCTGTATTATCTTTGATGATTGCAAGACCCCATCAACTAAGTATATATAGTAGCTATATGATGGAGGAAGCTCAGCAATCAACCCATATCTACAGAGAAGTAAAAGCCATGGACTGTGGTCCTGGGTTCAAAACATGTATTATAGCTTCCATTTGCCACATTTGGTGCCTAGAACCAACCAAGTAGCTTTGTCTTAAAAACAGAAACATGCAGGTAGAGTGAGAGCCAAATGATCCTTCTAAAATTATCTAAGTATAAGCATTTCAAAACTAATGCCTTGTGTGGCATTGAGCCTCAACTTAATGTTTCTCTATAGAGTAAAAAGAATAAAAATAAAAACTTGTCCTATAATGTAGCCTGGCCAGTGCACACAGGGATTGCCTCCCTGACACAAGTAGTCTGAGACCTTTCCTCTCAGCCCTAGGAATGACTCCCATGTACAAGTAGACCACCTGTGGAGGATCCAACATGGTCCTCACCACCGATTCCATCCGTGCAGCTGCTTCACTATCCCTGCACATGTCCTTGTGAAGAGCATCTCTTGAAGGCAATTAAAATTACACGGTGTCCCGATTTCAATCCTCCTACAATCGTGGTGAATATTTTCCACTTAAAAAATTAAGTTTTAATTAAGTTTTTCTCATCAAAACACCAGTCCTGCTGATAATGTCAGGAAGGGCTGAGAAAGTAATTATGTGCACAATCTGTCTTTGACACACTCCTTTCTCCACTGGGACACTTCCGTCTCCTTTACTTCATTAAATCTCCCATTTTGCTTTCTCTCTAGTTACTACAGTAGAGACAAAGAACCAGGCCCCCTCTCTCACGGAATAGATCCTGTTGGTTAGACCCAAGCCGTCTTCTGCAAGGGAGCTCTCTTTATTGGACCACAGACCACAGGTGGATGAAAGGATCAGCCTCTAGTTTCAGGAAGGCACTTGGATGAAGACTGACACACACACTTTTCCAACCATCTGCCCCAGCCCAATGTGGAGAAATGAGACACTCTATACTCCAATGTCCTGGTGATCTAACCAGTAAATACAGTACACAACTCTTCACAGTCCAATGTTTCTTTCTATTTAGTAACTGGAAAACTTCAAACCTTTCCACGAGCTCTTCTGACCCATTAGCTAGGATTGGTTACACATTAGGGTTGGGAGGGAGGGGGCGTGGCTCAGTGAGTGAAGCACTGGCTGCACAAACATGAGGACCTGAGTTCAGATTGAAGTGTTCACTTTAACCTAGTTATTATTTACACAGATTCTATTTTCTTAGCGTGAAATTCTGAAGTCCTGGGCACACGTGGATCAGGGAGGACACCCAAAGGCATTCCTAATGCTGTCCTTTAAGGCAGTCTGCCACTGACATGGGAGACACATGCTAAACCACGCACACGCACACGCCCACAATCTACAGCATTATAGTGAAAAAAGTGTAGATGAAATGTCAATTGTCATGTGTGGTATGCGGTTTCTGGCCCGGACTTTTGGGCCTAGCCTCAAGGTTTAGACCCACAGACCCGCAGACCCACAGACGCTTACATTAATTTTAGGCTGATTGGCCTAAGGTCCAGGCATATAACTTGCTAACTCTTTACCCTTAATCTAACCCATGATTCTTATTCTGTTCAGCCATGGGGCTCTGTACCTTTTCTCAGAGCAGCATAGTTGTCCTCTGCATCTTCTGGCTTGTCTGGCAACTCTGGAGTCTCTGTGGCATTTCTGCTCTGTTCTTCCTGTTCCCAGAGTCTTCTTAGTCTGGTAGCCCTGCCCACACTTCCTGTCTGCCTTTGGCTGATCAGCACTTTTTATTAAACTCATAGGCGGGACGATTATTTACAATGTAACATCATAAATCCACTACAGTCATGGATTGTTATCATTAGGTAGAAATACTCTTTAACGACACCAGCCTCTGACCTTCCTTTCTTTTATTTATTTAATGAATCTAATCTTATATTCTTCTGTGATAATTTGTTTCAAAGTTCAAAACAGTACACTAGATGAAAGCTGAGCTCCATTGAACGTCAATTCCAAGCTTTCTTTTTACCCATATTCCTCAGTACATGCAATTCTTAACAACAGTGGACAGCAAGTACTTCACATCTCCTGAGCACAAGCCTCCTTTCCTGCTTCGTCCTGTTCCTTGGGACACTCAGTGATTTTCTTCTCCCCAACTCTTACTCTGCATAGGGTCTTCTCCATCCTTCCACCATCCCTTCTATCAATAGGTAAGATTCCATGCTCAGTCCTAAACAGGACGTCTCCATCAATCATCACACCTTTCCTCTCAAGGCTAAGTGATCTACGTGGAAGAGGCGGTAGATGGATTGCAACAGCTAGAGGTGATGGGTGACCTCAAGGAAACAATGTTTTCCAGACACAACAGGACAGATACACATGTGAATTCACCGAGAGCTGATAGCATGTTTAAGAATTACCTGAGCTGAAGCCAGAAGAAACTCCAGCATAGATGAGGAGATATGGACATGAAGTTCTAGCCCTAGCTGGGGAATTGTTGGCATCTGATTGTTGCTGGGAGGGGGAGAGTCAGTTTTATTTAATGGTGTGACCCACACTCCAGGGGAAGCATCAGGCTCAGAAGGAGTCTTCCAAAGCAAACTGGAGAGAGAGAGAGAGAGGGGGGGGGGGGATAGATAGACAGACAGACAGACAGACAGACAGACAGACAGACAGATAGATAGATAGATAGATAGATAGATAGATAGATAGATAGATAGATATGAAGTGGTGGAATGGGTAGAGAATGATGAAGGATCTTGGAGGAGTTAGGATTGTGAGGATGAATATGATCAAAAAATACATTGTGTGAAATTCCCAAAGAATTCATAACATCATTATTTTTAGACCACAATTGCCATCCTAAACAGAGCCCTCCAAGTGACTCATGTCAGCTGAATAGGATGCAATGGAAATGAGGCTTAGTAACTTCAGAATCTACACCATCAAAGATGCTATCATCTCTGCTTACTTCTCACATTACTATTCATCTTGAATCACAGTTTCCAAGCTCTGAAAGACTCAGGTACCCAAATGCAAAGTTTGTAAGTTCCAACTCAGTACCTTCCAACATCCATCATGGGCATTACAGTAAAAGAGCTTAGGTGATTCTCACTGTAGATTTCAAGATGCATACTCTAATGCCAAGAGAAGCAGAGAAAGCTGTCCACACCGAGGCCTAAAAAAATTGCAATCTCATGAGCAAAATACTTAAAACCACAGCTTAGAAGTTTATTGTACACTATGAGAAAGCTGAAATGTTTAGAATCCAGCCATCTTGACCTTCCTAAGACCCATTTCTTTGTTGGATCATGTAACAAATGCCAACTTTATGATAGCAATTTGATATACCTCAAAATTTGGTATGTCCTAAATAAAACCCAGTCTTTTCTCCAAAGCTTATTTTGTTGAAGCTTTCTCTCAGTGAATGGTACTGCCGTTCATTCTGCTCAGCGAAAGATAAGTCTGGGAGCAGTGCTAACATTCTGCTTCTATATATTCAGCTAATTCCAATTCCACTGATCCTGCCTTTTCTATGGCTTTTGATTCCATTCACTTACCCTTTCCTCATTGTGCCCACAAAGGCTGTCACCTGGCACCTTAATTACAGTGTGGACTCCAGTTAATCAATAATTTCCTACAATTATATGCCTAAAACTCCAAAGCCTGAACCTGGTTCTAAAATCTTGCATAGCCTCAACCTCTCACTGCAGCCAATTCTCACCATCATTTTTCCATCTTCTAGGCCCCAGCACTGTGACCTTAAGCAATCTTTTTGTGGCCTAATCCTCTCTCTTACCACAGAGCACTGGCAAGAGCTGTTTCTCTACTCACAAAACAATTCCACACCCATTTCTCAACAAACCAACTATCTCCCCTTAAATGTGGCCTCTTCAGGAAAGTTCTTTGCTTCCAGACATATAAGATTTGTCTATTACATGCCTTGTATCACTTACGACACTGGTAATTTAGCAAAAATGTCCAAAAGAATCATCAAGGTCTTCTCTGCTCAGCTCATCAAGGCACACTTCCTTCTTCTGCTTTTCACTAAGGTCCTAGATCTTAGAGTCATAGGGAATGCATAATAATTACCAGCTGAGTCAATGAGCCTTCCGTCTGGCCCATCTTTAATTCTAGCACAGTATCTTACTCCAAATAGACCTTAATAAATTATAAATGAATGGGGCATACAGTAGAAGGGAGAAAGTTGGACTCCAAACCTCAAAAGTAGTGAAGGTTCTGCAAGGTTTGTTGTTGGAAGAATTAAAAAATATACTAGCTACAATTTTGCAGACTTTTTACATGTCAACTAACTTTAAATTAGTTTACTTTTCCTTTATCTAGGCATTCATAATCCCAAATTTTATTAAATGAAAATTATTCAAAAATAAGATTAAATAGAAAGACAGCAGTCCTGTGAATTTGTATAATTCAGACCTATTTATTGAGGTTATTTTTTTTTCTCTGAGCTTTGAGAATAAAATCTTTTCTAGATTATATGTCCTGGGAATTATGGTGACTCTGTAGACATATAATGGCTCTACAAGTCCAGTCATAAGGCATCATTAGTTCGAATTATTCAGAAACAACTTTCCCAGTCTTGCCAATGTCTCACTAATCTTGAGATCCTTTAAACATGAGTCCGTATTTTCTTAGTTCCTTGGAACCCTTTACCTCTCATCCTATAAAGGTCTATCACTGCTGGATGGTGGTGGCACATGCCTTTAATTGCAGCATTCAGGAGGGAGAAGCAGGCAGATTTCTGTAAGTTTGAGCCCAGTTTGTCTACAGGTTGAGTTCCAGGACAGCCAGGACCAAACAGAGAAACCCTGTCTTGAAAAACAAAACAACAAAAGTCCTATAATTAAAGTGCTGTTTTTATATATATATCAAGATCTCCATCTCTTTTTTCTCCCTCTTTGTTGCTCCTCTCACTCAACCATCTTCTTTTCTCATGATTTGTTTCCACCCCTTCTTGGTTGCAACCTGTTATAACCCCAATTTGCTAAGAAGGTCTTCTCTATTTTCCATTCCTGGGGGAATCTCTGATTGTCTCTCTTAAGTTCCTTCTGATCCCAAGCTGCTCAGGGGTTGTGGTTTGCAGCTTGAGTATTCTTTGCTTTTTGTCTAAAATCCACTTATGAGTGAGTACATCCCTTGTCTATCTTACTAGGCTTGTGATACCTCGCTCAGGATTCTCGAAATCCATCCATTTGCCTGCAAATTTTAGGATGCCATTTTTCTTCCTACTGAATAGTACTCCATTGTATAGATGTATCACAGTTTGTTAAGCCATTCTTCAGTTGAGGGACATCTATATTGTTTCCAGGTTCTTGCTGTATGCTGCTATGAACATAGTTGAGTTAATGCCTTTGGTGTATGAATGGGTATCCTTTGGGTATATGCCCAATAGTGGTATTGCTAGATCCTTGGGGAGATTGATTCCCAGTTTTCTGAGGAACAGCCATACTGCTTTCGGGAGTGGCTGCACAAGTTTACACTCCCACCAACAATGGAGGAGTGTTCCCCTTGTTCAGCATCCTCTCTAGCATAGGCTGTCATCTGTGTTTTTGATCTTAGCCATTCTGACAGGTATAAGATGGTATCTCAAAGTTGTTTTGATTTGCATTTCTCTGATGGCTAAGGATGTTGAGCAATTTTTTAAGTGCTTTTCAGCCATTCGTAATTCTTCTGTTGAGAATTCCCTTTTTAGCTCTAAACCCATTTTTTAATTGGGTTATTTAGGTTTTGGGGCTCTAGTTTCTTGAGTTCTCTATATATTTTAGAGATCAGTCTTCTGTCAGATGTAGGGTTGGTGAAGATCTTTTCCCATTCTGTAGGCTGTTGTTTTGTCCTATTGACTATGTCCTTTGCCTTACAGAAGATTCTCAGTTTCAGGAGGTCCCACTTATTAATCGTTGCTCTTAGTGTCTGTGCTACTGGTGTTATATTTAGGAAGTGGTCACCTGTGCCAATGCGTTGGAGGGTATTTCCCACTTTCTTTTTTGTCAAGTTCAGTGTAGCTGAGTTTATGTTGAGGTCTTTGATCCACTTGGATTCAAGTTTTGTGCAGAGTGATAGATATGGATCTATTTGCAATCTTCTACATACTACCATCCAGTTATGCCAACATCATTTGTTGAAGATTCTTTTTTTCCATTGAATATTTTTGACCTCTTTGTCAAAAATCAGGTATTCATCGGTGTGTGGGTTAATGTTGGGGTCTTAAATTCTATTTCAGTGATCTACAAGTTTGTTTTTATGTCAGTACCAGGCTGTTTTTATTACTGTGGCCTCTATAGTATAGCTTGAAGTCAGGGATGGTGATTCTTTCTGAAGTTCTTTTATTGAGCCAGACTGTTTTGGCAATCCTGGGTTTCTTGTTATTCCATATGAAGTTGAGTATTGTTCTTTCAAGGTCTGTAAAAAAATTGTGTTAGGATTTTGATGGGGATTGCATTGAATCTATAGATTGCTTTTGATAAAATTGCCATTTTTACTGTGTTGATCCTACCTATCTAGGAGCATGGGAGATCTTTCTATTGTCTGATACCCTCTTCAATTTCTTCAGTGACTTACAAAATTTTTGTCAAACAGGTCTGCCACTTCTTTGGCTAGAGTTATGCCAAGATATTTAACGCTATTTGCAGCTATTGTAATGGGTGATGTTTCCCTTATTTCTTTTTCAGCCCTTTTATCCTTAGTGTATAGGAGGGCTATTGATTGCTTTGAGTTAATCTTGTACCCTGCTACATTGCTGAAGGTGTTTATTAGCTCTAGGAGTTCCCTGGTAGAATTTGGGGGGGGGGTCACTTACGTATACAATCATATCATCTATAAATAGAGATAGTTTGACTTCCTTTCCAATTTGTAGTCCCTTAATCTCCTTTTGTTTTCTTATTGCTTTAGCTAAAACTTCAAGAAAATATTCAATAGATAAGGAGAGAGAGGACAGCCTTGTCTTGTTCCTGATTGTAGTGGGATTGCCTTGAGTGTTTCTCCATGTAGTTTGATGTTGGCTGTCAGGTTGCTGTATATTGCCTTTATTATATTTAGGTATTTTTCCTTGTATTCCTGATCTCTCCAGGACTTTTATCATAAAGGAGTGTTGGATTCTGTCAAAGGCTTTTTTCAGCATCTAAGGAGATGATCATGTGGTCTTTTTCTTTCTATTTGTTTATATGATGGATGACATTCACAGTTTTCTATGTTGAACCATCCCTGCATCTCTGGGATGAAGCCTACTTGATCATGATGGATGATTTTTTAGATTCGATGTGCCAGAATTTCATTGAGTATTTTTGCATCAATGTTCATGAGGGTGATTAGTCTGTAATTCTCTTTCTTTGTTGCATCTTTGAGTGGCTTGGGTATCAGGGTGATTGTGGTCTCATAAAAAGAATTTGGCAATATTCTTTCAGTTTTTACTGTATGGAACAGTTTGAGGAGTATTGGTATTAGTTCTTTGAATATCTTGTAGAATTCTGCACTGAAACCTTCTGGTCCTGGGCTTTATTTTAATTGGGAGACTTTTAATAAACTTCAATTTCCTTTGGACTTACAGGTCTTTTAGGTCATTTATCTGATTTTGATTTACTTTTGGTAAATGGTACCTGCCCAGAAACCTGTCCATTTCTTTTAGGTTTTCTATTTTAGTGAAGTATAGATTTTCAAAGTATGACTTGATAATTCTCTGCCTTTCCTGGGTGTCTGTTGTTATGTTCCCCTTTTCATTTCTGATCCTGTTAGATCTCCCCCCCCCCCCCCGTCCTCTCCTCTCTCTGCTTTTTGGTTAATTTGGATAAGGGTTTATCTATCTTGTTGACTTTCTCAAAGAATCAATTCTTTGATTCATTGATTTCTTTGCATTGTTCTCTTTGTTTCCATTGTATTGATTTCAGCTCTAAGTTTATTTTCTGTCTATTCCTTCTAAGGAGAGTTTGCTTCTAACTGTTCTAAAGCCTTCAGATATGCTGTTAGATCTCTTGTGTGAGATTCTCTAGGTTTTTCAAATAGGCATCTAATGCTGAATTTTCTTATCACTGCTTTCATTGGGTCCCATAAGTTTGGCTATGTCGTGGATTCATTTTCATTAAATTCTATGAAGCCCTTGATTTCTCTCTTAATTTCCTCCTTGATCTAGAGGTGGTTCAATTGAGAGATGTTCAGTTTTCATGAATTTGTAGGCTTTCTGTGATTTTTGTTTTTGTTGAACTCTAACTTTAGACCATAGTAGTCAGATATGAACAAACAAGGGTTTGTTCTCATTCTTTGTATCTATTGATATTTGTTTTATGACCAAGTATGTGGTCAATTTTAGAGAAAATTCCATAGGGTGCTGAGAAATATGTATATTCCTTTGTGTTTGAGTGGAAGGTTCTGTATATATCTATTAAGTCCATTTGTGACATAACATCTGTTAGATTCCTTATTTCTCTGTTGAGTTTCTGTTTCACCCATTCAAGGGTAAAAGTGAGCTATTGAAGTCTCCCACTATTAGTGTGTGGCATTTGATATGTGGTTTTAGCTTTAGTAGTGTTTCTTTTATATATGTAGGTGCCCTTGTGTTGGGGACATAAATATTCAGGATTGGGACTTCATCATGGTGGATTTTTCCTGAGATGAATAAGTAATATGTATCCTGGTCCTTTTTAATTGAGTTAAATTTGAAGTCTATTTTGTTAGATATTAGGATGGCTACACCAGCTTGTTTCTTAAGACCATTTGATTGGAAAGTCTTTTCTCAACCCTTTACTCTGAGCCTGTGTCTGTCTTTGAAGTAGAGGTGTGTTTCTTATATGCAGCAGAAGAATGGCTTCTGTTTTTGTATCCATTGTGTTAGCCTGTGTCTTTTATAGGTGAATTGAGTGCATTGATATTAAGGGATATTAATGACCAATGATTGTTATTTCCTGTTACTTTTGGTAGTAGCATGTGTGTATTTCCCTTCTTTGGGTTTTTATTCTGTGAAATTATTGATTGCTTGTGGTTTCATGGGTGTATCTGGTTTCCTTAGATTGGAGTTTTCCCCTAGTGCTTTCTCTAGGGCCATTTTTGTGGACAGGTTTTGTTAAAATATGGTTTTGTCGTGAAATATCTTGTTTACTCCATCTATGGTGATTGATAGTTTTGCTGGGTATAGTAGTCTGGGATGGTAGCCATGCTCTTTTAGTGTCTACATAACATCTGACCAGGACCTTCTTGCTTTTATTGTTTCCACTGAATAGTCTGGTGTTATTCTGATGGGTCTGCTTTATAGGAATATGGCCTTTTTCCTTTGTAGATCTTAGTATTTTTAGTTTGTCCTGTAGGTTTAGTGGCTTGATTATTATGTAGTGAGTAGAATTTGGGGGGGGGGGCTAGATTATTTGGTGTTTTGTAAGCTTCTTATATCTTTATAGGCCTTTCCTTCTTTAGGTTGGGCAAGTTTTATTCTATGATTTTGTTGAAAATATTTTCTGTGCCTTTGAGATGGTACTCTTCTCCTACTTCAATTCAAATTATTTTCAGGTTTGGTGTTTTCATGGTGTCCCATATTTCCTGGACGTTTTGTGTTATAACTTTTTTGGTTTTAATGTTTTCTTAGACTGACATATCTATTTCTTCTACTACACATCTATTTCTACTACTACATTATTCTACATGAATCTTCTACCCCAGAGATTCTCTCTTCTATCTCTTGCATTCTGTTGGTTATGCTGGCATCTGCAGTTCCATTTCTTTATTTTCTTTCAGTGATCTATTAACCTCTTCCATTTTTGTACGTATTTTATTCGATTTCTTTAAGGAAAGTTTTTATATCCTCTTTTAATTCTATTATCTTTATAAAGTTGTTTTTAAGGTTGCTTCCTTCTGTTTCCTCTTTGTTGGTATGCTCAGGTCTTGATGTTGTAGAACCACCAGCTTCTTCTAGTGGTGTCTTGTTGGTGTTTATATTGTTATATGTATTCTTGCACTGTCACCTGCCCATTGCTTCCTTGGTTAACTCTTAGTCAGCTCTTAGTCAGCTTTAGTCAGTTGTGGGCCTGGGGGCTGTGTGTCTCCAGTAATCACAGGGGTTACTCTTAGTCAACACTTAATTAGCTGTAGACCAGGGGGCTTCAGGGTCTCCAGTTGTCAGTGTGTGATTAAAGTGATGTTTATAAATCCAGTGTTATCCCAATATTAATTCTTGTGATGGGATTAAACAGTATCAATTCAAACAAACATTTTGGTAATCACCACTTACTCTTCCTGCATTGCACTTGATATTTATATCTCTAAGAGAAAATGCTTTCTCAATTTCAAAATAAAATTGGACTCTAAGAAAGTTAAAAATCTGAATTAAACTGTTACAAAGTTTTAGCCTTCAGACTTTGAGGACAAGTTATGATAGGATAAAGGTCTCAAGGGGTAAGTGACTATTATTGCCTTAGCTCAAAATCTACATTCCCATTGGATGAAGCATTTATCTTGACATTAATTATTCCCTACAAACTGTTGATCATGTTGCAAAGTGGACCATTTTATAACCGATGACCTACCATACTCATAACTCTTAGTCTCTTCTACAGCAAAAGGCTAGGGGTCTCTTCTATACAGCTCCATGGTAGAAATAAATGTTCTTAAACCAGCAACCAATCAAATAAAGGCAAATAAAAAATCAAGTGAAGAGAGATGTAGGTTCTCCCTCCTTTGCACTGTGTGGAGCCTCTTGGAGAGATTTCCTTACTCTTGTCACTGCTCCCTGTAGCAGCTTTACCATAAATCTGAGGCATGAAAAGAGTCTTAAACATATTAGTCTTGCCGGGCAGTGGTGTCACACACCTTTAATGCCAGCACTTAGGAGGCAGAGGCTGCAAATCTCTTAGTGTGAGGCCAGCCTGGTCTACAGAATAAGTTCCAGGACAGCCAGAGCTATACAGATAAACTCTGCCTCCAATATATACGTTATATCTTACATTATTTTATATATATATATATATATATATGTATATATATATATATATATATATAAAACAAAAATATGTCTCAACCCAAGATTATATCTGGCTCTTATTTACAGATAGACTTTAAAATTTCCTGGTTTATTGGTCTCTCTTACATCATAATGGAAAGGCTAAGTCCATCACCTCTCACTTGCCACTATAAAATAAGACTTCACCCAGATAAAGAGATAAAAGAAATGAACCCTTGCTTAGCATCTAACATTGTAAGTTGGTTCTCAAGAGAACAAAGCCTGGGCCAGGCTAGGTTAGTCATCCATTATTCAAAGTCTAGTCATCAAAGAGCTGTATGTCAGATCCCCAAATGATTATCTACAATCTGCTGAGGGCTCCTCTGGGAGAAAAGAGCCCTCCCAAACCAGCTCAGACACTACTGCCATTGATCCTTCTGATCTGAACCTAAGAAATACATAAAGCAGATATGAGTGATCTCACAGACCCAGGAGACTCTCCTTGAGTGATTTTCATGCAGGTCCAGCAGAAGATGATTCAGAGGACAGGACTACATCACACATTTGTCTTAATCACTGAAGAGTTTTCATTTATAATTCATGGGTACCTAGACTGCTTGGGATACCTTATTTAAAAAGATGTCTCCTTTTTATTCTTCTCTATTTATTTATTTTTTTTACCTCTTTATGACCACAAGGAAGAGATGACTCTTAAATATGGTATAAGAATGAACTGTTCCCAAAATAGAAGTTGGTGCCCATTAATTACAGTGCTATCCACCCAGTATTTATAAAATCATCATCGCCTACAAAGAGAGGAACTTAGAATTTTATCCTACACTATATATTTAACAGCCTTTTAAAAAAGCAACAGAAGAGTAATTGTCTTAACAACTCTGAAATTTATCAATCCTTCCCTGTTAAAAGTCTGGATGACTAGCTTCCCAAAGTTAAGCAAGTAAACATTAGGGACCAGGAGGACTATCTGAGAGCAAAATTGCCAGTTCATATTTAACTGATACAGATATCAATCAGGGATGCAATGTGGTCATAGGTACTCAGAGGAATTTTTTAAATGTGAAACCAACTTTAATTGTTACTATTTTTACTATATTTTTAATGAACATCTATTCTTTTAGTTTAATATTAAATGTATAATCCAGGAACACAGGTGTCTTGGATCATTTCTGGCATCAGCATGCATTACAAGGTCATATGAGAAACACAGAGCCATGGCTTGGGTAGACATCACATCCCATAGGATCTCAAGCAGGCGTACCACCAGCAGGAAGGGATGGGATTTTTTAAAAGGACGTACTGAGGATAGAGCTTCTTTGAAAAGTATGGGAAGTCTCCAGGAGCTGAAGAACCTGACTGGTCTTATGCTTTTCTTCCCAGTGCATAGAGGGTAGGCTCAAGGACAGCTCCAGCATGACAGCCCATCAGAGATCAATTTCTCTCTGCAACCTTAGATTACCTCAAACACTGACCAACTCCTAGGAGAGTTATGGAAGCTCAGAGTTGTGCCTTCAGTCTTCTGTGGCCTCAGTAGCAGGCAGGGGCCCTGCTACTATCTGCCTACTAGAGAGAAAGGGTGGACATCAGCTCCATGGAAGCCTAAACACCCCAAACGGTCAGGTGCAGCACACAGGAGGAAGTGACTGGTAAATGATCATGCAGGACAATTCCATCAAGAGACACTAGGGCCTTCTCAGCTTGGCCTTGGTATAAAGAATTTCTCATCTTTAGTTTAGAATGACTGGGTGACATTTTCAACAGGAAATAGTTTCCTTAACAAGTCTCATTGAATTGAAGCAACTGAAAGTCAAGTGGGAAAACAAAAAAGCCTGACCACTTTTATGTAATTTAAAATTGTTATTTAAATATGCAAGTGTAGGCACAGAATAGCAAATGGTGGAGGGGATCTGTCTGAAAAAAATGCAAAGCTTTCGTACAGAGAATGTTAAAGAGCTATGTGATCTAGATTCTAATAATTTATTCAACACATCCACTCCCCCTCCCCCATGTTTCTTTTCTCTTTGCCATGGATTTCCCTCATCCTGTTGTTGAATACATCGGCAGAAAATAGAAATAAACCCGTGTTTAGCCAAAGCTCTACCCTATAAACAACTTTAACTGTATTTTAATGCTTGGTAGGCACAGAATTTCTTCTTTGCTGTCTGCTCATTATAATAAATTTCAAAACGCAAATTATTATGCTTTGCTTACATGGGGCCAGCAGTTCTTCTCTGTCTATGCACTGCCTAGGCAGAGGGTATGATTGGGGACCAAGTAAAGGCACATGATAAAGAACATGAACTTGGCTTACACTAGGTCATGGCTGCAAGCAGTGGAGTTTTGTCTGATACAGAACAGGAACAGGACAGAGTGTTAAAAAGCCCAGCAGGGCTCTGAGGCCATACAAGTGATAGAACTGCCCTTGCCACCCCCCACTCCACCAGTTGCAACACTAGAGAAAGCAGGTCCTGAACATAGCCTGGTAGCACAATAGAGCCAATTCTGTTAGTGGAGATATGAGTGCGCCAGCCCCGAAGTTGTGAACATGGGAGAGCTGTCCCAATTACTCACTTGTCATGTAGCAGCATGGATGGGGTGAGATGCCCTTTTCTCCATCCCAGGGACCAATAACACCTGAGGGAGAGCTGGCCCTGCCCCTTATCAGCAGTGGCACTCAGGAGAGTGTCCCCTATACCATGACTGGGCAACACAGTAGAGCTGGCTCTGAAAGTGTAGTATAGTGGAGAGCAAGTACTATTACACCTTGACCTAAAGGCCTGGCCCTTTGGCCAGTGGGAATCATCTATGGCCTTGGGTCATCAGTATACAGGGCATGGCCAGAGGGCCAGTTTAAAATCCAGGCACACAGTATGTGAAGACTTGCCTTTGGATGGAGGACCTGACTCACTGAGTGAGGCCTAGTGGAACCATCCTTTCCAGGAACTGCACAACTGCTTAATCTCTCTTGTATCAGAGAATGCTCTTTGAACTCTCTAATAATATTTTTTATCAGTCACTCGTGGTTAGTATCACTATAGAATAGGTGTGGGAGAACCTATCCTGAGAACATAAAAACAGGAGAACTGGCCCTGCCCTTACTCATCAGTGCAAGGAGTGAACTAGCCAGGGCAACGCAGGAGAGAGAGCTCACTTTAGTGGTGAGGACCAGGGAGAGATGGGGGCTGACCAATCCTACCACTGCCCAGGCCTAGAACCAGGGTTATCAGTTGGCTCACTCCAACATCCACCCCATCTGTGATCTTATAGAGCACGTGAAGATCTTCTAAACCATTTCTGAAGGCCCAGAGCTGTAGGATCTTCATGACACAGGGCAACAACAGGATAACCAAGAGGAATCCCAGTGAAGACCCAATATCAATAGTGAGGCAGAAACCAGAGGCCTAGAATTAGGCCTCTTTGCAATGAACACTTGGAGGTATAGATATATGAATAAAGGGGTTTACCTCACGTTTCACTGGGCCACACTACAGCATATATATATATGTATATATATGTGTGTGTATGTGTATATATATGTGTGTGTGTGTGTGTGTGTGTGTGTGTGTGTGTGTGTGTGTGTGTGTGTCTGTAAGCATTCTCAGAGACTCAAAGTCCAGAGTGGGAACATGTTATGGCCAAGCAAGGCAGCCTACCCTCACTTAGAGGGTAGGCTTTTAAAGGACAAACAGACAGAAGAAGAGATGGACCTCATGTAAGGAAGCCTCAGATCTCTACCAGGGAGGATGCAAAGGCAAGTCTACCAGCAGTGGGTGGGGAAGACTCATGTTTACATGGTGCTGGAAGAGCATTTACCTTCCTATCCCTGAAGGCGTTCCCACTAATTTTACACGTGTGTTCTAGCTTTTTATAACAGGGGATGGAGACTGTATTCTCAACCACGGTAAGCAGCAGGCCTTAAGCATTTGAAGATTATGTATTTAAATTTGTTTTAGAGTATAAACTTTGGATGTAATGCTTTCTAATAAGTGTGATATTGTGATTGATAACAAGACATATACATTTGGGTTTCTTAAGAGTTTCTTAAAAACCTTGGCCCCTCTGATGTGCTGAGTATTGCATCTGATTCTAAGCAAATCGTTGGAAGCTCGGTTTGAAATAGCCACATGATAGGCATGCTGAGACTTTCAGTCTCACCCTCAACCCTGGGGAGGCAGAGCTAAAGGTTGGGCTGATTGTAAATGAACAAGAGCAAGTGAAGTATTTCCCTGAGTTTCATGAGACACTAGCATATTAGTCAAACTCACTAAGGTGGCCAAGGAAACACCTAGTTAGGAATATAATTCACAATTCACAATTGGAAATTGTTGTCTTCTGGGTCTAAATGGTGTTCAACTTGAATTATATTATAGGACATCTGTCTGGCTTCTGCTAGGGAGCTGAGTGAAGAGTGAATGTGTGAACTGGTTTTTCTCCTCTCTCTTTTTAGTTAAGTCATCAAATATTGACCATGAAGGGCTGAGTGTTGGAAAAGAATAATCCTCATGCCACACAAAGAAAACAACGTAAAAGTGGCTTGGCAAGTCAATTTCTTTTGCAAAACACTGCACCATGCTTCAGACTGAGCTAGTGGACACACATGTGTCTGTCTTTTATTCCCAATGCATGGGGTGGGGGAAGATGGCTGTTCCCCATTTGCTGAGGTTCAACCTTACAGTCTACATACATCCAATTAGCTGGTTTGGAAAGTTGTATCCAAAGCTCAACAAAGGGGCTGGGGTAGGGGTGAGGACAGAGGAGAGACAAACACACAACCATGAAATCTATTTGTATGAAAAGACTGAATCTCTCCCGCCGCAGAAAGAATTTTACAGACTAGAGTGTATAAGGCCTCCCCAATGGGAAGCTGGACTTGAGAAGCCAGTGAGGAAATCCAGCTAGATATCTCTCTCTCTCTCTCTCTCTCTCTCTCTCTCTCTCTCTCTCTCTCTCTCTCTCTCTCACACACACACACACACACACACACACACTCACACACCCCACACCCCACACCATATACCACACACACACTTTTGTTGAAAATGCATGCATGAAGTTCTCAATAAAAGTAAACAAATGCATTTAATTTCTTTTCAAGTACATGAGGCTTGGTGTAGACTAGAAAGAGAACTGAGGTTAGATCAGATTATCAAAAAGGGGATGTCATCCAAGGCATCCCTGCCTTGTTTATTTTGGAAATACCCAGAGGAATATCTCAGCACAGTAGGTCCTCCAGTCACAGGCTAGGGAAATGGACATATTAACTTAAGTAAATATTTGTACAGCAATACACACTCAAAGATTGCTGTCATTATGAGCTTGCTATTTCTCTGCTTCCTTGTGGTCTTTTCTCTGTGTCTGGTTACGTTATTAAAAAATATTAAGTACCTTCTTCAAGCCACATGTCCACTGTGCTTTGGAGATATAAAGTTCTCATACTATATACAGCTCCCGCTTTTTGATCTACACTGCAAACAGTGTCTCTCCTCTGAAGATGGAGGAATGTGAGTTAGGTGTACCCAGAGCAGGGCATCATTCATCAGGAGGAAGGGTCTGGTGGTCCAGTGCATCTTTGACAGGTGACTGTAAGGTTACTCAATGATGGGGGTGAGGGAAGTTTCAAGCAAGCTGAACTGAGAAAGCTTAGCTTTGGGGTGACTGTCAGGCACTGTGATGCAACAAATGTTTCTGCAAATTAAACCCCTAGGAACAGTCAGAAATGGAGGTCACGCAAGAACGTTCCAAGCATTTCCTGGACTTTCCCTCCCCTTCCTCCTCTTCCTTTTTCTATTTCAGCAGAAGGTATAAGGCTAAATACTTAAGAAAGCCTACTATTGAGGAAAATAGATTTGTTATTTTAATAACACTCCTAAAATGGCTCTGTTTAACCATCTGTTGTTAACTTCACAATCCTGCATTTTCTCCTC
This sequence comes from Phyllotis vaccarum, assembly GCA_033318265.1. Taxonomy (NCBI): domain Eukaryota; kingdom Metazoa; phylum Chordata; class Mammalia; order Rodentia; family Cricetidae; genus Phyllotis; species Phyllotis vaccarum. The sequence goes on from JARWLC010000006.1 coordinate 65,002,513, forward strand.
CTTCCTAAATATCAGTATCACCCACCAATCCACCCACCCCCCAAAAAAGTTGTCATGATATGGGAAGGAGAGTTTTGGTGGGGAAAAACAAACCAGAGTATTAGATTGCTTAGAATACAGTTTTATTAACTATTTCTTAGGGCATTCTCATGCTGCATCAGCTTTGAAGGTGGAGACAAATTTATGACATTAAATACAAAAGCTGTGCTAGAGGATGCAGAGGAGTGGGGAGGGATTCAGAGGAGCCGAGAGTCAGAGCAGCCATTTAGGTCCATGTTCACATCCCACAACTGAGAAAATGTTCCTGGATCTTCATGGGAACTCACAGGAACAGTCAACATGAGCCAAAACTGGTGCAAGAGCCAAGTAAGTCTCTCTACTCATGGGCCAGGCTGTACTTCTCGACACCAAAATACCTTAAAGTCCGTCATCAAAAAGGTCAGGGCTTCTGTGATAGGATGTTAAATACCTTAAGGAAACCCCCAACACATTAACTTTGGCTTAGTCACTAGCAAACTCAAGTGAATGGACCAGGGGCCAGGAGCATGGGTCATCTGACAAAGAAGCATGTAAACATGAAGTTTGGACCTAGATATGCAGTACCCACACAAAAGTCTGCAGTACACAGACAAGTGCTGTGGTCCCAGGACTATAGATGGAGACAAGAACATCTCTAAGGCTTAAGGCCAGTCAGCCTACCTAACCAATGAGCTACAGTTTCTGTGAGAGACACTGTCCTGAATAATAAGGTGGAGTGCAATTGAGGAAGACATACAACACTGCCCTCTACATACATGGACACATAAACATGTATACACAGATTTTTTTAAAAAAATTTAATAGTGACTTTACCACTATGCATGTGTAATAAATATAGATTTTAAAAAGTAAGCCATTTAATAATGTACATGAAGTTTAATGTGATCATTTATATTCATCAACTTGACTGGATTAAGGGATATTCAACAAGAAGCTATTAAAAGATGACCTTCATGTGACTTCCCAGGGCTCTTTGCGAAATAGACTGGCATTTGAATCAATAGGATGAGTAAAGAAGATTTGCCTTCGCTAATGAATCTTCACTTCACTAATTCACTTCACCGCCACCCGATCTGATGGATGCAAAGGTGAAGGAGTGAACTCTTCTTTTTCTCTTCAAATGTTGATATACCTATCACCTTTTAACCTTGGACACTGGGGCCAGCTTCAGGGAGGAATGCTCCTGCCTGCTCTGGTTTTTAGGCCTTCCAACTAAGTTACAGAAATCAGCTTTACTGGCCTTCCTGCCTGAAGATCAGGGCACTTCTCATAAGCCATGATATTGTGACCCAACTCCCATAACTTTATATTCTAAGAACCAAAGAAAATAGGCATGCCTCTGTATTATTTACTTACCTAGGTGCTTTAGCAGTGTTGAAGTATTAGAATACCAGACAAGGCGACTGCAGGACAGCTATGTGATAGTTTTAGGAAAAAGAGTGTTCAACATTTCCTACAGGTGAGGCTACTTCTAAAGAATTAGGCACTACGTATGAAAAGAAAGACTGTGTAGAGACAAGCCTTAGTGGGTGTGAAATGTGTACACATAAAATGCTTCTCCCAGAGATGAGCAACAACACCCAGAGGTAATCAGACATCCCCAGATGGCCTCAGTGCGCATGCCCTATAGTCAAAGCTGACAATGGAAGGTAGTCAAAAGAGCACAAAGAAAGTTCAAAGCAATGTGTTGATGTGAGTAGTTAGGACCTAAGGGAAGGGGAGCGATTCAGCCAAGAGAAATCGAGATGCTACAGATGCCAAATGGCCTTTATCCAACATGGTAAAATGGTTGCCCAGAGTTCTGTGTTAGGACAGATGCTAAGCCCGCAATGTTGTGATCCATCATGGAGAAGCCACTTCTCTGAGGTCTAAATTACAATATTACCAAAAGGATAGAAAAACTAAATAGTAAAGATGTTTCTAGAAGGCAGAAATTTGGTTTATTCTTTGAGTGTGTACTCTTCACCTTGATGACAGAAATGGCTGCCACAGTAGGACAGCTTAGCTCCAGGTAGGTTATGGTCAGAGAAAATGCAGGAAGCACAGGTTACCTAACGGGAGAGGGGTGGGCAATATCAGCATACCCAGCCAGATCCAGCATGTTGATAACGGTGGTGTGATTTTCAGCCTTCCCAATGCCTTGACCTTCATAAAGTGATCTCCAACCACCAAATTATTTTGTTGCTCCTTTATATCTGCAATTTTGCTACTGTTATGAATAGTGAAGTAAATACCTGTATTTTCTGATGGTCTTATATAACTCCTATGAAAGGATCCTTCAACCCACCTCTCCGCCAAAGGGGTCATGACCCACAGGTTGAAAACTGTTGCACTAGAACACAGACTAAACTCCTGTCCTCTATGGATGGACACTTAGAAAAGGCACATGTTTAGGGCGAGAGATTTTAAGGAGAGGGGTTATTGCAAGCCAAGGAAAGAAGTTGGTTAATGACCTAAAAAGAAACAGAAGAATAACCCCATTGGTACATGGCATACAGTAAAACTTCTGCAGGCTGAATATAAGCTAATAGCAAAAAATAAAAACTAACAACATATACTCCATTGGTCAGTCTGATCAGTTTACTGACTTTCCTTGGAAATCCTATGACCTTTCAGCGTCTTAATTTTAAGAAGTAGCTGTAATATGAGAGAACTTCTCAAAGTCCACAGAAGGCAGACAACATACCAGAGAGGATTAAAACCAAAGTATCTGAAGTATGAAGGGTTGAGGTAAGGGATAAAGGCCATGGGAAAAATAACATCAAGGTCTTGAAACTCCAAGACGAACATAAATACCATAAGAACTAATGAAGAATCTGCAAGAGGACACAGGAAACGATGACTAAGATACACTTCCCCGTAACAGATGAACATACTCCTGTTTCAGCCACCTCTCTTTGGCCCTCCAGGTGCCTTACAAAGCCATCTCAGTGCTTTGCAAGTCAGCCATGCTGTAAGAAAACAGCACAATACAGCCCTAGGAAAAACCACAGGCAAAGATTTGCCAATGGAGCACAGGTTCTTTATGCCAACGTCCAAAGCCCTCCTATGGAATCTGCTGAATGAGTAAACTGTGATCCAAGATACCAAGGTCATGAGCCAAACAGAAGATGCAGGATGTGCTTGACAGACAAAACCCTGTGAACAGGAAATACCTGGCTTCTAAGCCATGTTAAAGCCAAGTCATACCATGATCAGGGGACACCTAACAATGGCTCCATTTCTGTTGTCTCTAGGGGTGGGGGGAGTGCTCATTGAAAATGCACATGTAAATGTTGAATGAAGACAAAACATACAGAATATTGTGACATAGGGGCCATTAGTCTTTGGACTGCTAGAACCAAATATGCTGTACCTGACTTCCATGGAGCTTTGGATCCAGAAAACCCCCAAAGATACCCAACTGCATAGATAGTCAAGACACTTAAAAAAAAAAGATGCAATATTTGCACATCATCTACACACATCCTCTTCTATACTTCAGATCATCTCTAGATTACATATAATACCTAATGCCTAAAGCACTCTGTGACTAGTTGTAATATTACATTTTTAGAGCAAATAATGACAGCTATTAGAGTCATGCTTGTTCAGTATAAATACACTTCTTCCAAATATTTTTGTGCTCTCATCCACTGAATCTTTTTATATGAAAACCATGGATGCAGAGGGCCAAGATTATAGTGTCTGTTACATTCTTAATTAAACAAATAGATAATGAATAGAACCAATAGTTCTCACATCGCTGTTGTTCTGGTCCAGTGGGCAAGACAGGTGAGTAAAATGGATAGTTACAAGCAATGGCCCAAAAGTTATCCTGTGTGTATAAAGAGTTCTTGAGAATATGACCAAGAGAATAGCTAATTGTAAAGAAGAGTTTTGGTAAGATTATGGACCCAGATGTAGTATGAGGTTTCTGGCCTGGACTTTTGGGCCTTGCCTCAAGGTTTAGGCCTGCAGACTCCCAGATGTGTAGACCCGCAGAGACACACAGATACATACGATAGTTTTAGGCTGATTGGCCCTAAGGCTCAGGCATATCACTTGCTAGCTCTCTACCCTTCATCTAACCCATGATTCTTCCTGTTCAGCCATGGGGCTCGGTACCTTTCTTTAGAGCAGCATAGTTGTCCTCTGCTTCTTCCAGCTTCTCCCTGGCATTCTGCTCTGTGCTTCCTGTTCTCAGAGTTTTTTGTCTGGTAGCCCCTCCCACACTTCCTGCCTGCCTTTGGCCCATCAGCACTTTTTATTAAACCAGTGGGTGGGACAATTATTTACCATGTAACAACACAATACCCCTACAGGTAGATCTGGAAGTTGGCTTCAGCTTTTACAGTATGCTCAAATACACACACACACACACACACACACACACACACACACACACACACACGCACAGTAAATAATCACAACTCAAACTCCTATAAAGTCTGATCCAATGGTTAGTTCATAATAAATACTCAAGACTTAGCTGATGGCCTTAAATCTATCAAAACGCATCTGTCTTATTTCTTTTTCTAAATGATAGATAGCATTAAGAAAGTAAAGGTAAAAGCTGAGATGACGGGGGTGGGGTAGGGGAGGGGTGTGCTTCAACACTTGACATTTGAAAAAAATCTTTTCTCTATTTAATTCACCAAAACTGCACCATAAATTATTCAGTCTATCCTAATTAACTCCCCAGAGAATTATCTTCAAGGCATGGTTAGTTGGTTGTTGCCTGAGGCTAAACTCCAAGCTAGCTCTGAGATGTGGGAGAGGTACAAAAGTTTTTTGTGTGCTTGAAGATTCAAGTTATGCAGTAACCCTGAGCAAGAGAAGAGACGAAATTATCCCATAGAGATGACTGTTGGAAAGGGGCACAGGGAATTTCATATTACATGCTGTTCCTGGTAATTTGTCAGAATACACCTCTTACAAATAAAACTCCAGGCCTAGGATCATTAAGGATTTTAAATATTTGAATGGAGACAATGAGGTTCTTCCTAGGACAAAGTGATCATTTTAGTTATTTTGCCTGAACGGACTAGGAAGTCCTAAAAAGAAAAGATTCAGAGCAAGCTCCCAGAGGACCCTTCACACTAGGCCTGGGGAAATAATGAAGAAAAAAAAAATCCTGTAGCTAAACCCTAAAATAGCTTTGTAGCAAGAATAACACCAACACAAGATGGTTGAATCAGGGAGTGAGGTGAGAGGTAGATAATTTGGCCCAGAAGAACAATAAAAAAAAAAAAAAAAAAAAAAAAACCCAGGAGGGCCAAGTCAAGGTTGGGAGAACAGGATGTGAAAAGGTAAAAGGTAAAGAGGGCAAGAGAGAGAGACATCGGGTAGAAAATGAGGACAGTCAGAGCTAAGCACCATGGGATCAGGGAAATGCCTGCCAGCTGAATTGCAAGTGGGGATAATCCCAAGCCCAATTGATGCATGATACACTCTACCCCTCACATACTTGGCTGCAACAACTTTTTCTTATTCATCTACTATGGTGCGGGCACAGCACCAGCTTTGCAGGAACCTGCTCCAGAGGTAACAGGGATATACACGGAGGGCCTTTCCCAAGCAAATAACAGGGAAGTAGTCACTTTCCAAATCCTACCCATTGTGTATAAGGCTGACTCGTCTCCAAAGGACCAGAGTCGTAGGTGGAATCCAGTTACACATTCTCTGCCATTCCCTTATGGTGTCATAACAAGTCTATTTTGGTTATGTGCCTGTTCCAGGCACACAGGTTTGAATAACACTTGAAACTCCTGAGTGACAAGTGCATTATAGATTATTACTAAGGAATAAATTTAGGACAACATCTGGGTTTATGCTGGGTAAGTATCCGAAGACAGGTCCTTAGGTAATTCAAGGGATGTGCTAACCATGTGTAAGAATGTTGGAATCTCAGCATCTTCTTTAATCTGTAGTGAAAGAATAAACAGGAGATTGAGCTTATCACCAGGAGCCAGTGATTCACCAGTCATATCTAGGCAACAAAGTCTTGAAGGATATTGTTGGCCAGCCAGGATTAAGGAACTTCCAGGTTTAGTGATGTATCAAGGTGATACTCAGGGAGCAGAAGCACAGCATGTTAACTTTTTGACCACATGCCATCTGCTTTTACCTATAAAGTAGCGCCAGTGAATCATTGTGTGTGGTGGTATCATGGGAACCTTCAAGTTCAGCCAGACAGAAATATGGGAGTTTTCGATCTGCAGCTGGTGTGTGGAGTGGTTTGTCTAGAGATGGTCCATCTGATTCTTGCTCACAAAATCAGCACCAGGTTAAGCTTCAGGATACCCGCTAGTGTTAGAACACTGCTGTGGGGAAACAGTAGTCCCTCCTGCAGCTTAGTTGAGCACCCTCCCTTCCACCCTTGTCTGCCCCATAACTCTAACAGAAAGAGGAACAAAACACCCACAGTTCTAGGTTTTTGGAAGGGGAAGCATCTTCTTTGAAAGTCTTGAGCCCCACCATGTTAGAAGTTTGGCTACTCAGCAAGATAGAAATTAAGAAAGCAATTAAGGAGTGCCTGCCCTCACATCTGTCTTCCTATAGTGGCTATCTACTTTTTCCTCCAGTGCAAAATTCCCCTTGCATAGCCTCCCACTTGATAGGACAAATGAGATTCAATCTAAACTCCCATCTCCACAGAGCATTTTGTGACTAAACCAGTTTTTGCACTGCAATGTCTCTGACCTTCTGCAGAAGCCCAACAGACATAACAATATCTCTAAAAGATTATAATGAGTTTAAAATAGAATGTTTTAAATACTGTTCAAAATTAAAAATAAACTAAGCAGGCTACATTTTATTGTCAATTCTAAAATGTGTTTGTCAAGAGAATTTCTGGGAATTAGAATAAAAGCATCTAAGGCAACGCCTTGCATCTGTGAGGCAGTTGGGAGCCATTTTGTTTTTCTGACCCTACCGGGGCTACTGTGGGGCCTAAGCAGACACATTTGTACTGTGTGAGGTCTAAGGGACATAAGACAGGCCTTTTGTACTTCCTCCCAAGATAGCCACGTGTTTCTAAGTGTCCCTCAACTGATTTCCTACCATCTATCAATTAGCTAGAAGCTTCCCCTCCAGTACCCACAGAGGTACTTCAGTTCACAAGCAAATGTTTATTTCATTAAGCCCTTCATCAGCAACGCCAAGTGCACAGAGTAGTTAACATTTTTTTAAACGCCCCACAATTGAGCTTGGCAGCTGAACCTCCGCATGGCCAGCTTCAACAAACACAGCACGATGTGTCAGCACTGCCTAAGACAAGTGGATGTTAGTTGTTTAGAGAGCAATCATCTAGGTTGAGAGCAGAAATGAAACTGTGGGCCCCAAAGACCTATTCTTAGATTCAACTGCAGACAATGGCCAATCATGTACTTAAATTTGATTAAATACCATAAATACACTCTATTTGGACAATGAAGCTACTTTGAGCTAGACTACGCTACCATGATTTATAGTCTGTCTTTTTTTTACCTCAAATGCCTCCTATGCCTTTCATCTTATTCTTCCTCCTCATTAATACTCTGCAGGAAGACATAGGCATAAGCGTTTCTATAATAATAATATAATAATAGACTCGTCTTGATTTTGTTTGTACTTGTAATAGACAAAGCACAGAAACGGTTGAGATGGCATTTAATGGGTGAGTAGTTAGCCAGACTGAGAGAGCTCTGCTGTAGAATAGCACCCAGCAATGAAAAGGAAAGTCTGGTGATAGGAGCAGTAACTTGGATGAATCTTTTCTCAAATACATCGTGAAAAAGAATGACTCTTAAAAGGTTACATACTAATTAACCCCATTTCATAACATCCTTGGAACAATTAATTATGGAAACAGAGAGCAGATTAGTGGACCCCAGGGGTCAGAGACAACCACAAAAGAACAAGTTGAGGGGTCCTCGTGTTAATGGCACTGTTCTCTACGATGACTGTAATAAAATAGATACCCTCCCTATGGATCTGTGCCATAGCTTTTGTAAGACTGATGGACACTGTGTAAATGGAAACACCAGAGCTCTCCATAGAAAAATTCATGTGGACTGAATCTAACTTTACCTTTTCAAGTCCTGGTTAGCTACATCCTGCTGGAAATGTAGCTTATTCATTATCCTACATTTTTAAACCAGGAAAAAAAAAAGTTATTTTCAGAGTAATTCAACCCAGCTTAAGAATTATCCTTTGTGTTTAAATGACAGTTTGTGGATGGTCAAGCTCATGAATAACACCCTTAACCCCCAAATTCAATCCCTAATAGAGCATGCATTCTCTCTCCCCCCTCTTTCTCCTATCTTTTTCACACACACACACACACACACACACACACACACACACACACACACACACACACATACACACACAGTTGAACAAAAACAAATCAATTTAAATATGTATTTTGTTTATACTTATGTGATGAAAATCTCATTATTTATAAGCTGAAGATATAAATTTTAGTATAGTAATTTACATACTACACACTGATTTAAAAAGTAAAGAGATTAATTTTTTCATTCTTTAGTAAATACTATTATTTTCGTTCACAAATAACTCAACATAGTTTAGCAGGCAAATGACTTTATATCCAAAACATTTCTCCCTATTTTTAAAATTCTCTTCCTATGCTTCCTCTTAAGCCTCATCCTTAAGATCCTCCCCGGTCAGCTTCAGAGTTCATAGTAGACTCTTAAAGCAAAAATGGAGCACCACAGGACATTTTGAGAATAAAATTTAAACACACTCTTTGGACTAAGGAGCTAAACAAAATGAAAACATTCAGATTTTTCCAAGTAATGCATGACATACACGTTGCCTGATCTTCATGCCTCTCCATCTCTGCCCCCCCCCAGCCCCCATGGGATGGCTTAGACCTTTGCAGCAGACAGGAGATGATGGGGTTTTCTAGAGGGAGGTAGGGAGGGGTCATTTTGTTTGTTTCTTATTAGCCACTCACTAAAGGACCAGCAGGCAGTTAAAACGCTGGATCTTTCTTACTGACTTGACTGCATAAGCACAGCAGGGTCCAAATGGCCCCCAAATGTCTGTGTAGCTTCTCAGCAGCTCCATCCAGTTGGCACCATCAGTACCTTCACATAAAGATGGTTGCACATAAGACTAAGAACTCAATCACTTCCTATATTCCTAATAAGAGTCCCTAAGTAGCACCTCCTGAAAGTTCTGAAGTGAGGCGGAGGAGATGGCCCAGTTAATATAGTTCTTGGTATACAAGCATGAGGACCTGAGTTTGAATTCCTTGGGAAAGTTGAGCATAGAGGTCCATGTCTGCTATCTCAGTGTTGGGGAGTTGGGGGGGGGGGTAGGGTAGAGACAGGTAGACCCTTGAAACTAATTGGTCAGTCCACCTAGACAAACTGACAATAATTGATAATTTATCTGGTCTCCACATGTGTGTGCATACACCCACATGAGTAAATACAACACACACACATACAACAGAGGGGGAAATTGAAAGATGGCAGATTACCAAATACTACATGAGACAAAATGGCCATGATAGCCCAAAACTAGGCAGCAGTGAGGTATCAGAAATCCTCTTCATGATAAACAAGATTGCTTAACCAATAGCACCGCCAGCAGAGAGGACCCGAAACACAACCAGAGACAGTAAATTTAGTTCCACACTTTACTGGGCTCTGCAGCTAGAGCTTCAGCCTACACACACCTCAGAGCAGCTACTCCTCCCTCTCCTAATGGAGCTACCCAGAGAGTGTCGGTCACTTTCCTGCACCATGTGCCAAGAATGCAGCTGACTCAGCCAACCCCCTCTACCGGCCAACCTGACACCAGTCTCTTTTTGCCCAGATACTAGCATGTGAGGAAAATGTGGACTTCCGTCTCTGAAGGGAAAAGATGCAAGATGAACCCCCCCCCCCCCCAATTCTCAAACTTCTTAGAAGATTGTATAGAGGTGGCTGCTGTGTTTGCTCAATATACTGGGACTACTGGGAGCCTGCCAGTCTAGCCTGATAGTGAACTTCCAAGCTAATGATAGACCTTGTGTCAAACAGAAGGTGGCAAGCACCTGAGGACTGACACTTGAGATGTCAAGAGTGTGCACATACACACCTATGGATATACACCACACACACACACACACACACACACACACACACACACACACACACACACACACACACACACACGAGCTATGGATAAGAACATGCTCAGGAGAGTACCTTCCCCATTCTCAACACCCAACCCGACACATCAGACTGGTGAGTTGCCTCTTTGCCTTGCTATGAAAACATGCAGCTTTCTGATGGCTCAGAAGGCTTCCACTCTAGAGTCCAGCCCACCGCCCTAATGCTGTTAATATCTTCTCTTTCAATTGAAAATAATTTTCCGTATAATATGATCTGATCAGTTTCCCCTCCCTCATCTCCTCCTAGATCCCGCCTACCTCCCCTTTCTTCCTACACCATGCCTTTTCTGTCTCTCAAGAAAGCAAACAGCAAAAAATAAGACAACAATCAAACAAGAATGAACAAACAAAAAAAAAGAATCAAGGTAAAAAGTATGAAAAAGATACCTACACAGGAAGACATGCCTCACATACACAAGCAAGACCCATGGAAACAAGCTATAAAGCACACTGTACAGACAAAAGACCATCAAGGTAGAAAACGCCCAAATGAAGCCATATGAGACCAAGAGAATCTTCAAAAATACCTTTTGAGTTAATTTGGTGTTGGTAATCTGCTGCTGAGCATAGGGTTTGCCCTTAAGTATGATTGGTATTCCAACTGAAATTCTCTAGTAGAAACTGATTTATTCTTTGCTAGCAGGTGAGATCTTGATGACAGGCCTGTAGTAGGAGATTTCTGGCCCGGACTTTCCGGCCTAGCCTCAAGGTTTAGGCCCGCAGACCCACAGACCCACAGACCCACAGACCTGCAGAGACACACAGATGCTTTCAATAGTTTTAGGCTGATCGGCCTAATGCCCAGGCATATAACTTGCTAACTCTTTACCCTTAAACTAACCCATGACTCTTATCCTGTTCAGCCATGTGGCTGGGTACCTTTTCTCAGAGCAGCATAGTTGTCCTCTGCTTCTTCAGGCTTCTCTCTGGCATTTTGTTGTGTTCCGCCTGTTCCTAGAGTCTTCTAGTCTGTTAGCCCCACCCACACTTCCTGTCTGCCTTTAGAAAATAAGCGCTTTTTATTAAACCAGTGGGTGAGACAATTATTTACAATGTAACAGCATAATCTCCCACACAGGCCAGGTTAGCCTTCCTCAGAGGCTACAAAGGAATGTTCAATCCCAGGACACCAACAATGTCTTCCCTTCCTCCTCCAGAACACGGGGAAGGAAAGGTTGTCATGCCTTTGGTTTCTATTACAAGCATTTGATGCGTGTGTGTGTGTGTGTGTGTGTGTGTGTGTGTGTGTGTGTGTGTGTGTGTGTGTGTGTGTGTCTGTGTGTGTCTGTGTGTGTGTGTCTGTGTCTGTGTCTGTGTCTGTGTCTGTGTGTCTGTCTGTGTGCGTGTGTGTGTCTGTCTTTGTGTGTGTGTCTGTGTGTGTGTGTGTGTTAGAAGAGAAATATTGCAAAGGCTTTTAGTTAAGAATCTTTAGAGAATGTCAACTGAGATCCCACCACTTTATGAAACAACCTTACTGCATCCCCAATACGGCCATCATCTCTTCTAACCTTGTAGTTTCCATCTGGTCTTTATACTTTTTTGTGCTAGGGAAGGCTAGAGGGTGAGGTGAAGTGCCTCCTACACTTCACAGCAGTAGAAATCCTGAGACACAGTCCAACACACAGTGACCAAATAGAGTTTTCTGGAGCAGAAGGTACTAAGGAGATACAACTTATAGACATTTTACAAAAGAAAATGGCCTTTGTGTTTTCTCAGCTGTGGTGATAGCCATTACTACAATTATTTTCATTTTATGTCTTAAAGAATCCATATTTTTCCAGGCATGGTGGAGCATACCTTTGGGAGGAAGCATTCAGGAGGCAGAGGCCATCCATGGCTACATAATGAGGTTCGTTTTCTCTCTCTCTCTCTCTCTCTCTCTCTCTCTCTCTCTCTCTCTCTCTCTCTCTCTCTCTCTCTCTCTCTCTTTCTCTCTCTCTCTCTCTCTCTCTCAAGATTCTACCCCCATTGGTAATAGATTATTTAAAACCCAAGATAGACCATGTACAGATTAAATTGTATTTCAAATGCCGAGGTTACACTGGCTGTTTACAGGCCTTTTATGGCAAATCTGTCTAGCATGAGATGCCTGAGAACACTACACCCACCCACCCCCTTAAAATTCAGACTTGCACATGCTAAGTTTTTGCTTGGTATCCTAGGCTCACAATGCACCATGCTTTCTTGCACACCGTGTTTATTACGAAGAAACACCGATTAAGCCTGACTTGGTCAGTAGCAGTTTGTTACAAGCTATACAGAAGGTGAAACTGATGAGGTCCCCAAATTTAGGAGATGGTAGCAGCTGCAGAAATGCTGACATTTTTATAACTAATATCAAAATCTCACATGGATTAAACAACATAATAAAGCAAAAGAGACCATTTCAGCACACAGACTAAATGGCTTTTACTATTATGCAATAAAGGGACTAAAGTCCATGCTGACATTGTAGGAGCATAATGCCTGTCACCCAGCTTCCCTTCCAGACCTTTATTATGCTTGGGCCAACAGTTCGAAGCTAAGTCTTTAGACAATGTTACATGCTATGGTTTTGTATATTCCATTTTGTTGATATTTTTAGATCTTCTTGGTTATTACCCAGACTAAGTATGCTGTTGACACTTTGAACAAACTAGGCACAGGGTGTCTGTTAGGGTATGAACTGGGTGGTATTTTCATTAAGATGTTTTCTATCAAAGCCTTCAGAATGGTTTCCAAAATTTGAGGAATATTTGTCAATGGGAACCCATCACCCTCACTTTCCATGCTCTACTTGGGAATGATTTTCTTCTACAAGTTGGATTTTTAAAAAATATTATAGCCCTGGAGATCCAAAGTTTGGTCTGTGACTGTGAGAAACCCTTTGCAAATTCTTCAGCAATACAAATAATTTTTCATAAAATTGTGACTTCTGGTGCTGGAGAGATGGGTCAGTGGTTAAGAGTATGCACTGCTCTATCAGAGGACTTAAGTTCAGTTCCCAGGAGCCATACAAGGCAGCTCACCCCTGCCTGCAACTTTAATTCAGGGAAATCAATGTGTCTGACTGCCACGGGCACTTTCGTTTACATGCACATACTCACACAGATACAGACACATTATTTGTTTTAAATAATATTTTAAGTAACTCCTAAGTTGCCTAATTCTGAGTTGAGTTTCAGCCACTTCAAGTTTCTAGACCTTCAGTCTTACTTCCATGATGAGAAGATCGTGTATGGTTAACTTCTGCTTTTGATTTCTCATTACTATATAGGAAATTGAGGCAGGAGATGCCTGAGAACCTAAGCACTCTGGGACAGATGAGGTCATCTAAAGTTCATAAACCTACATGTTTTGTCTGTCTTCAACCATGTGCGTCAGTCCTGGCCTTTACAGCTTTAAACTGCATTGTATTAATTTCTGCACCCTGAGCTGTCAAAATACTGCAAATATAAACAAAGAAAAATGGACGGCATATAATGCAGGACTTCCTATGGATGATAAATGCAAAGATCCAGAAGGAAATCTTGTTTACCACGTTAAAAGTGAGACACTCAAAACATCTCTCTTTAGTGACATGCCTAACAAGGAACCTAGCTAGAGAATATTTGGTGTTTCTCTTCAATCCAGTGCTTTGACTCACATTTAAATTCTTACCTTTGATAAGGAAAGATCTTCAGGTAGTGTACAGTAAATGAAAAAAGCCTAGGGTATCAGCTTCACCCCAACTCAAGAGAAGAAGTTCCGGCAACATGGCATCTCCGTACTCATTTAAAATCCTAAACCCTACACTAGGATCCCCAGAGAAGCTACAAGAGGAAATAAGTTTTACTCAGGAGAGGTAAGGATGTTCAAGGAAATCTAGGAAAGATTTTAGAAGCTCCAACTAACAAACAAACAAAACCTCACTTTAGGAACCTTCAGATAACCTGGTGTGATCCAGTTTCAAGATCTGCTACCTGTGTGCTCTCCAGCAAGCAAGTTTACTGTGAGTTAAAACTCCTCCATGAACATTTTCCTGCAAGGGAGGATCTCTGGTTTAGTCAAGGATCCTATGGATCTGTCTAAGTGTGGTGGTTTGAATAAGACTCATTCATATATTTGAATGTCTGCTTTTCAGTTGGTGAACTGTTTAGGAAGGATTAGAAAGTATCAACTTGTTGACCTTGTCATTGGGGGTGGACTTTGGGCTTTTGAAAGGCCATGCCAGGCTCAGCCTCCTTCCCTGCCTCCCCCCTACCCCGACCCCCCACTCCCTGCTTCCCTTTACCCCCACCCCCACCCAAAGCCCAAGCCTCTTGCTCTGGATCAGTGCAGAACCATGCCTGTCTGCCCTCATACTCCAGATCATGATGTATGCCTCCAATGAAATGCTTTCTTCTATAAGTCTCCTCGGTTCTGGTGTCTCCTCATAATAACAGAAACATAACTAATACATATAACATGACTCAGCTAGTAAAAATGCTTGCTGGAAAACCTGAATTTAGCTTCACAACACCTCATAAAAAGTGTTGCAGTATGCAGCTGTAACCCGTGTTGGGAAGACAAAAACAGATAGATGGTTTCATCTTCCTAGCCAGTCATTGGAACTGAATGGTGCATTCCAGAGTCCCTGTTTCTAACAATAAGATGGAGAGCAACTGAGGAAGATAGTTGACTGTAGACAGATTTTACTTTGGGTCACCAGCTCATAAAAAATAAAGTAGAAATTGAATTATGAAAGCTGATAGCTAAGGCTTGTTTCTAACTAGCTCTTATTACTTAAATTAATCCATTTCTATTAATTTATATGCTTTTATGTGGCCTGGTTATCTTTTCTCTGTACTCTCCATCCTGCTTCCTCTTCATCTGGTTGGTGACTCCACCTTCTTCTTCCCAGAGTTCTCTCTGCCTCTAAAATCCTGTCTAGCTATTGGTTGCTTAGCTTTTTTGTGAAACCAACCACAGTGACATATTTTTGTACAGTGTACATAAAGATTATTCCACAGCAACTGACATTGACCTCTGCCCCCCAACAGGTGCACATTTGATACACGAACTCACATACATATAAACACACACACACACACACACACCAAGCAATCCAACATTCTCAGTTGATATGAGTGCACATAATATTAAAGATGGGTGCTTGTTGGAGTGGGGTTTCTGGGTCTCGGGCGGCAGGTCTGTGGGTCTGGGCCTCTGGCCGCCTGGGATGTAGGTGAAGTTTTACTTAGAAGGTACCAGTCCAAGATTGATATTTATTAAAACATAAACCAACACTCACGGTATAGGTAACAACTTATAGTGGAGCCTGAACAGAGACTGGAGTCTGGAAAGGTAGATGATGGATTCTAAACCGGTTTCTCTAGCAGCCAGGAACCAGGTAAACAGGCTTTCCGGGGTCCCAGCAGCCCCTTATCAATGGGGTTGGCCACACCCCCCTCAGGAGCCCGGGACCCTGGGTAAGCATCCTTGGATCTTACCAGCTGACACCTGAATCAGGTGCTTGTAAACTGTTCTTGGTTTTTAGCCCAAGACCTCCAGACGGACATTCTGAGAGTAGACATTCAGAAGATCATGAGGGTAAGGATTCCAGGAGAATGGGGAACAGTTCACTGGGATGCCCAGCTCTCTGATGTTCCCCAGACATCAGGCTGTGGTAAGCTCATCTCCTCTCAACTTCTGAAGCAATGCCTTTACCTACCACACAGGCTAAACAGCACAGAGCAGTATGATCTTCAGTAGAATTAAAAAGCATGTCTATGCAGATGAGACTTCACCCTATCTAGATGTACCCAGAGAGTGGATACTCTACACAGGAGCTACCTTCCTCTTGTCCATTACTATCAAGCAATAGACTGTCTAGAAAACACAAGTTCCTTGGGGCTGGAAGTATAGCTCCATTCACCAGCAGTTTGGTAATAGAGCAGAAGCATGCAGAGGAACAGTGTGGGTGTTCTAGCGCTGCTTCACATTAGGAGAAGGGTGAGTCTACAGCATGGGGAGCTGCTACTCATCTCAGAAACATTGATGTTCTGGAGTGTGGAGTGGAGGGACTCAGCTGGGATAATCTGTGGTGGAAGAGTGTGTACCTCAGGGGGGAGTGTAGTAAGTGGTTTCTGGCCCGAACTTTGGGCCTAACCTCAAGGTTTAGGCCCGCAGACCCACAGACCCTTACTGTAGTTTCAGGCAGATTGGCCTAAGGCCCAGGCATATAACTTGCTAGCTCTTTACCCTTAATCTAACCCATGACTCTTATCCTGTTCAGCCATGCGGCTTGGTACCTTTTCTCAGAGCAGCATAGTTGTCCTCTGCTTCTTCAGGCTTCTCTCTGTCATTCTGCTCTGTGCTTCCTGTTCTCAGAGTTTTCCTAGTCTGGTAGCCCCGCCCACACTTCCTGCCTGCCTTTGGCCAATCAGCGCTTTTTATTAAACCAGTGGGTGGGACAATTATTTACAATGTAACAGCATAATCTCCCACATTAGCAGAGCAGGGTGAGAGTCACTGGAGGAGAGCAGGGTGAGAGTCATTGGATCAGGAACCCTGAATCCTCAACTCCACCCTCTCCCTCTAACTGGCTAATTCACCAAGCAATGCTTCCTCTAAGAACCAAGAGCCCAATTTTTACTAAGGTAAAATGGACATGGAATAAAATGAGTCCATTCCAGGCATTCCATTTGATGAGTTTTAACAACTTGGTACATAATGTAAACATCTCACCAAATGACATAGAAATTTCCGGCACCCCACAGTTCCCTGTGTGGCCTTTGAGCCAGTTCTCTGACACCCAGACACTCACTTCATAGTCTCCCTGTGCAGATTAAAGTGTTCTTGTATCGTTTATTAACAGACTATGGTGCATGTTCTTTTGTGCCCTGTATCTTTTCCTTAATGCTTCTGAGATTCATCTCTTGGTGATGATCAATAGATGCTTCCTTTTACCACTGAGTAAGTATTCCAGTGTCTGAACACAGCACAATGTGATTCTTTTCTGCCAATGGACATTTATTTCATGTCCTATTTTTAGACATTATGAATAAGAAAGCCAGTAGTGTTGCTGAATATGTCTTTTATAAATATGTTGTCATCCCCTTTAGAGTTACCTCTTTTTAAAACAGCAAGCTGTCTCATGAGTTTAGTGTCCCCTAGAGGCTGGGACAAGAGGGCAAAAACAGAAAACACCAATGCTAAATTCTCCCCCGCACATGTCCACCCTCTGTCTGTGTTAAAGATGAAATATTTGTAAGATGTCACTTGAAAAATTTCCACTGTTAAGAAATATTTGGAAAGCAGCTCAATAGACAAGTGAAGAGCTGTATTATTCCTCAAGAATTTTAAGGGAAGTATTGCATTATTTAAATCTAAATTACATCATCCTCTGAATTTTCCATGGCAGTCTCCTCTTCCAGTACCTCTAAATCCTAAATGGCATGGAAAATATAGAGTAAGCCTATCAGCAAGGCCTATCACAGTTGCTCTCCAAGGAGTCAGCTCACCTCCCCACCAGATCCAGTCCCAGAAATCCACTATATCACCCAAACCAAATGGCAACCCCAGGCCCATATCGTCACCTAAACTAAGTCTGCTTGCTGACTTCATGGGGCAAGGTTGCATTCTTTTCTCTTAAAGCAAAAGGAAATCTTCATCTTTCTAAAACCTTCTTCAATTCATGAGAACATTTGCACATGCCCATCAGGACACTGGGATATACATTTTTTTAAAAATCAGATCTTCTTGCACTTTTAAATTCTCAGAGCCCAACAGTCCAACAGTCTTTCTCTACACACTTTCTCTCTCTCTCTCTCTCTCTCTCTCTCTCTCTCTCTCTCTCTCTCTCTCTCTCTCTCTCTCTCTCTCTCTCTCTGCTCTCTCTGTGTGTGTCTGTGTCTGTTTTCTCTTTGGGGAGATAAAGAAATCTGAGGTTGTCCTGGTCTACATATTAATGAGTTCCAGGCCAGCCAAGTAGTGACCATTTGGGGGGGAGGGGAAAGGGGGAGAGAGAGAGAGAGAGAGAGAGAGAGAGAGAGAGAGAGAGAGAGAGAGAGAGAGAGAGAGAGAGAGAGAGAGAGAGAGAGAGAGAGAGAACGAACATGGTTTGTGTGGAGACAAGGTTAGAATCCATACCAATTGCATGTGATTTGTGATTCCACTGGGCTGTTTGCAGAGAACATCAAACCTAAAGGACAATGACGCATTCACAAGCAACAGTAGTTTTTCAAATATATGGTCAACTCTGTAAATCTTGTGTCTAACAAATCCAACACCACCACCAAAAACACTCATAAAAAATTATGGCTGACTTTCACAATTCCTGGGGATAAGGCTTCCTAGAGCCCGAAGGACATCTATAAAAGACCTCCAAAATCTTGTGTGCCAATCTGTGTTCATGTTCTAAATCAACTATTTTCTCAGTTTTTCATTCTGATGCTGGGGATTGAACCTAGGCCTCACACAAGCTAGACAAGTGTTCCCAGCCACATTCCCAGCTCTTCACCTACTTTCCTAAATTGCATTAAAATGTCCAGTTGGAGTTATCTCTAGATATTCCCAGTCTACACATCTTTCCTGACCTCAGAGACTGCTCTCTCCCTTCTCTGAAAGGAAAACATCTCAACTCCTCAAACCATCCTCCCAATCAGCTTCTTTCCTCTATAGAGTTAGCTTGCACCAACCAGGGGTCTTCTAATTTATGTGAGCTTCTGGTAAACCTTTCCATTTAATACAAAAACAGGTACTGTCTCTCAAAGAAAACATTCACTGAAGGAAAATGAAACTAATGTCCTTTGGAAAATTCCACTGAAACTAATCAAATAATAAAATCTGGGGAAAGTGTAAGCTCTAGAGAACCATTCTGGATAATCAGTTATGCTCTCTGATAGCTCAGGTGCATGCGTGCGTGCGTGCGTGCGTGCGTGCGTGCATGCGTGCGTGCGTGCGTGCGTGCGTGCGTGTGTGTGTGTGTGTGTGTGTGTGTGTGTGTGTGTGTGTGCAGGTAGAGGCCAGAGGTCAAGGTCAATGTTGGTATCTTCTTCCATTGCACATCACTATTTTTTGAAGAAGGGTCTCTCACTGAACCTGGAACTTATGGATTTGAGA
The DNA here is from genome assembly GCA_033318265.1 of Phyllotis vaccarum. Taxonomy (NCBI): domain Eukaryota; kingdom Metazoa; phylum Chordata; class Mammalia; order Rodentia; family Cricetidae; genus Phyllotis; species Phyllotis vaccarum. The sequence continues at coordinate 65,021,768 of JARWLC010000006.1, forward strand.
AATAAGGCTGGCCTATGACCAAAGGATCCTCTTGTCTTTGTCATCCCAGTCCCAGGATACATGCATGCTTTGCCATGACCTTTTCACATGGTTAGTGGACTCAAACAAGGTCCTCATGCCTGCACAAGCACTTCCCTATTTAACCATGTCTGAGGGCAGGATAAACAAGAACCGAAATCACTCCTACTTTCGAGCATTTTAACGTAAAGAAAAACTCACAGTTTACTGCACTATTAAACAGCTTATCCTAAGAAATGAACTCTGCCTCAATGTCTCACTGACTTCATTAGGAAGTCCACCGACTTATCAGGCTGTCACAAGGGATGCCTCTGGATGAGTTAGGTGTCCTTCAGAGATAATATGTTTGAATCTTGGTTCTATCCTCCTGTTTCCTGCTGTCAGGGGCCACATCTCAATGCGACCTGTAGCAGAATATTTCTTTCTTCTTACCTCTCTGCTGCTGTTCAGGTCAGGTCTCATCACATGGAGTCTGAGTAGCATTTTCCCCCCAGGAAGAACAGTGAACCCGTCTAAGAGTAAGAAGCTCAAATGCTCATGCTAGCAGAGTTTAAATATTAATGAATGTAAAAACTAGTATAGAGCACAAGGGAGAGAGAAGGATGGAAGGAATGAAGCCGCTGAGTAAAACCTCTTGGACCAAGGGAGAAGGACATAATGACAGAGATTGCATGGGCCGCTTCTGTATTTCATCCACACTGATGATCCACAGGGCCCTTCCCATTACAGCCTTAGGGAGAAGCTGGTGTTTGGCAGAAGCAGCAGATGGGGTGTTTTTGAGGCTGGAGAGTGGGTCCAGCACTTGTAGCAAGGAGACTGATGGGTTAAGACAAGAACCAGAAACAGAAGTAGTGAGCATCGGAGAAGTGCCAGTTAAGACGGCTTAACTCATTCATACCCACTTCTGATCATTATAGACAGACCCGGAGCTCTCTACCACTAGAGGATAAGGCTTCATTGCTGGCCACATACAGCTACTGGTGGGTATCACAGCTTACAGGATACAAGACAAGAGAGAAAAGTGAGGACTGGTCACTAAAGGAAGAAGGGGAGATCAGCCCATTCACCTTAGTGTGACCAGTTCTTTGAAAGCACGAATCAGATTTTATCACTTTTCTAAGCAAATGTCTCTGTAACTTACAAGAGCACTCAAAGCCGCATGTGGATTCTGAACCATGACCCACATCTAAAGGTTCCCCTGTGATGCCATCCCCGCCTAACCTCTGTGATCCCCCTCCCCCTTCCCCATACTCCAAGTCCCTGACAATTCTTCCATTTCAATGCACAAAATTTGCCAGAGTCATTTTCAAGCTCTGATGGTCATACAATCACAGCATCCTATTTCATATTCATACCTACCCATGTGTATAAGCACACATGCACCTGTGAAGTCCTGTGCCTGAAGGTCAGAGGTTCATGGTAGGTGTCTTCTTTAGCCACTCTATCTTTTGAGACAGGGTGTATGTAGCTCATGAGTTTGACTAGACTAACTGCCCAACAAACACTGTGATCCTTTTGCCCTTACTTCCCCAACACTAGGACAACAAGCATACACAGCCACACCCAGATAGTACAGAGGTACTAAGAATCAGACTTGGGGCTGACTGATTACTGACTGAGTCATCTCCCCAGACTCCCTACTACTTACTATTAAGAGTACCTATTTGTACCTGAAACTATATGAGTAGAATTTACCTGTCTCTTTCCTAATATGGTAGTCTAGAAGTGATTTTTGTCCCTTCTGACATCCAGCTACAACTAAAGACATTTTTATCATCTCAGGAGATACGCGAGTTAGTTGAATGAAGACTGCTGGAGTCCACTAGGTAAAGGTGGGTGATTGTATTAAAAGATCTTGCAGGGCACTATCTCCCATAACAAATGATTGCCTGGCTAAAATCTCACTGGAGTTCCAGTTGAAACATACTGAAATAGAAGGTAAGATTCAGAGAGCTTATGTCAAATGTCAATGCAGCTTGTCACATTATACCATCTGTCAGTCTCAAGTAATCCTTTTGATGGTCAAAAAGTCAAAAAAAAAAAAATCCAGGACTGGGGAGATACCTCAGTTGGGCAAGCATGAGAACTTGAATATGACCTCCAGAACCCATGTTTAAAAAGAAAACAACAACAACAACAACAAAAAAACCAAAACAAAACACTGAGCATGATAGTAGGTGCCTAAAATGCAGGGGGATAGAGACAAGCAGATCCCTGGGACTTACTTCCCACCCAGTCAAGCCTATTTGGCAAATTTCAGGTCAATGAAAGACAGTCCCAAAAAATAAAAGTGTAGGCATCTGAAGAATGTATCTAAGGTTGTCCTCTATCCATCCTCCCTATATACACATGCACACATATGCATGCACAACCACACAGAGGATTCCAATTAAGCATATTAAGGATACCAGTGAAGCATAACTGAACAAGGAATGTAAAACTGATACATGTATCTAAGAACCTATGTTATTGGTCACCTAACTTAATCAAAAGTGGTTCTTAGGAAAACAAAGCAAGAGGCAAGTATTCCACATGTAATAACAGGTTCAATGACACTAGATGTGGCAGGCATATGGATCAACCTACGTAAGCTGGAACTCTGTCTCTCATGCTTCCTACTCTTGCCTGGCTCTAGGGTAGCCTGGATCTCTGGGACACACTGGGATTTGGAAGAAGGATCTGAAGGAGCAGCTGCCACATTCCCTATGTGGCTAACAGTTATACAGGATATTGGATGACTAAAGCTCTAGAGTATGACCACAGGTTTTCAGGGAGACAGACTATCTGCCCAGCACTTTCTAGCTCTTCTTACAGATGCATGCTTGGTTCTGTGGTAAAGGGCAGTGCAGTGAGCATTCCTGACAGAGTGGGGCTATGTCAAGGATGCTAATACTTCAGACTCATGGGAATGGCAAAGCCTTCCCCTGCTGGAAATATGGGTGTTGACAGTGTGGCAGACAGTATGGACCACAGCTTCTTGCCCCAGATAACAACAGTCTAAGGCTGCTTCTATACAGAGGCTCCCTTCTGAGATTGGCTAACCTGTGTCCTCCTTTAAGTGTATATAACACGCATTATTTCCAGATTGCTGGTGTGTCTACATCAGAGTGCAGAGTACCTCTGATCCCAGACAGTATGTCTGTCATTTCTTCATTCCCTGTCATTATGGTCAAGTGAATCTCAAAGCCATGCAGATTGCAGCAGGGGAGTGAACTTTTGGCAGGTCACTCCTCTCATGGAAATTGCTGGAAGGCAATGTAAGACCAACATAGATTCTCTTCCATCCTCCAAGATTCTGGCCTATCTTCCCAAGTTTTCTCTTGGCTTTGGTTTAGAAAATATATAATCACTGTTCTTCACTCCCTGCTGAACCATCTCAGACTCCAGTATCAGACACAGAAGTCAAGACCTCTACTGACTCTGTTACCAGAACCTATGCTTTCATTAATCCAATACAGACAATAAACCCTTTAAAAGTGATCCATGTGGATTCTGTTTCTCTGTGAAATCCAACTCAGACACTAAAAATGACGATCTTATAGCCTTCTGAGAACTTGCTGTGTTCTGAGACCTGTGTCATGTCAACTACATGGCCACATAAGTGAAAACATGGTTGAAGATTTTAAACCAGGGTGGTGGCTTGTGCTTTTAATCCTAGTACACAGGAGGCTGAAGCAGATAGATCTCTGAGTACAGCCTGGTCTACAAAGTTATTCTGGGAAAGCCAGGGCTACACAGTGAGGCACTGTCCTGTCAGGGAAAAAAAAAAAAAGGAAAGAGAAAGAGAAGAGGAGGAGGAGGAGAAAGAAAGAAAGAGAAGGAAGAAGAAGAAGAAGAAGAAGAAGAAGAAGAAGAAGAAGAAGAAGAAGAAGAAGAAGAAGAAGAAGAAGAAGAAGAAGAAGAAGAAGAAGAAGTGGATTTTAACATGTAAATGAAACTCATGTTGACTCCAAAGAATTAGCAAATGATACTTTTGTGCCTGTGGCTGTGATTCTCTCCTTTCTAAATGAAGAGAATAGATCTTGGCTAAACAGAGCAGATGTACGGTTTTCCAAATCCCCTGGTGACCCTGTTTCCCTGTATCATTATCCCTTGTTCCCACTCACTGCAAAGCCCTTGCATCAGGAGTGACTTGCAAATGCTTATTGTTTATCATCAAGTAATTAAACTTACTGAAGAAAATAGCCAGCCTTCTATAAGAGGAAGGTCTCATCTGCCCTAATGGTCCAAAATTCATTCTTATTTTGTGACTGTCACCCTGTGTGTTTAACTATTTTGCATATGTGTTTAGAAACTCCTCACAGAGCCCATCTCAATAAATATTCTGCTGAGTAATTCCTGCACTGCTTTCTCTTTGTTGAGACAGAGAGCGATGCTGGCATGTTGCATTTTACAGCAGATTTCTCATTATTTGGCCTCTTATCCATTTAGTTTGAACCACATTACAAGGAAGACAGAATTAAATGACCTTAGCAGAATCTGACAGCTTATGAAGGCCACTTAAGCAGGAGAAGGTCACAGGGTACAAAACTCCAGGACAGGGAAAGCGATGGTTATCAACAGGTAGACTCAGAGCTCAGACTAGACATGACATTAGGAAAATCAGCAAAGAGACAGCAGGGGAGAAGGCAGACCTATCCACAGAGATCTCAGGAAAATGTAGAGGGGTGGAGGTGTATAGAAAGAGGAAAGGCATAGAATGAAACTAGCCTGGAATCTGGGAGGCAAGGACACGTTTGTATGGTTCTCTCTGTGTCTCTTTCTATCTCTGTCTCTCTCAGACACACACACACACACAAATCACTGTGCCTGAGTAAGTCATGAAATAACACTGATCACAACACAAACTGGCAACTGATTAAAGCAGCAGTCCTCAGGTTTGATGGCCTCTGGATAAAAATATTTTAATCCTTACAATAGCACATCCATGCTGAGCAGTGGTGGCTCATGCCTTTAATCCCAGCATTGCAAAGGCAAAAGCAGGTGAATCTCTGTGAGTTCAATGCCAGCCGTGTCTAAGAGCTAGTTCCAGGACAGCTAGGGCTGTCATACAGAGAAATTCTGTCTTTAAAAAACAACAACAATAATAGTAATAATGATAAATAAAAAATTGAGTACCCATCCTGTAGAGCCTCTCAGGGTGTGTGTAGCTAGAAAGACTTTCCTCTCCAAATTAGACAGAGTAATGAAGTTGTAATTTTTTTCTAATAGTTGTGGACAATTGCATTATAGATCCAGTTCTCTACTCTTCTCTTTACTTACACTCTTGCCATGGCATCATTTAAGAACCCCTTGAATTTGAACTTGACAATGTAATTCAGAAGTAACAGTACATCCAGACCAAGCTCAAGCCTGAAAGCAAATGAAAGGAGCATGCCCTGAACAATTCACTGGTTAAAGGAAGATGAGATGCCTTTTGATGTAGGTGATCTCAGTTGCCCTGCAACTGCACTGGAAAACACACAGCAACCCTGCAGTATCCAGTCAACTCCTACCAACTTACAAATGCAGCAGCAATGAATGATGACTGACAACTTTGGTCATGGTTGTTACCCAGCAGCAATTAACTGCTAATGTGGAAATGTCTTTCTGCATGCTGTAAATATGCTTTATTACCATTGGTAAATAAAGAAGTAGTTTCGACCTATGGCCAGACAGCTTAGAGGCAGGCAGTAAATCCAAGCAGAGATAAAGAAGGGCAGAGTCAGGCAGACATTGCAAGCTGCCACCTAAGAAGCAAGATGCAATGGAACACAGGTAAATCCATGGAAGATGTAGCAAGACATAAATTAATAGAAATGGGTTGAGTTAAAAACTAGTTTGTAATAAGCCTTAGACATAGACCAAACAGTTTGTAATTAGTATAAGCCTCTGAGTAATTATTTTACAAGCCACTGCTGTAGGATCATAGGTGACTACAAATGGTGCCTACTGTTGTATACTTAAGAAAAAAAAAACTTTTAAAAGATTCTGAATACACAGAGATGAAGCCACACTGTGCTTTCTAGTCTCACAATCCTATGCCAGCAGCAGCACAGAGATTAATCTCATAGCAACTGCCTGGGAGATGTATCCAGCTACCAGCCACCAAGTGCTAAGCAGTGTGGCATTTCTGCAGTCTCTCTTATGAGCTGTGGTACAAATAGGCTTCTCTCAGACAATACTTGTGGGTTTGGGAGAACAGCCATGGGCTTGAAAACATAGCACCATGCTACTTAATACTGCTTACCAGAATTGGGAACGTAAGCATAACTCATTAGTACCTCCACCATGTTGAAAAGTTGAGCTGAGCAGAGCTAGCATCCAAGGGTCATAGCCACACAGCTTATCACTTTAATAACTCTTCTGGTCAAAAAATTACTAAAGATATGCATATAATAAAATAGATTCAGATGGAGAAAACTTCTAAATGGTTACAAGTTTGTAAAAACATATGTACACTTGGAAGAAAGAGGAAAGGGGGTATAGCCAGCTATTTAAACAGTTGAAAATAACTAAGTCTTTAGGAGACAGTAAAAATAACACAAAAGAAAAAGCCACATAAAGATGGAAAATATACAAAGAATCTGGATTATGTATATTATTGTGTTTTATTTTAATATTTTAACTGTTAATGAGCTAACTATAGAAAGACATTTGATTGTAAAGGCTGCTAAGTTAAACCAACATACGTACTTTAAAGGTATCTTAATTTTGAAATTTCAGTCAAAGGATGTATTGCTTTAGAAAAGATAAAACATGGATTCTAGTTGGTATTTAATAAAAACTCAGAGCTAGATATTAAGAAAAAGCTGGAATATCAGAGGGAGAAAACAGACTATAGTCAACTCTCACTCAGCCAACTTCTCAGGGTAAAAGCTATCTTCATAAATCCTCAGCCTAGCTCATTGCTTCTACAGAATACCTCAATGTCTATCTTAAATATCTTCTTTACCCAGTTGTTCCACTTCCAAGTTCAACTCTGCATCATAATCCTAGAGTTAGGATTAAAGGTGTGAGTTACTACTGTTTGGTTGTTAGGCCTTGAACTCACAGAAATGCAGAAAACTCTCTTTGTCTCCTAAATTATGAGATTAAAGGCCTAGGTCACCACTTAGTCATTCCTTTGCTGAGATTAAAGGCATGAGTTACCACTTTGCCATCCCTGTGCTGGGATTAAAGGCATGAGCTACTATTCTCTGACCCTCAGTGCTTGACTGTGGGTTATTCTTTCCTCTGATATTCCAGGCTCATTTTATTAAATATAAAATATATCAGCACAAAAACAGGTTCTGTTTTTGTTCCCACCGAAGATGAGAACCTATGGATTGTGTCTAGGCTAATGTGGTTTGATCGAGGAAGACTCCATGAAAAATCTCTTATGAGAAGACATGGCCCAGATAATCCAGCATCCACATCAGTTTCAAAGCTGCTAAAATGATCCAACCCCAGGGTCCCTCAAAGAGTACCAGTGGTCCCAATCAGCAAGAAGTAGCTTAGAAAACGATGCCCACATTTCCCAAAATTAGATTATGAATGTTTATTTTTGTTTAGAGGGTTTGGTTATTGGTCATAGTCAATCCCTTTCTATAGAATAAAAGGGAATATAGATATGATAGGTTAAGAGGTAGATTATTGAATCTACTTTTAAAAAGCAACTAGTTGTTTTAAATACTTTACATTGATATAGATTTTAGTTTATTGATTAAATTTAAGGTTAATTTTGTTATACTAAATGTATATTTCTACTCTTGCTTAAGGTGTTACGTTTATGCTAGTCTTTTAAAATTGTAATGTATAATTAATAAATGCAGATTAATTATTGGTCATCTATAATCATCAAACTTATAGTCATGTTAGTTAGGTTTTTTAGATATGCAAAGATATATTTTGTTAGGTACGTAATCATTAAACACTTCAAAGACCTACAGAATATGGTATTTAAAATATTTTTAGAACTTGGACTTTTCTGAACAATAATACATGTCTGCTCCTGGCAGCATCAGTTTTCTTCAAGATGATGCTCGTCATCAAAGAAACTCCATATGGAATTTGCTTTTTTTGTGGCAAAAATAAGTGACTGGGAAGAAATTGTTCATCCCTCAACTGACAGTATTTTGTATAAACTGGACATGCAGGGCCCACAGAAAAATGACCACTGAATTTTGCCAGAACAAGCTGAGATGGTCCTTCAGGTTACTGCTTTGGAGAGAAAACTGCCAGACATTCAGGATACAGGTGAAAATGACTGACAAATCTTGCCAAAATGGGTGAAAGGGTCCTTCAAATTTCCTGTTTCAATAAAAAGTCTACCAGAGACTCTAGGCCTGAAAACTGAAGATGGATACCCTGTCATTACAGAGAATCTTTGAGTGACTGTTCAGGCAACCAAATATGTCTGCCATTTATAAAATTTTTTAAGTTGTTTACAATGCACATTCTGTTTATTCAGGAAATATTATATCCTTCTGGGGTCTTTGATGGAGTTGAAGATAATTATAGATTTCTTGGTCATGTTAAAAGGCAAATTAGATATGAAACTTTAACCTCACAAATATAAGATAGACAGCACAGTGTTTTCTTTAATTTTGCTAAATACAAATAGGCTATATATTGTAACTGTAATTTTTGCTTCATAACTGTTTTGTTATATGTAATTTTATCATATTAAAATTGAAATCATTCCTTTTGACTAAACAGAAAAAGGTAAGTGATGTGAGATGTCTTTCTGTATGATGTGAATATGCTTTACCATTGGTTAATAAAGAAGCTGTTTTGGCCTATGGCCAGCCAGTTTACAGGCAAACAGGAAATCAAAGCAGAAATAAAGAAGAAGGGTAAAGTCAGACAGATGCTGAAAGCTGGCATCCAAGAAGCAAGATGTAATGGAACTCAGGTAAGGCCATGGAAACATGTGGAAATACATAGATTAATAGAAATGGGTTGAGTTAAGAGCTAGTTGGGTAATGAGTCTGATCCATAGGCCAAACAGTTTGTAACTAATATAAGTCTCTGAATAATTATTTTATAAGTGGCTTCAGGGCCATAAGTGTGAGAGATTCCTCTGGACTGTAAGCCCAGGTAGGTCAGAAAAACTTCAGTCTACAAATTGCTATGTATTTTTAGACCAGCATATCACATAAGCCCTACAAATCAATCACATAAAACAGAGTCTGCAAAATGTAGGCCCTTGAATCCTGTCTTACTTAGGATTTTCATTGCTATGAAGAGACACCATGGCACAGCAACTCTTATAAATAAAACATTTAATTGGGGTAGCACACATACAACTTCAGAGGTTCAGTTCATTACTATGACAGTTCCCCATCATGATGAAGGGGAGCATGACAGCATGCAGGCAATGTGTTGCTGAGGCTGAGAGTGTTACATCTTGCAGGCAACAGGAAGTTAAGGATTGAGACATTGGGCAGTGTCCTGAGTAAAGGAGACCCTAACGTCCATGCCCACAGTGACACAGTTCCTCCAAAAGCCACAGCTAGTCCATCAAGTCCATACCTCCTAATAGTGCCACTCTCTGTGAGATTACATTCAAACTTCCACAGAGCCCCTGGTCCTCATTATGTATGACAATTTCTGAGGTACTTCCATATATATAGTTTGAAAGCTTTTCTCCAGCGAAGAATACACAAGATCTGGAAATTCAGATCCTAAAATTGAAACAATCTCATCATCAGCTACTGCAAGAGTCTTAGTTTTCCTCTATGTGACAGGGAAAGAGAATAATGATCCTTAACAAACTAACCCTGAGATTAAACCAACCAGAATATACATAAACATAAGACACATCAGTGTAAGGTACTAGCTCTGTCAACACCAGTATTACAATTGTCCACATATCAGGGGGCATTGCCAGAAAAATCTCTTCACTGAAATCTAAGTAAGATGCATAAGAGTGTGTGTGCATGCACACATGATTGAGTATTTAGGGAACCAGACAGAGAACATGGCTGGTAGTTTTTCACAGTCCTCCTTAGCAAATTCAAATGAGGTTCAAATTCTTTTCAGTAATTTTTTGAGTGCATGTCTGTCTGTCTGTCTATCTATCTGTGATATTAGTATGTACGTATATATGTATTATGTATGCATGATTGTATTGTGTTATACTGTATTATACAGTACAAAAGGAGTTACAAGTTTGGACCATGAGGGTTTTTTTTTAGCTTTCTAAAAAACTTTTTTAAATTTTAAATTTCAACCATGTTAACTATGTTCAAATGTACCTGCATTAATAAAAATAGAAACAATTATAATCCATACATTTTGGCCAATGAGAAATTAGTTTATTCCTGAAGTATAGAAATCAGTGATTTGGGACCCAACAAACTCCTGGGAAGCATTTTCTATATCCTTTAACTTATAAAAGCATGCTTCCTGTAAACCATTGTCAAGATGTTTGAAGAAGTAATGGTCAGTTGGCAAGAGGTCAGGTGAATGTGGTAGATATGGCAGAACTTTGTAGGCCAATGTGTTTAACTTCTGAAGTGTTGTTTGTGCGATGTATGATTGGGCATCCTTCTAGAGAAGAAACGGGCACTTTCTGTTGACCAATGCCAGCTGCTGGCACAGCACTTTTCAGTGTGCATCATTTGGTTAGTGCACATACCTCCCTGGTGTAATGGTTTCACCAGGGTTCAGAAAGCTGTAGTAGAGCAAACTGCCCAACGGTGGCCATAATCCTATTAAATTCAAGTTTGGCTTTGGGAAGTCCTCTAAAAAGCCTTCTCAGTGCAGCCACTAACCTTGTAGCTACGAGTCATCATAAGCAATGAACCTTCTGCAGCATGTTGTATTCCAATAGAGAAATGGTCCCTTGTCGTACAGAATAAGAAAGGTCAACAGTTTGATACAACAGTTCAAAACAAAATTTTGTTAAGCTCATGGGGTATCTTCACACTGAGCTTTTATTTGGTTCAATGCCAAGTGACCCTTGAATGGTCCATACCAAGTTCTTTGCAGCTTCTCATGCTGGTATAAGAAATTTTCAACACTGTTCCCTGCTGGTCTGTCAATGCCCATGGCCAGCCACAGCACTTTTTAGCTTCAAGGCTCTTGTCTCTTCTTCAAAACTTCTTGACTCCCCTCCCACCATACCCTCTTTCCTAGCTATTCCTAGGCCAAATGGCCAAATGGGTTGTTGATGCTGGGTATCATCTCTACTGCTTTACAGCCCATTTTAAATTTCTGTAAGGAAATCTCTCAAATTTGCTTTTTGAATAACATTTCCATAACCTAAAATAAATAGTGAGTCACTAGGAAAAACTATAAAGTGAGAACTTTTGCATTAAAATCATATATAACAAAAACCGGGCTTGTTAGGGTGCATTCCCACACAAAACAACAAATTTCAACATGTACACTTTGTTATGTCAAGGTGACAAGTGACCTATAGAGTTTGGGCTTGGGTAGATTCAAAGAAGAAGTCCAGGGATGGCAGAGATAAGGCTATGAGATCAGCTTGGTTAGGGAGTCACTTGGCTTCTATGACATTCAATGTCCTCATCTAAAAAACAATGATGATTCTGTCCATCTACAAGACGGCAGGATGGATTAACTGGAATGTCTATGAAGTGATTAGCACAGTTTCTAAAGACCCAGTAACCAATTACTATTGTAATTACCATGGGATGATGAGCTATTTCATGCCCATTATTTTGCCCTAAGAGAACTATTATGATTTCTATGGCATGACAGCCTTCCAATTAAGAGCCTAAACTCTGGGACTGAAAAAACCAGGTCTGGAATCCTAACTGTTGCCACTTGCAGCTTCATAACCTTGAGCTTCTTGCTGAATCTCCAACCCCTTGAGTATGAGCCATGCCCTGCCCTAGAAGATTTGACAGCCTCATAGGGAACATGCACCAGACTTTTTACCAGGAGTGAAAAGCATGAAACATGTATGTCATAGGAACAAACACAGAAATAGCTATCAGAGGGTGTGAGGGAGGGGGAGGGCCACTGTCACCTCAGGGCTTCCTGAGCCATCTGTGCCTGAGAGAAAAGTGCTCCTTATGGATTGCCATGGTAAATGCCGCCATCTGCCCAATGTGACAAGGACCATTGGGATAAGCCTGATATATTTTACAGCCCTGTTTATCTAAGACCCAGATACTCAGGTATCTCATCAGGAAGATTCTGCCAAGGAGCTAAACAGCACCATAGCCAAGGAAGAAAGTGAGCAAGAACCTAACAGGAGAGAGCCACACATTAGCTTTTCTCATTTATAATCCAGAAATATTCTAGACTTGGGGTGACTGGCTGGGGATGCTAGGTCTGCCATTTTTTTATGGGCACACACTAATGGGAAAACCACTAGTCTCGATTTTCTGTGGATCTGTCCATCAGTCCACACTGAGAGGCTACCACAGTCTTAGTTACGTTTTTATTGCTGTGATGAAATATCATAACTAAAAACAAGTCAGGGAGGAGAGGCTTTATCTCCCTCCATCACTGAGGGAAGTTGGGAGAAGATTTCAACCCAGGAACCTGGAGTCAGGAAGTGAAGCAGAGGCCACGGAGAATTGATGCTTATTGGCTTCTATTTCATGGTTCACTCAGTTTGTTGTCTTATGCACCTCAGGACCACCTGCCCAGGGGTGACACCTGCCCTCCTGCCCTCAGTGGTCTGGGCCCTTCCACATTAATCATCAATGAAGAAAATGCCCCAAGGCTTGCCTACAGGCCAATCTTACAGAGGCCTTTTCTCAACTGCAGTTCCTCCTTCTCAGATGACTCTAGCTGTGTCAAGTTGACAAAAACTAGCTGGCACAACTCAAAACTTCAAGCCAAGTGCTAACCTTTGGTAGCCACATGCACACACGTGGCATCCTTTAAGGTCTTCTTGAATGGTTCAGTGATGACCTCAATTAAGAAAGCACATTTATGAAAACCTTGCTGGAAATAGTGTGACTAATATATAATGACAATCAAGATGTTTTAGTTTCTAGCATGTTCTAGAAATTTATCCAGTCTTTGACCATGAATTTGTGCTTTTCTATTAAATTTATATTTTTGTGTGTTTTATATGTATGTATATGTGTGATTTGCATGTACAAATGCTGAATGAATGTATCTTAGTGTTCTATTGCTGTGAAGGAACACCATGACTACAGCAACTCTTATGAAGGAAAACATTTAATTGGGGCTAGCTTACAGTTTCAGAAGTTTGATTCTTTGTCATCATGACAGGATATGGCAGCGTGCAGGCAGACATAGTGCTTGAGAAGGAGCTGAGAGTCCTACATTTTGATGCTCAAGGCAACAGGAAGTGAACTGAGACCCACTTCCTCCAACAAGGCCACACTTCCTTAGAATGCCATTCCTTATGAGCTTATGATATGAGGACCAATTGCATTCAAAATACCACAGTATCCATGCATTTTCACACGTGTAAGCACATCTGTGTGTGTGTGTGTGTGTGTGTGTGTGTGTGTGTGTGTGTATGTGTGTGTTTGTGTGTGTGTGTGTGTATACATGTGCATATAGAAGTGTGAGTGTGCAAACCAGAGGCTGATAGCAGGTGTCTGTCTCAATTTTTTCTCTACCATATACATCGAGGCAGAGTCTCCTACTGAATCTGAAGTTCACTAATTCAGCTAGTCTAGCCAGCCAGGCTGCTTTGGGGAACCCCTCCCTGTCCCTGCCTTTCAAATGCTGAGACTACGGGCAGACCACCATACCTGCACAGTATGCCTATGGATGCTAAGGATTCAAACTCCATTCATTGTCTTTATACAATAATCACTTTCTCCACTAAGCCCTCTCCCCAGGCCACAGATGGCATTTAACAATCATGAACATAGTTCATCTATGGTCCATTCCAGATTCCAATTTGAGATGCTATTGGGTTTGTAATTTGTCGGTGGAAGATGCACAGAAATAGATGTCTCCTACTGGGAGCTGAAGTTCTTTGATGTTAGCTACTACTCTCCTTCCATATAGAATGGCTCTTCACAAGTTAATTTTTTGCTTCTGATTTCCCTGGAAGGAAGGCAGTAAGAATATCCATTCATTCCCAAGATGGCACCCGTCAGCACTTCAGTGCCTTCCCCACATAAGAAGAGTTGAATGTAATTTACTTTAGCTAAAATGAATATTTCTTTTTACAGTAATAGGCAGAAAGGAAATGTGCTTAGTGAAGACAGGAGAAGATGGAAGGAAGGAAAGACTGGCTATTTCTCCAAGCCCAAATCCCCCACCCCGGCCTCAAAGGGACCTGTAGGCCATGGCCAGAACATGGGGAAGATAAAGAAAGGGCCTATGGGACCAAACACAGGACCTTAGATTTGATCTGTTAAACATGGAGAAAGAAACAACAGCTTCTAGAGAGAAAAGTAACCCAGAATAGAGAGTCTGGAGACATGAGCTAGCTAATATGAGAGGCAGGTTTGAGGATGGTGAGGGTCTGCAGAGGAGGCTGGTGAAGGGCTAGCAGATGTGACAAGATCCTTTAAAGAGTAGAGGTGTGACTCCATTTCTTTATTAGCAAGGTACAGGCCTTGTCCCCACTAGGTAGTTGTGAGGCTGACTCTACAGCTCTACAAATCAGCACAGAAGACTTCAAAGACCTTGTGCAGAGATTTCACTCATAAAATGGTGTGTTAGAGGGAGTGAGGAAGAGAAACATTTCACAGTCTGGTTAATTGGGAAGGCGGGTTAGGCCGGGTTCTCTAGTGAAGTCCAACGGATAGAATTAATAGATATAAATGGGAATTATTAGACTGGCCTACACAATACTATCTGAGTAGTCAACAGTGACTGTCTCACACTGGAAATGCTGACACCCTTGTAGCTCAGCAGTCCTAACCTGGCTCTGCAAACATGGAGGATTCCTGGGAAGCTTCTGGTCTTCAGTCTGCAATGGAAGCCCAAAGAAGTTGGTCCGAACATTGATGAAGGAACATAGCAGTAACAGGGTAGATGAACTTGCTAGCAGAGTGGGGACAAGTAGGCAAAAAGCAGAGCTTGCCTTTCTCCATGTCCTTTGATCTGGGCTGCCACCAGAAGGTTCAGCCCATGCTTAGGATAGGTCTTTCCACTTTAAACAAGCTGACCAAAAGGGATTCCTTATAGGAATGCTCAACAGCTTGTTTTCTCATTGGTTCTGGATGCAGTCACACAGACAATGAATGAATGAATGAATGAATGAATGAATGAATGAATGAATGAATGAATGAATGAATGAATGAATGAATGAATGAATGATTGAAAACAGCCACTTCCCTTTTGTATGATTTGTTAGACAGGCTCACTCCCAAGAAGCCAATTAGGATGTTTCTCTCTCTCTCTCTCTCTCTCTCTCTCTCTCTCCTCTCTCTCTCTCTCTCTCTCTCTCTCTCTTTCTCCTCTCTCTCTCTCTCTGTGTGTGTGTGTGTGTGTCTGTGTGTCTGTGTGTGTGTGTCTGTGTGTGTTTGCGTGCGCACTATTGAACATGGGTCATTGTGCCCATAGTAACATGAAGAGTCTCTTATTTGCTATCATGGCACTTTAAAAAAAAATAAAAAGCTTATCTGCCTATTGGATTGCAGTTTGTTAGCAGAATGATGTTAAGTCACATACTCTAAATTGCGCTAAGTCTCTTGTGTACACCGGGATGGTGCTAATCCTTCTCAAAAATCATGTTAGAATGTGTGTGCCAAAGCAGCCAATACTGTCTGGATCAGAGGAAGTCATTTGTGAATAGTGAGAACTATGTGAGAGCCCCATAGTGAAAGCCACACTCCTTCACGTTTAAGAATGGAGGCCTCACAATGCCCTTCAAAGGAGGAGCATGCCCTCCACACCAGGGAGTTTTCTGGCTATTCGATCCATCTTCTTAATGCTTAGTGGTGAGACAGAATGTCATGGAGCAGGAACTGGGGCTGGCTGTCACAGACACTCAGGCTGTGATCCAATACTCAGTGTACCTGTGTGGCATTGAGAAGAACACCTTCTCAAGCTCTCTCTCCACGTTTAGGTCCCCTGTGCAGGTAACTGAGGACTGATCAGGTCATAAAGCTAAGCCAAGTCTTGACTAAGTATTTTTGAAAGTTCTTAAGACAGCATCTGACCACTGCAAGGCACTGTACATAAATGTTTTTACTTGCTCAAGAAATAAACACATCGTGCACCCTGAAAGGATCCTAGGCTGGCTGGGCTGGTCAACCTGCTTTGGCTCTAGTCACATTTACTTCTGTGATGGTCTTACGTTGCCCCAGGTAAGAAAAAGAACACAAATCTCCTTATTTCTGCAATATAATCCAGTCCGTGTTAGAAGCCAGTTGTTTTTATTACTCTTCATAATTATATTTATATTTTTTTTCTTTTCACAGCTCCAAAAGTCCTTTGGACTAAGGAGATGCATTTGGTGTGTGATGTCTACATGAGGTGGGTTAAACAGGCCAAGCAAGACACACTCCAGAAGCATCTCTCAAGTCCATAGCTTCATCACCAACATTTTAGAAGCCAAGGAACTCTGAGGTAAAATGTTTGCCATGTCAGTGCCAAATGTGACGGTTGTATCTGTGACCCAAGTCCTGAGGAGGAGGGAGACAGGAGAATTCCTAGGGCTCGTTTTCCAGACAGTCTAGCCAACTAAAAAACTGCAGGAGGAGATGGAGCCTGACAGAGGAAGATATCAACAGTAGTCTCTCTACTACGCGCACACATGCACACACTCGTACACATACACGCACACACACACACACACAACCTCTGATAAATTCTGAGAAAATTCCAGAAGTACTAACAATATATTATTTATCCATGTAAATCCCCATATATGATTAAAGAGAGCAATGAAAATGAAGAAAATTTATAAATAAAATTTGCAATTAAGTGAAGCAGCAGGATATATCCCAGAACCACTGAAAGATAGCAGGTAAGGACAAATCAGGAATGGTGAGCGGTCCTGAAAGGCATCCCTCTCTCCCTCACATGGTCCCTGGGGAAAAACTACTGGTAGGAAAAAAACAAATGAGCAAACACAAAGATGAAAAAGAGAGAATCACAATATCCATAGAAAAGGAAAAGGACCAGAAAACTTGGCACATAAAGCCACAGTGTTAACACAGCACAGAAAACCGTACAGAAGAGAACATTGTGACTTAGAAAGAGCTACTAAGCCGAGTCTCCTAAAACTTCAGGATAATGAGTAACAGAAAAGCAGGAAGAGCAAACCTCACAAAATACTACCACGGCCAAAAACAAGATGCCAATATCACTATCTCATGAAGATCAAGATGACTATGGAGAGAGAGAGAGGGAGAGAGAGAGAGAGAGAGAGAGAGAGAGAGAGAGAGAGAGAGAGAGAGAGAGAGAAAGAGAGAGAGAGAAACATAAATTAGAACTAGTGAAAAATACATAAAGGAAGAGAAGAATTTAAGAGAGAGGATTTTAGAAATAAAGTGATGTGGTATGTCTTTCTGTATGCTGTGAATTACTGTTTGGCCTGTGGCAAAGCAGCTTAGAGGCAGGCGGAAATTCTAAGCATAGATAAAGGAGAAGGAGGCGAGGTCAGAGAGAGATGTGATCCAGCCACCCAAGAAGCAAAATGTAAAGAAACATAGGTAAGCCATGAGCCACGTGGCAATACACAGATTAATGAAAATGGGTTAAGTTGAAATAGCTAGCAAGTAATGAACCTGAGCCATAAGCCAAACAGCTTGTAATTAATATAAGCCTTTGTGTGATTATTTGGGACTAGGCAGCTGCAGGTCTGCAGGTCTGGACTTCTGACCAGAAGGGCCTGAAACACACGACTGCAATAAAGGCCTAACAAGAAATAGCTTTTTATAAGGATAGTATCTGGATCCCTCAGATAAAAAGAAGCAACTAATGTAAATTTCCAGAAGGCAAGAGAAAGGAGTTTGGGTCTAGGGATGTAGCCCAGTTGGTAACCTGCTTGTTCAGCATGCACAAAGTTCTAGGTCCAAATCCCAGCACCATGTAAATCAGGAGGGTGGCAATAATTACCTCAGGGAACTCTAGTATAACCTGGTTACAGGAGGGAGGTGGGGTGGGGGAAGGGCAAAGCTAGTTAACACGTAAAATGTGTGAAGAATAAGATGCAATGTAAGGGCAATTGGAGACTCTGAGGAAGAGGAACAGAGGAACCAGGGACTATGACATGGGGTCCTCCAAACTGTCATTGACCCCATTTCAATCCTGGTGTCTGCTCTGAGTCCTTCACAGCTTATCTCAAACTCAGGTGGCCCTAATCCCTGTAGCCTATAAGCCTAGACCTCATGGCAAGACTGAGACTGCTCCTCTAGGAGGCAGGTCAACATTCCAAGCAATAACAATTTTCTAAGAAACAATAGTACCTCCTACAACTGAACCAGAACCGATGACCAAGCTGACTATAGTTAGGCCCAAATCACTTGATTAGACACAGCCCTTGGCCCTCCCCTAACCCTAAAAGTCTTGTTGGTGTTGTACCCAAGGCTTTGGATGCTCCCACACCCTCCATTCTCCCATGCTTCCCTGCCTTTCTCACTATGCCCAAATGGAACAATTCTCTCTCGTTTTTATCATCATTAATCTCTTGAGACAGCAAGCAAATCTGATCTGTTGGGAATCCCAAGTCAGACTTTCAACATAGGACGCTAGTAAAATATATAACAAGCTTTTTAAACTTAAAACTTAAAAAAAACCCAAAACTGCCTTTGTGGAAGTTAGAAACAGAAACTGTGTACTAATAGTTTAAGAAACTACACATGTGAGAATAACTAAAAACTACTGATACTCAGTTAAATAAAAAAATGGAATAACAAGACATTGCAGGAATAAAAAATGTGTTTGGGCTTCTGGACAAAAAGAGAGTATGACTTGTTTTAAGTAGACTGAAGGATCATCAGATGCCAAATTAACTTTGGCAATGAGTTACCTCAGAGGAAATGGTGGATCCAAGAAACTAAGCCAGAAGCCAAGGATTTTAGATCCAGCAAACTGGTCTGCAGGCATAAGGCATAGACAGGGTTCAAAACGCAGCTCAGAGCATGTCCTTCCTGTAAGTTCCCTGAGCCATCTTCTAGAGAATGAATGTCACCCAAGTGACTGGTGACATTTATGTAAAGAGTCTGGTAAGACTTAATATAAAAAACTATGAAGTAACATTGAGGCCTGAGGAGCAGAGTGTAACTATTATCTGATCATGAATAGATATGACCATAAAATGTTATGGGGAAATGTAAAGAGCACATGCACAATTTTATCTCTTTTTAGGAATAGTTAGTGGTGGTAATAATATTCTCTGTATAACATGGAATACAGTAGAGTACTGCTCAAGCCACGTTAGTGTTCTAGAGGACCAGGATTCTAAGAATGGGAAACAGGTACAGATGTAACTCAGGAATGACTCTCCTAACTGTGATTATACCACTGTGCTTCTTGTCAATCAAATGTCTCTCGTCTCACACAAACTGTATTCGTACCTTCCTTATATTACAACTCTCATTTTCCTGGCTATATGGCCAAAAATGTTTTTAGTTTAGGCCCCCCCCTCAGGTTCGGTGTCCTGAGAACAAGGTTCTGATATATTTTTTAATTTTGCTACTTTATTTATTGTTACTATTATCTTTTTCTCTCTGGGAAATATTTCTAAATTTTGAATGACTAAAGTTTAACCTCTAGTATTTAAACACACTCTAAAAGTTTATTCTTTGGACTTGTTATATTTTTGTCAAAGAATAATTACTGAAATTAGAAACACTACTTTACCTGGTAATTTAGAAGTCCTGTCTTTTCTAAATAGTTCCACAGCAATTTTCTGGTGAGACTCTTATGTGGGTTTTGTTTTGGTTTGTTTTTTTATGTCTCTCACATGCCTGTAGAGAGCTACACACAGGGGTAGGCTTTGTTCTCAAAATACTTTCCTCTGAAACATACATACAAACATGCATGCATACAAATATACATAGATACAAACATACATACATACATATATACATATATACAAACAAACATATATACATACATACATATATACATACATACAAACATACATACATACAAACATGCATACATATATACATACATACATACAAACATATATACATACATACATATGTACAAATAAACATATATACATACATACATACATACATACATACATACATACATAGAATAAAATAAAAGAAGAAGCAAAAAAGAAGTCCTGGTGTCCAGTCTTATAACACATCATTATAAGATACACTCAAGCTCAAAAATAAATAAATATATTTATTTCAACTCCTTGTACCCCATCAGATGACATTGAAAGAAAAAAGATATCAAGGTCACGGTAGAGTGTCTTAACAAGCCACTGGTTCGCAGACATCAACAGACAGAGAACATGGACATGCTTATGAATGGTAAGACCGCCCTCTCATGATGTTGAAAAAGACTTGATTTCCTAGGTCCACCCATTTTAACTGCCTACCCAGGGTTTCCCTCATCTACCCACAGGCTATCCATCCATTCACCCATCATCTGTTTATCCAAGCATTCTTTAAACTTTTTAATTGAAAATTAAAGCAGTCTTTTTAAAAAAGCTACATGTCATATATGTTTCATCTTTAACATCAGGATTTGAGTCCTACAAAGCCAGCATCATGAAAATCCAGCTACTTCTTGGTTTTTAACAACTAATTTTTCAGTTGAAAACCATGGATATACCCATAAACATGACCATTTAAATATGAGTTTATTTCACTTTCATCGAAGCATTTAATCTTAAAAAAAGAACAAAAAACCAGTAGAAGGCTGGTGGATATAGCTACATTGGTAGATTGTTTGCCTACCATGAATGAAGCTTAAATTCAAGCCTCACCACTACATAATCCTAAGTGCTGAGGTTCATTCCAGCACTAAGAAGAGAAGACAGGAGAATCAGGAGTTCAAGGTTATCCTTGGCTATTAATGATTCAAGGTAAGTTTGGCAGCAGCTCTGATGGAAGTGTCAAATACTTATACTCAAGATGTTCTCCCTGCACCAAGAACATAGGTGTAACCGAGCACTTGTTTAAAATGCAGAATCTTGTGGCTGGGGATAGCTCCGTAGTCAAGCCTTGCCTAGCATTTATGAGATCTTGGGTTCAAGTCCAGTAGCACAAAAATCCTAATTAATCAATTAGTTAGCTAATTAATTAGAATAAAAGGCATAATCTTGAACTCCACTCCAACCCTGGTAGAGTGCATTCAAATAAGGTCCGAGGTCATTGGTTGCAACTATATAACCAACTACTTTCAGGTGGCTTCAGTGACAGTCTTACTGTCCACTTGACACCAAGGGGCGCGATGCCAACAACAATTGTAGACTAGAGAGATAGGAACAAAGATAAACTAGACAGGTAGTGATATCTTCACCCTGTAGGAAGGTTGAAGACTATCATTGCTCAGTGTAGAAGCAGAGGAGCTGTAGCTGTCCAAACAGTGGAAGCTGATGGGGATCAGAGGCACCAAAGTGCCTGGAGTCTGGACTTGGCTTTTAGTATAATTAGTAACAGATCACTCCTGCTGTTTTGGCTTCTGAAGTCCCCAATAATCGTTAAATCTGCTTTGTTTAAACCTCATTTTCATCTTTCTAAGACTATAGCTGTGTAAAATCTACAAGCAAGCTCAGTTAGCTTATACATGCAGCTTTATTTGGCAAATAAATGATATTATAGCAAAAATATAAAACAATATCCAAATCTATAAGACCACTTTCTTTCTAAATGGAAATTTAGAAGACACCAGTATGGAAAGAATAAAGGATCCAAATACATTCTGACAGAGAAAAAGACAAGCAAAAACAGTCTGTAAGCATGGGGACCCAGCTGCATATATCAGAAGAGGGATCTAAATGGGGTTATCTGTGCGTACAAACAGAACAGTTCCATCACTTCATATTCCGCCTGGAACAGCAAAGAGCAACATGTAAAGACACGACTGAGGTCACACTCCTCCTCTGGCATCACTTAGAAAAGCAAATTAAAAGGCACTCAATCTCCAGAAACACGTGCATAGATAAAAGCAACAAGCACAATAATAACAGAAAAAAACTGTAACTGCGGAGGCGGGGGGGGGGGGGGGGGGGGGGGGGCGCACGGGGCGGGAGGCAGTCTTGTAAGTTCTTTGCCAACATATATTAGTTTCTTTCCTACTTACTTTTTTTTTTTTCAGGCAGGGTCTGAAGGCGCAGCCATCTCCTCCCTCCCCAAAGCTGCAAACACAAACCTGGGTCACCACAAACTTGTGTAACTCAATAAATAATTCACAGACATGTCATTCCTTTGGTGCATTGTAAAACCTCCATAATCATTCTCTCACAGGTGACACTTGTCTCTTCACCTTCACCCTAGGCTGGCCCATGATCAAAGGAGTGTGTGGCTTAAAATGCTAAGAAGGAACCCTGTTCCTACCATGGAACAAGCCCAAGCTGACGTTACTCAATTCAGCCCCTCCCCTCCCAGGGAGGGGGGGAGGGGGGACTGTGATTTGATTTCTTCCAACAAAGACACTATAGGTAGGATTTCCTGAAACTCTTCATACTTAGGGA
The DNA here is from genome assembly GCA_033318265.1 of Phyllotis vaccarum. NCBI lineage: Eukaryota > Metazoa > Chordata > Mammalia > Rodentia > Cricetidae > Phyllotis > Phyllotis vaccarum. The sequence goes on from JARWLC010000006.1 coordinate 65,044,281, forward strand.
AAGTCATCCTCTGACATCATGCTTTGCACTGGGTTGCTGTGTGTACAAAAAGACACAGTTCCAGAGAGTGGGGGCATGAAATCAGTTGGCTGAATGACAAGGTGAATATAGTTAATAGTGATGTAAACAGAATGTATACTAAATACCTTTAGGATAAAAATGTCAACGATCAGAGCTAAGGCATTTCTTAATTAGCTAGACTTAACTACTCCACCATGTACACAGACTTCAAAACATTATATAAGATATTCTGAACTTTACCTGTCAACTAAAAGTAAATAAATTTTTAAAGAAATAATAATTAAAAAAAAAAAAACAGAAGCAGTTGGTTTGCTTTTTGCTGCTACTGGAAGAAAGTTGATGATTAAAAGTTGTTGCTTTCTTAGGCTTTGAGGGAAGAAGATGAAATTGCACAAAAGATAGGAAGGTGCATCTATAAGGGAGTGATTTCCCACCTAAGCATTAATTGAACAATCATTTCCAAGTGTGGAGGCTTTGCTTTTCTTCCTCGGTGTTACTTAAATACAGTATATGTCACACTTGACACTCAAATATCCTGACTGGAGTTTGGAGACACCCTGAATGATTGATTCAAGCTCCTGCTTCTAGGGGGAAGGAGGGGCCAGCTGTGGCGTTTGCTTGGAGGAGGGGCTTCACAGGCAGCTGGCTTACACAGCAGGGAAGAAGGCAAAGCAAGGAAAGTCCTTTTCCTCAGTTTGGAATAACGGAGCTACTGAGCCCTCCCTAAGATATTTTGTACATAGCATTCAACTCTGAAGAAAGAGCAAATCTTTCCTTCTTCTCCTGAGCTTTATGACAATTTTGGCATCAGAATTATCTAAAACATTCACAGCTTTAAATATTCAATTCCATTGTTAACTATCAGACCTGTGATTTGGGAAACAGGAATAATTTTAAGGCAATAATAATAATAATGATTGGGGGATCAGACATCAATTCGATATTAAGTTACCAACCTTTAGTTAGTAAAAGTTATTTAAAAGTAATTCACAGGTTTTAAAAGTTAATTATGGCCAGGCATGGTAGTACATACGTTAATTCCAGTACTTGGGAAGCAGAGGCAGGTAGATAGATCTCTGTGAGTTCCAGACCAGCCTAATCTAGAGAGTGAGTTCAAGGTCAGCTAGAGCTGCATAGTGAGACCACCAAACAAACAAAAGGTTGTGTTTTGCTTTGTGAAAACCCTTTTATGCTACCCTCACCGATTTTTGTTCTGGTTCTTGCCTATCAAACTCCATCAAGCATTGTCATTGATCTTGGGGCCAGTGTAAACAGCTTCTGCTGGTTAACACTGATAGTCAACTGACTGGCAGGATGTACAGACCCTAGGAGGCAAGCCTCTGGGCACATCTTTGAGGGAATGTTTAGACTGGATTAATTGAGGTGGAAAGCCCAATCCTAAACATAGGCAGCACTATTCCATGGGCTGGAGTCTAAGACTGCATTGAAAGAAGAAAGTGAATTGAGCATCAACCTCCATCTATCTCTCCCTGCTCCTGGTGTGGACAACATGACCAGCTGCTTTAGGCTCCCACCATCATGGCTTCCTCCTATGACAACTGTATCCCTGGAAACCGTGAGCCAAAATAGATCCTTCCTTCCTTCCTTCCTCCCTCCCTCCCTTCTTTCCTTCCTTCCCTCCCTCCCTCCCTCCTTCCTTACGCTGCTTTCATCTGCTATTTGTCACAGCCCTCCCTCCCTCCTTCCTTACGCTGCTTTCATCTGCTATTTGTCACAGTAATGAGAAAAGCATGCAGTACTCCACGGCCAGGGATACTACACAGCACCCTGGACCTTACTGTGTAATCATCCCATGACTTGCAATTCAGTTTACTGATCTATGAAGGGGAGTGAGACTGTTTATCTTTAACTGACCCAAACCTTGATTCTAGTGACCAGTACTTATGCTCCACAAGAAAATATGTAAGCAAAGGCCTTTGCTCTCTCTGTGTCAATGAGGTCAACTTTGAGATTTTAGGCTTCCTTTTTGACTCTTGAATTTTCTCTCATTTTACTTGTTCACATTTCTTATGTATATACCCATAATTTTATACACATGTGTTTGGGTAAAATAACAGAAGAAAAACAAATAATGAGTGGTTAGAAAAGCAGCAGTCATGAGTTAAGATCTTCCCCAACTTAGAAAGGAACCTTCTAAAAAAAGGTTGACATCATTATACAGTGTGCTTCCAGAAGCTCATAGTCATAGACAGGCACTTAGAGGACTTGGCACAACTTTCTCATCCACCACACCAGACCAGTTGACACCTCCTCTCAAGCCCTACAGGAGGGAAACTGAAGCAGCACAAAGTGACAGTCCCTTGCCACATGAGCTTCTTTGGGGCTGATCATGTCTTCTGCCTGCACATAGTAAGGTTTGTCATAGTCAAGAGGCCACCTGCAGCTATGCAGCTGATGGGAAGTGACGAACAGGAAGATGAGAAGAAATACAGTTTGGGAGGTAAGAGCATATACTGGAATAACATAATTTATTTTCCCATTGTTCTAGAAGTTTCAAATCCAAGCACAAGATCCTGGTAGGGTCAGGTTTTGCAGTGTCTGATTACCACATAGTATAGAGGTGAATCAGGAAAGCCAACTTGAAGTGTCATGGAGACAGAATCACAAAGAGCAACAAAAATGGGCTTGATGTTAAAAGAACCTAGAGATACTGGGGGTGGGGCAGAAGGTCATGTGTGGCATGAAAGTGAAAGGGGAGTGGGAGGGAGCAAGAGAGACTAGGGGAGGGGAAACAAAATTTTTGTTTGAAAAAAAAATGCCATGATGAGATCTAATTGTCAGCTAATAAATACATAGAAACAAGCCTGTCTATATACCTTCTCATCTGTTATTACACTAATATTACACTCATATTGAAGCTGCAACTGTCAGAGCTGGCCACAAATCTGACTAATCTATGGACAGCAATCAATAATCAGCAATAGGTCCCAATCCCCATTGACTTTGATTCAGCTGGTTGGAACTGAAATCTAGACATTGATTGATAAGTGGTAGGAAGGAATACCACTTATACGCAGATAGATTAATTTAACCAACAAATATGCATTGAGTAGCTCAGAAACTCATTTAGGGAACGTGTATATATAAGGCAAGCTAGGAAGGCTCTGAGAAGAGAACTCTTACAGTTACCTTTAAACATCTTCAAGTACTAAGAGGGCTCATAAGATCTCACGGAGACTGAAACAGCAACCACAGAGCTTGCATGGTTCTGCTCCAGGCCCTCTACATACATGATGTGGTTGTTTAACTTGGGTTTTTCTTGGACTCCAATCAGTTACAGTGGGAGTGTTTTGCCTGCTTTTGAGATCCTTTTCCTCCTATGTGGCTACCTCATACAGCCTTGATATAAGGGGTTTATGCCTATTCTTGTTGCATCTTGGTATGCTGTGCCCATCTGATATCATTGGGAGACCTGCTCTTCCATTTCCCTTCAGTCTTTTCAAAAATATAAAATCTATTTTTTAAAAAATCAGTTTCTCAACTATCTGCTCCTGTAAAATCAAAATTAAGTTAAATACTTTCTTACTTCAAAAGGAAAGAACCAGGGAATAATAACAATCTGATCAAAGTAAACCAAACTCTAACAGTGTAAATAACTCAATGTCTAATGGGATTCACTTACAATCTTCTGGGCTGCTCCAAGTGGTTTGCCTTCTAGATTCTGGCTGGCTCCACTCCACATGACTGCTGTTCTTGGTGGCCATCCCATGGTACTGGCATCTCCAAAATGCTGGGGTCTCCTGCTGCAACTGGGATGCACTTTCACCAATATCTTCTCCCTGCCTCACCCAGTGTGCCAAGCCTTTGTGTTTTCAAAACCAGCACTACTTTTATACTACCAAGTTAGGCTGCCAGTTTAAGGTACAACCTTGGCTACCACTGTAATGCAGCTTCTGTGCACTGAGTCTCAGGAAACACTTCCCAGAAAATTTCACCTCAATGATGCTGGTATCTTCTTAATCACCACTAATTTCTCAGCTCCAGCTAACCAGTACCAATTGCAGAGGTAAAGCAAAGGTTTTACTTCCAGAGGGCTGGCCTCTTGTTGATTATGGCTGACCCTTTAGTCCCAGCTGACCAGAACCATAGAATCTTAATTCAAAATAGCAAATAAGCAACAACTTCATAGTCTTTAAGTAACTCCCAGCCTTCCTCTGTTACTTCACAAGCCAGACCTATATAATCTGCATTTCTCTCAACACTCTTTTTCCTTCCATCTCCCACAGAACAGCTCACCAAGCTTTGAATGTTTGATGGCTTTTCTCATCCAACATTCCAAAGTCCTTCTATACTCCTCCCAAAAACCAACATGGTTAGCTTTGTCACAGAAATGCCCCACTCCCGGTACTAATTCCTGTCCTAATTAGGGAAAATTGCTATTTTTTTGATAAGCCACCATAACCAAGAAACATGGAAAGGAAAGAGTTTACTGGGCTAATGCTTCCTCATCATTGTTTGTCACTGAAGGCAGTCAGGACAGGGACTCAAACAGGGCAGGAGCTGATGCAGAGGTCATAGAGGGGAGCAGCTTACTGCCTTACTCCCTCTGACTGGCTCACAAACAGGGCAGGAGCTGATGCAGAGGTCATAGAGGGGAGCTGCTTACTGCCTTACTCCCTCTGACTGGCTCAGCCTGCTTTCTTATAGAATCAGGACCAAGAGCCTGGGGTGGACCCCCCACAATAGGCTATGCCATCCCCCATCAATCACTAATTAAGATGCCTACAGGCATGCCTACAGCTTAATCTTCTGGAGGCATTTTCTTAACTGAGGTTCCCTCTTCTAATATAATTTTTAGCTTATGTTAAGTTGACATAAAACTAGCTAACACACCAGCTATAGGCACAGGAAGAGTGGAGATGGTGCCTCAAATATGTTGCAATCTATGTCTAGGGAATAAAGAGATTCCATGACCAGCCTCAAATCTATTGCCTTGGTCAAGAGGAAGACCAGCTCTGCAGAGAATCTAGGCTTTGTATCACCTCTGCCATCATTAACTATGGTGCACTTTTAAATGTTTAGATGCATGTCATTTTCATAGCTAAAACAGCCATGAATCCACTGCACATCTGGGTTTAGTATTATCAATCATTTACATCCCAAATTCCACATCTAACACAATAATTATAAGTATTTAGCTGCATTTATTCCCCATCTTTCTCTTATCCTTTGTCTGTTTACATATTTTTGACCACAGTGTACAATTTCATGCTTCTCAATGATACAAGCATTTTCAGAACACTCCACTGTCTTCAACATCCTTTAACTATCATATAACAATGAACTGATCCAGATGAGCATGGACCTACAGTGGATGTCTTAGCCTCCCTTCTGTTGCTGTTATAAAATATTCTGATTAAAGTAACTTACAGAGGTTTATTTTGGTTCAGAGGGAGGACACACAGTCCATTATGGTAGGGAGGGCATGGTGGCAGGTAAGCAGTCTCAAAGCAGAGAGAAAAAGGAAGTGAAACAAAGCTATAAAGCCTGACAGTTCTTCCTCCGGTAACATACTTCCTTCCACAAAGCTCTACCTCCTAAAGGTTTTACAACCTTCCCAAACAGCACCAACAGCCCTGTCCATTTCCAGACTCATAAGCCTCTGGGGGGCATGTCACAGTCAAACCACAACTGTAGACAGACACAACACCCTTTAGTTCTAATTTATGTAGCTAGGACAACAATAATTGGCTTACAGCCAATAGCTAGGCTTCTCTAGAGCTGTTAGACCTGTGTTTCTCTCATAAGATGGGGGTAATAGAAGTTCCTATCTCATAAAATTGGCATTGTGAGATAGGCAAATTAATACACTTAAAGTATCATAAATTCTCCATGAAATGGTGCTACTGTGGTTAATTAAATAAATCAAAGCATGGAATCCCTGTGTTTCAAAAGGATGATTAAGCATGATGCTCATTCTTCTCAAATTGTCTAAGAAAGAATGGCTCATAGAAGCTTTTCCTAGGTCAGGCTTGTCTCTAGAAGGCCCACATGAAGGGGTTTTGCTTGTTTGTTTGTTTGTTTAATGCACTTAGCCATCCAGCAGCACACCCAAGAGACATCCTTTAGAATAATTTATCCAGGATCAGGCAGATAATGGCAGTGGCAGAACACAGGTTGCAGTTTCACAGAGGATGAAGGGACAGAGGTGGGCTCCCTTCTGTCCTTGGGAATGGTCAGTTCTTGCTTAGAAGTAAGCAAATATTGTTCATTGGCGATCAAGGCTGTACATTTGGGGAACACCAGGTCAGTGGAGTTTTACATACATTTACTGGCTGTCCAACACTGACAACTTTCCCCACTGTTTCCACAGATCTTGCATAAGTCAGTCAAAATGTGTAAACGTGAGAAATTTGGCCCAGCCTATACCAATGTGCTACAGTAGAATTTGAGGAGTTATCAGGGTCACGATGCATCCCAACGGACGTTTGACTAAGGACATCAAGTAAGAACTTGTAAGACCTTTCAAGCTCAACAAGGAAATTGTGACCAAAGAATCAAGAAAGAAAAAATTTTGGCCCAGACGCTAACCTCTGTGCCAGAGTAAAACGATACCTCTCCACAGTTCACACCTGGAAAAGAACAAAGCTCACCCCCTCGCCCCACGCCAGTGGGAAGGCCAGAAGAGAATGTGTGATCCGAAGTTTAGCTGTTTACCACTTTCCCCTGCCTGTCTCCCATAGCCTTGGTACAGAGCTGAGAATAGTTAGATGTGCCCTCCCACAGATGCTCAACACTTCGAAATCCTTTCCTGGGACACAGGAAACAAACAGAACAGGAATGTATTATCTTAGTCCCGAGGCTAGGCAGACCCCAGTGGCACCAGGGAGATCTTGGAAAGGAAAGGCTCTGGGTTCAAGGTAACCCCAACTGGGCTTCTAGGACAGGGTTTCTAAACTAATTGGGGAAGGTAAGGTGACTTTGAGAGATGTGCTTGATTTTAGATAATAGATAAATTAGCCATAGTTATCTGTAGGCAGATAGAACAGTTTACCCATCCGTGGCTTTGAAAAAGTCTACATGGTCTAGCCTGATATTTTTAGTTTGTCCTTTTTGGGTCAGGGAGAGGCATAGGATATCAAACATAACCTCCATGCATTCTTAGAGAAAGGAGCCACACAAATGCATGGCTGACCATATATATTCCTGCTTTCCAGCCTTGACTAAGCCTCTGTACATGTATTTTTACTTTGTTGCTAACATTAGGCTAGGAGTGAGTCCTTGGCCACAATCCAGGAAGGAACAGGCTCTGTAGAGACAAGATGACAGGCATGAAGTCGTGGGTGGGGTGGATGAATGAGGCGCCCAAGCCAACAGATGAGGTGGGCTTCATGAAGAAGCCACCAGCTGGGCTGCATCTGGAGGAGTGTGGGAGTCTGCCAGGCAAAGACAGGGAGGAGGGAATGTTCCAGGTATCAGCAGCCACACGGTCAGAGGCAGGGGATAGTGAAAACCGCTAGTTTACAACAGGAAGGCAACCACCCTCTTGCTACCTCTTCATTCTTGGTCTGTTTGCTAATTGTGGCCTTCCTAAGTCTTGGGAAGACAGAAATCTCTGGTGAGCCCCAAAGGATTCCTAGATGTAAACTCACTGCCATTCACACCCACGGAACACAGTGAAGACTAAAAGAACATAACCCTAGCATTAGAGAGACAGAGGCAGGAGATTCCAAAGTTCAAAATTACCCTGAGACCATTAACATCCCTTTAGTGTCTTAGAATGTGCAGCTTCAGAACCAAGCCGCCAGACTCTCAAGACCAAGAGCCATAGTGAAGCCATCCATGTTCAGGAGCCCTGGCTAGAGCAAGAACGTGAGAGATCCAGCCACAAAACCAGGGCTTGTCACACAGCAGTACCCAGCAGAAGAACACCAGGGGAGAAAAGAGAAACTCTGACAGCCAAGTGTTTGCTCCCTGTAACATTCAGGTAAGGACACAGGAAGTCTCCGCCCACTGAAGGCTTTGTGTTCTGTTCTCAGTGTGAGTGGCAATTATCAGATCTCTCTCCCTAGTGACCACAGGCCCCCCAACACACATATTCTGTGAATGTCTAGCAAACGAAAAAGCTTTATTTCAGATGTCTGTATTTTCTGTCATTGTTTTCGAGGTTTGGGTTTTAGCAGGGAAAAACATTAGTAAATTTTTCTGAAATACACCAATATTAATTCGCTTCCACTAATGCCCTTCAAGGCAAGGCCAATAAGCAAGTATGTCAATGTGGATAGTGTTCCCGCATTTCCTGTCATTACACTTCAGGTGGAATGTCACACAGAACGTGATGTCTCCAGCTCTTGGGAGATCGCATGTATTTTCATATTTGATGCCTGACAGCACACGCTCATGTCTGATATGGAAAGGGATGGTGATTGCTGTCTGTGACCCCAATCGACACTTCCTCTCCCCTTTTGGTTAAAGCCCTCTGCTTTGTTTGAAATCTTACTGTGTCAGCTGAGTCTCCAACTTTCTGAGCTATAAAACTGCTGCAGCCATGTGACATCACTGGGCCTTTGGAGTGAAGAGAACAGCATCTCTGGGAGTTGTCAGTGACACCTTAGTCATCCTGACAGAGAGAGAGAGAGAGAGAGAGCTGTGGCCAGCATAGTATGCCAGTTATTCCCAATCTGGGAATACCAGGAGCCACGGGAGCCATTCTGTAAACATGAGGCAGTACACTAAAGCAGTAAGAATGGAGTGGAAATGATCTGGGCATGAGATGACATTACCAGAAGCTCACCCAAGCTTGGAGTATGTGTTAAAAGCACCATAGAGTTTCCTTCATATTACCTGCAGTCACATATACTTCTGCACTGATAACTTAATAGTGCTAAGGTTAGGCTGGGCAGATAGTTCCATCAGTAAAGCACTTGCCTCACAAACATGAAGACATGAGTCTGGATCCCCAGAACCAATGTGGAAATCTGAGTGTTGAGTACTTGTGATCTCAATGGTGGTGACATGGGAGGCTGAGACAGGCAGTTCCCTGGGAGCTCACTGATTAGCTGTCTAGCCTACTTGGTGAAGTCCTAGCCAATGAGAGACCCTGTCTCAAAAAGAGGGGAGACCTAATGACATCTGAGATTGTCTTCTGACTTCCACACACATGCATACACAACCAACACATGTGTACATGTGTTTGTGCACGCACTCACACACATACACACACACCAGAAACTCTTGTTATATCGCAGCTGCTCAAATACCGTTTTCTCCAGATTGTACTGTGGTCCCTGTGGTAGACAGTGCTCCTCCCCATCCTCCATAACATATTCCCTCCAAGGACCAGTCTTTTTTAAGTCATACCCAACTGAGCCAGCTGCTCAGACTGACCATCAAAAACCACATCAAATAACTGTGCACTCCAAAGCACAGCCAGGATGAGAAGTATAGATGAGTGGCAGAGGCTGCCTTCTCTCCCTCCATAGCTGGGATGGCAACCACATGGCAATTACTAGGAAACACTTGTAGAAACAACTTCCATGGCTGTCCAACATGTCTGCCTTGATCTGGAGTATATCGCCCACAAGCCTCCACTTACTGCCTTTCCTGCTCCTCTGTCGTTATCAGAGTCCCATAACTAAGGCATAATTAAAGTAAACAATGTCACAGCAAACAAAATGCCTTTAAAAGAGAGGAGTTAGGGAGACAAATACTGCTAAAGATAGTGGTTCAGCCACTTGAGATCTCTGAGCAGGACCCCCCCCCCATGTGTGTGTGTGTGTGTGTGTGTGTGTGTGTGTGTGTGTGTGTGTGTGTGTGTGTTGGTAGCAATTAATAAAACAAGGGTGAGCTGAATATTTAGAGGATAAATTGGCTCTTGATGAATAATCAGGTAACTTGGAGAAATCACTGCATGATCAAGCAAGCAAGCCAACATGGAGAGTCATACACAAACCAAGGAAAATCAAGACCTTTGTCACAGAAAAGCCTAAGTCAAGATGATTGACAGCTCATAGATAAGCACTCTTCTCTCTCCAAGTTCTGCCCCTCAGTTACTTACAAAATGATTTGTTATTCAAAACAAGGTATATAGATATAGAAATATATAATACACACACACATATAACATATACAGCATACATACACACATTCATATACATATGCACATATACACATACATATACATACACACATACATAATATGCACACACATGTATAACATGCAAAGGTACTTAGGCTATTCCACAACTACACCTAGGGACACAATTTGGATGTGAGGTTCCTAGTTAACAAGGGAAAAGAGGAATGCTTTGTTAGTCTAACAAGCCCACTTGCAACAATCATGAAAATTATAAAAAGGAAAGCATACTTAAAAAGAAGAGAGTGGACAGATGGGATGAAATCAGATTTAGAAATTCAAGTAAATAAACTGGAGCAATACAAATTTTAAAATGGCAGGTGTCAAAGTAAACTGGAAAGACATACTTACAGAATAATTTTCTTATTTTCAAACATGTGATGCAACAGAGTTGCTTTTAAGCATCTTTGAGATAGTGGCTGTCTTTGGAAATAAAAGAGGACAGAGAGAGATGGAAGGCTTCAGCTGCACCCATAATGCTGTGCTTCTGAGGCCAACAGTTACGGTTCCCACTTCCACCCCCACCCCCACCATATACATGCACTGTACTGGCTGGTCTTATGTTAGCTAGCCATACAAACTAGTTATCTGAAATGAAGGAGCCTCAATTAAGAAGCTACTCCATTATTAGCTGTAAAATAAAGGCCAGTCATGTTACAGTCCACAGCCCCAGAGAGGCTTCATAACCAAGAGAGTTCATGAAAGGACACCCAGACCTCCCTGGGAAGGAAAAACCGAAGAGATTTTGTGTGTTGACTGAGAGCAGGTAGGAGGTTGGGGAGGGGGCTACAGTAAGAGACTACTGGAGGGGCATGCATTTCAGAATCAGGCAAAACCCTGGAGCAAGGGAATCTCCCAGGAATCTACAAGGATGACCCCCATCCTTGCTTAGACTCCCAGAAATAACAGGTACATGGCCTGTACTGACCCTCTCCTGTGACCAGATTGGTGCTTTGCCTATTTGTCATCAGAGAGGAGTCATCCAGTGACTGGTGGAAACAGATGCAGACTCACAACCTAACATTAGGCAGAGTTTGGAGAATTCTTCAGAAGAGGGAGAAAGGACTTTATGAACCAGATGAGTCAAGGACACCACAAGAAAACTTACAGAATCAACTAAGCTGTACTCATAACGGCTCACAGAGACTGAATCAACACCCAGGGATCCTGCCTGGGACTGCTTAGCTATTCTGTGGTTGTGTGGCTTGGTCCTCTTGTGGTACTTCAAACAGTGGGAACAGGAGCTGTCTCCTACTCTGTTATTGGCTTTTGGGACCCATGCTCCCCATACTGGGTCACCTTGCCCACCTTAATACATGAGGAGGTGCTTAGTCTTACTGCAGTTTGATAGGCCATGTTTCGTTGATATTAATGGAAGACCTGCCCTTTCCTAACAGAAAGGATGAGTAGATTAAGGGGTGGAGACAGAAGGGGGAAGGGGGAAGGAACTGAGGGGAGAGGAGAGTGGGGAACCTGGCTGGGACATTAAATTAAAAAATGAATGAGTGAATGAATGAATAAATAAATTCATTAAAAAGAAAGAAATGCTCCATAAGATCTGACTGTTTCTTAATTAGTGATTGGTGGAGGATGGCCCTGCCCATTGTAGGTGGTGCATCTTTGGGCTGATGACTTATATTCTACAGGAAAGAAGGCTGAGCAAACCATAGAGAGCAAGCCAGGAAGCAGTGCTCCTCCATGGCCTCTGTATCAGCTTCTACTCAAGACTCTAGCTCTGTTTGAGTTCCTGTCCAGCAATATGGAAGTATAAGCTAAAATAAACCCTTTCCTTCCCAACTTGCTTTCCAGTCACTGTGTTTCTTCAAAGCAATAGAAACCCTGCCTAAGTCTCTCTCTCTCTCTCTCTCTCTCTCTCTCTCTCTCTCTCTCTCTCTCTCTCTCTCTCTCTCACACACACACACACACACACAGAGGGGGGGTTGTTTATTTGTTTGTTCTGTGTTTTTTGTATGTTTGAAGTGTCTTATAATCCCATCTCTTGGAAAACTAAAACTTGAGGATTATTACAAGTTCAAAAGCAGTTTGATCTACACACTGAGTTCTAGGCCAAACAGGGCTATACAGTGACATTCTCTCTCAAATATAAACCGAGAAATGATAATCTGAGAAATTTCCAGAGGAAGTCAAGAAGCCACAGAGACATAGTTACTAAATGACATGCTACAGCATCCTGGAGTAGAGAGAAAGCTAAGGATATGTGGAAAAGCAGTTGTTGTTGGTACTCTTAAAGTCTCAATATTGGTTCATAAACTCTAAGAAGTGCTCTAGGAATTTAAGATGCCAATGATATGGGAAATAGACATGGAACATTGTGGGAGCCCATTCTCTTTCTACTCTGGTGTGAATTTTCTGTAAATGGAAACAATTCTAACGTATTAAGTCCGTTATATAAAGAACAGGGCATCCAGGCATGCCATTACAGTCAGGTGACTATAGGGAGCAATTGGGAAATGTACATTTCAAAACCAGCTTGAATAAAGGGCTCTGAATGTTCTCACCACAAAGAAATGGCAAGCGGTTGAAAAGATAAATGTTTAACATGCTTTAAACATTATACAACATATACACATTTTGGAATAGCATCTTATTAACATGTATCAATTTTTACATTTTGGTGTGTTTATTACAAGCTATAGACCCAGCTCTGGGGTAGCTAAGGCAGGAAAACTGTCAAGGTACGGACTATAAAGCATGATGCTGTCTCAAAAAGCAAAGCACAGTGTTGAAAAGCAGACTAGGTTTTAAAATCACAGCTAGATGCAGCGGGAGTGTGGACTTTCTTGTTAAAGTAAAAGAGTATTAAAATTCGCTGGACTGGGCTGCAGCTCCATGCATCCGGCATGTCTGAAAGGGACTGTAAATCCCAGAGTGACCTCAGACCCAATTGACAGTCATGGAAACACAGTAAGTACCAGAGCCAGCTTGGAGCACAATGCAGGCTGAGTAAAGCCAGGTTTTGCGGACAGATGGGGCTGGTCTCAATCCTCCCTCCCAGATGCCCATTCAAGCCGAAGTCACCTCAGATCCTCCTGACTTGTGAAGAAGAAAGGTGACTTCAGCCAGGATGAGAGCTCCTGATCCAGGAATCACCTAAACCTTGCTGTCACAGCAAAAGTTGTCAGTGTCTGAGGAGCCAGAAGAACGTGGGGGATGATGACCCAAGGCTTATACGTGAGCAACTAGTACACTCCCTAGACCATGACTGGCCACTGGGGATGGCAGAAGGAAGAGCCGTCTCCGAAGTGACCCAGGAAGATCCCACCCAAGCTACCCAGTGAGTGTGACAATTAGGAAGTGCCAGATGTATCCAAGAAGGGAAACCTCAGAAAAGAACAAGACTGGCCATTTCACCTCTTGCCTTGTTCATCTCCCTCAAAGGAATCAAAAAGTCTCGCCTCATGAAAAGTACACAACATATTTTAATTATCTAATTGTAGTAAACATTTTCTCCACTAAACTAGTTCCACCAGAAAGGAAGGAAACAGGTACCAAGCAGAGAGCATCTAAACTTCAAGAGGGATCTCTCATCTAAGGGAGAGGATACACCTCAGATCTGCACTAGGAAGAACACACCAGAGGCAAAGGACCCACACACACACAGTATGAATGAATATAAACTCAGACTGTCCAATGCCAGCCTGTATCTCTTGTCAGCACCCATCCATCTGTGCACAAGCAGGTCACAGCACTTAACTGCCACTCAGTGGTGTCACCATAACCCCATCCTTTGTGACACTATTCCTCCAAAATAGAAGGGTTCCCACATGCTCATTGGAAGTAACTTAATTTGGTTCTGTGTGTGATAGACACCAGGGCAATGAGTGTCAATCTGCAACCTTATGCTCATTTCCTGAATGCTTTCTGTGTGCTAGATGCAGCTCTGGGCATCAGGTTTTCAAGGGTAACCTAATTAAGATTCTTATTGTCTTGGAGATGAATTCTAATCAGCAAAATCATAAACACACAGGTGAACAGGATAACTTCAGACAGTGCCAGAGGCAGTCAAGAGACTGCAAAGGTAGGAGCGGAAAACATTTAGGTGGAAACCCCACCTCAGCTCCACCCCTCTCTCCAGACCCCGCCCCTGAGAAGGTGGATCTAGCAGAGGCTCCTCCCCCTTAGATGCTTGAGACCACGCCTACAGGATATTTAAGACCATCCTGGACTATTTTGCTCATGTTAAACCTGGACTTATTATTTTGGTCTGATCTGACTTACTACACAGGCAGAGTTACCCACTACTGGAGGATATTTTACTTATGAGAAAGTGATGCTAAATGTAGGGACAGGTCACCAAAGGCCAGTGTTTGGATGAGCCTCCATAAGGCAAAGAATGGATCAGAGGAGAGGAAAGAGGTAGGTAACACAGAGCCCAGGATATGTGAGATGCTGTGATAAAAAGGGGAAGCGACAGCATAGACAAAGCCAGATTCTCGGGGGGGGGGGGTACTTTTATTCAGGGGTGAGAGTGAGGGATACCTTGCTAAGAGTAACAGGAGCCAAAAAGAGGCTTTTAAAGGGACAGCAGTCTGGTATCATGGAAGTCTTCAGATCTCTCTGGGTTGGGAAGGAGTAGGGGGGACATGAAGGGAGTAAAGAAACTTGGGGATGTTCCAAAAGATCCTGGTGACCTGGTGTCAGCAACTGTGAGTGGCACCGTTCCCTTCCCATCTTTGTTGCATATTGTTTCAGTCAAGACTCACTTCTACTTTGCCACGAACAACAGAGGCCTTAATAGGGATGTAGTTACACATGATGGATATTGAGCTAGGATAATCCCTCAGGAAGGGCAAGAGGGGCTGCAACATAAAGGAGCCAGACATTCAGCACATATCCTCATGATGATAGATGTAGGAGTCTCATGAATACAGACTGCCCGAAGGTGACTAGATGCGCCATTTCATTCAGTGTAGCCACTGAAGTGGGTGGAAAGCCCTACAGCTCTCTTCATTTAGAAAGAAAAAGTCTTCAATAGAGAGAAAGAAATTTCTCTGAAGGATTCTGGTCTTCTCTCTGCTCAGTCCAAGATCAAACTAATACCACCACGCCCGTGCCCCCCCCCCACACACACACACATCCTGGGCTCTCCAATGATTGCCCTTTTCCAATGACCTTCATTTCTGCTGCTGGGAGCCAGATGCCTATTTGATCCCAAAGAATCGCCAGGATCATAGAAACTGCAGCCATTACAGATGTGCGATGGATGCAGGGTGGATGAGTTTATCTTGTTGTCATAAGAGCTCTTGGATGGTCAGAATCAATAGTGCATAATTAGAAGACACTGTTATGATTGCTTGGGGTGGGGAGGGGGTGGGGGGTGAGGGTGCCTTAAAGCCTTAGTTAATAGCAGTGAAGAACCTATGACCTAATGCACATGTGAGAATGTTACCAATATTTACCCAGTGCTCTCTGTACCCTGCCACAACCACTATCCTGAACTTTGTGTTTTCTTCTTTTAAAACACAACAGGGCATTGTTGAGGTTTAGATGTTTTCAGGTTTTATGAAAAGAATCTCTCCTTCATTGTTTTCCTCAGAAATCTCCTTTCTGTTGCCATTATTATCAAGATTCACCTGAGTCCTGTAAATTTGCTACTTCATAGTATTCTATTATTCTTATAGTCCCTATATTTCTAAAATTTTATTTATTAGTGATAAGCTTGTGTGTGTGCACATACACACGTGCATTTGTGTGTGGGGGTGGGTGGGTGTAGTTATATGGAGACAGACAGTTGCAACCAGAAGATTAGATACTCCATCCAAAAATCATGGCTCAAATCAATTGTGAAATTAATCTGCACAGGATCAGGGAAGAAATTGAAGATACTCTGATACAGTGTGGGAAGATAAAAATAAAATGCAAGGGCAAAGATGAGCAAAAGCCTTAATAAAAAAGAAAGCAATTCCTGGAGTCACTGTCAAGGTCACAGAGGAGAAATGTTCAGACTAAGTGTGTTATCCCTAGCCCTTCTAGAAGTCAGGGAGTGGGGTTTGCATGCAGAGCACCCCAACAACCAGTTCTCACAATTGAAAAGGTCATGAGAGGAAAACCCTGATGCTTGAGAGCAGTGGGGAACACAGGGGTTCCTAAGTACATGTCTCCAAGACCCAGTACACTTTGCAAAGACCATCTCATCACCTCATGACTTTTAACAGCAGGGTGAGAGGCAGAAATTGGTCGCCAGGCTGCGTTTCAGGGTGGGCAGGAGGCTTAATTGGAATCTGCAAAGACAGAAATCAGTTAGCGCATTTTATTCCTGAGATGTTTTCTAAGTGACTTTAGCATGTCTCTAAGGAAAGGGAGCAGAAATAAACACCCCAGCCTTGGCATCCTCAGCAAGGGGAGTGGGGATAGAGGACGAATTGGAGGAAGCCTAACGAAGG
Organism: Phyllotis vaccarum; assembly: GCA_033318265.1. Classification (NCBI taxonomy): domain Eukaryota; kingdom Metazoa; phylum Chordata; class Mammalia; order Rodentia; family Cricetidae; genus Phyllotis; species Phyllotis vaccarum. The sequence goes on from JARWLC010000006.1 coordinate 65,060,802, forward strand.
CAAACTTCTCTCATTATGGAGAGATGCAGCAGAAATTTCTCTCGCGCGGGTTTCACTGTAACCCTCCTGAGACTTGGTCTCTGCCTGCTAAGCATAGTTCAACTTCTTCTCAGACACGTTGTGCATTTGCTCAGGCAATAGGGGATCTGGGCTCTAGGTCACATTGGGACCTAGGTGTTCATTGTTCAGAGACTGGGCCTGAACCTGGTCAAGCTACAGAACTATACGTACACACCTTCTCTGTTAATTGACACTGGAGGCTATTGCATAGTCTCTTCATTACAATTTTTTGCAGTAAACAATGTGCAAACAATTTCTTTACAAGCAAATTAAGACAGCCATAAGGTCCTCGAGTGATCAAAGTAAAACATTAGGGTGCCTGTCATGCAGGAGGTTCAGACCTTTACATACCCATATCCCTCTATTTCCTATCTTCATGCTTTACTGCTACAAAGATAAACTGCACAGCGCTTATTGCAACTCAGATGCAGAAAAGGCCATTGGCACGGTCCATCTGACCGCAGAAGGTATGTTTTCTGAGGTGGTGGTCCACATTGAGCAGATTCTGCAGTGAACAAGTCAAGGATTTAAGATTAAACACTTTGCCCTAAATGGATTATCCCCCCAGAAAGCCTTTCCACCTGGACAAACATCATAAAGATTCTGCAGCTTAGTTTGTTATTAGAAAACAACTTGAGCTTCAGGAGAGATGAACAGCCACAACGTTGCACATGAGTCTAGCAAGAATTAATTTGGGCCTCTCGTGTTTTAAGTACACACAAGTTTCAAGAGGAAGACTGATTAGTAAATGAATTTTCACCAGGGTTTATCAGGTATGAGAGATTTCACCTGACCCACTTCCTACTGGTTGCCAAAAAAGACAATAAAAGCAGTGAGTGGTAACTGTAAAAACTACCAAAACTATGTGCTCCTCAAAAGTTGAGAAAGGGGGGCTATTTTTATGTGAGATGGGAGACACCATAAACTCTGTAAGATAATGTCCTTCACTTTATCTCAGAGTTGCAGCATTGTGTGTCAACTTCTCTGTTTACTAAATAAGGCCAATGATACACAGAAGGCTAATGATGGTGCTCGACATCTCGTCCTCAGAGAGCATTAGCTGCTGTCCTTTCCATCACTGTCTTGCTATTGTTTTGGGTGCTGTGTCTAAGCCATAGATTTAGAACTTCTATGAAGGGCACTCAGTAGCCATCCTTTGGCTCTTCCTTGTTCATATAAGAGACTTGAGCACTCTGCTTTAAAGGAGGCTTAGCTACCCCTCCAGTCCCTTCAGCCACAGTCCCTCCTGCCCAGAGATGTGTCCCAACTCTTCACAGGAGCCATTTCTGCTCAGAAAGGCAGATCAGAATTGGTGATTCCTAATCATAAAGAATTTGGGGAGGGAATCATTTGGGTTCCTTATGAGGCAAAACTCCATCTGTGGATAGGCTGTCTTCTGGGTCTGTCTCATGATGGGACTCATGTGAATGCTGACAGTTGCCTCAGATGCCCAAGAGCCTAGGAAAACAGAATCTGCAAGCCCAGGGCTATCCCATAAATCCCAGGATCTCCATGGGTTTAGTGTTTATTATATATGTGTTATAGACTTGTATTATAAACCTTATCATTGTAGCTGGTCACATGATCTCATATTGCTTAGAAAGTTTGATAGATGAAGCTGAAATCTGTCACCTCTCTTCAGTTGAGGTAAAATTCTGTATTTTGTTCATTTTATATTTTTTATGTTGTATTTTAATTCTTGAGCATTTTGAGAAGGATGAAATTAGACTAACTCTGAAGTATTAAGAAAAACAACCTGAAGCTAGGTGAGGTGGCACATATCCACAGCCCTATCACCCAGGAGGCTGAGGCATGAGAATTTCCCTGAGTTCAATGCCAGCCTAGGATATATAGGAAGTACCATGCCAGTGGCAGACTACACAGTACAGTGGGAGTATGTTCTCGCACATCGTAAATATCTGTCCCTCATACTAGTCAGACAGGAAGTGTGGATGGGGCTACCAGACTAAGAAAACTCTGAGAACAATGACAACAAATAGAACAAAGATGACAACAGACAAAAAAAAAAATGCTAAAAAAAAAAAACCCAAACCACATAACTAGACAGATTGATAAAATAAATTAAATTAAAATTAAAAGCTAACCAACAATATACCTAAACTATAGGCCAATCAACATAAAATTAATATAAGCCTTCATGTATTTAAGACAAAATAACAACCAAATGAAAATAAGTCCAAATCTCAAGGCTAAGTCAAAAACCAAGCCAAAAGCTTCATATTACAACACAGCAAAACTCCATATGCCCCACCCCAATCCACAAACAAACAAAACCATAATGGAAAGATGAAGTTGGAGCATTCAGAGAACCAGCAAGGAGGGGCTCTCATCACCCCAGGCAAGGGTCTTGTAGCCATTGGCTGGCTCAGCAATTAGAAAGCCTGGCAGAGGGAGAATTGAGTATTTGGATCCCATCCTTGAGAATCTAAAAGAAACTAAGGAGTAGAGATCCAGTGCCTGTGCTGGGTGAGCTGAAGCCAGATGGGTTTAGACCCTAAAGATGCCATCTCCCCCAGGAACTAGTAAACAATAGGAATAGAGACACTTCTAGGACCCTTCCTTTATACGTGACAAAGTAGTTAACATTTATGTGGAAGAATAATCATTAGGACATTGGAGAAGCACTGGACCTTTTCTTTATCTTCCAAATGTGTTCCAAGTGAATAAATCTCCATTGTCTGCTCTTCACTATTAATAAAAAGAATAACCATTCAAGAAAAGCCTAAAACTTTTGTTTGAAAAAAAGGAGAATAGAATAGGTATGCTTCTCTTAGATAAAATAATAGATCTGTCCTGATTCAGGATGGCAAGGAAGAGCAAGAGGAAAAGATAAGTGGGCTCACGGAACAGAGTTGGAAGCCTTAGAAAGACAAATCATTACACAAAGCATTTAGCAAACCTTGAGGATGGTATTTCAGCATTATTTTACAAGAGTTTGGCAACTTTGGTGTGGGAAGGGGCTTTGGATGTATGCATGCCATCATAGCTGAAAACCGTAAGATTACATAAAACTAACGAGTGAAGAATGGACGATACTAGACAGACTCAGTAGGTGGTATGTGTCTGTGTATGTCACACAGGGTGGGGGGAGGAGAAAGGAGGGTTATAATTAAAGAGGAGAAAGTCAGATATTTAAGAGTGAGTTGGAAGGGCACGGGAGGAATGTGGCAGGGTGTTTATGATCTAAGTACAGCACGCATGTAATAATTCTCAAAAAAATAAAAGACTTTTTTTCTAAAGAGGCAAAATAAAACAAACTAAGGGTAAAGGAACAACAGCAAACCGGGAAGGGTGCCTTCGCTAATATCTGTAAAACAGGCTGAGGCTGGTGGCCTTTCATAGGCAGAGCAATTACAAATCAATAAGGAAACCACGCTATTGGAACTAAGTTACCAGGAGGGGATTCACATACAGAGGTCTCACATAGACAGGCAAAAATTTGCCACTACATAACTATGAATCAATAAAGCTTCTTGTATTTATATAGGCACCTATTTATTACCAAGTATGTGTGGATAGATGCACTGTGTCTGTTTGGATGCACAGGCCTTGCATATATAGATGTGTGGTGGTTAGAAAGAAACTGGCCCCCCAAAGGAGTGGCACTAATGATGGATGTGGCTTTGTTAGAGTAGGTGTGGCCTTGTTTAAGGAAGTGCATCACTGTGGAAGGGACTTTGAGGTCTCACATATGATCAAGCCACGCCCAGTGAGACAGTTTACTTCCTGTTGCCTACAGATGGAGATCCAGAACTCTCAGCTTCTTCTCCAGCACTATGTCTGTTTGCATGCCATCTGCCTTGATGATAAGGGAATAAACCTCTGAACGATAAGCACCACAGTTAAATGTTTTTCTTAATAAGAGTTGCAGTGGGTCATGGTATCTCTTAATGGGATCCCTAAGACATGGTGTCAGAGGAAAGTCCTGCATACTAAGATCCAGAGACTGAACTCACATCACCAGACTTGTATGACAAGAGCCTCTACTTGCTGAGCCTTCTAAATGGTCAATAAAAACCTTGTATTTATCTTAGTTTTCATGTCTGAAAGGGCTGTCAATAACCAGTGTTTCAAGATTCTAGAAAAATAATGAAACTATAACACCCACTCAAAGGGAAAAAGTTGGTTAAATTGTTTGACTGTGGAGTTGTCCTTAGGTGTCTTTGAGGAATTGATTTGATATCAACATAAATAGCACAACATTTGCACATAACCTATGTATATCTTTTTATATATGTTAAATTATGTCTAGATTATATACCATTCGTAATCCATGCAAAGGTCATATAAATGATTGATGTGTCATTTATAGAACAATGCTGAGAAAATTATCTCTAACTATTAAGTACACATGTAGCATTTTTCAAGTATTTTTTCATCAGTATGAGATAATATATTCACATAAAAATTAGATGGGTAGGCAAATATATAGGGATATATATGTGTAAATCACATATCACCAAATTATACATACACATACATATGTAAAGGGCGCACACCTTTTAGGCCAACAATCCTTCTTCTAAAAATGAAAGGCTATTTATTGCAGTGTTAATTAGATTATTGAAGAACCAGAAATAAATACTACACAGTTGATCAAATCAGTAAAACACATTCGTGTCCTGAAATAGTATGTAATTGTGGAGATCAGGCTGTACTCTGTTTGAAGTGACTATGTTATGTAAGATGTTAGCATCTGGGCTGTGCCTGACTGACTCCATTTCATAAAACAGCAATTACCTCCATTTCAAGTATAACTGCAGGGGCTAAATGACTGTATGTCTTATTTGTACATCTGTCCAGCAGGAACCATGAGACATGGGCTGATTTAAAAAATAAAAACGTACACAAACACCTATGGATTTACCAAATCAAATCAGGAACACGTTTTCACATGAGCATAACAAAACTATATTGGAAGATCAGACCTGTGAACTTAATACACAAAACCAAAGCATAACACCCTTCACCTGATACTATTAAAAAAAAGTTCCCAAGACTAAGATGTGATAGTCATCCCAACCCAGTAGTCATCTATTACAAGCCTTCTCCAGGAAAAATGCCACAGTAAAAGGTCTATGACACTGCCTCTGGGTTCAGCTTACAGTTATTCCTGCCAGTGACCTGTAGCCCACTTTAACATGACACTCTAAATGGCCTGCCAGCTAACCTACATAGGACAAGTCTGTGTCTTGAATCATCTCTGTGCTTGGAACCATCTCCGTGTCTCTCAGAACAGCTCTGTGCAAGGTTCATCAATAAGAGATGTGTGACTTCTGGCATCTGTGTCAACACTGCCTTTAGTAATGTCTCCATAAACCCAGGTGCATATGTATTATATGTGCTTATGCATGTGTGTACTTAAACAGTTACTGTGTGAAATTAATGCGAGATCTGAAATATATATTGATCAATAATATCATGTATGTGTGTATATATACAGATAGATATTAGTGATTAAGACTGAATAAAAGAATCTGTGACTAATCAATGGCAATCATATCAAGTAAAATTGGTAGTGCTTGAATTAAAGCCACCGTAATTGCTGTGGCTTGTGGAATCATTGTTATTTAATAAACCCTGGCATTGTGGAAAGGCACTGGAATGTCCTATGTTTTTAACATGGCTCACTCACAAGAATAACTGCTGAAATGGGTAAGGTGAACATGAGTAAGAGTTGGAAAAATAAAACCAGTTGGCTAACCACTAGAGCTAGATTGAGACAGACAAACATGGAAAGAAAATATGGGTGCAGAGACCCCCCCCCCTTTCAACAAGGTGGACTGAAGGTCCTTAGACAGAGAATCAGGCTTTGCAAGACACCCTCAGCTCCTCCTTGCTAGTCTTCCTTCAGTGATGGTGCTGTAAAAAGAAGCAAGGTGTAAACACTGAAGATAAACAGGTAAGTTTATAAGTGATCAGAGAGGAGTTGGGGAGGATTATATCGTCTGAAAAAGCTTTGTAATTTGAAGATAGTCAGACAAAGTCCGAGGATCCAGCCCCAGCATGCTGCTGCCTGCCCATCTGTCCATTCCCACACTGATGGTTTAGTTCCGAGGCACTCTGCATCCACCTCTGAGAAAAACAGACATAGACATTCACCCCAATGGCCACAGGAGCTTTTGGGAGGCGCGAACGACTGAGCAGCCAATGAACTTACAGCAAAATGAGCTGTAAGGAAAGAAAATGCCAGCTTGTTGGCACACAGAGAAAACTAGAAAGCATCTAGTGCTAACAGTAGATTCTCAACCTCCAGGGGTCCAGAGGTTGTAAAGAGAGTAAAAGGCCTGGGGGGCAGGGCAGTGAGTAGGCAATAGAGCAAGGGTGGGAAGGAATTTGGGCATCCCTCTGTCTTAGCATTAAGTGGTGCCACTCAGTATGCAGACTGTAACATAATGAGGTATAAGGTCTGCAAGCCACTCTGGCAGCCATCTTTATCTTTTGTTTTAGAACCACCTTCTCAAAAAGCAATTGACACTTTAAATCTATTTATTTATCTAATGTGTGAGTATTTCACTTGCAAGCATATGGACAAAAGAGCTCATTGAATCCCCAGTGAAACAAGTTATAGCATTGTGAGCCACCATGTGGATGCTGGGAATTGAACCTGGACCCTTGGAAGAGCAGCTAGAGTTTTTAAGCACTGAACCATCTCTCCAGCCCCTATTCTCATTCTTGATGGATGCAGAAAGGCAAAGGTATAGATAGCTTCTCTAACTTCAAGCTGAGCTAGGTTGTCATTAAAGGACTCGTTGGAGGTATAAATTTTTCCTAGCTTGTCTTATAGATAGGTTTGGTTATAGCCTGGTTGTGGGCCCAGCTGTTTATATCCCTAAAGGCCTCTCATTTGTAACTTTATAGCCTCCAGCCTTTTACTTAAGAGGAAGACCAGACATTTGAAGATGTCTAGCCTAACAAGCAGAAGCAGGATAGTAATTATGGGCCTAGATAGGGCACATGGCAAAAACCAGCCAAACATTTTGATAGATTCTCATTAACCATTTTTTAAAAATATCCTGGGCAAAGATGACTGGAGTTTTGATTATAAGCTGGTTTTGTTTATTTTTGTTTGTTTTTGAAGCCTATGAGTGTTTGCAGAAGCCTCCAATTTCTAAATGCCACAAGTGCTTACACAAAATCAAGAGGTGTCTACCTTGTTTCTGGGTAACACAACCTTTAAAAGAAGCAAGAAGTCTGATTCTAGATAGGAATAATCAATGGGAACCACGGGGCAGAGCCTCTTGGCTGCTCTGCTCTTTCCTCTGTCTGCTGTGCCACCTGTGGGAACAGCTTACCCCTGGAGGATGAGAGGTCTTCAGATGTTTTTCCAGACACTCTTCCAGAGTCCCTGCTTTTCCCTTCCTTCTTTTTCCCAGCATGCACACTGGCTGCAGCCAACCTGTGAAATTTCTAAGGCATTACTAATGAGAGAACAGGTAGCTTCCCACAGTTGCAGGGTCATCTTCTAGCTTGGCCGACTATGGAAGGCAAGCACCAACATCTTGGCTGCCTTCTCAGCCCCCCCCCCCCTTCTGATCCCTGGTCTCAGCTACAGGAACACTTGTGGGGGCCGTTCCCAGGCCTTGCAGAGGAGCTACTGGCTTTTAATTCTAACCTTTGCAATTGATATGCAGAGAGAATGGAGTTTTCCCCTTTGTTGGTTTTTTTTTTCTCTTGGATTCTTAGTTCTGCACTATATTTCTTATTTCAGCAACATGGTGCTCTGTACACATCTTTTTTTTTTTTTTTTTTGTCTTTGGAGAGGGCTTTAAAGAAAGTCACTTAACCCTACTTAGTGTCAACCTAATGCAGGGCAGTGGAAGAGCCAGAGCATCATCCCTGGTCAGGCAAAATCTTAGCTGAACTTTCTCTTTATTATTTCTCTTTTATCTTAAACATGCATTATGTCTCTGATAAAGAAAGATTCCATTTGGTTCCATGGGAAAGAAAAGACAGACCATCCTACAGGGAAGATATGGGCTGGAGAGATAGCTCAGCAGTTAAGGCTGCTCTTCTAGAGGACCCAGGTTCAAATCCCAGCACCCACATGGCAGCTCACAACTGTCTGTAACTCTAGTTCCAGAGGTCTGACTCCCTCACAGACATACATGTAGGCAATAAACAAACAAGTTAATTAATTAAAAATTTTGGGTGGGCAGTGGTTGTACAGACCTTTAACCCCAGCACTAGGGAAGTAGAATTAGGTGGATCTCTAAGTTCAAGGCCAGCCTGGTCTATAGAGTGAGCTCCAGAACAGATAGGGTTACACAGAAAAACCTTGTCTCAAAAAACCCCAATACACACACACACACACACACACATACACACACACATGTATGTATATATATATCATAATAATATGTACGTATATAATAATAATTGATTCGTTTGGTTATTGTTCAGACACATATAAACATAAGGGCTACATAGTCTTAAGTACCAGTCTATCTCAAATGCATCTGTGCTGTTCAATGTATCAGCAATTTGTAAATGAATGAAGTAAAATAATAAAATCATGCTTTTAAAATGCTCTGATGAGCACGGTACTATAGGTCCCGGTTGAACTCTTACGACTGTAGAAAAAGTTGCTTACCTGTTCTTCATGAGAGTGGCTTAACTGGGCAGACTGCGCTAGAAATAAAAATAAGAAACTCTATTTGCACACCCCTTTTACCCACAGCAGGGTAAACAACCAACAGGGGCAGGACCCATGAACACTTAAGAACACAGCAGAAGAGAAAATGCTAACAAAAGGTTCTTTGCATTACAAAAGATGCAACATTACTCAAGTCTTTCTTTCAAAGGTAGTTCATTTAAAAGTATGTCTTCATGTCAGTAAGAGGGAAGCCACATATAGGATTGAAAATCAGGGCACTGTCAGCTGAAGATGAGTTAGAAACAAGTGTAATGTTTCTCTGAAATTGTCTAGTAATGGACCAGGGAAAGGAGTGTATTTTATAAACACAGTCAGTATGGGGGGGGGGGGGCGCGGGGACCGACACGCTGCATCACCATCTACTGGCGAGGGAAGTAAACAAGCAAGACAAAGCTGCCAATCCCAATCCCAGGCTCTGTAGAAGACAGGCTAGCAAGGATGAGCAGGTTCTCTCGGTCCAAGCACTAATGTTAATATACTTTATGCTAGTGATTATTTCATCTGAAAGCCTGGGTAGTACAGCAATATTGACATGTGTTCACTTGCCCTGAAGGTGTTGATTTCCAGTTTAATGGGATACTCATCTTCTGTTATAGGGAGGCATGTTCTCTAGTCCACCTGCAAGCTGTCAATTATTCCTTAGGACCTTGATTTAACTTCTGGTCTTTGGGAAACATCTTTCATGACTCCAACACACACTTGCTATGTTCAAAGAATGGTTAGAATTAACATAAATAAAACCACGGTGGGGGTGGGGGGATCAAGCCAAATAAACACCAAAGCTGTGCTATGCCATACTTGGTTTGATTTAAATTCTGAGCATTTTAAAAGTACTTTTTGAGTCAGACAGGTTCCGACATTAGTAATCTTTTTCATGGTCTACTCAAAACTGCTAACAATAAATGCTTATTTTTGTGCCGATTTATTAGTCAGTTTTCTGTTACTGAAACAAAATACCTTAGGCAGTTTATCTATAAAGAGAAGGGAAAGTTAATTTAACTCATAGTTTGTAGTTCCAAATTCAAGATGAGTCAGCTCTATTGGTTCGGCATTTTCTGGGGACAGCAAATAGCAATGGACAGAGGATGTGTGTCGGTAAGTCAGACCATGACACAGAAGAAGTGAGAGGTTAGGCCAGGGTCTCAGTCCCTCCAAAGGTCTTCTCACGATGACCAAGAGCCTCCCTACATCTTAAAAACCCATAGCACTTCCCAATACACTATGCCGGAAACCAAACCTTTCCATGTGAACTCCTGGGGTGGGAGGCACTCATTATTACATGCTCACCAGTGAAAACAGTTGCTATTCTAAACATCTTATATGTTATATTTGTTTTTATTTTAGAGCAGTATTTTGAGATATCGATTCCATGTTTACTATCCATGTTCACATTGAGGAAACAGAGCCTTGGCAATTTGAAGAAAGCTAAGATTAAGAATCTCATGAATGAAGAGGTGGGGTTTGAACCAAGCCCATCTGAATGCCACAAATATCATTAATTGACATCATGCTATTTTCAGCCTTAGCTACTCATTATACTGCTTGGGGAGTTTTAAAACCCCCAGTGCTGCAGCCCCCACCCAGAGCAGATAAGTCAGAACTCATGGGAATGGTGCTCAGCAACTATGTCTTTCAATGAATGCTACGTGTGATGTGTGGGCGCATCTGAGAGTCACGGCGCACAGACAAATTGTTATTCTGAAGCTAACTTTACCTTCAATGTGCAAGTGAACTTGATACTGATTTGAAACTAATCTAATCTATAAAACAGGTTTTGAGTTTCTGGTTGAGCGGAGGACTCAACTAGATTGCTTAAAAGACCCTTGAACTAGTAACTAAGCCACTGCATCTTCTCTGCCCCAAGTTTCAGTTCCCCTTAAGGACAATCTATTTACTGATTTAAAAGCACACAAAACCCTCCAATTCATAAAATATATGAAATTGGCTAAAAGTAAATAAAAACAAACAAGAGACAGCAGCCTCGGGCAGGTATAAAGCACCAAGTGAGCAATACGCAGAGAATGCAAATACCCACAACAAAATGGTAACAAAATCTTAAATGATCAACAAATTAGAAAAACACACACACACACACACACACACACACACACACACACACACACACACACACACACACAAATGGGGGCTGGAGAGATGGCTCAGTAGCTAAGAGACTGGCTGATCTTCCAGGGGTCCTGAGTTCAATTTTCAGCAACCACATGGTGGCTCACAACAATCTGTAATGAGATCTGGCGCCCTCTTCCGGCCTTCAGACATATATGCAGACAAAACACTGTACACATAATAAATAAACAAAATAAAAAATAGCCTGACTTAAAACAACACCAAACAGATAAAGGGGCTGGTGAGATAGCTTGGTGGGTGGAAGAAGACCTGGTTTCAATTCTCAGCACTCACATGGTGGCTCACAGTGGCCTGTAACTCCAATAGGGGATCTGACTCCCTCTTCTGACCTCAGAGAGAACCAGGCATGCACACACAATACACAGACACACATGCATGCAAAACATCCACACAGATAAAAATAAAATAAATAAAAATAAAAAGCAAAGAAAGTGCAGCAGCAGATGACAGAGAGGATGATAAGAGCGGAAGTGTTCCGAGCTGCCATTTGAAGAGAAGAAAAGATTAAATTTAGACATGTGTAAGTGCACACACTGAAACCTCTGGGATTCTGCCAAGGCATGGACACAGAGTATAAGACAAATTACTCCAGGAAGAACTAAGACTAAGAAGTGTAACCTCCAAGGAATACGAGAAAAAAGACACCATACAGAGCAAATAGAAAGGAAAAATGGAGATCCAAACTTAAGTCACCCAGGATTAAAAGAAGGGATTGATGAGCCATTTCATTAGATTAGACTAACTTCAAAAAAAGGAAAAACCAGAGAAGGAAGAAAAAAGGAAAGAGAGAGGAAAGGGTGAGGGGAGAGAAAGAAACGGGAGGTGAGGAAGAACAGACACACTGATCATAAATGCTACAGATCAAATAGAGTTCATTAAGTGTAGGTCGCAGATGTCATCAATGGGTCAAACAGAGTCACCTCCAATCTCCAAGTCTGAACACCTCAAGGATTGCTCTACCAGCCTTTGTCTCCAAGGCCCGACTATGCACCTCTCCCCAGCCCCATTCCTAGGTTGGAGTCCTGGCCCGATAACTTCTATATTAATAGTATTGAGAGATGAGGAACTAGCAGATAATTGGGATTCGATGAGATCAGCAGAGTTTGATCCCCGAGCAACATGAGTGGCTTTATATGAAGAGGAGGAAACCTGATCTGGAATAGTGTTGTAGGTGATGAGCTTCACTGTGTGAAAATGGAGCAAGGGGCCCCTCACCAGATCCCAAGTAGAGGCCAGCACTGTGCTCTTTGACTTGGAACCCTCTAGAACTCAGAAGAAAGATATGTCCCACCTCATGCCTTCTGTTAGAGAACAGAAAACCGATGAAGGATACAGTTTGCGAGAAGTGTTTCTTGGTGCTTAGTCTGCACATGAAACGTCAGGATAGTTTACTAAATGCAGACTGGGAGTGATCAGGTCTGCAAGGCCAGCAGGTTTCCAGGTAATGGTGATGCTGTTACATCAGGCTGACAGTAAATATGAGCTTGATTATTTGCTGATAACCCAATAAATATGGTAAACACAAGCTCAGATCAAAAAAGGGGCAAGCTCTCATTTAAATGCAAGTCCAAGTTCCAAAAGTTCTGAAACAAAGTTTTGCCGTTCTTGTTATTTAATTTTTATTTTTACAATTTTTTTAGTGGGACATGATCAAGGTGGCATGGCCATAGATCAGGACCAGGATTTAATAGGAGACATAGCACTAGCTTGGCTGGTGTGACTTTGATGTCAAAATATAATGTAGTCCTTTAAAGGGCTGGCTGGCCTAGGCTCTGCTGAAATACAAATGTATTTTTTCTTAAGATTCAAAAACTCCTGAGTTTTCAAATATGTTCACTGCAGAATTTTTAGATAGTTTTTAAACCCATGGAATATTGTTCTCAGAAATGTTAATTCTCAAAAAAAAAAGATGAGCGTATAAATATAACAATACTGAAAGTAGACTTGAAAATACAGTTATTTGGTGTAGAATAATTTTTCAGTTTTAACAACCGCTCTTTCAGAAAATTAAATACTTAAGGGAAATCCCAAGTTGTAACTCCCTTAGAATTTTATTTTTATCACCTGAAGACAAAAGAACGGTACCCTAACTGCAGATTGTCAATGGACATCCACAGAGCATGCATGCTCCAGATATAGCTGTTCCTGAAGATCCCACTCCTTGAAAAGAGAGATTCCCTAAAAATAAAAGCTTTTTAGACAAGCTTAAATCAACTATACAGTATGCAATTCCCATTTGAATGCTGAGAGACTACAGTTCCAGACTACAGCTACCAGCTGAGCCCCGAAGCAATAACATACAGAGCTATGCAGAGACACAAAGCCCTTTGAAAACATGTGGCCTCATCCAGGATTATCCCCCTCTGACTACGAAAGTAGGGAAGCTGGGGACAGAGAGCAAAAGCATAAATGGTCTGCTCCAGTACTTCCAGGGCTGGAAAAATGACTCCGCAGCTAAGGGTACTTCCTGCTCTGGTTGGTTCCCAGCATCCACCCCACAGGGCAGTAGCGCTTCTGGCCTCACAGGTGCACATTCATGTGTGTGCACTCACTCACACACACACACACACACACACACACACACACGCATGCACAATTGTGATGATGATGATAACAATAAATGACAATATCAATTGTAATAAGTAACCTTTAAAGGAAAGTAAAAATACTTGGTAGATGGCAATAAAATGGTCGCCTCGGGCATTGCTGCAATCCATTCTCCCTGAAACGCCTGCCCGCTTTGGAAGACTTCTGAGCCTCACCTGTACGAAATGACAAACTCAACACTTGCTGAAGCCGTTTTAGCCTTAGTTCACAAAGTGGGCAGGGGGGGAGCTGTTGAGTTTCAAGTGCGTTCACTCCTCTGCTCCTGCTCTTTTGGAAATAGTCATTTTCAAAATCTTCCTTGTTGGACAGAGGATCAGAAAATAGGCACCTTGATGACCAAAAGGACATTCATGTATCAATTGTCATCCTGTTGTCTTGATGAACAGAAAGAAGGCATTTTATCAGGCCTTCAAGGATTGGTCACATAGAAAATGACTGAATCTCATTCTAACTATTAAATTAAAGCAATGGTCAGAGGTTACGGAACTGTATGTCATCAGTCTCAAAACACACGAAACTACAATAATCAGTCTGGAGTTACTTGAAGAAATACTGCTTGACAATAAAGCCTTAAACACTGACCTGTATCTACTTGCTAAAATAATGTGAGGGTGGGGGGGAAGAAATTTGGGGGTTGGGGAGATGGCTCTGTCAGTAAAGTGCTCGCAGGAAGGGGAAATTTATAAGCCTGACTGACCCACATCTCCTCAAAACAAAGAGAATAGAAAGAATAGGGGAAAAAATGGAAACCAAAAAAGCACCAATGCTACAGATGCTGAGATTACATTTTCAAGGTTTGCCAGCTGGATGTTTAATAAAAGTGGTAATTATCATAATTTAGTTTCAATTCAGATGGCACTGATTCCATACAACATATGTTAATGATTAGGGAAAAAAATCTCCTAAAAACACAAAGTAGATGAAAATACTCAGATCCTCAGTATACATGAAATTAACCTGATTATTATACTGGTTCTGGCTAGTGATAGCCAATATAGTTTAAATACAGTAACATTTACCTATTACTTTAATTATATACAGTTTACTGTTGGCATAGCTTTCATGAGGAAAATCTTACATTTCTAAGGCTACTTTATCTATTATTTCATACATGCATGTGAACAATTTTGCTCATCCCCTTACTACCCTACTCCAAGTGTCTTCCAGCATCTTCCCCAATATATCTCTCTCCGAACTGCATGCCTGCTTCTATTTTTTAATAAGCCACTGAGTCTACTTAATGCCTCATCTATGTACGTGTGTGAAGCACCCATGGAAACAGAGGCAAGCTAGCAGTGGCCATACCAAAGAAAAATAATTCTTCTTCCCCCAGTAGCTACCAATAGCTCCCAGCTAGGGGCGGGGCTTCATAAGCCATCCTACCTCAAGGCTTTTAATTTTTAATTCGATAATTTTTTAAATGTCTGTGTATAGTGTGCACAGTTCAGGTGAATGTATATGCATGCCTGTGGCTCTATCCTTCTGTGTGTGTGGGGGCGGGGGGGCGGGGTGGTGGCTGGAGATCTAGAGGTAAGCACTTTCTCAATGGCTCTCAAATCTTACTTTGGAGACAGTCTCTCACTCACTGGATCTGAAATGTCATGGTCATGGTTCTAGACTGGCTGGCCAGCAAGTCCCATAATCCTGACTCTACCAGCATTGGGATCATAGCCTTAAGCCACATGTACAGTTTCTAATGTGAATGAGCAGGCTCTAAACGCAAGTCCTATTTGCCTCTTCAGCACGTTATTAACCCCATCTCTCCAGCCTAAATTCATCCATTTGTCTCAAGAAAAATCTGTGACAATCTACAGTGGAGGACTTAGTATGTTACTATTTAGCAACCAAACAGATGACATCTAATAATCCCTCACATGTGACATGCCAAATTTCCCGTTAGTGTAATGCCTCAGACCTTAGTTTTACCTCCTAGAAGAGGCACGGTGGCCCAATGGCAAAGACAGCCCTGAAATTCCAGTCTGCTAGTCACATATCCACAACACAATGACACTCAGTGGGATCTAAGTCTCACTGGGTGTTCGGCTCAGCTCTCTTACTCATCTCCTTTTATGGTTGAAGACACAGAAATAGTTGACTAATTTGAATGACTTACCCAAGAATATCAGCATGAATATACTGGTACAAAAATGAGTTGAACTCATACTTGAAAAGTACATTTTCCCCAGCCACGCAGCAAAAGCGAGTGATTTTTAAAATGTCTCTTTTGAAATTAAATTGGAGAAAAGCTGCCAAGTTTTCAATTTAAAGGTATTTCCAGATCATTCCCTCCAGTGTCTCAACTTGAACAATTCAACTTCTGGAGTCTCTGAATCTCTTTGATCACCTTTCCAGGACCGGTTTTTCCATCTCAACATCCTTGCTTTCCTAACCTAGCATATACTGGACCCTGAAGTCTCTCTGCTCATCTCCACTTCACATTAGTCAGTTGGCAAAACTACTATTCTGATAAAATCTAATTTTTGGATTGCCTCCCTACCCAGTTGAGGGGAAAAAGTAAACAACTACATTGGCTTGTTTTGTTTTAACGATATAATGCTAATCTCAAGGGTTTCAGCTCCACTAAGTCATCCGACCTAACTTTCTTGGCCAACTTCTGTTACTGCTTGGAAAGTACATCACAAATTTCCCTCTTCCTCGCACACAGCTGATGG
This sequence comes from Phyllotis vaccarum, assembly GCA_033318265.1. Lineage (NCBI taxonomy): Eukaryota > Metazoa > Chordata > Mammalia > Rodentia > Cricetidae > Phyllotis > Phyllotis vaccarum. The sequence continues at coordinate 65,076,963 of JARWLC010000006.1, forward strand.
TGCTGATTCTTACTTTCTTTGAGAGCAGAAGCAGACAGAAGACAACCACAGCATCTCCCCATAACCAGTCACCTACATAAATCACACACATCTAGAACATGCCATGCCCGAGTTCCAGTCCAAATGACCAAGCCATCACCTGATGGCTTAGATTACATCTTTTCTGTTTCCTTAAGAGGATCTCTGTCAATTCCTTTTTCTCTACAAAACATTTTCTACCAATTTTGAAGTATATTATAATAAGTAGCATCTCAAACAGCCAACAGCAAAAACAGGAACTAAATTTGGGGCTGCTTACATGGCTTGGTGGGCAAAGACACTTGCTGATGACTTCACTTTGAGCTAGGAGCCTGGGAGATGCACATGTGGAAGGAGAGGCCAAACCCTCACGCCTTCTGATCTCCAACCACATTCCAAGACATGTGTCATGGGCACGTATACTTACTTTCTCTCTTTCTGTCTCTCTGTCTCTCTGTCTCTCTACCTCTCTCTCTCTCTCTCTCTCTCTCTCTCTCTCTCTCTCTCTCTCTCACACACACACACACACACACACACACACACTAAGAAATTAAAATCTTTTTAAAGATTTAAAGAGATCTTTGTTTTTAAAAGAGAATCTGTGCTTCCTGTCTTCACATCCAAGTTTAATTATCCTTCCCATTTTCCACCCCGTGAATCCAAATGTTCCAAGAGCCATGGACTCTTCATTCTTCTAACCTTTAGTTCTTACCTAAGCCAGCTCTCAGCAGCTTTCCCCACTCACTCACTGGTCCTAGTGTTAGTGGCTCCATGGTCCCCACACAGCTACACGCACAGCATTCAGATGGACTCTCATGGTTATCACACCTCCCTCTTCTTAGCTCATCACATAGCTTTGGGACATGTCCCTTGCCTGACAGCCCCGATTCTTTGCAATCCACTCGCCTGCTCTCTCTCCGGCTCCTTAGGTTCCAGGTGCTGTGAGCACAAAGAACTCAGCCCTTCTCCCTCCATATTCATTCCCACAGGGATTTCAACCAATCCTGTAGATTTAAGCCAAATACACAAGGCAGTGGACAAGGAGGTACACCCCTGTAACTGCAGCACTCAGGGGACAGTGGCATGTTCAAGACCAGACTGGGCATCATAAGGAGACCTATCTCAAAATAATGTGTTTCCACCTATGCTCTGAGTGTCCAGCCTCATTTCTTTATACCTAGCCTTTGCTTTGAACTCTAGGCTCATACGTTCAATGATCATGTTCTTCTATATAGGTAACAACATATTAAAAGAGCATTTATTTCCTCGGTGGAACAGTATTGTCAATCATATATGTGTTCTCAAAGCAGCTGTAACTCTTTAAAAAAAAAAAAATACAGCCTGAATTAACTGGTTCTCAGAACTTCCAACTACACTTGAGCCTATTTAACTACATAGACTCACACAAAAGCATCATATCTATATACTTGCTTCCTGCTTTCCACAGACTATTCCAAAATCTTATTTTAAAATACAAAGCAGATCATGGCTCTGCCACATTCAAACCCCTGGTCACTTCCTGTCACAAGTAGAATAGGCTCCGAGGCAGTTGGATGGTTTCTGACATCTCTGCTTTATCACCTATACATTCCCTTCCTGCTCACATCTTGCTGGCTGCCTTCCTGGCTCTCTGCCCACTCTGCAACCAGGCCTTTTTAATCACTGCTTCTGCCATCAGGAGTATGGTCCTCTTTAAGCATTGTATGAGACTGGCCTCCAGAGTTTTCATAGCTTTGAAAGTCTGAGGATGCTCAAATCTCTCATGTACAATAGTGTAGTATTTGTACACAATCTACCCACATCCTTCTTTACCTTTCAACCAGATCTTGATTATTTTTAGTATTCAGTACAATCTACAGGCTGTGGAAATAGCTGTATAACACATTACCCAGTAAATAGCAACAGGGGAAAGAATCTCTACATCTTTGGCTCACTCACATTTTCCCCAAATGCTTTCAACTTGAGGTTAAATCAGTAGGTGTGAAACCTGAAAAATAGGGTGGGGGGGGCTGACTATGTTCCTCCCTGGGGTACTCCTATGGCCTTGCTCCTTCACTTCCTTTCAGTTTTTATTCATCTGTCACCTGGCCTTTTCTGACTCCCTCTCTAAAACCACGCGCCTGTCAGCTGCCATCTCATCCTTTCCTCTCCCAGCACTCACCACAGACATCACTTTGCACCTTGTATGCTTGCTTGTTGGTCATACATTTTCCTTACGGAAGGTAAAATTCATCAAGTTGGTGACTCTGCTCTGCTCCTTGCTTCTGGGCAGGATCAAGCTCGGCTTGCTTTTTACCAAATGTCCAATAGACATTTGCAGAATGAATTGCCCATTAAGGAATGCATTGCCTAGTTAACCACTGTTATCTATAAGTATATATAATGCCCCCACATTATAAAAAAAGATGAAGAGAGATTTTGGTTAGTAGATGCCATACAGCGAATCTGTAATGTTATAAAAGTTTTCACTCTTTTTCTACGTAGATTATGGCATAGGAAAAATAATAAAGAAATGATTCACAGGTGAATTATGGACTCTTCAAATTAATGATGTAATGCATCTATTAGCCAATTAACTACAAATCATAAGTCCTTGCATAAATGTTTTGATCAATTGTGACCTGAAAATCTTTAGGAAAAGAAATTTTTTTAAATGTCATCTCCCCACCCCTACCCCCTGCCATTGAAACAAGGGCCTCAAGAATACACTTGAGCACAAGATTTAATCAGCTTCTCGCCGGCTCAGTAATAAGTGTGGCTAAATAAGGAGTATAGAGTTGGGCTGGATCTCTCTCTTTTTGTGTAAATATATCTTCTCTACCCTATTAAATCACAAACTCTCTGAGTAAACATTTCCTTGATCCGTGTAAACAGAAGAAATGTGCTTACATTGGGTATGCCCAATCATTAGTCCCAAACGCCAACAGAAGAACCTTGCTTAAAATACATGCATTCTACAGGTTGGTTATAATTTGGCTTACCACGGTCAATGAAAAACTCACAAAGACAGAGGCTTGGCCTCAACCTTCATGCCTCCAGTCACAGAGCCAATGGATGGACACCTACTAGATCACATACTGCCTCTGACAGCAGGCTACTCACTTGCTCTCATTTCATTGACCAAACAAAGTCACATGGCTCCTACCGTTCATAGCAGGAGAGGTCCTTAAAGAGTGTCTATAAGACAGGAATAGTAGTACATGCCTTAGTCCCAGAACTTGGGAGGCAGAGACAGGTAGATCTTGGTGATTTCTGTGATGTCTACATAATGAGAGCCTATCTTGAACAAAATAAAACAAACAAACAATACAAAAGAATATCTACAGCCTTCATGAGTGCCTCATTTCGCCTGAAATAACAACCTTCCCATAAATACAGGCAAATGCATTCTTGTTGACCTCTATTCTACCCATTTATATATTTAACACAGAGACAGTCTCCAACAGATAGTCCCCAAATCCCTAGAAAGAAATCAGAAAAAAAAATCATGCTTTTATGAAAAAAAAAAAAAGGCAGTTTTTCTTCCTAACCCCTTGGGTAGATAGCTGCTGCCACGGTCCTCTGCTGCCAATGGACTTCAGCCTCCTCTGCCTTTCAACATCGATTGAACACTATAGATCTCTGGGGAGCTCCAGACCTCCAGCACTAGTTTGCTGCTGAATTGTCCAGCTTTGTGAACTGAATGGGGCCCTGGGCTCTCAGCCACTCCAGCAAGTAGGGTGGCTACTGTTGGACTACCCAGTCCCCATCACATTAGTCAGTCTGCTGAATCCTCTTTTATAATATGTTTAAAATTTAAAGTAAAATGTAACAACACCACATCCCCTGCATCCCACCAACAGCAACCAAAGCCAATGCATAAAAAAAAAAAAAAAAAAAAAAAAAAAAAGACTCCAGCGAACAGAACAGAGCTCTGCTTGGCTGCCTGCTTGGCAGTGCTTCCTGTTCTGTAGGCACTTGATGTGGGATCGTTCCTGGCTGTCACCCAGGCTTAACTGTGCCCAATCTATTTGGATAAAAACAAGCCATGACCTCAGATGATTTCAGCTTCAGCAAAATGACCAGAAGCCAGAAGAATAAAATAAGATGAACAGCTAGAAGACAGAAGGGAAAGCAAAGAGAAGGAAAGGAAAAGTGGACCTACGGGGATGTGTACATGATAGACCACTCACTGCAACTAAGTGATGGAGGCCGGAGAGGTGGCTCTGTACATGATAGACTACTCACTGCAACTAAGTGATGGAGGCCGGAGAGGTGGCTCTGTACATGATAGACCACTCACTGCAACTAAGTGATGGAGGCCGGAGAGGTGGCTCTGTACATGATAGACCACTCACTGCAACTAAGTGATGGAGGCCGGAGAGGTGGCTCTGTACATGATAGACCACTCACTGCAACTGAGTGATGGAGGCCGGAGAGGTGGCTCTATACATGATAGACCACTCACTGCAACTAAGTGATGGAGGCCGGAGAGGTGGCTCTGTACATGATAGACCACTCACTGCAACTAAGTGATGGAGGCCGGAGAGGTGGCTCTGTACATGATAGACCACTCACTGCAACTAAGTGATGGAGGCCGGAGAGGTGGCTCTGTACATGATAGACCACTCACTGCAACTAAGTGATGGAGGCCGGAGAGGTGGCTCTGTACATGATAGACTACTCACTGCAACTAAGTGATGGAGGCCGGAGAGGTGGCTCTGTACATGATAGACCACTCACTGCAACTAAGTGATGGAGGCCGGAGAGGTGGCTCTGTACATGATAGACCACTCACTGCAACTAAGTGATGGAGGCCGGAGAGGTGGCTCTGTACATGATAGACTACTCACTGCAACTAAGTGATGGAGGCCGGAGAGGTGGCTCTGTACATGATAGACCACTCACTGCAACTAAGTGATGGAGGCCGGAGAGGTGGCTCTGTACATGATAGACTACTCACTGCAACTAAGTGATGGAGGCCGGAGAGGTGGCTCTGTACATGATAGACTACTCACTGCAACTAAGTGATGGAGGCCGGAGAGGTGGCTCTGTACATGATAGACTACTCACTGCAACTAAGTGATGGAGGCCGGAGAGGTGGCTCTGTACATGATAGACTACTCACTGCAACTAAGTGATGGAGGCCGGAGAGGTGGCTCTGTACATGATAGACCACTCACTGCAACTGAGTGATGGAGGCCGGAGAGGCGGCTCTGTACATGATAGACCACTCACTGCAACTGAGTGATGGAGGCCGGAGAGGCGGCTCGCAGTTAAAAGCACTCACTGCTCATGCAGAGAACTGGGTTCAGTTCCCAGCACCACCTGGGGGCTCACAACTGCCTGTAACTCCAGTTCCAAGGAGATCCAACACCCTCTTCTAGGCTCTATGAGCACGCACAATGTATAAATAAACTCACACAGACACATACACATAAAGATAATAAATAAGTAGATAATTCTTTTTCTAATGATAGATATGGCATATTGGGGAAGAGGATGCGATATACTGTGAGATTCCAATATTATACAAAAGTATATGGATATTATTTTAAAAACATAAAGGATGTACAAGTAATTGGTGTAGGAATATAACAATAATAATATATAGTATAACAGATATTATTTTATGTGTAATAGAAGTATATGTTACATATTATTTTATATAAATGTATTATTAAAATAAATCACCAAATATACTACTAGAAATTTTAGAAAATACATTTCATAATATGTAAACATATTATTAATACATCATTAAGGGGTATATATAACTTTAGAAAAGCAAGCAAGTGACTGGCCATGCATATATATGTCATATATATAATACAAAATAGCATTATTAAGCATTTACATTCAAAACACATCTATATACAGCCTTTCTCTTTCCATACTGATTTATGTAAGAAGTCTGAAGGTCTCCAAACCTCACAGAAATGCTTTAATGTCAATTCCTGCTTAAACTCTAGCCTAACATTCCTCATAGCCACAACACTTGATGCACACGGAAGACAGAGTTCTGAGGGCATATGAAGCCATGCTTCTCCTGGAAACACAGAACAGCACACACAGAAACAACTGTCTAAGAGTCACATGTTACAACAGAGGCATAACTTAATAGAGGGATAACTAATAAAGCAAGTCTATGTTCTCACAGCTCTGGAGTGTCTCAAGTCCAGCACCAAGATCCAGCAGGGATGCAGTAGACCTCCTTCCATGGCCTGCAAACAGCCTCATAGGATCACAAATCACAGGGGAGCTCCATCACCACATTATCGAACCCTAATAATGTCCTGAAGATCATTATGGGGGGGAAGCTGGGATTCAGCCTAGGCTTTTGGATTTTGGATGGATCTAAGCATTAAATCCATGACCAAAGGGAACACAGACTGTGGCTTAGAGATAATAAAGCATGGGCCGATCTCTAAAGCACATGTTCAGATTGCAGTGTGAACAGGCTTAAGTTGCAATATGGACTGGGCCTAAGTGCCAGAGTATTTCGCAGGGAACACACTCTTCTATCAGGGTTACTTTTTCTAGGCTTCCTTAGAAAACATTAACTAGTACAGACAAGGCCATCACAAGAGCTGTCCAGCACCCTGACCTGGTTTCCAAAGGACCGAGGGGGAAAAGGCACTGAACACCCATGCCGTTGCAAATGGCTTACATAAATTCACTATTTATTTGTTAGTAGGCACTAGGTTAATAGTTTTAGAAAGACCTAGTCAAATAAAATATTCACAACAACCCACCAGTACAAAGGAAACACTGAAGAAGGCAAAATGTCAAGTAATAGCGCATCACATGCTCAGCAGTGTGACTCGGGTCTCCAACAGTGCTGTACCTTCAGCCACTGCTGGGCTGGGAAGCAATTTGTTGGGCCACTAACTATGGAGTTATAAGAAAGAAACTTAATCTCTATGAAATTGAAGGTCTGCTTCTGCAAAATTGAAGAATCAGAGCAGATGGATCTTAATCGTATTTCCCTTCCTCAAGTTTTTTTTTTTTTAATCATACTCATAAATAACAGTGGGTTTAAAAATGCTTTGTAAATATACTGTGTAGAGAATGTTTCATAAACAATAAATGAGTGAATAGATGGGAAAATATTATTGGTTATGCTAAGGATCATGAGACTTTGGAATGGTGCTGTGGCTGTCCTAACGTAAGGCCCTCTGAAAATACTGGGCACCAAGAGTGTGCATGATCACATACACACCCATTAAGAGAAGACGCCCCAACACCTATACTGCATCTACAACTATCTTTACACTAAAATAGGAACCTCAGGGGCTGGATATTCTAAAACATGATTTTAAGAATCTTATTGAAGCCTTAACACTTAGCATGTCTGGAGAAACTGGACTGTATTGCAAGAATTTCTTCCTTGAGCTATGTAAACAATGTCTATTCTATACGTACAAGATCCCAACAGCAACAAGATATTTCCACCAAAGTGCAACTGGGTAAACAATGAATTGATTAGATTTATCTACAGAATGTGGGTAGGGTGTTACTCACGGGTGTATGAATGACCTCAAAGCTACCATAATAGATTTTACCCCAACAGATGATGGCTTCCCATAACCATACAGATTTTTGCCTACAATTAGCCTCCTTCAGTTTCTATAGTAGCAGTTTTCAATCTGTGGGTCACAACTCCTTTGGGATCACATTTCAGATATCCTTAATATCAGGTGTTTATGTTATGATTCATAAAAGTAGCAAGTTACCATTATAAAGAAACAAAAAAAAATTTATGGTTAAGGGAGTCACTACCCCCATGAGGAACGTTGTAGAAGGCTCAAGGCACTAGGAAGGTTGAGAACCATTGACCTACAGTCTAGTACATGAAGCCATGTACAGTTAGGGCAGAATTACATACAAATAGCTGATGGGAAAAGCTGAAATCTCCAGAGAGGGTCCAATAACCATTACCGTACCTTCCTTCTATGAGCTGTCCTCAACAAGCCTGGCCATGATGGCCTCTTGCAAGCAGGCACGACTGAACTAATGAGGATGAAGTCATTCCTCAGAAAGTAGTGTTCTACAATAGATTGAGTACAGCTAAGCTTCCAATAAATCACTGACTGCCAGCCGGAAACACTTACATGGAGGATGACAAGCAGAGAGAGCCATGACTTGACAGTATGATAACAAGCATCAGAGAGACAAGCAAACATTTGCACCATGGCAGATTTAGTGACAATCACTCACCTATGTCACGCTTACTTCCCAGTATGAAGAGCTGAAATGATTCTGGGGCCAAGCCCAATGCAGAGGCTAGCTCATCCGTCAAGAGACTAGGCAAGCCTGTGGAGCTGATCAGGAATTCACTGCTGAGCTGGACTGAGAGAGTTACAAAGCTGAAGCATGAATTTTCTGCGAATTGAAGAGGCAGGTTGTTTTTTTAAGCTTTTGGCTGTACAGCCTGTGAGCACAAAATGAGCCTCAAAGAGCCGAAGGATGAAGGCTTTGGTAGTCACAGAAGAAGAATTCACTGCCCCTCAAGGATGCGGGTACAGGGCTAATGTGTACTGGCTCCAGGAGAGGAGGGTGATGTCAGGACAAAACTTTCTGGGAAGCACTCCATAATGAGTGTCACAACAGGAAGCCACAAATCTACGTAAAAAGACCAGTGCTCACCACCATGGAAGCAGAGGCATAAGGTTCACAAGTTCAAGACCCGCCTGAATTACAGAATGAGTTCAAGAGCAGCCTATGTAACTTTGTAAGACTGTAAAGAATGAAGTGGAGATGTGGATCAGTGGTGGAGAACTTCTCTAGTCTATGTAAATCCCCAGGTTCAATCCCTATGACTATAAAATCATAACAATAAACAGATAAATAATCCTACCCACATTTTGAAAGTAGCCAGTATAACCAGTGATTCAAAGCTGTGCCCCCAGTGACCTAACTTCCTCTCACAGGGCTGCACTTCTTAAAGGCTCCCCTTCTTCCTAATAGCACCATAGCATACAACCAAGCCTTTAACATGTGGGATTTGAGGGACATTTAAAAGTGTAGCCATATTACAGCCCAAGGACCTAGATCATGATGGCCACAAAGATGATAACATCACTGTCAATTCAGGTGCTATGAGAAGGGTCTGTAGTTCCTGGTGGTCATGATGAGGTTTTTGTGGCAACATATAACCACAAAATTTATTGAGATACTTTTTTTTTGTTGGTTTTGCTCGTGAGATCAGATACACACTACCAGATGCCACACAAGAATTTATTCAGGGGAGTTGCCGAGCGGGTACGAGGGAGAGAAGCAGAAGAGAAAGAGACAGACTTCCACACGGTATCTCCTTTTAAGAGAACGAGTGGGCACCGATTTACTTAGCCACTCCTGGGGCGTACCCTCCATACTTGTTCTGTTGGGTTTACTGCTGGCCGCTATGTGCCAGGCATTCTTAGGTTATTGGACTATCAGGGTTACCACGTAGCTGCTATGTGTCAGGCATCCTTACATTCTTTTGACAAGCCACTGTCTGCCCACACATGGAATACAGCGTCAGAACACACTGTGTTTCACTGGACATTCACAGCTGCCCTGCAGAGTTCTACAGATGTAGATATGAACATAATTAAAAACACACAGGTCAGAGGCCAACATATCAAGGCAAAGTGCTACACTGGGGTGAGAAAAATCACCAAGTGTAAGTTCTTTTTAACATACGCAGAAAGACTTCCATTCACTTAGACGTAAATCTAGATGAATCTAGACAGCATTCTTAAGGACACACAGAAGCCATTGTCAACAAAAGCTGTTGACTTAGGGCAAAGTAGGAAGTCAAAACATCATACAAGTTGACATTTTTGAAATTTCAGTGTCTCTGCTTGGGTGACCAAGAACCAGAGTCTAGATAGCGCAGACACTCATGGTAAACAAAATACTACTGCTCTAAAAAGAAAGAGAAACGAGAGAAAGAGAGAGGGGGAGGAAAAGAAAACACAACCAAATGAGTCCTAATGATACTCCGCTGTATTCATAGATCAGCGCCTTATTCCGCCATTATTAGATGTGATCCTCCTGAGGCAGGTGGGAACAAATACAGGGACCCTCAGCCAGATGTTATGCAGGGAGAGGGAGGGGGAGTTAGGACTCACAGCCCGAAACAAGATGTCTCCCTCAAATTATTCCCCCCAGAGCTCAGAGCCAGCGTGGACGAGGCATAAGGAGTGGAGGAGACAGAGAAGACACAGGACACCAGGAGATCAAGGCCCTCTAAACAACCAAGAAGAGCTCATATGGACTCACCAAGACCAAAGCAGCAAGCTCAGGACCTGCACACGTGTGCACCGGGACCCTTGCGTGCCCGCGATAGCGTTCTGTTAGTACTTCCATAGGACTGCCGGATGCATAAACAAGGGCGTCTCTGATTCTTGTACTGTCCCTTAGGACTCTTTTAACTCTGTGTTGGCTTAGCTTGTCCTACTTTAATATGGTGGAGTTTGTTTTCTCTCATATTTTGTTTTGTTATGTTTTGTTGTTATCTCCTAGAAGCCTATTCTTTTCTGGTGAGAGACAGAAAGGGGGTGGATCTGGATGGGAGAGGAAGGAGGGAGGGACTGGAAGGAGGTGAGGGAAGGGAAACTGTATTCAGATTATATTATATGAGAGAATTAATCTATGTTTAATAAGGGAGATTGAAAGCTCGGTGTCTAATAAGAAATAAGCTAAATAAGAAACATACAGCTCTATATCTTTTTCTTCCCCCATCCAAAAAAAAAAAAAAAAACAAAAAAAAACCAAGGCATCTTACACAAGAAATCAAGAGTTTTGAACCACTAACAGGAAGTAAACACACGTAGCCTGATTGTTGAGCATCAGCAGGAACAGGTCTTTATGACATATATCAATAAACTCTTGTTGATCTGAATTTGGTGTTCCCTCTCTGGACATCCAGTGCCTCCATCAAAATATATCCATGCAGGCCCAAAGAGAACACTGGCTTCCAACTATAAATCTACGCGATGAGGCAGCCCAGGGTCATGTTCCAAGGGCAGCCCCCCTGGTGATCCCTAGGCATAGGGTCCACCAGGACAAGAGGGTGGGTAAGGGTCACACTTGATGAGGAAAAAAGGCCATCCCTGATTAAGCAAGAACGCTAATAGACAAATTGATGATGCACGTTACTGTTACCAAGTTCCAGGAGGTTTCTGGAGACTCACTGTGAGCGGGACCCAGAAAGAAGAGAGTGAAGCTCTAACCCTAGGGAACAGTGTGACTTGAGGCACTTTTTTAAACTTGTCTGAACTTCCCAGTCTCTTACCTCCCAGGGAGACTACAAGGATGGCTTGAATGAAAATTCCCCTCTGGGCTCACACATTTGAATATTTGATACCCAGTTGGTGGCGTTGTTTGAGGAGATTGTGGAGTTTCAGGACTTGAAGACTTGCTCCATTACGTGAGGGAAGTGGCCTTGAGGAGTGTATATAGCCTTCACTGTCTTGGCTTCCTGTGTGATGAGATGTGTCTTCCTGACCATGGGCTTCCCCTCTGGCACTGCGGGCCAGAATAAATCTTCATTCTCTAAGTTATTTTTTGTTATGCCATGGTGTTTTCTCACGGCAACAGAAAAGTATTGATGCAAATACCATTGTACTTTAGAACTCTTTTTAAGGCAGTTTCTCAAAAAAAAAAAAAAAAAAAAAAGAGACCCTCTAATACAACCATATATCGAGCTACACATTCACATGCACAGCACATCTTTTGGGCTAAAGTCTACATTAAGATAAGCAAATAAAATAAATAGACCACTTCCTAATTGTTCCTTATAGACATGAAATTTTCACATCTATAGACATAAAATACATACTATATATACTTGCTAGCTCATACTAATTCTCATTGATGGCTATGTCTTACCAAGAATAAATAGTCTCCTTCCCCCAAAATAATCTTCCAAGGCTACTGAACATAAAATTAGAGATGATTTCTACAAAGCAACATCAGCTTCATCCTGAAGAAATGAGGAAATGAAGCTGTAATTCATGACCTTTACTGAACAGGGAAGACACATGGGAAGCTTTTAAAGGCTCTATGTTTAAGGCTGTGCTGCAGACAATAAATCAGAGTCCCTGGAGGTGAGTTACACACATCTGTATTTAAAGAAATTTCCCAGGTGATTCGTTGTGTGGCAAGACTTGAACATTCCCCCAGCAAGCTCAGGAAAAGACTACAAGCAGTAAAATAACTCAGAGAAAAACCTGGGTGCCAGCAAACCAAGCAGGCATGAGAAGTTAATTGTTTTCTAGTTTTTCTACATAAAGGGAAGGAAGTCCCATTTCCTAATTTGTATCTAAGACAGTGGTCCTCAACCAATGCCGAGACCAATACAGTTCCTTGTGTGGTGCTGAACCCTAACCATAAAATTTTTTCATTGCTACTTCATAACTGTAGTTTTGCTACTGTTATGAATCATAATGTAATGCCTAATATGCAACCCCTGTGAAAGGATCATTCAACCCCTTTGCAACCCACAGGCTAAGGACCACTGATCTAAGAGGCAGATGAAATACCTTTCAGGTTAATCAGAAAATTTTTGTACTCACAAAATTGGCAACGATTAGTGTCTATAAAAGATAGGATTGGTGCATATATTGGTGTGAGGTATCTTTTTGGTAGCTGGTGGGTGTGGAAATTTCCCTATCTGTCTGTCATGGTAATTGTGTAGACATGAAAAATGTCACACACTAATACACAGCACTAGCTCTTACCTAACTCTTAATATATGCTTGAAGGAATACCATAACATGCATATGAGACTCAGATACTTAGAATAGATTTAGAAGTAGAAGCAAAAAAATCCAGAGATATCTATATTGCCCAACAGCAGAAGCATAGCAATCACTCATGGCATTATTTATGAAATCCAACATACAATGACAAACCAAAATGGTATACAGCAGTGACAATGTAGATGAGACTTAGGAACGTTAAGGCTGATATAACAGCAGGTTTGGAGAGATTATCTATCAGTCCCCCTTATCTGAAGTTTTGTCCTCTATGATTTTAGTTATCAAGAGTCAACTATCATCTGAAAATATACAGTGGAAGTTTCCAGAAATAAGCAATTCATAGGTTTAAAATATGGTTCAGTATGTTAAGATAGTTCTATTAATTACTCATTATCATTGTCAATATGATATTTTGCCTTGCTTACAAATTATGTATGCTCAGGAAAAAGTACAGCATACACAGAGTTCAGAATCAGCTGAAGTGTTGGGTACTCGTAAAACACCTCGGAAGGTATTATCTGAAGATAAAGGGGGGTGCCTCCATACACTCCTGAGGATAAAGGAAACTCCTCTATAAACTCAGAATGGTACCATCTCATAAAGCTGAAGGCCAGGCAGGATGAAATGGTAACACCGAAGCAGATGAAGAGGGAGAAAGCCAGAATGGTGTTTGCCTCTGCATAAGGAGCTGCACAGGAGCAGGGATTCGCTGAGACCCACAGAGAAGCACAGTCTAAATGGTATTCTGATTTATATGTGCCCTGAGGTCTCCACTTAAACAAAAGTAAAGTAAAAGATGGCTGGACACAGGCAGTCTTGGTTGGATATGCAGGTAAAGTTGCTTGCCACCAAAGCCTGAGACCTGAGTTTGATTCTCGGGACCCACATGATAGAATTTCTCCTTGAGTCCTCTGACCTCTACATGTATGACACATGCACAGACACATAGACACACACACACATACACACACACACACTCAACTAATTAATACATTTTTAAAATTATGATTATTCTAATTCTCTGTAGCTGAGTTGCAAAGATGGAAGAAAACAGAAAATCTATCTGTGAAGATAAAATCAGCAATGAGAAGAATGTGAAGACTTTCTGTGATTTTAGTTGAAATCAAATACTTAATTTGCTAGGATCGTCCCGTCTTCCAGGCTCCATCTCATGTTAGAAGCAAGGATGGCGGTAAATAGACACTGTGGAGCACAGGGGCCCTTGGTGCTGAAGTCACACATCCCCTAGTGAGGCTAACTAAGAAGGAACAGTCATGAAAGGAGAGAAATGTTAAATAATAGCCAAAAAACTCTAACTTCTAACTCCATACTTCCTGATCTTTTGAAGGTTATATTCTTTATATTTTTATAAGAGATTAATGTACTTTAACATCCAGTACAGGAGGAACCATCCAGCAGAGTGGCTTTATCGATTATCCATATTGTTGGCTAGGGAAGGAAGAGTTATTTATGGCAAGATACCCTCAACCAAAAAAGAGGCCATGGGAGCTGTGGACGGTTATATTTTTCTCATCTCTGCTTTGTAAGGTGAAATTTATCAGAATCATTGTGTCTTTTCTCGGTCTCCTCCATTTCAAGCCAAGAGACAGGTTTAGCTATTTCTCATCCTAAATGTTTGAAACTGTTTCGACTTCCAGGAAGCATTTGAACACCCAAGCATAAGGTTATCGATTCTGACAGGCAGTAACCCAAAAGAGAACAGATCTGTTTAGCATTTGAGTCAGCAGGTCATCTTAATATCAATTTTGTAGAATTTAGAATAGAATAATGTCTCTCCTTACACAACCAGGCTCTGATGAATTTGAAAACCCTATTCCAGCCCTACCCAAAACCAGCTTTGAAACTCCTACTTTGCATAACATAAAACATAAGCAGAAAAATAGCAAGCATCTGCTTGTAGAAATATCCTAGCCATCAGCAGTGGATTCTGAAGTGTTAAGAGGGCTTTATACAGCCTGGAGACCACACCAAATAAATTGGAGATTCCTAAGCCTTGTTCCAGACTTCATTCAAAACTGCAGGTTGAATCCAGAAGCTGCTGCATGGAGCGCAGGCCTTTCTGAACCATGAGCCCACTGCATGCAGCATCGTCTCACAGCTCGCAAAAGACATCACAAGAAAAACACAAGGTTTGGCGAATCTATCTCCTTGAGCACTCAGTAGATGAGAACACCCACATGGGTATGACCCCGACCACCCGTGTGCCCTATTTTCAGCCCGGTGTGTTAGAATAGAATTTCCTCTCTGCTTCACCAGTGAAATCCTCCCTAAGTTAATTTTTTGGGTTTCAGGATCATTTTCAATAACCCGGTTATGAACAAGTATGAACGGGACGACAGAAACACACCTGGGCCACCAACACTCTCCCGTGTATTTCTGATGAGGGCAGAACTCAGATGCTTCTCTGGTCATCAATGAAGAAGCCAATGCATAAACATCACAGTGCCACTTCTTAAAGGGGACAGACGGGATAGCCTAGAAGCTTTTAAAAAGACAATGTTCCCTTTAGTTTAAACATGGGTTTCTCTCTGGTCCCTGCACTAGCAAAGATGGGCCTGATGCTTCAGACACATTTTTGCCAGGCTCAGCCTGCCTCCCTTCATAACCAGCCCCCACCTGACATTTGCACAAGTTCCTAGCTGACCTTGACCAGTCCCAGGGTTGTGATGACAGGAAGCAAATCTTCATCTTATTTTATTTTTCTTTCAGAGCCAAATCTACAGAGGTAGGAAAAGGTTGCTTTAAGGAAAAAGACCAATAGAATCATTTTGGGGGGTCAGGCCACTGTGGTTTACTGAGTTGCAGAACATCAGCGGTCTTGGTTCCCAGAGACTCACTGATAAGAAGCCTTCACAGCTGGGACAGTGAAACTCCTGACAGTATCTCCTGATAACACCTTCATCACGACGTTTTCAATTTTATGGGATTTTATCACAAGAAAATGTCAGAGCAATGAAACCTGTCCTTGCCTCCCCCAGGATATGACAGAGCCCTATGGTTAGGATAAGCCACCTGCACCTTCCCTACCCCCAACCCTCTCAGCCATCGGAGTCTTGCTTCTCCAGGGTTCTTTTGTAGAGACTTTTCTTGGGTACATTTATTTTTATACGATAAAGCATTTAGGGACCGAGCACAGAGTGCCGTTGTCAAAATGCCTGTCTATCATGTCCTGTTCAATCTCCAGGACCACACAACCCAGTGTGGTGATGCACACCCAGGAGGCAGAGGCAAGAGGATCAGGAATTTGAGGCCACCCTTAGATACCTACCACGTTGCTAGTCTGAGATACATGGGACCCAACGTCATAAAAACAAACATAAAATCAAGCCATTTAATTATTCCAATTTTCTGTTTCTTTGGTCCATTTTTAAATCTCATCTAAATAGTTTTGTTTTTCTAATTTGCTTCCTTTTTTCCACATGTACAATCCATGGCTGTGTTAATTTCACATAGGGTTTACATGCGACACTGTGAATTTCCGTTATAAACTCTCGTCCCTTGCTCACCTGATGCCTTTTGCCTCTGTGCTGTCTGCTTGTGTGTTTTTCTCAGAAACACTGTGGAAGTCAACACCCTCTTCACGGCATTTGAATCCTGGCTTCTACTAAGAAAAGCTTTGGGGGCCGGACAGATGGCTCAGTAGTTAAGCACATTTGTTGCTCTCTGAGGGGACCTGGGTTTGATTCCCAGGACCCATGGGATAGTTCTGTAACTCTATTCCAGGAAACCCAATGCCCTCTTCTGACCTCCACAGGCACCAAGAATGCCAGTGATACACAATATTCATGCAGGCAATACACTCATGCATTAAAAAAAAACTGAATAAATCTAATTTATTTTTTAGATAACAAAAGTTTTACTAGTAGAATTGCATATTGCTTTTTCTTATAAATCACATATTTAGCTTTGTTGGCTTATTCTTTTAATTTTGAAATATACACATGAACTTTTTATTAAAACAATCAAATAGGAATAAAATGAAATGTACTGGTTTGTCTGACCTCTACATGTGCACTGGCTATTTTTAATGTCAATGTGGCACAAGCTGGAGTCATCAGAAAAGAGATTGCCTCAATAAGAAAACACCTCCATAAGATCAGACTGTAGGTACGCCTGTAGGGCACTTTCTTAATTAGTGGTTGATAGGGAAGAGCTCAGCCCATCATGGGTGCTACCATACTGGGCTGGTGTCCTGGGTTCTATAAGAAAGCAGGCTGAGAAAGCTATGGGGAACAAGCCAGTAAACAACACCTCCATGACCTCTGCATCAGCTCCTGCCTCCGGGTTCCTGCCTGTTGGAGTTCCTGTCCTGACTTCCTTCCACGATGAACAGTGATGTGAAAGTGTAAGCTGGATAAACTCTTTCCTGCCCAAGTGGCTTTAGTCATGGTGTTTCTTCACAGCAATAGTAGCCCTGACGAAGACAACATGATTATAAAAACCTGAACAACTTATTCTCCTGTTCTGCTTGGAGAATAATGATGGTGAGATGGAGTTTCTTTTCTATTCTTATTCTGTCTCGTTCTTGACTTTTGCAGCTTAGCCATGCAGCTACTTATGAAATCTCTCACCTTCCCATACCTCTCATTTTTCCCATTTAACAAGTTATTAAAATGTACCATTCAGTCCTCCATGATGACAGACCCTCATTGGTCATGCCATTTTCTAGCCCCTTCTCCATTTTATATCTTAACATCTCTGGCCATTATTTTACAATGTTCAATTAACAGCGTTTTCATTTTGGTTCATAAATACAATCTAGCCTTCATGATTTTCATATATGCCCATTATAAAAATGAAAGTAAAATATTTCTAACATGATCAGGTGAAATACAGACACTAAAGCTAGACAATATGAAAGGGGCATGTTCTAAGCACCAAGTTCTCATATACCATCACTGAGAATTCTGTCACATCTTATTACTTCATTTTCAAATTAGACTTTCTTATCAAATTTTGTTTTTCCCAGAATTTCTAATTGCCTTTGTTTTTTTAAAAAAAAAATGGTGAAAGAAGTGTATCATTATTGTATCAGAATCACCCCAACTGGTCTCTTTCGGATAGATGCACTGTGGAAATTTGTTTACTTGATTAGGTGGCTTTTGGTGCCACTCTTGGGTTTTAATTCTTGACATTTTTCCTTTCTATACTTGCTTTTTTGATGAAGTAAATCAGTAAAGAAATTTTAGAGACTCTATGATACCTGGAATTGCTAGTCCTTGCTCTCTGAAAAGTCTGGCAAGTCCAGAAGAGGTTTCCATGCAGAGTCTCATGAATGAAGCAGTTGTCAAATGTGGCAAATGACTAGAAAGGGACCTGGTGTGCAAAGCTCTCATGATACTTAATATTGTCTAACAAGGGAACCCCGGGGTGAATGCTGTAGCCTGCCACTCTGAGGCCTGTCTAGCCCTGCTTGCTTGCCTGCCTGTCAGGTCCCACTGTTCCACTGGTGTACAGTCTACTGGGAAATCTTGGTACCTGTGCAGATTAGCTGTGTCCACCCCGAGAACATAGTGAGCATGAGGCAGAGATCAGAGGGACAGGTGCTACTCTTCTGAGTATCCCACACCCTTACCCTATGGCCAAGCCCCTCCATTTTAACTCAGTGGCCAGAGCAGAGGTAAGTGAATGAGGGACCAATGCCATGACCAGTTCTTCCATGGTCCAAAAGCATCCACTCCCAAATTAAAATTCCACAACCTGACATTTCCTACTTCTATACTCTCCTAATTACATATGACTTGAGAGATGTTTATCAAGGTTTTCTTAATAAAAAACAATTTCATCTTTTAAAACCTGTTGTATTCAGTAAGGATTTGGGGTTGGGGGTTCTAGGTCCTGAGCTCAGAGGCTAACACAGTGGTTCTTAACCTTTCTCATGGTCATGTTATGTAATCCCCAACCACAAAATTATTTCCATTGCTACATAACTTTAATTTTGCTACTGTTGTGAACTATAATTTAAATATCTAACATGCAGGATATCTGATATGTGACCCCTGTGAAAGAGTCATTTGAAACCTCAAGGGGTCACAACTTACAGGTTGAGAACCACTGGTCTGGCATCTGCAAAACACATACTCTGCCACAGAACTGTATCACCAGACTCAATTCCATTTATTTTTAAGAATGAATCATGAAAGCAAGAGTTAAAGAACATTTTCTTCTTAAAATTAGAACCACCCAACACAAATACACACTTGGAAGAAAATGCCTTCAGTTTCCTATCTTCATCTATTTCCTCTCCATCTAAGAGAATAAAATCCTGTTTTTTCCTTTAGGTCTGTGATTTCACATCTCAGTGAATTAATTCTAGGTAATAATTTATAAATCATCACCATAAGAAAGTAGTATTAGTCTCTTGATGCTTAATGAGTAAGAAGCATAATAAACAATAGTCCACAGAAGTCACAGGGAAAACGGGCAGGAACTGATATCCAAGCTGTAGGATTACAGTGGATTTTGTGTTTTTACCTCTTCACTATTGTTTAATTGCAGTAATTGTCATGTATTATTATTGGTCAAATCAAAAGGTTTAGCAAATAGATTAAGAATAATTATTGGAGGGGTGACATGGAGAGATAGGTCTCGTTAAGACTGCTTACTGCAATTTTAGAGAATCAGAGTACAGTTCCCGGGACCCATGACAGGCAGCTCACAGCAACCTTTAAGGCCGGCATAAGATCTAGGGGATCTGATGCTGTCTTCTGGACTCCACAGACATCCGCACTCTTTGCTACACACATATACAAACACATACACTTTTTTTAATTTCTATTTCTTAAAAGGAAAAGGGTCCCATAAGCAGGCAAAAATGTCACTGCCCCCGGTTCCCACTGTTAGGTGTCCCACAAGAGCACCAAGCTACTCAGCCATAGCATATATGCAAAGGACCTAGGTCAGACCCTACAGGCTCCTTAATCTCTGCGAGCCTCATGAGTCCGGGTCAGTTGATTCTGTGGGCTGTATTCTCATGGTGCCTCTGACCCCTCCAGTTTCTCTGATCCCTCCTTTGCTCCTCCTCAAAAACCCCCAAGCTCATCCCCGTGTTTGGCTGTGGGACTCTGCATCTGCTCCCGTTAGTTGCTGGCTGACATCGCTCTGGTCTCTTCGATGTTGGTTCTGTCAAGCTTTGGTCCCAGAACATTCTGCAGACAGGACAATCTGTAGGTTGGAGGTTTTATGACTGGGTTGGTATTCCAGTCCTTTCTTGAGGTCTTTCTTGGTTACAGAGGATGTCTGCATCAGGTCCCATGTCCCATATTACTAAAAGCCTTTGCTAGGGTTACTCTCATAGATTCTATGGCGTCTCCCTTGCTTTAAATTTCCACCTCGCCCCCCAAATGCCCCTAAATTCCAGTCATTTATCCCAGTATTTACCTCATACACTTTATTCTCTCCTGTTACCAACCTTTTCTGCCCCCAGTCCACCCTCAAAATCTATCTGATTTCCCCTTCCCCAGGGATCCTTGCATCTGCCTTTAAGCCAGCCTTGTTACTTAGCCTCTCTGAGTCTGTGGACTGTTTCATGATTATGTTTTACTTTACAGCTAATATCTGCTTATAACACAAACCCAATCTCAACAATTAATTTTTAAAGGAACAATTATGGTCTGGCCTGTTATTTTAGAGAGCATGTAGACAACTTCATACTTCCCTGGACTCTCTCTGAAAGGAAAAACTCTGCAGAAAGGCAAAATCGCCCTGTCCAAAGGGCAAGTTCTACTGGAGCACATCCCAAAGCACAGGGGAGAGGTCTGATTGCCTAGAAACTTCTAAGCACCTGATGGAAAGCAGTCCAACAGTGCTGCTCTATTCTGCATCAAAAGGAAAAGGCAGCCCACTAAACTCCCTCATTTCACACTAGGGCATGATTTGTCTTTTTCTGTTGAATTGCAGAGGGAGACAGGAAGCAGTGGGGTAGCTAGGAAAATGGAACGGAAAATAGGTACTCTCCATTAAAAAGATGTGTGTGGGAGGTAGTCTGGACTTTCCCACCTTAGGCAAAGAAGAAACTTTAAAAGGGTTTTTTGACATTAGGGGAATGAGTTAAGGGCCTCAGTTCTATCCCCTTCCCTAAAAATGCCACAATTGCATTCTTCTTTAGACTGTAAAATTCCACTGTGTACATACACTGAACTTCCTTTATCTATTTGCTGAGGACACCTGGATTGATCTTGTAACTCAGCTACTGCGAACAATGCCTCGATAAACATGGTGTGCAGCTCTTCTCCGCTTATACTGGCCTCTGTCCCTTTGAGTACAGAGAATGTTAAAGCTGAATCATATTATAGTTCTACTTTTGTTCTGTGAAGAACCTGCGCATTTATTTCCATGGTGGCTGTACTCACTTACATCCCTCCTATATTATAGATTGGTTCCTCTCCCCTGCATCTACCCAACATTTATTGTTTGCTGTCTTAATGCTAGCTCCTCGGCCTAGAGAGACAGTATCTCAATATAGTTTGGATCAAATTCAGAATTTTCTGACTCTAAAGCCAAGATTCTTGATCATTTGCTGTCCCAAAAAAACTCTTCCACCTCACTAAAGGAACACACAATTGCCAAAAGTCTCCCCAAAGGATCGTGTTTCTCCCAGAAGCCATCAGTTATCAAATACAACACCCAATGTCAGGTGTGAAATGCTTCCCTTCAAGTTGCTGGTCAGAACTGTCTTGGCAACCACACCCAAACAATACATGCTATCGGCATTGTTCTTGGTTCCCACCAGAACTCAACAGTAAGACATTATTTCTGAAAGCACCACACATTGGTCACAGGATGTGGAGAGCTTAAGTCGGTGCTGCCCAGAAAATTTCCTCCTTGCCGGATAGCTTTCCTGGTACTAGAGTGTGCTATGCAGACTATTATGGGGGAAAACAGTCAATATTCAGTATGACTGGAGTGGTAAGACATGCCCAGGGGTGCAATAGTGGCACAAGCATTATGGGGATAAACTACCACTTTGTGATTGTATTTAAAACCTGTTTCATAAAAACACATGACTGGTAATGCAAATCTGGCCAAAAACCCAAGGTTGGGAAGCTCACAGGCCTCGTGGGTAAAACTATTACTCTAATTTTGATAAATTGACATTGTATCAAACTGTCATCTAAATCCATATCTCTTCACTCACCTCTAAATTCAAGGAGCATATAGGCAGCACAGATTCTTGGATAAAGACATGAAGGGAAGATATACTTCCTGTGCAAAAGATTTCCAATTAATTCCTATGGATGAAAGGGTAGACGATGATGCTTATTCTTTACTGGCAAGTGTCTCACAGTGTATCCTGAAAAGGGGTCTGAGGGACGCTTTATAATGATTACTTTTGCTAGGTGGTCAATATCAACAAAAATAAGCTGCAGATGGGATGTCTGTGTCCTGAATGAGACTCTAAGACTGAGAAGGGCTTGGGGTAAAGCAAGGAGATGTGCACAATGTGAGAGCCTTATCTCATAGTAAGTCTATGGCGGCGCCACAGTAATAACATAGGTACTGTATTAATCTCAAGCATCTGTAGGGGAATGTTGTGGGATATACTGGAGTTCTTTGCCCTTGCCATGGTAATCTTTCTGTAGCCATGAAAATTTGTGCTCTAGGGCTCTCCCTAGATGGGTTGGAGATGAGGAAGCTGACCAAACCTGTTGGATGGCTACTCAGGGAAGAAAAGGATATTCCTAGGAAAAGAACCAAGAGAGATATTTATTTTGCTTTTTCACAAAATATATGATGAAGAATAAAAAATTAAAATGGTATGATTAGGTTCAAAAAATAGACAGGACTATATAATAAGTTAAAAATTACTGGAAAATGCTGAGCCAAATGAAAGTGTGTGTTTAATGTGATAAAGAAAACACCATAAATCACCGAGAAAGAGATGGATTATTTCATTAGCAACTTGTGGGGAATTCAAAAGATTCTTGACTGCACAGCACTAAATACTCTAGAAAGCTCAAAGGAAAAAACTCAACTCCCAAAACACAGACTTGAGTGTCAGTCAGCCCTGATGTGTAAGAAGTTTGGATATAATTGGTTTTTTAACCTTACATCAAGAAGTTTCTAATGTGTTTCATTAGCCTATCAAGAAACTGAGGTTTTGGAGAAAATTACCACCTCAAAATTTGGAGAGCCAGAAAATCCAAGGTGTCTTCAACAAGCTCTAATGATTATAGCAGAAGTTCTGGAGTCATAGCATGGAAGAACAAATGAATGGGATTTCCCCACTAGGGGCAGAGGAGAGACTGGCATGTGCATGAGAAATTCCTGGGGGATGAAGGCTTTGGAAGACCTTCAATCATCAGTGTTTTCCTCTAAGATTTCCACAAATCTCTTCATGAATCCAGCAGAAAGACAGGAATAAACAGAGCGGGCTGGCCTCATAAAATACACAGACTGGCTATTTAAACAAGAGCAGCTATTTGCCTTATAGTTCTGGAGGGTTCAAGTTCAAAATGAAGTCTAAACTCAAGCTCTGTGAGGGCCCTCTTTCTGGCATGCAGATGGGTACCACTTTCCTATGTGTTTACACAGCTCATGCTCAGTATATCTACACATGGAGAGATGGAGAATGAGAGATGGGAAAGGATGGAAGAAGGAAGAGAGAGAGACAAAGACAGAGAGAAGAAAGGGGAGAGAGGGAGGGAGAGAAGGAGAGAGGTCTTACAATGCTTCCTTTCCTCAGGTCACTAACCCATCAGACAGTGCTCTCTCTGCAAGACATCATCTAGACCTAATTACCTCCTGAAGATCCTACAACTGAATGCCATGCACTGAGGCTTAGGGCTTCAATATATAAATCCTACAAGGGCATAAATATCTAGTACACAGTGGGAGCCACTGAAGAACACAGCCAGAGGTTTCTTGGGGATAATGATCCACTTTTAGTGTTTAATCCCAAGTGGTGTTTGCCAGATCCTGGTTCTACTGGAAGAAGGAAGAAAAGATGGTTCTCCAGTTCTGGCCTTTTGTACAGTTTACAATGTTACCTCAGAGAGAGTTTTTGTTGTTCTGTTTTCTAGGCGGTTGGTGGCGGTTGATTAGTTGGTTTGATTGGTTTATTGAGATAGGGTCTTGCCATATAGCCATGTATAGCCTAGAGATCACAGAGACCTGCCTGCCTCTGCTTCCTGAGTTCTAGGATTAAAGGCGTGCACCACCCATACCTAAAAGATTGTTTTTGAGAGAGAAAAAGACCCACAGCCCTACCTAAGGAGCACAGGCCTCCAAAAGACTGACAGTTCTCTTTTCTGCAGCTAATTCCTATACCTCACTAGCATATTAAAAGTAAATTAAGAAATGTAGGCTTCGGAGGCAATGGCAGAGCCTTAAAAAATAAAAGAGAGAGGAATATGAGTCTCTAGAACACAGGCCAACTCTAGGCTGTGATTCATCTACTCTAGATTAATATAAAGCCTCACACTAAGGACCCATTATACTCAGCTTCCAATAGTAATTACAAGGCATGCTGAAAGGGAAGAAAAACACAGTTTGAAGAGGCAAAGCATGAGAGCCAGGCAGACGTTAGAATCATCAGATAGGGAATTTAACATAACTGTGATTAATATCACTATAATTGGGTTCTCCAGAAAGAAAGAAAAAAACAGAAGCCACACACATAGCAAGGTAGATGAGAGGGGATTATTAGACAGACTGGCTGTGAACGTGGAAGCCAAGAAATCATGAGATTTGCATTACCAAGAAAGCAGGGGTATGGCTTAATCAAGCTCTAATGTCTGAGGACCTGAAGGAGTTGACATTCTGACTCTGAGTTACAGGTGAGTCTCCTGAGAAAGTAGAAGGTAGGGAATGGGTTATTTGTGGAAGATGCAAAGCCTGAAGACCAGAGTATCCAAAATCCTGATATCCAAGGACAAGAAGATGGGTTTTCCAGCCTCAGAGGAGAGCATACACAATGTTTTCT
Source organism: Phyllotis vaccarum (assembly GCA_033318265.1). NCBI lineage: Eukaryota > Metazoa > Chordata > Mammalia > Rodentia > Cricetidae > Phyllotis > Phyllotis vaccarum. The sequence continues at coordinate 65,101,656 of JARWLC010000006.1, forward strand.
TTTGTGTTCTGTCTTCATCTTTAGCGGACTGCATGATGCTGCCCCCATTACATAGAAGTGAGTCACACTTACCGAGTCCACTGACCCAAAGCTAAGGGAATTCATCTCCAGGAGTTGCTTTTGCTGCGACATTTTATCATAGCAACAGAACACAAAACTAAGGCAACTATTCACGGTGTGATATAAGATGTACTGTTCACCCTACATCTCCTGCATCCTTTCTTCCCTTGAGCACATACACCTAGTAGCTCTTGGAGTAGAGGATGATGTTGGTCAAGTTTTCTGCTTTCTGTTGTAACTGGAAGGAAAAAAAAAAAAAATCAAATCCTGACCCTCCCAAGGCCACAAAATGCTCTCGCCATTCCCTCTCTTGTCTCACCTTCTCCTTTCCAGTCATAGAGACAGTCTTGCTTGCCCCAACATCTTTGTCTTTCTAGAAGCTCAAGGTCTAGATCTCTGGCTGCCTGGTAACTTCTCAAGTCACCCAAGAATCCCCAGGCATTCCTCTATCAAAAAGGCTCTCTTTAAGTGGGCTCCGCACCCCATCTGGGTAGCACATTAGAGCTGACATAGTTGTTGAGAACCCAGGTGAGCCAGCCCCAAGGACATGAGCACAGGAAAGCTGACCTTCCCCTCCTCCTTCATATCTCTCTTACAGCAAATGGGAGAGGGGACCCTGCACTTCCCTGAGCAAAACAGTAGAGTTGACCTTGGTGCTGTGAGTGTAGGTAACGCAAATCTAAGGATCTGAGAGCAGAACTGGCCCTGCTCCTTGCTACAGGCTGCATTGGTTAAGAGAGCCGGGCAGTGCTGGAGAGCTCCCTTGGTAGTGACCATGAAGAAAGCTAGCAGGTTGCCCAACCCACCTACCGCCCATGGCCAGACTCAGGGTTATGAGTTGGCCCAACTCCAACATCCACCTCATCTATGAACTGTTGGAGCAGGTGGAGGGGATAAACGTACAGATCCTACAACACAGGACAACAACAGGATGTCCGATAGAAGCCTCAGTGAGAACCCATTATCCATGCCATAGAAGAAGCCAGAGGCCTCCAGCCAGGGCAATGACTCATGGCAATGAATACTTGTAAGTAAAGATGGATGGACTAAAGAGTGAACTGTGTGCTGTGTGACTTAGTGAGCCACACTACAGCACCACATCAGATTAGATTCTCCTCCTCTCTCTCTCTCTCTCTCTCTCTCTCTCTCTCTCTCTCTCTCTCTCTCTCTCTCTGGTTTGGTTTGGTTTGGTTTGGTTTGGTTTGGTTTGGTTTGGGTTTGGTCTTTCTTTTAGTTTTTATTTGGGGGATGTTACAAGGGCAGAGGATGGATGTGAGGGAATGTGCAGGATCAGAATGCATGATGTGAATTCCACAAAGAATCAATAAAAGTTTTTTGAAGGCTCCCTTGAACTCCTCATATATGATAACAGCAATCTTTCAACACACACACATACACTCTGCACTAACCTACTATCTGGGCAGCGATCCATACTATCTGACACGTGTAATACCTGCTGTGTTGATGACCAGTAAGGACATAACTCAGTAGGTGAAACAGAACATAAAATTGAATTTATTGCTCAGGATAGTGAGAGAGGCTCTGCTAACTACAATGCCTCTAAACAAAACAGACATTTGTGGGTCTAAAGAGGTTTTTGTATAGTATGGGGTTCTGCTATTAGCAGACGCTCAGACGTCCTGGGTTCTTGGGCAAGGCCATTATTGATTGATCGGCACACAGAGGCATGGGTTCTAGGAGAGCATCCACGCATCCCTAATGACTGACTTTCTGAAGAAAACTCAACTTTCAGTCAATCCAACCAGGCTTAAAAATCAAGTCACCCTATGGCAGCTGGTGACCAAGTGAACAGACTTAAAGTGACTTCGATGACTCGTTACAACTATGACCAGAAAACAATCAGGCTTGTCCTAAGTATGTGGGGACTTTTTACTCTATTTCATGTGACCAGCTCCCCTGTTTCTGTCATCCTGTACTTCTAATGCTCCCTGCAGAGGTTCCTGTGTTCTCTGTGGATCAGTTGCTGTGCTACTAAGGTGAGCGCTTTGATGCTACTTTCTTCTCACACCATAATATACTGGTTGAGAGCCTGGCTCGATGGCCAGGCAGACCTGGCTTCCTCCTGTGGCTTTGTTAGGATCTGCCTTATGACCTTCCCTATGTCACACACTTCCTCTTCCAAAAGGCACTGAAAAGGAAGACTAACAGAGCCTGCCGCCTAAGGCTCCTTTGACGAAGGCTGAAATAATGCCCAGCTCCTGGCTCATGCATCTCCCATAACATCAATAGCCCAGAAAGGTTCAGAAGGCCTCAAAGGAGATATTTTAGACCATAAAAAACAGGATGATCATGCTTGGCCCTACAGAAAAGAACAGCATGAATACAGTGAGGTCTGAAATGAAAAAACTCTGAGTCCTCTATCCCCTTCCCACCAACCCTCCCTCAAACACAGTTCCAAAAATCATCTACACTCTGCCTGATCTCAAACTCTCTAGTAGCTCAATCATTCTTGGTACCCCAATATTAAGATTGCCCATATCTGGCAGTATGTTAATTGAGCTAAATCATTTTACCCCACACAAATCATATAAAGTGCATCTTTTAATGTACTTATTCACTTGTTTAGACCTGTACAATTCAGTGTTTACTAACAAAGAATTAAACCTAAAACACAGAGGCAGGTGACAGATTGAAGGGGATGTTCACACACTGATGTGAAGCCATTGGGGAAAGATGGCTCTACAGATTCCAGGCAAAGTCCAACTACCACACACTTTTGTCTACACCTGGTCCTGGCAAAGTGACCCTCCTTGAGTTCCGTATAGGATGATGGGGCCTTCTCTCAGTGTTCTCCCTACAAACGTACCCAGGAAGGACACATGCTGTCTCCGAGCATCCTTATCCCTGGCTCTGGGCAATCTGAATCTCTACTGTCTTCCATTAGGTTTATTTGTGCCAAGAAGCCTCAGGCTAAGTATTTAATGTTTTGCAGCTCTCTGAAAATGGCTGAAAGCAGAATGAATCTGCTCACTCTAATATGAACACCTTCATTCCCTATCATGATGACTTGGCTCTGTGTTACCTGAATTCCTTTATATTGTGGCCCCTGGATCCCACTGATTGGTCTACACTAAAAGCTGCATTATTCATAAACCATGATGCAGAATACAAGATGGCCTATGGGCACACAGCCCTGTATTCTCTCTTTGTTACTCACTTTGTCTATATTTCTCCAGAAAAGCTATCTAAACCCTAAGCCTGACAAGCTGGTTTATGCTCTCTTGTGGGGCTACCCCAAGAATTTCACTTAGAAGCCACAGACATGGACCTCAGGACTACCAGATATCTAACCCAAAAGTAGTAAGAACTGAGTACAGATCTCCAAGTGGTATTGGGGGGATTTCAGAGAGAGCAGAGAAACAATGGGGTGCATGCCATCTTGGAGGAACAATTCTAAACAGCAATGGTTGACAAGAAATCCACCTGACAAAGTGCCAGCTTAGATTAGAATTCATTTCAAGTGATGGAATATAGCTCTAAAGGGAAACCTTCTGGAAGGATTCCTGTGCACCTGTGAACTTGACCTAAATAAAATCGGTGCCTGTCACACGGCTGAATGTGGTGTGCCCAGTCAACCTGTGATGGACCCCAGGGAATAGATTGTCTCTTATGTTCTACCATGGTCAAGGCTGCACTTGCTTCCATTCCAGGACGACACCACCTAGTGGTCACTACCAGAAATGACAACACATACTTAGCAAGCCTTTCAGTCTGTCCGACTACCGCATTTTACACTAATTCAACAAAATTCTACTGGGTCCTTATAATGTGCCAGAGCGTGTGTGAGGTGCAGAGACACAGGTAAGGCAAATCTCTGCTGTAGAACCCAGTGAGCTTGTCACCAACACAACTGAGCTGAGATGACAGAAGACTAAGATCTAACTTGGGCCATGCTAGCATCCCAGTCTTCTATCAAAATCCTTCTTTCACTGGAGAAGAATTATTTGCACAAGTGGCCTTCCTTCCCACCTTATTTGCCCACCTCCATCATCCATATTTCCAATTGCTGCCGACCAGAGCCCCTTCCAGTTTTAAACGTCTTGCTTGGACTTCCCTGGAAGAAACCTGAAATTACAGGGGCCATGCATTTATTATCTTTGCTAGAACTTAAAAACTGTCCTGAAGGTTTCTCCTTTCATTCTTAGGTTTTCCTGCCCTCCAGTTCCTTCCCCCAAAGCAGCATATAGTTGGGAAGACAAAGGGTCAGCACACAAGGGGCACATTCTGCTCCCATGGGACTCCCTCCCCAAACTCTCATCAGAAGTCTGATTTCAAAATATCCTGTGGCACATTCTAGTGAACATCTTATTTTAATCCCATGGGGATGGTCTGACTGATACAAGGAAATAGTCACATTTTAAATAGAGTCTCTAATAATGACTCAGACGGGCGACTGGACTGGGTTCATGCCATCGTGAATCCAAAAATGAGTCGTAGCTATTAAAAAAAGGAAATTGACTTTCTTGCGTAGCTCGAGGCAATTTAGAAGAAGGGGCTCCAGCAAATCAGTTTGGGGCTCTGGCGAGTGCTCATGAAATGAGTTTCTATCTCCTAAGCCCACCACTTAGAAAGGTTGTTCTCTTAGGTGTGTCTAAGTTTTCTTAGCAGTTAGAAATCCCAGGTAAAAACACTCTAGAGGCATCGATGGGAAGGATGAGTTGGTGATGTGGGTGCTCAGAGGGCAAAGGCATCTTTTGCTGACCCTTTGCCTTCCCAACTATCTGCTTCTTTGGGGGAGGGAAAGCCTAAGAATAATCTTTTAAAGTTGAGATTGACCTCAAACAGGGGAGTCACCCTTCTAGTGGAAGGTGGAGGCTGAAATCACAGACTGCTGTGGAGAAAAACGCAAACAAGACAGGGCGGGGGGGGGGGGGTGAGATGGGGTTGGAAGCAAGCGTGCATTTAGGAAGAAACAACAGATCTTCTTTCTCATCTCCTTCCTCAAATATGCTCTTCCAGTATCCTCTCCAAAGGCAAAATGCCACCAGGAAGTCACAGCCCCAAAGTCACTCTCCAATCAGACTTCTCTCCTCCTCGGATGCCATGCCACTCCCGGGCACCGTCTGTTTCTTTGGTAATTCTTACAGATTGAAAGACTAGCTGGAAAGGGGATGGCTATGTGATGTCTGCTTTACATCCCTGGACCTAAAGCAGTGGCTGGCATATCGTAGCTGCTTAATCAACACCAGTTGTTATTATCAACACATTTTCTCGCCGAGTCTGGAAACATGAAACCGACTCCACAAATATTACTATCTATAGACAAATATCTCTAAAACTAGAGAAAAGAGAGACACCGTTGGAATACATTGAACCCTGGAGAACAGTCAGCAGATTGCCAGGCGGAGGAAGGAGAATAAAGGAATCCAGAAGAGTCATGGATTAATACGTGTAGCCTCCTCTGTGACAGAGCTAAGTCCAGCCAGCTGAAGAGGTCTCACTCCACAGCGTAGAGCCCTGGATTTGTCCAACTGCCAGCACAGAAGACAGGAAAGGGGGCAGAGGCCATTCATCCTGGGAGAAAGAGGCTGGCAGCCTGGAGATACAAAGAAGTGGGAGGAATTTGGTCTGAATTTCCGGCTACCAGAGATCAACTGCAATGCAAAGGCCCCTCTTAGGCTCAATCCTTCCCTTTTCCTCTCATCAGACCGGAAATCCAGTTCCTGGCAGAGTTCACAGAAGCCCACTTGGCTGGGAGATCAAGTGTCAAAGTTATTAACAGCTGTGTAATTGCCTGCTCTAGGCAGACGAGAATCATACATAGGCTCGACTCACCCAGTAAATGCACCTACTGTGCACCGAAGGGATTCTGGAGTAAACCATTGATACAGCTTCACAGAGAGATAGGTCACTGATAAGACAGGTGTTTCCATCCTTCTCAACCTCTCAGACTGGCCTGCATCTACAAGCTATGACTGCCCAAGTGCCTTCTCTAGGCCCATCAAGTAACATATGACATTCCAGGACACTCTTTCAGACACCAAGCAAAAAAATCTCATGATTATTTTTTAGTCCAAATTAAGATGCTGCTAAATCAGATGATGATTGAGGGAAAGTTGTGGCAACAGGACCATAGAGTATGTCAACTGGTAACTAATATTAAAATGGCAATCTTTTAACCCCAGCTCAAAAATATAATCATTTTTTTGCCAAAGCCCTGCCTCAGAGTATTAGCAAATGAATCAAGAGAAGATAGAAAAGCCTTCAACAGCTACATGCATACCAATGTCTCTAAAAGCTGTCTCTGTAGAAAGAAAGCGGCATGATCCCTAACTACGTTCTAAACATTCATTTGTCCTTATACCCACAGAAAAATGTAATTCTCACCCCTCAACAAGGAAACTCCTCTTTGCAACAGACAGAGACCATTGCAGAAAACCACCACCTATTCCAGCACAGAGTGGTGGAACCCAGTCCCACTGATACATCTACAACACAATCCCTGCTCCCCAAGGATCTAGATCATTGCAGAAGATGGAGCACGAAGACTGGGGAGCCAGAGCAGCAAGGGATGCCGTGAGACTGTGTCTCCTATAAGTGTTAGAGGCTACACCCATGAAGTCTCACCAGCATGGCTGCCTACGCATGAGCTGAGCATGGATAACACCAGCAGGCATGCCAAAGTGGGCAGGGAAAGCTCATTGGGCCTCAATGGTAGAAAAGGGACTGTGGGCAACCAAGGGATGGTGAGAGCAGGAGAAACAGGTCGTCCCCAGGGAATGGCACAGCAATTGGTTATCAGTCCTGCAGGTTGTATTTTTATATTTAGGGGTGTGTGTGTGTGTGTGTGTGTGTGTGTGTGTGTGTGTGTGTGTGTGTGTGTGTGTGTGTGTGTGTGTGTGTGTGTAAAATTAAAGGAAAAGGGGCCATGAATTTGAGAAGGAACAAGGTGAGGGCATACATGGGAGGCTTTGGAGAGAGGAAAGGGAACGGAGGAAATGATGTGATTAGCTTATAATCTCAAAAAATAAAAAATTGTTTACAAAAAATACATGATGAAAAACATCAGGTCACAGGGCTGGAGAGGCAGTTACAGTGTCCATCATACAAGCGTAAGGACAAGAGTTCTGATTTAGCTTAGGGCTGGGTAGACAGAGAAAGAAGGATCCTAGAGCAGGCTAGCCAGTTAGTCTGACCCCGTCAGTGGTTCCGGGTTTAATAAGAGATACTGTAATTGAGGAAGAGCCAGATGCCAACCTATACACACACAAAAACATGTATACAAATTCCTTAGAGGCAAAACGACAAGCTGGCATGGCCCACCTGACATGGGGCAGGGAACTGAAATTGGGTTCTCTGCAAGATCAGTACATGTTTTTAACTGCTGAGCCATCTCTTCAGCTCCTCATATTTTCCAGGCTACTCTGCCAGCATGTCTGTCCACTAACCTATACACACACACATACACACACACACACACACACACACACACACACACACACACACACACAGACACCCATAGATCCCTATTAGTTCCTGGCAGATCTATCTTGCTCAGAAGGAAGTTTTTTGCAGTGTGTCTGTGTTACTTTTCAAAACCACTACTTTTTGGACTTTTCTCAAATTTAAGTCCACTCAAAATGACAACTTCTCACAGAGGAGTATGCTCATTATGCAATAAGAAAATTGCCAGGTGAGACCTCCAGGTTTTGATTTTGTTCTGAATGCTGGAAATAGAGGGCAGTTTCTCACTCCAGCAACACCAAGTGCTAGGGTAACCTGTTCCATACACTCCAGGACAATTGCAAAACCATATCAGCTGAACTTGCAACAAAGAAGAGACTGCTAGACGTGAGAACCAACATTGAGATGAGAACACGGGAAGCAGCTCAGATAACCCTTGGAATGGGGAAGGGGGTACACCGGCAGGGAAAGGGAATTGTAGTGGAACCTCCATACTACAAATGGCAGCCCAATGTGGGGCAATGATGCCCACAAAGAGCCATAGAAAACTTAAAAAATGGTCTAGAGCTCAAAGCAGCCTCTGAATATATCTCCCATGTGAGCCGTGGTACAGAGACGCCCTGCTAAAGCACATAGGCTTGAACTACAATGGTGGGCTTTTGGAGTGCAGCTTAAGGTGTAAAATGGCTGGTTCCTCAAGTCTCACAGGAGCCTCAATATAAGCAAAAGGTTATGAATGATTTATTTAAGGTTTACCTTCATAAGGAGAAAAAGGGAACAGAATCAAAGATGGCTTTCTAGTGTTGATGTTTTCATGATCAGCTCTGTTTGCCTGAGGCAAACCGAAGCTTGACTTTTTTAAGAGAAGCTTCCTGATTCAGCCTTAAAGGCAAAATACTTGTGAGTCTTTTAAAAGGCCCTGCTGCCTAATACTTAAATAGAGTTAGTGAGCAGCAGATGGTGGTCATTATATGGACCCTAAAATTCCCAGAGTACCTGGGCTAAAAAGATAAATTCTATGAAGTTAGACTAGAAGCTGGGTGGAGCCATCCACTTATCATACCAGCCTTTAATCCCGACAGATTAAAGGTGTGTTCAGAAACAGAAAGAAATAAAAGAATCTGGGTGGAGTCAATCACCCTAGACAAGCAAAGGTGTGGTCAGAAACAGAAAAAGTTAAGAAATAAATATACAGTAAAGACAGTTTTTTTTAAAAAAAAAAAAAAAGTCTAAGTGTTAAAGAGTGTTTTGAAAATATATATACATAGGCTTAGAGAAAGAAGAGAAAGGGAAAGAAAGCCCTTAAAAAAAAAAGAAATAGAGTGAAATACATAGATTAAAAATAAATAAATAAGCCACATAAAGATGGAAGATACAAGGAATGTCTGGATACTGTATATTATTGTCTTATCTTTAAGCTTCTTGACTGATAATGACTTAGTAAAAGCTGCTAAAAGACAGTTGATTATAAATGTTATTGGAGTAATTCAACCTATATATTTTGTACATGAGTTTACTTTAAAATTGAAATGCAAAGATACACTACTTTGGAGAAGAGGTTTTCCTTTTATTTTCACAGAAAATGAAAGACTGTGGATTTCTTCCTGGATAAAGAACATAAAGTTTGATAGAGGAAGACCCCCTGAAAAATCTCCAATGGAAATGGATGGACCAGATGATTCAGCATTTCAGAACACCTCTGTTGAAGTTCCAGAGTTCTGAATCCAAAACAATTTCAAGGAGACTGGCTGAGATGACCCAGCCTTACAGACTAGTCCACTAAAGAACTCTACATAATCCTACATTTTTCTTTGGATTCCCATGAGATTGTCTGCGACCCATTCAGCATGAAGTAGCCTAGAGAACGATGCCCACATTCCCAAAACATGGATTATGGATGTTTGTGTTTATTTACAGTGTTGTTTATAGGTTGTTACAGATAAGGGGGGAAAAGAATATTAGATTTGGAGTTCTTTTTATTTTAAGAAGAGAAAAGGGGATATGTGGGAGGTTGTGTTGTTTCATTTTAAATAATTGTCCCAACCAATGGTTTAATAAAAAGAGCTGATTGGCCAAAGGCAAGCAGGAAGTGTAGGCGGGACTACCAGACTAAGAAAAAATCTCTGAGAGCAGAATGCCAGACAGAGCACCAGAGAGAAGCTGCAGGATGCAGAAGACAACCATACAGCTCTAAAGAAAGGTACTGAGCCTCACGGCTGAACAAGAGACATGGGTTAGATGAAGGGTAGAGAGCTAGTAAGCTATATGCCTGGGCCTGAGGCTGATCAGCTTAAAACTATTGGAAGCATCTGTGTGTCTCAGTGGGACTGCAGGACTGCGGGTCTGTGGGTCTGTGGGCCTAGACCTTGAGGTTAGGCCCGAGGGTCTGGGCCAAAAACCTCATACTACAGGGAATAGAGGGGATTCAGATCCCACCGAAGCAAAGACCTCCACCAGGAGGCAGGGAGAGAAGCAGAGCCTGTGGGGAATGTCCAAGGCCCAACACTGCTGTCCCAAATGAGGCCCCTCAAGGAACATCAAGCTCATGGACTCAAAGAATCAGAGACCATCTCCCATCAGCTAATTTCTGGCCTGTCTCTGTCTTCTGAGAACAAAAAGATGTCGTCTCAGCAAACTCTAATTCTCAAACTTCTGCCTCTTTACTATGGTGTTTGTGGAGGGTGTGGGGCTCATTTAAGATTCCCACATAGTCCAGTAAAGTCTAATCTGAGAGAGCAGTACAGAGACTGGTCCTTCTGCCAGTGATGGGCATGGAAAAAGTGGATCAGAACTCCCCAGATCCATGCTACAGACAATTCCCAAAGAGAAATTAGCCCTACTATGCACAGTCATGAAAAAGTCACACTAAACAGGAGGATCCAGGCCTTAAAACTGAGAACAGAATAATTTAAAAGAGAATAAAATTGTATTTAAAATGGAAAGAAAAAAAACTGCCTGGCGGTGGTGGTACACACTTTAGACCTAGCACTTGGGAGGCAGAGGCAGGTGGATCTCTAAGTTCAAGGCCAGCCTGGTCTACAGAGCAAATTCCTGAATACACAGAGAAACCCTGTCTCAAAAAACAAAGGCAAATCTCAGGTGCCAAAACTACATTTGATGAAATTCAACAATAGTTCACTACTCTTTAAAGTAACAACAAATAATGCTATATATAGAGAGATATAGATAGACAGATAGATAGATAGATAGATAGATAGATAGATAGATAGATAGACAGACAGACAGATATGGAAATGTTATCAACCCAATGAAGGGCACTGTGGTGGGATTCAGGTGTCAGCTGATAAGGTTCAAAGACGCCTGTCTAGGGTCCAGGCTCCAGAATGGGGAGTGGCCAACCCTATTCATTAAAGGCTGCTGGGATCTTGGGGCCCCGTTCTCTCTTTTGTTTCCTGACTGGGAATTGAACCCGGGCCATAACAGTGAGAGTGCAGAAACTTAACCACTAGACAGAGACAGCCCCCCAAAGGAGCAACATGTAAGGAACACAGGTGAGCCACGGGCTACGTGGCAGACAGATTAATAAGAATGGGTTGAGTTAAGATGTAAAAGCAAGTTAGCAATGTGCCTGAGCCATAGGCCAAACAGTGTGAACTTAATATAAGTGTCTGAGTCATTTCTAGGGGCCTGATCAGCTAAGGGGTCTGGGGCTGCAGGTCTGTGGGTCTGGTCCTCTGGCTGCCAGGGACTAAGAAACCCCATTACAACAGATGGCGCCCAACATGGAGCCATGGAGAGAGAACGGGGGGGGGGGGGGGGGGGGGGGCAAGATCCCAGCAGTCTTTTATGAATAGGACTGGCCACTTCCCCTTCCAGAGCCCGGGACTCTGGATAGGCATCTTTGGACCTTATCAGCTGACACCTGAATCCCACCACAGGGCACCTGTGAACAAGCTACAGAAGGCACTGTCTGTGATGACACACTTTGGTCACTGTCCTGTTATGTCAAGGAGTAAGTCAAGGAAGGTAACTAGCCTTGATGTGATCCAGTATGTATGTTGTGGGGTGGGGGTCGTCAGAAAATTGCTTTGTAAAGAGCTGAATAGCAAATACTTTTGCATGCAAGTAACTAGTGACCTGTCAAATGCAAAAGAAGCCACAGAATGAGGGTGTCTGTGTTTCAATAAAACTTTATTTACAAGAAGCAAATGGCATAGTCAAAGTTCATGTTGGTACATTATGCCAGGAAGAAATGAAAGTCATGTGGCTTTTAAATTCCCTCTTTATAAAAAGATTACATTTTTGCATAACTTGCCAAATAAGCAAATCACAGATACTAATAAAATAAAAGATAGTTCAGTGAAATACACAAAAAACAAGTAACGGCACTCTATACAGCAGCAGCACAGGAATAATAAATAATGCATATTTATTAATTAATAAATAAAGATGCATATAAAGAGCTTGAAAAATCTCAAAGACTTAAAAAAGAACTGCCATGGTTGAGGGTAAAAGGCCCTCTGTTGTAAGGGGCCAAATTCATCCAGCTGCCTCAAAACTACCTCAGAGGGCCTAACAAAAGCCCAACAGACTTCCAGGTTCCTAATGTAGAATAGGAAGTATGGAGCTCCTTAGACTCACCAAACCTGAAGAAAAACAAGGCTGAACTTTATCTAAACCTTAAGCCTGGTGTAAGTAGGACTAGTGGAGCTGAAGCAATCAGGCTAACAGAAATAGATAACAGAAAGGAGCCAGAACATGCCTGGAATCTCTGTGCTCAGATGCTGAGGCACAAGGACTGTGAGTTAGTTCTAGGCTAGCCTGGACTACAGACTGAGACCTCTTCCAAATTAAAAGAAAAAAATCAGCCTGAAGAGGTGGCTTGGAAGCTAAGAGCACTTGCTGTTCTTGAAGATAGGACCTGGATTTGGTTTCCAGCACCTACGTGAAGGCTCACAACCATAAGTAAGTCTAGTTCCAGGGCATCAGACACCCTCTTCTGACCTTTGTGGGCACTGGGCAATGTGTGCATACATGCAGGAAAATATTCATACACATAAAATAAAAGCATATTTTTTAAGAGAAAGGAAGGAAAAACAAAACAACTACACATGCTGGGAATGTAATGTGGTATGTAAACATAGGTAAAGGATTTAGTGTTTGTAACTCAGACAAGCAGACATTTATGTGGGAAAAGGTCTACAAGATGATTCCAATATAAGGAACACACAATATCAGCTCTAAGTGACTACACAGCACTGTATTTCCAAACTTTCACAAGAATTCTCTGGAAAGTATAAGACACTGAAGTAAAACAAGATTTTTTTATCCCACACACAAAGCCCATATCATAAAAGGGAAACCAATAGACATGACTTGTGGCAATATTCTGTTCAATATCATAGAAAAATGGAAGCATAAGTTAGAGACAGGAGAAGGTCTGCAGCCCACCACACTTTCCAAAAATGGAATCTCTAATATCAGTATATATGATTCTTATCATTAATGAAAAGTCCAATGACCAAAGAATATCAAAAGTTATGTGTGACCCTTGGATAAGAGACACAGGGTGTGAATGGGTGGTTCACAACAGTGGGACTCAGAGGTCTTTGGGAATAGAAGAGATGCTCAGTCAAATTTCCAAGGCAAAACATGCAAATATAGTCAACAAGTACAGCCCAAGCCCATTAGATTGGCACAAATTAAGAATCTGATAAGCCCAGAGGACATGGCAGGAATGGTGCCTGCCAACAGGTTCACCTCGCTCACCGCTGTGGAGAGCTGTGTTTAGATGTGATCGTGAGTGTCGCTCACAGGCTCAGTGTCTGAGCACCCACGCTGGTGCTGTTTGGGGATGATGTGAAACTTCCAGGACATGGAACCTCGCTGCAGACTGGGCTGCTAGGGGCAGACCTGGAGAGTGATGGAAGAGCCTGGCTTCCACTTCCATCTCTGCTTCCTCAAGTGTCAAAAATGTAACAAGCCACCACTTTGCATACCTACTGCCACAAGAGGATCTGCCATACCTTCCCTGGCATGGTGAACTCAAATCACTGTAACTATGACCCCAAATAAATCTTCCCTCTGTTGGGCACTTGGTCATAATTATATTAAAAAACAGTACTTGGAAATTTCCAACTAAATGGAAGATAGACATGTTCTTAGAGCCTAGTAATTTCTCCTCTAGGTTCTGGTCTGGATAAACTTTAGTGTGTTTCTAAACAGACATTAATACTGTTATTCGCTATATCATTCTTTTAGAATGAAGCATAACACCAGATTAACTTTATCTTCAGTGTTCAGATGAAAAAATAGATTTCTTCATATAGTGGAATATGATAGAGCCGTAAACATAAGTCAACATGGCTAAAACAGCATAGGAAGGATGAATATTGTAGTGATATATTGTATATTTAATAAAATTAGTCAGGAATATCAGAGGACAGAATCACCCACAGCCAAGTCACAAAGGTCAGTGAGTGGTGACCCATGCCTTTAATCCCATCAATCAGGAGACAAAGATCCATCTGGATCTCTTTAAGTTCAAGACCTAACAGCCAGGCAGTGGTAGCACATGCTGTTAGTTCCAGCACTTAAGAGGCAAGATCTCTGTGAGTTCGAGGCCAGCCTGGTCTACAAAGTAAGTTCCAGGACAGCCAGGGCTGTTTTACAGAAAATTCTGTCTCAAAACAAAACCAAAAAGGCTAGACAGATGGCTCTGTCCTCTGGAATTATCAACTATTTTTATTAAATATACAACATATGACTACAGAATGTGATATATATAGCTCATGTATATATCATGTATATATATGTAAATGCCCAAACATTCCCTCAGAGAGGCCAAAATATAACCAGTAATGGAGTGGTTAAAAAGGGGTGGTAGGCAGGAGTGTAGAATAGGGTTTTAGCAATATCTAAAACACTTGCTTCCAAAGAAAGCCATAAAAGACATGGGCAAAGAGACACAGCATCTGTTTTGTGTTAGTGCTGGGAGCACACCTTCCTGTCATACAGTGCTTTGTCTTAGTGCTAGGAATAAGCCTTCCTGTCACACACTGTTCTGTAGATTCTGTAGGCTTGTAATGTGTCATTGTTTGGAATACTATTTTCAAAAGAAAAAATGCCACAATCGAAACATCATTTCAAAAAGGGCTCATGTTTGGAACAGAAATGTCCAAGTCTCATAACATAAGGAGACTTCTAAAAGAACCCAGCACTTTAGACCAAGACTCCCTGCCCTGTCCCTCACCTGTATCAGAAGCTCGACTTCATAATGACAGCTCCTCACTCTTTCCCAAAGCCTTCTATGTGAAGAAGGCACATTTGCCAGCTTGAGAATATTCACAAGAATGTGTGCTGTGCTCTAAAGGCAACTTAAAAGGAAGGATTCTGGAAATATTTGGAGGAACAGAAACATCAATGGAAGAATCAAAGAATTTCATCTATCCCAAGGTCACTGCTTTGAAGAGTGCAAAATCCATTTATTGTAAAACTGATTTTTTTAAAAAAGACTCACTAGCAGCCTTTCCTCCTACCACCGCTATGAGAATGAAGGCACGGTCCTAAGAACACCCTCAAAGCAGGCACAGTTATAAATTGCAGCACATCCTTACAAACAGGATGTCATTCAACACAGGGCTCATGGGGTGGCTGTCAACCAAGAGGGATTTACCTAGCATTCTGCTTAGAAAATGGGGAAGTTGTTAATCAAACACTGAACCCCACAGGTTAGCAGAAGGAAACCCTTTCAGAGCAAGATCAGACCCAGCAGCTACAATATGGGACAGAACAGGAATTAAAGAACATGGCCAGCAACAGAGTGTGGGTGATACAGCAAGCCGCCTCCTGCCTTGCCTCTGACCCTGCTCATCCTCAAAGGCAATGCTAATCCGAGAGAACAGCCTGAAAGGACCCATTCCACTCTGCAGATTAAAAAGTTCATTGTCAATTATCAGGCTGGCAAAGAAAAGATATTTATAACATACACTGCAAGCCATTCAACAAAGCATAGACATGTTTGCTCCTGAATATGTATCTGTTTCATGAGAACTTATTGAGTGCCTGCTATGGCTGAGAGCTGAACCAACATGGGATCAAAGCATCTATCTATATTACCCACTTGGGAACAGATGGACTACATTATCCACAGAAGGAATGACAAACTTCTAACAAGGTTGTTAATGTTCCCCTTTACTTGTCATATTTGAATCTTCCTACTAAACGAGCCCTGTTTGCCTCTCAAGTCTGCTGCATCACCCATCACCACTATCTGTGAGCACACATGGAGGCCCCTGTGTTTGTGGTTTCCAGATATAACAACTAAGAAAACAGAGTCACTGATGTGTCATTCGCCTTACCAGCGAATATAACATGATTAATGACGCTTTCTGAACAGGGCAATGACTCTATAAATAATCGCTAAAATGTATTGTTTGTTTACACTATATCATACAACATTAAGTATCACCCACTTACTAACTCATTTAATCTTTTAACAGCCTGGTAGTGTGGGTATTGTGACCCCCAATTTACAAGTAAGAGGAAATGAATTATACAGATGTCCACAACTTGGCCAAAGTCACAACAATGCTAAGTGATTGAGACACAATTCAATTCTTCACTATAAAGTATTGTGGTCTAGATCCACAATGGCCCCCAGAGGCCCATATATTAAAGGCTTGGATTCTCAGACTGTGGGAGGTGAGAAAACCTTTAGGAAGTGGGGCCTAGTAGAAAAGTTAGGCAAAATTCAATAAGAAAATACAAATACCTTATAAGCACCTGAAACACTTGGAAATTAATTTTTCAGCCAGAAGTTTACACCTCCCTGGGAATAGCTGTTGCTGCCATGCCATGGGAGTGGTGGAATCAAGAGACCAAGAAAGGGGTATCAGAGAAGGGGTGTGTTCACACAGTAGCTCTTATAGATGCTAGTCTCACTCAGGGAGAAAGAGGAGACGTCTAGGTAAGATGTCATTGTTAGAAGCTACCTCCCCGTGACCCTATGAAGAAGAAGACAGAACAGGCAAAGGAGAAGAGCTTCAGAAATCCACAGTAATGGTGGTGACATAATATCTCACAAGTATGGAGAAAGGGATGCACAGTACGTGCCAGAGAGGTCAAAGGGAGCATGGTTCTACCACTGAAGTTTCCCCAGTCAGCCTTGGGAAAGAGAGGGTTCCCCCAGAAGACAAGCCAGACATCCCTGATGGAGAGAGGCACTCCTACCCTCAGAACAAGCCATCAGCCTTCAAGAGCCTTAACCCCAGTTGTTTTACTGGGAACAATTTCTCCAGCGGACAGCAAGAGAGAGGAATCCCACCGTATCACTCTGAGACTCAGAGGGTAATAGCATAGCACCAGTTTGAAAGGGGCCTACTCTTTAAAACTGTGGTACCCCTGGGAAATGAGAATGGGCAACAGTCACCCATCTCAGGACTGAATTTAAACTACAACTTAGCACCAGTACGAGAGGCAACCTCTTTGTGGCCAAGTAGGAAACAAGGTCCTCAGTGCAGGAACTGAAGTGCTTGGGGACCTGTAACCCCACCCTGAGTTTTCAGGAGTAGAGCTCATCAGTTAAGAACAATACTGGACTTTTGCAGTCTGCAGTCTGAGCCTGTAGTCAGCAGATAGACCAAGCTCCAGAACCAACTGTCTGCCTTCGCTTTCATAGATACCAGATTTTGAGGCTCCTGCAATCGGCTTGATATGCATGGATGTCTCTCTACAGTGGAGGGGACTAATACTTAGAAGGTATCAAAAGCACAAAGACAGGTTCTTGGGTTTTCAAACTGTACAGATCTCCATGCTGAAATTGCTTATATGTTAGCAACACACTGGGGATGTATCGCAAATGAGACATTGGCCACCCCAGGGAGTAAAAGCTGGGGGAGTTGGGGAAGAATGAAATATATATCCAGTTTGCAGGTTTCAAAGCTAAACATGGGTAGCAGAAGACCCTGCTATGAAAAGAATTGAAGCCACCACAGTGAAGGCAGCTCTGGAAGACACCAGACATCTGCTAAATAAAGGCACGCCACCCACATAAGCCACAGGAAACACATGCATCTCCAAACCCATCTGAACCGTCCCCCACCATGAGTAGAACCAGCAGTCTCCAGTTTTCAAGGTCCCAAAGAGAAGTGACTCTGATGTTTAATCCTTTTCCTATTTTCTTAATCTCCATGTTTCTACTCTTTGCATCGAACCACTAACATATGCTCACACAGTTCTAGTAAAAATACACTCAAATTGTTTATTTTTCTTCATAAATGACCTAATTTTTACGTGTTTTTCATTATTGAATATTATCTTTTCTTCTATTTTGATCCTTTTTATTTTCTCTACCATAATTGTAGAAATATTTTGACCTTATCTTAATGATTGGTTCAGTTCTTGGGTTTTTTTTTTTGTTGCTGTTTCATTTTTTAATATATCATAATTCTATTTTTATTTCGTTTCTTACATATGTTTAATTTTGTCTTTAAGCTTTCTTCATACTGGGAAATTGTCTTCTTCATTTTTTTTCTTTCCTAGTCTCTTGTTCTGCCTTTCTGTAACACTCCTGTCTACTTCCCCTCCCCCTTTCATGTCCTATGGCCCTGCTTCCTTCCTTTATCTCTGTCACTATTTCCACATTTACCCTAAATAATTCCTAACATCATGGTACGGTCTACATTAGTTTTCTCTTTTTCTGGACTGTGGTCCTTAGTGAGATAAAAGCAATTTTAAGTACACTCCTACATCTTATATGATTTGAAAGGCCATTGCAATCATGAAGATACAGTGGTTGTGGCTACCTGCACAAGACCTAGACACACACACACATAATATGAAAGTAAAAAATGGACTACTTGGAAAGTATCAGTGGATGTTTCCTGTCCTACCATCTGTTCCCAAATACCTGGCAGCCACTTTCCAAATCACCACACAGAGGTTTATATTACTTAAAAATGCTTTGTTGGTAGCTTAGGCTTTTTACTGACTACTTCTTAAATTTAAGCCAACTCACAATTTGTATCTATGTTTAGCCGCGTGCCTTAGTACCTTTCCTGAGTATGGCATTCCCATTTTGCTTCTTTCTGAATCTCCTGACAATTCTTCAGACTCCGCCCTTCCTCATCCATCATTCTCAGTCTGGCTTTCCCACCTAACTTTATCCTCTTATCGGTTCTTGGGATTTCAACCTGTACAGATCTCCATGCTGAAATTGCTTATATATTAGCAACACACTGGGGATATATCTCAAATGAGACATTGGCCACCGATTGCAGGAGCTATCAGCCAGAAAGATTGTTTATTAAGCCAATCATAGCAACATATATTGACACAGTGTATAGAAGGGTCACTTCACAGCAGAGAAGAAAGGGTGCAACAAGAGGCAGGAAGGGATAAGGACGGACGAAGGGGGACTAGCATGGTCAAACACACTGTTTACGTGTATGAAAGTGTCAAAAGTAATAAATGAAAAAGAACTGTATGAGACATAGCACATAACTCAGGAAACATGAAAAAAATGAAGCAATACAGCTCACCTGCTGAATACAAATATTATGAAATAGATAAAATGTCTGATGAAAATTTCAAAAGCCTGCTAGTAAAAGTGATCAGTGACCTCAAAACGGATATAAACAATACATTCAAAGAAGGACCTAGAAAGGAGTAGCCACCATCACAGAAGAAAAGGTCAGTAAAAACATATAAACCCTTAGTAATGCAGATGGAAAAAGGGAGCAACATAAGAAAAATTTCAGCAAAGAAATGTGAATTCGGAAGTATAAAAGTTCATTGAACTAAATAAAACACAGTAGAGAATATCATCAAAAAGCTCATCTGAGAAGAAATGCTGTAATGGATGAAGGACACGGTTAGTGAAATCCTACGTTCAAACATCAGTAAGGAACAGTAAATAAATAAATAAATAAATGACCATGACAACAATGTCCAAGAACTAAGGGATAAGGTTAAAAGACTAACCCTGAAAATCCTAGGGATAAAAAAACGAGCTGAGTTTTAAAATCAAGGCAATATAGAATATCGTCAATGAAATTATAGCAAAAACGTTTCCCGACTCTAGAGAAAGAACTGGACACCTGTTCTAGTCACTGTTTTATTGCTGAGCAGAGACACCATGACCGAGGCAACTCTTATTTTAAAAGTATTTAATTGGGGGCTTGCTTACAGTTTCAGAGGGTTAGTCTATTATCATCATGGCAAAAAACATGGCAGGGGTCAAGCGTGGTGCTGGAGATGTTGCTAAGAGCCACATCCTGATGCACAAGCTAAGAGGAAGAACCTGGCATGGGCTTTTGAAACTTCAAAACCACCCTCAGTGACATAACTCCAACAAAGCCACAACTCCCGATCCTTTAATCTTTTCACACTGTACCACTCCCCAGTGGCTAGGAGCCCTTACTCAAACCTCCTCAGCACCAAACACAAGAGGCATTTAGAATCTAAAACAGATATAAAAGTCTCTCCATACTATGATCAAAATAACAAAACTACAAAACAAACTGTTTGTAAAGAAAAAAATAACTCATCCATGAAAGGAAAGACATCAAAATGACACATATGTCCTGGAAAGTTTCTGTGTCAACTTGACAGAAGCTGGAGTCATTTAAGAAGGAACCCCAGTTGAGAAAATGCTCCCACAAGCTCAGGCTGTAGAGAGCCTGTAGAACATTTTCTTCATTAGTGACTGATATGGAAGGGTTCAGTCAATCATGGATGAGGCTAACGCTAGGCTGTGTGATCTATAAGGAACAAGCCGGCAAGCAGAACTTCTTAATGGCTTTTGCATCAGCTCCTGCCTCCAGGTTCCTGCTCCCTTTGAGTTCCTGCCCTGACTGCCTTCAATGATGAACTGTGATATGTAAGAGCGAGTGAAACAAACCCTTTCCTCCTCAAGCTGCTTTTGGTGATGGTATTTCATCACAGCAATAAAAACCCTAAGACAGTCTCTCTCAATAGCAACTATAAAAGCCAGAGAACAAGTGAAGCAATATATTTTAAGCACTAGCAGAACCAACTGGACTCAGTGCTTAAAGCAAAATCCAGAAGTGGGAGAGATGGGTCAGAGGTTAAGATCCTGCTGTTCTTGTACATGACATTGTTCAACTCCCAGAGCCCTCAAAGTGACTCATAACCATCTAGTCCTAGGGGATCTAATGCCCTCTTCTGGCCTCTGCAGCAGTCAGGCACACACGCAATGCACATATATACATGTGGACAAATATTTATACACATAAAATAATAAGTTATTTTTTAAAGTATATGAAGTTGGGAAGGAGATTTGGTAGTACCACAATCTGGAAAGAATAGAAACGGGCACTAGGGATGGATTTGATCAAAACACACTGTATACATGTAATTAAATTCTACAAAAAAAAAAAAAAATCAGAGATCTCAAATAAATAACCTAATGATGAAACACAAGGTCTTTATCTAGGAACTAGCCAGACCCAAAGCAGTAGGAATCCAGAAATAAAGAATGGAGTAGAAATTAATGAAATGTGAAGTAAAAGAATAATAACACAATGAATCAAACGAAATACTGATTATTTGGAAAAACAAACAAAAATAGGCAAACTCCTAGTCAAACTAATCAAAAGAAGTAAAAGACTCAAATTCATAATCACAGGTAAAAAATCACATTAGAAAAGAAAGACATTGCAACAGATTCCAATGAAATCTATAGGATCGTTAGATACTCTTGTAATAATGTGCATTCAAATAACTGTAAAATATTAAAAACCAGATGAATTCCTAAGCATATATAACTGTCAAAAATTTAATCAAGAATACAATTTAAACAGATCTATAACAAACATGAAGTTAAAGAGTAATAAAAGTCTCTCAACAAAGAAATTCCCAGGACTGGACACTTTGTTCCTTTTACCAAACCTCTAAGAAAGAGCTAACACCAATACTCCTAAAATTGCTCCAAAATAAAAAGGGGAAGGAGGAGGAGGATACTGTCACACTCATTTTATGAATCAAGTCTTATCCTGATATCTAAACTGGAGAGGGACATAATAATTAAAAACAAAGAAATTATAAAGCAATTACCTTAATGAATATAAATACAAAATTCTTAATAAAATTATTTTTCAAATTTGAAAATGTATTTAAGAACACATTAATAAGGTGGTACATTGTGACTAAGCTAGTATCGTACCAATGATGTAAGGTTAATTCGGTATATATACATCAATAAATGTGATACCACATAAAAACAGACTTAGGACAGAAATCACACGGTCATCTCAGTAGGCAAAGCAAAGGCTTTTTCTCAAGTTCAACAACCTTGCCTGACAAAAAGTCTTGAAGAAACTAGGTATAGAAAGAACATAGCTCAATAGGATCAAGGTTGTACATGCAACTCTCTAACAAGCATTACAGTAAACAAGGAAAGCTCCAAGTGTTACCTCTGAAATTAAGAACAAAAGCTAAACTCTCGGCACTCCCATTCAATATGGTGCTCAAAGACTCGGAGCAACAGACAAGGGAAGGAAAATTTAAATATATAAATAGGAAGAAGTGAGAAAGCCTCCATTTTCAGATGACTCTATATTTAAAAGACCACAAAGATGCCACTCTTCAGACATGATTTTTAAAAATCAAAGAAGCAAGATATAAATATCAGAAACCTATCTATAAACTTACTGAAGTGTGTGTGGGGGGGTACACTTCATTTACAATAGCTTTAAAAAACAATTAGGAATAAGCCAAGCCAAGAGATAAAAGACCTCCACAATGAGAATGTCAAAACACTGAAGAAATTGAAGGAGACCCTAAAAGATAGAAAGATGTCCTGCTCCCACACTGGCAGAATGGCCATTTTAATGAAAGTGATCTACAGGTTTAATACGATCTCCTCCAAATTTCCAATTACTTTCTTCACAGAACTAGAAAGAATAACACTACATTAATTAAAACGAAAGTATAAACAGCACTGAACAGCCAAATCAGTCCTACCCAGATAGCAATACTAGAGGAAGCGCAATGCCTGCCCTCTGCTCACTACGGAGCCATAGTGTTCAGTTCCCTCCTGTGGCTATGATAAAGCATTTTGACCAAAAACAACTTGGGAGAGGAAAGGGATTTATCTGACTTAAACTTCCAGGTCATAGTCTATCATTCAAGAAATCTGGAGCAAGAAGCTGAAGCAGAATGCAGGTTCTTGCTCAAAACACTACTTGCTGATTTACCCTCAGAGAGCCTTGGACCACTGCCCAGAGAAATGCTGCCACAGAGGGCCGGGTCCTCCTATATCAGTTAGCAACCAAGATAATCCTTCATGGACAAGCTCAGGAACCAACCTGATAAAGACAACTACTTAATTATCCCAATTACTCTCTTTTTGAATTGACAAATGTGATTACATAAAATCAAAAACCTTCCATATAGCAAATACAAAACCAAAAAGAAGCAAACAACAAAAAAGAGAGGAGAAAACAGCCTATGCAATGGGAACAAATCTCTTCCATCTATGTCAAATATAAGGTCAATATCTAATACATAAAGAGCTGCAAAAATTAAACACCAAGAAAGAGAGAGAGATCTTAAATTATCCAGTGGGGCTAGTGGATTAAAGAAGAGAAATACAAACGGCCAATAAGCTTTTGAAAAGTGTTTAACATCTTTACCCATCAGAGAAGGGCAAATTAAAATAGCTTTTAGGGCCAGGGAGCTCAGAGCAGGTAAAGGCCCTTCCTGCTAAAGCTGACCATCTGGGCTCCATCACTGGGACCCACGTGGTAAAGAGAGAAGGGACCCTCGCGAGTCATTCTGAGTTCCACACATGCGCTATTGCACACACATCATACACAAAACAAATGTGCACAACATAGATAAATGTAACTGTACATTTTAAAACTGCTTTTAAATTCCGTATTAGCCCAATCCAAACGTTATC
Organism: Phyllotis vaccarum; assembly: GCA_033318265.1. NCBI lineage: Eukaryota > Metazoa > Chordata > Mammalia > Rodentia > Cricetidae > Phyllotis > Phyllotis vaccarum. Next base: position 65,125,027 of record JARWLC010000006.1, read on the forward strand.
ATCAAGAAAACTAACCTCAGTAAACGGTGCTGAGAATGTGAGTGAAGACTCGGCTCGTGAAGATGCACATTGATGTAGACACTACAGAAGTCAGTGTAGTGTTTCCTCCAGAAATCTGAAGACACGACTCCCACATACCAAGGCTGCAGAACTCTCGGATGCATACCCGCAGGACTCTAGGTCAACACCACAGGGACATTTATTGGCCCATTGGAATTTACTGCTGCCTTCTTCACGATAGCTAAGAAATAGAAACCACCTAAAGGTCTATCAACAGGTGAACGGAAATGTTTGTCTACCTAGTGGAATCTTGTTCAGCAATACAGAGAAATGAAATCAGGAAAGGCACAAGGCAAGAGATACAAATGGAGATCACTATGTTAAGCAAAACAAGTCAGGTCTGAAAGACCAAGCAGCATATCTTCTCTTCTGTGTGGACTCTAGATTTGGGTCTGTGGCCCAGCACGGCCCCGCCTCCGCTCTGTGTAAGATGAAAGTAGAGAAGGAATCTAAGGGAAAGAGGTCTTCAGTGGGGGAGTAAGAGAAAAAGAAAGAGGGTATACACGAGACTTGAAGGGAAAGGGATATTAAGGGGGGAGAAAGGGATCAGTGAGAAGGGGACAGAAGAAATGGGGGTGGTGAGGCGGGGCATGAATAATAGTAAAGAATGAATTGCTTTATATGAATTAAAGGGCCATGATTTCAGCCAGCCTGATAACTTTCACGTGGGCTTCTGACACTCGGGTTAATGTTTCCAGACAAAAGAAATTGAAGGCAAGCCTTCTTTATTACATCAAGCCCAGATTTACAGTTGTCCAGAAAAGAAACCATAAACATAATGACTTTCTTCCAAAGCAGAAATACTAATTCATTCAACAAGTAATTCTCAACCCCCTGCCATTGTCTGCTCTGTGGCTATTGAGAAAATGCTTTAGACTAGATAGCTTCGAAAGAAGCCCATGACTGTAGTGGTTGGAAGCATCAAAAAAAAATATACCTGAAGCACTTGACAAAGACCCCCTGGTCACTTCACAGAGTAGTGGGGAGTCAAACTTCTGATGTGTCCCTAGTTTATAGCAACAGGCTCGGGGGGGGGGGGGGAACAAAACAAAAAACCACTCCTGTTAGGTCCAGCACATTCCCTGAGACTAGCATCAATCCATTTGGTATGGCCAATTTTATGTCAGCTTGACATACGAGTCATAAGAGGAAAGAGCCTCAGTTTGAGAAAGATTCCACAAGACCAAACTGTAGACAAGCCTGTAAGGCATTTTCTTAATTAGTGATTAAGTGGGAGGGTCCAGCCCATTGTGGGCCATCCCTGGGCTGGTGGTCCTGAATTCTATAAGGAGACTGAGCAAGCCATGGGGAACAAGCTAGTAAGCAGCACCCCTCCATGACATCTGCATCAGATCCTGCCCAGTTCATGCACTGCTTGAGATCCTGGCCGAAATTCCTTTGATGATGAACTATGATATGGAAAAATAAACCAAATAAGCCCTTTCCTCCACAACCTGCTTATAGTTTTCTCCCCAACCTGCTTATAGTCAGAGTGTTTCATGACAACAATAGAAACCCTAAGACTTCATTGAAATGGAGCCTGCCTCCTTTAATGATTCTCTCCTAGGTACCACCACACCGCTACACCAAGCTTCCAGCATATGAACTTCTGGGGAACACACTCACCTCATGTCCAAGCCATAGTCCCACTTCTGATCCAGGCTCTATACTGAACACTGGGCAGAAGTGACCGGCTCCTCTGTGCTTATCACCTATTACTACATAACAAGCAAGTCCAAAGCTCAATGACTTGAAAAGCATCTGTCTTTAGGGTCAGGAATCCAGGATAATCTGGATGCTTCTGGTTCAGGGGCTCTGTCTTAGAGGATTGCTTTCAGGTTCATTGATGGCTGGGTGGATTGGCAGAACTCCCAGAGTATTGCTTATGGCCATGATTCATCACAGAAACGCATAAAAGCAAGATCAGCACCTTTACTCCTCGCCGGACGGAGAAGCAAGTGCAAGCTTCCAAGAGTCTCCTCCCCAATGGACTGGCACAGCAAAGATTGATTTTGCTCCTTCCAATATCCCACTGAGACAAACCAGGAATGTTCACTACAGACCCATAAACTGGATAAACTGGGGGCTGTTACTGTATGCCCCCCCCCCATCTCAGACTCTCAGATGGAGAGTACCAGGTATTTAGCATACTTCCTGTTCAAGTACACTGAATGACTCCAATCCTGTTGGGAATGATGAATAGCTTTCTCTCAACCCCCACCTAGACCCAAACTTCCACTTGCCAACAAAGAGACTGCTGCAAGCAGGCATTCTAAGGGTTGTGCCCTAGCCTCAATGGTAGTTCTTTGCCACAGTATCACATGAGGTCACAATCAAGCAGTAGGTCCAGCCTGTGTCATCTGGAGCCTTGACTGGGTTGGAGGGTACCCTTAGAAGAAAACTCACTTGGATGGCTATTGGCTGCAAGTTCCTCACCATATGGGCTGAGTGTCCTTAACAGATGACAGCTGGCATTCCCTGCAATGAGTGATCCAAGACAGTAAGAGCATCCCCAAAATGGAAGCTGGAGTCTCTAATGAACTAATCTTGGAGTGACACGCCATCACTGCCACCATATGCTACGGCACACAGATCAACCCTAGTAGAGTAGAGTGAAAGGGAGATTAACCACCTGAAGACCAGGAGTCAGGAATCACAGGGGATCATTTCAGAGGCCTCCTAATATACTTCACCCTCTTGTTCTAACAGCTCACCCCTCCCAAGCCCCACCCCCACCCCCAAGCATCATGCCATATCAGCTGAGTCCAGATCCTCTAGTTTGGATTTCCAGGTATAGTCTCTGACATATGGCCCCTAGATGGGTTCCCTTGGCTTTACGACATGCACAACAGAGGAGACAAGCTGTCTGACCCCTCCCCACACCCTCAACAATGGTGGGCCAAACAGAGAAGTTCATAGAGTGGAATGTGGGATGCATGGAGGACAGCAACTGTGACAGAAAGTCAAGCAAACATAGGAAGGTCCCTGAGCAGGTCTAGGAAGAGCTCTCTGACTCTCGCTCCACACACTGAATCTTAGTGCTGCTGCCTCCATCACCCTCCCATTTTTCTGCAATACAGCACACTTGCAGAGTTACCTTCTCAGAGCTTCCTACTTGCTGGTACTCAGATGTCCAAATGACACTCAGTTCTGTTCCTGTTGAAGCCCTTGTTTCCCCAAGTGTCTCTCTCTACACCCTGTCTCCTGTGAATCCTTTCAGTTGAATGTACAAAGGGGGCATCCACACACCACCCCTTTGGAGTTGGCCTTTCTTCAACTTGGCTTTCTGCTGAAGTCAGTGGTTTTGAACTTCCAGGAAACCTACTATCTTCCTGACGGTCTTTGACTACAAAAGTGCACTTCCACACACCTACTATCACTTTAGAGGATCTTTGACTATAAAAGTGAACTTCACATACATCTTTGACATCTAAAATTTCTAAGATCTTAAGATTTTATATGCTCCTGTTTGGAGGGGATTTTTTTTTAAACTGTAAGAGCCATCCCTGACTGTTCTCTTTGCTATTTCTTAGTTATAAATCAGGTGTCATGAGGAGAGGCTAGGCATATTGAAGATGAGCAAGTCTTGGTTTCTTTTTTTACTTTTTCTTTGTACTTATTTATTATTTTTAACATGAGACAGAATCAAGCAAGATTTGTTGCTCAGGCTGACTTTGGATACCTGAGCCTCCTGCCACAGTCTCCCACTGCTGAGATTACAGGCAGGCACCCAGCACTGGCTCATGCTTGGTAATTGTTCCTTTGACTTTTGTCTTTCTTCTTGAAATTACAGTGCATGCACCAGAGAGGACAAGGAAATCAGAAAGCACTTCCCACTCTAACTGTGTTTCCGTCTCTGCATCGCCCTGTTTATCAGGCGCAGCTTCTCCTTTCCATATGACTGTGGATGACAGTTGTTGCTAATTATTTTTTACCAGTACATAATAAGAATTCTCCTTTTTCCTCTTTTCTTTAAGCTTTTACAGGAAGTTTCCTCAAAATCTAAACTTCAAAGTGTTAAATTTGAAGTTTCTACCCAGCATGCTCCTCAGTCCTCTCGCCTTTCCAATGGTGAGTGCCCTGCTCAAAGCTACTTTTATGTTTTAGATTTTTTTTTTACCACACCCCACTTCCGGTACTAAAGCTTATATCTATTATAGGCTAATATGGAAGAAATAACCTACAAAACTCAGAACTTGCCCAGCAAGCATTTACTGCCTCATACTGTTTATGAGGATCTGAAGTAGGGAACTGTATAGGTGGGTGAGCAAAGGCTCAAGCTCAAGGTAGAACCTATGCCATTTGGACCCACAAAGGGAAGATCTGCAAACAGGCTCAATCACGTGGCTTCTGGCCAACTTCTGTCTTTTTTTAATTAGCACATGATCTCTCTCAGTATTTTCCTGATCATCTTCCCAACATGGTAGTTGGCTTTGCACTGGAAGGAATGAACCAAGAGAAAGAACTAGAAATGAAATCCTCTAAGTTTAATAACCTCATCTTGGAAATAATAATCCTTCCTGGCATCTTATATTTATGAAGGGTATGAAGGAGGTAGGACTACCATGTGGGGGTCTAGCAGAACAGCAGACATCAAGAACTTCTCATAGCAAAATGTCACCAGTACCATGATAAATACATGGATCAGTCAACTCTGGCATGCCCTGGGAGAGGCAGGATGGGCATAATGTTAAGTTTCCTCACTCACATAAAAGAACCTCCACCTATGGGAGTATTAAGCATTCCCTTCTCTTCAGGTGTACATAACCTACCTGCCTGACAATCTTTACAGCCTCAACATTCTCCCCAAGGGCAATTATAGAATGATTTAATGCAATATCAATATTTTGGGAGGACACATTACCATTTACTGGATGAAACCATAATGACTGATGATGCATGCCTCCCTAGTAATGTCCTTTCTAAAGGTGGAACTTCACTTAAGTGGGGGAGACAATGAAGGACCTGAAAATGCACAGCAGAGTAGTAAAGGCAAGTGACTAACCACTGCCCTAGGTCAGTAAAGTGCACAGCATGTAACACTTCAGCTAGAAGGTGATTACTTAACCAAGAAGGCAGGAATTCATGCAGAAAGAAATGCTAACTCAAAGACCCTTCACACGAAACAGATGCAAGGCAAAATGGAAAACAGGTCAGGTAAGCACACGTTTTCCATTTCTCTTATATGAATAATGCCATTGCCTTATAAAAATCTGCACAATCCAAATAAATATAAGAAAAAAAATACAAATAACCACAGACCTCAAATTTCAGAAATAAGCACTGATGAGCCCACAGACTTCCCATTTAGGCTGATACATGATACATAAATGATGGGTAAGAGTAGGGAATGGATATAGGCACAACTTTAAAATGACTCCATGCTTTTTGTGAAGAGAAAATTAAAATATAAAATTAGGTCGATGCAGGTAGATTGTCTTAGGGTCTCTGTTAAAAATAAGATATGAGATGGAAAATCAAGTTTATCTGGAATTCTTTTACTCAGATTTTAAAAAAAATATGTTTTCCAATATTACCATAGGCTGGCTTTCTGAGAGTCACTTTAGAAGCAAATGCGTTTTTAACTGCCCCTGGATTAAAAGAACACAGGTATGTGTGACTTAGCCAATATCTTGTCATTGAACATTTATGCTGCTCCTCCTCCACAGCTGGCACAGGACTGTGTGATAGCACCTCGTGAACTCACCTTCACACACTGGCCCACTGTTTCCTCAGACAAAACTTGTAGAATCAGATTTACTGCATCAAAGACGTCCCCTTTCCTTAGGGCTGAGGCTGTAGCTCAGTGATGGAACACTGGCCTAGCATGAACAAGGCCCTGGGTTTGATCCCCAGTGCTGAAAAAGACATTTATGGTAAAGGAATTCTTGTACATACTGCCCCATGTTCTACTATTAATGTTATGCCGATGTAGACTCACCCCCAAGAGAATACAAATGTCTGGCCACCCCTTTCATTATGACCTTGCACTTTGTCTCACCTCTGGAGAGTCTTATTCCTCCGATCCCTATTCTAACAAAGGACTTTCAAATGTTTAAAGATAAATTTCTTCATTGTGGATTAATGCATCTTGGTTCTATCTAGACTTTTATGATCTACTGTTTCTGTGATGATTTCTAAGTACCTCACAGATGCACCACCCATTCAGACTGCCTGGTGGCAAAAACTTGGCAGACCATAAATTAGAATTCATGGGGTTTGAGAATGGTTCAAATGTTCCTATGTTCCTGAATCTGAAGTTCAGACGTGTCCTATACTGTGAAGAATGCCTACCTCTAATTTGGGAAGGCGTACAACTATCCAGTTCATGATTGCTTAAACTCTAAAGTAAAAATAGTAGTTCTACTATGCTGAAAATTCCTTACCAAAGAAGCACCCCCCCCCAATCTGAGTTCCCTGTTAGAATCACCCTGTACCAGTAAATTCAGGCACAGAAAGACTGTTTTGTTTTGGATTTGGTTTTGTTGCTGCTGTTATTTGTTTGTGGTGGGGGTCACTGTGTACCTCATGCTGGCCTTGAACCCACTATGTAGCCCAGGCTGTCCTCTAACTTGCAATATTTCTGTTTCTGTATTCTAAATGCTTGGATTATAGGTATGTAACCACCAAGTCCTACTGGGGATAGTATTTTTTCCCCTGAGGCTTCAATGGGCACCAGAGCTTAAGGAAACAGCAAATGTGTTTAAGTCTTCAGCTCTGAGCATTGCTGACTCAGCCCTCAGATCCCAACACTCTCTGGCCTGTGGTTGAAATTCACCTAACCCAAGCACCTGTCCTTCCTGGGAACAGCCTAACTGTATCTTATAGCTGAATAATACAGCTTTATTTATCATACTTGAGATCACTCTATTCTGTTAGAATACTGTTGGCTGGGTAATTTATAACAATAGCAGTTAATTTTGCTCATAAGTCTAAAGGCCAGCAAGGCTAAAACCACAGTGTCAACCCCTGGTGAGGGCTTTCATGCTGCACTGGACATGGTAGAAGGTCATGCAAGCAAGCATGTGAGTCAGAGGAAAGAGGTGGGGCTCAAGCCATGCTTCTACCAGTTACTTACTCCCACCAGAAGTAGTCCACTCCCAAGACAACAGAATCCATCCATTAGTGCCTTTAGATCCTGTATCTTAAGCCCATCACACTAACATTAAATTTTAGCTTGTCTTGGAGGGGAGATTCAAATCATAACCTCCCAACTCAAGAATCCAGTTCCTCTGGGTAGGATGAGGCCTTACTACTGCCATATCTGCTCCTGCCAAGATACCTTCCATCCTATGCCCACAGATGTCCTGCAGGCATCTCATAGACAAATTCCTAAGAGAATCCAATGTGTTTCACATACCATTGAGCCTCAAGTGAGCAATGATGCCCATAGGCTCATGTATTTGAACACTTGGTCTCTGGTTGGTGGTGCTGGTTGGGAAGACTATGGAGGAAGTATATGGTGTGTGTGTGGGGGGGTGCTTCTTGTGTGTAGATGAAATGTGATCAGCTAGCTTTCTGCTCTTGCTGCCACAGTCCTGCTGTCCTGGCCACTAGGGACCCTAACTCTGAAATACTAACTATAAGCCAAGACAAACCTGTCCCTCTAGAATTTAATCTTGTTCATAACATTATCACAGCAACATGTACATAGCTAAAATGTGTAATACATGAAATTCTCTCAACAAAAACAAACTTTCTAAAACAAGAGGAGGTGAAGGGAAATCTCCATTAGGTCTGGTGAACCAACACTTGGGAGGCTGAGGCAGGAGGATCACTGTGAGTTCAAGGATAGGTTGGGTTTTATAGTGAGACCCTGTCTCCAAAGAAGAAAAGAGAAGGAGGCAAATGGAATGGAAGGTCAGAAAAAAAAAAAGAAAGGGAAAGAATTTTTTTTCTCAAAGGCTTAAATGTCATTTGAGAGCAACATTCAAAGACTATTCAAGGTCTTAGAGCAAGTTATCATTGATGGGTATGGAGCTTTTGCTTGGGATGATGAAGAGTTTTAAAGATGGTGATGATGGTTGAAAGAAAATGATTTCAATGCCCCCCTCTAAGACATTTGCTAAAACTAACCTGCCAATGTGACAGCCTACAATATAGAATCTCAAAGGTCCTAATGGACTAGTACTGCTGTCTTGAATTGTGGGATACTTCCACTGGGAATACATTCCTGGTAGAATCATGGCTCCAGTCCCATTTCTTCTTTCTGACTCACATGAACGCATAACCTTCTCCTAGGTTCAGTGTAGCACAAAGACCCTCACCTGATGCTGCCACTGTGGTCTTGGCCTTGGTAGCTTTCAGAACTGTGAGCCAAATCAACATTTATTGTTTATAAGTTACCCAGCCCATGGTATTCTAACAAGGAAGAATATATTAAAGTCCAAAATTAATGCCACAATGCCATACACTATAAATGTTCAACGGTCCTCTAGCTGCCATCTTGGGTCCCTCAGGTAAGCTTAATTTCAGCTGCTCTTCCCAAGAGCCCCTGAGTACAACCCCTGGTTCCCTGCATGGTCTCATTACTTCTCTGACAAAATTAAAGCAACTATCATGAACTAGAAAAAGTCTACAAATGGTAAGCACAAGAATACACTGGTGAGAAAAATCAGCCATAGGAAGGCAAAAGTAGCTTACGGAACAGCCATGGCCGATGCTAAAAAATTTCAGCTCTCCTTTAAAAACTCAGGGGCAACAATATCTCTGGTACTGAAGAGAGAGCATGTCTACAAAGCAAGGAACTGTGCTCCATTATAGGAATCCTAAAGTCCAGGCATCTCTGGCAGCAAACACCTTTCCTGCCATAGACCACCCTGAGGCAGGGCAGCTGACAGGTACATTTCCCCACATTCTACCCCAGGTAGGCACAGACAGTCTGATAGAGTAAGGACAATGGGCGGAAGCTCTGCCCAAGCAATCAGTGCATGGAAAAGCACCATTTGCCACTGGAAAGGAGAATGGCATTCTAGAGCCTGTGGAGAACGCTGATAAGGCTTCTAAGAAGAAAGCAACAAATCGGGGCAACTTCTAAAGGAGATGAAACTTTCAGAAGTTTCTGGAACTAATTTTTAAAGTTCTTCTGTGTATGGATATGAAAAAAAAAATCTACCCTGGGTACCATGGTTCTTTGCAGTTGTTAATACACAAGTCATCCTTTGTGACAAACGAGTTAAAGAAACATGGGAATAAGGTTTGGAAGAGGATTAATACAATTCTTTGCCTAGTAAAAGAAAATGTTTAATGATTATAATATATCAAAAATATTATTATAATACACCAAAAATGTTGACTTGCACCCTTTGCTTGGGTGAGTTGTATTCTAGTGAATTATGTCTCAATAAAACTGTTTTTGAAAGCTGCTCACTGCCGTGTAACCATGGAGGTTAGACTCGAAGTGTAGCCCAGGCAGCATTAATCCACACAATGATAATACTTAATTCCTCTTCCAGGGGTTCTCCTTCACTCATTTTCTCATTGCCCAAAATACATGAGTAAGAGTGCTTATTGATCGGTACTCTATGTATCTGTGCTCAGCAGGAAGTCAGAGTTTATATACTGAGTGGTACAGGGAAACGAATAAGCAATTTCTTGGGCCAGCTCCTGGAGTTAAGCATATTTAAAAACTACTTGAGGGCTGAGATATTGGCAGAGTCACTAGGTTCTATTCTGCAGCAGGACAAACATTCGATCTAACTGAAGTGCAGGTTGGCACACAGAGGAAGCACCACGAAGCAGATACCAGGCTGATCTCTACATCGTGGCAAACAAGCTTAGGTCTAGAGCTAAATGCTGCCCCTCTTCAGTGCCCGCCAAAGAATGAGTGTGTCCAGGACCCCACAGAAAGCAAAACCTTCAGACACTTGATTCCTTAGGTAAAGTGACACAAAATTTGCATGTGATCTGAGCTTATCACTCCATATACATTGAATCATCTTTAGAGGGCTTAATACAATGTAAAGCTATTATCAAGTGCCCTGCCATTCTGCACTGTTTGGAGAATGGCAACAAGACAAGTATTCAATCATATTTCTGCGAGAGAGATGCGTATCTTTCCTAATGTTTTCCATCCAAGGTTGGGTGAATAACTAGCTGTAAGACCTGTGGGCAAACATGCCTGACACTTGTACAGAAGCCAATAATGCCTATATAATGTCCACAAAAAAAAAATGCTTCTCCAAAAAATTCAGAGCAATGTGCCTTGTGCAAGGCCCCGCTAGCCAAGTCCTTCAACCGCTCATCACTGACTATCCCTGGAAGCTTGGGAATCCTTGCTCCTAGAAAATCTGGCAAGCTTCTTACCGAAACATACCTTCCCCTAATAAAAGACCTCCATTCAATAAAGGCCAAACCTCCGCTAAGGGCAACTGTCATTTGTAGTCTGTGGTTTCTGCCCCTGGGCCCTGGACAATCAATGCACTTCCAGAGCCCAAGTTGATGTTATGATATCGCTTAGAAACTGAAGCACATAATAAGAAAAACACACTGATGTCAAAAATGTCCCCCAATGATATGAGGAAAAAATCATTTGAAGCTAAAAACTGTGTCCTTCAGCTTTGGCCATCAGTACCAAGCTATGTGGGCTAATTTGGAAACCACCAAGTCCCAGTTCTTCATGACAGTATTATGAAGAATATTAATGATAGTATTTGGGCTGCATGGCTCATGGATTCTTATAAAGGTAAGATGATGAGTGTGTATCTAAATACTTCAAAATTAAATTTGTGACAAATTCAAGAAAACTGTTAGTGCTCCAGAGAAAACTGGTTTAGGCTGGACTGGGTAGGTAGAACACAACTGTTCAAACAGTAGAGAGATGGAGAGAAATCCTCCAGGGAAAAATATCAGCTGAAGCCACCACTTCCCATGTCCACTTTGCAACAAATGTCGATGTTGTGGACACCACAGATCGAGGTGTGGAAGAATAAAAGAACCAGAACCTGAATTTGCTTTCACCGGTGAAACTGTCTCCATTCAAAATTCTATAATGGGCTCTGTTGGGTTTTGCTGCTGTCCTTGTGAACTTGTGTGTGTTTGTGTCTGTTTTTATTATCATCTTTGAAAGCACTGCTGTCGAATATTCAGGTGGGAGGGGAGGCTGCTGGCATATATCTTTTTGCTTTAAATGAGGTCCAGGAGATAACTACGTTTCCAAAGCACTGTACATGAAGTCCCTAGTGAATTTTTGAAGGAATCAGTGAGGTTCAAATGGTTACCAACATAGTGATTTCATCTCCCACAAATGGATCACCTCTACTTCCAGAACAGGTGCGCACTGTTTTCTCCTCTGAATGAGGACTTGATGGGGACTCTGGCATGTTTCAAGTTTACCAGGACCATGGTCACTCAAAGTACTTACTTGCTTGACAATGTCATAGCGATTCACAACCCTGTGTGCTGCAGAGGAGACCACAGGCATGGCCCAAAGCAGAATCAAGTCAAATGCAAATGACTGCCCACCCTACCCCACAAAAATGAATCTAAGAATCAAAAGCAGAGGCAAAAGATGATCCCTTGCACTCACTGCTTATGTGTGTGAAAACTTCTGGGTGAAAGTGAGTGACAGCCTCAGTCGAGGACACTTGAGGGATTTACACACTGAAGAAATAAACCATTGACAACAAAGGCAAACTTCAACCTGCCCCATTTTCTCTTCTTTCAAACAAACAGTAATTATGTGATCGCCAAGGCCAGCGGCCTTTTATGAAAGCATCTGGCACTCCACTGGGGGCAGGGGAGTTCTGTGTCCAAAGACTCAAGGAACCAAAGTAATTATTTTTTTAATTACACTTGCATTGAATATACACAAACTTTTCCTTTCCACAGTGTTTACATTGTTCTGTGTATGATACAGGTAATGTTTAGGAATGATTTGCAATGCCGTGCCATTTCACACAAGGAACCCATCAGAGTCCTAGGGCCAATCTTCCACAGAGAATGGTCCCTGGTCTGACCTCCAGTGTGGAGCATTACAACTCTAATGACCATTCCTTTACTGTGAGGCATCTCCTCCTTAATTTCTCCAATACAGTTCCCAGCCCAGCACCCAACCTATCATCCTTCTCTTTCTCTCTTTTCTCTTCCTGAGTCTGTTACCTAAGTCCTCTTGTTCTACCCACACTCCTGTGGTAATATGTTTCCTATTTAGTAAAACCAGTCTGAAATATCAGAGAAGAGATCTACCTACAGTCAACCAGGAGAATCAGAGAGTAGTAATTTACACCATTAATCCCAGCACAGGGAAAGCCCAGGAATGGTGACCTACGCCTTTAATCCTAGCAAATCTGAGCTTGAGGTGAGCTTGGTTTACTGAGGGAGTTCCAGGCTCCCAGACAGGCAGTGGTGGTGCCAGGCCTTTAATCCCATAACTCCAGAGACAGAGATCTTTCTGTGTTTCCATGAGTTCAAGGCCTAACTACCAAATAGTAGTAGTCCATGCCTTTAATCTTAACCTGGGTGTGAAACAACTGGGCAAAGAAGGTATTTAAGGCAGTCATAGAAAGACAGTGCAGGCAGTAGAAGCCACGAGGAGCAAGGCTGAGGAAGCTGGAAGACAGCTGGGTGAGATCTGACTGTGGTGTTTCTTCTCTTTGATATCTCAGCCTCTCCCTGCTATCTGGCTCTAAATTTCCTTTAACACAACTGAGAATTCATGCAACATACTCCCTTGGTGGATCTGTGTTAAGGTGGCTTTCTGGCCACTTGTAAGGGAGTGCTAGCTCCCAATCAGTTCAGTCTTGTGGACCAAATCCACATTTACACTTCCCAAACTCACAATCAAGATGGAGCCCACTGCCTTCCTACAAATATAAGCTCTCTTTCTTTGCTTGCCCAGTTTTATTGCCCATCTTCTCTCTTCCCTTCAAAAGCCATTTTTCTACTCTGCCCAGGTCCCATAGACTGATGGAGAATCTGTCACATGCTCTGTTTCCCTCAAAGTCTCCATCACGCAAAAAGTCTGCAGTAATTTCCCAAGTGAATTCTTGAAGGCTATACAAAACATTTCACAGTCCTGCTCGAACACACTCAGTGCCTCTCCCAATTTAGAGTCCAGATCCTAATCCTCCGCATGTAAACTTCTTCATAATCCTTATCTCTACATTATGACCCCAGGTCACAATGTTCAGCAGAGTTAGATTCCTGGATGTTTTAAAACTTGCCCTAAGTTTCTCCCTTCATCTGAAAGGCTCTTTTGCTCCCTCAGAGCCCTCTCCACCTGCCAGTTATGCCTTTCTTCAATGGCTAGCTCAAACTACTTCCACAAGGAATCTTATGCCGATTCTTCTTGTCTAAAATGCTGGTGCTGGGGGCTAAAGGGATGTTCAGCAGTTGTGTGCTTGCTGCTTTTCTAGAAGACCTGAATTAAGTTCCCAGCATTCATGTTGGGTGTCTCATAACCACCTGTAACTCTAGCTTCAGGGAATCTGATGCTTTTCTTTCAGCCTCCATGGGCAACTGCACACACATGGCATATATTCACATATGCACGTATAAGTATAGATTAAAAATAAATGCCTGTACTCCTGCTGGGCTCTGTGATTCACATGTATAACCCCAGCACTTGGGAGTCTCAGGCAAGAAAATTAGCACAACTTGGAGTCAGGCTGAGATATAAAATAAGGCCTTCTCTCCAGAAGTAAAAATAAAGAGCATAAAACAAACAGATGCAAAAGCCTACGCTCAAAAGCATCTTGTACATACTTGGAGCTTTTGCCATGGTCTGTGACCACAAGGCACTCGCTTTATCTCTTTGAAATCACTCCCTTTGGAATAGGAGAGGCCAAGTTTCATGGTTTGCTAAAAAGGAACATGATCTTTGAAACCGAAGTAATCAGGCTGTGTTTTTACCTCACTGACCAAGTAATCAAACCTCCTGTTTTAAATTTCTCCCTCATCTACAAAACGATCCTATGGAAATTCTGATTTACTTCAGGATCAGCAGACTACAGTCCACAAACCAAATGAGGCCTGCCACCCAATTTTATAAATAAAGCTTTATTGAAAGAGAACTGCACTCCTTCCCATTTGTGTGCCACCTTCCTCCCAGTCTGTCCTTTTAAACGGTTTTATGTTCTCTTGGCTCCACTTCTTCTGAAACCCCCACACCTTCCTCCTCACTCTCTCCTCAGCTTTCAGCTCTTAGCATAGGTATCACCTATTTTCCTTACTCATCAATACAAACAGAAGGACCTGAGTTTCATTCCCAGAACCTGCATTTTAAAAGTCAAGTGTGGTAGCACATACTTCTAATTAATCCCAGCACTGGAGATTAATAGAGACAGATGGATCCTAGCGGCCCTTTGGCCAGCCAACCTACCCTACTGGGCTGAGTTTCAGGCCAGCGCTGTCTTACAAATAGGTGGATAGTGCCTGAGTAATGAGACCTAAGGCTGAACTCTGGCCTCCACACATGCATGCATGCATGCATGCATGCATGCGCGCGCGCACACACACACACACACACACACACACACACACGTGCTTTTAAAAAAGATAATCACAATACTTGTCTTATAAAGCTCAGTCTTATAAGGACATCACATCAGTAATGCCAAATATAATCTCCCAATAACCCATGGTTCCAAACCCACTCTTAGGTTTTCCCTTTGCAACCCACCAGCTTCATTGTTGGTCACAAAACTTTCCCAAAGACAAGGCCGCCTTCTCCCTGAAGGCAAAATGATGTCTTACCTCACCTTTTATTTATTGCAGATGCCTCAGGATGGATCTGGCGGTGCACAGATGTGCTTAATAAATCCCCATGGAAAATGAAAATCTGTCAGCAAATATGAGCTGAATGAGTGAGCGCTGCTCAGGGGTGATTAGAAGGGGACTCAGTTTAGGGAGACAGTTATTGGGGGCTGGGTCCTTGCCATTTTCATGGCTGATCTCTGCCAGCACCCCCAGATCACAGGTAACATGCTCTTAGTAGAACTCTGCCTTGCTGCCTGGATTTCATGTTAAGCAGCTTTTCCCAGCAGCCCTTCTTGCCTGCAGGATAAATACTTGTGTGCTCAACAGTATAACTAATTAGAGAGACCCCTGGTGACTATGAAGGCCCCAGGAGGCCAGTCACCAAGTCAAGTCCTTGGTCACTGGAAGCTAAACAACAGGGAAGGCAGGTAGCATAGGGAACTCTGCAGCCAGGAGAGGCCCAGGAGCTCAGCCAAGTTTCATCCCTGGAGTTTTGCTGCAAATTCCCCACCAGGCCAGCCCTGAATCTGTGTGTGTAAACTGGAGCCTCATCTCTTAATGCATGCAATGCTCGAGGCGGGTTAGGAGGGGCAAGGTACACGGAGCAGTTAAGTAGATGATTCTTTATACAGCACTCTAGAAAACTGATGACAAGGTTTTCCTGGATACAAAACAATACAAAATGGGTATTTATGGGCAACTGATTGGCATCAGGCTCTAATCTCCTGGCATGCATGAAGTCATTTCAGACGCTCAGCACCCCTCTAAGGAGAATATCACCATCATCTCCATTTATAGATTAGGAACCAGGGACCTGGAGAGAGTAAAGATCCTGCTGTGGCTGCACCCCAGCCAGTAAGGGATACTGCAGGATGTAAGCCTGGCAACGAAGTCTACCTTAGCCCAGTGACAAAAGTTCTCCATCTAGAAACTCCCCTCCACCCTACCAGAGTTCCAGGTTCCTGTGGTCCACAAGCCTAAGCATATGACACCGGGGAGCACGAAGACCCCTTCCCTGTGTAGGGACAGCCCCCCACCCCCCATTTGACTAGTCACTGCCATGCAGCAACTAGGGTCTGGTGCCAGGTCTTCCTTGTTTTCCAAATCACAGCCGAAATCCAGGTAGTTTTGTCATTGGTGATTTTAATTAGCATTGAGAAAGGCTGGGATCGTGGGAGAACATGGTAAGAACCAGGAAGGCTGTGTTTTGTGGGATGCACTCGGTTTCTTATGGTGAGAGAGAAACACAAGCAACGCAGGAGCAAAGGTTCCAGTGAAGGCTCTTGGGTCTCACTGGTATCAGACATCCCACCTCGGCCTGCAGGCCCACACAGGCTCATCTAAAATAGCTTTCCTGGGGGCCAGAGGGAAGACCAATTCACCAGGCTTAGTTTAGTTTCCTGAGGCTACTGTAGCAAACTGCCACAAATAGAGGGATTAGAGTCGTGACTTCTCACCTCTCCAGTGGTGGTGAGGGAGTCTGAAATCAGGGTTTGCAATCAGGGTGCTCATGGGACTAAAGAACAAGGGGTCTGTCCCAGGCCTCGGTGCTAGAAAAACCCTTCTCTGTGGCAGCATCGCTCTATCCTTCATGTGGTGTGTTCTCTGCACATACCCAAGCCTCCGTTTATAAGGCGGGACCAGCCTGTAGTAGTGGGATTTCTTGGTCCCAGGCGGCCAGAGGCCCAGACCCACAGACCTGCGCTCCAGACCCCTTAGCCGTCCACTGTTGCTGTTCAGGCCTCTAGAAATTATTCAGACACTTATATTAATTTTATGTTGTTTGGCCTATGACTCAGGCACATTGTTAGCTAGCTCTTATATCTTAAATTAACCCATTTCTATTAATCTGTCTGTCACATGGCTCGTGGCTCACCTGTGTTCCTTACATGTTGCTCCTTTGGGCATCTCCTCAGTGTGTCTGACTCTGCCCCACTTCTCCTACCTATGCTCTCATTTCTCTTCCTACTTCTTCTATGGTGCCTGTCATAGGCCAAAACAGTTCCTTTATTTAAAGATTGATATTCACAGCATACAGAAAGGCATTTCTACATCGCCAGCCTAACTCCAGCATCCACTCACTACTAATAACACTTGGAACACAATCACATTCTGAGATCCTGGAGTCTGTCTGTCAACATCTGGAGGACCAGAAAGCACCCTCAATAACAAGAATCTAAACCAGTGGTTCTCAACATGTTGGCCATGACCCCTTAGGGGTCACACATCAAATATCCTGCATACCAGATATTTACATTGTGATTCACAACAGCAGAATTACAATTATGAAGTATCAATGAAAGTAATTTTATGGTTGGAGGTCACCACAATATGAGGAATGGTATTAAATGGTCACAGCATCAAGAAAGTTGAGAACCACTGCTCTAAATAGTTCCTGATAGAGTCGGGATTTTCAAGAACAGAGAGGGGCATGTTGCCATTTATTCTCAGAAAACTAGATAAAAGGAACCATGTAAAGACCTACAGGAGGGAGTAAAGAAGAATTTAGAGCCTACCTTCAAGTGTCTTCCAATGGTGCTGGGTGGGGGTGTTAACTGAAAAAACTATAGGTAAGATATAAAGATGTGAAAGCCAAAGAAACTATCATAAATATTCAGAGAGAGAGAGAGAGAGAGAGAGAGAGAGAGAGAGAGAGAGAGAAAGAGAGAGAGGGGGGGAGAGGAGAGAGGAGAGAGGAGAGAGGAGAGAGAGAGATTTTGCCTGTCAAAGTCAGCAATGGAATTTCACTATTTGACCATAGTATTGAAGGAGGCCCAGAATTCCAACCAGTGGGGATGGTCAGGGCATCTGGGACATTTAGATGCACAAACAGGTAAGCAGAGAGGAAAGGAACAGAATGAGCTGTGTTTTGGATGGCTTGTTGCCCAGAGACCTGCATGTGCTTGGGGGAGTTACAGAAGAGAAGATGAAACCATGCTTCAGGTCTGTTCAGTTCAGCTCCCAGAGCCCTTAATTGGCAGCATAAGGAGTTTAGATACAAACTGTTAAGCAATTGAGAATAATTTCAGTGGAAACAAAAGTAGTTCTTCTGGTTAGTAATAAATAAGGGCGCTTGCCCTTTGTATTTTTATACTTTATTACTTCTGGTCAGTAATAAATAAGGCTCATAGTCTAAGTTTGATGGCCCAGACTCACACGGTAGACAAAAACACACTTCTGCAAGTTGCCCTCAGACCTCTACCCATGCACCCTGGCCCATACATGTTCCCTCACATATGCACCATTAATAAAGAAATAAAATGATATTCATTTTCAAATATGGAGCTGGAGAGAAAGTTCAGTGGTTAACAGCATTAGCTGTTCTTCTACAGGGCCTTGGTTCAATTCCTAGCACGCACAGGGCAATTCACAACCATCTACAACTATGTTTCAGGGGATCTGATTTTTTTTTCTGGCCTTCTTAGGCACCAAGCACACACTTGGTGCATAGACATTCAAACAGAAAAAACATCCACACATACAGAATTAAACAAAATTATATATAGTGTCTAACTGTCATAGTGTCCAAGATATGTGTTGGGGCCATGAC